>CM060457.1:12698750-15397500 GCA_030544415.1 Thalia dealbata
ATAATAGAAGTGCAAAAATAGATAAACAAAGCCCCATTTTCCCCCTAGGTTGCCCACTGGATTTCGCTACCTGGTATCCATAGCTAATCGAGAGTAAAAACCAGTCAGGAGTGTCCCAATCTCCCATTCTGACCTCGAGCACTATCGTCTCACGCTACTCCTCATAGGTGGCCCATGGGAGTGCTAATAGTGTAATAACCTATCACTACAGTGAAGAGTGCCTATAGCACTATCCAGTATAATATCATGCTAGTCATATGCATTCTCAAGTGAAATAGTATCACGAATAATTAAACAGATGCATATTCTAGATCAGGAGTCAACAGAAGCATAGTATCATGTTTAGAATGAATCAGGTAACAAGAGCAATGAATAGCTTATGTCATCAAACATGAATATCAAATATTATTCACGACTCATTTATGATCATAATCAGAATAATATTAACGAGCAGGAGAGCCAAAGGATATCAAATATAAATAATCAAAGGGATTATAGTTCTCCTGAACTAAACATTGAGAACTATCTTGTCTATTCTGTCCAGAGAATAAACACTCACCTGATCCTAACGTCGTAAGCACGTTTTAATTCGTATCGCGAACGTTCGTATCCTCGTGCTTGCTTATCAATTTTCCTGTAAATATTTTAATGAATTTTAATTCTCAATCTAACAACAATTTTACAAATCCGTCTTCACCAATACTCTTAAAATGATCTTTAGAATCACCTTAATTTTTCTCTCGAGTTCGCCGTAGCTCACCGGAAAGTTCGCCAGAACCCTCGCCGGCGAAGTTCTTTGATCAGCCTCAATATTGGTACCAATCGAAAGCTCTCTTCATAAGGATTCCAAAAATCATATTTGCCCCAATTTTTATAGATCATACGCGCTCAATTTCACCGTTTAAATCAATTTGGGCGAAATCCCTAATTTAGGATTTTTAGCTCGTCGGTGGCCAACAGCCCTCAACTCTGGTACCAATGGAAAGCTCTCGTCGAGGATAAGCCATAGGTACCAAGTTTGGAAAGTTCCGCGGCCGGAATGCCAACAATCGACGGAGCAAGCTCCGGCGATGAAACTTTCACCGCCGCCGCTTCTCTCCACTTTTCTTCCTCAAATCTCAACCAAAACTTGCAAATGATGGTTCTAATGTGTTCTCCTAGCTCACCTGAGGTTGTGTCTGAAATTTCACGGAAAAATTCGTCCGGAAAGATCTCCAACCATCGTCGCCAAAACGCTCCATCATTGTTGCTGCGCGAAGAAGAAACAGGGGAGAAGAAAGCGCTCGAGCGGGCGGTGGGAGAAAAATCCGATTTTTATAAATAAATTAATTAAAATCTTAAATCTAAGATCAAATCTGGACCATCCATTCTTGATTCAACGATTTGACCAATCAAACGACGTCCAAATTACGATCCGTTTACGCCGTTGGATTCCTTATCAAAAATCCTATCTGATGGTATACTTTTCACATCAAAATTCTATACTTCAAAAATCCATAAAATTTTACAAATAAGTCCTTTTTATTAAAATTTTATAAATTTATCCTTAATACAAAAACACAAATCTCACATGCATGGGCCACCAATTTTGTTGGAATATCACAGGCTCTCCGAGCCATCTTGGTGGGATGGGCCACCATCACCTTTCATGGATAATAAACAACTCAATGGGAACTAGTTTAAGGTGCTCGAACTCTTCCAGGTCATGAGACTATTAGAATAATTATATTTAATATGTGATTCATAATCTTTATGTAATATGTCTCATATTTCTCTATAATTATAATCTTAGGATATGTTTCACTATAAATAGTAGATGTAAGTAGACCTATGAGATATATAAAATTTATCTTTTTCCCTCTCAGAGTATTTTATATGGTATCAGAATCTACACGATGCCACTGTTATTATTCTTTAAGCTCTCTAAATTCAGTGGCCTTCTTCAACATAGTGCAACCTTAAATTTTATTCAACAACTTTTGTTGACTTTTCAGCCTCTTCTAACCTTGATTTCAGCCACTATTGTTGACTTTTCAGCAACTTTGGCTCAAATTTCTGATTTATTCAATAGTCTTTTTCTTATCCTTTGTATAAAACAATGACTACAACTTTGGTGCAGTGTTCACTGGTTGCTACTACTACTATTTTGATTTTATGTGGGCAAAGGAGGTCAACAAAGAAAAATTTTGATTTTCTTTTTTGATATATTTGACTGCGTTTGTTGGCTTTCTCTAAGGACCTCTATCTTCATGCAGCAAGTAGCGAAGGGAGAAAGTTACAAGAGAAATTTTGTATTTCTAACTAAAGGAAACTTGCACTACACTTATTGCAAAAGGCAAGGTCATACTCAAGATTGATGTTACTTCTTGTATGAATTTTCAAACAGGACTGCTAATATGATGTAGTGTCAATCAATAATAAAGAATAAGGCAGAAACTATAAAATCCTTAAATTTATCATCTGCAAATGAATATAAGGAGTATTTATAACTCAAGGTTATCCAACAAGCCACTTTCTCAATTGCCAATAGTAATTCTACAATATGTTTTTATCATTTTTTGCCTATTGGATCCTAGATGTGTATTCAGAAGCTTCCGATTATATCACTAGTAATATCTCCTTATCCTTTAATTTTTCACCTTTTAAACCATCACTTCAAATCACTCTTACTAAAACCGAAGCAAAAGGAATTAGAAGAATTTCTTTACTTCCAATTTAACATTAGAATCTATCCTATTTGTTCTTCAATTCAAGTTTAATCTAATTTCAATTAGCAAACTTATTCACGTTCAAAATCATCTTATTATTTTCAAATCTAATTCCTTTATAATATAGGATCAAAGCATGAGTGGATGAGTGGAGTGGGAGTTAAATCAAGAGGCATTTACTTCTTGCAGTTGATTTCTATTGTTGTGCCACCCTCAATTACAATCAATGTTGTTGTAGAAACTCTTAAAATACTTCGTCAACGATTAAGACATCCAAACCTCAATAAACTCAAAAAGATAGCACCTCGTCTTTCTCAATTGCAAAATCTAAATTATGATCATGTCAACTAGGAAAGCATATTAAAGTTTCCTATCCAATCAAAAGCAATGTTCAAGCTGTATTACCTTTCAGTACCATTTATTTTGATATCTAGGCTCTAAGTCATGTCTCATTTATCCTAGGTTATAGGTATTATATCACTTTTATTGATTACCTTTTAAGATGTACTTGGATTTTCTTAACGAAGGATCGTTCAGAATTATTTAAAATCTTCCAAAGTTTCTATAATGAAATTAAGACAATTTGGAAAAGTAATTCGCATCTTGCGAAGTGACAATACTAAATAATACTTCTCAGCTTCCTTCAACTTTTTTCTTATATCCAATGGAATCTTATATCAATCCAGCTGCCCTCACACTCCTCAATAAAATGACATAGCTCGAAAGGAAACATTGATATATGATTGATACAGCTCGCATCCTTTTAATTAATACCAATATTCCATTAAAGTTTTGGGCTGATGTTGTTCTGGTCTTGTATGTAAACTAAAAAAATCTTTATATGGGCTAAATTAAGATTAAATTAGGTTCTGAAATTATTTGGTATGAAAAGGTGTGAAGCTGATCATTCATTGTTTTTTAAGTCCTCTTTAAACAACAAGCTCATATATTTTATTGTATATGTGGATGATATAATTATTATAGGGAATGATCAAGAAGATATCAAAGATTTAAAACAGTATTATTTCAATATTTTCAAACCAAAGATTTGAGTCAGCTGTAATATTTTCTTGGTATTAAGGTAGCCCACTGAAAATAGGAGCGACAGTTATATCTCAAAGAAAATATGCTCTAAATCTACTAAATGAAGTAGAAATGGTTAATTGCAAGCCACTTATACCTTAATGGATCTGCTCGAAAAACTTCTACTAGATCAAGAGGAACTCTACTTAGATCCAAATAGATATCAAAGGTTAGTCGGGAAGCTAAATTACCTTATTATAACTAAATCAAATATATCTTTCCCAATCAATGTAGTACGTAAATTCCTTAATTCTCCTCATGTTAGTCATTGGAATGAAGTTGTGAGAATTCTTAGGTACATAAAAAAATCGCTAGGGAAAGGAATAGTATACAAAGACAGAAGCAACACAAACATTTCATTGTAAATATTAGATGTAAATAGACCTATGAGATATATAGAAATTATATTTTTTCCTCCCAAAGTATTCATGGAGACTACAGGATGGGACGTTCCCTAGAATCTAGAGCTTGAACTCTATCAGCAAGCGTGCCATGTCCATATTGATGTCATGGCATGGAATGGCACCAACTTATCCTACCATCTCTATAACTCTTGCAACTAACTTAAGTTATAGGAACAAATGCTGCTAGATGTCAATTCTCTTTACCTAAATGAGACCCAATCCAATATACGACCACAAAGGAATGGTGGATCTAGCCAAAGCTGTTGGCACTATGCAAGTTATCATTTAAGACACTTAGACACCTAGAATTCCCAGCCTCTAAACCTCCTTGCCTTTTAACTAGATGGACAGTAGCCCCCTAGCATAGAACAAATTGAACCATGGCCAGAGATAGACTGGGTTGATGTGTGCAATTAAGCCCTCAAACTTTAATTGGAATATTCTCAATTAGGAGGCTTCAAGCGAATTCCCTCCATCACCTATTCTACTACAAGTCTCTATAGATGATGGGGATGATGAGTGATGTGCGGAGACCTAATTTGGGACGAATGAAGAAGATAACTTTGATCAAAGCCTAGTAACCCTATGTTCATCCCTACTAAATGTCAGACTTATTTATGCAAGGCATTCAAGAGCATCAACATTGTGTAAGGATGCTTCCCAAATCACTTGTTCTAATAAGATGCCTGCCCTATATAAGACTTGAGAACAAGAATTCAGGAAGAAAAATTGTCCTCGCTCTTGGAACTATTAGATACTTTGGGTTCTGTGGAAGTAGAGGTTGTATATAGTAATCGCTTGATGGACCTCATGAAGAATTGCGTGGGTGAAGGTGTTTAGGGTCCAATTGCTTATAGATTATAAGAATTGGAGAATTCTATTTTTGAATCCTTCGGTGCAAGTCGAACTCTTATACCGTTGACTCGAATAGGTTAGAGCCCAATTTGAACAATCACAATCCCTCGTGTGGAATGCCAATAGATGCTTAGGTAGTTTCCTGCCAATGTATCCTCTACTATGACTTTCATAAATACTTATTTTTAGAATGTTAGGGTGTCACGCCCCATACCTTCCTCTAAGGCACGTGGCAGACTGTAGTGAACTCCATACATAGCCCCTCTTTCCTCCGGAACTATATGGGAATCCACTAAGTGTACCTGATGTATATCCCCTCTATTTATGGAAGAAGAGAACCTCGATAATAGATCAATATAACTCTAAAATCATATATTTTCAAAATCAGATCTCTTATATATGAAGACACTTATGTACAAATAATTTACTATCAAAATGGGCCACATACCTAAGGATATGCAAAATACCTAGCTAGTGAATCTTCATATATACACAAAATAAAAGTAGAACTGTCCTACTTTTTAAAAATTAGGTGCTTATCTATAAGCCTCGATAACTATCAGTCTCTCCCTGCTGTGATCCTAAAAAATTAAAAATGAGTCCCCCTACAAGGTATGCAACGCCGTAGCCAGTGAGTTAGATAAAAAATAATGTAAAACTGAGAACATAAAATAATAAAGTCTCAGGAATAGGATAATTTGGCTATTCGTGCTCAATAGTCAATCAAAAAGAGTAAACAAGAATCATATTAGATAATATCTGGGGCTGGCATCATCAGATATAGTTGCTGCAGATAACTGTCACCTCGGGGGTGAGGAATCGTGTATCATAAGGTATTCAGATCAAAGTAGAAGTACAAGAATGTAGAACCAAAGCTCCCTTCCCCCTGGATTGCCCACGGGAGCTCGCTACTTGGTAACCATAGCCAGTCCGGTATAAAACCAGTCAGGAGTATTCCAATCTTCCATCCTGACCTCGAGTGTTATCATCCCACGCCCCTCTTCATAGGTGGCCCATTGGAGTGCTAAAAATGTAATCTCCTATCACTGCAATGAAGGTGCCTATAGTACTATTCAGTAATATGTCATCCCATATGCATTCCATAATTGAAATATTATCACGAATTTTCAAACAGATGCATATGTTATATTTAGAGTCAACAAAAATATAGTATCATGCTTAGGAAAAATAGCAATGAAAAACTTATATCAATAAGTGTGGATATCCGAGATCTGTTCACAACTTAAATATAATCATAATCAGGATTATATTAACTAGTAGGAGAGTCAAAGGATATCAAATATAAATAATTAAAGGGATATAGTTCTCCTAGACTAAACATTGAGAACTATACCATCTATTCTGCCCAGAGAATAAACACTCACCTGATCTTATTATCGTAATCGCATTCTAACTCGTATTGCCATCGCTCGTATCCTCGTGCTTGTTTAACGAAATTTCTATGAATATTTCAAAAAAATTTAATTCTCAATCCAGAAATAATTTTTCAGATCCGTCTTCACAAGCACTCTTAGAATGATCTCTAGATTCACCCTAATTTTTATCCCAAGTTTGTCGGAAAGTTTGCCGGAGAGTTGCCGAAAAGTTCACCGAAACCCTCGCCGGAGAAGTTCTTCAATCAGCACCACTATTGGTACCAATCAAAATCTCTCTTCATCAGAATTTCAAAAATCATATTTACCCCAAATTTTACTGTCTATACGTAACCAATTTTTCTTGAGAAACTCAATTGGGCGAAAAACCTAAATTTGGATTTTCTGCTTGCTGGCGGCCAACCGGTGGCTAATAATCCTCAACCCAAGTACCAATGGACAGCTCTCATCGAGGAGAAGCTACAGGTATTATGTATGCAAAGTTCCTGGCTAGAATGGTCGACAATTGTCGGAGCAAGCTCCGACGATAAAACTTTCACCGCCGCCGCTTCTCTCCTCTTTTCCTCCTCAAATCTCCACCAAAACTCAAAAATAATGGTTCTGTTCTCCTAGCTCACCTGAAGTTGTATCTAAAATCTTGTCAAAAAATTCCACCAGAGTTGGCTAGAATGTCACCGGCAAGGATAGGTTTAAAGTTGCCACGTGAAGCAGGGGAGGAGAGAGAAGGTCGCGGGTGGAAGAGGAAGAGGAAGAGGAAAAGGAAGAATAAGGATAAGTTAAATGGGTTTGTTAACGGGTCAGATTTCATCACTACCCGCTTACCACTAGCCCATTAACCCAATTCACCCATTAGTTTAATGAGATCAGATCTCGGCCATCCGTTTTAAGTGATTTAATCTCTTCCGTCCATTTGGATCAATCATTGATTCACCTATTTGACCAATTTAACGACGTCCAAATTATGATCCGTCTGCGCCATTGGATTCCTTATCAAAAGTCCTATCTGATGATATACAAAATCCAACACTTGAAAAATCAATGTGATTATATAAATAAATCCTCCATATTATATTATAAAATTACCTTTAATATAAAAATGCAAATCTCACATCCTACCCCTCAAAGGAATTTTATCGTCAAAATTTAGTTCAAGTCATCACTTGAAAAAGTTGAGGATACTTCATCTTCATATAATCTTGTAATCCCCAAGTTATTTCTTCTACCTGTGCACTTCTCCATAAAACCTTAATCATCCATACATCCTTCTTCCTTAAAATTTTCTTCTTTCATTCCAAGATCTGCATAGGTTATATCTTAAAGCTTAAATTATCTGTCAGCTCTATCGGGGGTGTTTGTAATACTCGTTCAGGGTCCACGATATGTTTCCTTAACATAGATACATGAAATACATTATGTATTTTAGCTATCTCCTGAGGTAATTCCAATCTGTAAGCCATGAGACCAATCCTATTAATGATTCTGAAAGGTCTAGTATATCTAGGACTCAACTTGCCTATGTTTTCAAACCGTATAATTCCTTTCTAGGGAGCTACTTTCAGGTAGACTATATCCCAGGTTGGAACTCTAACTCTCTTCTTCGGTTGTCCGCGTAACTCTTTTGTCTATCCTAGACTACTTTCAATCTTTTTTTTATGATTCCAATCTTCTCCGTTGTAGTCTCAACCAATTCATTCCCTTTTATTCGTCTTTCTCCCACTTCATCCTAGTATAATGGTGTTCTATATTTCCTTCTATATGAAGCCTTATATGGTGACATTCCAATGCTAGTTTGGTAACTGTTATTGAAAGCAAATTTAATCAAATGTAAGTGTTTATCCCAACTTCCCTGAAATTCAATCACACAAGCTTGCAGCATATCTTCAAGCATTTGAATTGTCCTTTGAGATTGGCCATCTGTTTGGGGATGAAAATCTGTACTAAACTACAATGTTGTACGCAAAGCTTCATGCATCTTTGGCCAAAAATAGGAAGTAAATCTGGGATCTCTATCAGAAATAATGGTAATGGGTACTCATAAAGTTTCACAATCTCTTGAATATAGATTCTCGCTAATTTATCTAATGAATATGTATTATAAATTGTCAGAAAATGAGCTGATTTAGTAAGTCTATCCATAATTATCCATATTGTATTATGATTACTAGATGTATGGGGTAATCCTATTATAAAATCCATGGTGATATGTTTCCATTTTTATTCAGGAATTGACAAAGGTTGTAGTTTTTCTGCAGGTCTTTGGTGCTTTGTTTTAATTTTCGACAAATGTGGCATTTAGCTATATAATCTACAATATATTTTTTTATTCTTGGCCACCAATAACTTCCTTTTATTGAGCGATACATTTTTGTACTTCCTGGGTGCATTGCATGCTGAGGAATGAGCTTCATCTAAGATAGCTTTTCTGAGTTCATCTTTATTAAGGATGCAGACTCTGTCTTGGTATACTAGTAATCCATCATCCCTCATCCTGAACTCATTATTTTCTTATGTTTGGATTTGTTTGGAGTACTTTCCTCAATTCCTCATTTGAGCTCTGCAAAATCTAAATTTCCTCATGAAGTGTGGGTCGTACAACAAATATAACAAGTATCTCACTAGTTCTTCTATGATTTAACTGAATTCCCAATTATTTTAATTCTACTAATTGAGGTAGTGTAGTGGTTGAAATAGTTGACAAAGTAACTGATATTCTACTCAATACATCTACAACTATATTAGCCTTTCTTGGATGATACTCAATTATTAGATCATAATCCTTTATCAACTTCAACCATCTTCTTTGTCCTAAGTTTAGTTCTTTCTAAATCATAATATATTCTAAGCTTTGATGTTCAGTAAAAATATGACATCAAACTCTATATAGATAATGCTGCCATATTTTTAATGCAAATACCACTGCTGCCAGTTCCAAATCATAAGTAGGACAATTTAGTTCATGCTTCCTTAGCTGATGGGATGCATAAGCAATAATTTTTTCTTCCTGCATTAATCCACATGCTAGTCCCTGTCTGGAAGCATCATTATATATGGTATAATCTTCATTTAGCTTTAGCAATGTTAGAACTGGAGTAGAAGTAAGATTATCCTTGAGTTTTTGAAAATTCATTTAACATTCCTGATCCCATTGAAATTTTAATTCCTTTCAATTCAATCTGGTGATAGTTCAGTTATCTTAGAAAATCCTTCAATAAATCTTTTGTAATATCCAGCCAGACCTAAGAAACTTCGGATCTTTGTAACATTCTTGGATCGTTCCCAATTCAAAACTACTTGCACTTTTTTTGAGTCTACCATGATACCTTTTTCTCATATTGTGTGACCCAAGAATTTCACTTCTTTCAATCAAAATTCACATTTAGAGAATTTACATACAATTTCTTTTCTCGCAATATCTATAAAACTATTTTTAAATATTCCACATGTTCCTTTTCTCCAAGAGAGTATATCAGAATATCATCAATAAATACAATATTGAACTTATCCAGTGAAATACCTTATTTATTAAATCCATAAATGCAGCAAGTGCATTTATCAAACCAAAAGGCATCCCTACAAACTCACAATATCCGTATCTGGTCCTAAAAGCAGTCTTAGGTATATCTGACTCCCTGATCCTCAATTGATAATATCATGACGTGATATCAATCTTTGAAAATACTTTTGCTCCTTGTAATTAGTCAAAAAGATCATTAATTTTTGGTAATGAATTCTTATTCTTGATGATCACTTTATTTAATTGTCTGTAATCAATCTGTCGTCCCCCGATCGTCCCTTTCGGTGGCTGCCGTAAGCGCTCTCGGACTCGAGAAATGCTCCTTGCGGCTGGGCGGGAGTCTGCAGGCCCCCCGCCCCCCCCGCGTAAGGTCTTATTGGAGGTCGGTCGCCCTCTGCTCGGACGACCCTCGGCACCTTGTCTTGCGCCCGTCCGTAGTGCGCCCTCTGCGGTGTTTCGGACGTGCGCTGCGGGCGCCGGGGCGTCGTCTATGTTGTGCTACCTGGTTGATCCTGCCAGTAGTCATATGCTTGTCTCAAAGATTAAGCAATGCATGTGTAAGTATGAACTATTTCAGACTGTGAAACTGCGAATGGCTCATTAAATCAGTTATAGTTTGTTTGATGGTACGTGCTACTTGGATAACCGTAGTAATTCTAGAGCTAATACGTGCAACAAGCCACGACTTCCGGAAGGGATGCATTTATTAGATAAAAGGCTGATGTGGGCTTTGCCTACTATTCCGATGACTCATGATAACTCGACGGATCGCACGACCTTCGTGCCAACGATGCATCATTCAAATTTCTGCCCTATCAACTTTCGATGGTAGGATAGGGGCCTACCATGGTGGTGACGGGTGACGGAGAATTAGGGTTCGATTCCGGAGAGGGAGCTGGAGAAACGACTACCACATCCAAGGAAGGCAGCAGGCGCGCAAATTACCAAATCCTGACACGGGGAGGTAGTGACAATAAATAACAATACCGGGCTCTTCGAGTCTGATAATTGGAATGAGTACAATCTAAATCCCTTAACGAGGATCCATTGGAGGGCAAGTCTGGTGCCAGTAGCCGCGGTAATTCCAGCTCCAATAGCGTATATTTAAGTTGTTGCAGTTAAAAAGCTCGTAGTTGGACCTTGGGCTGGGTCGGTCGGTCCACCTCGCGGTGTGCACCGGTCGTCCCGTCCCTTCTGCTGGCGATGCGTGACTGGCCTTAACTGGCCAGGTCGTGCCTCCGACGCCTTTACTTTGAATAAATTAGAGTGCTCAAAGCAAACCCACGCTCTGGATACATTAGCATGGGATAACATCACAAGATTTCGGTCCTATTGTGTTGGCCTTCGGGATCGGAGTAATGATCAGAGGGACAGTCGGGGGCATTCGTATTTCATAGTCAGAGGTGAAATTCTTGGATTTATGAAAGACGAACCACTGCGAAAGCATTTGCCAAGGATGTTTTCATTAATCAAGAACGAAAGTTGGGTGCTCGAAGACGATCAGATACCGTCCTAGTCTCAACCATAAACGATGCCGACCAGGGATCGGCGGATATTGCTCTATGGACTCCGCCGACACCTTATGAGAAATCAAAGTCTTTGGGTTCCGCGGGGAGTATGGTTGCATGGCTGAAACTTAAAGGAATTGATGGAAGGGCACCACCAGGAGTGGAGCCTGCGGCTTAATTTGACTCAACACGGGGAAACTTACAAGGTCCAGACATAGCAAGGATTGACAGACTGAGAGCTCTTTCTTCTTTACAAATAGTACCGGTGCTCCCCATGGTAAGGTACTCGGTCTGATAAATTCTTTGTCTAGTAATTCTTGCAGTTGTAACTTCAGTTTACTACTTCCCTATCAGATGGTATACCTGGTAAATCTTCTGGCAATACATCCGAAACTTCACGCACAACTGGTATCTCTGCTAGCTTGGTTTCAGATGTGGATGTGTCTATTATGTGAGCTAAATAGGCTATACATCCTTTTCTTATTAATTTCCAAGCATGTAGCGCTGAAATCACACAAGTCGGTAAGATTCTGCGATTCCCACTAAAATGCAACTCATTCCTTCCCTTGAGAATACCACTTCCTTGGTAAAACAGTTAATTGTGGCTTTATGTCGGGCTAACCAATCAATCCTTAGTATTAAGTTAAGATCTATCATATCTAATGGGATTAGTTCAGCTAATGATATAATATTTTCTAACTTAATCTTACAGTCTTTATAAATTAGGATTCTAAGAAGTTGTTGTCCTAAAGGGGTGTATACAATAAGTTCAAGTTCTAAGAGAACTACTGATTTATCACTAAACTTTGTAAACTCAGGATTAATGTAAGATCTATGAAAACCACTATCAATGAGTACTCTGGTAGAATACTGAAAGAGCTGTAAAGTACCTGTAATCAGATCTGGATTTGCCTCAGCCTCCTTATCTGAACTGGCAAAAGTCCTGGTCTACTCTTGCGATAATTTCAGAAGCACCCTGATCCCCTCTAGCACTACTCATTTGTTAAGCTCTTTGGTCTCTCGCTGCCCCTGATATTTGCCTATCCTAAGTGGTTGACCCTCTACCACCGGGTAACTATCTTCGCATCCCAAGGCTTCTACTAATGCCTCTTTGTTGAAGTCTCGGGTAGTTATTATGATAATACCCTATTTAATGACAATAAAAACATCTCAAAGGAGCTCTACAGGTTCTGGAATGATTCTTCCCATAATTTCTATAAGCATTTGTGTTCATAAATCGGGCATGAGACTCAAAATCTAACTCAGAATCTGGAACAAGTCAAGCTTGAGAGTAGTCCTATGGTCCAGAGGTACTACTAGATGATTCTTCCATTCTTTTTGTGACCCTCTAACTATTGTACTCATTCTCTAAAATATAGGACTGAAAAATCCTGACTTTCTCTTTCCTGTAGAAACTTCTTTACCCTTAGAGGGTTCTCGGAACATGTGCTCAATCTCCACTGCTACAATCATAATAACTGATAATGGTATAAGTAACTAATAGCCTTCTGATATCTAAATTCAATCTATTTCTAAATCTGTTATGCATATATTCAGTATCTAGAGCATACTCTGGGACAAACAGTGGTAAGGCTCGTAGCTCGGTATCAAACTCTAGTACCGACCTATGATCCTGTCTCAAGGCAAAGAATTCTTCCCTATTCTGATTTTTATAAAAGTTGGTATAATATTATCGGTTAAAGATATTTGTAGATCTTTCCCATGTAGTCGGTAAAACTCCACTAGTACTGAGGGATGCCCACCAAATCTATGCATCGCCCTCTAATAGCTGAGCTGTTAGCCTGACAGTGTCTGCTTCTACTAATCTCATATCTCTAGCAGTCTTTGATACTTTTTGTAACTATTTATGAGTTATTTTTGGATCTCTGGATCCTTCAAAACTGTAATAGCCTAACTGCCGAGTTGTCTTAATCTGCTTTAGTAAGTCAATTTGAGGAGCAACTATGGGTGCCTACATTGGTAGGACAGGAGCCTGTACCTGTGCAGTCTGAGACTAAATCATTCTGAGGAATGTTTGAAATTGCTCATCAGTCAAAGTGACTCCTCCAACAATAGGTGATGTGACCTGATCACCCTCTACCGACATTGCATGGGAGGCAGAGGAACCCTCCTGTCCTTGTGATGCCTCATCCCTTGAGTGACCATGCTCTGGCTGCACTCTGAACTTCCTGCATGAATATTACGATCAATGCTATGTATACGACTTATGTCCAAGGGATACTATACTGGTCCTTATCTAAGATCCACTAGACTCCTTATATTCTAACATGAATTATTTCTGAAAGATCATTTATACAAATGATGTCCTAATATATCTAGGTTCTTAAATGATCTTGTCAGGATATACATATGTTCTAATATGAATCTGCTCTGATACCATCAAAATTTATCACGCCCCATACCTTCCCTAGGGCACATGGCAGACAGCAGTGAACTCCACACATAGGCCCACTTTTATCTAGAACTATGTAAGAATCCACTAGGCGTACCTGAAGTATATCCTCTCTATTTATGGAAGGAGAGAACCTGGATAACATATCAATATAGATATAAAATCATATATTTTCAAAATCAGATCTCTTATACATGAAGACACTTATGTACAAATATTTTACAATCAAAATGGGGCACATGCCCAAGGATATACAAAATACCTAGCCAGTGGATCTTCATATACACATAAAATAAAAGTAGAACTGTCCTACCATTCAAAAATCAGGTACCTAGCTACATGCCTCGATAACTATCAGTCTCTCTCCTATTGTGGCCCTGAAAAATTAAAAACGAGTCCCCCTATAGGGTGAGTAACGTCGTACTCAGTGAGTTGGATAGAAAATAATGTAAAATCGAGAACATAAAATAAGAAAGTCTCAAGAATAGGATAATCTGGCTATTCCTGCGTAATAGCCAATCAAAAAGAGCTAACAAAAATCACACGAGACTATATCTGGGCCTAGCATAATAAAATATAGTTGCTGCAAACAACTGTCACCTCATGGGAAGGAATTGATGAGGACATCACCCATGCAAGATTCAATTGGTATACAAGGCCCAATGATACGAGTCTGTGCACGACGATTAGGACAATAGGTGAATTCTTTTATTAGACAAATTAATTACTTAATTACAGAAGAAATGATATTATCCAATTATTATTGCTTGCTTGTCACTACATGCAAGAAAACACATGGAGGAATTACTGATATGGAAGTTGCATGAGTAATTGAAGGAATATTCATTCAAGAGCAAATCAAGAAATACGATCAATTCAAATATTTATTCAAAAGCAAATCAAGAAATATTTATTCCCAAATTTATGGCTCCAATAAAGGAAGTTGCATATATGCAACTAATTTTACTTGCAAGAGAATGAGACTTATTTATTTATTTTTTCTATTTTAGTGGGAAAAAAAAGTCCATTATTGTGCGTATATATTTGGTGAAGTACCCTATTGAGGGAGACTTTGATTTTTGTTTAGCCACTGCTATTGTAATGTTTTAACTGCAAACTTGAAGTCCAATTTCTTTAATCATACATCTTGAGATCCTTCCGATGTTGCTCTTTTAATTCTCGTAAATTGTTTGTGTTGTTTTATAGGAATAAGTCAGTCATATTTGACACGATTGATAACCAATTAAGGAGTGGTTTAGCGATTGCAAGGTTGCTGGTCGCGTTCCTGGATCGTGGTTAGCCCCCCCTTCGTGAAAGTCACAACTCGCCACCTTAAGGATTTCTCCTACGGTGGAAGATCGGGACCAACTTGCTTGTACACATCTTAAATCAAGGTGTGTGCATATCGGGTGGTATCGGAGCCTTTGTTGCCTATAGGAATTTATGTATCCTTTAGTAGATTACCTTTTATTTTACGTTCATCAAAAAAAAAATCCTCTTGTTCTTATTTTGAACTTCTACTCCGTGCCTATCATCCTTGTTTTTCCAACTTTTGTTCTATTCTTTTTTTGATCTCCTAATTTCAGTTTGCTTTATCGAATTGAATTTTTGTTTGTATTAGTAGTGTCTAGTTGCTAACCTTAACTTAAATCCTTTGCTTTATTTATTTTATTCTTCTTGTAAAAAAAAAAGAGAAGAAAGGGGTGTTTAGCTAAAGAGAGAGAAAAAAAGAGAAAATTCAGTTGAAATTTTGAAATAAAAAGAGAGAGGGTCAGTCGAATTAAAAATAAAAAAAGAGAGGGAGAAAGAGAGAGGAGGCATTCAGCGAGGAAAAAGAAAAGACAAAAAAGGAGCAGAAGAAAAAAAAACAAAATAGTAATAATAAAAATTATTTTAGCCCAATTTGATTATAATTATCATTGTACTTATTCTTGCTTTTTACACCTTGCTTGATTGAGTTTTAGCATATCCTACAAATCTGCAACTAAGACTCTTACTTGTGCGAATGTTTTATTCAATTTTGCAATTTCTGAAATTATTGATTGCTTCTCTTTACTACAAATATATTCCTATATAGCACTTCATAATATTAGTCTTGATCAGCTTGTTCTAGCACTTTGTAATTGCTTTATCCACTCCCTGTTAAAAGTTATCATGAACTAGTAAACACGCGAGTAATTTTTGAGAAAGGTAAAAGCTTCAGGTGATAAGGTTTGTGAGGATTGAGAGTATTTCATAAATAATTTAGTAGTCTAGTAGAATTTCTTTTTTTATCTTCTCTAAAAATTTCAGGATCGAGAAGTCCTCGTGATGTTTCTTATGACGGGGAAGATGTGTCTCAACCATCGGCAATTTCATTGTCTCTACGTTCTCAGGCTTTGATGGTTCATGTTACAGACACCTTCAAACAGATACTGTCCGACCAAGTACTTGTGAACCTGAATGGGTTGGAGAATCGTCTCGGTGGAAATGAAGTGCGACTTGAACAAGTGGAGCAAACTCTTCCACGACAACAACCACCACCTCGAGTTTCTTGAGGACAAGTTGAAGCCAATAATAATGCTACTACTGCCGCTCCATTCGAACCAAGAGGAAATTTGAATGTTGCATTTCAAGAGGATGCCGATGAAGAGTTGAGTGATAATTATGTGGCTGATGATGAAGTTGTCTTGGAATTGTATCAGCGCCACCTCATACATCATCATCGAGGAGTGGGAGGCAATGGAGGTTATACACGTCACCGTAATGAAGAAAGAAGAAATGATATATTGGGTAAATTAAATTCACTGTTCCTAGTTTTGATGGAAAGTTTAATCCAGAAGCCTATCTTGATTGAGAATTATTAGTTGAGCATAAGTTCAGTTTTCATCATTACCCAGAAGAGCATAGAGTACATGCGGTCACTACTGAATTTATTAGTTATGCTTCTATTTAGTGGAGTCAAATTCGACAAAGAAATGGAGTTCCTCATACTTGGGATGATTTGAAGCGCTTGATGAGGTCCAGGTTCGTGCCTTTATATTTTGAGAGAGAATTATTTAATAAATTCTAAAGAATGAATCATGAAAATAAATCTGTAAAAGGCTACTATTAAGAGTTGCAGGTGGGCATGCTACTTGCTAATGTGCAAGAAGATGATAATGCAAAGATGGTTAGATTTTTGGGAGGATTGAATGGAGAGAGAGATACAAAATATACTTGATTTTCAGAACTACAACTCTTTGGATCAACTATTTTATTATACATACAAAGCTGAGAGGTAAGTTCAAAGCTGATCGTAGCTACCCTAGTTCTTCTATGCCTTGGAGGGACGCCATATCATGCCCCAATCCTACCTTTGGGCACGTGACAACCGTCGTATAAGCTGCACTTCTACACCTCAACTTATACAAGGCTAAAAGTATCACAAAATACTATAATTATTTTATTTAAACATAGGGAAAGCATTAACATTTTATATTTAAAACCAACACTACTAATTTAAATCTCTATCTAGATTTACCAAAGTAATACTATTCGCCAAACTAGGTTCTCCCTCACTCTCCAGTTACTGGCCAACCTGTAACCTGCGCAATGGGGAAAAATGTGCACATCTGAGTCGCGAAACTCAGTGAGGCTACAGAGAGAGCACCTTAAAAATGGACATAAGGTATTGTACAAACGAACAAGAAAATGCATCCATTAAATCACATATTAAATCAACATGTTGATAGTATATAACAAGACAGTAAATATGAAATAACATAAATATGATCATCAGAAAGTATATAACAGGATGTAAGAACTATGATCATAACAGTACCACTGAGTTGAAGATGTCATAACACCTTAATTAATATATCATAATCTATCCATATTACACCTGAGGCAACCATCCTGAGGCAACCATCCTATGTTCAAGGTAAATCCCTCGTCAGGGATTTTTTTGAACCCGTCAGTGTCAACTCTAAGTCTCTGACCTATATGCATGTACACTGAAATTACAGAAGGAGTTGGTGACCACGGCACCCCTTCTTTCCAACATAAGTACCATACAACGTTGTAATTCTGCCCCATGACAGGGCCACCACACAAAAATCATAAATCACACCATCTGCAGTCTGACAAGCTGAGATATCCTGCATACGCTTCCAATGAACCCGGACTACTCAGGGACCCACATCTTGAGCATGCCAATGTCCTCAGGTTCCCTAACATTCGTAGCGCATGGAACGGTAATGTTCCCAGCACACCATCTACCTTAGAGTAATACAAATAAGTTGAGCTATACACCGAAATGAGATCCCGGTTACACCAAAGCATCTGTAGCTAACTCAACCAAATGTGCACCTCTACCTTAACTAGCACATGGCTCCTCACCATATGTTAGTACATAGTAGCCTAAGAATCCTAACATAATCTCCTAGGTTATCATAACCCTAAGATGTCTAAAGTTCTTAGTCATATATCAACTTAGACCACTCTAGTTATTAATACAACATGAAGCCTAAAGTGTCTCCAGTTTTTTCTCATGTCATCATGTTCTATGTTCTAACTAAGTGTCTCTATATCTCTAGTATAACATGAACATATCAAAAAACAACATAACATGAGTGTAAACTTCAATAGCATCATACATAAACTAGCATGACATACTTTCAAACTTACATTAATCCACATGCTAACTAAATATGTAACAAAGCAGATATATAACTTATCAGCATGTACAATAAATAACAATGACACTTAGGACTTAGCACTGTAGTAAGCTATAAATTTAAAATCATAAACACTCACCTGAGTCTCAAAGCAAATCTTTAGCAAGAATCACCACTTGGTCGTGATTCTTAAAAGCAAGCTAGCAAGCAAGCAATCAAGCAATGCAATTTCTTTCTATTTCTACACAAATCACAATTTGGCCATGATTTATCAAACAATAGCACAACAACACAAATCTCCAAAAATAAAATAAATACAACCAAACAACATACATAAATAACACAGCTCAACAAATCTTCCTAACTACCCCTACTACTCACAACCTCACACCAATTTTTATTTAATCTCTTTTTCTTTAATCAACCAAATAAATTAACAATTTAAATAAACACCACAACAATAATCAAATATCAAATCAACCCTAGTCACACCTATAAAATATTTTACATTCAACTTATATTTTTAAGACTATAAATTAATTAATTATTTTCATAAATAAATTATATTAACAATTTTGATCAAACTACACCACCTTAATTAATCAAAGAATAATTTTAATAAATATGTAAAAATTATAATTATACCAATTAGATTTATAAAATCTCAAATTATTCAATTTCACTAAATAGAAAAATCTAAATTACCTAATTACCTAAATTTATATCATTATAAATTGAGTAATTTTGTAAAAATTCTAATTAAATTATTTTAATTACATTTAATACAATTTAAATACCCTAACATCCACCAAAATATTTTTCCATGCATATAACCTATAAATAATCCACTTAAACCCTTAATTAAACTAAATCACCTTAATTAAATCAAAACTCCATTAAATCGTAAATTATTTTAGATTTTTCTGACCACATTAATGCACTCAAAACTCTGAATCCAATCATAAATAATCGAAAATAATATCTAAAATTTAATAAAAATTTTAAATAAATTTCTCTAGACCCAACACTCACCAACAAATCTTATGCCACGTCAAACCGAACAAACCAACTGTTGCCTGAATCGGATCGGATCCACGCACGACGCATGTTATCGGGTTGTGCTAGGCACGATAAGACCACAGCCCACAACCCATTGTATGGGTAGATTCGATATTGAAGGTGTGAAGGAGAGCACTAACTCTTAAATAGAAAAATGATGCAACTCTTTTCTAAAACTTCCCTGATGTGGGACTAAAAAAACTCCTCTCTCTTAAATAAGAAAAGGATGCAACTCTTTTATAAGACCTTCCTCATGTGGGACTAAAAAAACTCATCTCCAACCTTTCAACTTTTTCTCTTCTATTCTAAAAAAATAATATTAGTCTTTTCAATCAATCAAATCCCTTTTTCCCGTTTACCTAATATTTATTTTTTTTAATTTTAATTTTAATTTTATTTTTATCTTACTTATTATTTTATTATTTTAATATAATAATAATATTTTTTAAAAAAGAAAACAGGATTTACATGTCAATCAGCAACAGAAGAGTATTAATCATTCTAGTAGGGTTGCTGCACAAATTGGTTATGAGAATTCAGCAAACCATTTTACTTCACCAATGTCTAGTAAACAAGATCATTGCTCCCCCTACAAAAAGTTTATCCTCAATTACCTCTGTAGGAAGAACAAGGGAGATTAAGTGCTTCAAATACAAGAGGAAAGGACATTATATGCATGATTATCCAAATCGGTGTGCCCTTATCATTTGAGAAGATGGTGAATACATATCAGCCAGTGAGGTAGAAGGGGAAGGAGGATCTGACCATGAAGAGACTCAACATGCTTCGGGATCAAAATCAGAAGTGATCACCTTTGATACAAGTCATGTAAACCCTCATTGTTGAAATAAAAAAATAATTTAATAAAATATATATAGGTTTAAAAGATATATACAAATATATATAACATGATAATTGTACTTGTAAATGGGGCAATGGCAAGACTAAGGTTAAATTTAAGTGGTGGAGTAAAATTAGAAATTTATCTCCCATGTCTTGCCCTGGTACGTGAGGGTTGAGGGTTTTATTCCTTTTTTTCGCAAGCCTCCACATGCCGCTGCCCATCGCTGCGCTCTCTGATTGGAGAAGCAGTGAGAGCTTTTGTCCTTAGTTTTTGCCGAGATTGCGCTCCTCTCAAGACCCCTTTGTAGTAATTTGTCGGCTAGCAAAAGTAAGTACAAAACTCCCTCCTCAATGCTACCTTTTATTGCATGATGTCTTGAATTGTATGTTTTGAATTAATATGTTCAAAGATTGGTTCGTTCGTGCGCGGAGAGTTCTATGTCGCTTCTTGGCTTTCCTCTTATCTTCCTTTTCTCCCATGCTAGCATTGTTGGAAAGAGGTTTCAAGGTTTTAATTTAGTTTTAATAATGATGATAGGTGAGGGTTGAATTATATGGTATTTTATTTTGGATTTTGGGAAGATGCTGTTGAGAAGAGGAGGGTTCTCATCTCTCTTATATTATTTCTTTATTAATTAGTTGTTTTGGTTGTGGCTTTCTTCTTTATTATTTTTTTTTTCCTTCTTTCTCTATTGCCGTATGAAGTTTCTTTATGTAGTTGGGATCTGAACGAAGAATCCATGCTAATATTTAGATTAGTATACTTATTTATTTTAATTAGTTTTTTTTAGAACTTAATAAGTCTTGAATCCAAGACCTCATTATCCTCCCATATAGAGTCCAATAACTCTAACTAGAATGGTGTATACTTTGTGTACTATTTATTTTAATTAGTTAATTTCAAAGATTTTTAAAGTATTTGAAGATTTGTCTTCGGCAGAAAGAAAAGAAAAATATATGTATAATAATAACAATAATAAATAATATATATGTGTAGAAGTTAACTTGAGGATGTTTAGTAAAGTATTATTTAATTTTTTTTTTCTCTTCTTTTCTTTAGTTAGGTTGCCGAGGAGCTCTCGGCAAGGAAAAAATAAAATAAAATAAAAAATATATATACAGAAGGGTTTTAAATAAAATGTGAGGATGAAAAATATATATATATTATTTTGTTATTGATTCCTCTGTTGACCATTTTATATTATATTTTATTTTTTTTATTTTATTATTATTATCATTCTCTTCGTTTTTAATGGTTATTGTTTTAGATTTTATTATTACTGTTTACGTGAACAGTAACAAAAGGTTGTTTAATTTAGATTTACTGTGAGCATAGAGTCGAAGTAAGGTTACGTAAAGAATTTTATTCGTTCCAAGTTGAACGGTGACGTGATTGGTAATCTTAATTCTCTCCGATTGATTTTAGAGATTTATTATAAATCAGGTTTGCTACATTGAACATTTGAGTAGACAGATTAAGAAATTTATAAAGTACAAGTATATTTACTTGTATTTGATATTATAATTTATGTGCATGGTTAACATTCTAAATACTTTTATTATGATGCTTGTGTGGTTATTGCTGCTTTTAAATTGTGTTTAATATTTTTTTTATCTACTCGTTAAATAGTAGATATTTTAAGATGCTCACACAATGTAGGGAGACACATAAACATATGAAAACACCTAGTTTATTTTAGTGACACTATAATCTAAAATAAGACTAGGAGTCATTTACATTGTATTCCCGCATATGTGGTGAATGGTCACCACCGTGATAGTCCGAAATTGTTAAGTGGGGATGCATTTGTATCAACACTTTTCAATAGTTGAATGCCAAGGATGTAACTGGTAAGTTCACCGCAGCACACCTCTGTAGTATAAGGGTTAGGTGACGAATTCCTTTCCATATGCCGTGGACAGTGGATCTGTTGACAACAACAATTGTTGTAAACCCCCACTTTTATATGGTTTAATTAGTAAAAAGAGATATTAAATTTTTTCTTAAGTTTAGTTTAGTGCAAAAGAGGTTAGAGAACTTTTAGCTTGGGATAGGACTAAAATGGTAACATTAGGCTAAATTTTGGATTAAAAGGGATGTAGTTATAATTTATAAAAATTTATAGGGACTTAGTTAGAATTTTAGTACTACCTCTGTCGGCAGGCCTGCTGCGTTCCTCACACTACCCCGAGTTTAGCGCTGCAACCCGATCTCGCCTGATGATCCGATGAGTCCAGGTCCCTAGACACCATTGTCGATAGAGACTTTCGTGCTCGACGACGATCAACCCGTGAAGTGTTCGCAGCCCCTTACTGGAGACCCAGGGGATGCTCTACCATCACTGTCTGCTCAAATGCCAGCAGTAGCTCGTCCGTCTCCCTCCTTCAGTGGCGATACCGAACCAATTCTCCTCACCCAAATTCCCAAATTGGAATTCTGCATCGCTCCACAAACCTTCCAATTTGCTCATTGTTAAGGTCGATTCCATTTCTCCTTTTGTTGCCATTTGGTTTAAATTTTTGATGATGATACTGCATATTTTAGAATTCCTATCCCTTCGTGTCCGAATTTGTGATGGAATTTGTGTTTGATGGTAATATGGATCCTTTGTGTCCGAATTTGTGATGGAATTTGTGTTTGATGGTAATATGGATGATATGTTGTGGTTAGTGGGATTGATTTTGGAAAGCATGTGTCGTTTGATTAGTTTGCTTGTAACCTACATGTGGTTGCTGCATATTCTTGATGGGTTGCTGAAATTATGCTCTCCCCCACCTCCTTCTCATTTCCCTATTGTACCTTATCCTTCTTAGTTGTTATGTTTCTCTTTTTCGTTACTTGAATTTATGCATATAGGATAAGAATGATGAATGTAGGAAGAATCAAATTGAGGTTTGCACTAGGAAAAGTTATTGCTAATTCCATATAGTTGATGATGATGTTTGATATGAAGTTGAAAAATAGAATAATTGAGTTGACTTGGACTAGTCTAATAAAACTTAAGTAGATCTTTGGTAATTAAGGATTTAAAGTATTAGGCTTGAGCATGAAGATGGGCCTAGTAGTTGAAGTGAGTTATTTATTTTGGGATTAGGCTAAGTTAATCAAATAAATTAAATTAGTAATCGAATAATTTTTATCTTATTAAATTATTAATATATGGTAATGAAATATATTTTAAATTAAATTTGTGATTTTAGGGATATTATCTTGACTTGGGAGCTACCCATTATTGTTATCTCTGAGCTTTAATTTGGTTAGTGCTGAAGCTCGAATTTCGATAAAGGTACGGTTCATCGCAATAGGATTTAATTCAGTCTAGGGAAAATCTTAAAAATATTTTATAGGAAAGTCTTGGATGCCTTGAAAATAATAAAATGTTATGTTTGCTAAATATGTGATAACATGCATGCTAGAATAATATTATTTATGTGATATGAATTATATGTCATGTGTATTTTGCTTAGTACTTAACATGCATTATTAATCTCTTTTTACATACTGCTTTAATATTCCTTGTGATTATATGATATGCAAATACCATGCCAAAGATGATAAGATGTGAATTTAGAGTTAAAATACTACATAGGAGGTAGTTTCCAGAATGATTACCTGACACTCTAGTTTAGATAGAGACATAGGTAACATATGATACTAGCACCTCCTAGGGACATCACTAGATCATAAATTGTGAGGGTGTATTGGTTATACATCCTAGATGATAAATTGAACCCTTAATATCCGAATAGTGATGTTCACTCATCATTACCACTCCTGGGTTACAAACAACTCAGATACTAGGAGTTGGTTGGGAAATGGACTAGATTAACTCCAAGGTCAAGATAGACCAAAAAGTGGAGTAAGTCCATACCCGGATATAATCACCCGCACGCGTGACGTTTGAGCATCACCGTGATAGTCCCGGAATAGCCAGCGGGGATGAACCTTTCCAAGAATTTAGCAGGCATGTAGTTGAGTTAGCCACAGCCCATCGTGCGGATGCGAGCTCAACTCGACCAATATCAACTGCTATTGAATTGAAGAGGTGAATTCTCTTAAAGCCTTGGATAGTGGATCCGTAGATAACACGGCTACTATTCCAGACGTTCTGCAGACGATCTGATGAGCAGTCCGAATCCTAGGATTATTAGTTAATTCGGCTAGCCGTGGCCGAGGATATGTTAATTGAGGTGACCTTGTTGACGGACAGTTGTGTAGCGTTACACGGTGGGTTGTGACCGTACTGAGTTTCCAAGGGGAAAGGTACGGGAGTAACCGATTTTGTTGGGATGGGGTGTAGGGATCGACCAGCGGGACAGTAGAGAGAGATACACGGTCACTCGATCTCTCTGCCAACATCCGTGCAGCGGGCATAGGTAGAGACCTGGACATTCACGGCACGGATGGGCTTATGGGAATCCCTAATCAGGATATCCTCTGAGCATAGGCTGGCGGCCCGAGGTACTTGACATAAAGATAGAAATACTTCTAGTTGACATATACTAGAGATACAGGTATGTTATGCAACATAGATGACATATACTAGTGACAGACAAGTTGTTCAATATAGATGACTTTCACTAGTAACAGACATGTTGTTCAACATAGATGACAATTAGGAACATATACAAACATACACAAATAGTCAGAACTTGATATTGTAAATGATATTATCTACGCCATAAAGTTAATAATTGATAATTAATAAACTCAAAGGCATCCTAGTACTTCCCCCTAATATTTGATTTCCTATCTACGATTTCGAGCCGTAATTTCGCACTAGGCCGCAAGGCTGAGCACACCGCGTTCAATGTGTGTGTAGGTGTGTTAGATGATCGATCGTGACGGTTGATGAAGATGAGTTTATCGATGGATTTTTTTTTATGGATCGATGCTTATCATAGAATTGTAGTAGGTTTATCAGGACTGTGTTAGCAGTATTGAGTTAGATGATTTAAATGTATATTCCACTGAACTGTTATGTATAATAGTTGTGTGTATCATTAGATGCCTTGTATGGGTCCTTTGGGGCTCATACGGCGGTTGCCACGTGCCCGACAGCAGGGTTGGGGCGTGACAATTGTCCTATATGCTCTACAAGCATATTGATAGTAGTCCAAATCCTAGGATTAAGTACATGTGTAGTATTTTCTGGTTAGCCATAGCCGGAGGAGTTATTTTTGCAAAGTAACCTACCTATAGGGGCAGTGTAGACTACACAAGTGTGTGTTCAATGTACCGATAGGGAGGTTACACGAATACATTAGTCTCATTGGTGTGGATCGAGGTAAACGACTATTGAAACTGGAGGAGAGTGGTCCACGGTTACCTACCCTATCTGTTAACATCAGTGTGATGAGCATAGGTAAAGACCTAGACAGGCACTGATGGGCTTATGGGTAGTCCTCGGCAGGGCATACTCTAAAGCATAGGTTGGCAGCTCATGTTAGGAGCTAGATAATATAGGCTATGACTTAGAGATAAGAGACAGAAAATTTAGGATACACATGAGACAAATGTTGTTATTCCTTGCATTAAGTTATATTTACGTGTTATTGTTTATAGTATTTTATTTTTCTACTCTTTAATAAGTTTTTGCTATTATTATACTTCACGTTGTAGCTCGACTTTATTTTTAAAAATACATATAAATATACATGGGCGTTCTGACTTAATGGCCTAGTTTCCTCAAGACCGTTCTTTCGTAGCCATTGAGTCGTAAGGCTCAGCACATTTAATCTTACATGCGCAGGTAGCATGAGATGGGAGAGACGACCATTGATAGGTTCCAAGCAACTAGAATGTAGTATCAAGTCCGCATGAACCTTGTTTGGGAGATGTTATGTGAGATACTATAACTAGTAGCATGAGCCATTTTATGGCTTTGTAATACTTCTAAATTCCTTGTACAGACTCATATGGCGGTTGTCACGTGCCGATGGATGGATCGGGGCGTGATAATTTAGTGGTATCAGAGCTTAGAATTAAGATTATATGAAAAACTTTAGACCTAACATATACTTAAAAAAAATTTGTGGGTTGCTTAGATGTATTTTTCTTAATTAATGTTGAGGATTTTTGGGAACATAAAAAAGAAAAAAATATCATCCGCTAGAGTTAGTTCGTCAGAGGAGAACCCCACAGAGCTGCCTTCATCAGTGGATAGTAGAAGTATCACAGCCAACACAGGTGATATCATTGACGGTGCCCAACAACTATTGCGATGGATCAAGAGTGCGCAAGAATTCGGTTGTGAGATATTCGCTTGATCATGGACCCATGGGAAGCCTACGTGTGGTACAAGAACATTTTTGAAGAGAATGAGACCAATAGACGAAGATAAGTTAGATGCGGTGCACCATCTTCTGAGAGGTAAAGTAAGGACTTGGTGCAATGATCTTAGGGCAGATAACCCAGAGTTTGCTTGGGAGGAATTTTCAAGTAGATTCTACCGCAAATATTATACGCAAAGTCAAAGAGAGCAAAAAAGACGGGAATATCTAGAATGCAAACAAAATGAGGGAATGGTAGGAGAACATGTAGAAGAGTTTCGTCGTTTAGTGAGATTGGTACCGGAGATGGCAGGAAACAACACACAGGGCTGCATCAAGTTCAGGAATGGATTGTATCTTACCAAACGCTCGAGATTATTCCTGCATGAGACTAATAACTTTACTCAACTTGTAGACTGGGCCACTGCAGCTAAGGGACTTGAACAAGAAGTAAAACAAAAGAAGAATAGTAAAAAGAGAGAACGATCTACTTCGCCAGATGATCATGAGGAGTAGGCTTTACGTAGATAGTAGTTTTGATGGTTTGAATATGATTAAAAGTTTCCCTTTTGCGTTAGATTTATTTATTCTAAATTGTTTTGCCTTACATTGATGTAAAGAAATCATTTAAATTACTTTGCAAATTAATTGTGGAAATTATTTGAGAAATTCCTTTGGGCCATAATAACTCGCATGTCTAAAGCCTTAGGACTTGGTATGCTAACATTAGATGCAAGCTAATAAGGAGAACCTAGTTAGGAGAATAAGTAAATAAATAAATATTTTAGAGAATTTACTAAAGGGTATGTCATGTAGATGGCGGGACAAGGATGAGGAAAAGGAAAGACCACCAAGGCGTCAACAAGTTGGGTTGCAGCGAGTGCATCGGCACCTCTACTTAGAGAAACCCAAGTACAACTAAGTGATGCACAAGTGGTTGAACCTGCACAGAACCCGGTACAACCTGCCTTGAGCCCCATTTTAGAACCCGTAGCTTCAGAGGCCCTAGTTAATTTTTAATTCAGCTGCTGGTCCCTCTATCATACCTCCGCCAGTACCACCAGTGCCGATGTCTCGGGATGATATGACATGGAGCCTGATAATGATAATGTCACAACTTGTTAATTGATACTTTGCCACACCTTGGGGATAAGGGACGGAGCCACCCGTCGTACCTCTGCCACCTAATGTAAATCCAGAAATACCAACAATGCGACCAGTTGGACCAGTAGGTGTCATCCTTAATGTAGTCCCTGCTTCAATGGTAGTTGCACCAACTGGGACCCTGGGAGCTGCTGTGACTCCCCCAGCCACCATACCTGTAAAGCCAACTCATGTACCCTATCGGACACCACTTGGAGGTGACACCCCTGTAACTCTAAATTTAGGTGGGATTGCACCAGTGGTTCGACAGTTATCACAGTGGGTTAAAGCTGCAAGACAATTAGGATGTGTTGAGTTTGCCGGCTCCACAGATACCCAAGAATCTTGTGCGTGGATCAACACTATCTGATGTATCACCAATGAGATGAGGCTGGCTGATGAAGATAAATTAAGCTGCTCTACCCTTATTTAATGGTGATGTTAGGATTTGGTGAGAAGAATTAGAAGGACGAAGTGATACAATAATCACCTGAACATAATTTTTAAGGGGGTTCAACTTGGAATTCTACACCCCAATGCAGCACCATATGAAGAGACAGGAATTCTTAGGGCGTGCACAACATGGAAGGTCTGTAGCAGAGTATGCAGCAGAATTTAACAGGTTAGCATCATTTGCACCCGAGATGGTTGTATAAGAAGAATTTCGCTACAACAAATTTATTTAAGGATTAGATTATGCCATCCGCTCACGCTTAGCAGTGTTAAAAGTAGAATATTGTAAGGACACGGTGGACGCTGCCATGAGAGTTGAGAGGGTAGTAGTGGAGTCTCGAGACAAAGGAAATGAGTGCAAAAGAAAATGGTTGGGGTCCCACGCAAAAGGAAGGTGTCATGTCAAGAGCGCCAACAGTTGCTTCTACTACAGGATTTGACAACCCACGAGTGACAACATAGGTCATAGCGGGTTACGCCCAACCACTGCCTATGTGATTAGCACCGATTTCTAATTTAAACAATTATCATTGTTGCCATAGGGTGCATACAGTGCCATGTCGGAATACTACTTATTACCATTGCGGTCAAGAGGGTCATGTTCGTCGTAATTGTCTGCAACGAGCACTACCGGAAGCTTCTTAAGCATCAATAGCTTGGGGTGAAAATCAAGTCCAATTACCAACCACACTTGTGGCATCTGCTTCGACATCAAGAAAGGTGCTAACTCTTAGAATCGGGCAACACTCCCAAAGACCACAGATGCGTATGCAGACGCGAATTTTTTTACTAGATGGTAGTCATATGCAAGAGAATCCAAATGTGTTCGGAAGTGATACATCTCAAGCAAAGGACTATTAAAGATAAGTTGTTGGTAGTAAGAATGAAACTAAAGTATGGAAGAGAGAGGTAGGAGGGTGCAATCAACATTAAGTAGTGTCCGCAAAAGATTTGGAGAATAAGACATTTAATTAAAATTAAGAATTTTCTTTTCTAACGATTATTTTTCCTTAACAAATTTGCTCTGAGTGGAGGAGTTAAAGTTTTCTTATGTTAGTAGTATTACTTTGAATAAGTGAATTGAAGGTTTTTCTTCTAATTTGATTGATATTAAACATAGTGTCCTAAGAAAAGAAATTTTGATTATGTGTTGTTTTATTTTTAGAGGACTAAAAATGTCACGCCCCAAACCACCTTTAGGCGCGTGGCAACCGCCGTATAAGCTGTGCTACAACACCACAACTTATACAAGGCTTAAAAGTATTACAAAGCGCCACAAATTTTATTAATTAAACAAACGAAAGCAACCAGATTACAAGTAAACCAACACTATCAATTCAAATCTCCATCTAGACTACTAAGTCGATATTGTTCACCAAGCTAAGTTCTCCCTCACTCCCTGCTAGTAGCTGACCTGTAACCTGCGCAACAGGGGAAAAATGTGTACATCTGAGTCGCGAGACTCAGTGAGGCTACAGAGAGAGCACCCTAAAAATGGGCATAAGGTATTGTACCAACTAACAAGAAAATATATCCACTAAACTTACATATTAAATCAACATGTCAATAATATAATACATCAACAAATAGAAAACATCATGAACATGATCATAACATGGCACATAACAAGACATAAGAAATATGATGATAACAATACCACTAAATCAAAGATATCATACCACTTTAATTAATATTTCATCATTTATCCATTCTACACCTAAGGCAGCCGGCCTATATTTAAGGTAAATTCCTCGTCAGAGATTACCCCAAACCCGTCAGTGTCAACTCTATGTCTTTGTCCTATATGCCTATACACCGACGTTGGCAGAAGGAGCTGGTGATCATGGTACCCCTTCTCGCTAACACAAGATCTTTCCAAACCAAGTAACCATACAGCGCTGTAATCCTGCACCATGGCAGGATCACCATACCAAATCACAAATCATAAACATCTACAGCCTGGCAAGCTGAGATCTACCATATATGATACCAATGAAACTGGACTGCTCAGGGATCCCACCACTGTTGAGCATGCCAGCGTCAATCAGGTTCCCTAGCCTCGGTAGCGCATGGGACAGTACTGTTCCTAGTACACCCTCTACCTTGTGTAACACAATTAAGTTGAGTTCGACACCGAAGCGAGATCTCGGCTGCACCAAGGTATTAGTGACTTAGGTCAACCGAACTTGCATTTCCACCTTACTAGCACATGGCTCCTCACCACATGTTGGCACATACGATGCCCAAGAACTCAACATCCTCTCCTAGGTCATCATAACCCTAAGATGTCTAGAGTTCTTAGTCATATATCAATTTAGATCACTTTAGGTATTCTCATAACATGAACCTAAAGTATCTCAAGTTTTATCTCACGTCCATATGTTCCATGTACTTACTAGGTGTCTCTACATCTCTAGTAACATGAATATATTAAATAATCAACATACATGAGCATAAAATATCAATAGCATGCATATAACAGCATCATACATATACCAGCATGGTATAACTAGCAACTCACATTAGGAGTACGCATATTATTGCATCATACATGAACTAACATGATATAACCTTCAAACTTATATCAAGAGCATGTATACAGTAAAAACATGCATGAACTAGCATGATATAACTTCCAACAACTCATATGCTAATTAAATATATAACAAAGCAGATATATCACTTATTAGCATGTAAAATAATTAACAACTACTCTTAGGACTCAGCATCTGTAGTAAGCCAATTTAAATTGAAACCATAAACCCTCACTTGAGTCTCAAAGAAGATCTTTAAACAAGAATCACAGCTTGACCGTGATTTTTTAAGCAAACAAGCAATTCAATCAAACAAAGCAGTTCCTCTTTGCTTCAACACAAATCACAGCTTAGCTATGATTTATCAAGCAATAGCACAGCAACCAACAATTTCCTAAAATAAATCCAATGCAAACAACCAAGCATGCATAAATAACACATCTCAAAAAATCCTCTTAACTAACCCCACTACCCACAACCTCACATCAATTTTCTTTTTTTGTTATTTTTCTTTTGATCAATTAACCATTGAACATTTCAGGCAAATACCACCACCATAGTTATTCAATCAAACATATTTATATTTAAATTATACAATAAGAACAAAATTTAAATTTTTATTTCCACAATTAAATCATTCTAAAAGTTTGATCTATTATACTACCTTATTAATCTAAGATAATTTTAATACTTCTGTAAAAATTTAATTACTATATATAAATTAATTAACAATTCTCTAATTTCATTAATTAGAAAATTTAATTAACCTAATTACCCAATTTAATTACAGTCTAAAATTTATAAATTCTGCAAAAAGAACTAACTCCATCAATTAAATTTATAAATCCTAAATTATAAAACTTTGTTAACTAGAAAATCTAAATAAACTAATTTTCTAAATTTTATCACATTATAAATTTATAAAATTCTAGGGTCTAGACTCAAAACGCACCAGTCAAACCGAATCCCAACCCATTGTATGGATAGATTTAAATATTTCTTAAATAGAAAATAATACATGAGACCAATGACCCATGCAAGTATCGAACTCATAACCTTTATATTATTTGCACAACACTCGAACCAACTTAGCTAATAGGCCAAGTGATAATTTTTTATAATTCCTCTCTCCCTTGAGATTTTTGGTCCTCCAAAAATAACAACTTACCCATCATAAGTTCCCTGGACTTATTATGTTTTCTAAGACACAAGAACCTAAATAAATCATTCAATCCAGACAAACAAATTTCAACATAGTCAAATAATTTATCAAACAAAAATTCAACCAAAATAAGATACTAAGCAAACAATTCATGGTTATTGGCCCTAATTTGGCCTTGATCTTCGTACGGTCTTACCCCGCAACATTCGCTTATGTCGATCAACTATAGCTACTGTCCGAATTTCACACTTCAGATCATCTCTCAAAGTATTCAGAAGTACAGTTAGAATACGCGGTAGGTTTGGCACATATTTCTTAAGCATCGACACTTAGAATACGTTATGGATTCCGTCTAAGTTTACTGGTAAATGCAATTAAGCCACCGGCCCAACTTCTTTCAAAAATCTCAAATGATCCAATACACCTCAGAGGCAACCCTCTCTTTCAGGTGAAACCAAAGAAATCCTACCAAGGGGACATCTCTAGGGACACTCTGTCCCCCAACCGCAATCTCTAACAGCCTTCGCCGATTGTATGCATATACTCCTTTGTTTGTCCTAAGCTACCTTCAATCTTACTTAGATCACTTTAGAAATAAGGTAAGAGCAGGCCCACATAGGGAAGAAACAGTCACTCTCTTTGCTAGGCAGTTCAATCCCACCAACTAATCACTATGTCTTGATATTCGGTTGACTAACCAATACCTAAGATCATATCAAAGTCTTTTACCTATAGGTATCAATTTAACTCTTTAGCTCACATCCTAACATCTCTAAGGGTCGATCAGCCCCCTTAAAAATATCGTGTTCACATAAGAGCTCTGTGCTCCGACATTGATCAGAACACAAGTGGATGGACCTATTTAAGTTCATAGACCTTAGGTTTAGCACTCTATGGAATGAAGAGTATCAATTGGTTAACTAAAGGTCTTTAAATAATACCAACAGTTGCATTCAAACAAGTAACCAAGAGGGACAACAAAGATAATTCTCGCAGTCCAAGCTGATGCAAATTAAATTAAGCATCCAATAATTAAATTGATTTTGAGAAATAAAGAGAAAATTTTAAAAGATTAACTATTTGAATATATACCATCTAGAGAAATTATGCAATCAACCTTTTAAGCATAAAACATTTGAAGTAAGTAGGTCCTTTCTCAAGGGTACTCAATTTAAGATTCCACCCTTCCAAGGAAGATATGGCCATATGAGCCAGACAAAGAAATTAATTATTAAAGAATTCATCAAATAATATTATCGCAATCAAGAAGTAAATCGGGGACCTCGGTCCGACATAATCGGCACCGACACAACATGTAGTCTCACAACTCATGAAGGTTTTACTTCTAATCTCTTTTTCCATCCTAGGATTTGGCTTTGCATCAAAGGGTCAAAGAATCCAAAGACAAACAAAGCAAATAAGGGTGTGTTAAGTCGGAATCAACCTTCCAGTAATTTAAACCATCATACAATAAGTTGTAAGTCAAAACTTTTATATAACAAACCACTAGTCTTGAAACCTACTTCAAGGGGTAGTAGAGAATGCAACTTGGGTTTCAAATAGCTCCTCTACATTTAATTCCTACTGGACTTTGATAATTAAGTTGGCAATTCCCAAGAAGTCAGGGAAAGGTCAATCGGTATAGGCTATAATTCAATCCCTTCAGCTTGTATTCGAAATGGAGTCTAATTACTTTGTTTAACCAAATAGGGGAGATATTTAGCTAAATAGAAAAGATCTCATTAGGATAAATCAGATGATGACTACTGTTATAGAATAGGTTAAACAGCAAGGAAAAGGAAAAAAGATTCCTTGAAGATTTGAGGACTGATTAAACCCTTCTTAAGTGATCTCAATATAGGATGTATCAAGATGAACTTAAGATATTCGATGTACAAGTTTGTAGGATAGATCTGAACAAGGAGGTATAGCAGCGACACTCACATCAGAAAAGGGTTCAGTAATTTCAACAAGAAAGTATAGTATCAACAAAACATGTCACTATCCCATGCAGGAGATTTTACTCCTTTATGGAGTGTACTCCTATCTATTTGCACTCTTATAAGGAAATGGAAGAGATCTAAATTATTAGGGGAGATTATTTGTCAGAGAGTATATAACTTTAGAACAAAGGAATAAAGAAAAACCAAGATTCATAAGGTTTAGAATGTAGGCAAGGTAAAATTTCAACTTTGTTCTTCACATAAGCCCATAGTACTTATTATGATGAAGAATCAAACTTAAATTCGCAATTGGGCGATTCTAAATCAAAGGCAAGGGAAAAGAATGGATTTATATTCTGTTGTTAGCAAAGCCATGGCAAGGTTCAAGTGTAAAGATGTATAGTTTTCAATTCAAGAGTATTAAATTTTCGGCACACTAGATTTTCAGAATTTAGTGATCTTTGGAAGGTCATAACTTCCTCAACAGAGATCAGATTAACCCAAAATTTTGAGGGTAGGTTTACATCAATGAAGAAGATGTCTACCAAATTTCATAGGAATTTGATACTTAGAGAGTTCAGGGTGACCAAAACTCTAAGATAAGGTAAATCTAATGGTGCATAAATTTCAGATTTATGATACTTGGCTATAATGATTGATACATCTCATTATCTTTGGCTTTAGTTCACCCTTTAGTTGGGTATGAGAATTTATGGTTGAGATTTTGAGGTAGGAACGGTCTTACTAAGTGAGGAATACAAGAAGGTCTTTAATAAATTAGGGATAGTAATCCGATTATGCAGTATATGATATGAAACTGTAACGAAAGATAAGGCTACAATTTTGGGAACCATGATTGGTTTATTTTTGATATATTTGTTTGATGTGGCAGGTATGCTTGTCTAGGATCTGATAGAAAGGTCTTCAATAATCAACATTAAAGATATGCAAGTATATGAACAAGAGATCAATTCTCTTTATCTAACAAGCTGAGAATGTCAACTTTCAGCATTAGGTGTTCATTGAGTTTACTTATAACCCTTAGTAGATTGTTCAACACCTTGAGATTCTAGATTGTATTTAGATACTCTCTTGGAAGAGTCAAAAGTATCACCAAAAGATGACAAAGACTTGGGAGACCAATACACTAATGTAGAACAGAATTGTTAACCAACAATGGTAGGAAATTGTGTGTCTTTAGTGTCAGGGATGGTACCACATTTTGAATATACCCAAGAGTACTCAATAAAAAGATGGTTAAATTTTGGGAATGGTCAGCACCTGAAGAATGGTCACTGCTAAATGTGCATAGGAAAAGTATTGAAACAGATCAGTGATTGACAAAGACGAGACAAATGCCGAATTCCAAAAATAGTTCATGAGATTTTGGTTCTCCTACTTTAAGGAAGAAGAACCACATTGCATAGTATAGTTACTGTAATACAAAATTATCTGATACCTATTCATATTAGACTGTTAGATAGGGCTAAAGGAATAAGATTGAAGTAGGGTAGTAGATGCACCCCAATGGTACCAACTAGTGCATGTGATATCACTAACTTTGGGGTTTATTTAACTCCTGAGGTCAACACCCCATGATCACCAAAATATGGAATGTGAATGACATTGATTCTCAGATTATGGTTCAAAAGTAAAGAATGATAAAATCAATAAAAGCTAGGGGAATGAAATCTTACAATTTGAGTAGGTTCTCTAACCAAGTTTTGGATTTATAGAGAAAGGAATAAAAATCTTTCTTTGAGTTTGGTTTGGTATTTCGGGTATAATAGGAAAACAACTGGAAATGATCTCTAAACTTCTTCTCAGTCTTAACTAGAAGAAAGGATATTCCCAGTGCTGCAACAAGGATCAATTTTAAACATCCAATGCTGCATAAAATATCAATATTCAAATTTCAATATTTCTGCATAGAGGATCCTAAGCCCTGCCTTAATGATACCAATAGTTAAATAACTCTCATATTTGGCAATAGGTAAGGAAAGATAATTAATGCACCCTAAGACCATAAATGCTCAGTTTGGGCAGAAGTTTCAATCATAGGAATTTAGGAGCTAAATCAAGAGAGAATTTGTGATCCAAGTCAAAGGAGTTGATCAGTTTGTATCATGTAGATGGGTAGGATCATAAGCTCAATAGTTGAGTAAGGTCAACTAGAATTTAGGCAACCTAATTGCTAGATCAGACAAAGACAACATAGGAAAAATAATTTCACATCAACTCAGTGGGTTATCCAACATCCACACTAAATAGTAATAGGCATAAAACCCCAGCAATAAGTTCTCCATAGTCACATATAGAAGACTCTAAATGTCTAAGTTTTCCTAGGTCAAATGTTCAGCAATCACAATACAATTCAAGCACAACCAATGCAACCCAAAAGCACACAACAACAAGCAAACAATCTAATTACTAACATCAACCAAACAAGCATAGATCATTATCAAGTAAGGACATAAAATACAAACATATACAAGGTAACAAAAGCATAAAAGGATAAATCTTCATATATCCATAAAATCTCTCTTTACCCCATCAAAGTTGTCTCACATGTGTACTTAGGCCTATGGTGTATCCTAAGTCCTATCATTACTTTTAATGTTATCTTTTTAAACTTATGCTCTGATACCACTTTAATTGTCACGCTCCAAACCACCTTTGGGCGCATGACAACCGCCGTATAAGCTATGCTACAACACCACAACTTATACAAGACTTAAAAGTATTACAAAGCACCACAATTTTTATTAATTAAACAAACGAAAGCAACCAGATTACAAGTAAACCAACACTATCAATTCAAATCTCCATCTAGACTACTAAGTCGATATTGTTCACCAAGGTAAGTTCTCCCTCACTCCCTGCTAGTAGCTGACCTGTAACCTGCGCAACAGGGGAAAAATGTGCACATCTGAGTCGCGAGACTCAGTGAGGCTACAGAGAGAGCACCTTAAAAATAGGCATAAGTTATTGTACCAACTAACAAGAAAATATATCCACTAAACTTACATATTAAATCAACATGTTAATAATATAATACATCAACAAATAGAAAACATTATGAACATGATCATAACATAGCACATAACAAAACATAAGAAATATGATGATAACAATACCACTAAATCAAAGATATCATACTACTTTAATTAATATTTCATCATTTATCCATTCCACACCTAAGGCAGCCGGCCTATGTTTAAGGTAAATTCCTCGTCAGAGATTACCCCAAACCCGTCAGTGTCAACTCTATGTCTCTGTCCTATATGCCTATACACTGACGTTGGCAGAAGGAGCTGGTGATCACAGTACCCCTTCTCGCTAACACAAGATCTTTCCAAGCCAAGTAACCATACAGCGCTGTAATTCTGCACCATGGCAGGATCACCATACCAAATCACAAATCATAAACATTTATAGCCTAGCAAGCTGAGATCCACCATATATGATATTAATGAACCTGGATTACTTAGGGATCCCACCACTATTAAGCATGCCAGCATCAATCAGGTTCCCCATGCTTAGCATTTAACATGTTATAATATCTAGTCGTGCATGTTTTACTATTTTCCATGTTATGTTCAACACAACCACCATGCAGACATAGATATAAATAACGACATGTTAAAACCCCTTGGAGACATCATTGTAACTTAGATAGAAAGGGGTATTTCTCACATGCCTCGGTTGACCGCCGCGTACCGACGATGGTCAAACGGTGATGTTCTGCTTCGCACCACTCCCGAGGCTATACATAGCTTAGATACTGGGAGCTGGTAGGGAAAGGGACCGTACGAACTCTAAGGTCGTACTAAACCGAAAATATGGAGTAGATTCCTACCCGAAAACTTATACCCGCACGGATGTCGTTTAGGCGACCCCGTGATAGTCCTGAGATAGCTAGCGAGGATAAGCCCTACCATGGACTTGGCACCGATGGAGTCGAGGTTGCCACAGGCCATTGTGCTGATGTGCGTCAATCTCGATCGACATCAACTGCTATTGGACTGGAAAGGTAATTCCCTATGCGACGCCTTGGACGGTGGATCCGTAGACCACGCAGCTATCATCCATTACGTTATGCAGACAGTCGGATGAGTAGTCCGGATCCTAGGGTTGTTAAAAAATCGGTTAGCCGTGGCCGATGAGTCTTGTTGATGGTGACCCTGTCTTCAGGTCGTGTGTTGCCCCTACGGAGTCCAGAGAGGATGTAAGGGCACGATAGTTTCATTAGGGGAGGCATTGAAGGCGACTAGCGAGACAGTGGAGAGTGATCAAGGGTCACCCGTCCTCTCCGCCAATATCAGTGCAGCGGGCATAGGTAGAGACAGAGACAGATAGGCACTGATGGGCTTATGGATGCCCTTGGCCTGGGTATTCACTAAGCATAAGCTGGCAGCCCGAATCTTGAGACTTAAAGTCGTACAAAAAAATTTAGATGACATACTCTAATAACATAGTCGTCATATATTTCTTAGGTGACATCTAGTGATAAGCATGTATATGTTTGTTTACTCTGTTATGCTGCTTTTACGACCTGTTTCACACATATCAAAAGGAAAAATGATGATTAACAAACCAAAGGCATCCGAGAGTACTCCTCCTAGCCTTTGATTTCCTTATTCGATTTATAGCCGTAATTTCGTAGTAAGCAGCAAGGCTAAGCACACCACGTTTAATGTGTTTGCAGGTTGTTAGATGACTGACCGGGATATTTGATAAAGATGAGGGTAATCGATGGATTTACTTTTAATTGTTGATGTCGTTATTATAGAATTGTAGTAGGTATATCGGGATTGTGTTAGTAGAGTTGCATAAGTGATTTAATTGTATATTCCGCTGTGTTGAGTATGTGTATGGACGATATTTATTATCAAATGCCTTGTATGGGTCCTTTGGGCTCATACGGCGGTTGCCACGTCTCCGACAAGTGGGTCGGGGCGTGACACTCTCCTAGATTTAACTACCAAGAAATTTGTACGCAATTTCTACTAATTAGCCATATATGGATTGAAGATACCATGGATCGAAATCTCACAACATTCTCTAGATAGAATTTGCAAGTTCAATGGTTTTGTGCTAGTGGCCAGAAACCTAAGGGAAAATTGACAATGATTTCGATTGGTGCCAATGAGCAAATGCACAAACATAGCAGATTCAACATGGGGATTTAAAGGCTTACCTTGAATTCACTTAAAAATCCTCATCGATGACAACCTTTTATATGTTTAACTTGACTCTAGCCAATTGCTGTCACTAAAAAAGTTGATTCCCAAACAAGCTTTTCTTCCCTTCTCCCTCAAAAGTCGACTTGGACCCTGCTTCGGTGGTGGACAATTGAAAGGGGTGGAAATCAGCAATGGGAACATGCCAGACTAATCTGAATAAAAAGAGCATTATGAGATGTTATTTTGATCAACTTTATGGGGACTTTGGTGGAAATCCATATAGTAGCCTCCATTTTGATGATTCGGCTCGTCGGGGGCCCCTTACTCTTCCTCTTACCTCCACTTGCTCCAACTGTTGTCATCAGAGCTTCCCTTGTCTCAACTGACGAATAGTCATGAGGGAGAGAAGAAAATGGAGGTCCACTAACGACAGATCAATTGCACTCTTGGATGCTCCGATTGCACAGTCACCCCTTTATCGAAAGCGGAAGCAACTCATGGAGGAAATCAGGGAGTCCTGAGGTCATATTAGGTTCACGAAAGCTCGAGGCTTTGGGTTACTACTAATCCTAGCTTGATGATGGACTTTGATCCGACTAATTTGGTGATATCCTCTCTGTCGGGTGAGGAGGAGCGATGCAAAGTTGATTTGTGGATTTCATCAACCAAGGTGCTTGGGTGATGCAAGGAGTACTCATCATGTGTTGTCCACATGATGAAGTGAAGTTAGATTTGCCCAACCTAGTTCCTGCTATTTACAACTACATAAGTTTTCATCTTACCTTTCATGACTCTATTTATTTATGAAGCTACCCTTTACCCATTTTACCCCTTCTAGTTCAAGTTATTTATGACACACACACTCTCTTTATATATACTTTTGGGGTTTACAAGTTCTTTTCTCCTTCAAAATTTTTTGTACTCCAAAAATAAGATTCCCGATAAGAACACATTTCGGATTTATTCACTCCTAGACCATGATCTTCAATCTTTACAAGTTAAATCAACCACTAGGTTCCATGAATAATTATGGATATTAAGACCTGATTTGTGCTTCGAGTTCCCAAGTGACTTCCTTTATATAAGCATTTCTTCAAAGGACCTTCAGTAGAGGAATGGACTTCGCTTGAAGTATATTCTCTCATCAGTCGAGGCTTTCAACTACTCGTACTCCATAACTTAGATCCTCCCTCAGCTGGATAAGAGATGAGGTGAGGATGTGGGATAGATCAGACACATACTTCTTCAACATGGACACATGGAAAATATTATAGATATGAACCAGATCCGTTGGTAACTCTAGTCGGTAGGCTACTGATCCAACTCAGTCAAGGATCTGGAATGGTCCAATGTATCTCACATGTAGTTTTTTTTCTTATGAAATCTCAAAATGCCCTTCAATGGAAAAACCTTTAAAAACTCCATATATGCCGACCGCAACTCCAATGGCCTATAATGGTTGTCGGCATAACTCTTCTATCTATCTTGAGTCATCTTTAGTTTGTCCCAAATGGCCTTGACCTTAGTGATGGTTTCATCGATCAACTCCGTTTTAGCCAAGTGCCATTCACTGACTTTGCCCCAACATAGCGGCACCTGATACTATCTTCTATACAGAGTATCCCTATGGCCTAATAGTTATTGTTGCAGGCAAACTCCACCATTAGTTTGTGGGTGAAAAACAATGCTAAATTTCAAAGAGGTTCTCAACTCTTTGAAATTTTGGCCAAAAAATTGATGTGAATTTGGGATCTCGGTCAAACATAATAGATACTAAGACTCCATGAAGTTAAATGATCTCGTTGATATATAATCGGGCTAGCTTCTCTAATGAGTAGGTGATATCTATAAGCATGAATAGGCAGACTTTATAAGTCGACCAACTACCACCCAGATAGCATCATAGTGTCCTTGGAGCGAGAAAGACCTACTACAAAATCCATAGTAATGTATTCCCTCTTCCACTTAGGTATTGGAAGAGACTGTAGTGTGCCAGCTAATTTCTGATATTCTACCTTCGCCTACTAGTAGACCAAACATTTAGCCATAAACTCCACTATGTCCCATTTCATACCTGATCACCAGTATGTTTGTCTAATCATACCTGATTTTGGTACTACCTGAATGTATGGCATAAGCTGAGTAGTGAGCCTTCTTCAGAATCTATTGATGATATAGATCCTCATCATATTGTATGTAGATCCTATCTCTCGGGATGAGGGTACTATCCTCTCTCAATCTGAAGTCTTATCCCTATCCATCCTATGCTCGTTGGTTTGCATTACTTAGTTTTGGATCTATCCTTTGTTGTTCTATCAAGCTAACAGCTAGAGTAGGTCTTACAGTGAACTTTACTAACATATTGTAATCATGTGCCAAGGACCCTAAGGTCTTATAGCAAAGGTAAGTAGGATGTACATATATAAGCCAATGTGGTAGAGGACTCCTTAATTAGTCAATCACCAGGTCATAGTCTTTAATTAACTCTAGCCACCTCTATTATTTAAGATTCAGTTCACTTTGGGTAAGTAGGTACTATAGGATCTTGTGGTCCATGTATATGTGACACTGTTCATCGTACAAGTAATGTCTCTAAATCTTAAGAGCCAATGTGCTCCAGATTATGAGCGGGGAAGTTTATCTAATGCTTCTTTAGTTGTCCGAAGACATGAGCTACTACCCCATTTGTTTTAGATCAGGATGCATCCTAATGCGAGATTTGAGGCATCATTGAAAACAACATATTTTATGTTAATAACTGGGAGGGTGAGAACTGATGTCGTGGTCAAATGAATCTTGAGCTCTTGGAAAATATGTTCGCACTCTAGAGTCCACTTGAACTTTATATTTCTTGGTCAACTTAGTCATAGGTGCCATAATATGCAAGAAATCTTGAATGAAGTGATGATAATACCCTGTAATCCAAGGAAACTACAGAAATCTATGGTATTTTTGGATTGTTCCCACCTAGTCACGGTCTCAATCTTAGTTGGGTCCACTTGAATTCCCTCATTGATCATTATAATGTTTGAGAAATCCCACTTGGTCTAGCTAGAACTCATAATTGGAGAATTTTACGTATAACTGGTTCTCCCTCAATATTTGTAGTAATAACTGGAGGTGCTTTGCATGTTCCTCCTTATTCTCAGAGTAAATTAGTATGCCATTAATAAAGACGATCACATACTTATCGAGGTACTCATAGGATACTCAGTTCATTAGGTCCATAAACATTGCAGGGTCATTGGTGAGTCCAAAAGGCATAACCAAAAATTCATAGTTCCCATAGGGAGTCCTAAATATCATCTTAGGTTGAATCCTTGATATTTAACTGGTGATAACCTGACATTAGGTCCATCATGAAGGATACCTTGACATCCTTTTGGCTGGTCATATAAATCATCAATACGAGGTAGAGGGTATGTATTCCTTGTTTAACTATCTATAATCGATGCATAACCTCATAATGTTATCCTTCTTTTTCACAAACAATACCGATGCACCGTAAAGGGATACACTGGGTATGATAAACCCCTTATCCACCAGTCTAGTATTATCCTTCATTTTCACAAACAATTCCGATGCACTACAAAGGGCTGCTTTGGGATATCGAATGACACGTCCTTCATGAAATAATTCACTACTACTTTATGTTTGGTCAGCGAGTTGATGCCCAAAAACACATCAAAATTGGTCACATTAGGTGGAATCAGGTACGCTTCTAGTTCCGCCCCCTTGATAATCTACTCACCCAAAGGAGTGGACACGACAAGCACATACTCCAAAAGTTCGAAAGGCCTATCCCCTCATTTAGCAACTTTCATATTGACATATGACCTATGTGATCTAATATTAATAAATATATAGGTCGACGAACCAAAAAGACATATATAACCTAATCCACATCACACCATAAACAAACCACATAACCAAATGTTAAAAGTCTTTAACTAAGAATCGACTTTCAAAAAGAATCCCAAAACAATATTTAAAATCCTTGTAGCCTTCACAACCAAAATTTTAAAGTCAATGGTAATCGATACAAGGTGGGTTATTACATCCACGTTCACTTACACATCGCTACTATCTAAGATGAAAATGCACATCTGAGTATATGGTTGTAGCCTTTACGAATGTTGCTCGAATCTAGGGGCAAGTGCTTTGCTTGGAGCTAAAACTGATGCAGCGTGTGTGATTGGTTCTAGTGGTTGGCCTCAGCCAAGAAAGGTAATAATTCTACATGATCCTGAATGTGACTTGTGGCAGTAATGACAAGTGGTTAGGGTTAAAGTGAGAGAAGCTAGAGCAAGTGTCATAGGGCCGATTTTTGATTCACTTTGTTTGCAAGCTAGCAACGACATAGACTAAGGGACGCTGTCGCCTACCAGCCTAGTTCACCAATGATGCAGCAGAATGATGGGGAAGAATAGGGGAAATGTGAGAAGGAAAAAGAATGCTTTCATTGAAATGATTCAATAAAAATCTCCTCCTCCGGTTGGATCAAAATAGGGATAATCGTCGGGCACTCTGATGTTATAAATCCTCTCGTATATACGAACTATTCCTTCTCTCTCAAGGTTAGAAAAACTCTTGTCCTCCCCTATTTGTTAAAATAGGAGATTTATGTCATTGAGGAATCGAGTCCTTTGCAAACATTTTCTTTTTTGTAGGATGTCAATTATGATCATGTCTCTTGGTGGTTCTCCATCTTCCCATGCATCGTGGGAGTTCAGATGGTGATAATTCTCCCCTGCTTGAGTTCAGAGGCTGAGGTTAATCCAGATCTGATCACAGGTACCTTACAACTATTTCAACATTCTGTTAGAGTACTTATTGACAGTGGTTCTCATAGATCTTATATTAATCCTGGGTTTGCAAAGTTTAGTGATAAACCTTTAGTTCCTTTGAAACCCGAACTTATCGTATGCACCCCTCTAGGAGAATAACTTCTTAGAAATATGGTTTATAAAGACTGTAAGATTATGTTGGGGGATACTACATTACTAGTAGATTTAATTCCCTTAGATATGATAGATCTTGACCTTATATTGGGAATTGATTGGTTAGCCCGACATAAGGTCACAGTCAACTGTTTTACTAAGGAAGTGATATTCTTAAGGGAGGGAATATCTGAATTGTATTTTATTGGGAATCGTCGAATCCTACCAACTTGTGTGATTTCAGCGCTACAAGCTTGGAAATTAATAAGAAAAGGATGTGTAGCCTATTTAGCTTACATAATAGACACATCCATATCGGGAACCAAGTTAGAAGAGATATCGGTAGTGCGTGAATTCCCCAATGTATTTTCAGAAGAGTTACCAGGTGTACCATCTGATAGGGAAGTGGATTTCTTTATTGAATTGCAACCAGGTACTCACCCTATCACTATTCAACCATATAGAATGGCACCTGCAGAACTCAATTAATTAAAAGTACAATTACAAGAATTACTAGATAAAGGATTTATCAGACCAAGTACCTCACCTTGGGGAGCACCGGTATTATTTGTAAAGAAGAAAGATGGTACCTTAAGATTATGCATTAATTATAGATAATTAAATAAGGTGATCATCAAGAATGAGTATCTATTATCGAGAATTGATGATCTGTTTAATCAACTACAAGGAGCAAAGGTATTCTCAAAGATTGACTTTAGATCAGGATATCATCAATTAAGGATCAAGGAGTCAGACATACCTAAGATTGTCTTCAGAACCAGATATGGACATTATGAGTTTGTAGTCATGCCTTTTGGTTTAACAAATGCCCCAGCTGCATTTATGGATTTAATGAATATGGTATTTCATCCATATCCGGATAAGTTTATGATTGTATTTATTGATGATATTTTGATATACTCTCCTGGAGAAAAGGAACATGCTGAACATCTGAGAATTGTGTTACAGACACTGCGAGAAAAGAGACTGTATGCAAAGTTCTCCAGATGTGAGTTTTGGTTGAAAGAAGTAAAATTCTTGGGACACACTATATCAGGAAAATGTATTACGGTTGATTCAAATAAGGTGGAAGCAATTTTGAAGTGGGAACGACCCAAGAATGTTATAGAGATCCGCAGTTTCTTAGGTCTAGTCGGATATTACAGAAGATTCATTGAGGGATTTTCTAAGATAGCTAGACCACTTACCAGATTGACATGAAAGGAAGTAAAATTTCAGTGGAATGAAGAATGTGAACGGGGTTTCCAGAAACTCAAGGACTGTCTTACATCTGCTCCAGTTCTGACATTACCTAAGCCTAATGAAAACTGGTATATAGTGATGCTTTCAGACAAGGACTAGGATGTGTATTAATGCAGGAGGGAAAAGTTATTGCTTATACATCCCGTCAGTTAAGGAAGCATGAACTGAATTACCCTACCCATGACTTAAAACTTGCAGCAGTGGTATTTGCATTAAAAATATGGCGACATTATCTATATGGAGTTCGATGCCATATTTTTACCGACCATCAGAGCTTGAAATATATTATGACTCAGAAAGAGCTAAATTTGAGACAAAGAAGATGGTTGGAATTGATAAAAGATTATGATCTAGTAATTGAATATCATTCAGGAAAAGCTAATGTGGTTGCAGATGCATTGAGCAAGAAATCAGTTACGTTATCTAGTATCTCAGCCACTACCTTACCTCAACTTATGGAATTGAGATCTTTGGGAGTTCAGCTAGCTTACGATAAATCTAGTGAGATGCTAGCTACATTTATTGTGCGACCCACACTTCACGAAGAAATTCAGGTTTTGCAAAGCTCAGACGAGGAATGGAGTAAAGTACTTCAAAGAGTACAAACAGAAGAAAATACTGAGTTCAGGATGAGGGATGATAGATTATTGGTATATCGAGACAGAGTCTGCATCCCGAATAAAGCTGAACTCAAGAAGGTTATTCTCGAGGAAGCTCATTCCTCGGCATACGCAATACACTGGGGAAGTACGAAAATATATCGCACAATAAAAGAAAATTATTGGTGGCCAGGAATGAAGAAATATATTGCAGATTATGTAGCTAAGTGTCATATATGTCAACAAGTTAAAGCTGAGCACCAAAGACCGACAGAAAAGCTACAGTCTTTGTCAATTCCTGAGTGGAAATGAGAACATATCACAATGGATTTTGTGATAGGATTACCTCGTACATCAAATAATCATAATACAATATGGGTAATTGTGGATAGACTTACCAAGTCTGCTCATTTTCTGGCAATTCACAATACTTATTCATTAGATAAATTAGCCAGAATCTATATTCAGGAGATTGTGAAACTCCATAGAGTTTTCATTACCATTGTTTCTGACAGAGACCCCAGATTTACTTTCCATTTTTGGCCAAAGATGCATGAAGCTCTGGGGACGATATTACAATTTAGCATAACTTTTCATCCTCAAACGGATGGCCAATCTGAGAGGACAATTCAAACTCTGGAAGATATGCTCAGGGCTTGTGTACTTGAATTTCAGAAAAGTTGGGATCAACACTTACCGTTGATTGAATTTGCATATAATAACAGTTACAAGGCTAGCATCAGAATGCCACCATATGAGACTTTATATGGAAGAAAATGTTATTCACCATTATGTTGGAATGAAGTTGGAGAAAGAAGAATTGAAGGAAATGAATTAATTAAAACTACGACAGAGAAGATTAAGATCATAAAAGAAAGATTTAAAAGTAGCCCAGGATAGACAGAAAAGTTATGTGGATAACCAAAGAAGGGAATTAGAGTTTTAACCTGGAGATAAGGGGGGTAGGATGTGAGATTTGTATGTCAGCATTAAGGATAAGTTTGTACTATAATAATACGAAGGACTTATTTGTAAAATTACATGAATTTGTGAAGTATGAAATTTTGATGTGAAAATTATGCCATCGGATAGGATATTTAATAAGGAATCTAACGGCGCAGACGGATCGTAATTTGGACGTCGTTTGATAGGTCAAATCGATGAATCAAGGATTGATCCAAATGGACGGTCCAGATTTAATTTTAGATTTAAGATTTTAATTAATTAATTTATAAAATCCGATATTTTCTTCCCACCGCTGCACGCGCTCGAATTTTTCTCTTTCTCCCTCCTCCTTTGCGTAGTAGTAGCAACGACAACTCGCCTCCTTGATTTATTTTTGACGGTCCGGCCACCACAGTTGGAATATTGTGACGAGATTTTAGCCACAGCTTTAGGAGAGTGAGGAGAACACAATAGAGGTATCAATTTACAGTTTTAGTGATGATTTGAGGGAGAAAAATTAGGTTTGGCATCGGCGGTGAAAGTTTCATCGCCGGAGCTTGCTCCGGCGATTGCCGGCCATTTCGGCCGCGGAACTTTGCAAACTTGGTACCTATGGCTTCTCCACGATGAGAGTTATCCATTGGTACCAGAGTTGAGGGCTGTTGGCCGCCGGTTGGCCGCCGGCGAGCTAAAAACCCTAAATTAGGGATTTCGCCCAAATTGATTAAATCGGTGAAATTGATCGCGGGTGAGCTGTAAAAATTGGGGCAAATGTGATTTTTGAAATCCTCATGAAGAGAGCTTTTGATTGGTTCCAATATTGGTGCTGATTGAAGAACTTCGCCGGTGAGGGTTCTAGTGAACCTTCCGGCGACTTTCCGGCGGGTTTCCGACGAACTTTCCGACGAACTCGAGATAAAAATTAGGGTGAATCTAGAGATCATTTTAAACATGTTGGTAAAGACGGATTTGAGAAATTGTTATCGGATTGAGAATTAAAATTCGTTGAAATATTCACAGGAACTTTGATAAGCAAGCACGAGGATACGAACGATCGCGATACAAATTAAAACGTGCTTACGACGATAGGATCAGATGAGTGTTTATTCTTTGGGCAGAATAGATGGGGTAGTTCTCAATGTTTAGTTCAGGAGAATTATAATCCCTTTGATTATTTATACTTGATATTCATTGGCTCTCCTTCTAGTTAATATAATCATGATTATGATTATAAATGAGTTGCAAATAATTCTGGATATCCATGCTTAATGACATAAGTTGTTCATTGCTCTTGTTACTTGATTCATTATAAGCATGATACTATGCTTTTGTTGACTTGCAATCTAGCATATGCATCTGTTTAATTATTCGTGATTCTATTTCACTTACGAAATGCATATGGCTAGGATGACACATTACCGGATAGTGCTATAGGCACTTTCACTGTAGTGATATGTTATTATATTATTAGCACCCCTATGGGCCACCTATTGAGAGGGGCATGGGGAACAGTGCTCAAGGTTAGGATGGTAGACTAGGATACTCCTGACTGGTTTTTTTTACTCTGGACTAGCTATAGATACCAGGTAGCGAAGTCCAGTAGGCAACCAAGGGGGAAAGGGGGCTTTGTTTATCTATTCTTGCACTTCTATTATGATCTGGGTACCTTATGATTTATGATTCCTCCCCCTGAGATGATAGATGTTTGCAGCAACTGTGTTTAATTATGCCAGCCTCGGATATAGTCTCGTGTGATTCTTGATTACTCTTTTTGATTGGCTATTGCAAACGAATAGTCATATGATTCTATTTTTGAGACTGTTATTTTATGTTCTCAGTTTTACATTATTTTTTATCCAACTCACTGGGTACGGCGTTACTCACTCCGTAGGGGAACTCATTTTTATTTTTCAGGATCACAGTAGGAGAGAGACTGATAGATATCGCGACGTATAGCTAGGCACCTAATTTCTGAAAGGTAGGACAGTTCTACCTTTGTTTTGTGTGTGTATAAAGATCCACTGGTTAGGTATTTTGTATAACCTCGGGCATGTGCCCCTTTTGATTGTAAATTACTTGTATATAAGTGTGTGTCACAGTAGTAAAGATCTAATTTTAAGAATATATGCTTTTAGAGTTATATTGATATGTTATCGAGGTTCTCTCCTTCCATAAATAGAGGGGATATACATCAGGTACGCTTAGTGGGTTCTCATATAATTTCGGGGGTAAACGGGGTTGTATGTGGAGTTCACTGCAGTCTGTCACGTGCCCTAGGGGAAGGTACGGGGCGTGACACCTCTAGTTGTTAGAATTGTTGCTTGGTCACCATTGTTGCCAAAGAAGAGTGCTTCCTGTTCTTCGTAATGATTTCGAGGTTGGTAACTTGGCTCTGATACCAACTATCATGGGGCCGATCTTTACTTCACTTCATTTGCTAGCCGGTAATTTATACAGTTTAGACGAGGAGACGTTGTCGCCTACCTGCCTGGTTCACCAATGATGCACCAGAACAATGGTGAAGAATAGAGAAAGTGTGAGAAAGAAAAAGAATGCTTTTATTGAAAAACTCCAGTAAATCACTGAGCACTCTAATGTTACAAACCCTCTCTCAATTACAAACTATTCCATCTTCCCCTATTCGCTAAAATAGGGGATTTATATCGCTAATGAGTCGAGTCCTTTGCTAATGTTTTCTTTTTGGTGGGACGTTAATTACGATCAGATCTCTTGGCCATTCTTTGTCTTCCCACTCTGTTTCGCATCATGGGAGTTCAGGTGGTGACAGCAAGCCTAGGTGGTGGTGACCTAGAGTGTATCGGTGTGGCATATGGCATTGCCCCTTAAGTGGCTGGTCTTGCGGGAGAGTTAATAGCTGAGGAGATTGACGATGTTGTGGAGGTGGACTCATCCCTCTATCTAGCCTGACTCACCTGAGACCCCAATCATTTCCTCTTATGATGGTCACCCCTCTCCCGAGACTCCTGGACTTACCTCTTTACTATGATGGACATCTCTACTGTCCTCTAGAATTCTACTGTGTGAAGGAGAGCCAATCACGATTGAATACCAAAGTTAAATCCTCAGGTGAATCTGAGGTAGTGTTATTCTTCAGATAATATCATCTTTGTCACAAATAAAGCTAATTGGTTGAACTCTACATATTCAGCCATCAATCATCCATTATGTGTATAGTCCAAAATTCTTACCTCATCATCTCATGTTGCCTCAAAGTGTAGAACCATAGGTTAAACTCTTCTAGGAATCATATCCATATAATAATTTAGGTATTATGAGCCTCCAACTCATTCTATCGTATTTGGGCATCTTTGCCTAGTAAGTGGAGAGCTACACTCAATTTATCCTTGTCAGCTAGCCTCATCTTATTGGTGATATGATGAATATCATCGATCCAAACACGGGATTCCTGTGGGTCTAAGGATTCGGCGAAGTAACGCATCCAAGCAACTTCACATCACGTAGCCATAATGCCAACTGTCTGATAGCCAATGTAGCTCCGAATGAATCAAAGGTAGTAGTGGTGCCACTGATATGAGGTATCTGATCAACCACCTTTGTGGATCCCCTCGGTACAATAGCTGGGGGTGTATTGGCGAAAACCTATCACTAGCACTACCTTTGGTGTACTATTAGTTGGAGCAGGTACCATGGTATGAGTGATGCTTACAAGTACAATTAGTGGTGCAACTAGTACTCTCTATGCAACTAGTGGGAGAGGAGGTACTATCAGCTATCCCATCACTACTATCTGGAGTATGGGCAAGAAAGCACCGACTAGTTCTGTCATGCTTTGTACAGTGTTCATCAGTCCTTGTGCCAGTGTGGTATGAATCAGAGGCACCTCTAGAGCTGACCACGGTACTATTGGAGGACCCACAATCGAATCCACCACTATCTCCAAAGATGTCTACTTGGCAATCGATCATAGAGGTGCCTTCTAGGGTTCCCCTATGATTTCAATCGTCAGTGAGCAAACTGACTATTATAGTCGGTTCCCTGCTGGAGGGTATGAGCCACTAGTTGTAGTCTAGGTCGTCGATGTTTTTGTGAGATCTTCCAGGTTTCCGTTTAGCTGGTGCGTCAATCATTTACATGAGAGGTATTCACGATAAGTTCACCAGTCTAATCCTAAGGACAAGACTATTTTTAGACTATTCTACTTTACATTGGTGAAGATTCACCTATAAACTCAAGATCTAACTTATTCTATATCGGCTCGCTAAGGGCCAATCATAAAAGCATGAAAATATCAAGGAAAACATGAAATAAAGCAAGAAAGCATGCGCCTATCCTCTCTATGTTTCATTAAACCTAGGCTTAATATCTAAGCAAGAGTTGTATTGAGATTGTTTCATTAACCCATAAAACTTATAATGTAGACTTAATAAGCCTAAGAATCTTAAACCTAGGCTCTGATATCACTTTAATTGTCACACCCTCACCCATTTTTGGCATATAACAACCGCCGTATGAGTTTGTAGTACCCATACAAAACATTTAAGGTAACACACTACTGCAAGTACTATCCATAGTTCATGACAACCACACTTTCAATTCAACCATCATCCGTATACCAAATTATATTTGTCCAAATCAACTCATATAAATCATTCTAACAAAGTCTCGATATCTCTGCTACATTTCTAAAATAATACAACTATTACAAATCATAAAGAAATAACAATAAAAAATCATCATTCCAATGCTATAGGACCTTACCCTCCTTGATTTCCTACAACTCTCTCCTAATATTCCTACATATATAACTTATTGTGCTGAGCCTTATGGCTCAGTGCAAATATTTATCGTTCAAGCTATAGTAGGCTATCTTGAATGCCCCCTTCCATTTTACAAGAATTCAAGTAACATATTAACATACCACATGCTTAGATATAAAGTATTTGCAAGAAGATTTCTAAGAATACGATTATATGTCATTGTGTCATGTCTTATTTGTTAACTATGTTGTTGACATGATTGGTATCATTTTTCTACTTATCCTCACAACCTGAGCTAGCTGCCTATACTTAGGATAAGCCCTAATTAGGGACTATCCATAAGCCCATCAATGCTTGACTATGTTTCTTCCTATGCCTATCATACTGATGTTGATGAAGAAGACGATAGTGTTACTAGGATGTCTATGGACTATGCTATAGTTTATCCTTCCATTATTAGTTAGTTCTACTCTTGGCCCATTCCTAAGTTTACCCTTCCGTTATTAGTTAGTTCTACTCTTGAAGGTATAGGTGGTTGAGTACTAAATTTAACTTAATAGTTAAAGTGTTAACTAAGTTGTTTTATCTCAACCACCTTATATGTGTACACTTATGATAGACGATACCTCTCCTAAGGGTATATTATGATCTATCTCTATGTTCTTATTGCTAAAGTATGATGTTTATGCATATATATTACTTCCTATTTAAGTCATGGTTGTTGTGTCTAAATATTGAACACATCAGGAATATAACATATAACATAAATGTCAAATTTATAATCGTGCACACAAAAATCAATAATATTTCAATTTAATACAACATTTGAGCATTTAGAGGCATCCTAAAATTCTAATATTAGCCTAACTTGAAATGCACTACTGTAGTAATTCAACCTACCTAGATGTAAGTCTTACCTTTCAATGCCAACTAAATATAAAATTCATAAGCTTATCCTGTCATCGTTTCACCCGGAATAGTGTCCTACTTAAGACAACTTTTTTATTATTCAATATAATTTCCAGCTAAATATACCCTGCTTTGTCTTTACCAGAAATAAAATAATTATCACAAACTGATACTTTGTAACCAACCACATCATAACTTATTCAACTACCTTTAAATTAATAGTCAAATCATCCTCCATTTGACTACAAGTTTATACCAATGAAACCAACCAACATTTTACCCTGGCAAGAACACAGTCGATCTACCCTGACCACATCCCACATGTTCACCTTAACAATGTATTCTAACCGATGTAAATAGAATTAAACTGATAGAAATCAAAATTCTAATTTCTCAACAACCTCACTTTGACTTTCCCTCAAAAGTTAATTCCTAAATAAGTTGTCATGCCCTATATTTTTCTTAGGGCACGTGGCAGACTACAGTAAATTTCACACATAGCCTTGCTTTATCCGTCGGGATCTGAAAACTTATTAACTGTACCTTATTTATATCCTCTCTGTACATAAAAAGAGATCACGTTTTATGATAACCTCTAAAATTTATTCAAATATGATACATTTGTAAACTAGAATATATACAAATATTTTACCATATTTTAAAAGTCGGGCATCTAACTACTTGTCTTACTATCTACAAATTCCTCTCCTATTGAGGTCCTCAAAAATAAAAATATTCCTCCAATAGGGTGAGTAACATTGTACCTAGTAAGTTGCATAGAGAACAATATAAAATCGAGAATACATGATAAGAGTATGTCTCATTAATGAAATAATAAAATTTAATTATCTATGTGCAATAGACAAGTAAAATGAGTAATCAAAGAATTACATGAGACTATATATTAAGTTGAAATAATCAACCATAATTGTGGTCATCAACTGTCACCTCAGGGGAGACATCAATCATCATAGGGTAACCTAGATTAGAGTAACAATATGAGAATACGGGAAATAGCCCCCTTTTCCCATAAGTTACCCACTAGACCTCACTACCTGGTTTGCCATAGCTATTCGAGTGAATCAATATCAACCAAGAGTTATCTAACCTCCCATCCCAGCGAACTTGCACTTTAGCCATATGCCCATTTATCTAGGTGGCCTATGGGAGTACTAACAAATCATAATATCATTGTGGTAACAATGCCTGTCACGCCCCAATCCTCATTTGAGCTCGTGGCAACAGCCATATAAGCTGCACTTTTACACCACAACTTATACAAGACTAGAAGTATCAAAACTACTATAATTATTTTATATAAACACAGCGGAAACATCATAATTTTACATTTAAACCAATACTACACAGTCAAATCTCTATCCAGATCTCCACAGTAAATCTATTCATCATAAATAGGTTCTCCCTCATTCCGACAGTAAATATGTAACCTGTGCAATAGGAAAAAATATGCATATCTAAGTTACGAAACTCAATGAGGCTATAGAGAGAGTAGCCTAAAAATGGGCATAATGATATTGTACAAACAGATAAGAAAATATATCCTCTAAGTCACACATCCAATTAACATGTCAAATAGTAGATAACAAGACTATAAAAAGATAAAGGAAACCCTAATTTTTGGGTTTTTCATTCACCGGTGGCCAACCGACAGCCAATAGCTCTCAACTCTAGTACCAATGGATAGATCTCATCGAGAAGAAGCTATAGGTGCCATGTTTGCAAAATTTCGTGGTCGGAATGGCCGGCAATCATCGGAGCAAGCTCCGACAGTGGAACTTTTGCCGCCGCCACTTCTCTCCTCTTTTCCTCCTCAAATCTCCACCAAAATGCGAAATTAATAGTCCGAATATGTTCTCCTAGCTCACCTGAAGTTGTCTTTAAAATCTCGTCGAAAAATTCACTCGGAGCTGGCTAGAGCATTGTCGACAAAGGTGCTCGCCGTCTGTCGCGTGAAACAGGGGAGGAAGAGGAGAGAAAGAGGAGGGCTGGCACGTGTGCAATGGGAGAAAAATGTATTTTTCTAAAACAATTGATTAAAAGCTAGCGTTGATGTGTCTGTTTGTTTGTTTTTTTTTCAATCAACCATCCACCACTTAAGTGATTTAATCTCGTTCGTTCATTTGGATCAATCCTTTTCAATGATTTGACTAATAAAACAATGTCCAAATTACGATCCGTCTGCGCCGTTGGATTCCTTATAAAAAATCCTATTTGATGGTATAATTTTTACATCAAGATTTCATACTTTAAAAATTCATATAATTTTTCAAATAAGTTCTCCATATTATTATTTTTTTCCATAAAACGCCTCAAAATCTCTTTCTATTATACAATTACCCTTAGCAAAAAAACATGTAAATCTCACATTAGTTTGTTGAACATAGGGTAGTCCTGATGAGGAATTTACTTTGAACATAGGTTGACTGCCCTAGGAGTAGTGTTGAAAAATATGATGAAGTAGTTTTGAGGATACTATGACATCTTGGACATTAGTTTTGCTATTATGATCATGTTTCCTATACTTTATTGATTAGTGATGCTAGTATATGTTTATGTGATATGATTTATGGTGATTGTTATACTATGCTTGTTGACATATTGATTTGATGTTTGATTTAGTGGATAATTCTTCTTATTAGTTTGTACAATACCTTATACTCATTTTTAGGCTGCTCTCTCTGTAGCCTCATTGAGTCTTGTGACTCAGATGCACACATTTTTTCTTGTTGCGCAGGTTACATATTTGGTCGGCGAGATGGGGGATCAGGAAGAACTTAGTTGTGCAGAGTAGAACTACTTTGGTAATCTAGATAGCTAGATATTATAATTTTATAGTATTTGATTTAAATACTATTCTAAATAATAAATTATAGTTGTGTAGTTTTGATGCTTCTAGCATTGTATAAATTGTGATGTAGAAGTGCAGTTTATATGGTTGCCACGTGCCCAAGGGAAGGACTGGGGCATGACAGGAATATTCAAATTGTCATTTCTTAATTAATTATCGTCGATTTTAAGTATTTTCTTGTATAAGTACCATACCAAAATAAAATATTCTATAAAACTTATAAGCATAATATAATAATATTAAATTAGTGAGTTACTAGACCCAAAATCCCTATAAATACCCCCTTTATTGAAATTTATTTACGCAATAGAAAATATATTAAACACTTCTCTTCTCTAATTTATTTTACTAGCTTTAAAGGTTCTGCTACCTATATATTGGATATTCTGAAGAATTCAAGATTTTACTATTTCTCTCTTTCTTAATCTCTTTTATGCTATTTTTATTTTTTTAGTCCGCTCTTAATTTCCTTTTTTTCCCTTACCCTAGCCAAATCTATTTTCTACTTTCTTCTCTTTTTAAATACCTTTTCTGCTATTTTTTGTCCACTTATTTGTCCTGCACAAAGATGACTCCAGTATTCAAAGTTAATGAGCAGCATCACTGATACAACCTCATCCAATTAGTTTGGTATCATTTATGAGCATTAACTAATATCAAGAAGTTCTATCTCATTATGGATGGTAATGGTTAATGATTGAGGAAATGAGTGTTTTGGAATCAAATCAAGCATGGATAATTACTCCTCCTCCTCATAGAAAGTGAATTGTGCCTTGTAGATGGATATTTACAATCAAAATTGGACCTAATAGGGAGGTCAATAGATCAAAAGTCATGCTTGTAGCAAATGGATACACTTAAATGTATGGGCTAGATTATAGTGATACATTCTCTCGAGTTGTCAAAATTACCTCAATATGACTCTTTTATCAATAACAACTATGAAAAATTAGTCGTTGTATTAAGTAGATATCAAAAATATTTTCTTACATCGAACTTAGATAATGAGATTTATATGGAGTAACCTCCTAGGTTTGTTGTTCAGGTGGAATCTAGTCTCGTATGCAAACTAAAAAATCTTTATATGAGTTGAAGCAATCACTTAGAGCATAGTTTGCAAGATTTAATCAGGTTCTAAACCTATTTGGCAAGGAAAAGATGTCAAGCTGATCATTCAATATTTTTTAAGTCATCTTCAAACAACAAGCTCATATATCTTATTGTGTATGTAGATGATATAATTATTACAGAGAATGATCAAAAAGGTATCCAAGATTTAAAGTAGCATACATCTCAACATTTTTAAACCAAAAATTTGGGTAAGTTGTGATATTTCTTTGGTATTAAAATGGTTCGATCAAAAATAGGAGGGACAGTTATATCTCAAAGGAAATATACTCTATATCTACTACATGAAGCATGAACAGGAAATATACTCTATATCTACTACTGAAGCATGAACGATAAATTGCAAGTCACTTGATACCCTAATTGATTTGAGTGAAAAAAAATTATTAGATCAAGAAAAACTCTACTCAGATTCCAATAGATATCGAAGATTTATTCTGAAGCAAAATTATCTTACTATAACTAGACCGAATATATCATTCTCGGTTAGTGTGATAAGTCAATTCCTTAAAGAGTTTGTAGAATTTTAAACTAGTTTGATTTACATGTCAGACTGTGCTTTTGAAATAAAGAGTTTGTCTGTAGAATTTTAAACTAGTTTGATTTACATGTCGGACTGTGCTTTTGAAATAAAGAGTTTGTCTGTAGAATTTTAAACTAGTTTGATTTACATGCCGGACCGACATTTCTGTATGATTAAATATTATTTACTTTCTTGACAGAGGCATTGTTGAATATCTCTGTCTTTTGCACCCATCTGAGACATGTAGGTGATCAATTTGGCACTGTAGTTGCAACCGCTGGGTATCAGTTATGCTATCAGGGACAGCTGAATTTAAATGAAATAAAAAAAAGGTCCTTTGACCACTCTCTCAGATACACAGATGGAAAGACAAATTAATTGATGTTCCAAGGGCAAAGGCTGGTACAGGAGACGATCAAATGATGCTCGTTACCAAGAGAAGAGCTCCCCAGTTGGATTGACAGCTGAACAGTAAATATCATTGCGATTACCAGGGCTGGCACCTTGACGGCAACTAATTTGTTTGTTTCCCACAAGATACAAACACTTGTTGCTGGGTAACACCAAGTTCAAGTCAACCAAATTAGCCTCCGTACTATGTCAAAATAGAGTTGCAAACACTGAAGCTCCCAAGATATATATCCTTAGCGGCGACCTTATTCATTGAGATCCACTAAATAATTGTGTCCATGAAACAATAAATCGATGGCTAACAGAAATACCAAGGTCCATATTGCAACCTCTCATTTTTCACGAAAGCTATATGCAGAAAAAGAACCTGCAAACACGCGCTCGTGTATCAGCAATAATTGGAATATGGGTCATTGATGTCTTTGGGGAACATGACTGAGTTTACTTTAACCCTTGCTTCTTTTCCATCTTCATGCTTGATAACACTACTAGAGTTATCTCGTAGACTGCATACCACTGCGGCTGTAATACTTGGAATATGGGTCATTGATGTCTTTGGGGAACATGACTGTGAGTTTACTCTAACCCCTGCTTCTTTTTCCATCTTCATGCTTGATAACACTGCCAGAGTTATCTCGTAGACTGCATACCACTGCGGCTGTAATACTGCTTGGTAGTCTCATGAGAGAAGTCTGCAAATGTCATTCCATTCCTGTATCGGGTGGATAAAGGTGGTATCTTCTTCAGAATTTCTAGCATTAATTTGTTTGCATCATCGGGAACACTACCGTCACATTTTTCATGGAACATGTCATCTATTGCAACTGAATCATCTAGATTCCTTGATTCATCATAAAAGGAATATCCAGAATAAGATAAAACTTTGCTCCACGCTGGCTGCAAGAAAACAACAAAAGTCTCCCTACTCAAGCTGTCTATGCCAAATGGCCTACCGACAGAGTGGAGTTTGGATTGAAGTTTACCTCTTGTCAATATCTCGGCCGCTTCCCCTACCTGAAGAATGATACTATCAGCTGGGGACCTTACAACATAGATTTTATTATTCTTCATATCAAATAACTGTAGATAGGTATGCTCATCCGGTGAAGAGCAATCTTGACAGCACGAAATGTGAGAGCAACCTTTTGCCTTACATGAGATCATAAATGAAGGTGATGTTAGAACAGTGAAAATTCCGTAATCATAGTGCCACTGCTGCCACAGATGGGACAAAGTAGCCCTGCTTATTGCCTCCTGAGATATTCTGCTTTCAGCATAATATTGTGCAGAAGAAATATGGTCATGCAGGATCTCTTTTCCTGATTTAGTAGGAAAGTCCTCCGATGCTGTACATGCATTTGAAGGTGAACGACTAAGAGTAGCTGGTAGAACTTTCTTCTTAGACCCTTTTTTCCTTCCATTGATCTGTTTGAGAACAATGTTATCATCCACAGAATGATAATGAACAAGGCGTCCTTTTGCACTACCATCCTTGATGCTTTGTTCAAGCTCTGTGCAATCTAAGACTTTGTCACAAACCTGTGATAGGTGAAGGCCAAGTTCTATCATGCAAAGAACAAGTTCCTTGCAAGTACGCCCAAGGTCCTTAAACTCTGTGTCAAAAGTGTCCGCAGAGCTATCAAGAACAGGATCTCCTTCAGCATGATTTTTTTCTTCTGCACTTTTAGGATTAGCAGATGATGCAACAGGAAATAAGTCGGGTGTATATTTTAATTGCAAAGTAAACGATGAAACATTCCTGTCCATACTCTTTAGAGGGACGTCACTGCCCAAACCATGCTCCTGAGGGCATCATCAGTAAAAATGGTCAAGAAAAGGCTATATTCTTGAAACACGAAAGAGATAAGTCCAATTATCTGATAAACAACTTTCAGATTATATGCATACCTTGTATTGCACAAGGAAAATCAAATCTAGCATATAGGGCTAAATGAACATGCATGTTCAATCTTAGTAAGAAACAACCTGGATATAGAAGAAAGTTTGATCATAATATATGTAGAGCTGGAAAATTGATATATATAAAAAAAAGCATAGCTGATAGCAATGGTATCTCATAGCAACTCAACTGTGAAAAAACTTACAAAGAACTGAGTATTCATTCTTTGTAAAGATCATTCAACAAAGAATCAACAAATGGATTTTTTTTTTTCAAGATGCACTGGCTCTTAATAAATTATAATAATATGTACCATCAGAAATATCAGGATCAGATGGTTTTACAATTCACCAGCAAAGTCCAATGGATATTGCCTTGAAGCAATGAAGTGATTTAATTTTCCTACTCATACATAACAAATACACTTAGATCAAGAAGAAACCTAGGACTAGAATATCTGATTTACCAAACTTCCTAAACTAGACTTCAAGAATCAAACAATAACTCATGAAGACAAATAAAACATTACCCAGGAAAGTAGAGATATTCGTGTGGTAAAAAACCATGAGGAAGTTGATTACAGATGCAACAACGTGTAGGAAGTATATACATGGGAAATAAGGAGAATCACCAAATTATAATAAATGGCCAATATAACAATTATTCCACCCAAAACCTTCCAAGAAAAGCAAAGGAAGTCAGGAAAAGATATTTTCTCAGTGCAGTAACATTACTGTTTCAGTTAAGTCAAGTATAAGAAAGGATGAAGAGCAACCACATCTATTGTTGCTTCAAGATTACTTTTATGAAAGCATCTCTTGAACCATGACTAATTCGTAACAGAAAGGGATCTAGACTGCACGTTTCTGAAATACAAGGGAAAGACATAGGAGAATGCTGCATTTTTGGAGCTGAAGCTCCCAGGGAGTAAAAAGAAAAGAAAGGAAAGAAAGGGACACAGAGACAATTATCCTGGCTCATGGATGGAATTTATTAATTATCTGGTGGTATATATTTTTTCAAGTATTTTCTATTGCGCAAAGAAAAGGGAAGATTCCACTCTTCCAGATTCCAGTAATGTGTACACATTGCATGCACAAATTCACGCTAAAAGAAGAGAAATAAAATTAAAAATACAAGGGAAGAAGACCCCTCTTTATTCAGACCAAATTGTTTGGAGAATCCTTTCAAGGATTACTAAGATACAAGGAACAAGGAACTACGTTCCTGATTTGCAAAGTGCCAAAGCACAACAGTCAATTAACAACCTAACTTAGGAAAAAAAATTTGGAGGCATAGGTACGGTAGCTTCTTTAAATCCATACTATTTTGAATATTAAAGACAGTGACAAAAACTTAGGCAAACATGAACATGTACTATGACCAAATACGGATATGTTTTAAGTATACACATATGACCATGTACTTTAATCTCAATATGAAATGCTTAATGGTTATCCTAAAATGTTTTCTTGCCAGAAAAAAGCAGGCACAGAATACCATCTCTAATAAGTCACTAAACATTAAAAAGACTATTATTACCTAAGCAATGAATTGAAATTAGTTCGCTGCTGCATCTAAGACATCCATGTTTACAAGTTAGCTCTGACAATAAGGATGAAATAGGTTAGAATGTTTTTTCAAAAAGCTTTATTCAGTAAGATACCAACTGAAGTCATCTTAAAGGGTCTATGCACTACCACGTTGCACATATTCCTCCTGATTTAGAACATGGTAATGGAAACAACCTCAACAAAACACTAATAAGATTCTACCTATCAATCAGATTTAGTTAACTATCGGAACATTCTGGCTCTACATAGATCTAATATTCTTCATCATAGGTCCTAAATTACAAAAAATACAAAATGTTTTGGACAGGCGGTTCCAACATTTATAAATTCTCTTTTCTATAGCGGCAAGAGAAGGAAATACATAAAATTCATGCACCTTGGTTTACTACTCTTTACCAAAAGAAACATCACCTCTTTCAAAAAGCATAAACTTCATCTTTTCGGCATCCCAAATAAGATCACAAAGAGTTCCAAACCAACAACTTATTAAGAAGAGCCTCCCTCTATCTCCCTCTCTCTCTCTATATATATATATATATGATCCTTTTTTTTTTCAAACAAACCGACGTACATGTTGGGATAAAAGGTTCTTACCTTGAAGACACGGGCAAGATCCTTGCAGTTAAGTAGCGCAAGATTCCGAGCGAGGGGAAGGAGAGCACGGCGAAGGTCAGGAGCCCTAGGCACGCCGGTGACAGCGAGGAGGCCGGGTCCCGAGGGGCCTAGGGCTTGCATGACGGCGGCGGTGAGGGATTCAACCCGCGAGAGCTCCGCGAAGGAGAGGGTAGGAGGGTCAGACCGAGAGGCGGAGGAGAGGAGGATGAGATCAGAGAAGCGGAGCTGCAAGGGCTCAAGGATCTCCGCCGCCACCTCCGTCGTCCCAGGGAATTCCATCAGAAAACGAGTCGCGTCGCCGGCGACTCAGACCTCGCGATCTAACTTATTCTTTTTTTTTCAAAAGAAAATTTTATAAGTACTGCCTCTCTGCGACGTAAACGCATAAAGTGGATGTATGAAATAAAGTTCTCCTTTAACTCGGAAAACGGAATAGTCTTTCGATTGCACAAATATGTACACCGAGGTGCCACACATGGACAAATAGCCATTAAGCAGAAATCTACGTGTCTAGGCAAGCATAGGTTACTTTTGTAGGGAAACGATTTTAAAATTGAGCCATCTCATTTTCTCTATTTGAAAATATAATTATTATTTAGAAATCTAGGTAGTTCTATCCGTATTAAAAATTATTAAAAAAAAAATGAAGAATGTGATCGGAGCTAGTCTTCTTTGACCGCATGGTGTCAAAATAAGCATTCAAATAACTGGAAAAGCTAGTTGGCTTATTCGGAGTTTGATCCACATAGGGCACTGAAGGCTCGAGACCCAATTTGCTGCATGATTACGTAGACAAACTCCATATGGTGCTCGAAACACTTCATATGGAGTTAGCATAGCTTTGTACCATGTGCCCCGATCTCTCTGAAGAGAACTTGTTGATGTACAAGAACTTCGAGAAAAATTGAGAACATTATGATTAGAGCTTTGTCACTAATCTAAACCCCACCCCACTTTGAAAGTGGGTGTGCGAGTTCTTGAACCCTCTACCTTCTCCGGTAAAAACAACATGAAAATCTTGAAGAATTTTACAATTCTTTAGGGCAATAAGGATCGATGAAGAAGATAAAATGTCGATCGCTACCACTTTCCTTATTGGAGATACAAAATAGTGGTAGAGAGTGACACTACAATCTTCACATCATTAGCAAGGCGGTGACCATAAGCAATTAAGATGAGATAGTGGAAGCACTTCGACAGCAATTCCTTCCGTTGAACAATGTTTAGATTACACAAGAGTGACTTTAAAATCTATGACAAATAATGGGCAAGATATCTAACCTACAACTTGTAAAAGGGCTATATTGCAATAAGATTACATCCACCATAACCATCCTAGAAGGCACATTGAGGAGGCACAATATTGCACCAAGGCATGGCACAAGACAATGGCCCATGGAGTGGGCACAACAACAGCTTGGACCTCAGAGATGCACAAGATTGAAAGCTGGCGGCGAAGAATGCATCATGAGACAATACATGGGTCTAAGCATACAAGTGCATATGGGTACATTCCATCGAGGCCACGTGGGACATCGCGTATGCCTCTCTCTGCACATGGTGCCCATTAACATATCCAACTAGATTGTGTGAAGCAATATGCAAGTTCCCTTCCTTATAAAAGGCATACAAAGATACTCCGCCAAGGTTGCACGTGCAACTTATGGCCATACCGGGACCATGTCAGACAGCGTCCAAGTTTTCCTTAATGCAAAGCACGTGCAGAGCCTCTCAATCGGGTCTGTATGCAAAGACCCTTGAGAAGGCAATACAAAGTCCTCCTACGAGCATACGTAGTAGATGAGTTGATGAGGGCATTAATGCCTTTCAGCGATGGTGGATTGTCATACCCCTAAATTCGAGGATGCATCCAAGGCATATCCTAATGCCTCAAGACATACCATAGTGCTCAGGCGAAGCACATTACAATACCCAGACAACAAGCATAAGGTCCACCATCTGATGCCACATAAGTAAGGTGGGACCTACTATATAGTATAATATGGATGTCACTTGGAAAATATTCAACTTTAGTAAGATGGTATGAACTTGGATGCCCCTTAGGCGACAATCGATATCCCCATGAGGGCTAACATGAATGCTAACTTAGAAGATATCTAAGCAAATTGATGCAATCTAAATGAAGAGTTATGTCCCTTGGAATCCTCATGGTTATGGAGGCTATATAAAGCCCCAAAGAGGATGGCAAGGTATCCAGGAATCATCAAGGAAGAGTGGTAGGAAAGTACACTAAGAGGCTCAATCTAGAGAGACTTGAGTGCTTGTAATTGAGAATTGAGTGATCAATGTCTAGGCTATGGATGTCCATGTTAAGAGATTTACGAGTGCTTGAAATAAAAGTTTCCTTTCACTCACTTGCTTATGTTTCATGCTCCCCTTTCTTTTGCCCTTTGATCCTTAGCGCAATGTGAAGGCTCAAATTATTCTTCCCTAATGATGCTATACAGTATACCTCAATGCATTTGCTATAGTACTTGGGTGTGAAAATTGATGAGGGTGCGGCACGTAGCATAGCTGCAGTGCTCGAAATGCTAGTGATCACTGATATTTTTTGTTGTTATTCTCAATGATTATCAATGAAATCAAAGTCCAGATTTAGTTAGGAGATTCAGTTGAGTGAGGAGAAGGTGTCTGATTTGTGACATTGAGCTCAAAAAGGTGGTAATCATACGATGGATGCCATTAATGTTCGAATGCGGATTTTCAATACATGACTAGCTTTGAAGCTCCCTATTCTATTTTGACTCCCTATTATGATCGAAGCTAACCAAATTTGGTCAAAGTTGAGGGTAGCATATGGTCAAGCGAACTTGCCATTGATATTATCAAGAGACACAAGGTTGGGTTTATCTCAACGATATAGTATGAGAGAATATTTTTTTACTGATATTATTACCGATCATTCATAGTATTACTATATCTTTCCTATTCATTGCGGGTTGGTTATTCATTAGAAATAGGTTTAGCTTATGATGTGTTTGAAAGTCCTTGGCTAAACAAGTATTTCACATAGAACTGATAAGGGATTCCATTGATAACCAATTGTTTTCATTCTTTAGAATAACTCGATAAATTTAATAAATTATTTTAGGAGGTAGTTGGATTAGAAAATACATATATAGAGTGCCATAAATAACTTGAACTAGGAGGGGTAGAATGGGTAAACTATAGCTCCGTAAACAAATAGAGTCATGGAGGAACTTCTGCAGTTGTAAATAACAAGAACCGACAGGGCAAATCTGAACTTTCATCTTGTCATGTGTGCAGCATATGACGGGTACTCCTTGCATCATCCGAGCACTTTGACTGGTTGACAAAATCCATAAATCGACTTGGCATTGCCCCTCCTCACACGAGTCCACCAGTGAGCTACGATTAGGAGCAACCCAAGGCCTCGAGCTTTCGCCAACCCCATTTGACCTCGATGCTCCCCAATTTCCTTATGAGTTGCTGTCACTACCAGTAGAGGGGTCCTCATGCGGTCAGAGCGAATCCAAGAGGGTGATCGATCTGCCATTAACATGCTTCCATTTTCCCCTTTCCCTTATGCTTGTTTGTCCGTCGAGATAAGGGAAGCTCTAATGACAACAATCGGAGCAAGTGGAGGCTAGAGGAAGAATGGGGGGCCCCTGACAAACCAAATCATCAAATTGGAGTTTACTCTGCAGATTTCCGCTAAAGTCACAAGAAAGTTGATCATCTTGAGGTAACAATATCTTATAATGCTCTTTTGATTCAGATTAGTCCGAAATGTTCCTATCACTAAGTTCCACCCCTTTTGACCGTCCGCCACCTAAGTAGGGTCTGACTCAACTTTTGAGGGAGAAGGGAAAAAGAGCTTGTGTGAGATTTGTAATTTTTATTGAGGACTTGTGTGTAAATTTTTTATAAAGGAATTATTTATAAAATTATTTGTAGATTTTAAGTATTAAATTTTGACATAAAGACTATATCAAGGTTAAATCGGGTTAACAAATAGTGGGGTCAGTTTATTTTAATGAAACTTGAGTCGCTAATGCACCATTTTTTTATTAAATCACCCATTTTCAACTTATTACCTCTTTGTATCTTCTTCATTCTTCTTCGTGTGCAAGCAAAAGCACGTAGCAACTTGGGCAGTCAACCTTCACGCCTTCCTGACAATATTTCGGCCACTACAGTTAGAATGTTTAGATGAGCTTTTGACCACAGTGTCAAATGAGCTGTGCAAACATAATGGAATTCAATTTGAGTCTATGGTGAAGATTTGAGAGAGAAAAGTGAGGAGGGGCGTTGGTGGGCGATGATGACTTCACTGGAGTTTGCTCCTGTAGTTGCCAACTATACAGGTCATAAAACGTGATAAAATTATTATGTATGGTTTGGCCCTAATGAGAGCTTTCAGATACTAGAGTTGATGGTGATTGGCCGACAATCGACCATCGGCGAGTACAAAACCTAAAAATGAGGGTTTCGTTGGCATGAGCTTTTCCAAGGAAATTGGTCGCTAATGAACTCAAAATGATGGGGCAAATATGATTTATAAAATCCTTATGAGGAGAGCTATCGATCAGCATTGTTATTGGTGCATATCGGAGAATTTCGTTTGTGAAAGTTTCGGTGAACTTTTTAGCAACTTTACAGTTAATCTCTATGAACTTTTCGACGAGTTTGAGGAAAAAATTAGGATGAATCTAGAGACTATTCTAAGAGTGATGGTGATGGCAAATTTGAGAAATTGTTATCGTATTACAAATTAAAATATCTTAAAATATTCATAAGAATTTCAATAACTAGGCATATCGATACAAACGAATGCAATACAAATTCAAACATAATTACGGTAAAAAATTAGGTGAGTGTTTATTCTATAGGCAAAATAAATAGAATAATTCTTAATGTTTAGTTAAGATAATTATTTACCTCTCCTGCTTATGATGATAAACGATTCATAAATAACATATGATATCCATATTTGCCAATATAAGCTCTTCATTGGTATTACTCTTTGATCCATTATGAGTATGATATTGTGCCTTTTTTTAATTCTAAAATTAGCATATGCATCTATTTTTCCTAAAAGCTATTCTTGTTTTATACATGACTACTTTATCTTTGGAGATGCATATGACTAAAATGACATTATACTGGTGTACTAAGGGTATTATCATTGCAGTGATGTTATGATTTGTTAGCACCCCCATAGGCCACCTAGATAGAGTGGCATGAGGCTAAAAGGCAAGCTCATTAGGATGGGAGGTTAGATAACTCTTGGTTGACATTGATTCACTAGTATAGCTATGGTAAACCAGGTGGTGATAATTGATGTCTCTCCTGAGGTAACAATTGTTTATTCTTTGTACATAAGAAATATGATAGTTCTCAATATTTAGTATAAAAGAACTATATCACTTTTGTTTTATTATTATGTAAACCGTCACCTTTAGGTGGTTTAATTAATTAAATAAAAATAATTAAAAATAAAAATTTTCTCAAGCTTAAATTAAAAAAAAAGGTAGAAGAATTTTTGAGTGGATTTAAGACTCAAAAAATTAAATTAAAATAAATTTCAATTAAAATGGATATAATTGTGATTTATAAATTTTTATGGACCAAGTTAAAGTCTTACTAATGGTAGAGTGTTTTGGGATTTGGTTAGGATCAAGATGGAGACATTAGGTTGATTTTTACATTAGAAGGGACCTGATTGTAATTTATTAAAGTTTTGAGGGACCTAGTTAGAATTTTAATTAAGTTATGAGGAACTTAATTGTGATAACAGAGGAGTGGTGGATGAGAGTGTAAAGTGTTGTACGCATGTGCTTCTCACATGATCAAACCGGCCGAACCAGATCGGTCTAACTGAGCCGGTCCACCCGAACCAACTCTTGCGGACGAACAAACCCTTCGAATCCCTAAAATTTTTCCCCAATTCCACTTCTCCTCTGTCCCGTTTGCACCCCGCTGCTTCCGCTCCCGATCCTTCGCCGACGACCTCGTTGTTGCTCCACTCCGGATCCCTTGCTGAGAGCTCAACGACGAAGCCCTCCTCTCCTCTTCGACCACGGGGCGGGATTCTTCCTCGTCGTGAGCTCAGCAGCGAGGCCCTCCTCTTCCTTCGGCCGCGGACGCGCGCCTTTTCCCTCTTCGCACACGACCCTCGCCGTGAGCTCCGCGGCGAGTTCCTCTTATTCGGCCTCTTCGCAATCCATCGCCAAGGCGCCTTTTCCTCCGGATCCGTCGCCGATGACCTCTCCTCCTTCATCCATCACTGCAAGCTGAGGCTGAGTCGCGCCCTTCTCCCTCTTTGCCGGCGCTGCTCCGGAGCCCTTGCTGCGAGCCCCTTCTTCTCCTTCGCCAACGACCTCGTCGCTGCTCTGGTTCAGATCCGGCGATGGTGACAGCGATGGCGAACCCCTTCGACGACCTCGCCCTTCCTTCGCCGCCAACAACTTGTGCTTATATCCTCTTCGCCAGCTCGCGATGCAGAAGCCCCTATACTGCTCGACCTCGTTGACCTCGAGTTTTCCCTCTTCCGCCTTGATCCACCGTGCACTCGATTTGGGGGTTCTTTTCCACGCGTTCCATTGTATGGCTGAATTCGATGTGTTAGATGCTGAGTTGAATGTTTTGTTGATGTGGAATTTTTGTTGAATGTTTTGTAGATGTTTTATTTGACTGATTTATGTTGAATGTGATGTGGAATTGTTACATGCTTTTGTTGATGTGGAATTTTTGTTGAATGTTTTGTAGATGTGGAATTGTGCTCGTGTGCTCTGTTGTTGACTGATTAATGTCGTGTGTTTCACCGTGTGGCCGTGTGCTCTATTGTTGACTGATTAACGCCGTGTGTTTCACCGTGTGGCCATGTGTTTCACGTGTGTTTCATGGATTGTAATCTTTTATTTTTATTTTCTTCTTTTACTTAGAAGAGTATAAAGCATGATGATTAGCTCACACTTAGCTAATCATTATATGTTGTAAGTAAATACAAGTATAAAATAATTAATTTAGATTATGGATGATGCAAAATTTTAATTGGGCTCTAGGAATTTAGATTGGACCTTAGCTAAATTTAATTAATGGGATTGGGTTAGTGTTAGTGTATTAATTGAATTACATAATTAATTTAGAGGAAATTAAATTAAATTAATTATATAATTTAAATTTTTATTTAATTAGATTTCTATCCGGATAATTCGTAGGAATGGTTAGACTTGTTCTAAATAAATTTTACTATTTAGGAATATTATTTTGGATCGTGAGCTACATTACGATCGATACATTCGAGCTTCAAATGGATTGGTTCTGAAGCTCGGATCGCGATTCAGGTGCGTTGGTTCATCGAATGTAGGATTTATTCGAGCTAGGAAATACCTGCTGTGGTGTTCTTAGGAAAATTCTTGGATGCCTCAAATATAATAAAATGAAATGCTTATCATGATTATATATATATGGATACATGCATGTTATGCTTACTATGAATTATCTAAATGCATGTTAGTATGATTTGCTTTGTCTACCCGCATGATTATGCCATGTTTACCATGCTACATACTTAACATGTCTATAACTCTTGTTCTGCATGTCATATTATTCATCTATACTATGATAGCTCGATTACCATGCAGTTATAGATAAGAATGATGATATGTTAGAAACTCTTAGGAGACATCACTAGAAACCAGACAGGAAGGGGTACTGCTTGCATACCCCGTTTGACCACTGCGTACCGCCGATGGTCAGAATGGTGATGCTCCGCCACACACCACTCCCGAAGTTATGCATAGCTTAGATACTGGGAGCACCACTCCCGAGGTTATGCATAGCTTAGATACTGGGAGCTGGCAGGGAAAGGGACTGTACAAACTCCAAGGTCACATTAGACCGGATATATGGAGTAAGTCCCTACCCAGAAAGTCATACCCGCACGTGTGCCGTCTAGGCGACACCGTGATAGTCCTGAGATGGCTAGTCGGGACGAACCAAAACAAGAACCTAGCAAACATGTCGCCGAGGTTGTAGCATTCCGGCGACAACTAGTTTGCACACCTCTTAGCAGGCATCGCTGCTCGGGGATTAGGACGGTGGCATCCCTCCGCTTAGCCTTGGACAGTGGATCCGTAGACCACATGGCTACCATCCTTGACGTTCTGCAGACGGTCGGATGGGTAGTCCGGATCTTAGGGTTGTATTATATCGATTAGCCGTGGTCGATGGATCTTGCTGATGGTCACCCCGTCTTCGGATGGTCTTGTAGTACTACACGAGTCGTCGTTGCCCTTACGGAGTCCGGGGAGGATGTAAGGGCACGACAGTTTCGCTACGGGAGGCATCGTAGGCGACTAGCGAGACAGAGGAGTGTGATCAAGGGTCACCCGTCATCTCCGCCAACATCGGTGCAACGGGCATAGGAAGAGACAGAGACAAAAGGCACCGATGGACTTATGAGAAGTCCCCGACGGGAGAATTTCACTAAGCATAGGTTGGCAGCCCGAGTCTTGAGACTGATAGACATAGTACACCGTAGATGACAGTTCGGTGACACTGACGACATAATACTAGAGACAGCTTAGGTGACATCTAGTGCTACACCTATCGGATATGCTTATACAGTTATTTTACGTTTATGATATGCTTCATATGTATTATATGAAAATGACTATTAATAAACCCAGGGCATCCTAGATTAATCCTCCTAGCCTTTGGATTCCTTATTCAGTTTCGAGCCGTAATTTCACACTAGGCCGCAAGGCTGAGCACACCATTTTTCCCCGTGTGTGCAGGTGTGTTAGATGTTTGATCGAGATGGCGGTGAAGATGAGTCCTTTGATGAATTTATCTTTATTTATTGACATCAGTATCATAGAATTGTAATAGGTTTATCGGGACTGTGTTAGAAATGTTGAGTTAGATATTTTGATTATATATTCCGCTGTGTAAATGATGTATTTGGATTGTATGTATCACTTTGATGACTTGTATGGGTCTGTTGGGCTCATACGGCGGTTGCCACGTACCCGACAGTAGGGTCGGGGGGTGACATATTAGGTGGTATTATTTATCTCTCCTACTTGTGATGATAAATGATCCATGAATAACCTGTTGTATCTATATTTATAAATATGAGCTATTCATAGCTATTATTCTTTGATTTATTATGAGCGCGTATATATCTATTTTTCCTAAAAGCTAAAGGTACGGCAAAAATCAACTTCTTATTTTATACATGACTTTGCTTCATCTTTGAGGGTACATATATTTATCATTAGGATGAGAGATTAGATAACTCTTGGTTGACATTGATTCACTAGAATAGCTATGGTAAACCAGGTGTGAGGTTTGGTAGGCAACCTAGGAGGAAAGAGGATTATATTTCTATATTATCATATTGTTACTCTAATCTAGGTACCCTATGATGATTGATACCTTCCCTGAGGTAAGAATTATTTATTCTTTGTACATAAGAAATATGATAGTTCTCAATATTTAATATAAGAGAACTATATCACTTTTGATTTATTATTAGGTGGTATTATTTATCTCTTTTGCTTGTGATGATAAATAATCGATGAATAACCTATTATATCTATATATTTATAAATATGAGTTATTCATTACTATTATTCTTTAAATTATTATGAGCCAAAGGGCCTAAAAGCTAAAGGTATGACAAAAATCATACGACATTGCTTCATCTTTGAGGGTACATATAAGTAGGATGATATTTTATACTAGTGTGCTAAGGGCATTGTAAACCTCGATTATTATTATTATTATTATTATTTTTGAGAAAAAATAATAATAATAATGTATGTATATATATATATTATGATAACAATAATAGGTATAAATAAACATAAAAATAGAATTAAATTAAATAAGAAATGATAGTAGAAATAGTAAACAAGTATAATTATATACCTGGATATGTACATATATATATTAATATTGAAATAATACCAATATATATATTAAAATGTGGGGTTAATTATCCTAATTAAGGTACTTAGACGAACAGGTAAAAACGACAAAGCGATGGTAGGGAGGTACTTTCACCCTTCCCACACGCATCTCATAGATGTACTCCATACGAAGACTCAATCTACCCAGATTGAATCAAAAGGGGGCAGAGGTCAACGAACTCTAGAATTCCCACTGCCATCTCTTATAAACCTCAAATTTCTTATTATTATCATCACCGGCGGATGTCGGCTTGATATATTCACTGTCGAGGAGGGAGGAAAGTGTAAAGTGATCGAAAGCGAAGGAAGAGACAGAATGGCACAGTTTGAGTCTCGGCTCAAGGTCAGCAAATAAATCGCAATTAGGTTGGTTTTCAAACCCTAGCTTAAAAAAAGATTTGATTTTGGGGGAAATATGGGTTGAGACCATCAAGAAATCCATAAATCTTGTTGCATGCTATTGAATTGATGTTCCCCCTCTTCTCATTTTGACTTGCCATTGATGACTATCGTGGAGTTAAAGTTGTTGTAATGCTTAATGGTCAGTAAAAGTTGCATCTGATAATTAAATTTTGGAAACATGTCTTATTGAAAGCATGCATGAAGATAATGATTTGATTGCTCTGTTCGTGCCTGAATTCTTTGGTCTAGTATGGCCTTGTCACTCCTCTTCTTGACAGTAGAAATATATAAAGAAGAATTGAATTATAAAGTAGTAACCTTTATTGAAAGTTATACAGGCTGCCACATAAAACTGTATATGGGTACTGATGGAAATGGGTTAAAGAGGAGTTGGATTTAAGATAAGTGAAATGGTACATAGCTGCAGGAAATTAGGAAAGGAACACAGACTGAGCATCATTTGCAGAGAATTAGAAAGCTTAGAAAAACTATAGAAACTGGAATGGAATAAGTTAAACAAGGGAGAGGTAATTATTAAGAAATTAATAATATGAATGTTAAGTCAACTAAATAAAATAAGTGAGGATTTCTACTGAGAGAATTGGAGAACTTAGAAATCAAGGAGCTTTTGAAGAATAATTAAAGTATAAATAAAGAAAGAAAGGACATGAAAGAATTTTATATTTAACTTAAACTTGATGCTTGTTTTCTTTCTACGCGATTTAGTTAAAATACTTGAGGGCGACTTAAATTGACTTTTATTGTGAAGGAAATGGTGGTCATAGGTTTTGCCATAGGGTCTGACTTATTTAAAGAGTTTGCCTATATGATATATTATATTGTCTGAACAAAGAACAATGGAAATTAATTTCTTATTCTATTGAGTTCTTTTCTTTACTGCTTCTTGTGCACTATGCAAAATAAAATAATAAGAAAAGGAGGGGGGAATGAATAATAAGTAACATGAGTATTATTGAAGAATGAGTATGTCATGATTATAGGTCAACAACTATTGCCATTAAATTGTGGTTAGCTAACTTGGAAAGATTTAAATGGCTCAGGTGAGGATTTATGGCTTCAAATTTATGGCCTACTACAGTACTCAGTTCTAAGGGTCATTGTTATTTATTATACATCTACTTTGTTGCATATTTAATTAACATGTGTGTTTAATGTGAGTTAGAAAGTTATGTTATGTCAGTATACATATTTTTATCATATGCATGTTATTGTGATTATACTCATGTTATGTGTTATTTGATATGTTCATGTGTTGCTAGAGATGTAGAAACACTTAGCAAGAATACAAAACATGATGACATGAGATAAAACTAGAAATACTTTAGGTTCATGTTATGTTAACACCTAGAGTGGTCTTAAATGACATATGACTAAGGACTTTGGACATTTTAGGGTTATAATAACCTAGGAGATGACATCAGGTTCTTAGGCTGCTATGTGCCAACATGTGGTGAGGAGCCATCTGCTAGCTAAGGTAGATGTGCAAGTTCGGTTGACTTAGCCATAGATGCTTTGGTGTAACCGGGATCTCATTTCAGTGTAGAGCTCAACTTATTTATTTTACTCTAAGGTAGATGGTGTGCTAGAAACATTCTCGTTCAATACGCTACAAGGCTAAGGAACCTGAGGACACTGACATGCTCAAGATGTGGGTCCCTGAGTAGTTCAGGTTTATTGGTAGCATATGCAGGATATCTTAACAGGTCAGGCCGTAGATGGTGTGATTTATGACTTTGTGTGGTGACCCTATTATGGGGTAGAATTATAGCACTGTATGGTACTTATGATATATAGAAGGGGTGTCGTAGTCACCAACTACTTCTACTAACGCCAGTGTACTGGCATATAGGACAGAGATGTAGAGTTGACACTGACATGTTTGAAGAAATCCCTGACGAGGGATTTACCTTGAACATAGGTTGGTTGTCTTAGGTGCAGTATAGATAGTTCACGATGTATTAGTTAAGATAATATGATATCTTTGACTCAGTGTTATTACTATGAAAATAATTATTATTTCTTGTTGTTACACCATCTTATTATGATCATGTTTCCTTTATCTTTTTATATAACCTACTATTTGACATGTTAATTGGATGTGTGACTTAGAGGATATATTTTCTTATATGTTTGTACAATATCATTATGCCCATTTTTAGGCTACTCTCTCTATAGCCTCATTGAGTTTCGCAACTTAGATATGCATATTTTTTCCTATTGCACAGGTTACATGTTTACTGTCGGAATGAGGGAGAACCTATTTATGATTAACAGATTTACTGCGGTGATCTGGATAGAGATTTGACTGTATAATATTGGTTTAAATGTAAAATTATGATGTTTCCGCTGTGTTTATATAAAATAATTGTAGTAGTTTTGATACTTCTAGTCTTGTATAAGTTGTGGTGTAAAAATGCAGCTTATATGGCTGTTGCCACGAGCTCAAATGAGGATTGGGGCATGACAGGCATTGTTACCACAATGATATTATGATTTGTTAGTACTCCCATAGACTACCTAGATAAATGGGCATAGGGCTAAAGTGCAAGCTTGCTGGGATGGAGGTTAGATAACTCTTGGTTGATATTGATTCACTCGAATAGTTATGGTAAACCAGGTAGTGAGGTCTAGTGGGTAACTTATGGGAAAAGGGGGCTATTTCTCGTATTCTCATATTGTTACTCTAATCTAGGTTACCCTATGATGATTGATGTCTCCCCTGAGGTGACAGTTGATGACCACAATTATGGTTGATTATTTCAACCTAATATATAGTCTCATGTGATTCTTTGATTACTCATTTTACTTGTCTATTGCACATAGATAATTAAATTTTATTATTTTATTAATGAGACATACTCTTATCATGTATTCTCGATTTTATATTATTCTCTATGCAGCTTACTAGGTACAATGTTACTCACCTTATTGGGGGAATATTTGTATTTTTCAGGACCTCAATAGGAGAGGAATTTGTAAATAGTAAGACAAGTAGTTAGATGCCCGACTTTTAGAATGTGGTAAAATATTTGTATATATTCTAGTTTACAAATGTATCATATTTGAATAAATTTTAGAGGTTATCATAAAACGTGATCTCTTTTTATGTACAGAGAGGATATAAATAAGGTACACTTAATAAGTTTTCAGATCCCGGCGGATAAAGTAGGGCTATGTGTGAAATTTACTGCAGTCTGCCACGTGCCCTAAGAAAGATATAGGGCATGACAACTTTAGGAATTAACTTTTGAGGGAAAGTCAAAGTGAGGTTGTTGAGAAATTAGAATTTTGATTTCTATCAGTTTAATTTTGTTTACATCGGTTAGAATACATTGTTAAGGTGAACATGTGGGATGTGGTCAGGGTAGATCGACTGTGTTCTTGCCAGGGTAAAATGTTGGTTGGTTTCATTAGTATAAACTTGTAGTCAAATGGAGGATGATTTGACTATTAATTTAAAGGTAGTTGAATAAGTTATGATGTGGTTGGTTACAAAGTATCAGTTTGTGATAATTATTTTATTTCTGGTAAAGACAAAGCAGGGTATATTTAGCTGGAAATTATATTGAAAAATAAAAAAGTTGTCTTAAGTAGGACACTATTCCGAGTGAAACGATGACAGGATAAGCTTATGAATTTTATATTTAGTTAGCTTTGAAAGGTAAGACTTACATCCAGGTAGGTTGAATTGCTACAGTAGTGCATTTCAAGTTAGGCTGTTCAAAATATTAGAATTTTAGGATGCCTCTAAATGCTCAAATGTTGTATTAAATTGAAATATTATTGATTTTTGTGTGCATGATTATAAATTTGACATTTATGTTATATGTTATATTCCCGATGTGTTCAATATTTAGATACAACAACCATGACTTAAATAGGAAGTAGTATATATGCATAAACATCATACTTTAGCAATAAGAACATAGAGACAGATCATAATATACCCTTAGGAGAGGTATCGTCTATCATAAGTGTACACATATAAGGTGGTTGAGATAAAACAACTTAGTTAACACTTTAACTATTAAGTTAAGTTTAGTACTCAACCACCTATACCTTCAAGAGTAGAACTAACAAATAACGGAAGGGTAAACTTAGGCATGGGCCAAGAGTAGAACTAACTAATAATGGAAGGATAAACTACAACATAGTCCATAGACATCCTAGTAACACTATAGTCTAGAATATTTCATAAGTCTATGGGACACTTATATTATCCGCAGGATGGGCACCACCATGATAGTCCATAGATAGCTAGCGAGAATGCGAACTTCCTAAATGTAGTTGTGGAAATAGCATTCTAGTGCATAGTTATAAGTCCCTCTTCTAGCATGTATCAATTATTTTTGAACCAAGGTGCCAAATCCTTCCGCAAAGCCTAGGAAAATAGATTAGTTAACCACACGACTATTTACTAGACATTCTGCAGACAGTCTGATAAGTAGTCAGGATCCTCACATTATATACTTGTGTAGATTTTTGACTAGCCATAATTGTTGAGTATACATAACATGTTAGGCGATATTATTGCAGGACAGTTGTGTAGTACTATATTGGTTGTCGTGTTTGTACGTGCCTATAAGAAGGATGTACAAGGTGACGGTCTCTTTAGTGTAGACCAGGTTAAATGACTACCGAGACTATAAGAGAAGGATCCATGATCAATCGTCTTCTTCATCAACATCAGTATGATGGGCATAGGAAGAAACATAGTCAAGCATTGATGGGCTTATGGATAGTCCCTAGTTAGGGCTTATCCTAAGTATAGGCAACTAGCCCAAGTTGTGAGGATAAGTAGAAAAATGATACCAACCATGTCAACAACATAGTTAACAAATAAGACATGACACAATGACATATAATCGTATCCTTAGGAATCTTCTTGCAAATACTTTATATCTAAGCATGTGGTATGTTAATATGTTACTTGAATTCTTGTAAAATGGAAAGGGGCATTCAAGATATTCTGCTTATTACTTGGGATAACCTACTATAGCTTGAACAATAAATATTTGCACTGAGCCATAAGGCTCAGCACAATAAGTTATATATATAGGAATATTAGGAGAGAGTTGTAGGAAATCAAGGAGGGCAAAGTCCTATAGCATTGGAATGATTATTTTTTATTGTTATTTCTATATGATTTGTAATAGTTGTATTATTTTAGAAATGTAGCAGAGATATCGAGACTTTGTTAGAATGATTTATATGAGTTGATTTGGACAAATATAATTTGGTATACGGATGACGGTTGAATTGAAAGTGTGGTTGTCATGAACTATGGATAGTACTTGCAGTAGTGTGTTACCTTAAATGTTTTGTATGGGTACTAAAAACTCATACGACAGTTGCTACATGCCAAAAATGGGTGAGGGTGTGACAATTAAAGCGACATCAGAGCCTAGGTTTAAGATTCTTAGGCTTATTAAGTCTACATTATAAGTTTTATGGGTTAATGAAACAATCTCAATACAACTCTTGCTTAGATATTAAGCCTAGGTTTAATGAAACATAGAGAGGATAAGCGCATGCTTTCTTGCTTTATTTCATGTTTTCCTTGATATTTTCATGCTTTTATGATTGGCCCTTAGCGAGCCGATATAGAATAAGTTAGATCTTGAGTTTATAGGTGAATCTTCACCAATGTAAAGTATAATAGTCTAAAAATAGTCTTGTCCTTAGGATTAGACTGGTGAACTTATCGTGAATACCTCTCATGTAAATGATTGATGCACCAGATAAACGGAAACCTGGAAGATCTCGCAAAAACATCGACGACCTAGACTACAACTAGTGGCTCATACCCTCCAGTAGGGAACCGACTATAATAGTCAGTTTGCTCACTGACGATTGAAATCATAGGGGAACCCTAGAAGGCACCTCTATGATCGATTACCAAGTAGACATCTTTGGAGATACCGGTGGATTCGATTGTGGGTCCTCCAACAGTACCATGGTCAGCTCTAGAGGTGCCTCTGATTCATACCACACTGGCACAGGGACTGATGAACACTGTACAAAGCATGACATAACTAGTCGGTGCTTTCTTGCCCATACTCCAGATAGTAGCGATGGGATAGCTGATAGTACCTCCTCTCCCACTAGTTGCATAGAGAGTACTAGTTGCACCACTAATTGTACTTGTAAGCATCACTCATACCATGGTACCTGCTCCAACTAATAGTACACCAAAGGTAGTGCTAGTGATAGGTTTTCGCCAATACACCCCCAGCTATTGTACCGAGGGGATCCACAAAGGTGGTTGATCAGATACCTCATGTCAGCGGCACCACTACTACCTTTGATTCATTCAGAGCTACACTGGCTATCAGATAGTTGGCATTATGGCTACGTGATGCGAAGCTGCTTGGATACGCTACTTCACTGAATCCTTAGACCCACAGGAATCCCGTGTTTGGATCAATGATATCCATCATATCACCAATAAGATGAGGCTAGCAAACAAGGATAAATTGAGTGTAGCTCTCCACTTACTAGGCAAAGATGCATAAATATGATAGAATGAGTTGGAGGCTCATAATACCTAAATTATTATATGGATATGATTCCTAGAAGAGTTTAACCTATGGTTCTACACTTTGAGGCAACATGAGATGATGAGTTAATAATTTTGGACTATACACATAATGGATGATTGATGGCTGAATATGTAAAGTTCAACCAATTAGCTTTATTTGTGACAAAGATGATATTATCTGAAGAATAACACTACCTCAGATTCACCTGAGGATTTGACTTTGGTATTTGATCGTGATTGGCTCTCCTTCACACAGTAGAATTCTAGAGGACAGTAGAGATGTCCATCATAGTAAAGAGGTAAGTCCAGGAGTCTCGGAAGAGGGGTGACCATCATAAGAGGAAATGATTGGGGTCTCAGGTGAGTCAGGCTAGATAGAGGGATGAGTCCACCTCCACAACATCATCAATCTCCTCAACTATTAACTCTCCCGCAAGACCAGCCACTTAAGGGGCAATGCCATATGCCACACCGATACACTCTAGGTCATCACCACCTAGGCTTGCTGTCACCACCTGAACTCCCATGATGCGAAACAGAGTGGGAAGACAGAGAATGGCCAAGAGATCTGATCGTAATTAACGTCCCACCAAAAAGAAAATGTTAGCAAAGGACTCGACTCCTTAGCAACATAAATCCCCTATTTTAGCAAATAGGGGAAGATGGAATAGTTTGTAATTGAGAGAGGGTTTGTAACATTAGAGTGCTCAGTGATTTACTGGAGTTTTTCAATAAAAGCATTCTTTTTCTTTCTCACACTTTTTCTATTCTTCACCATTGTTCTGGTGCATCATTGGTGAACCAGGCAGGTAGGCGACAACGTCTCCTCGTCTAAACTGTATAAATTGTCGGCTAGCAAATGAAGTGAAGTAAAGATCGGCCCCATGATAGTTGGTATCAGAGCCAAGTTACCAACCTCGAAATCATTACGAAGAACAGGAAGCACTCTTCTTTGGCAACAATGGTGACCAAGCAACAATTCTAACAACTAGAGGTGTCACGCCCCGTACCTTCCCCTAGGGCACGTGACAGACCGCAGTGAACTCTACATACAACCCCGTTTACCCCCGGAACTATATGGGAACCCACTAAGCATACCTGATGTATATCCCCTCTATTTATGGAAGGAGAGAACCTCGATAACATATCAATATAATTCTAAAAGCATATATTCTTAAAATTAGATCTTTACTACTGTGACACACACTTATATACAAGTAATTTATAATCAAAAGGGGCACATGCCCGAGGTTATACAAAATACCTAACCAGTGGATCTTTATACACACACAAAACAAAGGTAGAACTATCCTACCTTTCAGAAATTAGGTGTCTAACTATATGCCGCGATATCTATCAGTCTCTCTCCTATTGTGATCCTGAAAAATAAAAATGAGTTCCCTACAGGGTGAGTAACGCCGTACTCAGTGAGTTGGATAGAAAATAATGTAAAACTGAGAACATAAAATAACAAAGTCTCAAAAATAGAATCATATGGCTATTCGTGTGCAATAGCAAATCAAAAAGAGTAATCAAGAATCACACGAGACTATATCCGGGGTTGACATAATCAAATACAGTTGCAGCAGACATCTGTCACCTCAGGGGGAGGAATTATAAATCATAAGGTACCCAGATCATAGTAGAAGTGCAAGAATAGATAAACAAAGCCCCCTTTCCCCCTAGGTTGCTCACTGGACTTCGCTACCTGGTATCCATAGCTAGTCCAAAATAAAAAAAATCAGTGAGGAGTATCCTAGTCTCCCATCCTAACCTCGAGCACTGTTCCCCATGCCCCTCTCAATAGGTGGCCCATAAGGGTGCTAATAATATAATAACATATCACTATAGTGAAAGTGCCTATAGCACTATCCGGTAATGTGTCATCCTAGTCATATGCATTTCGTAAGTGAAATAGAATCACGAATAATTAAACAGATCCATATGCTAGATTGGAAGTCAACAAAAGCACAGTATCATGTTTATAATGAATCAAGTAACAAGAGCAATGAACAACTTATGTCATTAAGCACCAATATTGGTACCAATCAAAAGCTCTCTTCATGAGGATTCCAAAAATCACATTTGCCCCAATTTTTACAGCTCACCCGCGATCAATTTCACCGATTTAATCAATTTGGGCGAAATCCCTAATTTAGAATTTTTAGCTCGCCGGCGGCCAACAGCCCTCAACTCCAGTACCAATGGATAGCTCTCGTCGAGGAGAAGCCATGGGTACCAAGTTAGCAAAGTTCCGCGGCCGGAATGGCCGGCAATCGCCGGAGCAAGTCCGGCGATAAAACTTTCACCGCCGATGCCAAACCTAATTTTTCTCCCTCAAATCATTACCAAAACTGTAAATTGATACCTCTATTGTGTTCTTCTCACTCTCCTGAAGCTGTGGCTAAAATATCGTCACAATATTCCAACTGTGGTGGCCGGACTATCAAAAACAAATCAAGGAGGCAAGTTGTTGTTGCTGCTGCTGCGCGAAGGAGAAGGGAGAAAGAGAAAAATTCGAGCGCGTGCAGCAGTGGGAAGAAAATATCGATTTTTATAAATTAATTAATTAAAATCTTAAATCTAAAATTAAATCTAGACCGTTCATTTGGATCAATCCTTGATTCATCGATTTGACCAATCAAACGACGTCCAAATTATGATTCGTCTGCGCCATTAGATTCCTTATTAAAAATCCTATCTGATGACATAATTTTCACATCAAAATTTCATACTTCATAAATTCATGTAATTTTACAAATAAGTCCTTCGTATTATTATATTACAAACTTATCCTTAATGCTAACATACAAATCTCACATCCTACCCCCATTATCTCCAGGTTGAAACTCTAATTCCCTTCTTCGGTTATCCACATAAATTTTCTGTCTATCCTGGGCCACTTTCAATCTTTCTTTTATGATCTTAATCTTCTCTGTCGTAGTTTCAATTAATTCATTCCCTTCAATTCTTCTTTCTCCAACTTCATCCCAACGTAATGGTGAATAGAATTTCCTTCCATATAAAGCCTCATATAGTGGCATTCCGATGCTAGCCTGGTAACTGTTATTATAAATAAATTCAATCAACGGTAAGTGTTGATCCCAACTTTCCTGAAATTCAAGTACACAAGCTCTGAGCATATCTTCCAGAATTTGAATTGTCCTCTCAGATTGGCCATCTGTTTGAGGATGAAAAATTGTGCTAAATTGTAATGTCGTCCCCAGAGCTTCATGCATCTTTGGCCAAAAATGGAAAGTAAATCTGGGGTCTCTGTCAGAAACAATGGTAATGAAAACTCCATGGGGTTTCACAATCTCCTGAATATAGATTCTGGCTAATTTATCTAATGAATAAGTATTATGAATTGCCAGAAAATGAGCAGACTTGGTAAGTCTATCCACAATTACTCATATTGTATTATGATTACTTGATGTACGAGGTAATCCTATCACAAAATCCATTGTGATATGTTCTCATTTCCACTCAGGAATTGGCAAAGGCTGTAGCTTTTTTGCCGGTCTTTGGTGCTCAGCTTTAACTTGTTGACATATATGACACTTAGCTATATAATCTGCAATATATTTCTTCATTCCTGGTCACCAATAATTTTCTTTTATTGTGCGATACATTTTCGTACTTCCCAAGTGCATTGCGTATGCCGAGGAATGAGCTTCCTCCAGAATAGCCTTCCTGAGTTCAGCTTTATTCAGGATGCAGACTCTGTCTCGATATACCAATAATCCATCATCCCTCATCCTGAACTCAGTATTTTCTTCTGTTTGTACTCTTTGAAGTACTTTACTCCATTCCTCGTCTGAGCTTTGCAAATCCCCAATTTCTACGTGAAGTGTGGGTCGCACAATAAATGTAGCTAGTATCTCACTAGATTTATCGTAAACTAGCTGAACTCCCAAAAATCTCAATTCCATAAGTTGAGGTAAGGTAGTGGCTGAGATACTAGATAACGTAACTGATTTCCTGCTCCATGCATCTGCAACCACATTAGCTTTTCCTGAATGATATTCAATTATTAGATCATAATCTTTTATCAATTCCAACCATCTTCTTTGTCTCAAATTTAGCTCTTTCTGAGTCATAATATATTTCAAGCTCTGATGGTCGGTAAAAATATGGCATCGATCTCTATATAGATAATGTCGCCATATTTTTAATGCAAATACCACTGCTGCCAGTTCTAAGTTATGGGTAGGGTAATTCAGTTCATGCTTCCTTAACTGACGGGATGCATAAGCAATAACTTTTCCCTCCTGCATTAATACAAATCCTAGTCCTTGTCTGGAAGCATCACTATATACCGTATAGTTTTCATTAGGCTTAGGTAATGTCAGAACTGGAGCAGATGTAAGATAGTCCTTGAGTTTCTGGAAACTCCGTTCACATTCTTCATTCCATTGAAATTTTACTTCCTTTCATGTCAATCTGGTAATTGGTCCAGCTATCTTAGAAAATTCCTCAATGAATCTTTTGTAATATCTGGCTAGACCTAAGAAATTGCGGATCTCTGTAACATTCTTGGGTCGTTCCCATTTCAAAACTGCTTCCACCTTATTTGAATCAACCGTAATACCTTTTTTTGATATAGTGTGTCCCAAGAATTTTACTTCTTTCAACCAAAACTCATATCTGGAGAACTTTGCATACAGTCTCTTTTCTCGCAGTGATTGTAACACAATTCTCAGATGTTCCTTTTCTCCAGGAGAGTATATCAGAATATCATTAATAAATACAATCATAAACATATCTAGATATGGATGGAATACCATATTCATTAAATCCATAAATGTAGCTGGGGCATTTGTTAAACCAAAAGGCATGACTACAAACTCATAATGTCCATATCTGGTTTTGAAGGCAGTCTTAGGTATGTCTGACTCCCTGATCCTCAATTGATGATATCCTGATCTCAAGTCAATCTTTGAGAATACCTTTGCTCCTTGTAGTTGATCAAAGAGATCATCAATTCTCGGTAATGGATATTTATTCTTGATGATCACCTTATTTAATTATCTATAATTAATGCATAATCTTAAGGTACCATCTTTCTTCTTTACAAATAATACCGATGCTCCCAAAGGTGAGGTACTTGGTCTGATAAATCCTTTATCTAGTAATTCTTGTAATTGTACTTTTAATTCATTGAGTTCTGTAGGTGCCATTCTATATGGTTGAATAGTGATAGGGTGAGTACCTGGTTGCAATTCAATAAAGAAATCCACTTCCCTATCAGGTGGTGCACCTGGTAACTCTTCTGGAAATACATCGGGGAATTCACGCACTACCGATATCTCTTCTAACTTGGTTCCTGATGTGGATGTGTCTATTATGTAAGCTAAATAAGCTACACATCCTTTTCTTTTCCAAGCTTGTAGCGCTGAAATCACACAAGTTGGTAGGATTCGACGATTCCCAATAAAATACAATTCAGATATTCCCTCCCTAGAGAATATTACTTCCTTGGTAAAACAGTTGACTGTGGCCTTATGTCGGGCTAACCAATCAATTTTCAATATTAGGTCAAGATCTATCATATCTAAGGGGATTAAATCTGCTAGTAATGTAGTATCCCCTAACATAATCTCGTAGTTTTTATAAACCATATTTCTAAAAAGTTATTCTCCTAGAGGGGTGCATACGATAAGTTCGGGTTTCAAAGGAACTAAAGGTTTATCACTAAACTTTGCAAATCCAGGATTAATATAAGATCTATGAGAACCACTGTTAATAAGTACTCTAACAGAATGTTGAAATAGTTGTAACGTACCTGTGATCAGATCTGGATTAGCCTCAGCTTCTGAACTCAAGCAGGGGAGAATTATCACCATCTGAACTCCCACGATGCATGGGAAGATGGAGAACCACCAAGAGACATGATCGTAATTGACATCCTACAAAAAAGAAAATGTTTGCAAAGGACTCGATTCCTTAATGACATAAATCCCCTATTTTAGCAAATAGGGGAGGACAAGAGTTTTTCTAACCTTGAGAGAGAATGAATAGTTCGTACATAAGAGAGGATTTATAACATCAGAGTGCCCGATGATTATCCCTATTTTGATCCAACTGGAGGAGGAGATTTTTATTGAATCATTTCAATGAAAGCATTCTTTTTCCTTCTCACATTTCCCCTATTCTTCCCCATTATTCTGCTGCATCATTGGTGAACTAGGCTGGTAGGCGACAGTGTCCCTTAGTCTGTGCCGTTGCTAGCTTGCAAAGAAAGTGAAGCAAAAATCGGCCCTATGACACTTGCTCTAGCTTCTCTCACTTTAACCCTAACCCCTTGTCATTACTGCCACAAGTCACATTCAGGATCATGTAGAATTATTACCTTTCTTGGCTGAGGCCAACCACTAGAACCAATCACACACGCTGCATCAGTTTTAGCTCCAAGCAAAGCACTTGCCCCTAGATTCGAGCAACATTCGTAAAGGCTACAACCATATACTCAGACGTGCATTTTCATCTTAGATAGTAGCGATGTGTAAGTGAACGCGGATGTAATAACCCACCTTGTATCGATTACCATTGACTTTAAAATTTTGGTTGTGAAGGCTACAAGGATTTTAAATATTGTTTTGGGATTCTTTTTGAAAGTCGATTCTTAGTTAAAGACTTTTAACATTTGGTTATGTGGTTTGTTTATGGTGTGATGTGGATTAGGTTATATATGTCTTTTTGGTTCGTCGACCTATATATTTATTAATATTAGATCACATAGGTCATATGTCAATATGAAAGTTGCTAAACGAGGGGATAGGCCTTTCGAACTTTTGGAGTATGTGCTTGTCGTGTCCACTCCTTTGGGTGAGTAGATTATCAAAGGGGTGGAACTAGAAGCGTACCTGATTCCACTTAATGTGACCAATTTTGATGTGTTTTTGGGTATCAACTGGCTGACCAATCATAAAGTAGTAGTGAATTATTTCATGAAGGACGTGTCATTCGACATCCCAAAGCAGCCCATTCTCACCTTTGAGGGAGATCGTGGAGTTTTATCGACAAAGATCATCTCTATGGTTACTGCTCGGAAGTTCATATAGGAGGACTATCTGTGCTATCTGGTGCATGTGATAGACACTAGTCATCCAGATCACAAACTAGGGAGTATCCCTTAGTTCGTGAATTCATTGACGTATTTCCAACAAATTTGTCAAGATTACCTCTTAATCGAGTATTGGAGTTGTATATAGACCTAGCTTGGGGGATGGTGTCAGTATCTAAGCCACCCCATCAGATAGCACTAGTTGAGTTGAGAGAACTCAAGGTTCAACTATAAGACCGGTGGACAAAGGGTTTATCAAACCCAGTATATCCCTTTGCAGTGCATCAAAATTGTTTGTGAAAATGAAGGATAATACTAGACTGGTGGATAAGGGGTTTATCATACCCAGTGTATCCCTTTGCGGTGCATCGGTATTGTTTGTGAAAAAGAAGGATAACATTATGAGGTTATGCATCGATTATAGATAGTTGAACAAGGAACACATACCCTCTACCTCGTATTGATGATTTATATGACTAGCTAAAAGGATGTCAAGGTATCCTCCATGATGGACCTAATGTCAGGTTATCACCAGTTAAATATCAAGGATTCAACCTAAGATGATATTTAGGACTCCCTATGGGAACTATAAATTTTTGGTTATGCCTTTTGGACTCACCAATACCCCTGCAATGTTTATGGACCTAATGAACTGAGTATCCTATGAGTACCTCGATAAGTATGTGATCGTCTTTATTAATGGCATACTAATTTACTCCGAGAATAAGGAGGAACATGCAAAGCACCTCCAGTTATTACTACAAATATTGAGGGAGAACCAGTTATACGTAAAATTCTCCAATTGTGAGTTCTAGCTAGACCAAGTGGGATTTCTCAAACATTATAATGATCAATGAGGGAATTCAAGTGGACCCAACTAAGATTGAGACCGTGACTAGGTGGGAACAATTCAAAAATACCATAGATTTCTGTAGTTTCCTTGGACTACAGGGTATTATCATCACTTCATTCAAGATTTCTTGCATATTATGGCACCTATGACTAAGTTGACCAAGAAGTATAAAGTTCAAGTGGACTCTAGAGTGTGAACATATTTTCCAAGAGCTCAAGATTCATTTGACCACGACATCAGTTCTCACCCTCCCAGTTATTAGCATAAAATATGTTGTTTTCAATGATGCCTCAAAACTCGCATTAGGATGCATCCTGATCTAAAACAAATGGGGTAGTAGCTCATGTCTTCGGACAACTGAAGAAGCATTAGATAAACTTCCCCGCTCATAATCTAGAGCACATTGGCTCTTAAGATTTAGAGACATTACTTGTACGATGAAGAGTGTCACATATACACGGACCACAAGATCCTATAGTACCTACTGACCCAAAGTGAACTGAATCTTAAACAATAGAGGTGGCTAGAGTTAATTAAAGACTATGACCTAGTGATTGACTAATTAAGGAGTCCTCTACCACATTGGCTTATGTATGTACATCCTACTTACCTTTGCTATAGGATCTTAGGGTCCTTGGCACGTGATTACAATATGTTAGTGAAGTTCACTGTAAGACCTACTCTAGCTGTTAGCTTGATAGAATAACAAAGGATAGATCCGGAACTAAGTAATGCAAACCAATGAGCATAGGATGGATAGGGATAGGACTTCAGATTGAGAGAGGATAGTACCCTCATCCCGAGAGATAGGATCTACATACAACATGATGAGGATCTATATCATCAATAGATTCTGGAGAAGGCTCACTACTCAGCTTATGCCATACATTCAGGTAGTACCAAAATCAGGTATGATTAGACAAACATACTGGTGATCAGGTATGAAATGGGACATAGTGGAGTTTATGGCTAAATGTTTGGTCTACTAGTAGGAGAAGGTAGAATATCAGAAATTAGCTGGCACACTACAGCCTCTTCCAATACCTAAGTAGAAGAGGGAATACATTACTATGGATTTTGTAGTAGGTCTTTCTCGCTCCAAGGACACCATGATGCTATCTGGGTGGTAGTTGGTCGACTTATAAAGTCTGCCTATTCATACTTATAGATATCACCTACTCATTAGAGAAGCTAGCCTGATTATATATCAACGAGATCATTTAACTTCATGGAGTCTTAGTATCTATTATGTTTGACCGAGATCCCAAATTCACATCAATTTTTTGGCCAAAATTTCAGAGAGTTGAGAACCTCTTTGAAATTCAGCATTGTTTTTCACCCACAAACTAATGGTGGAGTTTGCTTACAACAACAACTATTAGGCCATAGGGATACTCTGTATGGAAGATAATATCAGGTGCTATTATGTTGGGGCAAAGTCAGTGAATGGCACTTGGCTAAAACGGAGTTGATCGATGAAACCATCACTAAGGTCAAGGCCATTTGGGACAAACTAAAGATGACTCAAGATAGATAGAAGAGTTATGCCGACAACCATTATAGGCCATTGGAGTTGCGGTCGGCATATATGGAGTTTTTAAAGGTTTTTCCATTGAAGGGCATTTTGAGATTTCATAAGAAAAAAACTACATCTGAGATACATTGGACCATTCCAGATCCTTGACTGAGTTGGATCAGTAGCCTACCGACTAGAGTTACCAACGGATCTGGTTCATATCTATAATATTTTCCATGTGTCCATGTTGAAGAAGTATGTGTCTGATCTATCCCACATCCTCACCTCATCTCTTATCCAGCTGAGGGAGGATCTAAGTTATGGAGTACGAGTAGTTGAAAGCCTCAACTGATGAGAGAATATACTTCAAGAGAAGTCCATTCCTCTACTGAAGGTCCTTTGAAGAAATGCTTATATAAAGGAAGACACTTGGGAACTCGAAGCACAAATCAGGTCTTAATATCCATAATTATTCATGGAACCTAGTGGTTGATTTAACTTGTAAAGATTGAAGATCATGGTCTAGGAGTGAATAAATCTGAAATGTGTTCTTATTGGGAATCTTATTTTTGGAGTACAAAAAATTTTAAAGGAGAAAAGAACTTGTAAACCCCAAAAGTATATATAAAGAGAGTGTGTGTGTCATAAATAACTTGAACTAGAAGGGGTAAAATGGGTAAAGGGTAGCTTCATAAATAAATAGAGTCATGAAAGGTAAGATGAAAACTTATGTAGTTGTAAATAGCAGGAACTAGGTTGGGCAAATCTAACTTCACTTCATCATGTGGACAACACATGATGAGTACTCCTTGCATCACCCAAGCACCTTGGTTGATGAAATCCACAAATCAACTTTGCATCGCTCCTCCTCACCCGACAGAGAGGATATCACCAAATTAGTCGGATCAAAGTCCATCATCAAGCTAGGATTAGTAGTAACCCAAAGCCTCAAGCTTTCGTGAACCTAATATGACCTCAGGACTCCCTGATTTCCTCCATGAGTTGCTTCCGCTTTCGATAAAGGGGTGACTGTGTAATCGGAGCATCCAAGAGGGCAATCGATCTGTCGTTAGTGGACCTCCATTTTCTTCTCTCCCTCATGACTATTCGTCAGCTGAGACAAGGGAAGCTCTGATGACAACAGTTGGAGCAAGTGGAGGTAAGAGGAAGAGTAAGGGGCCCCCGACGAGCCGAATCATCAAAATGGAGGCTACTATGTGGATTTCCACCAAAGTCCCCATAAAGTTGATCAAAATAACATCTCATAATGCTCTTTTTATTCAGATTAGTCTGGCGTGTTCCCATCGCTGATTTCCACCCCTTTCAATTGTCCACCACTGAAGCAGGGTCCAAGTCGACTTTTGAGGGAGAAGGGAAGAAAAGCTTGTTTGGGAATCAACTTTGCTAGTGACAGCAATTGGCTAGAGTCAAGTTAAACATATAAAAGGTCGTCATCGATGAGGATTTTTAAGTGAATTCAAGGTAAGCCTTTAAATCCCCATGTTGAATCTGCTATGTTTGTGCATTTGCTCATTGGCACCAATTGAAGTCATTGTCAATTTTCCCTTAGGTTTCTGGCCACTAGCACAAAACCATTGAACTTGCAAATTCTATCTAGAGAATGTTGTGAGATTTCGATCCATGGTATCTTCAATCCATATATGGCTAATTAGTAGAAATTGCGTACAAATTTCTTGGTAGTTAAATCTAGTGGAGTGTCACGCCCCGACCCACCTGTCGGACACGTGGCAACCGCCGTATGAGCCCAAAGGACCCATACAAGGCATTTGATAATAAATATCGTCCATACACATACTCAACACAGCGGAATATATAATTAAATCACTTATGCAACTCTACTGACACAGTCCCGATATACCTACTACAATTCTATAATAACGACATCAACAATTAAAAGTAAATCCATCGATGACCCTCATCTTCATCAAATATCTCGGTCAGTCATCTAACAACTTGCACACACATTGAACGTGGTGTGCTTAGCCTTGCGGCCTAGTATAAAATTACGGCTCTAAATCAAATAAGGAAATCAAAGGCTAGGAGGAGTACTCTAGGATGCCTTTAGTTTGTTAATCATCATTTTTCCTTTTGATATGTGTGAAACAGGTCGTAAAAGCAGCATAACAGAGTAAACAAACATATACATGCTTATCACTAGATGTCACCTAAGTAATATATGGCGACTATGTTATCAGAGTATGTCATCTAAATTTTTTTGTACGACTTTAAGTCTCAAGACTCGGGCTGTCAGCCTATGCTTAGTGAATACCCAGGCCAAGGGCATCCATAAGCCCATCAATGTCTGTCTATCTCTGTCTCTACCTATGCCCGCTACACTGATATTGGCGGAGAGGACGGGTGACCCTTGATCACTCTACACTGTCTCGCTAGTCGCCCTCAATGCCTCCCCTAACGAAACTGTCGTGTCCTTACATCCTACCCGGACTCTATAGGGGCAACGGCGACTCGTGTAGTACTACACACGGCCCGAAGACAGGGTCACCATCAACAAGACTCATCGGCCACGGCTAACCGATAAAAATAACAACCCTAGGATCCAGACTACTCATCCGACTATCTGCAGAACGTCATGGATGATAGCCGCGTGGTCTACGGATCCACCGTCCAAGGCGTCGCATAGGGAATCATCTTCCCAGTCCAATAGCAGTCGACGTCGACCGAGATTTACGCACATCCGCACAATGGGTTGTGGCAACCTCGACTCTATCGGTGCCAAGTCCATGGTAGGGCTCATCCTCGCTAGCCATTTCAGGACTATCACTGGGTCGCCTAAACGACATCCGTGCGGGTATCGGTATCTAGGTATGGACTTACACAATTTTTGGTATATCTTGACCTAGGAGTTAATCTGGTCAAACCCTCAACTCACTCCCAGTATCTAAGCTATTTATGATCTTTAGCCTCGGGAGGTGCTGGTGTGTGAACATCACTAACCGAATGCTAATGGTTCGCAATGTCATCTAGGGTGCATTAATAACACCCTTAGTTTAAAACTTAGTGATGTTCTTACGTTGTACTAGTATCATATCACCTATATCTCTATACTAGAGTGTCCGGTGTAAATCATGATACTCTATTTGTGTTTGCTTATTTTTATTATGTTTCGCATAATATTATTTTGTATTCAACATTTTAACATAATTAACTAGCATGCGGGAAAAATAATATATCATGTCAAGTAAAGAGGAAAAATAAGCATACATAGCATATTAACATGCTAAATAAAATGTAATGATATAGCATGTATTTTACTTGATAGTTTTAGAAGCATGGTATTTATTTAGTTGACATGCATAATATTATCAAGCATTACATTTTATCAAATTTAAGGCATCTAAGAATTTCCTAAGAAAACCTCAGCGGGAATTCTCTAGCTTGAATAAATCCAAACTTCGATGAACCAACGTACCTCGGTTAGCGATCCACTCTTCAGAACCAACCCGCGTAGCAATGAATCACTCCGACGAACTACTCGGATAGCGTACCCACGATAGTCTTAATTAACATAATTATTTAAAATAAAATTTAATTTATTTTTCCCTAAAATAAGAAAAATAGAAATTTATCAATTTAACTTATACAACTATCCTAATTAATTATTGCTTAATAAGTCTATATTTAAATTTACGAGCCTATATTTAATTTAGGGGGTATACTTACTTAATAAACCCATATTTACTCATTGGACCCATATCTACATTTTTAGCAAAATTAATTTATCGATAAATTAATTAAAGTAATTATTACATTTAATTAATCCAAACTAAGCATATAAGTTGATAATTAATTCTATCTAATCCTCCAATTATTAATTTAATTAACGTAAATAAATTCTATCAAACATATACTCATTTAAACTCATGATCTAGCCCAAGTTACCTAAGGGCCCAATTAAAATCGATTAGTAATTTTTAAATCTATTTACTCCTAATTAACTATTTTAATCACCTAACCATCCCTCTAATCCAACTTAGTCTCAATTATTACCCATGAAAAATTAAATTTCATTTTTTTGATTTTTTTTTTTTATATTGACCTCGTCAACGGTCAATGCTTGACCCGGTCAACGCTGACCGGTCGACGGTTGACCCAGTCAACGCTGACAGTCAACGTTTGACCCATCTTAGCTTGAGTTTGACCCAAGCCCACAATTGGTTCGGTTTAATTTAATTTGGTTCGACTCAAGTTCGGTTCAATTTAATTTGGTTCGACTCGGATCCGGTCTAGTTTAATTGGATCCGGTCCAATTGATTCGGTCCAGCCAACCCAATCTAACTCAACCAGACTCGAACCAGAACCAAATCCAATTAACTGATTTGGCTCGAACCTAACTTAGTTAACTGATTCAGCCCAACTCCAATTAAACTCAACCTGAACTCAAGTCCAGTCTAAACTCAACTCAACTAAACTAACTGGTTCAACTCAACCAATTACTTAACCCATTAACTAATCCACTTAATTACTCATTAACTAAGCTTAGATTAATTAACCAAATAATAATCATACTTAATTAACCACTAATCGCGATTAAGGGAGAAAAGAAACGCTACCTCACCGAACCCTTCCTCCTCGCCGGAAATCCAGTCGCCGGCGCAGGAACCCTAGCCGCCACCTCGCCGGAGTTCGCGAAATCGACGGCCGGTTAGACGACGAGCTCCGAAACCTTCGCACTCTGAGAGATCAATGACGGCTTGCGAAAAATTCAGCCATCAACGCTCGACGATAGCTCTTGGTGGATATCGCTGGCGACCTCTTGGGCGAGTCCACCAGAGGGCGAAACAACCCATTCATAGAGGGGAAAAGTGGCGGCTCACCTCGCGATCGCACAGGGGAGGCGGAGAGGGAAGTTTCTCCGGCGAGGGGAGTGGAATCGCAACTCCACTCCTCGCCGGTGGTGCTGCGGATCAAACAGGTGGCGGTGACGAAATCGCCGTCTGCTGCGTCTGTATTGGGGCAGACGCAGGCGCACAAACTCGCGGAGAGGGCGAGCAGCTCAAGCCCATGTAGCAAGGAGCGGGGCGCCGGTGGTCTGCGCGTGGAATAGCGGGCGGACGGCGGACGGGTGCAGGCGGATGCGAAGGAGGAAATCGTAGGGGAAGAGGAGTCACGCGGCTGCAACAGCTCTCCGCCGCTCTCCTCGTCGCGACGACAAATGGCGACTGTGGATGGCAGCAGCGAGGCAGCAGACGGTGGACTCGGCGGCAGCTGCTGTCGATGAAGAGGAGAGGGGAAGAAAGCAGGGGAGAGGAAGTCGCGCGCCACGGGGGTGCTTCCGTCGAGCTCCTCCCTTCGCGACGGGAAAGCGGGCACGGCGGTCGACAGTCAGCAGCCGGCGGGCGGCGAACGGGAGGGGCGCCGGCGCTGCTCTGCTGTGGTGAGGGAGGCGAGCTCGCAAGGTCATGGATGAAGGAGGAGGCCGTCGCGAGTGGGAAGAGCGCTCGACTCTTGTCGCTCGCATCGATTCTTCGAACCGGGTCTAAGTCGGTTCATCTGGACCAGCCGGTTGGCCGGTTCATTTGAACCAGACCAAATTTTTTTTTTTTTTGATGAAGATGAGAGTGGGGATTTACAAGTACTCCCCCTTTAAAAATTTTTGGTCATCCAAAAATAATTTCTTCATATATCAAAGTACGATTACTATATGGCAAGTTCCAAGATTGGAATAAAATGAGATACTCAAGATTGGCATCTTTATGATGGGTCATAAATGAATGTTTCTAGGCTATTAGTCGCCATGTCCAAGTCAACAAAAATCATATCGGTATCATCAATAACCGTGCCCGAGACATCTTGAGCATTTATACTATCCCCCACAATGATGTATGCCCTAGTACTTGGTAGAACGCAATTGCTTAGTATAATAGTAGTCTACTAGAAGTATTCTATGAATCTTAGATGAGTAGATCAAACTTCACCATAATAGATTATTAAGATTATTTAAGATAAATTATTCGTTGGTGGAACAATTTACTGACAAAACTTGAGGATATATAAATGGGTAGAGATCGAAGATAATATTTCAATTTTCTTGGGTAGATATGCTTGGGAGTCCCTATAACTCCAGCATATGAAAAATCCTTTCATGGTTCAAGTTGGATCAAGATCAAACATCTCTGAACTATAATATGATCATAATGGAGTCACCTCCAAATTGAGGATAATAATAAAAGATATCAATAGCCACTTATTAAATGATCATTAACTTGCTCCACACTAGTTTCACTATACTATGGATCGTTGTAGTCATACTTGGATCCACTTATTATATGATGATATAAAATTTGATATGGAATATGTTATATCCTATGTAAAAGGATATAGTAATAATAATAACAAAGTGGACTCTTGATGTAAAAGGACTTCATCCAAGTTTGTAGATGCTGAAATACTGTAGTTGTACCTAGGTTGCTATGCATACCGGAAATGATGCAAAAGCAGTGACTAAATAGGAGATGTCAACAATACATGCACCTACTAAGGATATCAACATGCACATCAACATGTGTTAAATGTGCCAATAAACTGCAGCATCCAGAAATTTGAGGAGATATGAAAAGGAGTGAGGAAGGGAAGTTACTACAAAATATGCAGGCAGTTGAAATCTGAGTTGCAAATGCAGAAATGTTGCCTGCTACATAGACTGAATAAGACCGCAGAAAAAGACCGAATCTATATAACGATACTGATGAAAATATAGAAATCTGAGCTGCAAAAATACTAAGTAAAGAACTGAGCTAAGCTGAGGGAGCTATAGAAATAAAAAGGAGTAAAGAAATCTACCAACAATGGATAAAATTTGACTAAGAACATTTGATAAAGGAAGTAGCTTCACAAAAAGGAAACTGCAAACTGCAGAAAATGACTGAGGAAATAACTGCAAAGAAAATTGCAGAAATATTCGACAGAATTTGCATTCAGAAAGTCCACTAAGAAGAATTAAAGGAAGCAGATAAAAGAAAACTGCTTGGCTAATAAGTTGGCCGAATATAGGAAGTATGAAATAAGCGCAAGCTGCTCAAGCTCTGAAAAAAAAACTGATAGATAGAAGAAAATAGCAGAAAATAGCTGCATTGAACGCATAGAATGCTAGTACAAAGGAAGATGCTCCAAGCTCAGCAAAGATTTAATATGACCGAGTGAACTGCTTAAAAGAGTGTAGGAAACTTTATGGATATAATGATGCAAGAGTGAAAGTGGTATGCTGATGACAACTATACCAACTGTATTGACGCATCGAAATATGAAATGAAGGGAGAAACAATAGAAGGATTTACATTTAGGAAGCTAGTCAACATGACTGCAGATAACTGAATTAAATATGAAATAACGAAAGTTGCATAAGTTGAGAAATATAAGATGAAGCAAGCTGTAAAGTCGAGCTGTAAAAATGATGTTACAGAAATATAACAAGTGAGCATCAAGCTTCAATATAACTAGGAAAATGAAGAAGGCTGTAGCATGCATAACTAGAAATATCATACAATATACGCAAGCTTAATATGTGAAATTGAGTTGCAGGTAGGGGGTAGAGCTGCAAAGAGAGTATAGGTAGAAGCCACAAATATTGCACATAGAGCTGCAAGTGTTGGGGGTTGACACAAATATTATAATTGATGACGGTCAACTTTTAGTTGCAACTTAAAAATCATGATGACGATCCAAAATGATCAACATATACTCATAAGATTTATATATATATATATAATTAACTCAAATGAGAATAAGGTCATAGATAATTTCAAATCATTTGATGTCGATCCATCTACAAACAACTTTATGAACCTGGAATAAAGTCCATTTAAGAGATCCGAGTAAGAGTCGGGTTTAAACAAAATTAGCCTATACGTGAGTCAACTCAAAAGATCGATAAATTTTCCTTTGAGCTCAATGGTCTTACGTAGATTAATCTGATATAAATCTGATGATCAAGATCTCATATGGACGTTCAATATCAGTTGTTTCCAAGATCTAGGAAATGATTAAGGCAACGATTTGCACGAAAAATTTTCACGATGAAAATAAGGATGTGGCACTTCTGTATAATGTGGGATAATTTACATAATTTTATATACGTCCAAATTGGTCATAGATGGAACTTACGATTCAAGATTTCAAACTTTACTAGAAATCACGTATACCGACGATAGTTAATAGGTTCATATCGCCAGGTTTCATAATACGATGATATAACTATAATTTATAATTAATAATCCTGATAGACTACCTGATACATCAGCTATCTAGTATGAGAGTATGAACGTGAGAGTGCATCTGGTGCTTCTATGTTTAAGAGTCAAACTCCAGAAGCAAGAGCTCGAATTAGAGCGGATACAATCGAATATCGATAGATTTATTTGGACTCAATATCTCAAGATGGGGTCATGGGATACAAATAGTATGATTAAGATATAACATGAGATAATTTGATATCAATACTCTTAAGATCAAAGTGATGATCGCTACCCATGTTAATATAAAAGGTGATCATGATGCGCACCACATGGTAATGTTGAGTATGATCATGGATAAATTTACTTGATCATCTAGAAATAAAATTTGATCGTAGATCTGAGCATATTGATCTAAGTTTCTAACTCTTCTCCGACACAGTCGAGATTATAGCCATATATACCATCTGGAGATTTATAGATTTACATTCTTTATATTAAGGCGGTTATCGGCTCAGGAAAAATTTATCATAGCGATCAACTGTCGTCTGAGTAAAAACTCATCACTAAGGAAATATACTATTATATTTCCGACTCGCACTTTATCCTAGATTATATCAGGATTGTTATCTAAATCCTTAAGACCTCAAACTTAACTTCATCTCATAGATTCTCCAAACCTAGACTCTGATACCACTTTAGTTATCATGCCCCGACCCACCTGTTGGACATGTGGCAACCGCCGTATGCGCCCAACGGACCCATACAAGGCATTTGTAAATAAATATTGTCCATACACATACTCAGCACAGCAGAATATACCATTAAATCATCTATGAATCTATACTAACACAGTCTCGATATACTTACTACAATCCTATAATAACGACATCAATAATTAAAAGTAAATCCATCGATGTCCCTCATCTTTATCAAATATCCTGATCGATCATCTAATAACATGCACACACATTGAACGTGGTGTGCTCAGCCTTGCGGCCTAGTGCGAAATTACAGCTCGAAACCGAATAAGGAAATCAAAGGCTAGGAGGAGTATTCTAGGATGCCTTTAGTTGTTAATCATTATTTTTTATTTGATTTGTGTAAATCAGTTAATAAAAAGCAGTAAAACAGCATAAATAAATATAGACGTATATTTCACTAGATGTCACCTAAGTTGTATCTAGTATCAATGTCATCAGCATATGTTACATACGTCATGATAAGACTTTGAAGTTTCAAGACTCGGGCTGCCAGCCTATGCTTAATGAATACCCAGGCCAAGGGCATCCATAAGCCCATCAGTGCTTTTCTGTCTCTGTCTCTATCTATGCCCACTGCACTGATGTTGGCGGAGAGGACGGGTGACCCTTGATCACTCTCCACTGTCTTGCTAGTCGCCCTCGATGCCTCCCCTAGCGAAACTGTCGTGCCCTTACATCCTCCCCGGACTCCGTAGGGGCAACGGCGACTCGTGTAGTACTACACACTGCCCGAAGACAGGGTCACCATCAACAAGGCTAATCGGCCACGGCTAACCGATAAAAATAACCACCCTAGGATCTGGACTACTCATCCGACTGTCTGCAGAACGTCCGGGATAATAACTGCATGGTCTACGGATCTACTGTCCAAGGCGTCGCATAGGGAATCACCTTCTCAGTCCAATGACAGTCGACGTTGATCGGGATAATACACATCCGCACAATGTGCTGTGGCAACCCCGTCTCCATCGGTGTCAAGTCCATGGTAGGGTTCATCCTCGCTAGCCATCTCAGGACTATCATGGGGTCGCCTAAACGATATCCGTGCGGGTATCGGTCTGGGTATTGACTTACTCTATTTTTGGTCTATCTTGACCTAGGAGTTAATCTGGTCCAACCCTCAGCTCACTCACAGTATCTAAGCTATTTATGATCTTTAGCCTGGGGAGGTGCTGGTGTGTGAACATCACTAACCGAACGTTAATGGTTCGCAATGTCATCTAGGGTGCATTAATAATACCCTTAGTTTAAAACTTAGTGATGTTCTTACGTTGTACTAGTATCATGTCACCTATGTGTCTATACTAGAGTGTCCGGTGTAAATCATGATACTCTGTTTTATGTTTGCTTATTTTTATTATGTTTCGCATGATATTATTTTGTATTCAGCATTTTAACATAATTAACTAGCATGCGGCAAAAATAATATATCATACCAAGTAAAGAGGAAAAATAAGCATACATAGCATATTAACATGCTAAATAAAATGTAATGACATAGCATGTATTTTTCTTGATAGTTTTAGAAGCATGGTATTTATTTAGTTGATAGGCATAATATTATCAAGCATTACATTTTATCATATTTAAGGCATCCAAGAATTTCTTAAGAAAACCTCAGCAGGAATTCCCTAACTTGAATAAATCTAAACTTCAATGAACCAACGCACCTGGGTTAGCGATCCGCTCTTTAGAACCAACCCGCGTAGCAATGAATAAAATGTAATGACATAGCATGTATTTTTCTTGATAGTTTTAGAAGCATGATATTTATTTAGTTGATAGGCATAATATTATCAAACATTACATTTTATCATATTTAAGGCATCCAAGAATTTCCTAAGAAAACCTTAGCAGGAATTCCCTAGCTTGAATAAATCCAAACTTCAATGAACCAACGCACCTGGGTTAGCGATCCGCTCTTTAGAACCAACCCGCGTAGCAATGAATCACTCCGATGAACTACTCGGATCGCGTACCCACGATAGTCCTAATTAACACAATTATTTAAAATAAAATTTAATTTATTTTTTTCTAAAATAAGAAAAATAGAAATTTATCAATCTAACTTATACAATTATCATAATTAATTATTGCTTAATAAGCCTACATTTAAATTTACGAGCCCATATTTAATTTAGGGGCGCATATTTACTTAATAAGCTCATGTTTACCCATTGGGCCCATATCTACATTTTTAGCCCAATTAATTTATCGATAAATTAATTAAAGTAATTACTACATTTAATTAATCCAAACTAAGCAGATAATTAATTCTATCTAATCATCCAATTATTAATTAATCAAATTTTAAATTTTACTAATCAAACTAACTACAATGTTAAATTAATTTAATTAACTTAAATAAATTCTATCAAACTTATATCCATTTAAACCCATGATCTAGCCCAAGTTATCCAAGGGTCCAATTAAAACCCATCAGCAATTCTGAAATCTATTTACTCCTAATTAACTATTTTAATTACCTAACCATCCCCTAATCCAACGCTGACCGGTCAACTGGTCAACACTGACCGCTCATTGGTTGACCCGGTCATCGCTGACCGTCAACGTTTGACCCGGCTTAGCTTGAGTCTGACCCAAGCCCCCAACTGGTTCAGTTCAATATAATTTGGTTCGACTCGGATCCGGTCCAGTTTAATTGGATACGGACCAATTAATTCGGTCCAGCCAACCCGATCTAACTCAATCAGACTCGAACCCGAACCAAATCCAATTAACTGATTTGGCTCGAACCTAACTTAGTTAACTGATTCAGCCCAACTCCAATTAAACTCAACCTGAACTCAAGTCCGACCTAGACTCAACTCAACTAAACTAACTGGTTCAGCTCAACCAATTACTTAACCCATTAATTAATCCACTTAATTACTCATTAACTAAGCTTAGATTAATTAACCAAATAATAATCATACTTAATTAAACACTAATCGCGATTAAGGGAGAAAAGAAACGCTACCTCACCGAACCCTTCCTCCTCGCCGGAAACCCAATCGCCGGCGTCGGAACCCTAGCCACCACCTCGCCGGAGTTTGCAAAATCGACGGCCGGCCAGATGACGAGCTCCAAAACCTTCGCACGCGGAGAGATCAATGACGGCCTGCGAAAAATCCTGTCATCAACGCTCGACGACAGCTCTTGGTAGACATCGTCGGCGAACTCTTGGGCAAGTCCACCGGAGGGCGAAACAGACCATTCACAGAGGGGAAAAGTGGCGGCTCACCTCACGATCGCACAGGGGAGGCGGAGAGGGAAGATTCGCCGGCGAGGGGAGTGGAATCGCAACTCCACTCCTCGCCGGTGGTGCTGCGGATCGAATGGGTGGCGGCGACGAAATCGCCGCTGCTGCGTCTGCGTTGGGGCAGACGCGGGCTCACAAACTCGCGGAGAGGGTGAGCAACTCAAGCCCCTGCAGTAAGGAGTGGGGCGCCGGTGGTCTGCGCGTGGAACGGCGGGCGGACGGCGGACGGCGGACGGCGGATGGCGGACGGGTGCAGGCAGATGCGAAGGAGGAAATCGCAAGGGAAGAGGAGTCGCGCGGCAGCAGCAGGCCTCCGCCGCTCTCCTCGTCGTGATGACGAACGGTGATTGTGGACGGCAGCAGCGAGGTAGCAGACGGCGGACTCGGCGGTAGCTGCTGTCGACGAAGAGGAGAGGGGAAGAAAGCAGGGGAGAGGAAGTCGTGCGCCGCGGTGGTGCTTCCGCCGAGCTCCTCCCTTCGCGACGAGAAAGGGGGCACGGCGGTCGACAGTTGGCGGGCAGCGGGCGGTTGGCCGGTTCATTTGAACCGGACTGATTTTAATATATATATATATATATTTATGATGATGAGAGTGGGGGTTTACAATACCTCTGTCTTCGCTTCAAGACCTTTGTACATGTGTCTCCATAGACCCACACTATACGACTATCATGTAGTACTACATTCTACTCCACGACAAGGTCACCTCTTTGTTTAGTCTCAATGGTCTGATGAATCGGACTCCGCACAATTTATTTAACTCCAAGGTCTAGACTACCTCTACAAAATCTAAATAGGGTATGTCAGTTATCTTTGACCCTCTAATCCTCGGGCAAAGCGGCTATATAGCTCCTCAGCTATGTAGCTTCCTAGCTCCCAACTCGTTATCCTTGGATGTGTGCCTGGAAGGCATCTCTATGGACTCCCCTCTTTTAGCTTTACCGCAGATTTAGAGTTGGGTTGGGTGACACTTCCGGTTACCCTTCACTGGACTAACACAGTGGTACCCATCTATCGTGAGAGAAATAATGTGCATTAAGGACCTATTTTAAATTCCTAGACCTTGATGTCTCTAGGATTTGTTGGTCTTTAGTTTCTAGTAATAAGAGACTAAGTTGTTTTGTTTGTCATTGATATGTCATTCATTTGTATCTTTGTCACCTATATATATTTACATGGTCAGGTGATTCCTAAAATTGAAGAAATATAATTCCATAAGCATATATATTAAAGCATTTAAATTAATGCAGAAAGCTATAAAGAAGCATGTAACCTGACATATTAACTTCTAAATACCATGCACTCTTACTTCTCAAAGTTCATATTAACTTATTCCTACCCATTCCCCTACCTATGGTTCAATTGGGTTTTGTAGGACAATGAATACAAGGGAAGGAAAATATTTTGACTTTCATAAAATAATTATAACTTCAATATAAGAGGGCAAAAATAATTGGTATTAAATATATTTATCCATCTACCTTCCTCTCGGCAAGGTAGCATAAAAAAAATACAACTTTATCTACCTTGCTTACCAATTAAATCCCTGATTTGTGTTCCAGCAATATAAATTGTTCTAATCAATGAAAGGAAGGATTTAATTCAATGTTTATTAAGCACCTTAGGGTCCATGAAAAGTAGACATCATCAATAGTGTTTTCAAACTAACTAGCTTGTTGTTCTCTCTTTTTGGCACACAGCTTTGCAATATTCTGAGTACTAAAGTCATCAAGTAGTATTTGTATTTACAGTCAAAGAGTTAAAGAAATAAAAGATTTCAAGCTGCTTTCTACCGTATGCCCATTGTACTGATCCATTTTAATGTGTCCCCTTAAGTTTAGTGCATATGTTTGGTTCAATATTTTGTTATGCTAGGTGTACTAATAATACAAGAAAGAATTGGGAATTATTCACAGCATTGACAGTTCTGCAGAATGGTGAACAAGCAGGTTTACGAAATCAATTAGGAGGTCTAAACCTACAGCTTACCGCAAATAAAAAGAAATGCCCTATTCATTTTCAAAAATCATTATTATTTCTACTTATATACAAAGTATATATCCCTTTGGTTAGAGTAATTGGGCTCTATACGGAAGGATCATGAGGTCTTGAGTTCAAGCCTCATTAAGTTCTAAAAAAAATATATTATTTCTACTTGTTCCTCCTTAGGAATAAGAGACCCATACAGACCCATTCAATTCTAGACAAAACCCTCTATTTTGGTACCTATCTTTGCACTTTATCCTAGTCTTTAAAAATCTGTCCTAGTTTAGTTGCAATTTACACATTTATTTCTGTAGCAATAGGTTCAGTTAATTTGCAGTTTGAATTTATTCATCGTTCTAGGCGTACCAACAAGCAAGGATCATTTAAGCTATGTAACAAAACGAGAGGCATATCACTTTAAGAAATTTCTGCACTCATAACACAACATGTCAGGTATTTCAAACCTTTGAATAATCTGATTGCTCACATATGAAGTCACTCAACTAGAGGTATTTATCAATCTCAGTGATTGAATAGATTTAGCATCCCGCATCGAAAATGATCCTTGTACTATCAAATTGATGAGGACATCACTGGTTCACCCATGTAAGATTCAATTAGCATATAAGCCCAATGACACGAGCCCATACCAAATGCTTAGGACAACGGGTGAATTCTTTTCTTGAGCAAATTAATTACTTCGTTACAAAACAAATGATATTGCCTAATTATTATTGCTTACTTGTCACTACATGCAAGGAAACACATAGAAAAATTACTGATATGGAAGTTGCATGAGGAATTGAAGGAATATTTACCAAATCAAAAAATATTTATTCAAGAGCAAATTATGAAAAATCAAGGAATATATATTCAAGAGCAAATCAAGAAATATTTATTTAAAAGTAAATTAAGGAATATTTATTCAATAGGAAATTAAGAAATATTTATTCAAAGAAAATCAAGGAATATTTATTTTTTTCTAATTTTGTGACTTCAATAAAGAAAGTTGTGCATATATGCCACTATTTTTATTTGTAAGAGTAGAAGACTTATTTATTTATTTTCTAATTTTATTTATAAGAGTAGAAGACTTATTTATTTATTTTTTCTATTTTAGTGACACGGAATAGGAAAAAAGTTTTCATTATTATTTCTATATATTTGGTGGAGCATGTCCTATGGAGAGGGACTTTGATTTTTGTTTAACCACCACTATTGTAAGATTTTTGCTGCAAACTTAAAGTCCTATTTCTTGATCATAAATCTTGAGTGATCCTACCGCCGTTGTTCTTTCAATTCTCGTGAATTGTTCATACTATTATTTGTGAATAGGTCAGTTGTGTTTGACATAGTTGATAACCAATTTAGGAGTGGTTTAGCGATTATGAGATTGTTGATCACGTTCCTAGATCGTTGTTAGCCTCCCCTTCACGAAAGTCACAACTCGCCGCCTTAAAGATTTCTCCTACGACGGAAGATCAGGACCAACTTGCTTGCATGAATCTTAGGTCAAAGCGTGTGCATATCACAAATCTCATTATATGATCAACATAAACCCATACTCGTAACATTTCCATCTCCACCTCTTTGTGTTATTTCCCAACTTAAGTCATTTTCACAAATATCATTTGACAAATTAACAACCATCCTAGTTTAGCTTACTATATTTATTACTTGGATCAAAAGGAAGAATGAAGGCAATATTAAAGCACCTAGGGAATAATAGATGCATGCATAATAATCAGAATCGATATAGGCTATTGCACTGATTTCATTATGATCCACTACGATTGAGTTTAGTATCCTGCTGTTCTTGGTTTGGTATCATGTAGTATTTGTTCAGTATTAGATCATATAGTCTACACTCTTTTTCCAACAATCTGATAGCTATACACCTGGCAACTAAATTAATAACAAGATTCTTAACAATCATTTTAAGCAGTAGACGTAAGTTCCCTTCTTCTAGTATCCTATTCATATTGGTGAATACTGCAACTTCAATGAAGAAAATAATTTCCATATAATAAGTACAAAGCTATATGGGTTCTTTAAATCCACTACTATGCACAAATTTTCCAAATGCAAACAATCAAATACTGAAATTGAGTCAACGAGGGTAAAACTTATTACCAACACAATTAGATTAAGGAAATAAATTGGTAAAGTATCACAACAAAATCCATAAACATGCATTGTTGTTATTTCTAACAGCCAACTCCTTCCTCGTGACCGAGAAATAGTGAATTTAGCATGGTATCAACTTCTAGCTTTGGTTTGAAGGATGTATTCAAATTCTTTTTAGGCTTAGTATTACAGTTACTAAATTTCTACGGAATTTACAGATTTTACAGCAACTTAAATAATAAACAAGGCAATAGCACAATTGAAATTAACAGCACATAACCAGAAAAAGAATTTTAATGTTAATTCCTACACATCATAATTGGGACAACAACCGAAATAACATCCAGTAAGGAAAACAGAAAAAATTCAGCAGGACACAACCATAATTGTGACATGGACTATGCATTTCTGATACCTTGCTAATCATTTTGATACTTAGCATTTCCTCTACATCAACGTGACCCTTTATGGTCAATTATCATAAAATCAACTCTCTTAGAATCAGGGCATGCAGAAATACTTAATACTCGTCACCACGTTCATAAAATTAAGCAAAAGTGCAGGGGTTTAGAGCTGCACTAAAATCTCATGCTTTTATGCTAAAGTTCTAGTTGTCCAAGAGGCACAACTGCTTCTCATAAAATTTGAATTGCCAACGTACTACCAAAATTCTCTGTTTCAGTCTTTTTCTCACGCAACTTAAGTCATATTTATACTCAATTCTAATAATTTAGTCTGCACCACAAAGTTAGTGCAGTAAAGGCAGGAAACTCAACTTCAATGGAAAAACATTTGATAAGGAAAACACTTTTAATTCAAGCATTCAATTCTACTATTTCAGATTACCAATTATGAAGGGCAAAGTAGAATTAAACTTTAGGACAACACAGTAGCATTTAGTTGAACTACAAGCATATTAAATTTCACACGATGCAGTGTCGACTTTATTCTATAACAGCGGGTAAATAGGCAACCATCAACAACAAGAAGAATATATAACAATATTTATTTCCTACTAAAATCTCTCCTAATTTTTGCTTTCAAAATAGAAACTCTTTCTTGTTTATTTTTAACAATTCCTCATGTCCAAAGCACTAAGTATTTGTCTGATTACTGACTTCAGTTACAGAATCAGAGATATTTTGATAAGTGTAATCTTTTGCAGCATCCAAGTTAATAGTGCATTTATTTCTTATAATAATGTGCATGCAGTATAAAAATCATCCTAACTCATTGCTTAATCAACTTCAATATTTTGGTTGCTATCAAGGTAGAGAATAATGTTTACACCTTAGGTTGGGAAAATAGCAAGTGTAGCAGCACCAGGTTGCATTTTCCATCTCTCCCTCGGCAATTAATCTACCTCTTACCAAATCATATATCCTTCACTAGTTATCTATCGTATGCATTTTATAAATCCATACCAGTTGAATAATTTTAATATGTTATTACTGTTAAATGAAAAACAACTCATCTTTACAAACGTCAGCTAGCGAAGAACAAAACAAACATAAACTTAAAATGCCCCTCTCATTAAAATATTGGTGCTCTTATATCAGAATATTGTCCTTATTAAAATAGCAAGATCATTAAGCAATTTCAATAAATAATTAAATAAACATTGTATCTATAAAGCTGGTTATAGCAAAAACAAGCAATTGACTCCAAAAGTCCAATTTGGGTGGTCTCTAATTTTCCCTTTAAACCCATTAAAAGAATGAATTGATGCATAAAAGATTTTAAGACTAACTTATAGGCGAAATTCCAACATGGTTGGAGCTTGGTCGGCTTCTCCCAATCTTCCCGTATGCTCATAACTTTTCCCTATACAGCTACTAGTTTCCACCCATCCCTTCTCTTCAACTTGTCTGTTGATTGTTGTTGGCGTATGCTGAGGGATCACTAACCTGATTGCTAGCAATGGAGAAGGCATGGACGTGGGGAGCGGACAGTTGAGGATCGGGGTTTCAAATTGCTTAGCTCTTCCCCTTTTTAAACCCAACTTTGAGGATTGAGGATGAGGCCGCACATGTTGAGGGGTGAGGTTGACGATTAACCCAATTGCACCTCCATCTTGCTCCTATCTACCAAATCACCTTAGCCCATAATTGATATGTCATTAAATACCTTTTTGAAATGACGAACATATCCTTTCTAATTATACTATTTCTTCATATCAACGTAGTCTTAATAAAGTACACAAAGTATGCATCCTTTGGTTAGAGTAATTGGGTTCTTTATAAAACTTTAAAAAAAGTCTATTAATGGATTTCTTACATCTGAGATCAAAATATTCTTTTGAAGTATAGAACCGATGATGTCTATCATCTTTTCACCTGTCCTTTCTAACTATTCATTAATTCTCTAAACTCATTTTTACTGTAATTATTTAAGTTTAAATTTTCAGAGTTTACAAAATCCACCACAGCACATTATATGTTGAGAGGGAAAGGTTACATGTAAACCCCTACGCCTTTATATTTGAAAAAAAAATTTTCGGTCAGATGTGCACCAGAGCATAAATCATGAATAATTAAATATTAATTTCTAAGCAGTAAAATATTTATCTCTAAAGTTTCACTAACTTAAGAATAGTCTACTGTAGTGAACCGGCGCACCTGAATGTTGTAGTTCGTTTTTCGGAACTAACTATATAATAGTTTGCACGTCGTTTAATTGTTTCGAGGCGGACTACCTATTTCAAATATCATTATCTTTAGAAATTATTTCTAATATTAGATATCCCATTTACTTATAATAAGCTAAATTAATCACCTTTCCTTATTTTATTTAAACTCACCTCAACCCAATTTAGTTAAATGTCATTCAACTCAATTTAGTTTATTCAACATAATCTACCCTAACTACTTAACCCCTATTACCTTACAACCTTAAGCAACCACCCAAGTTTCAATTCCCTTGTAGCTAATTAAAATTCTAAGTCATTTATAGTTTCAACTAATGACTCCCTAATTTTATTTAGCTATTATATCTAATAACTAACAAGGTGGAACTTTGCAATTATGTCTTAGTGTTGGCATGCATTTGATTACCCATTATGTCATAATTATCCCGTAAGGCTTCTATCAATGGGTAGTGAGGCGGACTGAAGGAGGAGAAGGGTCGAGCACTCAACTGTGAAGCGGCGATTGGATATGGATGCTGCCGGTAGGTTGTTCGGGCAAGGGATCGACGGCCCGCATCAACAAAATACCCATTTTGACCCTCCTAATTCATCTTATCTTCAACAATGCCCCTATTTCCTATTTTACCCTCAAAGATTCATGCAATTTGCATAGCTATAATTCACATCTCTGTTGATAAGTTTACAATGTTACCATTTTTCATTGTTTAACCCATAATTTGTTGTTATTTATATATTATTATTTTTCCTAATAAAATGTTGGGGTTTACATCAACACCAAACTGAACATTCATGCATTATCGATTATTATTAGTAGTATCACAACTGCTGTAGTGTTTTTGATGCACTAACCTAGTTTGGGGCTATCTCAATTTATGAACTCAATTCTCCTATGATTGATCTAAAATGTTGGGAACTCATTCCTAACTGATAGACCCACATCTATGCAAAAGATTGTCTTCATCATATATTTAGGTTGGCTGCAGCAATCCATATGCTTGCACACTTCAATGAGGGTGGTCATATAAACCCCCACTTTTGGGTGTTTTAATTAGAGCAATATGAGGTATTAAATTTTTCTTAAGCTTGGATTTGTGTAGAAGAGAGTTGGAGAACTTTTGCATTAAATTTGGACTTAAGTGATGAGTTTGGACAAAGTTGGAAATAAAAACAAGAACTTCGTTGTAATTCATCCAATGTCGAGGTTGCTTCCTCAACCCCTTCTCACCATCATGCACTTGTTCAAGACTTCATTCCAACTTCATTCCTCATCGATCTGCTGAGGTGCTATATGGACCTATTGGGGGGGTATATGTGCTTTCTCCCCTTACTCTCTCCCATTTCCTTATAGAACTCTCTATAAGCCCATCTGAGGTTCTACATGTGCAGTACTATTGTTAAGTATAGAGGGAATCGAATGAGAGTTTACACCAGAACACTATTGTTAAAGGCCACTTAGTTAATGATCATGCTGTGATGAGATTGAATTAGGGAATGATTGACTTGGGCTTTGGAAGTGAAATTAGACTTGAGAAAGGAGTTGGGCTTAGATGGTGGATTTGGGTTGTAGTTGACTTTGGTGGATTACTTAAATTAAGTTCGGACAAATTGCTTGAGTTTGATCATCTTTAGTTAACAAATAATACGAAAAGATAACCTATCATATCATAGATAGGATTAATTATAAATAACATAAATGGATGTGTACCAATATTGGTACTAATTGGAGAACTTTCCTGCGAGTCTCTGGCGGGTCTCTGACGAATTTTTTGGTGACTTTTAGATAAAAATTGGGACTAAGACCGCAAACTTACTAAATCTATCTACTACTACCAAAACTGTTGAGTAACTATCAACTGTTATTTGATAAAGTCCATTGAAATTGAAGTCCAAGGTAAAGTTTGGCATGGGCAAAGATTGCAACAAACCAATAGGTCTTATTTTCTCGGGATTTTCTTTTTGGTTAACTTCACAAGCACATATGTGAGTGTTTATTCTCTGTTAGAGTAGATCGGATAGTTTTTAATGTTTAATTTTAAAGGACTAGGTATTGAAAATATATTTTTATTTTATAATATATTCATGCATATATTATATATATATATTGATTTACTACAGTGGATAGAGAAAGAAAAATATTTTAATTTTATAAAATTGGGCATCTATAGGTATATAAATGATATGGATTTCATAACATGGTTAATATGTTAATGTATGACTTGGACATGCACACTAGAGCATGTAGATGCATAGGTATGATACTTGTGAAATATTATGATATATCTTTGATATGAAATTGATTGACCTTCGGTATTATGCACATGAGTTAGATATGAATTTTATATTATGTGAATAGTGATAATGAAAGTAATTATGAGATAATGATTAATTGTATTTACCATTAGTGACATGGTAAGATTTACTTGTATATCTCCTTCTTGGACCTTCGGAGTATGGACCTTAGTTGGGTGAGGCCAGTTGGGTTAGTATTTTGTATGCCCCTAGTGGGTTTCAGATACTGCAATGGTTATTAAATTAGTACTCCCATGAGCCACCTATTTAGGGGGGCATGGATGGTGTGCTGGTCGCCAAGATGGAAGATGGGTGACTCTTGGTTGATATATTATTATTATTATTATTATTAGACTAGCTATTATGATGTCAGGTAGCTAGATCTAATGGATAACTCAAAGGAAATAGGGCGGTATGACCTTAAGGTTACCATGTTGGCCTTTGACGTAGTGAGATACACTAAGGTTTATTAGACATACTTTATATTATGTGTTTTATAAAATATTATGGATACTCGATTCTCTATAAATTTCCCATGAGAGTTCAACTGCTGATCACAGTTGAGTGAGATGTCAGGCCCAGTAGTATCTAAAAATCAGTAAGATTAGAAATATGTTAGTGCTATGCACACATACATTCATTTGATAGGGTTGGCACATTGTCACCTATAGTAATTACAACCTAGATAAATATGAAGGAAATTTGTGGAAATGAGGTTTGAGGTATATACGGTATTAACTGTTGATGTATAGATTGAATCTCTTTGATCGTACTATAGCGAATTGAATTGCGAATGAATCAATTTCTTGATTAAGATTAGTATTACTAGTTATTGGAATTGGATACTTGCATAAAAACCATGTTTGTAATATTATCTTATTACAAATATATTATATGTCTTTTATTTTACCTTGTTCTTTATCCACCTCACTGGGTACAAAGTTATTCACTTCTCAGGGTTGTCATCTATGAACCTTCACGAATGGCAAGTGATTTACTGTAGATAAAGTACAAGTTGAGACTACTTCTTGGATGGACCAGGAATGTGTGAGGTGATAAGTGATACGATTCTACACGAGTAGAGACTACTACTATTATCTAGGACCTCCACTAGACATATTTTGATTTAATGATATTTTTTATTTACACGGCTTTCCCTACATGTATTTCTTATATTTACATTCATGAGATTTGTATTTTTGCATCAATGGTAACAGTGAAATATATAATTATTTTGAAGATTGTTTAGAAAAAATAATACGGAAAACTTATTTGTAAAATTATATATGGATTTTGAAGTATTAATTTTTTTATAAAAATTGTACCATTAGATAGGATTTTGATTTGAAATCTAACCACATAGACGGATCATTTAGACGTCGTTTGGTTGATCAAATATTATAATCAAGGATAAATCTAAATGGAGGGACAATATCAAATCACTTAAGTAGAGAACGGTTAGGATTTGATCTCAAGGAAAAAAATTTATACGAGAAAGAGATAGAACGCCAACCTCATTGTTTTAATTTTATATATTTTTATTTTTATTTTTCCTCCCACGGTGCACGCGCGCAGTTCCTTTCCTCTCTCCTCCTCTTCTTCGAACACATTTTGCCTCCTCCATCGCTATTGACGATTGGACCTCTTCTTGATGGAATTTTTTAACAAGATCTAAGCCACAACTTTTGATGAGTGATGAGAACTCAATGGAATCTTCAAGTTAAAGTTTTGAGAAAGATTTGAGGGTGAAAAATTGAAGTGGCGTCAGCAAGCGAAAGCTCCATCAAACCATTCTAGCCATGGAACTTGACAAACTTAATACCTACGACTTCTCCTCAATGAGAGCTATCTGTTGGTATATGGGTTGAGGGTTATTGGCCATCGACAAGCTAAAAACCTAATTTAGAGATTTCGCGTAAGTTGACTTTTTTGGCGAAATTGAGTGTGTATGATCTCTAAAAATTGGGGCAAATATAATTTTTGGATTTGAAGATAGCTTTCAATTGGTACCAATATTGGTATTGATCGGAGAACTTCGCTAGTGAGGGTTCCGATGAGTCTCCGACGAACTTGAGATAAAAATTATGGAGAATCTAAAGATCATTTTTAGCATATTGGTGGAGATGGATTTGAGAAATTATTACCAGATTGAAAACTAAAAATTATTGAAATATTCATAGGAAATTTGGTAAGCATGCACGAGGATACTAACGATCGTGATACAAGTTAGGACGTGCTTACGAAGATAAAATCAGGTGAGTTAGGCAAAATAGACGGGATAATTCTCAATATTTAGTTAAGAATGAAGGATGATGGATTATTGGTATATCGAGAAAGAGTTTGCATCCCTAATAAAGTTGAACTCAAGAAAATTATTTTGGAGGAAGTTCATTCCTTGGCACATGCAATGCACCTAAAAAGTACAAAAATGTATTATATAATAAAAGAAAGTTATTGGTGGTCGGGTATAAAGAAAGACATTGCTAATTATGTAGCCAAATACCATATATATCAGCAGGTTAAAGCTGAGCATCAAAGACCTGCAAGAAAACTACAACCTTTGCCAATTCTTGAGTGGAAGTGGAAATATATCACAATGTATTTTGTGATAAGATTACAATGTACCTCAATATGGGTAATAATATATAGACTCGGGCTGGGGTACTACACCATTAATAAGGGTCACAATGGTCCTATTTGTAAACCCTGTTTTGCTTTTAGAAAATAATAATAATAAATTAACCTATTAGCTTAGTTGGTTAAAGCATCCGGTTAATTAGATTTTTTAATTAATGAAATTAGAGAAATTGTGACTTAATTGATGTATATATAGTAATTAAAATTTTACAGAAGTATTAAAATTATTTTAGATTAATAAGGTAGTATAGTAGATTAAACTGTTAGAACGATTTAATTGTGCAAATAGAAATTTAAAAGGTGTTCTTATTGTATAAATTAAATGTAAACATGTTTGATTGAATAACTATGGTTGTGGTATTTGATTGAATTGTTAAATGGTTAATTGATTAAAAGAAAAGTAACAAAAAAGGAAATTGATGTGAGGTTGTGGGTAGTGGGGCTAGTTAAGAGGATTGTTTGAGATATGTTATTTATGCATGCTTGGTTGTTTGCATTGAATTTATTTTAGGAAATTGTTGGTTGCTGCGCTATTACTTGATAAATCACAGTCAAGCTGTGATTTATATTGAAGTAAGAAGAAAATTGCTTGCTTGTTTGCTTGCTCTTAAGGATCACGGCCAAGCTGTGATTCTTGTTTAAAGATCTACTTGAGACTCAGGTGAGGGTTTATGGTTTCAATTTAAATTAGCCTACTACAGATGCTGAGTTCTAAGGGTAGTTGTTAATTATTGTACATGCTAATAAGTGATACATCTGCTTTCTTATATATTTAATTAGCATGTGAGTTATTGGAAGTTATATCATGCTTGTTCATGTATGTTGTTAGTGTATGTATGCTCTTGATTATGAGTTTGAAGGATTATAACATGCTGGTATATGTATGATGATGTTATATGCATGCTATTGATGTTGTTATGCTCATGTCATGTTGATTATGTAATGTGTTCATGTTGCTAAAGATGTAGAGACACATAGCAAGAACATGGAACATGTGGACATGAGATAAAACTTGAGACACTTTAGGTGATGTTATGATAACACCTAGAGTGATCTAATTTGATATATGATTAAGAACTCTAGATATCTTAGGGTTATGATAACCTAGGAGAGGATGTTGACTTCTTGGGCATCGTATGTGCCAACATATGGTGAGGAGCCATGTGCTAGTAAGGTAGAAATGAACGTTCGGTTGACTTAGTCACTAATACTTTGGTGTAGCCGGGATCTCACTTCGGTGCAGAACTCAATTTAATTGTGTTACACCCGGGTAGAGGGTGTACGAGGGGCAGTACCGTCTCATGCGCTACCGAGGCTAGGGAACCCGATTGACACTGGCATGCTCAACAGTGGTGGGATCCCTGAGCAGTCCAGGTTCATTGGTATCATATATGGTGGATCTCAGCTTGCCAGACTGTAGATGTTTATGATTTGTGATTTGGTATGGTGATCCTGCCATGGTGCAGAATTACAGCGCTGTATGGTTACTTGGCTTGGAAAAATCTTGTGTTAATGAGAAGGGGTACCGTGATCACCAGCTCTTTCTGCCAACGTCAGTGTACATGCATATATGATAGAGATATAGAGTTGACAATGACGGGTTTGGGGTAATCTTTGACGAGGGATTTACCTTAAACATAGGCCGGCTGCCTTAGGTATAGAATGGATAGATGATGATAGGTGAATTAAAGTGATATAACATCTTTGGTAATGACACCGTTATGATCATATGCTGACATATATTATAGTATGATCATGTTTATGATACTCCATATTTACTATTTGGTAATACCTCGTTTGACATGTGGTATTAATGTATGATATTTTGTTGACATGTTGAATTAATATGTGATACAGTGGATGTAATATATTGTTGGGTTGTACAATATCCTAAGTCCATTATTTTAGGGTGCTCTCTCTGTAGCCTCACTAAGTCTCGCGACTCAGATGTGCACATTTTTCCCCTGTTGCGCAGGTTACAGGTTGGCTAGTAGCCGGAAGTGAGGGAGAACCTAGCTTGGCGAACAATATCACTTTGGCGACCTAGATAGAGATGTAAAATGGTGGTGATAGTTAAACTGTCAAATGTATTTGCTTCCGCTATGTTTAATTAATAAAATTATAGTGCTTTGTGATACTTTTTAGCCTTGTATAAGTTGTGGTGTTGAAGTACATCTTATACGGCGGTTGTCACGTGCCCAAAGATGGAATTAGGGCGTGAAAATTAAAGTGGTATCAGAGCTAAGTTTAAAAGATGACATTACAATTAAGGATAGGACTTAGGATACATCATAGGCCTAAGTACACATGTGAGACAACTTTGACGAGGTAAAGAGAGATTCTAGGGATACATGGGGTATCCTTTTATGCCTATATTACCCTTTACTTGGTTGCGTTGTGTTTATGCCCATGCTTGATGATGTTCTATGCTTGTGTTTGGTTGAAGTTAGTATGTAAATTGTTTGCTGGTTGTTGTGTACTTTTAGGTTATATTGATTGTGCTTAAATTGTATTGTGATTGCTGAAAACTTGACCTAGGAAGACCTAGACATTAAGAGTATTCCATATGAGACTATAGAGAACATATTGTTGGGATTTTATGCTCGCTACTGGTTGATGTTGATGTTGAATCCCTTGTCTAAATTAGCAATTGAGATTTCCTCAATTCTAGTTGACCTTACTCATCTATTGATCATATGACCCCATCTGGCCACACGATGTGGACTAATTATCTATTCTAACAAAATTCGTAAATTCCCTCTTGGTTTAGTCCATAAATTTTCATGACTGAAACTTCTACCCAAACTAAGCATTTAAGGGTCTTTGGATGCAACAACTATTTTTCCTTCCCTATTGTCAAATATGAGAGTCATTTAACTATTGGTATCAATAAGGCATGACATAGGATCCTCCATGCATAAATATTGAACTTTGAATATGATACCTTACGCAGCCTTGGGTGTTTAAATTTGATCTTTGCTGTAGCTCTGGAAATTGCTTCCTTCTAGTAGAGGCTGAGAAGAAGTTTAGAGATTCTCTCCAATTATTTTTCTATCATACTTAAATATCAACCCAAGGTGTAAGAATGAGCTTTTTTCCTTTCTCTATATATCCAGAACTTAGTTAAAGAACATAGCCCATTATAGAGTTTCATTCCCCTAGCTTTTATTGATGTTATCATCCCTTACTTTTGAATCATAATCAGAGATCAATATCATCTCATATCCCATATTTTGGTGATCTTAGGGTATTGATCTTAGTAGTCAAATAAACCCTAAAGTTTTAGGTATCATATGAACTAGTTGGTACTGTTGGAGTATATCTACTATCTTACTTCAATCTCACTCTTTTATCCCTATCTGACCATCTTATATGAGTAATCATCAAGAACTTACATATCACAAGAACTATACTATGCAATGTAGTTCTTTTTCCTTAAGCTAGGAAAACCAAAATATTGATACCCATGAACTATATGGACAGAGGATCTAATCCATCACTGTCATCCACTGATCTATTTCAATCTTGTTCCTACAAACCTTTAGCAGCGATCATTCTTTAGAGGTTGATCATTCTTAAAATTTTAACCATTCTTCTGTTGAATACTCTTGAATGCATTTATGATGGTACCTTCCCTGTCACTAAATGGGCCCAAAATCCTTCCATTAATAGTTAACAATTTTTTTCAGTCCTTAACATAATTCTCCCCCAAATCCTTGTCAATCTTTTAAAACCCTTTTTGGTGATACTCTTGATCCTCTCAAGAAGGGGTCTAAATGTAATCTAGAACCTTAAGGTGTTGAACAATCTAATAAGGGTTGCAAGTAAACTTAATGAACTGCTAGTGCTGAAAGTTGACATTCTCAACATATTAGATTTAGAGAATTGACCTCTTGTCCATATACTTCCATATCCTCAATGTCAAATTTTTGAAGACCTTCTATCAAATCCTGGACGAGTATACCTATTGTACCGAACTAGTACATCTGAAATAAACCAACCTTGATTCCCAATTCTGAAATTTCTAAGTGGTACTAAAAGAGAATCCATTTTGTAGCCTTATCCTTTATTAAGAACCCTTACTATATTCTCACTTTGGAATATCATTCCTACCTCAAATTCTCAACCATAATTTCCATACCCAATTAAAAGTTAAACTAAAATCGAAGATAGTGAGATGTATCAATCATTATAGCCAAGTATCATAAATCTGAAATTTAATCACCATCAGGTTTATCTTGTCCCAGAGATTTAATCACCCTGAACGCTCTGAGTGTCCAATCCCTGTGAAATTTGGTAGACACCTTCTTCACTGATGCCAAAACCTACCTTAAAATTTTTTGTTTAATCTGATCCCTGTATAGGAAGTTATGACCTTCCAAATTTCACTAAATCCTGAAAATTTAGTGTGCCGAAAATTGATACTCTTGAGTTGAAAATCCAATTATCTTTCCACTTAAATCTGTCATGTCTATGCTACCAGTAGAATACATATCCATTCTCTTCTCTTACCTTTGGACTATAATCTTCTAGTTGTGAAACTAAGTCTCATTCTTTAACATAATAAGTACTATGGACTTATGTGAAAAGAAAAAAAAATACTGAAATTTTACCTTGACTACATTCGAAACTTTGCCAATTTCAGTTTTCTTTAATCCTTTCGCCTAAGCTCTTACATCTTTTGCTGAACAATCTCTCCTAACAATTTAGCTTTTCCATTACCTTAGGGGTGCAAATAGGCAGAAGTACACTCCCGTGAAAAGTAAAATCTCATGACTAAGAGTAGTGACATGTTTATTTATACCATACTTTCTTGTTGCTAACACTAAATCCATTTCCGATGTGAGTATCACTGCCATACATTCTTGTTCGGATTTGTCCTACAAACTTGTACTTCAACCCCTTAAGTTGTCATAGTACATCATATTTTGAGATCACTTAAGAGAGGTTCAACCAATTCTCAAATCTTGAAGGAATCATTTCCCTTTTCTTTGCTGTCTATTCCATTCGGTAACAGCAACCACCATCCAGTTCATCTTAGTGAGATCTTTACTACTTAGTTAAATATCTACCTCTGCTTGGCTAAATAAAGTAATTAGATTTCAATCTCGAGTACCAACTGAAGGGATTGAATTATAGCCTATATCCATAGACCTCACTTTGATCTTATGGAGTTGTCAATTGAATAATCAAAATTCGATGGGAACTTAATGTAGAGGGAAACTGTTGGATTGTTGGAAACCCAAGATACGTTGTCTACTATCCCTTGAGGCGGGTGTTAAAATTTGTGGTCAGTTATGTTAAAGTGTTGACTTACAATTTATCGTATGATGGCTTGATTTGTTAAAGTGTTGATTGAAACTTGACACATCCTTCGTTGCTTCTTTAGTCCTTTGGTTCTTTGACCTTTGATGTGAAGCCAACCTTTAGGATTGGGAAAAGGCTAGAAGTAAAATCTTCATGAGTTAGTAAGACTACATGATGTGCCGGTGCCGAGTGTGTCGGACCGGGATCCCCGATTTACTTCTTGATTTTAATTATATTACTTGATGAATTCTTTAGTGATTCATTCTTTTGCCGGGCTCATATGACCATATCTTCCTTGGAAGGGTAAAATCTCAAATTAGTTATCCTTGAGAAGAGAGCCTGTTTCCTTCCAAATATTCTATGTTTGAAAAGATTTAATTGCATGACTTCTTGGAATGATATACTTCATAATAATTAAATAATTTTAAATAAAATAAATATTTCCTAAATCAAATGATTTTCTTCCTTCAGACTTTTTTTGACCGAGGGATAACTCTTTTTCTAGATTTTGTTGAGTCATTACATTCATTGAATAAGTGATCATCAAAGGGTTCTTACTCAGAGAATTTTTGAGTTTAGCTTGAGGCTTTGCCTTTGCTTTATTAAGTCATCGTGGTTCTAGTATGAATCTGGGGTTTCAATTGATTCATAGGGTCTTAACAAGTAAATTTCTATCAATAGTAAAACAAGAGTCAATCTGCATTACACAAAAAATACTCATTTTCTGACAATTAGCCACAATTTATATTTAGGAGATTGTGAAACTTCATGAGTAGAATTTTAAGAATCAAATTTCTCCACAATTAGCCACAATTTATCCTCAATTGCTCCAAGTGATGACTTAAACTAAATTTTAAGAATCAAATTTCTTTAAATGGGGGTCGGTCTAATAGTAATAGTGTAATACATTATTATTTTGGAGGTTGTATAGAAAAAATAATATGGAGGACATTTGTAAAATTACGATTTTGAAGTATTGAATTTTGACATAAAAATTATACCATCAAATAGGATTTTTATTTTAGAATTCAACGGCACGGACAGATAGTAATTTAGACATCATTTGGTTGGTAATGATGGAATCAAAAATAAATCTAAATGGACGAATGAGATCAAATCACTCAAGCGGAGAACGGTTAGGATTGGACAAAGTTGTTTTAATTTTATATATTTTTATTTTTATTTTTCCTCCCACGGTGCACCAAGGCAGTTCCTTTCCTCTCTCCTCCTCTTTTTCGAACAAAACTCACCTACTCCATTACCGTCGACAATTGGACCCTTTCTCAGTAGAATTTTTCAACAATTTCTTAGCCACAGGTTCAGGTGAGTGAGAGAACTTTATGGAATCTTCAAGTTAAAATTTGGGGAAGATTTGAGTGTGAAAAATCAAAGGGGGCGTCAAAACTCCATCGCTGGCCATTCCGGTCATAGAACTTGATAAACTTAGTGCCTATGATTCTTTTTTAATGAGAGCTATTTATTGGTACATAAGTTGAGGATTATTGGTCGCCAGCCGCCGGCGAGCTAAAAACCCTAACTTAGGGACTTCGCCTAAGTTGACTTTTCCGACGAAATTGAGCACGTTTGAGCTCTAAAAATTAGGGCAAAAATAATTTTTAGATTCTTGATAAAGAGAGCTTTCAATTGGTACCAATATTGGTACTGATCGGAGAACTTTCCTACGAGTCTCTGGCAGGTTTCCGACGAACTTTCCGGTGACCTTGAGATAAAAATTGAGGTGAATCTGGAGATCATTTTTAGCATGTTGATGAATACGGATTTGAGAAATTATTATCGGATTGGACATAGGAAATTTGGTAAGCACTCATGAGGATACTAATAATCACAATATGAGTTTGGATGTGCTTACGATGATAGGATCAGGTGAGTGTTTATTCTCTAGAAAAAATAGATAGGATAGTTCTCAATGTTTAGTTCAGGAGAACTATTCCTTTTGATTATCTATATTTGATATTCCTTGGCTCTTTTGCTAGTCAATATAATCCTGATTATGATTATAAATAAGTTGTGAATAATATTTGATATCCATTCTTGATTATATATGTTTTTCATTGTTATTATTCCACGTTTTCATTGTAGGCATGATACTATGCTTTTGTTAACTCTAAATCTAGCATATGCATCTATTTGATTATTCATGATATTATTTCACTTTTAAATGAATATGGCTAGGATGATATTTTACTGGATAGTACTATAGGCACCTTCACTGCAATGATGTGAGGTCCAGTGGACAACTCAGGAGGAATGGGGCTTTCTATATTCGTGTGCTTATGCTTTGATTTGGATACCTTGTGTTACTTGATTCCCCCCCCCTGATGTGACAGTTGTTGATCACAATTATATTTGATTAATCTAGTCTTGAATATAGTTTTGTGTGATTCTTAATTGCTCTTCTTAATTTGCTATTGCACTCAAATAGTCAGATTATTCTATTTATGAGGCTTTATTATTTTACGTTCTCAGTTTTACATTATTTTCTATCCAAATCATTGGGTACGGCGTTACTCACCCTCATTTTTATTTTTTAGGACCACAGCAGGAGAGGGTGTCATACCCCGACCCTCTGTCGGGCACATGACAACCACCATATGAGCGATGTCCCACTCATACAAGGCTAATAAGACTATATAACTTAAAGCATAAATAGAAAGTACTACAGTTAAGTTCACTAAATAAGCTTACAACTAATTCATAGGTTCTTACAAAATTGATACAGTTCGTCTACATTATGTGAGGTATACATCGTGCTAGTTAATATATTATATTAGTATCCATCTATAGTGCTCAATCCCGCTACCCATCGCTCCTCGCCGTCTCCTAAGCAATGTCCCGATACCTGCACGCGGGGAAAAATTGCATGCGCTAAGTCTTGCGACTTAGTGCCTACAGATAGAAACTTCTCCAAGCAAAAGAAATGGGCTAACAATACATGTCCGGATGAGCAGCAAGTATATCAATATTAAATCATAAATTAATAATGAAAGGAAACATGCACATAAATAATCAATTAAATATTAAAAGTCTAATTATATGTCTGGATATTTCTAAGTTTTTAGTTTCAAATACTAACTTCTAGGGCTGCCTGCCTATGCTTAAGGTAAGCCCTGGCCGGGGACTACCACAAGTCCGTCAGTGCCAAACTATGTCCCTGCCTAGGCCCGTCGCACCAACGTTGGCGGAGAAGGCGGGTGACCGCGGTTCCTTCTCCTTTCAGTCTCGCGAGTCGTTTACCCAGACCACACTCCGAGACCATCGTATCGTACGTCTCCCATAGATCCTAGGATACGAGACACCATGTAGCGCTACACTTCTGCTTTATAGTAGGGTCACCGACTGACAAGTATACTCTTGGCCTGACTTGTCGGATCCAACACATATGTATAACTCTAGTTGTCCGGACCACCCCCCAAGCCTGCAGGACTCAGTTGGAGTATGTCAACGTCAACGGACACCTTAGTCCTCAGGATAGTGGCTGAAATGAGCTCCCCGGCTCCCATCACCTTAGTTTCAGATACATACCATGGGGATATCTGGCCGTTAGCGAGAACTCCCTTGTTGGTACTCACCGAACGCTAAAGAATGGGTCGGGTGACGCTTCCGCCACCCATCTTTAGACTAACACAAATAGTATCTACCATTTGTGAGAGAAATACAGTGTTATATAGACCTATAAGATTCCTAGAGGTTTATGTCCCTAGGAAGTTCAGGTCTATGTCTCTTGGTGTCCAAACTAGCTTAGGTTATCATGTAAGATAAGTCACCTAACTAGTTTTGTCTGTCACCTAGCATCTTCATATATCGCTATGTGTTCTAGGTTCCTCCTAGTGTCATACACTTCTAGAATTGTAGAACACAAGCACATAATATATCATTTGTAATTATTTCACATCATACAAGACATCAATAAAATGCACATCACAGACAGTAATAAAAATTTAATAACAACTTACCCACTTGGGAGCTCTACTGCAGCGACTGTAAACTAGCCGAAATAACAACGCACCTGAGCCTTTTAAATTAGCAATTTAACAGATTCACGGTTTTGCCGTGTTTATCCATCGTTACTGCAGAACGTTTCCTATCAATTTGCAAACATATTTAAATTTTCTAATACTCATGATATAAGTATCTACCACCCTGCTCCCCCTTTTCTTATTTCTTATTTGTCACCGTGGAAATAGAAGACAAGGAACAAAATAGATGTTTTGATATTCATTATTTAATGTCGCTCATGCATATGACCAAGAAAATATTGAGTGCAAGACATGGCAAATTTGTTTATCATATTATGAAAGAAAAAATCAAAGAAAAGAAGTAGCAAAATATTTCTCAACTATTTTAATTCAATAATACATTAACAATAACACAACTAATCTTGGAACCAATAATTAGTTTCTAAATTTTAGAAGCATAATTATTAACATCTAAAATCTCCAGATTTACTACAACATGTATATATTTATTAAATTAGAAAGAGTATTTATCTGCAATATATAAATATATATAGAGATATAAATATGTGGAATGAATGATGTGAATCATCATTATCACATCTAACAACCCCTGGCAACAAGCAATACTCATGTTATTATATAATTTTGAGTATTAAATTTTTATTAGATGTCAAGGAGATTATTATTTCATATATCATCTGCATCCAAAGTTTCAATTTTCATTAACAGAGAACAATTGTAGACTTTAACTATATATATTTAATTATTATCACTATTAGTATTTTTATTTTTTTGGATTCTTGAGTCTACCCAATATGATATATTATTTCTAAACAATACTTTTAGAAAAATATTTTTTGATTAAATTACTAGTAACCATCACGTACAAGTAAATGAAGGCAAAAGAAATATATATATATACATTCACTGTGATCTAATAGATGTATATAAAATGAAATATTTTAATCTCCTCAATATTCAAAATTAAACTAAAAGTAGTATCATTAAATAATTTCATTCAAGAAGGAAATTGAAGACATGAGATAAAAATTTATAATAAAAAAATATAATCTGATACCCAAAATCTACACTAGTGACGATCTCTACCGCATATCCTAAAAATTATATTTTTATATTACCTAGGGAATGGGCACAAACCTTAATCATTATTATTTTCATCTGGGATTTGATGAGGACATCGGTTCACCCGTGCAAGACTCAATTAGCATAGAAGGCCCAATGACATGAGCCTGTGCACGACGCTTAGGACAGGAGGAGAATTCTTTTCTTGGATAAATTAATTACTTAATTACAGAACAAATGATATTGTCTAATTGTTATTGTTTACTTGTCACTACATGCAAGGAAATACATGGAGGAATTACTCATATGAAAGTTGCATGAGTAATTGAAGGAAGAAGATTTATTCAAGAATCAAATCTTCATCAAATATTTATTTAAGAGCAAATCAAGGAAGAAGATTTATTCAAGAATCAAATCTTTATCAAATATTTATTCAAGAGCAAATCAAGGAAGAAGATTTATTCAAGAATCAAATCTTCATCAAATATTTATTCAAGAGCAAATCAAGGAAGAAGATTTATTCAAGAATCAAATCTTCATCAAATATTTATTCAAGAGCAAATCAAGGAAGATTTATTCAAGATCAAATCTTCATCAAATATTTATTCAAATCTTCATCAATAGATATTTATTTTCCAAATTCGTGGCTTACAAGAGGAGTAGATTTATATATTTGTTTTTCCTATTTTAGTGAAATAAAATATGGAAAAACGTGTCATATTTTGTCTATATATTTGGTAGAGCATGCTCTATTGAAAGGGGACTTTGATTTTTGCTTTAACCACCACTTTTGTAATATTTTTGCTACAAACTCGAAGTCCAATTTCTTGAGTGATCCTTCCGCTGTTGCTCTTTCAATTCTCTTGAATTGTTCGTACCGTTCTTCGTGAACAGGTCAGTCGTATTTGACACGGTTGATAACCAACTGAGGAGTGGTTTAGCGATTGCGAGGTTGCTGGTCGCGTTCCTAGATCGTGGTTAGCCTCCCCTTCGTCAAAGTCACAACTCCCCCACATTAAGGATTTCTCCTACGACGGAAGATTGGGACCAACTTGCTTATACGCATCTTAAGTCGAGGCGTGTGCATATCAGGTGGTATCAGAGCCTTCATTACCAGTAGGAATTCATCTATCCTTTATTAGATTCTCTTTTATTTTCCATAGATCAAAAATAAATAAAAAATAAAAAAAAAAACCTCTAGTCCTTTTCTTGAACTTCTATTTCGTACCTATTATCGTTGTTTTTGCCATCTTTTATTCTATTCCTTTTTTTTATCTCCTAAATTTTGTTGAATTTTTATCCTTGCAAAAAAAAAAATTGTTGTTCGGCCAAAGAGTGTTCGGCTGAATTTTTTGAAGAAAGAGGTAGAGAAAATAGAGGACGAAGTAGTCGACTAGGTGAAAAAAAAAGATGTAGAGAAAATAGATGAGGAAGTAGTCGGATAGGAGAAAAAAAAACAAAGAGAGGAAAGTCGGCTGAAATCTGGAAAAAGAGAGAGAGAGAGAAAAAAAAAGAGGAGGAATTGTTTTGCAAGAAAAGAGGAGAAAAGAAGGAAGAAGTGTTCGACGAGAAAAAGAGGGAAAAAAAAGGAGAAAGAGAGGAGGAAGGTTCGACCAAGGAACGAAAAAAAAAACAATATATATATATATAATTCAAATTTTAATTATCTTTGCACTTATTCTTCCTTTGACCTATTGACACCTTCTACCTTGCTTAATTGAGTCAACTTTACAATTTCTTGAATTATTATTTTCTTCTCTTTGCTACAAATATATTCTCATTTAGATTTCCATAAATTAGCCTTATCACCGTGTTCTAGCACTTTGCAATCGCTTTATTCACTCTCTGTTGAAAGTTATCACAAACCAGCAAATACGCGAGCAATTTTTGAGAAGGGTTAGAGCTTCAGGTGGTAAGGTTTGTGAGGATTGTGAGTTTTTCATAAATAATTTACTAGTTTGGTGGAATTTCTCTTTTGTCTTTAATAACAATGTCAGGATCAAGAAGTCCTCGTGATGTTTCTTATGACGGGGAAGATGGGTCCCAATCGTCGGCGATATCATTGTCTCCACGCTCTCAGGCTTTAATGGCTCATGTTACAAACACCTTCGAGCAAATACTATCCAATCAAGTACTTGTGCGCCTGAACAGGTTGGAGAATCGTCTTGGTGAAATTGAAGCACGACTTGATGAAGTGGAGCGAACTCCTCCACGACGACACCCACCACCTCGAGTTCCTCGAGGATGAGTTGAAGCTAATAATAATGCTGCTGCTGCTGCTCCATTCGAACCAAGAGGAAATCTGAAAGCTGCATTTCAAGAAGCTGCTGATGAAGAATTAAATGATAATTATGTGGTTGATGATGAAGTTGCCTTGGAATTGTATCAGCGCCGCCCCGCACGAGGAGTGAGAGTTGACGGAGGTCATGCATGTCACTGTAACGAAGAAAGAAGAAATGATGCTTGGGTAAAATTAAATTCATTATTTCTAGTTTTGATGGAAAGTTTAATCCAGAAGCCTATCTTGATTGGGAATTATTAGTTGAGCAAAAGTTCAGCTATCATCATTACCCAGAAGAGTATAGGCTACGTGCGGCAACTACTGAATTTATTGGTCATGCTTCTATCTGGTGGAGTCAAATTCGACAAAGAAATGGAGATCCTCGTGCTTGGGATGATTTGAAGCGCTTGATGAGGTCCAAGTTCGTGCCTTCCTATTTTGAGAGAGAATTACTTAACAAATTTCAAAGAATGAATCAAGAAAATAAATCTGTAGAAGAATACTGTCAAGAGTTGCAGGTGGGAATGCTATGTGCTAATGTGCAAATGGCTAGATTCTTGGGAGGATTGAATGGAGAGATACAAGATATACTTGATTTTCAGAACTACAATTCTTTGGATTAACTATTTCATTATGCATGCAAAGCTAAAAGGTAAGTTCAAAGGAGGAAGCAGCCATACAACGCCAATCGTAGCTATCCTAGTTCTTCCATGCCTTGAAGGGATGCCAATCAGCAACAGAAGAGTGTTGGTCATTCTAGCAGGACTGCTGCACCAATTGGCCAAGGGAATTCAGGAAGCCGTTTTACTTCACCAACATACAAACCTGTCGATTCAAAAAAGACCACTGTTGCCCCTACAAAAAGTTCATCCTCAGTTGCATCTACAGGAAGAACAAGAGAGATTGAGTGCTTCAAGTGTAAGGGGAAAGGGTATTATATGCATGATTGTCCAAATCAACGTGCCCTTATCATTCGAGAAGATGGTGAGTACACATCGACCAGTGAGTAGAAGAGGGAGGTGGATCTGATCACGAGGAGTCTCAACCTATTTCGTGGTCAGAACCAGAAAAGATCACTTTTGATACAAGTCATGCAAGCCTTGTTGTTTGTCGTGTTCTTAGCTCCCAGATGGAGAAGGCAGAAAATGGGAAGCATCACAATTTGTTCCAATCCAAATTTGTAATCAAGGAGCACTCTTGTAAGATCATAATTGATGGTGGAAGCTGCAATAATATTGCAAGTTCGGAGATGGTTGGAAAGCTTGGCCTAACCACAAGATTACACCCGCAGCCATACTACATTCAATGGCTTAATTCTTGTGGGAAGTTGAAGGTAACAATGATGGTACGTGTTTATTTTTCTGTTGGTACCTATTCTGACTATAAGAATTTATCATACATTCAGACCATAAATCCTCGAAGCATATTTATAGCCAAAGTAAGTTGAATCGTAGACATGCTAAGTGAATCGAATTTATTGAAACTTTTTCATATGTTGTGAAATATAAGAAAGGAAAAGATAATCTAATTGCCGATGCATTATCTAGACGTTACATGTTGTTATCCCAACTTGATTGTAAAATTCTCGGTTTAAAAATGTTAAAAGAATTATATGTTACTAACTTAGATTTCAAGGATATTTACATTAAATGTAAAGAAGGGAGATGTTGGGATAAGTATGTATTGAATGATGGCTATTTATTTAGAGCTAACAAGCTTTGTATTCCTGCAAGTTCTGTTCGTCTTCTATTGTTGCAGGAAGCGCATGGAGGTGGTTTGATGGGATATTTTGGGATACGTAAGACTGAGGACGTATTGGCCACACACTTTTATTGGCCAAAGATGAGGTGCGACATCGAGCGTTACGTGGGGAGATGCACAACTTGTCAAACAGCTAAGTCTCGCTTAAACCCACATGGTTTATATACACCTCTTCCTGTTCCCAAATTACCTAGGGAGGATATTTCAATGGATTTTGTATTGGGTTTACCAAGGACTAAGAAGGGGAGAGATAGTATATTTGTTGTTGTTGATAGGTTTTCTAAGATGGCTCATTTCATACCTTGTCATAAGAGCGATGATGCTACTCATGTTGCCGATTTATTTTTCAGGGAGATCGTGCGCCTACATGGAGTGCCGAGGATAATTGTTTCAGATCGTGATGCAAAAATTTTAAGCCACTTTTGGAGGACGCTTTGGGGTAAGCTCGGGACAAAGTTATTATTTTCAACTACATGTCATTCTCAAACGGACAGACAAACTGAGGTCGTCAACCACACACTTGGTACCATGCCACGGGCGATACTCAAAAAGAACTTGAAGATGTGGGAGGAGTGCTTACCACATATTGAGTTTGCCTACAACCGAGTTGTGCATTCTACTACAAAGTTCTGCCCATTCGAGGTCGTCTATGGATTTAAGCCTACTGCTCCAATTGATTTACTACCTCTACCACCATCAGAAAGAGGTAATCTTGATGCGGGGAAATGTGTTGAGATGATTCGTAAGATACATCAGATGACCAAAATAAATATTGAGGAGATGCAAATACAATATAAGAAGCATGCAGACAAAGGTAGAAAAAAAGTTATTTTTGAAGAAGGAGATTTGGTTTGGTTGTATTTGCGTAAAGATCGATTTCCAGAACAGCGCAAGTCCAAACTAATGCCACGAGGTGATGGTCCATTCAAAGTTATTGCGAAGATCAATGATAATGCCTACAAGCTGGAGCTGCCTAAGGAATATGGACTGAGTAATACATTCAATGTGGCTGATCTATCACCATACTTGGGCGATGAAGATAAGCTGGAGTCGAGGTCGACTCCTTTTCAAGAAGGGGAGTATAATGAGGATATCGATGGTTCACCCATGCAAGACTCAATTAGCATAGAAGGCCTAATGACACGAGCCCGTGCACGACGCTTAGGACAGCAGGTGAATTCTTTTCTTGGGAAAATTAATTACTTAATTACAGAACAAATGATATTGCCTAATTGTTATTGTTTACTTGTCACTACATGCAAGGAAATACATGGAGGAATTACTCATATGGAAGTTGCATGAGTAATTGAAGGAAGAAGATTTATTCAAGAATCAAATCTTCATCAAATATTTATTTAAGAGCAAATCAAGGAAGAAGATTTATTCAAGAATCAAATCTTTATCAAATATTTATTCAAGAGCAAATCAAGGAAGAAGATTTATTCAAGAATCAAATCTTCATCAAATATTTATTCAAGAGCAAATCAAGGAAGAAGATTTATTCAAGAATCAAATCTTCATCAAATATTTATTCAAGAGCAAATCAAGGAAGATTTATTCAAGATCAAATCTTCATCAAATATTTATTCAAATCTTCATCAAGAGATATTTATTTTCCAAATTCGTGGCTTACAAGAGGAGGAGATTTATATATTTATTTTTTCTATTTTAGTGAAATAAAATATGAAAAAATGTGTCATATTTTGTCTATATATTTGGTAGAGTATGCTCTATTGAAAGGGGACTTTGATTTTTGTTTTAGCCACTACTTTTGTAATGCTTTTGCTACAAACTTGAAGTCCAATTCTCTTTCAATTCTCTTGAATTGTTCGTACCGTTCTTCGTGAACAGGTCAATCGTGTTTGACACGGTTGATAACCAACTGAGGAGTAGTTTAGCGATTGCGAGGTTACTGGTCGCGTTCCTAGATCGTGGTTAGCCTCCCCTTCGTCAAAGTCACAACTCCCCCCCCCCCCCCCGCATTAAGGATTTCTCCTACGATGAAAGATCGGACGTGTGCATATCAAGATTCCTTGCATCGATGCCATCAGCTTCCACTCCACTACTGCATCGTCCATTTCTCAAAGGTAATATTAGCGATAAAGAGGTGTGGAGGTTGAGATTTGGGAAGTTAAGATTTAGATGGTCAGATAATGAGGTAAACAAGGAAAAACTAACATAGTTGTCTCGGCCTCCTTTTTCTATTAACCCCTAATTTTTAAATTTTTTAGAAGTATAATCTTATTTTAATACTTATATATATAGATATTTCTATATATATATACATATCTTAATGAATTATTCTTACGATGAAGATTGTGTTTATATGCATATCTCATATATATATATCTATATATATTCACTTATATATATAAATCTATATTTAAAATAATATTTCATTTCTACTCTAATCCGAATCTAGCTAGATATCTATTTTACATATAATTTATTTATATGACCAAATATATATATATAGGTCTAGATCTTACTATCTTATTGCTATTATTATTATTTGTTTATTTATATTTACCTATTTATACACATATTTACTGATCATTGTTGACACATCTATGCATATATATGACGATACGATATATATATATATGCACCTACTTATTTATTGACACATATATTTTTAAAAAATTTTGGGGTTTAATTATTTACTCACATATGTATATATATTTCAAAAAAAAATGAGGGTTTACAGAGGGATCGATTGATATTAAGGCGAGTAGTCATGCACCTGACTTTTAAAAGGTAGAACAATTCTATCTTTATTTTGTATATATAAAGATATACTAGATAAATATTTTATATATCCTCAAGCATATGCCCTATTTTGAATATAAATTATTTGTAAGTGAGGGTTTCCCTATACAAGAGTTCTGATTTTTGAAAATACAAGATTTTAGAACTATATTGATCTGTTATCTAGGTTTTCTCCTTCTACAAATAGAGGGGATATACATTAGGTACACTTAGTGGGTTCGCATATAGTTTCAGAGGTTGAAGCGGGGCTATGTGTGGAGTTCACTGCAATCTGCCACGTACCGTAGAGAAAGGTATGGGGTGTGACAACCTTACTTCCACTTATTGTTAAAAAGTTGAAAGTTCATGCATATGCATGTATAATGGATGTTTCAAGGATGAAATTTTGAAAATATCTAGCGTGTCCCTTCATTACTCTTAGGGTTAGGGCAGTGGTAGAGATGCATGAAAGTTGTCAATTACGGAGGTAGGGTCGGGGTGTGATAAAATCAGCAAGGGTATTTTAATTCTTATAAAGTATTGAGCAAAATTTCTTTAATGGTTTACTAACCCATGGAATGAACTTAATTCAAATGGGTTATCTAGCTGTGGCCCGTTGCTAACAACCTCAATCTTTTATTTAGCTCCATTCTCACTTCACCATCGCCAATTACATGGCTCAGAAATGATATTTCAGCCTATCCAAACTCATATTTGTATTCACCCAAGTCTGATGCTCTCTGACTTGCTAAAAACTCGGTTGGTATCTTCATCATCTTCTACGATACTATTACGTTGTATGCTTCTTTACATTCATTACAGGAAATTACTATCAAATGAAAATATCAAAAATTCTTTACATTCATTACAGGAAATTACTATCAAATGAAAATATCAAAAACTATGTCATAAAGCCATCTTATGAAAATATAATCATAAATTCAAAAGAGACATTCTGAACTTAACAGGAACACAATTTAACGATACCATCTACAATTTTTAGTTTCAATTGTGATAGCATCTACAGTTTTTAGCTTAAATTGTTTGAGTGCTGTCATCTTTAATTTTTTGGTGCTGACGGAAATATTTGGTACCTATCTACAAATAAAATAAAAAAATTTCCACCTTATGGATATTGAAAAAAATATATGTATACCTTATCGGTAGCACTACAACAAACTAACAACAGTATGTACTTCCCAAATAGAAAAGGTTGGGGTAATAAACACTTTCAAATTAGACTACAATTATCAAAATAATAATCATCTAAATTATAAATCTCTAAAAAACTTATAATGCTGATTATATATAAACTGCTAAATATTAAAATAAAATTAAGTGAAAGAAGGAGGCACATACCAATCATTTCACATGAGTTTAATTACTGAAACCCAAATTCTAAAGGTTTATTTCCTTTTATAATAAACTATCAGATTTAACGTACTAAGACAACGTACAACATACGACAATCTACAGCATGAGTTTAATACATGATTATCGTATTTTATTGTTAGCCCATTTTTAGTTCAAAAAAATATATAAGCAATAATGATAAAAAAACAGAGTCACTTCAAATATTTTATTAAATTATGTTCTAAAACATTAAATTCTTGATTAACAATCAGGATAATAGATCATTAGAATGATATTACAGTGGCTACGTGTTACCTATTGATGTAGGCACCAGAAGGAAGAAGCAAGGTGAAAAATAGAGAAGGGTGAGAAAATTAGGGAGAATAATAGATGGTTCCATATTCAGTATCAAAAGTTCGCTGCAAACAACAGCAAATGAAATTTTTTTTCTGTTACTTAGCTTAATTATATTGGAGACCCATGCCTTGGGTTGTATAATCATCGGAACATCATTTTCAGAAAGAAGGAAACCACCAACTAACTAATGCAGTGAAAGAAACATTCAGCATAACCCAAACACAGCATGAGACCATAACGAGCAGAACAGAAAACACGTAAACCAAACCAAAAACAGTGGAAGAATACAAAAGCATTATTCAAGTTCTGCAAGCAAGAAAATATTTTATGAGAAACAATCCTCATGTAAAAAATTAAGATTTAGGAAAGGAGGTCAGTCATACATAACGCATGATCGGCGTCCAGATTCACCGGAGCAATAGATCATCAATCATCTCTCTTCTCTTTTTCTTACTCCCGGAGCAAGAAAGAGATCGTCAATCAAGATTTCACTACTCGTCAAGAAGTTTATGATGCATGGACGGATCCAAGTCAAAAATGGTGAGCAGATGCTTCAAGGGGTCTGGATATATCCCATCGTGCATCAACTGAAATATAATTTGATTTTTTTTCTACAAACAGTAGGGAAGAAGGATCCATCAGCCGAAATTGTATTTAACACTTGCGAGCTACATCAGAAATATTCGTAAAGCTTCTTGAGTCGTGATCGCCGACTGAACCGTGCATGAAGAGGCCGTCCAACAAGCTGATTGGATTATATATGACCCTTCGTCTTCTTCAAGAGGTCGGTCAACTTTAATCAAGGACCCATCTAAGTCCTCACCCTCAATCAATGTTATAATATATACATGTACAGTAGTAGTAGCTGTCTATCTGATCGAGGAGCAGTAGGTGCATATATATACGTGGATATACAATGTAGCTCCTCAACCATCGGAGGCTAACTCTGAGAAGGGTAATGGGACGGTCTTGACGGCCCTAAACTTGCCGACATTGTTTAAATGCTCGTTCTCCAACCTTGGATCATACCAAAAGCAAAAGCATATACTTTAGTTAAGTAGGGAAGTAAAAGGAGGAGGCAGCAATGGATTGGAGGACGAAATATTAGTGAGTGACCGACCTATAGAAATTCCAATGGCCACGCCGAATGATCTCCAGGGAAGCAAGTAAAAAGTCAACCAGGCGGTGCTCGACCTGCCCCAAGCTTAGACGCATTACGCTCTCGATCCATGCGAGCCGAAGAATAAAGTTGAAGGCCTACGGGTGATTAATTAATTTAATCGATCGATACTATTAACAGAAGGGAAGGGGGGGGGGGGGATTATGGAATGGAAGGTGTGCAGCAGACGAGAGACTTACGATGGAGAAATAGTAAGTGGTCTTCTTCCTGAGGATGAGGTCGTCCCTAAGAAACAGGTTGTTGGAGTGGAGATGCAGGAGGCCCCAGTCCTTGACCAAGTCCCAGAAGAGCTGATAGAAGGTGGCTCCGGTGGAGGTGATTATGACGACGGCCAACCAAAGCGGCGTAGGTTCCACCGCGTACTTCCAGCGAGCTGCTGCTGCCACCATCGCCGATACGTACTTTCCGCCATTTGCCAGGTGGTTCACGTCGTACCCTTCCTCCATGTACCGCCTCAAACACTGTAATAATTTTTAGTTCTACTGATCCGTCCATCCATCCATTTTAACTAACTGAATGATCTACCTGCATCGCACGCCAATAGTAGGGGAGGAAGGAGATGATGTAGGCCAGCAGCTTATACTGGTGGTTGCGGGTGCACGTATCGTATGGATGTACTTTGAACCCAGCCGCCATGAAATAGCATGCAACCAGTTCCATATGCCTCAGCAATGGAATCTGTATACATATATATATTGTACGGATGAGATGAGATGAGATGAGATAGTTTGTATAGAAGTAAGCAAATCAAATTCATTCTTTCTGGCATAAGGTAGATAGATAGATAGATTACCTGACTGGTTAGCTGGTCGGCCATGAAGAAGTCTACCATCAGCACCTGTAAATATTGGTAAATATTATGATTAGATGCTCTCTCTCTCTCTCTATATATATATATATATATAAATATGTAAGAAGGAAAAAAAATGTGATTCGTAATTAATTACTGAATTACTTTATACGCCGGAGAAAATGCAATGTTACGCATCACTCTGAGGAAGCAGTAGCGCGTGGAGCGGTAGAATATGTTGAATGGGCAGAAGAGAAATCCCATGAACACCTGCAATTCATTCACTGATTAATATTATGTGTGTTACTGTACATAGTTATAAAATACACCTGGTCGTACCAGGAAGAGAGCTCCAGGTATGGCGTCGAGGTGGTGCTGGGAAAGACGTGCGGATGTGAGTAAGAGATGGACGACGAGGGCAGTGACGACGGCAGTCATCAAGGAAGCACTGATGAGGAAGGCATCCCTGTGTCTGAGAGCTGTGTTGCTCGAGAACTCGAATATGAAGTTATGATTTATTCGGGTCCCTTTCCAGGCTAATATGTTGCATCCGTATAAGAATATGTGAAGGCTAATCAGCGCAAACATGCTGCAGAGATACACGTATAATGATTAATATACGATATGCTCATTAATTCCGGATGGATCATATACTTGGTTGGTTGGTTGGTTGTTCATTAAATATATATATATTTGCACCTGAAGACGGGATACACAGTTTCCATATAATAAGCTGCACCGGATTGGGCAGCAGCATCGGTGGAATTAGAAAAGATGCCGCATAAATGGGCAAGTATGGCGTACACGATGAACAGCGTCACAAAGCTACCAGTGAAGAGACCTGCACGGTGATGGAACATCCCAGTAAAAGAAGAAAAAAAAGAAGAAGAAGGAAAAAAAAATGTATAACGCAGCACGTACCGACGAAGAAGGTGACGAGGTGGGATTCCTTGGGCTGCTGAGGTCTGAGAAACTTCATGGCCTTTTTCCTGTCATTCCCAGCCACCAAGTGCTGCGTGAACATGCATTCCACCTCGTCCCCCAGCTTCATCACCTGCGCAGCCACCCATCCATTATTTTTTTTTATTGAAGCAGATACGAAAGAAACAAACACCACCACCACTCAGACTGCACATAGTATTATTTATTACTGTACGCATCCAACTCCCATCAGTTTAACAGTTTTGATTGAAAAAGAATCCATCCATCCACTACCATATTCCAGTTGATGCAATCCACACACGTTCTCCACTTGCTCTCTCTCATTCTATATATATATATTGACGAACTATTGCTCAACCCCAATGAATGTATGAACTATATATATATATGTATGTACAGGGGTATAGATGTCGTGCATGAACAGGTTTATCTATTAATCAACAAACTCCAAGAGCTAGCTGGTGGTGGTGCTGGTTATTGTTATTGTTTCCCCAAAAGAAGATGGCTAAGTTAGCTTGTGAGGAATTATAATGCGATGCATTCCTGTGGATCAAACGATATTTCATTTTGTAAAATGGAATGGCCGACAACAAGTGGTTTATATCAATATAATACGATGAACTGCAAAAAAATTGCCTACCTTGTCCGAGCTGACGAAGTGCGATCTCTTAACTTTTCTGGAGAACGCAGACGATTCTTGTCGCTGCTGGTTCGAGACCTTCAGTGCGATCCATAGCATCCATCAATTCATTCATTCATTAAAAAGCAGACAAATAGACAGACCTTATATATAATGAAATCTACGTCAGCACATGTTCAGGAGGAAGAAATCTATCTATCTATCTGTATAATGATGGTTCGAGATTTGCATGACTAGTTACAACACTGCATTTTTTTTTTCTTCTCTAAATAAACGATACCGTATATATGTTTCTTGAGGGGATATACCTTTTCGAACTTTTTGAGGATCTTCCTGAATGCCTCCATGTTCAAGGAGCTGCATGCAGCGACAAATTAATCAATTAGCAGGTTGCCATTCGAGATCTATATACGTAATTTTCATACGAATATGATCAGACCACCCAATTAACTCACTCAGGCAGCAGCTACGTGCATGGAAGCGCTGCCTTGTGCACCATTTTTTAACAAGACGATCAGTTAGAGAAAGAAAAGAAAAAGAAGAGAGAGAGAGAGAAACCTGTAGGTGCTGAGCAAACCCAACCCACGGTAGAGCTGGACGAAGGCCTCTCTGATCATCTTCTCGGCTCGCTGCAGCTTCTTCCTGTTGACGTAGTCCCCACCGACGCCGTTGCCGTTGTCCCTCCGAGAGCTGTTGGCCAGGTCCTCCCAAACCATGGAGATGGCCCGTCCTGGCGTCGTCGGCGGAATGTCTATCCTCAGCGACGTCGACGCCCTCAGCTTCCCCATCTTCTTGACCTTCGCCTTCCCCTTCCCTCCCGTCCCGAGTCCCACCACGAAGCTCACGCCGTTCCTCTCCAGCGTCGCTATTACCTCTTCCGTGAGCCTTTCCCTCTCCTCTGCTCCCCCTCCCGCTGCTGCTGGGCTCCCATCCGCATCTGTATCCACGTCACGCAACCATCGGCTACTACTACTACTACTACTACTAGTAAATTACCAGTACCGGATCATGCAATGTACGTTACCGGCGTCGTCGCTGCTGAAGAGGGAGGAGTTGACGCTGCCAGCACCGACGGTGGGCGGGGCGCTGCGTTTGCGATGCACGCTGAGGAGCTGCTTGAGGTCCAACAATATCCGGAGCTGCTTGCTCAGAATCTCGCCGCGCTCGCAGAACTCGGTCTCCTTGTCGGTGTAGAAACTGTTCACCTTCTCCAGTTCCTGCTCCAACTTCCCGAAGAACTCCTTCACCTTCGTCGGTTTTAATTAATCCAAATCAGCTGTGCGCCCATCAGTTTCTGCTGCTATATATAAATATATGCGCGGCACTCGAACAAACCAAAAAACCGAATCCCTCTGATAAGCAAAACACACACATATAGAGATACCTCATCCTCCCGTGGTTGGACTGGAACCATTTCGAAGAGATTCTCCTCATCCGTCTGAAATTTAAAATCATGAAGAAAAAGATGAATTTTTTTTCAAAAAATATTCAGTAAGTTTCAAGCCGTTCGTACTACTATCATCTATCTTTTAAGACTTTGGAATTTGATTCGATGCTGTCGGAAAGATAAACGATAAGATGGATGGATTAATCACGGGCAAGAGTCCGAGCGGCGTGCACCAGAGAGATGAGCAGATCGCTGTATAAAATAGGGAGGAAGGAAGGAAAACCTCGTATTTCCCGATCCCCGTCGCCGTCGTCGATTAAAAGAAGAAAAAAGAGTGCAAACGGCGATCGAGCCAAAGAAACGTACACGGTTATTATACGAGAGAGAGGGAGAGAAGAGATGGAAAAGCGTAAAAATTACCGGAACAGGATCTTCATGGCGGTGGGAGCAGAAGAATCGACGGATGGGGTCGAACAGAGAGAAGCCATAGCCGCCGCCACGGCGGTCCGAGGAGTCGGAGGAAGAAGGGAGGGAGAGCTTAATCTTCTTGACCTTCTTCTTGAGCTGGCGGTAGTCCACGAAGGCGTCCTTCCATTCTGGGATCAGCTGCGCCTCCAACTCCCGTGAAAACTTCACCATTTCACCTCCTCTCCCCTCTCACTCTCTTACTGATCTCCTTACTGATGATAGAGAGGCAGCAGTAGTATTAGTATCAGCGGGGAGGTAGGGGAACGTGCACAGAGAAAGAAAACTAGGATTATATAAAGAGAGAGAGAGACTGCCACCGATATAAATACTCGGAAACTGGAATGACGTTCTTCCAAGTGGTTTGGCAAAAATAAAAATGCAAGAGACCAGGATATTATATTATTATCAAGGCCAAACCTCGTAGCTTTTCTTTTAAAAAAAAAATAAATCCATGCTAAAATTATCTATTTTATTCTAATATTAAAAAAAAAGGGAAACGGGAATAGATAATTTCTTTTTAAAAAAAAATGACGGACGAAATAATAGATGAAATATCCTATTTTTAATTAAACTAATTTTAAGTGGGCTGCTACGTACAGAAACAAGCCCAGTATATATATATATATATATATATATATGAGAAGCAGAGGCAGTGTGGGAGCGGATCGGACGCCGAAAGGCTGCTCAACCAACGAGGCGCACGTGCTCGTACGTATGGGCGACCACCAAGTACATTTAATTAATCACTGATTTTTACCCAGAGAATAAAAAGCTAGAAGTGGAAGGAGATGATGATTGATTAATTAATTAATAAGGTGTTCTGTTGCTCCGCCGTGAATGTCCAGCCCACCTTTGAAAGAAAGAACGAGGGAGTTTTCTGCGTCATCATCCCTTTTTCTTCTTCCCATGCTCTCTGCAAATGGGTCGATGAATTGTTCCACTGGGGAATATATATATATATATATATATATATATTATTCCTCCTCCAACTCCAACTCCAGAGGTGCGCGCCGTATATTTCTCTCTACCTTTTTACTCTTCTTCTTTTATTATTATTATTAATAGTAGATTAAAAAAAAATAGGTGCGCGTGTTTGATATCCATTGCTTGCTTGCTCTGCTGGACCGGAGCATGCGCGGTGGTGCTCGCTCACGCTCACACGCATCATCGTCGTCGTCGCATTTATAAGTAACCCGGACGACTCCATCTCAGACTACTCGGACACGCAGAGATGCCGGTTACTTTTTCTTTTTTTTTAATTCATCGTTCCTGGTGGAGTAAACGTCGCAGATTTGTAGTGTGTGTGTCGATCTACTGTAACGTATATAACGCACGCATGCTGCTTCTTCTTCAGTTGCTGCTCTCAGATCACTGCCGACATATTCTACTGTTTGGCTAAGCTGATGACGAGGAGATCAGTGGTGGGTTACGTGATGCGTTCGCTTCAAACGATCGATGCTGATGTCAGGCATCGTCTCCCCGCCTTCCTTCCTTTCCACCCATGTCTCTAGAGCCCCGTATCACTTGCCAGATCCGATTCAAAAGGCCCGGGATTAATGTTTCTTTTTAAGCAGAGCTCGCGAAAGACATGGGGAACCATCGTCGTACGTAATTAACGGAGAATGCTGCTGATTTAAGATAGCAGCAGATGTACGCCGGACGTGGAACGAACAGTGTGCGACCTGCTCTCGTGCATCTCCAATCCGTAGGCGGCGGATGAGTCCTCTGATGGTGGTGCGAGGAGTAAGCATCGTCACAGGTCGCGCAAATCCAGAGTGGAAGAAGCACGGAATGGGCCGCGAACGTGCACTGACCGACGATGGCGAGACAATACTGGAACCGAGTATGAAAATTAACCCGGCCGCATCATCTCCACTGCGGGTGACTTGATTGCTTCGGCAGTGCTGAGATTTGAGCCACAGCTGAATGATTAATGTGTCTGCAGCAACTTAATTACGAGCACAGTCGGTTGGTTGCTTAGTTATATCCACTCCCTCTCACCAGCAGCGAAGAAAACGTAAAAGGAAAGATGAAAAAGAAGGCAGAAACTGAACTGAAATTTTTTTATGCCCCATCCATCCTGTACTTATGAATGAAGAGCCCCGTTGATCTATTCCCATCCTTTTTTATTTTTATTTTTTTTGGTGTATATGCACGCAGGTAGTCTCTGAGACCATCGGTCTGGTAGGACGAGCATCACCTAGAGGTGTTGTCCTCCTATGTATTGGTTCGAGAATATGATTCCTTGCATATATATATATATATATACATACATAGATGGTGGAACTCTAATTTATGGAATTTGGGCTAAATCGAGGGAGCGATAGGCTGTCTTCATTGGCTACTTTGCAACTGGAAAGAGAAGGTTTCCACCATTGAAGGACATGATCCTCTGATTAATCCACTCTCTTGAGTGGGGAGCATGCGTGCCAAAACGCAGAGGATTCACGACCACCACCGCTGCCACTGCCACCACTACCAAGTGGATTTTATCTTTAACAAGTATATATAAATGAAAGATAGGGGGACATCATTGAAGGGATCCCAATTCCCATGGTGGACAACGTAGCTGCTCCGGTGAGATGCATTGAGACGCAGGACTTGAGGCCACCACCATTTCCTGCCTTTTCTTAAAAATAGACAGAGGACATCAAATCCACCAATCCCACATTAATTTCATGAAAACGGACCATACCATGGGATGTCGTCACCGCCGGCCCGACCAATATTTGGAGCACTAGGACGGTGATGGCTTTGCAAGGTCATCTATCAAATAAAGATAGATAGATAGATAGACAGATAGGTGTGCGGTGTGAATTCACAGACTGCATGCTCCGATCAAAAGGAGAACATATTATCAGTGAACGGTTCTTCTATATTTGGCTGATTATGAAATAATAGGGACCCCTAAGAATGACGAACGGAAGCATAATTAATAAGGATCGATTGACCAACTATTACGTTACATTACATGACGTGACATGGGAAGACTAAGCAAAGCAATGATGAGGGAGAAAGAAAGACAAGTTATTATACTCATGCTAAGTCAATCAAACTTGAGGAGAGTCCAGCTTAACTTAAGATCAATCAATGTTCGATCAACTAAGCTCAAGTATATATAGTAAGGTAATTGAATAATTCATGCACCCAAGCAAACAAGAGCCCATAAATAAGTCCCTAATGTACTTACTAAATACTCAGATACACGTAGGTATATATATATATATTTAAAACTTAATAAAACTTGAACCAAAAACCTTATGATCCTTCCGTATAGAGTTCAATTACTCTAATCAAAGGGATATACACTTTGTGTACTACATGCAGGTATGTATTGATATAAAATCCACATTCAATGAGTGGGTGGATTAGGTAGCTAGATGTATCCTACTGTCGATGCATATATACACAACAGTCATTTTCAACGGGTGGTTGGATTATTGCTCCAGTTCAATATGATACGGATGAATATATCTTTTTCTAAATATTACTCCAGTTAATTATGTTACATCTCAAAACTCCACCCCAAGGTTTGATCAGTACATGACATACATGACAACATAGAGAAAACCCTACTAGATGTGCAACTTGCTCGAAAATGACTGCCCATAATTAAGCTCAAACTAACTTGACTTGAGAGGCCCATCATCTTAAATCATCTCTGCTCTTATTGCCTTTAATTATGCTGAAAGTCTGCGAATCCACCTGCGTCCATAAAACACGCACCTTAGTTTGTTCTAAATTATACATCACAAGCTAGAAAAATGACATTTACTACGGAGCTACAAGCAAACTGGTGAATCAGACTATTAGTATTAGCAGAGATGCTTTAGAATGCTCTCGCCGAAGCCCTTTGAAAAAATTGCTCGACCTAAAAGAAGCAGCGAGAAGCAAACTGTTTCAAGCAGTAGATTGATGAGATGACTGGGTCGTACTAAACTGGCACAGGCTCTCGAATGGATCGGGCTTTTTTTCTTTTTCAATATATCAGCCATAAACCCACCACGAGTCTGCCGGCAGTGACCATAATATACTGCTGAGAGGGGTGAGGTAGAGAAGCAGCTGTTGATCTACATTACTTGCATCGTCTTTATTTCAGTCAATCCCTGTGGGACGTGAACGTACCCTAGATTTTGCACCGGCGAGTCTGGTAACTTCCGAGTACACGTAAAGTGGTGATTTGAGCAGAAGAAGAGAGCGAGAGACAGTGGAGCTCTAGAAAACTAGCTTCCACCTGCGTACATGGCTTCAGCGATCAGCAGTGATGATGGGAAACGAACAAGTCTCTATTTACCTACACCATTCATTGCATGCATTGCTTGGCTGGTTCTGTCATCTCATCTCACTGTCGCACTGTCGTCTGACACATACATGCATGCATCCAATTGAACTCGGACGACGTGCGATACATTACCAAATACACTTATAATGATCGACCAGTCTAATTCATTACTTAGCTGCCAGCCAGGCTCTCTCACACAGCAACCAACGTCGTCCTCGCCTGATTCAGTGATTCCTGCACCGATGACTTTTATTTTATATGTACACACACATCATAGTCTTGTTATTTTCGCAGTTCGATAATGGAGTGATGGATCAGGAGTCGTCCTTTCCTTGTCATCATCTGAACTCTGAAGGAGCTTTTTTTTTTTTTTTTTTCTCTTACCCTTGGAGCCGTTTGATCACCATTTGGATCGACATTGCAGTCTGCAGTGTGTGTGTGTATTTAATTCTAGACAGATCTCAAGATGGATCGATCAAGTGATGATCAGGCAGCCCAACCGGGGAATCTGCACATGGCAATAATCAAGAGCCAACCGCTGGCTAGCAAATGGATCGCCCTGCTGATTACTTTGCTCCTCTTCTACTCCTTTCTCCTGCTTCATTTCCTGGTTCTTCAGCAGCGTCCGCAGCTCCTCTACCCCAGGACCATCATCGGCGATGCAATTGCGTCGGTGCTGTCCACAAACAGCCGGACCGTCGGTAGTAGGCGACTTCTGTTAATTGCAGCCGCTGCAAATTCCATGAAGAAGAAGAAGAAGAAGAAGAAGAAGGTGGTGTATCCAGAGAGCCGCAACTCGACCGCTTGTACCGCTCATCCGTTTGAGGCAGGCAAGCATCAGGTTCCAAGCGGCCCGAACCCAGTATCCAATTAACAGAGAGCGTAGTAGCTTACAGACGATTATTTCATAGCTGTATGTATATATCTATATATCTAGTTATGCGTCAACGGATCACCTCCCTCATCTCTCTTAATTTGCCTATCAATCTATTGTTCTATCTATCTATCTATCTTTTTGTAACTTGGTATTTATCTATCTATATATGTGTGTGTATTTTTCGAAAGACCAACAGCATTGATTTCATGAGAATCACTTTTTTATTTAGAGAAATAGGTAGCTGAATTATTCAGCAAGGTTCGTTCTATCAATGGAAGACCGACTCTAATTCCTTTCTCCATCGTTTAGGCCTGGGCCATGGGAAATGGGCCTTTGATTAAGTGAAGCGATGCGATACGATGAATCATTGAACTTGTTTGTTTTAGCTGCTGCGTCTCTGTTTCATCCTTGAAATGTCTTCAGGAAGATTAACATCATTCGGTCGGCGTAGTGACCACCACAAGTTCCCTGTTTCCTTCTGGGACAAGCACGCCACGTATACAGCAACTACATTTAACACCTCCTCTTCTCTCCTCTTCCCTTGCCTCATATACTCGTAGTTGGGAGAATAGAGAATTGAGAATTGAAAAAAGGAGGTTTTGATCCTTCATCATCATCATCAAATGGAGGGATCGGGTGCCGATCGGCTTCCGGAGGCCTGCGTTGCCCACGTCATCTCCTTCACTTCGCCGGTAGACGCGTGCCGTTCGTCCGCCGTCTCCGCCGCTTTCTGCTCTGCCGCTGCCTCCGACACGGTCTGGGAGCGCTTCTTACCGGCCGACTGCCTCGCCCTTCTCTCCCGTGCCGTTCGCCCTGTGGAGTTCTCCTCCAAGCGCGACCTCTTCTTCCGCCTCTGCGACTCGATCCTCATCGATGGCGGCAAGATGGTACGCACGACGCCCTTCCTCCTCTCTCCTCTTCTTACACAGCGCATGTACGCAGAGCGATATCAATCGTTGGGTTGAAATCAAGTGAGTAGGTATACGAACACTGCTTGCTGGTTCCAAGTTGGAACACCTGGGGAATATAGATGTGTTCTTAAACGTATCCAAGTGAAATTGCTTGCTTAATTTTGCAGAGCTTCTGGTTGGATAGACGGAATGGGGCCAAGTGCCTGATGATCTCCGCCCGAGCGCTTTCAATCGTGTGGGGCGATACGCCCCAGTACTGGAGGTGGATCTCCTTGCCCGATTCGAGGTACCTGCTTTGTCTTCTTCGATCGCCTCCTCCTTCTCCTACTGGGGCGATCAAAATTAAATCGTAAGTAGAAGTTGATGAAAAATATTAGTATTTTAGGGATGCCGTGAGTGCGAGTGAATAATAAAAAACAATCTACCAAGCAGCGCAGCGTCTGGTCAGGGGTATGCATCCATTTTAATCGGATGAGGTCGTTTTCCAAAAAAGCAATAGCGACGTCTGCGGTTGTGCGCTCTGCTCCGGCTCTGTCAAACAAAATCTAATCTTGTTAAAATTTTTAAATATGAGGTTTCGGGAGGTGGCTGAACTCATTGACGTGTGCTGGTTGGAGATCCGAGGCAAAATCCAAAGCAAGATGCTCACCCAGAATGTAATCTACGGGGCCTTTCTCGTCTTCAAGTTGGCCGACTGGTCCCGCGGCCTCGCCCGTCCGCACCAAGAAGCATCCATAACGGTGGGACTGCGTTCGCACACGAACGTGGTACGCTTTCAGCCGACTGACGCCGCCGTGAATGCTCGGAGGAACCAGGCCAGGTTTGGGCCTCTTTGGCGGACCATTCCCATTCGAGAAGAACGAGAAGAAGAGGAAGGAGGAACGCCCGCTGCACGCGCTGCCTCGCTGCCTAGAGCCAGGGATGATGGATGGATGGAAGTGGCGATGGGCGAGTTTTACAATGACGACGAGCTGGGAGGGGAGGTCGTCATCAGCTTGATGGAAGTTAAATCGAGGCAAAGGAAGAAGGGCCTCATCATTCAGGGAATTGAGATAAGGCCTACTGTTTGGCGATGAAGTGATTTAGAAACTATGTCTCGTCGTATCAAGGAAATTTAAAAAAAAAATACAGTGTATCATTGCATCGCATTTGTCTTCGTTTACGAGTAAATAAGCTAATAGAAATCAGTTGAAAGATGAACATCGCTAGCATGGTCGAGCTTTCGAAGCTTCTTCCTCGTAACAAAATGAAACGACGAAATCTGCAACGATGCTGTTGCTTATTCAACTAGAATTATGCGGCAAGTTGCATCTGCCAAATAAATTACTCTACGCGATGCTCCCATCTAGGAATCACCAGTAGCATGGTGTATGTTAGTAAAAAACGGTAATGATGACCTTCTTTCCCATGTCAGGCTTTCCCTTTTACTTACGATGGGCCATGACCATGTCTACGGGGCTTCCGTTCTGATCTGCAACGATTTGAGAGTAGAATCGATGCTGCATATTTGGGGAAGATTTCCAAGGCAACAAATTAACCAGCACGGAGCACAACAAGAAAACTAGTCGAGGAGCTAATCATTGGATCCGATTGCTGTCTCAACTTGTTCATCACTAAATCGGATTGCAAATCCACGAATTTTAGATAGAACCTCTAACAAGCAGAACAACCGATCGTAGAAGAAGCAAGATGTACGCGAAGAACCTTATCACGAATTAAAACCTCAAACAGCGGGTTGCTCCTCAATGAGCTCACATTCCGACAATCCTCAAATGACCAGATCCAAAAATTTAAAACAGCAGCAGATGTACAGCCGAACAATCTGAACAGAGATTTCTAGGAGAATTGATGATGAAACTCATTAGTACGAGTCAAAATAATATTAACCCCTCGTTGTTTCGTACGAAAACTGAGTCATGGATTGTTGATATACTTTTTTTAACATCTGTAGTCTTCGGTAATCTTCAAGAGCCAAGAAATCGTTTCAGACTCGCAACCAGTACGTCATGCGACCTCACTTGGATAAGCTTCACATATATATATAGATATATATCTCGCAGAACCCCTTCATCAAAACGGAGAGATATATGCCGTTGCCTCTTCAGCCGTTGAAGGCGTCAAAGATTCTTTAGGGGAAAAAAAAAGGAGTCGTACTCTTCATGGTGGTAGGATTATATCACGATGCATTTCAGACGCTCCGCCTACCCACCGGCCACCGAAAGCAACTTTAAGTGCAGGCCGCTGCTTTTTCAGAGAGGCAAGTATCAATCAAACTTGTCAACTCAAATGATTCTCAGGGAATTAACGCAGTTGCAGTATGCGCCTCTCTCTCTGTCTCTCCTCTGGATAGGAAGGTATTGCATTCCAATCCAATCAACATCACCGTGCTCTACTTTTAATTTAATTGGTTCCAAGACATGATTAGCCCTGTGATTGAGGAAAACAATACTAATGGAAAGAAACAGCAAATTATTAAGGCAGATTCTGGTAGAAGGAAATAATCCTAAAAAGGGAATAATATTATATATAGGCTTCTTAGGGTGTATAAATAAGCACTCAGAATGCCCGAGTCGGAGGGAGTTGGAGAGCAAAGCGAGGGGATTTCTTCGGTGATTTGGAGTCTTCCTTGGAGCAGGAAGGCCAAGCCGATGACAGTGGCGACGGAGGCCGTTCTTGTTGTTCAATTCAGACCGGGATCGTCGACGGAGTGTTGGAAAAGGATGAAGTCCATGAAGCAGGTCTTTTGGAAGCTGCGCTCACAGTTGAGGGGCATGATGATGCCGGCGAAGGACAATACATCTAGTTTTGCTTATGATCCCAAGAGTTACTCCCAGAATTTTGATGATGGTTTCTTCCATGACCATTTTATGCCTTCTTCGTCTCCCCGCCCAGGGTTTTTAAACGGTTGATTCAACTCCAGAGAGGCCTTTCTATCAGAGGCACAATTTTGCTTAATGACTCGGCCTTTAGTGGTCACCGGTCAGGTTTTGTATCAGGAAATTTGACGAGTATAGATTATACGCAGGAGGTGCAGACATATATAGAGACACGCAGGCAGAGTTGTTCTTACTTGAAAGAAAGAAGGCGTATCATATGCTGCGTTTCAGCGTTTGTTTTTATTACTGGAGTAGAATTATATCCCTACTGCTCGATTTGCGTATAATTGACTTCAAAAGAGCTAAATCTTCTTTGGAAGCCTTTGTGCAAAAACATATATTTATTATCTTGTTACTTGTTATTCTTGACCTCTCTGTATCTGACAAACTGTTCCAATTGTTACCTGCCCTCCCTCCTGATGCCAGCTTATCCCACATTGTATTGATATTGGTTTAATTAATTAAGATGCCCATGAGAAGAAGTGAGATCTATCTGTATCCAGTCCTTCATGCTACCTTGATATAAAAAATACATCTTCCTCCCATATATATGGATGCACATGGTTACTATTTAAAAGTATGAAAACTGTACGTATAACTGGCACTGAAGGGCAGAGACCCGTAAGTTGAGGGGAAAGTAAGTCAAATGAGGAACGAATGCTGCTGCGTTATGAGTTCCCGATCATTATTGCTTAGCTATCAAGCTGCATCGCGTAGCTTTTTTTTTTGGTTGAATTGAATAATAAATGCTTCTTTCAACACATTCATTCATCACGTTCTGATCCAATATGGGCAGATGCTTCTTGAATCAGAGAACATGGCGAGCAATAAGCGGTGGTCAAACCTGGGAGAGTCTACCTTGCCAGCTCAAACACATTCATTCATCCCAATTAACTTCGTCCGTTCGCCTCCCTGATAACCCCTGCCACCAAGTGTGTGTGTATGTATATATATATATATATGTAGTAGATGATTCCATGAATGGAGTTGCTGCTCCTGACTGTTTGGGAAGAAGCATTAGAAGAGAAAAAAAGATGAGGGTGGAGGTTGTGCTACTTTTGCTTGGCCTGTGCGGCATTAACAATGGGCTTGTGGCCGGGGATTGGAACCTACTCAGCTACATCAGCAGCAAGGGGGACGACAGCTACAGGAGCGTCAGTTTGCAGTTCAGCTTGGAGAACTACTGCGAGAGCTGGCGGATGAACGTGGAGCTCAACAACATCCGCGGGTTCCAGGTGGTTCCGAGGGAATGCGTCGACCACATCGGCTCATACATGACGTCGACGCAGTACAAGGTCGACGTGCAGCTCACTGCCGAAGAGTCCGTCCTCTTCCTCACCGACGACTTCCATCTCAGCGGCGACGGCAAGGACGCCTGGGTCTTCGACGTCGACGATGTCCTCCTCTCCACCGTCCCTTACTTCAAGATGCACCAGTTCGGGTATTAACTTTATTGATAAAGATTAATTTGGTTGAGATAGACATATACGTACAAGTGTTCGTCGAATGTTTTTAATGAATTCGTCTTCTCGAGATGAACGCAGAGGTAGGAAGATAGATAGGGAGGCATTCGAGGCGTGGATGAAGGAGGCCGACGCTCCTGCCATCGACCACATGGTGAGGCTCTTCCACCTCATCAGGGGCAGAGGACTGAAGGTCTTCATCATCTCTTCCAGAGCCGAGCATCTCAGAGAAGCCACCATCGAGAACCTCATAGCGGTCGGCTACCATGGTTGGGCAGAGCTCATCCTGAGGTCCGGAATTTAAATTGTTGTAGCTGGTCGAGGAATTTGTTTTGTACGGAGCAGGTGGATCGTCATAAGGTCTAACATCATGAATCAAAAACTATCTAGGTCTGAGGAGGACGAAGATTTATCCGCTGAGGAGTACGAGGCCAAACAAAGGAGAAATTTGGCGCAAGACGGCTACCGATTCTGGGGAATTATTGGGAGCCAATGGAGCAGCCTCGGAGGATACACGACCGCAAGAAGAATTTTTAAACTCCCGAATCCTATGTACTACGTGTATTGATTCAGAGCTCATGTGCTTTCTTTTATCTTTGCTTGACCATCCATATCAGATTCAGATGCAATAAGTGACCGTCATATATCTCACCCTTACCAGCAGAGCAGATGTAAGGGGAAAAAAAAAACATGAGGCCGCAAGCGCATTGTGCTGTGAAATTTTATTGTGTTCCAGTTTTGTTTCAGGTTATCGCATTTCTTCATTACCTGATGCCTGCGTAGGTGGATGCAATTGGCAAATAAACGAAAGAATGCATGTACTCCAAAACAGAGGAGTCATAAATAAAGGTATGTGCAAGCTCTCAGGAATCAAACCAGCCTTGTGAACTTAATTACATGTATATTTATAATACACCAAAGTTGCTACTTTTTTTTTTTTTTTTTTTTGGTTGATGATGAAACGAAGTTGCTAATATACAGAACCAGTTTTCAGTGAACATCGAGCAAAAATTCCATACAAGATAAATAACCTTGTTCGATGAGCAGAATAACCATCTTGCTCTTATGCCAAAAACCCAAGCTTTTCACCATTCTTTTTGGCCAATCGGATCAAACCCTGCCTCTGCTTACCATCTGCCCCAATAGTTTTGCAGAACTCCGTGATCACCTGTATGTTTCCTCAACCAAAGAAGAAGAAAAATGGAGCGAAATTAAAAAGGCCGCCTTAGAAAAAAGGAAAGAAAGAAAAAACTCGTAGCTTGATGAACTGACTGACTACCCGAGCATGCAATCAGTAAAGAGTGCAAAGACTTGAAAACCTGGGAATGGAGAGCTATTGCCTTTCCTCTCAGCTGATTGAATCGCTTGCGGCCGATGATGTTGCGGACGAAAACGACCGCCGGCGCGAAGATGCCTTTGCCTTCGTTGACGTTGCCCATCATCGGCGACGACCGCCGCGGCTTGGCAAGTCGAACCGACGTCGGGATGTGCGACTTGCCCAGCATGGAACGGTCTTCTCCGGCCAAGAAAGACGTGCCCCAACCTCCGTGGAAGGAGGAAGGCAGAGGGGCGGCCGTCAGAGAGACAGCCATGCTCGCAGCGAAAGGTCGGGGCGGGGTCGAACGACGGAGGAGGACGATTAGAGATTCTCCTCTCTAACTTGGAACGGGAGGAATCAAAGAAAGTAGCGCAGAGAGAGAGGCTTTGATTATTATCGGGGCAGCAACGAAGGCCACACACTAGAAATCGTGATGCACGGTTGATGGGCGATATGATTGGCTGTGGAGAAGGCGAGGGAGGGACATGGCTTCTCTGCGTCGTCTTCTACTTGCACACCCGTTCCAATTTCATCCACATCCGCCGGAACACATCGTGTGACGCCCCCGTAACACATTGGCTCCACCTCCACGCCGTCACACACGCACACCCCCAAGCGAACGGGTCGATCCCAATCCCGTGGATTATTATTTAGGCCGAGATTTTGCGCGAGGTCGCCGTCGCCATTTTGGACTAAATTGTGAGGAACTAGAACTGCATACTACGGGCATGGATTGAATTGGAGCAAGAGAACTTTGCTTCATCTTTTGAACAGACTTGAATCAAACGGTGGACTCCTTAAATCGATGTTGCTTTGTAGAAAAAGGTAACGGCGAGTTCCAATAGTGTCGATCCGATACAGTAAAATAAGTAGGAAGAAGGATGGATTGAATTGGAGCAAGAGAACTTTGCTTCATCTTTTGAACAGACTTGAATCAAACGGTGGACTCCTTAAATCGATGTAGCTTTGTAGAAAAAGGTAACAGCGAGTTCCAATAGTGTTGATCCGATACAGTAAAATAAGTAGGAAGAAGGATGGATTGAATTGGAGCAAGAGAATTTTGCTTCATCTTTTGAACAGACTTGAATCAAACGGTGGACTCCTTAAATCGATGTACCTTTGTAGAAAAAGGTAACAGCGAGTTCCAATACTGCTGATCCGATACAGTAAAATAAGTAGGAAGAAGGATGCCGACACCTTCAAGCATCTCTTGAGAAAAATGAATCAGAGTGCATAGGGATGCCGACAGCTGAACAGGTCACCAAAGGCTCCGACGTTGTTGGGACGAGAAAACACAATCTGCGTAATTTAAGAACAAAGTTAGTTTATAAATTTAAGGATGGATGATGCACCTAAGACCTAACTAGGGATGGATGGCATAAGGGATGTTGGAATCAATCGTGCCCTGAGCATCCTCCTCAGGTCAGAATCCCCACATCACAACAGCTGCTATTCCAGCCTTGCGAATTCGACCTTGTGAGGCAGTAGCACCTCACTGATCACCAGCCTCGCCGGGCCATCACGATATGTTGCTCATCGTAGCAGTAGCGTTACCTGATAATTTTCAAGTGTGCATGTCTTGAAACCAGCTGCCGAGTACAAGAAATAGTATTCCCAGGTACGCATGAACTTCTCATCGAATCCTAGAGCAAGTATTTCTCTGAAAGCAAGCATGAAACTTCTGTTATGATCTAGCTGATCATGAGAGCCACCTTGATCATACAGGTAAGATGACAAGGCATTTTCTCGCATGATACTTGTGAAAATTATGCTAGGTACTACTCACTCTTTGTTGGCCAAAAAATTAGATCTCCAGCGTCTCAGCGTTTGATCATAATGAATGCCGATGTTCTCCAGGTGCTCCACACTGCAAGGATAGGAACATGCCGCGAGCAATCAAAAGGACAACACGCGGCTCTACGCTGACTTGATTAACTAGTTACCATAATCTGGATGAAGAAGACATAGCCGTGGTTATTCTACTCAAAGAAGGAAGACATCCTCCAGGGAATATGTATTCTTTGATGAAGTCAGAGCTTCTCCTGTATTCATCATACCGTTGGTCCGGAATTGATATGAACTGTGTGGAAACCAAAGCGGAAAGTGTTAGAATCGAAAAATAATAATAATAAAGCAAAAGCTTAATATGTAACAGAAAAATTACTAAAAATTGCATCTCACAAGAAAGAAAGAAAGGAAAGAAAAGAAGCTTAGAACTCCAACCGGCTGCTATGTGACAAGTTTTCTTTTGAACTATAATAGCAATTCACTTATCACAAGTAGTTACCTGAAAAATAGAAAGATATTTAACACTAAAACTTGTCCTCGGCAGTTGGCACTAAAAAAAAAGGTCTATTAGTTTCTCCCCAACAGAAGTTATAGCTCCTTTTAACACAGAACGTCAGGGAAATGTGACAGCTTAGAGTTCTTTAGTACCATGCATTGTTTTTGAACTGTCACAGGAAAATTGAACTATAAAGTCCTAAGAGGTCGAGGAAATATGACACTCGTAGTTCTTTAGTTTAGTCATATCAAAATTGTAGTAGCAAAACTGAACTAGAAATCATAGGTCATATAGGAAGTCATGCAAAATTATTTGATATACGCAAGGATGTAGGGAGTCATACGTCGTAATCAGTATGCTAGAAAATTAAAAGGTAAGTCTTAATAATGATTGCTGATTCACTGAACCTGGAGAACAAATATGCCATCTTCAGCCAGGAGTGATTCGCAACAGGCGAAGAACTCTTCCATGTATTCATGACCAACTCCTTCGATCATCTCACTGTAAACAATGTTAATCGATTAATTTAATTCTGCACATCTCTGATTCTGTAAAAGTTACAAGTGAACATTACCAAGATATAATCCTGTCATATCTGTGATAGTTTGGCAATTGACGATAGTCAATCAGCATGAAGTTGATGTGATCCTGGAGGAATATTTCCGTGAAAATCCTTTAAATGCATATAGTAGAGGTATCTCCAATATCTTCCTCATATTTAAGACAGAAGAAGAAAATTATCCATTTACCAGACAAAGCAAAAGTTAATGTTCCTAAAAATGAACCTAGATTTACAAAAAAAAAATATAGAGTCAATAAACTCTAGAAAATTTCGCACTCAATTTTAAATGAACAAAAACAAAACCTCTAATCCAGCTTCTTTTGCCCTTCTTTTGGCATACTTAAGCTGCTCCTCTGACAAGGTGATTCCGGTATATCTGCAGCCACATCGCTGAACAACCTCAATTGCTAAGCTTCCCCAACCGCAACCAATTTCAAGAACTTCATGCTGGCTATTAATCCGAGCCTTCACATTAAAGCAGAGCTAAGTTAGGAGTCCAAGTAAATCAGAAAGTGAGAATATATCAAAAGAAAAAAACCATTCAGCAATGAAATTACCTTTTCAATCAATAGAGAGATTTTACGTAACTGTGCAACTTTCAAGTCCTCATTCTCTGTCTACAAAACATCTTGCAAAAGTTTTTTATATGCCTCTGTGATGACAACATGCTATCGAAAATAAGAAAGCTTAAATTGACAAGGATTAGTCCTGAACCTTGAAAATGGCACAAGAATACGTCATTGACTCATCCAAAAATAGAGAGAAAAGGTCGTTGCTCTGCATGGAGAAAAGCCTAAAATAATAACCAGGAAGACAATAGCTAGAGTTTGCCAGAAGTTTGACTTTTATCATTTAGTACCACACAGTGGTCATGACCCGAATACAAATTCTGCAGGTAGTAAAGGCTTGTAATGACGCTGTACATATTAGTCCACCTTAAAACTGTTAGAAATTAAACATGAATTTTGATTTTTGAATTGTTAGTGGGAGTAGTTCAGATAGTTTGATTAATTGTTAGCGGTTAATTTTAATAACTTCCCATAATTTATTTGGATAGTTTTAATAATTTCTCCTAATTATTTTTTAGATTAATTTAAATTTATTCCCCTAATTATTTCTTAGATTAATTTAAATTTAGTATGAAGTAATTTATTAAAGAAAGTTTCTCCTTGATATCTTTTCCCCTTCTAATTTTTTAAGTATCAATTGTACATCCCTCTAGTTAGAGTAATTGAGCTCTTTACATGAGGATCATGATGTCTAAAAAAAATTGAGTGTATGTGTGTCCACCACTTTCCAACAAAGTGGTATCAGACAACACTGCTCCCACGGTATATTGAGAGATTGTTAAGAAAGTCTACAATCAACTAAGTGTTTGAGAAGATTGCAAATGAATCTACATCGAAACATGCATGATTGAGGAATCAAAAGACAGAGTACAAGGAAGAACAAAGTATTCAAGAGGATGATTAAGATACCCTAATCAAGTTGATACATCTGAAATTAAGTGTTAAGTGAGAAAGAGGTATTCAAAGAAAGTTTCTCCACCTTATATTTTAGTCTTCAATGTCTTTTTAAGTATCATTTAAGATACCCTAATATGTGTACGTGTGGCCCCACCACCTTCCAACAGACACTAAGGACATCTAAGCAACAAAAGTTACTGAACAAGGTACATGAAAAGCCCCAATTAAAAATGAGAGTTCCCATTCTAACCAGATCGTAGTGGCGAGAGATATTCCGCCGAGCTTGCGTTATAGTGTTTTGTTTCAAGATGTGACGAAAGAAGTATCTTGCAGAAGTAATTCCAGCAGTCATGAGCAATGGTGTCCACCAGCCTCTGATAATTCAAGTGAAGATTCTTTAAAGAGACGCAGCTGCATATGTAAGTGTTTTTACACGTAATGCATCCAGTATTTGCAAGAGAGTTAGTGAATGGAAGAACCTTAAATTCTTCACAGAAGAATTTCTCAAGTCCCTGTTGGCAATAAGAATCTACAGGAAGAATACAGTGATAAAACAGTATTACTGGCAGAGTTGATTCGGAAAAAAGTGATTCCGGTATATATTCATCAGTACAAATTAATCTTTTAATGTGTGCACTTGACGATTTACCGTAAAAAGATTGAGAAGACCTTCTTCCTTATCAACCAAGGAAAAGTACCCATTTATATATGCATCTGCAAGGCCTAAATCAGCTTCTGTAGCAATCTGTCAGAGAAAAGTGTCTGGGTGTGCATGATTATTGGCATCATACGAAAAGAGGAGACCCGAATCTAGACAATCAGTGGATGATGTTGGATTAAAGCAGTAGATTTAGCTACAGAAAAAAAGTAAACCTTCCAATAAAACAAGGGATGATGAACTTTGAGAAGGACATGCTTCGAGTGATTTTTCTTGTTGGCTCCCTCAAAGACGTACATAGTCCCACCTTCTTCTAGCAATCTGGGAGAACCGTGGATGGAATCAAATCGATCAAAAATTGCAGATGATCCCTTTATAGTTGGATCAGAACAAGTGACCAGATATATGTGCTTACGTCAAGCAACCAGTATAGATGTAATTCTGAAGAAATTTAGTAACAACAAGTCTTGCTCCACATTCCGTCAAGGATAATGCCATATGTTTTGGATTTCTCATCAGAATAAAATCTCTTTCAAGAACTTTGTTTGCAGCAATAATGCCAGCCTGAAAAATATTTAATAACAAGGACGAAAGATAAATATCTTGGATGAACTCAGACATACACCACTGAAGTAGAATTTTAAGTAATTCTATCACCTTTAGTCCATCCTCGTGGAAGCCATACCCTGATATTACACAACAGAAAGGATATTTAACTCTTGCATATATCAGCTATTAATGATGTTTTATGGAAATAGCTTATCTTTTCAAGTACGGAAAAACCATTCATCTAGCGTTTTCCAAAACAAAAAAAAGAGGCTTGCATGTTTCTTTAAAGATCTGAGGAGAGTAACCATAACTTATTTTCACAAAAACACAATGACTCTCATGTTACTTTAAAGATCTGAGGATAGTGGCCAAACTTCTTTTCACAAAAACACAATGACTCTCATGTTACTTTAAAGATCTGAGGATAGTGGCCAAACTTTTTTTCACAAAAACACAATGGCTTGCATGTTACTTAGTAACAGTAACTGGTTTTTTGTTGATGATGAAACCATACTTTTTGTAATAACATGATCATAAATAAGTCAACAACATCAATCATGCAAATTATTCTGTAATTCTCATCCAAGAAGTGCATCTGCAGAGAAGAATTCTTTATGTGAACACATTGCTTTAAATGCGGCAGCTTACCTTGGTATGCTCCAGAAAACCATATTGCTCTTTTCCCTTGTATTTTATCTAGTTCTAATGAAGCTTTTGATGCCGCCACTGATGGGAAAGGATGGCTAGTGCACCATTTAAGTAAAGTTTGCTTTGGGATATGAGGAGGATTCAAAGTTACAAGGAAAGGTAGTTTCGTAGAACCCAGATTCTGCATAGCCAGAGTTATACCATATATACATATAAAATTTGCTGGGAAAAACACTATTATCACTAACTCTCTAAAATTATAGGTTACAACAACAAAAAAGAAGAAGAAGAAGAACAAATCATTTCGTTACTTCTGATATTACTTAGCTTGAAAATGCAATACAAATACAAACCTGTAGCAAATTTAACCAATATGTAACACAAACGCCATTTTGAGTTGTACCAAGAAAGTTCCACGCACTCCATGCTGATGGATTTTTGGGCATCAAACTTTTGTCTTGATGAAGATAAATATCACTGTACATTGAGAAATACTAAATTCCTTTAGTAGAAAACTGGTATCAAAATAAAAAAGAGTCCTGTCTATGTAATCTGGTTCGGCAAAGTAGAAAGCGAATATTCGATGTACTCACTGTACTCAATGACCATTATTTCCTAATTAGTCCTATTTTCAAATGAAGAGGTTCTTCTATACTGTAAAATAATGAGGTTGTCCAATAATGTAGAATCGACATAGAAGCCAAAATTACTTCTTAGAAATAGACCAAAGAATGCAGATGCAATTCAGATGCTTCATTTGCTCATTGAATCGAATAATTTTATTTCTTAATAATGAACCTTACTTAATGACTCACACCTAGAATAAGATTTGGACTAAAGAAAAATGATAACACAAAATCTCAGAAAGAGAATAATCGCATACTGATTTCAAATAATAAGTTAATACAAATAATTGCATTGAACACAGGGATAAGGACTTCACTGTCATGTCCATGTTCCACTCTTTTTTTCTCCGTACATACCATACCATAGTTGCACATTTGTGAAGTTTATATTAAAGGTACCAACAGTAGGTGATATCTTATTAATTCCCTAATGCAGGATGATGTGAGTTCCTCTTGCTTATTTTGACTTATCTAAAACTAGAACAGGTGACTTGGCCATACCTCCATACATATTGGAAAGCACCAAGTATCCTTGACTCTTCATATGTTGCACTTGTCCCTAGAAGATTCAAAGCATCCGGGGCGTGTGTGCTAATTATGCATCCATCATACACCTCTTCTGAGTGATCTTCCCCTATCACACAACATCCTGAAATAGAGGATGCATTTATGTATTTACATATTTATATTTGTAGGTAAGCCCTGGGATATGCTTATAGACTATCAAATAAAGAAAATGTTGTATTTTATGAACGTCATAACATCTTGATCATTCACTGTTGTATCATGCAGCACACATAAAACTGCATGGATATGAGATTTCAGTAAAACGTAATATATTGATAATGAGAGAGATTGGGCGACAATAAATCAGCATTTGTGGTTTCACTTGAGCACAAATTAGGGCCATGTAGTATATAATATATAGATAAAATAATCATTGTTACTCATTCTGCTAATGCTACATGGTAAAACTTATCTTCGACTATAGATTATAATCAACCTCATATCCCAAAGATTCATGCAACTTTAGAAAGAAGGTAATCAAAGTAAAATACCATCCTGGCTCATGGAAAATGTTAACACACTCATACCGTAAAATTAGTGATCATCATACCAACAATTACGTGCTCAAAGTTACATTACCTCCATCAGTACTTAAAACTGACTGCACAGCGTATCCTGTTTTAATCTTACAACCTCTCCTTTCTAATTCTTCTCTTACCTGCTCATAGAAAGCATAGACAACCATGAATTAAATGAATGTGATGGCATCTGGTCATTATTTAACAAAATAATAGACAGTATGAGACAAGATCATACCTTGGTGATGTAGCATTGCGAACGTGACTTGACTGTAAGCCACTGTGGACGGCCGAAGAGCTGAATGTAAATGGAGGAGACAAAAGAAATCATGATAAGCTAATAGGATCTTGAAATGAAAACTATGGAGTATGCAACTCATTCTTGGGTCTTCCTTCATATGTAACATCGAATATAATCATATAGAAAATAAAATTCACTATCGAAGTTAACTTAAGATCTACATATGTTCATGGAAGCATCGTTTAGGCAGTTTTCGTTGTAAAACATCAAGGCAGCACACCATGATCTTATGTTCAGGGAAATTGTTGCATTAACCAATGTTTTAGAGTAAGATGCCAAGGACTATTTTTCTTGGAAGGAACAGAAATTTGAATATGATAATTTAGATTAGAACATCTCAGAAAGGCTGGAGAATATTAACCTGGAGAAGGTGATGGTTACGGCAAAAGGAGAGAACAGAATAAGCTGAGAACTGAAGTACTCCTTCAGAAGGGCATGACCAGATAGAAGCACAGATCGGAACCTGCAAATTACAGGATACGAGAATAGAGACTTGAGGCATCATAGAGGAAAGAGGTACAAAAATAGGAAACAATATGGATTTATTAAACCAAATAATTATTAATTGGTCTCACGAGGTAAGCCTTCTGAAATAACTCGGAGTACCCATGTGACTTGATGAAATGCTCCAAGGTTTCGCTACGATCCATATCAGGATTGTTCTCATGCTCCTCAAGGTACCTTGGACAACAGAAATTTTTAACGTCATTTTTCACATGATCTTTGTTTGCATATAACACAAGTATATGACATGATTACATCCATCTTGAAAAGAGGGAAGCTCATTCCTACTGACAAGGAAAAAGAAACAGAATATAAAGAACTTTTTCCTGGAGTTTAGGATAACGGACTTGACAGATACTTGCTGGAAATCAAGACAATTCACAAAATAATAATAATAATAATAATGATAATTTCTTAAGCAGTAACTACATTATTATCATACTCGAGAACGCAGGTCTTAGATTTGACTATATATCTTTGATCAGTGAGTGAACTGCAGTGGGTGGGCGGTAATAGCAGTAATGAAATTACGAACATACTCGAGAGCATGGGTCTTAAATTTGAGAATCTCCCTGATCATTCGCCAGAAGTAAGGATTGAGCGCGTTGGTCTTCTGCGCAAACAAACCGTACAACGCATTGCGGCTCCCCCACTCACAGCCATTGCCTTGGTCCAAGCTCACGGAAAATGACATGTCCGACAGCTCCATTTCTACTCCAAGGCTCTCGAACATCTCCATCATATTAGGATACGTTACCTGCAAATTAATCAGCATAGCTGGTCGAATTAACGAGTGGCAGATTCGCGTACTCGAAAATATGCTGATCCCTTCCCAAATCTGTTACTCTAGTGTCATCTCTGTCCTTGCAAACCAATTAATTGCCATTATCTTATCATCCGAGCGTGAGTTGGGAAAGCTAAATGTGGCATGCAGAGTACAGAAGCGCGACAATGAATGCGTTAATCATGCTGGTGAGAATGGTGAAGAGTAGATAGCAAAGATCACGACATCGGAACCCGTGAACGAAAAAAAGGTAATCATTCTTGATTCCATATAAAAATGGTTAGCTCTGTGCTATGGGGCATCACAAAAGAAGGAAAACTTGGCAGAAAAAAATAACAATGTCGGTGGCAGCTAAATCGAATCATAGATGACGACTTTTTCTAAAATCGTAGTGTAACTGTTCTGGGAAATTCTAATTGCACGGACATATGAAAATTATGGATGAGAAAATTTGTATTCGATCGTGGGGAAAGAGAGATCAGATGACTCCATTCCGTGGGTTATTATTGTATATTATTATACCTTTTTCCTTTGTTAAAAAAAAAAAGAGAAACAAAGAAGGAAAAGAAACTTATATCTGTTTAGGAAGAAAACAAGACCTTATCCATCTGTCGCAGGCATTCCGCCTCCACACAAATATATAGCGAGATATGCGCACGCATTGCATTGTATAAACGCAGATGATACACAAGACCAGAATAAATCGCAGCGGTGGAGGTGGAGGTGATACGGATACGCACCCGGTTGAAGACCATGAAACCGAGATCGAGATCGACGCCCTGGAAGTTGACCGTCTTGGCGTGGCCGCCAAGGTAGTCCTCCTTCTCGTACACCACCACGTCTGCGCCGGCCGCGGCGAGCGTGGAGGCCGACGCCAGCCCGCTGATCCCCGCCCCGACCACCGCCACCCGCATTGCTCCAGCCGAGTTAATTCGATCAGCTAACGGCCACTGCTTTCTCGCTATCTCTCTCTCTCTCGCTAGCTACGCCTTGGGACCTCCTGTTAAGAAGAAGCAATCGAAAGGGGGAGGAGGAGGAGGAGATGCATGACCTTTGCTGCGCAAGTACCAGCTACGGATAAGGTTTTGCCAAGTTTTCTTTGAAGAGCTACCGGCAGCACGTGCTTCATTTAGTGCCAAAAAGAATTAATTACCACGACGTGTTCTGATTACGAGCCATGAACGAAACGAGAGATGACGTGAGTACTGCGTTTCCTGGGATGGCCGGCACCACGGAGTTGGCTGGCGTGTTTTTGTCTTACTAATCTACTTAAAATTATAGTTTTACAGTAAAAAAAACATTTTTTTCAACTCGCCAAGGTAAAAAAAAAATTGACCTTTTTTTTTAAAAAAAATTTAGCCCGACCAACTCTCGCCTCCTCGACCATGAGCACACCGCCATCTTCTTCTTTCCTACACCCGCCATTATCTTCCTCGATGTTTACTGGTTTTGAGGCCTAAATGATGGCAGAGGCGGTCCTAACGTCGGCAAGGTCGGGGCCATCGCCTCGGAGGATAGGGTGGAGGGCTTCGGCTGAGGAGCGACGAGGCTCTGTTAGAAAATAAGCTTGTTTAGGAAGCAAGTATTTTTGATTTAATCCTTGCATGTTTTGTTTACAATTTCCAAGTTTACATTGTAAGGAGAAGATGGAATATTTTCCAAATCTTCTCTTATTTCTAGTTTTGTTCTTTCCAATTCTGCACCTGTAATTTGCTTTTAATACAATGAACGTGATTTTTTTCATTCCCATCGCTGCTTCTCCACTTCGTGTGTTCGTAGTTCCTGTTCCAACAATTGGTATCAGAGCAAGGTGTGCTCAGTTGATATCGCAAGGAGATGACGATGCAGACGCCGATGTCCTGGAAGAAAGCGATCGTTGGCACGTCCGGAGATGCGATGCTCAGAACCTCCTCAGCAGTAGGAGGGAGTCATCAAGTAGGACCGTTGCTTACGAAGGGTGGCAGCTACGCGATGTGGGCTGTTCGTATGGAGTCGTTCCTTGATGCGCAAGGAGAGTGGGAAGCGATCGAGCCGGAAGGAGGTGCTGCGCATGTAGACCGGAAGAAAGACAAGGTAGCTCGGTCAATTCTTCATCAATCATTGAGCGATGAAGTTCTGGTGCTTGTTGCTGACAAGAAGACAACAAAAGAGACGTGGGACACTTTGAAGAATCTCCATGTGGGGGATGAAAAATTCAGAAACGCAAGAGGTAGTCGCTTGCGTGGTGAATTCGAGAAGTTGCAGATGAAGAACTCAGAATCTATAGATGACTATGTTGGCAGGCTTTCTTCGGTTGTGTCTGAGATGAGAAACCTTGGTTTGGAGATTAAGGAGCAATTGGTTGTAGAAAAATTACTTCGGTCTATTCCCTCCAAATTTTATCCTATTGCATGTAATCTCGAACACTTTGGTGATTTAACCACTATGACTGTGGATCATGCAGTAGGGGCATTGAAGAGTTTTGAAGAAAGAATTGCACCTTCCCTACAAGAAGAGGAGAACCAGCTGTATTGGATGCGTGAGACAAGACACCGCAGGGATCCTCCAAGCAATTGGCGTGGTAGAGGCCAAGGAAGAGCAAAAGATTTTGCTCAAGGGAGAGGAAGGTACCACAGCGATGGAGATTGGGACGATTCATCTCCAAAGCGTGAGAAGACAAGAAAAGATAAATCTCACATCAGATGCTTCAAGTGTCATCGTTATGGATATTATGCCTCAGAGTGTGAGAAGGAGTAGAAAGTGTACCTGGCTGAAACCAGTGAAAAAGAAGAAAAAGAAGAGCTTCATCAAGTTGTTCATCAAGTTCTGCTTGTTGAAGAAACAAAAATTGAAGAGGACGAAGATAATTTTTTTGAAGAATCTATTTTGCAGGAACTTTCTCCAATGGAGGGGAGCGACGTGGGTGATTTCCAACCGCTGATATCTGATCAGAGAGCTATGAGCGAAGGATTGGCGAGGGAGTACCAGGTTGGCGCGGAGATCGGACCGGGACGGTTCGGCGTCGTCCGGAGGTGCAGGTCGATGGCCACGGGAGATGAGTCTACCGATGAGAGACTCCTCGCCGAAGCCCTCGACTCGGAGTGTGCCGAGCGGGAGGCCAAGCTACACCATCTTGCCACCGAGGGGAACCCGCGCGTCGCCCAGATCGTTGCGGCCCGCGAGGACGAGGAGAAGGAGGAGATGGATGCGCCCATCTTCCTGCAGCGGGAGAAGGTGAAGCTACAGAACTTGCAGGAGCTGCTTGACCTCGAGGACCTTCTCTTCAAGCGTGAGGAGACCGTCCTCTTCGGAGATGGGAGCGCCATCAACAATAGCCACGAGAAACTCTTTCTCCGAAGGCGATCCCGGCAGGTGGAAGGCGTTAGGGAGAGGCAGAACAGGGTGTTCCCCTGTTTCCTGTCGGCCGAACAGGGTGTTCGGCATGAGGCGCGACGTGAGCTCCTCCATCTCGAGCAGGGCGTGGTGGAAACAGCGGAGGAAGTCGGCCTTGTCGGGGAGCTCGCCGTACCCGACGGCGTGGGCGGCGCCGGTCAGGACTTCAAGGAAGACGCAGCGGAGGAGGAATTCGCCGAAAACAGGGAGGGTGCCCTGTTTTCTGCCAAATCCGCCGGTGGGAGCTCGACCGTTGGTCTCTCCGCTGCAAGGACGACCTCTACGAACTATATCGACTTCTGGGAGTCGATATCTGGTGAAGAACGCAGTGGGAGCGGCGAAGAGGCGGCTGGAAGTGGCAATTTCGCCGGCGACAGAGGAGCAGCGGACGGCGGTGTGCTTTGCGAGTTTTCTGGCTCAGTCGACGGCAAGGGGAGCTGGCCGGTGGGTCGGAGAAGAAGGGAAGGTCTTACACGTTGGTTTCCGTCGCGTGGGCGGTGGTCGATCGCCGGCAAGGAGCGGCGACAGGAGGCGTTTGGTGACGGGCTCGAGAAGAGCTCGAGCGAAGAGGAAGGAGCGGTTCGGCTGGCGCGTGCAGCACGCGTGCGACGGTTCGGTCCGAAGGGTTTCAGCTGGCCGGTTCGGTTCGGTCTGGCCCGGTTTGATCTGGTCCGGTTCAGATGCGGTTCAGGCATCGGTTTAGCCAATTTTCATGATTTTTCGTCCGGTTTGTTTCAGTTCAACGCGGACGTTGCTGCCATGAAGAATGTCAAAGAATCTTTGTTCACCAAAGCAGGTAAAACTCAAGAGATTGGTCAAGCTTCAAAGGATTCTGATTCAGAAAATGGTGTCAAAGATGAGTTTGATTATGACTTGAATGTTGATGATGATTGGATGCAATCCGACAAGAAGGTCAAGAGATGCAAGTTCCGAGTTGGTGATTTTATCTACAGTGGTTGTGGGTACGTTCTTTCCAAATGCAGTGAAAAGTAAGAACAAGCTTAGGGGGGAGAATGTTAGGAAATAAGCTTGTTTAGGAAGCAAGTATTTTTGATTTAATCCTTGCATGTTTTGTTTACAATTTCCAAGTTTACATTGTAAGGAGAAGATTGAATATTTTCCAAATCTTCTCTTATTTCTAGTTTTGTTCTTTCCAATTCTGCACCTGTAATTTGCTTTTAATACAATGAACGTGAGAGATGGTAATTATGCACTCCACATAATTTTTTCCCTTCCCATCCCTGCTTCTCCACTTCGTGTGTTCGTAGTTCCTGTTCCAACAGGCTCAAGGTGAGGTCGAGGAAGCCAGTGATCGAAAAAATTAATCCATCCATCAAAATATGTATCCTTCACTCTGTCGTCCCTCTCTGCAGCACGGATTAATCGCAGAACACATGAAAGGAACGAACAATTAAAAGATCTCCCCCAACCCCAATAGAGAAATTTGATGATGAGCTCGTCCTTGTCGCCGGTGAAGTTCCACTAGAGCCGACAGCTCTTCCCACGTCGAGAACCCGGTGTTAGAAATTATACTTAATTTTATATTTCTAAATTTTACCTTTCAAAATTTTATACTTCTATAATTTATATTTTTGAATTTTATATTTGTTAGAATAGTATTAATTTATAGTATTAACTTATTTATCTTTTAATATATCGTCCATGCTTATCCTTCAATATAGGAAGCATATTCTTCCCTGTAAACCTCATTCAATCATCAAGCAATCTTTCCGATGTTGAAGAAGTTTATCCTCCTTATTTTTTCTCTTCTATATTTTTCTATGTTTTAGAATGTGTGAGAGCTCATGTTGAGGTTGTTTGAAGATGTCATCAACATCGTTCTTCCTATCGGTTCAATACCCGAGACTCACTTCTCTCAACTACGAGAATTAGACACTTTGAATGAAGACGATACCTGACTCCCAAAGGGGTATAGGAGATTCTAACGAGAAGCAACATTTTCTCAAAGATAAAGAGAAGTTTTGGAAAAAGAAAGGAAGAAGGATTAATATGCCCTCACCATTATAAACTACTCTGAAAATTTTTCTCCAAATGTATGCGTATGCTTAGATAAGAAAAGTATACACTTATATAATTATGAAAAAAATAAACTTAGTTGTTGTAAAGGAAAAATATAGTTATAAAGGAATTTTAGTCACTTGGGTATACTTAAGCTTACAAAAAGAGGGAAAAAGTCATCCGATTTGACGAATCCGCCCCCTTCATCACACACGACCTCTTCGTCACCCTCGAATTTAAAAGGGGGGCGAGGACGGCCGGATGAGGGGAAACCCTAATCCCTTAAATTCGACCTCCATATACCTCTTCACGACTGGCGATCGACTTTAGGAGGATCACTCGGAGAACTCCGACCAACTAGCGGATAATCAAACTCCAACGTCGCAACTGTAAGCTAGAATCGAGGAAGAAGGGCAGAGAAAGAGGGCAAACGTCAAGACCACCAAACGCTTTGGCCGGGGATATCGTCCTAAGGTGACCTCCATCGCCCCTGATACATAAAAATAAGAAATTTACTTGTTTTGGGGGAAATTAGGGATCATCATATCCAATTTTGCTCAGTGTTATTATGCCTCTGTTCATGTTAATTTCATAGCCCCATTGAGCTAAATTAATATGTAATTATATTTAATTAAGGTGGTATTTTAATCAACATAGCTCTACCTACGGCCTCTTGAATCCAAATTAAATTTGCAAGGTTCACCATGCATTTGATTGAATACTGTTAGCCCTAAATGTGCTAATTTCCCTATCTTGTTTATATATTATTTTGGCATATGCTTAATAAGACTATATCTGATTATTAGTTTTAATTGATTAAAAGCATGATTCCACCTTCTTAAATGATACCGAATGATCAAATATTCAAGTTAGGAAATTCAATCCTATTGTTTGATTTCATGCCTTGCCATACTTGAGTTTCTATTCAGACTTAGCACTTAAATTATCTTACATTCATCCGTCACCTTCCTTTCCCTTTTTCAAGTCTGGACTTAATAAATTATTGACGGCAAATTCAAGATACAAATTTAGTTGAAATTGGATTACTAGGGTCTTATGCTTGTGATTGTGGATTAGATCATTGTAAAAATGGCCTTTTGTCCTTTCCTACATCCAAAATTCTATTAAACAACAGGATTTAACTGTAGGAATTCATACTCTAGCTTTTCTGATTCTTACTGTCTCTTCATTGTTGGACTATAACCAAGGCACCAAACAATCCTTATATTTTATCCTACCAAATTTAGAATATTTGTGTGATACCCTATTTTTAGAACAATTATGATCTTAGGAAATTGATGTCAATAGAATGATTAAGCCCCAATGGTTGGTGCCATGTAACTCACTTAGTATTATGGGGGTTGATAGGATACTATCCTAGACTCCAGTTCACTCCTTTGGCTTACTTTACAAGAAAGTATATCACATCTCTTTTCTCATAGAAACTATATTAAGTAACATAAACCTTCTCCTTGAACTCTGAACATAGAGCCTTGATACCCATGTGACATATCCTCCATTCTGCAAGTAATTGGTGAGAAGAAGACCTATTTCTCACCTTTAGTAAATATTTCCACTCTCAAATGTGTTCACTCTTCTTTATCCATAAATTTGTAAAAGTGGTCATTCTTCAGATGCGGGCCATTCTCAAATGCTAACCATTCTTTAGCTAAATACTCTTGAATTCATTCTAAAAGTGGTGCCCTTCCTTGCACCTAAATTTGGATAATTCCCTCATGTTGATAACTAATAGTTCTTTTCCTTCCTTAGTTAACAATAGGAATGTAGGTCATTTCTCTTCTCCTTATCAAGAAAATTACAAAAATTATAATACATCATAATGAGGACATTACTAGTTCACCAATGCAAGATTCAATTACTTGTTATGCAAGAAAACATATAGAGGAATTACTAATATAGTAAGTTACGTGAATGATGAAAGGAAATTATACATGGCATATAAGTTATGTGTACATAAGGCATCAAGACCAAATCAATGAATATTTATTTATTTTATGGCTCCAACAATGAAAGTTGCATATATGCCACTAATTTTGCTTGTAAGAGAATGAGACTTATTTATTTAATTTTCCTATTTTAGTAGCATAAAATAGGGAGAAAGTTTCTATGATTGTTTTTATATTTTTGGTGGAGCATGTCCTATTGAGGCAAACTTTGATTTTGTTTTAATCACTACTATCGTGAAGGCTTTTGCTGCAAAACTTGAAGTTCAATTTCTTTGATCATACATCTTGAGTAATCCTTCCGTTGTTGCTCTTTTAATTCTCGGTGAATTGTTTGTGTCATTCTTCATGAACATGTCAGTCGTGTTTGATATGATTGATAATTAATTGAGGAGTGGTTTAACGACTGTGAGGTTGCTGGTCGCATTCCTGGATCGTAGTTAGTCTTTCCTATTGTGAAAGTCACAACTCACCTCAAGGATTTCTCCTACAACGAAAGATCGGGACCAACTTACTTGCACACATCTGAAGTTGAAACGTGTGCATATCACATCACATAATAGTAACTTGTTGTCAGCAAATGGTGTCTTGATACACCAAGTGATATGCTGCTCATCACTTGAAGAACTTAAGGAAAAGAATTCCTTCATTTTCCCTCTCCTCTACTATATTTCAAACATCCTAGATGTCCTCATACTGTTCCTTCAAAAATGCTTCTAATGTAGATGGAAAACCCAAACAACAAAACAGTAGGGAAATTAGTTGAAACCAAATTCAGTAAACCTTTTAATACTATGAAATCAGTATTCTACAGTGTTATTTTTACCATGAAATTTTGGGTCCATCTCTTTGTCACATACATACATGTCATTAAGGCTGTTGTTTGAAACATTTCTACCAAATTCTTGATAAAGGATCCTACCATGCCAAACTAAAATATCCTATTGTGAAAGTCACAACTCACCTCAAGGATTTCTCCTACAACGAAAGATCGGGACCAACTTACTTGCACACATCTGAAGTTGAAACGTGTGCATATCACATCACATAATAGTAACTTGTTGTCAACAAATGGTGTCTTGATACACCAAGTGATATGCTGCTCATCACTTGAAGAACTTAAGGAAAAGAATTCCTTCATTTTCCCTCTCCTCTACTATATTTCAAACATCCTAGATGTCCTCATACTGTTCCTTCAAAAATGCTTCTAATGTAGATGGAAAACCCAAACAACAAAACAGTAGGGAAATTAGTTGAAACCAAATTCAGTAAACCTTTTAATACTATGAAATCAGTATTCTACAGTGTTATTTTTACCATGAAATTTTGGGTCCATCTCTTTGTCACATACATACATGTCATTAAGGCTGTTGTTTGAAACATTTCTACCAAATTCTTGATAAAGGATCCTACCATGCCAAACTAAAATATCAATAATAAACCAACCTTAACTTCTATTTCTGATTTCTGTAAGTGTAACTAAAAGAGTATCCAACTTGTAACCCCATCCTTCACTAAAAACTCCGACTGCACTTCTTATCCAATGATACTACCCATATCACAAAATCTCAACGAAACTCATATACTATCATACATATTTTGAAACTACCATCCAATTAAAATACCTTCACCTTAGATTTGTTTCCAAAGGAAAAATCCAAGTACTCCACAACTTATGAATGTCTCAGTATTATCACCACTTAGATATACAATAAGAAAATAGACAAAAACCAAAGATAATGTGGAGTAACAGTTAATGTAACAGAGTATCACAATTCTACGCAGATTCCAATTCTAGATTACAGGTTTCAATAGTAGGACTATTCTGAACTTTGTGAGTGTTAAATTCCGCTTAAACTTGGTAGACAACTCCATCACTGATACAAACACATACCTCAAGATATCAACTCAATCTGATTGTTGTTGAAGAAGTTATAACCTCCTAAATTTTACTGATCTTGAACATTTAGTGTGCGGAAAGTTTGATTGTAGCTAGACACTTATTATTCTCATTTATCCTTATCATAATTTTGTCGACAGCAAGATACATACATACTGCCATCCTACTTTTCTCTCTCATCATTTGATAAAGAGTCATCCAATTATAACCCTAAGTCTTAATCCTCATTGTAATAGTATTTTGAACTCCGTATGAATACAATGTTGATTCGTATTTTTTCCTCATTTTAAACTATGGCACTTTCCTTTCCTTTTACTCCTTCCCCTCAACCTCTCAAAGAAGATGAATTAGCTGAATAACAACACAGAATACTACATTTCCTCTCTATATGGATAATTTTAATCAAAATTTAGTGTCTGACATAAACTAAAGTAGTTGAAATATAATCTTACACTTGTTAATCCCTTTCTGATACTTTGAATTACCTACCGAGTTATCTAATTTAGCAGAGATCAAATGTATAGAAGCTGCTTAGAAACTCAGTCTACTATGACTTGAACCAAGTCAACAAACCTAGAAGTCTCTTGTGTCACCACCATTCATTACCTCTCTTTCCAAACTTTCGACTTTGTTCGTTTAATTCCAAATTCTACTATATAAATAAGATACTATTCCTTCCTTCCTTAGGAGAAAGTACTAAGGTATCAAAGAAGAAAGTTAAAACACTTGTTGCTGCCAAAAAGAAAAGACAATAGCATGAAAGTGAATGAAAGAAATAAATCATCCTTATGATCAAAGATTTGACTTATAAGGGATGATATGAATGACTAGCTGACTGAAATATTATTTGAAGTTTTTGAAATATATTTCCTTAATGCAATGTAAAATCTTAGGATGGAAAAGGGGCAGAAGTAAAATCTTCCAGAGACAGTAAAGTAAAGACTTGCTTTGATATATATTTTTAGGTAATCTGCTTGACACTGACGGTGATTTAAGTTGTTGAAAGAAAAAGCTTCCTTCACTATAAGTTGTTTAAAAGTTCAATTATGAATTACTGCAGATTGAGCCCTTAGTGGGCGGTTGTTAATATTTCAGACGTATGGCTTAATTTAATTTCATAGCTTCATAAGTACTATATTGTAGAATACATTATTTACTATAACATGCAAGTTAATGTTATCCTTGATAAGTCTAAATATGCTGCTTGAATATCATACAAATTGATATCATACTTGAGTTGTTGAGAATGTTGAAAACTCATGAGTTATATGAATAGCAAATGTCATGAATATAGGATCAGTGACATCCTATAGACATCAAAACTAGGAAGCGTAACCCAACTTATACTTTAGGCTAAGGTTGAAGCCGAGGTGGAGTCTTCCCATATAATTGAGATACTCCCCTTATGGCATGCAACCAACCCTAAAGGACTTGGGAACTGGGGAGCTAATTAGTCGCTCTGCCCTAGGACTAGAAGGTCATAAGACAACTGATGTATCTTGTTCGTCCTCTGCAGGCCTATGAGAGGGTAGTCTAGACCTTAGAGGTTAAATAATTTATACGAAGTCCGGTTCATAAGACCGTTGAGACTAAACAAAAAGGTGACTCTGTTGTGGGCAGAATGTAATACTATATGGTAGTCGCATAGTGTGGGTTTGGAGAGACATATATGTGAAGATCTCGAAGCGTGGGCTGAGGTACAACTTACGAGATCGAAAGGAGATGATTTCGCAATCACCAGTTATCTCCGCCAACATTAGTGTGACGGGTATTAGGCAGAGACCTAAAAAGATACTAGTGGGCTTATGGATAGTCCTTAGCCCAGAATTATCCTAAGCATAGGATGACAGCCCTACAAAGAAAAATACTGAAAACACAGTGAACGATAACATTTTATAAACAAAGAAATAACATGTTAAATCTCCTCATGATTAATCTAAATTCCTACATCATGTTTATTTCATGTATGCTATATTTCATTAAATCTATGTGTGTCGATATTTATGCCCTTACAATTGCTAGGGAACACTCTTTTTATAAACCACTAGGCCGCAAGACTCAGCGCATATTATTTTCTCGCGCGAGGTATTCGGACATCGAATAGATTCGAGGAGAGTAACGTGAGCACACAGAGATTAGCATGACATGGTAGATACATCTATATTGTATAGTTGGACTATATCAATTTAAAGGAACATTAATTGTAGTAAGATATAATCATCAAAAATTTCTACAGGTTTATGTCATGTCAATTGTAAACTTCATGTAAATTATATTTTAGCATTGCATGAGTTTTCCAAATTCATATGACGGTTGTTATATTGTCAACACAGAGTTGGGGCGTGACAACCATCATCCATTAAGGCTCGGATAGTAATATGTTCGAGAAGATTGTGAGTGAGTCTACATCAAAACAAACATGGGTGACTCTTTATAACATCATTGTTGGAGTCGAGAAGATGAAAAAAGTTTAGCTTCAAACTCAAAGGGCTGAGTTTGAATCTCTCTTCATGAATGAAGGTGAGTCAATTCAAGATTACTTTATAAGAGTTTTGATGATTATAAATCAAAAGAAGAGACTTGGAGAATTGATGTCGGATCCTTATATTGTGAGAAGATTCGTCATTCTCTGGATATAAAATTCAATCATATTGTAGTAGCAATTAAAGAATCAAAAGACATTGAGACCATAACCATTAATAAGGTAAATGAGTCTTTAAGAGCCTATGAGGAAAGGATGACTTGAGAAACGTAACAACAAATTGAACAAGTCCTACAAGCAAATATGACCCTGAAGTCTAAAAAAGACAATTTGAATAGAGATCAAGGTTAAGGACGAGGAAGAAATAGAGATCGTGGTTCAGGAAAAGCAAATTATAAGCATTCGTCAAATTTTCAAAGAAAAATCAAGTCTAATAAAATATTCAAGAGGACAATGAATGGATAATAATTTCACATGTCCTAACCAAGTAGATAGATCTGGAATTAAGTGTTATTGTAAACCCCCGTCCTTTGATAAAAAAAAATAAATAAGGAAAAAAAAGTCGTGCACGCCCCGTCTATCGTCAACGAGCGCATACTGCCCATGCCTTCCGCCTTCCCTATCATGCCGCAGCCTCTCTTTCCATCCTTCCCATCGCCACAGAACCCCTCGCTCACCACCTTCATCACTGCATGCACATTGTTATCCTCACCCGCCGAAGAAGGGAAGGCAGCACCTTCCCTTTCGTTTGCAAAGGCCCGACACCTTCGCCCTCTTCCCACGCACGTAGTTGCGCACCTCGTTGGTGACCACCTCCTCACACGATCAGCATGCTCAAGCTGCAGAGGAGGGCTGACGACCTTGCCGGCACCTCACCCACCGTCCTCCTTCCTTCCATCACTACCAGAGCTCGCGGAAGAAGCTTCGATGCCTCTGCCTTCTTCCTCCCCTGCTCACGGACAGGAGTAGAGTCACGAGCATCGTGCTCAAATCCCTCTACTACCGGAAGTCGTCGCAGAGACCACCGGCCGTGCAACGAATGTGGAGGTGGGAGACAACCCCCTTTCCTCCTTCCCTCGTCCCACGGCGTCAACTCCTTGCTCCGCCCTGCCGCCGTCGCTGGTGCTGGAGAACCGCCGTCACCGCTTCCGAGGACCCTGACGAACCCTCACCAAAGTGGGGAAGCCCACGTCGAAGACGAAGGAGGCGACCACACGAGCAAAGGTGACGCCCTTTGCCCCCTTTTTACGTTCGATTAATTCCTTTAATCATGCTTAAGGATAAATTAATTAAGTTAAATTGAGTTAATGAGTTAATTAAGTAGATTAATTAATAGGTTAAGTAACTAGTTAAGCTGAACCAATTAATAGAGTTTGAGTCGAGTTTGGGTCGGACTCAGGTTTGGACTAAGTTTAATTAGACTGAGTTGAATCAGTTAATTGATTTGGGTTCGAGCCAAACTAGTTAATTGGATTTGGTTCGGGCCCGAGTCTGATTGAGTTGGATTGGGCTGGTTGGACCGAATCAATTGGACCAGATCTAATTGAATTAAACCGATCCGAGCTAAGCCAAATTGAATTAAATCGAACCTCGGTCGAACCAAATTGAATTGATCCGAATCTGAGTTGAACCAATAAATTTGATTTAAGCCTGAATTGAGCCCAACCAAATTGAATCAAGTCAGATCTGAACCAAATTGAATTGAATCGAGTCCGAATTGAACCAATTTTATGGTTTAAACCCGAATTGAGTTAAATTGATTCGGATTGGGTCAAAATTGATCAATTTAGTTAATTAAAGTTATTTGACCAATTTTAACTTTTATTATATGCATTAGATTTGAGCTCAAATTAAAGTTAGATTTGACCAATTTTTTCCAGATTAACTTAGATAATAAATTAATTTGGATTTGGGCTTCATGAATAGACTTGGACCAAGAAGATTTGACTAATTACATGGTTATGTCCAAATTAAAGGAATAGATCGGATCAACATAAATTAATATATTTCTATCCAAATTAATTCTAGAAAATTTATTTAGAATTTTTATGTTTGGAAAATTATTTGGACTCGATCTACCCTACTATTAATACTCGCTTTGGATTGGTTATGAAGTACATACAGGTGCGTAGGCTTATCATAGTATGATTTATTCCAGCTAGAAAAAATCTTAATTAGATTTTGTTGGAAAATTCTTAGATGTCTGTCAACTAAATAAATATCATGCTTCTAAAACTACCAAGAAAAATGTATGCTATGATATTATATTTTATTTAGTATGTTAATATGTCATGTATGTTTATTTCTTCCTCTTTACTTGGAATGATATATTATTTTTTACCGCATGTTAGTTAATTATGCTGTAATGCTGAATGAAAATAATATAATGCGCAAAATGATAAAAATGAAGCAAACATAGAAAGTAGTATCATGATTTACAGCGGACACTCTAGTATAGAGATATATGTGACATGATACTAGTACCACTTAAGAACATCACTAAATTCTAAACTAATTGCGTTATTAATGCACCCTAGATGACATTGTGAACGATTAGTGTTCGGTCAGTGATGTTCACCCACCAGCACCTCCCGAGGCTACAGATCATAGATAGCTTAGATACTATGGATTCTCCTTTATGAGAGCTATCCATTGGTACCGGAGTTGAGGGCTATTGGCCGTCGGTTGGCCGCCGGCGAGCTAAAAACCCTTACTTAGGGATTTCGCCCAAATTTTTAATCGGTGAAATTGATAGCGTATGAGTTATAAAAATTGAGGCAAATATGATTTTTAGAATCCTCATGAAGAGAGCTTTCGATTGGTACCAATATTGGTGCTGATCGAAGATTTTCACCAGTGAGGATTCCGGTGAACTTTCCGACGATCGCTTGAGAAATTTTCCGACGAACTTGGGAAAAAAATTGGGGTGATTCTAGAGATTATTCTAAGAGTAGTGGTGAAGAGGGATTTGAGAAATTATTTCTGAATTGAGAATTAAAATTCATTGAATAATTGACAAGAAAATATTAAATGCGTAAATGACGGCACGTGGATCGAGACAGTGTCAGAGAATAAAATTCAGCGAACGGACCTTAGGTTGGTTCTAAAGAGCGGATCGCTAACCTAGGAGCGTTGGTTCATCGATGTAGGATTTATTCAAGCTAGGGAATTCCCGCTGGGGTCTTCTTAGGAACAATTCTTGGATGTCTTAAACATGATAAAATGAAATACTTGCTATGATTATATTTAAACGCATGTTAGTATGATTTACTTTGCCTAACATGTACGCTATGCCATGTTTACCATGCTATGTATTTAACATGTCCTAAAATCTTGTCATGCATGTTATATTATTTTCTATGCTATGTGTTACACGACTACCATGCAGACATAAATATGAACTGTGACATGTTAGAACCTCCTAGGAGACATCACTGGAAATTAAACAGAAAGAGGTGTTCCTCGCATACCCCGTTTGACCACCGCGTACCGTCGATGGTCAAAATAGTGATGTTTCTCAACGCACCACTCCCGAGGTTATGCATAGCTTAGATACTGGGAGCACCACTCCCGAGGTTATACATAGCTTAGATACTGGGAGCTGGTAGGAAAAGAGACTGTACAAACTCCAAGGTCATATTAGACCGGAAATATGGAGCAAGTCCTTACCTAGAAATTTATACCCGTACGAGTGTCGTTTAGGCGACCTCATGATAGTCCTGAGATGACTAGTGAGGATGAGCCCTACCATGGACTTAGCACCGATGGAGTCGAGGTTGCCACAGCCCATCGTGCGGATGTGCGTCAATCTCGGTCGACATCAACTACTATTGGACTGGGAAGGTGATTCCCTATGCGATGCCTTGGACAGTGGATCCGTAGACCACACGACTATCATCCATGACGTTCTGCAGACAGTCGGATGAGTAGTCCGGATCCTAGGGTTATTTTTATCGGTTAGCCGTAGCCGATTAATCTTGTTGATGGTGGCCCTGTCTTCGGGCAGTGTTGTAGTACTACACGAGTCGTCGTTGCCCCTACGGAGTTCGAGGAGGATGTAAGGGCACGGCAATTTCGCTAGGGGAGGCATTGAGGGCGACTAGCGAGATAGTGGAGAGTGATCAAGGATCACCCGTCCTCTCCGCCAACATCAGTGCAGCGGGCATAGGTAGAAACAGAGATAGAAAGGCACTGATGGGCTTATTGATGCCCTTAGCTCGGGTATTCATTAAGCATAGGCTGGTAGCCCGAGTCTTGAAACTTCAAGTCTTATTATGACGTAGGTGACATATTCTGATAACATCGACACTAGATACATCTTAGGTGACATCTAGTGAAATATACGTATGTACTTATTATTACTGTTTTTATGCTTTTTATGAACTGATTTACACAAATCAAATGAAAAATTATGATTAACAACCAAAGGCTTTCTAGAATACTCCTCCTAGCCTTTGATTTCCTTATTCGGTTTCGAACTGTAATTTCGTACTAGGCCGCAAAGCTGAGCACACCACGTTCAATGTATGTGCAGGTTGTTAGATATCTATCCGAGATATTTGATGAAGATGAGGGCTATTGATAAATTTGTTTTATTTACTGATATCGTTATTATAGAATTATAGTAGGTATATTGGGACTGTGCTAGTAGAATTGTATAAGTGATTTAATTATATATTCCGCTGTGTCGATTGTGTGTATGGACAATATTTATTATCAAATATTTTGTATGGGTCATTTGGACGCATACGGCGGTTGCCACGTATCCGACAGGTGGGTCGGGGCGTGACACATGTAGTACAAATTGGATCATGTTACACCTTGTATGGGTCTGCGGGCTCATGCGACGGTTGCCACGTGCCCGACAGGTGGCTCGGGGTATGATAATTATCGTCATAAGTTTAAACATAATTTTTAGAAGAATTCAGCTAACAAGATAGATAAAAAAGTAAAGCTCATCGAGGACAAGGAAGAAGGAGCAGTAAACTCCTAAGGTTTCGCTAATTTTCTATAAAGAGCTAGCGGCAAGACATGCTTCATTCAGTGCCAAAAAAAAAAGGGATCATTAGCACGACGTGTTCTGATTACGAGAGATGACGTCAGTACTGCGTTTCCTGGATGGCCGGCACCCCAAGGAAAAAAAGAGGAATTTGGCTGGTGGCTGGTGGCTGCTGCAGTCTTATAATTAATGAACGATCCTTTTTTGAAAACTAAAGTTGTCTCTTTAATATACGATCAAGCTTCATTTGATGAAACAAACATGCAGCACGTAGGGTTGGTTAAAATAAATATGTTAGCTAGCAACTTCCTATTATAAAGTCTGTAAAAGCAGTGCATCGCATGCAGCTTTAACTTTTTAACTATGTACACGCGGGCAAAGACGAAAGTTCGCAGCGGTCGGTCCACGGATCAGGATCAACGACGATGGATCCAATGCGTGTGAAAAGTAAGAACCCGAGGAAGAAGAGATCGGAGTAAGAAACAGGCGAATCGATGTTTTGATCAGTAAATTCATATGTTGTCTAATACCGCAGTAAGCTTTTATATATAAATCAGGGCAGGCATATGCTTTTTATATATAAATCAGTTCCCTCTTACTCTGCTACGCTTCCCCTCTTTTTTTTTTTTTCATCGTCTTCTTCTTGGGGGGAAATATTTAACCTAGTTAAAAAGATCCAACATAAACAGCGGCATAATATGATGATCGATCCAATCTGCAAATGGTAGATATCTTTAACTCCGGACGACGAGGACGTATATTAGCTACAGCTTATATATCGAATCGATATATAGGGTGGGTGGGTAGAGACGTAGAGAAGATCGTGAAAGTATTTAATAATCATCAGGATTCATCGTGCCATGGAAGGGAAGAAAGCCGTGATGAAGTGCGGCACGCCACATCTTATCCACGTCGGTCACCGTGTCACCGCATTCATGCGCGCTCCATTCTTCCAGGGCGTGAACTATTCCGGCCACACGCCAGGCGCTCATCACCCTTCTGGGTAACCAGTTCTGTTCGTAGAACGATGTGATGAATGAAGCAGTTATGATGAGTTAATGGGAGGGGAGTAGGTGGGGAATACGTACCTCACAGGAGTGGAGGTTTTCGTAAGCCTTTGGGACCATCAGTGAAGGAGTGCAGTGGTAGACGCAGTCTGGTCGGAGTGTTTTGAGAGGAAACTGAGAGAAAGGAACGAAACGGGTTCCTTCTCTGGCCTTCCTTTGTTCCTGCTCGCTCGCTCCATTCCCAAATAGCCATATCTGCATGCATATCGGCTTAAAGACGAATCAGTATATGCCAACCTCTCTGCATAATATGGTGAATAATCCACTGTATATGATCATGTTATAGCTGTAGATAGTTTATCCTATCCTACCTACAGTTTTTGTTTAAATGGATCTTCTCTTTTTCTTTTTTCTTTTTTTTGCAACATCAAAAGGCAACACTGTTCGATCCCTGACTTGACTGATAACCTATGGCCGCACTATCGTCCAAACATTAAATGCGAGGATGGAGTACATGCATGCACTCTTGTGAGCAGGCATGGGGGGGAGAGTCAGACATGTACAGCTCCGCCATATGCAGATGTCCGGTGGCTCTGCATGCATGTAATTGTCTTTTCACCGGATTAATAAATCAAGTGCTGGCCTCCTCACTATTAATTCCTTAAAGAAATAAGGTAAGATAAATTTTAAGGCTAAAAGAAGAGGGTGGGGCGAAGAGAAGAGACTTTTTTTTTTTTACCTTGCTCAGATAACTATTGCCAGATAAAAGCAAGAACTTCTGAAGCTCTGATGGCATCTTTTGTTTCAAGATCTTGTACTTTTCTTTGTGAGGCACCTCTATCTGTCACATGATCATATGGACGGATAAAAACATACATAAGCGAGTATTATTTGCTGTAGGAAAAGAAAACTGTCAAGTAATTGATAAATCAAAACCTGAACTCCGATCTGAGACAGGGCCAAGCACAGAGAGAAAGCCATCTTAGATATTTTCCCTACGAGGAGAACGCTCTCTGTTCCTTTGGGAATGCCGTGGAGAACCACTGCAGTGGCCAAGCTGGTACCGTCCACAATCTTGGCCCTGAGCACGGGGTTCCTCTTAACGTAGAGCATGCCGTACCCGTTCAGCTCATCACCCTGCATCGATGTACATATAATTAATTGCAAGACCTTTTTTTTTCTTAATATCATCACACGATAAGCTCATCGGTTGATTACCTGGTTTAGCAGGCCTAAACTGACCACTTTTGCTCCCTTGCTCTCCGCCTCCAGCACAGCATTCTGAATCAGATCATTTATCTTCTCCTTCTCGGCGACCGAGGAGTACTGCAAGTGAAAAAAAAGAAGAAGAAAAAGGAGAGCACTTGAGCTACCACAGCAGTCGCATGAGATGGAGGATCGATGTGCATTTGTATCTGATAAATTACTTGGAAACTGTATCTTGGCACCACCCAAGTTTCCGCGTGTAGCTTCTTGAACTTATTCCTCTCCGCCGTGAAGGTGGTGGATCCGAAGATCCAAGCGAAAAGAGCCAACGCATACGTGAAGGGCCAGAAGAGCCAGAGACAGCGACGATGCTTGTACGGTCTCGAAGCAAATGAGGCGACACCGATTCGTGAGTGGTACATGGACTGCAAGGAAGTCAAGTGGGTGAGATGGACCACGTCAATTATCTCCTCCTTGTCGTCCCCCACGGATCTTTCGTATAGCTCGTCGGAAGATCCATCCGCCGTGCCATACAGGTGGTCGTATATCGGCATGAACAGCGAGTAATTCGTTCGAAATCTCGTGTGGTGAAGGGAATGAAAACTGCGGGCACGCACAAGCAGCACCAAGAATTAAGTACTTGGATTAGTTTAATGAACTTAAGTGGGAGGGGGGAAGGTATGCAACTGATAAGGTACCATTAACTAAATCGATTATCCATGTCTATATACTTACGAGGGAGTGTACATGAGGTACTTGAGAGGGGGAAACATGGAGAAAAGCCACTTCGGAACCATCTCAAAATTGCAGTGGCCCATGTAGTTCATGAAGTCGATATAAATCAGGTACCCAAACAAAGCAATGATGGATCCTGTTCCTGTTAACGCCGAGGTCACCGGAGGGATTGCAAACAGCAGGAAGTAGACTACCTCTTCAGCAAAGGGGTGGATGACAGCTGCCACAGACACAAATCGATCAGCTTGGTGCATCAATCTATTTTTTTAATTTGGGCTTGAGAGTTGAGATCGATCGAGCTGTTCAATCAGTAACCAGTAAGTAGGTAAGGGATAGTTCCAAATACACAAAGACCAACTCTTTTGTCTTAACTGATTTAACTGATACCGAGGCAAGCAAAACACAAGACGAGGGAATTGCTTTAATTAAAAAGAGATCACGGGCGTATCGAGTTGAAGGCGCCTCACATGTGATTGGCTCAGTGACGATGGATGCGTGGTGGTGGGAATGGTAGCGAGAATAGAGGAAGTGCTGGTGCAAAGCTCTGTGAAACCAGTAGTACAGGAACTCCACAGGCCCAATGTGGAGGAGAACGATGATGGCCACCCCGTTGGAGTCCCACCATGGCAGATGTTGTGCTCCCGGCAACACCATGTTTGCCGTGTAAAGAATCAGGGTTGTCAAGATTATCTGGTCATCCCTGCACCAGTACATATATATATATATACACACACATACAGAGAGAAAGAAAGAAAGAAAGAAGAAGAAACAGAAGCACAGATTTGTGCAAGTCAGTTAAATAAAACTCCTTTAATCCATCAGCCATCGATCGATAGTATGCGTAAAAAAGATATAAGCCACACACCAGTTGCTTTCTCTGTCCACTTGCTCGAAGTCGAGGCTCTTTTCAACTATGCGATGCTTGCCGCTGGCCGTCTTGATGCGGGAGATGGTGATCCACAGCTGAGCATGGAGCAGCCTCAGCAGCAGTGCAGGGAAGATGAGAAAGTTGAAGGCGTCCCTCTCCTCTGGCCTTCCTCGCATGAACTTGTGCGTGCTGTGTGCCAACCATGGAGCCAATAGCAGATACTGATCGAGAACCAAACAGCAACAACAAGAAGAGCAGCAACGGATTAGCATACGCATACACATCAGCTGGAAAAAAAGAGAGGACGGAATGGAGATGGCAAAGATATACCTTCATGTTTCCCAGCTTCTGCCATGGCCAATGGGTGAGAGGACCTGGTTGGCTCGCCATCAGAACCAGCTTCAGCTGCTATCTCTATTCTTCTCCAGAGGGAGCTTCAACTGTGTTATATATGGCAGTGCCCGGTGACATTTTCGATCTTAGTTTCTGCGTCGTATTTATAACGTTTTTCTGTGTTTGGTCCCAATATAGAGGCAGAGAGTGTTAAATTCACGACACTCCAACATATATATATATATAAAAGAGATGAAATAACAAAGTATAAGTCTGCCGGTGCCTAAATTTAGCATTTAATTTTATAGATCCCACCATACATTTTAGGAATACAGCTTTAATTTTGAAACAAACACATCGTAGGTAGCTGGAGCACCAACCTAAATAACAGCATTTTGATGTAATTAGTCCATACCCCGATATTTAAGTCGGATAGAAATATGCTTCAGAGGACAAAGCCTCAGCAGCAGCCAACCAAACGCGTATTTAATGCATACACTACACGTATGGATGTGCATACAGCTACAGATGAAGGATTAAAAATATAATACGAGCAAAAAAAAATCCATTCTCAGCTCTCAGCAATGGGCAGTAAAATGTAAAAGCTATTTCATCTTTTAACCAAGAAGAGTTGCAGAAGGCGGTGGTGGTGGTGCAGCAGGTGGTCCTCCGGCTTCTCCCTTTCCTTCCCCCTTCCCTCCCCAAATACGACCAACCATTCACGTGCTGGCTTGCTGTCACATGCCTGCGCTGCTCCACAGTCCAATCTATTCGTTCATTACGTATCTCCACCATTATACTCTCTTCTTCTTCTTCTTCATTAACAATAATTGCTGGGGACGCGTGACATGTTCGTGTGTCGCAAGTACTCTACGCGAACCAATCGAGTTAAAATATATACCAATTTGCAACTCGATGAACCACCACCATCGTTCTGCGCCGGTTCAGCGGCGCACATCAATCAATGAAACTGCTGGCTGCTTCTGCTGCTGCTGCTGCAATACCCAGCTAGACTAGAACACTATTCTATACGATGGTTCCACCACACAGTCCACAGTCGTGTGTCAGCCTTTGACGAAGACTTCCCCCCTCCCTCTGCGTCCATATTATTCAATAATATATGACTCTGACGACGACGGACATCGCTCTGTTCGCAGAGTGCACCAATTAATTAACACCAGCAACGACGGGTGGGCGGATGTGGACGGACAACCCGCAACGACTGTGAACGTGGACGGCCAACTGTTTACCCCACTGGATGTGGATGGATGCCCGCCTGGGAATTTAAGCCCTCACGTCAAACTGCGGCCAAAGTTTCATCGAAAATTTTAACCTATAATAGCCCGAAAAAGAGAGATGGTAGTCGCCCATTTGCTGCTCACAAAAGTTGTTCGTGCAAGAGGAGAATAAGATGAAGGTGATATCAAATCAGTTGATCGATATACGTCAACCATTGCTTAGACGTGAGTTTATCAAATCAGTTGGTCGTAATCAAAAGTTATTAATTCTGTTTTGGCTCTAGTTAATCTGATTTAATTCAGTTGAACCGATTCATTGAACGGTGGAATCTAAATTTAAAATTTCTATAATATAATATATATTTATATAAAGTACGTGGATCGTGGATGGACATGAGTTGGGCCAAGCCCATTGTAGGTACAGGGGGGAAAGGAATGCTGGAGATGGTAGCCTCTTGGGATGGTATCAACAACTCCCTGGCATTGATTTCTTCCGTAAGGGGAATACATGTTTCCGGCTGAAAAAACAATGCACGGTGGCAAGCAGATTAGCAGAAGCAGCAGATTACCTATGATATAACCAGGATCCAGTTCTAATGGCAGACAAGCAGTTCTAACATGTAATCAGTATCTATATAGCTGGCATGGTTAGCAAGTTGCTAGATACTTTGCTTTGTTACTTACCTGCTGCCCTTCTATTTTCCTATATGGTAAGTCTTCTCACATCCAAATGCTGCACGAGTTTTTTTCTTTCACTAGGGTGCTGCAAGGTTGCTGTTTAATTCATTTGGTTCTTCTTTATGGTCGATGTCATTCTCAAAATACTGCAAGTCATATAATGTATGCAGGAAACATTTTTATGAGGGAAAAAGAGGTCACGGTCACACACACCATTTGCTTATGAGATGAAGTTTAAAACAAACTATTCTGGATATCATTAATATTGAGCTTTCCGTTCCGGGTATTATCGTAATTTAAGAAAGCTTTCAAAATTGATGCAAGTGTGGTGCATTGTGATTTTACTGCTTCCATTGGTAGGCACTGAAGCTTATCCATCAAGTGTTGCTAAGGACAAGGCCTCTTCAATTGTCGTTTAGAGCAACAGAAGTTTCAGACGGTACCTTCTTTAAAGCAACATGAGGCTATGATTCTGAGAGCAAAAGACTTTTGTATCAGCTTGAAAAGTAAGCCTTCATTTTCTGAAGACATCTATCATATATCATGCTGCATGCGAACATGGTTCCGTTGTCACACCCCTACTCTCCGTCGGGCACATAACAACCACCGTATGAGCGATGTCCCACTCATACAAGGCTAACAATACCATATAACTCAAGCATAAATGGAATGTACTACAGTTAAGTTTACTATATAAGTTTACAACTGGCTCATAGGTTTTTACAAAATTGATACAGTCCGTCTACATTATATGTTGTATACATCATACCAATTAAACCGTTCTAATAATGTCCTTCTTTAGCGTTCAACCCTGCTATCCGTCATTCCTCGCAATCTTCTAAGCGGTATCTCGATACCTGCGCGTGGGGAAAAATTTGCATGCGCTAAGTCTTGCCACATAGTGCCTACAGATAGAAACTTCTCCAAGCAAAGTAATGGGCTAACATTTCATGTCCGGATGAGCAACAATTATATCAATATCACATCATAAAATAACAATGAAGGAAGGCATATGAATAATTAAACAATTAAATTTTGAAAGTCTAAATATGTATCTAGAGATTTCTAAGTTTCTAGTTTCAAATACTAGCTCCTAGGGCTGCCTACCTATGCTTAAGGTAAGCCCTGGTCGGGGACTACCCTAAGCCCGTCAATGCCAGTCTAAGTCTCTGCCTAGGCCCATTGTACTGATGTTGGCGGAGAAGGCGGGTGACCGCAGTTCCTTCTCCTTCCAGTCTCGCAAGCCATTTACCCATACCGCACTCCGAGACTATCATATTGTACGTCTTCCATAGACCCTACGATATGAGATACCATGTAACGCTACACTTCTGCTTTACAGTAGGCTCACCTGCTGATATATATATACTCACGGCCTGACCTGCCGGATCCAACACGTGTATAACTCTAGCTGTCCGGACTACCTCCCAAGCCTGCAGGACTCAGTTGAGATATGTCAGCGTCAACAGACACCTTAGTTCTTATGCATAGCGGCTGAAGTGAGCTCCCCGGCTCCCAACACTTTAGTTTCGGATGCATGCCATGGGGATATCTGGCCCATTAGCAAGAATCCCCTTGTTGGTACTCACTGAACGCTAAATGTTGGGTCGGGTGACGCCTCCGCTACCCATCATTAGACTAACACAAATGGTACCTACCATTTGTGAGAAAAATATTGTATTATATAGACTTATATGATTCCTAAATGTTCATGTCCCTAGGAAGTTCAGGTCTATATTTCTAGGTGTTCTAACTAGTTTAGGTTATCATACAAATATGTTACCTAACTAGTTTTGTTTGTCACCTAGCAGGTTCATATGTCATCTATGTGTTCTAGGTTCTTCCTAGTGTCATAAATCATTAGAATTTAAGAACACAAGCATAAGGGAGAACATATCATATAGTATGTCATTCTATAAAGCAGTAACAAAATACACATCACGGACAATATATGAATTTATTAACAACTGCCCACTTGGGAGCTCTACTGCAGTTGCTGTAAACTAGCCGAAACAACAATGCACCTGAGTCCTTTAACTTAGTTTAACAGAAATTTCACGACCTTGCCGTATTTTGTATATCACCGTCGATGCAGATTTAAGAGTGCCCCTACAATCATAAACAGGGCTTACTTTCTACTCTTTTTGTTTAATTATTGTTATCCTTTCCTTTCCTATGACTCAATTTATTCATGTAGGGTGGTTTAGTTTATTGAATAAAATACCTAAATATCCCTGAACGAAACATTCAAGCTAAAGGGAAAATGACAGCTCAAGCGATTTCGGGTGATAAGTAAGCACATGCACATTTTTTTCTACAACATGTTTCATATCAATTTAATATTTTTAATCAAACTTTGCAATAAAAGAATCTAAAATAACTACACAATTAAATTATCTTATCTTAAATAATTCCAATAAAATCAATTCGGCACAAATAAATAACAAATAAAAAGAATGGTTATAACCACAATAATAAATCCTCTAAAAACCTATAAGCTTTCCTTCGGCAACACAGTATATCATGTAAAGGAAAGTAACACTATAAAAATATTATAATAACACAACAATGAAGGGCCACAACAACCTCACTTGTAAAAGAATCATAAAAACAACATAGTCGTCAGAAAAAAAGGAAATAAAATAACAATAAAACCAAAAACAACATTACATCCACGCAATTTTATTGGTTGCTGCTAGACACGCTAGCAACCTATCCACCACTAAAAGTTAAGAATTTAAATTACTGAAATAATTTCACAAGAGTCGGAATCCATCAATTATGTATGTTAAACTCATGGTTATATTGCAGAAAAATTAACTTCATCACAAGATAAATTTCCAACAGTAAAACAGTGAGTCTTAATTAACAACCATCATCCAGTATATTTTTTAATCATCATTAACAAATCCTTAAACCACCAACCCAAATTTATGGACTTTAGCATCAAGGCACAGTGGATATAAACTTTAGAAAATTTTGTTGTACAGTTTAACAACATCATTCACACTTAATCATGTACGCAATTCCATCAAATAACACCAAGGTAATTAATTTAACAAGCAATTACATTGACAAAATATTTCCTTATGTATTAAGCTACCCAAACTCCAATGCATTGGATTTTTCTTAGTAAGAATCGGAAGGGGGAAATGAGGGAACCAACCTAGAGACGAAATCCGACTTAGACGAAGCTTCGTCGGCGCCTTCCTGTCTTCCCGTTCGCTCCCACGCTTCACGTTCGCTCCACGACCTTGCGTAGCCTCGGATCAACGATGCTCTGCCCCCTTGCTCTAATTGTCGGCGAGATGCTGCGGGTTCGGCTCCATGTTGGTCCTTCGGTGGCGTGAGGAGATGGGGAGGAGAGGAGAGAAGGGAGGTGGTGAGGAGGCTTGGGAGTGGAGGAGGCGTCCTGCTGTTTTTGGCAGAGAGGGTGTTGAAGGGAGAGGCCCTCTGTGAGGGCTCGATATAGGGGGGGCTTTTGCCCCTTTCGGTCAACCCCTCTTGTGGAGGTGGATGAAGAGGAGGGGAATGGCAGCGGGAGGCGTCGGCAGAAGGTGGGGAAGGGGGGGGGGGGGGGTGGGGCTTCTGTGATGATTCGGCAAAAGGGGTTCTTCCCCCTTTTGTTAACCTTCTTGTGGAGGGGATCGGGGAAGAGGGGGGGCAACTTTTCAAGTTGCCCCCTTTAGTTATTTCTATTTATTTTTTTTGATTTTTTTTTTTAAGGTTTCAAGTTCTCCCCCTCAATATTTTTGATCCTCCAAAAATAAGACACTTTATGTATCTTTTATTACTCATTCATCAGCCTACTAACAATAGAAGAAAATATATGATAATGTTTACGCTTACAAATCATGAGAAAATAAATGCAGGTACTTTGCTTTGACTTGAGCTTCAGGTTTCCAAGTCACCTCCTCTACTTGTGAGTTCCTGCACATGACTTTTACTAAAGGGATCGTCTTGCATCTCAAAACTTTATTTTATCTGTCAAGGATTTCCACCGCTTGGATCTCATAATTTAAGTCCTTCCTGAGCTCAACTGGAGGAGTCCTCAATACATACAAAGGGTCGTGTATGTATTTATTGAGTATGGACACATGGAACACGTTATGGATGCGTTCCAACTCTGTAGGTAATTCCATACGATAGGCGACTGGCCCTACTGTGGTAATGTTTTTGAAAGGTCCGATATAATGTGGATGCAGCTTCCCTTTTTGATGGAATCGCAGGAGGTCCTTCCACGGGGACACCTTCAAAAATATGAGGTCGCCAACCTGGAACTTTAAAGGCCTGCGGCGATTATCTGCATAACTCTTTTGTCTATCTTGCACAGTTTTGATTCGATCTCTGATAACTCGGATCTTCTCCACCGTCAGGTCGACTAACTTGGTTCCAACTAAGCATCATTCACCAACTTCGTTCCAGCAGATGGGTGTCTTGCACTGCCTCCCATATAGTGCCTCATAAGGAGTCATTCCTATACTGACCTAATAGTTGTTGTTGTAGGCGAACTCTACAAGCGGTAGGTGAGTATCCCAACTCCCGGAGAATTCTAACACATATGCTCTCAACATATCCTCCAAGGTTTGGATGGTGCGCTTAGATTGTCCATCTGTTTGAGGGTGGAAGGCTGTGCTAAATTTTAGTGATGTCTCCAACTCTCTCTGGAATTTAGGCCAAAATCTTGAGGTAAATCTAGGATCCCTGTCTGAAACAATAGATAGTGGAACTCCATGTAAACGAACTACCTCATTGATATACAGCCTGACGAGTTTATCTAAGCTATAAGTGGCTGCAATGGGAAGGAAGTGGGCTGACTTGGTGAGTCGGTCAACCACCACCCAAATCGCATCGTGTTGTCATTGGGTACGAGGAAGGCCGACGACAAAATCCATATTGATATGTTCCCACTTCCATTCAGGTATCGGTAATGGCTAGAGTGTACCACCCGACTTCTGGTGTTCGGCCTTGACCTGTTGACAGACCAAGCATTTGGAGACGAACTCGGCAATATCTTTCTTCATACCGGGCCACCAGTAAGTCTGGCGAATGGTATGATACATTTTTGTGCTCCCTGGATACATCAGGTAAGCCGAGCTATGTGCCTCCTCAAGGATCTGTCGTCGAAGGTCGGCATCATGCGGTATGCAGAGTTTGCCTCTTAATAGCAATGCCCTGTCATTCCTCAAACTGTATTCTTCTCCCTAACCACTCTGCACTTTTTATATCTGGATGTTCAACTTTGGGTCAGATTTTTGTTTCTCTACTAGACTATCTCCCAAGGTAGGTCTCACTATGAACTGTGCTAGTAGGCCTCCATGAGGACCAAGTTATAGCTCTGTACCTAAAGCTTGAAGGTCTCGTAGTAGAGGGAGATAAGACTCCCGAATGTAGGATAACGTGGTAGTAGACTTCCTACTAAGTGCATCTGCTACTACGTTGGTCTTGCCTGGGTGATAATCGATTACTAAGTCGTAATCTTTGATCAATTCTAACCATCTCCTTTACTGCAGGTTTAACTCTCTCTGAGTTAGCAAATACTATAAGCTTTTGTGGTCAGTGTATATATGACATTGCTCCCCATATAGATAATGTATTCATATCTTTAGAGCAAGGACTATAGCTGCCAGTTCCAAATTATGGGTAGGGTAGTTCGTCTCATGCTTCTTCAATTGTCGGGAAGCATAAGTAACTACTTTCCCATTTTGCATCAGCACACAACCAAGGCCATGCTTCGAGGCATCATTGAATATGACATATTCGGTGCCACTAACCGGAAGAGTAAGGACCGGTGCAGTGGTTAACCGAGTCTTTAGTTCTTGGAAGCTGTCCTCGCAGGCTTGGGTCCACTGGAACTTTGCATCCTTCCTAGTTAACTTAGTCATTGGAGCTGCAATGCGTGAGAAATCGTGGACAAAACATCTACAATATCCGGCTAGCCTGAGGAAACTTCACACTTCTATCGCGTTCTTTGGCAGCTCCCATTTAGTGACCGCTTCAATCTTGGCTGGATCTACTTGAATTCCCTTGTTGTTCACTATGTGTCTGAGGAAACCTACTTGGTTTAGCCAAAATTCACACTTAGAGAATTTTGCATACAACTGGTTTTCTCTAAGCAGTTGAAGGGCGGTTCTGAGATGATGAGCGTGCTCCTCATTATTCCCCAAGTAGATAAGTATGTCATCAAACAATGGCGAACTTATCTAAGTACTCGTGGAATACTTGGTGCATCAGATCCATTAACGCTGCTGGTGCATTATGAGTCCAAAGGACATAACTAGAAACTCGTAGTGCCCATAGCGAGTCCTGAAGGTGATTTTCGGCACGTCTTTGTCTCTGATTCTTAGTTGATGATACCCAGACCGCAGGTCTATCTTCGAGAATACCTTCGCACCTTGCAGCTGATCAAATAAATCATCAATTCGGAGTAGTGGATATTAGTTCTAAATGGTGACCTTGTTCAGTTGTCGGTAGTCGATACATATCCGCATGGTTCCATCTTTTTTCTTGACGAATAAAACTGGTGCTCCCCGAAGAGATACACTGATGCGAATAAATCCCTTATCCACTAGATCCTATAATTGTATCTTCAATTCTTTTAACTCTGCCAGTGCCATTCATAGGGTGGCTTGGAAATTAGTAGTGTCCCAAGCACCAAGTCAATACAGAAGTCTACCGCTCTTGCTGGAGGTAATCCTGGTAAGTCCTTAGGAAATACATCCAGAAATTCCTTAATAATCGAAATGTCCTCCAGCTTGGCATCCTTCTATCTCGTATCAATGACATGCGCAAGGTACCCATGATAACCCTTCTGTAAGAATTTCCTAGCTATTACCACCGAGATCACACTAGTTGGCAGTATGCGGCGATCTCCCATGAAGGTCAAGCCGAGATGCCTTGGGTTTCTGAACTCTACGGTCTTGATGAAGCAATTCACCAATGCCCTATGAGCCGTGAGCCAATCAATACCAAGGATCACGTCAAAGTCCGAGATGTCCAGCGGGATTAAATCAGCCATTAGCTCTACCTCCTTGACGGTCACAAGGCAGGCTCGATAGACCTGATTCCTGAGTATTTGTCCACCAAGGGGTGTTGAGACTATCAACTTATACCCGAGCATTTCTAGTGACTTGTGAGCTCGCTTAGAGAATGTTATACTGACATACGATTTCTGTGATCCGGTATCAATTAAGACTCGAGCCAAGGAACCGAATAAAATCATAGAACCTACTCACAAAATACATCAAAAAAAAATAAATCTTAAATTTTTATTGAACTGATGAATCCAACAAAAGTTCCTTATTTGTTAAAACAATTGAAAGAATAAAATGAAATATGTTTTAAAGCAAAATAAACATGATCTTAGTACTCATCTTGATGGGAAATGTTACCGGTGATAACATCTGGGTTCACTTGTGTGTCGGTACTATCCATTGTGAATATGCGAGTATGCGTGCGTGATGGAGGTGCCTGTGACTGCTGTCCAGATCTAGCTGGTGGTGGTTTGCTTGGTACTGCGGTGGAGGGGGTACGAAGAGATGGGGTAGTGGAACGACCTCGACTAACACGTCCCGACACTGACTGTTGTGATGCTATCTAGTTCCTCAATTGTGGGCAGTTGGGACGAATATGCCCTGCCTGACAACACTGATAGCAAGTGACATATCGGCACGGTCCTGTGCTCACTCGAGTGCAGTGGCAGCAAACTGGAGGAGGGTTTGTCGACATCCCGGCGGTAGGGGATGGTCCATGAGAAGGTGGCCTCGAACGACTCAGTATAGGTTGATAAGCTGTCCCTCATACCGAGGGTGTAGTGGGGGAACTGATAACGACTGAAGTCGTAGGTGGGGGGGATATTGGCTTCAATTTTTGCTAACTGTGACTACTTTGTGGGGCTTGTTGCTTCCTCTTTTTACCTTCCCCTTTCCCCCTCAGTTCTTGTACAACCCGCTCCACCTCGATAGCATCATTTACAATCTCCCTGAAGCTTGCAGTCTTTGTGAGAACTATTCATGAGCAGATAGACACGTCCAGTCCCCACTTGAACCTCTTGCAATGGTATGCTTCAAAGTGCACCACCTCAAGAACAAGGGCTGATAGTCGGCTAAACTCTATCGAGTACTCCTTTACCGACCTCCCATTTTGCTTACAGTCAAGGAACTCCCATATATTATCATCATGTTGCAGCTTTATGTAGTATTCAATGTCAAGCTCTTCTGTGAATATAGCCCACGTGATTGTAGTGTTGACTCTGGCCTTCGGTGCATTCTACTAAACTTTAGCATCTCCTGTCAACAGATGACGTGCCACACTGACTCTTCCACTGTCGGGAATGCCCATCTCCTCAGTAACTTGGCTCAAGTTGTCAAGCCACATATGGGCTTCCTGAGAGTCGGAGGACCCAGAGAACTCATGGCAACCCAACCGCTCTGCATCCCGGAGCCAGGCTGCCACCTGTCTAGTATGGTTATGGACACCATACTCAGTAGTAGCTGTGGTGTCTATGCCACCACTAGGAGTTGCTTGATACGCCACCGGAGTGGGTAATATCGGTGTAGCCGGCAAGGGGGTATGTACCGACGTAACTATTGGTGGGATTACTGGAAATGGTCCTGGTGTAACCTTCGCTGGTGCTGGTGCCTGTACCGGTGGGGCTGTAGGCATTGCAACTAGTGTCGGTGGTTGTTGTTGAAATCCGAGCAGAAATTCGCTTATCACTTCTCGCATCATTGCCCTCATAACTTCCCTAAGATCCTGCTGTCCACTGCTAGCATGTGATGATGAAGCTGTGGGGCCAGACTCAGTCTCCTCTTGCATCTCTGACTGTTCAGGTCCAATGATCGGTGCGGGTTGTGCTTGCGGCTGAACTTCTGCAGTTGGTCCTATGGGTACAGGTTCAAGCACTGGCGGTACTAACTGCACTCGCGGTACTGGCTGCACTAGCGGTATCGGCTGCACAGGCTGCACCGGCTACACCAGCTGTACCGGCTACATCGGCTACTGCCCTAGCTGAACCTGGGAAGGTTGCGTGGGCCCAGCTGCAGTGGATGATTGCCCTGTCAGATTCTTGCGAGGCCTTCCTCGTCCTCGCTTCTTCGTCTGGGCCGATCCTGTCTGGGCTCCTCCTGACCTAATTTTCCCCGCCATCTACATCAGGTCGAGCCTTTGATGAATTTCTAAGTAAATATATTAGGTACACAAGTGTCTATGGTGGTTTATTAACCTCTAATTTGTACAGCCAAATGTCAAAGATTATAACAGAAAGTGAGGTAATCAGTATTAAACAAAGCAAGCAATGTCAAACAAGACAAGCAAAGCAAGCACAACAACTAAGAAAACAACATCATATTTTTCGCTCTACTTCTCTGATAAATTTTTGTTTGTGTATTTATGGACTGTATCCGGTATGGGTTGTGTCAACCTATATGTGTCCCTGATTATTGATCTTCTAGATTAAATCCTAGGTATTTTTCAACTTTGCTCTGATACCACTGTAATTATCACGCCCCGACCCTCTCTTGGGCACATGACAACTGCCGTATGAGCGATGTCCCACTCATATAAGACTAACAATACCATATAACTCAAGCATAAATGGAATGTTCTACAGTTAAGTTCACTATATAAGTTTACAACTGGCTCATAAATTCTTACAAAATTGATACAGCTCGTCTACATTATATGTTATATACATCATATCAATTAAATCGTTCTAATAATGTCCTTCTTTAGCGTTCAACCCTGCTACCCGTCATTCCTCCCAATCTTCTAAGCGGTATCTCGATACCTGCGCGTGGGGGAAAATTTGCAAACTTCTCCAAGCAAAGTAATGGGCTAACATTTTATGTCCCGATGAGCAACAATTATATCAATATCACATCATAAAATAACAATGAAGGAAGGCATACAAATAATTAAATAATTAAATTTTGAAACTCTAAATATGTATCTAGAGATTTCTAAGTTTCTAGTTTCAAATATTAGCTCCTAGGGCTGCCTACCTATGCTTAAGGTAAGCCCTGGCCAGGGACTACCCTAAGCCCATCAATGTCAGTCTAAGTCTCTGCCTAGACCTATTGCACTGACGTTGGCGGAGAAGGCGGGTGACCGCGCTTCCTTCTCCTCCTAGTCTCAGGAGTCGTTTACCCTTACCGCATTCCGAGACTATCGTATAATACGTCTCCCATAGACCCTACGATGCAAGACACCATGTAGCGCTACACTTCTGCTTTACAGCAGGGTCACCTGCTGACATATATATACTCACGGCCTGACCTGTCGGATCCAACACGTGTATAACTCTGGCTGTCCCGACTACTTCCCAAGCCTACAGGACTTAGTTGAGATATGTCAGTGTTAACAGACACCTTAGTCCTTAGGCATATCAGCTGAAGTGAGCTCCCCGGCTCCCAAAACTTTAGTTTTCGATGCATGCCATGGGGATATCTGGCCCGTTGGCGAGAACCCCCTTGTTGGTACTCACCGAATGTTAAAGGTTGGGTCGGGTGATGCCTCCGCTACCCATCATTAGACTAACACAAATAGTACCTACTATTTGTGAGAGAAATACTGTGTTATATAGACCTATATGATTCCTAGAAGTTCATGTCCCTAAGAAGTTCAGGTTTATATTTCTAGGTGTTCTAACTAGTTTAGGTTATCATGCAAATATGTCACATAACTAGTTTTATTTGTCACCTAGCAGGCTCATATGTCATCTATGTGTTCTAGGTTCTTTCTAATGTCATACACCATTAGAATTTAAGAACACAAGCATAAGGGAGAACATATCATATAACATATCATTGTAATTAATTTACATTCTATAAAACAGTAACAAAATGCACATCACGGACAGTATAGGAATTTATTAACAACTACCCACTTGGGAGCTCTACTACAGCGGCTGTAAACTAGCCGAAACAACAATGCACATGAGTCCTTTAACTTAGCTTAACAGGAATTTCATGGTCTTGCCGTATTTTTTATATCACCATCGATGCAGATTTAAGAGTGCCCCTACAATCATAAACATGGTTTACTTTCTACCCTTTTTGTTTAATTGTTGCTATCCTTCCCTTTCCTATGACTCAATTTATTCACGTAGGGTGGTTTAGTTTATTGAAAAAAATACCTAAATATCCTTGAACGAAACTTTCAAGCTAAAGGAAAAATGACAGCTCAAGTGATTTCGGGTGATAAGTAAGCACATGCACATTTATTTCTATATATTTCATATAAATCTAATATTTTTAATCAAACTGTGCAATAAAAAAATCTAAAATAACTACACAATTAATTGTCTTGGTAAATGAAGGATATCTCCATTTTCAATTGGTTGTATCTTAAATAATACCAATAAAATCAATTCGGCACAGATAAATAACAAAAAAAAAGAATCGTTATAACCACAATAATAAATTCTCTAAAAACCTATAAGCTTTCCTTCGACAACACCACGTATATCATGTAAAGGAAAGTAACACTATAAAAATATTATAATAACACAACAATGAAGGGCCACAACAACCTCACTTGTAAAAGAATCATAAAAACAACATAGTCGTCAAAAAAAAAGGAAAAATAATAATAATAAAACCAACAACAACATTACATCCACGCAATCTTATTGGTTGCTGCGAGACACGCCAGCAACCTATCCACCACTAAGAGTTAAGAATTTAAATCACCGAAATAATTTCACAAGAGTCGGAATCCATCAATTATGTATGTTAAACTCATGGTTATATTGCTATAAAAATCAACTTCATCACAAGATAAATTTCCAATTATCATCCAGTATATTTTTCAGTCATCATTAACAAATCCTTAAACCACCAACCCAAATTTATGGACCTTAGCATCAAGGCACAATAGATATAAAATTTAGGAAATTTTGTTGTACAGTTTAACAACATCATTCACACTTAATCATGCACGCAATTCCATCAAATAACACCAAGGTAATTAATTTAACAAGCAATTACATTGACAAAATATTTCTCTTATGTATTAAGCTACCCAAACCCCAATGCATTGGATTTTTCTTAGTAAGAATCGGAAAGGGGAAATGAGGGAACCAACCTAGAGACGAAATCTGACTTGGACGAAGCTTCGTCGGCGCCTTCCTATCTTCCCATTCGCTCCCATGCTTCACGTTCGCTCCACGACCTTGCATAGCCTCGAATCAACGATGTTCTGCCCCCTTGCTCCAATTGTCGGCGAGATGCTACGGGTTTGGCTCCATGCTGGTCCTTCGGTGGCGTGAGGAGATGGGGACGAAAGAAGAGAAGGGAGGTGGTGAGGAGGCTTGGGAGTGGAGGAGGCGTCCTGCTGTCTTCGGCAGAGAGGGCGGTGAAGGGAGAGGCCCTCTATGAGGGCTCGATATAGGGGGGGCTTTTGCCCTTTTCAGTCAACCCCTCTTGTGGAGGGGGATCGGACAGAGGAGGGGGATGAAGAGTAGGGGAATGGCAGCAGGAGGCGTCAGCAAAAAGTGGGAAAGGGAGGGGGGCTTCTGTGATGGTTCGGCAAAAGGGGTTCTTCCCCCTTTTGTTAACCCTCCTATGGGGGGTATCGAGCAGAGAGGGGGGGCAACTTTCCAAGTTGCCCCCTTTAGTTATTTCTATTTTTTTTAAAAGGTTACATCTGTAGTAAAGTTTGTGATCATTTGATGTCTCGATAGATTTACTTCCTTTTTTTTTATCAATTGTGAGAATAGATACCTTTTTCTATACTGACCGTGCGTCACACTAGTAAGGTTCCAGCCACAAGGGGCGTGGCCGAGAGATAGAGGATGCCCGAGCAATGAGCTATGTTGCTCAGGCAAATCTCGGAATTCTACCTCAAAGTATTCGGATAAGGACTTGGTGAGCCAGCTGAAGACAAAGGCTCGAATTCTCCTAAGTACCAGGCGAGTTGACGAGTGAACCCTAGAGGTTTTCCTCTTTTCTACCTAAATGGTAAAGCAGCAGACAATAAAGGCTGTGCCCAAGGCATTGGTGCAAGCTAAAGACTTCACCGCAAAACCAATGAGCAAAGCCAAGGTTGACCCGAACAAAGTTGGTCCGACCGCACGACCGACTCAAGGCCGGCCGAATGAGCAACCCAGCAGTAGGTGCAGTGCACATGGCTCACTGCACAGCAACGGAGCCATGCGAGCGCAGCAGCACTCGTATGCCGCACGGCCAAGTCAGCGGGTCAATATCCCACAAGTCGTCGAGCAAGGATGACTCAAGGCGTGTAGGTATGGGCGCATTAATGGGGCCGGACAGCACCCATGCTCCTTGGACGCGCGGGTAAAAACTCCACCCATTGGCTAAGGCAAAGAGGAGGAGAGTAGTCGACCAAGGTAGAGGAAGCACTCGAGCAGAGCAGCAGCAAGCAGGCGGTCAGCCGGAGCAAGCAGCATACCAGCCAAGCACGCAGCGAGCAGACAACGGAGCCAGCTGAGCTTGCAGCAAGCAAGGCAGGGGAGCAAGCTGAGCACGCAATGGAGCTAGCCGCAGAGCAGGCGGTTGAGGGAGAGGGCAACGCACGAGTAAGGCGAAGTTGTGCCTCGACCAAGAAGGGTTCGAGCACCTGCCAACCGAGCAAGAAGAGGAGCTTCCGAGCCTTCTTGCTCGAAGGGTTCCCGTTGTCGGAGGGGTTTGTCCTCAGTGACTCTTTTGCTTGTAAAATTTGCAGATAGTTGAGGTTTCGGGAGGCTTTAATGGTGCAGCACCAGCTAAATACATTTCCCCTATTTCGGAGAAATCTTATTATCCACGTGAGTTGCCAAGGTCCAAGCACTTATGTTCGGTCCAAGCTTCTGCACCACGCGCAAAGGGAAGGAGTCGCTCGCACACGCGCAAGTCTTACAGTGCTGTGCTGTGCCGCAAGTCTGTCACACTGGTATCAGAGCATAGCTTGACGCTCAGCGGACGACCGAAGACACAGCAAACCCCCTTGCCTGTCCGTCCTCAAGGAGTGAGGATGCTAGCTGAAGAATCTGGCGAGCGATCCCAGCGAGAAACCAAACCAGACCATGGTAGATGCTTGTCCGAGGGACGGGTTCGCCGACCGGCTGCAAGCCTTAGAGAAGTGGGTCGGTGCCCCAGATGTACCAAGAGAAGGCAGCTCAACTCAGATCACTTTGCATGACTGGCTAGAAGAGCTCTACGAAGCCTTGGAGACTCTTGCAATAGAGGAATTTCCTCCGCGCCGAGCTACAAGTGGCAACAGCTTCGGCGGGACGTGCAGCAACTGCCCCGCCTGAGCACGAGTCCGCGGAGCTTCGCACACTTCGCCGGGAGTTCGATGCCTTCCAAGCGGGGCTTCTCCAAGCCCCAACCATGCACACCCAGCCACGACCAACGCCGCGCGTGCCCATCCCATCCGTATCTCAAGGGCATGCGCGGCAAAGAAGTTGGAGAACTACTTGTGGGACATGGAGCAATACTTCGTAGTTGCCCACATCGAACAATCCGAGCAAGTTCTCACAATCGCCGCATACTTGGTGGGTGATGCCAAACTTTTGTGGAGCATGGAGACGGACCCAAATACTGCGGAAACCGCTAAGCCCATTATTCGATGAGCTGACATGAAGGAAGCACTACGCCAGCAGTTCTTCCCCCAGAATGCAGCTAAGGCAGCCTGACATCACCTACGACATCTTCGACAGACAGATCCATTCGGGAGTACATCCAAAACTTCAATGCAATAATCTTGGACCTAAGGAACATAGCCGAAGTAGACAAGTTATATGCATTCCTCTGTGGCCTTTAGCCATGGGCTAGTGACGAACTGGAGCGAAGGAATGTCACCACCCTACGCGAGGCTTTGCTAACCGCGGAGGGGTTGATGGATAAGAAGTCGGGCATGGCTTCTCGTCCAGTTGAGGTCGACGGACCACAACGTCAATGCAGTTTACCACAGCAGCATGGGCAACGTCCTCCACCATGTCCGCGGGGAAGAGCTGCAGCCGCAGCTATGCGCAAGCGGGGTCAAGGGGCTCGAAAGTTTGCCTATGATCGAGGCAGGGGCCCTGCGCAAGGGCTGAGGTGCGACATTTGCAAGGGGCCACACTTCATGTGAAGATATCCGCATAAGGAGCGCATAGCGTCCGCGATTCAAGCAGAAATTGAAGCAGCCGCACCTGCACCTGCACCCGCACCCGAAGGCAACACCTTGGTGCGTGTTGCACCCTTGTAACGGCTCAATGCCGCACAACGCCAAGCAGCACACCTACATCCGCGACTCATGTATGTCACCTTGGAGCTCAATGGGCAGCCCTACAGAGCAATGGTCGACACGAGCACGACGTATAACTTCATCAGCCTTGAGCTCGCCTAATAGTTGCAGCTATGCATGGTGGACAGTCCCATGCATGTCAAGATGGTGAATGCTCGGCCAGTTGGAGTTACAGGCATCGTGCGACATGTGCCTACGATCATGGGGCATTGGTACGGCACCATCGACTTCGCAGCCATTCCATTGGATGATTTCAGACTAATACTAGGTTCTGAATTTTTGCTGCAGACCCGAGCCATTGTAGCACCTTGCATTGCAGGACTGATGCTACTCGAGCCACCGCATGCTGGATTCATCAAGGCATACCCGCACGAGGAGATGGCGAGCGCGACATCTTCTGCTGGCCCAACTTCGCACAAGACTGCATTGGTCTCGGCTATGCAACTAGTCCGAGGCATGAAGCAAAGCGAGGCTACCTTTGTGGCCACAATACGCAAGGAGCCTTCGCTCGGTCCGGATGAGCATCCAATTCCCGCAGAAGCTCAGGCCGTGATCGAGTTTGACGACTGCATACCTGACCAATTATCACGGACATTACCACCTCGAAGGCCAACCAACCATCATATTGAGTTATTTCCAGGGACTAAGGTGTCTGCCCAAGCGCCTTACCACATGGCCCCAACCAAATTGGAGGAACTGAAGAAATAGTTGGATGACCTCCTTGAAGCGGGATTGATCCGGCCATCTAAGGCATCATTTGGTGCGTCGATGCTCTTTCAGAAGAAGAAATATGGCACATTGTGCATGTGCGTGGACTACTATGTGCTGAACAAAGTCACGATGAAGAACAGGTATCCCATTCCCCTTATTGCCGACTTGTTTGATCGACTAACCCGTGCTCGAGCCTGCACGGGTATTGGCAAGTGTGGATTGCCGAAGGAGATGAGGCCAAGACAGCCTGCGTGACTAGATACGGGTCATACGAGTTCTTAGTCATGCCATTCGGCCTGACCAATGCACCAACGACATTTTACAACTGGATGACTGATGTATTCCATGAGTATCTCAACCACTTTGTCGTTGTTTATTTAGATGACATCGTTGTGTATTTCAGGGATATGAACGAGCATTTGCAGCATCTTAGAGTTGTTTTCATAAAGTTAAGACAGCAGTAATTATACTTGCGGAGGGACAAATGCGAGTTTGCCCAAGACGAGATCTCATTCTTAGGGCATTGCATTGGAGGCAGCATTGTCTGGATGGAGCTGGACAAGATCAAGGCCATCTACGATTGGCCTACACCGATGAATCCAACCAAGCTGAGATCGTTCTTGGGACTAGCCAACTACTACCAGAAGTTTGTCCGAGGATTCGCCCAGCTAGCCGCCCCACTTACAAACTTGTTGCACAAGGAATGCGACTGGGTCTAGATGCCCAGTGCCAAGCAGCTATTGAGGAACTCAAGCAAAGGCTTATCACCAAGCCTGTGCTGAAGTTACCAGACTTCAACTAGCCTTTTGAAGTCATTATCGATGCGTCGGAGCGAGCACTTGGGGGCATGCTTGTCCAAGGAGGCCACCCGGTGGCCTATGAGAGTCGCAAGCTCAACCCAGCCGAGCAGCGTTATAGTGCACACGAGCGAGAAATGCTCATTGTGGTGCATTATCTTCGGACTTGGCGGGTCTATTTGCTGAACCATCCCTTTGTGGTGCGAACCAACAACATCGCAAATACTTTCTTCATGACTCAGAAGAAGCTGTCGGTGAAGCAGGCTCATTGGCAAGAGTTGCTCGCCGAGTTTGATTTCCAGTGGGAGCATCGGCCTGGTCGACATAACCAGGCCGCGGATGCTCTCAGCCGAAGACTTAGCATGATCACCACGCGTGCCATCAGCGATCTGACACAGTTGATCCAGACTGCTGTTGAGAAGGACAAGCTTTATCAAGCCTTGTTGGACAAAGCGCGTGCAGGCGAAAGCTAGCGCTTCTAGATCGACAAAGTCGGCCTGCTACAGACCATTGGTGGGCGACATGTGATCCCGGCTTCGACCCAGCTCCAACGGACATTGATGTCCAAGTGCCACGACTCGACTTGGGCAGGCCACCTAGGAGTCGAGCGGACGTGCAATCTCTTAGCACACTCGTATTATTGGCCACATATGGAGCGCGATATTGAGGCATTTGTCAAGATCTGCGGCACTTGTCAAAGGGACAAGATAGAGCACACTCGACCGGCTAGACTATTGCAACCTCTACCCGTACCCAGCCGACAATGGACTTCAATTTCAATGGATTTTATGAAGTCTTTTCCGAAAGTTGATGGATTTTCTACTGTCCTTGTTGTCGTTGACAGGTTCAACAAGTTTATTGTGTTCATCCCAACAACCGAGCGGGCAACGACCGAGGAGATGGCCACACTTTTCTTCTGACATGTGGTGCGATACTTTGGATTGCCGGAGGATATAGTCAGCGACAGGGATTCCCGATTCACAGGGCGGTTCTGGACCGCATTGTTCGAGCAGTTGGGAGCCAAGCTCAAGTTCTCCACTGTGAACCATCAGCAGACGGATGGCCAGACCAAGCACATCAACGCCCTGCTGGAGGAGTATTTGAGGCACTTTATGACAGCCTCGCAACGCAATTGGGTAATTCTTTTAGACGCTGCCTAGTTTTCATATATCATACATTGCTCATCTGCTATAGGTAAGTCGTCGTTCGAACTTGTCTTTGGGCAACAACCACTCTTCCTAGCAGAGTTGGCCCAAGCGACAAGCAGGGGAAGATGTCCTGCTGCCTCCAAGTTCACTCGAGACCGTGGGGAATAGATTGCCGAGGCAAGGAGTAGCCCTGAGCGTGCAGCACATCGAATGAAGAAGCGCGCGAACAGGCATCGGACACCTCGAGAATTCAAGTAGGGCGACTTGGTTCTGTTAAAGCTAACACCCCAAATGTGCAAGAAGGCCCGAAGGACCAAGCTGCACAAAGGATTGATCCCAAAGTTTGATGGACCTTTTCTAGTTGTGCATAGGGGTTGGAGAAGTTACCTATCAACTCCAACTATCATCCCAACTACGCATCCATCTGACATTTCATGTGTCATTCTTGAAGACTTTCCACCAAGATGCAGATCTAGGCCCCATGCAAGTCACCCGACCTCACCCAGCGGTTACAATCGAGTTCAGCAAGAAAGCTGAGAAGATTTTGGGAAGAAGGACAACCCAATAATGCAATAAAAAAATAAGATCTAATGGAAGGACCTACCAGCATCAGAAGCAAGCTGGGAAAGAGATGCCACTTTGTGGCAATTTGAGGATTTGATCCGGGGCTACCTCGATAGAGAGTCGACATGGTCGTCGACGGCTTCACGGGGGGAGCCTTGTCACACCAGTGAGGTTCCAGCCACAAGGGACATGGCCGAGAGATGGAGGCACGCCCGAGCCATGGGCTATGTTGCTTAGGCAAATCTCGGAATTCCACCTCAAAGTATTCGAACAAGAACTTGGTGAGCCAGCTGAAGACAAAAGCTCGAATTTGCCTAAATACCAGGCGAGTTGATGAGTGAACCTTGGAGGTTTTCCTCTTTTCCACCTAAGTGGTAAACCAGCAGGCAACAAAAGTTGCGCCCAAGGTATTGGTGCAAGCTAAAGACTTAGTCGTAAAACCAATTAGCAAAGCCAAGGTTGACTCGAGCAAAGTTGGTCCGACCGCACGACCGGCTCAAGGTCGGCCGGATGAGCAACCCAACAGTAGGTGTAGCATGCGTGGCGCACTGCACAGCAACAGAGCCATGTGAGCGCAGCAGCACGCGTGCGCCGCACGGCCAAGTCAGCGGATCAACAACCCAAAAGTCGTCGAGCAAGGATGACTCAAGACGTGCAGGTATAGGTGCATTAATGGGGCCGGATATTGCCCATGCTCCTTGGACGTGCGGGTAAAAACTCCACCCATTGGCTAATGCAAAGAGGAGAGCAGTCAAACAAGGCAGAGGAAGCACTCGAGTAGAGGGAGCACTCGAGCAGAGCAGCAGCGAGCAGGTGGTCAGCCGGAGCAAGGAGCAAAGCTAGCCAAGCACGCAGCGAGCAGGCAGCGGAGCTAGCTGAGCAAGTAGCAAGCAAGGCGGCGGAGCAAGCTGAGCATGCAACGGAGCTAGCCGCAGAGCAGGCGGCCGAGGGAGAGGGCGACACACAAGTAAGGCGAAGTCGTGCCTCGACCAAGAAGGGTTCGAGCACCTGCCAACCGAGCAAGAAGAGAGGCTTCCGAGTCTTCTTGCTCAAGGGAGTCCCGTTGTCGGAGGGGTTTGTCATCGGCGACTCTTTTGCTTGTAAAAGTTACAGATAGTTGAGGTTTTGGGGGGTTTAACGGTGCAGCGCCGGCTGCATACCTTTCTCCCATTTCGGAGAAATCTTGCTGTATGCATGGGTTGCCAAGGCCCAAGCGCATATGTTCGGTCCAAGCTTCCGCATCACGCGCAAAGCAAAGGAGTCGCTCGCGCGCGCGCAAGGCTTACAGTGCGCCCCAGCCGCGTTGTGCCACACAACTGACGCCCACACGTAGAAAATTTTGGGCATTCTTTGATCGGTGTGTCACACCATGGGCCCACAAAAAAATGAAGGATATAAATAACAAAAGGTTGGGGACCTCATTTTGCTTCTTTTACTTTCATCCAAGGCTTTTCCTCCACCCTTTGCTTTGATGTAGTTATCACAAATGCCATTAGAATGGAATAGTGTTGCTGGTTTTCCCCACCATTGTTAGTGATGTTATCTCTTGGTAATCAATTGTTTTCCATTTTTATTTTTCAGATAGCTCAGTAAATATGGCCTTCTGTAGTTTGGTTACATTCTATTCTCTGATATTCCAACATATAAACATTCATAAAATGTGTCATTATCTTAATCAGCAGCAGCAAGTCAGTCCCTGCTGGCTTGCTTGCAGTGGGATTAGCAATGCAGCTTTTCTCTTGTTTTATGCCTGCAGTTTTATGTTCAATCGTCTGTCCAATGTCTTAATTGATGAATTAGTGGATAACTATACAATTGGCTAATTGGAGTTGCTATAATCATCAGCCGAAGCACTTTACTCAGGCAAAAATGTGTTTTTGTGAATCATGTGAGGCAGACAAGCAAATTCAACTTACACAACTTAGAGACGATCCTAAAATCAACTAAATGTGTTACATTCTGTTCCAGGCAGGAAATAGATTACGATGGAGTAAAGCACAGGAGGTAGCAAAAGTAAATTTTACTTGCCATTTAGAAAGCTCTAGGACGACATCGCAGAGATAATTAGATGAACCCGATCGAAATGGCTGTAAAGCAAATATCTGTTTAACATAGATGTCTTTTATTCAAAACAACCGATGAAATTTCGATGTTCAAGGATGCTGGGTTCATTTCTTTCGGAGGTCAATTCCAGCCTTCTTAGCAACAGCATCCAAGCCATTCTTCTCAATGGTCTTCAGTGCCTTGGTTGACAAGCGGAGCTTAAGATATCTCTTCCCGGCCTCCCACCAGACCCTCTTGTACTGTAAATTAACAAACTGCAACTTCTTTGTCTTGTGATTCGAGAATGAGACTTTATTAGCTCTGTTTGCCTTTTTCCCAGTGAATGGGCACACCCGACCTGAGAAAACCAAAACGAGGGTTCACTTGTCATCTCAAGCATAATAGAGGTAACGAGTAGTTCGCCAAGACTGAAGATTTCTTTACCATGAAGCTTTTTTTCAAGGGGGTCGCACAATGCTTGGTTGGTGGCAGAATAGGCGCCCAACTTAATCATATAAATGACTTACTGCATTCTAAATTACAACAGAAAACCGCATGCAAAATGCACAGTAGCTATGAGATAAGTTGCATCTACATCTAATATAAGACAATCACGTAAATACAGAATCTAAATATAATCAAAATCCAATTACAAAGCATCAAAGAAAGAACAACGTTCGGAAGTTGGAACCGGAAACTAGAGAGAATGTAAATTATTAATGACACTTGGCCTGTATGTAGATACGTTTTTCTGTGACGTAAGAAGAGATGTTAAAATATTTGTATGTTTGTGTGAGTGTGTGTTTTGGCCACTTAGTGCACATCTGTGCTGAGCATCTCTTAGTCCTTGCTCTGTGTGTGCATCATATTCCTTCTAGAAGGCATACATCAGCAAAAAGAAGTAAGATGTCAATCCTAACGGAACATGGTAACTGAGACTTCTTTTTGCACACACAAGTCAACAGCTCGTCTCAATATAGATAGATGGTTCCGTCATAACGATGATACCATAGATCTGCCAGGTGGGATTTTATTGACTGAATAAACAAAAATTCAAGCACTTGACAGAAAACAACCAACCATCTAAAGATTCTTATTAATACATTGTAGTTCATTCAAATGAGCAGGGCTTACGTGAGGCGTTGTTATACGTTTGAGAGATAATTTAATCATTGAGTATTTGAAGTATATATTATACCATGCTACTAAACTAATAAAGATGTGGATTTTAGCTTGTAAGCACGGAAACAATAATTCTCATACAGGATCTTAAATTATGAATAATCACAGCAACAGTTTTAATCCTGTTTGAAGTTTTCGAACCTAAATTGTCAACTCTAGCCTCTCTAATCAAAATGGAAAGAACCTATGGCTAAACTTGATGAATCTACCGATGCAAAATTGCACATCACAATAGAGTTTCGATTCACGGAGGGGAATGTGGTGGAGATTGGAGAGACGATGGTTAATAGCAGGGAGTGGCAGACAGTATCAAAAATGGGCAGCCCGATCTCTTTTATTCTCCTACTAAAACGATAAAAACTAGTAGAGCATCAATCATACTTGCAAAGAAATAGGTGGATTGAGGGGGTGGAGAGATTCACTTACGGGCAACAACCGGATGAAATGGATGCGCAGAAGAATCGAGCGGAGGCGGGGAGGTGACGACGGTGGCGCTGAGAAGGGGGAAGCCGATCAACTGAGACCTCCCGAACCCTAGCGCTCGCACAGTCGAAGTAGAGCCGGCCCCAGAGACGGCGGTGGAAACCTTGAGCTTGGAAGCGGAGGACGGAGGCGGAGTGCTGGGAGAAGAGTAATACGTCCTTGCGAAGGAAAGCGTCGCGTTCCACGACACTGCCATGGCCATTCTTGCTTCATAACGACTGATGGATACATCGGAAAAGTTTATTTGGGTTGTTAAGAATCATCTTTTATTTTTTAGTTATTTATTAATTTATTTATTTATTTATTTTCCTTCATTTACTTCCCTTCTTCGCCTGCTTCGCTCGAATTTTTTTTCTCTCCCCTCTTCCCCTGCTTCGCTCTACGGTTCTCTCCTTCTCACTTTTTTTTTTCATGCTTGCTTCGCTCCCCTGTTCCTTACTCTGTTTCCTCTCCTTTTTTTTTCTTCTTCTTCTTCTTCTTCCCAATTTGCTTCACTTCTCTTCCATACTCCCTATGCTTTTTGATTCCATCTCTGCTTCTAATTGATGCATTTTTCTTTTGAATCAATTAAATCTCCAGCATTACCACTACAAGATCAGTCAAAGACTCTGAAACGAGAGGAGCAGGGACGACATGATGATCGTAAGAGAAATCAGAAGCTTAAACCAGCACACTCACGCTCAGCATGAAAGGAAAAAGGAGGGGTGGGATAAGACGAACCTTAAATCGTGGCCGAACACGATGACACCGCAGTTGGAGATTCTTAAATCTCGCAGCACCGTCGCTTCAATTGGGGAGACCTCCTTCCGTCTTCCGTTTCCGCGACTCTTCAGCTTCTATCGGGATCGGAAAAAAAGGATAGCGAGGGCTTCGATTGGAATAAGAGAGAGAAGGGAAGGAGTCGCTCTCCGGGGATTTGGGCTTCCGTCGAGAGAGGGGAAAGAGATCGAGCGATAGGATTTTTGGTGAGAATGAGATAAAGGATGATACATATATATATTTAAAAGGCCATGTTTACTATATATTTTTCTTTTTAATAATAATAGATAGATAGATAGATAGTAAATGCACGACGGGAAAGAGGGAATGATGCGAAGCGAAGAGGTATTTAAAAGAGCGAAAGAAGAAAGAAGAAATCAATTATGGATCAATACAAAAATCATTGTGCCAAGCATACGATTCCTATCCAAAGCTTGTTCACCTCGGTATTACATTCACAGCATGGCATGGCTAGTAACTATTTTCTCAGTACATCAAGGGCTTTATTAATGTAGCAAATAAAGAATAATTCCTATGGGAGGGGTATCTCTACCATCGCTGCACCGCGCCCAACAATTTGGAGAAACAAAGGTCATAGAGTGCTGTCAATGTGCAAGAAGAATCGCTCTACCACGAGATCCAGTCAAATCCACCTCGTGACTGCTTTCCGAGCCTGCTAAACCTCCAGCAAAAAACCCTGCAGAGGAGAAACCGATTGGAAAACTCAAAAGGAAGACGAGCTTATTAAATTAGAGGAATATTAGCAGTAGCTCACACTACAAGTAGAGCGTCAGGAGCTCTGCTGAGGAAAATTTCAACCTGCAGCTTTGGGTGAGGTGAATATCCCCAAAAACGTATCTGGACGATAGATTTTACAGATGTCAAGTTGTCTCCACTGGTAATATGCCAAAAGAGGAGGAAAGAGATGAGAAAAAAGGAACCTATATTCACAATATTCTGGCCAGGCACATCGAGCTTTTGCATAATCCCAGTAACAGTCCACATCCCTCAGCGGACCGCGCGTAGCTGTTCACATGCCCCTAACTTTACTGAGTCCAACTTCCTAATTGAAAGAACAAGGAAAAGAGAGACAAAAAAAAGACCAACGCTCGAGTAATGGAATGGTACCTTTTGTTACAAACTTCGACTTTGCATCTGGATGTATGTCATGCCACATTTGAAGCCACAGCTCGCGCATTAAGACAGGAGATCTAACAATGTTCCTGTGGTATGCTGGAGAAGAGAAACAACGATTGAAGGATGCTAATGGATTTGAATTGAGGCCATTTAGTCGGAAGGGCAATAATTCTGATTATGTCTGGCCATGCCATATATAGCAGAGCCCCTTATCCACATTGTTTCTTCCTTAATCCATCATTTCCTAGTGCAAGCAACTTAAAGGAGGGTAATGAACCATAGAGGTGTAAGAAAGAAAATTGGCTATCAGTTTGAATCCACGCAATGCAATGTGCACATTGGTTGTGTAATCTACAGAACCTACGGGCTAGTAAAGAGAGCTGCACCCTTTAGGATTTATGTTAATTGCGTCTTGATCAGATGCAACCCAGAAAGAGGCATAATTCTGATTGCAGACAGGCGAACAGCTGACTAGCAATTATGGTATAATAAAAAAAATGATAAACAATGCACACATGATGCGTTGTCATCTAGCTAGTTGTACCTTTATCCAATTCCCAAACTGCTGTCCTCCTTCCTGGAATACTTTCAGAATCTTCATAGTAAGTTATATACTTAGAACGGGTGGTCCTAGTCATGTTTGGGAGTAAATCTTTGCCCTGATGATGTTCGACATTAAGCTGTATCTGTACATCCGATCCGTCATGTTCAGACTGCATTAGCATAAGAGGCAATAATAATTATCTTTAAACTATCAAGCTAATACTTCAGAGAATGCACAGCAAATCTAAATCAGAATAATTGAAAAACCCAAAGCATACTTGTGGAGCCCTCGTTATGTTTACTTTGGATCCGAGCCATGTCTTGCACCATGCCAGAGAATGGTAGGGCACCTAGATGAGAAATTCGCTTGGCAGAATTACATATCATTGAAAAGAATTCCAAGATGAAAAGACAACATTTTTCACAATCATACATACAGTTCCATCGCCACTCACTTCACTTGGGTTTCCGCTAACTGAATTACCAGATCTGAAAAAAGGGTAATAGTGGTCAATAATTCCAAAAAAAGGGAAATATGGTGCTGATGATGGTGTTTTGCATTATTATGGCATCAGACGAGCCAGTGTCCTCCGTGGGATTGATAGAAATAAAATATATCTTAGATTGGTCAAGGTGAAAATATATGTTTGCTAACTTGATTGCAGAAAATAAATAGTGACATAGTACAAGGCTTGTCCATTAGGCTTGGGGACATACTTGTCACCTTGAGAAAGAGAACGATTACTAAAAAAGGGCAGATAAAAAGAGATTGCTGGCCGTATCCTACCAACTATAAAATCAGCATGCATAAAACAATCAACATAATTCAGTTACCACTACATCCGTACCTAAAGCATAATCTCTACGTGTATGACACTTACCTCGAAAGCAGGGTTCCCTCGTATTCATAAATCACATCAGTTATTAACCAGTTATCAGGATATGGCTTGCCACTTGGAGCAAAATAGTATCCAACCTGTTTCACAAAAATAACCAGATGAACATGTATTTACACCTGGGAAAAGATAGCTGCTCTTCTGTGACCAGCGTGTACTTTCAAAACTTCATCGCAATGAGCAGAAAAATTAACTTTCATAATTAGTACACGACCTGTTTCACAAAAACAATCAGATGAATATGAATTTACGCATGAGACAAATAGCTCCCCGTGGCCAGCAGGTTTATCCAAAAACCTTATTGGAATATCAACGAGCACAAAAATTAGCATTTATATAATTTGCAAACTACACTCAGATTTTTTTTTTTCCTTCTACTAGGTGTAAAGGTCATCCAAAAGAACATTTTGGAGGGAACATATATAGCAATACGAAAGCCGGATTGTGTTTATGTATTCCCCATAAATAAATTATTAAGAACCTCTAAATTCTACAATATCCGAGTAAATTTAATTGTAAAAACCAACATGGTTGATTTGACTTAGTGGTTAAGCAGGTCTTTATGGAATTCGACCATGTTAAAGCAAAATTGAACGAATATTTATTTCATTTTCTATTCCCGATTCTCTTTCTTTTTTATTTTCCTAGCAGCACTTCAAATCTCGGTACATAACAAGTTATTAGGATGACCTAGTCCTCCACACTAGACAACCGCAAAGTACAAATCAGGATTTAATCTTTGAGATAAAAAAACATAGCTGACTCCTTATACTTCCTTGTTGAGCTCAAGGTCCAAACCTCAATTCAGGTGTTTGAAGTGTCAGAACTTGGCACCCTGGTTACATGAATGCAATTTTTACACCTCATTAAGTATATGCAGGTTCTCTTACATTAGAAATCTATATATTTTTATACTGCTTCAATTCAGTGGACCTATAAAACTGTATATCGGTCCTCGTGCATCAAAGCATTCACAGTTCAAAGAACAACAATTATCACTAGGTTCAAGGGAAAATAATGGGAAAAAACATGGATTGTACTGTAAGGTATATCTACTGAAGGCTACAAACAAAGAACTAAAAGTGTTGTGCTTCACTGTGTCATGAAAGCAAATAAAAATCTTATAAGCCTGTCCAAGTTCGTTTTGAGGAATAGGACGATCAATATGATAATAGTGCCTTATAGTTTATAAACACAGAAGTATCTTAAAACAACTATTGCAGAAGCATAGAAGTGTAGAATCCTTTTATCCATAGCATTCCAAGATTTTTAACTATCTGTAAGTGACAGCTTTGCTAATGGCAACTATTAACAAATAAGTACCTCAGTCTTTAAATCAAGTCCATAAATGCAGAATATGTTCTTTAGAGGTGGCCTTTCCCAAGGTGTAAGAGGATTGAGTACTGGATCACCTTGATATAAACTAAAAATCACAAGAATCAGACAGCAAATTTTTTATAATATTGTGAATGAAACATTGATATTCGCAATTTAATATTATTCATGAATAATACTAGTCCAAGCAAACATGACGGCAAGCAACAATTTTCTTTCATGAATGTTTATATGTTGGAATATCAGATAATAGAATGTAACCAAACTACAGAAGGCCATATTTACTGAGCTATCTGAAAAATACAAAATGGAAAACAATTGATTACCAAGAGATAACGTCACTAACGATGGTGGGGAAAACCAGCAACACCATTCTATTCTAATGGCATTTGTGATGACTACATCAAAGCAAAGGGTGGGGGGAAAGCCTTGGATGAAAGTAAAAGAAGCAAAATGAGGTCCCCAACCTTTTGTTATTTATATCCTTCATTTTTTTTGTGGGCCCATGGTCAGTACAGAAAAGGTATCAAATTATTCTCATAATTGATTCAAAACAAAGAAGTAAATCTATTGGGACATCAAATGATCACAAACTTTACTACAGAACCATGTTCGTATGCAGCATGATACATGATAGATGTCTTCAGAAAATGAAGGCTTACTTTTCAAGCTGATACAAAAGTCTTTTGCTGTCAGGATCATAATCTTCTATTGCTTTAAAGAAGGTACCATCTGAAACTTCTCTTGCATTAAAGGACAGTTGAACAGGCCTTCCACATTCCATACTAGAAGTGATCGCCTCAGCAACACTTGAGATTGATGGATAAGCTTCAGTGCCTACCAACGGAAACAGTAAACACATTATGCACAACTCTTGTATCAACTTTGCAAGCTTTCTTAAATCATGATAATACCTTGAATGGAAGGAAGCTCAATATTAATAATATTGGTAGGCCATCCAGAATAGTTTGTTTTAAACTCCATTTCATCACAATGGTGTGTGTGACTGTGACCCCTTTTTCCCTCATAAAAATGTTTCCAATATACATTATCTGACTTGCAGTACTTTGAGAATGGCATCAGCCATAAAGAAGAACCAAATGAATTATACATCAACCTTGCAGTACCCTAGTGAAAGAAAAAAATTGTGCAGCAATTTGATGTAAGAAGGCTTAGAAAAACAGAAAAACAGCAGGAAACTACCAAAGCACAGTATCTAGCAACATGCTTGAAATTCAACTACCATAACAAACCTTTCTCAAAATTGAAAGGCTATCCATGCCAACTATAGATACTGATTACATGTTGGAATGAAACATGATCAGAATAATATGTGAACCCCACATGGATGTTGATACTTAAATAAGTATGCTAATAAGCATGTCAAATGAGACCTGATAGAAAATATAAGTGGCCAGCACGAGTAGGTATTGCAGTGAGATAGAAAATGAGACAAAAAGATAGCCTAAATCAGCAACCCAATATGTGAAATCAAACCATAAGAAAGGAAAAGGAGAATGAAGGGAAGAATTACCTCGGCGACAGGAAGCCCAAATGTCAGTCCAGAAAGAGTCGCTTTAACTGTCTCAGTAGAACCAAGCAGAGGAGCACCTGAAATTAAAGCACCCAAGAAAAATAATGAGTAATAATTTGCAGGTTTGATAGTTGTGGACAATCCGACATAGGAAGGAAAGAGCTCACCAACTGCAAAATAGGCATGTATGTGATCATCTAGCCACTGAACATAATGTTTTGGTGCTATTTCAAGCTTTAACCACTCTAGGAAGTAGCGGAAAACATTGTTTCCCATGGAATGAGCAAACACTATTGACGGACCGCCACGAAGCTTCAGTGCAGTTTCAAAAGTTAACCTATCATAGTAAATAGCCAAGACTTATTCATATTCTGAGAGACAGATTGTTCTGAATCATTAAAACATTCACAAGTTACAGTGTACACCTTTGAAGAAACTTTAGGGTGAGAAAAAAAGAGAGTTGTGCTGTAGGTTTAATAGCAAAAGGGAATATGTGATGTTGTCAAATAAGATAAATCTCAAAATAAGCACATCTGCAGGGCTACAGATTTTAAGAACATAGGATGTAATAAAGAAGAACAGAGTGAAATTTGTCATTTCAGATGTAGTCCAATCTACTAAAGCATAAAAGTTCTCTGATGTCTTGAGGAGATAGATACAAACTTTAGCTTGTGGAAGTAAAGGTCTCGCTCCTCAAGCATTGATGCTGATAGTCTCCAATCATATGGAACAGCAACTATTGCATTAGCCTCAATCCCAAATTCAATGCACCATCTCAGCCATTCTTTCCATACCGAAGAGAGATGACCTGGAAAAATTTTACTCAAGAAAGCAATAATCATGTGGAGGTATAAACTGTTTCTAAAAGGAAAATAAAAAAAAAGGAGTTTTCAGAGTTCCGTGTACTTTATTGAATAGTTGAAATATATACAAAGAAACAAAGATGCATATGAGAACTCATAGCTTTGATTTTATTGGCAAACATGGGAATATTAAGAAGACTAAAAGACTACAGAAGGCCTTAAATTGAACGTAAACTGCCATAGTATTTGTGGTACTTGTATATTTGTTCTTCCGTAATTCAGCTATTGTCAAAATAAATTCGAGTTTCATCTATGCGGCTCCTTGATGTGATCCTTGATCCTAAATAGAACACTTGAGCCTGGCATACCATGTCAGTAATTGATAAATGAATGAAGATAGGACAGAACACTCGTGTATTACCTGAGGACACACACCAAGATGTATAGAGAAAACGAACATCTTTTCTGACAGTAAAAAAAAAGAAGAGAGAGAAATGCTTAATTGTCCTTCCTTTCACCGTGATATTGGAGGAGAAGGTAGTTTGCATGGTTCAAGAAAGCTGTGAACTAACCGTTGCACCCTTTCAGGCTTAAAATTCAGATATAAACCTACGAATACTTAGCAAAACAGACATCCCAACGACAGTCACTCGTCCTAGATGTCACACTAATGAAGAAACCTCCAAGAAGGTAGCAATGCAGTATTCATTGGTTATAAAATGGTGGAAGCATATTACCTGTGATATAACCAGGATCCAGTTCTGTAATGGCAGACAAGCCGCTGTCGGGCCTAGACTTGCACTCGCGGTTATCCGTCTGGTTGTAGGGATCCAACAGCATGCATTTGAGCCAACAATTCACTGCAGAAAGAAGCTGCAAGACGTAAAGAGTTAAACACCCACCCCCGCAACACCATCGGCACATAAGGACCGCGTCATCTCAAATTCTGGGCATGTAAACCGACGCGACGAATCATACGATTCGATTCCATGAATACAAAACACGCGAAAAAGAAAATGTCTGAAAGAAAAACAGATGGATAAAGATTAAAGGGAACTTGAACACCGAACGGATGTGACATCAAGAAGAGGGGCGATCGAGGGTTACGGACGCGTGCGTCCAATTACCTTGGTCGTGTCGAGCCAGACGAGGTCGAGGGGGTTGAAGTCGAGGGGAGAGTAAGGGCAGTCGAGGACTGACCACGCCCGCAGCTGCGTCGACGCGAAGCCCGGGATGATGATTCCTGATAACTTGGAGTAGGAAAGAGGCTCTCGTTCGCCTCCTCCTGCTCCTCCATCTTCTCCGCCCACGTCGGAGGCATCCTCCTCGCAGAGAACCCGCCGGCCATCGAGGAGGAGGAGGAAGAGGAGGAGGAGGAGGATGGGAGGAGGGATGGACCTCGCAGCGAAAGGGCAACGCCGTCCCATTGGTCCTCTTCTTCTGGTGATGGGACACAGCGTCAGAGGAGTCGGAGAATGGCGGACATGGGGCATGGGCTTTCTTTGATCGATTCAATCCGAGCATCATATAATGTATTTGACTCGTTCGAATTCATTTTATTCTAAAATCGAAACTGCGTGCCCGGGTTGGAAGTAGACGAACCGAATCGATCATCTTTTGCCGCGCGACTAAGGAGACCGACCAAATCATCATACAACGTATGCCATTACTAACATTTTGAAACCAAGCCCATCCGATGCGTACCTTAATGAGAAAGTGGTTGAGTTCTTTTGGTTGTTTTGAAAACAAGTTACAAAGTTGTATCATGATTGAAATAAAGTGTTCTTGTTGCAATTACGGTTGCCTTACTTGAAATCATTTCTATCTTCCTTAGCTTGGATTCCTAACTGTAAGAAGGATGTTGAAATTATACTAAATTGATATTAGAAACTGGGAATGGGTTAGTAACAATCAAGTATCACTTTGAATGTGAACATGTTTTATACTTCCAAACAATTTATTCTACAATGATGGTGTACTCTAAATTTATTTATTGAAAAAAATTAAATCACCAAGAGTGTTGTTAACGTTCACTATGATCTATTATAATTAGAGCTCCTATGGCCCATGATTTTATCTATAATATTTGTTTACTTATAAGCTTTATGTACAGTAATTTCATATGCTCTTATACTACCACGGGTATTCATTACTTATTATTATTTAATAAATTTTAAATTTTATATGGACTTGCACATAAAGTAAATGTTGACTCTACCCAAACAAACAAACAAACTAGATGTTGAAAAAAGTGATGATGAGTAGAGAGGTATTACAATACCATCTCCGACTGATAATAATACTGACTAGAAAAACCATAATCAGTGTAATTTACAATATATTGGTGGGTACATTAATAAAGAAAAATTGGACAAGTTTTATATGCGATTCTACAGCTAGGCCTAGAGCTACATTCATTCTGTGGCTTGCTTTGCATCAGAAATTAATTACTGCAGATAAACTACTCAAGCGGGGCATGCAAATAGAAGGAGGATGTCGGCTATATCTAACTGTAATAGAAACCTTAGAACATTTACTGAATGAATGTAAATATAGCAAGACTATATGGAGTGATTTGTTGAAATGAAATGAAGAAGTTTTAAGACAAACTACATGGGAAACCACAATTAATATAGTTGCTAGAATAGCTAAAAAGAGAACATTGAAATGACAGCTTATGCTGGTGGTGATAGTAGAGTTTGTATATTACATTGGGAAAGAAAGAAACTGGAGATTATTTAAGCAACAAGTAAGAGATGAAGTGGTCCTTCTTCGGTATATCAAGACAGTAATTTTTACTAAGCTGGATAATAATAAAAAAAGTTTGTTGTTTTATGTTTAGCTTAGAATATTAGTGCTCTTTGAGATATTTATTTTTATTATATTTTCTTCTTTATGATTTGTAGCACATGATATTATAGTGATGCTCAAATACCCCTCCTAGAAGGTGAGTTGACATTACTATTGATGCTATCAAACAAGTTATAAGGAGCAAAATTTATGTAAGATGATGTAACTATACTGAAACAATGTAATATCCTATTGGTAAATGATAATTTAATTTATTTGTCAAAAAAAAAATGTTGAACATATTAAAAGTATGAGAACAGCACTACTACTAGGTAGTGGCATGAAATCTATATCACTATGGATTAATCTCACACCACTTAATATAATAATCATAACATCCTAGATATATCAGAACCTATAAAACTTATATGTCATTATAATACAATACTTCTCTTACGTGTGGTAGATACCACCATGCTAATTCTTGTGACGGGTGATGAAAGCATCACCCAACCCAAGCTTTAGTCCACGATGAAGTCGAAGCTTTCTTCCTTTCACTGAGATACTCCTTTAAGATATGTATCTAAGGCTAATGAGTTATGAGCTTGGGAGCTCTTTAGTTATTATGCTTAAGGATTAGGAGGCTCATAGACAGCCAACATATCCCATTTAGGTTCTATCATACTTGGAGGTAGTTCAAATCTTAGAGTGGATACATGTGTCAGTTCTTGTATCTCAGACAATGGGTACATATTTAAAGAGACAACCATATTGTGGGACAAAAGTATAGTGATGATACATGTTCATCATATGGTGTGGTTTACGAAGACACATGATACGAAGGTCTCGAAGAGCAGGCAAAGGTACGACTTGCGAGATCAACGAGAAAGTATTTTACGGTTACCTATCTTTTCCACCAACATTAGTGTCATGCCCCGACCCTACTGTTGGGCACGTGGCAACTATCGTATGAGCCCAACAGACCCATACAAGGCATCAAAGTGACATATATCATCCATATACATCGTTTACACAGCAGAATTATAAATAAATCATCTAACTCAAGATTTCTAACACAGTCTCGATAACCTACTACAATTCTATGATAAAAGGTATTGATAAATAAAAATAGACTCGTCGATGGACTCATCTTCATCAACTGTCTCGTATGATCATCTAACACACCTGCACATACGGGAAAAAGTGGTGTGCTCAGCCTTGCGGCCTGGTGCGAAATTACGGCTTTACCGAATAAAGAAATCAAAAGCTAGGAGGAGTATTCTAGGATGCCTTTGGTTGTTAATCATCATTTTTCATTTAATTTGTGTAAATCAATTTATATGAAGTAGTAAAACAGCATAATAAATACAGATGTATATTTCACTAGATGTTACCTAAGTTGTATCTAGTGTCAATGTCAACAGCATGTCACCTACGTCATAATGATAATATTTTGAAGTTACAAGACTCGGGCTGCCAGCCTATGCTTAGTGAATACCCGAGCTAATGATATCAGTAAGCCCATCAGTATCTTTCTGTCTCTGTCTCTACCTATGCCCACTGCACTGATATTGGCGGAGAGGACGGATGACCCAATATTACTCTCCATCGTTTCACTAGTCGCTGACCATGCCTCCCATAGCGAAACCGTCGTGCCCTTACATCCTCCCTGGATCCGTAGGGGCAACGACATCTGTGTAGTACTACACGCTGTCCGTAGACAAGGTCACCATCATAATAATCTCATCGGCCACGGCTAGCCGGAATAACAACCCTAGGATCCGGACTACTCATACGATCGTCTGCAGACGTCAAGGGTGATAGTCGTGTGGTCTACGGATCTATTGTCCAAGGCATTCATATGAAATCACCTTCCCAGTTCAATAACAGTCGACGTTTATTGGGATAAACACACATCCGCATAATGGGTTGTGGCAACCCCGTCTCCATCGGTGCCAAGTCCATGGTAGGGTTCATCATCGCTAGCCATCTCAGCACTATCACGGTGCCGCCTAAACGATACTCGTGCAGGTATAAGTTTCGGGTAAGGACTTGCTCTATATTTCCAGTCTAATAAGACCATGGAGTTTGTACAATCTCTTACCCTATCAGCTCCTAGTATCTAAGCTATGCATAACCTCGGGAGTGGTGCTCCCAGTATCTAAGTTATGCATAACCTCAGGAGTGGTGCTCCCCCCAGTATCTAAGTTATGCATAACCTCGGGAGTGGTGCCCCCCCAGTATCTAAGCTATGCATAACCTCGGGAGGGGTGCGTAGCGGGACGTCACCGTTTGACCACCGTCGATACGCGGCGGTCAACCGGGGCATATGAAAAAGGCCCCTTTCTGTCTAAGTTACAGTGACGTCGCCAAGAGGTTCTAACATGTCGTTATTCACTATCTATGTCTGCATGGTAGTTGTTCTAGCATAGCATAGAAAAATAATAAAATAATATATAACATGCAGGACACGCTATCACGACATATTAAAACTCAACATGGTAATTATGGTATATCATACATGTTAGGTAAAGTAAATTAAACTAACATGTAAACATATCAAATCTTATCAAGCATTATATCTTATTATATTTAAGACATCTAGGAATTGTTCCTAAGAAGACCCCAGCGGGAATTCCCTAGTTTGAATAAATCCTACATCGAAGAACCAACGCACTTGGGTTAGCGATCCGCTCTTTAGAACCAACCTGTGTATAAATGAATTACTGCGATGAACTACGCGAATCGCGTACCCACGATAATCCTAATTAACACAATTATTAAAAATAAAATTTAATTTAATTTTCCCTAAAGTAAAGCAAATATTAATTTATCAATCTAATTTATACAATTATCCTAATTAATTATCGCTTAACAAGCCTACGATCCCATGTTTAATTTAGGGAGCGCATACTTAATTGACCATATTTTTGGGCCAATTAAATTATTAATAAACTAATTAAAGTAATTACTACATTTAATTAACCAAAACCAAACATACAATAATTAATTCTATCTAATCAAATCTTAATTAATGATATTTTAAATTTTTATCTATTAAACTAACTACAATATTAAATTAGTTTAATTAACTTAAATAAATTATATCAAATTTATACTTATTAAACTCATCCATGACTTGGCCCAAGTCACCCAAGGGCCCAATTAAGACCTATGAAATTTTTTATTATTTTTATCATTTTTTATTATTTTAATTGATCAACGGTCAACATTTAACCTGGTCAACGGTCAACAATCAACAGTTTAACCCGGTCAAAGCTGACCGGTTCGGTCAATTGTTGACCCGGTCAATGCTGACCGGTTCGGTTCGATTTAATTTGGTTCGACTCAAGTTCAGTTCAATTTAATTTGGTTCGACTCGGATTCAATTTAATTCAATCTGGTTCAGCTCGGATCCGGTCCAATTTAATTGAATCCGGTCCAACCAACCCAATTCGATTTGATCTAACTCGAGCTCGAACCACTTTCAATTAATTGATTCAGCTCATCCCAACTAAACTCAACCCGAACCCAAACTTAACTCAAACTCAACCCAACTAACTTCAATTCGGTTCAACTCAACCCATTCACTAACTATACTCAATTAAATCACTAACTTTGTTTAATTTACACTAAACATGCTTAATTAAGTCTAAGCATACATTAACACAACTTACATTAATCACATTTTCTCGCCGGAGCTCGTAAAATCGGACGGTCGGCCAGCCGACGAACTCGGGAACCTTCATACGCGGAGAGATCAACGACGGCCTGCGAAGAAATCCGGCCATCAACGCTCGATGAGAGCTCTTGGTGGACATCGCCGGCGAACTCTTGGGCGAGTCCACCGGAGGGCGAAACGGAGCTGTTTACCTCGCGGACGTGTGGGGAAGAAGGGGAGGAAGCTTCAGCCGGCGAGGCGGGCGGATTCGTGGCTCCCCCGCTCGCCGGTGGTGCTGCATTCGAGCGAGCAGCGGTGGCAGAAATCGTCGCCTGCTGCGTTGGCGTCGGGGCTGATGGAAGGCTCGCGAGGGTGCGGAGAGGGCGAGCGACTCCAACTGCAGCGGAGGAGGTGACTCGCCGGCAGTGTAGGCGCGGAACGGCGGGCGGACGACGGTTGATTTGCAGTAGACGCGATGTCACGCCCCGACCCTACTGTCGTGCACGTGGCAACCGCCGTATGAGCCGAACAGACCCATACAAGGCATCAATGTGATACATATCATCTATATACATCATTTACACAGCAGAATTTACAAATAAATCATCTAACTCAAGATTCCTAACACAGTCCCGATAAACCTACTACAATTCTATGAAAAAGACATCAATAAATAAAAATAGACCCGTCGACGGACACATCTTCATCAAATATCTTGGACAGTCATCTAACACACCTACACACACGGGGAAAAGTGGTGTGCTCAGCCTTGCGGCCTAGTGCGAAATTACGGCTCTACCGAATAAAGAAATCAAAGGCTAGGAGGAGTATTCTAGGATGTCTTTGGTTGTTAATCATCATTTTTTAATTGATTTATGTAAATCAATTTATCGAAAGCAGTAAACAACATAAATAACTACAGATGTATAGTTCACTAGATGTCACCTAAGTTGTATCTAGTGTCAATGTTATCAGCATGTCACCTACGTCATGATAAGTCTTTAAAGTTACAAAACTCGGGCTGCCAGCCTATGCTTAGTGAATACCCGAGCTAATGGTATCAGTAAGCCTATCAGTATCTTTCTGTCTCTGTCTCTACCTATGCCCACTGCACTGATGTTGGCGGAGAGGACGGGTGACCCAATATCACTCTCCATTGTTTCACTAGTCGCTGACCATGCCTCTCCTAGCGAAACCGTCATGCCCTTACATCCTCCCCGGATCCGTAGGGGCAATGACAACTGTGGAGTACTACACGCTGTCCGTAGACAGGGTCACCATTATAATAATCTCATCGGCCACGGTTAGTAGGGAAATCATGTTATATCATGCATGTTAGACAGAAATAAATTAACTAACATGCGAACAAACCAAATCTTATCAAGCATAATATTTTATTATATTTAAGACATCCAGAAATTTTTTCTAAGAAGACCCCAACGGAAATTCCCTAGCTTGAATAAATCCTACATCGGAGAACCAACGCACCTGGGTTAGCGATCCGCTCTTCAGAACCAAGTCACGCGGAAATAATCACTCGACGAGCTACTCGGATCGCGTACCCATAATAGTCCTAATTAACACAATTATTTAGAATGAATTTAATTTATTTTCTCCTAAAGTAAATAAATTAGGAATTTATCAACCAATTAAAATAATTATTACACCTAATTAATCCCCAAACTAAGCATACAAGTTTATGATTAATTCTACTTAATCAAATCTTAATTATTCATATTTTAAATTTTTTTATCTATTAACTAACTAAAATATTAAATTACTTAAATTGACTTAAATAGATTTTTATCCCATTTATACTCATTAAACTCATCTATAACTTGGCCCAAGTCACCCAAGGGCCCAATTAGAACCCATGAAATTTTTTATTATTTTTATTATTTTAATATTTTTAATATTATTTTATTATTTTATTTATTAATTAATTATTTATTTATTTTTCTGACCGGTCAACGGTCAACAGTTGACTCGGTCAACGGACGGTTGACCCGGTCAACGGACGGTTGACTTGGTCAACGGTTGACCCCAGTCAACGGACGGTTGACCCGGTCAACGTAGACTGGTTATTGTTCATCCGGTTTAACATGAGTCTGACTCACGCCCAGCTGGTTCGGTTCAATCGAGTCTGAGCCCGACTTGAGTCGGGTTCAAGTTGATTTGGTTCGACTCGAGTCCGGTTCAACAAACCCAATCCAATTGGGTTTGACTCGAGTTCGAACTAATTTCAATTAGTTGATTCGGCTCACCCAATCCAACTCAATCCGAACCCAAATCCAACTCAAACCCAACCGATTTAATCCCAACTTGGTTCAACCCAACCAGTTACATTAAATTAACTCTAATTCATAGTTAACTTAACCAAAACTTGATTAATTTAATGCTAAGCATGTTTAAATTAAACTAAGCATATATTAACACAACTTACACTGATAACATTTTATTAATACTAATCATGCTTAACTTTTCACTAATTGCGATTAGAGAAAGATAAACCCACCTCAGCCGAAATTACTATTCACCACCGGAATAGTAGCGCCGCCGCCGGAACCCTAGCCGCCACCTCACCGGAGCTCACGAAACCGGCGGCTAACTGGACGGCGAGCTTCGCAACTCCTCAGATAAGCGGAGACCAACGATGATCTGCGAAAACGTCGACCATCAGCGCCTAAACGACGACTTCCGGTATCGTCGCCGGCGAACTCGCGGCGCATCCACCGGAGGGCGAAAACTACCCCTTTACAAGGGGGAAACGTAGCTGCTCACCTCGCGGACGTGTGGAGAGGAAAGGAGGGAAGTTTCGGCCGGCGTGGCGGGCGGATCCGCGACTCCACCCGTCACCGGTAGGGTTGCGGTTGAGCGAGCGGCGGCGGCAAAAATAGCCACCTGCTGCGTGGACGTCGGGGTCTACGGGGGCTCGTGGAGATGTGGAGAGGGCGAGCGTCTCCAACCACAGCGGAGGAGACGAAGTCGCCGACAGTTTGAGTGCGGGACGGCGGCTGGATGACAGCAGCTTCCCTGCTGCGGTGGTCGCGTGAATGGGGAAAGAAGGGGGCGTCGCCGAGCTCCCTTTTTCACCGGGAAGTGCACGCTGGGGGCGGACGACGATGGGCGGCCGCCGACGAACAGTGTGCAGCGGCCGACGACGAAGAGGGAGGCGTCGGCGCTGCTCGGTGCGGAAGAGGCGACAGTTCGTCGCGAGGTCGGGGACGAAGGCACGAGTGCGAAGAGCGCTCGGCTCTTCTCGCTCGCCTCGCCCCTTCGAACCGGTCCAAGCCGGTTCAGCTGGACCGGCCGGCCGGCCGGTTCATCTGAACCAGATCATTTTTTTTTCTAAAAATAAGATTTTGAAGATGGGGGCTTACACGCGAAGAGGGGAAAACGCAGGGGAAGGGTCGGCGGCTGCAGCAGAGCGCTCCTCATCTCCACCAAGTTCTCCTCGTCGCGGCGGAGCTCCACATACGGCGAATAGCTGAAGGCAGAAGGCGGACAGTAGACGTCGACGAGATGGAAGGGGCGCGGACGGGGGCTGCTCTCACGAAGAGGGAAATGCAGCGGGAAGGAGGGAAAGTCGACCTCCGCCGAGCTCTTCTCGGCGCGGCGGAGGGGGATGGTCGGCGAGCGGCGACGCTGACGAGGTGGAGCAGCGCCGACGCTGCTGTGTTGTGGGCGGTCGCGAGGGTGAGGAGGATGATGAAGAAGAACACGTCGAGGGGGAAGAGCCCTCGGCTCTTCTCGCTCGCGCCGGTTCTTCAAATCGGATCATCCGGTTCAGCTGGACCGGCCAGCTGGCCGATGCAGTTGAACGGGACCATTTTTTTTTTCAAATTAAGGGGTATAGGTTTACAATTAGTGTGAGAAACTTAGGTAGATCTATTAGTTAGGCACTAATGAGCTTAAGAATAGTAGGGTATATTCTAGGCATAGGATGGCAAACCTAAGGGGAAAAAAAAAAGTAAAACTAGATGACAAAAATGTTGACACTAGAACTATTAGAAAATATGCAAAATGAATCTATTTCAGGACATATTTTATTTTATAATTATCATACTAGACATATAATTTTACTCATTTCTTTGCTAGTACTTTTTTTAGCCACTTACCCACAAGGCTTAGTGTACATTTATTCTTCATACTTATCAAGGTATTGACAAGAAGGACGAGAAAGTGATAGGTTAGTAATCATGGGATTAAGCAAATATTTAATTGAAATTATTAGTATAATCAATGTGAAAAGTAAGTTGTATAATTTAGATGGCCTTATTAGAGTAAATTTAACTTATGTTAATATTCTAGTTGCAAAAGAATAAGGAGAAATGAGAAATATAAAGAATTTCAAGTGATTTTGAAATCAGATTTTATGCTATTTAATCGTTAGAGATTTAAAATATTACAATCTAGTGCTCTTATGACAACTCATATCACAATTATCACAGGATATGACATGTTGTACTACGATAGACTCTATCCTATTTATGTGATATTATGTGGTAGGTTATACACTTATCATTTTGGCACCAGTGTACTTTATTTGAGTACTATTATGTGCCTCGGGGTGGCAAGATACATCGTCTTCATCTTTAAGAGCGTAATAATCTACCTTCGTTGCAAGACGTCGGTGCCCTCATAAATTCATCCTTTAAGTATGCTTGTGAAAGGTCTTTTGAATTGTCACGTTATGATGTTGTTTCCTGCTCTCATGATTCCTTCTATTATACAATAGGAATTTAGTTTATTCTTAAAGTATTGAGTTCATCGCATGAGGGTCCTTTCTCCTTGACATATCTGAGGTCGATGTAAGAAAACATCTTATAATTTCATATCCGACGTTCTTAGATTCTTAGTATCAATAATAATTAAATAATATACAAATAATTTAAAATAGATGAGTTGTGTTTTAATTAATACTGAATAAGGTATTCACCTACCACCATACTGTCTAATCTTGAGCCAGTTAGACCAAGGTATTCACCTGAACCAAAAAAAGAAATTTTAATTAATAAATGACTAAGAAACCAGAAAGTCTAGATAGAAAATAGGCTGCCCCAACACGAGGAAAAAGCCCAACTGATGCTTTTGCCATTGCAAAATCCTGAAACATTCATTCTTATTAATATTATATGTACATTAAAAATTTATCTGACTGGCTATAATAAAGATAAATTAATATTAATCTACTAGTTATATTTAAAGATAGTCATATTTGTTAAAAATAAATAATAATATTTTTAATATTAATTTTAAAAAATCAAGATAGAACAAATCATAATTGGTAGGATTAGCTACTCAGTCAAAACAGGGAGTATATATGTATATTTCCATGTAACACAGTGGATTACTGTCAAAACAGCAAACATATTTTTCCCATAGGACGGATTCCCTCCTGTGAGTTTGCGTCTGCGGCGTGTTCCTTGATTAGTTTTCCTCCGCGGCCGCCGCCGCTGACGGACGTTCTAGGTTTTCTCCTTCCTCCCACCTCCGTCTCTTCGGCCTTTTGGAAACTCTCCGTGTGGCTTTTGCCGATGAGTGATAACCGATCGTCTTCGTATAACTTTGGATCTGCGGCGAGAAACAAAAAAGAGGGGGAAAAAAATAAGGTTGTTTTGTTTTCTCTGTAACTCTTTTTATTACTTGCAAATTACATAATCTCCGTAGGTGTTTTCTATGCGTTGTCGAAATGATCGATCGATCGTGCATAAAAGTTCCCATTCTTGCTCATTAGATATTTGGAACGACTGCGGACCTTGTTTTGTTTTGATGCGCGTATTCCACATGGTTGGGTCACTGGCGTTCGCGTTCGATCACTAAACCGGTTCATCCCGCACCATACCGGACCGCCTTATCCGGTATATCCATCAGTCGTTTCCTTTCCTTTCCATCCACTTGAGATCGAGTAGGAGAATCGAGAATGGCCATGGCAGTGTCGTGGAACGCGACGCTTTCCTTCGCAAGGACGTATTACTCTTCTCCCAGCACTCCGCCTCCGTCCTCCGCTTCCAAGCTCAAGGTTTCCACCGCCGTCTCTGGGGCCGGCTCTACTTCGACTGTGCGAGCGCTAGGGTTCGGGAGGTCTCAGTTGATCGGCTTCCCCCTTCTCAGCGCCACCGTCGTCACCTCCCCGCCTCCGCTCGATTCTTCTGCGCGTCCATTTCATCCGGTTGTTGCCCGTAAGTGAATCTCTCCACCCCCTCAATCCACCTATTTCTTTGCAAGTATGATTGATGCTCTACTAGTTTTTTATCGTTTTAGTAGGAGAATAAAAGAGATCGGGCTGCCCATTTTTGATACTGTCTGCCACTCCCTGCTATTAACCATCGTCTCTCCAATCTCCACCACATTCCCCTCCGTGAATCGAAACTCTATTGCGATGTGCAATTTTGCATCGGTAGATTCATCAAGTTTAGCCATAGGTTCTTTCCATTTTGATTAGAGAGGCTAGAGTTGACAATTTAGGTTCGAAAACTTCAAACAAGATTAAAACTGTTGCTGTGATTATTCATAATTTAAGATCCTGTATGAGAATTATTGTTTTCGTGCTTACAAGCTAAAATCCACATCTTTATTTTTTTAGTGGCATGGTACAATATATACTTCAAATATTCGATGATTAAATTATCTCTCAAATGTATAACAACGCCTCACGTAAGCCCTGCTCATTTGAATGAACTACAATGTATTAATAAGAATCTTTAGATGGTTGGTTGTTTTCTGTCAAGTGCTTGAATTTTTGTTTATTCAGTCAATAAAATCCCACCTGGCAGATCTATGGTATCATCGTTATGACGGAACCATCTATCTATATTGAGACGAGCTGTTGACTTGTGTGTGCAAAAAGAAGTCTCAGTTACCATGTTCCGTTGGGATTGACGTCTTACTTCTTTTTGCTGATGTATGCCTTCTAGAAGGAATATGATGCACACACAGAGCAAGGACTAAGAGATGCTCAGCACAGATGTGCACTAAGTGGCCAAAACACATACTCACACAAACATACAAATGTTTTAACATCTCTTCTTATGTCACAGAAAAACGTATCTACATACAGGCCAAGTGTCATTAATAATTTACGTTCTCTCTAGTTTCCGGTTCCAACTTCCGAACGTTGTTCTTTCTTTGATGCTTTGTAATTGGATTTTGATTATATTTAGATTCTGTATTTACGTGATTGTCTTATATTAGATGTAGATGCAACTTATCTCATAGCTACTGTGCATTTTGCATGCGGTTTTCTGTTGTAATTTAGAATGCAGTAAGTCATTTATATGATTAAGTTGGGCGCCTATTCTGCCACCAACCAAGCATTGTGCGACCCCCTTGAAAAAAAGCTTCATGGTAAAGAAATCTTCAGTCTTGGCGAACTACTCGTTACCTCTATTATGCTTGAGATGACAAGTGAACCCTCGTTTTGGTTTTCTCAGGTCGGGTGTGCCCATTCACTGGGAAAAAGGCAAACAGAGCTAATAAAGTCTCGTTCTCGAATCACAAGACAAAGAAGTTGCAGTTTGTTAATTTACAGTACAAGAGGGTCTGGTGGGAGGCCGGGAAGAGATATCTTAAGCTCCGCTTGTCAACAAAGGCACTGAAGACCATTGAGAAGAATGGCCTGGATGCTGTTGCTAAGAAGGCTGGAATTGACCTCCGAAAGAAATGAACCCAGCATCCTTGAACATCGAAATTTCATCGGTTGTTTTGAATAAAAGACATCTATGTTAAACAGATATTTGTTTTACAGCCATTTCGATCGGGTTCATCTAATTATCTCTGCCTTGTAAAATTTATAGCTTTATAGCAATATTTGCTTTATAGCTTTCTAAATGGCAACTAAATTTACTTTTGCTACCTCCTGTGCATTACTCCATCCTGATCTATTTCATACCACGAGCAGAATGTAACATATTTAGTTGACTCTGAGTTGTGTAGGTTGCATTTGCTTGTCTGCCTCACATGATTCACAAAAACACATTTTTGCCTGAGTAAAGTGCTTCGGCTGATGATTATAGTAACTCCAATTAGCCAATTGCATAGCAGGGAAGCATCTTTCTTATCCACCAATTCATCAATTAAGAAGTTGGACAGACGATTGAACATAACACTCAAGACATAAAACAAGAGAAGAGATGCTTTGCTAATCCCACTGCAAGCAAGCCTGCAGCGACTGACCTGCTGCTGCTGATTAATATAATGACACATTACATTCATGCATGCAGGTACAGATGCACGTACGAGTCAATCTGGAAAACGAAGTTTCAGCTACTGAAGTAACGTGCTCTTGGGAGATTTGCCATATAAATACTCTCTATACAGGTGCTTATTTTAGCTCACAAGTAAACATAATCCAAGACAACTATAGGATCAACGCTTCTTGATTTCAAAGGAGTAGTCGAGTTCCAAATAGCATCTCTTATCGTCATCTTCGAACTGTGAGGAAGCAGAGGTCAAGGGGAAAAAAAGCATCAGAATCTTTGCATTTTTCATCATCAGTTCATTCGTAAGGATGAGGCCATGCTGCTAGTAAAACATACCTTGAGTTTTGCAGAGTAGATTCCTCGAGCAAGCACACCGGACGGAGTAGTTTCTTCTTCAAGCAAATATTGAAAGGGTTCGCGCTGAGGAGCAAACGTACCTAGCATCCCCTTGCTTTGATCCACTGGAAAAAAAACCAAAAATCTAAAAGTTATATGATTGAAAAGAAACTTGAACAAGCTAACATTGAAAGTTTTTCCACCCGTTAATCTAACAGTATACATATATATATTCCATGACAAACATTGGATACAGAATGAGACCGGCTGTTTTAGTTCACTTGTAGCAGCGCAACAGCAGCTGTTTGAAGTACAAGGCAAAAGAAAATTCCATGACATAACGTACCTCTGAGCCCTCTTTTCCACACTATGTTCGAGTAGGTCAAGCCAGAGACAATATTATGCCTCACAGTGAATGTCAACTTAAGGCGATACTTTGATCCCTCCTTCAGAGTAAAAAGAACACGACTTTGGTTCTCTGCTATCGGTAAGGATGTGACTACGATAGCACTTCCTTCAGAAATAACTCCTATTGAGTGAAACGTAACTTCAGGTTCTACTTGTCCTGCAATAGAAGCAGAGAACAAGGTTTATGGATGCTGAAAGCCCTCCATATATACATGCAATGGAAAAAGGATAAACATTCACCATTTAGGTCTCCATCGATGCAGCCAAGCAGCTTCTCTTTCCATCTCCTCAGACTTTCATCTTCCTGAAAGATATTCATGTGCTTAATTAAGTCGAGAGTTTCTATTCCTGTAATAAAATGTAAACTCGAGAGTTCCTATTCTTGCAATAAAATAAGTACCCAGGATTAAAGAGAAGTAAGCAAATGTCCTTCTATGGAAATGAGAAAACAAGTTAAGTTAACCCAAAAGATATAACATAAATTTCTCTGATGCATAAGCTGAAGCAGTTTTTTCGACCATTGCAGATGTTTACTTATTGTTTATTTCTCTCGTCAGATGGATGTAATAGTATGTAATGTAGATACAACTCAATTGTTCAATTGAATGAAAATAAAAGGAAAAAAAACATGGTTCTATTTCCATTATCCTGGAACAATAAGAGTTACTGTCAGAACTTAGATGTAACAAAGGAGCATAAACCATCAATTTGTTCAAATAAGGACATAGACAACTGGGCAACCTAAGGAATAAAGAATAATTAAGAATCTTCATGTATAGCTCAAAGAACTAAACGGAAAAACAAGCCTAGAAAGCAATAGTTGAAACGAAAACAAGAAAATGGTAAACAATACCTAACGTAGAATGTAAATTTTCATATAGAACCAAATAACGTGGGTGATGTTGAGTTAAAGCATACGACCCGAATCATGCTAACACTAATTGTCTAGAAGATGAAACTATGAGGCAGAAAAATGGTAGCTCAGTTCTTTGTTAACATGACGGAAATATTTTTGCATAATGGGAAACAGATGGTCCATACCCAACCATTGAAACGAAAGATACCAGTGAGATTTTCAGATTACAAAAAACGTAGGAGCGAGGGTAGCTGAGTAAATTATGTGAGACTACTGGGGATAATGATGATAAATAATAGCAAGTGATGTTCACTGGGTATGGATGAAAAACAGGTGTGAGGATAATGGTGAATGTTTGAAAGTAATGGCAGAATAATTGAAGGAAAAGGAGCATCCACAATTTTGTAAATGCTTGTGTTCTCTTCATATATATATACTATTTGAGATGTTGATGATCATATGCATCCATAAAAGTAAAGCTTCATTGCTGATCCTGACAAACATCCAAATTCACAGACTACCAGCAGACTGGAAGACAATATAAATGACAACTGTATTCAGAGACGGATCCAGAAAAGTCATCCAGACGAAACTGATTGACAAGCTAATCTACTACATCTGTCCTACAAATTACCTTCTGTTTAGTGATTAGGAGAAATTAGCATTTGATGCAGAATCTTCAAAATGATGGATCTTAATATGCATAAGTAAAAAGGGTGATCCTACATCCTAGCGGCACAAATGTACATGGCATTCCTTGCGTACCAAAGAGGCTATTTTCCATTTTAAAAAAATTGATCATACAGGTCAAACAACAATGATTTTAGTAATTAGATTATAATAAACAGGAGCCTGTATTATCTGTTTTCAATCAGGAAACTAAATCTTGGCAGCCATCTCTGAAATGTATCTACCAAAGAATCTTCAAGACATGAAGAAGTTCTTAAAGTGATGAACATGAACAAGCACAGTCATGAACTAAGGAGAAGCAAAACCAATCACTACAACGTTGAACCAATGCACACCAAGTACCCGAAAATCACGAACGCGAGAATCACCTCAACGTAATTTTATTTTTTTAAAAACAAGATAAAAGTAAAACTTGAGGTAGAAGGGTAAACCCATCTCAGAGGCAGATATATCATATATATACTCGGAACACTGAATCATCTAGGGGTTTCTAGGTTATTTGCACGACTCGGTAAAAAGATCCAGCCTTTAAAGAAAACATGGATCTACAAATTGCCCTAAGAAAAATTATCGAGTGGAGAGGGAAAACGATGGCAAAACCAAGACCTTGTCTTTCTCGAGCTGATCCTTCAGGGGAATCAGCGGCGACGGAACGAATCCATCGGCACCGGCATCGTCATCCTCGTCTCCTTCCACTTCGTCGTCGCCATTGTCGTTGTCATCAACTTTGATCTCCTCGCCCGGATCATCGCTGCTCTCCGGCGGAACGACTCTTGGAGGAGCAGAGGAACTCTCCGCTTCCAGTCTCCGGCCTCCCCCTTCCATATCCTGATGTTACAGAGAGAAAGAAAGAGGAGGAGAAGAAGGAGAAGAAGCCTGAAGGACCGTAGGTTCTACTTCACTGATGCCAGCCCGAACCAGCCGAGGAGGAAGAGGAAAACTTTACCACGGACGAGACATCGTACTTAATACCAACCCGATTAAATAAATAGATTAAAAGGGCATGGTATAATATTAATACGCTCGATTCAATTTAATCAGTTTACTTTTTTTGCGTGGTTGCCTTCTCAGATAAATGATAAATCAAATAGCAGTCGGAATGTTCTTTGACTAGAGGAGATCATGTTGACCTTTGACTCTGACTCTTGCAATTTGCAACGCACAAAAAAAAGCTTTACGAAACTGAACCTGAATTATCTCAAGCAAATAATTCAAATCCATTGATGGATTTACCAAAAAAACAAAGAATATTCGCTCTTTTCCACAAAAACAGATTTGGTTATAATCGATTTTGAGGTAAAAAAAAAGTAGTCGTGGAGTAAAAGCCAACTAAAACTTGTCGTTGCCGTGCGATGAAGCTTCTTGCTGTATCATGCCATGTCCCTGAAGAAGAGCGAAGGCTGTTCTTTGCGACGAAGGATGGATGATCGATTCGATGGGGTCAGATCAGCATACGTGTATCACGTGCTGCTGACGCCCACCTACACCTACCCATTTGGTCATTATTATTATTATTATTATTATTTCTACTGTTGCTGCTGCTACTGTTCGACTTCATTACGCTGCGTTCATCTTCCTCTCAATTTCTGTTTAATTTCCTTTTTTTTTCCCACGACTCTTCTTTCCCCCTTTTTCCTTTTTTAATAGTCTACTTGACCGGTTGACCGATCCTTTGGCGTTCATCTTCCTCTCCGGTCTTCCTCTCCTGCTTGCTAAATCGTAAAAGCCTCAGCAGCCCCGTCGTCTCGTCGAGGGAGGCTCGCTTGCTTCTGCAGCAGCTTGCGGCCATGTCGGAGATCGTGACCGTCGCTTGGCAGCGTTACCTTCATCAACTGCAAATCCATCCTCTCAGAACAAAGGTACTTCCTTGTTTCTGATTCAGCAGCAAAGGTTTGGGACTTGATTGTTCCATCTGCTACTTCCTTTTCCCCCCTTCTTTTTAACCTTTTCCTTGTGTTGATCTCCTCGGTTGCTGTCTTTTGGCGGTGATTCGAAACGACCATCTCTTTTTTGACTCTTATATTGTGGCGTAGGCCATCACTTCAGGGGTGTTGGCTGGCTGCAGTGATGCGATTGCGCAGAAGATCTCAGGCATCAAGCAGCTCCAGTTGAGAAGGTTGCTCCTGATCATGGTATATGATATTTCCTTTTTTTTCCCCCTTAGTTGATGATACGACCCTTTTTCTTTGGGAAAACCAAAACTCTGTGTTCTGTTGATTTTTTCTACGATATATGTTCCTTAATCATGCATCCTAAGGAAATCATTGGAACATGATTTTTTTGCTTTTTTTTGTTTGTTCTGGGAACTCAAGTCTGCCTTTTGTGCATAGCTCTAGTTTAGATTTCTGCAGCACAATTAGTGCACGCATTCGGGCCTGTTTCTTGGTCCTCCCAGCAGTAATCTAGACTAAGCAATGCTATGTTTCAAAAAAAATATTCTTTCTAGTTGAACGCAGGGCAGAAAATTAAGTACGATCATCCACGAAGGTGTAGAAATGTATGTTACCTCGTTTTATAGGGAGGGGCTCATTGTCTCTGTATAGATTGGCCTCTCCTATATATATCAGGAAAAAAAAAACTATTAGAAACCAAAGAGAAAAATGTTAAAGCAAGCATCATTTTTCCTACAGTTAGGGCTCATAGATCATGATTGTGATTGACTTGCAAAAGAATGTCGCCCTTCCAACTTAGGTTGTTATCAGCAATCTTGTAAATGCTCATGTTCCTTTCTGCTAGGAAGATTTTTGCAGCCAATGCTGCGCATTCCGTAAATGGTCCTGAATTGTTTTTTTCTCTATGGGAAATCAAATATGAAATGCATATTCTTTTGACTGCTTACACTCAGAATTAACTGCAAGCATTTTGCAGCTCTATGGTTTTTTCTATGCTGGACCGTTCGGTCACTTTCTGCATAAGCTGATGGAGAAAATTTTCAAGGGAAAGAAAGGGAAGGAGACTGTAGCAAAAAAGGTATGACTTGACGTCTGCCGTATTTAGTTACATTTTCATCCACACCTAATGTGCCATGATCGATGTAATCTTAGTCTTGGAGATCCGAGTTGCATGTCGATCAAAGTCCCTTTTTAGGTCCCATACACACCATCTTTTCAGGTACTGCTGGAGCAACTGACTGCCTCACCATGGAACAACATGTTTTTTATGACATACTACGGGTTGGTTATTGAAGGTATGTGTTGTGTTCAATTTTTTCAGTACTGCGTGCATAAATGTTATGTTAGCATTAATTCTCCGCTCGGTCAATTTCATTTCTCTTGATCGGAGCTTGCTTGCTCCAGTTATCAACATTAAATAAAAAACATAGAAATGGAGAAGAACTATGTATATGTGGTTTGGTTTGGAGATGATTATTCCTTACAATCAGTGAGATTATTACTTTGCTCGTGTGGTTGATTAGACTGTATACGGATTAATTGCTCTTGGTTGATTAGACTGTTTGTTGCTAGTGCAGGCAGGCCATTTAGTCTAGTGAGGAGAAAGATAAGGAATGACTACCCATCCGTCCAGTTGACTTCATGGAAGGTATAAAACATCTTGTGATGCCTCCTTTACAGTGTTAAGTAATGATATTCGCATGATGGCTGATTACGACGAGTCCTAATAATTGGGGTTTTGACATGCAGTTCTGGCCCATAGTTGGTTGGATAAACTATCAATATATGCCTCTGCAGCTACGTGTTCTATTCCACAGCCTCGTTGCTTCTTGCTGGTCTGTGCTTCTCCTTTTTTGCCGAATCACACACTGATACATTATTTATAGAGCTTCTGTGATGTTTGGCTTGTTTGCTTGTATCTTAAATTCATGTCTTCGTCGTCTTATGCTATTTTTCTATTTACTGAGCAGGGCTGTCTTCTTGAATCTGAAGGCACGATCGATCACTGCTAAGAAGGCGTAAGAACCTAGAAGATTTAGTTGTTGAATTAGTGCTACTAGCCCTCTAGTTTTCCTCGTTCCTGTCGGTCAGTGAGAGTCAGTCGACACCTTCTCCTCTGTTAATTTCAAGATTTCTGTATCCAGATATAAGAGATGTTAGCTGTTGTCTAAATATTATTTCAAATAAGGATACTCGGTCGCATTTCTATAGTCTGTTTATTTGCGGAGCATGGAAAATTTTTACTGCCGTTATCCATGGATTACAAAACATGGTTGGAGATGAGTAATACTTGATTAGTCCTACTATACGATATACAATATGAGTGAGCACAGCATAAGAAGAAAAAATTAAGAAGATGTTAATTCAAGGAAACTTCAACTCAAAATGTTAATCGCCCCTTGGTTGAGACAAAATCTAAAATCCTTTTTGTCAAGTTACAGCAAAAAAAGAAGCCCGTATCCGCCAAAATAGATAGCAGGCTGAAGTTTTGACATTAAGGATGTCATGACAATATCCTAGGCATCATTTAGTACAAGTGAACTGTAACTCCGAATGGAGTAGGACGAACAAGATCTGTGCAATCTTATAGTATGTGCTATACTATACTTTCCAGGTAAACTGTTATTACAGCTACTTACAGTAAGGGCCATCGGAAATGAATTGCAACACTGTAGATTCATCTGCTTCCTGCTCTTGGCCCATTCCCTGAAAGTAACGATGGTTTAGTTTTGGGAAGCATGACAGTGAAGGATAAAATAAAAGCATCAATAAGGCCTGTTCTTTTCTCTTAATCAACTTGTATAGTTTTGGTAGGCAAACACAAGAGTTTAATGCCGGTATTAGCTTCCTATGATTTTGACTGCTATCTGAGCAATTTTGTACAGAAGTATAGAGCTTATTCAAGTGTCAATCTGACGACCAAAGACATCCCTCTGCTCGACAGGAATGAAGAAAGATTCAAGTAAGAAGCTAATTAATGTTTGTATTTCAGCAAAAATAATGGACTAGAAGATTATCATGTCGTCAGGCATTGAATTGGTTCTAGAGACAAGAAGAAACATACTCTGACGATTAATGTCTCTGCAGAAACTGCTTCCACATCTACATCGAAATGCCTTGACTGGATGAGAATGATCATCAAAATCAATACCATAATCCTGCAATTGATTCGATAAATGTTAGTGTTTAATAGGGATATAACTCGGAACATTTGTTTGCATCCTTTCCTTTAAGACTTGTATCATAGCTTCCTAAAGTACATGGTACTTGACCAGATGCCCTTTGTTCCATTTATCTGCTGCGACAACTGATAGAAACTTGTTGTTCAATGATAACTATTAATCAGGCTTTAAAAAAAAGCATTTCTAGAGTAATCTCATTGATGATGATAACTATCACCTAGGTGGGTTGACATGCTCCTAACATATGTTTTGTCAGGTACCTGAGAACAACACAGATGGAAGGTACTTGAGAATAACACAGAAGCAAAACTAAAACTACTAGGCAAAACATATATACCCCCTGTTGCAGCAAGCTCCAGCAAGTGTTAATGCCAAATTTTGTCATTGGAATAATTCTTGTATTTCTCAACGTATTTATGGTTTTTATAAATCGTTCGAATGGTGACTAGTCAAACATCCAGACAGCTTTGCACATATAAATATGGGCGACAAGCTTAAGGTGGTACGTGGTACTTAAAGGTTAACATTTGCAGAATGAATCAAAACACCCAAAGCGAAAAAGTAAAAAAAGGATTATCTTTACTGTAAGGTCCATGAATTGATGGGATGCCTTAACTAACTGCTTACCCATGTTAATTCTTCACACGCATCTATTGCTCTTCTTGTAAAAAACGAAAGCTGCATATAAAATTAAACAGGGAATACAAGTTCAATAAATACAAAAGAATTGGCAGATAGTTTCAATATAATTCCATACTTAAACATATTTTCAGCATACATGGTAGTAATGATGATCCGGCGACTCGATTTCAACTGGAATTCCAATCAGATTGGCGTCATAGCATCTAAACCAACAGATTGAAAGTCAATGAATGAACTCTATTTTAAATCTTAGAAAGAAAACCTGAACTGCAAACATGAATTTTATTAAGAGCACACCTATGGTTAATAAACCTTGCAACATTACCATAAAATGTTGCATCTAAACAAAGCGCTTCTTCATCCTTTAAAGTACCTTCAGAACCCCAATCAGCATCTAGTAGCACTGGATAAGTGTGCCTTGCATTCCCAGTAGTCCGAATTATCCTATCATAAAGCTCTGTGTTTGTCAATACTTCCCCAACATATTCACATACAAAAGCACCTCTAGGCAACTTTTCAAGTGTTCGCAGTCCCCATCCCTTTCTTTCAGATGTAAGAAACACCTAAAGTACACATAATAGGTGAACTGCTAAGATGCCCTCCAAAAAGACGGAAGGGAAAAAGGTTTAAAGAAATTCAAAAACCAAATCAAACATGAAAATGAGTGTGATGCAGAGGATTGTGACTGACCTGCAAACTGTGCACAATGCCTCTTTGTACCACTCGGTTTCCACAATGCATACTGCAGCCGCACTTGCTCCAGCATTCCTTGATAAATTTCCTCACTAGGTGCCCTTTGCATGCTTCTGGCAAAACTTCATTCTTTGATCTTTCCAGTGGGCACTCTTTACAATAGAAAAGTTGGTGTTTATGTGGCTCGCGACTCAGAGAAATGTATTCATCCAAAAACTTTTGTCTGATGAGGCCTTCTGATGTATATGCAAATTCACCTCCTGTTTCCTGTGCGCAAGCACAAGGTATTGGTGCAGCCAAGCAATTCTCCAAACAATCTGGACAGCAATTCTCATCACCAATTCGAGCAAGAGAAAAATTAACATAAGCATTCTGATAGACAATATTCCGTGGTATGTAGTTAAACGATGGTGGAATCTTCGCATTGGTGATTTCATTTACCACTGAAATCTTAAACTTTTCTTCACCTTTACTTATATCATCGACATAATGGAATGGTCTTTGTTCACCAAGTGCATGCTGTGGGTGAACCACTACTTGATCATATGATGTCGCATTATCTGCAACAAATTTTCTTGCACTATCATTAGTGGTTTCAGAACCTAGCTCCCAAAAACACTGACACATTTCTTTCATGAGGTTCACAATAGAAAAGCCAGGTTGAAGAATCTTATATGATTTCAGGCATCTATCCTCAACTTGCTTGAAGACTGCCTCCAAGTCAGGGAAATGAAAGTCTGGTCGATTAGAGCTATAGTTAAACATAAGTTTTACCTCCCCGAGATTGGAAGAAGCTATATCAACACCACAAGATGACTCCTGAATAGATAAAACCTTTGATTTACCCTTTTTCTTATATGCAGAATCTTTTGACAAAATATCAGAAGCATTTTTTTTCCTTCCTGCATCGGAGGAGAGACAATCTTTATCATCCTTCCTTCGTCCATCATGCATCATGCGTGTATTAATACTTTTCTGCAAAGTTGAATAATTCTTTGAAGAACCATGATCACTTGATTGACCTTGAAGAAATATAAAAGGGAAAGGAGAAATTAGGATAATCACCCAGATTCCAAATATTGCATAGTTAAAAGCATCATAATTTAGTTAAAAGGATTGTGCTTTATAGTTCAGTTTGTATGCAAAGGATGTCAGAGGTTCTATTTTTGCATTCCCCTTCAGTCTTCTTTTAAGAAAAAATCATGTCTTTGATATTGGCATGTGCAAGACAAAGTAGGAATTGCATCGTCTTTAGATAAATCGGAAGATGTGATAACTAGCAATAACTAACAAACAAAGCTAATAATAGTTTGCCGAGTCTAACACTTCCAAGGAAATGTCGTGCAAGCAGTGGCAAATCTTAAGCTTTTGCAGCTGAGATAAATCAATGTTGCTAGAAAAATGCTAATGTACCATAAACAATGAGTCAATTATGATAAATGCCAAGGAAAAACAGACATAACAATGTACCAATCTTTCCAGAAGGAACTGCGTGAGGAGGGTCCATCATTGCAATAGGAGTCTCAAGTGCAAGTGAGTGGTAATCACACGGCTCATCCTTAGGCCTGACTAGATTAAAAGATCTTTTATCTATGTTGTGCTTTTCCAGAGGTTGAGTATTGTGCACTTTCACACGAGCCGGTTGTTTATCTTTTCTCTTCTGAGAAAGTGATTGACAAGCTTCATCTGTTGGGTTTAAGGTTGATTTTTCCTTGCAGTTCATGTGAGGTGAAGTCTGTTGAACCCTTCCAGAACTATGGCCCGAACGAGGTAACATGGTCACAGTTGCCGTATTGCCGGAAGGTGGTTGTGGTATTGCATTCTGAGTTGCTTCTTGTTTAAAGAAAACGATGTTGTTTCTATGGCTCCTTGGAGGTGAAACTAGTTCGTTTCTTTTATGAGCTGAGGGTACATGCGCTTCTTGTCTTGGTCTTTCCAGTGAAGTTTCACCAGCTGAATCAGGGCTGGACCATGATGGTGAAGGGGAATCAGTATCTTGCCTTTGCCTGGCTCGCTTCCTAAGAGGCTCAACTTCGTCAACCTCCTCCCGGCTGTAATCCTGTACCAGAATTTTAGAAACGGACAAGATCAACGAGAAACCATATGTAAGAGCTAGAAGAATCAATCTATCACAGGGTCAAGGGTCAACATACATAGCGAACTGTCTTCTTCCCACGAGCCTCCTGAAATAATAAGGTATAATCTTAAACTAGACATCACAAATATTAAATGCAGGACACCAAAATAGCAGCACAGCAGCACCTCTTGCATGTCAAATATAGCATCAGCAAGAACTCGATAGTTCTCAGCTTCAATGTACTCCCACCTGTTCTCGTAAACTTCGAGAAGATGCTTCAGCACGGGTTTGGCCTTCTTCGGCGGTATTCCGATGGTCATCATCGCGTGCAAGGCAGCTTTTGCTCTCGCCTGGGACATTCCTGAACCGAAGCAATAACAAAAAAAGAAGAAAAAAAATCAAAATGCTTGTTTGGTGTAAGCAGGATCCTCCAAAGAGAATCGACATACAGATACGGGGTAAACAACAAGTAACAGACGAACATGAGCTAGTAGCATAAAAAAAAGGATAACCGTAACCACGGCCCTGGGTTTTACCGAGCGAGGCGAGGCAGACAACCAGCAGATGTTGGATAAAAAAAAACCTAGGACGATATATGAAGAGGAGATGTAGATGGAGGAGCGCGAGGGAGCGATCGTTGTGCTAGGGTTTTGGAGATGCGAGCCGAACCGAGTCGCCAATCTTAACATCAGACGAGCAAACGTTCTTCGCTGCTTCTGCTTACGACTGAGGAAAAGCGACAGTGGAGAGGGAAAATTAAAGCAAGGCGAGAAGGCATGACAGCTGACAGAGACGTGAACGCCGAACACGCTCTCTCTCGTCGTCGCGACTCCCTTTTGTTTTGGCTGCTGGGTTATCCGTTCATCACAGCCGTTGGATTATGATCGTAACTTTCGCGTGAGCATCGCCTTTGCTTTGGAATTTGTGTCTTGGTAAATAATATTTTAATATAAAAAGCCTTTTGAAATCTTTTGGTTCCCTTTTATTTTTTTTATTTAGCTATATTATAAAAAACCATATCGACTTAATCATACGAATAATTGAGTGATACGTTCGCTTCGATTCGAACTTGAATCAAAACAATTCTGTACGCAATCGGGTTAATTCTTTTAATAATTAGGATCTAAACCTAATAATGATCTGGATTCTGGATCCAGTAACGTAAAAGGCATACGGACTTCTTCTTTTTTACATCCTCCTTAAAAAAACTAGTTTTGTTTTAATATGAAATCAACATTATACATGCACAAAAGTAGATTATTTTAACCTACCCTTCAAAAACATTCGTGCTGCCTTGGTCGTGTGGTTTGCTAGCTTTTTATCTCATGCATAAAAAAAAACTAAGTCACTCAGAACCTTAAAAAGCACATATAAGTAGTGCTGCAATTAATCCCTTATATTGTTCACAACTTCACGCGTGGCTCAAAAATCACCTCGCCATGTGCTGGATTCACAGATGAGATAATTATGCATAATCTTGTTCATTTCGTTATACTCTTTTCACGAGAATTCTCTGTCTAAGCACAGCTGCCTCCGAAGGAACCTTCCTTTCCTTCATACGGCTGCGGTCACCATATTCCTGGGAGTTGGATACCTCTTTTTTGAGACGAGGAATTCCAACTCCTGCACTCTTCTGGCTCAGAGCATATGCATTCTGGCTCAAGCTCTGAATTTTTGGGGATGCTGGTCTCTTGGACATCCCGTTTTGCTTTCCTATGAGATCGTCATTGTCTGAAAGCAAACACAAATGAGTGAAAATAAAGGAACAAACAGATAGTCATCAAGGACCACTAGCTATTTTCATTATGCGATACTACTCTTTTCGGTTCTCTCATTAATGGTGTGTTTTGGTCTACTAAGAACACTGCAAAATCCTACTGGGAGTGCTTCGTAGTTCAGTAAAATCCAGCAGATTATGGATATGATTGATGAAATCCATTAACACAGTCGATTAAGAAAAGGGACGTAAACAATTGCTTGATATGTGCTGTACTTTTCCCTAAGCACTTCGAAACAATGGTTCAATGATCGATAGAGCAAGAGAATACCTGGACTCGATAAGACAGCTCGAGGTCGTGGAACTGAACTAGCTCTCCTGTTAGTCCTCCTGTCGTCATTGGCAGTCTTGGCACTCTTGCCTGCTGTTCAATTCATGTTAGATTTTTGTTTTATCGTCTAAATTTGCAGAGATGATAAAATCCGGTGTTAAAAAATGTACATACTACTAATTGAACCTCAACCTCTGGATGTAGAAAGAGAAGATGTTGGTGAACTCCTCACAATAGACTTTTGATTCTTTTCACGCCACAAAGGGGGGTCGTTCTCAGATTTTGTACCTAGAAAGAGATCCACTTCTTACTGTTACTCAGGAAAGCTAAAATACATCCAGCGTATGTCCGGTTATAGCTAATAGCAGGAGCAAATATATAGTCCACGAGTTCAGTGTTTAACTTCAATCGCAAAGGTTAAAGTTAATTTGCTAAAAATCCAGAAACCAAAACATCCACAAAGAATGACAATATGAAGCCTCGGGTTGAAGCAGTAACTGCAGAAATATAGCGAAAACAGTGTAAAAGAGAGAAAAAAAAACTCAAGTTTATTGATTTAAGACACCTGCAGGCTAAACAAAATTTCCAAATTTCCTCTTTCTAAGAAGCAAAAATCGAATTATGCAATCCAGTATCATCTCAATAATGTGAAAATTATGGCTTCCAGAAGAAACACCAATGGAAACCCCATAAAGCACTAAAAGAGGTGCTGACTATTTCAGAGCACGTCCAAGTCGAAGGATTAGGTCGATCAACAAAATCCAAATTGCCGATGTTTCTTTACCTGGACTTTTGCCCAGAACAGATGATAATTCCTCTTCTGCCTTTACAGCGGCATCTTCTTGCTCTTTCACCTTAATTTGCGGGTACACTTTTAAGGCTGCAGTAGGAACAAATCATTACAAGCTTCACACACAGAAAAAATCTAAAACGCTAGCTATTCATCTGCTGACTTAGTAACAAATTAGAATCAGAAGCTTACTTTATTCTCTAACCTTCCATTACAAAATTCTTCAGAACAAAATAAATGTCAAAAGCTGAGCTAAATTCAGATTTATGAAGATAAAGAAGATGAAAAATTCTAGTCTAACAAACAGTTGGAAAACTTGGGCAGGGACTCGATCAAACATTCTTCCGTATTCGACAATCCAACTGAAAAAAAAGAAAGAAAGAAAGAAAAGAAAAGCCCCTTTCGTTGATAAATCAATCGATAAAAATAAGCATTAAGGTTAGACAAGATGAACACATGGGAGATGAGGCGAACGCATTTTGCCGGAACGAATTTTCAGATGCTCTCCTTCGTTCGTTACCTCCGTCTCCCTTTCGGGAAGTCGATGAGGCACTTATACAAACACCTACCGTGCATGCCAAAAGAGGAGAAATGGGAAAGTTTCAACGCATGGCGCGCGTTGAGACGGCGGGCGTGGGTGTCAAAGCCAAATAGACAAAGACCAAGCCGTGCGCGGCACAGCAAGGCCAATACGCGACGAATCGAATCCAATCCCAACCCTGCCGTGGTTCCACCTTTTCGTTTATTTACTCCGGCGCATAGGATATTTCTCAATCATTTAATTCCTAAATTGTTCGATGTTAGAATTGGTGGTCTCTTGTTCGTATAAGAATTATTTTCTAAAATTATCTAAATGAATCATAATTTCACAAAAGTAACCATAAAGTCACCCTTCTTAGCAATCAATTACGACTAAGATAATGGTAATTTAACTGCTGCACATCAAATATGGATTCATTATGGTTTTAAAGGGATTATTTCAATGTTGATAATTTTAAGACGGACCGTGGCTTAGCAAGTAGCATATGAAGTGAGCCCATTAGGGTTATTGAATTAGACCCAACCGGAGCCTTCGAGTCAAAGCGCAGGTTGGGCTTCTCTGTTAAGTCGGTCCCAAAAATTATAAAACGGTCGAGGAGTCAAAAGTAAAAGAGAGATGTCCCGTTCCTCGCCCGACGCAGGCTCGGGGCTTCTTCCTGGTCTCTCTAGGGTTTAGGAATTTGGAGGTGCAGCTGGAACCGACCGGAGATGGCGGACGACTACGCCATGATGGAGACCGACGAGGACGATGAAATCACTCAGGAGGACGCCTGGGCGGTCATCAGCGCCTATTTTGAGGAGAAGGGGCTTGTCAGGCAGCAGCTCGACTCATTCGACGAGTTCATCCAGAATACCATGCAAGAAATTGTCGATGAGTCTGCCGACATCGAGATCCGCCCCGAGTCCCAGCACAACCCCGGCCGTCAGTCCGATTTTGTTGAGGTCCCTAATTTTCTTTATCTTTTCCTGTCTTCAGTCGTTTCTTAGGGTCTCTGAGAAACGCAATTGATGAACACAAGAAGAGTCTTCTTGAGTGGCTGTCCAACTATATGGTTTGTAAGGATGTTCCTCTAGGTGTTTAGGGCTGATAAGAAGCTCAAGTAATCGCATGGTTTGATTAAATTTGCTAATGGACTATTAATTTTTTCAAATGAGAACGTAAACCTTGTGCTGAACGCAATAAAAAATCACTTATTTGTTAAAATGTACAAAGACAAGCAAATTTAATGACAAAAATCAGCAAAACATGGGCTGAATCGTTTTCCTAAATTGGTTCAGAAGCTTATTATTTCACGTGGAATTCGAACACGGGATTTATAAGCTTGTACTTGTTACTTGTTACTTGTGTATGTCCACGTAGGGGAACTGCAAAAAAATTGTGCGCCCAGTCATGATCATCTATGTGTACCGTACAACGTTGATTTTTTGGTAAGATCATCTTGGTTACTAGGATGTTTGTTCACTTCTAAATTTGGATAGCAGCGAACATGTCAGAGGGTCGACTTCAACTTAGGACATCGTTGTATGATGTTTCAATCCTTTGAAGAGGAAATATAGTTCCTCTGAATGATCTTACTATGTTGTGCAGACTATTTACAAGATTAGCTTTGGTCAGATATACTTGAGTAGACCTATGATGACTGAATCGGATGGAGAAACTGCTACATTATTTCCTAAAGCTGCCAGGCTGAGAAACTTGACTTATTCAGCTCCATTGTATGTCGATGTTACTAAAAGAATTATAAAAAAGGGGCATGATTGTGAAGAAGTTGCAGAGACTCAAGATTTTGCAAAAGTGTTCATTGGGAAGGTAAAAGATACTTTTGAACACTACTACGTTTCATCTCGATAGGCCTGTTGTTATTTTATTCAACACAATTATTATTAATTCTGCAGGTCCCTATAATGCTCCGCTCCAGTTATTGTACATTGTACCAAAATTCAGAGAAGGATTTAACGGAACTAGGAGAATGTCCTTATGATCAAGGAGGATACTTTGTCATCAATGGAAGTGAGAAGGTGCTAATTGCACAGGAAAAGATGAGCACTAATCACGTATATGTATTTAAGAAAAGGCAGCCTAACAAGTATGCTTATGTGGCGGAAGTCCGGTCTATGGCTGAGAACCAGAACAGGCCAGCAAGCAGTATGTTTGTACGCATGCTTTCACGTACAAGTGCAAAAGGGGTAAGACTCTTTTCCATGGATTGCTGGCTTTTAGATATGTCCTGGACAACATGTCCACATTTGAATGCTTTTTCCCCTCATAATAGTCCAGATTCTACCTAATGCCTCTTTCTACCATCAGGGCTCATCAGGGCAGTACATTCGAGCTACTCTTCCATATATTCGGGCTGATATTCCTATAATAATCATCTTCCGGGCCTTAGGTTTTGTTGCTGACAAAGATATATTAGAACATATATGCTATGACTTTTCTGATACACAAATGATGGAACTGCTGAGACCCTCTTTGGAAGAAGCATTTGTCATTCAGAATCAACAGGTAATTCATCTATTTTACCTATTGTGTTTTAGTGCATATTCAAGTTATTCCAGATTGTTTCCTTTTTTGTTAGTCATGCTTTATAATACAGTTTTTTCTAGCTGATGTTTGATCCTTTTTTTTCTAGGTTGCATTGGATTATATAGGAAAAAGAGGAGCAACTGTTGGTGTTACAAGGGAAAAGAGAATCAAGTACTTATTTTATATTGTCATATTTGATGGATACTTTGCTGATGGATAATGACAACACGGCTATTTCCTGGCATGTAGGTATGCCAAAGAAATTCTTCAAAAGGAAATGTTGCCTCATGTGGGCGTTGGTGAATACTGTGAAACCAAAAAAGCTTATTATTTTGGGTAAAACTTCTTTCCTTTGTTTTGTAGTAATAACATTTGAATGGGAATTTTAATTTTCTTTTCTTATAGATATATCATTCATCGGCTGCTGTTGTGTGCTCTTGGACGAAGACCAGAAGATGATCGGGATCACTATGGCAATAAAAGGCTGGATCTTGCTGGTCCTTTACTTGGTGGCTTGTTCAGAATGGTTTGCTTGAATAAACTGTGAATTTTATTATTTTCTTTATTTTATTTGCAGGATTGAAGTGTATCTTGCAAGTCTGAGTTAGTTAATGTTTTGGTAACTTTGAGCAATGTTTTTATTTTGATTTTCCACATGCAGCTGTTTAGAAAATTGACAAGGGATGTGCGATCTTATGTCCAAAAGGTTTGTATTTTAAGGGATTAACTAATTTGTTTTAAGGTGTGCAATAGTTTGCTGAGGTGTATAACTTGGCTGCGTTTTTCATGTGATAGTGCGTTGACAATGGAAAGGATGTGAACTTGCAATTTGCGATCAAAGCTAAGACTATTACCAGTGGTCTGAAGTACTCCCTCGCAACTGGTAATTGGGGACAAGCAAATCAAGCTGGTACTAGGGCTGGGGTTTCACAGGTTTAGTCTCCTTCCTTTGTTTGTCTTCTACATTTTGACTGCCTGCTTTTGGTAATAATCTTATCTAATTCTTGTAAAACTAACGTTTGATAGTTCTCTCAACTATCAGGTGTTGAATCGACTGACATATGCATCTACACTCTCTCATTTGCGAAGATTAAACTCTCCAATTGGTCGTGAAGGTAAGAAGGTTTAGCTAATTGTGTAAATTCAGTGACCACTGGACCTAGGGAGTTGTGGAAAAGTTTATATAATAGCATAGGAAGTCAAGAAGTTCCTGTGCAACTTTCATGTTTAATGACCATACAAATTTCTTGTAGTAATTTTTTTTATTTTCTATTACTAGGAAAATTGGCAAAGCCTCGGCAGTTGCATAATTCTCACTGGGGCATGATGTGTCCTGCTGAAACACCAGAAGGACAGGTAATTTTTAGGGAATTTGTGTGTGTTTGAATAACCATTGTCTTTGTTTACTTTTAAACATCAATCCATATATGTGGTTGCAGGCTTGTGGTCTTGTCAAGAACCTAGCATTAATGGTGTACATAACAGTAGGATCTGCTGCACATCCAATATTGGAGTTTTTAGAAGAATGGAGTACTGAAAACTTTGAGGTAAGTTATATTTCTCAGCAAAGCTGGTGACATCTTGCCACTTCCATTAATACTGTAGCATATATGTTGTGGTATCACAAAACAACGTATCTGTAGCACATCCAATATATGCACATGCTACATAGTTCATTTCTTAATAAGTTGTTTTGTGGTATCACATCTTCTGCAGGAAATATCTCCTGCTGTTATTCCACAGTCAACTAAAATTTTTGTTAACGGTTGCTGGGTTGGGATTCATCGAAACCCTGATCTCTTGGTCAAGACCTTGAGACAATTGAGGAGACAGGTTCGTTACCTTTGCTTGTTTTGGATTTCTTGTAGCTCATATTTTTATGTAATAAAAGTCTGTGCTATACATATTATGTTGATTATGCTTACACAAATGCTGGTTATGATTGAAGTGACTGTATTTATGCGGTTGATAGTGACCTTTTTGCTTTCAGTTCTTTATTCCTAAAGCTGCTAATTTTCCTGAGCTTGTATTGTAGAACAAGTTTTGTTTTGAGTTCTTCTGAGAAGTGAACTTCCTATTCACTTTCAAGTGAACTTATATGAGTACAAAAGTTTTATAAATTATGATCAATCTAGATTCAGATGAAGCAAAAAGCCCATGTAGAATTTTACATCTTTATTAGACTGAATTTTGGGTGAAAAATTCGTGTTGCTTACTCCTTTAACAAATTTAGTTCTTGACGAGCATAGCATGTTCTTTTCAATGTTTTTAGGCGCTTAATCATTAGTCATATGAATCTATGCTACAAGTAGTAAAAAGGCAGAATATTAATATATTCTAATAGCTTAGGTGTACAAGGAAAAAGTTAATCTTTGCAAAGTCCTAACTTCACAAGCAGTATGTGAATTAATTTCCACAACATTTTCTCTGGTTGTGTGGATGAGAGTACTGATGATTCTTGTATTCTATTAATTATGGGTTAACTTGAGGACAGTCCTGAGCATACTTGCAAGTACTTTTACATCAACAATCATTCTATTTGGACTATTTCCTCCTTTTCATTTCCTCAGAAGCACTATTAATGGTTTTCTCTTCACTTACATAGATTGATGTCAACACTGAGGTGGGAGTTATACGAGATATTCGTCTTAAAGAATTGCGGCTTTACACTGACTATGGTCGTTGTAGCCGTCCACTGTTTATTGTTGAAAAGCAAACGCTGCTGATTAAGAAAAAGGATATCCGAGCATTGCAACAGAGGGTATCTATTTCTGCCAGTTCTAGCATTTATATTTTTTTTCATGTTCCAATAGACTATGCTGACCTTTTTGCCTGTTCCCTCTACTTTAGGAAACTCCAGAAGAAGGCTGGCACGACCTTGTATCTAAAGGATTTATAGAATATATAGATACAGAAGAAGAAGAAACTACCATGATTTCAATGACCATTAATGTAAGTAGTTTGACCCTTTGTTTTGTTTTGTTTTTTGAACTGAAGATTGTATACATCTCACCATTCTGAAATGATACAATGTGCATTTCCAAAAAATAAAGAAATAAAGAAAAAAATAAGTAAAGAAAAAATAATGACAATAAAAGTCTATCTCATGGAGGTAGTTGAGTTGAAAAAAAATATGAAAGGCAGCTGCTTGTGATGCTACCATCCTGATCGATCTTTTCTCCCCTTTGGAGAAAAAAATGTTGGATCCTTCAGTTTATCCATAATATATTGGTTGTCTCATTGGAGTAGGTTCTTTTGGATGAATTAGTGAAATTCCATTTATTTCACTAGTCCCCAGTCCATCGTTAATAAATCAAAATGATTTGATGTTAGTTTCCTGTTGCACTACTTATAGTGGGTAACAACAACAAGATGAACCCATGTGATCAAAAAATTAAAAGTCACCCATGTGTAGCATGCCTTGTAGGACGCTATTTGACAATTATATGTATGAATTATTTAATTGATTGAGAGTACGTTATCATCTGGATAAGAGGGTGCCCACAAGCTTATAATAAATCATTTAGCCCTTTCCTTTTTAGTTTTTGGTTAGAGGAAAATTCTATGTATTATATTGAAGTTACTGCAGAGGGCAGCTGTATATTTCTCTTGTTTGAGAGATTTTTCTATTTTTTAGTAAAAAGGTGTTGTATTATATATATAAACTATCAAAGAAGGTGAAAATTTAAAAAATTATAAAAGAAGGTAATATTTTATTTTCTTCCATATGTGGTGTCCTGAAGAGGTGAATACTGTTCACTCTGTTCACTCCGCAAGAATCTTACTTTGCAGAATATGTTTTCTTTCCTAACGCATCTTTGCTGGAACTTCAGGATCTTGTAAATGCAAGACAAAACCCAGAGGAGGCATATTCTGAAACGTACACTCATTGTGAGATCCACCCATCATTAATATTGGGTGTTTGTGCATCTATCATTCCATTTCCTGATCACAACCAGGTAAAACGCCCACTTCAAGGACTGACGCACTGCTATACTTATGCTGTCCCCCTTATTTTACATTTTTTTTCTCAGTCACCACGTAATACCTACCAATCAGCAATGGGTAAACAAGCAATGGGAATTTATGTCACAAACTATCAGTTGAGGATGGTGCGTAATGATCCAACTTCTTTCATGAACACAAAGGTCTATGTTTTATTTGTTTAAGGTCATGCTAAATTGTTGCACTGGTTGTTGCAGGACACATTAGCTTATGTTCTGTACTATCCTCAGAAGCCTCTTGTTACCACTCGTGCTATGGAGCATTTGCACTTTAGACAACTCCCAGCTGGCATCGTAAGAGTTTCACACTGGTTTATGAATGTTGAATACTCAATAGTCCTGATAATTTGATGCTATTGTTGTATACTTTCTGCAGAATGCTATTGTTGCAATTGCTTGTTATTCTGGATATAACCAGGAAGATTCTGTTATTATGAACCAGTCCTCTATAGATCGTGGATTCTTTAGGTCATTGTTCTTTCGTTCTTACAGGTCTGCATATTTCATCTCTTTTGTTCAGATGGTTGACCTTTGATTTGTTTGCATATATCTTTAATATTTTTTGGCGCAATCCCCTTTTATTAGGGATGAGGAAAAGAAAATGGGAACTCTCGTTAAGGAGGATTTTGGGCGTCCGAACAGGGAAAACACTATGGTTAGCGATTGATTCTGAATTTGCTTTGGTTAGAATTTTTAAGCTTATGATTGTCTTCTTCTTTCAGGGAATGCGTCATGGGTCATATGAAAAACTGGATGATGATGGTCTTGCACCTCCAGTGAGCATCTTAAGTAACATTCTCACGCAGTTGCTCCTGTTAAAGCATTATCCTTAACACCTACTTAAATAATTGTGTTAGGGTACAAGGGTATCTGGTGAAGATGTTATAATTGGCAAGACAAGTCCAATTGCTCAAGATGATTCCCAAGGACAAGCTTCACGATACACAAGACGTGATCATAGCACTAGTTTGCGCCATAGTGAAAGTGGGATGGTGGATCAGGTAACTTGTGTACTTTGCCTGCTGTCAAATACTGTTTGTGGAAGGTTTCTTGAAGTTCAAGGCTTGGCTATGTGTGCTATTAAGCCTTGATCATCGAACATGTCTAAATTTGCAGGTTTTATTGACTACAAATGCTGATGGTTTGAGGTTTGTGAAAGTGAGGGTGAGGTCTGTTCGAATACCACAAATTGGAGATAAATTTAGCAGCAGACATGGTCAAAAAGGAACTGTTGGTATGACATACACGCAGGAAGATATGCCATGGACAGTGGAAGGCATCACACCTGACATCATTGTGAATCCACATGCCATACCTTCTCGAATGACCATTGGTCAGCTTATTGAGTGCATCATGGGAAAAGTTGCTGCTCATATGGGAAAGGAGGGTGATGCAACTCCTTTTACTGATGTCACTGTAAGTGGAATCTTTGAGTTGTGGGTCTATTTTGCTATAATCATCTACATGATTTTCTTAGGCAGCTGGTAAAAACATGTGTGATAAGCAATACGACTACATTTGTGAAAACTGGCATTTGGAAAACCATGCTGTTTCTGGTTATATATAAACAGGTTTCGCAGTTAGAGTGTTCTATTGATTTTAGTCAAAATATTCATTTTTGTTAATGTGTATACTTATTACTAATAATGTCATGGCTGCTCTATCTTAACTTTTCCATTATTTCTCTCATTTTGCTATAGTCTTCTACATGATTTTCTTAGGCAGCCGGTAGAAATGTGTGTGATAGGCAATATGTAGACTACATTTGTAAAACCATGCTGTTTCAGGTGATAAATTAACAGGTTTTGCTGTTAGAGGGTTCTAAGGATTTTAGTCAAGATATTCATTTTTGTGAATACACTTGTTACTAGTAATGTCACGGCTGTTGTCTTAACTTTTCCATTATTTTTCTCTCGTCACTTGGTGGAATATGCTTATTCATTAGGTCTTTATCTATGTTCTAGATGTTCACTTATACTTGATTTTTCTAATGCTACTGCACCATGTAAAAATGTATGATAAACTCACTCTACCTGTGTTCTCTTGTTTGATCTCTGATCTTGTTTTGTTTCACGTTTTTATTCTTAGGTGGACAACATTAGCAGGGCTCTTCATAAGTGTGGTTATCAGATGCGTGGTTTTGAAACCATGTATAATGGTCATACTGGGCGGAAGCTGACTGCAATGATTTTTCTTGGTCCTACATATTATCAACGACTGAAACATATGGTCGATGATAAAATCCATTCCAGAGGACGTGGTCCTGTGCAAATCCTCACTAGACAGCCAGCTGAAGGACGCTCACGAGATGGTGGACTTCGATTTGGTGAGATGGAGCGAGATTGCATGATTGCACATGGTGCAGCTCACTTCCTTAAGGAACGACTGTTTGACCAAAGCGATGCATACAGAGTCCATGTATGTGAGAAATGTGGGCTCATAGCTATTGCCAATCTTAAGAAGAATTCATTCGAGTGTCGAGGTTGCAAGAACAAGACCGACATTGTTCAGGTATCATCTCTCCCTCTCTGTCGAGTCAGGTTTCGGACGGGTTATTGTAGCAAATTCCTGCTAGGTCAAAAGTGTTCTTTCTTTAAAAATAAGGACGGTGTTCCTTCTTTTAATGTAAGATAACACCGTTAGTAACAATAATATTTGATCTCATCTGAACTTTACAGGTACACATTCCATACGCATGTAAGCTGCTGTTCCAAGAGCTTATGGCTATGGCCATTGCTCCAAGAATGCAGACCAAGGAACAGAAGCCTGCCAAAGATCAAAAGAAAAAATGATTCTCTACTTTGTAAGTTGTAAAGGATTCAATTGCATCGATTAAACTAAACAAAAATTGGTTCCGAAGGACATGGCTTGTTTAGAGGGGCTGTTCAGAGTTCAAGGAAGCATGATCATGCCTCCCGAATGTTTTTGTTCAAACAAGGATGTTGCTTGCTGCAAGAGGGGACAAGTGTTGCGAAACCAGATAATTGCCAGCCTACCAACATGGTTAACAACCGAGGATAACAAAGATCTTTTTTTGCCAATGTTAATGGTTAACAACCGAGGATAACAAAGATCTACTCGGAAGTAGAACAATCGACCGTGGAATGAAGTTGTATTTTTATTCAATTTTTGTGTACCTAGTATGTATCAGGGGTTTTTATAACGGTGATGAAATGTTAATATTCAGGGGGGGGGCAAGTTGTAATGGTTGTTTATCGTGGAGGTTTTACATTCTAACTAGAGGTGACGTATGTGATGTGTTAACATGACATTATGATTATAGATATTTCTTTAGTTTGTCGAAATGTAAATACATACTTCGATTGCTCCGATAATGTAAAAAGTATACCGACAAATATGAAGTGTGAACCTGTAAATTGAATATAAAATACTCATTATTTAAAATAACACGAAGAATATTAAGTTTTTTTTTCTTCAATTTGTTTAATTTAAATGTAATTAAGTCTCGATGTCATCCGCGCGTGTTATCTAAAATTTTACACGAACGACGGTTTGGGTTAAATGGGTCGGACCAGTGTTGCGCGGTCCGATTCCTTTCTCCGTCAATTCTGTCAAAGCGAGCCCTATATAGGTATATATACTCAGCTCCTCCTCCACTCTTAGAAAAACCTAGCGTCCTCTGGCTTCCCCGGCCGTGCCTCCGCCGCCGTCGGAACCTCTAAACCCCGAGGAACGCGTGTCGGGCTGCCTTGATGGGCGAGCCCATGGAATTGCTGCGAGCTGCTGCCAATGAGGTCCCAACCTCATCTACTAAGCTTCGCATTCGAATCTTCCGCGAGAAATTGCCCCCTATCCTACAGATTCCTGGTTAGCTCTGAATCCGCTTCACCTTCTTTGTTACACGACCGTCCTTTGTTCTGGATAGCTTAGCATGTCGTCCAGTGTTAATAGTCAGAGTTCTTATGGTTCTAGCTATCCATTTTTTTAATAACTTAAACTTTGGCAAGAGAACATTTATGAGGTGCGTCGCATAGTTACTCTGGTTATGCATTCGAGACAGTTGCAAGAATCACTTTCATCAATTGACAAATGGAAGTCGTTGGGAAAACGCAATGGAAGTTGTGGTCCATTCCATAATTGGAACGATCTATTGATCATTTGATCATGTTTATTCTCAACTTCTGCCAGTCAAAGCTTCTGCGTGCTTTATAATTGAATCATGACCCCTGATGTCTCCGTTGTTTACGTAACTGCCTGACCCAGAGACCAGTCAATGATAGAATTGAGGCAGTATATCACAGCAACAGGAATCCTGTGCCATGATAATTGAATAAATGTCACCAGGAACAGTTATTCAAGGTGTCGATATTAGTTGGCAACTTCAACGCATTTCCCAGCTTTATTTGCCACGTTAGACACTGATTTTATTGACATTTTGGCTTGGGCGACTCTTTCTGTTCTACTAGGTTAACTTTTTGTTGAAGCATATGAACTCAAGTAATTGCTGGATTTGATGAAGACGTAAATTTAATTATACTAAGGCAACTGCGATGATTGATTTTACGTACAAACCTAATTCAAAGTAATGTTTATGCATCCAGATTTATTGACTTCCAACTTTGGTTCTAATTTGGTATTTGCTGGTCGCCAGTAGTATTCTATCGCACTGGCGCTGCTTTTTTCTTATGGTGATCAGTTGACTAAATTGGTTTGATTTTCTCAACAACTTTGATTTATGCATTACCTTTTGGTTATATTGCCTTTTATAATACCTGCTATCTAATGGAAAAGGATTATAATATGGAATCACATGTCCGCTTCTTTTCATTCTTTACAGATTTGTCATCTGATATTTCATCCTTATTGGTTGATATTGTCTTCCAAACATTGTTTATCTATGATGATCGGCCTTCGAGGAAATCTGTTGATGACTTCATTGTTAAAGCACTTGGTGAAAGTACTTTTATGAGAGGCTTCGCCATGGCACTTGTGCAGTATATGGAAAGGCAATCAAAGGCTCAGTGTCCTGTTGGATGCTATAAACTTCTTAAATGGTCGTGCCTACTTATAAGATGGAGTCAATTCAACTCTGTTTCAAAGGGTGGTTTTTCAAGACTTGCAATTGCACAGACATTCCTTTGCCACATGCTTATGCTGGGTTCTTTTCGGGAGCGTAGGGCTTGCAAGAAGATGTTTTTTAATCTTTTCTCACAGGTACTCAGTTTTTATCTATTATAAAATTGAGACTCAACAGTTTAATAATGTTTTATCCCATTTTTGGTTTACATGTTTCAGTCTTCTGGTACATTCAAGATCTACATAGCAGAATTAAAAGATTCAAGAATTTTCAATAAGGATAGTGCTGAGCTGATAAGATTGCTGCTCGAGTATTCAATTCTAGTTCCATCTTTGTTTGATGAATTCAAGGTAAAATTTCTTTGTTCATTAAAAAAACAATGTTTTACTATTTCTTAGTGACATATTTACTAATAAGGTTTGCTGTTTTGTTATAGTCATTAATCATCACCCGATTTCTTAATGCAGCAAGTGTTTCTTGAGTTGTATGTGAGATCAGTTTTAAATGCAAAGGAAAGACCACCTCGCGCCCTTGGTCAAGCTTTTGAACCACTTTTTATGCATATGGTGCATGAGGAATTTAGAAACTTGGTGCTTCCATCATCAATCAAAGCACTAAAACGGAACCCAGAGATAGTGCTAGAATCTATTGGAGATCTCTTAAAGTTGATCAATCTTGACTTAAGTAAGTATATCTCTGAATTTCTTTCAGTCATCCTTCCACAAGCTCGTCATGCAGATGAGGCAAGGAGAACTGGAGCATTGGCTATTGTTGGATTGTTATGTCAAAAATCTAGCAATCCAGATGCTCTACCTTCAATTTTTAATGCTGTAAAAGCAGTTATAGGAGGTTGGTTGTATTACTTTATTCGGATTTCCAGTATCATATGCTGCCGTCCATTAGTTATTTCAATTACCACTTCTGTCTACTTTTTGAACAGTTAGTTGTTGTCTATTGCTTCACTTATTTAACAGTCTTAGTCAAACAGGTTCTGAAGGAAAACTCACAATTCCTTATCAAAGGTCTGGAATGATGAATGCTATTGAAGAGTTGTCAAAGTTTTCTGGGGGAAAACTGCTCAGCAAATTAGCTCCTTCCATATCAAACTTCCTTTTGTGTTGTTACAAGGAAGATGGTAAGTCTTCTTTCTTGAGCCGTTGTTTCCATTTTTTACTCTGCCAAATATCTTGTGCATTTATTTTTTCTGGTAGGAAGTGAGGAGGTGAAGTTGGCAATCTTGTCAGCTTTGACATCATGGGCATCAAGAACTGCCGAGGCTATTGATCCACAAGTCATCTCTTTTGTTGCTGCTGGCTTAAAAGAGAGAGATAGTTTAAGAAAAGGGCACCTGAGATTCTTGCGAGTTGTATGCAAAAATTCTGATTCATTGACAAAAGTGAGAAAATTCATGTTTTTTTAAAATTATGTAGCTGCTTATTCAGTTCCTGCTCAGTAGCTTTGATGCCCTATTTAGGTCTCATCTTTACTGGAGCCTCTTGCTCAGATAGTGAAAACTGGTTTTACAAAAGCAACTCAACGATTAGATGGCATTTACGCATTATTTTCATTAGCAAAAATCGCCACTGTTGAGACCAAAGCAGGTAATAATATAGTTTCTTCTGCTGCATGTTTCACATCACATGTTGGATTTTTGTCTTATATTTGCCACAACATTTTCTGCAGATGATTTCCTGGTTAAGGAAAAGATTTGGGTATTGATTGCACAAAATGATCCTTCAATTATAGCTGCGTCGCTGGTAATTACTCTAGCATCCATATGCTGTCCATTGGACTTGTTTTGTTGTATGAGTTACTGGAGAATTCAATGTCAAATGGCTTAAGAAATTATGTTCTCTTTTTTCACAGGTCTCAAAACTAACTAATGAAGATTGTATTACTAGTATAGATCTACTTGAGGTCCTGCTTGTAGATCATTTACACAGGTTTTGTTTTCTTTGTTTTCCTTTTGCAAAGTTTATTACCCAAATGCCTCTATTACTTTGAGGAACTGGTTCAAGATTATGGTTTATTGCAGAGTTCTGGAGTTCTTGTCTATTAGATCCCTTTCACAGGTACTCCTGTTCTTAGAGGTTTCTCTGATAATTTTATCGCTTCTGATCATCAAATTCAGAATTTCCTTGTGATCTGTGACACAGTTGCTGCTCTATCTAATTTCCCATCCCAGTTGGGATGTTCGGAAGAGGGCTTATGAAGCTACACCCAAGATTATCTCTACATCTGTGGCTCTGGTGGAAAATCTTCTTCTTGAATTCAGATCCTGGTTGTCTTTAGTTGCACAGAAGATATCACAGCTGAATTTAAAGTATGTTTGAACTTGAATTTTTTTAATTTAGATATAGATAATCATCCATCTAACTATCCTAGCTGTATACTTAGGCATCTTTGATAGATGATCTATTCACTGTCTACCTGTGACCTGTAAGCTCTTTTCTGTATTATGATTGCTATTCTGATTTTTTTTGTGTGGCGATTAAATGATGTAGTCGTTGTTGCTCTGCTGGTGCTCATTTTGGTTTTTGTTGCTACAACTGATTGAATGTTGTTGCACTTTTTATGCCTGTCAATATATCTTTTGAGTTTCACCTACCAAAATTGATGCTTTTACATTGTTGTCCTTACGATGTATGGGCAGTGACACTGAGAGCTGGCAGGATCCACAGATGCCATTTCTACCATCCACTGAAGCCTTGGTGAAGTGTTTGCTTCTAATCGCACCAGCAGCTGTTTCCAGTCTACCAGGATCTTATTCCCAATTGGTCTTTTGCTCACATCATCCTTGCATTGTGAGTAGTGGTAAAAATAATAAAGTATGGAAGGTAGGTCCTAGACGCCTTTTCTATTTGGAATTTTATGTTGCTGTATTTGATTTATGTTACTGGTTTATGTGAATATTGCATTGATGTGCGTGGACCAATATCAGGTATTGATCATTTTGATCTTTGAATTTCTTTAGCTTCTTCCATTTTATTGTTTCCTTTTCTTTTTGCTTTTCAATATCTGCATATTTGTTTACTTTATAATTCATAGTTTCATAAATCCTCTTTGGTTCCTATTTCCAATTTCTAGTCAATCCCCTTGACTTGACTGACTGCAGTCACCTTGATCTGACACCAAAAATTGAATCTCTTATTTATTTCCTTAAAATTACATGTAGACCTCAGTGGTGGTTCTTTTGGTTTGGGGAAAAAGTAGGCAGGAGAGAGGATGATGTTATCAGTTCATTGTTTGAATAATAAATCAATTTCCAATGCTCAACACTTTTAATGAATATGTGATATAGTGGTTAGCTTTAAGTATGACCAACTTTATATATATATTCTTTATTTTTCTGTTATGATTTATTATTATTTTTTAACATATAATTGCTACTGAGTTTTTTTTTCACTAAAAAATTTCTTTTTGCTGAACCACTGAGCTATGTACTGTACAAATTTTGTCTTGTGTTTTTTACATACTTTGCATACTTTTGAATGCTAGTAAGAATCAAGTTGCCTTTCTTCTTTTTAGAGGCTCCAAAGAAACTTGAGGAGGCATGGGTATAATGTTGTTGATATAGTGGCTTCAAATGTTGAACCTATAATCAAGGTTAGACCGATTCCACACCTCAATTTTTAGCTTAGTTGTTTGCTTTAGAAAATGGAGCACAACTGAGATTCATTTTCTCTATAATTTCAGGACTTAGTTGGGACAGGTGGACTCTTTAGTTCAAATGCAATGGACGTGCATGCGGCCACGCACTCGTTATCAACAATGATGATGATAACTTCCAGTGACACATTCATGGAATTTGAGAAAGTAAGTTTTTCATTTTCTTTATTTTGCATGAACAACTTCTGAGGGCATATGGAATTTGAAAAAGTAAGTTTTTCATTTTGTTTATTTTGCATGAATAACTTTGGATGGCACTTCTATGGAATTTAAAAAAGTTTTTCATTTTCTTCTTTTTGTGTTAATCCTCAATGATCTGTGTATATTAGAGGTCTTTGACTCATCGATTTTCTTTTGCCATTTGTTGCAGCACTTCAGCAGTCTGCCAGATCGGTCCTTACATGACATGCTCTCAGAAAATGAAATTAAGGTCATATAATTTTGGAGAATTTTTATCTATCTAAATCATTTGTTATATACTTCATTTGATGATCACTACTGCAAATATTTCCTCTGTCAAAGTTAGAATCTTAACTCCACTGTAACTACGTCTTGCCTGTTTAACTGCATTTATATCAGAAGGACCTCCAGGATTCCCCTTTGTTACATTTTTATGCATATTCTACACTACAAGAAAATAATTTTTATGCCAAGGCATTTTCTGTGTACTTGGTCCATTATGCTCTCACTAAAGTTGCCGTTTATCTTCTTATATATTGATTTAGCTATTGTCACACTTCATAGATATTCTTTACACCTGAAGGGCAATTATCCAGTGAACAAGGAATTTATGTGGCTGAAACTATTGCTGTCAAAAACACGAAACAACCAAAGGGTCGCTTTAAGGTTTATAACATCCAAGATGGTTTGGTAAGACAGTATGATCTTTATCCTTGTATCAATTTGATTTGAAACATATGCAAACTAATGTCTGTAAGTCCACATTGGTTTTATTTGTAGGAGAATACACCATCTAATATTTCAGCACAAAGAGAGCCAACTAAAAGGGAACCCACAAGCACGATGAAAAAAGAGGCTGGGAAGGGCAGTAAAAAGACTGGCAAGTCTGAGCATAATTTAAATTTTCGCAGTTGCTTGACTAGCTGGTGTTTTCTGAACTTCAAAATTTGCATATTTTCCAGCTCACGTGGAGAAGGTAAAGACTGCGAAGGAGGAAGCAAGAGAGTTGTTGCTGAAGGAGGAAGCAGCTATTCGTGAGAGGGTTGATTGTATTCAGAGAAACCTTTCTGTTATGCTAACTGCTCTTGGTGAAATGGCAATTGCTAATCCAGTATTCACTCATGGCCAACTACCTTCACTGGTATGGTTGCACATCTTGTCTTTTCGTTTCAGTATGAGCACCATTTAATGCTTCACTTTCTTCAGTTTGATTGCCTAGTGGTACTTGTTCCACCTACCTGCTGACCTGCATACAAAAATATTCTTCACAAAGAGCATAACATTTCATTTACTTCTTTTTCCCATTAACAATGTGCCGCAGGTAAAATATGTTGAACCATTACTGTGCTCACCGATAGTGGGTGATGCAGCATTTGGTACAATGCTAAATCTTGCCCAGTGTCTAGCCCCACCTCTTTCTAATTGGGCACATGAGATAACTGCTGCTTTAGGCATAATTTCTACAAAAGATGCACACATTATTTGGGAATTTACCCCACCAGCTGATGACTCTGAGGTCCATACTGAGCCTTCTTTTGGTATTTTTGAGAAAATAGTTACTGGCATGACTGTTTCATGCAAATCTGGACCTCTTCCAGCAGATTCCTTTACCTTTGTATTCCCGGTATGTTTTCATCTGTCTGAACTTTTGTTATCATTTAATTATAGCTATCGTAAGTCAAGTTTCATCAGACTTTTTTTTTTCAGATAATCGAGCAGGTTCTGCTTTCCTCGAAGAAGACAGCACTTCATGACAATGTGCTTCATATATTATCTATGCACTTGGATCCCATATTGCCACTTCCTAGGCCACAGATGCTCTCGGTTTGATATTATCCCCTTGTCTTCTTTATGATTGTTGTTTATCCAAGATCACCATGTTGGCTGTCCATGAATTTTTGCAGGTTCTTTATCATGCCCTTGGTGTGGTTCCAGCTTATCAATCTTTGGTTGGGCCTATGTTAAATGAGTTGTGCCTAGGTCTCCGAACTGATGAAATGGCCAAAGTGAGATGATTTATTATGAGATGTTTATGTTTAAATTCTTATTTATTCTTTCAAATTTCTAATTGTTCTGTAATCTGTAGGCTCTTTGTGGAGTTTATGCAAAAGATTTACATGTCAGACTTGCCTGCTTAAATGCTATCAAATGCATTCCTTCTGTTCATGGCCATTCACTTCATGATGATATTCTGGTCACAACAAATATTTGGATTGCTTTGCATGATCCAGAGAAGGTTAGTGAAGTTTTTATTTTTTCATTACATACTTGTAGCATTTGTAGTTCCTAAGCTTCCTTTGCTCTCTTTTATTTCATTTTCTTGTTAGGCTGTTTGAAGTAAATGTATTTCATTATAGAAACATGGCTTCTTAGTAGCTTGGGTGATTAGAGTACAGGGTCGAGGTGACATATATGGACCATTGCTGGCTCTCATGGATTGGGGTCTTCTGCTGCGCTCTCATCCATCCTTTTTGTTCTCTTTTTTTGCTTCTGTTTTTACTTTTGGTACAATGTGAAAGCTCCTTTGTTATATATTTTTTAATATGATTCAACCTGAACTAAAATCTTCATTTTTACATCAATGTTTAGCCCTGTTGTCTTGGTTTGTGATATTAGTGGTTTAGACTTCAGAGCACTCTTGTTCTCTGTAATATGCACCCTTAACTTTTAAAAAACTACTTGGATCTTCTGATTGCTGAAATGACTACTCTTCTAGTTGGTTGTTTCCCTGTGAATCACTTATTTGGATATTCCTTCCATGGGACATGATACATTTACTTCTTGCTCAGTCCCTCAGGATATTTAAAGTACATAGGCTTTTCCTTGTTTATAAGAGTTGTACTAATGAACTTTCCAGAATTGTCACATCTATATTATTGTCTGGTTCTCAAATTGGTGTTTATTTTTTGCTCAGGCAGTCACAGAGGTTGCAGAGGAAATATGGGATCACTATGGATTTGAATTTGGAACTGATTATTCTGGTCTCCTTGATGCACTTTCACATGTGAACTATAATGTACGTCTGGCTGCAGCAGAGGCATTAGCTGCTGCATTGGATGAGAACTCAGACACTATTCAAGTCAGTCTTTTAGAGATTCCCTGAATCAGTTGTGGCTTTTAGGTTGTCATTTCTTAATTTTTCTCCTTTTGTGTTGTGTCCTCAGGACACACTCTCTAGTTTGTTCTCTCTATATCTTCGGGATCTTGGCACTGGAGTTGACATGGCAGATCCCTATTGGTTAGGGAGACAGGGTATTGCTTTAGCACTTCACTCAGCTGCAGACGTTTTCAGAACGAAAGATCTTCCTGTGGTCATGACATTCCTGATATCACGTGCATTGGTAATTTTTTTGCAGATTGGCATCAGTAAATTTGTTACAAATTGTTTAATATATTTTTTCCATGATTGAATTGCTACTGTTCTGCTTCCACTTATGGGTAATAATAACATCTATTTGAAGTTTGAAATATATGTTTTTTAGCATGATCTGTTCTTACTTTTAAGGTGTTAAGAACGTTTTCATGCCATCCCATGAAACCAACAAAATTTGACATATGAAGTTTGTTGGTGCATCCATACAAATTGCCAGACCATCCATACAATAACAGACTAATACTGAATGCTGTATGGATAGCCTAGTATAAAATTGCTGAGAGGGATCTAATGTGGGTTTGGAACAAGCTATTATATTCCTTTTGAATGCCATGCTGATCTGTTTTTCCAGTCCTGATACTGTGTGATGTATATTTCCTTCGGTAATCATCCCTTCTGAGACTTCTTTTTCTGGAATGTTAATTGTTGTGGTCATTGCTATGTAAATGAAATAATTTCCATGTTTTGTTTACAACCTCAGGCTGATCGTAATATGGATGTTCGTGAAAGAATGATAAATGCTGGCATTAGAATTATTGACAAGCATGGAAAAGAAAATGTCCCTTTACTTTTTCCAATATTTGACAGTTACTTGAATAAGAAGGTATTCTCTCATTTGAGCAATGGCTGGTGGATAGATTTACTATGAACTGTCAGCTGCTGGCTTGTTGTAGAAGTGTTTTGGCTTATTGTTCCTGTCTTTTCCTCATTCTAGGCATCTGATGAAGAAAAATATGATCTTGTGAGGGAAGGTGTGGTTATCTTCACTGGAGCACTTGCAAAACATTTGGCAAATGTGTGTTATTGTCATCTGGATTAGAATGATTTCACTTCTCCTGGTTTTTTGCATTTGCCTTTTCAGATACAAATTGGTTGTTTCATCTATAATAGGCTGATAAGTCTGTATTTGGAACAGGATGATCCAAAAGTCCATGCTGTTGTGGAGAAATTGTTGGATGTCTTGAACACTCCCTCAGAGGCAGTTCAACGAGCTGTTTCTGACTGTTTATCACCATTAATGGCATCAAAACAGGTAATTATTTCTTTGTTGGGAATACAATTACCTTTTTCCAGGATAATCTTGTTTGAGATCAATGTTTTCTTCCTCTTTGTTCTGTATTTATTATCATCAGGAAGATGGCCAGACACTTGTTTTGAGACTTCTAGACCGAATGATGAAAAGTGAAAAGTATGGGGAACGACGTGGTGCAGCCTTTGGTCTTGCTGGTGCGGCTAAGGGTTTCAGAATATCTTGTTTGAAGAAGTATGACATTATAAAAACCTTGCATGAAGGTTTACAAGACAGGTATGTTAAACCTTTATAATTTCTACTCAGGCTTGCCAATTATTATATCCCATTGTGTACTCGTATCATTTCTGGTCCACAACCTGTTACAACATTACTTTATCCTAGTAGAGTTGTTTTTCTGCTGAATGTTGGTGATGTGTCATGCATGGTTCAGTTTTTTTCAGCCTTCCCCACACTGACAATTTGTTGGCATGTAGAAGTTCTATAGTTGATGGTGTGTGCTTTGTTTGGAAATGAACCATTTGCCTGTTTGTATTTGGTCGAGTTTGAGTCCTTATCTTCAGGGCTTTCATAACTTTGAGTCAGCCAACTTTGATAGAAAATTTCACTTGTCCTTTCGGATAAAGTGAAAGGGCTTGTCTTACCTTTCACTTAATTATAATAACCTTTGCGAAAATGTAGAAAGGATGTGTTCAAAGAATAAATAGTGGCTTGAGTATGGATATTCATGTTCATTCAGCTAATGTTGGTTATTGGTTTTCTCATAGCAAACTCTTGATTGTTAAGTAGTTTTGCTTTTTTGAGCTTCTTCATTTTTTGTTCAATTTATTTTCTCAAGTATAAAATTCTCGTACCATGATGCTCACATAGTTTAGCCTATAAATTTATTGGTCTACTCTTTGAGTTTCATCTATCTGTATTATACTTTGCTATTCTCAAATGTGACATTTTGTCTCTAGAAATTCAGCAAAGTCTCGTGAAGGAGCTTTACTTGGATTTGAGTGCCTTTGTGAAAAGCTAGGTAGATTGTTTGAACCGTAAGTATACCCTGGTATTGCATGCCAACATTTCAATAAAATGACATGCCCTTATTATAATTATATATACATTACCTTTCAGGTACATTATTCAAATGCTACCATTGCTTTTGGTTTCTTTTTCTGATCAAGTCCTAGCAGTACGTGAAGCTGCTGAATGTGCTGCTCGAGCAATGATGTCACGTCTTACTGGTTATGGAGTGAAGCTTATTCTTCCTTCACTTCTTAAGGTGCTTTGGCTTTTGGGTTGTACTCTTAACAAATTTTGAGTTTCAACCTTCAAGTATCCTCTTCTTCAATTTCTAATATAGTATATACATAGTTGTCAAAAATTGTTCATGCCTGCAAGCATTATATAATTATTTATTTCAGTACATACCCTTTTTTCCAAACTTTCATCTCTTTTTTTTTCAATTGCTTTTCCATAGTGATGCCCCTTGAGCAATGATGCAATTTGCTGTTGACCTTCAAATTAATATTTAATCCTCTTTCTTCTTGCCCATGGTAGCATAATGATACACATTGCTTGTCATGTACCTCATTGAAAGAACATTTTTCAATTGCTCATTTAAGATTTTTTATTTACAAAGGCTATGATCTCATTTCCATTCTCCCTACTATTATAGTTATACACATTGCTTTCGTATTAATCAAGCATTATAGTTATAACATTTCTTCGCCTAGTATTATGCTGTGTTAAGTTGCAGTATGATTGCAAATTTGCAACAATTTCATTTAAGTATATCCCCATTTCACCTATATAAGATGGGCTTTGGGGGGACCTGGACAGTGTTGATGTGGCCAGGTACAAATTTTGAAATTTGACCATAGTCTTCCTTGTGAACATAGAATTTGTTTGTTAATGGTATGCATAACTTTACTATACAGTCTAAGAACTTGTGAACTTAATTGAGTATGCTACAGAAATTTCTAACTGATTTGATCAGCTTGTATCCCTTGATTTTTTTACTAATGATTAGTCTTTAAATATATCATATTTATGACTTTAGTCACAAATATCTAGAATCTACCATGCATTATGTAATCACAACAATTTTTTTTCTGAACTTGGTAAGTATTGAGCTCACAACCTCCTATATAGAACTCAATTGCTCTAACCAAAGGAGCGTACACTTTGTGTACATGTAATCACAGCAATTTGATTGGTATTAAATGAAATCTTAGAACCTGAGTTTTCTTTTATCACTGTATTGCAATTTATTGCTGATTTGCTTGTTGGCATAGCAAGTATGTTGCAATAAAGCCTTTTACTTTTATTGTTATCATAAACAAGGTGTACTGTGCAGCTTTGCAAGCCTTCATTGTTGACTCTTGTGATTTCAACAGGGGCTAGAGGATAAAGCTTGGCGAACTAAGCAAAGCAGTGTGCAGCTGCTTGGTGCTATGGCATACTGTGCACCTGAGCAACTTTCTCAGTGCCTGCCGAAGATTGTTCCCAAACTAACCGAGGTTTCTTACTAGGAAGCATCTTTTATTTGAATATTTGCTAATGTGATCTATGAATGTCCTTGTTTTTCTGTAGTTTAAATTACTTTTGCTTCATTCCATGAGTGAAATTTACTGTAGGTACTGACGGATACACATCCCAAAGTTCAGGCTGCTGGTCAAACTGCTCTTCAGCAGGTTAAGCTTTTTCTGTCTTTGAGGTTGGTTCATTTGATCTCAAGTTCTTGTAATGCTTAATGCATGATGTTTTTATCAGGTTGGTAGCGTCATAAAAAATCCAGAAATATCGGCTCTAGTTCCGACCCTGCTAAAGGGCCTCACCGACCCAAATGAGTACACAAAACATTCTCTTGACATCCTTCTTCAAGTAAGTTTTATAAAATTCTACTTGCACGTGGTTTCATTTTTCTTTACCTTTGAAGATTTTAATGCTTCCACCTCCTTTACTAGACAACCTTCATCAACTCAGTGGACGCGCCTTCTCTGGCATTATTGGTACCTATTGTTCATAGGGGCTTAAGGGAAAGAAGTGCTGACACAAAGAAAAAAGCAGCACAGATTGCTGGAAACATGTGCTCCTTAGTGACAGAACCAAAGGACATGATTCCATACATAGGCTTACTGCTTCCTGAGATCAAGAAGGTGCAAGTTCATTGAGAATCTTTTCTCCTGGGTTAATAAATTAAAACAAAAATCACTTCTACTATGAAGTATGAACACAATGTTTTTTGACATGTTTTCTTGCCTTTTTTGGTTAATTCGAGCAGGTTTTGGTTGATCCTATTCCAGAAGTTCGATCTGTGGCAGCAAGAGCACTTGGATCTCTTATCAGGGGAATGGGAGAGGAGCATTTTCCAGATCTTGTATCTTGGTTACTTGATACACTCAAGTCTGACAGTAGCAATGTTGAGCGCTCTGGAGCTGCTCAAGGACTTAGTGAGGTTTGTTTTCCCAATGCATTGTTCAATCTACTCCTGACATTTATTTTATACTTCTATTATTCTTTCTGAGTCAGCTGGAGAACATTTTAAGCATTATTGTTATTTGTTAGAGTTGGTTTTTTGTGGAAAATTATTTGTAAGATTTGTTGATTTGGACTTTTATATCTTACTGAGGTTTGGTCCATTTGGATTCCCAACTCATTTTCAGCTCACTTTTGACATGTTTTTTCTTCACACAATTTGTTCCTTTTAATCGTGATGAACATATTCATCTCTTTTTTGGCTCCATTTTAAAACATGTTGCTAATAGTAATTTCTATACTCAATTATAGGTACAGGTCCATATATCATATGTGCTTTGTCTCTTGATCTCCTTATTTCCATACTTATGATCAGGATGTCTAGGACAAATATGAAATCTGAGACGAGAGTCATTCGACATCATACCTAAGATTTGATTCTAAATATTTACTATATCTGGGGATGAATTATTACGTGAGCTCATGTTGCTTTAGCTATATCTATAATTTGATATTTTTTTTGTGTGTCCATCTGTAATCAGATAAGTTCCAAATTATAAATCCAATTTTCAACGTTTCATGATGATTACAAATATTACAAAGTGCACGCTCATCGGTTAAAACAGTAAGGCATTAGAGGTTGTAGATATAGGACTTGCTAGGATTAAAAAATATTTTATAATGATTAACTTGAAAAAAAGGAGGTTAAGGTTGAGGTTCTGTATTCCCTATAAATGGCTCGATGAATACTTTAAAGTTAAGATTTCCACTGAAAATAGTTTTAGAGCATTTAAGAGTTTTGAGAAGGTCTTTGGCAGAGTTAAAAGTGTTTCTAAAATATAAAAGTTAAAAGATGATTTTTGAGAAATGAGAGGACAGGGTTTTGTGGAAATAAATATACATATAGATCAGGTTAGTGAGAAAAGGTAATTTTAACTTCACCTATTTGTTTTACCTAGTGTGGGCTTGTGATTAATGGTTAACTAGTTCTTGGGTAACCGTAGCTCACTACAGGGAATACAGATTGGTTCATCGACACTCGATGAGTACCACCTATGTACTGTACTGGATGGTAGGGACTGATATTCACAGAGTACACCAGTTATAAAATATGCTCATTGCAGTTACTATTCAGTGCTAACCCAGAATATGCTGTAGATTTTATGTAGCTTCTAAATATGTCTGATTGGCTAAAGAGTTATATGACAGTTGATCAGACGTACTGTTTATGTGGCCACAACACTCATACTATATATCCTGCGGATTAGAGCTCCTATAGACTTGTAAGCTTAGCCATTCAGCATTTCTTCCAAGTGTTGTCTAAAATGGTAGAACATGAGGGAATCCATGGTCGATTTGGAGAGTAAATCTGTGTCAGTTATGCAGATCTGTGTTTTTGGCTTAATGCTGTAATCTATAGACGTTGTGATTATGTTCATTACCAGTTTCCTAAACTTTAAGCTCATAAATGATGCTGTGATTATATTCAGAAGTCTTTCTTTGCTAGGTTTTGGCTGCTCTTGGAAAGGAGTATTTTGAGCGCATTCTTCCTGACATCATTAGAAACTGTTCGCATCCAAAGGCTTCTGTACGTGATGGTCACTTAACACTTTTTAAGGTAAGCATTTAATTTTTTTGTGTGCATGCCAATAATCGAGCTCTTCCAACATTTTCTGACTACATTTTTAATGAATGTAGTATTTGCCACGATCCTTGGGTGTCATCTTTCAGAATTACTTGCAGGTAGTTCTACCTGCAATTTTGGATGGTAAGTTAACTTTGTTACTCATAAATCTTAGTTTTGCAAGATTCTAATAGTTGACTTTCCATTAGGTCTTGCTGATGAAAACGAATCTGTGCGTGATGCTGCGCTCTGTGCTGGCCATGTTTTTGTTGAGCATTATGCAACAACGTGTGTTCCTTGGCAGTTGGTCAAAGTTTTTACCATTTTGCTTATTTTCTTAAGCATTGATTGTGTTCTTTGACTTTTCTTGTAATTCTAGATCTTTACCATTGTTGCTGCCTGCTGTTGAGGATGGCATTTTCAGTGATAATTGGCGCATACGGCAAAGCTCTATTGAGCTTCTTGGTGATCTTCTCTTCAAGGTATTTATTTTCTTAGATCTCTTGTGTTTAAGTACACAAGATTTGGAGCATAAGCTGTTGTTATTTTGCAGGTTGCAGGAACCTCTGGAAAAGCTATTCTTGAGGGTGGAAGTGATGATGAAGGTGCAAGTACAGAAGCTCATGGCCGGGCAATTATTGATGTGCTTGGCAACAAGAAGCGCAATGAAGTTCTTGCTGCAGTTTATATGGTTCGTAGTGATGTGAGCTTGACTGTGCGCCAGGTACACAACATTATACTTACTGTGTTATTTTCATGCCCTTTCTACATCAGTATATGGTACCTTTCCACAAGGTACTGTGTTCATGGTTTGTTGAACATTGATTGTAACATGGTTCTTCTCTCCTTAGGCTGCATTGCATGTATGGAAGACTATTGTGGCAAATACTCCTAAGACTCTCAAGGAAATAATGCCAGTTTTAATGGACACTCTTATTTCCTCTCTTGCTTCATCCTCATCAGAGAGACGACAGGTTATTATTTCTTTTATTTTTATTTTTATTTTTTTAAAATTTCCAGTAACTTAATGCTATTTCATTATTTTATTTTTTTAACAGACTAGTCAACAATTCATATTATGTAGGTTGCTGGAAGATCTCTTGGTGAGCTTGTTAGGAAGCTCGGTGAGAGGGTTTTACCCTCAATCATTCCAATTTTGGCCCAAGGACTCAAGGATCCGGATACTAGTAGAAGACAAGTGAGTTTGTTTCTCGTAATAACACATGAAATTATGATTTTAGCTAAATTATTGGGCCTTCGATTTTTTTATTTGTTTGTTTATTTATTTATTCATTATTTACTGTTGACGATCCAAGTATTTTAGTGTGACTAAGATTAGAAAACAATTGTCTTAATGGATGTGCAGTTATTTGTTTGATACTTTGTTTCTGGCCTTAAATTGAGATGACTTCTTTTCTGGTGAATACTCATTATAAACCTGTTCAAATTGTGCTTCCTCAGGGTGTATGCATTGGCCTGAGTGAAGTCATGGCATGTGCTGGTAAACATCAATTATTGAGCTTCATGGATGAGCTTATCCCTACGATACGCACAGCTTTATGTGATAGGTTTGATAATCATTTTATGCTGATAGCTGCATTATAGTTTTTTGTTTATATATTTCTAGTTTCTTACCTTCTGATGTATGGCAGCATGAAAGAGGTTCGTGAATCAGCTGGCTTAGCTTTTAGTACACTTTATAAGGTGCAAATTTGTTTCCAACTTTATGTTCTTTCTATTGGCAAATTGATCGTGGTGGATATTGAGCATATATCCTGTCACAGAGCGCTGGGATGCAAGCTATTGATGAAATTGTTCCCACTCTCTTGCGTGCATTGGAAGATGATGTGACATCTGATACAGCTCTTGATGGACTTAAACAAATATTAAGGTTTTTGCTTTCAATCCTGATGGTTTTTCAAGTTCAAAAAAAATCCTGATGGTTTTTTGCATCTTTAAGCAAAAGTGTACTAAGTTTGTTTGATTTTGTATGCTTATTGCTTGCTGATTTCAGTGTAAGGACTGCAGCAGTGTTGCCTCATATCTTGCCTAAACTGGTCCAGCTTCCACTTTCGTGAGCAACCCTTTCCTTTTCTCTCGGATTCATGCAATTTTTGTTATAGTACTTAATTCTGACTAACCTTGGTCGTTTGCATCCAGTGCCTTCAATGCTCATGCTTTAGGAGCTTTGGCAGAAGTTGCTGGGCCTGGTCTTAACTCTCATATTGGAACAATTCTTCCACCATTGCTCATTGCAACGGGTGATGATGATATGGTAAATAATTTATCACTTGAATTATCTGCAGTACACAGTGTTGCTTGTTTATGCTAAAAGTTTCTTACTAATGCTCACCATAATTTTGAATCCAAGTCAAAAACCATGATGATTGATTTCAGTTTTTTAGTACTTGCCTTCATTTTTTCTTCACTATTTTGCATGTACTGTTGATTATTAACAATGCCTTTTCCTTTTGCAATGGTTATTATCATCCTGTCAAATGCTAGGACGTACAAAATTCTGCAAAAAGAGCTGCAGAAACAGTTGTGCTGGTTATTGACGAGGAAGGCATTGATTCTTTAATGTCTGAGCTTCTTAAAGGAGTTTCTGACAACCAGGTTTTTTGGCAGCAAATTCCTTTTATGTAATATTGCTTTTCTATTTGCTTTTCCTGTTGTTAACCAATATCATCGACACAGGCTTTGATGCGACGAGGTTCTTCATATCTGATAGGCTATTTGTTTAAAAATAGCAAGTTGGATTTGGATGATGAAGCCTCCAACATGATCTATACACTTCTGACTTTGTTAAGTGACTCAGATTCAGCTACAGTTGTGGTAAATCTGGGAAGGAAATTCTCGCTCCTGCATTTCTTTTTTTGTTCTCCAGAGTCAATGTACTCATTCTTTAACTAACAGGTTGCATGGGAAGCTTTAGGAAGGGTTGTTGGTTCACTTGAAAAAGATGTCCTTTCTTCATATATTAAAATTGTCCGTGATGCTGTCTCTACAGCTAGAGATAAGGAGCGAAGAAAAAGAAAGGTAGCTATTATTTTTCTTCCAAAAGTGAAATAACAAAGTGGGGTAATATATTAGCTCAGACACCTTTGTCATACAAGCTTAACTGGTGTTTCAGGGAGGATCAATTCTTATACCTGGCTTCTGTCTTCCTAAGGCACTTCAACCTCTGTTACCCATATTTCTGCAGGTACCTTATTAGTTCATTTCACATTAAGAAACAATGATATCTGATGCCGGTTGATGCTTAAAAGGAAACATTCTTCATTGTATTCTTTGTTCATCTCATGTCTACTGAAATATGTAAACCCTTATAAAGATAGCACCATGCACTAATGAGGCACTGAATACAGCCAAAAGATGACACAGTCGTTTAATGAATTATATACCATTCAAGAACACGTTGCTGGCAAACTCAGTGGAATAATATGTGGAGGCTTCCCAGCTGTTTTGACCCAGCTGTTTGGATTCAGCTATGTATTTTATTCTGACATTGAGCTCTATCCAGGACATATTACTATTCAAATCAAGGACAAATGTATTTTCTTTTTTTGTTTCTAACAAAGTTTTCTTGAATCTCTCTTAAGTTCTAGCATCGCATGTCCTATCTAGTTCAGTGTGTCCAATTCCAACCGGGGTTGTATATTGCATGTTTGGCTATCCTCTCATGTCCATGCCCACATATCTTACTGTTACTTTCATTTCTAATATATTATCAACTGGTGCTTGTCTTTTATATGACTGTCAGGGATTAATTAATGGCTCAGTTGAAACGCGAGAACAAGCAGCTCTGGGTTTAGGAGAGTTGATTTCTGTGACAAGCGAGCAAACACTTAAAGATTTTGTTGTTCCTATAACTGGGTATGTACTTTTAAAAGAATAGATGTTAAATGCACAACTTTTGAACAACCCAGATGGTATCTTGAAAGCCTGAACATATAGTAGCTAAAAACGTTAAACATATTATAATTTTTTATTGTACTAGTTTTGTCAGTTACTGTTGACCAAATTGGGTGTGCCCATCCATGTCAGCTTGTTATTTTGTGCGAGCATCAATTCACATGAAAGGAGGTTTTTAACCCTAACTGTGGTTTATGCTTTGATCATTTCGTTGTACCATTGATCTTCTTAAAAGCATTGAGCTTCATCTGTTATTGGATAGTCTAGCTCCATGGAGTAAAAACTAAGTTACTAAAGATATAATAACGCCTCTAATTTCTCTTTTTACTTTATACCAGCCTATGTGAAAACATTATCACGAAGCACCAAAATTCTGGTGTCCCAGATATTTATTCTGGAGCATTTTACAATCCTTTAAATCTCTCTATTGCACCTGGAGTTCTTATCTTCGTAATGCTTATTTTTAGCAATCCCCTGTTTTTGGCAGCCAAACATGTTTTGTATACCTTAAGTTTTACTGTGTATAATTGAATGATGAGGTTGGATGGTTTAGTTCTTAATTTCTCTTCCCTTGATTTTCACGAGAAAAAGGACCGTCCTGCATTCTGACACTGTCAATTATCACCACCATTCAAACAATATACTCACTTTTTTAATCAAGGTTCAGACAATACCTGTCTTCCACTTGCCTTGTTTCTTGATAACTAGATTCAAGTATTTGGAATTGCTGCAAAATGTGTTTGGTGCATTTCCATTTGTCACATCTGCATTCCACTTGCCTGATCATTTAGGTGTTTGGTGTTTGATTAGGCCTCTAATACGGATTGTTGGCGACCGCTTCCCTTGGCAAGTGAAAGCGGCAATTTTGTCAACTTTGTCTATCATGATTAGCAAAGGTGGGATTGCCCTTAAGCCTTTTCTTCCACAGCTTCAAACTACATTCATTAAATGCCTGCAAGACAACGCAAGGTTTGTGTCGTTTTGTTTCTTTGTTCAAGTTTAATTTTCATATAATTTCCTAAATCTTGTTATGGTGCCAAAATTAGGACTGTTCGGACAAGTTCTGCACTTGCCTTGGGAAAGCTTAGTGCATTGAGCACCCGAGTGGACCCTTTAGTCAGCGACCTTCTATCCACCTTACAGGTAAAAGCTCATTGATCTCACACTGGATTCTGCAGTCATGTTGAAACAATTTTCTTTTTCCCAGTCATCAGATGGGGGCGTCAGGGAGGCAGTGCTAACTTCTCTTAAAGGAGTTGTTAAGCATGCTGGGAAAAGTGTGAGCAGTTCAATCAGGCATCGAGCATGCAGTCTAGTTAAAGACATGTTACAGCTTGATGATGATGAAGTGCGAAGCTCAGCAGCAAAAGTGATAGGAATAATGTCTCAGGTACTTTACCCTTTCGCTAGAGGAAAATGTATAAACTGTAGTTAATGACATTCTTTATCTAGAAGGTTTTATTTGAATTTTGCTATTAGCATCTAACCTGCAATCTTCTTCTCTATTGTAGTACATGGAAGATGTTGAGTTCCTGGATCTGCTCCAAGCACTTTCTGATTTGAGTGCATCAAATACCTGGTTTATTAGGCATGGGTCTTTGCTTACTTTATCTTCCATGTCTTTGCACAATTCATCCTGCATGTGCCAGAGTGTGCAGTTCCCTGCTCTCATGGACAATCTTAAGGCTGCCCTTAAAGATGACAAGGTATAAACTCTGTAACATAATTAACTGTAATATAACTCAATCATGCCAGTGATAAATCTTTTGCGTGTTCATAATAACAGTTTCCAATTCGTGAAACTGCAACCAAGACAATGGGAAGATTACTTCGTTATCAGGTCCAGAAGGAAGGAAGCTTCAATCCGCAACTTGTTCAATCACTTGTCTGTGCTTTGCAAGATGATTCCAGTGAGGTCAGAAGAAGATCTTTGTCATGCATAAAAGCTGTTGCAAAGGTGTGAACTCTCGAGTACCAAAATGACTTCTCCTTTCCCTCTTTTTAATCCTGTGGAATGTTTGTGGCTCTTGACTATTCAAATGTTGAAATCAGGTAAATCCTTCAGCAGTTGCAGCAAATCTTTCAACTCTAGGCCCAGCAGTCGCTGATTGTTTAAAGGATGGAAATACTCCTGTTCGACTCGCTGCTGAGCGTTGTGCATTGCATGTTTTTCAGTTAACGAAAGGTTAGTTTTTTGATAATTTTTCATTTTGTTAATTCAATTGTGTATAATTTAGTGCTCGACATACTGGAAGGCATGCATTTTCTTTTCTGATTCTACCGTGATATTTGGTGGTATTTATGCTCTCCACTTGGGGCATATCTGAAAAGACATCATGCGTTGTTTACCTATCAGCATCGCCAAGGCAATCCTGGCTAGTCTTCTCAGCTTACGATATGTTTCACTTAAAATTGTTTATGTTAATGACTATTTCCTGTAGGTGGAGAGAACATCCAATCTGCACAACGATTCATTACTGGTTTAGATGCTCGGAGAATTGCAAAGCTTTCTGAAATCAGGTAGCTTCTTGCATTTGTTTTGGTTACTAATCTCAAGCTTACTGATCGGCACTTGCGTTATTTTTATGGACTACAACAAGGATTTTAATATACACAGCACGCCTTTCCTTCCGATATCTATGATTAGATAAACTTGCTCAGATCATTCCACAAGCATGCCATGTTTTATTCCTTTCCATAAGCATGCCATGATTTTAATATACACAGCATGCTCAAGAGTCTGCACTCACCACGTTGATCGTGTTGCTCGACTAAACAGATGAAGAATAAATCCCACTTCAATGACTCCGTTATTTCATTTTCTCAGCACATGCATCTGAATTTTCTTTGGTGGTTGTCTAATGTTCCAGTTTTGATGCAGTGATGACAGTGAAAACAGCGAGGACGATGTGGCAAAGTCGTGAGTTTTTTGTTTTTCGGCAGTGCAGACCTTTTGCGGCATATCTTTTTGTACACTCCAACTGAGGTTTGTTGTTCTCTGGGTTTCAAGCTCAAGTTTTTTATTCAAGACTGGAGAAACCATAGAAAGAGAGGTATAGTCATCTTCGCACATTTTTCTGCGAGCAAGTGAATCGATCCGTATTGTAAAACGAGATTTAAATCCTCATATTGTATTCATAATCATAAGGTATTGCCCTCGTTTTTATTATCCTCCCCCAAAACAAAAGTTTATAGGAAGACAAGCGGAACCTTCTTGCTTCTAGTCCAACATCGTAATTAATCTGCCGCATGAAATCAACATTGTTGAAACGCCCAACCTAAGTAAACCAAGTTGGTCTGCGTCAATAAAAGCCGCGCCTACTCCGATCACAGTCTTTTCCCATCCGAGTATATTAATTGGTTTATCTATCGCGAAGCGTGGTTTCTGTGGCTATATCTATTGTTATGTTTTCAACTTAGCTTATAAATCATGAATGGTAACGGTCGACAGTCGTTAAAAACAAACGAAGGTCAAGCCCACATGATTTTAAATTTTAATTCAGAATAACTGACAGCATTGCTCACGTCTAAACGTGGCCTGGAAACCGCAACAAATCGCCGGTGGCGGATCGAGCAGGTAGGTCGGCCTCGAGCCCAGAATTTGAAGCCGGTCCAAGAACAGAGCAGAGTGGTGGTCAAGGATCGGACTGGGGGCCGCCTCCGGTCGATCGCCCCAAGTCGATGGCAATTGGCATTCTGCACGACGCGAGACGCCCCGAGAGCAGCAGATGAGAAACTCGCCAAGAGCGTGCCGGCCGCCGGCGCCCGGCGCTCTCCTCCCCTTCTTCCTCTCCTCCATCCCTTGCCTATAAATACCTCTCTCCTAAACAAAGCCACCAAGCATAAATCCCCCCCCCTTCTTGATGCGATTTCTCTCCCCTCTCTCCCGACACCTCCTCCTCCACCGGAACCCTAAACCCATTCCCTTCCCCCTCTCCGCCCCCTCGATCTTCTCCCGGCTGCTCTCTTCACGGCGCGACCGCTCGGATCTTGGCTTCCCGCTGGGAATCCCGTCCCTCGCCTCGACGGGTAGGCTGGGCCCTCTCTCGAGATCGGGCTCCCTGCGGCTCTGCGCGGCCGATCCGACTCCTACCTCGGCCGGAGCATCCATGACGGCCGTCGTGACGGCCGCGGCGGCTGCCGCCGCTGCCGAGGGTTCCATGGCCGCGAGGCTCTGGATCGGCTGTAGCAAGGAGGCCGTCTTCGTGTCGTATACGCCGTTCGTAGTGTGCCTGGCGGCAGGAAAGCTCGGCATCGATGCCTTTCGCAGCTACATTGCCCAGGACGTGCACTTCCTCAGGGCGCTCGCTCAGGCGTGAGTTCTGTGTCTCGATAATTGGCTGTGACTTTTAGTGGCTGACCTCTGATGTCCGATTCTTTCTTTGTCGTTTTTTTTAGTTACGAGATGGCGGAAGAATATGCAGACGATGATGATGCCAAAGCTGCTATTAATGAGTTGCGAAAAGCTGTTCTCCGGAGTCTTCAAATGCATGGTTCTGTAATCCAAGTAAGAAATGAAGCGTAACTGCACTGATTATGTTAACATGGTATTTTCAATTTTAATTCAAGTATAGATCTATAAATTCAACGCCTGTAGTTTTTTTTTTTTTACCTTTGTTTCATTTTTAACTGCTTTAGTCTATGCTAGTGATGCAAGGCAAAGCAGCATTTCGCTCTTTCCCATTTTTATGTAGTAGATAATAAATAAAGGCGGAGAAGAATTAATGGTAACCACTGGCCACCATAGAGTCCCAAAGTTATATTCATTCTGTATCATTTTTTTACAAGTACCTGTCAATACTCTTTTTTTTAAAAAAAAAGAGTCACAAGCACATTCCCACGGGATTAATATTGTCGCTGCCGTTTGGAGCATCCTAAACACCAATTCTTCCTGCATCATCAACGTGGTATGCCAAATTCTTGTATTTTAGCAAACACCAACGTGGACAAGAGTGGGATGAATGCTTCTTCACCATGAGTTTGACAACCATGCAAATATGCTAATCTGTTTATCATTTTTGTTTAGGCACCTTCAAGTTTGATGACTAGAACACTGTTGTTAGTAATAGATATGTTACCACAAATGAAGTGGATGTTGGTTTATTATGCCTTCTGAACCTTCATTCTATGTTCTAGGGGGTTTACATATTCTGTTCCAAAATACATGCTGCTAAGCATGTTTTAAATAGCTTGTTGAATGATTGACGATGAAAACCTGTATGGTTGGTGATTCCTAGACATTTATTTTAATATGATCACCCGGGATTCTTCTTCGTTTGATAACCTTTTTCCACAGAAGATGGGAAAAGATCTTAAATATGACCAAAATGGTTGTGATTGTATATCACTGTTGTCGAAGTACCTGATGTTTTTCCTCAAAATGAAATGAGCATGAGCTGTTTGTGTTTCATGATTAACTTATCTTCCCACTCTTTTTGTTTGTTGGGTGCAAGTGAATGAAACTGCAAATTCATACATCATCTGACTTTGGAAACTTGTCCTTAAAATGTTAACTAAAAGAATCAGTTATGCAGGAATGGGGAATTGACCCCATGAAAGAGGTAGTTCCCAATCCTGCAACGCTAAAGTACATAGAATTCCTAATTGAAACAGCTTCTGGAAAAATTGAAGGAGGCAAAGGCCCTGTAAAGATAGTCACCCCCTTTGAGAAGACTAAAATTGCAGCCTATGCGGTTGGTGCTATGACACCTTTCATGAGACTTGATGCATTTTTGGGCAAAGAACTTCAGAAGCATCTACAAGACAAGGCAGATGATCATCCATACAAGAAATGGATCGATACTTACTCGTCTGCTAGTTTTGAGGTATGTTGCTACTAAAAAATTCAACGTGTTATATTTTTTAGTTCATCCATTTAATTCATTGCTTTTCTTCTTTCCTTAAGGCATCTGCTGTACAAATAGAAGAGCTGCTGGATAGATTAAGTGCGTCATTGACGGGAGAGGAGCTTGAAATCCTTGAAAAACTTTACTGCCGAGCTATGAAATTTGAGATTGAATTTTACAGCGCTCAGTCAATTGACCTACCACTGGTGGTTCCATTCACAAGACTGCATGGTCCAACTGACCATTTGGTTATTTTTTCTGATTTTGACCTGACATGTAGTGTGCTTGACTCTTCTGCCATATTGGCAGAGATTGCAATATTGTCTGCATCCAGGACCGGTCAGAGTGGAACTGGTAATCTGAGTGCTCAGACGTCAGTGACAGATTTGAGGACCTCCTGGACTGCTCTTTCTAAGCAGTATACCGATGAATATGAGCAATGTATCGAGAGCTTACTTCCATCAGAGAAAGGTAACCTGTCACTGTTTGGCTGCTAAAAATTGTTTTAGTGCTAAGGCTGAACAGTGAAAAAAAAAACTTGAACGAAAGCTTTAGGCATTAATTTGTACATCTATAATTGTTTGTTTTCATGCAGCTAAGACATTTGATTATGAAAGCCTACAGAAAAACCTTGAGCAGCTCTCAGATTTTGAAAAGAGAGCGAATTCTAGGGTCATTGACTCAGGATTGCTTAAGGGAATAAATCTAGAAGACATAAAAAAAGCTGGGGAGCGAATGATCCTCCAAGATGGCTGTAAAGAATTTTTTCAGAAGGTTATAAAGGTAAAGGAAGATCTGAATTCAGATATCCATATATTGTCATATTGTTGGTGCGGAGACCTCATAAGATCAGCCTTTTCTTCAGGCAAGTTATTCCCTTGTTTTCTTTTTGTTATGTTTATCTTTCCTTGACTGAATGCTTACAGCTAAAGCAATACCTTTTTATTTGTTATTGGTAACTAGAATTAATGATCCTGATATGACTATGTGATATCTTCTTTTGTGTATGATCAATTGTTTAGTCACTTTGATCATGTTACCTAGAGACCAAGTGATGTTTAAAACTATTATGAGCAGGATGCTTTTTGGTGAATTTCCTTCCGACCAGTTAATTTATCCTATTAAGATAAACAGCTCCTATGATTTGCTCAGCTAATGTGTTTACTCTGCATTTAGAAAATGTGTTTTACTCTGATTAATATATAGGTAAAATATATGAATAAACAGAATTAAGAAAATGTATTTTTTTTATATGCTGAGTACTATTCGAAGGAAACATTTTTAAATAGTCAATGTTTACTTGCACATGTATTACTTGTATTCAGAATCAATTTAAAAGCATAACCTCTTCATTACCTTTTTATGATCTTAAAGCATTCGACTCTTGCCAAATTGGTGAACAAAGATGGATTTGTATTATATATGCATTATTTATTATTGATCTGCACAATAAAGTTGGCGGTTTCTTCAAAACAACAGGATTTTATCTCTATTGTTTATTCTGATATTGTTTCAGATATTTTGAGTGTTCTTCCCTGTGTATAAATTTTCTTTCTTTATTAATTCAATAAGAATCTTGTTTATAGAATTGTCAACCTGATGACGTGATGGAAATTTTCTGGTTCTGTAGAAGCTTTTTAGGAATTGCAACATATTGTTTCTTTTCTTCCATGATGATTTGATGAGAATCCATATGGAACCAAAGTAGACTTTTCCTGTAGGACATGTTTGCTATAGGGGGCAATATTGTTTAGAATCACATTCCAACCAATATTACTCTATACCAAACATACCTTTAGAGAATTTCTTAGTCAGGAATAGTAGTATATTGTTATTCTCATTTTAACCAAGACAAGTGAGGAAGATGAGTTCTGAACTCAAGACCTCTGTAATTACTCTGTTAAGATACCATCTCAATTTGAACTTATGTTGTTCAGTAGGTTGTGTAAATGATTTGAGCATACACTCGAATGAATTCAACTATGAGGAGTCAATTTCAACGGGTGAAATTGTCAGAAGCATGGAGTCCCCCATGGACAAGGCGAACGCATTCAGAAGCATCCTAGCCAACCTTGGTAGCAGGGAAAACCACCCGTCCGTCTACATTGGGGACTCGGTGGGTGATCTGTTATGTTTATTGGAAGCAGATGTTGGAATTGTTATCGGATCGAGCACAAGCTTGAGGAGGGTTGGGGAGCAGTTCGGTGTATCATTTATTCCGTTATATCCGGGCTTGATAAAGAAACAGAGTGAGCTTACAGGGTCGCACTCACGTGTCTGGAAGGGAGGATTGTCCGGTGTTCTTTATACAGCATCTAGCTGGACGGAGATCCACGCTTTTCTTTTGGGAGCTTAGCTCTTTCCATTATTCATTTTACTTTTTTTCCTTCATATCGCTATTAAGAAAGGGTTCGAGAACTTGCATGCAAGTAAATTTATATCTCACTCTGCTGTGGCGGGTTTTCTAAAGCCACTGGGTGAATATTTCTACATTATTTTTTTACTTCCCGGCTGCATGCGTTGAACGGTGAGTCACTGCACGGGTGCCCGGGCGCTTCAATCCACCGTTAAAGACATTCGAACATTGCTTAAAGACGGAAGGCTTTGGATATTTGCAGACACTCGGTTGAATCTACGGCAGTGATGTCGAAGCTTCAGTACGTGTACATCATGTATTTTTCCTGTGATTTTTGGTATAAGAATAATGCTTCTAGACATCAATTAATTATTTTGTTCAGAATATATATGTGGCATCGATAGATTTGAGTGCACATTTAGAAGCAGCTTAAAGCCTACCGCCCAAATGATTGGAGTGCTCTGCTGTAAGTTCTTAAATTTCTGATGAGAATAATGATGCACGGGTTTGGAAAGTTTTTGCAAATATTCAACGACGACACCATCCTGGCCGAGGCTTTACCTTCTTTTGCACGTCAAAATAGCCGTATTATTTGTCTTCTCCCCCCCTCTCGTCAGGCACGGAGTACAACAGATTCGCTTGAAAAATTACAACAGATTCGCTTGATTTGAACGGAAGGCCGGCCCGGCCCTCATCGATCTCATCGGTGATGGCCTTCTTAAGTTTTAACCCTCAACGTAGCTACGGAACTACAGACGTACGAGCCGATACGTCCCCAGCTATCCAGTAGATATGCCCACATGCTTCGATAGCCAATAAATAACGTACATCTTGGGCAATCCATTAATAACAGGGCACCGTACCCCGTACCCACCTGCATGCATATAGCTTTTACATCCATATCTAACACGACGACCCGAAGAGGACTGCGAGTACGTGCACGCATCATTGTTTCTTTAATCCACAGGCATGCTCTTCGATCCGACCGTCCATCGACCCAGATATATTAACCACTAATTAGATCGTGATGAGGCCACGGCATTAGGGCAAACAAAATGCGTGCATGGGAAGGTAGTCGGTGAAGGCGAGAGAGAGTGCCGCTTTATAGCGACTCAGTGGATCGGGCATATGCAATTACTCTCTCCCTTTACTCGCTTCATCATTCACACATCATTGCGTGCTCTGCCGTCCCCATCGAATTTGATTCCGGTGTCGGCAATACGACCGATGATGATATGTACGCAGCGAGAGAGATGAGATCGAAAAGAAATATAGGAGGGGGTCAATAATTAAAAAGAAAAAAGAAAAAAAGGATCACGTACGTACCATCCGATCGCATAAATTTGAATGAAATGTACAGAGCTTCGCAAAAGAGAAAAAGTGGGTGCACGAGCTTCATCCTGCGCTTCCTCAATATGTTAATGCAGTCGTTTATTACGTCCAATGAAAAGTTACGTAGCCTGATCTCTTGGCCACGTGATGTGTATGGAGGATGGGGGAATGGCAGTGGAATCTAATTAAACAAATAACTTACCTATGAATTTTTTAACAAAAATAAAATAAGGAGAAATGTCAGCAGTAACCTTGTCGTGCTTCATTTCAGGTCAATACGTAAACATTAATGTGATCCGGTAGAGCATTACGGGAACTGGGCGTGTAGAGTTATTACTAAATAAACCATATGAACTGAATGCCCATCTCAACTTCTATTATTGTTATTGTCAATGTGTGTGTGTGTATATATAGACTCGGCCCTTTAAATAAAAACCAAAAGCAATTATTATTATTTTTGTTTTGCATAACCAGCCGCAATCCCCTCGCTCACTCCTCCTCCCCCCCTCTCTCTGTGTCTGCAGCGGCAGCTCTCGTTCCGGCGACCGGCGGCGGAAAGACATGGCCCAGTGCGGTGGGTATCGGTCTGGTGCCTGTTTGCTTTTCCCTCCGCTCGCTCGCCTCCTCCCATCTTTCTTTCTTTTCCCCCCTTTTTCTCGACTCGGATTCCCTCTGCGGTACTCCGTACTCGCTTTTTTCGCTCTCCCGTCACTTTCGCACCTCGATCTCGGTTCCTCGAGCTCGCTAGATCGCGGTCCGTGGAGGAATGCAGCCTTCCGCGGCGGATTTTGTTTCGTGTTTTAGCTCAGAGTTTTGATCATTTCTGTGAATCTGCTCGTGCCTCTTTTTTGGTCGATGCTGCTGCTTAATGGTTGGATTGAGTTGATTGCCGTGCTGTGCGGAACGTATTTCCTTTCTGACGATTGTTCTGCTCGCGTTGAAGAGGGAAGTGATGGTTTGCTTCGATCCCCGTCTAGCATGATTTGCCTCCTTTGGTTTCTTGAGAAGATTGGAGCATTTCCGGTGTCCGACTTGATCTGTGGCCGGCTTCTTCTGTTCTTGTAAATCCTCGTGCCGCTTTCTTTGCCGCAGTGATTTTTCCCATCCCATCATTTTTTTCTCTCTTTTTTTTCTGCATTTTTCTCAGGAAGCGCTGGAGTGTTCCATGGGCGAATGCAACCTTTTTGTTTATGTCCTTTTTGTTTGCTAAAAATTTTCCCCTTGTGGCCTTTTGGTTTATACGGTGCCCTGTTTCCTGTCATTCTGCCTCTTGCTTTTTGTCACACTCATGCTGTGCATTAAATTATGACCTCCTTTTCTCCTGAAGGTCATTTCCGGAGTATTTGAAGGAAGGATCTGATGACCGAGTTGCGGACCTTAACTTTGGGGGTTAAAAATTGCTTCTTCTTTTTTCCTTCCATGGTCGCGTTTCTAAATTTCTAATGCTTCGATGTTGTATGCGTATTGGTCGTGCTAAAACTATTCTGCCTTTCCTGCATTGTTCTAAATGCCGGCTTGCTTTTATCCAGCATCTCTACTAATCTTGCTTCTTGCTTCCTGCTTTTAGACTGGAGAAGTTTTCTTGCTCATACCTGGGATATGATGGCTGTCGTAGTCTTTGTTGGTGATCGGTAGATCTACGCTTTCAGCTCCAAGATTAGGTAGTTGGAAGGCAAAAGTATTCTTTTTTTTTCCATCTTTTTACCTTCTCAGGCAACTTGATGAATGGTTTCTGGGTTATTGAGGGAGATGGATCTGCAAGACTCTTTTCCAGGATGTATGGGAAGGATGGTCAGCATATTTGATTTGAGTTCGGGAGTGGCCAGAACCAAACTGCTAGCAGAGGGGCCGCATAGAGATGGTATTGCTCATTTAATCACACTGAACAACGGATTCTTTGCAACTTGTACAGTTCCTCCACAAAAAAAAAATGCCTATTTCTTTTTTAATCACACTGAACACTAACATTTTGCAGCCAGCAAAAGTTTTGATCCCTATCATTAGGTCACCCTTTCATGCAGATTTTATCTTTGCCGCATGAAAATTGATCGCCTGTTCATTTATGTCGTTCATCAATATTCCTTTTTCATTTATTTCACTCATGCACGTCCAGTTGTGTTTTGACTTTGGGTTTTCCTCATTTGACTTTCTAGGTTAATAAATGTCAAGCCGTTGTTGATGCATCTAGTTGTTGGATTGTGCAGATTGTAGGAATTGTTCTGATGTTGCAAGGGACATAAAGTATCCTGTTGAAGCTAAGACGGAGGGAAAGCAAGTAGGCATTCAAACTTCAAATATCAAGTCATTCATTATATTAAGTCAAATCTAAGTTCCATTTTGGTTACAGTCAGCAAGTGAACAAAGAAGCCGATCTCCCAAGAAGACTTCAGGAGGAACGCCAATTAAAATGCTTATATCACAGGAGATGTGGTGTGATACAGAGTCCACACAGAAGCCACCAAGTGTCGTCGCAAGACTGATGGGGCTCGATTCCTTACCGGCACATCAATCAGCTATAACTGATAGAGCAGTCAGAAACAAGGGCAATTTATGCGATAGTTCAACAGAATTTCGACATCATCAGCAGTCTGAAGGCGGCTATGTTAAATTATTTGAATGTGAGAGCCAGTCTTCTACTAACGAGGAGGAAGCATTTAGAGATGTATATGAAGTTCAGCAACATCACCGGTCATCAAAGAATATTTGGATTAAAGAGCAATTTCCACATAAAGCAAGAAATGAGGAGAATTCATATCAAAGGAGAATGGCGCTTGTTCGGCAGAAGTTCACGGAAGCAAAGCGCCTGGCCACTAATGAAAAGTTTATTGATTCCAAGGAATTTCAAGATGCAGTTGAGGTTCTGAATTCAAACAGAGATTTATTTCTTAAATTTCTGGAAGAACCAAATTCGTTGTTCACAAAACATCTTTTTGAGCTCCAGATGATGCCTCTACCTTCACAGAAAACAAGGATTACTGTGTTGAAGCCTTCTGGTGCCACAGAGAAAAAACACGAAAAATCCATTAAGAGGCATGTACTGGTGGATCCATCTGAATGTTTAGGGAAAGGTAATAGGCATTATTGGAGCTCTGATTTCTCTGAACCAAAAGGTCAGAATTTATCTCAACCAACAAGGATAGTGGTTTTGAAGCCTAGCCCTGGAAAATCCAAGGATGTGAATACTATGCTACCAAACAACTTCCCTGGGATGATGGGCGGTCAGGTTTCTGGTGGAGTTATGCTAAATGATGAATTAGCTGGTTCAAGAGAAGTAGCCAAGGCGATCACCCGTCAGATGCGAGAAAGCCTGAGTGAGAGCAAGGATGAAGCCTTTTTGTCCTCAGTATTATCAAATGGATATGTCGGAGACGACAGCTCATTCAATAGGTCTGAACGCGAGTATTTGGCAGATGACATTGGAAGTATAAGCGACTCTGAGATGACAACTCCAGTTACAGAGGATTCTTGTGACAATGGTAATAAAGTTGGCAGCCCTTTCTCTGGTTCATCCTTTAGTAGAGCATCTCATTCACCTGAATCATCAGTTATTAGAGAAGCTAAGAAGAGACTATCAGAGAGATTAGCTTTGGTGGCATCAAACGATAGTAGTCAAGATCACAGGCAATTACGGAGGACCTCAAGCACCCTAGGCGAGATGCTTGCCATTCCGGAGGTGAAGAATGAAGGGAGTAAAGGGGAGCTTGCTCCTTCCAGCAGCAGGTCATTCAATGGTGAAGACGACTTAAAAGTTCCCTCAGCATCGTTGCCTACATTCGGGGAAAAGGGTGAACATAGTGGGGGCGATTCCCCTAGGAATTTGTCAAGATCAAAATCTGTCCCACTTTCTTCCGCAGCTTGTGAAGTCTATGAGTTGAATGAGGGGACCTCCAGTTCTTCGAATGACAAAGCCATTGCTCAGGTGGAGGTTCCTAGGACGAACAGTGGGAGGTCATCTTTCAGGGACAAGGTCTCTACTTTTTTCTTCTCCAGAAGCAAGAAACAAAGTGGAGAAAAGTTCTTCAGATCTCAGTTAGTGCACGATGATAGTGTCCAACCGGAAAGTTCATGCGGTAGTGGTAAAACGGATAATAATTTATTACTATGTGCCAATGATAATCCATCGGCAGAGATTTCACCGAGTTCTGATAAATTGCATGATGGATCAATGGAAGGGATAACATCTCCTAAGGTATTTCTCGATGAATTTCCCTTTTCGTTTCTTCCCTTGGCTTCTTTCTTGTTTGTTAGTTAATTTAGTATAACATTTGCGTTTGTTAAAGCATTTTTAGAAAGTGTACTAAGGGAACTGCATATTGTTGCTTTATATAAATCGTGTAATCCTTTTCCCTTTCTGAAAATAATGATGAATGAATAATCTTCAGGACGTTCTTTCTCTTGAGAAGCCTGGGATATCAGGAAGCCTAACTCAAGATGGGGACCTGTCCAACCAAAAGTTGGTTTTGGAAACACCAACAATAGACAGTGTCAATAATGGCGTGCCTCGGTCCTTTGGAAGCATCATTGCCGGGCGTCCACGTAAGTATTGACAACCTCCTTTCACCGATACAATGAGTTTCCCTAAAGTAACAATCATGTCCTTTGCCTCTTTCTCCAGAAGCACTGTCTAGATCTCCACCAATCGAGTCGGTCGCTCGTTCCTTGTCATGGGGTACCTCCTACTTGGACGCAGCATCAGCAAAACCTGCAAGGCCTTTGATGATTTTCTACAAGGCGGATGAAGAACACGAGCAGTTTGTTTTCGTCCGAAAGCTGATATCATCTGCTGGAATGGACACCAGAGAGAGCATGATGTTTGGTGGATGGCACTCGCTCGACAGCCCTTTGAATCCATCATTACTGTATGATTCTTTACAGAGGGATGAGGAAGAAGGCAAGTGCAGGGAAAGTCGATCAAGTCGCAGGCTCCTATTCGATGCTGTGAATGCAGCATTATTGGACATCAGCCAGTGCGAACTTTATGCTGCCTGTAATGGACCTAAGAAATGTGAAAAAACTGGTAATTCAGCAGCTGAGCAAGTGTGGGCGGCCGTGAGGAACAGATTATCGAGTGACAAGCGTGTGCCAAGTGGATCCATATGCAGCAGTATTCTGGTAGATGGGCTGGTGAAGAAGGAGGTTGCAGGAAGGGAGTGGACCGAGTCAATGTGGTCGGAAGTATGTGAATTCTGCAAGGAGATTGGTGGGAGGGTGTTGGATGAGCTGGTCGAAGATGCACTATCAGAATTATCTCGACACTAATCAGGCTGGCTGAGGCTTTCTTTACCACCCCACCATCCTTTTTATTCTTTTCAGCACTCAGCAGCAACCCGGTTGCTTAATTTGGGTTGTCATCTCATCTCATCTCATCGGTGCAGGGATGCAATGATCCTCGCGATATCATGTTTGCCCCCACCATGTTGTAATGTGTGTCTCTTGCTCGACATTTGGCTGTTCATTCATTAAATGAAGAAGATATACCCTCGTGAACAATAATTGACCATCTCTCTCTACGGTTGGTGCTCGAAAGAGTAGAAAATGAATTCATCTGATTGAATCTGAGCTTTGTGGCAGGCGATCATGTGGACTGGGTCGGGAGACTAAATCCAAGATGTAATTGGGTGGCTGAAAAAACGAGAGGAGCTTGATCTGACAGTACTTGCTATGTTTAACTGACGAGTCGATAGATAAGAGTTAAAAAGGAAGAGAGAGATTGACATTCCAGGGACAGTAAGGATAGGGGATGGTGGGCTCCCATTACTAGCTACGATGAACGATGAAGTTTGAAAAGAAAAAAAGAAAAAGGAGAAGACGAGAGATGCGTGCGTTCTTCCCGATTCCAAGCGCGGTGTTACGGGCATGTGAAAGTATAACAGCAGGGCAGGCAGAGCAGAGGGCAGAGGGCATCTTGGCGTTTAGGGAAGGAAGGCTTCAAAAGGAGTCCCGTCATGTAGGCCAAGTTGGTGTTTTTTGTTATCTGCAGGAAGAAATAAAATAAAAAAGGAAGTTGTCATCCTCGTCGTCAACTCCTCATCATCTCACCTCGCCTGCACGGCTGCACCCTGCACTGCAGCGCTGCTGCAGAGGTTCCCTTCTTCCATCGGTTTAGATTTAGATGCGCGGCCGTCTACTGCAGCAATATGTGGTGTTGGTTTTGTTTTCTGGTGCTCTAGATCCATCCAGCTCGAGTTGAGATTTCCCAGAGCAACAATTTGAGCATCCATCCTGATTCGGAACTGATTTTGTCATCCTCATTATTTATATCTCGTCGGGTACTCTGACACACGATTGTAGTTTTATCATACAAATCTAATCTGAACCTGAAGAGCTATGCATTATTCCACGTCAGTTTGCGATCCCCAACTCCAACCGAACATTTACGTGTATAAAAGAACAGCGGCGCAAATTAAACAGGCTGCCATCTGAAATGGAGATCGAAATTGATGCTTTACTTTGTAGCCGAATGGAAAACTTCGATCGATCTGCCAGGGGTCCGAACAGAGCAGCTCTTTTACTCTCTCAACAACAGCCCACCGCAGCTGCTGCTGGTAATCCCAAAGCTGGCCATATGGATCATAAAGGAGTTTGGCAGCATCGTGGATCGTTATTTTCAACAAGATGAGTAGAAAACAAAAAAGGTTGAGTCAGAAAGCTCTCAACCTTTGCAGGGAAATAAAGTCGATATTACCTGTCGTCCTGTTCATGGAAGCAATTTGCTAGCGGACGAGGAATTCCTCCCTAGTGGTCCTCAATGTTGAAGCTTTAGGGCGTAGATGGAAGGGCCCATCAAACGCCAAGCATGCCTCCTTGGCCACATCACACTCAAATCCTCCTCATCATGACTTCGAACTTAAATGCAGCAAGGATTTTAAAAAAAGGGAATCTGACACTTGCCAGAGCAGCTACCTCACGGCCACAGCAGCAAGAAGGTCCACTGGGGCCTAATTATCACTGGAAGCACAGCGTGCAAAGCTATGGAGCTTGGAAAAAACTCTTATTCGCACATTGAACAGCAAGGTATGGAGATGGACAAACCAGTGATTAAATTAAAACCCCAGCTCCATGATGGCAGTACTCAGATAATCGGACAACGGAAACTGTTGCAAAGGATCATACAGCTCTCTCTGCCCACACAGATTATTGGGCACACAGCTAGCTGTGGGGGAAGGGATTCATAGCAGAAAGCGTATGCAGGATATTCCAACCATCATCTTCCTCAATAATGCTGATGATGCTAAAACTTCATGGTCCATGGCAATTATGCGATCGGAGAACTCACCTCGCTTGCGCGGTTCAATCCGTACCATAAACAGCCGATAAGTAAATCATCAGAGAGAAAGGGGGGGAAAAAGTACACGGTCTTTTGGCCACGGCATTATAGGATTTCAACCAATCATTGATGCTCACTGTTGGAGTCAGCAAACATATGGGAAAAGAAAAGAAAGAAAGAAAGACCACAAATTTCGGTTCATTTACTTTTTCCCGTTCTTCTCAGATTCAAATGGCTTATCCGATGGCCAAAAGGCAAGAGAAGAGCTTCTGATCTCGTGACTCAAGCCCGAATGAAGATACCTGCACGAGAAAGAGGCCATGAAGATGATCCTTTCTTTTGGAGGCTGTACGTATAGTTGGCCTGCCTGTTCGGATACCACACTTTTTTACCCATTCCATGTGGTGGATCACAAAGCCCCAAGAACGGTGTCAGAAGATTGAATGTAAAATGCATGGGAGGATACTACTGATAGGGGGTAGTGAAATCCTCTTCACTCTCACTCTCACTCTCACTGATAGGGGGGGCTAATGATTTTTCAGTGCTCCAGTAGAGTAGAGTCATATGGAAGGTCCTCCAAATGCATGGGATATTGGACAATATTATGTCGATATGACCCATTAATTATCTCTCCATGGTCTAAAATAAGTTAAGGGAGTGGGTTTCAATAATTTTTAGAATTTAATTTTACCACCATCAGCTTATTTTTAATCCATTTATAAAATGTATGATGTATGATGCGCTGCATAATACTTTAAAAAAAACAAATTGGACCGGGCCGGGCCCGTCCGGTTAGAGGGCCGGTCGGATCACCGGGTTGAGGGATCGGCCCAGCGAGCCGGGTGGAATTTTCCAGATGCGATTCCCACGTTACGTTGCAGCCATCCACCTCTCTCTCTCTCCTCCCTCCGTTCCGTTTCCGCTCCTTGCGGTATAAAATAAAAATGGGATTACGAATATAATTCCCTCCTCCTCCTCCCCTCCTCTTCCACAATCCTCCCTCTCCTTCCTTCCTTCGCTCCCTCCTCCCTCTTCCTCTGCATCAGCACGGTCGGCGTCGATCCGTCTCCTTCCAGATGGGCTTCGGTGATCTCCTCGGTGTCGATCCCAGCGAGCTCAAATTCCATCGTAAGGCTTTCTTTCTCTTTTCTTCTTCTTGATCGATCGATCGATCGGTTCCCTGTGCAAGTCCCGTTCGATGCCTCCTATCGTTTCTGCTGAGATTTTTTTTTTCCTTCTTATTTTCTGGTTTTGGTTTTTGGTTGTGTTGTCGGCCGCGATTCGAGCAGTCGAATTGAACAAGCAGATCTCGTCCTCGATGCATCTATCGAACAAGACGGACGATTTCCTCGCCTTCAAGGTACCTTGTAAATTTAGTCTCTCTCACACTCTCTCTCTTTTCCTTTGAATGGACTTCTTTCAAAGTGGGTGGCGAACGCTTATTAGGATTGACGCAAAGAGCTCGTCTCTTCTTTTTTTCTCCGCTTTAGGTCAAGACGACCAATCCGAAGAAGTACTGTGTTAGGCCCAACGTTGGGATTATTCTGCCTCGATCCTCATGCGATGTCGTTGGTACTCTTATTGCTCCTAATTTTACTTAATCCCTTTCCTTTACGATTTGTTTTTTTTTCTCTCTCTCTCTCTTTGCCAATTTATTTGTTATTATTTCAGTGACGATGCAAGCTCAGAAGGAGCCTCCTTCGGACATGCAGTCCAAGGATAAATTTCTGCTTCAGTGTGTTGCCACGACCTCCGCCACTACCGTGAACGACATTACTCAAGAAATGGTTCCGTTTCTTTCTCTCATTGTATCCGTTGAATACAGATGACAAATTCTTGACCTTTTTTGCTGATATGTGGTTGCTCTGCCATGTGCATTCCTTTTCAGTTCTCTAAGGAGACAGGTAAAACGGTGGATGAAATCAAGTTACAAGTTGTCTATGTGTGGTCACCTCAACAACATTCTAATGCTTTTGAGGAGTCTGAGGAGAGTACTGCACCTAGTTCTTTTGTTTCAAACAAGGAGGCAAAAGATTCTTCTGCCGTGAGTATTATATATATATATATATGCACACATACATGGATTTTAAAATGGAAGCTATTGTTACGTTTTGCTTGGTAGCCATTTTCTTAATTTAATTGACATATCTGTATATGCATCAACGTAACAGCAAAAAGAGCATGAAAAAAAGGTTTGTTTGCAGGGATGAAAGTAGAACTATATATATACAATGGTTTATCATTTATTTTTATTCTAATTGCTTTTGTGGACTGTGTGAACCAAGAAGAAATTACCAGTGCCGATAAATTTAAGCAAAATAATTAATTCCTTTTTTTCATTTAAACTATGTAGAAGCTTTAATGAATCCTTGTTAAATAAATCAGCTTTCTTCATATCACAGTCAAATTTGGGGAATAATTGTTAGACTTTCTTGCGACTTCAACCAGGGTGATAAATGGATGCCTCAATTTTCACGTTTGATAATGCGTGGAAAACTAAAAGTATGCTCTGTAAGAATGAAAGTGATGGAAGTCGATGGAGATAACCTTGAGAATTGTGAATGGATCTTGAAATCTGCAATTTGATATCTGTCAAGATGGATCATCTTCAAAATATTGACTTTTGGGTTCAAAAATCATGTACAGAATAAGTTGATTTCTGCTCGTACCGTAGTTGTTAAAACACTTTTTTCATCAAATGAACTATCTTGGGTTCATGGAAGGGGCATGTAGACTGGAAATTGAGTTGTTTCTATTCAATTCTTGCTTACTTTGATAATCAATTTATTCTAAAATTAGCAGATAGAAGTAGTTTCTTTTATCAACTTGTTCAAAAAAAGGTGGTTTTTATCATTCAAATGCTTTGGAGAATACATTAACATGATAGTGTTTTTGTTTCGACCAGAAGTGTGGAATATAGACTTAAGTGCAGTAATAAAAAAGAATGTGTTCATATCAGTTTACTGCCGGTGTATCCTTTCCCTCTGTTGTTAACTTATGTTTTCTCACTCTTTCATCTAGATCTAGATATTGTGCTTGTCTTCTCTTTAGTTACTAAATCTACTGATTCCTGTTGCTGTTTTACGCAACTGCTGCCTAGAATTGATAGAACTTCTCTTTACTTTTACTCTTGAATTGAGAGAAATCACAAGTTTGATCTGAGGCTAGAATACATGGACTCATCATTTATTTCAGGTTCTTCAGATTGTGGACTCTTAGCTGGCAATTCTTTGGAATCTCGTATGCTCCTTATTTCAGTTTATCATCATCTTCCAGAGTGAATAATAGGATTGTTCATCTCTCTTTTCCTCGTCTCTTATGTCCTTATAACAGAAAATATTGATAGAAACCATCTGAATGAGTGGCACTAAGTTTGTAATGCATCTGTCAGTATATCTTTCACCAAATGATTTTTGAAGCATATGTTCGTGCAGAATCTTTTTATTCTATATTTCTGCAAAATCAATTACTACTATATTCTTGATTTCCAGGGGACGGCTTTCATATCAAGGTTAACTGAGGAGAAGAATTCTGCTTTGCAGCAGAACAGTAAGCTTCGCCAGGAAGTGGTAATTAAAGATACCTCTTATGAGTTCAAGCATTATATGCAGCGTCTGAATGAACTGTTTTTTTTTTCCTTCCTAGGGTATATTTAATAACATAAATAATGGGTAAATGCCTTCGCATCATTATATTACACAGTGGTCTTTTCTTTTTTATCAAAAGGGAAAATGATCGATTTCCCAGGTAGTTCATTCCGAGAAGCATGAAATGACTGTCAAAAAAACAGATGGCGATGTCGCGCATCTTGGTTCATCCGTTTTTTGCTTTTGTTGCATTTATGATTTCAAGTATCTAATGATTCCTTTCTCAATAATGCTGCAGGAGCTTATGAAGCGAGAAGTGGGTAAAGGGCACGGAGGATTCTCCATAATGTTTGTGATGCTAGTCACTCTTATTGGTGTCCTGGTCGGCTATCTGACGAAAAAGTGAAATAAATTTGTTTTCCAATACTGGAATGGGCCAATCCCAGACAAGAGAGGCGAAGGTGTCCTATTGGCCTGGAGTTGTCATGTCTAGTTGGTGGTAGATTTTTATAACACGCACGCCGATTACTGGTGTTCTCTCCGTTCGTATGATTGTGTCAGTCAAGGTTTTCCCGTAAGCAATTTGCTTGCTAAAGAATTTGTTTTTGTTTTGCAACTGTGTATAATATGTTGTACCTCATCATCGGTGACAAGGGAATCTTTGTAAACATATCTATTGATTTATCAAAGTGTAATAAATTTTGCAGATCATCAAGTGAGATATTTTTTCTTTTCTTTTCTTTTTCTGTGTCGGGTATGAAGAAAAAGGTTCCTAATTAGAATTATAATAGTAATTCTTACACTAATGATTATTTATTTGATCTGGGATAGTAATGGGGATAATTATTTTGTATATTTTTTATTTTTTACGTAAAATTTAATTATTTTAATTACATAACTACATTGTATGAATCAGATAAAAAAAAATTAGCAGCCCGATCCCTTGTGTGACACACCGATCAAGCAATGCCTAAAATTTTTTATGTGTGGGCATCGGATGTGCGGCACAATGCGACTGGGGCGCGCTATAAGTCTTGTGCACGCGCGAGTGACTGCTTCGCCTGCGCATGGTGGGAAACTCGAACCGAACACAAGCGCATGGGCCTTAGCAACCCATGCGGACAGCAAGATTTCTTCGAAATGGGGGAAAGGTATGTAACCAGTGCTCAACTATTTACAAAGTTTACAAGTAAAAGAGCCGTCGAGGACAAGTCCCTCCGACGACTGGACCCCCTTGAGCAAGAAGGCTTGGAAGCCCCTCTTCTTGCTTGGCTGGCAGGAGCTCGGTCCCTTCTTGGTCGATGCACAACTTCGCCTTACTCATGCATCACCCTCTCCCTCGGCCGCCTGCTCTGCGGATTGCTTCGCTGCATGCTCAGCTTACTCTGCCGCCTTGCTTGCTGCTTGCTCAGCTAGCTCCGCCACCTGCTCGCCGCGTGCTCAACTAGCACTTCTGCTTGCTCTGGCCGACCGCCTGCTCGCTACTACTCTGCTTGAGTGCTTGCTGCCTTGGTCGAATAGTTCTCCCCCTTTGAGTTAGTCGATGGGTGGAGTTTTACTCGTGCGGTCCAGGAGCATGGGCGTTATCCGGCCTCATTAATGTGCCCATATGTGCACGCCTTGAGTCATCCTTGCTCGACAACTTTGGCTTGTTGACTTGCTGACTTGGCCGTGCGGCGCACGCGCGCTGCTGCGTTCGCATAGCTTCTTCGTTGTGCAGTGCTGTTGAAGGTTAAACTTGTTTTTTGGTAAATTTCAATCATAGTTTGTAGTATGAAATAAATTGTAGTAGGAAAAATTTAGTTTTTGATTCATGCAACTATTTTACATTTCCATGTTTGTTTTGTGATGAGAAGAAGGAACAATTTCCAAATTCTTCTCTAGTGTTGTTTCTTTCCAAATTATTACATTGTAATCCTTGATGCTTTATAATACAATTTAGTGCGAGAGAAAAGATAACTCTCTTGACACAAGTTTTCCATTCTATTGTTTTGTTGTTGCATCTCCTTTGTTTGTGTTTCTCCTATTACTGTTCCATTGGTTTTTGTCTACAATTAGTATCAGAGCAAGGTGCACTCAGTTGATACCGTAGGAGACGACGATGCAGACGCCGACAGCTTGGAAGAAGGCGTTGGTTGGAACGTCCGGAGAAGCTGCATCCAAAACCTCCTTAGCAGTAGGAGGGAGTCACAACACAGGTCTATTGCTGACCAAAGGAGGTGATTACGCCATGTGGGCTGTGCGCATGAAGTTGTTCCTTGATGCACAAGGTGTGTGGGATGCAATCGAGCCGGTTGAAGGACCCGTGCATGTGGATGCGAAGAAGGACAGGGTTGCTCTATCCATGATTCATCAATCTGTGAATGATGAAGTGCTGAGGCTTGTTGCTGATAAAAGGACAGCAAGAGAAGCTTGGGATACTCTGAAAAATCTTCATGTTGGAGATGAAAGATTCAGAGAAGCCAAGCTGAGTAAATTGCATGGTGAGTTTGAGAAATTACAGATGTCAAACTCAGAATCTATTGATGAATATGTTGGTCATTTTTCTGTTGTGGTGGCTGAGATGAGAAGCGTTGGATCGAAGATGAAGGAGCAAAGGGTAGTGGAGAAGCTGCTGCGGTCAATTCCCTCAAAATTTTATCCTATTGCTTGCAACTTAGAGCAATTTGGAGAGTTGAAAACTATGACCGTAGATTATGTGGTTGGAGTACTGAAAACCTTTGAGATGAGGATCGCACCTTCTACACAAGTTGAAGAGAATCATGTTCTCTGGTCCCGAGCAGATGTAGAGGGTAAGCAACGAAGAGATTATTCTAACAATTGGCAAGGAAGAGGTCAAGGGAGAGTAAGAAGTTTTGCTCATAATAGAGGAAGATTTGGTGGTAATGTCTATGGAGGACGAGGCCGAGGTAGGACTTCTTCAAATTTTATACAAGAAAAATCCAAGAGAAACAAGGCACATATCAAGTGTTTTAAGTGTCAAAAGTTTGGGCACTTTGCTTCTGAATGCAACAAAGAAGAAAAGGTGTTTTTGGTTGAGACAAATGAAGACAAGGGAGTTCAAGAGCAACATGTAATCCTCATGGCAATAGAAGAAGGAGGTAGTAAGGGTGATACACTCTTACAAGGTATCAATTCAGCTTTTGATACAAACTTTGATACTTGGTATTTAAATTCTGGTGCCACTAGTCATATGATTGAAAATCTAGCATGTCTACATGATTTAAACAATACTTGTAGTGGACAAGTGAAGTTTGGTGATGGCTCACTTATTAGCATAGCAGGAAAAGGTAATGTAGAGTTTACTGTGAATGATGAAGAAAAAAGAATTATAACAAATGTTCTCTACATACCAAGCTTGAAGACAAATATACTTAGTCTTGGACAGCTAGATGAATTGGGTTTCTCCACCATAATTAAGCAGGGAAAATTAAAGGTTTATGACACAAAGTGAAGGACTTTTGTTACTGTGAAAAGGGATAGTAATAGATTGTACTTATTTCATACTCAAATCTCAGAAAAATGCATGTTGATTAGTGATGATACTAATAGCTGGTTATGGCACAAAAGGTTCGGCCATTTTAATTTCCAAGCATTGAAACACATGTATGATCAACATTTAGTAGAGGGTTTATCACATATTCATATGAATGAAAAAATCTGTCAAGAATGTGTTTCCTCCAAGCATGGCAGATCAACATTTCAGTCTTCAAAATTTCGAACCAAGAATCTGTTAGAATTAGTGCATGGTGATTTATGTGGCCCTATTGTTCCATCTACTTTAGGTGGAAATAGGTACTTCTTGTTATTGGTTGATGACTGTTCAAGATACATGTAGGTGACAATGTTAAGATCAAAATATGAAGCTTTTGTTGCATTTAAAAGGTTCAAACAAATGGTAGAAGCAGATTGTGGCAAGAAACTGAAAATTTTCAGAACCGATAGAGGGGGAGAGTTTAATTCAAGAGAATTTCATATCTTCTGTGAACAACATGGGATTAAAAGACATCTAACAGCACCCTACTCTCCACAGCAAAATGGAGTTGTGGAGAGAACTAATAGAACAATTATGGCTATGACTAGAAACTTGTTGAAGACCATGTGTGTGCCAACTGAATTTTGGGGGGAAGCTGTTAACACAATTGTATATCTTTTAAACAGATCCTACACTAGGAGTTTGAAAGATGCAACTCCTTATGAAACTTGGACGGGTAGGAGACCAAGCATTACACATCTTAGAGTGTTCGGATGTAGAGCTCATGTGAAGATCTTGGGAGTTCATTTAAAAAAATTAGATGATAGAAGCAAACCCATGGTGTTTATTAGGTATGAAGCTGGCTCTAAAGCTTACCGGTTTTTTGATCCAGAAAAGAAATCAGTCACTATAAGTAGAGACTGTATTTTTGAAGAAGGAGAAAGATGGGATTGGTCTAAAGGCACGGTTGATGAGGTTTCTGATCAATTCAGAACTTTGTAGCAATGGTTGATTCCTGAAAATGATCAGTTTCAGTATCAATCTGAAACTGATCAGTTTAGCAGCAATGATACTGATGATTTTTCATCAAGACAGCATGTGCTTCAAGGGGAACAACCTGTTAAGGATTCAAGGAGGCAGGTTACACCAATTACATTCAATTTGAGTGATGATGACAGTGGCACTCCTTCACGGCAGATAGTATCAGCTTGTAATACTGTTGGTGACTATTTCTGATACTTGTGTTAATATTGTAGTTGACTCTTTTGATGCTTCTAAACCAGCTACAGGAAGGAAATTTTGTTCCTTAGGAAGCATCTACAATGACACAAATGTGATAGAGCCCGTGCAGGAAGAAGTGTGGTTGGCACAAAGTACTGATCAAGAGCCACTGAATTATGAAGATGCAGTTAAACACAAAGCATAGAGAAGAGCAATGCAAGAAGAGTATGATCAGATACAAAAGAATCAAACCTGGTTTCCTACTGATCTACCAAGAGGTAGTAGAACTATTGGTTTGAAGTGGGTGTACAAAATAAAAAGAGACACACAAGGGGCAGTGGTGAAACATAAAGCAAGGTTGGTTGCAAAGGGGTATTTGCAACAACAAGGAGTGGACTATGATGAAGTATTTGCATCATTAGCAAGGATAGAGACCATTCGATTGCTAATTGCAGTGTCAGCTCAACTAGGTTGGGAGCTACACCAAATAGATGTTAAATCTGCATTCTTGAATGATACTATAGAAGAAGAAGTCTTCGTGAAATAACCAATTGGGTTTGAGCTGAAAGGAGAAGAGGAGAAATTGCTTAAGCTTAAGAAAGCTTTATATGGTATTAAGCAAGCACCTAGAGCCTAAAATTTAAAGCTAGATAAGTCTTTGACTGCACTTGGATTCAAGAAGAATCAACAGGACCCAACTGTGTACACAAGATCATCAAAGGATGAAAAATTAATTGTAGGAGTTTATGTTCATGACATACTGATCACAGGCTCGAATTTGAAGGTTATTTAACACTTTAAGGAGCAAATACAACAAGAATTTGAGATGACTGACTTGGGACTTCTACATCATTATCTTGGTATGAAAATTGTGCAGCTGTAGGACAAAATTACTCTATGCCAATCATTGTATACCAAAAATTTGTTGAAATAAATGAGATTGTAATGTGGGATTGTAATGTGGCTCATACACCCATGGAAGAAAGGCTGATTTTTCAACAAGCAAAAGAGGTGGATGTTACTGAGTATAGAAGGCTCATTGGAAGCTTGCGGTATATGACTCAAACAAGGCCAGATCTAATGCATTCTATGGGAATTCTCAGCAGACATATGCAAACTCCAACTTTGGCACATTTGACAGCTGCAAAGAAAGTGCTTAGGTATCTCAAAAGCATAATAAGATATGGATTAGTATATTACAAAGGAGATCATATCAGTAAAGCCTTGATACATGGCTATAGTGATAGTGATCATGCTAGAAGTGTTGAAGAGAGAAAAAGCACTAGTGGCATGGTGTTTTTCTTCGGTGGAAGTATGATTAGTTGGGGTTCATCTAAACAAAAAATAGTTGCTTTGAGTTCTTGTGAAGCTGAATATATTGCCTTGACAGGAGCTACGTGCCAAGGGATCTGGTTGGCACGATTTTTATCATCTTTGTTTGAGGAGAAGGAGAGACCGATTACAATCTATGTTGATAACTTATCAGCATTGGCACTTAGCAAAAATCCGATTTATCACAATCATACTAAGCACATTGATACCAGGTTTCACTTCATTAGGGACTACATAGAAGCAAATCAAGTGGTGGTTGAGCATGTTAGTTCAGGTGAGCAACGAGCTGATATATTTACTAAAGCTTTGAGCCGGCATAAATTTGTGGAGATGAGAACGTTGTTGGGACTTCAAGAGCTTGAACACAAACAAGCTTAGGAGGGAGAATGTTGAAAGTTAAGCTTGTTTTTTGGTGAATTTCAATCATAGTTTGTAGTAGGAAATAAATTGTAGTAGGAAAAATTTAGTTTTTGATTCATGCAATTATTTTACATTTCCATGTTTGTTTTGTGATGAGAAGAAGGAACAATTTCCAAATTCTTCTCTAGTGTTGTTTCTTTCCAAATTATTACATTGTAATCCTTGATGCTTTATAATACAATTTAGTGGGAGAGAAAAGATAACTCTCTTGACATAAGTTTTCCATTCTATTATTCTGTTGCTGCATCTCCTCTGTTTGTGTTTCTCCTGTTATTGTTCCATTGGTTTTTGTCTACAAGTGCAGGGCGCCATGCGTGCTGCACTTGCTACTGGGTTGCACATTTGGTCGACTTTCAGCTGGTCATGCAGTCGCACCAACTATGCTCTGGTCAACTTTGGGTTTGCTCATTGGTATTGCAGCTAAGTCCTTAGCTCGCACCAATGGCTTGGGCACAACCTTTGTTGCATGCTGCTCACTTAGCAGTTGCAAAGGGGATAATCATCCAAGGTTCACTCGTCAACTCGCTTGTGCCAAATGACCGGGTACTTAGGCGAATTCAAACCTTCGCCTTCAAGTTGCTTGCCAACTTCTTGTCCGAATACTTTGAGGTGGAATTTCGGGATTCACCTAGGCAACTTTGCCCATGCCTTGGGCGTGCCTCCATCTCTCATCCACGCCCCTTGCAATTGGAACCTCACTGGTGTGACAAGGCTCCCCCTTGAAGTCGTTGACACCCTTGTCGACTCTCCATCGAGGTAGCCCCGGATCAAATCCTCAAATTGTCACAAAGTGGCATCCCTTTCCCAGCTTTCTTCTGATGCCGGTAGGTCCTTCCATTGGACCAAGTATTTGGTGTTGCCTTATTGGGTTGCCCTTCTTCCCAAGATCTTCTTAGCTTTCTTGTTGAACTCAATTATCACTGTCAGATAAGGTCGGGTGACTTGCTCGCGGCCTGGATCTGCATCTTGGTGGAAAGGCTTTAAGAATGATACATGAATTGTCGGATGAATGCACAGTTGGGATGGTAGTTGGAGTTGATAGGCAACTTCTCCAATTCTACACACAAGTGGAAATGGTCCTTCAAACTTTGGAATCAAACCTTTGTGTAGCTTGGCCCCTCGGATCTTTTTCTACATCTTAAGCGTTAGCTTTAACAAAACTAAGTCGCCCTCCTTGAATTCTCGAGGTGTCTGATACCTGTCTGCGCTTCTTCATTCGATACGTTGCGCGCTCGAGGCTGCTCCTTGCCTCGGCAATCTGCTCCCCACAATCTCGGACGAACTTGGAGGCAGTAGGGTATCTTCCCTCGACTGTCGCTCGGGCCAACTCTATTGGGAAGAGTGATTGTTGCCCAAAGACAAGATCGAACGGCGACTTACCTGTAGTAGATGAGCGATGTGTGTTATATGAAAACTGGGCAGCGTCTAGAAGGATTAGCCAATTGCACTGCAAGGCTGTCACAAAGTGCCTCAAATACTCCTCCAGCAGGGCGTTGATGCGCTCGGTCTGGCCATCCGTCTGTGGATAATTTGCAGTGGACAACTTAAGCTTGGTCTCCAACTACTTGAACAATGCGGTCTAGAACTATCCCGTGAACCGGGAATCTCTGTCGCTGATATATCCTCCGACAATCCAAAGTATCATACTACATGTCAGAAGAAAAGTGTGGTCGTCTCCTCGACCGTCGCCCCATCAGTTGTTGGGGCGAACACAGCAAACTTGCTGAACCTGTCAACGACAACAAGGACAGCAGAAAATTCATCAACTTTCGGAAAAGACTTCACAAAATCCATTGAAATTGAAGTCTATGGTCAGCTGGGCACAGGTAGCGGTTGCAATAGTCCAGCTAGTCGAGTGTGCTCCGTTTTATCCTTTTGACAAGTGCTGCAAATCTTGATGAACGCCTCAATATCACGCTCCATGCGCGACTAATAATACGAGCATGCTAAAAGACTGCACATGTGTTCGACTCCTGGGTGGCCCGCACAAGTTGAGTCATGGCACTTGGATATCAATGTCCATCGAAGCTGGGTCGAAGTCGGGATCACATGTCACCCGCCAATGGTCTATAGCAGGCCAGCTTTGTCGATCCAAAAATGTTGGGTTTCGCTTGCACGCACTTTGGCCTTGTCATTCTCGGCAGTAGTATGGATCAGCTGCGCCAAATCGCTGTTGGCACACATGGTGATCTTATTAAGTCTTCGACTGAGAGCATCCGCGGCCTGATTGTGTCGGCTAGGTCGATGCTCCCACTAGAAATCAAACTCGACGAGTAGCTCTTGCCAACGAGTCTGCTTTATTGACAGCTTCTTCTGAGTAGTGAAGAAGATGTTTGCGACGTTATCCGTTCACTTCGTGATGGCTCAGCAAATAGACTCGCCAAGTCCAAAGACAATACACCACGGTGAGTATCTCTCGCTCGTATGCACTATAATACTGCTCGGTTGGGTTTAGCTTGCGGCTTTCATAAGCCACAGGGTTGCCTCCTTGGACAAGCACTCCCCCAAGTGCTCGATCCAATGCATCCATAATGATTTCAAAGGGCTGGTTGAAGTATGGCGGCTTCAACATAGGCTCGGTGCTAAGCCTTTGCTTGAGTTCCTTAGCAGCTGCTTGGTACTGGGGCGTCTAGACCCAATCGCACTCCTTGCATAGTAGGTCTGTAAGTGGGGCGGCGAGCTAGGCAAATCCCTGAACAAACTTCCGGTAGTAGTTGGCTAGACCTAAAAATAATCTTAGCTCAGTCAGATTCATCGATGTAGGCCAATCGCAGATGGTCTTGATCTTGTCCAGCTCCATCCGGATAGTGTTGCCTCCAATGTGATGCCCCAAGAATGAGATCTCGTCTTGGGTAAACTCGCATTTGTTCATCCGCAATTATAATTGTTGTTGTCTTAGCTTGGTGAAGATAGCTCTAAGATGCTGCAAATGCTCGTCCATGTCCGTGGAATATACAATGATGTCATACAAATAAACAACGACAAAGTGGTCGAGATACTCACAGAAGACATCAGTCATCAAGTTGCAAAATGTCGTTGGTGCATTGATCAGGCCAAATGACATGATTAAGAACTCATATGACCCGTATCTAGTCATGCAGGTCATCTTGGCCTCATTCTCTTCGGCAATCCGCACTTGCCAATATTCCGAACACAGATCGAGTTTGGAGAAGACTCGAGCACGTGTTAATTAATCAAACAAATCAGCAATAAGGGGAATGGGGTACCTGTTCTTCACTGTGACTTTGTTCAGCACACGCAATATGCCATCTTTCTTCTTCTGAAAGAGCACCGGTGCACCAAATAGCGCCTTAGATGGCCGGATTAATCCTACTTCAAGGAGTTCCTCCAATTCGGCCGGAGCCATGCAGTAAGGCGCTTGGGCAGGCACCTTAGTCCCTGAAGATAGCTAAATGTGATGGTTGGTTGGCCGTCAAGGTGGCAATGTCCGTGATAACTGGTCAGGCATGCAGTCACCAAACTCTTCAATCACGGCCTAAGCTTATGCGGGAATCGGATGCTTATTCGGGCTAGGCGAAGGCTTTGCGTATGGTGGCTAACCTCGCCTTGCTTCATACCTCGGACTAGTTGCATAGCCAAGAGCAATGCAGTCTTCTGCAGTGTTGGGCCAGCAGAGGATGTCGCGCCCGCCATCTCCTCGTGCAAGCATGCCTTGATGGACCCGACATGCAGTGGCTCGAATGGCATCAATCCTCCAAGGCAAGGTGCCATAATGGCTCGAGTCTCCAGCAAAAATTTGGAACCCAGTATTAACCCGAAATCGTCCAACGAAATGGCTGTGAAGTCGATGGTGTCGTGCCAATGCCCCACGGTCACGGGCGTATGTCGCACTATGCCAATAACTCCAACTGGCTGAGCATTCACCATCTTCACATGCATGGGACTATCCACCATGCGTAGTTGCAACTCCCGCGCAAGCTCAAGGCTGACGAAGTTATACAATTGCACCCGTGTCAATCATTACTCTGCAAGGCCGCCCATTTGAGCTCCAAGGCGACATACATAAGTCGCGGATGTAAGTGCACTGCTTGGCCTTATGCGACATTGAGCTGTTGCAAGGGTGCAACACGCGCCAAGGTGTTGCCTTCGGGTGCAGGTGCAACTGCTTCATTTTCTGCTTGAATCGCGGCTACCACACGCTCCTTATGTAGGCATCTCTGCATGAAGTATGGCCCTTTGCAAATGTCGCACCTTAGCCCATGTGTGGGCCTTCGTTGCACAGGGCCCGTGCCTCGATCATAGGCAAACTGTCGAGGCCCTCGCCCCCACCCTCGCATAGCTACAACTACAACTCTTCCTCGCAGACGAGGGGGAGGACGTTGCCCATACTACTGCGGTGGACTACGTTGGTGTTGCGGTCGGTCGACCTCAACTGGACGGGGTGCCACACCTGACTTCTTGTCCATCAACCCCTCTGCGGCTAGCAAAGCCTCGTATAGGAAGGTGATGTTCCTTCACTCTAGCTCGTCACTGGCTCATAGTTGAAGGCCACAGAGGAAGGCATACAACTTGTTTGCTTTAGCTATGTCCCTCAGGTCCAAGATTATTGTGTTGAAGTCTTGGATATACTCTTGGATGGACCTTGTCTACTGAAGATGTCGCAGGCGATGTCGAGCTACCTTGGTTGCATTGTGGGGGAAGAACTGCCGGCACAATGCTTCCTTCATGTCAGCCCATTGAGCAATGGGCTTTGCGGTCTCGGAAATATTTGGGTCCATCTCAAGGCACCACCAAAGCTTGGCATCACCCACCAAGTATGTGGCGGTTGTGGGAACTTGCTTGGATGGTTCAATGCGAGCAGTCATGAAGTATTGCTTCACGTCCTATAAGTAGTTCTCCAACTTCTTCGCGTCGCATGCTCCCGAGAACATGGATGGGTCCCGCACGCGCAGCGTTGGACGTGACTGGGCATGCATGGCTGAGGCTTGGAGAAGCCCTGCTTGGAAGACATCGAACTCCCGATGGAGTGTGCGAAGCTCCAGGGACTCGTGCTTAGGCAGGGCAGTTGCCACACATCCCACTGACGCAGTTGCTACTTCTAGTTCGGCGCGGAGGAAGTCCACCTCCGTTGCAAGTCTCCATGGATTCGTAGAGCTCTTCTAGCCGGTTGTGCAAAATGGTCCGAGTCGAACTACCTTCTCCTAGTACGGCTGGGGCACTGACCCACTTCTCCAAGGCTTGCAGCTAGTCGGCGAACTCGTCCCTCGGACGGGTGTCCGCCATGGTCTGGCTTGGTTGCTCGCTGGGAACGCCCGCCAGATTCTTCAGCCAGTGTCCTCACTCCTTGAGTACAGATGGGAAAGGGGGTTGTCTATGCCTTCAGTCGTCCGTTGAGCATCAAGCTGTACTCTAATACCAGTGTGACACACCGATCAAGCAATGCTAAAAAATTTCTACGTGTGGGTATCAGATGTGAAGCATAGCACGGCTAGGGCACGTTGTAAGCCTTGCACACACCCGAGCGACTACCTTGCCTGCACGTGGTGGGAAGCTCGGACTGAACACAAGCGCTTGGGCCTTGGCAACCCACATGTACAGCAAGATTTCTCCGAAATGGGGGAAAGGTATGCAGCCGGTGCTGTACCGTTAAAATCCCTAAAAACCTCAACTATCTGCAAAGTTTACAAGCAAAAGAGTCGAGGACAAGTACCTCCGATGACTGGACCCTCTTGAGCAAGAAGGCTCGGAAGCCCCTCTTCTTGCTCGGCTGGCAGGAGCTCGGTCCCTTCTTGGTCGAGGCACGGCTTCGGCTTACTCGCGTGTCGCCCTCTCCCTCGGCCGCCTGCTCTGCAGCTTGCTCCACTGTGTGCTCAGCTTGCTCCCCCGCCTTGCTTGCTGCTTGATCAGCTAGCTCCGCTGCCTGCTCGCCACATGCTCAGCTGGCGCTGCTGCTTGCTCTGGCCGACCGCCTGCTCATTGCTGCTTTGCTTGAGTGCTCCCTCTGCTCGAGTGTTTGCTGCCTTGGTCGAACAGTTCTCCCTCTTTGCCTTAGTCGATGAGTGGAGTTTTACCCGTGCGGACCAGGAGCATGGGTGCTGTCCGGCCCCATTAATGCACCCATACCTGCACGCCTTGAGTTGTCCTTGCTCAACAACTTTGGCTTGTTGTCTTGCTGACTTTGCCATGCGGCGCACGTGCGCCATTGTGTTCGCATGGCTTCATCGCCCTGCAGTGCAGGGCGCCATGCGCGCTGCACCTGCTGCTGGATTGCACATCCGACCAGCCTTGAGCCGGTTGTGCAGTCGTACCAACTATGCTCGGGTCAACTTCGGCTTTGCTCGTTGGTATTGCGGCTAAGTCCTTAGCTTGCACCAATGCCTTGGGCGCAGCCTTTGTTGCCTGCTGCTCATTTAGTCGTTGCAAAGGAGATAATCCTCCAAGGTTCACTTGTCAACTCGCCCGTGCCAAATAGTTGGGTACTTAGGCGAATTCGAGCCTTCGCCTTCAAGTTGCATGCCAACTCTTTATCTGAATACTTTGACGTGGAATTTTGGAATTCGCCTGGGCAACTTTGCCCATGGCTCGGGCATGCCTCCATCTCTCGGCCACGCCCCTTGCAGTTGGAACCTCACTGGTATGACACTTGTGAAACACCTAAATATTTTGTATAGGAATCGAATATGTGGTACAATGCAGCAGATGCGTGCTACTAAGCCTGGTGCAGGTGACTGTGAAGCAACGCCCGTCTGCAGTGCAAGTTACTCAGTAGATCAAAGAGGATAACAACAAGATTACTCTATTGGGGGAAAGGTATGCAGTCGAAGCTCTACCTTTAAAACCACCAAAAATGCCTCACTATTCACAACATTTACAAAGAAGAGCAAGTCATCGAAGAGCAAGTCATCGAAGACAAGTCCATCATATGATGACACTCCATTGCTGAGAAGGCTCGAAAGGCTCTCTTTCTACTTAGCTCGTTACTGGGCACTGCTTGGCCAAAGAGCAGCACATTTCTGCATGCAGTTTGCTGTTACGGTGACATCGTATATTCTATCCGACTTACTGCCTCCCCTGATTTATGGTTTCTCATTTAGGTAGAGAGACGATAAGGAGTACAAGCTCATAGCTGTTGCTGCAGCATCTCTTCTATGCATTGCCCTACTGGCTACTGGGAAGGCCCATGTCAGGCCACAAAGAGTTTACTTTAAAACTTTATTCTACTACCTGACCCTTGGCGTATTTCCTATGTATCTGGAGAGATGATCAATAGGCTCCTTCACAAGTTTGGCTTGTTTGATCACAGCACAACTCCCACAAATTTGTCGCCAGAGGTGAGGTTTGGAGTACCAGCATGGGCATCGTATTGAGGATGAGAAGGAAGATACTTTGTCTAGCATACACACTTGCAAAACTGAGATCATTTTGCATGCCTGTTGCAATTGCGTTTCTGATTCCGACCCAGTGGGAGCGAAACGACATCGGCCTTTGCCTTTCCATTTATTTAAGCTTAGGGTTACTCTCGGTGCTGTTAGCCAATTCTGTGGTGAGTATTGTAATATGCAAAAGCTAATTGTGGCATATATTTCTGTGCAATGTTTTTTTCTTTTGAACTTGTTCGGTTCAACGTATTTATTGATAAAGAATCGGTTAGCGTCGAGTCCGCCGCCATTCCATTTGTAGTCTCCGGCTGATTCTTAAGGAAGCATAGCTGCAGGATTTCCGATTTTAATCAGTCCGTAAGATGAGAACTGTCTATTAAGCTTCTCTTAAGGTTTTTTTGGTCAACACTGGAGAATTGTTTATTACTCAGAAACTGAAAACTAAAAGTTGCCCGTGGATTCCGGGCGGAAGAATGGTGAACAGAATTCACACAGCTGCCGAGCAAACTGCGTCGATATAATTAATTACACGACTAAAGAAAAAGACTGCAAGATCAAACGGCCGGTAGAATGAGAAGAGCATTCATCAGTCGATGCCTTCATCGCACTTGCTGCTGTTCTCGGGCTCCCCAAGCCACTCCACATATTTAGCCTCTCGTTCAGCTCTGAAGGTGTCGTAATCCTCCAGCACGGACGACATGTCGCAAGCATACAAAACTTCATCTGGGAGTACGGACTGATCATCCGAAGGGCGGTTAGCCAAAGGCAAAGCATCGCTTTCTGCATCCACGGTAGTCGGCAGAAGAGCATACCCAGCTGCTGGAGATGGTGTTGCAGATGTCGAATGATCGCTCTTGGTGCCTACTGCCCTCGTATCGGTCTGGGGCCATCTAAATCCAGCCTTCAGCTTTGCGGGGCTGAAAACAGTCGAAAAATAACTACGACTGCTTCCTCCATGCTCATCGCTCTGGGTGCCAGAGCTGGAAGAGTCCTGCAGGGCTGCCTTACTTATCTGAGCACCTGAACTGGGGGATCCGACTGACCTGCACGCAAAAAAAAAAAAAAGATCATCGTAAGTGCATTCCAACACTATCTTTACAGCAACATTATATATATCTGGAAAGCAATAATGTTATGCTACTCCAGGGAGATATCCAAAAAGCATGAGCTGCGGAATGCAGTACACGATTATACAGTGATGAAAAATAAAGGAACTACACTACCTATGAATGCAAATCTACTGCTCTCCAAGCATGATTAACAAACACATTAAGCACCAGCAGCTAAATGCTGTTTTTCAAGATCCAAAATCATATATGAGAACACATGTGCAGTGGACAACTTTTCTCGCAGCCCTTAATATTCATAGATGATGGAAGCATGTCTAAAATTCAAGACAGATTATACATAAGAAAACAAGGAGACCAGGAATTAAGCGTAGTGTGTTGGTGTTACTCATCACAATGTGGAACCAATAGTGCAGTGCTGAACTTGCTTTGTAGAATCATCAAAAACTGAAAACTCTTCCTATAATTTATACTAACATTCAAGGGGAACTACATGCAAGCTTATCCCTGTAAAAGCCACCAAGTCATACTCTACTAGAATATCTCATGTTGATGGCGTCGAACAAGTTGGTAAGGAACATTGGTGTTACCCAAGTTGCTTCTGTCCATTATATCATGCAGTAAAGAGATCAGATGGGCGAGGTGAGGCTATCGAAAGAAAGCAAATGAAGTTACGTTTCACAAGTTTGTTACCAGATTAAGATCCTGGCTGCGTGCTAAGTTACTTACAAGTCCTATTAGCTACTCATAAACAACCACAAATACAAGTACCCATATGCATAGGTATAAGAAAAAAATGAAATTGAAAAAGATTAAAAAAAATATCATTTATAACAACAAAATATAGTTATAGAACCGTACCATCTCTTAGATTGGGATGCTGACAAGATATCTAGAGATTTATTTATGTCCTTAACCATCGCCTCAGCAATGAGAAGGCCATGTTCTCTCATTGTACTTATTGAACAAATAGAATCTTTTGTATCTTCCGTCTCCAAGGTTACTTCATGAATCTTTGCCCCGACCTTGTCCTAAATAACACATTCAGTAACATTTTTTCCAATACGGTGAACGACTGAGATTTCTCAGTAACTAGATTTTATGAAGCTTGTGGACAGAAAATTACTATACAAATAATTAAAACATAGCAGCATGATAAGATGCCCTTAATTTAGCTGACGAAATAAGGGAAAAATATCCAATTTCAGAAGAACACTCTAAGATTACCGTAACCTGTCAAAAACACCTAGGATTTCAACTTTACTTTCACATAGCAAGTGTTTTTTAGTTTTATCTCAGCACTTCAATACAAGTAGGCCAACTTCTCAGTACAGCTTGTGTCAAATGCATATTTTGAGCTTATGCAATAGAGAAACCAAATTTCAAACAAAGACCCAAAATATCCAAAGTAACCCTGGAGTAACACGTGCTGCAAATGATATGCAAGACTTAACAGTTGGAAACTTGAAAACTCACGAATGCCACAAGGTGATAGATATCCTTGTCAAAGGACGAGCATGATGAGTCCACGGTTACAATTATTTGTCATACATCGGCACTACGTATGATGTAAAGATCGAGTTAGATCAAATTTGCGATCGATCGAGGAGGTAGGGCACGCTAGAGCGGATTTGATAAATTTACGTTCTGGTATATTCAATAAGGTCTAGAAAGCCGTAAAAAATCTAAAACCCTAGCCAAAAGAAGAACAAAGTTAGGAAAATGTTCGATTAGGGTTAGGGGAAAGAAACAGCGATACCTACGTTGATGTCGAGGAGGTAGGGCATGGAGGTTTGGGCGTGCTGCTGGACGAAGAAGAGCCCCACGGTGGGCTCGTTGGCCAAGAACCTGATCATCTCATCCACACCTTCATTCACTTCTCCCGCCCAAGACCAAGAAAAACACCGACGATCGACGAATCAGAAGACGAAGAAAAGGTCGGTGCAATAGAGAGGGGGGGGGGGAGGAGGGATACCGGTCAAGAAGAAAGCATCGATCGTGACGGATCCACCGTGCATCCTGCCGTCGCCACCAGCAGAGGACAGGCGCTCATCACTGATCTGGGTATGGAGCCTGCAGAGATTGAAGAGGGAGATGGAACGGAGGATGAATGAGAAGAAGAAGTAAGGAGGAAGAGGGAAATGGTGGTGGGTGATGCCACAATTGGCTAACCAACAGGAGGAGGAGGAGGAGGAGGAGGAGGAGGAGGTGAATGAGCAGCAGCTTGCGGAGCTCCATCTCATCCGCTGGCTTTATATATATATTTTTTAACGAATGCGTGGGGTGCGGCCGGGCCTCCCTTTCAACTCAATTCGTTCGGCCCGACGGGTCAACAGACACCCAAAATTGTATACTTAGCAAAAAAAAGTTGAAGTCTCTGTGGCTGTTGGCTCACACCGTAGAACAAACCAAGATACTTAGGATCGATCAAAGTGTGGTGGGATCAAGTACGTAGTATAATAATTTAAGGCGGCATCAAATCAATCAGACGAGGATCCAAGTCAGCTTCCAGTTTTAAATCCCCAAGTGTCCCCCGAAGTAGTTAATAAACAAAGTCCCAGATCAGGTGTAAACTGAAAACTACCTTCTAATCGTGCCTGCTGATCTCACTCTTCTTCCCCCACCCGCACGGTAATCCATACCACTTATCAATGCCATGCTTATCCGGTCAGCAGCAGCTTCGGCCACCATTGTTAAGTATTAATGTTGAATGATCAAAGCAAGTTAAAACTCGGTGGCTCCTGCTGCATCTGCATGCCCTCTTCCACGAGGAAACACTTGATCGTGGAACCGGGGAACTGTGAATGAATGCCCCGAGCGTCCTTCCCTTCCCTTCCACAGAGGGCACTGACATCTTTCTCCCTTTTAATCACTTCTGCAGAGAAGGAAAGCTGATGCCAAGCCTCTGTAGCTGATGCATCGTTCCTCTCATGCATGTTTAATTAATTTCCAGATAAGGACTATATTATAACTGCATGTATATCTAAACACTTTTTTATCATAAATTTCACTCTGCAAGTTGAAGTTTCCCGCTTATATGAAGCTACGATGATGGATTGAATTCCACATATCAGCATCGTTCGGCCCACCCAGCTCCTCCCCCAGTTGTAGTCTTCTCCATGTCCACCCAATTGGACCTCTCTCTCTCTCTCTCTCTGTATAGATATATATATGTATGTAACCTCTCCTGGGAAATTAAACCAGCCCATCTCTCATATCTGCTCCTCTCTGCTGCTGCTTAAACATGGTGGGATTGCCGGAAACCAACGATGTAATCTCCGACGCCTGGGACTACAAGGGCCGCCCCGCCGTCCGGTCCCGGACCGGTGGCTGGACCAGCGCTGCCATGATTCTGGGTGTGCCTCCTAATTTTCTTTCTTTCTTTTCGTCTTGAGATGATTGTAATTTGACATGGAGGAGTGATTGGGCAGTGGTGGAGCTGAACGAGAGGCTGACGACGCTAGGGATAGCGGTGAATCTGGTGACCTACTTGACCGGCACCATGCACCTCGGCAATGCCGTCTCCGCCAACACCGTCACCAACTTCATGGGCACCTCCTTCATGCTCTGCCTCCTTGGCGGATTCGTCGCCGACACCTTCCTCGGCCGCTACCTCACCATCGCCATCTTCGCCGCTGTCCAAGCTTCCGTAAGCGCCACCCTACCCTTTTTTTTTATTTCCTCCTCATCTGGAAATAGCTGGCTCACCCGCTGAAGCTGCTCGACCTCGACGGGCATCGCGAATCAGGGAGTGACGATCCTCACCATCTCCACCGCCGTGCCGGGGCTGCGTCCGCCCGCTTGCGCCGACCTGGCGTCCGGCGGCTGCGTCAAGGCCTCCGGCGCGCAGCTGGGGGTGCTCTACCTGGCGCTGTACCTGACGGCGCTCGGCACCGGCGGCCTCAAGTCGAGCGTCTCCGGCCTCGGGTCGGACCAGTTCGACGAGTCCGACGGCGCGGAGAAGGGGCAGATGATGAAGTTCTTCAACTGGTTCTTCTTCTTCATCAGCCTCGGCTCGCTGCTCGCGGTCACGGTGCTGGTGTACATCCAGGACAACCTGGGCCGGCGGTGGGGGTACGGGCTGTGCGCCACCGCCATCGCCCTCGGGCTGGTCGTGTTCCTCTCCGGCACCAGGCGGTACAGGTTCAAGAGGCTGGTGGGGAGCCCGCTGACGCAGATCGCGGCGGTGTTGGTGGCGGCGTGGAGGAAGAGAGGCGTGGACCTGCCGCCGGATCCTTCGCTTCTGTACGACGCGGACGAGAAGCAACCGCCGGCGGCGAACGGATTGAGGAAGCGCAACCCAAAGCAGAGGCTGCCGCACACCAACCAGTTCCGGTACCTACTTCTTTCTTTTACTCTGCTCCTTTTTCTTTACGGTAGAACCATAAATTCTGCTTTCTGTTCTTTTCTTCTCCGTCCTTTTTTTCCAAAAAAATTTCCACTAATTAGTCAGCCAAGAAAATATAAGATTCGAAGGAGAAGGAAGAAAGTTTCTTGCTATTAGATTTAGAAAACGATGGCAAGATTAATGTTTATTGTTTTCCCCAAAAAGATTGCCGACATCAATTATTGCTGGACTTTAATCTTTAAAATAAAAAAAATAAATACTGATCGGTTGATTCATATCCTCCAATTTGATTTTTCCGACGCTACACGCCGAGCAGTCGAGAATTTAAAACGCTGATGCAGTGAATCCGGAGGGGGATGCAAACAAAACTCATACAGAGATAATAATATTATATGCATGCACGGACTGCATCTGCAGGGTGACGAAATCTTTCACGGGAAAGCAACGCACTCTGCCCAACCTCATCCCCCCTATAAATAAATAGTTAAACAAAATTTATGCCTTTTAAACTGCAACCAGCATTCATTCAGTTCACCTGTGTGCTGCCGTAATATATTTATTTTAATGAAGGGAAGGTCTAATAATTGAGGACACCGTCCCTGCATCAATCAATCATTATACCTCATCCAGTCTGTAGGAATCTTGTACCGCATGCATGCCAGCCACAGCCAAGGGTTGATATTATTAATCCCTGAACAATAATTGCATGCTAATAATCAGTCCGCTGCAGTTGATCTTGCATAGCTACAATTAATTGGACCCTGAACCATGGCAATAAAGCTCAGCTCCGCGGCTGCTGCCTCGACGTCTCGCCGGGCGCAGACTCTGTGGACATTTAATTCGTCCGCCGACGCAGGAAGGAGATCATGATTGAGAGAGACATTAAATATCGCGTAGCAGGTGCTGATGAGACAGGAGCTTCGAGGTCAGGCGATGATGGTGAGACAGGTGAGCGATCAGTCTCAGGGCCTCTGCGGAATCGATCGCTTTGAAAAAAAGCATTTAAGATCTGGGAGCAGCAGACGAACGAACTGATGCGCCTGAAAAGCCAAAACCTCATGCGCCAAGCCACGGCAAATCCGTCATAATTACTCTTGTCCTGTCCAGGGTTTTACGTGCGCAGAAAAAGGACGAGATCATAATTAAGCACGCTGATTACGTTACCCTATCAGAAGACGACCGCCCCCCCCTCTTTTTTTTTAATCTCCTCGATGAAATATGTGCGTAGATATTGATGACTCGAACTTGGCTGCAGATTCTTGGACAGGGCGGCCATCGACGTGAACCCGAGCGGGAAGCGCACGAAATGGCAGCTCTCGACCCTGACGGATGTGGAGGAAGTGAAGAGCGTACTCCGGATGCTGCCCATCTGGGCGACGACGATCATGTTCTGGACCGTCTACGCCCAGATGACCACCTTCTCGGTGTCGCAGGCAACCACCATGGACCGCCACATCGGCCGCTCCTTCCAGATCCCCCCGGGCTCGCTCACCGTCTTCTTCGTCGGCTCCATCCTCCTCACCGTCCCCATCTACGATCGGATCGTCGTCCCCGTCTCCCGCCGCTTCACCCGCAACCCTCACGGCCTCACCCCGCTCCAGCGCATCGGCGTCGGTCTCGTGTTCTCCATCCTCGCCATGGCCGCCGCCGCCCTCGTCGAGATCAAGCGCTTGCACGTGGCGCGCGCAAGCCCGGCCACCCTCGAGAAGGGCGCCGTCGTCCCGCTCAGCGTCTTCTGGCTCATCCCGCAGTTCTACTTCGTCGGCGCTGGCGAGGCCTTCACCTACATCGGGCAGCTCGACTTCTTCCTGAGGGAGTGTCCCAAGGGGATGAAGACCATGAGCACGGGGCTGTTCCTGAGCACGCTCTCGCTGGGCTTCTTCGTCAGCTCGGCTCTGGTGGCGGTGGTGCACAAGGCCACGGGCAAGGGAGGACATGGGGGATGGCTCGCCGACAACCTCAACCGCGGCAAGCTCTACAACTTCTACTGGCTGCTGGCCGTCATCTGCATCGTCAACATGTTGGTCTACCTTGTGGCGGCCCGGTGGTACGTGTACAAGGAGCAGTGCGAGGCGGTGGACGACGGTAGCACGGCCGGGGCGGAGATGACGGAGGAAGCTTGTTCCCATGCCTGATGAGCTTTAAATTCTTCACCTTGCAGCTAATCGAGTAAAGCGAATACTTGCATATTGCACCATATATATATAATTTACCAGTCTCTGCATCTCCTTCAGTCTGCTAAGCAGTTATTGATCCCGTATTCAGATGGTCCTCGATCGCCTGGGCCATTTTATTTCAACGACTACAAGAAATTTTAGCCTTTTGCACAGCCAACATTGCTAACTTTAATCTACTGCAATTGAGATAGTTCAGTACCAAATTGGATTAGCCGAGAGGCAAACGTCCAGTTCGGTTAATAAACACTGCTCATTCCCGATCTACATGAGTATAAAACATCTGAAAGGCCACGTGCTGAGATAACTACAAATCCATCACAGCAACACAGCCGCGATGTATATAGAACAGAGCTTTTTGATTTTGGATATCATTTTGGATTTAGCCATCGCGGCAATGCCTAAATGTGCGTCTAAATCTCATACCTTGCTATTGTACAATTGGTGTTTTTTTTTTGGTACTCACTTGTCATGGGGCAAGGATCACGACTGCACAAATCCAGAAGAACATCAACTTTAGAACCACATCCCGAAACTATATATTTTGAGGTCTTTACCTTCAGTAACAGAAATTTCAATCAGAAAACACAATGAACGACACAATCCATGTAGGTAGATAAGTAGAGTGCGTGAGAACACTGGGAAATCACCAGGAGTTCATTGGTTTGAGAAAGAACAAAAGTATCCATTTTTGGTTGGCGGACAGTGATGACAGGCCACAATATTGTGGGGTACCTTGAGCTTTGCTGTTACTAATCATTTTGTGCTTTCGGTCTGTTCTACTACTTCTTGATTATATACCCAATAAGAGCACCTAGGAGTGCCACGGCCACCACAAATATGATACTGAAGCCACCGCGGTGCGTATCTCGTTCTTTTCTCAGCAGATCCTGTAATTAAGATTTGATGAATAAGATAAAATATAATTTAACTAACTTTTGTCTTGAAACTAATCTGCAGTTCTTTAATGAAGTGAACTGTACGTGAAAACAATTAAGCACATTCGACCATCGTGGTTTCCTATTTTTTTATTCGGTAAGGTATATTTATATGTAATAAAATGCATGTTTAGAGTTCGTAACATGCATACCAGTTCCTGACGAAGCTTCTGATTTTGCTGAACGGCAGAATGTTTCTCCTCATTCAACTTTGAAATCATAGCCAATGCCTGCATAGTGTATGAATTGTATGAAGCTTCTTGCCTAAATATACTAATAATAGTACGTCGAGAACACTTAAATCACCAATCATGCTTTGATGAGTTCTTGTGTGTATTTATTTGATACTTCAAATAAGACGGGAAAAAATGTACCAAACCAGGACAGTAACTAGCTTTCTTCTTTCTGCATCACCAAACATTTAGAACACATTGTTTTGCATACCACTGGTTGGCATCAAAAACATTAAAATTTGCAATCTCCAAAAAAAAAAGAATTTTTATTCATTGCTACAGTAACCACAATTCTCTATTTTCTGGAACTTTTTACCTTTATCACAGATAGGTGTAGATTCTAGAAGGGAAAATTGTCAGGGAAATACCTCAGATGTCATAATAATTTCTCTTCAATTAACCATGAAAGGAATGAAAAGCAATAGAGTTAGATATATATATTCAATCTTTGTCATAACGTTGATTTAAAACAAACCTTGCTTGTATGTAAATATAGACTTCCACAATAAGACAATACCATTAAGAATGTACAAGAAGCCAAAAAAATGGAAAATGATTTCCATTTCAAAGGTTTTATGCAAACACTATTGCTGCACCAAGATCTTGGCTTCAACATTGGATCCATCTTATAAGTTATTACTCAATTTCATCCGTCTGAAAGTTTAAGCAGCTTTACGACATGATCTACTAATATGTATAAGTAGGAATGCTCACTCGTTTGTGCATGCGCAAGACCGACCCACTAATTGAAGAAAATGTGGAACTTGAATTGATTAGAGCTATATCTATAGTTTAGTGTATTATCTACAGGAACATCAAACTTAGGAGCTTAAATATCATTTAAGGTTTTGATCTATGTAACCGTAAAAACTTAAGTTATTAGATGAGGCACACCATTAATTTATAATCTTAACACGCGAACTTTGAAACTGAACTAAGATTTCGATTTTATCAATTAATTGATGCATGATATAACCTTGTTAGCTAATAAATAAGGTCTATCGACAAACAACAAAGGTAAAACAATGCATCCACATTTACAGCAACATAGATTACAGGACATATTAATAATTCAATGTCATATAGGAAGGTTATAAAGCCACAATTGAGTGAATTAGAAATTGTTGATTTGAGCAAACAACAAATATAGTAACTATAGATCGGACAATTGATCTGAAAAATCGAAACTTGATCATTTCTAAGATCAAGAGGAAATCCATGTTACCAAGTATTTTCTAGCCAAAACCTGTCGATCAATTGCTTTCCTTTGTGGATAATTCCAAATGCACAAAAAATAAAAATAGCAAGGGCATAGAAAATTCATGATTTTTGGAGACAAGAACAGAATAAAGGGAAGAAGAAGAAGAAGGCACCTCTGAGTACTTCTCCTTCGGTGGTTCACTAGATCTTGATACCTAAAATTTGTATCAACGGAGCCAAATTAACAAAGAATAAGATGAAAAAAAAACAGAAGTATGGCATAAGAGAAAAAAATTAGTATGCCAATGCAGCATACTAAGAGCCATGTAATTGGCAACTACTTACCGAATCAATTATTTGCAAACTTTGAGCCCCATTCTCGAATGTTGATGACCTTGGGGATGATCCTTCTTCTGGTTCCTCGGGAACAGGTGAGGGCGGACTAGCTGGAATGTAGGCAACTCTCAACTTGAACTCATCAACAACCTTACCAGTTTCTTTGTTAAACTGGCAAAATTTATAGATCATGCACAGATTAGATAAAAGTTTGCTAAGAAAAAATTCATTGTAACAATAATCTATTTATGAAAATGAAATGCCCAAGGGTGTCGTCGTATCAACCATTTCAGAGGTTATGTCCTTGGTCGTAGCACCATCATCTGCAACGACGCTCTGTAGTAGGAACTTGTCCTTGCATTGCATATCAGGTGGAGCCTCCTTTTGTGCTTGCATTGTGACTGAAGAAACAACAGTAAACATGCACAGTAAGACTAACTACTGAAAGTATACCGGTTTTCCACATTGTCAACAAAATCTACAAATTGCTTTTATTGATTTAGAAAAATAAAAAAGTGTACCAGTCACATCACAGGTGGACCTGGGCAAGACGATCCCTGTATTAGGGCGGACGCAGTACTTCTTCGGGTTTGTTGTTTTCACCTAAGGCAGAGGGATTATTTTATAGATGTCAATATATATTAGCTATCTCAATTTGAGTACGTATCAAGAAGTGGAAGCAAGAACAAACAGAAACAGTGGCCCAACAAAAAAAAGAGACAATAAATACCTTGAAAGCAACATATTGATTTGTCTTGTTTATCAGCTGCATGGAACATGAGCTCTGCTTCTTCAACTCAACTTCAAGATCCATGGCAGGTGGAAAAAAAAAACAGGCTCTTCGTTAGCAAAATAGCAGTCTTTTCAATCAAAGAGGACGAAAAACAGCGGCATACAAATGACAGCATTTTTTGAGAAAAAAAAAATCTAGAATCACCTGAAGTACTGATAAACTAAAAGACCAATGCAAATCCATCTAAGAGTAACGAGTTATGTGATCAGATACAACATATATATTGGCTTCAATTCAACAACAAAGAGGTCCAAAATGGAAAAGAGAGAAAAACGACAGTTATCGATCGAAGGATAACAAGGAAGCGAAGAAGAGAGAGGGCAGGCGCAAATAGGGAATGCAACTTACAGGGAAATTTGAGCTCCATGGGGTGGATGTCGAGAAAACCTCCGTCACCCATTTCTCCCTACGCCTTCAGATCTACCAATCCACGAGTTAATAGCGAGAAAGAAAGACGAAAAGGTAGAAAGAATCCCAGGATTCCTTTCCCCTCCCTTCCACGCTTTGTTTGTTTACTTTCTTCCAGGCTAGGGATTTGGAAACGGACGACACCGGGGGCTGCAAGAGAGACGAGATCTCTCCTCTCGCAGGGGAAGAAGAGCCAGAGATAGTAGGGGTTCGGGGAACTGGATCTCTCTCTCTCTCTCTCTCTCTCTCTCGTAGTTGGGAGTCATAAATAGTCCTTTGCTCTTGTCGACCTCACAACCTTCATGGACCAGAATGCCCCTCATGCCTGGTACCGCTACAAAATCGGGTCGGATCTGAATACCATCAAGTTCCTCATCCGCGACCCATGACCCAGTCCATGGATAAGGGTCGGACCTGAACTCAATCAGGTTCCGCATCAGAGTCAGAGAGGCTCACTGCGTAAATAAAGCTCAATTTAGGGGTCCGGCCCGTGGACAATGAATGTATGTACATACAACACACGTTTCTTATCAGCTTTTCTTGCTTCATAAGATATCTCGTGCATATGCAAAAGAAACAGTAAACATTTTAGAGAGGATGAATACGTATGATCATTTTATTGTGTCATCATAATACACAGCCTTAGATTTGCCTGTAATGCTCTTGCGACAAAAATTTAGCCACGTCACTCGATTCGTTTTCATCTATGACAAGATTACACACTTTTTCATTGACTAAACTGCCCCCCCGCAGCAGGGGCTTGACTCACATGAAGAAATTGCGGTGACAAAGGGAAGCAAATAGCTATCAGTGGTCTATAAATAAACACTGCCCTAATTTTAATGAGGCAACTCGGGAGACATTAATAATCTACTAACTGCTTGTCTGGTGACAGTGCTCTGATCCACTTTGCACTGCAAAAACGCCAGAAAAAATTGTACATACTGTGACGAGCTACTTGCTGCCATATGACCTGCACATTCCTGATGGTAATGGTAGGCAGTAGCCCTCGTCTAAACGTCACCAAATATGTCGGGACATCCATCCCATTTCTTCGCTTCCCATGCTTCCCAGTATCCACCGATGTATCGGTACCCACCATCTTCCCCCTCCCTTTTGAACCATCTCGGCTTCCAACCATTCTCTTGCAATTTCCTCGACTGTTAGAGCAAGCATTATATACAAAAAAGAAACTAGTTAATGCAATATGCATGCGGTGTTTGGGAGTAAAAAAAAAAAAAGCGAGCAAAATATGGTGATATTGAAGAGTGCAAGATAGATGCACATGACGCCAGCTAATGGAAAGTTCCTTCTCTGACTGCATCTAGTTACTTTGTTTTCAGTTTATGTCGCAGTCTATCTAGGTTGGGACTCTCTACTATTTAAATGATCTTGCAGCAGGGGTATAGAAAAAGGTATGAGCTTGGGTTACCATTCGCTGCCTTTGCTCCAGACGCAACTTCTCTGCATTAGCCTTCTGGTACTCCCCGTTTTCCAGATGCCTCTGATCTGGTCGAAGTCTTGAATCCGTTGGTGGAAGTTTTTCCTTGATCCATGAACAAATATTTTGATCAGACCAGTATAATAGAAAGAGTCAAAGAGAATCAAAAGCTAACAATTCCTGGCTTTATCGTCTATACCTTCAGCTCAGGAGATAATTCATTTAGCGTGATCGCGAATGACGTTAGGTTGTATCGAGTTGGGTTAACAGAAGGCTCGTTCCTTTTCCACAACAAACAGGCATTTTCTGTTAGATTACATGCCTTGTTAGAAATATCATTTCCTTTGCAACAATACATGCTATCATCCCATTTTCCCACCAACGATGCAACTTTGGCCCCGTTGATATCCTCGACAAAGCCTTGAACCTGCAGAGCATTTTTCTCCATTTATATTAGGTATACTTGAGAAATAACCCGATAAAAGTTAGTAATTTACTTCTTACTTGTCGAGGATTACGATCAAGAAGAGATTTCTCCTTGAACTTGAGTTGGCAAGAGAATTGTTTGTTTCCTCTTATCGTCATAGTTCCATGGTGTTCACAGTAAAGCTTACCAAAGATAAGGTTGTATATAGTAGTTGTGACCTAGAACTGAGGAAGTTAGATTACCATTTGAAGTATAAGTATTCAACAATGCATGAGAATGTCACTGTAGCAAACCTTACTCCACTGGAATATTTCACCATCGTCAAATTCCAGAGTCAAAACACCAACAGGATCAAGCTGGATAGATTGCCCCCAAAACTTTGAAATGAGATTGCTCTCGCCCCAGAACTTCCACCCTCTGCCTTCACAATGGCAGGCAATAAGCATGGGGTGGTGGCTAACCTAGCAATTAAAATGATGAAGAAGCTCATTTCCAATTCAAAGCCCTCCTTGTATCTGAATCATGAAGAGTTTTATATCGGCAATTAAAACTATGGCTAGAAACTTGCTCCATATTCCCAAAGGGGGTAGGGAAGAGAAGGAATCCAAGAAGAATGGAAAATATCGTCCAATTTGAAAATGGTGAGTATATATGTTTGTGACCAGGGCTCTTATGCAATGTATGGTTTCCAAGAGGACAAGCTACGACAGAAAGAGAAATTATTTGAACTATCATTCGGAATGCTCCTTTAAATCGAAGAAATAATTAATCGTATTGGACAATTTGCAGGTTTTTATAAATTCTTTGCTTGAGTGGTAATTTTTCTGACATGTCCAATAAAGCAGTGGGCGAGAATGCTCAAAAAAGAATTTATAAGTAGGAAGAAAAAAAAATGCTAACTTGCCAACAAAATTTAGCAAAATTGTCAAATCAATGTTCTCCGTCATGTGAATCAATTTTGAAAAACGCACGCTTGGAAACACTTGGTTAACAATGTGAAGCCAGAACATGCATCCATGCGAAATCAGTGTTTTGGTAAGAATATAGACGTCAAACAAGTACATTGACATTATAAACTGACCTTTTCAGAGATGAAGCGGACCCCCTTTTCAGGAAAGTCAGCTTCATATGTTTCTCCTAACAAAGGGTTGAATGGTTTGCAGACACGGCCAGTTGAAGAAGCATAAGCAGACACTGCAAAGGCAGCTACTTTAAGAATTCTCATAAGACTGTGCCCCTAAAAAACACAAAGTTCAAACAAATTTCTTTTATTAAAGGAGAATTATAGAAGATTCAAGTTGAAAAGCGTATCACAATTTTCTAATTTCATAGTGGGTCTCATTTCTCATATAGATAAGGTATGTGATACGGGGATTTCGTCCAATCAATCAGATTAATTCATCAGATTGTTTTCTCTGGAAGTTGAAGTGATGCGAGGATTAAAAAAAATCTGAAAGTACCTTTCTGCCATATTCACATGCTTGATCCAAGAGATATGAATACTCGAGCTCCTCAAAGCACTTCTGGAGGGACGATAATGGTTCATTGAAATAAACCGGTAGACAAACACGTGTCAAATCCTTTCCAACATTATCTTTTATCAAGGACCAAAGGCCAACACTTTTCTCCTTCTCAATAGGATCTGGTAGCTTTTTCCGCCTTTGTATATGAGGCAATATATCATGACAACGAAGTTCTTCAGTATCTATGATCTCCAAACCACTGGTTTTGATCTCCGTTGTTGAATTCTTACTTCCTTGATCTGTCATCCTTATCTTAGAAGCAAAAGAATCAGAAATATCAGTGAAGCTCTCATTTGTATCAAAGAAAAGAGGATCATCATCATCTGACAAATCATCACTCTCTTGTTTCTCAACTTCATCGGATGATTCTGTTGTGCTATATTCTGAAAGAAAAGAGAAAAAGAAACTATAAGCAGGCAAAATGATCACCTTGAACAGGTCAGGAAACTGAGTTAATTTTTTTATCAGAGTACAGAACTAACAGCTATAGGTCCTGCTAGCCTTTTCGGTATGATGATTAGTGAACAAGGCTGTGTGTTTAGGTAAATTTAAATAGAAACAACATCTTATAGGATATCACATGATATTTGCTTCTCCTCCATAGGCTCACATCTTACGAGCATAATGCGTAAATAGATTTATTAGAGTATTAGTAGGTGCAAGTATCTGTCCTATTTGCTTCCAGGTAAATAATACATTTAACTCTCCGCGCAAAATTATAACAAAACATAATAGCTAGAAATTAAAAATGATGGATAGCGATAGTACCAAATATTTTGCATAAAATAATACAAAAAAATCTTGAAAAAGAACATTCATCTTTTTTTGCATTTTGGAAGGTAAAATAAATGCAGGTATACACATATTTACTTTCACCTCGACAGCATGAATTAATAGGATGATAAATGTGAGTGGTAATCAAATCGCCATTAAAAAATTCAGAAAAATGAACCCAACGGGAAGACTGCTTGGAGAATGATAGGGTCACTTGTTTCTTCACTGACTGCTAATTTTTTCCAATCTTATACCAGCGTATAGAGTGGCAGAGCTCAAAAATATTGCTGTTATCAGCAAAGAACAAACCAACTAAATATTTTTAAGGACTATTATATTGCCATTATATGTAGGAACTGAAACCGGTGGTTGAGGAGAAAATGTCAACAACTTCAATCAGGACATTCGATTATAAAGTAAGAAGTTGATGTATCATAACAGAATGGCAGTATAGTGTATAACAGAACAATAGGCACCATTTTTGGCCAAAAATGACAAGGGAAAATACAATACCGCTGTACTTTCCATGTCCGGAGCAAGAATATTCTGTCTTCAGCTGTAAGTGATCCCCAGAATTTGTTTCTTCATCTTCAGTGTTAATTTCCTGCATTATACGCATGTGTAATGCCACCCGGTGTTACTAAATTCTAGCAGTAAATAACTGTTGACAAGCAATCAGCTTTTGTTTATTGAAATAATCAAGAGGTATAAAGCATTTCTGACAAAAATTAGTTTAGTTTCCTGTGGGTTACTTAAAGACTAACTGTCATATAAACAAACAGATCATCAAGAAAACATCACAGAAAAAAAACAAAAGGTATAGTTATTAACATAACAACAAAATATGATTCTTGATTTTGAAGATAACACAAAGAATTGGGACACTCTCCTTGCAAACTAAAAAATTGGAAAACCTCTCCAACTGAATTAATTATTTGACATTATAGCTAGTGGTAACTATTATTATTAAAAGGAAAGAGCTTATTGCAATCATGTACGAGAGAAATTCGTGCAAAAAGAATTCATATGTTACCTCTAGCTGTTGCCGAACGTTTCCAAGAAAGTTGAAGTGGTCTTCATAGCGACTCTTTAGTAGCCTGTGATATTCTGACAATTCTGACAACACGATCTGCTCACAGTCTTTTATCGCATCATCAGTAAGTCCCTCGATATGCATACGAGTTCTAAGTCTTTCTGTTGAAAATGTTACACCATTGGGGACAGAAGATATCCGTTCACTCCATGTTCTAAATGAATAGACACTTCTTGACAAGACCAAAGCCTCAATCCAAGCCACACGATCCTTCTCTGAATCAGTTCTCAGATGAAGTGTCTTTGTCCTAGAAAAGATATAGAATCGTCTATCATCAGACTTACTCTCCCGAAATGATGAAACCTAGAAGAAAAGCAAACAAAATTGTCAAATATGCTACCTGAGGCGATGAGTTTCAAACTTGTAATCAGCGTACCCAGTGTAAAAACCAGACTGCAATATATATTTCTACAGCGTGAAGAACTAGTACCACCAAGGTTTCACATTCTGTGTTCACAGTGTCAAGGAATAAAAAAGCTAGCGGTTAAAAATACACTGAGCAAGATAGCTCCAATCAAGCATACATTTCAAATCAAGAGTGAACGAGATCTACACCAGGAATAAGGATTGAACATTATGTTATGCTGATTATAGTCCAGCGTAGAGTGACTCTTGACAAATGTCAAGCACTATGCTTCTGAAATTCAACACAAAAACAAAATTATTATCCTAAAAGATATCCTGGCCATTATAACCTAATGTGACAATTGCAATGATCGGCCATCCATTCAACTATAGTAATGATTCAAACATAATATAATAATAGGGTCATTATAGTGGGTTATAACATTATAACACCTCAATAAATTCAAAGTCTGCCGTGTGCAAAATTGTTTATTTTGTTATAACAATTGCTAATAGCATTAACTACTAATTATATTTCAAGATTGTATTATAACATTAGTATTTTTCTAAATCATTATAGCAACCACTGTAACAGTTATATTCTTGAATTGTATGAATAGACTGGAAGTCACACATGCATTGTGATGGAAGATGAGAATGTACCTATGCAGCATATACCAGCACAGTTTTGGACACACAGTCTTGACCAGTAGCCATAATATTCTACTGAGACACTAGCACAAGAATCCTTGATTGCATCTTTGGCCTAGACATCTGCATGTACTTTCCTTTTTCTAATGATATCATGCTCATGCAATTTTCATTTGTCTTCTGCAGCATTCATTTGACATTGTATTCTTTCCTCTCAACATATTCAACTGAGAAATCGCACAAAATGGCATGTATTCATCGTATGACACACTATAAACTTTTTTTGTTATCTGAATCCTATGACGCTAATTTCATCTAAGCACTCTACCAAGGATCTCACCATGTCAGACTTGATATCCTCCCCCAGCTCTATCTGGGGAACCCATTGCTAATTGAGATAATAATTCTCAGTATTTCATCTTTTACTGCTAAACTTAATGCAATACTTATCGCCACACCTCTAAAACGGAGCGATCCCAATCTCGCAATGTAAAACACAGATACCTTACCTGACACAAACAACGTCCGGATGGAGTTACAATCGTCTAGAGAAAAACAAATTATGAAAAAGAGTAATACCAAGAAGAACACTTTGAGAAGAAAACAATAGATCCACCTGATTGTCCCTCTAGGCTTAATGTTTTTCTTCTTCCTCTTCTTTTTTTTTCAATTCGCGATCATGATTCATGGCTTAAACATCCGTGCATCTATAGCCCAAATCCAGCTGTTCTAAGAACGAGCGCGAATAGTAGACTGACGCCAGCAACTTGTACAACCCACTACATGGAACGACAAGCAATCACCTAGGCGGAACACAAAACAAAAATTTGCTGCCGCGGCTCGCGCGGCGCGGGTCAAAACAACGTCATGCTGCCTCTCCGCTCAAACGGCAAAGACAGAAGCGCCCGTACGCAGGCTTGGTTTTAGGTTACCAGTGAAGCCCTCGGTTGGTGCCCCACACGCCCAAAGTCACCTCTTTCACCGTCGGTAACTAAGAGTAAAAGGAAAGGAAATAGGCAGTGAAAATCGAATTGGGAATGGAGAAAAGGTGAACTGGTCATAGTTTTAACAGAAACATGCGGCTACCTCCGGGGAGAATAAACGGAAGAGGCAGATTTTGTTGCACAGGTAATAACTCAGAGTTACAGGTGCTGAAGCAAGCAAGTGAACCTACAGAGCTGAGCAGCGATGAAATCAACGAAGGTTTTATCGAGCAAGTAAATTCCACCCAGCCCACATTTTGCCCCTAAAAGTTCCGGATCTCATACAATGACTTTAGAGGCAATTTTTTTCTCGTCCTTTTAATCAGAGGGGAAAAAGAACAGTGTTTCTTTTCTCCCGTTTCAAACAATGGGATTGATGGCAGGGATACGCTGCCTACCTTGAGGTAAACGACACCGACCGGTTTGGCGAGCAGCTTCTTGCCGCCGCCCGCCCGCGAGGAGAGCCGCACGGAGGCGTCGCCAATGAGCCTGACACCGCCGTCCTCTGCTGGGGGCAGGCCGTCCCGGGGGCGGATCTTAGAGTAGGAGAGGACGCCGTTGCGAAGCGAGAACCAGCGCGGCCGCCATCCCCGGCCGTAATTGGTCCACTTGTAGAGCACTCCGGCTACAGTGACGTCCTCCCCATTGCCCGGCGGCCCTCCTGGGGCGTCGGTCGGCTGTTCGGGGGAGCGGTCGCCGACGGCGCTGTGGCGATCGAGCACGATGCAGCAGAGCGGGTGCATCGCCCTCGGCGAACTCATCGCCGATCACAAATGCGATCCGATCACGAGCCGGTCCGCATTGGATCAGGAGCGCTCCCCCCAAGCTGCTGCCGATTCTTATGGTGGAAGAGAGAGACTGGGAAAGAGAGAGAGAGGGAGGGAGGTTAAGGTTGGCGTGAAGATAAAGAATTGCGATGGAGATGGAGAAAGGGAGTTGGACGCTGCGATGTTTTATGGCGAGTAAAATATTGAGAAAGCAAGAAAGAGGAGAAGATTCGAAGCGAAGCAGCAAGCGAAGGGCGCCTGCACTCTCAAAAAATTAATAAATAAATAAAACTCTGTTTAGTGTCTACCACCACCCACTAAAATACTTGTTTTTAATTAAATATTCCCGTCGAACTTTTTCTCTCTTTTCTTTTTCCCGGGAGGGGGGCGACGTATTATTTTTAATCTAAATCTACTTTATTTCATTATTACGAAATTATATATTTTTTTCACCAACAAAAACGTGAGAAGCAATACGTCGATGAATTTCATCACACTAAAATTTAATTAAATGTTCGACGTTTCAACTCCTTTTTTTTTCTGCTTTGAACATACTACCAGGATAATTATATAAGTTCCAGAATTAGTTAAAAACATGCACTCGCAGCATACACTCACAAATCCTTACGATACTCGAGGACAATATACCTCAATTTTAGAGGGAGGGAGGAATCGGGCCCGCCCAATTGAGCATGGTTTTTATCGTTCGGGTTCGCAGCAGCTGGAAGAGAAGACCCACGGGCCACGTGGAGACAGGCTGTTGATTGGACGGCCATGATTCGCTGCCAAGTGCGGTTAACGCACGATTTGCGATCCCAAATTCCAGATTAAAAATAGGAATAACTCATTCCACAGACAGAGAGAAAAGATTAAAAGAAATAAAAAGGAAAAAAAGATTAAGTGCGGGTCAAATTAGTGTCCCCTAATGCGAGTGCATCACATGGCAATTGGGACAATTCATGGGGGCGTGCCGAGTCGAGTGTGGGTTAGCTTTTGGGTACTTGGCTCACGCACGCATCCAAATCACTGACCCATAAATTGACCATCTCCTGTACTCTCCCCCCCCCCTCCCTCTCTCTCACGTCGCTATTTCTATCTGCTAATTCGACCCCCCCACAAACCCCCTTTTTATCCTCGTTTTGCCCCCCGCACTCGTGCGCCTTTTATCGCCCATCGCAGATCGACGGTATAATGCCCTTACCCTATATCATCAATCAGTGAATAATAATACTACGCATACGCATTTAAACGAACAGCGAACTTCCCTTACTGTCCCTCCCAAAAGGCGGGGGGGAAGGGCCCCCCTTCCTGCTCCCTCCCTCAGCGCCACGGCGGCACCGTCACGGAGCCATCAGATTCAGTCACCTCAACCGGCACTTGGAATTATTATTTCCCTTTCGACGGAGCACGAGTCCGGCTCGCGTCCGAGCCCCACGCGCGCGTGATCGGGTCCGACCGGGCCCGAACCAGGAGCAGGAACCCCGACCAGAATTTGACCGGTTAATGGGCGGATAAGACGGAGACGGGTTTAATTATGAGACTTAAGGAGGAGGATATTTCGTGCTCGTCAGTTCACGAGACGTGGTCGCTGCCTGGCCGTACACGTGTGGGTAATCGAAGTGCTGACCGAGCTCGTCGATTTGACCTGCGTTCTGACGTTTGATGTGCGCACGGCGCTCCTCCGATGTGGACCGGGACCTGATCGCACCACGACTTAATTAATCGGGTTTTGTTAATTCTTCTGCGAGGCGAAGCTGATATATTAAATTTATCGATGATGGAGCACATGGCGTGTGCGTGTCAGTGGAGACGTAGGTGTGTCAGTCTAATTAATATTCCATCCTCATTCGTCATTTCATCTTATCCAGGTCACATCGGTATTATCGATAACCCCCCCGGATTCAAGTTTAGCCTCTCAAACTTGTTTGGGCCGGCCTTGCCAGGCCCGATTTAAAATTCAAATTCGAGTTTTTTTATCGTATATTTTCTATACGCTCCGTTTAATCCAGCCGTTGGATTTGGATTTATCGGCCCGTTAAGAGGTCCTACGAAATGACACGGCAGGACGTCGTTCCGTGGAGCCTGGAGGTCATCGAAGCGTTGGAAAAGACCGAACGAATAATATAAACTGTTTTTAACAAAAAAATATATAAATTTGAAAATAGGTAAATAAATATAAATAGCTGCCCCGAGCGAGCTCCGAACACTCCGCCCCGGAGAGTAGGAGCTGCAGAAGGGGAGATGTCCGTCTCGATCGCCTCCCCTGCTTCCGTCGCAGGTCGATTGTCGAAGGTTCGATCCTTTTCTTCTCGTCCTTCCTCTTCGTTTGCGCTCGATCTGATGCTTTCTTCACCGAGTAGGTTGGCCGCTGGAGCGGTTCCGTCCGATCGCCATCTCCTGCGACCCTCTCGCTGCGACTCCCGCGATCGGTCGCGGGAGTTCGTGCCTCCGCCGATAACGCTGCTTCGCGCGTTGGCACCGGTAAAAGCTCTCCGATTGCGCTTCCTTTTTGTAATGTGATTGCGGGATTGGATCTGAGTTTTTTTTTTGTACTTCTGCGGTGGTAAGGCCTGAGCAACGAGCTGGATGCCGTTTCGAGCTTTAGCGAGATCGTTCCTGATACCGTTATATTCGACGATTTCGAAAGGCATGCCTGAATTCATCCGTTCAAGATTCCTTCGATGTTCTTTCTCACTTTCTTAGGTTGCATTTGTCTTCATCTTTTTCTATCGTGTCTGATTCGGCGCAGGTTCCCCCCAACAGCTGCTACGGTGAGCTCTTCACTCCTGTTGGGAATTTGCAGCCTTCCTGACACTAAATTTAAGGTGAGAAAACGCTGAGATACGGAAGAATGCCCACCTCAGATTGTTGCAACTTTGAAAGAAAGTCTTTATCCTGATCTATAAAATGCTGTGTAGAGTGCAATCGATACGGCGTTAGCAGTTAGTGAATGCTCTGAGCTAGAGAATCCCAAGGACCGCCTATCCTGCTTCTTTAACACGGTTGTTAATTCATTTATACTACATATACATGGTTTCTGTTTTAGCAGCTTGTTTACTTCATTTCATCAAATTGTTTTTTTACGAGGGGATATGGAATTGTGTTTGCCTGCAGGCTTTAGTGAATGTGGGAGCTGAACTGTCCAAACTGGTTCCTGGGAGGGTGTCAACTGAAGTTGATGCTCGCTTAGCTTATGATACCCAAGGCATAATTCGAAAGGTCTTTACAGTGAATTAATTTTCCTGGATTTGTTGCCATGTTAGGCTATTTCTGATAGATGGTGCTACCTTAATGATTGGTAGTCCTTTTCTATCCCTTTATAATGAGAGGCATGGCCAACCTCCTAGGACCAAGTTCATTACTCAATTTCCTACTATTCACATGATCCATTGGATAATGAATTATTTTCTGCTAATCCATATCCAGTATATAGTTGGATAATGAATCACCAACTGGAAGATTCATTCTTTGTATATAGTTGTAGGAGGATTTGTTTTAGGGGGCAATGGGAGTCCCTATTATATCTCTTCATGCGTAATGAATTTATGACATGAAAGCATAGAGACAAAGGGCTCTTCATCATTGAATAGGAAAAGGATGGATCCTTAAAACTAGTCATAGGTTCTATCCCTCTCTGCATCAGCTCTCAAGAAAGCTTAGGGCTTTAGGTTTTCTAGTCCATTTTAGATGACTATGGAATGATGCAAAAAAATAAGAATGGTTCCACCTGACCTGAATATGGAGCTGAGATAGGAGCAGGTGGATATAAAAATATCGTTAAGCATTTACGCATGCAGTATCCCATGATTCTTTGGTTCTGGCATTCCTTTGGACTAGCTTCTGCATTAATCCTTTTAATCCTCTGGTTAATCACACTTTTGTTTTCGTGTGCTTAAATTTCTGAAATGAAGGTGCACGAGCTGTTGAAGCTGTACAGTGAAGTAGATGTTTCTTCACAACGTCTACTGTTCAAAATCCCATCAACTTGGCAAGTAAGATAGGAACATGAATTACCTGAATTTGTTCATTGATATCCTAGTTCGGACTCTATTTTCTTTGACTAAAATCCTTTTCCTACATTCAGGGAATTGAAGCTTCTAGATTACTGGAATCAGAAGGAATACAAACCCATTTAACTTTTGTATACAGGTATGTGCATTTTTGTGATAATTTATCTTCTTAGACCACTAGATTAAAGGATGGTAGTAATAAGTTAAGCAGCTTGTTTGGTTAAGATGCACTTGGAAGCATTTACTTTCCAAGAAACGGAGTACCAAATTATCTATGGACAAACACACGGGATGAGGAATTTTAAGATTAAAATTGAAACTTGAGAATCAAGGGCCTTGTGTCATTTTTTAAGTGACATGCACTGTTGATTATCTCATTGGGCATATCTTACAGGATTTTAGTTTACCGATATGATATAGTATAATCAATCATTTGACACCATGGCAATTTGTCTTTTCTGGTCTGTGGGCGAGTGTTTTAGCCTTGAAACTAGCCTCTCTAGGCACTGCAGTGGCAGTGGTCTCTCCGTACAAGCCTAGTCACGCTTTTATCAGATCTAGCTATCATTTCTGCTCGATTAGATAAAATTTCTTTGGAGAAAAAGTATTAAGGAACACGTATGATATTTATAAAATATCTGTTATCTTATTCCTTCAAATTTTCTTTTGATAGTATCTTACGAGACTTGTAGGCGATTGGACGTTGGAGGGAAGAAAGTTTATGGAGTTTGAATCCCTTTTTCAGTAAAACACATTTTGATGATGCGGAGAGATTCCATAGAATTTAGTTTTTTGTTCTCCAAATTAGGGGAAACAGCTGAGGACCTTTGGGATTATCTGTTTTTTCCCTTCATATGTTTGCATTATTTAAAGCTTAAATTATTCTAAGAATTAATGGCTAGGTCTTGTAGCTAATTCTATCAGTTAAACGATTGTTTTCTCCCTGCTGTTGTTGTGTCGCCCGGGCTAGGACTGTGATCCCGTATTTATACGATTGAAGTGACCAGACCATCTCAATTTTCTTCTAGGTTATTGGCTTTTGTAACTGTCAATCTTTATCTACTTTTTACATCATCAACTCCATACTTAACTGTGGTGATCTTACAAGCAGCACTTTTGCCTGTCATTTTTACGTTACCAACTCAATTGTTCGGCCTTCTGATCTGGTAAGTCTTTTCATCTCTGATGCAGCTTTTCACAAGCGGCGGCTGCAGCTCAAGCTGGTGCATCTGTTATCCAGATATTTGTTGGTCGCATTAGGGTAGTCCGTCTGTTAATTAATGCTATTATAAAGTACAACTGTTTTTCATAATAAAAAGTTCAATCCAGGATTGGGCTCGTAATCACTCTGGTGATCCAGAGTTTGGAGCTGCTAGGAGAAATGGAGAAGATCCCGGATTGGCTTTGGTATGCCCAGATGCTTTTCTTTGTTGATATTTCCAAAATATATGATTTTATCAGTGTCAGAATGTTCGCCTGAACTATCAGGCAATTAACGAGACAATGATCCTACGTTCTACCGCTGAAAAAGAAATCTTTTTCTTTGTAGTCTGTTAGAATTTTCACCTAAATTCGTGGATAAGATATAGATGCACAATGATAATCGAGCAATCATCCTGATATTTAAAATTCATTCGAGGGGTTTAGTTAGAAGTTCTTAACCATATTGTTCATATTATTGAACGAGCAGTATCCTTCCCTGAGCCAGAGCAGAGAGCCTTGCATTTGTGGTTCCAAGAACTAATGGAGTTTCTCATACTGCCCTATGTAACGCCCTTTTTTCCACTTAATGGCTAAATATAGAAGTTTTGTGTCAACAGGAAATAGACGGGACTTCATTTGTTGGGATATCGATAAACTTAAATCTTTACTTTCTTCTTATACACTACCACTTAGATCTTTACTTTCTTCTTATACACCTACCGCAGGTTACAAAAACCTACAACTACATCCACAAATATGGTCACAAGTCAAAGCTGATGGCAGCTGCAATTCGCAATAAGCAAGACATATTTAGTCTCCTCGGGTAACCGATCTCCTCCGGTGGAATCTGGGAATATTTAAGCTTTTCACTTTCATTTTTTATTTTGAGCTGATTTGAGGAATTTATTTCAGGATTGATTACATCATTGCACCTCTAAAGATTCTTCAGTCTCTAAAAGAATCGGCAACTTATCCCGATGAGAAGTACTCATTTATAAGGAGATTATCTCCGGGCTCTGCTAAGATGTACAATTTTACTGAAGAAGAGGTAAGATTTTAGTTCTTTTTCAAAGTGTGGCTAAATTTATAAGGAAAGAATCTGAGTCTGAAGATGTTTCTTTAAATGACTCGTATGTTTGAAGTTAGAACTTGAAAATAAGATATCTCTCAGTTAAGAGGACAGCGTGCTGACTTTGAGCTTAGTCTCTCCGCATACTTTCCACATTTAAGAACAGTAGCACTAAATAGATTAACTCACTGCGCATACTTTCCGCATTTACCATGAGTAGAAACAGAAAAGCAGTGCTTTTTTATAGACTATCAAACCATTGTCAATCGTTCACATGCATGGAGAATTTGTTGTTTAGGATCGATAAGCTGCGGCATCCATCTATCTCTACACGTAAAGAGCTCGTATAAAAAATTTCATCGAGACTTTTTTCTTTCCATCATGGTACAGCTCGTGAAGTGGGATCAGAGGAGCTTTGCGTCTGCAATGGGACCAGCTGCTGAAGAGCTCCTGGGTGCTGGGCTTGAAGGATACGTGAACCAGACGAAGCGTGTGGAAGAACATTTTGGGAAGATCTGGCCACCACCCAATGTCTAAACTTATTTCCCCTGGACAGGCCAGCTAAGCTCCTTATCTTTCGATGAGTGAAATAATATTATAAGCTGGCAGATGAAATAACGAGCTTTGCCTTCTTTCCATGAATTTTTTTCGTAACTTTTGCACACTGCTTTGATGTGATGCTCTCTGCTACCGTCCTCATGACGTAATCTTGGCTGATCTTTATCAATCACACTGTAACCCTCAGTATATGCCAAAGTATGTCTATTCTGCACTTTTTAGTTCATTCAGCCTGAGTTATGAATTTTTTCCTTCTATTGAATGATTTATTCAACATTGCATTCATTTCTAGCACAACAGCACATTCCATTCATCCTTCAAACAAAAAATATATGTATAAATTGCGGCACCGGAGTGTTCTGCTGCATGTTCTTGCACAGGGGCTGAACTTTGACTTGTGCTGCGTACCACCCACATGACATCCACATCACGCGACACATGGTGGCTGAGATTTTAGGAACCTTCGGTCGGATTGCATTTCTCAACCCCTGTTTGTGGATTACACGTTGGCGACAGTTCATCATCTCTGACAGGCCTACCATGTGATTTTTTCAAGGCGTTGAAGGCCTGTTGGGGGATACTACATTTTCCGAGTTGAAATTCCAGTACTCCTCTATTCGCGGAAGTCCCAACTTTAATCTATCGGTAGGTGTTCAAAGTAGAACCCTTCCTTCTCCTTTGGGCTTTGACGAACTCTATAATTTATACGTCAATCTGCTTCTGGCGCAGAATAAGAAAATAAATTTGCTCCTGCTTGATACGAGGCGACAGAGGGTCGTAATCTACTCGTTTTATTCCAGCCCCATGTTGCTCCCGAGGCCCCATCCCGAACAGAGCCACAGAAGCAAAGCAGTGCAGGAGGCGAGGCCGTAAGTTTGTATAAAAAGAACTTTTATCATCTTTTTTGACGCTCCTTTTTCTTTTGCTAAACTTCTCGTGTTCGCAGCTGAGGAACGGCGACTAACCTCACTAAAACACAGCTTAACGTCACCGTGCACCGTAGGTATTCAAACGCAATTTATCACCTTCATAAAACTCGGTCTAAGTCGTCGTTGCTTATCTTATCCCGTAGGACAAGGCACCAACCGGTGCGACAGCAGGGAACCAAAGAATTGTCCACCACCATCAACAGCAACAGAGACGAAGCGAACCACTCTTTCTCGCAAATCATGATCACGAGAAGAAATACCCCATCCCCAGGTCTCAAAACACCATCCGAGCATTCGTCTCTCCTGGAGCACACCATCGCCTGATCTGCCCTTTCTGTACTCCCACTTCCCTTTCACGGACCACCAAGTCGAAGACAGCTACAGATCAAAGACAACGAAGACGCTGGGCCCACGCCCCCACCCCACCGTCATATCCGCCAATTAAGGCGCAAACTTGCGAACTCAGAACATGGGGCGGCCGGCTCCCACGCTCGAACACATTCACGTCGCAGATGATGGATCTGAAGAAGAAGGAAGAAGAAGCAAGGGAGGCGCAAATGCTAATTAATAACCCCTTAACCCATGTCCACGGCTGCAGACGTGCTCCGCAACCCACCCCGCACCGACCGTTGTTCCATTTGGCATCAGCCGGTCAAATCTCTTTTCCTGAACCCACGAAATTTAAAGCAAATCCGGCGCTTTAATCGTATCGTATGGTTTGGTTCCGGCCGAGCTCGATCGGGTCGCACCATCAGGAGTTTTAGGACGTCGGATCGATGCAGCCGACCGCCCACGGGATTTCAAATTTAAAGCTTTGGATTCCTTCTTTCTCATAACGGTCGGCTCTTTAGTGACTCCTTCCACGTGGCTCTCTGGGCTGCACGCCTCCCTACGAGAAACCGCGTCACAGCTTTAATGATGACAGCAAGTACGAGTGGGGGCAGTCCTAATCACTCGGCCAAGTTTCCACGGGCTCCATCGAATGTGATCAGTAAAAGAACACCGGCGGCCACTTCACCCGTGGAAAGTTCTCCGACCGAGTCATCCGAGCTGGGCTGTAGCTCCGTCTTACTTTCCTGGCAGTGCCGCCATGTGCTCCTCCCATCTTTGAATACTCCCCGGCGAAAATTAGCTGTGAGTGTGGGACACCGGGCAGGGATTTCGGCGAATGAGGAGTCGAAGCGGCGCAGATCTCCGCGCGCCGCGGCGTCGCGGCTGTCGCAGTCGGCGCAGCTGATGCCACCGCCCGAGGGCGCGCCCATTTCCCTGCCTCAGCTATATTTAATTAATAATAAATTTCGTAACCAACGGAGGGAAAAAAAGAAAAAGAGCACATCATATCGCACATCTTTCCAGATTTGAATACGCCCGGCCATTTATTAACACTCCATGGATGGACCGGACCGGCGACCCCAATCCCTTTTCCCCTCGCACGGAACAAAACAATACAAATTTGTCATCGATAGAGTGATTATAAAATTAAGGAGCCGAGGAGGGTTTTCATATTTCAGTCCCTCCCCCTCTCGGAGAAGAAGACCAGTTTCTTTTCCGCAGGCACTTTTCCTGGGAGAGAGAGAGAATATACTGCTGCTGGTTTTCTGGACCGCGAGCTTTTTTTTCTTCATTTACTTGCGATCCTGCGGCAGATTGGAGAGCAAGAGAGGAGGCGCTGCTGCTGCTGCTGCTGCTGTTGTTGTGCGAGAGGGGGCAGTAGTGAAGAAAACAGATTTGGGGGAATGGTAGGGCGGTTTCGGCAGCGGTCGAGAGCGGCGGCGACGGCGGCGGGATGGCTGGCGGTGGCGCTGGCGTGGGCCACCGCTATGGTGGTCCCCTGCTCCGCCGGCGACCCCTTCGCTTACTTCGACTGGGATGTCTCCTACGTCACCGCTTCTCCGCTCGGCGTCCCGCAGAAGGTTGCCTCTCTTTCTAATTTGTTCTGTATCTGTGCTATCTGTGCGTCTGGACTCTGAGGTGTTCTTTATTTTTTTGTAGATCTTACTAATTTGCTTGATCTAAGAAGTAAAATCTTGCTTGCTTGTCTCTTTAGGAAGTAGGAGAAATTTTTTCTTTTACTTTTTTGGTTTTTTATTTGATCGGTTTCGGGGGCAATGGACCACCTATGGAAGCGATTCTAGGGTTTGGTAGTTGCTTTTGTTCTGAGTTTGTTTAATGCCGAAGGTGGTGATGTTCTCGGTTGATGGCATTTGCAGGTGATCGCTATCTCGAAGCAATTTCCTGGTCCCGTTATGAACGTTACCACCAACTGGAATGTGGTCGTGAATGTGCTTAACAGTTTGGACGAGCCCCTTCTTCTCACATGGTATCTGTCTCCTCGTTCTCCTTTGGCTCTGTGTTCCTTCTTCTTTAGAGGGTTTAGGGGTTTCGAAATGCATCTTTTTTCCTTTTCTACTTGTATTTTCTTTTCTTGGGGTCCTCTCCCTTTCGAGGGCTTAAATGCATCGATGATTTTTTGGCTTCTCGAAGTTGATTTGGTTTGAGATCGTCCTTTCCCATTTCCCGTTCCAATTATTTTGGTTATTTTTTTCACTCGGTGTTTATGGTTCATCTTTTGGTTTCGTGATGTTGCTTTGACTGTGGCGTTGCTTGAAGACAAGGGATGGGGTTGGGAGTTTGGTTTGCTTGATGTCAGATAAGGTGTTTTTTGTTTGCTTAGTTGATATGTTTTGTTACAAGGGACGGGATACAGCATCGGAAGAACTGTTGGCAGGATGGTGTGCTCGGTACCAACTGCCCCATCCCACCGGGCTGGAACTGGACCTACCAGTTCCAAGTGAAGGACCAGATTGGTAGCTTCTTCTACTTTCCCTCCCTTAGTCTTCAGAGGGCTGCTGGCGGCTATGGTGGGATCACCGTCAACAACCGTGAAGTTATTGCAGTGCCATTTGGGAAGCCGGATGGGGATATCACCCTCTTTATTGGGGACTGGTATATCAAGAATCATACGGTCTGTGGACATTTCAAATCTGTCCATCTCTTTATGGTCGGCATTGCATTTTACATGACTTGAGCCTTGTTGATGGTCTATTTAGGATCTGAGGAAGGCACTTGATGAAGGACACGACCTTGGGATGCCAGATGGTGTTTTGATGAATGGGAAGGGGCCATATCGCTATAATACCACACTTGTTCCTGATGGCATTGATTATGAGACCATCGATGTTGAACCAGGTAAATAGTCGTGATATGCCCAATTGACATGTTTTATGCCTTACCCTAGTCACACAAATATAAAACTAGATACTTTGGTTTACTCATGTTGTTGGTTAGAAAAGCCATATCATTTTGGAACTAAATATGTGCTAGAAAAGGTGTCCAATTATATCATCATCCACACTGGATCCAGAAGTCTTTTCTTGTTAACACCAATTAATGCATTGTTCTTAATCTTATTTTTTGATAGAAATGTGAATATCAGTTTTGATGACTTGAAATTTAGAATTCTAGAAAATGAACTTGTGGATCATGCACTGTTACATGGTATAGTTCGGTATGAATTCCCATTATTTACTATTGAACAAAATGAATAAGTGCAGATTTCATATCTTGTCTTGTTTACAAATGTTAATTTGCTTGAACTTAATATGGCCAGATATGAATCTTCATTTCTGCATTATCTTGATGTGTTGATCTTAATTCAGTTTTGAAACTATATCTGCTGTGCTTTGTGAAATCTTCCAATTTCCATGTCCATTCTTCTTCTCTTTTTTTTGCCAAGGAAAGTGACGAAGGTGGGTTTTGCTATTTACATGTCTCTTCCCATTAGCTGATGCTCTGTGCTGCCTTGATATCATTTTTCTTCATAACAGGCAAAACATATCGGTTCCGAATTCATAATATTGGGATTTCGACAAGCTTGAATTTCAGAATTCAAAGTCACAATATGCTTCTTGTCGAGACAGAAGGATCCTACACTGTGCAACAGAACTATACCAACCTTGATATCCATGTTGGTCAATCATACTCCTTCTTGGTTACCATGGATCAGAATGCAAGCAGTGACTACTACGTTGTGGCTAGTGCTAGGTTTGTGAACGAGTCCATATGGACAAGGGTTACTGGTGTTGCCATTTTGCACTATTCAAATTCCAAAGGGAAAGCATCTGGCCCCCTTCCTGATCCTCCTAATGACTTCTATGACAAGACATTTTCAATGAACCAAGCTAGATCCATCAGGTATGTGTTATATTTCATGTCTTATCGGACCAGCTTTCTACATTTTCATATCACCCTTTTCTAACTTTCGTACATGCTAACTACCTTATTTATGTTGGTTTGTGACAACTGGAGTTCCTTTATCCTATGCATAATGTTTGTTTTTTTAGTTCTTTTGATATTGGAATTTGCTAAATACATACGATAATTTCTTCATTTGAGAGTTTCTTGTCTGGTTGTTAAATGCTTTCTGAAAGATCCTACAGACAGAGTATATAAATAGTTTTTAATGTCATAAGAAAGCTATTCGGCTGTCATTTAAGCATACTTCTGTAACTTCTCATATGTCATTTTTCATCAGGATGAATGTAAGTGCTGGTGCTGCACGTCCTAATCCTCAGGGATCATTTAGATACGGTTCCATTAATGTGACCCAAGTATATGTCTTAAGAAATATGCCTCCTGTGGTCATAAATGGGAAAAGCAGGACCACACTAAATGGAATATCATATTCTCCTCCTGATACTCCATTGAGGCTTGCAGATGAATATGACAAGCAGGGAGTTTATACACTTGATTTTCCAACAAGGCCACTTGATCGACCACCTCGGCTTGGAACATCCGTGATCAATGGCACGTACAAGGGTTTCATGGAAATCATATTCCAGAACAATGATACTACTGTCCAGACTTATCACATGGATGGATATGCATTCTTTGTAGTAGGGTACGCACAGCATTTGTTTTTCATTGTGAATCTCCGCTGCTGCATTTTGTGTTTCCCTTATCATAATTTGGAAAATGTTATCTTATTTGTATGACATTGTGTTTTCAGGATGGATTATGGAGAGTGGACTGAAAATAGTAGAGGAACATACAACAAGTGGGATGGTGTTTCTCGCTGTACGACACAGGTACTTTTTTGCATCTTTTCCCTGAGCATCTTCAAAATTCTAGTTCAACTTTTCCTTAAATAGTCTAGGATGTTGAAAGACATTCTGAATGATGTGGTGGGGACATAATTGCTTCCTTGATCTCGTGTTCTTGATCTGTCTGGTACTACTGGAGTAGGAGTGTAGGTGGATGTTGGAAGACGATCTGTGACCTAATGAGGTCTTTATTTGCTTCCTTCTTGTTCCACATTTTCCTGATATTACTGTAGATGGATGCTGAGAGGCTGTCGATTCCAATGGCTTGGATATATTTTCCTCCCTTGGTCGTTTGTTCCCCAATTTTATTGGATGGACGCAACAAGAGATGCTTATTTACTTCCGCTATTAATTGAGTTGGATGTAATTAGCTGCGTTGTAGGTAGCAATGGAGTTCACTGTAAATGATCATGCTCTCGCAATTTACGGTTAATATGTCATCTAGCATTTGTGAAGAAGTGGCTTTTCGTAGTAGTTTACCCAGTTACGTCAAGAATGAGTTAATGCTCACAGTATAATGACCATTTACCCACACTTTCTTCTCGTGCAGGTCTTCCCAGGAGCATGGACAGCTGTACTAGTATCCCTGGACAGCGCAGGTGTTTGGAACGTGCGAACGGAGAATCTCGATACATGGTACCTTGGGCAAGAGTTGTACGTAAGAGTCGTCAACCCCGAAGATAGTTCTAACAAGACGGAGTTGCCGATGCCGGATAATGTCCTCTACTGCGGTCTTCTCAAGGACAAGCAAAAGTATTTCTCGTTTCCGACATAAACTTGCATTTCTGGTGGGAATGGGATGCTTTTACTCGTACGTTCTCAGAGCTTAATATTGTGGTAATTGGCATTCCTGCAGGGCGCAGACTCCTCATGGTTCCCTAACATCATCATCCATCGTCTCGTACGTTGGTGGCATGCTCCTCACATCGATGCTGCTTTTGGTTTCAGTTACCATCTTCCCATGATTAGTCCTGGTTTCGTTGCAGCGTGTTAGCCGGCGTGCATTTTAACCCTCTCCTCGTAGGAAACCTCCGTCTCGTTTGTGGTATCTATAGAGTCTAGGATTTTAGGTTTGCAGAGCTCCTGTCGATATGAAGCTTTATTGTTGTGCTCTTTTTTTCTTTTTGACGTCATGTTTGTCCTCCGCTCATTCTCATTGATTAGGCAGTAATGCATTTACTAATCATTCATGAATGTAACTTGTTAGTACCTCAGTTGTTATTTTATTTTTCTTGTAAACTTATTAAGAACACACTACTTATTGGACCCGTCACCTCTGCTCTGATCGTGTGGAAATGTCTACTTAGGTTAAAGGAAAACTCCGCAAACGACCAATCAACCACTCGTGTACCGTGTCATCGGTGCGATAAGTCGCGCAGCCGGCAGCCCTACATCAGTCTTTTCTATTCACTGTTGAATCTTTGAAGTAGTAAACCCTGTCAATACTATTTTACCGATCCTTATTTTCCAGATGCACCATCTGTGGCTTAAAAACCCTCCCGCACACGTTAACCCAAGCATGCTAATCTAATCGACTCCTCACCGGTTTCCACCAGGTGAGGTCGCCGACGAAGCAAAAGACATGCATCGATCGTCGACTCGCCTTCGTTCGGAAAGCGCGATTGCAGAGGATCCCCAAGCGTGAGTCCAAACACAGGGCATCCACGGATGGCCGCCCACCTCCTTTTTCCGTCATCCCACCGCCCCTCCGCCTCCTTGCGTGTAAAGTAAAATAATAAGACAACCAAAAAGTAGCAAAGCAGCAAAACCCTCCTCCCTTTTTCAAATTATATCTCGTTTGCCGCCAATCACGTGGTTCCCACCTGGACATGACCCCTCCTGCTGCACCAACTCAACGGACGGCTTCGATGCTCCGATAAGCTGCCCACACTGAAACCCCTCTTGTAGAAGATCCGCACGCACCATTAGACTCCGCCCTCCTCAGACAATTTATTATTATTATTGTTATTTCCGCTCCTGCTGTATATATTGTGGAAGCCTAAAAGCACTCATTCCTTCCATCTCCCAGTCGCTCGAGCGGTCGTCTTGCTGCCGGCTTCTGCCGTGATCGAGAGGAACACAAGATCGACTCTCCATCTTCCTCCTCCCTCTCGAGGGGTAAAGCTTCTCTCTCTTCGACACTTTTTTCCGCTCATGACTTCAACTCGATCTGTCGTCTTCTTCTACTGTGGTCTCCCGATTCGCTCTTTCCTCTGTTCTTCTTTAGCGGTCGTCTTGCTTTCGTTTTTTTTGGGGAGCGATTGTAAAGGGACCGATCATCACCGGTGCCTATGATGAGCGATGGATAACGGGAAAAAGTTTTTTCAGAGGTTGTCGTTTTCTGGGGGCAGTAGGTCGGTGATCGAAGAAGGTTTCTGTAGATTCCAGGATAAACATGCAAAATCAAACTTCTGATGAATCGGTAGAGAAAGGCATGATGGTTTTTGTGCTCTAAGTTGGGATGGATTCGATAGATATGTATCAGGGGAACTAATAGATATACTGTTTCGGAGATGGCATGTACAAAAGAGACTGAAGCACGACCGACTCCCGTTAGTATTTAGGCTGGGCATAAGTAGCGATTCGTAAAGTTCTGGATCCCGTCATGTGCATCAATGATTTGATACTTATCGTGAGTTTACATCCATTTATTGCTTCTTAATCCATTCAAACCTTTGTCCCCGTTTGACAACGTTTTAGTGTAAAGGAAGCGAGATATGGCGCTTAAAACGGTTATTTTTTAATCGTGGTTGCTTTGAATATGCCTGAAGCACTACTGCTGTTGTGCTTTTAATCATCGACGATCCCAGCCTTAATTTAGAGAATTCAGTGAAAAAGGACAGTTCATTCTCTGAATCCTAAACAGGCAGGATCTTTGATTTGTTGTGTACCTCCCTAGCTGACATTACGACTGCAAATTCGTGGTTGTGAACGTTTTCATTTTCTTTAGGTTTAAGAATGATAGTTCACTCACTTTATGCTAGATCCTAAAGTATAATTGACCAAGTCTTTATTCATTTCCTTGATTTTTTCTTTTATTTCCTTTTTTTTTGCATGATTCTGGTATGTGGTATATAAGCTCTCAGCATTCACCTCGTCATAGAGCTTCACAGATGCATTTTAGTGTGTCTTACAAGTTAATGCCTGAGAATACTCCCACTATAAGGTTGTATGGATACTTCACTGTTCCTTTTTCTCATGCAAGATAGTGGGACTATATTCTTTTGCCGCTTTTACTGCATCAGTTGAAATTATTCTGAAGGGTTATTCCTCCCACTGATGCACAGCTGGCACTTTAATTCTATTTTATCTTATAGCTCACTATAATTATACTTCTTGTGATAGGTTCGATTTAAACAATGGCTGATTCTGAGGATATCCAACCTCTCGTTTGCGACAATGGAACAGGAATGGTGAAGGTGAGAGATATTTTCATCACGGTACTTAGTTGTTGACATTGAATGCCATTTGTAACTAAAGAAACTTCTGCAATTATCTGCAATAGGCTGGGTTTGCGGGAGATGATGCTCCTAGAGCTGTTTTTCCAAGTATTGTTGGCCGTCCTCGTCATACAGGTGTTATGGTTGGGATGGGACAGAAGGATGCATATATAGGTGATGAGGCCCAATCCAAGAGAGGTATTCTGACTTTGAAATACCCCATTGAACATGGGATTGTTAGTAACTGGGATGACATGGAGAAGATTTGGCATCATACCTTCTACAATGAGCTTCGTGTGGCACCAGAAGAGCATCCTATTCTTCTCACAGAAGCCCCACTAAATCCTAAAGCAAATAGGGAGAAGATGACACAAATCATGTTTGAGACATTTGATGTCCCTGCAATGTATGTGGCCATCCAAGCTGTCCTCTCCCTTTATGCTAGCGGACGTACCACAGGTAATTTTGCAGCTTCAAGTTCACGAAAAATTTTAGACATTTGGTGCTTTATTCTGCGGACAAATTTTTAGTACACATTTTTCATTGCAAACCTCAGTTTGCTATATTTCTTCCATCACAATAGGCGTCTGTGTTAGCTAAAACATAAAAAGGCATATATAGAATAACAAGAAGTTCTCGTAATATAAAAGAATATGATTGCTCAAGCTGGGCATACGACTGTGCATGAATATTATTCAATTGACCCTTTGTACCGTTTTTAGTCTTAGGAGGATCAACACACCATGCTGGGACCAAGACTAGCTAGTTTGCACCCTCATTTTCTTTCTTTTCTGTTGGTTAGTGTTTCTGACATTGAAAACATGGTATTTGATCATCTTCTTGGAATTTAAATTTTCAGCTAGTTGAACGAGCTGCCTGTTACGATAGAAATATGTTCCTAATGGTGTTCCTTTGTTATTTCTTTCTTATTCTACTTTTAAAAGAAAAGTAATATGCTAGCTATCATTTGTAGAACAGTTGTATTGTTGAAATTCGTATCAGCCATGTAATTAGTATAGAGCGGAATGTGGCGATGCTAGATGATCATCAACTTCCAAAATCAACGAACTTCATGTTTTCTATTATCAGGTATCGTGCTGGATTCTGGAGATGGAGTCAGCCATACTGTTCCAATCTACGAGGGATATACACTTCCACATGCTATCCTGCGTCTTGACCTCGCTGGAAGAGACCTGACAGATTCCCTCATGAAGATTCTGACAGAAAGAGGATACTCGTTCACGACCAGTGCTGAACGGGAAATTGTTCGTGACATCAAGGAGAAGCTCGCTTATGTGGCACTCGACTACGAGCAAGAACTCGAGGCTGCTAAGACGAGCTCTGCGGTCGAAAAGACCTACGAGCTGCCTGACGGCCAGGTTATCACCATTGGAGCAGAGCGGTTCAGATGCCCAGAGGTCCTCTTCCAGCCTTCCATGATTGGTATGGAATCGGCCGGTATCCATGAGGCTACGTACAACTCCATCATGAAGTGTGATGTCGATATCAGGAGAGATTTGTACAGTAACATTGTTCTAAGTGGTGGATCGACTATGTTTCCTGGAATTGCTGACCGAATGAGCAAGGAAATCACTGCGCTTGCCCCGAGCAGCATGAAGATAAAGGTTGTGGCCCCGCCCGAGAGAAAATACAGTGTCTGGATTGGAGGGTCTATCTTGGCCTCTCTTAGCACGTTCCAGCAGGTAAGGAAGGATACATGACACCCTTCAACATTTTTTTTTTCTATGATTATTGAGATCTGACGATATTTTGGTCTTCGTTACAGATGTGGATTTCAAAGGCTGAGTACGAAGAGTCTGGACCTGCTATTGTGCATCGGAAGTGTTTTTAGGCCGGCGCTCCAGTAGTTTCGCTTTTACATGTTCATCTTGTTCAGTTTGGGAGACAGATCTGTTGTTTGTTCTTATATGTATTTGTTTTCTCTTTGTAAGTGATACTTCTTCTTCACCTGTTGCATTAGAAGACCTTTTTTATTTGTTCCTTCTTCTTCTGGTATTATAAATACCTCAGATAAGTGTACTCGTAATATCTGTTTGGAAAATTTCAAGTATTGGACTGTTGTTTCAGTTGGCATCTCGGTGTGAATTATGGTGTTCCAGTGAAACAGAGATGTTTCAGCATGCAGTGGTCGCTGGTTGAGGTCTTCGACTCTGCAACCATCTTCAATGTGGTTAGGGAAATGATCGACTCCGAGGCCCTAATCTTTTGATCTCAAGCTGAAACAACTAATTTGAGGATTCCTTAAATGTGCTCTAGTTGGAACAAGCTGTGCTGTAGTTAAAAGATATGTTTCAGCACACTTGTTCTTTCTATCAGTTTTTCATCTTGAAGCCAACTGTAACTTGTACCATTTCACAAATAAATTCAACCATGCATTGATGACCTAGTTAAGAGCTTTCCACTGACCAACTCAATACTTCCTATTTGATTTATCTATTTGAGCTTTAAATAGGAAAGAAAACCTGCTAAGGTGGAGTTCATCAATTGATTCTGGTTCTGCATCATCTCGCATAACTTTAATCAATCTTGACAGTAGATTTCGTTTCAGCACCATCTTCCTAACTAAAAAGGAGTTAAGCTGCTGCAGGCTCCACCCCAAATGCAAGTCCAGAGAGCCTGAGCACGCCATAGCAAGCGCCCATGGCCATCCACCCTCCCACCAAAACTCTCGCCGAAGACTTGCAAACGCTCGCCCCTCCCAGCAGTGCGCCGGCCGCCCCAAAGCCTGCCAAGCCCAAGCTCGTCACCGCGCAGACCACCGCAATCCTCAGGCCCATGGCCTTCACGAATCCGCCGGCGAGCAGAGGTAGAAGACCCCCGGCCGCGAAAGCCAAGCCCGACCCCGCAGCCGCCTGAACTGGGCTCGGCAAGCTTCTCCGCTGCTTCTCGGCGCCCTTCACTTCCTCGTCTCTCTTCATCTGGGCAACCTCCATGTCGTACTGGGCGTAGACCGACACGAACTCCCCGATGGTCATGCTGCATGCGCCGGCCACCATGCCGGCGAGGCCGGAGAGGAGCATGGCTCTGGACGTCTGGTTCGCGGCTCCGACGCCTATCATCAGGGAGGCGACGGAGACGAGACCGTCGTTGGCTCCGAGAACGGCCGCGCGGAGCCACCGTCCTCTGCTGGAGTAGTCGATGGTGGAGCCTCGTTCCGTTTCTGCTATAGGCGAAGAGATGACATGAATGGATTGATGAGGTACTCGATCCTCGTTCTGCCCTTGCTTTGGATGATCTGGATGTGGAGACTTCGCTGCATGGGATGAAGATATGTGAGAAGCATCCATCAGTTAGCTTGATTTTGAAGAAGAAAGGAACTCAAGAGAGACTGCGTGATGGAGGAGTTTAGAGTCTAGAGTTAGTTTACGAGGCAAAAGAGAGAGCGGAGAGTTATATATCTACGAAGGGAAGAAATGAAGAGAAAGGGGAGTTAAAGAAAAGGAAGACACCACCATTCGCCACTCAACGCCTGCCAAGGAAAGGAAATCAGAGGTGGGAGTTGCAGCTGGTGAGTATTCCATTCCGCGCTTTACGCATGAACTCCACGCCAACCTCCTCTATATGCATCATCTATTGGCACAGGATTCATCATTCAGGGGAGGGGTTAAGATGAAACTTTCTAGTTCATATGTACATATATACATGTAACTGAACTCATGCTTCTGTGTTTTCATGCTTCAGTAAAAGAAAAAAAAAAAAAGCGCACGAAATGAATGTGAGAGCAGGAAAACGAGATATCTGCTTCAAGAATTTGCATTAGTAATATATATATATATATTCACCGAATTTTCCTCGTGACTAAGAATGTGATTTAGATAATCGCAACCTCAACTGCTGGCCATTGTTGATAGCAGTTAGATAGACAAATCTCAACTGAAGCTTTCACAGGAGTAACATGTTCTGTGAAGAGGATGGAGAATCTGCGCTCTCCAAGGGCCAAAGCAGGGCAATTGCAGCTTGATATTTCTTCATGCTGCTACTAAATTAATAACCCATGGAAACTTCCCAGAGAACTTAGGCTTCTACTGAGGAATGATCGTCTAAAGTCTTCATCATCAATCCCAGACTGATATATCCGGTTATTTATTATCTCTCGTGGAAGCCAAAAAAAAAAAAGACGATCGACTGATTCTTTCAAAAAGTGCGTAGCAATTTGCGTACTGTCAGCATCTTCTCAATTAATTTATACGAGCTTATTTTTGCTATCTAGAAATGCATGTTCTGATGCTTAATTACCCCTTTTCCTTTACAATAAGTCAACTGGCACAATTTTAACGAGCACGCACGTCCTTTATGGATTGCGCTTTCTCAGAAGAAGAAGAAGAAAAAAGTCCTTGATGGATTGTGCGTTGTGTAATTTTCAATCGATCCGATGTTTTAAAAAGACGAGTTTGATTGATTCTGGAGACAATTATAAGAGAAGCAGAGCTCAATGATCTAAATGAAGCTGGGAAGTCCAGTTCATTAAAAAAAGACGGGTGTGAGCAGCGCTAGAAAAATTTCTACACAGCTTAAACAAAAACATCGTTAGCCATTACGCGGACGACGGAATTAGAAAGAGGTTCTGCGCGCTGCTAAATCCCCTGCACGACAACTTCTACCGGATCGCCCGTCCGTCCATATCCCGTCTCCGTGCCGCAGAACGCGCGGCAGTTCGGACACGAGCTCCTGACAGCCAGCCACCTCTCGACGCACCGGACGTGGAAGCCGTGGTTGCAGGCCGGCAGCACCCGCACGGCGTCGCCCTCCTCGAACTCCGTCAGGCAGATCGCGCACTCCGACGCTGCTCCCGCCAGCCTCGTCCCCGCCGATGAGTACAGCATCGTCGGCGCCGACGGCTGCTGCGCCTGCGGGCGCTGCTTCTCGGTGTCCTCCGTAGGCGAGCGGCGGCGGCGGCTTAAGAGGATGCGGATGGCGGCGCCGAGAGAGACGGCGAGGAGGACGGTGCAGAGCAGCGCAGCGAGGACGATGGCCATGTTGGCGCCGAAGTCACCGGCGCCGGAGTAGGGGCCCCAGTTGCCGGCGGTGGAGTTGTCGGAGCTCGCCCATGCGGGCGGCGGAGGGTGGAAGAAGATGGCCTCGTCTGCGTGAGGAGTCGGCATGATCGATGAGATAGAGATGAGAGAATGCCGTGTCGTTTCTTATATTTGGCTGAAATGGTTGCAAGGTGAAAGATTTAACTTTTCACAGTTAAAAATTAATCTTATGATAAAAAGTTATCATCAAATAAGCATTCAGTGGAGAACTCATCTGCTCCTTTAATTACTGCTTCAGACAACTCACTCGGTTACTGCCATGACGCAGATTTGCTTCATGCCTAATTAATTCTGAATACTCGATTCATCCGGAGGGCCGTCATTTTCTCCGTTCTCTGCTAGCATGAAGACGAAGCTCAAGGATTTAAAACTCCCAGTTAATTGATTATAACATCAATTCTATCCATAATTGTTCAGTCTTCTTCTTCACCAGAGTTAGCAGCCAGAGAGGGCGACATCTGATCCATAACTGAGCTCATCTAAATTAATCCCCAAGTGGAGTAAGTGAAATGTAGCCAAACTAGATATTCATGCCTAGACTCTCGAGAGACTTCTAGGAGATCCTGGATGTTATTTTATCTGTTCGCGCGGATCCGTTCAACTGCTTTGCTCCCATAATTTAACATACTCAATTTAAGATAAAAGACTTGTCTTTTATTGCAAGTTCCATCGTTCTAGCCAGTGAATGACGAGGACAGGCGACAGCGGCAGCAGACTGGGGAACGCAGCATTAAATGAGACCTAGTAATTAACAGGGCACCACGTTGCATGATGCCTCCACCAGCCATCAATCCAAAAACCAAACTGGAAGTGTCTTGTTGCCGTGCAAAGTAGGAAAACCAACCAACCTCTTTAATTCTAGGAATTAATCCATAGGTTGAAATGTCATCAGTAGTCAGTAATCAGTAGAACAGAGCAGAGATCTCCACTGGTCACACGTACAGGTTCTTATAACTTTACCTTACTTCGTATCAGTTTTAATTTTTAATCCAAATCAAACTGTAGTTTCTACTTGAAGCATGATCCAAACTTCAGCATTAGAATATCTAAATCGTTTTTTTTTCTTTAATTTGAGTGGATCTGATAAAGATTCGAAAGTTCCTCACCAACCAGATAATAGAAAAACCACACATTTATGATTAATGATGGGCATTATTTGCTCTTGCTGCCGGTCCTGCGTAGCAGAGGCGACAATTGCATGCCGGGAAAACAGTGCCGCAATCACTTCGAACATTAATTGGGATAAGATGGGCAACAGGCCTTCAAGTTAGGCTCGCACCTTCTTGAGTAACCTAAGTTTGATTCAGAATGGGCTTAAGAGGGCCCATAATTGGCTTGTCTGCAGATGCATTGTTGAGCCCCCAAGCATAGTTTGGGGCGAAGCGCGTCGAGAAGAGCAATCGCACGGCACTCCGAGGATTTGAAGAAGCTTTGGTTCGCAGCTTGTACACCGAGAAAAGAAGCAAAATTGTAATCCGCGCGCTGTATTGCTTGCGCATCTTGCTTTCTGGTTGACTTTAATGGAACAAATACGTGCTGATCCTAGTCGTCGTCTAATGTTTCGTTGTTTCAGTTGCGACAGAAATGTCAAAAGGCGATTACTTTTTTCTTGTTCTGGATAGTTTTCTTCATTTTTCCCTCTGCTTCAGTCCCCTTGTATAGATAATATGATATGACTTGTTTACTTAATCCTTTATAATCGTTAAACATGTACTTCAAGGCACAGGCAGATTCATATGCTTCAGGTTAGCCAGCTGAGAAAGAGTAGATCACATTTAGGGTTTCTGACCTTATGACCTCAAGTGTGTAGTTAAAAATCGAAGATTCTCATTATAATGTTTGGAATTTTGTATTCAATCATTAGTTTCGGGCGTAACTTAATATTGGGGCTGATCTTTTGCTTGGCTGCTTCCACAGGTGATCAAAAGATGCTCTCATCTTGCCCCTTTTGTCATGTGAGTCTTCCTTTGACAGAGTTGGAATGGTAATGATAATTATTGGAACTCCTAATCTAGTAATTTTGCTGACGAACGTGCTAGTTGCATATATTTAGTTGCCGTATAATGAGCTTTTATGTTTAACATCAATTGTAGGCATGCAAACAATCATTTTGCAGATGATGGACTTGAAAGAGATATGGATTTGGCCATGCAAATTGCTCTAGCACCACCAAGTCCTGAGGTTATGGTACGTCATTGTAACAGCTCTACAAAAGATGATTGCATTTATATGCACAAATATCCGGCCTGCAGCATCAGTGATATATATGTCAGATGTGCTTGATGCAATCATGGCATTTCCCTTGTGTGATACAGTTATATACAGCAGTGTGATAAATGGGCTTGCAGTTGTATAGTTTATTAACTGAATCTTATATTTAGCTTAATCAAGACTCCTACATACATGCCTTTTTTGATATGGATGCTTGAACTGTGTTAGAAACTGAGAATTACCATTAGCTGGATGCATTTTCTGATAGTATGTATAGATAGTAAAGGAGTGCAGTATGTACATTTGCAGGATAAACTAACAATCTCCAAAGATCCATCAACTTCTCATTCAGGAAGATCTGCTGGACCTTGTAATTTAGACTTTGATCACGATGATCTTAACCCTAGAGATGATTCTGATCAAGTAATGTCTTTGTCTGTTGGTTTACAGACTAAAAGTCCTTTGTACGTCATTGAAGGTGGTCTTATGACCTTGCTTAGGAAGTGCTTGGAACAAGAAAATGGGAACTCAATAAGTATAGTTTCACAACATATCGATCACTATCAGACTATTGAAACAGAAGATAATGGGTGGGGATGTGGATGGCGGAACATTCAAATGTTGAGCTCTCATTTATTGGCCAATAGACCAGATGCAACACATGTTATGTTTGGTGGTTCAGGATTTGTTCCTGATATTGCATCACTTCAGATGTGGTTGGAAATTGCCTGGAAGAGAGGTTTTGATACTCATGGATGCAAATCCTTTAATCAAAAGATATATGGCTCGAGGAAATGGATTGGAACTACTGAATGTGCTACAATCCTCCGCTCTTTTGGGCTTCGAGCAAGGATTGTTGACTTTGACAGTGTAGATTCTGAAAAGCAACCAAATAATGGTACTTCTAAACACAACATGGTTGCCCAAAAGATTTATGGACCAATGGATAAGTTTGTTCAAAGAAGAAAAAATGAAAATTTGCAAGGTTCATCTTCTGGTAAATACCCAAAAGAGAAGTCTTATCGACCTCAAGGTAGACATGAAGGAAACATGTATGGTCCTGCAGTCCTTGTTGATTGGGTGTGGAAATACTTTGCCTGCGAGTTCACCACCAGATTGGGAAATTCTAAGTCTGTTCTTCTCAGTAAGAAAACGTTAGTTATCTGTACACACGTACATCTCTGTCAGGGCTTGTTTTAACAGTGTATTTATTCATTATTTTCTCCACAAGCAGCCCCCTGTACTTCCAGCATAATGGACATTCAAGAACAATTGTTGGGATTCAGATGCAAAAAGGACAATGTGCATCAAAGCATCATTACTCCTTGTTGGTTCTAGATCCTGGTCATGTAAGTTGTAACCATTTTATATCCTGTACGCGCCCCTTAAATGTGATAACCTGTACCAGAGTTTGGTGGTTTGTAGCTTACTCGTGTCAGATTTTTCTGGACATGGTTGGATTGTGTTTGGAATATTTGACTTAAATCATTTAATTTATCAAACATGTAGTATTTAAGTCGATGCACTGGGCTTATCTACCATTCAGGGCTCATTTAAATGCGACGACCATATAATTGTGTAACCAATGATGAATGTTTGGATATAAAAAAACTCCTATTTAAGAACCATGATGTCCTTAGTCCAAACCCAACTGGGTGTGTTGACATGGTTTCCGCTGCTTGGATCAAAGTCATCTATGCAGCTTCATATTAATTTTGTTTAAGCTTCTAGACATGTTTGTTAAATGGGTTCTTTGTTGATGGTTTAACCTAGTACATGAATTTTAGCCTAACTTACACACTGCGAAACCATCAGTATCACTATGTTTCTGTTTCTAACATTACATACTCATCATATTAAATAAAAAAGCTACCGATAATTCAGTTTACATATCAGTGACGTAACTGCATTCTGACATAATTAACCCTGACAGGCTTTTTCTTCATAAGATATGTGTTTGATGTTAAACCCATTTCTTCTACTGCTGCTGCTCTAATTTATCTTGTTTCCTGGATCCTTCAGAGAACAGCTGCCTTGGAAAGGTCTCTTGTAGATAATAATGGCTGGCAGAAGTTCATCAAAAGAGGAGCTCACACTCTGAAAAAGCCCCAGTATCAGGTTATCTTTCTGCCTCTTACTTCTTATTCTTCCGATCTACAATCTTCTCACATATATTATGTGACAGTTATGCTATGTCGAGCCGGGGATTGCCTATGGAGAGGAGATGGAGCAGCTCAAGTTTATTGACAGTGTTTTAGTCAAACTATAGGAAATCAGGTATCAAGATATAACTTGTCAATTCTGCAAGGCCCTTTTCGTTTTCTCCAGTTATGCTGTGGTTTTATTTTAACTAGAACATCTGAGCTCAACATACACGGTTAGCTTCTTCACTATAGAGTGATTTGAAATAACTCGAGCTTCCTATTCTACCACTTGTTTACCAATTTGAGCCGCACAAGTTGTCTTCTTTTTGCCACTTGGTTAGAATTAAAAAGATGCATGGAGTTGGAACTCTGATCGGAACTTAGGAACCTTTGTGGGATTTCTTCTAGTTGCCGGTTTTAAATTAAACATGTGCATACTTTCATCGAACAACCCACTAGTAGTTTAGGAAAAAGCTTGTGGCATGCAATTCCATTCTCCCAACATTGGAATCAGATCGTAAATTGTTAAGAATTCATCTCAGTGGTGAACTTGAAATTCTCCTCTTATGAGATTGATTCAAAACAAGCTCTTATGGTATACCATCCATAAATATCCATTGATGATGGAGGAACAGGCTTGTTGCTGGTGTTTCTGTTTGCAAACTTTTCAAGGATTGTTGAATTGAACATGCATTTCTTCTTCACTATAAATATCTTTTTACCGATGTAAATGCTTTCTTCATTATAGGAATGCTGTCCAAGACGGTTTGAATGCGGGCGAAGATGAACAGAGTTGAATGAAAAGGCTTTTCCCAGACATGAAGCAATTTTTAGATCCAAACGTTGTCATATGTGTATTTTACATCCCAAATCTGTTATTAATTCTCGCTGCGATTAAATGTGCCTTGGAAAATGGGATGTGATTAATTTGATCCGATTTCCATGAATAAGTGTGAAAAATCACTCAAATTGCAATTTATTTTATATAAAAAGGAGAAGATGCCAACGAAAACTCAAAGCGGCATAATGGAAATTGTATCTTGATGGCCTCCGGGCAATCTCCTTTGTTTATTTCGTCTGTCGAAATGGGCTTTCTTTTTTGTGGTTATGGGAGGTGGACGTTTCAATTTGGGCCGTCATTTGGATTTGTCCGCAATGATTGGGAAAGGGAGCTTAAGAGCCCTCGAGGATCCCGCGAAGGTTTCTGCGTTCGTCGGCCATGGCGTCGTCCCCCGCGGGTGTCCGCGCATGGCGGACGGCCTTCCTCACCCTCCGAGACGAAACACTAACCTCGCCCCCTCCCGCGGCCCAGCTCGTCCTCCTCCGCGATCTCATGCTCTCCCATCCCTCCGACGTCCTTGTCGCCGCTGCCGCCGATCTGCCATCTCACGAGGTTTTGCCCGCGACACTCATTCTCGTTTTCCTTTTCGTTTTGAATCTGAGGGATTTTGGTTCCGGCGGTTTCAGGTGGCTTCGGATTTGGTCCTTCTAGCTGAACTCACGTCGGCGGCGTGCCTAGATGTCGATGATGTTCTAGTCTGGACATTCCATTTGGTACTCCTTTTGCTTATTGATTTACTGATTTGGTTGTACGATGAGTGTTGGGTTGTTGCACAACTGGAATTAGACAGCCGATCTCTGTCAGTTTGAACAGTTGCGTACTTCTGCTTAACTACAGTTTTCTGATTTGGTGAACTGGCATAGATGTTGCTCCCATGATCTAAGATCATAGTGAATTTTGTCTTTAGGGTTTAATCAAACCGGTCAGATAAATTATTTTGCGCTGAATTTAAAGTAGCGGCAGATGTGTTCCTTGTCTTGGATATGGAAGCATATTTTGCTTTATTTGGATGTTTGTTTAGTAATGTGCCATTAATTGTAGACTTTTCATGTTTTCTGATGACTACTTCAAGTAATTCACTGTCCCTAATGTTATTCATATTCAGTGCAGATTCATGATGTCAGTTGCAAAGTCTTTCTTGATATTGGCAGTTCATCTTGGACCATCATACTGAGAATTGTGCAAAATGTTGCGGAGCTTTATATAGGGAATGCTGATTATAAGAGCTTAAATTTAGAGCATACCTACAAGATGCGAGTCATATCTGAGGTTTTAGATATTCTCAGGTAGTGAAGTGTAGTATATATTTATTTATTTTTGTGGCTGGTTCTCACCTTCATTTATAAGTATTTCTTCATTTCCTTCATATTACTGTAAAATCATGTTGATTTTCTTGTGCAGTTCTTGCATTATGACTCTCATTGTTTCAGATATTGCAAAATCAACTAGGAAGATGAGATGTTTTATTTATATGGTTTTTATTTTACAACTTCCAGCAGTATCCAAGGTTATTATCGATTCCTAAATATTTGATTGCAAACAATATGCCAAGGATTGGATTTGTTTGAGGGTTGCCTTTTTCTTTCTCATGAGCTAGTCATATGGAGATTATTGTAAAGATTAATCTATCAGTTGCCTATTTTTGCTTCATGTTTGAATTATGGTTTTCTCTTTGTTTCGTTTGTATTTTAATTGTTCAATTTGAATTCACTCTTTTGGCTGTTAAGATTTGTATAACACACAATTCTTTCCCCATCTTTCAGGCTTGCTGTCAAGGCATGCAGAAGAAGTAATTCAGTGTCTCAGATAATGGAGTCAGTTAGGCTTCTTGTTTGTCTTATTTCACACATGCATGCTGAGTTATTGAAGCTACGAGTCCATGGTCCTCCCAATGGTAGAAATCATGCAAACAACATTTTATGGGACGCACAAAGTCTTGCACTTTCCATGATATGTGATGCTGTTACTGGAGTTGGATCTTCTATCCCAACAAACTTATGGCAAGCAATACTTGAGGTAAGTGAACATGTTTTCTTTGTTCTAATTGATCCCTGTATTGCCAATTTCTAGTCCTGAAACATGCTTACTTTTAACAGGTACTGAGGAAAGTGATGGACTACTTAGCTTCAAAGAACATGCTGCTGGAAAATGCTGTCATGTCGAGGTGCTTTTCTTTTCTCCTTAGTGTTTTTCAAAATGATGAAGAGGAATCCTGAAATGTGGCCTAACTTTGCAGACTTTTTACAAATCTTCTTAATTGCCTGCATTTTGTTCTTTTGGAGCCAAAAGGTTCGCTGGCAGGGCATGTACGTAGCCTCCCTGCTAGGATTTTTTTTTCTTTTTTCTTTTAAAGATAGATGTAGTTATTTGCCTCTTGATAACTTTCTTTGTAAATAAGGTTCCAGGTTTAGTGGCAACACTGCAATTGTTTCTTGTGTATGGCCTCCCTAGTAGATCTCCTTTACCCACTATGGTCAGTGAGTTGAAGGAAAAGACAGTCGTTGCTACTAATACAAGATCTGGGTTAGGTGAATCCAGTAAAAATGTTCCTGCTCCCTATAGACCACCACACTTGCGCAAGAAGGATGGTCCTAACCGACCAGACACTCAATATTCTTTAGATCAACCTTCAAATTGTGTTCTCGCATTATCAGATTCAGATCATAGTGACAGTGACGGTTCTGCTAAGCATATAGATCGCCACAGAAGCTCCAAAGTTAGATTGACTGCCCTTGTTTGTATACAGGTATTTTCTTTCTTCTCAATATTAATTGCATTCTTATTGACATAAAGAATTATGTTGCCTTGAGCCGTTAATAACTTCCACTTTTGGGATTTATGGAGCTGTTTTGCTCATCGTACAATATATTTAGGCTAAAATGTATTTGTATGAAAAATTATTTGAGCATGCTGATAAGGCTGTTAGGCTGTTCTCTACCCTGAATAAGTTTAACTACCCAAGCTGCTAGTGCTAGGTAAATGCCCATAATGGAAATTAACATAAACTAAGTCAAAATAAAAGAGATGATTTATTTGTTAGATAATGAGTCAATGACTTTGCAATACCTTCATCAGCATATCCTTAGTAGCTTCCTCAGGAAATCAGCATTTCTGCAAATTAAAATTATGATATATTTAAATTGAAGCGAGAGTTCCAGTAGAAGAAATATGAACACACTATTAATCTTATGGATTATTTGATTTTATTTTAACTGCAAACAAGTTCCAATGAATTCTGTGTATGTATTCTGTTGTTGTTATACACTGAAATTGTTAGAGCTCTTTGGTTGATGTAATTGTTGTTGTTCTAAGGATCTTTGTCATGCTGATTCAAAGTCACTTACATCTCTCTGGACAATTCTTTTACCTGAGAATGATGTTCTACAACCAAGGTTTTACACTTTATTTACATTAGGAAGCTGCATTGTTCTTCATTTTTCAGGGATGTTTACTATTCTTGGAATTTATACTTGTCCTTTTCCCCAGGAAGTATGACGCAAATCTCATGACATGCTTGCTTTTTGACCCCATAGTGAAGGTATGAGTCCCTGGGAATTGGCTGTTTCTTTTTCTGACATTAACTGGTCTTTCTTTTGATTTCTATTTACCTTTAAAAAGTATTGTAGCTTACAAATAGACAATTTTCTAAAGGCTTTTCTTATTAAGAAAATTTTCAGCATCAGCAGTGAAATTATTATTATTTATTTCTTGAACATATGTACATTCCACCTTTCCCTTTGTGTGCAAGTTGTTGAGTTATAAAGTAAACATATGCGCAACTAAAAGAGTGGATTACAAGTGCTCTTTACTTTGCTCTTTTGTATATAGTATGCTGGATTCTTCAAGTGATCCTTTAGTTGCTTGCATTTTCTTGTGTAACCCACATACCAGTTCATTGAGAGTCGTCTTTCTGTTCACAGGTGCGGATTGAAACAGCTACCATTTTGGCTAGCATGCTGGAGAAGCATTCGTTGACATTATCACAAGTAGCTGAATACAAAGAATCTCTGAAATGTGGATCTTTTACTACATTATCCAGTTCACTTGGCCAGAAGCTAATGCAATTGCATACAGGTTTCTAACTGATACTTATTTTCAAAATTTTTATATCTAAAATTTTAACATCAGTAATTGCACCCACTTTGGTTATATATTTTTTTCACTAAAATTTGGGCTATATTTCTTATTAAGTAATTTAATAGCAACGTCTTTATATTGACATTATTAATTAAAGTGATTTTTGTAGCACACATATTATAAACCAATTTTCTTCATTTTATTTCTGACAGCCTGACAGAACAACCACGGATATATCTATCAAACCACTCTCATTTCAGTGAGATTGTGGTTTACAGTTTTGATCCCACCAATATCAGGACATACGACTCCTTACATATTGGCAGATTTATTTTTCTTAAAAAAAATTCTGTTTATTGATGCCAGCTGCTATAGGCTGGTGGACCACTCAGCATGTATACTAGAATGATATTTTAATACTTGTTCTGGAAAATTAAGTTTTTTTTAGAACTTAATGAGTCTTGAACCCAAACCTCGATCCTCCCGTATAGAGCCCAATTACTTTAACCAGAGGGATGTACATTTTGTGTACTTGTGCTGGAAAATTAAGTTGATCTCAATAAAAGTGAAATGGAAAAAAATTGGATGCTTGTATATAATGTATAAATTAACAGGCATTGGTGGTTGTTTTATGTGCAGGTGTATTTTATCTTTTGCAGCATGAAGCTCACAATGGATTACTATCGACTTTGTTCAAAGTTATCTTGCTTCTGATATCTGCCACTCCGTATGATTCACACACCTTATTAACTATAATTTGCAGACCTTGTACTCTACAATAGAACTAGACAGTTTTTCTTCTTTTCCATTATTAGCTCGTGTTGATTTATGAATTCTATGCATTCCTTCAGTTTATTCAGGAAACATGATATTTTTCTGAATGTCAACAAATATTTGATGTCAGCACTGTCAGTAGCCACCTTACCTTCTTTTGTAGTTTGATTTTGCATTTCATTTTGTTTACTGTTTAACAGATACGGCCGAATGCCTCCTGAGCTATTGCCAACCACGATTGTGTCTCTACACTTAAAAATGAAGGAAGTTTTTTTGTCTAAAAATTCTAATATTGACCTGCTGGTATGTCTTAGTTTCTTTTCCTATAAAAAATGTTGTTGTTTCAGAAATTTTGGACTTATGATTTTTTTCTTCAGATCAGCGCTCTTAGTTGCTTGGGTGCATCATTTTCAAGATCCCCTCCTTCACTGCACGTTTTAAGATTTCTTGAAGAAGATGCCTCACAAGGTTAGCTTTCTTGTCTAAGGCAGGAGCATTAGAATTTAAGTTAATTTTCAGGGCTACAGTTTGGACCATCTGATGATAATATCTACATATCTTATAAGTCAATTTATTTTCTCTTCCTATATTATTCCATTATTTCTTTCTAACTTTTGTTCATTATTGGTTTACTTTCTGCATTCTCTGCCAATTCCAAGCAAATGCTTCTGAATCTTTCTGCAAAATTAACTATAGTAACTGCAGTTATTCTGTCTCAGATACTTCAAAGTGATGGATGATATATATATATATATATATATATATAATCTGAATGATTGATAGAGTCATCTAATGACTGATTTTTTCAGGTTCCTCGCACACCCAACAAGAGTCATCTCTGATTTTTCTTTTATTTAACCTAGCTGATAAGAGAAGACAACCAAGTGTTGTTTATGAGACCCTTCAGGTATATTGCCTCAATTCTTAACCATATTGTAGGGAGATAGTATCTGAAACAAATATGCTTAAATTATAACTATATGGTTAATTGTGTTAGCACTCATGCTTTCTGTCATTGTGTAGACCATCTCATAGTTTCAAAACTTCATTGACAACTTGAAATGTCCTCTATTTACATCAGCACTCCAAGCTTATGTGAACACTTTTTAATTTAAAGTATCAACCTTTTGGTTCAAATAACATACACACAATCACATTCTTCTTGAAGTTAATTTTTGATGGACCATTGTGCACAAACAATTAAATTTGTTATTGTTTTGTAGACCTTGAGAATGGTATCACACAACTACCCAAGGATAGGAACTAGATTATGGGGACAAGTTTCTGACACTGTTCAGGAACTTCTGCACATAGGGGGTCCCTATGGTTCTAGCTCTGATGTAGGTGTTGGTTCTTGCAAGGAAGAATTCAGCAAGGCTACAGGGGTGACTACAGAGAAGTGCATTATGGCTGCTGTCAAAGTAAGTTACACTGTTACTATCCTTGCAATCTACACTTGCATGTTCAAGTTTTCAGCTCAGCATATGGTGTAATGATGACTTTTTATGTACTACTGGAAGCATTTCTAGTTCTGAATTCTAATTTTTTAATCATCTTAATCAGAATACCAAGAAACACAGGGCATAGCTATTATGTTTCTTTTGGAATCTGTTTTAATACTTTTTAGTAGCTTCTTGCTCTGGAGTTGATCAAAGCACAGCCAGATTCCTTTTTCACTTTATTAAGTTTCGCATGCCTTTGGCCTCGCATCACTTTGCTCTGTGCTTCCTGAAACTCAAAATTCTGCCTATCACCTTCATGGAGTCAAGGGCCCAAGTTTCAAATCAGAAATTAGAAATTCAGGAACCACTGCCAGACTTCTTTTTATAGTGGAAAGCAAAAAATGAAATTCTGTAAAATATTCAAGAATTATCTAAGCTGGATATCTCACTGAAACCTTGAAAGATTGCATGAAATAGATGAAACCCTGAGACCTTGCTGCAGTGTGACACTCCTAATCTTAAGCCTTCTTAGTGCAATAGGTTTTCTGACTGTTTACAGTTTGTGATAAATGTATGCCTAAAAAAATTTCGCCTTGGAAGGATTGCAGTTACTGTTTCAGAAGATGCCCCTTTACTGGTGAAGGGCTGGCCAATACAGGCAAAAACTACTCCTGGCAATGTCTCTACATGACATCCATGGAAATATAGGAGAGCATATCCTAATTAACTTGTGTTTATTTGTTTCAATTTGTATGAAAACAAGAAAGCACCAAGTTGGATCTATAAAGAGAAGCAAAAGGAATTACTCTTTTAACCTTGCTGATTTTTATGGGTTGAATCTCTTGGTGAGTGGATCTCTAGTAAAGTCTTTAGAGTAGTTTGATAATACCTCTTTGTTATGATCATGAAGACTGATCAATATTAAATATAGGCTGATGGGTTAGCTTCCTCAGAATCTTACAAGAATATTAATGAAATCCTATGCTCATTTCACAGGATTTGGAGTAGAGCAACTAGGAAAAGTAATCTTTCTTTCTGCACGGACCTTCACCATATACGATATCTCCCACTAGGTGCATATATTATTCCACAATGATTCACGGGCATGTGTACTAACAATTCACAATGTTATGATTTACCTTGGACCACTAAAATCAATACCACAATTAGCAATTTTGGCATTCCATGCTATTCATGTAAATAAGTTGACTCCTTTCCCTTTCCTAGCTGTGTCGATTCTGATTGATTGTATAGATGTAACTATTACATTTACTACATCTATAAAACTTATTTCATCAACTTGTTCTTGAGACAGTACATAATTTTGGTTTGCTCAATTCAATTTTTCACTATCTTAATAAATTAAGCATTTGAAGTTTGTGAATTAGGTTCTTGATGAGTGCCTTCGTGCAGTCTCTGGATTCAAAGGAGTTGACGATTTCCAAGATTTGAGACTCCTTGATATCCAGCGTATCTCCGATTGTACCAGAAGCAAGAAGATTTCATCTGCACCTTCCCATGAACTTGATGGCCTAGACTTGTCAAATGAAGGTAGTGCTTCACATGGATCCAACTATTGGAATGAGGCAATTACAAACCTTCTACCTAAATTACTGCCGCATGCCTATCCCATGGTAAGTAATAGTATCTCCTAGTGGGGGAACCTTTCATCTAATTATACAATACCGTTATGATTTCTACACAGTTTTTAATATGTATGATGGATCGAACCTGGATAGGTATTTTTTTGTTCGTTTCTGTTTATTGCTCTACATTATTCTTATATTTGTTTGTTCCTCGTGCTACATGGTTTCTTCTATTGTCTACTTGGGTTGCTAACAGCTTCTTGGTGGATGTAAATATTGAATTTGGTGGACATTGATTTATGAGCATGCTGGATGATAACATCTTGAGCCAAGTTTGTGCTAGTAGATAGATTGACAACATAATCCATACTGCTCAGTCTTTTGGAAGATGCTTATCCCAGACTTGTATTTCTACTCATTCAGGTGAGGGCAGCATCACTTACATGCTTTGCTGGGATGACATCAGCTGTTTTCTCCTCTCTCACTGAAGACAAGCAAGATTTTGTTATATCTTCAATTGTATGCTGAAACTTGGAAACATGGAATGGATATTAGTTTGTCTCTTAGGCAACATTTTTAAATTTTCTTTTAACTACTTTAATCCATAGGTCACTGCAGCACTAACCGATGGAGTTCCATCTGTCAGAGCAAGTGCATGCCGAGCTATTGGGGTCCTAACATGTTTCTCAGAAGTTGTTTCTCGGTAAATCTTTCATGTATTTTACTGGGCACTTCGTATGAGTTTGATTGTTTTTTCATATTTTAGATCCACATGTTTTTTTTAGAACTTAGTGAGTCTTAAACCTAAGACCTCAAAAACCTCCTGTATAGAGTCCAATTACTCTCACCAGAGGGACGTACAATTGTGTACATTTTAGATCCAGATATATATTTAATATCTTTGAGTTTCACTTCTACAGGTCAACAGTGATCAGTGAATTTATAACCGCAGCTGATTATAACTCACATGATCCTTTAGCATTGGTACATTCCTCAACCATATCTATGTTTGTTCCTCAGAGATTTATGTTTTTGTGTTAATTCTTAACTTAGAAATACCAGTATTGTTTTATGTATCCTTTTCTTCATTCAGGTACGAATTACAGCCTCATGGGCCTTGGCAAATATATGTGATGCTCTTCGCCACAGAGAAAGTGACGTGAACATGGGAAGCTTTGAAGGTCAATAGAAAATCTGTCCTTACCACTAGCCTTATTTTTTGTTTATGCTTGGGAACCCAAATTCTTATATTTTACCTTTTGAATTCTCAAATGCAGATGAAAAAACACACTCTGATTCTACATCTCTTTTACTTGAAAGTGCTTTACGATTAACAAAGGATGGTGATAAGGTGAGATGATAGTATCCTAATATATTATATCCTATTGGCTTTAAGTGCATTCATTTCTTATGCTTCTTTTCCGTTTCCATGCATAGATTGAATTCTGACAGCTGCTTTTGTGTCACTGAAAAAGGTTTACTGTTTTTGGTTGGAATAAAGGCAAAATTTTGATGTCTAATACTTTTATATTTTCAGGTCTGTAGCTTAGTTGTAGGTCGATTAAAATTACATCATTCTAGTGTTACCTTTTCAGAAGTCAAATTGAAACTGATGATTTCCTGCCTTGGTCCATTCAGCTTTGTTTTGTTTCTGTCAAAATTTCTATCATCTATGCTGCTCTTCCTCAGAAATTTCGTGTCATCTATGTACAAAATGACTTGTTTAAGGAAAAATCAATTGTCTTAAATAATGGTATAGGACTGCTCACCAAACTATCCTCTTTATTCATTGTCCTCATATTGAGGTACCTGAGCAGAATATAGTATATTAATTAGTATTCCCATCTAAGATAGCTGTTTTTCAGATTAGTAAAAGAGCAGAATATTATATATATATATCAGCAGGAGCTCCTCTCCACTGTAAGTCATTGTTCCCTTCAACAAACATTAAAATGAGGATGAGCATGTTATTTTGCTCAACTGCTAGAATTTACTTGCGAATTATCTTTGTCTTTTCATTCCTAAAAATATATCTTGTCTTATAGATTAAATCAAATGCTGTAAGGGCTCTTGGGAACCTTTCAAGATTCATCAGTTTGACTCATCACTCTGCAGCTAAAAATCTGCCAAGGTACTTATGATTTTGTACCAATTCAACATCTTGTATATGTCTTGCTCTGTTTTCTTCGGTGTCCCTTTTCAGATGGTAGGAGTACCAGTTATTGCTTTCCACAAATTTTTGAAATGTGATGGTTGACAGTTCTAGCTTGCACAATGATGTGCATTTACTCTCATAGTTGTCACGATAGGGCCATGGGTTGAGCTCGGGTTCAAATATGGTTTCACCACTCTTATGTAGGAACATTATCCACGATGTGTAAACCCTCTTTGTCAACCAAATATCTTCGTTGTCAATTCATTTGCTGATGAGGCATGGTTTAGTTAAGTTTGGTCTTGCTCAGTGAATGCATGGAAAAAATGACTCTTTTTTTCTCTAAATCTCTGCAGTGCTTCAAAGTTGGACTCTAATAGAAATACCTATTGGCTTGAGAAAATGGTGCAAGCATTTCTTTCTTGCGTGACTACTGGAAATGTCAAGGTAATTTTCCACGTGTTTCTTGGTCAAAATTTTCTCTCAGAAATCTTAGAGCATGTTTGGTTGCTAAATTTTTTTACAATTTTTATATGGTAAAAATAAAAATAGATTTAGAAAAAACTATTTTTGGGTAAGAATTAGAATTTTTGGCAACCAAACATGCACTTAATCATTCTATAAAATATTCTTTGATTAATGCTTAGTGGCTCAGCTTTTTTCAGATGATAAGACTTAATGATAAATCAATGTGAAGCTTATCTGTTTTTTAAACTCAATATCTCAGTAATAATTACCCGAAGAAATAATTCTTAAAACATACAGTGATTTTTGTTAATTTTGCTCTTTTATGTTTCAGGTTCAATGGAATGTTTGTCATGCTTTAAGCAACTTATTCATGAATGAAACAATAAAGCTGCACGAAATGCCATGGTGAGATTCAATTTGTCGAATAAAAGGTTGTTTGGTTTGACACGCTAAAAACGTAGATGCTGCAAATGGGTCTTTAATTAATCTCTTTTTTTTTTTCAAAAATCGAACTACTTGGAGGCTAATACTTCAAATGGGCTTGTTTGCAGGCCCAACCAATTGAATTAATAGTGAAACAAACATGAACCTAGTCTTTTTCTTTTTTTCTTCTCCATCATTCTATGCCTTTGTTTGTAGTTTAAGGATGTTTTATGTTCTGATTATGAAACTGATTGTAGGGTATGCATCTTTTCCTTTGTTTCGGAAGTATTTTTCCTCTAGAAACTGAATTCAGTTATTTTGAGACTTATTTGCTCAGTTATCTATCATAAAACCTCTTCAATTTGTGTTGCAGGGCACCTACTGTTTACAGTATCCTTCTGTTACTCCTGCGGGACTCAACAAACTTTAAGATTAGGATCCATGCTGCTGTTGCTTTAGCTGTACCAGCATCAAGGCTTGGTTAGTGATAGTTCATCTTCGATGCTTACAATATTGTTGTTGATTACATTAGTACATTGTAATGGCAGAATGGAAGCAATATCATGCATTTATATTTTATCATAAGAATCCTACTTCCATGACTAGGTTCTACTGATTTTCTTCATTATGATTTCATAGTTGGATTTTCTACTGCTTTGGCACGAAAAACATGATAACATGATGGTTTCTGATAAAACAGAAAAGCATTAAATCCAAATTTAGCTTCAGCATCGCACCGAATCTCAAATTCAACTAGTGATGTAGAATGGTACTACGAGGGAGAAGAAGAATGGAAAAGGGGAAAGGACAAAGAAAAGAGGAGAGAAGTGAGGAAACAACAGAAGGATTGAGGGTTATGGGACAATAACTGATAACATTATTTTTTATATTTGACCCCTGTCATTTAGCTCTTGTTTCTTTCGTTAAGTTACTTTTAGTAACTATTCCTTAAAAAACTAATTCAGTTAACTAGCTCTTCTAGGAGACATGTCCTTGACATAGATCCATCTTATTTAGTTTGACCATGCAGATTATGGGAGCTCATTTGCCGATGTGGTTCAAAGTATAGAGCATGTGCGTGAATCGCTAGCTTCGGATCATTCTTCAATACCATCCAATTTCAAGTATAAAGACAATCTTGCAAAACAGGTCAGTTTTGTTATGCTTGATTGAAATCGTTCACGGAAATACTCAAAAAATTATATTTTGGCTCGATATTCTTTCTTCAGATGACTTTGACAACATTGCATGTGCTGGGCTTTGTTTCACCTAATGATGACCAAGGTCTGAGAGATTTCATCCTTAAGGTTGGCTGATTTTTTTTCAGTTATTTTTTTATTCCCTTTTAATTTATTCGGAACATTCATATAAATTAATGTCAGAATGAAGTTTGCTAGATATCTATTAATGACATTATTTTGTAAATTAATTCCTTCGTATATGCAGAAAGAGCGTCACTATAATGATTAAGACTCTGTTCGATTTTTTTTTTAAATTCATTCTATGCATAACAGCTATACATTGACTTGAAACAGTACACCATTGATGTCCCCAGAGTTATAGGAAAGTAATTGATCCTATGATAACTCTTGATGTGAAGGTGGAATATCACTTTTCAGCTGTGCTCTGACATGATTCTTATAGTTGGATTTTGGTATCACAATAACTGAACAATAAAGCTTCATAAGTATATGTTACATCTGAATGTGCAGTATGTTCCATTACAGTCCTTAAGTTAGCCCAAGTTCTTGCTCGAACAGTTGTTATTTACATATAGGTTGAACCAAAGTGTCGACTGAATATCCAATATATCCCAGCATGTGTTTAGATGTTTTTACGATGATCGATTGAAGTTGGTCAAAGAGTGGAATTAGGTCCGGTGGTCCGTGTTCTGATTTCCTATATAATGAGAAACTGCATAGTAGAGTACATATTTAATAAATGGGTTAATCTCCTGACTGTGCTCAGTATACTATAAAAATGATGTTTCTGAAACCATTGCCTCCTTTTGCAGTTTGGTAGTAGCTTGTACTTTTGTCCATCACTTGGCCTGGTTTATTACAATGATCTTTAGCCTGTATTTTTTGGCAATGTTATACTAACATCATGTTGCCTGTAACTCTTTGTAGAAAGCTCCTCTTTTAGAAGAGTGGTTCAAATTGCTGACTTCAACTTTGACAGAGGCTGATGATCAGCCACAAGCAACGGAATGCGTTTCTACTCAGAATGAGGATGTTTTGCCGTTCTATAAACCTGATAGGGCAATGTTATCGAGGGCCTTGAACTCTCTGCTTGATGTCTATAAAAGCAGCGGTAATCATGCTTTAGTGCAGAGATTTGAGAAACTAATGAACATTTTGTCGTAATCTGTCATCCATCCAGTAATCTTGTGGTGGCTACTGGAAGCTCGCAAGCTGCATGCCCATTCAGCAACCTTGTTAAATAAATGTTCCCGGGGCCTGCATTCTTCCACCAGAGAGCAACAATTTACTCAAATGACAGCTCACTCACATTCCCTAAATGCAAATATCGAAACTCCTGTATATCATCAGATCCCAGCGAGTGTGCTTTCTACTAAGTTGTATCTCGAACATGTATATCTCTTGGATGTAAGAAAAACCTTATCATTAATGTTTTTTTTTATGTACTGCAACGATGTATTCAGTTTCAGAATTTGCAGGCCAGCACCTTGAATGTAATAGCTGCATGCCATTCATAGCCGTGAATTTAATACCTGTAAGCTATAACTCAATTAGTAAGGACCTCGCATTCTTCATTTTGAGGGTTCAAGGAAAAGGTTAATGGAATTCTTTTTGAATAGATGCGCAGGACTGTGTGCAAAAGTCTGACAAATTGTTACGAGTACCTCAAGGCAATTATTAGCTTCTTCATTTTTTTTACAATATTGTATTCACTTCATCGATTAAAATAATGCAATATCATCCAAAAGGATTCTAAAAAAAAGACAAGAAAAGATAAACTTAGAAAGAAACATAATATAATTAAAAAAAACTTAAATTAGGGCACTACCTTCTTTGTGCGACTCGGGCATGACTTGCAAGGGTACACTAATGTAGCATGCCGCGTCCAACCCAGCATGCTACAAGATCGGTCGGCTCATTATTGCTCTGCCTGGCATGACAAGCATGGCTCGGTTGGCTCATTGCTCCGCTTGATACAGCCTGCGGCTCGCAGAGGAAGCATGTTAGGTCGGGCTCGGTACAGTCCAATCGGGGTACGGTCTGCTGAAAATTTGCTTTTCGAAATCGGTACTGTGGAAGTAAAACATACTAATCATTCCATCATCTGATATTATAGAAAAATATATATATTTTATATATACTATTTGTATCGTGCCGTGTTGGCCTGCGGGCTTGAACCTTGCAGCCTAGTGGCATGCTACAGGATCGGTCGGCTCATTACTTCGCCCGACACGGTAAGCATGGCCTGATCGGCTCATTGCTCTGCCTGGCATGGCAAACACGACCCGGTCGGCTCATTGCTCCACTCGATACGGCCTGCGGCCCGCAGAGGAAGCATGCCAGGTCGGACTCGGCACGATCCAATCGGGATGCGGCCTGTTGAAAATTAACTTTAAAAGCCGTGTGAAAGTAAAATATACTAATCATTTCACCATCTGATATTATAGAAAAATATATATATTATATATACTATTTGTGTCATACCGTGTCAACATGCGGACTTAAATCTTACGGCCTAGTGGTAATAGTATCATACCACTAGTGGCCTAAACCTATGCTCCGGGCCAAGCCCGAGTCACAGCTGATCCTCAAACCCTCAAAATAAGAGTATCTTTTGATCCCACGCTTTGATCAATCCTAACAATCTTGATTTGCTCTACGGTGTCAGCCAACAGCCACAGAGACTAATTGTTTTGTTAATCATACAATTTTGAGTCCGTTGCACCGTCGGGCCCGGCCGCACGCATTCATTAACAAAACAAAAAACATACAACCAGCGATGGAGATGGATCATGGAGCTCCGCTAGCTGCTGCTCATTCATCTCCTCCTCCTCCTCCTCCTCCTCCTCCTCCTCCTGTTGGTAGTTAGCTAATTGTGGCATCACCCACCACCATTTCCCCGCAGACTTCACCATTTCCCTCTTCCTCCTCCTCCTCATCCATCCTCCGTTCCATCTCCCTCTTCAATCTCTGCAGGCTCCATACCCGGATCAGTGATGAGCGCCTGTCCTCTGCTGGTGGCGACGGCAGGATGCACGGTGGATCCGTCACGATCGATGCTTTCTTCTCGACCGGTATCCCTCCTTCCCCCCCCCCCTCTCTCTCTTGCACCGACCTTTTCTTCGTCTTCTGATTCGTCGATCGTCGGTGTTTTTCTTGGTCTTGGGTGGGAGAAGTGAATGAAGGTGTGGATGAGATGATCAGGTTCTCGGCCAACGAGCCCACCGTGGGGCTCTTCTTCGTCCAGCAGCACGCGCAAACCTCCATGCCCTACCTCCTCGACATCAACGTAGGTATCGCTGTTTCTTTCCCCTAACCCTAATCGAACATTTTCCTAACTTTGTTCTTCTTTTGGCTAGGGTTTTAGATTTTTTACGGCTTTCGAGACCTTATTGAATGCACCAGAACGTAAATTTATCAAATCAACTCTAGCGTGCGTACTGTGTACAAAGTATACACCACTCTAGTTAGAGTAATTGAGCTCGGAAGGATCATGAGGTCTTGGGTTCAAGACTCATTAAGTTCTAAAAAAAACTCTAGCGTGCGTATTTCTTTCTCCATCGCGATCGATCGCAAATTTGATCTAACTCGATCTTTACATCATAGGTAGTGCCGATGTATGACAAATAATTGTAACCGTGGTAGGTAGTGCCGATGTATGACAAATAATTGTAACCGTGGACTCATCATGCTCGTCCTTTGACAAGGATATCTATCACCTTGTGGCATTCGTGAGTTTTCAAGTTTCCAACTGTTAAGTCTTGCATATCATTTGCAGCACGTGTTACTCCAGGGTTACTTTGGATATTTTGGGTCTTTGTTTGAAATTTGGTTTCTCTATTGCATAAGCTCAAAATATGCATTTGACACAAGCTGTACTGAGAAGTTGGCCTACTTGTATTGAAGTGCTGAGATAAAACTAAAAAACACTTGCTATGTGAAAGTAGAGTTGAAATCCTAGGTGTTTTTGACAGGTTACGGTAATCTTAGAGTGTTCTTCTGAAATTGGATATTTTTCCCTTATTTCGTCAGCTAAATTAAGGGCATCTTATCATGCTGCTATGTTTTAATTATTTGTATAGTAATTTTCTGTCCACAAGCTTCATAAAATCTAGTTACTGAGAAATCTCAGTCGTTCACCGTATTGGAAAAAATGTTACTGAATGTGTTATTTAGGACAAGGTCGGGGCAAAGATTCATGAAGTAACCTTGGAGACGGAAGATACAAAAGATTCTATTTGTTCAATAAGTACAATGAGAGAACATGGCCTTCTCATTGCTGAGGCGATGGTTAAGGACATAAATAAATCTCTAGATATCTTGTCAGCATCCCAATCTAAGAGATGGTACGGTTCTATAACTATATTTTGTTGTTATAAATGATATTTTTTTTAATCTTTTTCAATTTCATTTTTTTCTTATACCTATGCATATGGGTACTTGTATTTGTGGTTGTTTATGAGTAGCTAATAGGACTTGTAAGTAACTTAGCACGCAGCCAGGATCTTAATCTGGTAACAAACTTGTGAAACGTAACTTCATTTGCTTTCTTTCGATAGCCTCACCTCGCCCATCTGATCTCTTTACTGCATGATATAATGGACAGAAGCAACTTGGGTAACACCAATGTTCCTTACCAACTTGTTCGACGCCATCAACATGAGATATTCTAGTAGAGTATGACTTGGTGGCTTTTACAGGGATAAGCTTGCATGTAGTTCCCCTTGAATGTTAGTATAAATTATAGGAAGAGTTTTCAGTTTTTGATGATTCTACAAAGCAAGTTCAGCACTGCACTATTGGTTCCACATTGTGATGAGTAACACCAACACACTACGCTTAATTCCTGGTCTCCTTGTTTTCTTATGTATAATCTGTCTTGAATTTTAGACATGCTTCCATCATCTATGAATATTAAGGGCTGCGAGAAAAGTTGTCCACTGCGCATGTGTTCTCATATATGATTTTGGATCTTGAAAAACAGCATTTAGCTGCTGGTGCTTAATGTGTTTGTTAATCATGCTTGGAGAGCAGTAGATTTGCATTCATAGGTAGTGTAGTTCCTTTATTTTTCATCACTGTATAATCGTGTACTGCATTCCGCAGCTCATGCTTTTTGGATATCTCCCTGGAGTAGCATAACATTATTGCTTTCCAGATATATATAATGTTGCTGTAAAGATAGTGTTGGAATGCACTTACGATGATCTTTTTTTTTTTTTTGCGTGCAGGTCAGTCGGATCCCCCAGTTCAGGTGCTCAGATAAGTAAGGCAGCCCTGCAGGACTCTTCCAGCTCTGGCACCCAGAGCGATGAGCATGGAGGAAGCAGTCGTAGTTATTTTTCGACTGTTTTCAGCCCCGCAAAGCTGAAGGCTGGATTTAGATGGCCCCAGACCGATACGAGGGCAGTAGGCACCAAGAGCGATCATTCGACATCTGCAACACCATCTCCAGCAGCTGGGTATGCTCTTCTGCCGACTACCGTGGATGCAGAAAGCGATGCTTTGCCTTTGGCTAACCGCCCTTCGGATGATCAGTCCGTACTCCCAGATGAAGTTTTGTATGCTTGCGACATGTCGTCCGTGCTGGAGGATTACGACACCTTCAGAGCTGAACGAGAGGCTAAATATGTGGAGTGGCTTGGGGAGCCCGAGAACAGCAGCAAGTGCGATGAAGGCATCGACTGATGAATGCTCTTCTCATTCTACCGGCCGTTTGATCTTGCAGTCTTTTTCTTTAGTCGTGTAATTAATTATATCGACGCAGTTTGCTCGGCAGCTGTGTGAATTCTGTTACCATTCTTCCGCCCGGAATCCACGGGCAACTTTTAGTTTTCTGTTTCTGAGTAATAAACAATTCTCCAGTGTTGACCAAAAAAACCTTAAAAGAAGCTTAATAGACGGTTCTCATCTTACGGACTGTGATTAAAACCGGAAATCCTGCAGCTATGCTACCTTATTATTATTCGAGAATCAACCGGAGACTACAAATGGAATGGCGGCGGACTCAACGCTAACCGATTCTTTATCAATAAATACATTGAACCGAACAAGTTCAAAAGAAAAAACATTGCACAGAAATATATGCCACAATTAGCCTTTTGCATATTACATTACTCACCACAGAATTGGCTAACAGCACCGAGAGCAACCCTAAGCTTAAATAAATGGAAAGGCAAAGGCCGATGTCGTTTCGCTCCCACTGGGTCGGAATCAGAAACGCAATTGCAACAGGCATGCAAAATGATCTCAGCTTTGCAAGTGTGCATGCTAGACAAAGTATCTTCCTTCTCATCCTCAATACGATGCCCATGCTGGTACTCCAAACCTTGCAACATCCGGAGACAAATTTGTGGGAGTTGTGCTGTGATCAAACAAGCCAAACTTGTGAAGGAGCCTATTGATCATCTTCCCAGATATATAGGAAAGAGCAGATGATGATACGCCAAGGCTCAGGTAGTAGAATGAAGTTTTAAGGTAAGCTCTTTGTGGCCTGATATGGGCCTTCCCAATAGCCAGCAGGGCAATGCATAGAAGAGATGCTGCAGCAACAGCTATGAGCTTGTACTCCTTATCGTCGCTCTTCCTGAATGAGAAACCATAAATCACGGGAGGCAGTAAGCCGGTTAGAATATAGGATGTTATTGCAACAGCAAAATGCAGGCGGAAATTTGCTCTTCGGCCAAGCAGTGCCCAGTAACGACCAACTTGTTCGTTCTTCTGTTCAGTAGCCTCATCTTGAGCAGCTTTGAGCTCAAAAAGCTGTAAAAGAAGTGTTCATGATAAATATAAGGAATCATGAATTTATCAAGGAAAAAATATTTGTCTACTTTATAAATCTGACATCATTTCTGGGAAGTAATTTAGGCAGATAAAAATACTCTAGACATGGAGACACTCATTCTTAAATAAGAATCCAAAAGAAAACTTCACCTAGATTCAACTTACTTCGTGAATGATTAAGAGAAATCCACCGATAAAATTCGCCAACCCCATAGCAACGGTGGTTACTGCAAAAGAAATTAATCATTGTAATAAAATCAACAACAGTTACTTCTTGTCCAGGTTATGAGGATCATATTCTGGAATCGTGATAAGGATTTTGATCTGAAACGTACAAGTTGAAGCCTCAGAACCAGCTGCTGATGACACAACACACAGGCTGATAATTGATTCAGTCAGACCTCCATATCCGATACTTTTAAGTGCATCCCAACTGATCATTTCAGCGTCTCTTCCAATTTGATCAGCTACGTCAATCTGAACATCTGCATGTGATAACACAACAGTAGTAGTTGCTCCGGAACCTTGAATTATCTGGTCATTTTGAGAAATTATTTGAGTAGCATCAACTTCTGCAAAACACAAACAAAAACATAGAGAAGCTTGTCACTTCAGCTTAAGTTCAAAGCATGGAAAATTACTTGTTCCATAAAGCTAAAAACACTGAACAGAGCTGACTTGATTAATTAAGGACAAACAACCTAAGCTTTTCACTGTAAAACCCTGGCAGATTAAAAGATCCAGACTATGAGCGCATGCTTCAAGTGGAACTAACACTCAGCATCAAAGTTATTATGGTTCAGTAAAAGAGTTGACAGAAGGCTTGGATAGGCATATATTGCATAAATGCATACTACTGTCCTTAATAGAGCTTTATCCAAGCATACAACCAATAAAGAATGTCTTGTGACACCGGCAGAGAAAGAATGTGTATCATACATTTGCATATAAAGCATCACAGAATTTGTTAAGATATCAGACCTGCAATGTTATTTTCTGGGAAAGAAGAATTCTGGCAAGGTTGTGCATCCCCGGACAACATTGGTGTTTCCCTAGTTTGTAAGATTTCTGTGGTCGATGAAGCTCCTGCACATACATAGCAAAATGTAATATCACTTTAAGACATGATGAACATTCTAACCTTACAATTAGCTGATTTTAAAGCCATGGAAGAAGACCTCACTAAATCTGGCATTACTATAGGATTCTTATGAACGTAACTAAGTCAGCTAAAAGTGAAATTGTCTTCTACGTTTTCCCTAGTACAGAAATTTCTTCCTGGCACGTATATTCTTTTCTTTTAAGTTTTTTGATAAAACAAAGACTGTGAAAACCGTACACAAAGTGTACATCCCTCTGGTTAGAGTAATTGGGCTCTATATGGGAGGATCATAAGGTCTTGGGTTCAAGACTCATTAAGTTCCTAAAAAAAAAAGACTGTGATCTTACAGAACAAAGGCCAACTAGAAAAGTTACAAAGCATAAGTCAACTGGCAATGTTTAGAGAGAACATCCGGAGAACTTTGAGCTTAGTGAAAAGACAAGTGAGTGCAGAAGCTGGTCGAAACATAAAACTTAAAAAGTAGAAATACTAAATACCATATCCAAAATAAAGCTTATGCCATGTTTATTGGATACCTACCAGCATGATGTTTATGTCACTATAAATATAGAATCCTCAATTAATAAGAGTCATTTGCCCATCTGAATATGAATATTCATAACTACCTTAAATAGGGTTTTGCAGGGAACAAGCTTTAATAAGAAATGAAGTTTATGTATAAATATGTTGATCATAACCAAAATGCACAGTATTTATCTCCATGCATTTTAACACTGGCGAGAAATGGAAAAGCCTGTCAATCTCCATATATATGATCGTCACACAATCAATTGATTATTACAACTCTGTATAGTAATGAAAAAAGACTAGGCAGCCATGATGATGGAGATCCTCAAAATGCATATTTTGGTAAAGTGAAGTATCTCTTACAGTACTTCATTTCTCAAGCTAATTTGACTCTTTTAATAAAATCATATGATTATAGATGTCTGGGACTGTAATCATCTAAGCAAATATTTTGTTAGATATCAACAAATATAATTGGATGATTATTTGATGAAAGGAATTTCCTGTCAGAAGCATATTCCAGAAGAACATTGGTCATGATATTAGACCCACCTGTTTATATTCTGATATTAGTATTACTTAATTCATTAAGGATAACAAACCTATGTCATTTACTTGAGAGATTACTTGACTTTCCAGCACAGTAATGGAAGGTGAACTTTTCTTCTCTTGTTGCACCAAGTCATGAACTCCACTGGCAGTGCTATAAGTTTCACTGGGCTTGGATGTTCCTAAAAATATTAAGATGCTGTAAATCACTGAGCTTAAAGTTTTATAAAAGAAAAGGGTATCCATGTCAGATTCACTGGATTTACCAGCATGATGTTTTCTAGATATGATATGTCACTACTAATATAGAAACCACAAATAACAAGAGTCAGATGCCTATCCGAATATAAATAATCTGATTATTTTGCATTTGTAATTGGTGAACAAGTTTCAGTAAGAAACAATATTTATGTATATATGTTTTTCTGAAGAAAAAATTATGTATATATATGTTATTTTAAAATATATTATGTATATATATGTTGATCATAACTAAAATGTACAATATTCATCTCCATGCATTTTGACATTAGTAGGAAAGGGTAAAGTGTTCTGTCAATCTCCATATCCAATAGGATTGACACACTAGAAATAATCAATTAACTATTACAACTCTGTATATAATAATGAAAATAACTACGAACCACGATGGTAGAGAGCCACAAGAATGCTTTTTTTTGGGTAAAATGAAGTATTTTGTAAATCTCTTATAGTACTCCATTTCTCAAGCTATTTCCTGTCAGAAGCAGTTGCGTATTTCAGGAGAACATTGGTAATGATTATAGAACTACCTATTTATATTATGATGTTAGCATTATTCGTTAAAGAGTAACAAACCTATGCCATTCATTTGAGATATAACTTGACTTTTGAGCATGGCTACGGGTGGAAAATTTTTCTTCTCTTGTTGTTCTGAGTCATGAACTCCACTGGCAGCACCACAAGATTCACTGGGCTTGGATGTTCCTAACCATATTGACATGATGTAAATCACTGGGTTTAAAGTTTTAGGACCAGACAGGTACAAGATCAACTCCAGTTATCATCAGTAAAGCAAGTATCATGAGCAATAACAACATATCCAGGTGTGTTTTCAATTAAGTATATGATAACAGCAAAGTGGTAATCCTAACTTCAAACAATTGTGGTGAAATGGCAACAGCTATTAAAGAACATGGATGGTGACAAAATCTACATGATCAAGAAATGAGATTTCAGAACATAAAACTTGTGAGAGAGAAAAAAAAATACTATAGGGCCAATGGTGGAATTAACTGAAGATAACTGGGTAGACCAACTCTAGATTCAGAAAATGGAAAAAATAGCCTATATTAGTCACAGTTTCATCAACAAATTTGTACACCAAAAACTGTGAATTTGTAAGCATAGTGACAAACTTTCCTACAAAGAAAAGAAAAGGTATTTTTTGGTAGCAGGAAACCAAGTAATGCAAACCTTGATCAACTTTGGCTCTTTAGAATATACCCTATTTGCTAGCAGAATCGACACTAGCCATAATTGTATGCTTTGCGACTTCAACAAGTTTGCAAGTATAACAGAGCTAAAAAGTTGAGGACATTAGTGCAGATAACAGCACATATTCACATGAAATACAATCATAAACAAATGGAGTAGATCTCCAACCTGGCTCACTTCCTTTGTTTTTGCTTTTATCCACTTTAAATATAGATGAAATCCAGCTTATTTTCTTGTCAGGCAATTGCTCGGAACTTTGCACATGATTTTCCTTTCCTTTCTCAAATAAGTAGAACAACTTAAAACCAGACTCTGTTCAAAAAATGAAGAGAATAACCACTATGTAAACTTAAGAGACCAAAATTCCCTGCAATTCAAAAATGCAATAACTTAAAACATGAATGGCCTGTAAGTAATAATTTCTTGCTCATCATGCCCATCTTGCAAGTGCAATTCTGGCACAGCATTAAGCACAAGATGAAGAATCTACCCTGAAAACTACATGCAAGAACATCTGAAGAATGGCAAGCGGGAAGACCTTCCGGCAGCCAACAGCACAGTGAGCCACTCCCAACTTTTTAAATGCTTTGTCAAGCATTATGCAGCAGTACTTCTAATAAAAAAAGGTGAAAGCAGAAGAAGGGCACACCTGTTGGAATGAAAAAGCTAAAACATGATAAGCATCTGAATATATCAGGCTCTTGTGCATCGCTTAGATTTGTCATTTCACCAGATGCTGCTTCAGTATCCAATTTCTCAGCACCATAATGTTCTTCATGCACTCTTTTGAATGGTGGATCACGTTGAGTTTGTCTCACTGACCTTTTTCTCTTACGTAAAATCACTCTTTTTGTTATGCATGAATGACAATTAGGACAATACAAATCATGAGTATCTTGTTCCTCTAATACCCTCTCGACATCAAATCCTACATCATTTGGCCCACTCCATTTTGTTACTGAAGTCTGTTCATCTACCATTATTTCATCGTCATTTGTTGTAATTCCATTGCTCCCCATCTTTTGTCGGTTTGATCCATTTTCTACTTTTGAATTCTTTAAGATATGACTTACTTCTTCAGCTGCTGTATCATTATATTCACTGGTCATGTTTTTGAAACTTGATTTTCCATTTGTAAGTTCCTCACAATTTACAGTATGGTCATCCATTTGTAGCTTCACATTGCTGGTATCATCTTCAACTAAAGCTTGGTCTGCCACATAAAGTATGCTAAAGTTTGTTAGTTTTGCTGTTTCAAGTAACAAGCAACAAAGCATACAGATAAACAAACAACAAAATTGATGCAATATGAAGACCACGAAAAATCAGATTTCTACAAATAGCAGGAAAAATCATCGAACGACAGATAATTTTGGCATTAGCAAGCATCAAATAGTGAATTTTCTGACTATTTACTTTTTGGATGAGTTGAAACAATCGTGGGGACACTGTTATTTGCTTGCACAAAGTTGACAATACGAACTTAATATACCTTTACTTGAAAAACTATATCATGATTCAAGCAGTTTTGAAGATTTGATATCCATCACTGCTTGAGAACAGCCTTCATGCTGAATAAAATGTATAGCAGGACCAGTGTACTGGCAGGTCCAAGTGCAATGACAACACTTCCATACTCCTTCAGCCAAAGAAATAGAGAAGTAATTGTATGTCCCCGACCAAAAAAGAAGACTATACAAGAATGAAAACTTCAACAATGTAAGACATCATGTGATCTATGTCAGAGCCTTTGGGGCATGAAAATAGTTATATAGACAAAGTCAGCAGAGCTATGATTGCCCTGATTATTATCAAAGCTAAAATTCCTCCTTATGTAACAACCATAACCATTCACCTCAGTCTAACAAAGCCCTTGCATTAGTAAGAAAGAGGAAGAAAACATCTATGAGCTGCCTATAAGCAATCAGCCATAAGCTTATATATTTTAGATCTCTTATATACATATATAATTTTCCTAAAAGAATATTCAAAAATACCGAATCATTCCTTGATGGATAATCTTGCAATTTCGACTTCATTGAAGAAAAGTTGAATGATATTACCCTAGTAATGGGGATTTTGATATTAGTGATGCCAATGGATACTGCAGCAGCTGTTACATAAATAGACAAATGCTGCAGCGCTAATAACCAGTAAATTGCAATATATTCTTGATGCCAAGCAAAGTGAATATTGCAATTTTTGGATTTTTATATAGTTTACAAATTAAATATTTAGATAGTCTTGAATAGAAGATAGACTACCTAGATGATGAATCATAGATCAATAGAGGCGGCACAATCTATTTATTGCATTTTAAGTTTAGCAGCAATTGCAGCATCTAACAAAATATTTATGGATAAATTTACACATGTCAATGAAAGTAAACAATAAGTTGGCGGTTTCTAATTCATACTTAGTAAATCCTGACATTTTTCTTGAATGTCTATCTCCAATGATATATTGTATCCATTGCTAACATGATGCCATGAACACCGTACTTCGGCTTGATAACATTCAATTTTATCTCCCAGACTTTACTTGTGAATATCAAACTTCAAATGTTTAAGGAGGTTAGGAGCATTTGATCAAATTTATTGTAGGAATCATGCAGTTGACCCTGCTAAGTTATACACACACACACAAAGAAGAAAAAAAGAAAAAGAGCATAGTGAAGAACCTACTTTCTTATTTGGATAATTACCATCTCAAGTCAAACAGTCCCTCCTGAAGTTTGTGCATATTCTTCTGGCATCCAATCACTTCATAGGATTTTGATATATAAAATATCTAAAGTTGTCAACCTCGACCCTAACAGCTTGGATGTTTTCCTTCCTTTTGATAAACACCTAACTGGTTGATAATAACTGCCAATTGCAGATTCATTAAACATTGACTTATAAGTCATGTTGAATGCAAAAGAAAATAACATTCACCTAGCAGCATTACTTTCAGTAGTTGTTGCATCATGGGGGTGAAAAAGAGAGGTTTGTAATTGAGGAACTAATGTAAAGACCGTTAAGCCAAGTCAAAGCAAAAAAGGAAGCATATTTCAGTCATGTGTTAATCGAGTAATCGTAGGCAAAGGAGACGCTTCTGGTGGCGAGCACCGCCATTTCAGGAGGAACCAAAAGAATACAGAGTCTCAGTAAACCAATGGATCTGCCCATAAAAGACATTTCAAAAAGAATGCTAGGGGCAACTGGATTTTGATTAAATTCCTAAAATTCAAAGGATGAGGCAAATACAAGGGTGCGACTCTCTGATGGTGTTGACCTGAAGCGAAGACCGCAACATCAAGAAGAAAGGGCCAAAGGAACCAAGAGAAAGTCTCTATCTGACGCGAGGAAGAAAACCCTAAATTAGCGGTAAACCATTCTTTAGTGAAGATACAAAAGAAGAAAAAGCTACTGAACCCCATCTTAAAGATGATGTTCTTGGCATCATGAAAAGAGATTCCATCGAACAGGGAGACACACAGCATAAACTAGAATCGTCGTTCCTGTTGGAATTACATTTCGAAGAACAAGAAATCTTAACTCGAACGAACGAACGAAAAGAGATGGGAAAAAAAGGCAGAAGAAGAACACTGGACGGGACATTCTGCATTCGCGAAAGTACGAGGATATTTAAGTCATTTGATGATTCCAATGATTCATCCAAAAAGCACATGAAAATGGATGGAAAAAAAAAACCACCCGAGTCTCGAGAGGCAAAACGATGCCGGAGTTGGAAGCACGAACCATGGTCGGCATCGAGACAGACGCTCCTTCGGTCGGCTTCTCCGCCGCCCCCCTCCGCCACCTTCTCTTCTGCCATCCATGAGCGCCCCTCGCCGTCGGTTTCCTCCCCTCGATTCGAGCTCTTGCCCCGTTGCCGCCGCCGCCGCGTTGCCTCGAGCTCACTTCTTTCTTCCACCACCAGCTCTTCCCTCTCTATCTCCATCTCCATCGCTCTCTCCACCACCACCAACTCCTCCTTCGAACGCTGCTTTATTTCAAAGTCAAACAACCAACAACCTAATAGCAAAAAAAGCAAATGACGGAAGAAACAAGTTTCGAGTTTGTCTGCATATATATATATATAATGTGCAGAATGCTTGCTCTGTGCGGGTGTTGAACGAACCTGAAGACCTCCTCATTAATAACTAAATCGTCATCTTGCAGACGGATTGAATTAGAATTATCTAACCAGTTCTTTCTCCGTATATATTAAACTTATCTTCCAGGACACGAAGCATCGACTAGTTGGAAAATTTAATGCGCGATGAGGAGTTGAGGTTGAAGACAGCGTGAGGTCTTCTTACTTGCTCTAAATTATAATACGCGTCTAAGCTGGCTGTCACGCATCTCTTTACAGCCGCCAACAGAAGTAGATTAAATCTGCAACCCAGAGCTTCCAAACACCATGAACCTTCATAACTGACGGTCGATGCCCACAGCATGACAGCTCAAGAAGACAAATCTGCAGCAGGATCCATCGATCATGCAGGCGGCAGACCAACGAACAAGTTCCTGGGCCTGATGGACTCGAGATTTGACCCTGCACCACTGCAGACATGGAGAGCACGAATCTGCAGTGGGTGGTGCATGCACTCACCGGCTCCGAGTTCATGGGGGGCGACGTGCGGAGAGCGAAGGCTCTGAGAATTAATTATATGTTTCAGTAAATAATAGAGAGTTTGACGTGAGAAGTCGTCACGATCATCTAATCTGCTTGATTACAGTGGGATCAGTTTTGCTAATCTCAGTTACTACAATTGATTAATTCAGGAGCAAGATTGGGCTTCATTTGCCGATCGTTCGATTAAAATTTTGGCTATCAAAGTACATAACGTGGTATACACAAACTTGTTCTTTTATGTTGGAGGGTTTCCTTTTTTTTTAAGGATTTAACTTGACGTCAACTCAACCAAACTTTTTTTAGAGTCAGTGTGACCTGCGTTGGACGTCTCCTTGTTCGTATATAACGAGAACGCTTTGCTCATCTCTGTCCCGTATTTAACGAGATAAAAAAAAACTCAAATCCAGACTACGATCCCTCTTCGCTTATTAATTCTCTTTCAAAAAATATATACGCTCTCCTCCTCGATCTCATGGAGCTTGCGCTGCCTCCCAGAGCTGCCACGCCGAAGCTCCGGCGGCTGGGAAAAGATCAAGCATCGGTCGGCTCCGACGACAAGGTTCGTCGATGCTCCCAAGTTTCCTGCATGTTCATCGTTCTGCTCTTCCTCAACATCTGGTGCACCTTCCTCTTCGTACACTCCTTCCACCTGTGCATCTCCTCCGGCAAGATCGACCTTTACTGCATCTCCATGAGCACCCGTGCACGCGCGGCGGATCAGCCCGTCGAGCTCCTGAGCGGTAGCACCATCATCGACCGGCTGACCGACGTCCGGGCGCACGCGCTCGCCGAACCCTCGCAGGTCCAAGGTCGAAAGCAGGAACCGGTCGAGCTGAAGGTCGCCGCCGCACCGCTCCACGAGGGGAAGGCGGTCGAACACCAAAGGCGGGACAAGGTCGACGGCCTTACGTCCGCGAAAAGCCAGATGGACGTCCTCCGGTCGTGGGCGTCGAAGACTGCCCACGCGACGAGCACTCCGAGTGAAAGCTGCGACGGCCGCGGGATCTTCGTTTACCAACTCCCCACCAAATTCAACACGGATATTTTCGCTCACTGCAGCGATCTCCTGCCGTGGACGAACCTCTGCGAGTTCTTCGCCAACGACGCCATGGGCGAGAAGGTCCCGGAGCTGGGAAAACGGTGGCACCGCAGCCACCAGTACTTCCTCGAGCCCATCTTCCACTCCCGGATCTCCAACCATCCTTGCCGAGTCTACGACCAGAACGCAGCCAGGCTCTTCTACGTCCCCTTCTACGCCGGCCTCGATGTCTTGCGGTGGCACTTCACGAACGTATCGGCGGAGGTGAAGGACGCCCTGGGGGCCGAGCTCGTCAGGTGGCTGGCAGCCCAGCCGTCGTGGAGGAGGAACTCCGGCGCCGACCACATGTTCGTGCTCGGGAAGATCTCGTGGGACTTCCGGAGGGCCAACGACGACGACCACGGCGCGTGGGGCAGCAACTTTTTGTTGCTCGACGAAATGCGCGGCCCGTACAAGTTCCTGATCGAGCGCCACCCGTGGGAGCTCAGCGAGGTCGGCGTGCCGCACCCGACGCACTTCCACCCGCACGATGACGACGACATCACCTCCTGGCAGCTGCGGCTCAGCAGCGCGCAACGCAAGAACCTCGCCAGCTTCGCCGGAGCCACGCGGGATTTGGCGGCGGGGAGCATAAGGTCCGTGCTGATAGAGCAGTGCACATCCAGCGGCGGTGACTGCCGCTTCCTCGACTGTAGCGGCGGCAGCTGCATGAGGCCGGAGGCGGTGGTCGGACTGTTCATGGAGTCGGAGTTCTGCCTGCAGCCCCCGGGGGACAGCGCGACGAGGAAGTCGGTGTTCGATAGCTTGGTGTCCGGCTGCATTCCGGTGCTCTTCAATCCCTTCACGGCATACTACCAATACCCGTGGCACCTACCGGAGGATCACCGGAAGTACTCAGTGTTCATTGAGGAGGAAGAGGTGAAGGAGGGGAAGGCGAACGTGATGGAGAGGTTGAGGAAGATCCCTGCAGAAGAGAGGGAGGAGATGAGGAGGTATATAGTGCACCAGATAATGCCCGGACTGGTTTATGGGGATTCTACTGCAAGGTTTGTGAGATTCCGCGATGCTTTCGACATAGTGGTGGATAATATGATTGAGAAAGTTATTAGAAGTTCAGGATGAAGACTAATCGATCCTGTAGAATCCTTCTATACTTCAAATTATGGATTTAATACTATTATGTTTCAGAGCTAATCTTAGTTTACTGATTAAGCAATCGATCGATTGATTCAGAGAATATGACTGAACTGTACGTGTCGACACGTCTATTAATTTGTTCCCCATCCCATCGAATGCTTGAAGAATATTTCCCGTGCTAATTTTAAAACAGGGGATGGATGTTTTATTGCAGTCAAACTGGAAACAGAGACAACATTTCAATCCGTGATGCCGGCACATGTGTCATCAACATTGAAATTTATGTGTATGATTGCTGCTGCTGAGTCATCTTCTTCCCCGGGATGATACGAGCTTCCAAAGGATTCTTCACGACGACGGTGAACTCCAGCTTCTCAGCCAGGTCCACCTCCTCGCCCTCCACTGCCTTCCACTCAAACTCCCTGTCATATGATTTGTAGCACCAGTATCTAAGTACCATGAGTTAAAAACAATTGCTTTAGAATTTGTACCTTGTACGAGTACTACACTCTCATCAACCTCTTCTTCTACGGTTATTAATATTGCATGATTGCTCAAAGCTGCTTGATTTTCTTTATCATCATTGGTTTCAGCCAAGTAGATAACTTCCTCCTTCCTGCATTTTGATGCAAAGTGACTAAATCACTTACAATTGAAACACTTGATATGAGATTTATCTCTCTTGGACTTTTCTTGATATGTGGATGAGCTGCTGCCCTGACCTCTATCAGAGCACCCATCAACATGTCCTCTGCCATGTCCACAGCTTCTTCCCCTCCTGCTACTGCGACCACATCCATGCCCATAAACTCCGTAATTTCTGCGAACCTTGGCCTCCCATTCTGTCCGGGTGAGCAAAACTTAGTTTTCAGCTGCATGCATGGATGATTGAAGTCGCACTTCATACGTTTTTAAAGCACCTACCACGTAGTCCATCGTCATCATTTGTATGTTGCCAAATTGTTCCAAGTTCCAGGCTATAGGATCGAACTTGGATGGCACATAACGAAGGAGTTTCTCACAACTTGTTGCTCTTTCACATTTTATCCAATATTCCTCATTTCCATGATGATTGAGGAGAGTCGATTGACGTACTCATCGATCGTCTCAGAATTTGACATGTGCAACCTCTCAAATTTCCCACGAAGTTAATTCATCTTTGCATCCTGGAATTTCTCGTTGCCCATATGGAGACTCTTTAGAATATCCCAGGTTTCCTTCGCTGTCCTCTTATCAGTGACAAGTATTAAGAGTTCATCCCTTAATGCATGATGAAAGAAAGATAAAGCTAACTTATCTTTCCTTTTATCAACAGGTAGGTTTCCTGCTTCTTCTGGTTTGATCGCCTCCCACACTCTCTGTGCATCAAGGAATGATCGAATTCGAATTGCCCACATAGCAAAATTTCCCTCTTTATTCAACATCGGGAAGATGTGAAGATTCCCTCCTCCTCCTCCTCCTGAAGAGAACTTGAGCCCGCCTGCATCAACCATGCTGCTATTGGAAGACTTCCCACTTGTTGGAGAAAACATCGGGGCCTTCTGCATCTAGTCTCCACACCCCGTGGCTCTGATACCAAATGTTGGAAGAGGAAAGGAGGCAGAACTCTATTTTGTTCACAACAGAGATGACAAAGAATTGAGAGCCGAAGACCATCATCACATGTTCCTCTGTTCTATATTTAAAAAAAGAATAACATTACATGGAAACTATAATAAAGGTAATGGAAATTAAAGGAAAGAAGAAGAAAAATCTTCTCCATACATAAATCTACGTAGCATAAATAGAAATTAAAGCAAAACAAGCATCAGATTATGCACTTATTTCCTAATACAAGCTTATTACCTAACAGACTAGAGGCTACCTTAGAACAGGATGACCCGTCCACAGTCCCCCACCAACAGAAATGGTGGGCGAAGACCTTCACCTAATAATAGCGAGATGCTGCGGAACAGAGGATCGTGCATGATCCCCCACAGACGAACACCTATGATGGTGGAGAAGACAATCGCCCGAAATTGCGACAACAATGATGCTGGAGGGAGTCAAATTTAGTAGAGCGGGTGCTACATTTGTAAATGACCACACTCAATGCGTTGCTACCCAAGGAGGGAGAGGCCGGTAGCCGCCATCACCTATGAAGAAGAAGAAGAAGAAGGAGAAGAAGAAGAAGAAGCTGGAGAAACTTTTGCCCCAACCACATGAGCAGCCTTGATACAATACCTCTGAGCGATACATGCAGAACTAGATCCAAAACTAATGTACGTCTCACTCCTGGTCAATGAAAAAACCTACGATGCAATGATTGACACTAGAGCAACGTATAACTTCATGCATAAGGAACTAGCTCAGAAGCTAGGAATGAAGATCGAGTCAAGTAACCTTGAAATAAAAACTGTGAACGCTTCAGCCTCTCATGTCATAAGGATGGTTCGACTTGCTCCTCTTCAAGTCAGACAATGGAAGGGACGGATGGACATAACGGTGGTTCGGATGGATGATTTCGACTTCATCCTTGGAATGGACTTTCTGTGACATTCATAAACTGTGGTCGCCCCTCACTTAGGCGGACTCATAACGATGGACATTGTGCAACCCTGCTTCACCCACGCAACGCTCATCCCTTCGGTGAAGACTGTGGGACCTCAATAGTACCTCCTAGCAAAAATTCAACTAGGGAAGAAGTCCGAGATCAGCAAGCCCTATGGACTTCCGAAAGTGTCACTACCATGGAGAATGAAAGGTCATCAAACCAACCCGGTTCCAAGTAGTCATCCACTTGCAAAACCTTCATATCAGATAGTACCATCAGAATTAATGGAGTGGAGAGAACCACTAAAGATGAAACTCAAGTGCCCCACCATCCAGCACACTTGGGCAAGACGAAGAGTGGACTATCTTACATGGAAGAAGATGAGGGCGTCTTCGAGCTCAAGTGGGGGAGAACTGTCACAACACCTCGGGTGGATACCCATGAAATGGGGGAGAAAAATATGGATCACCCCATTTGTCCAAGGAACTGTCACAACCTCTTGAGTGGACACCCACGAAATGGGGGAGAAGAACATGGATCACCCCCGTTTGTCCAGGTCATATGCCATATTTAGCCTCCTAAATAGGGAGTGGGGCATCGGAGAGAACCTGAGGCACTTCACTCCCCTTTGGTGAGAATAAGGACCGATAGAAGAGAGCAAAGAGAGACTTCTAGTATACGCCGTGGAGCTCCTTATGTTCGACCCTCCCGGTGAGACACTTCTTTTATTCTAATAAAGATTTCTTTGTTCTTCATCTTCTCATTTGTCTTCCGGCAAGAGTCAAGCTTGTATGTGACGGCATCTCCTCTACCTACGAAGCACAAGCTACCATACCTTAAGGAAGTATCCCGACAAAAACAAGAAGGCATTGACTTCATCACAGATTAAAGATCGGGTTGGGTAATGCTTCCACTACCCTTCATAGGACTAGCATGATGATATCTACCATATGCAAGAGAGGTACTGTGTTCTAAGGAACCTATTTGTGTTCCTAGGTTCTGATGTCTATTGATATTCTAATTCTTAGTTCAAGTGGTGTGAGACTAAGTTATTATACAATGTTGTATCACTAATAATGTCTCTATCACCTAGTTATGTTCGGTTAGACTAAGTTATTATACAATGTCGTATCACTAATAATGTCTCTATCACCTAGTTATGTTCGGTTAGACTAAGTTATTATACAATGTTGTATCACTAATAATGTCTCTATCACCTAGTTATATTCAGTTAATTCTGTTTGCCCACTCTTCATATAATATTGAACATTAACAATATCACATACAATATCATACTTTTTAACAGCATAAGAACTCTAACAGTAGCATGTGAACATTAACAACTCACTTGTACCACTTTTGATTATATTACCAAAAGTTTAAAGATAAAATTTCCACTGTGCCAATCACCATCGATGCACATAATTCCTAACATGTAAAAGTATTTCGTTTTTCTATGAATTAATCAACGGTCCCTATTTCCCATAGACTCATTTCAACGCAAACCAAAGAGCAAGAAAAAGGAGGTAAAACAACCATCACAAGGCAACCAAGTAGAAAACAACAGAAGACTTCGGTATCTTACTCCTGCTTGGCAGCAGTAACTAGATCATAGGAGGAGATGTCCCTTCTCCCCCCTCTCCATTCTAATTAATCATGCATCGGCCAATTTGGATCTAATTAATGATGTATTGGCAACAAAAGAAACTTGTCATTTAAGTGTTTAAGGATTTTACAACAATTAATTTATTGGAATGCAGACAACTGAATTTTCACGTTCCTTAATTGATATATCTCAGGAAGCTACTTCTGATAAGGAAAGGGTAGTGACTCTACAACTATTTATATTGTATTACTGTCGAAGCAATGCACTTGTTAGGTAAACAAAATTTCTAGGAAATAATGAGGTGATACTAAAGAATGTCAACAATCGATCCTTCCATGTTTCAAATTATGGATTTAATACCATTATAGTTCAGAACAAATCTTAGTTTACTTCTTAAACAATCGATCGATCGATTCAGAGAATACGACCGAACTGTAGGAGTTCGACAGGTCTATTAATTTGATCCCCATCCCATCAAATGCTTGAAGAATATTTCCCATGCTAATTTTAAAACAGGGGATGGATGTTTTATTGCAGTCAAACTGGAAACAGAGACAACATTTCAATCTGTGACGCCGGCACATGCGTCATCAACATTGAAGTTTATGTGTGAGATTGCCGCTGCTGAGTCGTCTTCTTCCTCGGGATGATACGAGCTCTCAGAGGATTCTTCATGACGACAGTGAACTCCTGCTTCTCGGCCAGGTCCACCTCCTCGCCCTCCACTGCCTTCCACTCGAACTCCCTTACTAGATTGGCCACAAAGTACTCGAGGTGGAGCATGGCGAGCGCCAGGCCGGGGCAAATCCTCCGCCCTGCTCCGAAGGGCATCATTTTGATCTCTCTGCTCCCGGTGATATCCACAGCCGGCGCCTCCCCGTCGCCACCGCCGCTCATAAACCTCTCCGGCTTGAACTCCATTGGGTCCTCCCACATCTTCCCGTCCCAATTCATCTCCGACACGAGGAAATTGATCGACGCGCCTCTGGGTATCAGATAACCGCACAATATGACGTCCTTCGTCACTGCGTGCGGCAGCACGAAGTGGGCCGGCGGGTGCCGTCTCAGCCCCTCCATGACCACCGCCTTCAGATACGGCATCTTATGCAGGTCCTCTTCTTTGATCTCCCCTTCCTCGCCGGCGCCGGCGGCGGCCAAATCGATCTCCTCCCGCAGCCTGGCCTGTACCTCTTGGTGCTTTACCAGGTTGGCCATGATCCACTGGAGCGCAGTGGTCGTCGTGTCCGTGCCCGCGTTGAGGAACTCCGAGCACAGGGTCACTATCTCGGTGTCTGAAGGCTTCCTTCCCCCTTCCTCGGGGAGCTCGATGTTGAGAAGGGAATCCACATAGGAGTACACAAACCTTTTCTCCTCGCTGATGCCGACCGCCCCTTGCTCCTGCTGCCGCTTCCTGTACTCCTTTCGGGCTTCGATCAGAGGGAGGTAAAGTCGTCTCCTTCTCTCCATCATCTTCATGGCCGTCCTCAATCGATTGCGAAATACGTACTTGGAGATGCTCGGGGCGAAGGTCAGCACGTTGAGCTTGCTAGAGAAGAGGAGGAGGCTCCGCTGCGCGTCCTCGACTTCCCTGATGGCCCTCTCGTCTAGCTTCTCACCGAAGCACATGAGGACGAGCAAGCAGAACATGGCGAACTGGAAGCTCTCCACGGCCACGACCACGCCGTCATGGGAGTCGGCCTGGGTCCGAAGGTGCTGGAGGAGGAGGCCGAGGACCCAGGCTCGGCCGCCGGCGTAAAGCTTGACGCGGGAGGGGTGGAGGATCTCGGAGGTGAGGTTACGGCGGAGGAGACGCCAGACCGGGCCGTAGGCGCCGGAGGAGATGTTGTGCTGGTTGGAACTGAAGAACCGGATGGCGGGCAGGGGGGCGGGGCGGTCGGAGAAGGCGGCACCGTTCTCGACGAGAGCCTCATGGGCGATGCTTCGGTCGGCGACGAAGATGGAGTTGCGGAAGCCGACGCGGAGCGTGATGATGGGGCCATACTTGGCGTGGAGCTCCGGCAGCACGGCCTCTAAATCTCGGACTGACCGGCGAAGCCACATCAGGTTGCCGATGATGGGCACGGCCAGGGGGCCGGGCGGAAGGCTCCTGTTCTTGGGTCGGCGGAGGAAGGCGCCGAGAGCAGTGGAGAGTGCGAGGGAGAGGAGGATAAGGAGCCACATCTCCATGATCGAACTCATTTTTCCTGTTAATTCTCTCTAGTGCTGTTGCACACCACCCCCGCCCCCTCCTTTCGGCGTATATAGCAGAGGAGAAGAGGTTGTCAATTGCCACACGAATTGAAACGCGTAGATTGATTGATCGATCGATCGATTGCTTGGGAAGGAAGCACGATCCAGTATGCTGTATTAATCTAGATGGTCAACCGTCTACGAATGCCACCGAACGAGTCTTCCTGATCTATTCACACTTGAAGTTGCTCTTCCATATTTTTCTTCCTTCAGAGATTCCACCGGATCGACAAATTAAAGTTCTTATTTCACGATGCCATCGAGTGACCGTAGATTCTATAAAATTTTATTTTCCGGCACGTTGGAAGCATGAGTCGAAAGCTCACCCAAATAAAAAAACATTAAAAAAATTGTTTTCCTGCTGATCGCACGTGATCTCGACCGACGTGTTGCTGCGAATGGCACGCAGGTAGCAGGTAGAAGCAGGATGTGACGAATCCATTCTGTCTTCCATGTGATGATGGATCCATTTGATTAAGATGATGATGAATTTATGCAACTTTAATCGATTACCTGTTGGCCGTCAACACCGCCCATCGTGTTACATTGTGAAAACTAAATGTTCAGTTACTGTAGCAGCATTGGGGCTAATACCAAATGCGATACCCGATAGAACAGTGACTGCCAGAGTTGAGCTATCATTGAATTTGAACTTTAGGAGGTTCAGTATTTGCAGATGCTCTGATCGGATTCCTCTCATGTTCCCTCACACGAGCAGCTAAGGAGTGATGATCGGCAGCAGCAGCTCCTCGGAACCAGCCTTGCACAAGCTGATGTGGATGTTCACGTTCCGATAACTGAACATGGTGTGAAAGTTCAGCTATCAGGAATCAGCAATGCCTTAGTAGGCATGTGGCAGCATTGCTTTCGAACTCCACCACCTGACCTCGCTCAAGACCAACCTAAATGGTCGCGTTTAAATCACGCTGAGTTGGTTGGCCACTGTGAATCCCTCTGCTTTCTTTGTTTTGATCCTGCTATCGGAGGGTTTCCTGGTCTTAATTAATCAATACAGGCTGCTTCTCTTAATTAATTTTGAGGCAAATGTTTTCATTTTTAACCCACTTTGACTGGCTGAATGGAGTTATATGCCTCGTGGTGAAGTGGATGGCGACCTCAAAAGCCCTTTAGTCAGCAATGAGTCGTTATCTTCCTCCGTGTCTTTTCCTGAGATTGATTGGAGGATGACGGAAAAAAGTCTCCGCACATCCACTTCAATGATTGAAGAGTGGGAGAGCGGCCACCGCAGCAGATGCGTGAGATAAGCTTATTAAAGCATATTTGAAGATAAAAGTCAAGCACGACTGTTGACTGTCTCCGGTTTTAGCTCAGTAGGACACGGAGATGGTGTATATTGTACACCCACTGAGCTGAATCGATCCGCTTCTCCTTCAATTCTCAGCACATCCATGGCTGTCCAGTTCTCTGATCCCAACGGAACAGCTTCAGCCTACAATGGCAGGGTCACAGCGCTCGTGGTCATCTCCTGCATCATCGCCGCCATGGGAGGAGTCATCTTCGGCTACGACATCGGCAGCGCAGGCATGCATACTTGGTCGAACAAGAAGCTCGGTTTCAATTCTACTCGACTAATCTGTATTAAGTTCAGGTGGGGTGAGTTCCATGGAGGCCTTCCTGAAGAAGTTCTTCCCCAAGGTGTACTCCAAGATGAGAGCCGACTCCGATGTCAGCAACTACTGCAAGTTCGACAGCCAACTGCTCACCGCCTTCACCTCCTCGCTGTACGTCGCCGGCCTCTTCGCCACCTTTGCCGCCTCGGCGATGACGCGAAGGTTCGGGCGCCGGCCCACCATGCTCGCCGGAGGGGTTTCCTTCATGGCCGGAGCAGCCCTAGGCGGCGCCGCGGCGGATGTGTACATGGTCATCCTCGGCAGAGTATTTCTGGGAGTCGGCCTCGGATTGGCCAACCAGGTTTGGAATTCTTCGTCCTCGATCTCATCTTCCCATCCGTAATTAATCAACAAGGTCCACACAAAAATGGGTTTGACAAGTCATGAGGTGGGTAATGATCAATGCTTCGATCGGTTCCAAAAGCCTAACTTGTTGCGAGGTTAAAGAAATTAAAGATCGGAGATGTTGTCCGAATCCAACTTTGATGGATTGCCTAAACTGGTTGTCATGGCACTGCAGTCGGTTCCGCTGTACCTGTCGGAGATGGCTCCGGCGCGCTACAGAGGAGCATTCAGCAATGGATTTCAATTCAGCGTTGGAGTCGGAGCTCTCGTCGCCAACCTCGTCAACTACGGCACCGAGAAGATCAAGGGCGGCTGGGGATGGCGCGTCTCCCTGGCTTTAGCCGCAGTCCCAGCATTCCTTCTCGCGCTCGGGACCTTCTTCCTCCCCGAGACGCCCAACAGCCTCATCCAACGAGGCAGCGACGTCCACAGGGCGAAGCTTCTCCTGCAGAGGATCCGAGGCACCGCCGACGTCGACGCGGAGTTGGACGACCTCATCGCCGCTAGCGACACCGCCAAAGGCGTCCGCCACCCCTTCCGGACGATCGTTCAGCGAAACTACCGGCCGCAGCTGGTGATGGCGATCGCCATTCCTTTCTTCCAGCAGGTGACAGGCATCAACGTGATCGCGTTCTACGCGCCGGTGCTGCTCCGGAGCATCGGCATGGGCGAGAGCGCCGCACTGATGTCGACCGTGGTCACGGGCGTCGTCGGCGCCGGCTCGACGCTGATATCGATGTTCGTGGTGGACAGGCTCGGACGGCGGACCTTGTTCGCGATCGGGGGGATCCAAATGCTGGCGACGCAGGTGATGATCGGGGGGATCATGGCGACCCAGCTGGGAGACCGCGGCGGAGTGAGCAAGGGGTACGCCGTGGTGCTTCTGGTGCTGATCGGCGCGTACGTAGCGGGATTTGGGTGGTCATGGGGGCCGCTGGGGTGGCTGGTGCCGAGCGAGATATATCCATTGGAGATAAGGTCGGCGGGGCAGAGCATTACGGTGGCCGTCAGCTTTGTCTTCACCTTCCTCATCGCTCAGACCTTCCTGGCCATGCTCTGTCGCATGAAGTGGGGGATCTTCTTCTTCTTCGGCGGGTGGCTGGTGGTGATGACGCTGTTCGTGCACCTGCTGTTGCCGGAGACGAGGAATATACCGATGGAGCAGATGGGCAAGGTGTGGAGGGAGCACTGGTTTTGGAAGAGGTTCGTGGACGACCATGGCCTTCGAAAGGAGTCTAGAAACGATTCTTGATGTGATGCTTGATCTGTGATTTTAACAAGCTTTTTTGCTCATTGAAGTGAAATGGCTCCAAATAGACCGCAAGCTTTCAGTGTATATACAGTGAAATGGCCACTGCATCCGGTTGAGATACAATAATAAAATGCCTGCATGCTGTTAAAGTTCAACATGAAGCTTTTTCCTAAACAAATTTGAACTGTTTTCGATCTCAACTTGAACAGAAGCTCTCCGCAACTTCTCGGATAAAATAACCAGCTCATTTATCTGGTCAATTTTTTAACAATATGAAACATTTGAAGCTTGAAGAAGAATATATCTGAAAGTAAAACAATATTAAGACCAAAAGATATAACTTATGGCTTGTACATGACCGTAAATCAAATATACGGATTGCACAAAAACCCTGTTAGCATTGAGTCGTTTAAACTTTTGAGAAGGCAGCGTTTTATCAAGTTTCATTGGCATTCTTCAACGACAAAGAGAAGCTGAATAACCAATGCTGCTCTAGCGCTATACTTTTGCCTTGCCAAAGAAATGTTCGAGTTGAGGCTGCTGGCTAGCTCTGTTAGATTTGTGCTTAGATTTCTTTGTCGCCAGCATTTTCGTGCAATTACCCTGCAAGGACCACCCTTAGTTGTTATTTTTGAAGCAGCATAAGACAAAGAAATTGTTGTGGGCTAATGAAAATAATGAATAAGCATGTAATACCAATATCCACCCACCATAAAATCATCATGAGATCTAAGAACCTTGATCCTCCCACCTCTCCCATCAGCTCCAACAGTAATCAATTCACCACTATTCGGACCTTGCATGTCAAGAGACAAGGATGTCCTTTTGGGAACCTGTTTGCACCATTTTCCCACATTCCTGTTGGAACTGTTTGCTCCAATAATTCCAGGAAAGCATTGTTCGCCTGCATATGAAGTGCATGGACAAGCTTAAAACTATATGAATCGATGGAGACTAGGTCAGCATACAATTGTGACCTTAGCATAAAACTTGAATCAGTAAATATATGAAATCTTGTTTACAACTTGTTTTCAGCTGAAAGTTATTCTTATTATGGATTGCTAAAGAATCAAACCAACCATACCAAATGTATTCACGAACAAAAAATGCATTGAAGTACTGCTCACTGCTAAATACTTTCTACCAAAAATATGTCGAGATAAACGGAGAACCCAAGCGTATCAAAGTCCCTGGCAATGCAAAATGTATTTTTGAATTTCACAGGGTTGCCTCCCTGGCCAGACATTATAGTGATGGCATAGGATGTAACCAATATTGTACAGTAGTAATGTACAAAGAATCACTATGATAGTAACTACAAGATATGCCAGCAATAAATAAAATTGTGAAGGCAATTAAAAACGCTTTGATAAGCATGTAAACTAGCAAATTGTAAGACTGATGAATCAATTATACAACTTTATTGATGCAAATTTCAGAGAACGATACAGAAAACTCACCAGGAACTGAAGCTGCATAAGATTGAACTTCCATTCCATGTTCATCAATTGGTGTTTTCTTTGTGATGTTACCAATAAGTAGTACTTCTTTCTCCCAATTTGAGATTATTTGACTTTTTTGTTCGTGTTCATCCCCGTTCCCTACTCTGTTTATCAAAGAACACCCGGCAACTTTACTTTGCATATGATTAGGATAAGCTTCTCTCATGTGAAAAGATGATAATTCTTCACTGCATACAAATCTTTTCTGGATATCTGCACTGTTAGAACATCCAAATTGCTTCCTAGCATCGGACAGTTGATTTAGATCCTCTTCCAAGTTTGGACGGTGACTAAGAGAGTCCTCCTCCAAGAAGCTGTCATCCAGTGAATCCGCTAAATGTTTTTTATCTGTGTAAGCATATGAAGTCAAACCATCGAGGACTTTGGTGCCTCCAAATCTCTGATTTAGGAGATTCAGATGATCATTAGAGAAAGATCCTTCAGGTTCATCTACAGCTTGGACGATCTTCCTAGACTGATTTTCTAGTGGGGAATCACGAATTTTCTGAACAAAGCTAAACCCTTCAACTCTAGATTTTTCAAAAGTTTTGAGACCCCTCAGGATGTCATTTTCTTTTCTTTCAAGTGTCTTCTCCAGTTCTAGCAACCTTGTCTGATGAAAATTACAAACAAAACTCACCCAGCAAATGGCACGATCATGTTGAAGACAAAGACATTGGACATTATTAAGAGGCATACCTTAAGTTTCCGTATTTTTTCATTAGCCTTCTCAAGGCATTGACGCGACCGAGTCTCTGCTCTTCCTAAGACATTGCACTGGACCATCAGCTCTTTATAGCTCCTAGAAGGAAACTTGTAAGATATCCATCAAGATTGCCCGATAACTTTGTGAAAAAACAGACAAAACTCTTTGCTCATTACTAGAACATTTACCGAAGCACAAAAAAAACACTGGACATTTAACACTATTGCAGTACTAACATCCAAAGCACGGCCACGATCGTCTAATAACTTATGTACGCATTTAAGGTTGCTGATGCCTCGTGCCATTTCATAAGATTGGTGTTGTGTTTAAGTCTTTGTGCACCAGAAGATGATTAGTAAAGTTTGTATCCATTACCAATCCATGTACATATATGTTACGTGCAACTGAACCGGGGTCTCTGACCCTCTGTGCAATAAGTAGCATATGAAATCAGAAATTAAATTATAAATTCATGTCGTAAGCAGAGATTGGTTTGGAATGTGTAAAAATATATGGTTTGTTTTCGGTTTTATTCCTCTGAAGGCCATCGAACTCGTCTAGAAATGTTACATTAATCAACTGCTAATAGATGATTGGGTAACAAAATGTTCAAACTTACTGGTTGCGCAGCACAAGTGACCTCCTAAGAACAGCAGCTGTGTACTCATGGTTATGCGCCTGGCCAAGCGAAGCGAGCTTCACCATCTCTTCTTCCCCAAGGTTGATATCCGTAGCACTACACTATCAGCCAATTCATGCAAGATTAAAGGAAAACAAATTTCAACACGGATCAGGTGCAGAATGGAAGCTCATTCTCTTACAGTTTGATAGCTGCGAGTTCTTTAGCCAATCCCGAGCTCCTCTCCTCTAGCTTTGTGCACTCCGATGTCTTTCTATTTAGTTCCTAGCGCACGAACTCGCTGTGACTTGCACGGCAATGAATTCAGAAGGGCTAAAAAAGCAATAAGCTTACCTCGATCTTCACTTGAAGAACCTGCTCGGTCCACTCTTTTTGTTTCTTGATTTCTTCACTTTTACGCTCTTCCCGTCCGGCTACTTCCTTCCAGGCACAGACCTAGTCAGCAAAAGTACGGTCAATCATTGAGTCAATCTAACCGAATCATGCAGCCGGATCCAATATGTTCGAGTTCCTACCTCCTCGTTCAATCTCTTGATATCGCATTGCTGAGTCTCCAAGTTTGCGGTGAGCGAGGAGAGCTTCAACCCCAACCGCTTTACTTCCGCGGTGAGGGCCTCGGGATCGGGCTCGTGAGGAGTCTGCCGAGAGTCAAAGGACGACGCAGTGGCTGTCTGAGTGGCGACGGAGTCACCGGAGGACTGGAAGTATAGGCGAGTAGGGCGGTCGCGGGAGCAGGACTGCTTGCAAACAGGGCAGGTCGGCTTCCGGCCGGCGGAGCAGTACTCGAGCCATTGCTGTAGGCTGATTCCAGACGGACATGAGATCAAGAACCAAATGCAGGAGCGAAGGTCAGATCAGGCCTCACCAGAGCTCGTGGAAGACATGGCCACAGACGGGGATGGACTGGAGGTGTTCGACGAGGGGGTTGAGATCCTCGTAGCAGATCGTGCAGATGGGCTTGGGAGGCGAGGTCATCTTTCCGTCGCTGCCGCCGTCTCCGCCTCCGGCGGGCCGGATAGAGAGAGGGTTTTTTTCCGATCGAGGGAGAGAAGAGAAGAAGTCGGGAAGAGCCGGAGGGCATTAAAAAGGGGGAGGGATGCGGGAGCGGGAACGTGGATTTCCCTTTGGAGGGAAATAACTCATTAATTCGTCATGGTGGATTTGGGCTCAAAATAATACGATGAGCCAATTTTGTTAGGCTTGGGTTGGGCCTCTGCACATATCCATTATAATTTCCATAACTTATGTGCCTGAAATCATATATAGTTCATAATATATATATATATATATAGTTGCCTATAAAATTTAGATATGAATACTGCTATTTAAATGTGAGAGTTGTACTTAGTATGATGCTGTCAAATTTGTTGAGACTTGATAGCGAAACAGTGAGACGGTGAATACGTACATGCTGCTCCTGTGATTAATATATTTTGATAGGCTGCACTGGGTTGAACAGATTAATTAACAAAGGGCGATGAAGAAAATGACATGATTGATTAATTATTCTGCAAGCTCATCATCCTCGTTATTAATTACATATATCCACAGCTAATTAAATGTCCATCGCAATCCAAATCAATAAATGAGATCGATTTCAAAAACACTCGAATCAAGGTCTACATTTAGACCTACATAAATAAACCTGTAAATAATACATATAGATAGATTGATCGATATTATGTGTTTGATCATGTGTGTGTCAATTAATTAATTATTTAATTGAGATATGGTTACCACGGCAAAGGGAAGGAAGCATCGTCCATGGCGACGACGCAGTTGGGGTCAGCAGATGTAAGGAAAACCTCGTCGCCATTAATGGCGCTCTGGACGTCGATGTCTTCCCAGGAAAGAAAGCTGCTGGGGCACTGCTGCGCCATCGAAACCCATTCATTGCTGGGCGGCTGCGCCGCCGCCGCCGCCGCTTTCTTCTCCTCCATGTCCTCGACCAAGGACGGGAGACCGCCGCACTCCACGCCGTACTTGTTCGCCAGCAGCTGGTCCAGGAGAGGAGGCAGCATTAATGCGCCGTCCTCCTTTTGATAGTTAGGGTTTGGGTTCGGGTCGATACTGCTGCAGTAGAGCATGTCATCGACGGAGCCGCTTTTGATCAGGGTTTGCCGTTCGTCTGCATCCCTCACGCCGCCGCCGCCGCTGCTCGCAGATCGGCTGCTGCTCGCAGGGTCGTCGAACATGAAGAGAGGCCAAGGAGAAGGAAGTATCGGGTCGAGGACCGGCTTCGCCACCGTCAAGTTTTGACCCATGGAGTTGAGGATCGATGGCTCGTCAGCGGCCGCCCCGCCGCCGGCTCGATCTTTAACTGCAGGCTTGCGGATCTTCTTCTTGATCCACGAGTTCCAGTAGTTCTTGATCTCGTTGTCGGTTCGACCGGGCAAATGGCTTGCTATGTGAGCCCATCTATTATCATCACGTATATATACACAGAGAGAGAGGGAGAGGGAGGGAGGGATTCAGAGATCGAATCCAGTAGAAAAAATATTAACCAGACGGATTCAAGCAAGCGGGCGTGAAGGATATACCTGTTGCCGACAATGGCGTGGAGGCTGATGATTAACTTCTCCTCCTCCGGCGTGATCCTTCCTCGCCGGATGTCGGGTCTCAGGTAGTTGATCCATCTCAGGCGGCAGCTCTTGCCGCATCTCTGCAGGCCTGCAGCAGATCAAAATGTAAGGAAAAAGAAAGAGAAAAAAAAGATCATTGATCCACAGGTTCGTTCGAGGGAGAGCTAGCAATGACGAAACAAATTAAACCTGCTTTGAGGGGGACTTCGCTCCAGCAGCTGTAGCCGTGATTGCTGATGTAGTTGATCAGCTTCTCATCCTCTTCAGGAGACCACAGGCCTCGCCTCACCTTCTGTTGGTTGCAGCAGGAGTGATGCCCCATTAAAATCTGCTGATTCCTTGAATTAACTCCAAGAAGAGCTGCTTCTTCTTCTTCTTCTTCTTCCTCCTCTTCTACTTCTTCTTCTTGTTCTTGTTAGATGTGGTACTGCTTTCCGGCTTCGTTAATGTTTTTAGTACGATGAGAGAGGTGCTGCTGGTATGGGGGGAATGGATCGAGCACTCTCCAAATATATAAAAAGCGGTGCTCTTCTCCATTGCAAAATCTAGAGCTTGCATAAGTGAGCATATAAATGAAAAATGATGATAATGATAATAATAATAATAATAGCTAGGATGGGGCTTCCTCCTATGTGTGTCGTTTCTTTTCATCTAACACAAAAGGGACTCAGCAACGAATTAATGCTCTCTCTTTCACTATCCTTCTCTGTGCACAGAACGGCCCTATTTAAAGAATAATATCACTTCAACAGAAGAAAGCATGCATGTATATTGAGATCGATGACCTAACTAAATAGAATTAATGCTCCGATTTATTAACCAGTTTCAAAGCATTCCATCTCCAACGCACATATATATATAATGTATGGTCCATTACATTACTACTCCTGATGATCTGCCATTAATCTGAATACAGTAAGGGTTCGGTTAAAATATTCGATTTCTTTGCATACATATATATCTGCTTGCTGTGGTTATACAGCAGCCATAGTAGAACAGGCGTGTAAGTAGTTTTTTTTTTCTTTTTTCTTGTCTTCTTATCATTGTTTTTATTCAGTATAGTTGGCTGGCTGAATTAGAAGGAAGACAACCTCTCTAAATCCACCTTTTGAAACTGGAAATTTCGGTCCCTTTCTCTGTCATCATTAGCTTTTTAGGGGGGAGGGGAGGGAGATAAAAGATGGTCCCCTTTTGATATCCATCTATTAATTAATTATCCGAAGAGTTCTAATTCTTTCTACACCTGTTTTATATATAATATTACAAATCTATAATTCAATTTATGCTGTTAAGCAAATACGGAGTTCAGCAGAAGGGAGGGAGATGGATGATTACAGGTGGTTTGTCAGGGTCTTTGGGTGTACTTTAATATGCTGGGGAGGTTATTAGCATTCTAAGTAAAATAGATTAAACGTATCGTTTCTTGGCTTTTGTGAATAGATGGAGGAGGGGGAGATGTGATGATGATGCACGTATGGAGGTGAACTCCTCACCGCATTCATTAGAAATGATTCAAAGAAGATGCAAAAAAAAAATGGCAGGGGAGGGGAAGGAGAATGCGAACAATATAAGAAAGGGATCAAAAACGAGGGGGTGGGGATGGGCGTGGGGTTTAATTAATTGGAGGGAGGGGGAGGGGGAAGGGAAATCAATGATGAGGACGTAGCTTTGAGAAGGAGCAATAGAGAATGGTCGCCTACCACCCTCGTTTCCACATAATTTTTTATTTTATTTTATGGGAGAAAAATTGTCACATTACATGCAATTCGTCAACAGGCTGTTTCACTTCTTCCTCTTTCTTCTTCATTTTTTTTTTGTTCTTAAAAAGAAGAAGAAGAAGGAGAAGAAGAAATAAATAAAACCGGCCTAGCTCTGCAACCACAAGGAATTCATTTCCCATTCCATGCATCCACCAAATTCTGGTATTACTACGGCCCACAAGAAAGAAAAAAAAACATTTAACATGAACATTCTCAATCAGCCTCCCTTTATTTAGTATTATTATTAGCATAATAAATATTATTACATCAATGATGAGAAATGAAGACGTCCTCCTATTGATGAACCACTATTAACATATGGAAAATTGAAGCGTGAAGAAAATGTTCACCTAATCGGCAGTAACAATACTGACTCCTACATATTTCATTCAAGCAGTCCATGCACGCTATGTAATACAAAAACGATATTATATATATCCAAATACCAACTGTTTGAGCCCTACTTCTCATCCAGGAGCATGATTTTGTTTCCAAATGTGGCACTTGAACACATGGTTGGCTTGGCGTTCTCTGCTAATTTTGTGGCTGAGGCTTTTATATGACCCAAATCCTCGTCAGTAATAGCCATGCACCTTTTTCTCTTCACAAGTTGCTAGAGGCATCCCCACACTTTTTTTTTTCTTTCCCCTAATGAAATCATGTCCAAATCGGAGCAAAAGTACACGTTGGTAAATAGTGCTGCTGCCTTTAGTCCCAAGCAAGGACCTGCCACAGCGCTACTATTTCCCCACCTATCCGCATCAACTTTGGAAAGCCCCATTTATATTATTTTCTGGAACCATTCTAGCTAGCTAGTTGAAGAAGGTTTATCCTATCAATAATTTAAGCGAAGTTGGAAGCGCGTGCATGCCCTGGCAGCCTTGCTCTGTTCATGGGGCGAGTGCTTCTAGTTCTGTGAGCAGCAAAAGGTATTGAGAAGCTGGAAGAACAACGATGGTTACAGTGCCAGGGCCGCCGACTGGTTCAGTTTGATATCAGTCATTAGTTGCCTCCATAAACTGAGTCCCAAACTTCATCAGTAAAACCACGGTGCAGTTCTGCATGCAGATCAAAAAGTACAAGCACATTAAGCACACAAACAGATAGTAATAAGCTGAACAGCACATTGGCTTCCTTACGAGTAATACAAGAACAGATCGTCATGTTAGTAGAGAAAATAAAAAAGAGGGAAAGGTGCCAAACGAGGTTCTAGCTATAGCATTATAGCTTCAACAGTGGACGCTTGATTTAGGTACTTCCTACCTGTCTCCTTAGCCCGACACCTTAAGCTCAAGAATCGAGTTGGGCGACAGTCCACTTATCGAACCTGGCTATATCCACCCATCTAATTGTGTTGTGTTGGGCCTCCTGCGCTGAAGTGGTTCAAAACAGGCAAGTCAAGGGAAAACCCTGACACCTGAACTTCATATCCAACCTTGCGAATATGAGTTTCTTGAGGTTACAATACAAATAATCTCTACCATGTAAGAGCACCACGGAGTCAATAAATGAAGTACCTCTTAACATTATCTTGTTCGATGCATCCCATAGTTGACTATGTGCCAGAAATGACAGTGCAACCTGCAACAAGAAGATCCTAATTTATTAAAGGAGAAAAAGGAACAAAGCGACTTAATATGAACAGGAGCAGTTGTTTATGCTGACAAAGCAAAACATATATTGTTTACTACCCTGTGTATGTTTTAGATTGAGTAATTATATTGTTCAATGTCATTTTAGATCTTGTTTTTGTTCAAAAAGAGTTTAGATGGTCCAATCTAAACACAGATCATTCTGGTTCATGATGCTATATAGTACAGAAGGTGAGGCAGTTCAGCAGAAACAAGATTAAAGACATGGATGTCATTTAATGGTAATATTGAAGTAAATATGCGTGAGATTTAGGTGCCAATTGTCTAGCATGATTGTGACATCCAGCACAAACCAATTGTCTGAAATGAACAACTTTTAATTCAGAATGAAGTGAATTGGTAGGAATGTCTAAGATTGAGTAATTATATTATCCAATGTGATTTTAGGTATTGTTTTTGCTCAAAAGAGTTCAGATGATCCAGTCTAAACAAAGATCATCCTGGTTCATGATTCTAGTATTGATCCTGATTTTTGCACATTTATTCTTAATTATACCAAAAATGATTTCGAGAGATATTTTGTATGATGTTGTATGGTCGTGACAGTTCAACAAACAGATGCAGTACATGGATGCCATTTGTGCTGGTAAGATTTGATGGCAATATTGAAGCATGTATGCGTGAGAATGTAGGAGCCAATTGCCTGGCATGATTGTGATATCCAACACAAGCATGAGATTTAGTTAGTTTCTAAGAAATGAACAGCTTTCAATTCAGAAGGAAGTGAATTGGTAGGAATGCCTAAGAGTCCTGCCAAGGTATTCCAAAAACAAAAACAAGCGGAAAATAATTGCTGAGGAGAATCAGTTTAGCTGACTCGAATGCATGGAAATATGAAATTGTTCAGAAAGAAAAACAACGGCCAAAAGATTTCAGAACTATTCTTTCAGCTGCAGACCATCAACAGTATTGGGAACATTTGCTGCACATGAATTATGGTGAATCCTTTTCCTTTGCCCAACTTAGTCGGTATCAAACACCACCAGAATTCCACAGTGCTATTCAAGTACTACGGAGTTGCAAGTAACACTGCGCTAATTTTATGAATGTGTGCATCAGATTCAGCTCAAACGAGGTGGAAAATGTTTGTAAAATACCACAAAAATAAGAGGCACTGAATGACCCTCAAACGTAGGAACTTAACGCTGAGAACGACTCGCGTGCATAAACAAAACCAAAGTCTCAATGGATGATTGAATAATTACCCTCAACCGATTGCTGACAGCGACCGAGCGTAAGAGAGACCCCTCAACACCTGCAAATTTGGACTTTGAGGCCTTTTTCCTCCATTATTTTGGTTTAAGAGTCCAAGATCTCACCTTTCGGAAATTATTAAAAAAGAGAGAGAGAGGGGATCCTTTTCCCTTATCCCTTGGGCGTAAAGGAAGACTGCTCGCTGCAACTTCGTCAATCCACATCCGTCAAAAAGGTCGACTCCGCATTACGACTAAAACAGAGTTCGTCCAAAAACGAAAGCATCAGACCCCCAGATTCGACATAACCGATCGGAAAAAGATGGAACCTCAAAAAAAAAAAACCCTAATTAAGAACGACGGGATGTGCATCCAGCGAAAAATCCACGCAGACATAATCAAAACTTTCAACTCCGCTCACCGTAAGCAAATAAAAGCGGAAGAACAATCGAGCGGAGGAGAGCGACCTGCTACCGTAGCGATCGTGGTCGTTCCGGAGGCGGTGAAAGGGCCGCCATTGCTTCCGGCGTCGGCTGCGATCTCAGGCATCTTTAGGGTTTTGGAAACCTTGGGCTTTTTTTTTGGGTTAATCTGAACAGCTGCAAATTACGTGCGCCGGATGAAGCGTTGCAGGGGGGATCCAAATGAACTACTCCCGTTCTTCTTCTTCTTCTTCTTCTCCTCTAGTTCGGATGTCTTTTCGCACAAGACTAAGAAAAAAACAGCAGGAGCATCACCCCGATGTTTGTTCTCGTTAACGATCAATCGCTCCGCCTTTTTCAATTGATCTGCTACCTTCTTCTCCGGAAATCAACTTTTGACTCCAAGCGATGTGGGTAGGTTGGCGAGATTCTACTCCACCGTCCAAATCATCGAACTCCCAACAACAGCTCGATCGATTTAAACAAATATTCCATCGGAACACTTGACCGCTGCGTTTAGTTAATTAATGGGATTGGCTGGTAGCAGTACCATCCCACCCTAAGGTTGGGTATATCGGTTCCAGTCTAAGTGGGGAGATGCTGGTATCGACTACAATAACTGAATATGTAAGAAACACGATGATGATGGTATCGACTACAATAACCGAATTGGCTCAACTCTTGGGGATCAATCCTGCAATGGTGTTGAACTAAATGTTGGTGGTCTAACTCACCATCGTGGAGATATGCCTGCAAGTCCGTTGTTGCTGAACAATGTTTCTCGACAGTGCGCATCACTCGACCCCTTCGTGCCAAACTCCTAGGATTGCCTGCCTCTTGTAGCCTTTGCCTTCAGCACAGCACCAAACCTCTAGAACGAGCTTTTTCAGAGGTGTTGGTTGACCATATGCATGAGCCAATTTCTCATGGGCCGATTGGCATGCAAACTGGGCCGCTCGTACCCGGCCCAAACATGCTTGGCACCACCTACCCCCATGTGTGCTCGTGCTGAGCCGCTCCTCTGCAGCCCGCGGCACGGCACAGGCACGAGCCCGAGTCGTACCTAACCTGACACGACCCGCACGGGTGGCAAGACTCCTGGCCCGCCCAAATCTGATCAAGATCTAACCTAGGTCTGAGCCTAATTGTCCGACCCGACCACGAGTGAGTTAGATGTTAGCACTCGACTCCAGGCCCAAGCTCAAACAACACCCACTCGTGACCCATCAATGTAGTTAGGGTTCGAGGTTCGAGCCAGATCCGTCATCGCATCGAGCCGATTCATCGTCTTTGTTCGAGGCCCAATGATTTCCCATTTCCAGCCGCTCATCTACCATCACTCAGACCAGCTGTCTAGCACCAATTCATTGCATCGAGCTGCTCATCTACCGCTCATCTACCAGCCACCCCCTCACCTAGAAGTCAAGGACCAAGATCGCTCACATGTCCGAGACTTCGAGCTTGTCTAGTCTCATCTCATGCCTCCTGTTGTCCGCTTGAGCACCTACACCTTCGAAATCACGTTCATTCTTCTCAAGTCTCAATCACCCCCCCCCCCCCCCCCCCAGTCGTCCGTCTATCAAATCCTCGGCACCCATCTTCAATTCTTCACTTCAAGCCACTCCTTCCATCCTTTAAAATTGGTTTTCTTCGGCTTCGCCTCTTCCCGCAGCACTAAATAGAGCAATTATTGGCCACCACTCCTTTGCACAAAATAGAGCGGTGGGTAGGATAATACATCACATAGTCTATCAATTTCGCAATGGAGCCGTGATCTTACCGTCTGAATTATGAATCTACCGTATACTATTAACAACTACAGCACAAGCACAACGGACGATCAAATGGATTCACCTTCAATTTGCTCGAGTGAGCGAGGCAAAGAGTTGCTTTGTTGTTGTAGTGACCAGCTAGTGGCTAGCTAGGAGCAAACGTAGAGCTAGCTTAGGAGAGGAGATGCGACTATTGATGGTGGCAGGATGAGGAGGAAGACAACTCGTTAGTTGTCACTCGTCGTTGGAGTTCTCATTCGGAGTCACCTAGTAACACCATTGTTGATTTTTCAATTTATTTTTTACCCTCTACCTTTTCACTTTTTGTCATTTTCTATATTATCAGTTTATTGAAATATCCTTTGCAAGAATTTTAAAAAATAAAATAATAAGATTATTTTAGTAAAAATAAAAGAATTTGGAAGTCGGAGGACATGTCACTACTCATGGATAGCATTAAAGTCATAAACTTCGGAGTCAATGTAGAGAAGACGTGTACCTTCGGACGAGTCTTGCTTGATTTGTTTGGAGGATTTCGGCGGCGGGGAGTCTTGCTTGTTTTGTCTGGAGTATTTCTGCAGTGGCGTGTACTTTTAACAACATTAGTTGATGCCCTGCCATCATGACTTCCATATTGAGTGCTTGAAGAAGTGGCTCGCTAGAAGCTGTGCATGCCTACTGTGTATGTTCGAACTCTCTTCTAATTCAAGTAGATTTTTCATGGAGATGTAAATGAGTCATCTCCGTGTACATATATTTTTTATTTGAGAAATTTCAATTGCTTTATAAAGATTGAAAAAGTAAAGGAATAAACATTCTGATTTTTCACACAATTATATGTTCCACAACTTCGGTTACGTTACTGCATTTGTTTTATTTATGTAAAATTCATAAATTCTAATCACATTGATACGCAGGCAACCAAAATAAAGTTGAGATCGTTTTTTTTTTCCAATCGAAGGAGGAAAAGAAATGTGTGGGGTTTGCATCGTAGCCAACATGCACCATCGTTGTCCCTTAATTTTAAGCAAAATAGTTTGGGGTTGGGGTGTGTTTAGATCCGGCTCGTTCCCTATTTTTCCAACTTCATGTGGGTGCGGATCCGGCTGCTCCAGAAGCATTCCGGGCACGACTCCCCTGCATATCCGGCATGATCCGGCTGGTATGCTTCAGCACGACATGCTCCAGAAGCATTCCGGGCACGACTCCCCTGCATATCTATGCACCAACGTGTCCTCAAACCTCAAGCTACACTCTCGGTCGTCGCTGGTTCACCGATGCGACATGGTGATTAATTTGGTATCAAAGAGAGTTAAAGAACTAAGAGTGATAGTAATAAATTAGTTATCTGTGTTCTTATTATTTATTTACCTTCCTAAAATTTCTAAATTTTTCACTCAGCATCCTCATTTCTCGCGAAGGTTGATAATCTCAATGATATTATCATATCAATTTCTTTACTTTCCTAATGTTAAGTCGCACGCCCTTTAAATAGTACGATTCTATCGTGTGGATCATGAATCGTGGTTTAATTGGAGCTAAACAGTACGATCTTTAAGTATGGACCAACCCCGCACGGACGTAGAAAGTATGCTCAAGAGAAGCAGTATGCTCTTACGTACCTTAATTCCCTCGCCTGCTAATTAAACACCGAGCAAATCGTCCGTTGAGGAAAAAAAAAACGTGCCCAGAGCAGCAGGAGGCGGAGAGGGGCTGGGTATGGAGGCAAAAACGTGGGTTTGCCTACGCCCGTGGAGGAATCGAGGTTGGGCGGTGTGAGCCCTACGCACCGAACCGGAGCCCCCCTTCGAGGCCAGACACGGCGGTGAGAAGAGGCGAAAGGCTTCCGGCAATTATTCCGGAATGAAGAATTAAACACGAGCATCGTCCTCCTCGTTCGATCTGAGGTCGAGGTTGCGGCTGAGGTGGAGGTCGGGGAGCCCTCCGCTGGCGCTGCGCGAGGCGGAGTTGGGTCGCCGGGTGGCCCGCCGTGATCCGGAACACATGCAACGTGCGCCCTCGTGCCCCACGCTCCCTCCGTCCTCCGTTTCACAAGGCGACGACGACGGGGGGGTTGGAGAGAGCGAAAGGGATCCCTCCGCCGTCAATTCCTCCACGTCCAAGTAAACCGCCGCTTTCGCCTCCTCCGCCCAAGTATATCAAATCAAATCAGCTCGCAGCAGTACTTCCTTCTCCAATCACCACGCGCAGCCTTTTCTTCATTTCTTTATTTCCCTCCCGAGGCCTCCAACTACTCCCTCACGCCATTATAAAGCTCGCACGCTGCCTCCAGCCATCATCTCCCATCCTCGCTCGTAACCCTTGCTCTATACTCCTTTTCTTAATCGGTGCTGCCGACGTCGATCGCCGGACCACCCCGCCGCCGCCCTGCCGCAGCAGCTACGTTGTTTTTCTTTGATCGATCAGTTAATCTAACCGGGGCGATCGCGATGAGGCTCGCCATCGGAGTCTCGCGGTCGTCGTCGAACGCGACGTCTCCGCTGGCGCCGACGAGGCCGCAGCGGTCGAACGTCGTCGTCGGGTCGACGTCGACGGCCTTTCCCGCAGGCCGGCCGGCCAACGTCCGCATCGGGAAGAGGTGGAGAGAATACCAGGGAGCCAGCAACTGGGACGGCCTGGTCGACCCGCTCGACGACGCGCTCCGCTCGGAGATCCTCCGATACGGGGAGTTCGCCCGCGCCGCCTACACCTGCTTCGACTTCGACCCGTCGTCCCATTCCTACGGCACCTGCCGCTTCCCCAAGAGCTCCCTCCTCCCCCGCGCCGGCCTCCACGACACCGGCTATCACGTCACCCGCAACCTCACGGCGACCTGCGGCGCGCGTCTCCCCGGCTGGGCAGAGCCCGGCGCGCCGGAGTGGCTCTCCCGCTCCACCAGCTGGATAGGGTACGTCGCCGTGTGCCAGGACGAGGAGGAGATAGAGCGGCTGGGGAGGCGGGACATCGTGATCTCCTACCGCGGCACCGCCACCTGCCTCGAGTGGGTGGAGAATCTCCGCGCGACGCTCACGCACCTTCCCGACGCCGCATTGGGCTCGGCCGGCGCGGCCGAGCCGATGGTCGAGCGCGGGTTCTGGAGCCTCTTCACCTCCTCCGCCGCCGCCGCCGCCATCCCCGACCGCCCCAGCCTGCGCGACCAGGTGCGGCAGGAGGTCCGGCGGCTCATCGACAAGTACAGCGGCCGCGGCGGCTCCGGCGAGCCGCCAATCAGCCTCACCGTCACGGGGCACAGCCTGGGCGCTGCGCTCGCGGTCCTCACCGCCCACGACATCACGGCGGCCTTCGAGGACGCGCCCATGGTGACGGTGGTGTCCTTCGGCGGGCCGCGCGTGGGGAATGCCAGCTTCCGGCGGGGCCTCGAGCAGAGCGGCACGAAGGTGCTCCGGATCGTGAACACCCAGGACATCGTAACGAAGGTGCCGGGGTTCGTCGTGGATGACCGGAGCCTGGCCGACGACGGCCACAGCGTCGACGACGACGGCGGCCGGTTACCCAGCTGGTTGCTGTCGAAGATGGGGTGGGCGTACGCCGACATCGGCAGGGAGCTGCGTCTGAGCGGGCAGAAGACCGCCAATGTGGTGGCCTGCCATGATCTCAGCGTCTACCTCAACCTGGTGAACCAGGTGAGCGCTAATTGTCCGCTGAGGACGTTGGCCATGGGATCCAGCAGATTGCACACCCAGCAATAAAAACAAAACACTCGATCGACCTCTCTCTCTGTCTCGCGATGTCCGTAGCGAATTAATCGACGGCTTCTTCGGTAAATTAATTATCCGACGACGAATCGAGCACAGCGACTGCATGATTAATCGACCAAACCCGCGCTCGCTCTGCTACGTACGCCTCGAGAACGGAAAGCGAAAAGCTGTCGTCTTCTCGGAACAGGAAGCGAGAAATTAAAAACGAGGAGCAGGGGCGTCCTACCTAACGCACCGCCACCCCCGTCGTACGGTGGGAGGGGGCAGTGCACCGGCCAAGCTCCGTCAAGTCCAATCTGATTCCTCGCTGAAAACGAGCCACGCCGCACGCATTCGAGGGGGAACGAGTCGCAACGACGACGACGACGACATCATCCATCGTCAGGACAACATGTGCAGTGGCATGGACGTACAGTATGAACAGTCAGCAGATCACGTCCATATCATCGCCTGGATGTGTATATTTGGAGAGCGCAGGATGCGAGGGAGGAAAAAAAGCAGCGGCATTTTTATGTATGCAGAACACGTATCGATCGAACAGTTGTTTCTGGAAGAGCTCGAAAGTGACATCGAAATCCCAAAAGCTCCCTGCTTTAAAGCCCCGATGCACTTTTACTTCCAAAAACAGAGCGAAAAGCACCGTGATATTTCGGGCGGCGAGGCCATCAGGCCCGCCGAGATATTTGTAGGGAGGCAACGATATGATTGAGGCCTTTAATTCGGAGGGAAACCGCCGCAGCAGCAACCTGAGCCTTTAATTTGTAGGGAGGGCCAGCTGGGTCGTAATCCTCGCTACGTACGCATGCCTCGCTGTTTCCGCAGGGACGCGTGTCGTCCTCCTCGTCAATTGACCGTATATATTTACTTTGAAAAGAGAAAAAAGACGGCGGAATAATTAAATGATTAATCGGTGGGTAGAAGTCGGCGGGCGGCGGAGGTGGCGCGAGGGAGCGCGGGAGGATGCTTCCTTCCTTCCGTCGTATGACTTGAAAACCCCAATTGATTTGACTCCGTTTAGTCAACGAAGTCGGAGCGGGTTGAAAGCCCCCCATCCATGCGGCACGTGCTCGTCCGGATCGTCTTTTTTTTTTTTCAGAGCGCTCGTGGCGTCCGCTGTTTGCCCGAATCCCGTCGCGTTGGACAGCGCGCGTCCCGACACGCGTCCCGCGTCTTATTCATCTTACGGTTCGCGATATTTTTGTCCTTCCATTATGGGCTCAGCCGGACTCGGTCCGGATCCGGCCCGTTTTCCGATCCAATTAAAAAAAGTAAAGGTTAATTTAACTGCGTCGTGGCGAGCCGTCTGACCCACCCTTTCATGAGTTATGATCCGCTGCTTTAATAAAGTCCACCCTCCACTTCGATCGTGCTGGTTTATCGTGCGTCGTGATTTTACCATATTTTTCTCGTGCCACTATTCTTTTTAAGTTATAAAAGATATAGGCATGCTCTCTCTTGAGTGGGATGTGATTCGATTAGACCTCAATTAGAGCGTATACTTTGTATGGTAATAGTAATATCTGAATTAGACTCAGCAGTGCTATTTTTATAAATACTCTTTTTTTGTGGCAAAAATGAGTTGTGATAGAATACGTTTTGTTTATAACTTTCAAATGCAATCTTTAGGCCACTTGGGATCAGCACGAACACATCAGGCTTCGAGTAGAATGAGAGTCCATAATTGGGATGAGACTTACCTAGATGACTTACTATCACTTCAAGATGAGGAGACCATGAGTTGGAGGTAATCTAAGGAGGATATCCCAGAGATGAGCCGCACCGGTTGGAATTAAATTTAGTTTCGAATGATTCAACTACCAACAGATGCATGCATTGATGTTGATCCAATCTTTAGAAGTTTGAAGCAAATCACACGACAGATGGCTCAACATTGTGCACTAAGTTGGAATCTGAAATCGTGCAGATTATATATGAATACCAAAACCGATGTGAGTAAACCAATAGAACAATATACAACTTCAATTACTCAATTGAGTGTAATATGTCTGACAGCTGAAATCAATAATATTCAGATTTAGTATCGGTTGATTGCAGTACACAAAGTATACACCACTCTGATTAGAGTAATTGAGCTCTATACGGGAGGATCGAATCAGAATAAAGAGTCATTAGTCCACATGTGATAAGTCAAATCTAGTGGAAGCCTCCAATGATTGGAGTAAAAATTAATAGGTTATCTTTTTAGAAAGTAGTGAGTATTAAAGAGTAAGTACACTTTTATGTACCAATTGATCTTTATACTTTGTGTACAATTATATAAACTTAAAGTGTTGTATAGATGATATAACTACTGTACATGATTTCGATTACGGTAACCTCGATTTCCAGGTTCAATTACCTTAAAAAATTAAATCTTTAATTAATTAGTACGTAGTGGTTGGGCTGGCCATCTGGTCGGAGTTGCAGCGGCCGAAGCTGCCGGCGGCCTGCAGCTGCATGTCCCGGGCCTTGCTGACGTACACCTTCTTCATGTTGGCGCCCTGCTGGCTGAGCAGCCGCGCGAGGCTGCGCTTGGCATCGGCCCGGAAGGGGCAGTCGGAGCCGCTGAAGCCGTCCACCAGGTGGAGGTACGCCTCCAGGTCGTGGCAGCAGGCCGGGTTGGCGTCCGGCCGCAGGTACGGCGAGTTCCGGCTGTCCACCACCAGTTCCCGGCCGACGTGGGCGTACCCGTCGGCGCTCGACCGCAGCCCCAAACCCGGCACCCGCGTCACCAGGTCGTGCGCGTTCACCACCCTCAGAACCTTGACGCCCCGCGCCTCCACCCGGTCGGCGAACGCCTGGTTCCCCGCTCGCGGCCCCCCGAAGGTGAACACCGCCGTGGCCACCTCCGGCGGCACGCACGCAGCTAAATCGTCCGCCACCAGCACCGCCAGCGCCGCCCCCAGGCTGTGTCCCACCACCGTGATGCTCAGCTCCTCCCCCGCGTACTCCTCCGTCAGCTTCCTCACCTCCTCCGCCACCGCCGACGACAGGCTCGGCGTTTCCCACCCCGGCGTCTTGTACAGGCTCCGGAACCCGCATTCCACCTTCGGCACGCCGCCCTGCTGCTCCTCCTCCTCATCCTCCTCGGCGAACAGGTCCTCGTCGTCGATGGGAACGAGCTCGGTGCGAAAGTTCTCGGCCCACTCCAGGCAAGTCGACGTGCCGCGGAGGGCGATGACGATGTCCCGGCGCCCCATCCTCTGTATCTCCCGCTCGTTCTCGCAGACGGCGACGTACCCGATCCAGCTCGTCGGCTGAGCGGCCGCCATCCACGGGGCGACGGTGTCGACCCACGGCGGGAGCTCGACGGATGCGGTGGCGAACAGGTTGCGCGTGACGCGGTAGTTGCGGTCCGAGAGGACGACCTGGCGAGGGCGGTCGGGCTGAGCGCCGCCGGAGTGGAAGGCGTGGTAGGTGGCCTGGACGAACTCGCCGTAGCGGACGAGCTCGCGGCGGAGGTCCTCGTCGAGGGGGTCGAGGAGGCCGTCCCAGTTCTTGGCGCCGTGGAACCGGCGCCAGTCGCGGGAAATGCTGCCGCGGGGGGAGGCGCGGTTGGAGTTGGAGAGGAGGCGGTGCAGCCTGTCGAGGCTGCCGGGGGACATCTCTTCGGTGAACTTCTTGGACAAGCGGCGGAGGAAGATGGCGGAGGGGAGGTTGAGGGCGTTGAGGAGGCGGCTTCCGGTCTTTTGGATGAAGGACGGGTGCGAATCGTCGAGGCCGGAGTCGTCCCTGGAGCCGGATCGGCGCTCGGGCGCGGGCGGCGGCGGAGAGGGCTCTTTCTGCTTCTCGAGGAGGCGCTCGAGGTTGGAGAGGTGGGTGGCCGTGGATATGCCGGCAGCGGCAGCGGCAGCGGCGCCGGTGGCCGTGGGGCAGCCGGCGGTAGAGGGATTGAGCGGGGAGAAGGGAAACCGACGGAGGTTATTGCAGGGGGGCGAGACATGGCTAGCTGGAGCAGCCATGGCGAAGGCCGTTGACATGAAGGAGGAGGGCGAGAGAGGTCGGAATCGGTCCCCGAGAAAAAAAATGGCGGTGGGGGGAACACCCAATGGCTCCTTGGACGAGGAGAGGCTACAAGCAACGCACATCGTATTTATATATAACTTCACCCAACTAAAGAGACAATGACTCGGCGAGGTGGAAGAGTCGTAGACTAAGTCGGATTACTCGGCCTTCCAAAATAAATTAGAAGACCAGAGATCGGGCGTAGAATAAATCTGGACCAGAATGACTCGGTTCTCCCACTGCTGCTTTCGTAATTAAATGTTTATTACTCTCGTGACGACAGGTCAATAACGCGGTTGTTCAGATTTATAATGGGTGAAAAAATATGACGTCATTTTTTCTCAATCCATTTATTATCTTTAAAAATAAAATAAGAATAAAAAAGGTGTAAATATAGATTTTAATTGTTTTTTTAATAAAAAAATTGTGATGTAATAAAAGGATGGGAGTGAAACCGCGCGCGGGTCAGATCTGACGACAACGTGCAGATGATGCATGTCCGACAACCCGTAGATTACATATCAATTGTCGTCGACGGACGACATCCGAGGGAGTTGATACGTAGTTAATTGAATTTGTTAATTACATGTCGAACGACTGCAGGTTTAATCAACGACTCGCCGTCAGACCTACACCGCGGAGCTAATTAAATTAATTTTAAGGAGCTTTAAAGTATGACGATGTTGAATATGACCGAAGGCGTTGACCTGCCTTTGCGCCCTTGAACTTTAAGACTCGAGAGCTGTCTCCGCGCAAGCAAACTTCGATTCAACATCCGACTTCCGACTTCCTCCCTGACCTGATCGCTCCGCGGAAGTGTTGAACGAGAAGAATAAAAGGAAGAACCGTTCAACCGTAGATGTATATGTTTGAAAGGCACATCCGTTCGCATTCATACGAGGAAAGGAAGGGAGCGCATGCATTTATAATGACTGGGTCGGCTCTTGGGATTTCTTGGCATCCTCCTCCAGTTCATCTTCACAGAGCAGGAGATGACCCACGGTCAGTTCTCCTTTTCACCGACAAACATTGCTTTTAGTTGGAAAATGTCGATCGGCACCGCCATGCCGTCATTCGCATCAGAGTAAGGTTTTGATCAAAACCTAATCAAAAAATTTAAATTTCTTTCGTTGAACAGGCCCAGCTTGAGTGAGTCGGAAGAAGAGAACATTGGCATCGTCCGCGTCCAGCAACTTAAAAAAATGGACTTCAAACTTGAAGCCGTACCACTGCATCCATTAAAATTTACGAGGTTGGATGAAGATTTCTGTGAAAAGTCATCCTTGTGGGCTCTGCACTGCGTCGTACCGCGATTAAGAAAAAAGGATGTCATTTGTTTATTTAATTTCGAGAGAGAGAGACAGTTTAAAAAAAGAAGGAACGACAAAAATAAAAAACAATACACCATCAAGGTTTATCCCAGCACGGCTTTATCGGCTATTGGAAACAAGTTGTGCTTCTTGGAGCTGTGGAATCTTTTTGAAGCTCAAGCTCGTATTCACCAACCATGCTAATCAATTGGTTACGACCAATCCGGAGCTTATAATACCAACAGAACTGATTATTAATTGCGGAGTCCCATAATTCAATTCACTCGAGACAAAGTCCTAGGTAGCATCAGGATGTGCTTGCTGAGCATGCTGCTCCGTGGAGAACCCGATATCAGTGAACGTTCCCTGCATATCAACAATTCAAAGTCGAAATATTAGCTGCCAGATCTTATGGGACTGCATATTTTTGAAATGAAACGAGCCAGGCGCATGTTTAGCAAAGGGTTCAGAATAATTTTGGCTGTAATTAATTAGTAAAGGATAATATTTGGTTAGCGTATGATTCAAATCAAATATTATACCAAATGTCTCAGACTTTATTTGGTATGATATAAGGTGGGGGACAGAATCCTATCCCGTACATTTTTTAAGTATCAATTTCTTAAAAAAGATTAGAAATGGGATTCCATCCCACCTTGTCTTATATCCCAAATAAAGCAGTGGACATTAACATGTTCTGCCAAGTGAACAATAATATGTGTCAATTAATTTAGGATTTTTTATGCTATCAATTGCATAGTTAAGTTACTGACCTCGGCATCGTTGATTGCACAAACCACGCAGTAATGCTCCTGAGGTGACAAGGAAAAAAGCTCAATTATTAGAAGGAGGCCACTACGTTAATGATTTCAGCGTTTGTGTTTATGCTTTGATCGATAAATTAACACTCACCTGCATCATGTACCACTCTTCAAATTCATCAAACAATTCAAGCCTTTCGATCCTGCAAAAACATAGAAGCATTGTGGAAAGTGAACCAACGAGATTTCTTTATGATGACAAAAATTGAACAGGTTGATAGAGTATACTGAAAGTCTTCTTCCATATTACATAAAAAACAATTTCTTCAATACGCAGCTGCAATATTCTGGATACAAGTGAAACAGGAGGAATCATCAAGATTTAGATCCATGGTTTACCTGTGTCTTTCTTTGGTGTCAATATATTCATTATATATCTTGAGCATATCCCATGCAGTAGCTCTCTGAAGCGTCAAATGTTGTCAGAACAAATACACAGAAATACCTAAAACTCCGTTGCTGAACAAAATAATACAAACCTCCCATCCATTATCCACAAAGAGTTTTTCCTTAGATTTTAAGGTAGGTGTAGCATATATTCCAAGGAGAGGACAACCTCGACTCTGCATAGCAATCAAAGAGATTTATTATAGCAGTTTCCATGGGCTGACGAAAAAGCATTGAACCACTGAACAATATGTTCTTGACTAAATAAAGGTAATGGATAACACACCAGAAATAGAGAGAGACAGGTGAAAATCACCGCAAATCAGAATTTACCAAATCATATCCACAATCGAAAAGAAAAATATTGCTTGGCATATGCAATAATTCAATTTTCATTCGCCAGATTCCAGGATTTTTTTCATTTATCTTACGTTCTCATCATACCACAAAAGACAAAGAAATACAAGATCATTTTAAACTAAAATTTAAGATCAACCCCGGTGATCGTATGCAAGTGTGAAGCAAGATTTACTTTCCAGTTAGATTAGTGGAAACAATCTGTTTCATGTTCGTAAAAGAACAACATTTCTTCAACTATACCACACAGCCTCCATATCGTGCACATAAACCCCTAACAGTGCATCAAAATACATATCTTGAATGCTAATGAAGGCAGAATACAAAATAACCTTCACGGTAGTTCTTGATTATCAATGGAATACCACAGTTAAACTTCCTGCTTAGTAACTTAATGGCAAACAAAAAAAAGTAAAGTATTTGGTGTATGAGCCACAGGAAGAAAAAAAACTGAATTAAAAAGATAACTTATGGTACCTCAAGATTTTTTATCATTTGTTGTCCAAAAGCATCATCAGGAAGGATCTGAGAGAAAACCAGTGACCTATCTGAATATTAATTGGTCTATGTTACGTAGAAAGCATCAACAAAAACACACTTTTATGACAAGTACCTGTTCATATAGAAAGAAAACTGCACTAGTGAATTTCTTTGATGCCCATCTAGCAATAGCAGAAGTTGAATCTGGATCCAAATATATCAAGACGCACTCTGCAATTATAAATGTGGGCAAGCTGATGACAAAATCAGAAGGAATCAGTTTAATTGTTTTCCCTAATATGGATCTTGGATTTCTAACTGAAAAAAGTGTTACTAATTAGAAATTTAACCATGCAAACAGACTTGGACTTATTATGCTAGTTTACTACTGGAGCGATTACTTAGCCGTAAACACAAATATCAAATAATCTTAATTCAATCTGTGATGTGAGTAGTCAAAGAAACAATTCTTTTTGCTACTCTTAAGTACAGTAACAAAACAGACGAACCACAAATAGAAGGCCAAGGAAAGAAAAGACAGGTGAATGGATGGAAATGGGAGTTGAGTAATGGATGAAAATCTAACATAGTGAAAATCAGCATGTCCTGGACATGCTCACAGGACTCACATATGTATCTGAATTGACCTGTCCAACTTGACAACGGGGAGGGAAAATATTGAAAGATATAGAATAAGAACAATTAAAGGAAAAAAACGATATGGTACTATTTTGTAAGGTTGTGAGAATGTGAAAAATTGAAAGTTCAAACCATGAATACTGACATTATATCATTTGAAGTCAAAATCATAATTGAAGAGTCCATCAAGCACCCCACTTAACAATATAGAGATCCATATCAGACAACTTGCAAAGTAGTCATGGGAGTCCATGTAACAGAGGTTATAATTATCATAAGTAAACAAATAGTTAATTTTCAGCAGCAGCAAAAAGAAATAGAAATATGGAGTACATACCTAGGGTCCAACTGAACTCGCTCCATTACATCATCTAAAATTTTGGTATCTCGTATGTCAGCAGGAAGTAGCTTGTAATGGTCACTAAGCACTTCACCTTTCCCTAAATATAGAAAGCTATATCATGAGCTAAAAGCTAACTTACCCAATACAAATAAAAGAGTAGTGCACATTTGCAATAACATTTGCCACTCCTCTTTCCAAAAACATGAAAGCCAAACATATAATGAATTTTATGAGATTTTTATTGCAGATATTGAATGAAAGAGATATATGAAAGGAAAATTGCAGATAGTGAGAGGAATAATGTGTTGAAAAGGGATGTATAAGGTTTGGTTTACCTATTGAAATAGAAGCTTCAGGCCCAAGCTTGTCCTTTAATTGACTATAACGTTCAATGATAGCTGCCTTCTTACTAGTGACCTGTATATAACAGCAAAGAAGTAAGAATTTTGTAGCATTCTAAGATACAATGTATAATGCGTAACATGTAATATTGAAAAAAAGGAAATCATAAAGAGGATGCTGCAGCTTTGCTTTCAAAAGCTGGACATCCTTCACCTTATACAGTGATATATGGCATGAAAATGACCTATAACCGTGATCTAAAAAAATCGTTAATGCACAAAGTCTTTCACCTCCTTAAAGTCCAGCTCCACGTACAGATATGGTGCAACCCCTTCATCCTGTAAAAAAAAGTAAAATTATCCCCGATCCAAGACAACACAGACAAAAGCATGAATTTAGGGACCAAGAAGAAGAAAAAAATCAAATGCTGCATAAATGTGTGTCATGCACTGGCCCAACAACAAGTAAACATAGTGAATAATGACAAAAACAGCCTGTCTATCTTGACAGCAATGAGAACAGCATTGTTCCCATGAAGATAGATCACGTGTTTCAGGAATTAACACCACATACCAGCAACTGAAAATAGGTTGTGTCAAAGCCAGCACCAAGAGAAAGTATCTGTTTTTTGGTCTGATTTTCACCGTTTGTTTTCCTCTCAGTTTTAAGAAACTGATGAAGAAGCTTCCGGAGAGCAGCCCAACGAGCATAGTATCCTTCAGATGCAATTTGCAGTAACATAAAAAGGAGTATATAGAGTTAGAAAAACAAAACATAAAGATAATGAAAGAAGCATCAAGATATAGCGATAGCATATAGTCCAACCGCGATTGATTATGGGTGCTCTCCTTGCAGCTTTTCTAACAAATAACTGGACATATTCATCCTTCATATATCCTTTTTTAACACAAGACCTATAGAAGAATTCACATGCAATAAATTAATTCGGATGACCTCAAAGCACAAAAACCATGTAGAAATATAGCTTTGTTTTGAAGTGAGCTAGATAATGAAAATGGATGCCTGAGAAGACAATGGTAACAATCAAAAGCACCAATTTATATTCACGTGGACCAACGCCATGGATGCCTGAGAATAAACTTTTAACACTATCGCTAAAATGGTTTGCCAACTCTCATTATTAAGGTTCAAAAAGAAATCAGAAGATGGGAGGGTAGTAGGAGCTCCACATGGCTGCAAGATGTTATTGGGCTTAGCTCCTCCCTTTGATCGTGTTAATCCCACAGCATAATAACTGCTTCGAGAATCACATTGCAGATCCTAAAACTATTAAAGTCCTGATTCACAAAGCTTCCTTCCGCCAATTAATCATTTATCACAAACTACAATCCCCAATCCGTACCCTAGCAACCTGTAGCCCTTATCGCACGCTCATCAGCACGTTCGCAAAAGACTAGGGATTGAACGCATATGAACAACAGCAAAAATTCATGAAGCGTACCAAAAATTTATTCTATACATCATAACCAACTCGTTTTACTTTCCAGAGGAAAAAAGGAATATGCTACTCAACTTAACTTGAAACTTTACTCTATACATCAAATTCTGTAATAAAGAACTGTTGGAAAAATATTAAATCAGAAAAAACGTATATACTCTTCCGGAGTTAGATCGAGATTTCTCAGGGGGAAGGATCATAATAAATCGAGAGGAGGAGAAACACGACAAACTTATTAAACAAAAAAAAACTCCAATATGCTTGGTCTAGATCCAGACAGTGCCAATCCAAACCACGAACGGGTAGCATCAACAAGGGTTTCAATGGGAGAGAGGGAGAGAGGGGGCTGGAGCTACGCACAGCTTACTGGTGGCAGCGTCGTCGTTGGTGGCTTGAACAGCGGCCGTGTTGCTGCTTCCGTCGCTGCAGCCGGCGAGGGAATCGCCTTCAAAGGCATGGCTTATCTCCATCGGCCTCTCTCCCTCCCTCTCTCTCTCTCTCTCGCTTCCTCCCTTCGTTGCTCGCACGCGAAACCATATTTGCCGGAGTATATACGAGCGGAGCTGGCAAGGGATGAAGCCTGCCCGAACCCGCATTGAGGCCCACAAAAGGCCTAAGAGGATCGATCCGCTTTCTCTTATCGGATCTGGCCTGTTGTTGTTTGACCCCTTAAAACTCATGAACTATTATTTGTTATTTCCATTTTTTTTAAAAAAAAATCCACATTTATAATGGTCGTATTTTTATTATATAGATATTAATAAATTAAAATTTTATATTTATTATATTAATAACCTAATATTATTGAAATAAAAACTCAATTATACTAAATTTTTATACATTATCTAACTAAAATATACCCATTTATTATCAAGAGCAGGCACAGTTAAAAGCTACAGAAGAGGAAGGGGGGTTTTGGTCGCTTCGCCGTTCCCCACCACCCTGCTCCAAAACCAGTGCACTCTCCATATCTCAGCCATCTTCTCGATCGGCAAATTCTTGGTCTCCGGCAGAAACAGCGCCACGCACAGCGTCATCACCAGCATCCACCCTCCGAAGAGAAAGAACACCCCTGACTTCAGATGGCAAAGCATGGCGAGCAAGCTCTGGCCAATAATGGCGGTGATCAGAAACCCCACCGCCACCACTATGCTCTGCCCCACCGACCTGACCTCCAGCGCAAATATCTCGCTCGGCACCAGCCACCCCAGCGGCCCCCAGGACAACCCGAACGCCGACACGTTTGCGCACACCGCCACCAAGACGATGTACGCATAACCCCTGCTCACCCTTCCGTGATCCCCCAGCTGCGTCGCCAGTATCGCTCCGACCACCAGGTGCGACACCAGCAACTGAACTCCACCTATCAAAAAGAGCTTGCGCCGGCCGGTTCGGTCCACGATGGCCATCGCGAGGACGATGAACACGGTGCTGATGGCGCCGGTGATGACCGTGGACAGGAGGGAGGAGTCCTCGGCGAGACCGATGGTCCGGAAGATGACCGGGGAGTAGAAGGTTATGACGTTGATCCCGGTCATCTGCCGGAAGAAGGGGAGGAGGAAGGCTATGACGAGTTGGGGCCGGTACTTCTTCTGCATCATGGTGCGCAGAGGATGCTGCTGCTGCAGCGATTTGGAGGTGCTTCCGGCGGCGGCCACGTCTTGAAGTTCGGCGTCGACGTCGTCGGTGCCTCGGATCTTTTGGAGAATCTTTCGTGCCTCGTCGAGGGAATTGGGGTGCTGTTGGATGAAGCTGCTGGGTGACTCCGGGAGGAAGAGAGTGCCGACGGTGAGGATCGTGGCAGGAAGGATGGCGGAGCCTAAAGAAACTCGCCATCCCCATCCGCCGTGGATCCTGTTGGCTCCATAGTTGACGAGGTTGGCAGAAAGGACACCCAATGCTACGAATAGTTCGAACCCACTGTTAATGGCTCCTCGGTGCTGCGGTGGAGCCATTTCTGATAGATACAGAGGAACAGACTGCAAAAAACGTCACCGGGCAAGGCAGAGTGCAAGTCATTCTCATGCTGACACACATTGATCTCGACCACATGAGTCGATGGTATTCTAATCGACCAAAAAAGCAGACAAATGCTTTCGTGGACCTGATTTGTGAAGCCGACGCCGACGCCGAGGAGGACTCGTCCCAGGATGAGCATGTAGATGTTGGCGGCGAGGCTGCCAAGAAGAGCCCCGGCGGTGAAGGATGCGCCGCCAAGGAGCATGGACCTGCGGCGGCCGACGGCCCTCGTGACCCAGGACGCGCACATGGAGGCGAAGAAGCCGGCAACGTAGAGGGACGAGGTGAACGCCGTGAGGAGCTGGCTGTCGAACTTGCAGTAGTTGCTGGTGTGCGAGCTCTCTTGCATCTTGGCGTTCACGTCCGGGAAGAACTTCTTCAGAAATGGCTCCATGGATGTCACCCCACCTAATTTTATATAAAATTACAGTAGAAAACATGATACGATTGCCAGTGACAAGTCATAGTTCTTTCTCTCCGTGCATTTCTCACTGCAATCAAAAGCGAGGGATAGAGAGAGATGACCGGAGATTCCAAGGTCATAGCCGAAGAGGATGCCGCCGGAGGCGGCAACGGCGCAGGAGAGGGCGACGAAGGATGTGATTCTTCCGTTGTAGGCTTGCTGATCGTCTTTGAGTTGCTCTGTTGCCATGGTCGACGTCGGAGATGGAGTTGGTGAGCCACCAGCTCTGCAGTGAGTTGGACTCGAAGCGGTGGGAGCAGGAAATAAATGGAGTCACGCACATCGAAGAAAATAATCAAGTCCGTAGCCATGGGGGAAAGAAGTCGCTAGCAGCTTTGGGTTGGAGAGAAGTCAGATAAGATAAAGACACAAATGGAATGGTAGTTGAAAGTTGAGTGGAGTGAGACCGATGGGCATTAATGACACAATTTGTGACATAACCTATTAGACCCATTCAGTTAGACCATTGCATAGTCTAACTAAAAGAGGCTCTAAATCAATGGGGCTTCGAGGGGTACCAATGGAGGCAGAATATAGCAAACTCAAGAGGCTCAAGGTTTAATCGATCAAGCCTAAGTCAAGTACAATTAGGTAGTCCAAGTCATCCTAGGGTCCAAGGGCCGAAGTAGGTGTATGGCTTTTACCAATCTTGAACTCAAAATGCAGATGCTTAATGAAAAAGTTGATTGGAGTTCTTCTTCAAGGCATTTTTTTTAGAACATCTTCTTCAAGGCAATTGATGAGAGAATAGGAAAATTTTCATTAAGCTAAAAAATTCTCCAAAAGGAAAATTTTCCTCTCATATGCACTACCTAACCAGTTTAAAAAACTTATTTGATATGTATTAATATTAGACACAATTCTTACTCTATCCTAAGTAGTAAAACATAATTTATACTTTAATAATAAAGGCAAAATTATACCAGCCCCGATTCCACTACCTCATTTCAAACAAGTATGCCAAAAGTTTTATCATAAAAGGTTACATATGTATAAACACCATGACGTCCAAAGTTGGCAGGAGAAGACGTTTCTCTTTGCAGTTGTTTCCAGTATATATTTGACAACACTGCAGATTCTTATGACCAAAAAGCACTACTGCGGCTGACTTTGAAGAAGAGGTCGACTGTAATCCTGACAAGGAAGCCCCACAGCATGATACGCTGCATAAGGCTCACCAATTATTGAAAACCTGGTAAAATGATGCACGGCATAAAATCCACCAATTATTGAAAAAAGGATCTTTTCTTGTTGCGTTCCAGCCTAGCCTCCCTCTGGAATAACAAAGAAAAGGAGGTCATCTACAAGATCCATTTAACAAAGTAGCCGCCTGAACCAAGGAAGTGATTTTCTTCCTAGCGTGAAGCATTACGCACAATTCGTGACAAAGAGATATTTGCTCGAGATTTTGAACCAGACTACATAAAACAACTATCGTTCATGCTTAGGTCACACACAATCCATTTTTTTCTAGATGGACGCTTACAATAATATCAAACGAAATTCATCACCCTACCAGCATGCAGTTTATCATTAGTACTGCTTTAAGTTATGACACCTCGACAAACTTATTCCTACTACCATTTTACTAAGATTGAGACAGAATCTATATACGTGGCTCTTCATAAGGGGATAGCTTTGTCAAATTCGTTGACCTTCAACAATAATGCAAAAACAGTAACAGAACTTCAATGGAAAATAGGGAGAAGTGCCAAACCTCTTTTTTTTTGCATTCCTTGTAGTTATCAAATTGCTCCTGGCATTTGCTCTTTTCACCATTCGCCTCTAGACCTAAAAGTAGACCTCACAGCTTAAAAAGGTAACCGTTGGAAATAAAACAAAGTTAAATTTTAGAGATAGGATTATACAAATACCCAAAGAGACATTTTTTAATGAACTCCCTGTACTTGTTATCAGAATACATTCCAGCAAAAGGTATGTACCATTAATTACTCCAACAAAGCGTCACAAATTCTGGTCTAATCATGATTTGTTATGAGGCAAAAAGGGACAAGTTCCCTGCTTCTGATACCAGTCACAATATTTTCTGCCAATAGACTACTACAGTGCTTTATGCTTTATAGCTGTGACTTAAGCAGTTCCAGCAACGGTGCAGGTAAGAGAATATACTGGTATGAGACACAACAATATAATGATACAAATCAATGTATCATGAAACAGTATTATAACTACGTCCTGAAGTCATCCAGGAAGAGGAAATTTTGAACAATGAACAGATATTCTAATAAGGGAAGAAACAAGGCTTCAATTGAACTACTGGTCACCGAGATAGGACTTTCATTGCTGTCAAGGATGAGGTTTATAAAACGAGTATATGGACAATACAGAACCTCAAGACAATTTTGGAACGAAAATATTACATAATATTCCTCTTTGTTAGCTCATGGCAAGAAATAGAGCATATGCCACCACACACATCAATCAACTTAATGTTATGGGCTTGTCAAACACCTAATAAGAACAAGAACTTCGTACCGAACAAACAACTTGTACGTGTAAAATAAGGGCAATATATACTTATGATTTTTTTACCCACTTATCATGAACATAATCGAAGGATTTCTGAGTGGTTATTTTGCTGATCGAAGTTGCATTAGTAATTGGCATAATACCGTCCTATCATCAACTAATAGAGATTATCTATAAAAAATTGTCATATCTGCATGACACGCAACTAAAGATCGAAGGATAAAACTATCTTCATAAACAGTGTAAACTCGTATATACATCTATAAAACAGATGTATCACAGCATTGCAAGTGAATTCTAGGAATCTCCCGGAGAAGAAATTCGAGATCGATCTCAATCTGCGATTTTAGGGGCAATCATCCAAACCGAACAATTAACAACGAGCTTCTCTGAGCAAGAGATACAATCCACCCACTTTGCAAAGGTTGCAAAGGACCAGGAACAGGCAGCTGCTCATGCGCAAAATCAAGGTCCAACAACATGTGGAAGAGAAAAAAGTGCCCCCAAAACATGCGCAGAAAGGTAGGCAGAAGAAAAAGGAAGGGAAGGAGACTCACATCTGAGGGAAGCGGTGTACTCGGGAAAGCAAAGGGAGTCGGCGACTCTCGCAGCAGCAGGGTACGGAGGCGAAGAAGAAGCGGATTCCGCCATCGAGACGAAAACCCACCGCTCGTTTTTGGCCCTCTCTCTGCCCCTGCGATCGAGGGGATCCGAACGAAGAAAAAAAGAAAGATGAAGCGGTTTGTTAAGACTTCAAGATTCGAGCAGAGCCAGCGTACGTAAACCCAGACTCATTAAACCCCACCCATCACGGCCCAGGTTTCTGTTAGAACGAACTCAAGTCGAACTCGAGTCTTGTCGGTGCTCGGTCCAATTTGATTTGGACGCTCATTTCATTTCATTTTTAGTTAAAAAGCAAATTACTAAGTCAAAGTAAAACTACTGCACAATACGCATCTGTACGGACACCACCATTTCGGCTCTCGTATTTGAACGCGCAATAAAATAAATAACTCGAAAAATATGACGGCCGTCAACGCCAGCTGCTCCTCGCCTCCTCCTACCTGGTTCTTTTTCGGCTTCGTCTTCCCCGTCCCAATCTTTTCCACCGGCGCGTTATCGCTCGACCTCCGCCCTCTGGATCGCAGCCCGTCCCTTCGCCATGTTCCCTCCCTACCACTCGACGATGCTGATCGACTGCGCCCACTGCCGTACGTCGCTGCAGCTGCCGCCGGGGGCTTCCTCCATCCGGTGCGCCGTCTGCCGGGGCATCACCAGCGTGGCCGATCCCCGGAGCGTTCCCGTGCCTCCGTCGTCTCCTTCTCCCTTGCCGCCCCCGGGCCCTGGTCAATACTACCCGCCGCCGTCTTGGGGCCCTGCGCCCCCGCCGATGACGGGCGGGGGCGGACGGAAGAAGGCAGTGATTTGTGGAATAACGTATCGGCACACCCGGCACGAGCTGAAGGGGTGCCTGAATGATGCTAAGTGCATGAAGTTCCTCCTCGTTAATCGTTTCCACTTTCCGGAGTCCGGCATCATCATGCTAACAGGTAGTTCGATTTTTTTCTCTTGGCGTTTCAGACTTATTGTTTAACAAAATCCACTTAATTGGTGCAGTGCAATTTAATTTTACAAAATGATCAATTTTCTTAGTTATGTTCTTGACGATTATTAGATAAGGGTAAAAATATTACAGCGCATCTGACATCTGTGAATCTGAATCAATTGTTTTGGACTTGGAATAGCATACATATTCTACTACGATATCTCATTTCTCCGAGCCTTTGAATACAAGTATTTAAAGAGAATACAATAAGCTTATGCTCATCTGGTTCGACATAAATATGAATCTTCTTACGGTCTTTTGGATCCTTGGCATTTGAACTCAGGACACTGACAGCGCATTGTCATTTTCCAATGCCCTCACCATGAATAGTTCTCTTTTTCATACACAACATTTCCTGAGAAACCAAGATGTTCTTAACTGCAAAGAAAAAAGAATCTAGTTCATTTTTTCAGGCAGAGTCTGACTTTAGAGTATTAGTGATTGCAACCTACTTTGCGAAATCTAAACTCATATTCTTGGAAGTTGATTTGCAGAGGAAGAAAGAGATCCGTACAAGATACCAACCAAACATAATATAAGAATGGCATTGTTTTGGCTTGTACAAGGTTGTCAACCTGGTGACTCTTTGGTATTTCACTACTCTGGCCATGGTTCACAACAAAGAGACTATAGAGGAGAAGAAGCGGATGGCTTTGATGAAACCCTTTGTCCTTTGGACTTTGAAACACAAGGAATGATTGTCGATAATGAAATTAATGAGACCATTGTTAGACCTCTTCCTCATGGAGTTAAGCTTCATGCTATTATAGATGCTTGTCACAGTGGCACTATGTTAGATCTACCGTATCTTTGCAGAATGAGCAGGTCAGTAAAATACAAATGGAAGGTTTTCATGATGAAGTTTTTACTTCCTAAAACATATCTTTCCTTTTAATTCTTTTCTTAGCTTCTGTGATTGATGGGTGATGGATGAGCAAAAACATTCAAATTTTAGCGTCAATCTGTACAAGGACCATTTTAGTTTGATACTAACGATTGTGGAATATGTCTAGATGATAGGAAATTCGTTTGTTCCTCCTACCTAAATTTCAAGAGCAGATTTATCAACTACAGACATCATTTTTACAACCCAATGAAGGTTAAATAATCTCTACTCCCCCCAACAGAATCTAGATTACAGAATCATGTAGGCCAAATAACTGAATATCTACACTATCTGTTATTCTTTTACTTTACGGTCATTTTCACATAATATCGAATGGGTAGGATCTAACCAGTACCCTTATTAGCTTCCTTTTTGGCAATATTTCAATAATGGATACAACTAAGATAATTTAATAGCTACAATATTTATTCTTTTTTGGTTACCATTTCAGCTTATACTATCAAACAACATGCCAAATCTCATCTTTGCAAAGCACATTTAGTCAAAGACATGGGATAGTTTGTTCTCCACTTCTGTCTTGCTCTGCAGCTCAAAATCTAACAAAAGAGAATCTTAAAAAGGAGAGATTTTATTTAAAAAAATAATTTTCACTCAAAACAGATCGTAAGGGCTTGCTGTACTGATGTTGGGTTTTAGTTCCAAGACATCAGTTTATTAGATTTAAGAAGATAAATAATTTTATGTTGTAAAATGCATAAATCTGTTTTCCTTAGACTAGATAGCTATGCATAGTGAGTATTGAACTATAATTAGATAGAACTTGGACACTTTGTGTACTAGATAGAAATTGTACTGATGCTAATAAACTACTTTTGACACCTTATCGGCGCCAATAACTTCTCCTCAGAAGATATAGCAGCTAATTGTCATCGTCTATGTAGGAGTGGGCAGTACGGATGGGAAGATCATCGCCCCAGAAATGGTTCTTACAAAGGTACAAACGGTGGAGAAGCCATCTCATTCAGCGGCTGCGACGATGACCAAACTTCTGCTGATACCTCAGTGAGCTCTTATGGCATTTATTGGCAGTCAATACTTGTGAATTACTCTAGGAAAATTGGCTCCAAACATTTGGGATTATAGTCAGTCCTCAAATTTATCTTTTGGAGCTACTACCTATGCATCCTTCTGCAATGAAATCAAATGGATATTAAATAAATCTTGTCTGCAGGCTTTATCAGGGATTACCTCAACTGGTGCGATGACCTACTGCTTCATCCAGGCCATTGAGCGAGGGCACGGAACTACGTACGGAAGCATACTGAACTCCATGCGATCCACCATTAGGAACACCGGTGATTCTATGTCGGGAGGCCCGGTCACTACACTCCTCACCATGCTGTTAACTGGAGGCAGCACGCTCGGTGGATTGAGACAGGTCTGCACTCCTTGTTCCTTTTTCCTTCTTTTCTATCCTTAAACCAGTAATTTCTAACTTCCATGTTCATGTGGTTTTAATGTTCAATTTGCAGGAGCCACAGCTGACGTCCAACCAAATGTTTGATGTTTATTCAAAGCCATTCTGCTTGTAACTCGCCCTATGAGTAGTCTTCTTTTCGTCCAGGATTGATTTATAAGCAGTTGAGGCAGACGTACAGCACCGAGTTTGCCAGGGTTAGGTCTTGGAATTTCTTCCATTATTATGTAAAGAACATGATTGAGATCCATTATCTACATTTGTAAAATCTGATTCAGTCTAGCATTGTTATGGGTACCTGAGGATTATGATCATTATCATGGTTGTATCATACGATCCATTGTTCTATTATCTTGTAAAATTCAGATTAAGCAAACAGGCTGGATTGTCATTTTTCTCTTGAAAAATTGAGCAGAATTTTTTTATAAAAATAATTAATTTTCTTATTTATATATTTTAATCGGGTTGTGATGGTTTTACTTTGGATTAACTTTAGGCGTTTTTGGATTTTTAAAAAAGCTGATACAGATCTTGAAAACTTCTAATAAGGTGGGTGATAAATAAAAGGCGTTGATCCGATCCAACAATTCAATTAGTGGGCTAAAGGGGAAGTTATGGCCCAATAAATCGTCGTCCCCCATCAGACTTCCCACTGCGCGAGAGCCATCAGCGCCACAGCGAACTCGTCTTCATACTTCATCCTCCTCTCCCTTCGATCGTTCCTTCCCATGGTCGAGCTCTCCTCGCCGCAGAATCAAATCAAGGCCGCCGTCGCCACTCCCTCCCTCCGCTCCTTCAATCTGCTGCTCTCATTCCTCCTCCTCAAAGCACGCAAGCCCGGCCTCGTCCTCAGCCTCTTCTCCCAGATCACCTCCCACTCCCTCCCCGTTCGTCCCCTAACTCATTCCTTCGCCGTCCGCGCCCTCCTCCAATCTCGCCGTTTCCAGGAAGCCCGACGCTTCATTTCCCGCGCTCCCTTGGACTTCGGCTTCGCCCCCAAAAGTTCCCTCCTCGACGCACTCATCCGCGGCCTCTCCGTCGACCAACGGAATCCAGATGAAGCGCTGTCCTTCCTGCAGGAATGCGTTCGGGATCTTGGGTTTTGTCCCTCCCTTGTGGCCTTCCGTTCGTTGGTTTCGGCTTTCTGCTCCGGGGGTAGGATGGACAAGGCAGTGGAGGTTTTGGAGGCCGCAGCTAATAAGAAAGATGGGATCATGATCGACAATTTTGTATGTAGTTCCATTATCTCCGGGTTTTCGAGGATTGGGATGCCGTCGCTCGGTCTGGAATTTTATGAAAAGGCGAGGAAAATCGATGGCTTTCAGCCAAACCTTGTCACCTCGACTACGGTGGTCGATGCTTTGTGCAGAGAAGAAAGATTTGATGAGGCTTGTGAACTTGTTCGACGGATGGAAGACGAGGGAGTGGTGCTGGATGCTGTTCTATATACTTGCTTGATTGATGGCTATATGAAGAGTGGTGACCTGATGGAAGGACTTCGAAAACACAAGTGCATGGTAGAAAAAGGAATTGTTCCAGACGTAGTTAGTTATACTAGCACCATCGGTGGTCTTTGTAATGAGGGGAATGTAGAGAAAGCGTTAGGGTTGTTGTCCTACATGGAGAAGAAAGGTGTACAAGCTAATTTAGTAACTCACACGACTATAATTCGTGGTTTCTGCAGGAGTAATAAGTTGGAGGAAGCCTTTAATGCATTAAAAAGGTTGGAAGAGTTGGGTTTCGTTCCCGATGAGTTTGTATACTCCATCCTGATTGATGGACTGTGTAGCAAGGGGGACTTTGATGGAGTTTTTAACTTCCTTGGGGAAATGGAGAGGAAAGAGATTAAAGTTGGCACTGTAACATATAATACGGTGATCAATTCTCTATGTAAAGCTGGTCAGGTGAGCAAAGCAGATGAGATCTCAAAGGGCTATATTGGTGATAATTTCACATATGCTATACTTTTACATGGACACCTTAAGGAAATGGATAGAGCAAGACTCTTGGAGGTAATGAGGAGATTGAATGAATCTAGCATCGCCCCAGACATCATTACTTGCAATGTTCTGATCAAGGCATTGTTCATGGCAGGTATGACCGAAGATGCTTGTAAATTGTTCAATACGTTGCCTGAAATGGATTTGACTGCAAATTCCTGTACTTATCATTCTATGATTAATGAGTACTGTAGAGAAGGACTGATGGAAGAAGCACTTGTGGTGTTTGATAAGTATAAAAGAAATTCTTCAGTCACTAGTGGTTCCACCCATAGTTGTATGATTAAGGGACTGTGTAATCATAATATGATGGAAGTGGCTACCAAAGTGTTTGAAGACCTTGTTGAGAAAAACCTTTATATCGATCCACCTACCTTCAGGGTGCTAATCCAAGCCATATATAAAGAAGGTGATGTTGAAGGGTTGTTGAATTTTATATCCAGAATGGAGAAAATAGAACCTGTGCTTCTTTCTTTAGTGTGCAATGATGTTCTTATCTTTTTATGCACAAGGGGGTATTTTGCAGCTGCATTGAATGTGTATATATTACTGAGAATGAGATGCTTGACAGTTGAGAGCAACTCATACTATATACTTTTGAAAGGTCTTTTACGAACCAGAGATAAGCAACTTGCTGAAATTTTAATGAGTGAATTCATCAAATCACATGGAACTTTTTTATCTCAAACTACAATTGCCATGTTCCTTTACCTCTCCAAAAAAAACATAGAGAAGGCTGTTTACTTTTTGAATGTTAATAACAAAAGCATCACTTCCGTCGGTGCTCTGACCACAGCTATCAATGCTCTTAAGAAGGAAGGAAGGGTCGAAGATGCTTGTAATATTTTGTTGCAATCTGAACAAAATGGAGCCCCTGTAGATGTGATCATTTGTTCCTCTGTGGTGGATGGACTTTGTAAGACAGGTTATCTTGAGAAGGCACTGGATCTCTGTGCAAGCATTAGGAAGAAAGGGGTGCATCCAAATGTTGTCATCTACAATTCTGTGATCAATGGGTTGTGCCAACAAGGATGTCTAGCTGAAGCATTCAGACTTTTTGATTCTATGGAAAAACATTCCATGGCTCCTACTACTGTTACTTATTCTATTCTCGTTGGTGCTTTGTCCAGAGAAGGCTTCCTATCTGATGCAAAACAATTATTTAACAGGATGATCAGCAAAGGTATTAACCCAAGTACATCTGTTTACAACAAGCTGATAAACGGGTATTGTAATTTTGGATTAGTTGAAGAAGCCATAGAACTTTTCTCAGAATTGGAAAAGAGTTGTTTAATTCCAGATGCTTTTACAGTTGCTGCTATCCTAAATGGGTTTTGCCGAAGAGGGGAGATCGAAGGTGGCCTAAGTTTCTTTACTGAATGCAAGAATTCAGGATGGTTTCCAGATTTTTTGGGTTTTATGAACCTCATAAAGGGACTCTTGGCTAAAGGGAGGATGGAGGAAGCAAGAAGCATTCTGAGGGATATGCTGAAGTGTGCTGAAATCATAAATATGATAAATAATGCCGGTGATGAGTGTGATGTAGAGTCTTTAGAAAGTGTCCTATCTCTTGCATGCGAGCAAGGAAGAATTGAGGAAGTCATTCTTGCACTAAATGAAATTGGTTGTACCTATTTTTCTTCAGCAAGGTCTAACAGTGGAAAAAAGTTTATGAATCTGAAGAAGATGCATGATTCTGGCGTGCAAGACTTGGAGAATGTTCAGACAGATGGTAAAAATCTTGGTCATCCACTAGTAGCAGATGTTCATGGGAGCTTGCACAGTAGATCGAAGCTAACTTTTCCTGCATCTGGTTCCAGTAGCACAAAACAAAAATTAAGTGAGAAATTCAATGGAGACAGTGACAAGGATGACGCTCATGAATATCTGATAAGGAAACCGCTGGTTCATGACTTTTCCACCTATTATTCCATCATTGCATCACTATGTCAGAGAGGTGACCTGCACAAAGCTAATAGTGTGGCAAGAGCAATGCTCCAAAATTGTGATAAGGTTTTCAGTCAGTCTCTTACAACCTAGTGAAGAATTTCTAAGGTATATATGTTGATAGGTATTATAGAGAGTCAGCTCTGCTTATTTATCGATCAGAAATTTACTTTTGATGATCGCATACATCATTTTTGTGTTTCCTCTAACTTTCAGGTAGAATGGGAATGACATGATTATGGAGAAAAAGATCTGACAGGGTCAGTTGTGAGAAACTGGAAGCTAAAAAGTGTTTCTTGTTTGCCCTTGTATAAATTTGAGCTTTCAGAGACAACGTACACCGTATATGTAGGTAAGTGCTGCTTTTGCCTTTTGCTATCCAAAATCCAGTCTGAGCTTGACGACTGTTGTTATATTCAATTCTTAATGAATCCTTAAAATGTAGCCAATAAGGAGTATCTTGCTTGTGAATATTTATACCAAAAAAATTTCATTCTTCGAGATGGCTAATGTTATGCGTCGACACCATTGTTTTGCTTCCTAAGATTTTTTCTCAACGAGGTTCCAGGAAACAAGTATTTCAACAGCCTTTAAGAATTTTCACTGGTCGAATACTGTTATCTAATGCTGGAATACTCTGTTGAACAGATCCAAAAGCTTGGGTTTGTTGGAAGGTCAAACGTTGTAATTTGTTTTTGCAACCACCATCAGTTGAGAGCTGCAGTGGCTTTCTTTCATGCTTTGATCAGAGGGACAATTTGATAATCCAGGAGGTTCCAAATGGAATCTTGTTTTGTCAAAATGATGTTCCTCCGTTTGGCGGTGATCTATACGAGTAACTCTCACTTTACCCTCTCTTTTCTAATTCAATTGCTTTTATAATTTTTAATCGATACAAGCCTGCCAAAATAGTCACACGTACACATTTGTCTCATGTGCGTGCAGGTGTTCAGAAGTTGTATCAGATGCATCTGAATTTATCTCCTTTTGAAGTACGACGGACGAGTCACAGTGGCATCAGGCAGAGACAGATTGCATATAAGATGTCATAACAGAGTCTTTGCTGTAGAGGACAAAGCAGCATAGAGCACCAAGTGAGGTTCTATATATTTGCTAGCAATCTTTTGAGATTTCTCCTCTCCAGTTTCTATACTGCTGCTTTTCGTTGTTTCTGAGCCATGCGCCTCATGTGATGAGGATGCATTTCATGGTCAGTCTAAGTGCATAGGCAAGTGCTTCGACCGTGAAGAGCCTGATGTATGAAGATAAACATATTGTTATTTTTTTAAAGTCGTAATCGAAATTGGCTGACGACAAAATGTAGTAGCTGGAAGTATTAACTCATAAAGAGAAGTACCATGTATCGGATATGAGGAGTAATCTGTGGAAGTTCCTTGCTAATAAATGTAATGTTGGAGAAAGCTACGGTCTTGGGGTTTGGATCTCATTCACAAATGCTTTTGACTGAATCTTTCACTACCCAACAGGAAATGTCCAGCAATAACCAAAAAATTTATTGACAAGTGCTCCTTTTTTCTCTCGTTATTCATGTTCATTAAATACCATTTACATCACACTGTATGATTAACCTTTTATGTTTACTGCACGTTTTATAAATGGAGTTGTTTATGCTTCGTAGATATGGTATCCGATTTATGGAAAGATCCAAAAGGTTTCTTGCCGGGCCACCACAAGGCGACGTGGCTTCATTGCCCTCGGAATTCCCATTTGCTATCCACTGTAAGTTTTTGTCTACTGCCAATTGAACATTGCTGCAGAATTTGAAATTTCTTCAAGTTTATTTAGTCCATCATACTGCTTCATATAGCATCTCAATTAATCTACTCCGTATTCCTTTTTCTTTCATTCATGCTGCTCGTAGTGGTTCCTTAAGGAAAACATCCGAAGCTCACCATTTTTCTCTTGGTACATGACATTTTAGCAATCCGTACTCAATTGTGATTCTAACCTTTTGAGCATGCCAAATCTGAGCATGTGATCCTATTTCTTGTCCAATCTTCCATTATTTTTCCTAATTATTCGGGCGAGTTGGGCCTTTTGCAAATGCCAGCCCAATTATAGGAGTCGTTGTTACTTTCCGAGTCTTTTTGACCAATTCTTTTGCTGCTAAGTAGTTTAAAAATCATTAGATGGTTTTGGACCTCATTGGTAGTGAGTAATAGAGATGACGAGTAGGGTACAGGGACTTGCAATTTATAGAAATTTAAAATCTTTGATTCAAGTTGATTTTGGAGGTCAACTCTCAACAAAAGGCAACGAATAAATAAATAAAAAAAACAAAGGCTGCTTTTTTTTCTCTTCATCTTGCTATGTGTTGCCTGTTGATCATTACCAGCATCAGCATCATCATTATAGTGTCATCATCCCCAGTCAAAGGAGTAACAGGGAGGGGACCTTCTCCTCCTCTGTTAAGTGGGTTATTATGACACCGTTTCCATCAGCCTCCTTCAAATCCATCTACTGTTTTCTTTATGCTCCTGCTTTGAATCATTCTCGTGCTTGAGCTTGAGCTTGAGCTTGTGGTGGAGTCAAAGCAGGTATAAACACAGACATCAAAGCAAGGGGAAGCGTCTTAATTTACTATATATTTTCTCTGTGAGATGAAATCTACCACGGGAGGGGGGTTTAATAAGGGGAAAAGGGTGGGACATTTTAGGGGTTTGAGGGAGAAAAAGATTTGAGTTCCAACACAGTGATGTTGGAAAGGGGCGACAGGTCGGGCCTAATCCATGGTACTCCAATCCTTTCCACCAGCGCGGGCGCGCGTGCTCTTCGGTCGCCGCGCCGCGATCGGGGCCGTCGGCCCTCATCATCCGCCACCGCGGATGCCGACGCATGCATGCATGCATGGGACAAAAGCTCAGGTCCCATGGCAAAAAAGGACGAGACGTAGTCAAAAAGTGCTGCATAGCTCCTCCTCCTCCCCTCCCTAGTCTTAGATCTCTCATGAGCTCCTTCCATCTCTCAACTTGGAATGCTTCGGAGAGTGCCTCTCGCTCCATGCCCATGCCTTTAATTTTTATTTTTCTTCTGTTCTTCCTGCGTCCATTCGGTTGCTTTTGGTGACGTTTTGAGGGGGTTTGGCTATGATGAGAGAAACAAAGGCGGAGGGAAAGGAACAGAGCAGTACTCTTCCTCCCCTCTTTTGTGGCTTCGGTGTTCGCGCTTGACGTCACAAAGCCGGGCTTGTCGCGTGTGGAGCGAGCAGCGTCGCAGCATTCTCTGGGAGCGTATGCGATTTCTCATTCCCCCCCCTCTGCCCTGCCTCCGCTTCCGTGGACCCGCGGACATCGATGGCTTTGTTAGGCGCATCCGATGGACTCTGCTTTTTTCCTCCTACGACATCACATAATAATACGTTTGGCACGGTCAAATCTTTTCTCTCCTGTACAAATAGATTGCCCTTTAATTCGTAGGAAAATGCTTACTTAGATTTCGACTGTTTTAACACTTTTGTTCTTTGGGGGGTGGGGAGAGGGGTGATGGTACGGACGACCCGAGTAGGCGTAGGCTTTAGCTCGGCCCCCTGCACAGTAGAGATCTGATTCTTTCTTAGTTCTCGACCCATGATCAATAGTTCTAAGAACCTCCGTTTGATCTCTCACATTGCATGCTTTCATTACGAGGATGTGTGCGACTGGGCGGTGAGAACGTCATCCTCGGTCAGCGACGCAATAGTTAAAGTGGGACATTCGAACAAGAATAAACTGTCGTGTTTTTTGTTCTCTTTTCCTCCTCTTCGTTTTATTTTTAATCAGTACAGCGCACTGTTGGCCTCTCGCTGCCGCTGCTGCTGCAACGACTCTGCCGCAGTGCCCTGCTTTCGTGTAGCTCTCGTCTTTGCCCGCTGCTCCACCTAAAGCTGCTGCAGAACTCGGCAGGCCATGCCATGAGAAAAAGAAGCCACTTTGCTTCATTAAAAAACAAAATGAGGAAAAGAAAACACTTAGTTTAGAGACAGGATTAACAATGGAGCGAGAGGGAGGGGGGATGATGAGTACTGATGAATAGTTGAGTACAAAGAGGGAGAGAGAGAGAGAGATGCGGGGATCTGGCTTCTCTAAATACTAGTCGGGGCGAGGGAAAGGTTAAAAGAGAGCGTCGAGAGAGAGAAGGTGTGAATCATGGCGTCTTCCATCATCGAAAGGTCGGTATCTTTATGGCGAAAAGAGAGAATAAAAAGATAAAAAGGAGTGCCCCGAATTCGACCACTCATTGCGATGCTGCTATTGTTTCGCGTGCTTCTTTGGCTGCCAACAAAAATTTCGCCCTTTTTCTACAACATTTGGTGGCCCTGCTCCTCCTCCTCCATCCCCCACCCTCCGTCGACCATTCGATGCCCACGTCACTCGCTCTCTTTCGCCGCAGCTTTATAAGACGGCCCACTGGAGATAGCTTCGGGTCTTGGTGCTTATTACTGTGGCTGTAATCCATTCCCCACTCCTGCACGAGCTTGTTGGGCAATTCGGCCTCTTCCTACTTTGGCCTCTCCGGATTGGATGCTTCTGGGATTACATTTCGTTTTCTGCTCTCTTGTCTCATGCTGCGGATGCTCAGAAGTCGGTGCTTCTCGAGCGGAGATGACATGTTTCTGCTTAAGGATGGGATTTTGACGCTACACGTAGTATCCTCCTGTCAAGTTGGATATTGCTGATACCTTGGGGGATTCTTTCTGGCCAAGGATTGAGCTCATATGGTTAAAAAAGCAAATTTTAGGACACTGAAGTGTTTATCTTCCCAATGCCAATGCTGCTTCAATCTGTTCTGTGGTTTACCTCTTCTGGGATTTGGAACGAGACGCGAATGGAGTTTGTGCATTTTTTGATGTTTTGAGCTGGGAGGTTTTTGGTTGGCAGATGGATGCTGCAGCGTGGGCATTCGCCTTTTGGCTCAGGGAGGGCTTGGTGCTCATTAGCTTACTCTCTCAACATTTTTCTCTATAGACTTTAGTCCTCTAAGATTGCTGCTAGTTGAAGATGTCTTCCATTCAAGAAAACATCCGAGCTGCTGTTGGTCTAAATAATGCTGCTGCCCTGCTCGACGAAATGAAGCTCCTGGGGGAAGTTCCCACCAAACCAAGTTAGTGATTACCTTTCTACCCGACATTTGTTGAATAATGTCTGATTCTATCATATCTGCAGATTTGTTTGAAAAATGTTCATCGTTTTTCTTAAAATTGTGTTTTTGTTCAATCATCAAATCACCTGTAGGAATTAACTTGCTTTTGCTTCCAGATGCAAGGAAGGTGATAAATTCAGAGCTTTGGCATGCCTGCGCTGGGCCACTTGTATCCTTGCCTCAACCGGGCAGCCTAGTGTATTATTTTCCGCAGGGGCATAGTGAGCAGGTTAGTATCTTGCTGATCTTACAAGTATTGAACCCATTAAAAAGTTTTGCTTTTTTACTTATTATGAGCTCAGAATTTGTCTTATTGAACTTATTATCATCTGAAACAACACTAATTATGCATCGTCTGCAGTTTGTAATTATATATGCTTATCATCAGCGAGATAAGTTTAATTTAAATTTAGGATGGTAATTTTACCGTACATGTACGGAAAAATTTCTCATTATGTTTCATAAAAAATGTTTCTGATAGCATGATGATGTGCGCAAGGTCAATGTTGCCCAATGCCATTGTTACTACAGTCCGATGCTGTCTATTCTTTCTGTTATTTGGTTGATTTGATCTTCTGCCTCTGTCAGGTGACTGCTTCGACTAGAAAAATGGCAAACACACAAATCCCTGCCTACACAGATCTCCCAGCTCAGTTGATGTGCCAAGTTCATAATGTTACATTACATGTGAGGATAATTTTAGTAATACTGGTTCTTTACTGCATTCCTTAAAAATAGTTGGGATCAATACTTATCTTCTGCTTTGGCGTACAATAAGGCCGACAAGGAGACCGATGAGATCTATGCTCAGATGACCCTCCAGCCAGTGAACTCTGTAAGGCATCCAGTTACTTCATGAATTACTTATGGTCACTAAAGTGTTTCCATCTTATGAAATGAATTTATCTCATAATTCTGATTTTATTTCCTATTTTTTGATAATTATTTAATGGCTTCCAAATTTTCTTCTGGGAAATTCAGAAGGGAGCAACATTAAAGCGTAGTATGGTAAATTCCTAATGGGTTTTCCATGAAATCTTGGAATAGTTCTGTGTCACCCGAGAGCTCTGTAACAGTATACAAGATTGTAGTTTCAGCTCCAGGAGTTAATGAAAACACCATGATGAAAAATACTTCTAGATATTCCATATTATCATAACTGTTGCTGGCACTTAGTTTCCTTTTTCACTTTCAGGAAAGTGATGTTTTTCCTATTCCGGATCTCGGGCATACAAAATGTAAGCACCCAACTGAATTCTTCTGCAAGATCTTGACTGCAAGTGATACCAGTACACACGGTGGATTTTCTGTACCCCGAAGAGCTGCTGAAAAGCTATTTCCACAACTGGTAAGGAGTATATTCTTTGCTAACTTCCTATTGAACCTTCTGTGAACATTATTGTATTTTTCAGGACTATACCATGCAACCTCCAAATCAGGAGCTTATTGTCAGAGATTTACATGATAACTCGTGGACATTTCGACACATTTATCGTGGTAAGAATATAGGCATATTTGTGTATTGTTGCATACGATATTAGCTGTATTTGTTGGAAACGATAGTCTCGCTTTGGATAGCTAAGGAGATGCAAAGAAATGCGTTAAGCAGGCACGTCCTGTTTTGTCGTTATTTTTCAAGGAGTTGCTTTAGTTTGATGAATTTATCGCTGATGCAAGATTCACCATGTTACTTACGATTTTTATACTGATATGATGGGCTCTCTATTAACAGAATCTGATGTGCTACTTTTCTCTCCAGGACAGCCAAAGAGACACCTTCTGACAACTGGGTGGAGTTTATTTGTGGGTGCAAAGAGGCTGAAAGCTGGTGATTCGGTATTGTTTATCAGGTATAACTGCAGAACGTACTGAGATGTTTATCTTTTTGCGAGTGGATTTTGGAATTTTCCTTTGAATAAATTAATAACGGAAATCACTAAATAATGCTTCTTTCCTGTCTATATATGTGTTCTAAGGGTCCGTTCCTACTGACTTCATTATGTTTCCTCTGGAAGTACGAGAAGCTCCCAAGAATGTAATATATAATTCTTTTCTGGAACGAAGCTAAATTTTGTCAATGTGTAACAGCCTATGCTTGCTTGTTGATCTAGTGTCTGCACCCTACTGGTTTGACATGGACGCGACTAGATATACCATGATAGCTTTTAGAGCAACTTGGATCCTACGTAGACATTGAGTGTCAAGCAAGGAAGCTAAAATTCCAAGTCTTTCTCACAATTTTGATATATTAGTCAAAGAATGAGCAAAGCTTGTGTATGCTTAGACAACTTTTCTTATATGAAGGAAACATTTTCCTGGTTAGATTTATTGAAAATACTATCATTCGGTTTATGTACATACTTATGCACTATTATATTATATATTATAGCAAAACCGGAACTTGTTTGATGATATTTTAATTAGTGTATTTTTTTGGTAGTGATATTCTTTAGAGAAGGGGACTAGAAATATTATTAAAAACTAATATAACTTGCATTGCACGCAGGGATGAGAAATCGCAGCTACTCTTGGGCGTTAGACGTGCCAACCGTAAGCAAATAGCCCTACCATCCTCTGTACTTTCTACTGATAGTATGCATATTGGTGTCCTTGCGGCAGCTGCTCATGCTGCAGCAAGTCGAAGCCCCTTCACTGTATACTATAATCCTAGGTGTGATGTACTCCTCTTTCTTGCTTGTTTGCCAAGCGTGCTCCAACCTATTTCACTTATTGATGCTTAGCATTTTTACTTCTTTGAATATGTTCAGAGCCTGTCCTTCAGAATTTGTAATTCCTTTAACGAAGTATTATAAAGCTGAATATACCCAAGTATCAGTCGGGATGAGATTTGGCATGATGTTTGAGACCGAAGAATCAAGTAAACGCAGGTTCTTGTTCTCTCACCCGAGCACTCAATAATTCCCTTTTTAGTATTGAAGTCAAAATCTATCTATGTTCTTAAAGACTAGTAAATTATACTCTTAAATTGTTTGTAAGCTCTCTAGATTTATTATATAGCTTTTTAATCATTTTCAAAAAATGATGAACTTTGTGATATATGCTTGTTGGATTTTGTAGATACATGGGAACAATAACAGGTATCAGTGATTATGATCCTATAAGATGGCCTAATTCGAAGTGGCGAAATCTGCAAGTGAGTCAGCATAGATCATTTATCTAAAAGACATCCATTATTTATATCGACGTGGCAGTTCCCCATCTCCCTCAGCCTCATGATTCTAATAATTTTCAGGTAGAATGGGATGAACACGGTTATGGAGAAAGACCTGATAGGGTCAGTTTATGGGAAATCGAAACACCAGAAAGTCTTTTTGCTTTTCCAAGTGTAACTTCGAGCATAAAAAGACAATGTCTCCCTGGATATGTAGGTAAGTCTGTATTCTTTTTTTTGTGTGCCTTTTTGCTCTACAAACTTCAGTCATAAAGTATGACTAGTGCTGTCATATGGGCTTTTTGTCATGAATCAAGAATGGTAGCACAAGTATGGATATCCATTTTATCATGATAGAGCTTGCTTTATAAAATCTTGTTTATCCTTATGCTTTTCAGGTCCTGCTATTAACATTCATTTTGGAAATATGAAGCCATTTCCAAAGCCAATCAGCAATGGGAACATTGACCCTCAACACTTCATTGCTGGTCTTGGGCCAGAACATGTTCTGAGGTTTCTTAATAATAAGTCACGTAATCCTGACCGTGATGGTATGCTTGGATGTCATCAGTCGTTGTATGCCGGTATTTTGCAAAATGCTAGACGTGGTGAAATTTCCAGGAATCTTACCTCGACCATGCCCCTGTTGCACACAACCGGGAGTTCTATTCAGCAAATAGTTGCGGCAGCAGCAATGCAGCAGAAACAGCAATTACAGCAACATATGACTCATTTAGGACATATAATGCTGCAAGAACAAAACCAATATTTAGCCTCCCAGGGTGTTGAAGCAGATTTTCCAGCAGGAAACAATAAGTCACAAGTATCAGATGGTGAAGAAGGCTTCCCAACAGAGGGTGAACAAGATCAAGAGCATGATGCACAAATTGAGAATGGGACTGAAAGCGCATCACTCCATGAATCCCTTCACCAGCAATCTGAGATAGCTTCTATGGAAATGCCAGGTGAATTTGAAAAGAAATCAGCAGATGTCATAAGCACAATGTCGCATGAAATGATGGCAGGAAGCTTGGAAGAGTTGGCAGAACCTCAAAGTGGTGAAAGATCTAGAGGTCCATTTGATCATGAGGATCCCACCCCCCAAGCATCTGCAAAGAAAGGCGTACAAGTGAAGGAACAAGGTGATAATAACATTTTTCAGAAGGAAAATGAGCCAATTAGTACCAGGTCACCTGGGATGGACGCAACACAGTCATCAGACACAAATAACTTCAATAACTTGCTGCCGCAACAGGACTACTCGCATCATGTATTGGATCATGATGATTGGTTGATGCATCATGCATGTCTCCAATCCTTTGTAGGCTCATCAAAGACAACAGATTTCCCATATATGAATAGCAAGTCTGACGCCTACCTCCCTGCAGCAGAAAATACTGCAACTTCCTCTGCAGAGTTGTCTTCTATAGCAGATCCTTGCGGTTTCGAGCCCATGCAGGCAGTTCAGCTTTCCCCTCAGCGTTTCATAAACAATATTCAGGAATACATGGGAAATCAGTTGAACACGATAGATGATGAGCTGGTCGTTCAAGGCATTCTTTCATCTGAGGTTCATGGAGAATGCAGTGTCTTGCAAGGTATGTCTAATTCATGTGGGATAATGGATTTGTCAGGGGAGAATAGTTACCACAGCGAGGCACATGGAAATCTTCATCTTGATCCTAGCATCGTAACCATGGGTATGGGTCCTATTCCAAGTGTGGGCATGGAAGGCCTTGGTACCATGGTATCTTCTGGGTTCCATATTCCTCCAGTAATGCCAGTTTGTAATTTCACTTCAAATCAGGAACCACTGTCTCAGATTACCTCCATGAGGATGACAGACTCCGTTTTCTCTCTACAAGATATGCCTGACAGCTCTGCAGGTACCTCATCCGCGAACGATTATAGTTTATACCAAGGTTCCAGGAAACAAGCGTGTCAACAACCTTTAAGAACTTACACCAAGGTGGAGTGCTAGAGCTTCTAATGTTGGAATTACTTCCGAATAAAAAAAAGTGAACAATTTTTTCACAAGTAAATTTTTACCTCAATGTTGAACAGGTTCAAAAGGCTGGATCTGTTGGAAGGTCAATCGATGTAACACGATTTAGCAACTACCGCGAGCTGAGAGCTGCAGTGGCTTGCATGTTTGGATTAGAGGGACAACTGGATGATCCACGAAGCTCGGAATGGAAGCTTGTTTACGTGGATTATGAAAACGATGTTCTTCTGGTCGGTGATGATCCCTGGGAGTAAGTGTCAATTTCCTCTCCCTAATCTAATTGCTCATTGCTAAGGTATAAAGTAATCACTACTCAAAAACATTTCTCTTGTAGGGAGTTCATAAACTGCGTCAGATGCATCAGAATCTTATCACCATCTGAAGTACAACAGATGAGTGAGGACGGAATGCAGCTCATGGATGGTTTTGCTGCATAAAAAGATGAAGCAAAAAAAACAGATTTCACACAAAGACGTCAAAACCAGAGGTCCTGGGAAGACGTAGCAGCATGGAGCACCAAACGAGGTTCCATATAATCCGTCATGATCACACATTTCCTAGAAATATTTTCTTTTTTTTAGGCAGAAAAAAAAAACTTTGCAGCTTGTATATTATTGTTCCTTTTTCTTTTTCTTGTAATTTTTTTTTTCTTCCTTCTGGGTTGAGGATATGCTTGCCGGAGAGTTAAATATAATGAGGCATACATCTCAAGATCATCCAAATGATGCTGACATTGTATCATGGAATAGGGACTTCGATGGGGTAGTTAGTGAAGGTTGTAGTGTAAGTAATGACTGCTCATTCCTACCCCCCCAAAGAGAGACATTTAACAAGGTGCTGCCAAGCACAGATGTCAATGTATCTATAGCTATTTGTTGCAAGATTTGTGTTTTTTGCACAGAGCTTTAGTTCTCTTATCATCTGCTTGGTCGAAGAAGGTAGATATTAAATCAAAACTTTTGCTATTAACCAACAGCAGTTCTTAGCATGCTGCAAATCTTGTCCAGCTTAATTTAGAATCCTAAGACACACAAAGTAAAGAAGGTACTGAACTGCAGTGGTAATCAAGCATTACATTGAATTCCTTGCGCTAACAAAGACAAAAAGGAACCGTGAGCCATTAGCAGTCCAATTTGAAGTAGTATGTAAACCAAACGAGCACCGAAAGGATATATCAGCATATCAGCTGCAGTATAAAAATCCTATTGAAAAACTAAACTGTAAGCACTAAGCAGGGTGCATACAAGAGTATTTTCTTTTTCCCTGCCATATGTACCTCTGTTTGCTTGGATCCTTTACTGAGAGAACTCTAATGTATCACTACTTATCACTCAAAATGTATCCGAGGGAAAATTTGGAAAGCTGTTGTCTGACTACGCTGGAATGTGGACTTGATGTTAAGATGATGGAATGTGTTGAGCTCCTAAGAACTGTGAACAAAATGATCCAGTCAAAAGACGAGACCCATCATAAGCTCCTTTCGCTTCTTGCATGCCTGCCACTCAGCCACCAAGTCGCTGTTTCCATCAACGAATCTGAAACTGATGCACCAGAAATTGACTAATCAGTGAAGTATGATGAATGTCCCGATCAGGTAGAGAATCTCCAGATCCGAAAAGATGCTCAATTGCAAGAAAATTAGGCTCAAAACTACGACGTCCCTAGAATTGGATTTGTTTCTGTTGCAGTGGAGGCATAAATTTTTAAACTGAGACAATGGACATGAACTCATACCTCGGTAGCCTCCACTTCTCCACTGCCGGTGATGACACAGTTCAACTTCTGGCCGGCTTTTGCAGTACGGCCGAGAGATACACCTGCGCCTTCACCGACGAGTTCGAGTCGACTTTCTCCCCCACCACCCATTTCAGTTTCTTGTACCCAAATCTCTCTATTAGCCTCGTGACCGTTCGCTTCCGCTCGTCGTCGGCGCACAAGTAGTTATCAAGCCAGAGCAAACCCCCGGCCCTCAGAACCCGATCGATGTCGAACATCATGAACTCGAGCGCTTCAGCGTGGCTCGCCTGCCCCAATGCCGGCGCCGCCCCCTCGTCGATGGCGTTCATCGCGTGCACCAGGTCGAACACCGAGTCGTAGAAGGGAAATCTCTGCGACGGCGAGAGGAGCAGCGGAAAGAGACCCCGACCCGCCACGAACTCGTTCATGGGCTTCCCTCCTATCTCGAGGGTGGACGTCACGATGGTGATGTTCCTCTCGGCCATCCTAGCCGCGAAATTTCCAGCTCCGCCGCCGACGTCGAACCCGATCCGGATCCTGCCGCCGCCGAGAGCCAGGACGTCATCGACCAAGAAGTCATTTTTCCCCCTGGACTTGAACCACATTTGCCGGTCGACGCCGTAGACGCCGCCGCCCGGGTTCCTGAGGCCGGGGCTCCAAAGGGACAGAGGGAAGGGGAGGCGAGGGCCAGCGCCGGCGACGGCGGCTGGGCGGGTGAGGCAGCGGCGGCGGGGGAGGGGCTCGCAGGCCTTGCCGATCAGCTTCTGGGGAAGGAGGGGATCGTCGGTAGAACAAGGCGCGGCGGGCTTGTAGGACATGTAGCGGGCGAGGAGGTCGGCCGCGGGGGAGCGGGCGCAGGAGTGGGCGACGGAGGCGACCATCTCGGTGATGCCGGAGCGAGCGTCGCGGCCAAGGGGGAGCGTTTGGCGGGCGAGGAAGAGCTTCAGCTCGGAGGGGAGCGAGGGTGCGGCCGGATCGAGCGTCTCGTACCCCGCGAACTCCCGCTCGATCTGATGGAGGCGGCGCTGGGAGGCCTCGATCTCCCGGATGATGTCGGCGACGTGCTCGGATATGACGGAGAGGTTCCGGTCGCTGCTTCCGGAATGGCGGAGGAGGGCGGGGGCGGAGGAGGAGGGGCCAGAGGTAAAGGCGTAGAGGGCGAAGAGGTTGGTGGTGAGGACGGAGGCGAGCATGAGTAGGTGGAGACCGGAGGAGCAGAGAGTGGCACGCCGGAACCTGGCCGTGCCGTCGCCGATCTTAAGGGAGACGGAGCCCATCGCCTCGGCAGCACCGTCGGGCGGGCAGCGGCTGCGCTCCCACTCCCTCAGAGACGGAGAAGGGCGGTGCGGCATCCGCGGCCGTGGGGTTTTGGCCTTCGATTCGATCGGACGTGGATGACCTGTTTAGCCAATAATCGTGCGGTTAGATGGGTGGGTAAATGGCGAGAGAGTGCAGCGTAGGAGGAGGCCCACCTTTATGAGAATTCCATGATTATATAACTCCAGAATTCTTCTGTATATATATATATTTCTTTTATTAAAAAAAAATGATGTATAACTTATTAAAATACTTTAATACCATAAATAACAGTATTAAATTAATTTTGTCTAAACTGACTTGTCAATGTGTCAACGTGGCACATTGACTGATTTTTATTAATAAAAAAAAAAACAGCTCAGGCATCCTCCGCGTCATCATCCTACCGAGATGCTTACGGACCGTGCTCGGATTGACCCTTGCCAGCTGAAAATTCACTCTCAGCACCAAAATATATTAACCATTCTATTATTTAATATTTTTAATATATATATATAAATATAAGGAGGAGGCTCTGACTTGCTTGTTAAAACTGCATGTTTATTTATACTAGCTACAGGGTTGAGAGGGCAGAGGCTCATCTCAGAGAGAGAGAGAGAGAGTATGGATGATGCAGGGTTGTTAATTCATCGGCTTTGCTTGGTCATAGTACCGATGGTGGTGATAGCCGCCGGAGCACCGGCTTTCGCTGCCTCCCCGCCCAACTGCCCATCAAAATGCGGGGTCGTCGACATCCCCTACCCCTTCGGCATCGGCGACGACTGTTCCTTGGATGCTGCCTTCTCTCTGACCTGCAACCAGACGCTCATGAAGCCTTTCTGGGGGGAACTCGAGATCGTCAACATCTCCGTGCCGCAGGGCCAGATTCGACTGCTCAACCCCATCTCTTGGCAGTGCTATGATCACACCACCAATTCTATCCGCTACTTCGAATGGTGGGGGAACATGGGAAACACTTCATTTAGATTCTCCGATGCGCTCAACAAGTTCACCGTCATCGGCTGCGACACCCTCGCCTATAGTATCAACTACCAAACGAATGACAACTACTCGGTTAGTGGGTGCGGAACACAGTGTGAGGGCAAGGAGAGACTCGTCGACGGCACCTGCACGGGAAGCGGCTGCTGCCAGACCCCCATACCCAAGGACCTTTACTACTACGAAGTCTCCTTCGATCCTGACCACAACAGCTCTGCCACATGGAACTTCAGCCGCTGCAGCTACGCCGTGTTGGTGGAGGCGGAGTGGTTCAAGTTTCAAACATCTTATATCTCGCCAAATCAAATCTGGCGCAATGACGACGATAGCCAGATGCCGGTGGTGGTGGATTGGGCCATCGGAGACCAAACCTGCGAGGCAGCGAAGCGCAATCTGTCCTCTTATGCCTGCCTCAGTGAGAACAGCGTGTGCGTGAACTCCTCCAATGCTCCTGGATATCTTTGCAATTGCTCTGCTGGATACCAAGGCAACCCTTACCTCAAAGACGGATGCCAAGGTTCGCTGTTAATTTATAACCCCTTATCACTATCAGTACCCATTTTTTACCTTCTGCTCCTGCTTGGTTTTCTCATACGTTATATATGACTTTTTTACTTGATCCGCAGACATCGATGCCCCGCCTCCGCCATCTGCCAGAACCTTGCAGGCAATTACACATGTTCCTGTCCTCGAGGAACATACTACGAACATTTCAATGGAGCATGCACCCCAGACCAGAAACTCTCCATGGTAGTGAGGGTGGTCATAGGTAATTACAATCGCTCTCCCTCTCTTAATTAATAATCTCCACGACCACCAGCATATATCACCGACAACATATGTTCCTGCTCTCTTCTCTCCTGATTATTTCTGTTTTCTTAAGGACAAATCTTGTCAAGAAATTAAGGTAATTTTTGATCCAGAATTGAACCATAGCAATGACAATTGAGTTAGTTGCCAGAGGAGTCTGACGGATCACACACGACGACTACATGAACAGCAATGTTATGTAGCAGGTGTTCTGTAAAATATGCTCATGTGATCTGCAAAGACTTAGAGGAATGATGCATAGTTTTACCAATTTCCATTTATCTCTCCGCTGCTTAATTTTTCTTTTTGTCTGATATATGGCCTACAATTATGTGGTCATGGATATATATATGCAGGTACCTGCAGTGGTCTAGCATTTATGTTTTGTTGCAGTATACTCATTTGCATGGTTATCCAAAGAAGAAAACTAATGGAGTTCAGAGAAAGATACTTCAGAGAACATGGTGGTAGGCTGCTACTCGAAGAGATTAAGAAAAAACAAGGTCTTGCTTTCAAGATATTTAGGAGAGAAGAATTAGAAAAGGCAACAAATAAGTTTGATGAGAAACGGGTGATAGGGAGAGGGGGGCATGGAACGGTTTACAAAGGAATTTTGGAAGATAGAAGCATGGTTGCTGTAAAGAAATCTAAGATAATTGATGAGAGTCAAAAGAATGAGTTTGGAAAAGAGATGCTTATTCTATCACAGATCAATCACAAGAATATAGTTAAGCTTTTAGGCTGTTGTTTGGAAGTGGAGGTTCCTATGTTGGTCTATGAGTTTATTTCCAATGGGACCTTGTTTCATCTCATACATAACAATAGTATATTGCTTTCTCTGACCAATCGCTTAAAGATCGCCTATGAGACTGCCGATGCTCTAGCCTACTTACATTCGTCAGCTTCACCTCCGATCATTCACGGTGATGTGAAGACTTCCAATATTCTTTTAGATGAAAATTACAATGCAAAAATCTCTAACTTTGGTGCTTCAAAGTTTAGCCCGAAAGATGAAGACCAGTTTATGACCCTAGTGCAAGGAACTTGTGGTTATTTAGATCCTGAGTACCTCTTGACATGTCAACTAACAGATAAAAGTGATGTTTATAGCTTTGGGGTGGTTCTTCTGGAGGTGCTTACAGGTCGGAAGGCAATTTACTTTGAGGAAGTAGAAGAAGGAAGATGTCTTGCATCGAGTTTCTTCTTGGCTATGGACCAAAATTGTTTTTCAGATATCTTAGACAATCGAGTCAAGGATGAAGGAGATGTAGAGCTGTTTCAAGAACTCAGTGAGCTGATAAAAAGATGTTTGGATTTAAAGGGAGATGGAAGGCCTACGATGAAGGAAGTGGCAGAAGAACTAGACAAGCTAAGAAAATTTCAGCAGCATCCATGGGTGCCCCAAAACTCTGAGGAGATGACCAGCTTGCTGAGGGAACCATCAGAGATGGATACGACCACCTGCTATAATACTTCGGATATGCCTTAAACATTGAATCCGGAAGGTAGAAAAGTTTCCACAACACCCAATCGCATCTACTACTTCAGTCATCTAAATTATTTCTTGAAGCTACCGGGAAAGAGCTGTCGTTCTAATTGTGCTAGTGAATAATTTTGCGTGCTTATAATTGTGAAAAAGTGTATTTTTCGTGAAACCTGTAGTTAATTTGTGCGATTGTTGTTCTACTTATGTGAAGCTGTGTGTTCTTCCCGTAGGGTTATGTTCCCAAAGTACATGTCGGTGTCTAGTGAGCAACGGTGTGTGTAGTAGTTGTTTCCCTGCATTTGTATAAGAAATGTTTGTACAAAAGTGTACTGGGTGAAGAATGTTTGTACAAGAAATATTTTGAATGGCAGTGTAGCAGGGTTATGCATGCCCAATCTGTCCTGAAGAAGGAATGGATTGACGATATCGTTCCAACCAGTCATGAGTCACAATCTAGATAAAAAAACAAAAACGGAGAAAAGGGATAAAAACAAAGCTCAGTTAATGCAAGTATCCGTCTAGAGAGGAACGAAAGTGTCGGAGAAACAATAAATGATTTGAAAATTCCAATTTTGTTTTATTGTAAAAGTATCAATTTCATGGACCGACTTGGAAGCAAAGGCGCAGTGATATGGTGGTGGACTAAGAGCAGCATATTATAATATATTCGATCACGTACCTGCATGCAGGCTGCATAAAATAATAAAAGAATATTATTTATTAATTTGTTAATTTGTAGTGATATTTTTCCGCACGTATAATAATAGCAGATGATGGTATGCTACGATTGTTTAATTCAGGTTGAGTGTGCATTATATAATGTTTTTTTTTGAGGTCGTTATCAACCACGACTGCTTGAATTATTCAAAAAGCAATGGCAACACAAAGGAGTTAATGCACTGATGGTGATAAAAAATTGACTTAAAAGATGACACGTCACCAACTACATCGACTCGTGGAAGTATAATCTACGGAACAGCGATGTCTTTCTTGAATCCCAAAACCTAATATATCTCCCGTATAAAGCTTAATTGTTCTATCCAAAGTAAGAGTAAGCATGCAAGATATATAAATAAATTTAGGAAGAAGTCTAATTAATCCATCGCTTTTATTTTTTATAAGCTTTTCAACTTCTAAAAAAAAAGTTGAAAAACAATGGTGCATTCACCCAGGTGATCAAGATGCATCACAAGGGGTGACAGTACTTAAGCCCAAACCTATAAATATGAAGGACGATGCTCAGACCAGCAATACTAACCGAAGATGTACTTATCCACCAAAAAGCTCAATAATTCATAGAGTACACTTGCAGACAGTAATGGTGATGCTCACTACAAGTTCAGTAATTTTAAAAGTAAAAGATTTTTAAAATAGGTAGGACATTTTCTTATATAGATCCAATAACCTCAAAATCAAAGGACATGTGGTAATTTGATATCAGAGAAAAGAAAGAGTCAATATACTGTAATAATGGGATTGAGTGGTTGACATGCAGTGCAACTCCATAGAGAAGTCGGAAGCATCGTGCTCTGAATGCTCGAACATCGTGAAAGCAGTTGGAATGAACACAATAGTTGTGCTATCACAGCTTGAAATGCACACAGAGGATTCCTTTATGGGGGAAAGGTATATGGGTTTGCCGCACTAGTAAAACCCCCCACACTCATATTATGGACAAGAATAATGCAAGTGTTGTCACTGTCGAACAATCGCCATCGCCATCGCCATCGCACAACCCACCAGTCTTGCCTATGCTCACAGGTGGAGATCTCAACACAACCTAACTCAATTGTTGAAAAACCTGAATTATATATTTTAGGATAAACATGAACCAAATCGAAGACGATCGATTGACAAAAACCCCACATCATCCATATTCTCTTTATCTGATCCTCTGCCCTCTCAACCCTCTAGCTAGTATAAATAAATAATCAGTATTAACAAGCAAGTTTCTTCCATTCTTACGAAGTCCATCCGTTTTCTCCTCGGTTATTATTCAGTCTACCTTCGCATTAATTGATCGACGTTATAGGAATTCAAGTTTCTTGGTATCTTCTAAAGATATGATGTGGACTTAATTATACTATGGACTTATCTCCTTGTATTAGCATTTTCCTTGGAAATCAGTAATATCACATCATCATGGTTATGCCAAGAGTACCAGCATCATGTAGAAAATTATAAGAGAGATATCTACTTTTTAAGAAAAAGTTTCAAATAAATAACTTGTATTAATAGGAACTCTCATGGCCGGACGACCCATTTCAGGCTGGGCATAATTGATTTTTTTTTTCCCATGAGACATGGTTAGAGTTGAATTTGACAAAGCTAGTAGTCCACAGCCTAAACCTAGGATATGTAGCGGTGCACGCAGATACTTGATCGAATATATTACAATATGCTGCTTAGCCCATTCATGATTAATTAATTAACCCAACTTGAAAGCCTTTTGCCGTGGAAGTCCGCTCGAGCAATCGCACGGATAAACCGGGGGACCGTTGCCGGAGTCGACGCACTCGCTGTGCTCGCCGTCCCATTGCCCTGCGCCACCCTGCAGGCGTCGCTTCCGTCCTCCCAATGCATCACCACCGGCGTCAGGCCGTGGTTGTCTAACTTGCTTCTAGCTCTAATATTACTTTGTTCGAATATTATAGGCACAAAATATGGAAGAGGAGAATAATGAAGAGACACTTTCTTCAATAGAAGAATTACTTGATGATTGAATTGAATTGAAAACTTAGAAAATATTTGATGCTTACGTAGATTACTTATAATAAAACTAAACCCTAGGTTTACAATTATTGAAAAACCTGGACCACATATTTCAGGAAATATGAACACGAACCAAATCAATGGATAGATATGGACTAATCTAACAGATATAAATTTCAAGTTGAATTTCTAATCAAGTCGACCGAGGATGATAAGGTTGATTGTTAATTAATAACCCCTAATCATAATCAGTACCCTTTTTTTTTTTACCTTCTGCTCCTGCTTGGTTTCTCATATGCTATATATGACTTTTACTTGATTCACAGACATCGATGAATGACATCCAATTAATCGATGCCCCAACAAAGGCATCTGCCGCAGCCTACCGGGCCATTACAACTGCAGTTGATCTCCAGGAACGCAAGGTGATCCTTTCAAGGGACCTTGCACTACCGACCAGAACACCCTCCGAACCAGGAACTCCCCTTAGCAGTGGAGGTGGTCGTAGGTAAATTACATTCACTCTCGGCCTCTTAATTAATCTTTCCCGCCACCAGCATATATCACTGAAAACATATGTTCCTTGTTGCTCCTGGAATGCTTTTGCCTGTAGCTAGCTCTCTTCTTTCCTGATTACTTTTTTTGTTCTCAATCTACTCAAGAAGTTGAGGTCTCTCCAGCATGAATAAATATTTTTGATCCAGAACTGACCCATAGGAATTCCAATTGAGTTAGTTTCCAGAGTCTGATCGACCACAGATGACTACTTCATGAACTTTGCAATTTTTTTTACCTATACAAAACGAGATGAGCAGAAATATTAAGTCAATTTGATCTGCACAGACTTAAACAACAAAGATGGATGATGCATCGTTTTTTTAGAACTTAACAAGTCTTGAACCTAAGACCTCATATACCTCCCCTGTAGAGCTCAATTGCTCTAACCAGAGGGGTGTACACTTTGTACATGATGAATAATATATAGTTGTTGTACCCATTTCCATTTATCTCTCTGCTACCTCCAGTGATTTAGCATTTATATTTTGTTACAGTATACTCATTTGCATGGTCATCCTAACGATACACCTTGAACATTGAGTCTGGTAGGAGAATTCTCTGCTCAACCAACGGTGAGTGATTTCTGAATGCACGCTTATGATAGTGAGAAATGTTGAGTTTTTTATGCTACTGTGAGATATATATTGACTAATAGAATGATTTTGTGGTGTTACTGTACATTAACGCTAATGTATGTAAGTAAAATGATTTGCTTCGCTTCTGCTGCTGTGATGCAAAATGCTTGCTTTGCAGATAGGCAATGGGGTCCATCTGTATTTAACTGTTTATATAAACTGTTTCTAAAGAAGTAATTGGATTTATCATATAATGTTTTTAATATTATTTGTTTCTTTTGGGGAATGCAGATAGGCAAATGCGTAGTTACCAACGACTATTCATGGGGGGGAACAAAAAATCAAAAGAAATAATTATTGCAGTTCGAGAAGAGTCCGTGAAAACGAATGCAGTTAGAGTAGAGTAGAGCAGAGTAGAAATGAAAAAAATTGAAGGCAAATAAATAAGAATGTCACCAACAACGTTGAGAATTGTTGTAAGTGTATATATATAAATCCATGAACAAGTCAAGAGCGAGGATTGACCGAGTCTAATCAACACCACCGGCAACCCACAGCTTCTAAGAGTCACGACGACTTCCATGAGAGTGAATATGCTGCACCTGTTTCAATTTTTATAGCTGCTTTTAGATAGTATTAGTTGTTATTTCATTGAATTTGTTGAATGATTCGACTTTGATAGTTATGGATTGCTACCAAGATCGAGTCTTAGGCAAATAGGCCTAATTTTAATAGCGAGCACAGCAACAATGGAAATGGATCATTCTTTACTAAGATTATATGAGCAAATATTCTAACCAAAATATATTATTGCTATGGAAACTTGTACTATTATAGGAGGGATATGTAGTGCTGATTCTTACATGTGGAGTTGATAAGCTAATTTCTATCAATGTCTATTTGCTGGGTTGCCAAGAGGCTGTTATAGTTTCTACAATGAAATTTTGTAAGAAGATATCTTGAAAAATCTTTGAAGATAGGACTGTTTCTTAGTAGGAAAACTAATATTTTACTACCAATTAAAAGATTGATATTTAATGCAGTATTCATACTGGAAAATAAGACCAAGAATTTCTCAATTTCTATAAAATACAAGATGCTAATTATATATAAAAAAGTATAAAATGCAGGATCTATAAAATGATAAGAAACTAATGTGGGTTTACACGAGACGTTCATAGTTTGATAAGAAACTATATCACCCTCAATTTTTGATAATTCGTTGAATATATATATATATAAACCGGAGATGAATGATGAAAAAATTTATAGAAAATATAGGCTGACTGACTCTGATTCTGCTTAACGGAGAAGATGGAGTTTAATTGTTGGTAGATATAAATGATAAGCCAATTAAACTGGAGATATATAAGTTGATCACCGTCGGATGCATGCCACCTCTACATGCAATTCCAAGGTCTGTCCGATGCTGTGGACGACTAACCTGGTCAACGTCAACGCTAGCCATCGTGACTGATGGGGAAAAAAGAAAATATGATCATCTGAAAGTGAAGGTGATTGTTAATTGAGGTTGAGCGTGTTTTCGAGGCTGCATAATCAACGGAACGAGTCAAGACGATGAGTCTAATCTGGTTAATGCGGTAGATGTAAATTATTTATAATGTTTAGCTAAAAGACGATGGATTTAAAACTTGTTAAAATCAAATAAAAGGGAAAAGAAAGGTGATGGGGTTAATGTATATAGTTATAATTCTGCATCGTAGGATTGACTGTTTCAAGGAGTTGGTAGAAATTATGGAGTGAATAGTTTGATTGATGGGGTCAAGTCTTTTACTAACATTCAGAAGAAGAAGACAAAAATAATAGTAAGTCGTCGGGTCGGTCAATCAGACGCAGACAACACTTTCACCTCCGTCGTAATTAATTATTTGAGAAAACCTGCAGCCTGCTGGGTAGGTAATTAATCTACTATATTACTATGTGTGTCTATATATATATAGCTTTACCTGAAGTTGTAGTATGTATGCTGATTAATTAATCAGAGCAACTTAGTCTGGGCGATCCATCGCCAACTTACACATACAGATTGACTGAGAGAGAGGTTAAGGGGGAGTATGGATGAAGCCTGGTTATTGTTAATTTATCGGCTGTGCTTCATCATAATACTACCTATGGTTGTGGAGATAGCCGCCGGAGCAGCGGCCTCTGCTGCCTCCCTGCCCGGCTGCCCATCCACATGCGGCGGTGTCGACATCCCCTACCCCTTCGGCATCGGCGACGACTGTTCCTTGGAAGCTGCCTTCTCCCTGACATGCAACGCCACAGACCAAGGCGAGAAGCCTTTCTGGCTGAATGTTGAGATCGTCAGCATCTCAGTGCCGCTGGGCCAGATTCGAATGCTCAACCACATCTCTTGGCAGTGCTACAATGTCACCATCAATTCTGTCCGCTACTCCGACTGGTCATCTCTGAACATGACAAACACGCCGTATCGATTCTCCGATACGCTCAACAAGTTCACCGTCATCGGCTGCAACACCCTCGCTTACATTCGCAACTATCAAACGGGCAACAGGTACCAAAGTGGGTGCGTCTCCATGTGTGCGAACAAGGAGAGCCTCGTCAACGGCACCTGCTCCGGAATCGGCTGCTGCCAGACCTCCATACCCAAGAACCTTAAATACTACCGAGTCCGGTTTGACGCAAACTTCAACAGCTCTCGCATCTGGAACTTCAGCCGCTGCAGCTACGCCGTCATGTTGGAGGCAGATTCGTTCACGTTCCAGAACTCTAATATCTCGACAACCCAAATCTGGGACAACGGCGACGATAGCCGGATGCCTGTGGTGGTGGATTGGGCCATCGGAAATAATCAAACCTGCGAGGTAGCAGAGCGTAATCTGACCTCTTTTGCCTGCGTCAGTGAGAATAGCATGTGCCTCAACTCCTCCAATGGTCCAGGATATCTTTGCAATTGCTCTGCTGGATACCGTGGCAACCCTTACCTCAAAGACGGATGCCAAGGTTCGCTGTTAATTAATAACCCCTTATCATTATCAGTACCCTCTTTACCTTCTGCTCCCGCTTGGTTTCTCATACTCTATATATGACTTTTACTTGATTCACAGACTTTGATGAATGCTATCCAAATAATCTATGCACCACCGGCGCCATCTGCCGCAACCTGCAAGGCAATTACACATGTTCCTGCCCTCGAGGAACGCACGGTGAACCTTACAGAGGAACCTGCACTCCAGACCAGAAACTCTCCATGGCAGTGAAGGTGGTCATAGGTAATTACAATCCCTCTCGCTCTCTTAATTAATATCTCTTCCGTCACCTGCATATATCACTGAAAACATGTGTTCCTTGTTTCTCCTTGAATGCTTTTCCCAGTAGCAAGCTCTCTTCTTTCCTGATTATTTTTCTGTTCTCTTAAGGAAAAATCTACTCAAGAAGTTAAGGTCTCTCCGACATGAATAATCCATGATTATTTTTAATCCAGAATTGACAAATAGGAATAACAATTCCGTTAGTTACCAGAACTTCACGAACATGAATAAAAAACGATGAGAGTAGCAATATTATCCAGCAGGTGTTCTGTGAAATATGCTCATGTGATCTGCAATCTTGCGTCCGCAAAGACTTAAACGCAGATGAAGGATGCATAGTTTTACCAATTTCCATTTGTCTCTGCTGCTTAATTTTTCTGTTTGTCTGATATATAGCCTATAATGATGTGCTCATAAATATTTGTGCAGGTACCTCCAGCGGCCTAGCATTTATGTTCTGTTGCAGTATACTCATTTGCATGGTTCTCCAAAGAAGAACACTTATGGAGGTCAGAAAAAGATACTTCAGAGAACATGGTGGTAGGCTGCTACTCGAAGAGATTAAGAAAAAATAAGGTCTTTCTTTCAAGATATTTAGGAGAGAAGAATTAGAAAAGGCAACAGATGTTGGAAGAGAGGCAATGCAACAATCACAGCGCAGGAACTGAGAGCTCACAGCAACTTGTAATTGCAGAAAAATAAACCGTGCAGAGAAGCAATTCACCTCTCACGTATCTTGTATTCAATATATCAAAGTTGTAAACAATAGAATTGGAAAGAAGAGAAGAATTGGAACAACTTCCAACTTCTCCTTACATTGCAATAAAGGAAACTTTAATCAAAAACAAAATTTTTCCTAACTTACATTACTGATTACTGATATTACTGATTACTGATTACTTATTCCTACTACACACTAATAACTGAATTTTACCATAACAAGCTTACTTTCCGACAACAGATACGTTTGATGAGAAACGGGTGATAGGGCGCGGGGGGTATGGAACTGTATACAAAGGAGTTCTGGAAGATAGAAGCACTGTTGCTATAAAGAAATCTAAGATGATTGATGAGAGTCAAAAGAATGAGTTTGGAAAAGAGATGCTTATCTTATCACAGATCAATCACAAGAACATAGTTAAGCTTCAAGGTTGTTGTTTGGAGTGGAGGTACCGATGTTGGTATATGAGTTTATTTCCAATGGGACCTTGTTTCATCTCATACATAACAACAGTATATCACTTTCTCTGAGCAATCGCTTAAAGATCGCCTATGAGTCTGCCGATGCTCTAGCCTACTTACATTCGTCAGCTTCACCTCCGATCATTCACGGTGATGTGAAGACTTCTAATATTCTTTTAGATGAAAATTACAATGCAAAAATCTCTGACTTTGGAGCTTCAAAGCTTGTTCCGAAAGATGAAGACCAGTTTGCTACCCTAGTTCAAGGAACTTGTGGTTATTTAGATCCTGAGTACCTATTGACATGCCAACTGACGGATAAAAGTGATGTCTATAGTTTCGGGATGGTTCTCCTAGAGGTGCTGACGGGTCGGAAGGTAATTTACTTTGAAGAATTAGAAGAAGGAAGATGCCTTGCATCAAGTTTCTTTTTGGCTATGGATCAAAATCCAGCGAGCTGATAAAAAGATGTTTGGATTTGAAGGGAGATGGAAGGCCTACGATGAAGGAAGTGGCAGAAGAACTAGACAAGCTAAGAAAATTCCAGCAGCATCCATGGGTGCCCCAAAACTCTGAGGAGATTACCAGCTTGCTGAGGGAACCATCAAATGATGTGATGGATACGACCACCTGCTATAATACTTCAGAGAAAAGATATGCCTTAAACATTGAATCCGGAAGGTAGAAAAGTTTCCACAACACCCAATCGCATCTACTACTTCAGTCATCTAAATTATTTCTTGAAGCTACCTGGATAGAGCGGTCGTTCCAATTGTGCCAGTGAATAATTTAACGTGCTTATGATTGTGAAAAAGTGTATTTTTCATGAAACCTGCACTTAATTTATGTGATTGTTGTTCTACTTATGTGAAGCTGTGTGTTCTTCCCGTAGGGTTATGTTCCCAAAGTACATGCCGGTGTCTAGTGAGCAACAGTGTGTGTAGTTGTTGTTTCACTGCAATCTCTTCTGGGTGTAGAATGTTTGTAGAAGAAATATATTTTGAATGGTAGTTTAGCAAGGTCCTCTGCATTTGATGCACATGCATGCTCAATCTGTTCCAGAAGATGGAATGGATTGACGATGTCGTTCCAACCAGTCTTGAGTCACAATCTAGAAAAAAAGGGATAAAAACAAAGCTTGGGTTAGTTAATGCAAGTATCCGTCTAGAGGGGAACGAAAGTGTCGGAGAAACAATAAATGCTTTGAAAATTCCAATTTTGTTTTGTTGTAAAAGTATCATTTTCATGGACCGACTTGGAGGCAAAAGCTGAGTGATACGGTGGTGGACTAAGAGCAGCATATTATAATATATTCGATCACGTACCTGCATGCAGGCTGCATAAAATAATAACATGGTAATTTATTAATAATTCTGATCCACGTGCATGTTTGAATTTGTAGTGATATTTTCCATCTAACTTCAATTTATATAATACTGGAGATATTAACCCGCACTGCACTTGTGATAATGCCAGATGATGGTATGTTACGATTGTTTAATTCAGGTTGAGTGTATATTATATCATGTTTCTTTTTTTGAGGTCGTTATCATCCACCAGTGGTTGAATATTCTAAAACGATTTTGAGGTCGTTATCAACTGACCGGTACATGAACGATATATAAATAAATTCAAGCACAAGTCTAATTAGTCCATCACTTTTATTTTATATAAAATTTTCAACTTTTAAAATAAAAAGTTGAAAAACACATAAATTATTTAAGTAGACATGCTAAGGTATATCCATAAAATTGAGGATGTGTTTAAATTGTACTCACCTAAGTCAAGATACACCACAGTGAGATATAATACTTAGGCCCAAAATCATAAAGGTGCAGGATGATACTCGAGCTAACAATACTAGCCGAAGATGTGCCTATCCAATAGGGAGCCCAATAATTCATTGAGGAATGCACTTGCAGGAAGCAAGGGTGGTGCTTACTATAAGTTTAATAATACTAAAGATAAGAGGTTTTGAAAATAAATAGGATATTCTCTCATATAAATCCAATAATCTCAAGATCAAAGGTAGGAGGTAATTTGGTATCAAAGAAAAGGAGTGTGATTGTAATCATAGGGTTTAGTTTCTCTTAAATTTTTTGTGAAACAAAGGTTGAAGTGCAGTGCAACTCCACAAAAGAAGTCGCAAGCCTATGTTTGAGTGTCGTGCGATGAATGCTCGAACATCACGGAAGCAATCAGAACAAACACAAGAGTTGTGCTCTCATGATAACTTAGATTGCACACAGAGGATCCCTTTATGGGGGAAAGGTTTACAAGTTCATCGTACCAGTAAAACCCCCAACACTTTATGCACAAGAATAATATAGATGATATCACTAACAAACGACCTCGTTGTGGACTCTGCTCTCCCTACCCAAATGACACGTCTTGCTAGTCTCGCCTACACTCACAAGTAGAGCTCTCAACCACAATCCTAACTCAATCTCCCTCACTCTTCACATTGCTATAAGCGCTAAGTGCTGAACCCCATCTCAATTAGCTATAGTAACTGTCTTCCTTCTTTGCCCAATGTTAAACCTAATCCATGTCCAATTGACTCCAACTTTGGTGGATCACTAAAGCACTAATATGAGTTGGCACTTATACTCCATTGTAGAAAATAGACATGGCTTTAGCTCCAGTAGGATGTGAGTTCATAACTGAATCTGAACATCGCACTCGATCAATGCACATTACATGAGCCATGCTCCTGAGGCAACACCAATTTCATGGACTCTCCTCATGAATGACTTCTCCTCATCCTTTTCTCAATCTCCATAATCACAATTGGCCTCCAACTAGCACTAATTGCCCCTAGTTTGAGCATGTTCTCCAAGCTCAAACATTCCTCAAGCTTGTCCAAACACTATTGCTAGGGTCGGGAGGCTCTCAACTGGATTTACATTGGGCATACCCCTCTTTGCACGAGGGGCACACAAAGACTTTATTGAGGCTGCGTAAGATGGCATGGGACTCCTATTGTGCGAGGGTGTGCCACAATAATTTTTTGGAACCGCATCGAATAATGCATAGGTTCCTCTCCATGTGAGGCACATTCAGAGGCTCTCAACTAGGTCTACATGAGGTAGATCCCTCTCTACATAAGAGGCGTAGAGACTTTGGAGCATAGTTACACGAGATAGTACGTAGGACTTTATCCACGTGAAGGGCACGCGAAGCTATTTGCCTAGGTTGAATAGGTGCAAGGTATACGCCAAGGTAGGCGTAAACTACATAAATTCATGCAAGGGCAATACTATGCATGACGACTTAGTCTGGAGGTATAGTTTGGCACTAGAGGTGCATGGCCAAGTGGATGATGAACTATTGAATCTTAGCTAGTTGAGGACTTACTACGAGAAGATATGACTATGGAGTTGACAAGGATATCGGCGACTTCTAATGGGGGAGTATTCTCACACCCCTATGGTTGAGGACATATTTGGGCTACACTCACCCGATTCAAGATGTATGATGAGAGGCCAAAATGAGACACAATACGTAGGCCCAAAATCACAAAAGTATAGGACGAGGCTCCGACCAGCAAGACCAGCCCAAAATTTGTTGATCAAATAGAAAGCTAATAATTTATAGAGAGCACACTTGTGGGAACCGCCGTACGGGCCCTACAACCCATACCAGGCATAAATATAAATACCAAAATACATACACCCACATTTCCAAATAATATCTTAGTACAGTCCCGATATATCCTAATACAATTCTAAGACCGACATACGAAAACTCATAATGGCGATCGTATACCTTCCGCGATGAACCCTCCGTCAACAACCTCGACTAGTGCATCTACACCTGCACATACATTGAACGCGGTGTGCTCAGCCTTGCGGCCTATCTAGATCATCAATCGCGAAATCCTCATCATCAATAACCATGTCAGGGTCGTCCTGCATATCCATACCATCTAACGCATAAAGTCGCGCCTCAATGCGTGGGGACGGTCTCTCGGAGTGTTGGCTAGATCTGGTGGCGGGTCCTCGAGTAGACGCTGAGGCAGGTGCAGCAGGTGAGGTCGGTACGGGCAGGCGACCACGACCCGCAGATGCAGGATGGATGGCCGACTGCTGAGATCCGCCCATCTGAGTCCGCTGCAGACAGTTGGGCCGAATGTGCCCCTTCTGTCCACACTGATAGCATGAGACCTCTCGGCACGACCCGATGTGGGTCCTGTGGCAGAAGGTACATGGGGCCAACGGTGGAGTACGGTGCATCTGAGAGGCCTTATGTACTGACGGCGGGGGACGCGCCTGACTCTGCTGACCAGGTTGCTCAGTCCTCTGTATAAATCGGCTCCCAGATGGAGCCCCTCCTATAGTTGAGGCAACTGATGGTACTGTGCCAATCTGTCTATCCCTAAAGTCACCTCGACCCATGTGTGATGCTGACCTCTTCTTCTTATACCCCTCCCTCCGTGTACAAGTCGTCTGGATCATCCTCTCAGTCAACAGGGATTTATCCACCAATTGCTGAAAAGCAGTGTAGTTAAGTATTCCCACTCTAATACGAATGTGGTCATCCAATCCCTGAATAAAACGTAGACGATGATATCTATCGGATGGAATCACATCAGGTACTAGGGAGGCCAACCGGTTAAACTCCACCACATACTCTGAAACATATCTGCCTCCCTGCGTACACTCCAAGAACTCCTGTATCTTCAGATCATGCTGGAGCTCTGTGTAGAAACGCTTGTGGAACTCATCCAGAAAGATGTCCCACGTCAATCCTGTGGAATAACGGGTCTCCAGCTCCTCTCGCTAGGTCTCAGCATCCCCGTCCACTAGATAGAGTGCCACTCCAAGCCGGTCTCTATCTGATAACTCCAAATCAGCAGTGATACGACGGACATTGTTAATCCATGACCAGGCTATCTGGGGATCTGACGATCCAGAAAATGTGACACAACCCAGATGCCGAGCATCTCTCACCCAAGTGGCTAATGGTCTACCAACTCGGGTACCGGGCACCAGAGTAGCAACTTCCCCTAGCGGGGTCTGATAATCAGCTCGGGTATAAATCCTCTGTACTGCTGCCGGAGGGGTAGCAATTACCGCTGCACCTCCCACTAGATCTGTCTCTGCACAACAGTCTGCTGGAGCAGGTGCAACGGCTGGGGCAGTAGCCGCCTGAACTACTGGTGGTCCCGATGGGGCCACTGGTGCGACAGGAGGTGAAGAAGGCACTATCGTCTGTGGCTCCCCCGGCTCCTGTCGCGGGGAGGGAGTCATGATCCTGACCATAGCTGCCGCTATCATGTTCAGCTGTCCTTGCGATATAGGAGCCTGCCCAGATGGCACTGTAGATGCAGTCCTCTGCCTCAAAGTCCGACGGAAACTCGAGCTCCGACGTGTACCTGACGATGCCTGCTCGGGGATCGTAGGCACTGGTGCCCTATCGGAATCTTCGGTAACGCTAGCGGCTGGTATCGGTGCTAGTGGCGCTAACGGATCTGTCGATGGACGGGAGGTGGCCGTCGAATGATCCTAGGGTTCTGTGAGCTTTCGGGGACTCCCCCTTTTGCGTCTCGGTGGTACTTCCGACATCTACACGAAACAGGCTTCGGTCAGTTCATATGCAATAAAATTAACGTAAGGTAAACTCTTCCGGTACGTATAGTCACGATATAGGTAAACGATCGTACCACTAACTATCTAACTGGCCACCCTAATTATATCGGGACTAACTTCCTTATACTGAAGATTCGGAGCCGAAGCCCCGGATTTCCCTAGGTCTTTAAACCTGGCTCTGATACTACTTTAATTGACACGCCCCGACCCGCAGGACGACACGTGACAACCGCCGTATGGGCCCTACAACCCATACCAGGCATAAATATAAATACCAAAATACATACACCCACATTTCCAAATAATATCTTAGTACAGTCCCGATATATCCTAATACAATTCTAAGACCGACATACGAAAACTCATAACGACGATCGTATACCTTCCGCGATGAACCCTCCGTCAATGACCTCGATTAGTGCGTCTACACCTGCACACACATTGAATACGGTGTGCTCAGCCTTGCGGCCTAGTGCGAAATTACGGCGCTAAACCGAATAAAGAAATCAAAGGCTAGGAGGAGTATTCTAGGATGCCTTTTGTTGTTAATTATCATTTTTCATTTGATTTGTATAAATCAATTTATAGAAAGCAGTAAAACAACATAAATAAAAATAGATGTATATTTCACTAGATGTCACCTAAGTTGTATCTAGTGTCAATGTCATCAGCATGTCACCTACGTCATAATAAGACTTTGAAGTTACAAGACTCGGGCTGCTAGCCTATGCTTAGTGAATACCCGAGCTAAGGGCATCAGTAAGCTCATCAGTGTCTTTCTGTCTCTGTCTCTACCTATGCCCGCTGCACTGATGTTGGCGGAGAGGACGGGTGACCCGTGATCACTCTCCACTGTCTCGCTAGTCGCCCATAATGCCTCCCCTAGCGAAACTGCCGTGCCCTTACATCCTCCTCGGACTCCGTAAGGGCAATGGCGACTCGTGTAGTACTACACACTGCCCGAAGATAGGGTTACCATCAATAAGACTAATCGGCCACGGCTAACCAATAAAAATAACAATCCTAAGATCTGGACTACTCATCCGACTATTTGCAGAACGTCCAAGATGATAGTCGCGTGGTCTACGGATCCACTGTCCAAGGCATCGCATAGGGAATCGCTTTCCCAGTCCAATGACAGACGATGTCGACCGAGATTGACGCACATCCGCACGATGGGTTGTGGCAACCTCGACTCCATTGGTGCCAAGTCCATGATAGGGCTCATCCTCGCTAGCCATCTCAGGACTATCACGGGGTCGCCTAAACGACATCCGTGCGGGTATAAGTTTCAAGTAGGAACCTACTTCATATTTCCGGTCTAGTACGACCTTGAAGTTCGTACGGTCCCATTCCCTACCAGCTCCCAATATCTAAGCTATGTATAGCCTCGGGAGTGGTGCGAAGCGGAACGTCACCGTTTGACCATCATCGGTACACGGTGGTCAACCGGGGCATATGAGAAATGCCCCTTTTTGTCTAAGTTGCGGTGACGTCGCCAAGGGGTTCTAACATGTTGTTATTTATTATCTATGTTTGCATGGTGGTTGTGCTATCATAGCATAAAAAAATAATATATAACATGCGGGACAAGATATTTCGACATATTAAAACAAAACTTAGCATGGTGATCATAGTATATCATACATGTTAGACAGAAATAAATTAAACTAACATGCAGATATGTCAAATCTTATCAAGCATTATATTTTATTATATTTAAGATATCCAAGAATTTCCTAAGAAAACCTCAGCAGGAATTCCCTAGCTTGAATAAATCCTACATCGGTGAACCAACGCACCTGGGTTAGCGATCCGCTCTTCAGAACCAACTCACGTGGAAATAAATCACCCGACGAACTACTCGGATCGCATACCCACGATAGTCCTAATTAACACAATTATTTAAAATAAAATTTAATTTATTTTCCCCTAAAGTAAATAAAATAAAAATTTATCAACCAATTAATTAAAGTAATTACTATATCTAATTAACCCAAACTAAGCATACAAGTTTAAAATTAATTCTATCTAATCAAGTCTTAATTAATCATATTTTAAATTTTACCTATTAAACTAACTATAATTTTAAATTAGTTTAATTAACTTAAATGAATTCTATCAAACTTATACTTATTTAAACCCACCCATGACTTGGCCCAAGTCACCCAAGGGCCCAAATAAAACCCATGAAAAATTAAATTATTTTTATAATTTTTATTATTTTAATATTATTTTATTATTTATTTGACTGGTCAACGGTTAACAGTTGACCTAGTCAACGCTAACCGATCAACACGGTTGACCCGGTCAATGCGGTTGATTCGGTCAACTGTTGACCTGGTCCAAGTTGTTGACCCGGTCACTGTTGACCCGGCTTAACTTGAGTCTGACCGAACGCCCAGCTGGTTCAGTTCGATCGAGTCACCTCCAACCCATCTTGATTCGAGTCAGACTCGAGTTTGGATTAAACTTGAGTTTGGTCAACTTGGTTCCACCCAATCAAGTTTATTAAACTGAACCCAACCAAACCCAAATTTGATTAATTACCCCTTATTAAGCATGGTTATCATCATATATTAACTATAATTTCATACAGCATAAGTTCCACATTTAATTTACACTAAGCATGCTTAACTTATCACTAATCGCGATTACGGAAAAAAATAAACCTACCTCAGCCGATCACTATTCACTCACCGAAAAAGTAGCGCCGCTGCCGGAACCCTAGCCGCCACCTCGCCGGAGCTCACAAAACCGGCGGCTAACTGGATGGGGAGCTCCGCAACTCCTCGCACAGGTGGAGACCAACGACGACCTGCGAAAAAGCTGACCATCAACGCCTAAATGACAACTCTCGGTGTCGTTGCCAGCGAACTTGCGGGCGCATCCACCAGAGGGCGAAACTGCCCATTTACAAGGGCGAAACAGAGCTGCTCACCTCGCGGAGGTGTGGGGAGGAAAAGGAGGAGGTCTCAGCTGGCGAGGCGGGCGGATTCGTGGCTCCACCCCTCGTCGGAGGTGTTGGGGTCGAGCGAGCAGCGGCGGCGGAAATCGCCGCCTGCTGCGTGGGCGTTGGGGGTCGACAGAAGCTCGCGAAGGTGTGGAGAGGGCGAGCGTCTCCAACCGCAGCGGAGGAGACGACTCGCCGGCAGTTTGGGAGCGGGACGGCGGGCGGACGGCAGCAGCTGCCCTGCTGCAGGTGGTTGCAAGAATGAGGAAGGAGGGGGGCATCGCCGAGCTCCCCTTTCCGCCGGGGAGTGTGCGCTGGGGGGCGATGAAGACAGGTGGCCTTCGACGAACGACGGGCAGTAGTTAACGGTGAAGTCGGAAGCGCCGGCGCTGCTCTGTTGTGGAAGAGGGTGACGACTTGCTCATGAGGTCGGGGACGAAGACGCGAGTGGGAAGAGCGCTCGGCTCTTCTCGCTCGCTTCGCCCCTTCGAACCGGTCCAAGTCGGTTCAGCTGGACCGGCCGGCCGGACGGTGCATTTGAACCGGACCATTTTTTTTTTAAAAATAAAATAAAATAAAGGGATAGGGGTTTACACTAGACATTCTCTTGGATTAATCCAATAACCTTAGGTAGTTTGGTATTATAGAAAATGGATAGTGAATGATACCGTTCTGCTGGATGCAGAGTGGTTCTGGTTCCGAACATATTACAGCACGACATCAAAATTCTGGTATGATAACAACGGCACCATGCCGGTGGCAGTGGATTGGGCCATCGCAAATAATCAAACCTGCGAGGTGTTAGCAGGAAGGAAGGAAATTTACTTTGAGCGCTCAGAAGAAGAAAGATGTTTAGTGTCGAGTTTCTCTTCGGCCGTCAACGAGAATCATCTTTTAGACATCTTGGATAGTCGAGTCAAAGAAGAAGGAGATGCAGAACTGATTCAAGAACCTAGTGAACTAATAAGACGTTCTTTGGAGTTGAAGGGAGACAGAAGGCCTCCGGTGACGGAGGTGGCAGATGAACTGGATAAACTAATAAAATTCAAGCAGCATCCGTGGGAACGATACAACTCTGAGGAGATCACGAGCTTGTTGGGTGAAACATCATCTGACTACGGAATGGTGGGAACTTATCATGGAACAGATATGGTTACTTGCTGTATTTCAGAGAAACGATGCCCCTTAAACATTGAATCTGGTAGGTGAATTCTCTGCTCAGCCTTTGTTCATCTATATCTATCTGCTATGAGCAGTAGCTGGATGTGTGAATCAATGCGTAGTTATCAACGACTATTCATGGGGGAAAAAAACAAAAGAAATAATTATTACAGTCGGAGGAGTCCGTGAAAAAGAATGCAGTTTAAGAGTAGAGTAGAATGGAGATGCATGCATGATGAATGAAAAAATTTGAAGGCAAATAAATAAGAACGCCACCAAGAAAGTTGACGAATTGTTGCAAGTATAAATTTATACGATACAGTGGAGTGGTGTACAGGGGATATAATTATACCCACTGTCTATATTATATATATATATATATATATGTTATAGCAAATTGTAGGATATATAAATTGTAGGATATACAAGTCCAAAGCCAGGATTGACGGAGTATAACCTACACCATTAGCAACACACAGCTTCTTGTTGTAAGATTGAGTATGCTGCACTTGTTAATTTTTATAGTTAATTCTATATTGACTTCTTTTTTTAAGAAAAAAAAAGTAACAGGAATGATAGTTGAAATTAAGAAATTAGTCGGTCAATAGACTTAATCAACCCTTCATTTGTCACCACCGTTGTAATTAATTATTTGAGGAACCAAAGTGATATACAGCTACTGATGTAAAAAAAATCTTAATTTGTGCGACTGTTGTTCTACTTATGTGAAACTGTGTGTGCTTCCCGTAGAGTTATATTACCAAAGTACATGTCAGTGTCTAGTGAGCAACGCTGTGTGTAATAGTTGATTCACTGCAATCTCTTGTGGTGTAGAATGCTTGAAGAGGAGTAATTTTGAATGGCATTTTTAGTAGAGTCCTCTGCATTTGATGCACATACATGCAATATCTGTTCTTGAAGAAGGAATGGATTGACAATATCGTTCCGACCACTCTTGAGTCACAATCTAGAAAAAAAAACAAAAATAAAAAAAATGATGAAAACACGGCTTAGTTAATGCAAGTATCCAAAGTATAAATGATCAGTATATTTTCTTGCGGAATAATCGTCAAGAACTACACGGTGTAGGGAGGAACGGAAGTGTTAGTAAACAATAAATGCTCTAAAATGGTCATGAAAATTAATGCTTTGAAAATTCTATTTTTGTTTCTTCTAAAAGTATCATTTTCATGGACCGACTTGGAAGCAAAAGCATGCAACATCGTCCATTGATTGATTTATGAAAGAAGAGGTTGGAAAACTTCAATTGTGGAAGCTCGCCATATGTCACACCCCCACCCGCAGGTCGGGCATGTGGCAACCGCCGTATGGATCCGAAAACCCACACAAGGAATATGATATACTCAACATTACATCAGAAGTCACTAAAATATAACAAATATCTCAATATAGTATGCATTTACAGTCTTTTAGTACAGTCCCGATATAGATATAATAAAATACTACTTTTGATAATACAACACTACTTGAACCCAAGACCTCACTTTGTGTACAGTAGGAGTGAAGTTTTGATTGCAATACATCTCTACAATTACTCTCCAAGGTCTGATGAAACAAGAATTGCACCATTGCCCTTGAAGTAAGATTCAAGTGACTCATAGATCAAACAAGGATCTTCTATCCTCAACCCATGGATGGAGAGGTGGTACTCACTTAATAATCTTGAAAACTCGATCTGATCATGTCCACTTATTCTGGAAGGGCTAGAACTAAAACTGAAGTGGAAACAAAGCCCGACAGTAATTTGATATTTGGATAAACCCTCAAAAAACCATGACTTCCAATAATAAAAGGAAAACCTAGAAAAATCCCATTTTGATATTTGGATAAACTAGTCGAGGATGTCAAGCAAAGAGACCTTTAAAAAAAAAGACTAATCAGATGCACGAAAACTCAATAAAAATAATACTTTTGCTCAGATTATGCTCTTATAAACTTCAAAACTATTAGTTTCATCACTCTAAACAACTAAAATGCAGGATGACGATAAAATTTTATTCTAATGTCAAAATAGGCAGCTCTGGTGGTAAATTAGGAGGCTGGACGAAACCCATGTTCAAAAGGCAAGTGAACAGACGGTGAAATTAACATAAGTCACAAGGAGGGTGTGAAGGATCGTAGAGAGAAGAGCATGTCGTGAAAGCAAGCGCGGTGGGTCATACTTGTAAGGCTCAAAATATAATATTATATATATTTTTGAAGCTCAACTACTCAGCAAATATCACTATTTGGTAGTGCTCGGGCTGACCCAAGCACATCCCGCTAAGGCACGCTATAGTAATATATTGGGATCAACCTAGCAAGCTACTATAGTGTGTTGTAATGGGTATAGGGTTCTTCGTGGTCTGCTCGGCTTAGCCTAGCATGCGCAGATGCGATTCAAAAGAAAAATATTAGAATTTGTATTCAGTCACTAACAAGAGGAAATGATCATACTCACCATTATTCCATAAAATTTTGATGATATTTTTATATAATAAATATATAAGTATGGCTAGGGTTGGGTCGATCCCGGACCCCTATGGATAGCATTCTCTACTTTGCACTTTATCATTACTTCTAAACTGAGAACACACCTCAATATAATTAGACAGTATGCTCAAGATGTAGTCTAACAGAAAAATTTTAAGTGAAGGCAATACTGAGGATGTGTGCGGATGGAGCCCTATAACAAAGTATAGGGCATATGAGGAACACACAAAGCTCATGAGTAGTTAGGCAAGATGCAGCTAGAGTGCTAAGGCCTCGATTAGGATATTGGTTGCATATGGTATAGGCTTAGATATAAGTATACATGCATTTAGGCATGTTGAGCCAAGTTTGAAGTACATATGTAGGTGAGCAAATATTACCCAGAGAGAGTTTTGGTATGATTTTTATAAGTGTAAACCTCTTTGTGAGCAATACAGGATACCTTTTTTCTTTCCAATTCATCGTATTTTATCAAAGTATTACGATCTTAAATTTCACATTATGAAGGGAGATTGATAGAGTCTAAAGACTATTTCCTAATAATCTGAAACACAACAGATGTGATTTTCTTGGACGTATCACTCTTATGTACCGTGATAAAGTTAGTATCAAAATAAGGTTTAGTAAACAATTCACCAATGAATCTATTCAAATTCAGAATGGGGATTAGTGTGGTACCATAGAAAAGTATTACAATTATAAAACTTGTGCCAGTGGGATAAAAGTTTTTGTTAAATTGGATAATATAAAGAAGTGACACAAAAATAAATTGTATAAAACATAAGAATAAGATAGTCTTAGTATAGTTCCCAAAAGTGTTTAGCTCAAAATGGAGCCCAATATGTTGTAGTCTCATTGGTTAGGATACTTGGCTCTTAGTTGAGACACCTAGGTTCAAGTCTTAATAATGAAATTTTTTATTCTTTTTTTTAAATGAAAAAATATTACCTGAGTGATATTATAGAGTAGCAGCAATAGATATATGATTTTCTTGGACGCTACATGCGGAGCATGCCCTATTGAGGGGGACTTTGATTTTTATTTTAGCCACTGCTATTGTAATACTTTTGCTGCAAACTTAAAGTCCAATTTCTTTAAGTGATCCTTCCGCTGTTGCTCTTTCAATTCTCGTGAATTATTCATGTTGTTTTTCTTGAACAACTCAGTCATATTTGACACGGTTGATAACTAATTGAGGAGTGGTTTAGCGATGGCGAGGTTGTTGGTCGCATTCCTAGATCATGGTTAGCCTCCCCATCATGAAAGTCATAATTCGCCACTTTAAGGATTTCTCTTACGACGGAAGATCGGGACCAACTTGCTTACACGCATATTAAATCGAGGCATGTGCATATCAGGTGGTATTAAAGCCTTCATTGTCGATAGGAATTCATCTATCCTTTGGTAGTAGAGAAGGACTTAGGATGATTTAAGTCGGTGCAACAAATTAAGAATGTTGTTGCTGTAGTTTACTGTCATATGTTTTCTTTTTTTCAAAATTAATGTTGGCGTGTTATAGCTTTCGAATACATTCCATTGGAAATCTATTCTGGCAGTAGTTTTGTGGAGAGAATTCCATGTTGTGGCCTTAGAGACCTACTCTTGAATCCTAGTAGACACAATGCAATTTGAGCTACTTTCTATGATTACTAGATATTTAGTAGAGAATTAAGAGTATTTCATTCTATTTTACTTCAGATTTTATTGCTAAGTGGTTATTGGAGGAGTTGCACAAAATTTTTGAATCAGTTTACGTGTGTAGATTTGTATGATTAATAAGTTACTTAGTGGGCTGGAACCAACCAGGGCAGTATGCTCGTTTAGAGATCATTTTGTTGATTTTGTAGAGTGTTTGTTTAGTTAATTCTAGTTTTATTTCTTTTAAGTTTGGGTGGTTTAGTTGGTGTAGCAAATTGAGAATGATGTTATAGTTTGCTATCATATGTTTTGTATGTTTCAAAATTAATGTTTGGCGTGTTATAGCATTTAAATACATGCCACTAAACATCCAATATGGCTGTAGTTTAGAGGTGAGAATTCCATATTGTGGCCGTTGAGACTTGGGCTCGAATCCTAGCAGCCACAAAATCAAACTTTGTCCATGTTCTACAATTACTTGATATTTAATAGAGAATTGAGGGTGTTTCAATCTATATTACATTTTGTTGCTATGTAGTTAATGGAGGACTTAGGATGATATAAGTCGGTGCAACAAATTAAGAATGTTGTTGTTGTTTGCGGTCATATGTTTTTAGTATTTCAAAATTAATGTCGGCATGTTATAGGTTTCAAATACATTCCATTAGAAAACTAATATGGCTATAGTTTAGTGGTGAGAATTCCACGTAGTGGCCTTGGAGACCTAGGCTTGAATCCTTAGGCTTTTACATTAAACAATTACTGGATATTTAGTAGAGAATTGCGAGTGTTTTAATCTTTATTACTTCAGATTTTATTGCTAGTAGAAAATTGTTGAATCATTTTACGTGTGTAGATTTGAATGATTAATGGGTTACTTAGTGGTTGGAACCGACCATTGTAGTATGTTGATTTAGAGATCACTTTTTTCATTTTGCAGAGTGGTTGTTTAGTTAATTCTTAGTTCATTTCTGTTGAGTTGGGATGGTTTAGTTGATGCAGCAAATTGAGAATGATATTGCTGCAGTTTGTTGTCATAAGTTCTGTATGTTATGAAATTAATGTTAGCGTGTTATAGCTTTCTAATACTTTCTATTGAAAATCCAATATGGCTGTAGTTTAGTGTAGAGAATTTCACGTTGTGCCATGGAGACCTGCTCTTGAATCCCAACAGTCACAATGCAATTTGATCTACTTTCTATGGTTACTAGATATTTAGTAGAGAATTGAGGGTATTTTAATCTATTTTACTTCAGATTTTGTTGTTAAGTGGTCAATGGAGGACTTGCACAAAATTTTTGAATCGGTTTACGTGTGTAGATTTGAATGATTAATGGGTTACTTAGTGGGCTGGAACCAACCAGGGCAGTATGCTGATTTAGAGATCACTTTGTTGATTTTGCAGAGTATTCGTTTAGTTAATTCTAGTTTTATTTCTTTTAAGTTTGGGTGGTTTAGTTGGTGGAGCAAATTGAGAATGATGTTGCTGCAGTTTGCTATGATATGTTTTGTATGTTTCAAAATTAATGTTTGGCGTATTATAGCTATTAAATACATGCCCCTAAAATTCTAATTTAAGTTTGGGTGGTTTAGTTGGTGGAGCAAATTGAGAATGATGTTGATGCGGTTTGCTGTCATATGTTTTCTATGTTTCAAAATTAATGTTGGCGTGTTATAGTTTTTGAATATATGCTACTGGAAATCTAATATGGTCATAGTTTAGTGGTGAGAATTCCATATTGTGGCCTTGGAGACTTGGGCATGAATCCCAGGAGTGACAATGCAATTTTGTCTACATTCTACAGTTACTAAATATTTATTAGAGAATTGAGGGTGTTTTAATCAAATTTGCTTCAGATTTTATTGCTAGGTGGTTAATGGAGGACTTGCACAAAATTGTTGAATTAGTTTACCTGTGTAGATCTGAATAATTAATGGGTTACTTAGTGGTTGGAACCAACCAGTGCAGTGTGCTGATTTAGAGATCATTCTTTTCATTTTGTAGAGTGGTTGTTTAGTTACTTTTTATTTCATTTCTGTTGAGTTGGGATGATTTAGTTGATGCAGCAAATTGAGAATGATATTGCTGCAGTTTGCTGTCATAAGTTCTGTATGTTTTGAAATTAATGTTGGTGTGTTATAGCTTTTGAATACTTTCTATTGAAAATCCTATCTGGCTGTAGTTTAATGTAGAGAATTCCACGTTGTGGTCATGGAGACCTGCTCTTGAATCCCTGTAGCCACAATGCAATTTGATCTACTTTCTATGGTTACTAGATATTTAGTAGAGAATTGGGGGTATTTTAATCTATTTTACTTTAGATTTTGTTGCTAAGTGGTCAATGGAGGACTTGCACAAAATTTTTGAATCGGTTTACTGTGTAGATTTGAATGATTAATGGGTTACTTTGTGAGATTTGTATTTTTGGCATTAATGGTAATTGGGTAATAGATGGTAAATTTTGAGGGATTTTATGCAAGAAAAATTAATAGGAAGGACTTATTTGTAAAATTATATGAATTTTTAAAGTATGAAATTTTGATATGAAAATTATACCATCAGATATGATTTTTGATAAGGAATCCAATGACGCAGACAGATCGTAATTTGGACGTCGTTTGATTGGTCAAATCGTCGAATCAAGAATTGATTCAAATGGACGGTTAAGATTTAATATGAGATTTAAGATTTAATTAATTAATTTATAAAATCATCATTTTCTTCCCATTGCACGAGTCTTCCTCCTCCTTCCCTCTCTCCTCCTCTGTTCCGCGGCAGCTTCGTCTCCGCAAATTATCGACGATGCTTCGGCTAACTCCGGTGGAGTTTTTTCGTAAGATTTCAAACATAACTTCAGATGAGCTAAGAGAACACATTAGAACTATTAATTTCAAGTTTTGGTGGAGATTTGGAGAAGAAAAGAGGAGAGAAGTGGGTGGCGGCGAAAGTTCGTCGCCCGAGCTTGCTTCGACGATTGCTGGCTATTCCGGCCACGAAACTTTGCAAACCTAGTACCTATGGCTTTTCCTCGACGAGAGCTATCCATTGGTACCTGAGTTGGAGACCATTGGCCGCCGGTTGGCCGTCGGCAAGCTAAAAACCCTAACTTAAGGATTTCGCCCAAATTGGTATAATTAGTGAAATTGATCGCGTGTGAGTCATAAAAATTGAGAAAAATATGATTTTTAGAATCCTCATAAAGAGAGCTTTCGATTGGTACCAATATTGGTACTGATCGAAGAACTTCGCTGGTGAGGGTTCCGGCGAACTTTCTGGCGAGTCTCCGGCGAACTTGAGATAAAAATTAGGATGAATCTAGAGAGCATTCTAAGAGTGTTGGTGAAGACAAAATTGCAAAATTATTTCTAGATTGAGAATTAAAATTTATTGAAATATTCACATGAAATTCAATAAGCAAGCACGAGGATACGAACGATCGCGATATGAATTTGAACGTGCTTGCGACGATAAGATCAGGTGAGTATTTATTCTCCAGGTAGAATAACGGAATAGTTCTCAATGTTTAGTCCAGGAGAACTATATCCCTTTGATTAGCTATACTTGATAATTCATTGGCTCTCCTGCTAGTTAATTATCCTGATTATGATTATATATGAGTTGTGAATAACCTTTGATATCCATGCTTCTTGATATAAGCTTTTCATTGCTATTGTTCATTGATTCATTATAAGCATGATACAATGCTTTTATTTGATTTTAAAGCTAGCATATGCACCTGTTTTTCTTGAAAAGCTAGAGGTATGGTGAAAAACATACCCTAGGAGATTTATTCATCTATATATTATTCTACTTCATCGTTTGGGTGCGTATGATTAGGATGACCATAAACTGGTGTGATTGGAGCACAGACACTGTAGTGATATTCTATTTGCACTCCCATGGGCCGCCTAGATAGAGGGGCGTGGGGTTAAAGTGCCGAACAGTCAGGATGGGAGGTTAGATAACTCCTAGCTGTGGATATGCATTGGACTAGCTACGGTAAACCAGGTAGTGAAGTTCAGTGGGCAACCCAGGGGGAAAGGGGGCTTTGTTTCTCTATCTTGCACTCCTATTTTGATATGGGTACCTTATGATACATGATTCCTCCCCCTGAGGTGACAGTTGTCTGCAGCAACTGTATTTGATTAAGCTAGCCCTGGATACAGTCTCTTGTGATTCTGGATCACTCTTTTTGATTGGCTATTTTACACGGATAGTCAGAGTATCCTATTCTTGAGACTGTTATTTTATGTTCTCGGTTTTACATTATTTTCTATCCAACTCATAAGGTACAAGTGTACTCACCCCATGGGGGGACTCATTTTTATTTTTTAGGATCACGACAGGAGAGGGACAGATAGAGATAGAGGCGGTTAGCTAGTCTCCTGACTTATTTTGAAAGGTAGAACAGTTCTACCTTTATTTTGTGTACAGAAAGATCCACTGGATAGGTAATTTTAATTATAAAATACTTGCATATAAGTGATTTCTTGTGTAAGAAATCTAATTTTGAATGTTCATGGTTTTAGAGTTATATTAATATGTTATCCAGGTTCTATCCTTCCATAAATAGAGGGGATATACATTAGGTATATTTAGTGGGTTCCCATATAGTTCCAGGGGTAAACGAGGCTGTATGTGGAGTTCACTGCGGTCTGCCACGTGCCCTAAAGGAAGGTATGGGGCGTGACATATTTAGTAGCTGGAACCAACCAGGGCAGTATGCAGATTTAGAGATCACCTTTTTCATTTTGTAGAGTGGTCATTTAGTTAATTCTTGTTTCATTCCTATTATGTTTGGGTGGTTTAGTTAGTGCACCAAATTGAGAATATTGTTGCTGCAGTTTGCTGTCATAAGTTTTGTATGTTTCAAAAGAAATGTTGTCGTGTTATAGTTTTAAAATACATGCCATTAAAAATCTAATGTGGCTGTAGTTTAGTGGTGAGAATTCCATGTTGTGGCCGTGGAGACTTGGGCTCAAATCCTAGCAGCCACAAAATTCAACTTCGTGTAAGTTCTACATTTACTTGATATGTAGTAGAGAATTGAGAGTGTTTCAATCTGTTTTATTTCAGATTTTGTTGCTAAGTAGTTAATGGAGGACTTCCATAAAATTATTAAATCAATTTACGTGTGTAGATTTGAATTATTAATGGGTTGCTTCTATTTTACTTCAGGTTTTGTTGCTAAGTAGTTAATGGAGGACTTCATAAAATTGTTGAATCAGTTTACATATGTAGATTTAATTTGGTGCAGCAAATTAAGAATGTTGTTTCTGCCGTTTGCTCATATGTTTTCTATGTTTCGAAATTAATGTTGGCGTATTATAGCTTTCAAATACATGCCATTTGAAATCCAATATGGCTATAGTTTAGTGTTGAGAATTGCACGATGTGGCCTTGGAGACCTAGGCTCGATCCCAGCAACCACAATGCAATTTTGTCTAGATTCTACGGTTACTAGATATTTAGTAGTGAATTGAGGGTGTTCTAATCTATTTTACTTCAGATTTAATTGCTATGTGGTTAATGGAGGACTTGCCAAAATTATTGAATCAGTTTACGTGTGTAGATTTGATGTTTAATAGGTTACTTAGTGCTTGAACCACCAGGGTACTATGCTGATTTAGAGATAACTTCTTTCATTTTGCAGAGTGGTTGTTTAGTTAATTTTTGTTTCATTTCTGTTGAGTTGGGATGGTTTAGTTGGTGTAGCAAATTGAGAATGATGTTGCTGCAGTTTGTTGTTATAAGTTGTGTATGTTTTCAAATTAATGTTGGCATGTTATAGTTTTCAAATACATTCTAATAAAAATCCAATCTGGCTGTAGTTTAGTGGAGAGAATTCCACGTTGTGGCCATAGAGACCTGCTCTTGAATCCCAGCAGCCACAATGCAATTTGGTCAACTTTCTATAGTTTTTGAATACATTCCAATGAAAATCCAATTTGGCTATAGTTTAGTGGAGAGAATTCCACGTTGTGGCCATAGAGACTTGCTCTTGAATCCTAGCAGCCACAATGCAATTTGGTCTACCTTCTATAGTTATTAGATATTTAGTAGAGAATTGAGAGTATTTCAATCTATTTACTTCAGATTTTTTTACTAAGTAGTCAATGGAGGACTTGCACAAAATTTTTGAATCGGTTTACATGTGTAGATTTGAATGATTAATGGGTTACTTAGTGGGCTGGAACGAACCAGGGCAGTATGCTGATTTAGAGATCACTTTGTTGATTTTACAAAGTGTTCATCTAGTTAATTCTCCTTTCATTTCTGTTAAGTTTGGGTGGTTTAGTTAGTGCATCAAATTGAGAATATTATTGTTGTAGTTTGTTGTCATAGATTTGAATGATTAATGGGTTACTTAGTGGGATGGAACCAACTAGGGCAGTATACTGATTTAGAGATCACTATGTTGATTTTGCAGAGTGTTCGTTTAGTTAATTCTAGTTTTATTTCTATTAAGTTTGGATGGTTTAGTTGATGCAGCAAATTGAGAATGATGTTGCTGCAGTTTGCTGTCATATGTTTTTATATGTTTCATAATTAATGTTTGGCGTGTTATAGCTTTTAAATACATGCTACTAAAAATTTGATGTGGCTTTAGTTTAGTGGTGGGAATTCCACGTTGTGGCCGTGGAGACTTGGGCTCGAATCCAAACTTTTTTTACTTTGAACAATTACTTGATATTTAGTTGAGATTTGAGGGTGTTTCAATCTATATTACTTTTGATTTTGTTGCTAAGTAGTTAATGGAGGACTTGGGATGATTTAAGTCGATGCAACAAATTAAGAATGTTGTTGCTGCAGTTTGCTAGCATATGTTTTCTATGTTTCGAAATTAATGTTAGCGTGTTATAGCTTTCGAATACATGCCATTGAAAATCCAATATGGCTATAGTTTAGTGATGAGAATTTCACGTTGTGGCCTTGGAGACTTGGGCTTGAATCCTAGCGGCCACAATGCAATTTTGTCTACATTTTACATTTACCAGATATTTAGTCGAGAATTGAGATTGTTTTAATCTATTTTACCTCAAATTTTATTGCTAGGTGGTTAATGGAGGACTTGCACAAAATTGTTGAATCAGTTTATGTGTGTAGAATTGAATGATTAATGGGTTAATAAGTGTGCTGGAACAAACTAGGGTAGTGTGATGATTTAGATCACTTTCAATGCAATGTGGTCTTATTTCTACAATTTGGGAGAAAATTGATGGTTTTTCAATCTATTTTACTTCATATTTTGTTACTAAGTGGTTAATGTAGGATTTGTACAAAATTGCTGAATCAGTTTACATGTAGATTTGAGTGATTAATGGTTACTTAGTGGGCAGTATACTTATTTAGAGATCATTTTGTTGACTTTGAAGAGTGGTTATTTAGTTAATTCTTGTTTCATTTATGTTGAGTTCGGGTTGTCTAGTTGGTGCAGTAAATTGAGAATGTTGTTGCTGCAGTTTGCTATCATAAGTTATGTATGTTTCGAAATTAATATTGATATGTTATAACTTGCATATACATGCCACTAAAAATACAATATGGCTGTAGTTTTGTAGTGAGAATTTCACATTGTGGCCCTAGAGACGCAGGCTTAAATCCCAACAGCCACAATGCAATTTTTTCTTATTTCTACAATTTGGGAGAGAATTGATGGTGTTTCAATCTATTTTACTTCATATTTTGTTACTAAGTGGTTAAGTAGGATTTCTAAAAAATTGTTGAATCAGTTTACGTGTAGATTTGAGTGATTAATGGTTACTTAGTAGGCTTGAACAAACCAGGGTAGTATACTTATTTAGAGATCATTTTGTTGATTTTGAAGAGGGGTTATTTAGTTAATTCTTGTTTCATTTATGTTGAGTTCAGGTTGTCTAGTTGGTGCAGTAAATTGAGAATGTTGTTGCTGAAGTTTGTAGTCATAAGTTGTTTATGTTTTAAAATTAATATTGGCATGTTATAGCTTGTGTATACATGCTACTGAAAATGCAATATGGCTGTAGTTTTGTGGTGAGAATTTCACATTGTCGCCCTAGAAACCTAGACTTAAATCCCAACAGCGATAATGCAGTTTTGTCTCTTTCTACAATTTAGGAGAGAATTGATGGTGTTTTAATCTATTTACTTCATATTTTGTTACTAAGTGGTTAATGTAGGTTTTGTACAAAATTGTTGAATCAGTTTACATGTAGATTTGAATGATTAATGGTTACTCTGTGGGCTGGAACAAACCAGGGCAGTATACTTATTTAGAGATCATTTATTGACTTTGAAGAGTGGTTATTTAGTTAATTCTTGTTTCATTTATGTTGAGTTCGGGTTGTCTAGTTGGTACAACAAATTTAGAATGTTGTTGCAGTTTGCTGTCATAAGTTGTGTATGTTTCGAAATTAATATTGACATGTTATAGCTTGCATATACATGCTACTGAAATGCAATGTGGCTTTAGTTTTGTGGTGAGAATTTCACATTGTGGCTCTTGAGTCATAGCCATAATACAATTTCGTCTACATTCTAGAATTACTAGATATTTAGTTGAGAATTGAGGGTGTTTTAATCTGTTTTACTTTAGATTTTATTGCTAAATGGTTAATGGAGGACTTGTGTAAAATTGTTGAATAATTTATGTATGTAGAATTGAATAATTATTGGGTTACTTAGTGGGCTTAAACCAACCAGGGTAGTATGCTAATTCAAAACATACTTTGTTGATTTTGCGGAGTGGTTGTTTAGTTAACTCTTGTTTCATTTTTATTCAGTATGGGTAGTTTAGTTGGTGCAACAAGTTGAGAATATTGTTGTTGTAGTTTGTTGTCATAAGTTGTGTAGGTTTCTAAATTAATGTTGGCATATTATAGTTTTCAAATACATGCCACTAAAAATGCAATGTGGTTGTAGTTTAGTGGTTAGAATTTCATGTTGTGGACTTGCATAAAATTGTTGACAATTTACTTAATGGGCTGGAACCAACGAGGGCAGTATGCTGATTTAGAGATCACTTTGTTGATTTTATAGAGTGTTCGTTTAGTTAATTCTTGTTTCATTTCAATTAAGTTTTGGTTGTTTACTTAGTGCACCAAATTGAGAATATTATTGCTGTACTTTGCTGTTATTAGTTTTGAATATTTCAAAATTAATGTTGGTATGTTATAGCTTTCAAATACATGCCATTAAAAATCCAATGTAGCTGAAATTTAGTAGTGAGAATTCCATGCTATGGCCGAGTTAATTCTTATTCCATTTAAAGATCACTTTGTTGATTTTGCAGAGTGGTTGTTTATTTAATTATTATTTCATTTAAAGATCACTTTGTTGATTTTGCAATGGTTGTTTAGTTAATTCTTATTTCATTTAAAGATCACTTTATTAATTTTGTAGAGTGGTTGTTTAGTTAATTCTTATTTCATTTTAGTTGAGTTTGAGTCATTTAGTTGGTGTAGCAAATTAAGAATATTATTGCTCCAATTTGCTATCATAAGTTCTGTAGGTTTTGAAATTAATATCGATATTTTATAGATTTCGAATACATGTCATTTAAAATAAAATGTGGCTGTAGTTTAGTGGTGATAATTTAATGTTTTGGCCATTTTGACCTGGGCTCGAATCCCAATAGCCACAATGCAATTCTGTCTACATTTTACAATTACAAGATATTTAGTAGAGAATTAAGAGTGTTTTAATCTATTTTACTTCTGATTTTGTTGCTAAGTGGTCAGTGGAGGACTTGTAAAAAATTGTTAAATCAATTTAAGTGTGTAGATTTGAATGATTAATGAGTTACTTAGTGGGCTGGAACAAACGAGGGCAGTATGCTGATTTGGAGATCACTATGGATGTATTTCCAAACCTATCAAATATGACAATGCTCCTATTTTATGTTTCACATATAGCATGATAGGGTGTTACACAGACAAATTCTACATAGAAGATTTGCATACAACTTTCGACACCTAAATCCGCTAAAGATGATGCTCCTAGCAGTGACCAAGGAATAGAGCACAACATTCATCACCTTAATATAGATATGCACTGGAAAGTCTAGTAGTGAAATAAGGGAATGATGGATAACAAGATTATATCACCATGGTTCATGATAATGTGTAGGCACAACGAAATGCTCGAGAAGCACTTCCATATTATGTAGGTGCAGCAAAATTGAGAATGTTGTTGCAATTTGCTACTATAAGTTTTGTATGTTTCGAAATATGTTGGCATGTTATAGCTATCGAGTACATGCCACTGAAAATCCAATGTGGTTGTATTTTAGTATTGAGAATTCCACATTGTGGCCATGGAGACCTGCTCTTGAATCCCAGTAGCCATAATACAATTTGGTCTACTTTCTATAGTTACTAGATATTTAGTAGAGAATTGAGGGTATTTCAATCTATTTTACTTCAGATTTGTTGTTAAGTGGTTAATGGAGGACTTGCACAAGATTGTTGAATCAATTTACGTGTGTAGATTTGAATGATTAATGGGTTACTTAGTGGGCTGGAACCAACCAGGGCAGTATGCTGATTTAGAGATCACTTTGTTGATTTTGCAGAGTATTCATTTAGTTAATTCTTGTTTCATTTTTGTTAAGTTTGGGTGGTTTAGTTAGTGCAGCAAATTGATAATATTATCGCTGCAGTTTGCCTTCAACCTCTACCTGCCCCGACACAACAATCGGTGTCAGTGTCAATGGACTACGTCAAGTCTTTCCCTAAGGTCGGTGGGTTCTCTGCCATACTGGTGGTGGTGGACCGGCTCAGCAAGTTTGCAGTATTCATCCCCACCATGGAGCAGGTGACGGCGGAGGAAACAACCGGACTCTTCTTCCACCACGTCATAAAATACTTTGGCCTCCCCGAAGATATCGTGAGTGACCGGGATGCATGCTTTATCGGGTGATTCTGGACTGAACTATTCAAGCAACTCGGGACGAAACTCAACTTCTCCACTTCCAACCACCCGCAAACCGATGGATAGACGGAGAGAACCAATGCCCTCCTCGAAGAATATTTGTGACACTTCATCATGGCAAGCCAAAGCAATTGGGTGGAACTACAGGATACCGCCCAATAGTGCTACAACCTGCACAAGAGCTCGGCCACCACAAGGTCTCCGTTTGAGATAGTGTTTGGACAACCCTCTATCAACCCCCTCGAACTAGCCAGGACTTCACCGAGAGATCATTGCCTTACTACATCCCAGTTCGTCAGGGATCGGTAGGAACAATGGGAGGAGAATAGGGAGAACCTAGAGAAAGCCAACCGGCCCATGAAAAAGTATACCGACCGATATCGATGGCTTGGGGAGTTCCAAGTCAGCGATGAAGTACTTCTAAAGCTCACACCACAAATTTGGAAGAAAGCTCGGGGAACCCGCAAGCACAAGGATCTAATGCCCAAGTTCGATGGTCCCTTCTGCATCATAAAAAGGATCGGGACTGTCGCATATACATTGGATCCACCACCTTGGCTCAAGATCCACCTGACATTCCACGTCAGTGCCCTGAAATTATTCTATCGAGATCCTGATTCGACGAGGCAGCAGTCGGAGCGTGCCCCACCTACAACCGCCAAGGAGTTCAAGCGACAAGCTGAGAAGATCATCGGTAAAAGAATCATACGACTAGCCGGCCACATCGAATACTTAGTGCAATGGAAGGGTGCTCCGAGGGAAGAGAATAGCTCGGAGAAAGATGCCATGCTCTGGCAGTACGAGTGACTCATCCACGACTACTTAGAACGAGAGATGACGAGGACGTCATCCAACTCCAGCAGGGGAGGAATGTCACCAATTGCCGGTCATGGGCGTGCACCATGGGCACTCTGCTTGTGACCCAACTTTTGCCCGTGAGCAGGGGAAGACGAGACCGAGTGGGCCGGCATCGGAACGGCCGCCACAACCTCCAACGGGGTGTAGGGTGCAACTGGCGAAACAATGAAGAGAGATAAGCGGTCACCCGTCCTCTCCGCCAATATCAGTGCAGCGGGCCTAGGTAGAGACATAGAATGACACTGCACTGATAGGCTTATGGGAAGTCCTCGACGGGAGAATTCCTTTAAGCATAGGCTGGCAGCCGGAGATATTTGATACAAAGATATAAATAATTTAGATGACATTTATTAGTGACACATTTATGAATTGCAAAATAGAGGACATGTAGGAATATACAAAGAGGTGCATTATCACATATGATTATATGTATTGTTGATGAAATTTATTTACTTTATTAATCCTATAAAGTGATAATTAATAAAACAAAAAGGCATCCTAGAATCTTCCCCCTTCGCACTAAGCCACAAGGTTGAGCACACCGCATTTAATGTGTGTGTAGGTTAGGGATATATTTAGTTCATTAATTATCAAAAGTATTGTTATATTAGATCTATATCGGGACTGTAAATGCAGACTCCAGTTCCCCACAGCCTCGACTATAATTGCGCCTCATGATCCCATATGGTGGTCAATGGGATTGGTTGATTTTGGAATGCATGCTGTGATATTGGATTAAGTTGCTTTGATTTATTATGGATTGATGCCTGCACTAATGTTATGGATGTATGAATCACTTGTTGGGATCTTGAATTGTTAGATGGTGATGAATAATGAACTATGTACTTTGATGGATTATGAATGGTTGAATTTATGCTCACTCCCACCTCCTTCTCATTTTCCTATTAGACACACTCTTCTCCTCTATATGTGGTGCATGTAATGTGAGAGGGTAGAGAATTGAATAAAGGTTTGTACTAGGAAAAGTTATTGCTAATTCCACATAGATAATGATAATGTTTGATATAGAGTTGAAAAATAAAATAATTGAATTGGATTTGTTGTTGACTTGGACTAGTCTAATAAAATTTAAGTTGATCTATGGTAATTAAGGATTTGAAGTAGTGGGCTTGAGTATGAAGTTGGGCCTCCTAGTTGGGTTGGGTTAATTAATTTGGATTAGGCCAAAAAAAATTACATAAGTTGAGTTATTAGTGTTTTAGGAATATTACTCCGACTTGAGAGCGGTATACTATTGATATATCTGGGTTAGTTCTAAAGCTCAGATCCCCATACATGTACGTTGGTTCATCACAGTAGGATTTAATTCAGCTTAGAAAAAATCTTAGAAAGATTTTATTAGGAAAGTCTTGGATGCCTTGAAAATAATAAAATGCTATGCTTGCTAAATGTGTGACAACATGCATGCTAGAATAATATGATTTATATAGTATTGATTTATAATCCATGTGTATACTACTCAATATTTAACATGCTTTATTAATTTCTTTTACCTATTGTCATACATAATATGATGAAGTTATTATGAAAATAAGGTTTGGTAAACAACTCCCAAAGATTGTATTTAAGGCCCAAAAAATTGATTGTATAAAACATAGAACAAGATAGCTCTAGCATCGATTCAAGCACGTTTAGCTCAAAAGGCAAGGCAATCCATTGTAGTCTAGTTGGTTAGGATACTCAGCTCTCATTCGTGAGACTTGGGTTCAAGTCTCGACAACGGAAATTAGTTTTTATTTTTTCAAACGAAAAAATATCATCTCAGGGTTTTGTAGGTGTAAAACTCCCCGTCTGCGATAAAGGATGCATTTTTTCTTCCTAATTCATCATATTCTATGAAAGTATTACGATTTTAATTTCACGTTGTGAAGGGAGGTTGATAGAGCCTGAAGGTTGTGTCCTACCATTCAAACACGCAGCAGATATGATTTTCTTGTACGTATCACACTTTTACAATGTGACAAAGTTATTATCAAAATGAGATTTGGTAAACAACTCCCCAAGGACTCTATCCGTATAGAGGATGAAGATCAGTGTGGTGCCCAAAATAAATTACTACAATAGGACCTGGCTAGTGCGATGTCATTTTTTGTTAAATTGGATAATATAAAGAAGTTGCACCAAAAATTAAAAGTATAAAACATAAGAAAAGGAAAGTCGTAGCATTGTTCAATCACAGATTAGCACATAAGGCAGCACAATCTGTTGTAGACTAGTAGGCTAGGATACTTCTCTTTCATAGGAGAGATCGTGTTGAAGTCCTCACAATGAATATTTTAATTCTTTGTTTCAAATGAGAAAATACAAATGGAGTGATGTTATAGAGTAGCATTATGGCCGTTGTATTGAAGCATTGCATTTTATAATCTAGGTAGGTAGAGTTTTGGAGTAATTTTGTAAGTGTAAACCTCTCTATCGGTAATAAAGGATGCATTTTCTTTTCCAGTTCATCTTATTCTATGAAAGTAATACGATCTTAAGTTTCACATTATGAAATGATGTTGGTAGAGTTTAAAGGGTGTGTCCTACCAATCTAACAGGCGGGGGATATGATTTTTTTGGACTTATTAGTGATACATAATATGGCGAAGTTATTATGAAAATAAGGTTTGGTAAACAACTCCCAAAGATTCTATTCGAGGACCAAAAAATTGATTGCATAAAACATAAGAACAAGATAGGTGTAGCATCATATTTAGAACGTTTAGCTCATTAGGCAAGGCAATCTGTTTTAGTCTAGTTGGTTAGGATACTCGGCTCTCACCAGAGAGACTTGGGTTCAAGTCCTAGCAACGGAAATTAATTTTTTTTTTCAAACGAGAAAATATCATCTGAGAGATGTTAGAAAGTAGCTTTAATACAACTGTGTTTGAGCTTTTCTACTTTTAATCTATGTAGCGGGCGTTTTGGTTTCATTTTGTAGGTGTAAAGCTCTCCGTCTGCGATAAAGGAAACATTTTTTCTTCCTAATTCTCATATTCTATGAAAGTATTACGATCTTAGGTTTCACATTGTGAAGGGAGGCTGATAGAGCCTGAAGGATGTGTCTTACCATTCAAACACGCAGCAGATATGATTTTCTTGTACGTATCACTCTTATACTATGTGACAAAGTTATTATCAAAATAAGATTTTGTAAACAACTCCCCAAGGACTCTATCCGTATAGAGGATGATGATAAGTGTGGTGCCCAAAAAAAATTACTACAATAGGACCTGTGCTAGTGCGATGAAATCTTTTGTTAAATTGGATAATATAAAAGAAGTTGCACCGAAAATTAATAGTATAAAACATAAGAAAAGGAAAGTCGTAACATCGTTCAGTCACAGAATAGCACATAAGGCAGCACAATCTGTTGTAGACTAGTTGGTTAGGATACTTGTCTTTCACACGAGAGATCTTTTGAAGTCCTCGCAATGAGTATTTTATTTCTTTGTTTCAAAAGAGAAAATATCAATGGAGTGATGTTATAGAGTAGCGTTAAGGCATTTGTATTGAAGCATTGCATTTTATAATCTAGGTAGGTAGAGTTTTGGAGTGATTTTGTAAGTGTACACCTCTCTATCGGAAATAAAGGATGCATTTTCTTTTCCAGTTTATCGTATTCTATACAAGTAATATGATCTTAAGTTTCACATTATGAAAGGATGTTGGTAGAGTTTAAAGGGTGTGTCCTACCAATCTAACAAGCGGGGGATATGATTTTTTTGGACTTATTAGTGATACATAATATGGCGAAGTTATTATGAAAATAAGGTTTGGTAAACAACTCCCCAAGATTCTATTCAAGGCCCAAAAAATTGATTGGATAAAACATAAGAACAAGATAGAGGTAGAATCGATGTTAGGATGTTTAGCTCATAAGCCAAGGCAATCCATTCTAGTCTAGTTAGTTAGGATACTCGGCTCTCACCCTAAAGACCCTGGTTCGGATGTTAGAAAGTAGTTTTAATACAACTGTGTTTGAGCTTTTCTAATACCATAACTGGTAGCATCTAATACACTAGGAAGAAAAATTAAGAGAGGAGGAACTACATATTTCGGGGTGTGTAGTGGAATAATTCTTAAACCACAAGAGTTTTTAAGGATCACAATAACTTTCCAAAAGAACTGTACATGTTGAGGAATGGCTCATAAGTTGTTGCAATTTCTTGAGCACATTATTCATACTAGAACTCCGGAAACCCAATGACTTTTCATGAAAAATGTTCATACTGATAGTTGGAGTTAGTGCTCATCATCAAAGTATGAAGATCTATATGTCGATAATACAACAAATAAAAAGAATATAGTATATCATCAAGTAATCTAAGACACTATATGTGAGATAGATTTGGTGTGCCCAAGATGAAAACCTATCAACCAAAGAAGCTGAAAAAAAAGAAACAACAACCCTAGAGTAAGGTTATGGAATCCTATCCTCTATTGAGTTGTACGTCATGAAAAGATCAATGGATATAGTCAACCAACATACAAAAACTTACAGAGTTGAGACACCAACAAAGTGATCTTAATTTAAGTGTGGGGTTCAAAGACAAAAATCAATGAAACATTTGATCATATGAAACAGATTATACAAATATGCAAGATGTTGAAGAAGGAAAATGAATTCTCTTAGAAATGACATTTTGTAAGCTAAGTTAGTTTCCAATGCTACCGGTATAGGTATGATGATGAGAAACAACCCTTCAGAAGACTTCAACCAAAGCTTCAAATTAGTGATGCACTTCGATAAGAGCATATGAATATTAAAACTTATTAAAAATGAAATTTATTAAGAATGGGGAGTTTAGAAATGCCTCTATAATTGACATGCACTATCAATAGAAAAGAAAAAAAAGCTTGGAATATTGAAATCAACTCAATGAAGAGGAAAATATATAAAATATCAATGAACTTAGGGCAATACATAGAAATGATATGATACTTAACCACAATTACAACAATGACCTTATAATAGTTGAGATCTTTGCTCCTAGGTGATCCATTAATAGAAGGTGTAGTAAACATATTTAAAAGAAGTGTCCAACCAAAATAATAAAAACTAATATAGAGGTACAGTTCTAGCTTGTAAGAGATATTGTTGGATCAAGGACGAGATACAAGGTCAAGAGAATCAATCCAGAAGGAGGCATAAGTAAGGTTAAGAGAACTAAGATGCCATCCTTCTAACCCTATACAATATCCTATGTATATCGGGACTATTATCCTAACTCTTAGAACTTTAAATCTAAACTCTGATACTATTTCAATTGTCATACCCTGACCCATCTGTCGAGCATGTGGCAACCGCCGTACGAGCCCAAAGGATCCATACAAGACATTTATTGATTTACACAACTTACATACATTATCAATGCAGTGGATAATACAATAAATCAATTAACTCAACTCTACTAACACAATCCCGATATACCTACTACAATACTAAGATGACATCAATGATAGATAGACTATATTCATCGGTAATCTCTTCTCCATAACTATCTTGAACGATCATTTGGTAGACCTGCACACATGTTGAATGCAGTGCGCTCAGCCTTACGGCTTTGTGCTTACGGCTCTAACCGCAATAGAATATCTCAAGTAGAGAAGAGGAGATTTTAATATATTCTTAAATTATTTAGTAAATCAAGCAAAGCATGTAAAATCAACAGGTAGAGCATGAAAATATTTATAAACAGAACATATTATGGGTGTATGTAATTCAAACTGTAAACATAGAGTATGTTAGTGTCTCTAGGTATCTGTCATTAAGAACGTGTCATGTTATTTCGATACTGTGATCTGGGCAGCTAGCATATGCCTAGGGGAGCTCCTGATCAGGGAGTTCCCATAAGCCCATCAGTGTCCTCTGTCTATGTCTCTACCTATGCCCGTCACACTGATGTTGGTGAAGAGGTCGGGCGACCGTGAATCCCTCTTCATTGGTCTGCTAGGCGAATCTCTCCATCGCCGCGTTTTAGCAACCTGTTACTCCATTCGTCTTCCCCAGACAATTCATGGAGCAACTCGTGTAGTACTACACACTGTCTCCATACAGGGTCACCGCACCTAGATGTACACATCGGCTACGGCTAGCCGGAAATTAATTAAACCCCAGGATCCGGACTACTCTTCAGAACATCTGCAGTACGTCTGGTATAATAGTCGTGTGGTCCATAGATCCACTGTCCAAGGCTATATGAAAGGTGTGACCGTCCCGATTCAAAAGCAGCGATGCCTGCCAGGAGGTGTGCATTCTAGCCGTTGCCGGAATGCTACTACCTCGGCGACATGCTGGCTAGATCCTCAGTATGGTTGCACCCCCGTTAGGCATCATCGGACTATCACGGTGGCGGCTTCGCGTCACACGTGCGGGTATAGTGACTATGTCACAAGATTCCTTGGCGATTAGCCGATCCATATTAAATTCCACCCTCTATGACCATCATGAATTCGATATCTTGGGTGGCATAGGTTTCTGAGTGTCAGAGCTTGTGTCCATAAATCAGAACATCTACTATGATGTATGGTTAATGTTTTCTTACATATATGTGATAGTGTCACATGAAAATAGATTTTATTTCTAGAGGTCTATATAATGTCAAACATTGGTATAACCTAATTTCCTACACAATGCTTATAGATGTAACACCATCATTTAATTCCTCATATCATCATAGTGGATAAAAAGAAATATTAAGAGCATCCTAGCATACTCAGATAACAGTACATGCAAGACTATAAACATATCACATAAGCAAGATTAAGACTATAAGCATATCATGTAAGCAAGGTTTAGGCTACAACCATATCATGAGAATAAAATTATTTAATATACAAACATGCATCAAGTTTAATTTAAATATTAGTTTCCTAAGCAGTAATATTGTTATCTCCTTAAATTTTACAACTTTGAAATAGTCTACTGTAGTGAACCAGCGATAAGTAAAATGGTCTTCAGAACCAACCGTATATCAGCTTGCACGTCATTTAATTATTTCAAGATATTTACCTATTACAAATAACATTACCTTTAGATATTACCTTTAATATTATCTATCAGTAATCTTATCTACAAGATACCAAATCTACCATCTTTACCATTTTGCTTACCTAACCCATCCTAAGTTAATTAATTTTTCAATTAGATTTACTTAATTCAACTTAATCTAATTGATCAACTTATTTAATTTATGAACCTTAATCCTAATCTCCAAGCAACCAAGTCTCAATTTTTCCTAAAAGCCCAATTAAAATTTCAAGTCGTCCATAATCCAAACTAATTAGTCCTTAGTTTGCTTAGTTATAACATCTAGTTACTAGCAGGGTGGAAAGTGGTAATTATACCCTAGTGTTAAATTACATTCGACTATCCATTCAAGCATCATTATTGTACTACATGCATATTGTCACGCCCCGACCCAACTGTCGGCCACGTGGCAACTGCCGTATGAGCCCGACAGACCCATACAAGGCATCAAGTGATACATACAGTCCATACACATCATTTACGCAGCGGAATTTACAAATAAATCATCTAACTCAACATTTCTAACACAGTCCCGATAAACCTACTACAATTCTAGGAAAAAGGCAACGATAAATAAAAATATAAACTCGTCGACGGACTCATCTTCATCGAATAACTCGGGCAGTCATCTAACACACCTGCACACACGGGGAAAAGTGGTGTGATCAGCCTTGCGGCCTAGTGCGAAATTACGGCTCTACCGAATAAAGAAATCAAAGGCTAGGAGGAGTATTCTAGGATGTCTTTGGTAATTAATCATCATGTTTTCATGCCACATCGTATAACCAATTTACATAAAGATAGACAGCATGCATAAACAAATAAATAAAGGTGTACATGCCACTAGATGTCACCTAAGTTAAGTCTAGTGTCAGCGTCAACAGTCTGTCCCCATTTGATGTGTAAATCAATTTATGGGGAGCAACAACATCATAAATATAATACCGATGTATAATTCACTAGATATCACCTACGTTATATCTAGTGTCCACGTCAACAGTCTGTCACCTACATCGTGATGAGACTTTAAGGTTTCATAAACTCGGGCTGCCAGCCTACGCTTAATGACTACCCGGGCCGGGGGTATCAATAAGCCCATCAGTGCCTTTCTGTCTCAGTCTCTACCTATGCCCACTGCACTGATGTTGGCAGAGAGGACGGATGACCCAGAGTCCCTCTCCAGTTGTTTCACTAGTCGCCAACCATGCCTCCCCTAGCGAAACCGTCGTGCCCTTACATCCTCCCCGGATTCCGTAGGGGCCACGACAACCCATGTAGTACTACACACTGCCCGTAGACAGGGTCACCTTTCTTAAATCTCATCGGCCACGGCTAGCCGGAATAACCACCCTAGGATCCGGACTACTCATCCGATCGTCTGCAGACGTCAAGGGTGATAGCCGTGCAGTCAACGGATCCACTGTCCAAGGCGTCGCATGTGGAATCACCTTCCCAGTCCAATAGTCGTCGACGTCTATCGAGATTGGCGCACATCCGCACGATGGGCTGTGGCCCTCGACTCCATCGGTGCCAAGTCCATGGTAGGGTTCATCCTAGCTAACCATCTCAAGACTATCACGAGGTCGCCTACAACGACACTCGTACGGGTGAAGATTTCGGGTAAGGACTTGCTCCATATTTCCAGTTTAACCCGACCATGGAGTTTGTACAGTCTCTTACCCTACCAGCTCTCAGTATATAAGCTATGCATAACGTCGGGAGTGGTGCTCCCAGTGCTCCGCTATGCATCAACCTCGGGAGTGGCGCCTAACGGGACGTCACCGTTTGACCACCGTCGGAATGCGGCGGTCAACCGGAGCATATGGAAAAAGACCCCGTTTTCTGTCTAAGTGGCGGTGACATCGCCAAAGGTTCTAACATGTCGTTATTTACTATCTATGTCTGCATGGTAGGTATGCTAGCATAGCATAGAAACACAATAAAATAATATTTAACATGCTCGACATGATACTACTACATATTAGAAACTAAATAAGGAAATCATGGTATATCCTACATGTTAGACAGTAATAAACTAAACTAACATGTAGATAAAATAAATATTATCAAACATAATATTTTATTTTATTTGAGACATCCAGAATTGTTCCTAAGAAAAACCCCAGCGGGTATTCCCTAGCTTGAATAAATCCTACCATCGGAGAACCAACGCACCTGGGTTAGCGATCCGGTCTTCAGAATCAACCCGCGTAACAACGAATCACTCCGTCGAACTACTCGGATCACGTACCCGCGATAAATCCTAATTAACACAATTATTTAAAATCAAATTTAATTCCTTTTTCCCTAAAGTAAATCAAATATTAATTTATCAATCTAACCTAATCATTTAAATATTAATTAACCAATTTTCTATTTTACAAATTAAATTAACTTAGTTAAGCTTAGATAAATTCTATCAAATTTATCCATTTAAACCCATCATCTAGCCCAAGTCACCTAAGGGCCCAAATAATATTAATCAATACTTAATTAGATCAATTAAACATTAATTAGCTATTTAAATCACCTAATCATACTCATGAAAAGTTAAATTATTTTTATTGTTATTTTTATTATTTTATTATTATTTTGACTGGTCAACGGTCAACAGTTGACCCGGTCAATGCGGCGAACACGGTGGACCCGGTCAACACGGTGGACTCGGTCAATGCGGTGGACTTGGTCAACACTGTTGACCTGGCCAAGGCGGTGAACCCAATCACTATTCATTTGGCTTAACTTGAGTCTGACCCAAGCCTAGTCAGTTCGGTTCGATCAAGTCAGCTCCAACCCATCTAAATCCGAGTCCGACTCGAGTTCGGTTCAAATTTATTTGGTTCAACTCAGGTTCAATTTAATTGATTCAGCTCACCTTAACTACACTCAATCCGAACCCAAACTTAACTCGAATTCAATCCAACTAACTCCAATCTGGTTCAACTCAACCCATTCACTAACTCTACTTAATTAAATCATAAATTTTTACTTAACTTAATTTATCATGCTTAATTAATCCACTAAACTTGGTTAATTAACACTAAGCATGTTTAAATTAATCTAAGCATTTCAACAACACTAATTTATTCTAAACGTGTTTAATTACGACTAAACATGCTTAATTAAATTGCTAATCGTGATTAGGGAAACATAAAGCTACCTTAGCCGGAATCACTATTCATCGTCGGAAACACTATTCACCGCCGGAATAGTAGCACCGTCGCCGGAACCCTGGCCACCACCTTCCCGGAGCTTGCGAAATCAGCGGCAAACTTGACGGCGAGCTCCGCAACTCTTCGCACAGGTGGGAACCAGCGATGGCCTGCGAAAACTCCGGCCATCAACGCCTAAAAAACTCACTTTTGGGTGGCGTCGCCGGCGAACTTTAGGGCAAGTTCGCCGGAGGGTGAAACCACCCGTTTGCAGAGGGGAAACAGAGCCGCTCACCTTGCGAACGAGCGGGGAAGGAAGGGAGGAAATTCCAGCCGGCGAGGAGGGTGGAATCGCGGCTCCACTGCTCGCCGGTGGTGCTGTGATCGAGCGAGCAGTGGCAGAAATCACCGCCTGCTGCAGGGGCGTCGAGGGTCGACGGCAGCTCGCGGGGGCGTGGCGGGGGCGAGCGTCTCCAACCGCAGCTGGGGAGACGACGCGCCGGCGACCTGGGCGCGTGATGGTGGCGGACGATCGCTGCAATCGCAGCGAACGAACAGGGGTGGATGCAGGGGAGAGGTCACACGGTAGCAACAGAGCTCCGCCGAGCTCTCCTCGTCACGGTGGAGAGGAACGAGCTGCGACGGCGGCGAGACCAGAAGCAGAGGCTGGCAGGAGGCGGGCGACTGCCGGCGGAGGCTGCGGCGGCGAGGAAATCGCCGCTCGGGGCATGCGAGAAGATGTTTCTGCTCGCGGCTTCATTTCCGCCCGCAAGCAGGGGAATGCGGGGGAAGAGGAGGAGGTGCGCGGCTGCAGACCTCCACTGCGCTCTCCTCGTTGCAGCGAGGATCTCCGGAAGGCGAGCGGCGGCGGCGAACGGCAGCCGCAAGCGGGGAAAGGGCGGCGAACAGCTTCTCTCCCGGCGAGGAGAATGTAGGGGAAACAGGGGAAGAAGAGGGGCGTTGCCGCAGGACCTCTGCCGCGCTCTCCTTGCCATGGTGGGAATCTAAGGAGGTCGAACGACGGCGGATGCTGGCGACGCGCGACGGACGGCGGGCGCTGGCGACGGGCGACGAGCGCCTACATTCGCCCTGCTGCGGTCGAAGAGGAGGTGGGCGTCGCGAAAGCGAGGGAGGCAGGCGACGGAGTCGGGCGGCCGCCGACGAATGACGGCGGCGGACGGCGTCGAATGGGAGGGGCCGCCGGCGTGCCTGCTGCGGGTGAAGGAGACGGGAAGGAGGCGAAGAAGAAGAAGAAGAGGAAAAAGAAGAAAGAAGAAGAGAAGAAGAAGATGAAGAAGAGGCAGAAGAGGGCGAGCGCGAGTGGGAAGAGCCCGCTCGCGTCGGCCCTTCAGACCGGTAGGGCCGATTCACTCGGACCGGCCAGCTGGCCGGTTCAGTTGAACCGGACCGATTAAAATTTTTTTTTTCCTAAAAATGAGATTTAGAAGATGGGGGTTTACACATATTCTCAAACAAGGAAAGAAAAGAGGTTCTAATAGCGAAGAAGGAGGGAGGTGGGGGAGATAACACGAATTCAATTAGGAGGGCCAAGGAGAAGGAATTCGCCGTCGCGCTTGCGGATGGATTCAGAGTGGCTTGCGAAGAGGAGAGGCGCGGTCGCGTGCTCGCATAGTTACAACTGCTAGTTCAATTTATTTACAAGTATAGCCGGATTTGCCTAGTATACCCTTATCAGGTAGGGTTATTTACATGATCCTACCTTTCCAACTTTGTCCCTACTTCTTTCTACTATTTACTATGCTCTTTTTCATATTACCCTTCCATTCCTGCATATTATTATTATTATTATTATTATTATTTACTAAATATTGGGGTTTACATTTTATAATCTAGTTAGGTAGAGTTTTGGAGTGATTTTGTATGTTTAAACCACTCTATCGGTAATAAAGGATGCATTTTCTTTTCCAGTTCATCGTATTATATGAAAGTAATACGATGTTAAGTTTCACATTATGAAAGGATGTGGGTAGAGTTTAAAGGGTGTGTCCTACAAATCTAACAGGTGGGGGATATGAAATTTTTGGACTTATTAGTGATACATAATATGGCGAAGTTATTATGAAAATAAGGATTGGTAAACAACTCCCAAAGATTTTATTCAAGGCCCAAAAAATTGATTGTATAGAACATAAGAACAAGATAGGTATAGCATTGATTTGAGGACGTTTAGCTCAAAAAATTGGGCGATTCATTGTAGTCTAGTTGGTTAGGATACTCGGCTCTCATCCGAGAGACCCGGGTTCGAGTCCCGACAAAGGAAATTAATTTTTTTTTCAAACGAGAAAATATCATCTGAGGGATGTTAGAAAGTAGCTTTAATACAACTGTGTTTGAGCTTTTCTACTTTTAATCTATGTAGCGCGCGTTTTGGTTTCATTTTGTAGGTGTAAAGCTCTCCGTCTGCGATAAAGGATACATTTTTTCTTCCTAATTCTCATATTCTATGAAAATATTACGATCTTAGTTTTCATATTGTGAAGGGAGGTTGATAGAGCCTGAAGGATGTGTCTTACCATTCAAACACGCAGCGGATATGATTTTCTTGTACGTATCACTCTTATACTATGTGACAAAGTTATTATCAAAATAAGATTTTGTAAACAACTCCCCAAGGACTATCCGTATAGAGGATGAAGATCAGTGTGGTTCCCTAAAAAAATTACTACAATAGGACCTGTGCTAGTGCGATGAAATCTTTTGTTAAATTGGATAATATAAAGAAGTCGTATCAAAATCTTATAGTATAAAACATAAGAAAAGGAAAGTCGTAGCATCATTCTGTCACAGATTAGCACATGAGGCAGCACAATCTTTTGTAGACTAGTAGGCTAGGATACTTCTCTTTCACAGGAAAGAACGCGTTGAAGTACTCACAATGAATATTTTAATTCTTTGTTTCAAAAGAGAGAATATCAATGGAGTGATGTTATAGAGTAGCGTTAAGGCGGTTATATAGAAGCATTGCATTTTATGATCTAGTTAGGAAGAGTTTTGGAGTGATTTTGTATGTTTAAACCACTCTATCGGTAATAAAGGATGCATTTTCTTTTCCAGTTCATCGTATTTTATGAAAGTAATATGATCTTAAGTATCACATTATTAAAGGATGTTGGTAGAGTTTAAAGGGTGTGTCCTACCAATCTAACAGGCGGGGGATATGAAATTTTTGGACATATTAATGATACATAATTTGGCGAAGTTATTATGAAAATAAGGTTTGGTAAACAACTCCCAAAGGTTCTATTCAGGGCCCAAAAAATTGATTGTATAAAGCATAAGAACAATATAGGTGTCGCATCGATTCGAGGACTTTTATCTCATAAGATAGGGCGATCCGTTGTAGTCTAGTTGGTTAGGATACTCGGCTCTCAATCGAGAGACTCGGGTTCAAGTCTCGGCAACGGAAATTTATTTTTTTTTAAACGAGAAAATATCATCTGAGGGATTTTAGAAAGTAGTTTTAATACAACTGTGTTTGAGCTTTTCTACTTTTAATCTATGTAGCGGGCGTGTTGGTTTCATTTTGTAGGTGTAAAACTCTCTATCTGCGATAAAGGATACATTTTTTCATCCAAATTCTCATATTCTATTAAAGTATTACGATCTTAGGTTTCACATTGTGAAGGGAGGTTGATAGAGCCTGAAGGATGTGTCCTACCATTCAAACACGTAGCGGATATGATTTTCTTGCACGTATCACTCTTATACAATGTGACAAAGTTATTATCAAAATAAGATTTTGTAAACAACTCCCCAGGGACTCTATCCGTATAGAGGATGAAGCTCAGTGTGTTGCCCTAAATTTTTTTTTACAATAGGACCTTTGCCAGTGCGATGAAATATTTTGTTAAATTGGATAATATAAAGAGGTTGTACCAAAAACTAATAGTATAAAACATAGGAAAAGGAATGTCGTAGCATCGTTCAGTCACAGATTAGCACATAATGCAGCACAATCTGTTGTAGACTAGTAGGCTAGGATACTTCTCTTTCACAGGAGAGAACGTGTTGAAGTCCTCGCAATGAATATTTTAATTCCTTGTTTCAAAAGAGAGAATATCAATGGAGTAGAGTAGCGTTAAGGCGGTTATATTGAAGCGTTGCATTTTATAATCTCGTTAGGTAGAGTTTTTGACTGATTTTGTATGTTTAAACCACTCTACCAGTAATTATGGATGCATTTTCTTTTCCAGTTCATCGTATTCTATGAAGGTAATACGATCTTAAGTTTCACATTATGAAAGGATGTTGGTAGAGTTTAAAAGGTGTGTCCTACCAATCTAACAAGCGGGGGATATGAAATTTTAGGACTTATTAGTGATACATAATATGGCGAAGTTATTATGAACATAAGGATTGGTAAACAACTCCCAAAGATTCTATTCAAGGCCCAAAAAATTGATTGTATAAAACATAAGAACAAGATAGGTGTATCATCGATGTGAGGATGTTTAGATCATAAGATTGGGTGATCCGTTGTAGTCTAGTTGGTTACGATACTCGGCTCTCATCCGAGAGACCTGGGTTCAAGTCCCGACAATGGAAATTAATTTATTTTTTCAAACGAGAAAATATCATATGAGGGATGTTAGAAAGTAGTTTTAATACAACTCTTTTTGAGCTTTTATGCTTTTAATCTATATAGCTGGCGTTTTGGATTCATTTTGTAGGTGTAAAGCTCTCCGTCTGCGATAAAGGATACATTTTTTCTTCCTAATTTTCATATTCTATGAAAGTATTACGATCTTAGGTTTCACATTATGAAGGGAGGTTGATAGAGCCAGAATGATGTGTCCTACCATTCAAACACGCAGCGGATATGATTTTCTTGCATATATAACTCTTATACAATGTGACAAAGTTATTATCAAAATAAGATTTTGTAAACTCCCCGAGGACTCTATTCGTATAGAGGATGAAGCTCAGTGTGTTGCCCTAAAAAAATTTCTACAATAGGACCTGTGCCAGTGCGATGAAATCTTTTGTTATATTGGATAATATAAAGAAGTTGTACCAAAAACTAATAGTATAAAACATAGGAAAAGGAATGTCGTGGCATCGTTCAGTCACAGATTAGCACATAATGGAGCACAATCTGTTGTAGACTAGTAGGCTAGGATACTTCTCTTTACAGGAGAGAACGTGTTGAAGTCCTCACGATGAATATTTTAATTCCTTATTTCAAAAGAGAGAATATCAATGGAGTAGAGTAGCGTTAAGGCGGTTATATTGAAGCGTTGCATTTTATAATCTAGTTAGGTAGAGTTTTTGAGTGATTTTGTATGTTTAAACCACTCTATCAGTAATAAAGGATGCATTTTATTTTCCAGTTCATCGTATTCTATGAAAGTAATACGATGTTAAGTTTCACATTATGAAAGGATGTTGGTAGAGTTTGAAGGGTGTGTCCTACCAATCTAACAGGCGGGGGATATGAAATTTTAGGACTTATTAGTGATACATAATATGGCAAAGTTATTATGAAAATAAGGTTTTGTAAACAACTCCCAAAGATTCTATTCAAGGCCCAAAAAATTGATTGTATAAATCATAAGAACAAGATAGGTGTAGCATTGATTTGAGGACGTTTAGCTCATAGGGCTGGGCGATTCGTTGTAGTCTAGTTTGTTAGGATACTCAGTTCTCACTCGAGAGACCCGGGTTCAAGTCCCAGCAACGGAAATTTATTTATTTTTTCAAACGACAAAATATCATATGAGGGATGTTAGAAAGTAGCTTTAATACAACTGTTTTTGAGTTCTTCTGCTTTTAATCTATGTAGCTGGCGTTTTGGTTTCATTTTGTAGGTGTAAAGCTCTCCGTCTGCGATAAAGGATACATTTTTTCTTCCTAATTCTCATATTCTATGAAAGTATTACGATCTTAGGTTTCACATTGTGAAGGGAGGTTGATAGAGCCTGAAGGTTGTGTCCTACCATTCAAACATGCAGCGGATATGATTTTCTTGTACGTATCACTCTTATAGAATGTGACAAAGTTATTATCAAAATAAGATTTTGTCAACAACTCCCCAAGGACTCTATCCGTATAGAGGATGAAGATCAGTGTGTTGCCCTAAAAATATTACTACAATAGGACCTGTGCCAGTGCAATGAAATCTTTTGTTAAATTGGATAATATAAAGAAGTTGTATCAAAAACTTATAGCATAAAACATAAGAAAAGGAAAGTTGTAGCATCGTTCAGTCATAGATTAGCACATGAGGCAGCACAATCTGTTGTAGACTAGTAGGCTAGGATACTTCTCTTTCACAGGAGAGAACGTATTGAAGTCCTCGCAATGAATATTTTAATTCTTTGTTTCAAAACAGAGAATATCAATGGAGTAGAGTAGCGTTAAGGCGGTTATATTGAAGCATTGCATTTTATAATCTAGTTAGGTAGAGTTTTGGAGTGATTTTGTATGTTTAAACCACTCTATCAGTAATAAAGGATGCATTTTATTTTCCAGTTCATCGTATTCTATGAAAGTAATACGATGTTAAGTTTCACATTATGAACGGATGTTGGTAGAGTTTGAAGGGTGTGTCCTACCAATCTAACAGGCGGGGGATATGAAATTTTTGGACTTATTAGTGATACATAATATGGCGAAGTTATTATGAAAATAAGGATTGGTAAACAACTCCCAAAGATTCTATTCAAGGCCCAAAAATTTGATTGTATAAAACATAAGAACAAGATAGGTGTTGCATTGATTCGAGGACGTTTAGCTCATAAGATTGGGTGATCTGTTGTAGTCTAGTTGGTTAGGATACTCGGCTCTCACCTGAGAGACTCGGGTTCAAGTCCTTTTTTTTCAAACGAGAAAATATCATTTGAGGGATGTTGGAAAGTTGCTTTAATACAACTGTGTTTGAGCTTTTCTACTTTTAATCTATGTAGCGGGCATTTTGGTTTCATTTTGTAAGTTTAAAGCTCTCCGTCTGCGATAAAGGATACATTTTTTCTTCCTAATTCTCATATTCTGTGAAAGTATTACGATCTTAGGTTTCACATTGTGAAGGGAGGTTGATAGAGCCTGAAGGATGTGTCCTACCATTCAAACATGCAGCGGATATGATTTTCTTGTACGTATCACTCTTATACAATGTGACAAAGTTATTATCAAAATAAGATTTTGTGAACAACTCCCCAAGGGCTCTATCCGAATAGAGGATGAAGATCAGTGTAGTGCCGAAAAAAAATTACTACAATAGTACCTGTGCCGTGCGCTGAAATCTTTTGTTAAATTGGATAATATAAAAGAAGTTGCACCAAAAATTAATAGTATAAAACATAAGAAAAGGAAAGTCGGAGCATCGTTCAGTCACAGAATAGCACATAAGGCAGCACAATCTGTTGTAGACTAGTTGGTTAGGATACTTGTCTTTCACACGAGAGATCTTTTGAAGTCCTCGCAATGAGTATTTTATTTATTTGTTTGAAATGAGAAAATATCAATGGAGTGATGTTATAGAGTAGCGTTAAGGCGGTTGTATTGAAGCATTGCATTTTTTAATCTAGGTAGGTAGAGTTTTGGAGTGATTTTGTAAGTGTACACCTCTCTATCGGAAATAAAGGATGCATTTTGTTTTCTAGTTCATCGTATTCTATGAAAGTAATACGATCTGAAGTTTCACATTATGAAAGGATGTTGGTAGAGTTTAAGGGGTGTGTCCTGCCAATCTAATAGGCGGGGGATATGAAATTTTTGCACTCATTTGTCATACATAATATGGCGAAGTTATTATGAAAATAAGGTTTGGTAAACATCTCCCAAAGATTCTATTCAAGGCCCAAAAAATTGATTGTATAAAACATAAAAACAAGATAGGTGTAACATCGATTCGAGGATGTTTAGCTCATAAGGCAGGGCGATCTGTTGTAGTCTTGTTGGTTAGGATACTCGTCTCTCAGGCTCTCACCCGAGGACATTTTATAATCTAGGTAGTTAGAGTTTTGGAGTGATTTTGTAAGTGTACACCTCTCTATCGAAAATAAAGGAAGCATTTTCTTTTCCAGTTCATTGTATTCTATGAAAGTAATACGATCTTGTGTTTCACATTATGAAAGGATGCTGGTAGAGTTTAAAGGGTGTGTCCTACCAATCTAACAGGCGGGGGATATGATTTATTTGGACTTATTATCGAAACATAATATGGCGAAGTTATTATGAAAATTAGGTTTGGCAAACAACTCCCAAAGATTCTATTCAAGGCCCAAAAAATTGATTGTATAAAATGTAAGAACAAGATAGGTGTAGCATCGATTCGAAGACGTTTAGCTCATATGGCAGGGCAGTCCGTTGTAGTCTAGTTGGTTAGGATACTCGGCTCTCACCTGAGAGACCCGAGTTTAAGTCCCGGCAACAAAAATTAATTTTTTTTTTCAAACGAGAAAATATCATCTGAGGGATGTTAGAAAGTAGTTTTAATACAACTGTGTTTGAGCTTTTCTACTTTTAATCTAGGTAGTGGGTGTTTTGGTTTCATTTTGTAGGTGTAAAGCTCTCCGTCTGCGATAAATGATGCTGTCTTCCTAATTCTCTTATTCTATGAAAGTATTACGATCTTAAGTTTCACATTGCGAAGGGAGGTTGATTGAGCCTGAAGGTTGTGTCCTACCATTCAAACACTCAGCGGATATGATTTTCTTGTACGTATCACCCTTACATAATGTGACAAAGTTATTATCAAAATAAGATTTTGTAAACAACTCCCCAAGGACTCTATCCGTATGGAGGATGAAGATCAGTGTGGTGCCCAAAAAAAATTACTACAATAGGACCTGTGCCGGTGCGATGAAATCTTTTGTTAAATTGGATAATATAAAAGAAGTTGCACCAAAAATTAATAGTATAAAACATAAGAAAAGGAAAGTCCTAGCATCGTTCAGTCACAGAATAGCACATAAGGCAACACAATCTGTTGTAGACTAGTTGGTTAGGATACTTGTCTTTCACACAAGGGATCTTTTGAAGTCCTCGCAATGAGTATTTTATTTATTTGTTTCAAATGAGAAAATATCAATGGAGTGATGTTATAGAGTAGCGTTAAGGCGGTTGTATTGAAGCATTGCATTTTATAATCTAGGTAGGTAGAGTTTTGGAGTGATTTTGTAAGTGTACACCTCTCTATCGGAAATAAAGGATGCATTTTCTTTTCTAGTTCATCGTATTCTATGAAAGTAATACGATCTGAAGTTTCACATTATGAAAGGATGTTGGTAGAGTTTAAGGGGTGTGTCCTACCAATCTAATAGGCGGGGGATATGAAATTTTTGCACTCATTTGTCATAGATAATATGGCGAAGTTATTATGAAAATAAGGTTTGGTAAACATCTCCCAAAGATTCTATTCAAGGCCCAAAAAATTGATTGTATAAAACATAAAAACAAGATAGGTGTAGCATCGATTCGAGGACGTTTGTCTTGTACTTATTACTCTTATGCAATGTGATAAAGTTACTATCAAAATAAGGTTTGGTAAACAACTCCCCTATGAATTTATTCATATTGAGGATGACAATTAGTTTAGTATCAAAGAAAAGTATTACTACGATAGGACTTGTGCTAGTGCGATGGAATCTTTTGTTAAACTGGATAATATAAAGAAGTGGTACCAAAAATTAATTATATAAAACATAAGAACAGGATAGTCATACATGAATATCATTTATTGATTGTTTAGCACATAAGGTAGCCCAATCTATTCTATTCTAGTTGGGTTGGATACTTCTGTAATAGAAGAGACTAGGATTCAAGTCCTATCAATGAAATTTAAAATATCACTTGAGGGATGTTATAGAGTATTATTAAGGGTGTTGTGTTGGAACTTTCTTATTTATAATCTAGGTAGTGAGAGTTTTGTTGTAATTTTGCAATAAAGAATGCATTTTTTCTTTCCAATTCTTAGTATTCTATGAAAGTATTATGATCTTCAGTTTCTCATTGTTAAGGTGTGATGAAATCTTTTATTCAATTGGATGATATAAAGAAGTGGCACAAAAAATAAATTGTAAAAGTTTTGTTGTGATTTTGTAGGTGTAAACTTCTCTATCTGTAACAAAAGGATGCATTTTTTCTTTCCAATTCATCGTATTCTATGAAAGTATTATGATCTTAAGTTTCTCTTTGCTAAGGTGTGTGGCACAAAAAGTAAATTATATAAAATATAAGAATAGGATAGTGGCCCAAACAATTCACTTCATTGTTTTCTAGCTGATTAGGATACTTGGCTCTAGCTTGTGAGTCTTGGGTTCACGTTTTGGCAATAAAAAATTTTATTTTTATTTAAATTAGAAAATATCACCCGAGGGATGTTATAGAGTAGCATTAAGTATGTCGTGTTGGGGCTTTCCTATTTGTAACTTAGGTAGGTAGAATTTTGGTGTGGTTTTAATAGGTGTAAATCTATCTGTGAGGAATAAATAATGTTTTTGAGGTTGGTAGAGTTTAAAGAGTAGTTTTATTTATGTTCTCATGCAATTTTTACCTTGATCCATATGCATACATGGGTAGCGTACCTTGTACCCCTTATGATTATAGATATTGCAACTTGAGTACTGATTATTCTTGAGGTAGTTAATATATTAGATACTATAATAATTTTTTGAATGTATATATATATATATATTGGAGATGAATGAGTGAATGATGACAAAATTATTTATACACGATAAATATTGAAGGTAGAAAATATAGTTAGATATAAATTATAAACCAATTAAGCTGGAGATATATATATTAAGTTGCATATGTTTTGATCACCGTCGGATGCATGCCACCTCGTGCAATTCCAAGGTCTCATTGTCCGATGCTATGGACGACTAACCCGGTCAATATGAACTCTAACTAATGGACAAAACTCGCATAAAACTCCTAAAAGTCTCCATTATAGGTATGAAATGGACCACCAGATATGTGTACGGTATTAGAATGAAAAAAAGAACAAGCAACCTCATTTAGCAATCAGAGAAGAGAGAGTATAAAATTTAGTTCCAAATATTCTAAAACTCGTGAAAGTTTCAATTATAAGTATAAAATGGACCGCTAGATATATGTGTTACGTTAGAATAAAAAAAAGAGCACGAAGCCTCCGTTTAGAAATTAGGGAGGAGAGAGGGTATGAAATTTAGATCCGCATCATTTAAAATTCAAGAAAGTCTCGACTATAGTGTAAAATGGATCACAAGACATTTGTGTGGTATCACGATGAAAAAAAGAACTCGCGAACTCGCAACCTCATTTAGAAATCGAGTTTCCTTCTCTACATTAAAAAATTATGGGGTGTGTGCCAAAAGGTGCTCAAAACAATGACGAGCAGAGCCTCATCAACGGCTCCTGCGCCGAGGTCGATTGCTGCGAGGCTGCTATCTTTTTGATCCCCAGGTTCAACGGATCCAGAGCGGGGAACTTCAGCCGCTGCAGCTTCACCGTCAGTCTTGGAGGCAGAGTGGTTCCAGTTTCGAGCAAGTTAGACAACCGCGGCCTCACGCCGGTAGTGATGCATTGGGAGGACGGAAATGACGCGTGCAGGGTGGCGCAGAGCAATGGGACGGCGAGCACAGCGAGTGCGTCAACTCCGGCAACGGTCCCCCGGTTTATCCGTGTGATTGCTCGAGCGGACTTCCACGGCAAAAGGCTTTCAAGTTGGGTTAATTAATTAATCACGTATGGGCTAAGCAGCATATTGTAATATATTCGATCAAGTATCTGCGTGCACCGCTACATATCCTAGATTTAGGCTGTGGACTACTAGCTTTGTCAAATTCAACTCTAACCATGTCTCATGGGAAAAAAAAAATCAATTATGCGCAGCCTGAAATGGGTGGTCGGGCCATGAGAGTTCCTATTAATACAACTTATTTGAATTTTTTTCTTAAAAAGTAAATATTTCTATTATAATTTTGTCTATGATGCTGATACTTTTGGCATAACCATGACCATAATGATAGATGTTGTTATATGTATGCTATTAATATTATATTCATGTTATGTTGATTATTGAATATGTTCATGTTGTTAGAGATGTAGAGATACTTAGCAAGAACATGGAACATGTAGACATGAGATAATACTTGAGACACTTTAGGTTCATGTTATGATAACACCTAGGGTGATTTAAATTGATATATGACTAAGAACTTAGAACATCATAGGGTTATGATAACCTAGGAGGTGATGTGTGGGTTCTTAGACTGGTATGTGCCAACATATGGTGAGGAGCCATGTGCTAGTACGGTAGAGATGTAAGTTCGGTTGACTTAGGTCACTAATACTTTGGTGTAGTCGGGATCTCACTTCGATGAAGAACTCAATTTGTTTGTGTTACACTAGGGTAGAGGATGGACTAGGAACAGTACCGTCCCATGCGCTACCAAGGCTAGGGAACTGATTTCCAAGGAATAAATGAATAAATAAATGCTAATATATATATATTAGAAAAAGGAGATAAGTCCATAAGATAAATAAGTCCGCATCAACTCTTTGGAAGATACCAAGAAACTTGAATTCCTATAACATCAATTAATAATGCCAAGGTAGACTGAATAATAACCAAGCAGAATTGCTGAAGATGTAGAAGTCAGTGAAAACGGATGGACGTGGTAAAAATGGAAGAAACTTGCTTGTTGATACTGATTATTTAATTATACTAGCTAGAGGGTTGAGAGGGCAGAGGGTCAGACAAAGAGAATACGGATGATGTCGGGTTTTTGTTAATCGATCGTCTTTGATTTGGTTCATGTTTATCCTAAAATATATAATTCAGGTTTTTCAACAATTTGAGTTAGGTTGTGTCGAGATCTCCACTTGCGAGCGTAGGCAAGACGAACAGGTTGTGCGATAGCGATGGCGAGGTTGTTCGTCAGTGACAATACTTGCATTATTCTTGTCCACAATAGTGTGTGGGGTTTTACTAGTGTGGCAAACCCATATACCTTCCCCTCGTAAAGGAATTCTCTGTCTGCATTTCAAGTTGTCGTAATAGCACAACTCTTGTGTTCATTCCAACTGCTTTCACGATGTTCGAGCGTTCATCGCATGATGCTCGGACCTTAGGCTTGCGATTTCTCTATGGAGTTGCATTGCATGTCAATCACTATTTTCTTTTCTCTGATACCAAATTACCATCTATCCTTAGATCTATATAAGAGAATGTCCTACCTATTTTTAAAACCTCTTACTTCTAATATTATTGAACTTGCAGCGAGCATCACTATTGTTGCCTGCAAGTGTGCTCTATGAATTATTGAGTTTTTTGCTGGATCAGTACATCTTCGGTTAGTATTATTGGTTCGAGCATCCTTAAGCTCAAGCATTGTATCTCACTGTGACTCCTTGTCATGCATCTTGACAACCTGGGTGAGTGCGATGGTGGCTTTAATAATTTGTGTTTTTTAACTCTCACTACCTAGATTATAAATAAGAAAGTTCCAACACAACACCCTTAATACTACTCTATAACATCCCTCAAGTGATATTTTAAATTTCATTGATAGGACTTGAATCCTAGTCTCTTCTATTACAGAAGTGTCCAACCCAACTAGAATAGAATAGATTGGGCTACCTTATGTGCTAAACAATCAATAAATGATAGTCATGTATGACTATCCTGTTCTTATGTTTTATATAATTAATTTTTGGTACCACTTCTTTATATTATCCAGTTTAACAAAAGATTCCATCGCACTAGCACAAGTCCTATCGTAGTAATACTTTTCTTTGGTACTAAACTAATTGTCATCCTCAATATGAATAAATTCATAGGGGAGTTGTTTACCAAACCTTATTTTGATAGTAACTTTATCACATTGCATAAGAGTAATAAGTACAAGAAAATCATATCCACTGCATGTTAGAATGGTACGACAAAACTTTTAGGTTCAATCAACATCCCTTTATAATGTGAAACTTAAGATCATAATAGTTTCATAGAATACAATGAATTTGAAGGAAAAAATGCATCCTTTATCGACGACAGAGAGGTTTACACCAACAAAATCACTCCAAAAATCTCCCTACATAGATTATAAATAGGAAAGCTCCAATACAACAGCCTTAAAACTACTTTATAATATTACTCAGACGATATTTTCTCATTTGAAAAAAAATAAAAATAACACTTTCCAGTGTAGGGGCTTAAACCCGAGTCTCTCGGGTGAGAACCAAGTATCCTAACCAACTAGATTACAACTAATTTAGCTACCTTAAAACATTCTTTGCGAGGAATTCAACACTATCTCTCGTGTGAAAGATAAGTATCCTAACCAACTAGTCTACAACAGATTGTGCTGCCTTATGTGCTATTCTGTGACTGAACGATGCTACGACTTTCCTTTTCTTATGTTTTATACTATTAATTTTTGGTGCAACTTCTTTTATATTATCCAATTTAACAAAAGATTTCATCGCACTGGCACAAGTCCTATTGTAGTAATTTTTTTTGGGCACCACACTGATCTTCATCCTCTATACGGATAGAGTCCTTGGAGAGTGGTTTACAAAATCTTATTTTGATAATAACTTTGTCACATTGTGTAAGAGTGATACGTACAAGAAAATCATATCCGCTGAGTGTTTGAATGGTAGGACACAACCTTCATGCTCAATCAACCTCCCTTCGCAATGTGAAACTTAAGATCGTAATACTTTCATAGAATATGATGAATTAGGAAGAAAAAATGCATCCTTTATCGCAGACGGAGAGCTTTACACCTACAAAATGAAATCAAAACACCCGCTACCTAGATTAAAAGTAGAAAAGCTCAAACACAGTCGTATTAAAACTACTTTCTAACATCCCTCAGATGATATTTTCTCGTGTGAAAAAATAAAAATTAATTTCCATTGCTGGGACTTGAACCCAGGTCTCTCGGGTGAGAGCGAGTATCCTAACCAACTAGACTACAACGGACTGCCCTACCTTATGAGCTAAACGTCTTCAAATTGATGCTACACCTATCTTGTTCTTACATTTTATACAATCAATTTTTTGGGCCTTGAATAGAATCTTTGGGAGTTGTTTGCCAAACCTTATTTTCATAATAACTTTGCCATATTATGTTTCGATAATAAGTCCAAATAAATCATATCCCCCGCCTGTTAGATTGGTAGAACACACCCTTTAAACTCTACCAGCATCCTTTCATAATATGAAACATAAGATCGTATTACTTTCATAGAATACGATGAACTGGAAAAGAAAATGCTTCCTTTATTTCCGATAGAGAGGTGTACACTTACAAAATCACTCCAAAACTCTACCTACCTAGATTATAAAATATCCTCGGGTGAGAGCCTGAGAGACGAGTATCCTAACCAACTAGACTACAACGGATCGCCCTGCCTTATGAGCTAAACGTCCTCAAATCGATGCTACACCTATCTTGTTTTTATGTTTTATACAATCAATTTTTTGGGCCTTGAATAGAATCTTTGGGAGATGTTTACCAAACCTTATTTTCATAATAACTTCGCCATATTATGTTTGACAAATGAGTGCAAAAATTTCATATCCCCCGCCTATTAGATTGGTAGGACACACCCCTTAAACTCTACCAACATCCTTTCATAATTTGAAACTTCAGATCGTATTACTTTCATAGAATACGATGAACTAGAAAAGAAAATGCATCCTTTATTTCCGATAGAGAGGTGTACACTTACAAAATCACTCCAAAACTCTACCTACCTAGATTATAAAATGCAATGCTTCAATACAACCGCCTTAATGCTACTCTATAACATCACTCCATTGATATTTTCTCATTTGAAACAAATAAATAAAATACTCATTGCGAGGACTTCAAAAGATCTCTCGTGTGAAAGACAAGTATCCTAACCAAGTAGTCTACAACAGATTGTGCTGCCTTATATGCTATTCTGTGACTGAACGATGCTACGACTTTCCTTTTCTTATGTTTTATACTATTAATTTTTGGTGCAACTTCTTTTATATTATCCAATTTAACAAAAGATTTCATCGCACGACACAGGTCCTATTGTAGTAAATTTTTTTCGGCACTACACTGATCTTCATCCTCTATTCGGATAGAGCCCTTGGGGAGTTGTTCACAAAATCTTATTTTGATAATTACTTCGTCACATTGTATAAGAGTGATACGTACAAGAAAATCATATCCGCTGCGTGTTTGAATGGTAGGACACATCCTTCAGGCTCTATCAACCTCCCTTCACAATGTGAAAGCTAAGATCATAATACTTTCATAGAATATGAGAATTAGGAAGAAAAAATGTATCCTTTATCGCAGACGGAGAGCTTTAAACTTACAAAATGAAACCAAAATGCCCGCTACATAGATTAAAAGTAGAAAAGCTAAAACACAGTTGTATTAAAGCTACTTTCCAACATCCCTCAAATGATATTTTCTCGTTTGAAAAAAATATATTTAATTTCCGTTGCCGGGACTCAAACCAAGATCTCTCAGGTGAGAGCCGAGTATCCTAACCAACTAGACTACAACGGATCGCCCAATCTTATTAGCTAAACGTCCTCAAATCAATGCTACACCTATCTTGTTCTTATGTTTTATACAATCAATTTTTTGGGCCTTGAATAGAATCTTTGGGAGTTGTTTACCAATCCTTATTTTCATAATAACTTCGCCATATTATGTATCACTAATATGTCCAAAAATTTCATATCCCCCGCCTGTTAGATTGGTAGGACACACCCTTCAAACTCTACCAACATCCTTTCATAATGTGAAACTTAACATCGTATTACTTTCATAGAATACGCTGAATTGGAAAAGAAAATACATCCTTTATTACTGATAAAGTGGTTTAAACATACAAAATCAGTCCAAAACTCTACCTAACTAGATTATAAAATGCAATGCTTCAATATAGCCACCTTAACGCTACACTATAATATCACTCCATTGATATTCTCTCTTTTGAAACAAAGGATTAAAATATTCATTGTGAGGACTTCAACACGTTCTCTCCTGTGAAAGACAAGTATCCTAGCCTACTAGTCTACAACAGATTGTGCTGCCTCATGTGTTAATTTGTGACTGAACGATGCTACGAATTTCCTTTTCTTATGTTTTATGCTATAAGTTTTTGATACAACTTCTTTATATTATCCAATTTAACAAAAGATTTCATTGCACTGGCACAGGTCCTATTGTAGTAATATTTTTAGTGCAACACACTGATCTTCATCCTCTATACGGATAGAGTCCTTGGGGAGTTGTTGACAAAATCTTATTTTGATAATAACTTTGTCACATTCTATAAAAGTGATACGTACAAGAAAATCATATCCGTTGCGTGTTTGAATGATAGGACACATCCTTCAGGTTCTATCAACCTCCCTTCACAATGTGAAAGCTAAGATCATAATACTTTCATAGAATATGAGAATTAGGAAGAAAAAATGTATCCTTTATCGCAGACGGAGAGCTTTACACCAACAAAATGAAACCAAAACGCTCGCTACTTAGATTAAAAGTAGAAAAGCTCAAACACAGTTGTATTAAAGCTACTTTCTAACATCCCTCAGATGATATTTTCTCGTTTGAAAAAATAAATTAATTTCCGTTGCCGGGACATGAACCCGGGTCTTTCGGGTGAGAGCCGAGTATCCTAACCAACTAGACTACAACGGATCACTCAACCTTATGAGCTAAACGTCCTTGAATCAATGCTACACCTATCTCGTTCTTATGATTTATACAATCAATTTTTTGGGCCTTGAATAGAATCTTTGGGAGTTGTTTACCAAACCTTATTTTCATAATAACTTTGCCATATTATGTATCACTAATAAGTCCGAAAATTTCATATCCCCCGCCTGTTAGATTGGTAGGACACACCCTTTAAACTCTACCAACATCCTTTCATAATGAGAAACTTAAGATCGTATTACCTTCATAGAATACAATGAACTGGAAAAGAAAATGCATCCATAATTACTGATAGAGTGGTTTAAACATACAAAATCACTCAAAAACTCTACCTAACTAGATTATAAAATGCAACGCTTCAATATAATCGCCTTAACGCTACTCTACTCCATTGATATTCTCTCTTTTGAAACAAGGAATTAAAATATTCATTGCGAGGACTTCAACACGTTCTCTCCTGTGAAAGAGAAGTATCCTAGCCTACCAGTCTACAACAGATTGTGCTCCATTATGTGCTAATCTGTGACTGAACGATGCCACGACATTCCTTTTCCTATGTTTTATACTATTAGTTTTTGGTACAACTTCTTTATATTATCCAATTTAACAAAAGATTTCATCGCACTAGCACAGGTCCTACTGTAGAAATTTTTTTAGGGCAACACACTGAGCTTCATCCTCTATACGGATAGAGTCCTTGGGGAGTTTACAGGACACATCCTTCTGGCTCTAACAACCTCCCTTCATAATGTGAAACCTAAGATCGTAATACTTTCATAGAATATGAGAATTAGGAAGAAAAAATGTATCCTTTATCGCAGACGGAGAGCTTTACACCTACAAAATGAAACCAAAACGCCCGCTACATAGATTAAAAGTAGAAAAGCTCAAACATAGTTGTATTAAAACTACTTTCTAACATCCCTAAGATGATATTTTCTCGTTTAAAAAAAAATAAATTTTCATTGCCGGGACTTGAACCCGAGTCTCTCGTGTGAGAGCCGAGTATCCTAACCAACTAGACTACAATGGATCGCCCTATCTTATGAGATAAAAATCCTCGAATCGATGCGACACCTATATTGTTCTTATGCTTTATACAATCAATTTTTTGGGCCCTGAATAGAACCTTTGGGAGTTGTTTACCAAACCTTATTTTCGTAATAACTTCGCCATATTATGTATCACTAATATGTCCAAAAATTTCATATCCCCGCCTGTTAGATTGGTAGGACACACCCTTTAAACTCTACCAACATCCTTTCATAATGTGAAACTTAAGATTATATTACTTTCATAGAATACGATGAACTGGAAAAGAAAATGCATCCTTTATTACAGATAGAGTGGTTTAAACATACAAAATAACTACGAAACACTACCTAACTAGATTATAAAATGCAATGCTTCAATATAGCCGCCTTAACGATACACTATAATATCACTCCATTGATATTCTCTCTTTTGAAACAAAGGATTAAAATATTCATTGCGAGGACTTCAACACGTTCTCTCCTGTGAAAGACAAGTATCCTAGCCTACTAGTCTACAACAGATTGTGCTGTCTCGTGTGCTAATCTGTGACTGAACGATGCTACGAATTTCCTTTTCTTATGTTTTATGCTATAAGTTTTTGATACAACTTCTTTATATTATCGAATTTAACAAAAGATTTCATTGCACTGGCACAGGTCCTATTGTAGTAATATTTTTAGGGCAACACACTGATCTTCATCCTCTATACGGATAGAGTCCTTGGGGAGTTGTTGACAAAATCTTATTTTGATAATAACTTTGTCACATTCTATAACAGTGATACGTACAAGAAAATCATATCCGCTGCGTGTTTGAATGGTAGGACACATCCTTCAGGTTCTATAAACCTCCCTTCACAATGTGAAAGCTAAGATCGTAATACGTTCATAGAATATGAGAATTAGGAAGAAAAAATGTATCCTTTATCGCAGACGGAGAGCTTTACACCAACAAAATGAAACCAAAATGCTCGCTACTTAGATTAAAAGTAGAAAAGCTCAAACACAGTTGTATTAAAGCTACTTTCTAACATCCCTCAGATGATATTTTCTCGTTTGAAAAAATAAATTAAAACGAGAAAATAAATTAATTTCCGTTGCCGGGACTTCAACCGGGGTCTTTCGGGTGAGAGCTGAGTATCCTAACCAACTAGACTACAACGGATCGCCCAACCTTATGAGCTAAACGTCCTCGAATCAATGCTACACCTATCTTGTTCTTATGATTTATACAATCAATTTTTTGGGCCTTGAATAGAATCTTTGAGAGTTGTTTACCAAACCTTATTTTCATAATAACTTTGCCATATTATGTATCACTAATATGTCCAAAAATTTCATATCCCCCGCCTGTTAGATTGGTAGGACACACCCTTTAAACTCTACCAACATCCTTTCATAATGAGAAACTTAAGATCGTATTACCTTCATAGAATACAATGAACTGGAAAAGAAAATGCATCCATAATTACTGATAGAGAGGTTTAAACATACAAAATCACTCAAAAACTCTACCTAACTAGATTATAAAATGCAACGCTTCAATATAATCGCCTTAACGCTACTCTACTCCATTGATATTCTCTCTTTTGAAACAAGGAATTAAAATATTCATTGCGAGGACTTCAACACGTTCTCTCCTGTGAAAGAGAAGTATCCTAGCCTACCAGTCTACAACAAATTGTGCTCCATTATGTGCTAATATGTGACTGAACGATGCCACGACATTCCTTTTCCTATGTTTTATACTATTAGTTTTTGGTACAACTTCTTTATATTATCCAATTTAACAAAAGATTTCATCGCACTAGCACAGGTCCTACTGTAGAAATTTTTTTAGGGCAACACACTGAGCTTCATCCTCTATACGGATAGAGTCCTTGGGGAGTTTACAGGACACATCCTTCTGGCTCTAACAACCTCCCTTCATAATGTGAAACCTAAGATCGTAATACTTTCATAGAATATGAGAATTAGGAAGAAAAAATGTATCCTTTATCGCAGATGGAGAGCTTTACACCTACAAAATGAAACCAAAACGCCCGCTACATAGATTAAAAGTAGAAAAGCTCAAACACAGTTGTATTAAAACTACTTTCTAATATCCCTCAGATGATATTTTCTCGTTTAAAAAAAAATAAATTTTCGTTGCCGGGACTTGAACCCGAGTCTCTCGGGTGAGAGCCGAGTATCCTAACCAACTAGACTACAATGGATCGCCCTATCTTATGAGATAAAAGTCCTTGAATCGATGCGACACCTATATTGTTCTTATGCTGTATACAATCAATTTTTTGGGCCCTGAATAGAACCTTTGGGAGTTGTTTACCAAACCTTATTTTCGTAATAACTTCGCCATATTATGTATCACTAATATGTCCAAAAATTTCATATCCCCGCCTATTAGACTGGTAGGACACACCCTTTAAACTCTACCAACATCCTTTCATAATGTGAAACTTAAGATTATATTACTTTCATAGAATACGATGAACTGGAAAAGAAAATGCATCCTTTATTACCGATAGAGTGGTTTAAACATACAAAATAACTACGAAACACTACCTAACTAGATTATAAAATGCAATGCTTCAATATAGCCGCCTTAACGCTACACTATAATATCACTCCATTGATATTCTCTCTTTTGAAACAAAGGATTAAAATATTCATTGCGAGGACTTCAACACGTTCTCTCCTGTGAAAGACAAGTATCCTAGCCTACTAGTCTACAACAGATTGTGCTGTATCATGTGCTAATCTGTGACTGAACGATGCTACGACTTTCCTTTTCTTATGTTTTATGCTATAAGTTTTTGATACAACTTCTTTATATTATCCAATTTAACAAAAGATTTCATCGCACTGGCACAGGTCCTATTGTAGTAATATTTTTAGGGCAACACACTGATCTTCATCCTCAATACGGATAGAGTCCTTGGGGAGTTGTTGACAAAATCTTATTTTGATAATAACTTTGTCACATTCTATAAGAGTGATACATACAAGAAAATCATATCCGCTGCGTGTTTGAATGGTAGGACACATCCTTCAGGCTCTATCAACCTCCCTTCACAATGTGAAAGCTAAGATCGTAATACGCTCATAGAATATGAGAATTAGGAAGAAAAAATGTATCCTTTATCGCAGACGGAGAGCTTTACACCTACAAAATGAATCCAAAACGCCAGCTACTTAGATTAAAAGTAGAAAAGCTCAAACACAGTTGTATTAAAGCTACTTTCTAACATCCCTCAGATGATATTAAAGCTACACCTATCTTGTTCTTATGATTTATACAATCAATTTTTTGGGCCTTGAATAGAATCTTTGGGAGTTGTTTACCAAACCTTATTTTCATAATAACTTTGCCATATTATGTATCACTAATATGTCCAAAAATTTCATATCCCCCGCCTGTTAGATTGGTAGGACACACCCTTTAAACTCTACCAACATCCTTTCATAATGAGAAACTTAAGATCGTATTACCTTCATAGAATACAATGAACTGGAAAAGAAAATGCATCCATAATTACTGATAGAGTGGTTTAAACATACAAAATCACTCAAAAACTCTACCTAACTAGATTATAAAATGCAACGCTTCAATATAATCGCCTTAACGCTACTCTACTCCATTGATATTCTCTCTTTTGAAACAAGGAATTAAAATATTCATTGCGAGGACTTCAACATGTTCTCTCCTGTGAAAGAGAAGTATCCTAGCCTACCAGTCTACAACAGATTGTGCTCCATTATGTGCTAATCTGTGACTGAACGATGCCACGACATTCCTTTTCCTATGTTTTATACTATTAGTTTTTGGTACAACTTCTTTATATTATCCAATTTAACAAAAGATTTCATCGCACTAGCACAGGTCCTACTGTAGAAATTTTTTTAGGGCAACACACTGAGCTTCATCCTCTATACGGATAGAGTCCTTGGGGAGTTTACAGGACACATCCTTCTGGCTCTAACAACCTCCCTTCATAATGTGAAACCTAAGATCGTAATACTTTCATAGAATATGAGAATTAGGAAGAAAAAATTTATCCTTTATCGTAGACGGAGAGCTTTACACCTACAAAATGAAACCAAAACGCCCGCTACATAGATTAAAAGTAGAAAAGCTCAAACACAGTTGTATTAAAACTACTACTTTCTAACATCCCTCAGATGATATTTTCTCGTTTAAAAATAAATAAATTTCCGTTGCCGGGACTTGAACCCGAGTCTCTCGGGTGAGAGCCGAGTATCCTAACCAACTAGACTACAATGGATCGCCCTATCTTATGAGATAAAAGTCCTCGAATCGATGAGACACCTATATTGTTCTTATGCTTTATACAATCAATTTTTTGGGCCCTGAATAGAACCTTTGGGAGTTGTTTACCAAACCTTATTTTTGTAATAACTTCGCCATATTATGTATCACTAATATGTCCAAAAATTTCATATCCCCGCCTGTTAGATTGGTAGGACACACCCTTTAAACTCTACCAACATCCTTTCATAATGTGAAACTTAAGATTATATTACTTTCATAGAATACGATGAACTGGAAAAGAAAATGCATCCTTTATTACCGATAGAGTGGTTTAAACATACAAAATAACTACGAAACACTACCTAACTAGATTATAAAATGCAATGCTTCAATATAGCCGCCTTAACGCTACACTATAATATCACTCCATTGATATTCTCTCTTTTGAAACAAAGGATTAAAATATTCATTGCGAGGACTTCAACACGTTCTCTCCTGTGAAAGACAAGTATCCTAGCCTACTAGTCTACAACAGATTGTGCTGTCTCATGTGCTAATCTGTGACTGAACGATGCTACGACTTTCCTTTTCTTATGTTTTATGCTATAAGTTTTTGATACAACTTCTTTATATTATCCAATTTAACAAAAGATTTCATCGCACTGGCACAGGTCCTATTGTAGTAATATTTTTAGGGCAACACACTGATCTTCATCCTCAATACGGATAGAGTCCTTGGGGAGTTGTTGACAAAATCTTATTTTGATAATAACTTTGTCACATTCTATAAGAGTGATACATACAAGAAAATCATATCCGCTGCGTGTTTGAATGGTAGGACACATCCTTCAGGCTCTATCAACCTCCCTTCACAATGTGAAAGCTAAGATCGTAATACTTTCATAGAATATGAGAATTAGGAAGAAAAAATGTATCCTTTATCGCAGACGGAGAGCTTTACACCTACAAAATGAATCCAAAACGCCAGCTATATAGATTAAAAGCAGAAAAGCTCAAACATAGTTGTATTAAAACTACTTTCTAACATCCCTCATATGATATTTTCTCGTTTGAAAAAATAAATTAATTTCTGTTATCAGGACTTGAACCTGGGTCCCTCTAGTGAGAGCCGAGTATCCTAACCAACTAGACTACAACGGATCACCCAGCCTTATGAGCTAAACGTCCTCGAATCAATGCTACACCTATCTTGTTCTTATGATTTATACAATCAATTTTTTGGGCCTTGAATAGAATCTTTGGGAGTTGTTTACCAATCCTTATGTTCATAATAACTTCGCCATATTATGTATCACTAATAAGTCCTAAAATTTCATATCCCCCGCCTGTTATATTGGTTGGACACCCCCTTTAAACTCTACCAACATCCTTTCATAATGTGAACTTGAAAATCACTCAAAAACTGATAGAGTGGTTTAAACATACAAAATCACTCAAAAACTCTACCTAACGAGATTTTAAAATGCAACGCTTCAATATAACCGCCTTAACGCTACTCTACTCCATTGATATTCTCTCTTTTGAAACAAGGAATTAAAAATATTCATTGCGAGGACTTCAATAGGTTTGTGTATCTCCATGCCAAAATAACGAGATTGTAATCCTTCCATGTGTCTTATGTATCTCCATGCCAAAATAAAAATGGAGCAATCCTAAATCAGTCATCTCAAACTCTTCTTTCATCTGTTTCTTAAAGACTTGTATTTGATGTATGCTTGTGCCAGTAATTTGCAAATCATCAATATAAAATCCAATGATCAGTAGGTCAGATGACACCAACTTTGTGTAGATGGCTGGCTCTTGTGGATTCCTGCTAAAACCAAAAGACAGCAAAAACCTATCCAACTTTAAATTCCAAGCTCTTGGAGCTTGTTTCGGACCATAAAGAGCCTTTTTGAGAAGGAGAACTTTACCTTCTGAGCCTCTTACAATAAAGCCTTCTAGTTGCTTGACATAAACCACTTCTTCAAGAATTCCATTCAGAAAAGCTGACTTTACATCCATCTGATGTATTTGCCAACCTTTATGTGTAGCAACAGCAATGACCAATCGAATTGATTCTATCCTTGCCACAGGTGCAAAGACCTCATCATAATCAATTCCTTCTTGTTGCACATAACCTTTAGCAACAAGTCTGGCTTTGTGTTTGATCACATCTCCTTAAGTATTCCTTTTAAGTTTGAATACCCACTTCAAGCCAATTGCATTGCTATTTGAGGGAAGATCAGCCAACACCCATGTCTGATTCTTAATTATCTGCTGATACTCTTCCTCCATTGCTTTTCTCCAGACTTCCAATTTTTCTGCCTCTTTGTAACTGGATGGTTCATAATCTAGAATCTAAGAAAACAGAACTTGATCAGTAAATATATTTATTTGATCAGTAGGTAAATTTACCTCCTCGGTAGCTCTATAGATGCTACTCAAGGCTCTTGTCTTTCTTGGGAATTCAGCAGACTCATCAATGTTACTTCCTCCACAAATAAACTGAGGTGGAGTATCAAGTGAGAAAGGTATGGGTTCTGTTCTAAAAGTAGCACGAGTAGACTTTTCTTCAATATCAGTTTGCGTATCAACATTAGTATCAGAAAAATATTATGTGTGCTGCTGATTTTGAGATGTATCAGAATTGCTCATGTGCTATTCTGATCCAGGACTAACAGTTGACTTACTAGGCATATCAGATGAATCAAAGTTATCAGTAATTACAGGAGTATCAGAAACATATTGTGATGGGTGCTGAAACAAAATAGAACCTGAGCTAGCATCACCACCATTCTGCTGAAACTGCTCACCGTGCCAACTTGGAATCACACTTTCTTCAAAGATACAGTCCCTGCTAACAATTATGGATTGTGATTCTGGATCAAAAAATCTATATGCCTTGGATCCATACTCATAACCAACAAAAACAACTCTCTTGCTCCTATCAGCAAGCTTTTTTAAATGCATGCCAAGTATTTTTACATGGGATTGGCAACCAAATACTATTAAATGTGATATATTTGGTTTCTTGCCAGTCCACAATTCATAGGGTGTCACATTGCTCAAGCTTTTGGAGAAAGATCTATTCAACAGATAAACAGCTGTGTTCACAGCTTCTCCCCAGAAAACAAGTGGTATACTCATGGTCTTCAGCAAAGACCTTGTCGTGGACATCACAGTCCGATTTCTCCTCTCCACAACTCCATTCTGTTGTGGAGTATAAGGGGCTGTAAGGTATCTCTTGATACTATTCTATTGACAAAACAATTTAAATGGAGTGGAATTAAACTCTCCTCCCCTATCCGATCTAAAAGTTTTGATCTTTTTACCACATTCAGTTTCAACTAAAGACTTGAACTTTCTGAAAACATCAAAGGTTTCACTTTTATGTTTCAACATATAAACCCAAGAGTATCTTGAGTAATCATCAATAATGAGTAGAAAATAATTGCTCCCTCCTAGTGAAGAGGGAACTATAGGACTATATAGGTCAACATGAAGTAATTCTAACACTTTGTTTGCTCTATAGTCTGAAGAACATGGAAAGGATGATCTGACCAATTTAGTAGATACACAATCCTGGCACACTTCTTTTGCTAAGAGTATCTTAGGCAGTCCCTTAACTAGAGACCTATCAAACATTATTTTTAGAACCTGATAATTCAAGTGTCCATACCTATTGTGCCACAATTTACTGTTGTCATCAGTTGTTGTCAAAAAACATTGAGTAGAGATGTTAACATTCAGCAGATACATCCTATTAGAAGCCCTCTGCACATGTATCAGTTTTCTACCATGCTTATCAGTAACAATCATAATGCCATCCCTAATCAGTATTGAGTATCCTAGTTCATCAAGTTGCCCAATACTAAGAACATTTGTCTGTAAACTAGGAATAAACAGAACATTGGATAAAATACTAGTGATACCTTCTCCTGCTGAAAAATGAACAGACCCCTTTCCAGCAATTTGAGCCATTGTGCCACCACCAAACCTGACTCTGCCAATCACCTTTTCATCCAAACTGTGGAAGAATTCTTTATTTCCAGTCATGTGACTGGTAACCCCTGTGTCTAAGTACCACACATCAGAACTATGAGATCCAGAACTTGTACCTTGCAGGAGTAGCTCTGAATCAACCTTTTCTTCCTCAACTGTCATAAGCACAGCATGTTGAGAAGAAGATGCTTGCTACTTCTATTCTTCGTTTTGTTCTGCCAAAAATATGGCTTCTTCCTTTTTGCATTATGATGCATAGTGACCAAGACATTTACAATTGAAACATCTTACAGTGGATTTATCTCGTTTAGGTTTATTCTGATATGATGTGTTGCTACTGGTGGCACACCCATCAGAAGACCTCCCAACATATCCTCTGCCTCCTCTTCCACGAGTTCTTCCTCGAAAACTATTGAAACCACGTCCACGGGAATTGACAAAATTCTTCCTTGATCTTGCTTCCCACTCAGCACGAGTGAGTAGTACCTGGTAATCAGAAGTAGACAAGGAAGATTGAAGTCTTACTCCATAAGTTTTGAGAGCACTCACAACATAATCCACTGTCATGGTCGAAATGTCTCCAAATTGCTCCAAATTACAAGCAATTGGATCAAACTTTGATGGAACAGATCGAAGGAGTTTCTCCACAACACGTTCCTCCTTCACTCTTTGCCCAATGTTCCTCATCGTGGTCACAATTGAAGAAAGGTGATTGACAAATTCATCAACTGTTTCTGCATTAGACATGTGAAGTCTTTCGAACTCACCACGAAGTTGATTCATTCTTACTTTCTGAAATTTTTCATTGCCTCCATGGATGCTCTTCAGTGCATCCCATGTTTCCTTTGCTGATCCCTTATCAGCAACGAGGATCAACAACTCATCACTCAAGGCTTGATGAATGAAAGACACGGCTATATTATCCATACTCTTGTCCACTGGTTGATCATCTTCATCAGCGGGTTCAACGGCTTCCCATACTCCTTGCACTTTTAAGAAGGAACGAACTCTAATTGCCCACATAGCAAAGTTTCCTCCTTTTTGCAACATGGGACAGCAGCCTAGACTTCCTCCTCCTCCACTTGAAGAGGGCTTGAATTCTCCTGATTCTGCCATACTGGTCATAGAAGTCTTTCTGGTTGCTGGAGTGAGCATTGGCACTTTCTTCATCTCTGCACGATTCCTTTACTCGGCAATCTTCTCTTGCAGTCTTTATACTCTCTAGTGTGTTAGCAAATTATTCCAATGTTGTTGCTATTATGGTATGGCTTTGATACCAAATGTAAGATACAACAGCAGCAGCAACAACAATGAACAAGCAGAACACAATAAGATCAAAGGAATTCAGATGCAGTGGAGAGTCTTTCATTACTCTGTTTTCATTGTATTTTAAGAAGAAATATAATTCAAATGTCATGGCAGTTTTAACTGTCAACTAACTGCTATATTAAATACATGTAAATAAAACATAACTTTTAATACATTACATGTATCAGAAACATAATTAATACAAGCTTATACAGTCTACACCCTCGCTTATATTCTCGACTATCAAACGGGCAGCAGCTACCAAAGTGGGTGCGTCTCCATGTGTGAGAACAAGCAGAGCCTCGTCAACGAAACCTGCTCCGGAATCGGCTACTGCCAGACCTCCATACCTAAGAACCTCAAATACTACCAAGTCCGGTTCGATCCTGACTTCAACAACTCTCGCACCTGGAACTTCAGCCGTTGCAGCTTCGCCATTTTTCTGGATGCGGAGTGGTTCCGGTTCCGAACATATTACAGGACGACATCAAAGTTCTGGCTGGATAACAACCGCATTGTGCCTGTGGTGGTGGATTGGGCGATTGGAAACCAAACCTGCGAGGTAGCGAGGTGCAATCTGACCTCTTATGCCTGCGTCAGTGAGAACAACATGTGCCTTGACTCCTCCAATGGTCCTGGATATCTTTGCAATTGTTCTTCTGATTACCAAGGCAACCCTTACCTCAAACACGGATGCCAAGGTTCGTTGTTAATTAATAACCCCCAATGATTATCAGTACCCGTTTTCTTCTGCTCCTGCTTGTTTCTCATACGTTATATATGACTTCTACTTGATTCACAGACAAAGATGAATGCCATGCAATTAATCCATGCCCCAACAATGGCATCTGCCACAACCTACCGGGCCATTACAACTGTACCTGCCCTCCAGGAACGCACAGTAATCCTTTCAAAGAAACATGCACCCCGAACCCTCCACCCCCTCCGAACTAGAAACTCCCCTTGGCAGTGAAGGTGGGCATAGGTAATTACAATCACTCTCCCTTTCTTCATTAATCTCTTCCACCACCAGCATATATAAGTGACAACATGTGTTCCTTGTTTCTCCTGGAATGCTTTTGCGAGTAGCAAGCTCTCTTCTTTCCTGATTATTTTTCTGTTCCCTAAAGGACAAATTTGCTCAAGAAATTAAGGTCTCTCCAGCATGAAAAGTCCTTGACATTATTGATCCAGAACTAACTGGTAGGAATTCAAATTTATTTACTTTCCAGAGTCTGCTAGAGCACAGATGACCACTTCATGAACTTGCAATTTTAGAGGTCTCCCTTAATTACTTGCAAAAAACGATGAGAGCAACAATATTATGTAGCAGGTCTCCTGTGAAATATGCTCATGTGATCTGAAATCTTGCATCCGCAAAGACTTAAACGCAGATGAAGGATGCATAGTTTTACCAATTTCCATTTATGTCTCTGCTGCTTAATTTTTCTGTTTGTCTGATATATAGCTTGTAATGATGTGCTCATGAATATTTATGCAGGTACCTCCAGCGCTCTAGCGTTTATATTCTGTTGCAGTATACTCATTTGCATGGTTCTCCAAAGAAGAAAACTTATGGAGGTCAGAGAAAGATACTTCAGAGAACATGGTGGTAGGCTGCTACTCGAAGAGATTAAGAAAAAACAAGGTCTTGCTTTCAAGATATTTAGTAGAGAAGAATTAGAAAGAGCTACCGACAAGTTTGACGAGAATGAGGTGATAGGGCGAGGGGGGCATGGAACTGTATACAAAGGAGTTTTGGAAGACAGACGTGTGGTTGCTATAAAGAAAGCCAAAATTATCGATGAGATCCAAAAGAAGGAATTTGGAAGAGAGATGCTTATCCTATCGCAGCTCAACCACAAGAACATAGTTAAGCTCTTAGGTTGTTGCTTAGAAGTGGAGGTTCCCATGCTAGTCTACGAGTATATTTCTAACGGGACCTTGTTTCATCTAATCCACGGTAGCAACGTAACTCTTATTTCTTTGAGTACTCGTTTAAGGATCGCCTATGAGTCTGCTGATGCTCTAGCTTACCTACACTCATCAGCTTCACCTCCAATTATCCATGGAGATGTAAAGACTGCTAACATAATTTTAGATGAAAATTACAATGCAAAAATATCTGATTTTGGAGCTTCAAAGTTGATTCCAAAAGATGAAGACCAGCTTGCTACTCTAGTGCAAGGAACTTGTGGTTACTTGGACCAAGAGTACTTCGAGACATGTCAGTTAACAACTAAAAGTGATGTCTACAGTTTTGGGGTAGTCCTCCTTGAGGTGTTAACAGGAAGGAAGGCAATTTACTTTGAGGGTTCAGAAGAAGAAAGATGTCTTGTGTCGAGTTTCTTGTCGGCCGTCGATGAGAATCGTCTTTTAGACATATTGGATAGTCGAGTCAAAGAAGAAGGAGAAGCAGAACTGATTCAAGAACTTAGTGAGCTCATAAGACGTTGTTTGGAGTTGAAGGGATGTTGGAAGTTAAGCTTATTTTTTTTTGGTAAGTTTCAATTGTAGGCTGTAGTAGGAAATAGATTGTAATAGAAAAAAAAATCAGTTTCTGATTTATGCATCTGTTTACATTTCCAAATTCTATTTTTTGATGTAAAGATGGAACAATCTCCATCTCTATTTTTGTTTTCTTTTCTTTCCAAGTTACATTGTAAAACGTTTGATGCTTTATAATAAAATTGGTGCAAGGGAGAAGAAGAAGAAGCCTTGTCGCAATTCCTTTTACTGCGTGTGCTGCATCCTCCTCTGTTTCTTGCTTCAAACTTACGAATCTGATAGAGTTGCTGGTTCGCTTCACAACGGCGGTTAATACCGTTGGTATCGGCTGCTTTCTCTTCAGCTCTCGAGGTCTTCGGATTGCATCCTTCCAACAGTTGGTATCAGAGCAGGTTCGCTCGGATTGATATCAAAGGAGATGGTGACACAGACGCCAGCGACGGGGAAGAAGATTGTGGTAGGCTCGGCACGAGATGCGGGGATCAAAACCTCCTCAGCAGTAGGAGGGAGTCTCAGCGCATGTCTGACGCTTATCAAAGGTGGAAATTATGCGATGTGGGCTGTTCGTATGGAGACCTTCCTTGAGGCGCAAGGAGCATGGGATGTAATTGAATCTGAAGGTGCCGGTATTCAAGTAGACCGAAGAAAAGATAAGATCGCTCAATCAATGATTTATCAATCTCTGAGCGATGAACTCTTGGCTGTTGTTGCTGATAAAAAAACAGCGAGAGAAGTCTGGGATGCGTTGAAGAATCTTTGTCACGCCCCGACCCTACTATTAGGCACGTGGCAACCGCCGTATGAGCCCAACAGACCCATACAAGGCATCAAATGATACATACAGTCCATACACATCATTTACACAGCGGAATTTACAAATAAATCATCTAACTCAAGATTTCTAACACAGTCCCGATAAACCTACTACAATTTTATAATAATATCGATAAATAAAAATAGACTCGTCGATAGACTCATCTTCATCGAATAACTCGGACAGTCATCTAACACACCTGCACACACGGGGAAAAGTGGTGTGCTCAGCCTTGCGGCCTAGTGCGAAATTACGGCTCTACCGAATAAAGAAATAAAAGGCTAGGAGGAGTATTCTAGGATGCCTTTGGTAGTTAATCATCATTTTTCATGAAATTTAACTTAAACAATTCATATAGAGATAAGACAGCATAAATAAACAATTAAATGTGTACATTCCACTAGATGTCACCTACGTTATGTCTAGTGTCAAAATCAATAGTCTGTCACCTACGTCATGGTGAGATTTTAAGGTTTTATAAACTCGGGCTGCCAGCCTACGCTTAATGACTACCCGGGCCGGGGGTATTAATAAGTCCATCAGTGCCTTTCTGTCTCAGTCTCTACCTATGCCCGCTGCACTGATGTTGGCAGAGAGGACGGATGACCCAGAGTCCCTCTCCAGTTGTTTCACTAGTCGCCAACCATGCCTCCCCTAGCAAAACCGTCGTGCTTTTACATCCTCCCCGGATTCCGTAGGGGTCACGACACCTATGTAGTACTACATACTGCCCGTAGACACGGTCACACTCTCTTAAATCTCATCGGCCATGGCTAGCCGGAATAACCACCCTAGGATCCGGACTACTCATCCGATCGTCTGCAGATGTCAAGGGTGATAGCCGTGTTGTCTACGGATCCACTATCCAAGATATCGCATGTGGAATCACCTTTCCAGTCCATTAGTCGTCGACGTCTGTCAAGATTTGGCGCACATCCGCACGATGGGCTGTGGCCCTCGACTCCATCGGTGCCAAGTCCATGGTAGGGTTCATCCTAGCTAACCATCTCAGGACTATCACGAGGCCGCCTACAACGACACTCGTGCGGGTGAAGATTTCGGGTAAGGACTTGCTCCATATTTCCAGTCTAACCCGACCATGGAGTTTGTACAGTCTCTTACCCTACCAGCTCCCAGTATATAAGCTACGCATAACGTCGGGAGTGGTGCTCCCAGTGCTCCGCTATGCATCAACCTCAGGAGTGGTGCCTAACGGGACGTCACCGTTTGACCCCCGTCGGAACGCGGCGGTCAACCGGGGCATATGGAAAAAGGCCCCGTTTTCTGTCTAAGTGGCGGTGACATCGCCAAAGGTTCTAACATGTCGTTATTTACTATCTATGTCTGCATGGTAGGTATGCTAGCATAGCATAGAAACACAATAAAATAATATTTAACATGCTCAACATGATACTACGACATATTAGAAACTTAATAAGGAAATCATGGTATATCATGCATGTTAAGTAAAGTAAATTAAACTAACATGCAAACCAGAGTATATCCTACATGTCAGACAGAAATAAACTAAACTAACATGCAGGCAAGTCAAATCTTATCAAGCATTATCTTTTATCATATTTAAGACATCCAAGGATTATTCCTAAGAAAACCCCAGCGGGAATTCCCTAGCGTGAATAAATCCTACCATCGGAGAACCAACGTACCTGGGTTAGCGATCTGCTCCTCGGAACCAAGTTGCGCGGAGAAAATCACCCGTCGAGCTACTCGGATCGCATACCCACAATAATCCTATTTAGCAAAAATTATTTAAAATAGATTTAATTTATTTTCCCTAAGATAAATAAATTAAAATCTATCAATTAAATAATTATTACATTAAATTAATCCTATACATGTTTAGGATTAATCTCACCTAATCAATTCTAAATTAATCATATTTTTACATTTTTAGCTAATAACTTAAATGAATTTTTATTCAATTTCTACTCATCAAACTCACCCATAACTTGGCCCAAGTCATCCAGGAGCCCAAGTAGAACCCATAGAATTTTTTACTATTTTTGTGATTTTCAATATTTTAATATTATTTTATTATTTTATTAATTATTTAAATTTAGTTTTTTTTTCTGACCGGTCAACGGTTGACCGGTCAACACTGACTGGGTCAGCTGTGGGCCCGATCAAAGCTGACCGTGTCGGCTGTTGACTCGATCAACGCGGACAGTGTCAGCGGTGGGCCCGGTCAATGCTGACTGGGTTCATCCGATTACGGTTCATCTGGTTCAACCTGAGTCTGACCCACGCCTAAATGGTTCGGTTCAATCAAGTCAGCTTAGCCAACTAAGTCCGAGTCCGACTCGAGTCCGGTTCAAATCAATGCGGTTCGACTCGGGTCCGGTTCAACCAACCCAAACTACTTAGGTTTGACTCGAGCTCGAACCAGTTTCAGTTAGTTGATTCGGCTCACCCAACCCAACTCGATCTAAACCCAAACCTAACTCAAACTCAACTAACTTCAACCTGGTTCAACCCAACCAATTACTTAACTCATTAATTAAATCACTAACCTTGTTTAACTTACACTAATCATGCAACTTAACTTAACCCGAACCCAAATCCGACCCAAACTCAACTCAACTCAACTAACTGGTTCAGCTCAACCAATTTTATTAAATTAACTCTAATTCATTATTAACTTAACTAAAACTTGATTATTTAACTCTAAACCATGTTTAAATTTAAACTAAACATATCATAACTTAATCTATATTAATCATACTTATTTATAGCTAATCATGCTTAATTATTCGCTAAGCATGATTAAGGGAAATTAATCACGCAGAAAGGGGCGAGAGCAGAGGGCGTCACCTTCGCTCGCGCGGTCGCCTCCTTCGTCTCCGGCAAGAGGTGCTTCCTGACTCCGGCGAGGGTTCGTCGGGGTCCTCAGAGGTGGCGGCGGCGGTTCTCCGACACCAGCCACGGCAGCGAGGCGGAGCGAGGGGTTGGCACCATGGGGCGAGGGAACGGCGAAGGCGAGCTCGCTGCTGTGTGGGAGGCGGTTGGCGAGGGAAACGCTCCGGCAAGCTCTCGTGGAGCTCACACGCACCAAATCGTGGACGGAGGGAGGTCGCCGACGAGAAGACGACGACGATGGGCGAGGAGGAAGCGTGGCGGCGAGAAATCGCCGCTTGGGGCGTGCGACCAGATGTTTCTGCTCGCGGCTTCATTTCCGCCCGCAAGCAGGGGAATGCGGGGAAGAGGAGGAGGCGCGCGGCTGCAGACCTCTGTCGCGCTCTCCTCGTTGCAGCGAGGAACTCCGGAGGGCGAGCGACGGCGGCGAACGACAGACGGCGAGCTCGCGGGAAGGACGGCGGACGGCGAGCTCGCGGGAAGGAGAATGCAGGGGAAGGAAAGGGGGCGCGGCATCACCGCTACGCTTTCCTTGCTGCGGCGCCGGCGATGGACGGTGGACGACGAATGCGGCGGGAAGGCACCAGCGTCCGCTCCGCTGCGATGGAAGAGGGCGGCGTCGCGAGCTCGAAGAAGAAGGAGGAGAAGAAGAAGGAGAAAAAGAAGGAGAAGAAGGGGAAGAGGGGGGAGGCGCCTTGCGAGGGGGAAGAGCCCGCAGGTCTTCTCGCTCGCGTCGACCCCATCGGACCGGGTCGGACCGGTTCACTCGGACCGGCCAGCTGGCTGGTTCAGTTGAACCGGATCGGAAAAATTAATTTAAATTTTTTTTTTCCGAAAACTATAATTTAGATGATGGGGGTTTACAAGTACTCTCCCCCTTAAAAATTTTTGGTCCTCCAGAAATAAACACAACATATGATTCCTTCCTCGAATCATGATCGATGATAAATAAGTAGATCTTTTATACCCCCTTTAAGGCAATAACCCCTTTCTAAGGTGATACCACTTTAGTTATCATAACACATTGGTACTCAGATATGGCGTCTGCAATTTATGGTAGCTCATCTAAATGACCCACGTGACAACATAACATATATTATAATATAGCGATCCACTTTAGTTGTCACTATACTGTGGATCATTGTAGTCATATCTGGATCCTCGTGAGTATCCATAGTATTCAACAATAAGATGCGTATCCAAGTACGCGGTAGAAAGCAATTGCTTAGTAGAGTGTCAAACAATTGCTTAGTATGATAGTGGTCTACTAGAGGTACTGAAAGAGCATTAAGAGTAGATCGAACTTCACCATAATAGATTGTTAAAATAAATCAAGATAATTTTTTTCGTTGGTGAAGCACTAACCCCAATGGGAGAAATACAAGTGGGCAGAAGTTGAAGATATGGCTTTAACTTTCTCAAGTAGATACACTAGGTAGTCTCTTTTTCACTAGCATACGGGCAACCTTTCGTGGTTCAGGTTGAATCAGGATCAAATATCTCTGAACTATAATATGGTCATAATGGAGTCACCTCCAGATAGAGGATAATATATAAAAAGATAGCAATAACCACTCAATAAAATGCCCACTAACTTGCTCCGCGTCAGTTTTAAATTCCTTCAACCACTACCTTATGATACAAGGACAGGCTCCACAACCTAAAGTGAGCACATGATATTCTATAGATAGTTAAATCATAGTCGTAAAGAGAACATCAGTTCTCAATACGAAACTACTGGATAAGTAGTAGTGGTTAAGGCTTTGATATTTAGATATAAAGATTTGCATTCGAACCTTAATGATATCTCTTTCTATCCAAATGCTCAAACTATGATAGTTTGTTCTATGTCGGATAGCAAGAACTTGATTGCACGGCCACCGAAATATATATAACAAAAATATAGGCCAAATGAAATCTGAAACTGAATTTTATAGTGCTAGATCACAACTGCACTGAGATTGACACTGTAGTGTTAGATCACGTACGATGTAGAGATATTGTGTATACGATGATATTATTATGATAACGTGCAATTAGATTGATTGCTAGCACGAAGTAAGCTTTAGTCAAAGCTCTAAATGGAGTAAAAAAAAGATTACATCCGAGTTTGTAGATATAGAAATATCGTAGTTGTACCTAAGTTGCTACGTGCACTAGATATGAGCTGCAGAAGCAGTAACTGAAATAGACAATGTCAACAATACATGCAGCTACTAAGGATATCATCATGTGCATTAACATGTGTTGGAGAAATCAATATGCAGAAGTATCAACATGCATATCAACACATATTAGAGGTTTAAAAAAATTTGCAGTATCCAAAAATTAAAGGAGAAATCGGAAGAAGTACAGAAGCAAAGTTACTATAAAATCTGCAGGCAGTTGAAACATGAGTTGCAGATATAGAAATACTGCCAACTGCATTGACTGAACCAGACCGCAGAAAAGGTCCGAATCTATAACAATACTGATAAAAATATAGGAATCCGAGCTAAGCTGATGGAGCTACAGAGAAAAAATAGAAAAAGGAGTAAAGAAATTTACCAACGATAGATAGAATTTGACAAAAGAATATTTGACTAAGGACTTTTGACAAAGGAAGTAGCTCCGCAAAAGGAAACTGCAAACTGCAGGAAACAACTGAGGAAATAACTGCAAAGAAAATTGCAGAAATATTCAACAGAACTTGCATTCAGAAATGCCACTAAGAAGAACTAAAGGAAGCGGATAAAAGAAATCTGCTTGGCTAATAAGTTGGCCATATATAGGAAACATAAAATAAGTGAAAGCTGCTCAAGCTCCAAAAGAAACCGATAGTTAGAAGAAAATAACAGAAAACAATTGCATTGAATGCATAGAATGCTGGTACAAGGGAAGATGCTCCAGCTCAGCCAAGAGAAATATGACAGAGTGAACTGCTTGAAGGAGTGTAGAAAGCTTTCTGTATATAATGATACAAGAGTACCAGTGGACTGCTGATGACAGCTATACCAACTGTCTTGATGCATCGAAGTATGAAATGAAGGGAGAAACAATAGAAGGATTTACATTTAGGGAGCCAGTCCACATGACTGCAGATAAACTGAAATGAATATAAAATATCAAAGTTGTAGAAATGTAAGATGAAGCAAACGGTAAAGCTGAGCGGCAAAATGAAGCTACAAAAATATAACAAGTGAGCATCGAAGCCGCAGAAACTGAGAAAATGAAGAAGGCTGTAGCATGCACAACTAGAAATGTCATGCAATATATGCTAGCTAAATTTGTGAAATGGAGTTGCAGATAGGGTGTAGAGCTGCAAAGAGAGTATATGTAGAAAGCTACAAATACTATACGTAGAGCTGCAAGTGTTGGGAGTTGACACTAATATGATAATTGATGGCGATCAACTTCTAGTTGCAACTTAAAAATCATGATGACGATCCAAGATGATCAACATATACACATAAGATTCACATGTATATAAATAATTAACTCAAATGAGAGTAGGGTCATAGATGACAATTTCAAATCATTTCATACCGATCCATCTATAATCAAATTTATGAATCGGGAATAAAGTCCATTGAAGAGATCCGAGTAAGAGTCAGATTTAAACAAAATTAACTCATACGTAAGCCAGCTTAAAATATCGGTAGATCCTTCTTTAAGCTCAGTGGTCTTACATAGATAAATCTGATATAGATTCTATAATCCAGATATTAAATGGACGTTCAATATCAGTTATTTTCAAGATCTAGGAAATGACTAAGGCAACGATTTGCATGGAAAATTCTCATGATCGACATCAAGATGTAAAAGGGTGTATAACTGGAGATAATCTACCTGGATTTCTATATCTCCAAACTGATCATAGGTTTAACCTAAGATTCATGATTTCAACTTTCTAGAAATCATTTATACCCGCGATAGTCAATATGATCACAACATCAGATTTCACAATCTGATAAGATAATTATAACTCGTGATATAAGCAAGAGTTAACAATATCACACGTGCTCAAATGTCGTATAATAACACACGTGTTAACTCAAGTAGGAAGGTCCACATAATGATATGATAATGCACAAATTGTTTAACTAGATTGTAACATATGAATCGATGATAAGACTCATAAATAATCTACAATTTACTAATCCTGATAGATTACATGATACCTCACCTATTTAGTATGAGAGTACAGATGTGGGAGTGTATCTGGTGCTTCTATGTCACGAGTCCAACTCAGAAGCACGTGCTCGAATCAAAGCGGATAAAATCGAATTTTGATAGATTCATTCAAACTCAGTATTCCAACTAGGTCATGGGATACGAATAGTATGATACAGATATCGTATGAGATATTTTGATATCAATACTCTTAAGATCAAAGTGATGATAGCTATCTATCTTGGTATAAGAGGTGATTGTGATGCACCCAACAAGGTAACCTTAATATGATCATGGATAAATTTACTTGATCATTTAGAAATGAAACTTGATCATCTAAGTTTCTATCTCTTCTCCAATGCGTATCCATATTTACTATCTGAAGATAGTAGATTTACTATCTTTGTATTACGGCAGTTATCGACTCAAGCAAAATTGATCAGAGCGATCAACTGTCGTCTGAGTAAAAACTCATCACTAAGGAAATATACTACTATATTTCCGACTCACACTTTATCGTATATTATATCGGGACTGTTATCTAAATCCTTAAAACCTCAAACTTAACTTAATCTCCTAGGTTCTCCAAACCAAGGTTCTCATATCACTTTAATGGTCATGTCTTTAAAACCTAAGCTCTGATACCACTTAAGTTGTCACGCCCCGACCCTACTGTTAGGCACGTGGCAACCGCAGTATGAGCCCAACAGACCCATACAAGACATCAAGTGATACATACAGTCCATACACATCATTTACACAGCGGAATTTACAAATAAATCATCTAACTCAAGATTTCTAACACAGTGCCGATAAACCTACTACAATTCTATAATAACATCAACAAATAAAAATAGACTCGTCGACAGACTCATCTTCATCGAATAACTCGGACAGTCATCTAACACTCCTGTACACACGGGGAAAAGTGGTGTGCTCAGCCTTGCGGCCTAGTGCGAAATTACGGCTCTACCGAATAAAGAAATCAAAGGCTAGGAGGAGTATTCTAGGATGCCTTTGGTAGTTAATCATCATTTTTCATAAAATTTAACTTAAACAATTCATATAGAGATAAGACAGCATAAATAAACAATTAAATGTGTACATTCCACTAGATGTCACCTATGTTATGTCTAGTGTCAAAATCAATAGTCTGTCACCTACGTCATGGTGAGATTTTAAGGTTTTATAAACTCGGGCTGCCAGCCTACGCTTAATGACTACCCGGGCCGGGGGTATCAATAAGCCCATCAGTGCCTTTCTGTCTCAGTCTCTACCTATGCCCGCTGCACTGATGTTGGCAGAGAGGACAGATGACCCAGAGTCCCTCTCCAGTTGTTTCATTAGTCGCCAACCATGCCTCCCCTAGCGAAACCGTCGTGCCCTTACATCCTCCCCAGATTCCGTAGGGGTCACGACACCCATGTAGTACTACATACTGCCCGTAGACAGGGTCACCTCTCTTAAATCTCATCGGCCACGGCTAGCCGGAATAACCACCCTAGGATCCGGACTACTCATCCGATCGTCTGCAGACGTCAAGAGTGATAGCCGTGTGGTCTACGGATCCACTGTCTAAGGTGTCGCATGTGGAATCACCTTCCTAGTCCATTAGCCGTCGACGTCTGTCAAGATTTGGCGCATATCCGCACGATGGGCTTTGGCCCTCGACTCCATCGGTGCCAAGTCCATGGTAGGGTTCATCCTAGCTAACCATCTCAGGACTATCACGAGGCCGCCTACAACGACACTCGTGCGGGTGAAGATTTCGGGTAAGGACTTGCTCCATATTCCAGTCTAACCCGACCATGAAGTTTGTACAGTCTCTTACCCTACCAGCTCCCAGTATATAAGCTACGCATAACGTCGGGAGTGGTGCTCCCAGTGCTCCGCTATGCATCAACCTCGGGAGTGGCGCCTAACGGGACGTCACCGTTTGACCACCGTCGGAACGCGGCGGTCAACCGGGGCATATAGAAAAAGGCCCCGTTTTCTGTCTAAGTGGCGGTGACATCGCCAAAGGTTCTAATATGTCGTTATTTACTATCTATGTCTGCATGGTAGGTATGCTAGCATAGCATAGAAATACAATAAAATAATATTTAACATGCTTAACATGATACTATGACATATTAGAAACTTAATAAGGAAATCATGGTATATCATGCATGTTAAGTAAAGTAAATTAAACTAACATGCAAACCAGAGTATATCCTACATGTCAGACAGAAATAAACTAAACTAACATGCAGGCAAGTTAAATCTTATCAAGCATTATGTTTTATCATATTTAAGACATCCAAGGATTGTTCCTAAGAAAACCCCAGCGGGAATTCCCTAGCGTGAATAAATCCTACCATCGGAGAACCAACGTACTTGGATTAGCGATCTGCTCCTGGGAACCAAGTTGCGCGGAGAAAATCACCCGCCGAGCTACTCGGATCGCATACCCACAATAATCCTATTTAACAAAAATTATTTAAAATAGATTTAATTTATTTCCCCTAAGATAAATAAATTAAAATCTATCAATTAAATAATTATTACATTAAATTAATCATATACATGTTTAGGATTAATCTCACCTACATTTTTAGCTAATAATTTAAATGAATTTTTATTCAATTTCTACTCATCAAACTCACCCATAACTTGGCCCAAGTAGAACCCATAGAAATTTTTGTGATTTTTTAATATTTTAATATTATTTATTATTTTATTAATTATTTAAATTTAATTTAATTTTTTTATTTTCTGATCGGTCAACGGTCAACGGTTGACCGGTCAACACTGACTGGGTCAGCTGTGGGCCCGGTCAAAGCTGACCGGGTCGGCTGTTGACTCGGTCAACGCTGACAGTGTGAGCGGTGGGCCCGGTCAATGCTGACTGGGTTCATCCGATTACGGTTCATCTGGTTCAACCTGAGTCTGACCCACGCCTAAATGGTTCGGTTCAATCAAGTCAGCTTAGCCAACTAAGTCTGAGTCTGACTCGAGTCCGGTTCAAGTCAATGCGGTTCAACTCGGGTCCGGTTCAACCAACCCAAACTACTTAGGTTTGACTCGAGCTCGAACCAGTTTCAGTTAGTTGATTCGGCTCACCCAACCCAACTCGATCTGAACCCAAACCTAACTCAAACTCAACTAACTTCAACCTGGTTCAACCCAACCAATTACTTAACTCATTAATTAAATCACTAACCTTGTTTAACTTACACTAATCATGCAACTTAACTTAACCCGAACCCAAATCCGACCCAAACTCAACTCAACTCAACTAACTGGTTCAGCTCAACCAATTTTATTAAATTAACTCTAATTCATTATTAACTTAACTAAAACTTGATTATTTAACTCTAAACCATGTTTAAATTTAAACTAAACATATCATAACTTAATCTATATTAATCATACTTATTTATAGCTAATCATGCTTAATTATTCGCTAAGCATGATTAAGGGAAATTAATCACGCAGAAAGGGGCGAGAGCAGAGGGCGTCACCTTCGCTCGCGCGGTCGCCTCCTTCGTCTCCGGCAAGAGGTGCTTCCTGACTCCGGCGAGGGTTCGTCGGGGTCCTCAGAGGTGGCGGCGGCGGTTCTCCGACACCAGCCACGGCAGCGAGGCGGAGCGAGGGGTTGGCACCATGGGGCGAGGGAACGGCGAAGGCGAGCTCGCTGCTGTGTGGGAGGCGGTTGGCGAGGGAAACGCTCCGGCAAGCTCTCGTGGAGCTCACACGCACCAAATCGTGGATGGAGGGAGGTCGCCGACGAGAAGACGACGACGATGGGCGAGGAGGAAGCGCGGCGGCGAGAAATCGCCGCTTGGGGCGTGCGAGCAGATGTTTCTGCTCGCGGCTTCGTTTCCGCCCGCAAGCAGGGGAATGCGGGGAAGAGGAGGAGGCGCGCGGCTGCAGACCTCTGTCGCGCTCTCCTCGTTGCAGCGAGGAGCTCCGGAGGGTGAGCGACGGCGGCGAACGACAGACGGCGAGCTCGCGGGAAGGACGGTGGACGGCGAGCTCACGGGAAGGAGAATGCAGGGGAAGGAAAGGGGGCGCGGCATCACCGCTGCGCTTTCCTTGCTGCGGCGCCGGCGATGGACGGCGGACGACGAACGCGGCGGGAAGGCACCGGCGTCCGCTCCGCTGCGATGGAAGAGGGCGGCGTCGCGAGCTCGAAGAACAAGGAGGAGAAAAAGAAGGAGAAAAAGAAGGAGAAGAAGGGGAAGAGGGGAGGGGCGCCTCGCGAGGGGGAAGAGCCCGCGGCTCTTCTCGCTCGCGTCGACCCCATCGGACCGGGTCGGACCGGTTCACTCGGACCGGCCAGCTGGCCGGTTCAGTTGAACCGGATCGGAAAAATTAATTTAAAATTTTTTTTTTCCTAAAACTATAATTTAGATGATGGAGGTTTACAATCTTCACATAGGAGATGAGAAGTATAGAAGCGCAAAAGCAAGCCAGCTGCGTGGAAAATTTGAAAAACTAGAGATGAAGACTTCAGAAACAATAGATGACTATGTTGGCCGGCTTACTTCGGTTGTAACTGAGATGAGAAACATCGGTATGAAGGTGAAGGAACAAAGAGTAGTGGAGAAATTGTTGCGCTCAATTGCACCTAAGTTCCATCTTGCTGCAATTAATCTAGAACAATTTGGGGATTTAAATGCCATGACAGTTGAGTATGCAGTAGGGTCTTTGAAGTCTTTTGAAATCAGAATTACTCCTTATCAGCAAGAAGAGGATAAACAGATGTATTGGGCTCATGCAAGTGCGAGTGTCGAGAATAGAAACAGCAGAGAAGCTCCAACAAATTGGCGAGGAAGAGGCCAAGGGAGAGCAAGAGGTTTTGCCCAAGGAAGAGGAAGATTTGGTGGTGCCTTTAATGGGGGACGTGGTAGAGGAACATACAATTCTAGTTCCTCTAGCATGGCACATGAAAAACCAAGAAGGGACAAGTCTCATGTGAAGTGCTTTAAATGTCAAAAGTTTGGACATTATACCCCTGAATGCAAAAAGGAGGAGAAGGTCTATTTGGCCAAAGCAAATGAAGAGAAGAAAATTATTGAGAATCATGCAATGCTTATGGCAACTGAAGGAGAGAAAAAAATTGTTGAGAATCATTCAATGCTCATGGCAATAGAAGATGGTGATGGTAAGAGTCATGCACTCTTACAAGGTATCGAATCTCAAAATTTTGTTGTTGATACAAATTGTGATGCATGGTATTTGGATTCAGGTGCTACCAATCATATGACTGGAAATTTAGCACGTTTACATAATTTGAATACTTCTTATGGGGGGCAAGTGAAGTTTGGTGATGGCTCACATGTTGACATAGGTGGAAAAGGGTGTGTGAACTTTTCTGCAAATGATGGGAAGCAAAGGGTGATAAACAATGTGCTTTATATTTCAAACTTGAAACCTAACATATTGAGTCTTGGACAGTTGGATGAACTGGGTTTTAAGGTCATAATTGAACATGGTAATATGAATGTTTATGATGAGAAGGGAGTGCTTTTTATGACTGTAAAAAGAGACAGCAATAGAATGTATTTATTTCGCACACAGCTTACAAATAAGTGCATGTTGGTTAGTGGTGATACTAACAGCAAGTTGTGGCATAAAAGGCTCGGTCACTTGAATCTTCAAGCAGTAAAAACAATGTCTGATCAACAATTAGTGAAGGGACTACCACAAGTTCTTATTAATACAGATGTTTGTCAAGAATGTGTTTCATCAAAACAAACTAGATCAGTTTTTCATTCTTCAAATTTCAGAACTGAGAATGTGTTAGATTTGATACATGGTGATCTTTGTGGCCCCATTGTTCCATCAACTATAGGTGGAAATAATTATTTCTTGTTGCTTGTTGATGATTACTCTAGATATATGTGGGTCACAATGCTGAAATCTAAAGATGAAGCATTTGGTGCATTTAAAAGAATCAAGGTGATGGCTGAGTCAGAAAGTGGTAAGCGGCTGAAAGAATTCAAATCAGATAGAGGGGGAGAATTCAATTCAAAAGAATTTAAAGTTTTCTGTGAACAACATGGCATTAAAAGACTCCTTACAGCTCCTTACATTCCTCAGCAGAATGGAGTAGTAGAAAGGAGGAACAGAACTGTTGTGGAGATGGCACGTTGCTTACTGAAGTGCATGAGTGTGCCATTTGAATTTTGGGGAGAAGCTGTCCACACAGCTATTTATCTTCTTAATAGATCATTTACAAGCAGTTTGAAGGGAGGGACACCTTATGAAGCTTGGACTGGTAGGAGACCAAATATTGCACACTTGAAAGTATTCGGATGTAAAGCTCATGTAAAGCTACTTGGTGTCCATCTGAAGAAGCTTGAAGATAGGAGCAGACCCATGGTCTTCATGGGGTATAAGGTTGGCTCTAAAGCCTATCGGTTCTATGATCATGAAAAAAAATTCAGTAGTAATTAGTAGGGATTGTGTTTTTGAAGAAGATGTGAAGTGGGACTGGTCTAGAGGCACAGCTGGTAGCACTACTGATCAAATCAGTAATAATGAGCAGAAGTGGACATCTATTGCAGCAGGAAATGAGTATCAGTATCAGCTTGATACTGAACAATTCAGATGGGAGAATTCTGATACTTTGTCCTCTAAGATTGATACTGATGAAGGGGATTATCAAGGGAGAGTGCCAAGAAGTCAGATCGTGCCAATTGCCTTCAATTTAGATGATACTGACAATGGCACGCAACAGCAACAAAAAGTATCAGATCATGATACTTTCTGTGATACTCCTACTAATGACTGTGTTAATGTTTTTGCAGATGATATTGATGCTTCTACTGAACCAGCTGCAGGAAGAAGGTTTAGATCTCTTAAGGAACTTTATAGAGATCCAAACACAGCAGCTGAAACTTTGCAAGAGGAAGCATGGTTGGCACAAAACACTCCTATATAAGATTTTAAAATATAAAAAGAAAGAAAATTAACCCAACAAGTGTTTAAGTTCTCAATTTTTTTAAAATGAAGGATAAGTCATTCAAATTATACTTAAATGGAAAAGACACCATCACTGACCGATGCATCAACTTGAATAAATTTACATTAGAAAGATAGCTACGCCTTTTTCTTTATTACCTGGGTGAGAGATTTCCAATCATTGTTAGCTGAACCAATATACATGTCTTTGCTATCAGATATCCAGACTTTTGCATGGACAATGCCAGAACCCCACCAATCACCAAGCAATAAGGTCACATTCTGTACATTTGGTCTTCCTGAAGCAAGATCAGATGACTCCTGATCAAAATCTGGGGCAAAACCAGAGTGCTGCAGAATCCTAAATAGAAAGCAACATTAGAAAAATGGACATATTATGTTTGAAGTTGGTAAGTGGTCGTAGATGGAGTAATCAAAAGAAAGAATTTATTGAAACTAACAATATTTTGGAAACAAAATGGTAAAGTATCTATTGCAGCAAAGAAACCTATATAAGAAAAGAGAACCAGTTGCTAGAATTAACTTGAGGCAAACTAGTAGCTAAGGCGAAGCCATGCATGCATGCATGTCAAGGCAATGCAATAAAAAGATATAATAAATTTCAAAATAAGAAAATCCGATTTGATAACTATTTGCGGAAAGTAGATTAACGTTATCGTAACAAGCAGAGATAAATGGACAGCACAATCATACTATTGGCAATATTTTTTCATCATTAGTGATACTCCAACTTATCCATTCAAAGCTTCTGGTAGTTATTAGATTAAAATTCTCTATGAAAATTGTGAACGATCGTAAACAAGGGGTATTCCATAAAAAAGCAAAATCAATATCAGAGTAATTAGTATAATTGAGAGCCCATATAATAGAGATTTACTTAGGACTAACATGTTTACTATATAAGCATTAAATATTTATGCTGCAGGATCGTTCTGTCATACAACTGAAAATTAGAAGATAAATACATTGAGCAGAAGCATTGGCGTTCAAGAAAAAGAGGTGATCGGATGCTTACCTGAGATCAACCTTCCGGTCGGCGGCATCCTCCAGAGACATGTAAACTGCGCGTCCCTCACCCGCGCCGAAGCTCTCCATCTCCTCCTCCGAGAACCCGTAGTCTCCCGATCTGGGATTCCCCGGCTGCGCCAGAAGCTGCCAATACTGTGCGATCACATCCAACCTCTTCGTGGCGTTCCCGGCAAGCCAGCGCAGCACCTCCCCTGCGGAGAGCCAAGACAGACCATAAGTCACGGAGAAAAACCCAGATGAAGAAAGCAAGTGAATTCAGCTGCAAAAGCTGAATCGATCAGTAGGGTTTTCACCGGTGGAAAGGACGCCTGGGACGCGAGGGAGGAGAGGCATGTCGGTGGGGATGGATTGGACCAGCCACGCCTTGCATTGAGGAGGAGGAGGAGGAGCGGCGGCTACCGCAGCGAGGAATAATAGGAGGAAGAAGAGGGGCGAGAGCAGCTGCATCGTGATTCGTCGCCTGGGATCGAGGCCTCGATGGGAGGAGGAAGGCATTTTATGCGGAGACGCCAAGTGTTGCCTCTGAAGCGCCGGAGTTACCACCGTGATTACTTCGATGGCTTTCACATGGCAATAAAATATCCCCGCATCTTCCACCCGTAAAAGTCTGGCAGAGTCAAAAAAAGAAATTAACTGAGGATAGTAATTGCTTATATTTAGCACACTGCTCACCTAGCCTGATGTCACTGCCCTTTTGTCTTGCACCTACTTAGCATGCCGGATGATTGTTCAGAGTCAACGATGCAATGGCTCGATAGAAAAACTTACTAAAGGCAAGTGCACATTGAAAAAAAAAACACTAGTAAAACCTCCTATTTTATAAGCACTCTCACCTAACCCTCCGAGCCCATTCTCCCAGGTTTCAATCTTTTTCACAGGTTGTAAACTAGCTCCTTCGATAACTCTTGGCAAGAGTGTAATGGTTGCCCCTTCATATTCCACATTATAATATTTAATGGGTGCCCCTTAGCCTTCCTGCTTTGTGGTGTGCCCCTTGGTCTTCCGTCTTTTGGAACTGAGCGTGTATACTCCTTGGACTTCCACCTTTTGGCTACGTGGGTTTAGTTTTAGAGCACGGGTTAGAGCATGGTGTGGTTGAGCCTTGATGCACACCGGCCGAGTTTGGATTCAGCTTGTGCTAGCTTTGGGCTTTAGGATGTGACAATCCTCACCCACCTAAAGTTATCGACATCCTTGTCAACCTGCTAATGAGGAAGTCATGAATGAGGTCTTCGAACTACCAATGGTAGTGTCACTTTCCCAACTCACTTCTTCCGGTGGTGTACCTTTTTATTACACTAGGTACTTGATGTATCCTACCAGTCAAGTGGTCCATTGGCCGATGATTCACTCGACCCGCCTTGCAAACTCCTTGGCGATGGTCGGGGGTGTGAACTCGGTTTGTTACCTAGTTGGATCGAAGTTCCTATTGAAAGGCTTCAAGAAACTCACGTGAAATATCAGGTAGATTTTAAGTCATGGCGGCAGCTCTAGCTGACAGGCCACTGTACTAATGCACTTGGACACTCAAAATGGCCCATCGAACTTCGATATAAGGCCTTTGTGGATGCATATGGAGTCAACTTGAGAAGAACTTCATCCCCAACTTGGAACTCCCGTGGTCGGCGATGTTGGTCGGCTTGCTTTTTCATCTGCCTGGCGGCCTTCTCTAGGCTCTCCGTGCATCGACCAATTGATCTTCTCAGTTGCATGTGAACCTTGTTATGACCAGGCAACGTTTGCAGTCCATGGTGCACTCTAGCTCAGCGGGCATGATCGGCTACTACACGTAGACGATCTCAAAGGGCGACTTCCCTATAGCTGAACTCTTATTGGCATTGTTGTAGAATCGAGCCGAGTCGATCATCTCGACCCAATTATTTTGGCTTGCAGTGACAAAGTGTCAAAGCTACACTTCAATGAGTGTGTTTATCCTCTCCGTCTATCCATCAGTTTGCGGATGGTTGGCCATTAAAAACTTGAGCTTAGATCCCAAAAGCTTGAACAAGGAGGTCCAAAATCATCCTATAAATCGAGCATCCCGATCGCTCAAGATATTCTCCTATAGACCGAAATATCTCACCACATGTTGGTAGAATAGTTCGGTTGTTTACTCTACCATGACTTGCTCCATGGTGGGGATGAAGATGGTGAACTTGCTGAACATGTCCACTACAAACAAGCATGACTGAGAGTCTGTTACTTTCGAAAAGGACTTCATATAGTCCATGGAAATAGACACCCATGGTCATGAAAGTGTCAACAAAGGCTAAGTAGTCTAGTTGTCTTAGCCCTTTTGGTCTTGTCCTTCTAGCAGATGGCACACGTCTTTACATGTGCTTTGATGTCCGACCAGAAATAGGAGCGAATAAGGAGCACTAATGTGTGCTTGACCCCTAGGTGGCCTTCCCAAAGTATGTCATGGCATTCGATGAGCAGCTTCTGCCTAAGTTCCACCGAGCAGCTTAGTAGACCCACCGTGTCCTTCTAATAGCAATGAGTATTGCTATTCTCTACCTGGTTGAGAATATGTTGGTAGCTGACATCGATCTTGGATGCATCCTATAGTTGCTTGGTCAATGTCCCATGCGTGTGCATCATGGGATGGAGCCATTGGCCGCTTGGTTGTGTTGACCTATCTTATGCTCCTAGGTGAAGTTGAACTTTGCAAGCTACTCTTGCCATCTCGCTCACTTGGCTGAGAGTTTGCACTATGTTTGAAAATAAGTATTGGCGACGTTGTCTGTTCGCACCATGAACGAGTTGCAGAGAAGGTAGATGCGCCACATGCATAGGCAGTGCACCATAACCAGCATCTCCTTCTCATGCGCACTGTAGTGTTGCTTTGTGTTATTGAGCTTGGGGCTTCTCATATGTGAGCAGGTGACCATCTTGCATCAGGATGCTCCCGAATGCTTGGTCGGATGCGTCCGTCGCCACCTTGAAAGCCTTAAGGAAATCGGCAAGGATTAGTATAAGCTCTATCATGCATACCTTAAGTTGCTATTGGGCTTGCTCACATGGCTTTGTCTACTCCCACCTTTGGTCGTTCTTGAGTAGGTCAGTGAGTGGTGCTGTGATATGGGAATACCCTTCGATGAACCCTCGATAATAGTTGGTCAGGCCAAGGAATAATCGGAGCTCCATCAGATCGTTCGACCTTAACCATTCCTGGATGACTTGCACCTTTTGCTGGTCCATGTGCACCATTCCTCCCCTGATCCTATGGCTAGGAAAAAAGTTCTCAAACTGTCTAAACTCGCACTTGTTCCTGCAAATGAATAGCTTGCGCTCTCTTAGCTTCTAGAAAGCTAGTCGGAGTTATTGGAGGTATGCCTCTTTGGTCTCAGAATAGATGACAATATCATCAAGATAGACAACCAAGAACTTGTCCAGGAACTTATAGAAGACTTCATTTATAAGGTTGCATAAAGGTTGTTGGTGCATCGATGAGGCCAAAAAGCATTACAATGAATTCATATGAGTCATACCTCATCTTGCACGTTGTTTTGGCTTCATCTCCTTTTGTAATCCAGACTTGCCAATATTCTGATTGGAGATCTAACTTAGTGAAGAACCTAACATGTCCCAGCTGGTCGAAGAGGTCAACTATCAAGGGTATGGGGTAGTGGTTCTTCATGGTCGCCTTGTTGAGTGCCTAGTAGTCGAGGAACATGCTTAGCTTCCCATCCTTCTTGCACTGAAACAAGATGAGCATACCATAGGGTGCCTTGGAGAACTTAGTTCTTAGTCACTAGATTGGCTTTTTCGGTGGATCAAGTTGGAGTCTAATAGTTCTCTAAGTTTTTTCTTTAGTTCTATGAGCTCCGTTGGTGGCATCCTGTAAGGGGCTTGTGCTAGCAATTGGGTGCCGGAGATAAGCTCAATTTGGTGATCAATTGGTCGATGAGAGGGTAGCGTCCTTGGGAGTTCATTCGGCATGATATCACCAAACTCCGACACAACTACCTGGATGCTTGTCAGTGTTGGTTCCTTGGAAGCAGAGGATGAAGCTGCCTCCAGTAGTGTTGCGATGAATGTTGCTTCTTTCCATCTCACCCCTTTGACGAGTTGGATGGCCGAGAGGAAATTTGTTACGCCCTGACCTGCAGGTCGGGCACGTGGCAACCGCCGTATAGATTCGAAAACCCATACAAGGCATATGATATACATCAGAAGTCACAATATATATATAAAAAAAATTTCAATACAGTTTGCATTTACAGTCCTTTTTGTACAGTCCCTTTTTACACAGTCCCGATATAGATATAATACAAACTACGTTTAATAATAAACAAATCTCCATACGAATGAAGGAAACTCCCGACGTCTAACTCGTCGTCAACCATCTCGACTCTTATCCCAAGACCTACACACACATTGAACGCGGTGTGCTCAGCCTTGCGGCCTAATGCGAAATTACGACTCGAAACCGTAGTAAGGAAATCAATACTAGGGGGAAGATTCTAGGATGCCTTTTTGTTTTATTAATTATCACTTTACAAGATTAATAAAGTAAATGAATGTTATCAAGAATACATGTAATCATATGTGACAGTGCACATCTTCGTATATTCCTACATGTCCTATATATTTCAATTCATACACGTGTCACTAATAATGTCATCTAAATAATTTCTATCTTTGTATCAAATATCACGGGCCGCCAGCCTATGCTTAGAAGAATTCCCCCGTCGGGGACTTCCCATAATCCAATTAGTGCAGTGTCATTCTATGTCTCTACCTAGGCCCGCTGCACTGATGTTGGCGGAGAGGACGGGTGACTGTATATCTCTCTCCATTGTTTCGCCAGTCGCACCCTACGCCCCGTCCCAGCGAAACATCGCGCTCCTACTTCCTCCCCGGTCTCCATAAGGGCAACGACACTCTATGTAGTACTACACACTGCCCGCAGACAGGGTCACCTCAACTTAATATATCATCAATCACGGCTAACCGAAATTATAATAACCTTAGGATCCGGACTACTCATCCGATCGTCTGCAGAACGTCTAGGATGATAGACGTGTGGTCTACGGATCCACTGTCCAAGGCTTAAGGGAGTTACCATCACAACTCAAAAGTAGTCGATGTTGGTCGAGTTGACCGTCAATCCGCACAATGGGTTTGAGGTACCTCGACCACATTTTGCTAAATTATTGGAAGGTTCATCCCTGACAGCCATATCAGGACTATCACAGTGACGCCCAACCGTCACTCGTGTAGGTAATAGTATCCGGGTATGGACCACTCTATTTTTCTGATCTATCTTGACCTTGGAGTTAATCTAGTCCATTTCCCAACCAGCTCCCAGTGTTTAAGCTATGTGTAGCCTCGGGAGTGGTGTTTATGAGTGAACATCACTATTCGAACATAACAGTTCGTAATGTCATCTAGGGTGCATCAGTAACACCCATTAAATATGATTTAGTGATGTCCTTGGGAGGTGCTAGTATCGTATGTCACCTATGTCTCTATGTAGAGTGTTAGGTATTTATTATTGATACTATCTCCTGATATATATTTGTTTGATTATTTAATACTTTATTCTTATCTTCTTCCGCATGGTATATATTTCACATATAACATAAAATATAATATAATATGCGAAAAAATAATCAAGCATGTCCAATACTAACATTATATGCATGACATGTCAATCGTGCTGTCATGCTAGCATGCATAATCATATAGTATCTAACATGCATCAAATTTTATTTTATTCAAGGCATCCAAGACTTTCCTAAGAAATTCTTCGGCAGGAATTTCCCTAGCATGAATAAATCCTAATTACGATGAACCAACGCACCTGAATCAGTAGTCAGATCTTCAGAACCAATCCAATCAGAATAATATATACCTCAATGATCTACTAGGCTCGCGTATCAAACAATAATCCTAAATAATAAAATTATTTAGAATAAAATTTAATATAATTTCCTAAAATTAGTACAATCGAATTGAGTAATAAAGGACCTAATCTATGTTATTATCTTAGCTATGTTCACTTAATAGGCCCGTAGCCTATTTTTTTATAAGCCTAGGGTCAATTTAAAAGCCCATACCTAATTACTAAGCTGAAGTCCAATAAGATAATTAATAATTAATTTAATTAAGTTAAAATATTTCATTTATCTAATTCAATTACCCTAAATATTTTCATCATGTAATTCATTAACATTAATTTCCTACTTATGTTGCATTCATTATAATTTAATTAATTAATTTTATTCAATTAATTAGTTAACCTTAGGCCCCGACACATTTATCAAATCCATACCCAAATTTTTAAGCTTAAACCCATTTTAATTTGTTAGTCCAATTTAGTTGGCCCAAATTTAAATCTGTGGGTCAAAATTTGACAAATTTTGACCATAGTCAAACTAGGATGACCATGTTGACCCACTAAATGATTAAATTTACCTTAGCCATCGAGCCCATTGCCCAATATTAAGCATGTACCCTTAACCCAATTTAATTAACCAATAATTAATTACTAACAAATCCACATGCACTAATTAAATATGATTTAAACTAACTTAATCACAACATATAGTTAACTAGCACTAACCCTATTTAATTAACACTAAATACGTTTAATTAATGCTAAAAGCGGATTAAGAAGAAAAAAAATAGATCAAAAACTCGCTACCTCCGTCGCTATCCTCGCCCCCGCCTGACTCGCGAATCGCACCGCAACCGGAGAAATCACCAACGAACTGGACGACGATAGTTCCGACCCTCCGTGCGCGTGGAAACAGCGGGCAGGCTTATCGAATCTTGTGAACGACTGATGGGGGCGAATCTAGGTGCGGAAAGAGTAGAACAAGCCGATCTGTTCTACGCCCTCTAACAGGCGGATTGCTCGGCCTCGTCGACCATTTCGACTCCTTCGGTGGTCAGATTTGAGGGAGAGCCGCCACCTCCCAAGCTCGCCAGGAGGTGCAGCTACTCGATTCGGGTGGACGGAGCGACGGATTCGGCGACCTCGAAATAGGGCAACGAACGGCGTGAGTTCGCTCGTGAAGAGAGGAAATGCTCGTCGGAAGGGGAAACGAACAATGTTAGCATGTGCGAAGCTGAAGGAGGTGCCACCTAGCAGTTTCCGAGAAGCCCTCCTTGCCGTGACGAGGTAACGAGGCCGATGGACGGAGGTCTTCGGTGGCTACGACGGAGGGAAAGAAGAGAGCTGAGGTTAGAATCCCTCGGCGACTCCCTTCGGCGGAGAAGCGATGCTCGAATCGAGCGAAAAGGAAAGGAAATGTGGAATTTGACAAAGAGGGGAAAAGGAGTACTACCTAGCCGTTAGCGTTGATGGGACGCCGACGGCTGCTCGCGAGGAGATGCCCGAAGACAGGGGATGCCTCTGTTTTCCCCAATCCCAGCAAGTTCGACGATGATGGGTGAATGGGAAGGGAGGAACGAACCAACAAAGCGGAATAGATGCCGCTACCTGGTCACTCGCGCGTCAATGGACGTTCGCCACCGCTCGTGAGGAAGGCTGGTCATTGCTCCCGAGCAACCACTCGAAGTCGCCGATGGAGGGATAAAATCGCAGACGGGGCGACGATGAAATACTTGCCGTCGGTTCAGGGCATAAGGGAGAGCTCGTTGGAGGAAATCTCCATTCTGGTTGTGGAGGCAGTGATGATTCGGTGGTAAGAATCGAGTGAGTCCGCCGTGAGGGCGATGTCGCCTGTGGGTTTCGATGAAGATTCGAATAGGGTCTTCAGTGAGCAGCGATGGAACTTGGAAGAGGTCGAACACTAGGGCCTTCGTCGGACAGCAGATGGCAAACGCGCAGGGACCCGGAATTTGCAGAAGCCGGAGATTGAAGGAGCCGCTGCAGAATCTTCCCTCTGCAGCTTGGGTCAAAGGTGCGACGAAGCTCCCCTGGTGGCTTCACTCGAAGGAGGGAGGCGGAAAGGGCAGTGGGTGATCTGCACAAGGATCGTCCATCAGAGAGGGGCGGCGATAGCTCGATGAGCATCACTGGGTCATCGGTGGAGAGAAATCGTGAATGCCGGATGAACCCGGCGAGAAGATACGAATCCAACACAAGGGGAAGGGGGCAAAACTTACCCACCTAAAGGACGTTTAAATGTGCGATAAAGGCAGTTTGATCAGTGGGAGCAGATCGAGCGGCAGAAAGGGGAAAAAAAATGAGAAGATCTGCTCTTCGTTGAGTCGCTGATGGATCTCTCGACTGCATCCACACCATCGATCGATGCAGTAGCTAGATCTAGGAAGGTCGCTGCTTCCCACGCTCGCACAAAGAAGAAGCTACACAAGCCCAGCTAATGTGGCGGCCGATCAATGGATGCAAGGGAGTGAGCGGCGGACAAGATGATTTCGCTCGCGCCAAAGGATGACGGGAAGAGGGGTCGCGTGCAGTAGGAAGACTTCCGCCAAGCTTCCCTTGCCGCGATGGGGGACGGTGGACGGCGGACGGCGGCCACAATGGAAGGGGCGGCGGTGCTCGCTTTGCTGCAGGCGAAGGAGGTGGAAACTATTGCGAGGGTGAGGAGGAAGGGGTCGCGAGTTGGAGAGAGCCCTCGGCTCTTTTTCGCTTGCGACGACTTCTGCGGACCGGTAGAGGCCGATTCATTTGATCCGATTGGTCCACTACTTCTGTAATATCCCAACTAGGTCCCTATAAAATTTATCAAATCACAATTACATCCTTTTAGATCCAAAAGTTTAGCCTAATCTCACCATTTTAGCCCTAGCCCAATCTAAAAGTTCTCTATTCATCCTCTACATAAATTCTAAATTTAAATAAAATTTAAGGTATTTATTTATTATTATTATTATTATATTTATTTATTTTTTACAGAAGTGGGGGTTTACAAAATTAGCCCCATTGGGCACTGGTTTGGAAAGCTTACCTTGGTGTAGGCTGTTAAGCTTCAGGGCGAGGGTAAAACCTAGTTATTCTACATCCACTTTCATGAGTCCGCAGAAATATGGGGGACCATCATCCTGGACTTGAGGATGAAGTCTGTCCCAAGGGTGAAGCTGAAATCATCCATTAGCACGATGGTCAAGTCTACTTGCCTTGCCATTGCCCCACTTGGATCGGCGCTTGTCGAACCATTTTAATAACACTAGAAGCTTTGGCATTGACGGTCTTAATTTGAAGGTTGCTGGGGTGAACACTCCACCTCAGCTCGTGCACCAACTCCTTCCACATAATGTTGTGGGTGGCGCTCGTGTCCACCATTGCATTGCACGATTAACAAGGAGTGACACATATATCAGCTTGACGTCTAGCTCCGAGTGGACGACGTTCAAGCATTGCATTGGCATTGCGCATGTGGATGTAACTGGCATGGTCGCCTCATCTCCATATATGCCTACAGACTCGTCTTGCCTCTCGCTGGCTCTGACCACCATGGCACTCCCACACTATGGGCACCTCTGCATCGAGTGTTGCCCTCCGCAGATGTAGCACCCACATCATGCGATCTTGCCTTAGTTCATTGCTCTAGGGTTGGTAGGGCACAGTGTTGTGGGCACCCTCCTTAGGTTGTCATCTTGTGCCTTTGGATAGGGGCGCCGTGCGATGGCCCCCTTTGGTTGGGCGGACTTGGGCTGCTCCATAGGCTAAGTGGATGCTCCCAACCATAGGTCCATGAGTCCCTTGGCGGTGTTGCAGGATGAGGAAACCGCACTGTAGGAGCTCGTCTTGTGTCACCTGCTTTAAGCTATCGAGAAACACAAAGAGTAAATCTTGCTTAGCCATGTCCTTCAGGTCCATGGTGATGCTATTGAAATCCTGAATATATTCTCGGATAAACCATGTTTAGTGTAACCCCCTTAGCCATTGTCGTATTGACCGGGAGGAACTGCTAATGTAGCTCTCTCACCATCTCCTGCCAGTCTTGCGCTCCAATGCCCTCATTGTTGTCCGGAGCTTCACATCACACGTGCCACCATTACTTGGTATCTCTATTAAGGAAGGCAGGTGTAGTGTCAATCTTGTCTTCGTCCGCAATCTTGGTGGCCTTGAAGAACTGGTTCATGTCTCATATGAAGTTTTCGAGGACCTTCACGTTCTTGCTCCCTAAGAAGGACTTGGGCTTCGGGACGTGCATGTTTGCTCTTGGAGCCTGGCGTAGTGCATTGCTGATGTAGAACTCTGTCCATAGGCATTCTAGCTCCTCCTAGAACCTTTGCTCAATCGTATCGAGCTTAGAGGGGGTCTAGTTGGTTGTGGCTCGAAGTCCTTTGAAATATGCTCACAAGGCTTCAATAGTTGAGTAGAGTTCATCCTTATGCTCCTACAGAGCGAGTTTGTGCTCGATCCATCCTAATCTTATATAGGTGAACTCTCGACTACTCCTTCCAACATGTCACAGTCTCTTCTTCACTTGTTTGAGGACTTGCTTGGTCCCCATGGTCACTGAGAAGAGGAGGAGCAAATCGGACTTGTTGAGCGGATATTAGGGACTCGCTTGTATTGGGCCTCAGTGGTGCCTGTGTTGGAATGCAGCCTTGACTTTGATACTGAAATATCACGACTATTTTATCTTGGCATGTCGGATGACTGTGCAGAGTGGACGATGCTGGCAATGGCTCGACGCTCATGATCTTGATGTGTGGAAGATGGAAAAACTTACCAAAGACATGTGCAAATGAAGGAAAAAGGCTTGCTTTATTCAGGCACCAGTAAAATCCCCTCAAATTTTCCTATTTTACAAGCACTCTTGTCTAGCTCTAAGCCCCAAGTCTCCTAGATTCCAACCTTTTTTTCAAGTTACAAATGAGCTCCTTAAATAGCTCTTGGCAATAGTGTAACGGTTGTCCCTTTGTATTCCACTCTATGGTGTGTAACGGGCGCCCCTTGGCTTTCCCACTTTATGGTGTGCCTTTTAGTCTTCCCCCTTTTGGCACGGAGCAATTGCGCCCCTTGGATTTCCACCTTTGGATGTAGAGTGGGCATGCCCCTTAGACTTTCGCCTTTTGGCATGGAGCAACTCCCTTTGGTTTCCCACTTGGTGGCATGCCCCCATTTGGGTGGGAACCTCCTTTGGTTTGGATGGGTGCGCACCTGGGTTCAGTTTTGGGGCCTATATGGCTAGTGCACGTGGGTTAGAACATAGTGCGGCTGACCCTTGATGCACCCTGGTCGAGTCTAGATTCGGCTCTTGCTAGTTTCAAACTTCAGGGTGTGACACCTGATGGTGCCATTTCATTTCAAGGTGGCATTTATAGCATTCCAAGCTCTTTGGCTATGATCTCTCCTCTTTCTAATTCATTCTCTTGAAAAACATCATGTTATTAGCACAATATTTTCACCAACTAAGCTAATACACTAATTGATTTTTAATTTAATATATAAACAATATTATTTATTTTATAGATAAAAACATAAATGATAAAATAAAAAAATAAACATTGAATCCATTCCTTATCATCAATGTTATCGAGCATTCTTCCATGACTATCAAACTAATTGTACCATACTATCACTATGAAGGTCCCTCTTTGTGATCAATATTACCATAAGAAGCCTTCTGGTGGTTGGCAGATATCAGGCCTAAGATTCTACCAATATTTTTATTTCTTTAGAATGTTGAACAAAGATGTGCCCTTATTTTTAGAAAAGCATAACTAAAAATGTCATGTTATGTACTTAAAAAGAATAAAAAATTCTAAAATGTTCTAATATTTGATAAACAATGTTAGGTTTTTCAGTTAATAATCTAATAATTATGTATAGCTTATATTTTCTGTAATAAATATTGATCTATATTTATTTATAATTAGTGGTCTAGGTTATAATTAGAATTGTGAATCCACTATAACTAGCCTATCACAGAGATCCTAATAAGCAGAGTGAGTTATAGAGTTAGTTAAAGCTTTTAAGTGAATAAATTCATCTTCAATTTATTATATTGTGATTTATGATTAATTTTCTTTTAAATGTGATTTTTTATCTAACAAGTGACATCAGAGCTTTTGGTTTTTTGTCACAGTTTTTTGATCAATGATGTTTAAAAGATTTGAGATTGAAAAATTTGACTGAAGTGTAAATTTTGCTCTTTGACAAGTTAAGATGGAATCCATTTTAGCAAGAGAAAACCTTCATGAGATAATTTCAGAAGGTGAACCAACAAATCTTGCAGCTGATGTGAGTGCACCTGCTACCATTTGCCTCTCTATATTAAATGAAGTTCTTCGAGAGGGATTGCATGAAGATATGGTGATAAAGCTTTGGAAGAGATTGGAGCATCTGTACAAAACAAAAATACTCATAGGTAAATTATCTTTAAAACAAAAGCCAATTCTCTTTAAAATGTGAGAAGGAACTCCAATTGACGACCATATCAATGTTTTCCAATCAATCATCATGGATTTGGAGAACATGGGCGTCAAAATTGAAGACGAAGATAAAGCTATGAGCCTATTACGTTCACTCTCGCCTTTCTTCAAAAATTTCAAAGAGACTAATATTTTATATAGGAAGGATTCAATCACTCTTTAACAAGTAATCACTCCTCTTTATTCTGGGGAGCTTTTGGAACGAGAGCTTATGAGGAATTCAAGAAATAATCATGGTGAAGCTTTGATCTCAAGAGAGAAGTCAATCGATAGAAGTAGCAATTTTGAATCTAGGTCGATAACGGTATCTAAAAGTATCATCTATCACTATTGTAAGAAGATGAGTCATATTAAGGTTGAATACTTCAAACTCAAGAATGAGCATTAGTATAGAAGAAGAGAGCGTAATAATACAATACTTAAAGCCTCCTATGCAGATCAGGAGAGCAAATCAGATGTTCTCGTAGCCTATTTTAACCATTCAAGGACACACCAAAGTTGGTTTTCTACCTACAATGCAACTATAGGTAGAAAAGTTCAAATGGACAATAACAACTCATACAAAGCTATCAGCATTGGAACAATAAAAATTAAATTATATAATAACATTGTTAACACATAATCTAATGTTAGGTATGTCCCTAACATGTAGCATAATTTAATTTATTTACCTACGCTTGTTACATTTGGCTACACCTTCACCAGATATGGTGGAGCTTTGGAGGTCACCAAAGCAGCCCTAGTGATTAAGAAGACCTTTGAAAAGAACAAGTTGTATATCCTACAAGGAAAAACAATTACAGGATCGGCTACTAGTCGTAGTGTACCAAAGGTGTTTAGCTTTTATATCGGCAAATGATGAAAAAATTAAGACTAGAATAAAACACATGCTTCAAAAATATCCTAAAATGATTAAGGAGGAGAAGGTGTAGCGTCCCAAAGCATCTAAAAATAGAAGTTCATAGAAATATTCTTTTTAATAAGAAAGAATTTCTAGATAAGCGGGACTTAAAGGAGCTGCATATGACCGTTGAGGAAAAGACACAACTAGATCATAGTTCACTCAAGGAGATAGTTGAACTAGATCAACTTGTTCAATGCATAAGGACTACATCACCCTCAACGGTACAGATCTAGAACACTTTCAGATATTGAGAATTCATCAAATCAAGTAAAGCATTAGAGCATTATTAGATTATTCACCGATGTAGAGATTTGTTAGGTTTTTCAATTAATAATCTAATAGTTATATATGCTTATATTTTCTGTAATAAACATGTGATCTATGTTTATTTATAATTAGTAGTTAATAACTTTTTAAGGTTATAATCAGAGTTATAGATCTACTATATGTAACCTATCATAGAGATCATAATAAGCAGAGTGAGTTGTAAAGTTAGTTAAAGCTTTTAAGTAAATAAATCCCTTTTCTCATTCCAATTTGTTATATCGTTTGCATGATTTGTGATTAATTCTCTTTTAACTGTGATTTATCAATCCTAACAAATAAAATAAACCAATATGGGATAATATAGCACTCCTACTTGCTCCTTTAACTCCATGAAAAAAGATGTTAGTAAGATTATTTGGCTCCTATAACCCTCATTAATTGAAGTAAATTGAGTTACAAACTCATAAAGCTTTTGTATATCGTCTAAAGATATGTGCAATTTGTAATCATCAAATAAGAAATTCTTAATACTCTACTTGACAAATAAGGTAGATAAATGAAGTTCAATATACTCTATTTTTAACTACCTTGGAGCTATGCCCCTTGAACCTTATATTGTCGTGCTCACTCCTTGGGCTAAGATTTATGTGTTAGAGCATCAACATAATATTCCACCCCATTGATATGGTCCATGCATGTGCCACATGTAAGCACTAGTGTTGCATCTTAGGGTATGAAGTTGCACCTGGAATGTATCTCAACTTCAAGCGTGTGATACAATGTGTGGCTGAGATACATCCAAAGGAGTCATATCCACTGAATGTTGGACTAACGTAGAGCAACCTTTGTCTCCATCAGCCTCAATGGTTTGGTAAAATATAATCAAGTAGAGAGGAAAATACATCCTTTATTGCTTGCAAAAGATTTCTCACCTAAGAAAACCTCATCAAGCTCTACTTGCCCAAATTACAAACTCAAAAGCCTCAACCTAGCTACCTCAATGATGCTTTACAAAGTCTCACAACTATCTTCACCCTCTAGAGTTCCCAAACTCTAACCCTGACTTGCTCTAATCTCCTAAGCTCTCTTGATTCCTCTCTCTCTACCTTCATGATTCGAACAAAGGTGGTTTTATAGCTGTCAGTGCCAACTTTACCCCTTAACATTGGTTCTTTAGATCATTAAGGTTTGTTGAGTTTATTTTCCTTATCTACACATGTGATTTCAAAAATCTAGATGGCCTAGCATAATCCTCTCTAGATGTCACATATCAAATTTCATCCAATTTGCAACTAGTCTTAGAGAAACCTTAAATTTGTATTGAACTCGTTTAATTTTAATTTTTTCAATTCATCGTGTGCTTTAGTACTCTATTGAGCTCAGGTTATCGCCTAGCCTACTCCGCTTCTTGTGTGCTTAACTTTATGCTTGCCCCGTGTCCATGCACTCACTTTTACCCATCCATGCTTACTAACTTGCTCACTTGTGTGCCTGCTTGCACGCTCTGCACTAGTCTCATACTCATACTTGTGCCCATACGCCAGACCTGTTAGCGTGCATCCTGCATCCTGATCAAGGCCTTAGTGCCCTAGACGTGCCCTATCTAGGTGCCCATATGCCTTAGTTATGCCCCATGCACCGTGTGCTCTACCATAGAGCCTCATGCTCAGCCTTACGCGTAAATATCCTTGGCACTATCTTCGTGCAATTCTTATTATGTCTTGATCATGCTTTGAGCCTAACATGGCTAATGTTATCACATCCTAGTGCTAGCCAATCATGCCTAAACATGTTCTTGAGCTTAGGTGTTTAATAATCTCCACTATCCGAAGATGTTGACACCCTCATTGACTACTCTTCGACTAAGAACTCTTGCACTTGCTTCTCAAATTACCATAAAGTTACGCCATACTCCCAACTTGCTTCTGATTTGAGAAAGTCCTTCCACTTGATAAGGAATTCCTCTCATCTGTCTGATCACATCGTCTTCCACCTTGGGATTTTCTCCATTTATCATAAGAGCTCCTTCATAATAGTAGACGGGTGCACCCTTCTCTTGGTGCCTTGTGGGTTCTTCATCTTCATGGTGTGGCTTCAAGAAACTCACATAGAATATTGGGTAAATATTCAATCTTACCGAAAGTTGAAGTTGGTAGGCTACCTTGCCTATGTGTTTGATCACCTAGAATGGTCCATCATACTTTAGTATGAGTCCTTTGAGCACTTTTAGCCATCGTGTTTTCCTCCATATTTATGGGTCGAAATTCAACAACACTCGATTATTGACTTGGAACTCCTACTCTCGATGCTATTGGTCTACATACTTCTTCATGCATCATGCCACTTTGTCCAAATTGTCATGCACCTTGGCAAGCATCTCCTATCAGTTATCCACAAATTCAAACACTATGGACAACACTCTTCCGCAATTGATCGTGCCACCTCCTACGGTATCATTCATTATTATTCGAAAACAACTCAAATGGGGTCTTCATCATTGATGAAGATCCATGAAGATTGTAGCAGAATTGGGTAGTGTCTAGTGTCTCCACCTAGTGCCTCTAACTTAAGATAAATGCCCCAAATACTCTTCCAACAAACATTGCTATGCTTTATTTGTTCGTCTTTTTATGGATGGTTCAGGGTCAAAAACATGAGCATTGACCCCATTAACTTGAAAAGGAGGTCCAAAACTTTCCTATGAACCTTGCATCTCTATCGCTCATAATATTCTTTTTCACTCCAAAGTACTTGACATGTAGTGGTAGAAGAGTTCGGTCATCCCCTTGACCATTGCATGTTTTATTGGGATGAAAATCACATATTTATAGAATCAGTTGATGATCACAAAAATTGCTGAAATGCCTCCTATATCAGGGTAACCTTCACATAGTCCATAGACATTAATTCCCATGGCTTGATCTAAATCACAAGGGGCTGCGATAGCCCTACCTTAATGTACCATTTTGATTTGTCTTGTTGGAACCCAATATTGGTATTCACATAGGCCACTGATTTGCTCAACACTTGGATGTCTGGCCTATGCGGCATCATGACAATCAATCCTTAACTTGCATTATAGTTTGCTCGAACTTGGGACATAGTGTCACGCCCCGACCCAACCGTCGGCCACGTGGCAACCGCCGTATGAGCCCGACAGACCCATACAAGGCATCAACTGATACATACCATTCATATACATCATTTATGCAGCGGAATATACAATTAAATTATCTAACTCAAAATTTCTAACACAGTCCCGATAAACCAACTACAATTCTATAATAAAAGACATCGAAAAATAAAACTAGACCCGTCGACGGACTCATCTTCATCAAATCTCTCGGACAGTCATCTAACACACCTGCACACACGGGGAAAAGTGGTGTGCTCCGCCTTGCGGCCTAGTGCGAAATTACGGCTCTACCGAATAAAGAAATCAAAGGCTAGGAGGAGTATTCTAGGATGCCCTTGGTGATTAATAATCATCTTTCATGCCATATAATTTAAACAATTCATATCGAGATAGACAACATAAATAAATAAATAAATAAAGGTGTACATGCCACTAGATGTCACCTAAGTTAAGTCTAGTGTCAACGTCAACAGTCTGTCCCCATTTGATTTGTGTAAATCAATTTATGGGGAGCAACAAACATCATAAATACAATACCGATGTATAATTCACTAGATGTCACCTACGTTATATCTAGTGTCCACGTCAACAGTCTGTCACTTACATCGTGATGAGACTTTAAGGTTTCATAAACTCGGGCTGCCAGCCTACGCTTAGTGACTACCCGGGCCGGGGGTATCAGTAAGCCCATCAGTGCCTTTCTGTCTCTGTCTCTACCTATGCCCGCTGCACTGATGTTGACAGAGAGGACGGATGACCCAGAATCCCTCTCCAATTTATTTCACTAGTCGCCAACCATGCCTCCCCTAGCGAAACCGTCGTGCCCTTACAACCTCCCCGGATTCCGTAGGGGCCACGACACCCATGTAGTACTACACGCTGTCCGTAGACAAGGTCACCTCTATTAAATTTCATCGGCCACGGCTAGCCGGAATAACCACCCTAGGATCCGGACTACTCATTCGATCGTCTGCAGACATCAAGGGTGATAGTCGTGTGGTCAACGGATCCACTGTCCAAGGCGTCGCATGTGGAATCACCTTCCCAGTCCAATAGCCATCGACGTCTATCAAGATTGGCGCACATCCGCACGATGGGCTGTGGCAACCTCGACTCCATCGGTGCCAAGTCCATGGTAGGGCTCATCCTTGCTAACCATCTCAGGACTATCACGAGGCCGCCTAAACGACACTCGTGCGAGTGAAGATCTCGGGTAAGGACTTGCTCCATATTTCCAGTCTAACTCGACCATGGAGTTTGTACAGTCTCTTACCCTACCAGCTCCCAGTATATAAGCTATGCACAACGTCGGGAGTGGTGCTCCCAGTACCTCCGCTATGCATCAACCTCGGGAGTGGCGCCTAGCGGAACGTCACCGTTTGACCGCCGTCGGAACGCGGCGGTCAACCGGGGCATATGGAAAATGTCCCTTTCTCTGTCTAAGTGGAGGTGACATCGCCAAATGTTCTAACATGTCATTATTTACTATCTATGTCTGCATGGTAGGTGTGCTAGCATAGCATAGAAAAATAATAACATAACATACAACATGCTCGACAAGATATCATGACATATTAAAACTAGCATGGACATCATAGTATATCCTACATGTTAGACAGAATAACTAGACTAACATGCACGCAAAACAAATCTTATCAAGCATAACATTTTATTATATTTAAGACATCTAAGAATTTTTTCTAAGAAAACCCCAGCGGGAATTCCCTAGCTTGAATAAATCCTACCATCGGAGAACCAACGCACCAGGGTTCATGATCCGGTCTTCAGAATCAACCCGCGTAACAACGAATCACTCCGTGGAACTACTCGGATCACGTACCCGCAATAATCCTAATTAACATAATTATTTAAAATCAAATTTAATTCCTTTTTCCCTAAAGTAAATCAAATATTAATTTATCAATCTAACCTAATCATTCAAATACTAATTAACCAAATTTCTATTTTACAAATTAAATTAACTTAGTTAAGCTTAGATAAATTCTATCAAATTTATCTATTTAAACCCCTTATCTAGCCCAAGTCACTTAAGGGCCCAAATAACACTCATCAATACTTAATTAGATTAATTAAACATTAATTAGCTATTTTAAATCACCTAATCATACTCATGAAAAGTTAAATTATTTTTATTATTTATTATTTTATTATTATTTTTATTATTTTTATTATTATTTTGATTGATCAACGGTCAACAGTTGACTCGGTCAACGCAGTGGACCCGGTGAACACGGTGGACCCGGTCAATGCGGTGGACCCAATCACTATTCATTTGGCTTAACTTGAGTCTGACCCAATCCTAGCCAGTTCGGTTCGATCGAGTCAGCTCCAACCCATCTAAATCCGAGTCCGACTCGAGTTCGGTTCAAATTAATTTGGTTCGACTCAGGTTCAATTTAATTGTTTCAGCTCCCCTCAACTACACTCAACCCGAACCCAAACTTAACTCGAATTCAATCCAACTAACTCCAATCCGGTTCAACTCAACCCATTCACTAACTCTACTCAATTAAATCATTAATTTATACTTAACTTAATTTATCATGCTTAATTAATCCACTAATCTTGATTAATTAACACTAAGCATGTTTAAATTAATCTAAGCATTTCAACAACACTAATTTATTCTAAACGTGTTTAATTACGACTAAACATGCTTAAATAAATCGCTAATCGCGATTAGGGAAAAATAAAGCTACCTTAGCCGGAATCACTATTCACCATCGGAAACACTATTCACTCGCCGGAATAGTAACGTCATCGCCGGAACCCTAGCCGCCACCTCGCCGGAGCTCGCGAAATCAGCGACAAACTTGACGGCGAGCTTCGCAAGCCTACGCACGTGTGGGAACCGACAATGACCTGCGTAAAATCTGGCCATCAACACCTAAACGGTCCAATTTTTTTTGCGTCGCCGGCGAACTTTAGGGCAAGTTCGCCGGAGGGTGAAATCGCCCAATAATAGAGGGGAAACGGAGCTCCTAACTTTGCGATCGCATGGGGAAGGAGAGGTGGAGGATCCGGCCGACGAGAGGACTGGATTCGCAGCTCCACTCGTCGCCGGAGGTGCTGCGGGTCGAACAAGCAGCGGCGGCGAAAACGCCGGCTGCTGCGGTGGCGTCGCGGGTCAACGGTAATTCCCGATGGTGCAGCGGGGGCGAGTGTCTCCAGCCGCAGCGGGGGAGACGTCGCCCGGCGATCTAAGCACGGGACGGCAGTAGACGCAGCCGGCGGATGGCTGCGGACGCGAAGAGGGAAAGATGAAGGGGAATGGGGGTCGCGCGTTGCCTCCTCCGAGCTCTCCTCATCACGATGGAGCTCCCCTGATGGCGGACAGAGGAAGGCAGCAGGCGGATGGCGGATGCAAGGGAAGGGGGCCGCCGGCGCTACTCTGCAGCGGACGAGGGAGATGAACGCCGGCTGCTCTGCTGCGGTTGGTCGCGAAGCGAAGGAGAAGGGGGCGCTTCGTGAGTGGGAGAGTTCGGAAGTGCGGTGCGAGCAGCAGAAATGCTTCTGCCGTGCTCCCCTTCCTGCAACGAGGAACGATGCTCGGCGATCAGTAGACGGCGGACGGCGACTCTCGCGGCGAGGAAAATGTAGGGGAAGAACGGGAGGCGCGCAATAGGCACTTCCGTCGAGCTTCCCTCGCCGCGACCAGAAGAAGTGGCCGACAGAAGGCGGGCGACTGCCGGCGGAGGCCGTGGACACAGAGGATGGGTGGCGGATAACGGCGAGATGGGAGAAGACAGGGGAAGAAGAAAAGGGGGTCGCCGAGCTCCCTTTTCCGTCAAGGAGTGGCGCACGGTGGACGACGGGAGCGGGCGGCAGCCGACGGACTGCGGGCAGTGGCCGACGGCGAAATGCTGGGCGTCGGCATCGGCGCTGCTTCGCTGCGATGGAAGAAGGGGCGAGCTCGAGGAAGGGGTCGAGGAAAAGGGCTTCGCGAAGTCGTGGAGGAAGGAGGCGGGCGTCGCGCGGCTCTTCTTGCCCACGATGCCTCCTTCGAACCGGGTTTGAGCCGGTTCAGCTGGACCGGCCAGCTGGCCGGTTCACCTGAACCAAACCTTTTTTTTTTTTCCTAAAAATGAGATTTAGAAGATGGGGGTTTACAAGTACTCCCCCCCTTAAAAAATTTTTTGGTCCACCAAAAATAAACACAATCGGGGATCCCTTCCTCAAATCATGATCGATAATAATTAAATAGCCTCTTTATATTCTCTTTAATCAATAACTCCCTTCGAAAGTGATACCACTTTAGTTATTATAAACTCATTGGTACTAAGATACGATGTCTGCAATTTATGGTAGCTCATCTAAATGACCCACGTGACAACATAACATATATCATGATATAGCGATTCACTTTAGATGTCACTATACTGTGGATCATTGTAGTCATATCTGGATCTTTATGAGCATCCATATTATTCAATAACAAAATGCGTATCCTAGTACGTGGTAGAAAGCAATTGCTTAGTAGAGTGTCAAATAATTACTTAGTATGATAGTGGTCTACTAGAAGTATTGTCTGAATCTTAGATGAGTAGATCAAACTTCACCATAATAGATTGTTAAAATAAATCAAGATAATTATTTGTTGGTGAAGCACTAACCCCAATGGGAGAAATACAAGTGGGCAGAAGTTGAAGATATGGCTTTAACTTTCACAAGTAGATACACTAGGTAGTCTCTTTTTCACTAGTATACGGACAACCTTTCGTGGTTCAGGTTGAATCAGGATCAGATATCTCTGAACTATAATATGGTCATAATGGAGTCACCTCCAGATAGAGGATAATATATAAAAAGATAGCAATAACCACTTAATAAAATGCCCACTAACTTGCTCCGCGTCAGTTTTAAATTCCTTCAACCACTACCTTATAATGCAAGGACAGGTTCCACAACCTAAAGTGAGCACATGATATTCTATAGATAGTTAAATCATAGTCGTAAAGAGGACAACAGTTCTCAATACGAAAATACTGGATAAGTAGTTGTGGTTAAGGCTTTGATATTTAGATCTAAAGATTTGCATTCGAACCTTAATGATATCTCTTTTTATCCAAATGCTCAAACTATGATAGTTTGTTCTATGTCGGATAGCAAGAACTTGATTGCATGGCCATCGAAATATATATAACAAAAATATAGGCCAAATGAAATCCGAAACTGAATTTTTATAGTGCTAGATCACAACTGCACTGAGATTGACACTGTAGTGTTAGATCACGTACGATGTAGAGATATTGTGTATACGATGCTATTATTATGATAACGTGCAATTGGATTGATTGATAGCACGAAGTAAGCTTAGTCAAAGCTCAAAATGGAGTAAAAAGATTACATCCGAGTTTGTAGATATAGAAATATCGTAGTTGTACCTAAGTTGCTACGTGCACTAGATATGAGCTGCAGAAGCAGTAACTAAAATAGACAATGTCAACAATACCTTCACCTACTAAGGATATCAACAGGTGCTAGAGGTGCCAAGAAAAACTGCAGCATCCAGAATTTAAAAGAGAAATCGGAAGAAGTACAGAAGCAAAGTTACCCCAAAATCTGCAGGTAGTCGCAATATGAGTTGCAGATATAAAAATGCTACCAACTGCATTGACTGAATAAGACTGTAGAGAAAGATCGGGTATATATAATGATACTGATGAATGTATAGGAATCTGAGCTGCAAAAATACCAAGTAAAGAACTGAGCTAAGCTGTGGGAGCTACCGAAATAAAAATGAGTAAAGAAATCTACCGACGATGAACATAATTGACTAAGGACATTTGATAAAGGAAGTAGCTCCGCAAAAAGGAAACTACAAACTGTAGAAAACAACTGGAGAAATAACTGCAAAGAAAATTGCAGAAATATTCAACAGAATTTGAATTCAGAAAGGCCACTAAGCAGAATTAAAAGAAGCAGATATAAAAAATCTGCTCGGCTAATAAGTCGGTCGTATATAGGATATATGAATTAAGCGAAAACTGCTCAAGCTCCAAAAAGAAACTGATAGATGGAGGAAAATAGCAGGAAACAGCTGCATTGAATGCATAGAATGCTGGTACAAAGGAAGATGCTCCCAGTTCAACAAAAAGTAATATGACAGAGTGAACCACTTGAAGGAGGGTAAAAAGCTTCATGTATATAACCATGCAAGAGTGCAAGTGGTATGCTGATGACAGCTACACCGACTGTATTGTCGCATCAAAATATGAAATAAAGGGAGAAACAATAGAAGAATTTACATTTAGGAAGCCAATCAACATGACTGCAGATAAATCTAAAATGAACATGAAATATCGGAAGTTGAGAAACGTAAGATGAAGCAAGCGGTAAAGCTGAGCGGCAAAATGAAGCTACAGAAATATAACAAGTGAGCATCGAAGCTGCAGAAACTGAGAAAATGAAGAAGGCTGTAGCATGCACAACTAGAAATGTCATGCAATATATGCTAGCTGAATTTGTGAAATGGAGTTGCAGATAGGGTGTAGAGCTGCAAAGAGAGTATATGTAGAAAGCTACAAATACTATACGTAGAGCTGCAAGTGTTGGGAGTTGACACTAATATGATAATTGATGGCGGTCAACTTCTAGTTGCAACTTAAAAATCATGATGACGATCCAAGATGATCAACATATACACCTAAGATTCACATGTATATAAATAATTAACTCAAATGAGAGTAAGGTCATAGATGACAATTTCAAATCATTTCATATCGATCCATCTATAATCAAATTTATGAATCGGGAATAAAGTCCATTGAAGAGATCCGAGTAGGAGTCAGATTTAAACAAAATTAACTCATACGTAAGCCAGCTTAAAATATCGGTAGATCCTTCTTTAAGCTCAGTGGTCTTACGTAGATAAATCTGATATAGATTCTATAATCCAGATCTTAAATGGACGTTCAATATCAGTTATTTCCAAGATCTAGGAAATGACTAAGGCAACGATTTGTATGGAAAATTCTCATGATCGACATCAAGATATAAAAGGGTGTATAACCGGAGATAATCTACCTGGATTTCTATATCTCCAAACTGATCATAGATTTAACCTAAGATTCAAGATTTCAACTTTCTAAAAATCATTTATACCCGCGATAGTCAATATGATCATAACATCAGATTTCACAATCTGATAAGATAATTATAACCCGTGATATAAGCAAAAGTTAAACGATATCACACGTGCTCAAATATCGTATAATAACACACGTGCTAACTCAGGTAGGAAGGTCCACATAATGATATGATAATGCACAAATTGTTTAACTAGATTGTAACATATGAATCGATGATAAGACTCATAAATAATCTACAATTTAATAATCCTGATAGATTACATGATACCTCAGCTATCTAGCATGAGAGTACAGATGTGGGAGTGCATCTGGTGCTTCTATGTCACGAGTCTAACTCAGAAGCACGTGCTCGAATCAAAGCGGATAAAATTGAATCTTGATAGATTCATTCAAACTCATGATCGTATAGGATATTTTGATATCAATACCCTTAAGATCAAAGTGATGATCGTTACCTATGTTGGTATAAGAGGTGATTGTGATGCACCCAACAAGATAACCTTAATATGATCATGGATAAATTTACTTCTCCAATGCGGTGGAGATGGTAGCCATATTTACAGTCCGGAGATTAAAAGATTTATAATCTCGTAATATGGCGATTAGCAGTCCAACGAAAAATTTATCCTAATGATAATTACTATCGTCGAAGTAAAAACTCCTTACCAAGGAAATATACTACTATATTTCCGACTCACACTTTATCCTATATTATATCGGGACTGTCATCTTAATCCTTAAAACCTCAACTTAACTTAATATCCTAGGTTCTCCAAACCTAGGTTCTCATATCACTTTAATGGTCAGGTCTTTAAAACATAAGCTCTGATACCACTTTAGTTGTCACGCCCCGACCCAACCGTCGGCCACGTGGCAACCGCCGTATGAGCCCGACAGACCCATACAAGGCATCAAGTGATACATACCATTCATATACATCGTTTATGCAGCGGAATATACAATTAAATTATCTAACTCAAAATTTCTAACATAGTCCCGATAAACCAACTATAATTCTATAATAAAAGACATCGAAAAATAAAACTAGACCCGTCGACGGACTCATCTTCATCAAATCTCTCGGACGGTCATCTAACACACCTGCACACACGGGGAAAAGTGGTGTGCTCAGCCTTGCGGCCTAGTGCGAAATTACGGCTCTACCGAATAAAGAAATCAAAGGCTAGGAGGAGTATTCTAGGATGCCCTTGGTGATTAATAATCATCTTTCATGCCATATAATTTAAACAATTCATATCGAGATAGACAGCATAAATAAATAAATAAATAAAGGTGTACATGCCACTAGATGTCACCTAAGTTAAGTCTAGTGTCAACGTCAACAGTCTGTCCCCATTTGATTTGTATAAATCAATTTATGGGGAGCAACAAACATCATAAATACAATACCGATGTATAATTCACTAGATGTCACCTACGTTATATCTAGTGTCCACGTCAACAGTCTGTCACCTACATCGTGATGAGACTTTAAGGTTTCATAAACTCGGGCTGCCAGCCTACGCTTAGTGACTACCCGGGCCGGGGGTATCAGTAAGCCCATCAGTGCCTTTCTGTCTCTGTCTTTACCTATGCCCGCTCCATTGATGTTGGCAGAGAGGACGGATGACCCAGAATCCCTCTCCAATTTGTTTCACTAGTCGCCAACCATGCCTCCCCTAGTGAAATCGTCGTGCCCTTACATCCTCTCCGGATTCCGTAGGGGCCACGACACCCATGTAGTACTACACGCTGTCCGTAGATAAGGTCACCTCTATTAAATCTCATCGGCCACGGCTAGCCGGAATAACCACCCTAGGATCCGGACTACTCATCCGATCGTCTGCAGACGTCAAGGGTGATAGCCGTGTGGTCAACGGATCCACTGTCCAAGGCGTCGCATGTGGAATCACCTTCCCAGTCCAATAGCCGTCGACGTCTATCAAGATTGGCGCACATCCGCACGATGGGCTGTGGCAACCTCGACTCCATCGGTGCCAAGTCGATGGTAGGGCTCATCCTTGCTAACCATCTCAGGACTATCACGAGGCCGCCTAAACGACACTCGTGCGGGTGAAGATCTCGGGTAAGGACTTGCTCCATATTTCCAGTCTAACTCGACCATGGAGTTTGTACAGTCTCTTACCCTACCAGCTCCCAGTATATAAGCTATGCACAACGTCGGGAGTGGTGCTCCCAGTACCTCCGCTATGCATCAACCTCGGGAGTGGCGCCTAGCGGAACGTCACCGTTTGACCGCCGTCGGAATGCGGCGGTCAACCGGGGCATATGAAAAATGCCCCTTTCTGTGTCTAAGTGGCGATGACGTCCCCAAATGTTCTAACATGTCATTATTTACTATCTATGTCTGCATGGTAGGTGTGCTAGCATAGCATAGAAAAATAATAACATAACATACAACATGCTCGACAAGATATCATGACATATTAAAACTAGCATGGACATCATAGTATATCCTACATGTTAGACAGAATAACTAGACTAACATGCACACAAAACAAATCTTATCAAGCATAACATTTTATTATATTTAAGACATCCAAGAATTTTTCCTAAGAAAACCCCAGCGGGAATTCCCTAGCTTGAATAAATCCTACCATCGGAGAACCAACGCACCTGGGTTAACGATCCGGTCTTCAGAATCAACCCGCGTAACAATGAATCACTCCGTCGAACTACTCGGATCACGTACCCGCGATAATCCTAATTAACACAATTATTTAAAATCAAATTTAATTCCTTTTTCCCTAAAGTAAATCAAATATTAATTTATCAATCTAACCTAATCATTCAAATACTAATTAACCAAATTTCTATTTTACAAATTAAATTAACTTAGTTAAGCTTAGATAAATTCTATCAAATTTATCTATTTAAACCCCTCATCTAGCCCAAGTCACCTAAGGGCCTAAATAACACTCATCAATACTTAATTAGATTAATTAAACATTAATTAGCTATTTTAAATCACCTAATCATACTCATGAAAAGTTAAATTATTTTTATTATTATTTTATTATTTTATTATTATTTTGACTAGTCAACGGTCAACAGTTGACCCGGTCAACGCAGTGGACCCGGTGAACACGGTGGACCCGGTCAACGCGGTGGACCCAATCACTATTCATTTGGCTTAACTTGAGTCTGACCCAAGCCTAGCCAGTTCGGTTCGATCGAGTCAGCTCCAACCCATCTAAATCCGAGTCCGACTCGAGTTCGGTTCAAATTAATTTGGTTCGACTCAGGTTCAATTTAATTGTTTCAGCTCACCTCAACTACACTCAACCCGAACACAAACTTAACTCGAATTCAATCCAACTAACTCCAATCCGATTCAACTCAACCCATTCACTAACTCTACTCAATTAAATCATTAATTTATACTTAACTTAATTTATCATGCTTAATTAATCCACTAATCTTGATTAATTAACACTAAGCATGTTTAAATTAATCTAAGCATTTCAACAACACTAATTTATTCTAAACGTGTTTAATTACGACTAAACATGCTTAAATAAATCGCTAATCGCGATTAGGGAAAAATAAAGCTACCTTAGCCGGAATCACTATTCACCATCGGAAACATTATTCACTCGCCGGAATAGTAACGTCATCGCCGGAACCCTAGCCGCCACCTCGCCGGAGCTCACGAAATCAGCGACAAACTTGACGGCGAGCTCCGCAAGCCTACGCACGTGTGGGAACCGACAACGACCTGCGCAAAATCTGGCCATCAACACCTAAACGGTCCAATTTTTTTTGCGTCGCCGGCGAACTTTAGGGCAAGTTCGCCGGAGGGTGAAATCGCCCAATAACAGAGGGGAAACGGAGCTCCTAACCTTGCGATCGCATGGGGAAGGAGAGGTGGAGGATCCGGTCGGCGAGAGGAGTGGATTCGTAGCTCCACTCGTCGCCGGAGGTGCTGCGGGTCGAACAAGCAACGGCGGCGAAAACGCTGCCTGCTGCGGGGGCGTCGCGGGTCAACGGTAGCTCCTGATGGTGCAGCGGGGGCGAGTGTCTCCAGCCGCAGCGGGGGAGACGTCGCCCGGCGATCTAAGCACGGGACGGCGGTAGACGCAGCCGGCGGATGGCTGCTGACGCGAAGAGGGAAAGATGAAGGGGAATGGGGGTCGCGCGTTGCCTCCTCCGAGCTCTCCTCATCACGATGGAGCTCCCCTGACGGCGGACAGAGGAAGGCAGCAGGCGGATGGCGGATGAAAGGGAAGGGGGCCGCCGGCGCTGCTCTGCAGTGGACGAGGGAGACGAACGCCGGCTGCTCTGCTGCGGTTGGTCGCGAAGCGAAGGAGAAGGGGGTGCTTCGCTAGTGGGAGAGTTCGGAAGCGCGGCGCGAGCAGCAGAAATGCTTCTGCCGAGCTCCCCTTCCTGCGACGAGGAACGATGCTCGGCGATCAACAGACGGCGGACAGCAACTCTCGCGGGAAGGACGGCGGACGGGGACTCTCGCGGCGAGGAAAATGCAGTGGAAGAACGGGAGGCGCGCAATAGGCCCTTCCGTCGAGCTTCCCTCGCCGTGACCAGAAGAAGTGGCCGGCAGAAGGCGGGCAACTGTCGGCGGAGGCCGTGGACGCAGAGGAAGGGTGGCGGACAACGGCGAGATGGGAGAAGACAGGGGAAGAAGAAAAGGGGGTCGCCGAGCTCCCTTTTCCGTCGAGGAGTGGCGCATGGTGGACGACGGGAGCGGGCGGCAGCCGACGGCGAAATGCTGGGCGTCGGCGTCGGCGCTGCTTCGCTGCGATGGAAGAAGGGGCGAGCTCGAGGAAGGGGTCGAGGAAAAGGGCTTCGCGAAGTCGAGGAGGAAGGAGGCGGGCGTCGCGCGGCTCTTCTCGCCTTCGATGCCTCCTTCGAACCGGGTATGAGTCGGTTCAGCTGGACCAGCCGGCTGGCCGGTTCACCTGAACCGAACTCGTTTTTTTTTTTCCCTAAAAATGAGATTTAGAAGATGGGGGTTTACACATAGATGCATCTATCTTTGGTTTGTAGTAATCCTCTTATATCTAACTAATAACATCTTACCAAACCTTCCTTGACCTTGCTAACCAACTTATGATATGATGTATCCTTCATGGCTTGGAACTTGATGCACTCCTTGATATCGCCATGTACTCGAATTATTGTCATGTATACCTGGTGGTTGAGTGCATCTACATTTTGGTTATGCTTCTTGGCTTTGTGCTCCCCTACGAAGTCATACTCCACCAAGAATTCTAGCCATCTCGCTTGCTTAGGAAATAGCTTCTACATTTAGACAAAGGTATAGGCCACATTACCTACATGCCATATCCTCAAGCAATAAACCACCTGAGCATCTCTTTCTCGTGTGTCGAATACCTCTGCTCAGCATCATTATGTTTGTGCATCTTGGCCTATCACGCCTCCAATGGCTCAGTCATAAGCGTCCATCATAACTCGAAAGTTCATTTGAAGTTTGGTAGCTTCAACATGGTCACGCCTCAACTTAAGATGTGTGCAAGCAAGTTGGTCTCGATCTTCCATCGTAGGAGAAATCCATAAGGGGGCGAGTTGTGACTTTCATGAAGGGAAGGTAACCACGATCCAGAAACGCGACCAATGACCTTGCAATTGGTAAACCACTCCTCAATTGGTTATCAACCGTGTCAAATATGACTGACCAATTCACGAAGAACGACACGAACAATTCACGAGAATTGAAAGAGCAACAGCGGAAGGATTACTCAGGATGTATGATCAAAGAAATTGGATTTCAAGTTTATAGCAAAAGTCTTACAATAGCGGTTGCTAAATAAAAATCAAAGTCCCCTTCGATAGGGCATGCTCCAAATATATAGACACAATAATGGACTTTTTTTCCTATTTTATGTCACTAAAATAGGTAAATAAATAAGTCTCATTCTCTTGCAAGCAAAATTAGTGGCCAAATTCTTTATTGGAGCCACAAAATTAGAAAAATAAATACTCCTTGATTTGTTCTTAAATATATATTTCTTGATTTGTTATTTAATAAATATTACTTGATTTGCTCTTGAATAAATATTCCTTGATTTTGCTCTTGAATAAATATTCCTTTATTTGCAATTGAATAAATATTTCTTGATTTGCTAATTATTCCTTCAATTCCTTATGCAACTTCCATATTAGTAATTCCTCCACGTTTTTCCTTCCATGTAGTGACAAGCAAGCAATAATAATTAGACAATATCATTTATTTTGTAATTAAGTAATTAATTTGCCCAAGTAAAGAATTCACCTATTATCTTAAGTGTCGAGCACGAGCTCGTGTCATTAGGCCTTGTATACTAATTGAATATTGCATGCGTGAATCAGTGATATCCTCATCATACTCCCCTTCCTGAAAAGGAGTCGACCTCGACTCCAGTTCATCTTCATCACCCAAGTATGGAGATAAATTAGCAACATCGAATGTATCACTCACTTCATAATCCTTAGGTAATTCCAGCTTATAAGCATTATCATTTATCTTTGTCAAGACCTTGAATGGACCATCACCTCATGGCAATAGTTTGGACTTGTGCTATACTGGAAATCGATCTTTATGCAAATGCAACCAAACCAAATCTCCTTCTTCAAAAGTAACTTTTTTTCTACCTTTGTCTGCATGCTTCTAATATATCTTACGAATCATCTCAGCATGCCTCTTGGCATCAAGATTTTATCTTTCTGAAGGTGGTAGAGGTAGTAGATCAATTGGAGCAACATGAATTGGTAGAACTTTGTAGTAGAATGCACGACATGGTTGTAGGCGAACTTAATGTGTGGTAAGCACTCCTCCCAAGGCTTCAGGTTCTTTTTGAGTATTGCTCATAACATGGTACCAAGCATGCAGTTGATGACCTCAGTTTGTCCATCAGTTTGGGAATGACATGTAGTTGAAAATAGTAGTTTTGTCCTGAGCTTACCCCAAAGCGTCCTCCAAAAGTACTTAAAAATTTTACATCATGATCTGAAACAATTGTCCTCGGCACTCTATGTAGGCGAATAATTTTTCAGAAAAATAAATCAACAAAATGAGTAACATCATCGCTCTTATGACAAAGTATGAAATAAGTCATCTTAGAGAACCTATCAATAACAATAAATATATTATCTCTCCCCTTCTTAGTCCTTGGTAAACCCAACACAAAATCCATAGAAATATCCTCCCAAGTTACTTTCAGAATAGGAAGAGGCGTATATAAACCATGTTGGTTTAAGCGAAACTTAGCTGTTTGAATAGTAGTGCATCTCCCCACGTAACGTTCGACGTCGCGCCTCATCTTTGGCCAATAAAAATATGTGGTCAATATGTCCTTAGTCTTATGTATCCCAAAATGTCCCCATCAAACGACCTCCATGCTCCTACAATAGAAGACAAATAGAACTTGTAAGAACACAGAGCTTGTTAGTTCTAAATAAATAACCATCATTCACTACATATTTATCCCAACATCTCCCTTCTTTACAATTAGTATAAATATTTTTAAAATCCAAGTGAGCAGCATATAATTTTTTTAACCTTTCCAAACCAAGAATTTTACAATCAAGTTGGGACAACAACACGTATCATCTCGACAAAGCATCAGCAACTAGATTATCCTTGCCCTTTTTATATCTCACAACATAGGGAAAAGTTTCAATAAATTCGATCCACTTAGCATATCTACGATTCAACTTACTTTGGCTATCAATATGCTTCAACGATTCATGGTCTGAATTATGATAAATTCTTTTGGCCAGAGATAATGTTGTCATGTTTCTAATACTCTAAACAACGCATATAATTCTTTGTCATATGTTGAGTAGTTTAAGACTAGACCACTAAGTTTATCACTAAAGTAAGCAATGAATTTTCTATCTTGCATAAGAACATCTCCAATTCCAATATCACTAGCATCACATTCTATTCCAAAAGTTTTATTAAAATCAGAAAATTGTAAAAGTGGTGCATTGGTTAACTTATTTTTCAGCGTATTGAAGGCATCTTCTTGTGTTTTTTCCCACTTGAAAGACACGTTCTTTTTTATCAACACATTGAGTGGAACGGCTAGTGGGTTGAAATCCTTTACGAATCGACAAAAAAAACTAGTCAGTCCATAAAAACTCCGCATTTGTGTGACTATTGTGGGTGTTGGCCATGCTTGAAGAGCTTTCACCTTTTCCTCATCTACCTCAATACCCTGTGCAGTCACAACAAAATCAAGAAACATGACTCGATCCGTGCAAAAGGTGCACTTCTCAAGGTTAGCAAACAAGCGCGCCTCTCTCAAAGTAATCAAAACTTGGCGCATATATGCTACATGTTCATCCAAAGACTTGCTATAAATTTATATATCATCAAAGTAAACTACCATAAATTTTTCAATAAAAGCTCTCAATACTTCATTCGTTAAGCGCATGAATGTACTAGGTGCATTAGTAATACCAAATGGCATAACTAACCACTCATATAATCCAAATTTAGTCTTAAAAGTAGTTTCTAGTTCATCACCTAGCTTCATTCGAATTTGATGGTAACCACTATGCAAGTCAATCTTAGAAAAGACGATAGAACCACACAATTCATCAAGCATATCATCTAACTTAGGAATATAATGACAATAACGTACCGTAATATTGTTGATAGCTCGACAATCTATACACATCCACCATGATTCATCTTTTTTTGGCATAAGTAAAATAGGAACAGCGCATGGACTTAAACTTTCATGCGCATACCCTTTATCAAGAAGGTCTTGCACTTAGTGCTGAATTTCTTTTGTCTCCTTGGGATTGGTACGTATGGGGGACGGTTAGGCAGAGATGCCCCCAGAATCAAATCGATTTGATGCTCTATTCCCCACAATCATGACAGCCCTACAGGTATCTCATCTGGAAATACGTCAGCAAACTCCTGCATCAAAGAAAAAATTGAAACGGGCAAAGAAGATGGTAAAGTATTAGTAGAAAAGAGAGCGTCCTTGCATACAAGCACAAAGCATTCTTGGGGATTGGTTTCTAATTCTCGCATCTCACTTCTGGTGGCTAATAGAATCTGTCCCTTAATCAGTATCTTTCTTTTCTTCTCATATTTTTCTTTATTTTTTCTCAAGTTGGACCGATGACTCTCACTTCCCATTTTGTGGATGTCACTCACTTTCTTTTTTTTTCTCTCACATTCAGCCCTATCTAAATCGTCTTTGGGAACTTCTTCCGATGATATTGGAACCAGCAGGACTTTCTTATCTTTGTGCATAAAGGAGTACTTATTGGAACACCCATAATTTGTAGCATCCTTATCATATTGTCATAGTCTTCCAAGTAGTAATGCATAAGCTTGCATTGACACCATGTCACAATCCACAAAGTCAGAATAGGTACCAACAGAAAAATGTACACGTACCATCATTGTTACCTTCAACTTGCCACAAGCATTGAGTCATTGAATGTAGTATGGTTGTGGGTGTAATTGTGTAGTTAAGCTAAGCTTTCCAACCATCTCTGAACTTGCAATGTTGTTGCAGCTTCCACCATCAATTATGATCTTACACAAATTCTCCTTGATCACAAATTTTGATTGGAATAAATTGTGGTGCTACCCATTTTCTGCCTTCCCTATCTGGGAGCTAAGAACACGATGAACAATGAGACTTACAAGACTTATATCAAAGGTGATCTCTTCTGCTAGAATGACCAACACTCTTCTGTTGTTGATTGGCATCCCTCTAAGACAAGGAAGAACTTGCCTCCTCCTTTGAACTTGTCTCTCATTTTTTCATGCATAATGAAATAGTTGACCCAAAGAGTTATAGTTCTAAAAATCAAGTATATCTTGTATCTCTCCATTCAATCCTCCTAAGAATCTAGTCATCTTTGCATTATCATCTTCTTGCACATTAGCACGTAGCATGACCACCCGCAACTCTTATTAGTAATCTTCCATAGATTTAATTCTTTAATTCATTATTTGAAATTTCTTAAGTAATTCTCTCTCAAAATATGAGGGCATGAACCTGGACCTAATCAAGCACTTCAAATCATCCCAAGTATGAGGATCTCCATTTCTTTGTCCAATTTAACTGCACCAAATAGAAGCATAACTAATAAATTCAGTAGTGGCTGCACGTACTGTCACGCCCCAAACCAATCTTTGGGCTCGTGGCAACCGCCAGATAAACTGCACTTCCATATTACAACTTACACAAGGTAAAAAATGTATCACAAAGCACTATAAATTTTATTAATTAAACAAAATGGAAGCAAATACATTTTATATTTTAACCATCACTACTAATTTAAATGTCTATCTAGATTACTAATTTGATATTGTTCACCAAGCTAGGTTCTCCCTCGCTCCTGGCCAAGATCAATCTGTAACCTGCACAGTGGGGGAAAATTGTTCACACCTGAGTCGCGAGATTCAGTGAGGCTACAGAGAGAGCACTCTAATGATGGGTAAAATGTATTATACAACCCACGAGAAATATATTCACTAGGATCACATACTTACATCAACGTGTCAAAAATATATGACAAGACAATAAATGTAGAATAACATGATCATAATTCTAACAAGATATATCACAAGATATCAGAAATTTATTCATAACAGGGTACACAAAATTAAAGATGTCATATCACTTTAATGTGTATATCATTATCATTCCATTCCACACCTAAGGCAGCCAGTCTATGTTCAAGATAAATCTCTCGTCAGAGATTACCCCAAATCCATCAGTGTCAACTCTAGGTCCCTGTCCTATACGCCTATACACTGATATTGGCAGAAGGAGCTGGTGATCACGGCACTCCTTCTAATATAAATACAAGTACCATACAACGTTGTAATTCTACACCATGGCAGGATCACCATAACAAAATACAAAATTATATCTATCTCCAGCCTGGCAAGTTGAGATCCACTGCATACGATACCAATGAACCTGGACTGCTCAGGGACCCACATCAGTTGAGCATGCCAATGTCATCAGGTTCCCTAGCCTCGGTAGTGCATGGGACGGTACTGTTCCTAGCACACCCTCTACCTTGTGTAACACAATTAAGTTGATTTTGCACCGAAGTGAGATCTCAGCTACACCAAGGTATTAGTGACTTAGGTCAACCGAACTTGCATCTCTACCTTACTAGCACATGGCTCCTCACCACATGTTGGCACATACCAGTCTAAGAACTACACATCTTCTCCTAAGTTATCATAACCTTAAGATGTCTAGGGTTTTTATTCATATAATAATTTAGATCACTCTAGGTGTCATTATCACATGTACCTAAAGTGTCTCAGTTTCTATCTCATGTCAACATATTTCATGTTCTTACTAGGTATTTATACAACTCTAGCAACATAAACATATTCAATCATCAATATAATATGAGCACGATTATCAATAACATGCAAATAACAGCAGCATACATCTGCTAGCATGATTCAAGTTTCAACTCACATCAATAACATGCATACATTAGCATCTTACAGGAACTAGCATGGTATACTTTCAAGCTCACAATAACTCACATACTAAATAAGTATATAACGAAGTAGATATATCACTTATCAGGATGTACAACAATTAAAGACGACCCTTAGGACTCAGCATCTGTAGTAGGCCAAATAATTTGAAATCATAAACCCTCACCTGAGTCTCAAGACAGATCTTTAAACAAGAATCACAGCTTGGCCGTGATTCTTAAAGCAAGTAAGGAAGGTATCAATAACCCAAGCAAGCAAAGCAATTCCTCTCTACTTCGACACAAATGACAGCTTGACTGTGATTTGTCAAGCAACAACACAACAACATAATCTCCTAAAATAAATTAAATACAAGCAAACAAGCATGCGTAAATAACACAACTCAAACAATCCCCTTAACAACCCCCCACTACTCACAACCACACACCACATTTTATTCAACTACTTTTAAATTAATTAAACTATTTAACACTTTAAATAAACACAACTACCACTACCATACTTCAACCAACCATAGCCACACCTATGTTTACATTCAAATTATACCACCTTAATTAATCTAAAAATAATTTCTAATAATTATGTAAAAATTCAATTACCACAAATAAATATATTAAATCACAATTTCTTCAACTTCATTAATTAGAAAATCTAACTACCCAATTTTATCACACATAAAATTTATAAATTCTATAAAAATTCTAATTAAATTATTTTAACTCTTTTTAACATAAATCAAACATAATGACACATATTAAAATATTCTTTCATGCAAATATCATCCAAATAATTTATTGAACACTTAAATAAACTTGAACCATCACAATTAAATCAAAACACTACTTTGAAAATTTTTTGATTAAATCACAGAAATTATATTTAAGCATAAACTAGCATCACAGATAAATTTAGATTTTTCTGATATAAATAATGCGCTCAAACTCCTGAACCCAACCTAGAATAATTTGAAAACTGGACCTAAGTCTTGATAAAAATTCTAAATAAATTTTCAAAAGTTTAAATCTTACCAACAAGGTCCTAGGAATGTCGAACCGCAACGAACCCGTCAAAAAACCATCAAAAACTGGCTAAACCCAATTTGAACCACAACCTAAACCGGCCCAGACTGAACCGGACTAACCGAACCAGGTCAAACCGGACCGCCACACGTGCGTCGCACGTGTGGTCCGATTCCTCTTCCTCGTCGATGCCACCGCGACACCAGCGTCGAATGGCCGCCGATTTCGGCTTCCTCCGCCACTGCAGCCTCGCCGGAACTACACCCTGGACTCGGCCACACCTTCCTCGACCCTCCAACCAGCTTCCCTTGTCGCCGGCAGAGCCAGAAAGCTCGCCAACCTCGCCGACGCTCGCTGGTCCCTTACCGCGGGTGAAGCCACCGCTCCCAGTCGCCTCCTCAACTTCCCCCACTGCGTGCACCGCTCGATATCGACTCTTGCAGAGTTGAATCGTGTGCAGAGAGCGCACTGCAAAGGAAGGACCGACAATCGTGCTCCTCGCCGGCAGATTTGGTAGAAATAGGGCGTTTCCCTATTCACCTCGTTCCCAGCCGATCTCCGCTCGTCAGTGTCGCGACCACTCCCCGCCGACCTAGCAGATGACACCTCCCACTAGCTCGCACACTCTCCGTCAAAATCGCCGGCCACCGGAGCAATTTGGAGCTCCGCCGTCGCTTTCTTCCTCCAACCCTCGATTTCTCTATTTCGAAGGTTAAATACCTTCTGTCAATGAGTCGATCACTCGGTGACAGACTCGGCCGTGTCGACCCACCTGACTCACTGCACGTGATGGTTTTCTTTTCTTTTTTTTTTTTATTTTTTTTTAAAAAATTTAAATTTAAGTTAAAAAATCCTTTATTATTAAATAAAAATTCTAAAATAAATTTAATTTTTTTTATTTTCATTATTATCTTATCTATTCCCATTTTTATTTATTAATTATTTTTTTATTAGTTTAATGTTAAAATAATATTACTTTTTTTAATAAAAAAATTTATTTAGAAAACAGGGTTTACACGTACCCTATGCTCTTATGGGTAATGATGACAACTGAACTTTTGCTCAACTAATAATTCCCAATTAAGATATACTTCTAGATTAAATTTTCCATCAAAACTAAGAATAGTGACTTTAATTTTACCTAAGACATCATTTCTTCTTTCTTCATTACAGTAACGTGCATGACCTCCATCACCTTCCAATACTTGATGATACAATTCCAAAGTAACTTAATCATCAGCCACATAATTATCATTTAACTCTTCATCGGCAACCTCTTGAAATGCAGTGTTCAAATTTACTGTCACGCCCCGACCCGCAGGACGACACGTGGCAACCGCCGTATGAGCCCGACAAGCCCATACAAGGCATAAATACAAATACGAAACTACATACACCCACATTTTCAAATAACATCTTAAGTACAGTCCCGATATCTCCTAATACAAATCTAAGACCGGCATACGAAAACTCATAACAGCAGTCGTATACCTCCCGCGACGAACCCTCCGTTATCGATCTCGTCTCGTGCATCGACACCTGCACACACATTGAACGCGGTGTGCTCAGCCTTGCGGCCTAATGCGAAATTACGGCTCTACCGAATAAGGAAATCAAAGGCTAGGAGGAGTATTCTAGGATGTCTTTGGTAATTAAACATCATCTTTCATGCCATTTCGTTTTAAACAATTCGTATAAAAACAGACAGCATAAACAAACAATTAAATAAACAATTAAATGTGTACATGTCACTAGATGTCACCCTAGTCATGTCTAGTGTCCATATTAGTAGTATGTCACCTCATCATAGTGAGACTTTTTAGGTTTCATAAACTCGGGCTGCCAGCCTGTGCTTAATGACTACCCTAGCTAAGAGTATCAGTAAGCCCATCAGTGCCTTTCTGTCTCTGTCTCTACCTATGCCCGCTGCACTGATGTTGGCAGAGAGGACGGATGACCCAGAGTCCCTCTCCTGTTGTTTCACTAGTCGCCAACCATGCCTCCCCTAGCGAAACCGTCGTGCCCTTACATCCTCCCCGGATACCGTAGGGGTCACGACACCCATGTAGTACTACACACTGCCCGCAGACAGGGTCACCTCTCTTAAATATCATCGGCCACGGCTAGCCGGAATAACCACCCTAGGATCCGGACTACTCATCCGATCGTCTGCAGACGTCAAGGGTGATAGCCGTGCGGTCTACGGATCCACTGTCCAAGGCGTCGCATGTGGAATCACCTTTCCAGTCCAATAGCCGTCAACGTCTATCGAGATTGGCGCACATCCACACGATGGGATGTGGCCCTCGACTTCGTCGGTGCCAAGTCCATGGTAGGGTTCATCCTAGCTAACCATCTCAGGACTATCACGAGGCCGCCTACAACGACACTCGCGCGGGTGAAGGTTTCGGGTAAGGACTTGCTCCATATTTCCAGTCTAACATGACCATGGAGTGTGTACAGTCCCTTACCCTACCAGCTCCCAGTATATGAGCTACGCATAACGTCAGGAGTGGTGCTCCCAGTGCTCCGCTATGCATCAACCTCGGGAGTGGCGCCTAACGGAAACGTCACCGTTTGACCACCGTCGGGTCGCGGCGGTCAACCGGGGCATATGGAAAAAGGCCCCTTTTTCTCTAAGTGGCGGTGACGTCGCCAAGGATCTAACATGTCGCATATATTATCTATGTCCGCATGGTAGTTATCTAGCATATCGCACCGAAGCAATTTAGCATGCACGACAAGATTATAAAGCATGTTAGATACCTAGCAGATCAAACATGTTAGATAAGATAACTATGCTAGCATGCATACAATTTAAATCTTATCAAACATTATGGTTTATCATATTGAAGACATCCAAGAATTTTTCCTAAGAAAACCCCAGCGGGTATTCCCTAGCGTGAATAAATCCTACCAACGGAGAACCAACGCACCTGGGATAGCGATCTGCTTCTGGGAAACAAGTCGCGCGGAGAATATCACCCGCCGAGCTTCTCGGATCGCGTACCCAAAATAATCCTATTTAATAAGATTTATTTAAAATAGATTTAATTTATTTCCCTTAAGATAAATAAATTAAAATCTATCAATTAAATAATTATTTCATTAAATTAATCCTATGCATGTTTAGGATTAATCTCACCTAATGAATTATGAATTTATCATATTTTTGCATTTTTATCTAATAACTTCAATGAATTTTTATTCAATTTCTACTCATCAAACTCACCCATAACTTGGCCCAAGTCATCCAGGAGCCCAAGTAGAACCCATAGAAATTTTTATTATTTTTTTGATTTTTTTAATATTTTAATATTATTTTATTATTTTAATATTATTTTATTATTTTAATATTATTTTAATATTTTATATTTTTCTGACCCGGTCAACGGTCAACGTTGACTGGTCAACGGTCAACGTTGACTGGTCAACGCTGACTGGGTCAGCAGTGGGCCCGGTCAACGCTGACTGGGTCAGCTGTTGACTGGTCAACGCTGACTGGGTCAGCTGTTGACTGGTCAACGCTGACTGGGTCAGCGGTTGACTCGGTCAACGCTGACTGGGTCGGCGGTGGGCCCGGTCAATGCTGACTGGGTCAGCTGTTGACTCGGTCAACGGTTCGAGTTACTGTTCACCCGGTTCGGTTCGGTTCGGTTCGATTTGGTTCGGTTCGGGTCCGGTTCAGCTAAATTAAATTCAATCTAATTTGACTCGAGCTCGAACCAGGTTCAACCTATTTGATTCGGCTCACCCAACCCAACTTGACTCGAACCCAAACTTAACTCAAACCCAACCGATTTAACCCACTTGATTCGACCCAACCGTTTCATTAAAGAATTAATTTCTTATACACTAAGCTTAGTTAATTAACGCTAATCATGCTTTTAATTAAACTAAGCATACAATAACATAATTTCTCACTAATTATATTTTATTTACACTAAGCACACTTAATTAGCGCTAATCGCGATTAAGCCCTAATTAAGCACCTTCGCCGGAAAACTCTGCGCCGCCGGAAAACTCAGCGCCGCCGCCGGAACCCTAACCGCCACCTCGCCGGAACTCGCGAAAATGAAGGCGAAACGGCCGGCGAGCTTCGTTGCTCCTCGCTCGATGCGGAGACTACGCCGATCTGCGAGAAGGACGTCCATCAGCGCCTATACGGCGATCTTTCCGGCGTCGTCTCCGGCGAACTCACGGCGTCTCCACCGGAGGGTGAAAACCACCCCTTTTCATGGGGAAAACGCGGCTGCTCACCTCGCGGACGTCCGGAGAAGGTAGGAGCGGGGTTTGCGGCCGGCGAAGCGACTGGATCGCGATTTGCAGCCGCCGCCGGTAGGGTTCGATCGCTCGAACAGAGGCGGCGAGCTCAGCCGCCCGCCGAGGGGTCTTCGAACTCCTCGAAGGCCCGTGGAGACGCGGAGACGGCCGACGTCTCCAACCGCGGCGGAGAAGACGTCCGCCGGGGGGGTTGCGACTGCTGGGCGGCGATCGATCGGCAGCAGCTCCTCTGCTGCGGTGGTCGCGCGAACGGGAGGGGAAAAGAAGGCGTCGCCGAGTCGCCCTCTCCGCCGGGAGTAGCTCGCTGGGGGTGGACGAGGGCAGACGGTCGTCGACGGCGACGTGCAGCGGTCGACGGCGGAAGGCGGAGCGTCGACGCTGCTCGGTGCGGGAGAAGGCGAAGCGACGTTGCTTCGTCGCGTGCTCGAGGCGACGGCTCGAGTGGGAAGGGCGTTTGCTCTTCTCGCTCGCCCCGTCTCGCTTCCTCGCCCGGTCCAAGCCGGTTCAGCTGGACCGGCCGGCTCTCCGGCCGGTTCACCTGAACCGGTCCATTTTTTTTTTTTTTTTTTTTTTTTTTTTTTTTGATGGGGGTTTACATTTACTCTTGGTTGGAATGGAACGGTGGCAACGATATTATTATTAACTTCAACTCATCCTCGAGGAACTCAAGGTGGTGGATGTCATCGTGGAGGAGTTCGCTCCACTTGTCCAAGTCGCATTTCAATTCCACTAAGATGATTCTCCAACCTATTCAGGCGTACAAGTACTTGGTCGGAAAGTATCTGCTCGAAGGTGTCTGTAAAATGAGCCATCAAAGCTTTAGAACACAGAGATAATGAAATTGTCGATGGTTGGAGCACATCTTCCCTATCATCAGAAATATCACGAGGACTCCTCGATCCTGTAGTGAAGACAAGAAAAGAAATTCTACCAGGCTACTAAAATATTTGTAGAATACTCTCAACCCTCACAAACCTTACCACCCGAAGCTCTTACTTTACTAAAAAATTTCTTACATGTTTACTGATTCATGATAACTTTCAACAGGGAGTGGATAAAGCGATTGCAAAGTGTTATAACACACTGATCAAGGCTAATTTTATGGAGTTCTAGGTAGGGATATATTTGTAGCAAAGAGTAGCAATTAATAATTTTAAAAATTACAAATTGAATAAAACGTTCGCGCAAGTACTAATCTTAGTTGCAGATTTGTATAATATGCTCAAACTCAAACAAGCAAGATGTAACAAGTAAGAATAAGTATAAGGATAAATATAATCAATTTAACTAAACCAATTTTTTTAAGCTCTTGACAACCCTTCTCTCACTTTTTTTTAAAAAAAAAATTTAAATTCAGTCGAGCACTTCCTCTCTCTTTTTTTTTATTATATTTCAGCTGATTTTTTTTCCTTCGATCAAACACTCTCCTTTTTTCTCTTTTTATAACCAGAATGATAAAATAAGTAAATCAAAGGATTTAGGTTAAGGCTAGCAACTAGACACAACTATTAAGAATGAAAATTCAATAAAGCAAACTAAAATTAGGAGATCAAAAAAAAGAATGAAATAAAAATTAGAAACACAAGAACGATAGGCACGTAATAGAAGTTCAAAAATAAGAATGAGAGGTTTTTTTTTTTTTTGATGTAGGTAAAATAAAAGATAATCTACTAAAGAATAGATGAATTCCTACCGGCAACGAAGGCTCTGATACCACCTGATATGCACACACCTCGACTTAAGATACATGCAAATAAGTTGGTCCTGATCTTCCATGGTAGGAGAAATCTTTAAGGCGGCGAGTTTTGACTTTCATGAAGGGGAGACTAACCATGATTCAGGAACACGACTAGCAACCTCACAATCACTAAACCACTCCTCAATTAGTTATCAACCGTATTAAATACGACTGATCTATTTATGAAGAACGACACGAACAATTCATGAGAACTAAAAGAGCAACAGTTGAAGGATCACTCAAGATGTATGATCAAAAAAATTGGACTTCAAGTTTGGAGCAAAAGCCTTATAGTAGCGGTGGCTAAACAAAAATCAAAGTCTATTACGAGATGCGAAGATGAGTCAACTTCTTGGAGAATTTGAGAAACTGCAGATGTCTAATACTGAGATAATTGATGAGTATGTCAATCGACTCTCCTCCATTGTCACAGAGATGAGGAATATCGGGCAGAAAGTAAAGGAGCAGAGAATAATGGAAAAACTATTACGTTCCATTCCTTCAAAGTTCGATCCCATTGCCTGTAATCTACATAATACAAAAGTGACTATATCTGGTACTGTGTATCTGGATATTTTTGTTCAGAAATATTAGTTGAAACTGATTTCTGGTACGAAGTTGAATTATGATGTAGAATAAGATGATACTTAGCCGTATCTAAGAAACTAAAATTATGATGCAAAATGAAAGTTGACTGAAACTGCAGAAAACATCAAGTTACAGGTTGATGATGTGTATATGATGATAATATTATGACAAAGTTCAAATAGATTGATTGTTGATACGAAGTAAGCTTTACTCAAGCATTGATTGTTGATACGAAGTAAGCTTTGAGTAGAAAGGACCGCATCCAAGTTTACAGATATAGAAATATTACAGTTGTACCTAAGCTGCTATGCACACTGGATATGAGCTGCAGAAGCAACGAATAAAATAAGAGATGTCAACAATATTTGCAGCTTTATAAGGATATCAACATGCACATCAACATATATTAGAGGTGCCAAGAAACTATAGTATCCAGAAATTAAAGGGGAAATAAAAAGGAGTAAAGAAGCAAAGTTATTACAGAATCTACCGATAGTTGAAATGTAAGCTGCAGATGCAGAAATATTGCTAGTTGCATTGACTGAATAAGACCGCAGAAATAGACCAAATATATATAATGATACTGATGAAAATACAGGAATCTGAGCTTCAGAAACACTAAGTAAGGAATTGAGCTAAGTAAGTGGGAACTATAGAAATAAAAAGGAGTGAAGAAATATGCTAACCATGGATAGAATTTGACTAATGGCATTTGACAAAGAAAGTAGCTTCACAAAAAAGAACTGTAAACTGTAGAAAATGACTGAGGAAATAACTGTAAAGAAAACTTCATAAATATTTGACAGAATCTGCATTCAGAGGTCATTAAGAAAAATTGCAAAAAACAAATAAAAGAAAACTCCTTGAATAATAAGTTGGTCATATCTATAGGAAATATGAAATAAGCGAAAGCTGCTCAAAGCTCGGAAAAGATACTGATAGATAAATGAAAACAGCAGGAAACAGTATTATTAAATGCATTGAATGCTGGTATAAAGTAAGCTGCTCCAAGCTCAACAAAGATTTAAAAACTGAGTGAACTGATTGAAAGAGTGTTGAAAGCTTTATGTATGTAATGATGCAAGAGTGCAAGTGGACTGTTGATGACAGCTACACCAACTGCATTGATGCACCGAAATATGAAATGAAGGAAAACTATAAAAGAATTTGCATTTAGGAAGTCGATCAACATGACTACAGATATATCCGAAATGAAATATCAAAAGTTAAAGAAGCTGAGAAATATAAGATGAAGCAAGCGATAAAGCTAAACTGCAAAAATGAAACTATGAAAATATAATATATGAGCATTTAAGCTGCAGAAATATAACCAGAAAAATGAAGAAGGTTGTAGTATGTGCAATTAGAAATGTCATGCAATATACGCAAGCTAAATATGTGAAATAGAGCTGCGGATAGGGTGTAGAGCTGTAGAGAGAGTATATGTAGAAGCTACAAATACTGCACATAGAGCTACAAGTGTTGGGAGTTGACACGAATATTATAATTAATGATGATCAAAATACTATTTTGCAACCCAAAAATTATAATGATAACTCAAATGATCAACATATGATGAGGGGATTTTTTTTAATAATTAAATCAAGTGAGAATAGGGTCATAGATAATTTCAAATCATTTGATACAGATCAATCTATAATAAGAGATTCGAGAAAGAGTTAGGTTCAAACAAAATTAACTTGTACGTAAGCTAACTTGAAATATCGATAGATTTTTCTTTGAGCTCAGTGGTCTTACATAGATTAATTTGATATAAATTCTATGATCCAGATCTCATATGGACATTCAATATCAGTAGTTCCCAATATCTAAGAAATAATTAAGGTAATGATTTGCACGAAAAATTTTCATGATGAAAATAAAGATGTGGCATTTGTGTATGATATGGGATAATTTACTTAGTTTTCTATATATCCAAATTTGTCATAAATTGAACCTAAGATTCAAGATTTCAAACTTTTTTGAAAATCATGTATACTGACGATAGTCAGTATATTCATATCGAGGTTTCGTAATCTGATAAGATAACTATAATCCGCAACATAAGCAAAAGTTAAATGAGAAATCTAATTAACTGCATACTTAAGGGTCATATAGTAGCATACATGCTAACTCACGTAGGAGAGTCAACAAAATGATATGACAATTTACTAGATGTTTAGCTAGATTATAACACATGAACCGATAATAAGATTTATAATTCATCCATAATTTAACAATCCTAATAAACTATCTAATACCTCAGTTATCTAGCATGAGGGTACGGACGTGAGAGTGCATCTAGTGCTTCCATGTCTAAGAGTCAAACTCAGGAGCAAGTGCTCGAATCTGAGCGGATGTAGTAGTTACAGAAGAACCTAATAATATTGGAAAGTCTGAACAAGTAGGGGTGGAATGATCTGTCGATGGATGGGCTAGCCCAGCTGACCTTCGCTATGCACAATAAGATCGGATATGACCTCACTGGCCGCAATGATAGCAAGCAATCCTCCTACATGAGCTGCGGTGTATCTTGCAACAGAATTAACATGAAGGAGGGGGTTCGAGGACGTAACCTCTGAGCTAACAGCACAGGCAGCTGTCGGAGACGACTAAGCGCAGCATGACTTGTCACCCCATGAGTGGCCAACTCCACCGATGAGAAGGAACCAACATACTGAGTTGATGGGTCTACCCCCTATCGACGATTGTAAAAACAACAATCAAAGACTCGCACAAACTCAGTCCACATGATAATTGTGGTAGACCGAGTCTCTAGTTCCACCCACCAAAAACTAGCATCTTCCATAAGCAGATGAATAACCACTCTTAACTTATCCATATCTGAAAGACCCATCTCAGTCGTAGCCCAGTAAATATTATTGATCCACATACGAGCCTTCTGCGGGTCCAAGGCTCTATCAAATGAATCACATCCATGATGCCTGGCATCCTGCAGCTATAGTGCCAACTACTAGTCAGACACTCGTGCCATCATGGAATCTGGAACAGGCATTGGCCCTTGAGGATATGGGTCCCTAGACGGGCTACCCCGTTCTCGATGAGGTGGAAACTTGGCCATATATATGGACAAAAGTTTAATAAATTTCAATTAGTTTAGGATAAGGACAACTACTCGTTTAAGATGTTTTACTTTAATGAAGCGTGCTCGTATCTCCTAATTAATACTACAGCATCAATATACCTCAACATATATGTACTTCTCTGCTAAGGGATAATATCATATTTAAGTCCTAGCTAAATGACCGTACCACTTACTAACTCTCTCACTATCTTAATTATATCGAGATTGATTTTCTTGACTCTTAAGAGTCTAAGCCTGAAGCTTGAATATCACTCTAATCCTAAGGTGTTTCCAACCTAGGTTTTGATACCACTTTAGTGGTCCGATTTTTAAACATAGGCTCTGATACTACTTTAGTTGTCACGCCCCGATCCACCTATCGGGCACAGCCCGCAGACCCATGTAAGGCATAACAAGATCCAATCTCTGCAACACAAGTAGCTGATCAAGTCAATATCAACATAATACAATCATCTACTATAATCCCAATATAAGTCAACTACACACTACGCTCCATAATGAAAAAAGAAAATCTAAACGAGGATGATTGCCAACTTCCGACAGTAAAATCCTCGTCCACCATCTGGATCGTCGTTGCTGCACCTGCACACACATTGAACGTAGTGTGCTCAGCCTTCAAGGATATCTTAGTTAGATTAGTTACCACATAACAAGCTTTTTAGTATTTTACATGTATCATCTGACTATGTCATATGTCAACCTAGGTTGTAGGTAGATGTATGTCTCTAAATATCACCTAGGTTGTATATCATGTCGGTGTCACTAGTGTAAATCATATATAATATTTTTATTTTCATATCACATGCTCGGGCTGCCAGCCTATGCTTAAGGAATGCCCTAGTTTGGGACTACCCTAAGCCTATCAGTGTCATTACAGTCTATGTCTCTACCTATACCCGCTGCACTGATGCTGGCGGAGAGGATGGGTTATATTCATTAGTCGCTGACCATGCCTCCCCTAGTGAAACCGTTGTGCCCATACATCCTCCCTGGATCTATAGGGGCAATAATACCTGTGTAGTATTACACACTGTCCACAGACAGGGTCACCATTACAATAGTCTCATCGACCACGGCTAGCCGAAATAACAACCCTAGGATCCTGACTACTCATCAGATCGTCTGCAGAATGTTAAGGATGCTAGTCATGCGGTCTACGAATCCACTGTCCAAGGCTTAAGGGAATCACCTCTCCAATTCAAAAGAGGTCTACGTTGGCCAAATTAAATGTTACATCCTCACAATGGGTTGTGGTAACTTGGCCATGCACCTACTAAATCATTGGGAAGGTTCATCCCCACTAGCCATCTTAGGACTATCACGGCGATGTACAATCATCACACGTACCGATAACGGTATCTGGGTATGGACCCACTCTATTCATGAGAAGTTAATCCGGTCTAACCCTCAGCTCACTCCCAGTATCTAAGTTATCTATAATCTGTAGCCCCGGGAGGTACTGGTGGATGAACATCACTAACCGAATACTAATGATTCACGATGTCATTTAGGGTGCATTAATAACACCCTCTGTTTAGAATTAAGTGATGTTCTTAAATGGTACTAGTATCATGTCACCTATATCTCTATACTAGAGTGTCCGATGTAAATCATGATACCACTTTCTATGTTTGCTTAATTTTTTATCATTTTCTATATGATATTGTTTTGCATTCAATATTACAGCATAATTAACTAGCATACAGTAAAATTAGCATATCATGCCAAGTAAGAAAACAGTAATAAACATACATGCTGTCACGCCCCAACCCACCTGTCGGACACGTGGCAACCACCGTATGCCCAAAGGACCCATACAAGGCATTTGGTAATGAATATTGTCCATACACATAATCAACACAGCAGAATATACAATTAAATCTCTTATACAACCCTACTAAACACAGTCCCGATATACCTACTACAATTCTACAATAACGTTATCAATAAATAAAACTAACTCCAACGATATCCCTTATCTTCATCAAATATCCTGGTCGATCATCCAACGACCTGCACACACATTAAACGTGGTGTGCTCAGCCTTGCGGCCTAGTGCGAAATTACGGCTCGAAATCATAGCAAGGAAGTCAAAAACTAGGAGTACTTTAGGATGCCTTTTTTTTGTTAATCATCATTTTTATTTTGATATGTGTAGTTCATGACATAAAAAGAAGCATAGCAGTGTAACAAATACAAATATACATGTCACTAGATGTCACCTAAGTTGTATCTAGTGTCTATGTTATCAATATATGTTCTCTATATTGTAATATGACTTTAAGTCTTAAGACTCGGGCTGCCAGCCTATGCTTAATGAATACCCAGGCCAAGGGCATCCATAAGCCCATCAGTGTCTTTCTGTCTCTGTCTCTACCTATGCCCGCTGCATTGATGTTGGAGGAGAGGACGGGTAACCCTTGATCACTCTCCACTGTCTCGCTAGTCGCCCTCAATGCCTCCCCTAGCGAAACTGTCGTGCCCTTACATCCTCCCCGGACTCCGTAGGAGCAACGGGGACTCGTGTAGTACTACAACACTACCCGAAGATAGGGTCACCATCAACGAAGACTAATCGGCCACGGCTAACCGATAAAAATAACAACCCTAGGATCCGGACTACTCATCCAACTGTCTGCAGAACGTCATGGATGATAGTCGCGTGGTCTACGGATCCACTGTCCAAGGCGTCGCATAGGGAATCACCTTCCCAGTCCAATAGCAGTCGACGCTGATCGGGATAAACACACATCCGCACAATGGGCTATTTCAACCCCGTCTCCATCGGTGTCAAGTCTATGGTAGGAATCGTCCTTGCTAGCCATCTCAGGACTATCACGGTACCGCCTAAACGACACTCGTGCGGGTATCGGTATCTGGGTACCCACTCCATTTTTGGTCTATCTTCACCTAGGAGTTAATCTGGTCTAACCCTCAGCTCACTCCCAGTATCTAAGTTATCTATGATCTGTAGCCTCGGGAGGTGTTGGCGTGTGAACATCACTAACCGAATGCTAATGGTTCGTGATGTTATTTAGGGTGCATTAATAACACCTTTAGTTTAAAATTTAGTGATGTTCTTACATTGTACTAGTATCATGTCACCTATGTCTCTATACTAAAGTGTCCGGTGTAAATCATAATAATATGTTCTATGTTTGCTTATTTTTATTATGTTCCGCATGATATTATTTTGTATTCAGCATTTTAACATAATTAACTAGCATGCGGTAAAAATAATATATCATGCCAAGTAAAGAGGAAAAATAAGCATACATAGCATATTAACATACTAAATAAAATATAATGACCTAGCATGTATTTTTCTTGATAGTTTTAGAAGCATGATATTTATTTAGTTAGCAAGCATAATATTATCAAGCATTATATTTTATCAAATTTAAGGCATTCAAGAATTTCCTAAGAAAACCTCAGCAGGAATTCCCTAGCTTGAATAAATCCAAACTTCGATGAACAAATGCATCTGGGTTAGCAATCCGCTCTTCAGAACCAACCCGCGTAGCAATGAATCACTCTGACGAACTACTCGGATCGCGTATCCACGATAGTCCTAATTAACACAATTATTTAAAATAAAATTTATTTTATTTTTCCCTAAAATAAGAAAAATAGAAAATTATCAATTTAACTTATACAATTATCCTAATTAATTATTGCTTAATAAGCCTATATATAAATTTACGAGTCTATATTTAATTTAAGGGGGCATACTTACTTAATAAACCCATGTTTACTCATTGGACCCATATCTACATTTTTAGCCCAATTAATTTATCGATAAATTAATTAAAGTAATTACTACATTTAATTAATCCAAACTAAGCATATAAGTTGATAATTAATTCTATCTAATCCTCCAATTATTAATTAATCAAATTTTAAATTTTACTAATCAAACTAACTACAATGTTAAATTAATTTAATTAACTTAAATAAATTCTATCAAACTTATACCCATTTAAATCCATGATCTAGCCCAAGTTACTCAAGGGCCCAATTAAAACCGATCAGTAATTTTTAAATCTATTTACTCCTAATTATCTATTTTAAACACCTAACCATCCCCTAATCCAACTTAGTCTCAATTCTTACCCATTAAAAATTAAATTTGATTTTTTTTATTTTATTTTTTCAATATTAACCTGGTCAATGGTCAACGTTTGACTCGGTCAACACTGACTGCGGTCAACGCTAACCGGTCAACTATTGACCCGATCAACGCTGACGGTCAACATTTGACCCAAGCCCCAAATTGGTTCGGTTCAATTTAATTTGGTTCGACTCAGGTTCGGTTCAATTTAATTTGGTTCGACTCGGATCCGGTCCAATTTAATTGGATCCAGTCCAATTGATTCGATCCAGCCAATCCAATCTAACTCAATCAGACTCGAGCCCGAACCAAATCTAATTAACTGGTTTGGCTCGAACCCAACTTAGTTAACTGATTCAGCCTAACTCCAATTAAACTCAACCTTAATTCAAGTCCGGCCCAGACTCAACTCAACTAAACTAATTGGTTCAGCTCAACCAATTACTTAACCCATTAATTAATCCACTTAATTACCTCATTAACTAAACTTAGATTAATTAACCAAATATTAATCAAGCTTAATTAATCCACTAATCGCGATTAAGGAGTGAAATGAGTTCTACCTTAACCGAACCCTTCTCCTCGTCGGAAACCTAGTCGCCGGTGCCGGAACCCTAGCCGCCACCTCGCCAGAGTTCGCAAAATCGACGGCCGGCCAGACGACGAGCTTCGAAACCTTCGCACGCGGAGAGATCAACGATTGCCTGCGAAAAATCCGGCCATCAACGCTAAAATGCAACTCTCGATGGACGTCGCCGGTGAACTCTTAGGTGAGTTCCCCGGAGGGCGAAACCGCCCGTTTATAGAGGGGAAACGGAGTTACTTACCTCGCGAACACGTGGGGAAGAAGAGGAGGAGGTCTCGGTCGGCGAGGCGAGTGGATTCGCAGCTCCGCTCCTCGCCGGTGGTGCTGTGGGTCGAGCGAGCAGCAGGCGGCGATTTCTCGGTCGGCGAGGCGAGTGGATTCGTGGCTCCGCTCCTCGCCGGTGGTGTTGTGGGTCGAGCGAGCAGCGGCGGCGAAATCGTCGCCTGCTACATTGACGTCGGAGACCGACGGGGGCTCGCGAGGGTGCGGAGAGGGCGAGCGACTCCAACCGCAGCGGAGGAGTCGACACACCGACGATCTAGGCACGGGACGGCGGGCGGACGACGACAGTTGCAGCGAACACGAAGGGAGGAGTTTTCGGGGGAAGAAGAGGGGTCATGCAGCGGGAAGGAGGGGACGACGACCTCCGCCGAGCTCTTCTCGTCGCGGCGGAGGGGAATGGACGGCGAACAGCGGAAGGGAGGGAGGCGGACAGCATCCTCGGCGGGTGGCTGCCCTGCTGCGGGTGGTTGCAAAGGCGAGGAAGGAGGGGGCATCACTGAGCTCCCCTTTCTGTCGGGGAGTGGCGCACGATGGACGACAGAAGCAGGCGGCAGCCGACGGATGGTGGGCAACGACCGGCGGCGAAATGGTGGCGTCGGCGCTGCTCTGCCGCAGATGAGGGAGGCGGGCTCGCTCGCGAGGTCAGGGACGAAGACGACACGAGTGGGAAGAGTGCTCGGCTTTTCTCGCTCGCATCGGTTCTTCGAACCGGGTCCAAGCCGGTTCATCTGGACCGGCCGGCTGGCCGGTTCATTTGAACCGGACCGATTTTTAATTTTTTTTTTTGTTTAGATGATGAGAGTGGGGGTTTACACATGCAATATCAACATGTTAAATAAAATAGAACAATAGCATGCACCTTTTCTTGGTAGTTTTCGAAGTATGATATTTATTTAGTTGGCAGACATCCGAGAATTTTTTGATAGAATCTAATTAAGATTTTCCTCTGTTGGAATAAATTATATTATGATGAGCATACGCACCTGTATCAATGTTAGGACTTTAGAACTAATGCAATTGAAGCCCCGAAGTATTTATAGTAGGGTAGATCAAGTCCAAATAATTTTTCTAACATAAGAAAATTTATTTAGAATTTTAAATAATTTTTTTAGAATTAATTAGGATAGAAATATGTAAATTTACATTGGACCTAACAATGTAATCAACCAAATTTGCTTGTTTAAGTCTATTCATGAAGCCCAAACACAAATCAATTTATTACCCAAGTCAATCTAGTCAAATTTGGTCGAATCTGTTGTTAATTAACCAAATTGGTCAAGTTTGATCTAATCTAACTCAATTTGACTCAATTTTGGTTCAAAGAGTAAAATTAGTTTAATTCAGATTCAATCCAATTCAATTTGGTTTAAATTTGACTCAATTCAATTTGATTGGGCTCAATTCGAGCGTAAATCAGTTTAATTGGTTCAACTCAGGTTCGGATCAATTCAATTTAGTTTGATCTAGGTTCGATTTAATTTAATCTGGCTTAGCCCGGATCCAGTCTAATTCAATTAGATCCTGTCCAATTGTTTCGGTCCAGCCAGCCCAATCCAACTTAATCAGACTCGAGCCCGAACCAAATCCAATTAACTGATTTGTCTCGGACCCAACTCAATTAACTGATTCAGTTCAACTCCAATTAAACTCAACCCGTACCCGAGTCCGGCCTAGATTTGACTCAACTCAATTAATTGGTTCAGCTCAACCAGTTACTTAACCCATTAATTAATCCACTTAATTAACTCATTAACTCGATTTAACTTAATTAATTTATACCTTAAACATGATTGGAGGGATTAATCTAATGACAAAAAAAAGGTGCAAGGCCAGAGGGCGTCACCTTCATTCGCGCTCGTCTCCCCCGACTCCGGTGAGAGCTTCCCCGCTCCGGTGAGAGGGCAGCGGTGGTTCTCGGGCACCAGCGACGGCAAAAGCAGAAGGGCTCTCCGGAGGCGATGGTAGAGGGATAAGGGCGACGATGTGCAGGGAAAGCAACGTCATGGGGAGAGGGACCGGCGAATGGGAATGCCTTCCACCTTCCCGTCCATTGTGTGATCGGAGATCGCAACAACAATGTCCGGCAGCTTTGTCAATGGTGCGACACCACGACTAGATGCTAGCGGCCGTCCGAGCGTGGAGAGGCGAGGTCATCCGGATCAAAAACAGAGGAAGGCAAGGCAGCCACTTCGATGGGGTTTGGAGAGCTCCATAGATGGCGAAGCTCGAGGGAGATAGGTGGATGGCGACGGAAAATCAGTGAGGCACACGAAAATGGTGCAGCAGCGACGATGTTTGCTTGGTGAGGGAGAAATTGCTAGCTGAGGCACTCGACCTGGGGCGCTTTGCTTGCGCCCCTGTTCTTGTTTGCAAGCAGGGGAAGGAGAAGGCAGAGGCGTCGAAGCTTCCTTCTACAAGCTCCGACAATGATTGGAGGAAGGCAGACGGTGGAGAGGTGCCGGTGAAGTCGTTAGTCCTCCTCCGCAGCCCCGACACGTGGATCACAGGAGGGAACGGATGTCCAGGCGAGCTGCAGGGGCGGCCGCGTTCGTGGCCGTGGGAAGAGGACGGAGGCACTGGAACCTTCGTGGGGTGGAAGAAGAAACATCGCCAGCCTCCCTTCAGTGGGTTGGCAAGCAACGACGAGGACGAGCGGGCGACGTCGAACAAGGCAAGGAGGAAGGCAATGAGTGCGATTTGACCAATAAAACGATGTCCAAATTACGATCTTTATGTGCCCTTAGATTCCCTATCAGAAATTCTATCCGATGGTATAATTTTTATGTCAAAATTTTATACATCAAAATTTATATAATTTTACAAATAAATACTTTGTATTATTTTTCTCATGCAATCTTTAAAATAATTATGTATTACACTATTATTATTGATGCAAAAATATAAATCTCACGATAGGTCCTCCATGCATGATAAGATACGACTTAAGCTGGCTTATGTCGAAACTAGTACGAACACTACAGGGAATGGCTCAAGAGTAGGAATGGCACGGCAGAGATGAAGCATCGTAGCTGAAGCAGGAGCATTAGCTTTGGAACGCTCATTTCTGCTTTTTGCAACAACCAAATATATTATACGTATGCAATGTAGCCTTTAATTCTTTTTTCAAGTACATGTATATAAATACTCTGTTTTAATAAAATTAATAAAGCGGCGGGGCGGAAGCAGTGAGTTCGGGGTTTGGATGAGAGAAGGTGGGGAACGAACAAAGTGCGCTTATCCTCCCTTATCCACACATTCAAATCCCCACCCTTCTTCTTCTTCCGTCGCAGGCCGCCGCCGCCACCACCGCCTCCTCCATATCGTACGGCGGAACCGAGTTGCTTGGTGCGGCAATTGATTATTTATCAATCGCCCCCGCCATGTCCTCCTTCCATCTCCACCTCTCCCCCATCTCCCCTCTGCCGCCGCACCGTCGTCATCCGACCCCGCCCTCCCTACCCGCCTCCTCCTGGCCGATCAAGCGCGCCTCTTCCCTGGAAGCCTCCGCCAAGAAGAAGAATCCCTGGCTCGACCCCTTCGACGACGGCGCCGACCCCGACATGGAGTACGGCTCCCTCTTCGCCGACGGCAAACAGGAGGAGGACCCGCGGCCGCCCGACGACCCCGACAACCCCTACGGCTTCCTCAAGTTCCCGATGGGGTTCAACGTGGAGCTGGCGTCGCTCGCCTCAAAGGTGCGGGGAGACGTGCGCCGGTGCTGCTGCTTGGTGTCCGGCGGCGTCTACGAGAACCTGCTCTTCTTCCCGGCGATCCAGCTGATCAAGGACCGCTACCCAGGGGTTGAGGTGGACATCATCGCCTCTCCGAGGGGCAAGCAGACGTACGAGATCAACAAGAACGTGAGGTGGGCCAACGTTTACGACCCCGACCAGGATTTCCCCGACCCCGCCGAGTACACCGACATGATCGGAGTCCTCAAGGTAATTAATTGAGTCGTGATGCTGCGTTAAATTGCTTGCTTGAATGATGAGAGTGAGCGAGCAATTAATTGCAGAACAGATACTACGACATGGTCCTGTCGACCAAGCTCGCCGGGCTGGGGCATGCGGCGTTTCTGTTCATGGCATCTGCGAGGGACAAAGCGAGCTACGTGTACCCCAATGTGAACGGGGCGGGCGCAGGGCTGCTGCTGACCGAGACGTTTACTCCTCCGCATTCCAATCTCGCCCAAGGCGGATACAACATGTATGTAGATCAGCAAGAACCAGTTCAGTAATTAATTAAAAGTAATCCTAAATATATATACATATATGTTTCAGGTACGATGAGATGATAGAGTGGCTGGGTAGACCGGCTCGCAATGTGGCGAGGCAGGCTGCGCCGCCGCTGAAGGTTTCCATCTCGAAGAAGCTCAAGGCATACGTTGGGGAAAAGTACAGCAAGGTAGGATTGGAGAAGGGCAAATTTGTGGTCATCCACGGCATCGAGACGGACTCTGCGGCCTCCATGACATCCCAAGGCGACGCCGACTGCCTGCTGCCCATCCATCTCTGGGCTCAGATGGCAAACACGCTATCAACGAGGTACCCACGCACGCACTCACGCACGTCCTCTAGCAGCAGTCCTTAAACCATTGCACGACGGGTTTCTTCCCCATTGCGGGATACATACGCACGCATCGGTTAATGAATCAGTAGTATTCGAATAGCTTAGCCATGAATACATTTCATTTGCATCGTGCATGAATGTAATTAAGCAGGGGAGTGAAGCCTCTCTTCGTCATCCCGCATGAGAAGGTGAGGGAGGACGTAGAGGACTACGCCGGCGAAGATTCGCATGTATTGTTCATCACAACCCCTGGCCAGGTCATCGTCGTCTGTCTTCTTCTTCTGGGGTTCAATACATATATATGTCTTCCTTTTTTAATAAACTCAGCCAGCAATTAATTGAACTCGATCGGTGTTTGCAGCTTGCAGCTCTGGTCGATGATTCCGCTGGAGTGATGGCCACCAACACGGCAGCTTTGCAGCTCGCCAACGCTCGCAACAAGCCAAGGTTAACTGACGACGGTTCATAATTCATCTCTTCCCAACAAAATCTATCATTAAGCCACAGCATGTTAATAGTACGTCGTATGCATAGCTCATAGGATAATCAATTTGTTGTATTGGATGCAGCATTGCGTTGTTTTCTTCAGAAGAGAAAGGAAACCTCTTCATTCCAAATGCGCAGGAGAAGAGATGCACCATCGTCTCATCCAAAACAGGGAGGCTAATAGACATCGATCTTGATGCCGTCGAGAACGCGCTGCAAGTTTTTGAAGGAGTTCCGACGTTTGCATAGAATACTGTGCGTACTGTCCATGTGTCACAATTGCATGCATCTTAATGAATTCTGATCGCTGTTGAATCTTTGCTTGCAGACATTGGCAGTAGGTTCATGATGGATGCGCTATAATTTCTGTCTGGTGTTTTGGCATCTACCTGTTAATTAATTACTGATTTTTTAAAACATGGTGCAAGACATTATTTTATTCAAAGTGATTTCGACTTGATTCATGTTTAAACCAATAATCTTGGGATTTTTTCTAAGTGGAGAAAATTGCTATCGTTTATTCATTGCACAGGCACACCATTAGACATCTTCTTTTTCTTTTCTTTTTTTTCTCGTTTAAGAGTAGTGGTATGTATGGTCAAGAGTTAGATATATGAAACTTATCTTCTAGGATTTTGAAGGTGGAAAATTTTATAAACCCCTAACTAATCAAACAGCCTCCCTCTTTGATAATGAGTTTAATATGAGGTATTAGTTGGTTGAGATAGAATTCTAATAAGATTTTTTATTATTATTTAGAATCTCATTCTAAATTACTAACTATTATCTTCTTGTAGGAGGATTCTGCGGCTTCATGGGGGAGTGCATCAGTTGAGAAGCCAAGGATAGCAGCAGCATGAGGGATATATTTTATTCAAACTAATCAGTCCGCGCAAAGCGTCAAGCTGTACAGAAACTCATTATAACATGGTAATAATAAAAATTAAAAAGGTGTAGATTGAACAGACTAAAGAAGGAAAAGGCCTGAGTAGTAAGTTTATCAATAATAGATGTAGCCATGGCCATTCTATATATTATATTAGGATCGAATCTGTGAGACGATGGAAGTTGCCAAGTGTAATATACAACTCCCTGGATATTTGAAGAGAAGAGGAGAGTGCCGACTGAAACTTGCAATCCTACTCCACATAATTAATTACTTCTGCTCCGCATAATTACTGTATTGAAAAGCCCAAATTTACGGTAAAGATTTTACCAAATTATTTTATTTTACGTTCTTAATTTTTGCTCCAAACTTGCATATAAAGCTCCAAGAGTTTTGACTAAATTTCACATGTTGCCAACTTAACAGTTTCAAATTCCTATACCGGGAGCCAACAATTTATCGACAACAAGACTGCTCCTAACCTGGGGGAACACTGACGGGTTCTGAATATTATCTACAATCTTCCACTGACGTCCCACAATTTATAAATTGTTATTTACATCCGGCATTGTTAATTTGTGTAGAAACCACACGACACAATTTAATTACCTACTTCCAGTCAAGCATGTCCAGGAGCCACAAGACTTCATTCTCCGAGCTCGCAGCGTCGCAGAAGTCGATCTCGATGGCAAACACATCGGTGATGCTGTGACTGTCGTTACCCATAAACAGTAAGGAAACCCATGCCCTGATTCCAGATATGAACGGATGTCCTGGCGCAAAGTTGAGGTAGTCGTAGGCCTGTGCTCGGAATGCACTACCATCGACGTACCCGAAGAGGGATTGGTTCACTATTCGTGCCATTTGATTAGTGTCTCTGCGACTCACAAGGATGGACACACAGATTGTCTCTTCCCGCGCAAAGGAAAACCTCGACTCCACTTGCATTACCATCTTGTAGTCGTCACTGTCCAGATGAACCTTGAGAGCATTGGGTATATCTGGAGGTGGGTTCTTGATCCCCCTCCGAAGAGCAGTGCCCGAGATGGCTTCCGAAAATATCAACGTCCGTTCGGACCAGAGATCTATGTAGAATTCCAAGTCATGAAATGAAAGCCTCGATGGGGGGAGTGGCTGAGGGGCTAATTGGTTTCTGCAGAACGTCACAAATAACTTGTGGTAGCTGATGGTTGGCGGTGAAGACGATCTTTTGCAAACAGAAGGCCACCGCTTGGCGCAAATGCACTTCCACAGGTAGTCATCTCTTGTGATATCTCTCCATTGACGGCATACCAGCATGCAAGACACTAGATCTTCACCGTCAAGTAGAGGGAAGACCACCTTCAAGACTTCACCAGGAATTGAATTATCTTTTGGCATTGAATTATTGTGTGCTCAAACAAGGCAGTAATATCTCCAAAAATCAAAATCCTAGCTATCCTTTTGCAATTTTACGGTGTTGACCAAACGCATGCCAAGATGATTTGTTTTCTTTACCTGAAAAAAGAAAACAGATTAATTAATGTCTTTAGTATTTAATTTAATGCTTGAAAATTTTGGTAAAAGCATGCATCATATCTGCTGCTATATAAAAATGCTAAATATCACATACGCCTTTAAGATCCTCATATCTAACAAAACATTAACGATCATCCAAGGCACGAAATTATCAACTAGCTACTAGGATCCAAAAAGATTTGATACAAAACAACTTTTACTAAAAAACACTTTTCCATCAATTAATCAAGAAACACAAAAACATTATATCCAACAAAAACAAGGAGGTCAACTTTTGTGAAATTTTGAGTTTCTTCATTAATTGTCATTGTTTTTGGGGTATAACTAATAAAGTTAGCTGGACATGTCGACCAGCTGGTTCAAATCCCACTCAAAAAGTTTTTTATGACTCATGGATGTTGGGATATATATAGATAAAAATCATAATATCTTCTTACCAAGCTTTATGCATAGAAGATAAGACAGGTGAAATCATTCAACTACTGGGCCAGCTAGCAGTAATATTAAGACATGATTGGTATTTAAAAAAAGGCCATAAGTAACTGTCGCTACTTGTAAACATGCATAGAATAGTTCTTGCACAATATCAAGGAGACAAGACTGAATTCTATTAGTGCTGTTAACCCAATCTTTTTTTACAAGTCATTTTAGTTTAATTATGAATTCATCAAAAGGGAAATGTCAGACCAGTTTAAGCAGTGCAAAACAAACGAACAATTTTCCTCCCGTTGAAGCTATTTTCATCTAAGTGCGAGTCCAGAAGGTTATCAATACAAAGCTGTGGGAAAGAATTAGAATGAGATGCCAATTGATTCTTATGTTCACCAAGAAGAAATGCCTATGGAGAAGAGCTCTGTAAACAAAAGATGCAATGAATGAAAGTACGAGATTACTTTCAGGTAGCAGGGTTGACCGGATCTTTTTTGCTCTCCCCTAAATTTTACATCAAATAATCATCAAGTCATCATCAAAATTTTCAGTTTGTTGGATCAAGTTTTAGGTGATGGATAGTGCACAAAAGTGCACACTAATCTGGTTAGAGTGATTAGACTCTATACCAAAGATTGTGGATTTAATACTCACTAAATTTAAAAAATAAAATAAAATAAGGTGGTGGAGACAGGCTATTTTTAGGTGATGGATAGGAATCTAGCTAGTTTTAGGTGATCAGCAACTAACCTGGAATAGTATTTCTTTAGAAAGATTGGAAAATTAATTACATTAAAACAGAAAAGGAAACAAAAAAAAATCAATAAAGCAAGTACAATTTTACTCCAAGAAGTGCAAATTAATAAAAAATTTTAAGGAACAACCTTTCTGCACTTATCAAAATCTTAATAGATGTTAGCAAAAGAAGCATAAGTTAGTCACTCGGTGATATATATCCTAAGCCTGAGGTGATTATAGGATCTACTACATACATTGAAGAAGAATATAAGATCCTAAATATATCATCCCAAGCACATGCTACCAATGTAGTTGCACCATATATGGTACCATACATTAATACCAACTCAATAAACCACCAAATCTAGAATTCATGATGAGAAGTAATTAATTAGTAGGTAACTGTTAGAAAGTAACAAAAAGAAGTATTATATTGAGAATCCATGAAAAAGCTTTAAAGCTATCAATCATAGTAAGGTACTGAATAGGCTACAATTTGTATAGTTTAATGGATAACAGAAGAACATTTGAATAAGCGACAAATTTCTCCAAAAGAAACATCATTAAATGTTCTCCAAATTGTAAGTTATAAATAGTTCACAAGTTCATGCAAACACGAATTGAGATATATAATTGAAACAGAACTAAAAGTCTAGCACCAATATGAGTTATAACTTCTCAATAAACAGACAACTAGAATACATAACTAGCTAATCACCTCTTCAACAAATTAAAGGTACAAGAACTGATGAGGGAAGCCTCTCGCAGACCCATCTCCTTAAGTCCACTTGAAACTAACAAATAAAGAGGAGCAGCAAGCCCAGGATGCATATGTTTTATAAAGTAAAGAATAGCATCATGGCATATTGAAGGCAAATCTAGAAAGTCATGCAAATGCAAGTTCAACTATAGTCTTATGACAAAACCAACAAACTACACAATGCAAACATACAAATCAAGGGACAAAGAGGATCATAAGTATCATCAAAATCAAACAATAACTATGTATACAGTTTTATATGCTCATAATGGTGCCACTAGAGTAGCCTACTTTGTTTATTGAGCAACTTGGCCAAGGGATCACGCAAACGCACTAAGGGAAATGCTATACTAATAACATAAAACAACACATATAATCCTTTCCAGCTTCCCTAGTGTTGGCCAACAAGGATGTGAGTTGACCATAGTCCCTGCTGGCAGTGAAAAAGTAGATAAACCTGTCAAAACTGCTCTAATGCCACTAATCATCCTTTGTACTCTCTACCTAGACTCGTCAATAGGAGACCCTTCACATAGCACTATGGTAACTACCCACAGATAGTGTTACCTACAAAATCTCTACCTGAAGAGTCATCTTGTGGTACTGCCAATATAACCTTCCCAGGGGCCTTAGCATTTGATCATAGAATGATATCCCCTAGGAGTGTACCTAGTCACTAGCATATATATCCATATACTATTATGAATACATGCATCTCAGTACAACATGTTTGGTATATGCATGTGTTACTATAGATCACGTATTGTTTTCTTATTCTTTCTCTTGTTTAATTTCAACCTATCATAATACTAAGAACGCATATAGAAATATCGTCATCATATCATATATATAACAATATGTCTCAATAGGAAAGGAATAGCAATATGAAATATCTAATATATTAGGTAAGAATGGTTTGGAAATATCAAAAGAATGCTCCACAACATGTATTATATCATGTATGATATGTCATATTAGGTAGAATTCTTTTGCATTTAATGATGTACGTATAAGAATTAATAGTCATGTTTTAACTAGCAGTAAATATGGGAGTAATGACAATTAACAGACTAGTTTACTAGTTCCTAGGTGGCATTAACTATGAGAGATGAAGAAACTTTATGTACCTATTATACACTAGAGAAAATTCACAATACAATACTTTTTTTCATCTTCTTTCATGGTACCAGAGCAGGTTATTGTTTCTGGTTAAAGATAATTTCTACCCTATCGGTAAGCAGAAATTCTATCAAGTTTCTGTTCTAGATTTCTTGAACAATTTCCATTCTAGATTCCCCATTTTGTTCCTGTTTTAATTGGAGATATGCAGAAGAGTGAGGCTCCCAAGAGAGGTGAGTCTCCTTTGCCTTTTCAGATTCTCCTGCAGTCACATCAGCAAAACTCAATGGCAAGAACTACTTAGATTGGTACAATGCTGTTGAGATTTGGTTTTTAGGTCAGGGACTCTTTGGTCATCTAGTTACAAAAGCAGAAAAAGTGGCTGATGCAGAAAGAGAAGAATGGAAGAAGGTTGATTATCATCTGGTCTCTTTATTATGGCAATCTATCGAGGCAAAGCTGATGGTCCACTTTTGGCCCTACAAGACGTGTTATGACATTTGGAAGAAAGCACAACATGTCTATGCCCATGACATACAATGTTTGTATGAAGGCTGACAGAGGAGCTAAAACTGATGCTGATCTGCCTAATTATCTAAATAAGGCACAGTCCACCATAGAGGAGCTAAATCTGATGTTGATAAGTGATGATTCACAAAGTATGCTGAAGAAACTTGATAATATGTTCATGGTGTTTGTTTTACATGGACTCCACAAAGATTTTGAATTGATAAGGAACCAGAACCTGACTAATCCTAATATTCCTACTGTTGAGGAGCTTATTGTTCAATTGTTGCATGTTCCTACTTCAGAGAATACTTCAGTTGTTGATGCAGAGTCTTCAGCACTGCTCATCAACTCAGCAGAATGAGAGTAAATCTGAGGTGCACTTACTGCAAACGAGAAGGACATACTCAAGACCGAAGCTACTCCCTACATGGATTTCCAAATAAGGTAGCAAATATGGTGCAGTCTCAAGCAATAGTAAGGAAGAGAACTGAGACAGAGTTGGAGCCTTTCAATTTGTTCTCTGCAGAAAGAATATAAAGAGTACTTACAGCTCAAAGCTTTCCAAGCCGCCCAAACATCTTGTGCTGCAGTCCAGAATGGTCAATCCATAGTATGCTTCTCCCAATCACCTAATGCGGAATCCTGGATTTTGGATTCAGGAGCTTCTGACCACATCTCTGGTAACTCCTCCTTTTTCTTTGAATTGTTTCCTCCCAAGACACCTTTCTATATTACCCTTGCAGGTGGTTCAAAAGCATAAGTTAAGGGTACTGGGCAAGCCTCCTTATTCCCAAACTTATATTAGAATCAACCCTGTTTGTGCATGAATGTAGTTTCAATTTGATTTCTGTTAGCAAACTCACCCATACCTTGAATTGTTCTATAACTTTCATAACTAATTCCTACACTATACAGGACCAAGGCACGGGGAGGATGATTGGAGCAGGAATTGAGTCAAGAGGGCTTTACCATTTACAGCAAACTTGACCTTCAGCTTGTGTTGCTGCCAAATCACCTAAAGTAATTCATCAGCATTTGGGACACCCAAATTCACCAGCATTTGGGACACCCAAATTCACCAGCATTTGGGACAACCAAATTCACCAAATTCAAAAGAATGGTACCTTAATTCTCCCATCTACAATCTTTTGACTGTGAAGCTTGTTACTTGGGAAGCATGTTAGAATATCCTATTCTAGGAGAGTCAATAATCAAGTTGTATCTCCTTTTTTGATATTGTTCACTCTGATGTTTAGGGTCCTAGTCATGTTTCTTCTATCTTGGGTCATAAATATTATGTCACTTTCATTGATGAATTTTCAATATGTACCCAGGTTTTCTTAATGAAAGAACGATCAGAATTATTCAAGATACTTGAAACCTTTGTTCTGAAATAAAGAATCAATTCAGGAAGATGATTCATGTTTTACAGAGTGACAATGCTGAGTATCTTTCTCTGCTCCTTTTAACTCCTTTATTGCCTCAAATGGTATCATACACCAACCTAGTTGCCCTCACACTCCTCAACAAAATGGATTAGCTGAACGAAGATATAGACACACTATTCATATTGCCCATACCTTATTAATAAATGCTAATGTTCCCTTAAAATTTTGGGGAGATGTCATTTTTAAAGCAAGGTATTTGATGAACTGAAAGCTCTGTCAGACTTGAATAACCAAGTTCCATATACATTGTTGTTTCCTAAGGAACCTCTCTACATTGTTCCTCCTAAGGGTTTTGGATCAACTTGTTTTGTGCAGGACTTGTCACCCAACCATGATAAGCTACTACCTAGGTCACTTAAGTGCATATTTCGTGGGTATTCATCACATGCGCAAAAGGGGTATGGATGTTACACTCCATGTAAAATAGGGGATCAGCAGCTATAAATGAGGGTTCAACCATTAATAACAGATTTGGCATTGCTTACAATCGTCGGTCAGCACCTGAGACACAAGCTGGACCTAGTTTTGCGAATGGCAATGACAACTCAATTCCTGATTCAGTCAGCTCACCTGTTGTTGATCCATCAGACCTACTTGCACTTCGTAAAGGTAAACGTTCTACTCTTAATCCCCATCCAATTTACAACTTCATGAGCTATCAAAGACCATCTCCATCATATTGTACTTTCGTATCCTCTGTCTTTTGCCACAATTCCTAGGATTGTGCAAGAAACCCTATCTCATCTAGGGTGTAGGCAGGCAAATGACTTCTGTTCGACTATTCCTAGCAATGGCAGCTATGAGAGAGTGGCAATTGTATCACTTAGACATCAAAAATGCATTTTTGCCTGGGAACCTAGATGAGGAAGTATATATGGAGTAACCATCCGATTTTATTGCTTTGCTCAAGGGGAATCAAATCTTGTGTGCGAGTTGAAGAAGTCATTATATGGTTGAAGCAATCTCCTAAGATACTTTCTTGGGACAGCTAAGATACTTTCTTGGGATTAAAGTAGCTCGATCAAAGGAGGGAATAGTCATATCTCAAAGAAAATATGCACTTGATATATTGCAAGAGGCAGGGATGTTGGATTGTAAGCCAATTGACATTCCAATGGACATAAATGAAAAGCTCTTACCAAATCAAGGTGAGCTACATTCAGATCCTCAGAGATATAGAAGGCTTGCAGATAAAATTAAATTACCTCACTATTACTAGACCAGATATTTCTTTCTCAGTCAATGTGGTGAGTTAGTTCCTTAATTCCCCTTGTGTCAGTCACTAGAATGCAGTTGTCTGAATCATAAGATGCATAAAAGGTTTACCATGAATGGGAATAACTTATAAGAACAGAAGGCACACTCAAATTATTGGGTATACAGATGCAAATTGGCAGGTCCACCAATTAATAGGAAACCTACCTCAGGGTATTGTGTTTTCATTGGAGGAAATCTAATCTCATGGAAAAGCATGAAACAAACTATGGCTGCAAGGTCAAGTAGAGAAGTAGAATATAGAGCTATGGCCCTAGCTACTTGTCAATTATTGTGGCTAAGATAATTGCTCCAAGAACTCAAGTTTTGTCAAATAAAGTCCATGGAGTTTATCTGTGACAATCAATCAGCCTTACATTTAGCCTCAAATCCAAGTGTTTTATGAGAGATCAAAACACATTGAGGTAGACTGCCACTTTATTAGAGAGAAAATTTTCTTTGGTGCTATTAAAACCTCCTCAGTAAAATCAAAAGATCAACAAGCTGATATATTTACTAAAGCACTACAAGGATAAAGGATAGTTGATATTTGCAACAAACTGAATGCATGACATGTACGCACCTAAGGCAGAATGTTAGAATTAGAATAGTCATGCTTTAACTAGCTGTAAATATGGAAGTAATGACAATTAATTGATTAATTTAGTTCCTAGGTGACATTAACTATGGGAGATGAAGAGACTTTATGTCCCTATTGTACAGTAGAGATAATTAACAACACAATATTATTTTTCATCTTCTTTCGGTACGTATTTCTCATTTCTACATATCATGACTTAGTATGAAATAATTGTTGCAACTACCAGACACCAAAAAAATTGTTCGACATATCACTCTCAATGCACAGTTCCCTCGTGAGAGGATTTCAATCCGAGTATATTTATTTTTTTAGAAAATAATTCTAACATATTTATTCAAACTCAGTGGTTCAAAACTAGCAATGTTTAATTTATAACAAGAAAACACCCTCCTTCTAGTGTTGTTCTGAAATACTAGCATGTTCCTTAAATCCACAATCATATGCCTGTCAAAAGAATGGACCAGTATGCTACAGAAACACATCCAGAATGCAGATCTTAGATGCTTGTCCTAAGCCAGCTGTAGTTCCATTTGAGTATACATGTTTATTTTGACCTAAACATGTTGAATACATACATCTGCACGTCAAATTATACATGTATCCTTGTTTGAGGTTCTCCCATGAGAAATTTATGCAAAATGGAACTAGTTCACAGGAACTAAATTATTTTCAGAGGGTCACAGACCTTCATCCACAGGTGGTTTGAACGAGCAATATATGTGCATATATATGCTGGCAACAATAAAACACTAATTAAATCATGAGAGAGTTTTGGAAGAGTAGGGTAAAGGTAAGATCGTAAAAGCAAAACAAAACCTTTTTAAAAGTTGAATGGTAGGATATATACGAAATAATTACAGGATGAGTTAACATTGTGATGAACGCTTCAAATTTAACCCAAACCTTTTAAAAATAATATATGAAAATAACATATGCTGCTGAAATAGTATTTACATACAACTTACACATGATTTCATGAGGTTGTACGAATCATACATTTTATCATCATATTACACGACAGGCATACCTTGAAATCCAGAAAAATTGGGTTTGAATTATTTTTATTTTAAAAAGGGAAAACTTATTTTATCTCCCAAATCCAGTCGAAAATGCTAGGAACTATTAATAGAAATCGAGAACGACAGTCAATTTTTGAATCTTATTAGAGAATCTAAACCATTTTTTATCACAATAACAGGTCGAAATCATAATCCACAATCAAAACAAGCATCATAATCTAAATCGAAAGATTCAGCTCGATGTCTGCATTGGGATCGGAAATTCCCACAAATCACAGTAAGAAATTTAATCAAGAGATCCTGTTATGTTTTCAAGAATTTTACCTCGACCCTCACCCAGATGGATGAATCAACAGAGAACTCTTCGAGCGATTGGGCTAAAACTCAGAATCCTGAGCCCTAAAGATGGAGCGGCTTCGATATCTCGAGCTATTGAAGCCAAACGGGCAACGGCGTGGTGGATCTTGGAGTTGGTCTCTGGCCGTTCGCCACTCACGCCCCAAGATTCGATGCTTGGAGACAGAGAGAGAGAGGATTTAGGATGAGAGCCAGCGGATCCAGATTCAAGGGGCGGGGAGGGGGGTGGGCATGCAGGCAAGCGCTAGATGAGGGCGTCTTTTTCTTCTCCCCGTATGGCTTGCCACGTGCAGGCTTTCTCTATGATATTTTATCTTACCTCAGCGTATAAAGTGTTTAATTGTTAAGCACCATGTACTCCCATCGCTTCTTATATATCTATACCTATGCACTCTCTTCATTCTTCACTAGGCCGTGATAACTAGCAGCTGCCGTATTTTTTTTTTTTTTTATCCCTCTCATGTGCATCAAGGAGTAAGCCCAAACGACAGAGCATCGAGTCAGTTAACTTATTTTCATCATAATTTATTGTTAAAAGTACAAGGATTACATTAATTATATCTGTACACTATATATGTAATGTAACGTGATTATTAAGCGGTTGTTGCGTGCTCTCGCGCAGCAGCAGGCATGCATCATCTTGTGTAGCTTTGGTGGCATCTTTTCATGCCACTTGCGTGAAGAGGGTTTGCTTTGTGCAAGAGCTAATTCAAAGCGTTCGTGCGGAGAATGTAAACTCCATCACTTTGGAAAAAAAAAAATGAAAGAAAGAAAGAAACGGTCGTCAACACGTGCTACCCATGCCTTCTGCCTTCCCCATCAGCAGCCCATGCCTTGCATCCTCTTCTCCTTTCCTCCTTCGCATCGCCGCAGAACTCCTCGCCACTTGCATCGCCGCACGCACGACCCCCATCCTCACCATCGACCCACCGGAGAAGGGAAGGCAGCATCCTTCCCTTTCGTTCGCGAAGGCTCGATGCCTCTGCCCTCTTCCCACGGACGCCCGCACAGCTTGCTCGCCGACGTCTCCATCTCACCGAGCGACCTCTCCTCTCGAGCGACGAGGAAGCGGGGGCGAGCTCATCACCCTGCTATTCGCCGTGCTCCCGTCTTCCTCTCGCCTCGAAACCTCTGGAGATCGTAGCTCCCTTGTTCGCGGAAGAAAACAGGGCAGCCGGATCTCATGCCCACGAGCGGCGATTTCTCGCCGCCTGTGCCTCCTCCTCACCCATTGTTGTTGTCTTCTCGTCGGCGACCTCTCTCCGTCCCCGATCTGTTGTTCGCGAGCTCAACGAGGGCTCGCCAGATTGAAGCCCTCGCCGATCGCTTCCCACGCGGCAGCGAGCTTCGCTTCGCTGCCTCCATCGTCGTCGCCTTCGCCGCTGCTCGCGGGAACCCCGACGGACCATCGCCTGGGCCTAGTCGACCTCGCCAGAGCCGGAGCTTCATCGTCAGCCTTGGAAGGGAGAGCAGAGGTACCCCTGCTCTCGCCCCCCTTTCGTTCGAAGAAATTTTTTTCCTAATCATGATTAATATTTAGTTAATTAATCTAAGTTTAATTAGTGAGTTAATTAAGTGGATTAATTAATAGGTTAAGTAATTAGTTGAGTCGAACCAATTAATTAAGTTGAGTCAGATCTAGGCTGGACTCGGGTTCGGGCTGAGTTTAGTTGGGGTGAGCTGAATCAATTAATTGAAAGTGGTTCGAGCTCGAGTCTGATCGAATTAGATTAGGCTGGTTGGACCGGATCCGATTAAACTAGACCGGATCCGAGTTGAACTAGATTGAATTAAATTGAATCTGAGTTGAACCAATTAAATTGATTTAAGCCCGAATTGAACCCAATCAAATTGAATCAAGTCATATTCGAACCAAATTGAATCAGATTGAATCCAAATTAAATCAATTTGACTGTTTGAACCCGAATTGAGTCAAATTGATTGAGATTGGGTCAAAAATTGATCAATTTGGTTAATTAAGATTAAATTTAACCAATTTTAACTTTTATTGTATCCATTGGGTTTGAACTCAAATTAAAGTCAGATTTGACCAAATTTTGACCAAATTAACTTCGATAATAAATGGATTGGGCTTGGGCTTCATGAATAGACTTGGACCAAACAGATTGGGCTAATTACATGATTAGGTCCAAATTAAGGGGATAAATCAGATCAATATAAATTAATATATTTCTATCCAAATTAATTCTATAAAATTTGGACTCAATTTAACATATTATTAATACTTTGGAGCTTCAATTGGATTGATTCTGAAGCCCAAACATCGCTACAGGTGCGTTATTCCAATTAGAAAAAATCTTAATTAGATTTTATTGAAAAATTCTTGGATGTCTGTCAACTAAATAAATATCATGCTTCTAAAACTATCAAGAAAAATGCATACTATGTTATTACATTTTATTTAGCATGTTAATATGCTATATATACTTATTTTTCCTCTTTACTTGGCATGATATATTATTTTTACCGTGTGCTAGTTAATTATGTTATAATGCTAAATACAAAATAATATCGTGCGGAACATGATAAAAATAAGCAAACAGAACATAATATCATGATTTACACCGGACACTTTAGTATAGAGACATAGGTGACATGATACTAGTACAACGTAAGAACATCACTAAATTTTAAACTAAGGGTGTTATTAATGCACCCTAGATGACATCGTGAACCATTAGCGTTCGATTAGTAATGTTCACACACCAGCACCTCCCGAGGCTACAGATCATACATAGCTTAGATACTGGGAGTGAGCTGAGGGTTGGACCAGATTAACTCTTAGGTCAAGATAGACCAAAAATAGAGTGGGTCCATACCCAGATACCGATACCCGCACGTGTGCTGCTTAGGCGACATCGTGATAGTCCTTAGATGGTTAGCGAGGATGAACCCTACCATGGACTTCACCACGATGTAGTCGGGATAACCACAGTCCATTGTGCGGATGTGCGTTTATTCCGGCTAATGTTGATTGCTATTGGACTGGGAAGGTGATTCACTATGTGAGGCCTTGGACAGTGGATTCGTAGACCAGACGACTATCATCCTTGACATTCTGCAAACAGTCGGATTAGTAGTCTGGATCCTAGGGTTATTATTTCGGCTAGCCGTGGCCGATGAGACTATTATGATGGTGACCCTGCCTACGGACAGTGTGTAGTACTACACAGATATCGTTGCCCCTATGGATCCGGGGAGGATGTAAGGGCACGACGGTTTCGCTAGGGGAGGCATGGTCAGCGACTAGCGAAACAATAGAGAGTGATTATGGGTCACTCGTCCTCTCCGCTAGTATTAATGCAGCGGGCATAGGCAGAGACATAGACTGTAATGGCATTGATGGGCTTAGGAAAGTCCCAGACAAGGGCTTTCTTTAAGCATAGGCCGGCAGCCCAAGTCATGTGATATAAAAATAAAGATGTTATATATGATTTACACTAGTGACACCGATATGGTATATAACCTAGGTGACATTTAGAGACATACATCTACCTACAACTTAGGTTGACCTATAACATAGTCGGATAATACATGTAAATATTATAAAGCTTGTTATGTGATAACTAATTTCACTAAGGCATCCTTGAACGATCCCCCTAGCCTTGGATTTCGTGATGTGGTTTCAAGTTGTAATTTCGCACTAGGCTGCAAGGCTGAGCACACCGCATTCAATGTGTGTGCAGGTGCAGCAGTGACGATCAAGATTGTGGACGAGGATCTTATCATCGAAGGTCAGTAAACATCTGTGTCTAGGATTTCTTTCTATATTACGAATCGTCGAGTGTAGTAGACTTATATCGGGACTGTACAAGGAATTGTATTATGTTGTTATTGACTTGGTTAGCTCCTTATGTAGCGTATATTGGATCATGTTATGCCTCGCATGGGTCTGCGAGCCCATGCGACTGTTGCCACGTGCCCGACAGGTGGGTCGGGGCGTGACAGAGAACCTATGCACTGTGCAACATGATTTTAGTAAAATATTATTGCACACCCTCGCACAGTAAGAGGCCTAGTCTTAGTGAAGTCTAAGTGCTCCCCTCATGTAGAGAGGCCATGAAGACTCGACTGAGGACCTCCGTGGCCACCTCACACGGAGTGGAATCTATGTGGTGTTCAGTGTAGTTTTGATAAGGTATTGTTGCACATCTTTGTGCAGTTTTGATAATGTATTGTTGCACATCTTTGTGCAGCAGGAGGTCAGAATTGTCTCATGGTCTCAATGGTGTTTCCATGTGAATCTTGCATATCTATGTTCTCCCGTGTGACCTCGAGGGAATGTCATGCCTCACATGTTTAGGCCCATGCGTTAACCCTCTTCACCACCAGCTTTTGTATAATGATTGTCGTGCATGAAGAGAGGTCCAAGAATACGCACACCAGCTCAAAACTGATCACATCTCTAGTTGGTGTCGAGGCTTTACTTGTAATATTTTTAGTTCTACTCGATATTCCTATAATGTTATAAGTTTTAGGATATATCCTAAATTCATATCACAACCATGAATTTAGGAACGTTCAGGATGCGTCCTAAGGCTCGAGATCGCAACATTATAAGCTGACCACCACATTGTTGACCCAAGTTCTCAAAGAGTGCAACTTGATTGCATGACCATGAGTTAAGTGCAACTATGACCAATTTGGATGATTTAAGCAATAATGTTATAGAAGTTGGAGCTTGTTCAACTACAATCGGATTATGCAAAAGTTCAAGTATGGAGCAAATGAAGTTGCAATCAGTAATGACATGTTGCTACCACCATGTTCAGCTATATTCGACATGTTGGGATCAATTGTAGTTATGCTCAACATTAGTGTCATCATGTTCAACAACCGATGGAGCTTGCGATAGATGAGTTCGGGAAACAAAGAAAGCAACAATTGAATAGGTTGATACGCACTTGATATGCTACTACAATGCTTGCTATACACTTCGATAAACAGCTAGTGAGCATGTTCAGTTTCAGCAATTGGAAGATTGCTCAACTACAAGCATGATACATATTCAAGTATCAACTCATTCTATATGTCAACAATCAACCATAAGGAATTCTAACAGAACCCAACATGTTCAACTACATCACTGTGGCAATTAAAGTAGCCTAATACAATATTTAGTTATTAGTATCGGTAGCATTGTTCAATAATCAATAGTGTCACGCCCCAACCCACCTGTCAGCCCATGACAAACGCCATATGAGTCTGCAACCCATACAAGGCATTTAGAGATCGTACAAGGCTAGAAGATAATTCAGTTAACATAGTATTATTATACTTACTACCTCTCTACCTCACAAAACCCTCTGAATGGTATCTACGATGCCTTGAACATAGCCCCATCGATGCTCTCGATGTCTTCGTAATCCCCCCCCCCCCCATGGATTTCTCTCACCCTTCAAATGACCTGCACTTTGGAAAAATAATTTGCGCTGAGCCTTGCGGCTCAGTGGCTACAAAAGAGTGATCTTAGGGAAACATGCATGGAAATCTGAGCATTTTATTCACATACATAGCATATATCATGTTTAAAAGGAAGCAACTAATAAGAAAAGTAAACTGACGATGCTTGGTACATAAATTACATTATTCCAATTGTATATCCTAGGAGTCCTTTTCACTATGTTATTAAAACTTTTCATATATTCAAGCCTTCACTCTTAATATGAGTTGCTAGCCTATGTTTAGGATATGTCCTAGCTGGGGACTGCCCTTAAGCTCATAAGTGTCATGTCTAGGTCTCTGTCTATGCCCGTGCACTGACGTTGGCGGAGAGAGAAGGTGACCATGGGCCCCTCTCCTCTAGTCTCACTAGTCGTTTAACCTCGGACCACGCTAACGAGATTGGTATGTTTGTGTGACCTCCCTGTAGGCACAACGAAACACCACAATCTATGTACTATACCCTGCCTTACTATATATAGGGTCACCTCGCAAAAGACTATTCTGATTACAGCTAACTAAAGATCTTACACTTGTATCTAACCCTAGGATTCAGACTTACATTGGTATGCCTGCAGAGCATGTAAGATGTTTGTCGTTGTTACAAACCCACAGTCTAAGGTAGTGTTAGAAAATTGTCATCCAACACTTTACATCAAAAGCATGACGCAGGTGAAACCATCAGTTCCATCCTCAGGTCCAACTATGTAAAGTAATTGAAATGATTATTTCCCTCAGTTACCCTATCAAGACTATCACGGTGACAACTCATGGTCACGCATGCAGGAATATAGTGTACATGTTTTGATCGTAGTTTAGACTATAGTGTCTTTAGATTTACTGGATGTCATCATGTGCATGTCTTTATCCTAAGATGATGAGCATCCTACATTATCTCAAGTATAAGATTTGATATGTTATAGAGCAATATAATATTCCATAATTTAATCAAATATCAAGAAGGCATAAAGCATCAACTATCAATTTAATAGTTAAATAAATCATACACCACTGAATAAATCATAAATTAAGGAATTCTTGCTACTCGAGAACTCAACTGTGACAACCTTAAGATGGTTAAACAACTCACCTGGTTGTTTGAATTGTCTTTTCAATATCAATCGATGCAATAATATTATGAGTTATTCCTGCTACCCTCAATCTGAATATTTCCTATAACAAGGTTATTTCTTTTAACATTTTATAGATCACCACACATGTTTCCTATCCATTTTACCCCAAATCCATTTGTTGTTCTTGGTGAACAACATCCAATCACATAAAGCCAACAATTTTAAAGAAGCACGATAAAAATAAAAATCATTTGTATAAAGCAAGAGGCAACAACTCAACTAAAATAAAAATTAATAATAATAGAAATAGACAATGTAGAAATCAATGGTTTCCAAATTTGGGCAGATGGCAACAATTTGCATTTCTAATATTTCTTGACCTCTTCTTTACCAAGCACTACAACTATTATTTAAATTTCATAAAAATTCTCAACAAATATGTTTCCAGGTTAGTTACTTGGGATTAACACTAAACATAACAAATCCAATTGGAATACCATTCACCGGATAAAGATGTGATAGTTTCTACATTTAATATTTTTAAAATTCATTACTACACGAAGTTAAATCCTAATACAACTTATCAGTAATTTATTAAAAGTAACAATTTTCTTCTAACAGAATTGTATGTTCACTGTCCCTTGAATTCAGCATCTTTATTAATAGTATCTTGGTAGCTATAGTAGTTCAATAAAAAGGTTTAAGTTTACTTGATAACTTAACTGCACTTTTTGTTAGCAATTTACTACTAATTGTATTTAAATAGTGGCATCACTAAATGTCAGTATCTTCTCATTGTAGTTATAACCATTTATTTTGACTAGAGAGGAGCCACTCGGTTATATAAATAATTTGTAGTTGGGTTGCAAGTATATTTATTCTCTCTTGGTAGTCTCTTGCTTAAGTAGCTATTCACCACCCAGCAAGCTTCCAAGTTAACTTCATAAGGTAATAAAGATTCTACTTTTTTTTGCTTACAATCAATATTGTTCAATATTTTTAGAATTCCTGCAGTCTACTCTTACTCTTTCCTATTTTCCACTTCTAATAATGGATTTAGTGCTCCTAACATTCAAGCATCTTTGTAAGGTTCATGTTTTGAAATAAGTAGCAATAATTTCTCACCTCTAAAATAATTTGTATTAATGGTGGATTTCAATGTATGTTCCTCATATTTATATATCACTGCATCAATACATTTTCAAGCAGGGCAATTAAACAAAGCAGACTTCAACCATGAAGTGTTCACCCATTTCTAATCTTTACTCAGCACATGTGTTTTAACCAAGATCAACTTTGCAACAAAACACAACAAATATGCATTATAAACTAGGAACAAAATATATGAAAAGAGGTATTTTAATTCCATTCATAAGACAAAGGAAAACAAATCGATCAAATCATCCCTCTTGCCTCTACTACACATCCAACTACTAAGGAGGTTAGATGAATACCTTGATCCGATTTTTGTCCTAGCTGATGGCTCTATTACAGTAGAGGCGCCCTTAATCTTTGCGATCTCCTCACTTCCTTCGCTCCTTCGTTGTCTCAGATTCCCAGCATAGGTTTCCAAGAGTGGTTTCTATAGGGTTTGGGGGGAAGTAAAGAGGTGATGATGGCATCCGGTTGTCGTCGGAGTGGAGGGCGAGAGGAGCAGTGGAGCGAAGAAGTCTTCCTTCGCAAGATCTCCCCCTCACGGGAAAACCCTTGCCAAGTCAAAAAGTTTCTCACGTATTTCCCCCACTTAATAGTCCCGCTTCTCTCTTTTCTCCGTGCCTATACATTTATTTACTCCTTAACCACTCTACCACCATATTCCTTCGGTTCTGATAATTTACAACTCTGCCATCCTCTGGTTTATCCCATCATCGTTGTCTATATATGAAAATGTGGGGTTAACTTTATCTTTAAGTTCAGTTTTGATGCGGGTGTGCATTGATTTAGATTCAAGTCCAGTTATGAACCAGTGATATGATAATCCAAGTCCAGTTATGAACCAGTGATATGACAATCCTAGTTGGTGTACGTGGACGTGAATCATCCAAATGTGAGTCCCAGCTTCCATGCAATGAGCCTGATTTCTGATCTCTGATTCTTGATATGATTTGGTACAAAGCTATAGTGATTCCAGCCAGCATGGACACCACCTCAACAATGACGTGGTGTTGATATGTTAGATCCTTTGATGCGGGAAGCTTCCCCATTCACTAGTGGTTATTTTAGACCGGCCAATGAGGAGCTTTTAGCCCACCCTACAAGTTGTGGAGTTGGTAGGAGACACCCAGGTTGTAATGCAGGGAGCAGCGTCGACAATCGGGCTTTGTCCCCTTGATGACGGTTACAACATCATTAAAGGAGAAGGCCATAACCCTAGCCATCACCATTGAATCATTAAGATCATAATTGAATGATTCCTCTATGGGAGTGAGTGTGGAGAGCACCTGAGCTAAAAACATATGCATCCTTGTTCATGGAGCAAACTTAGCATGTAGGTGAGGGAGTGTGTAAACACTGTTTTTTGTATAAAAAAAATTTAATAAATTTTTTTATAATATTATTTTAATATTTAATTAATAAAATAGAAATAGAAAATAAATAAAAAGTTTAGAAAAAAAATATAAAATAAGAATTAGGAAGAGGAGGGGTAAAAATGTAAACTTGAAAAGATAGAGGGGGTGTTTTGTAAAAAGGGAAAAAAATAATATATATATATAAATAATTAATATTTAAAAGAAGAAGAAGAAAATACGTCGCGTGCAGCGAGTTGGGGGCGAGTCGACCCGGCCAAGTTGACCGAGTCGAGCGGCCAGTCGCCGACTTGACTGCGTTTTAAACCCTCGCGAAACAGGGGTTTGGGGGCGGAAGGAAATCAGCGACGCCGGTGCTCCAATTCGCTCTGGCGGCCGGCGATTTCGACAGAAGGAGTTGCGGACGAGTTTTTGGCAACGTCTTCCAAGGCAACGAAGGTCGGTGGTGGCGCCGACGAGCTGGGATTGCAACTTTTTGCCGAAAACAGGGAAGGTGCCCTGTTTTCCGCCAATCTCACCGGCAGGAGCTCGACCGTCGGTGCTTTCGTTGAAGGGGCAGCCTCTACGAACGATATCTATTTCTGGGAGTCGATATCTAGTGGAGTACGTGGTGGGAGCGGCGAAGAGGCAGCTGGAAGCGACGACTTCGTCGGTGGCAGAAGAACAGCGGACGGCGGCGAGCTTCGCGAGCTATCTAGCTCTGTCGGCGGCAAGGGAAGTTGGTCGGAGAGTCGAGAAAGGAGGGGACGAGTCTAGGGCGTAGTTCCGGCGAAGCTGCAGCGGTGGAGGAGGCCGAAATCGGCGGCGATTCAGTGGAGGTGCTGCTGCGGCGTCGAGCGGGTGGAGGAGAAATCATCGCACGTGCGGCGCGCGTGCGACGGTTCGGTCCGAGGAGTTCAGCCGGTCGGTCCAATTCAGTCTGGGCCGGTTCAAGCTGCGGTTCAGATCTGGTTTGGCCAGTTTACATGGGTTTTCATCCGGTTCACTTGGGTTCAACATTTCTATAGCTTTGTTGGTGAGTTTTAGGATTTTAAGAATTTATTTGGAATTTTTATCAAGTTTTAGGTTCAGTTTTCAATTTATTTTATGTTGGGTTCAAGGGTTTGAGCGCATTAGTAATGTCAAAAAAATCTAAAATAATTTGTGATGCTATTTTGTGCGTAGACATAATTTCTGTGATTTAATTGGAATTTTACCGAACTGTGAAGATAGTATTTTTATTTAATTAAGGTGGTTTAGGTTTATTTAAATGTTAAATAAATTATTTGGATGTTATTTGCATGAAGGAATATTTTGGTAGATGCTATTATGTTTGATTCATGTTAAAGAGTTAAAATGATTTAATTAGAATTTTTACAGAATTTATAAATTTTATATATTGATTAAATTTGATAATTAGGGTAATTAGATTTTCTATTTAATGAAATTGGGGAAATTTTAATTTAATATATTTATTTCTGGAAATTGGATTTTTACATAATTATTAAAAGTTATTTATAGATTGATTAAGGTGGTATAGTTGATCAATATAATTAATTAATTTGTTAGAATAATTTATTTGTGAAAATATATATTTATTATGGTCTTATAATATAATTTGAATGTAAACATATGTATGGCTAGGGTTGGTTGATGTAAAATTGTGGTAGTTGTGTTTATTTGAATTGATTGATCTATTTGGTTGATTAAAGAGAAATTAAATAAAAATTGGTGTGAGGTTGTGAGTAGAGGGGTTGTTAAGATGTTTGATTGAGATGTGTTATTTATGCATGCTTGCTTGGTTATCTTTAATTTTATTTTAGGAGATTTTTGTTGCTGTGCTAGTGTAGAAAGGAATTGCCTGTGCAATTGATTACTTACTTGCTTTAATAATCACGGCCAAGCTGTGATTCTTGTTAAAGATCTGCTTAAGACTCAGGTGAGGATTTATGGTTTCAAATTTTATTTGGCCTACTACAGATGCTGAGTCCTAAGGGTCGCTGTTAAATATTGTACATGCTGATAAGTTGTATATCTGCTTGATTGCATATTTAATTAGCATGTGATTTATTGAAAAATTATACCATGCTAGTTGTGTATGATGTTCTTATATGCATGCTATTGACATGAGTCTGAAAGTTATAACATGATAGTTCATATATGATGGTATCATATGCATGCTCTTATTATAAGGTTGAAAGTGATATTGTAAACCCCCATCTTCGAAATCTTATTTTTAGGAAGAAAAAAAAAACCGCCGGAACTCCTCAGCGACCCTTCTTCCGCCCTATGCATCGCTCGCGCACCTTCGTCTCCATCGCTCTGACCTCGCATTCGCCTTGATCCATCGTGCACTGGGTTAGGGTTGCGGAAGACTCTCTGGTGACGGCGCTCGATTTGCGATTTGGGGAAGGTAAAGCCCTCTCCTTAATTGATTGGGTTCCTAGCAATTTATTTGGAGAGTATATATAGCGGGGGGTTGAATGTGTGTATGATGTTCTTATATGCATGCTATTGACATGAGTCTGAAAGTTATAACATGATAGTTCATATATGATGGTATCATATGCATGCTCTTGTTATAAGGTTGAAAGTGATATTGTAAACCCCCATCTTCAAAATCTTATTTTTAGGAAAAAAAAAACCGTCGGAACTCCTCAGCGACCCTTCTTCTGCCCTATGCATCGCTCGCGCACCTTCGTCTCCATCGCTCTGACCTCGCATTCGCCTTGATCCAAGGTGCACTGGGTTAGGGTTGCGATTTGGGGAAGGTAAAGCCCTCTCCTTAATTGATTGGGTTCCTAGCAATTTATTTGGAGAGTATATATAGCGGGGGGTTGAATGTGTGATTGTTTGACTGGATTTTTATGTTGTTGTTACTGTTACTGTGTTTTATTTTTCTTCTTGTATTGCTTAGGAGCACATAGATGATAGTACAACAATTATGTTGGGATGGGGAATCGAATGCAGGTAATACAAATGCTTATTTCCACCTTGCTGTCTAGTGGATGTGATAGCTAGATAAACTTAGAGCATGGTTAGTGGAAACTATAGATGATTGGAATCTTGGTTGGGGGTATTAGGGTGATTTATTTATCGTATTATAAGGAAAGAAGGTGATACCCAATATTAGAGAAAGTTTCTAAAAATATATTTGGAATAGGTTGTCTACCCTGAAACAAGTAAACGACACGTGTTTCGAGTAGTTCGTCAGGACGATTTACATTCTACGTGGGTGATTCTGAGGAGCGGATTCGCTATTTCAGGTGCGTTGGTTCACTGAATGTAGGATTTATTCAAGCTAGGGAATTCCTGCCGAGGTTTTCTTAGGAAAACTCTTGGATGCCTCAAATATAATAAAATGGAATGCTTATCATGATTATGTATATATGGATAGATGCATGTTATGCTTACTATGATATTATCTAAATGCATGTTCGAATTATTTACCTTGTCTACATGCATGATTACTTCATGTTTACCATGCTATTTATTTAACATGTCTATGAATCCTATCCTGCATGCTATGTTATTTATCTTTGCTATGATAGCACGATTACCATGCAGTTATAGATAAGAATGATGACATGTTAGAAACTCTTAGGAGACATCACTAGAAATCAGACAGGAAGGGGTATTGCTTGCATACCCCGTTTGACCACGGCGTATCGTCGATGGTCAGAATGGTGATACTCCACCACACACCACTCCTGAGGCTACACATAGCTTGGATACTGGGAGCTGGTGGGGAAAGGGACTGTACACCCTCCAAGGTCACATTAGACCGGATATATGGAGCAAGTCCCTACCCGATGATTTCTACCCGCACGAGTGTCGTTTCAGGGGCCTCGTGATAGTCTTGAGATGGCTAGCCGGGACGAACCAGAACAAGAACCTAGCAAACATCTCGCCGAGGTTGTAGCATTCCGGCGACAGCTAGTCTGCACACCTCTTGGCAGGCATCGCTGCTCGGGGATTGGAACGGTGACATCCCTCCGCATAACCTTGGACAGTGGATCCGTAGACCACACGGCTACCATCCTTGACGATCTGCAGACGGTCGGATGGTGAGTCCGGATCCTAGGGTTGTATTATATCGACCGAGACCGTAGTCGATGGATTTTATTGATGGTGACCCCGTCTTCGGACGGTGTGTAGTACTACACAATTGTCGTTGTCCTTACGGCATCCGAGGAGGATGTAAGGGCACGACGGGTTCGCTAGGAGAGGCATGGTAGGCGACTAGCGACACCGAGGAGAGTGATCACGGGTCATCCATCACCTCCGCCAACATCAGTGCAGCGGGCATAGGGAGAGACAGAGAAGAAAGGCACTGATGGGCTTAGTGATGCTCTCTGGCTGGAGTATTCACTAAGCATAGGCTGGCAGCCCGAGTCATGAGACTGATAGACATAGTGCACCGTAGATGACATTCCGGTGACATCGATGACACAGATACCGTAGATAACATTCCGGTGACATTGATGACACAGATACTAGAGATGACATTCCGGCGATATTGATGACACAGATACTAGAGACAGCTTAGGTGACATTGATGACATAGTGACTAGAGACAGCTTAGGCGACATCTAGTGTTACACGTGTTGTATTTGCTTACATTGTTATTTGCATTTATGATATTCTTCACATATATTATATGAAAATGACTATTAATAAACCCAAGGCATCCTAGATTAATCCTCCTAGCATTTGATTTCCTTATTCGGTTTCGAGCTGTAAATTCGCACTAGGCCGCAAGGCTGAGCACACCGCTTTTCCCCGTGTGTGCAGGTTATTAGATGACCGATTGAGATTGTAAAGGAAGATGGATCTACTGACGGATTTATTTTTCTTTATCGTTATCTTTTATCATAGAATTGTAGTAGGTTTATCGGGACTGTGTTAGTAACGATGAGTTAGATACTTTGATTGTATATTCCACTGTGTAAACGATGTGTTTGGATTGTATGTATCACTTGATGCCTTGTATGGGTCCGTTGGGCTCATACGGCGGTTGCTACGTGCTCGACAGTAGGGTCGGAGCGTGACAATTAAAGTAGTATCAGAGCCTAGGTTATAAATAATATAATAACCTAAGTGGCTTTAGAGTCTGACTCAGGATCGTAAGAGTTAAGGAAGTCAGTCCCGATATAATTAGGATCGTTAGCGGTACGGTCATTTCCCGTAATATGACTACGATGTTGTCCCTTAGTAGGCAATTACATAGACATGGGTACATTGTGGTTCTTATCTCTGTTTATCTGTTTGATCTCCATAATTGGGACATGCTTAGAATACCTCATCTTGTTTTAGTCATGTTCCCAAAGGAAGATCTTCTTAAATTCATTGAATATACTTCCTAATTCAAATTTGTTGTTACCTCCAATTTGTGCCTTGCTACAAATCATCGCCAATGGATTCTTATTCATATGTATTGCTCGAGTATTAAGTCATTATCTAAACTTTTTGTTGTTCCTTATTTTAATTCTTGTGATCATCCTACTCGCCTTTTATTTCTTGCAACTCATGGAACAACTTTAAGTTTGCAGAAGGATCCTTAATGGCTAGCTTATTCAAAGTGATATGTTACTTGATATTCAAGTTCCTCTTGGAATTTTCTCTGTTAGTGGGTTGCATAAGTGATTGTGTTACATCTTTCTGTGTTACGTCTTACATCTGATAATACTAATTCTTTTGTTTAGTACTCTCATTCTTCCTTTCAAATCATGTTGTCGTGTACTCTATTCTTATTCCACCCTATTTCTTGAGGGCATCCATTGAAAATTATGGACTCTCAAATACTTGGTGTTACTGTGATGCTTCATAAACCTTTCACCTATTTGGAACATTGGAGTGTTAAGTTTTTGGTCGCTCCTTTGGAATGTCATCAGAGGAGAGCTCAAGTCCTTGTTGATTTGTAATTCTTCATGAGCTTTATCTCCTCCTTCTGTGGAAAAATTAGATTGTTATATTGAGAATTTGCTGCACTCTGGACAAAGTTACTACTAGTCTCACCTTCAGTATTTTTGAACTTCCTGTCTTTGCAGCTCTTTCCATCAGATTGGGAGTTTTTTTTTTTTTCTAAGAGGCTCACAATTAGATATGTGGAATTGTCATTTCTATCATCTAGCCTTGTGGCTAATGCTTTCATTCGCTGAGCTCCTAGCTTCTTGGCTTTTACCTTTGCAATTATACCCATAAAAAAGGGATACTTGATTCAGCTACAAGCTATCTACTTCCAACCTTCATTATCGCATGATTTAAATATGCTTGACATTTTCATGTATTTGCTCTTTTGAAACATATTTAGTTCTTTGTCCCTGGCTCACAGCAGAAAGGATCAATCCAATATTTTGAAAAATAGCTCCTTCCAAGAAACTGATGATAACAATACTAAATAGGCATATCCTACTGAAGATCTTTGAACTCGTTCATATCTGCTTTGATGAGTGAGGAAACATGAAACTTAGTTGTGTTTCATTTTTGAACTCCCAGGTCTTGGACTAGTGGCTGGAAGTTCATGTACAGCTTTTGAAATTGTTGAATTTGAGGATAGGGTCAGATACAACTCTTTTGAAGTTGCTGAATATTTGGATGTAACAAGTTTAATGAGTTTACTATGTTTTGATTAGTTGAAGTCCAGTCCTACGCCATCATTTCATAAAGGATGACAGGTCTTTCTAATGCTAGTTTGTGGTTCATTAGAGACTTACCACCTCACCTTGTGGTGGGCTTCTACTTGCTATTAATTGCCTTTGAACTCCTTTCTTGAAACAAATTAATGCTCTTTAAGTTTCACAGCATTATCCCCCTGCAACTTTAGCTTTGGACAATCTTATTGTTTTCTGCAAATGTCCCATTAGCAGCTTCTCATTCAAATTCCTCAGCAGTTGCCGCAGTTTGACTCCCTCTTAAAATACATATACATACATATATATATAAGCATTTGGCAGGCTGCATAATCTTGCATAATTAGTCAAGCTATAGTAAGCAGCATATTATGGTTGATCACTTCTGCACATCAATTTTATTCAATCTTCAGACCGTTCTTCAGTCAACTTATCTTCAACCTATATTGCAGACTTTTCTGCAGTAAGCCAACTTATATTGCACCGGCAATTAACACTTTCAGATTTTCCCTACTTTTTAAGCATCATATTTCTGCAGCTTATCGGTCAAGCTGTCTCCCACTGCTTTCATCAATCTACTAGTCACTTATCACATGCTTCTTATGGATATGAGCAACATACCAGTCAAATTTGTATATTTCTTAGCTGCATATTTTCTGCACAGATGTTAGTAGATATATATAACCAATTAGCTGTGCAACTTCCTTATATTTCTCTGCAACTTCATCAGCCCACTTATATGGCAGTGCAGTGTCAGTTTTTGGGCAGTATATGCTATTTGTTTATTCCAGCTTCTTAGGTTTATTGTTGCTATTGTTTTCTTTACTACTTATCTGCATCATCTTCAGTCAACCTTTGTCAATTTTCACCAGTCAATTCTGCAAAAAAAAAAAAAAAAAAAAAATTCAGTTTCGCTTCTTCCATTTCCATAGAATTGTCATTGGTCAATTAATATTGGTATTATTTCAGTATTATCATAATATATCAGAATCATCATTAGTCAATCAGATTTCTGCAGGTTGCAGTTTCTTGTCAGCGGTTTTGTTAGTCAAATTCCTCTTTATCAGTACTATTATACATTTTCTGATAGCTTCCATTGTCGGCTACAAGATTTCTTTTGTTCTACATCTTCCTCAATCAATGTTCTTATACATTTTCAGTTCCAGTTAAGATGTAGCATGCAGCTGCGACAGTTTGCAGAAGTCAGTCGAGTTTATAATTTCTGCAGTAGTTTCTTCGGTCAATGTTTCTGCAGTCCTACTTTTGTCAACTGCTTCAACTGATCGGAATACAATGAGCATTTGTCCGCATGCATCGGAATTATCCAGTTTTATAGTATCTTGACCTGTTAATAATTGAGCATTTCTATAATCTTGATAGCACCTCATGTTCTCTGTTTTTCTCAAAAATCATTAGTCAAATTCCAGCCATGGTTGACAGATACTCCACTTCTTTTTATTTTATTTTATTTCTACAACTCCCTCAGCCGGACATAGTTCCTTAATATTTTTGCAGCTCCCATTCCAACTGCATGCTGATTCTATAGTAACTATGCTTTCTTGCCTTTTATTTATCCTTAAATCTTGAATACTGCTGCTTTCTTGGCACCTCTAGCATATGTTGATGCGCATGTTGATGTCTTTAGTAGCTGCATGTATTATTGATATCTTCTACTTCAGTTACTACTTCTGCAGCTCATATCCAGTTCGCATAGCAACTTAGATATAACTACTATATTTCTGCATCTATAAATTAGAATGAAGTCCTTTTACATCAAGAGTTCACTTTGTTATTATTATTCTATCCTCTTATATAGGATATAACATTTCTTATATCAAATTTCATATCATCATATAAGTATGATCTACAAATTCCATATCAAACTCAGTTCTAGATTCCATTGTGTTAAAAGGATACCACAGTCACATTTAGGGGTGACGTCGGATTTTAGTGTTCTCTTAAGTTGGTAGGTAAATTTTTGGAGGACCAAAAATTTTAAGGGGGGGAGTACTTGTAAACCCCCATATTCAAAATCTTATTTTTAGGAAAAAAAAATTCTCCCATTCGATCCGACGCCATCAGCAAGCTCGCGTCACCCTCTTCCCTCGTTCCGCCGGCGGCTACAGCTGGAAACGACGACGGAGAAATCTCGCCGCACTGGGTTAGGGCTGCGGAAGACTGGGGTTGAATGCAAGTCTATAGCGCATAGATGATAGTACATCAATTATGTTGGGATGGGGAATCGAATGCAGGTTATTACAAGGATACAAATGCTTGTTTCCACCTTGCTGTCTAGTGGATGTGATAGCTAGATAAACTTAGAGCATGGTTAGTGGAAACTATAGATGATTGGAATCTTGGTTGGGGGTATAAGGGTGATTTATTTATCGTATTATAAGGAAAGAAGGTGATACCCAATATTAGAGAAAGTTTCTAAAAATTTATTTGGAATAGGTTGTTTACCCTGAAACAAATAAACGACACGTGTTTCGAGTAGTTCGTCAGGACAATTTACATTTTACGTGGGTGATTCTGAGGAGCGGATTCGCTATTTCAGGTGCGTTGGTTCACTGAATGTAGGATTTATTCAAGCTAGGGAATTCCTGCCGAGGTTTTCTTAGGAAAACTCTTGGATGCCTCAAATATAATAAAATGGAATGCTTATCATGATTATGTATATATGGATAGATGCATGTTATGCTTACTATGATATTATCTAAATGCATGTTCGAATGATTTACCTTGTCTACATGCATGATTACTTCATGTTTACCATGCTATTTATTTAACATGTCTATGAATCCTATCCTGTATGCTATGTTATTTATCTTTGCTATGATAACACGATTACCATGCAGTTATAGATAAGAATGATGACATGTTAGAAACTCTTAGGAGACATCACTAGAAATTAGACAGGAAGGGGTATTGCTTGCATACCCCGTTTGACCACGGCGTATCACCGATGGTCAGAATGGTGATACTCCACCACACACCACTCCCGAGGCTACACATAGCTTGGATACTGGGAGCTGGTGGGGAAAGGGACTGTACACCCTCCAAGGTCACATTAGACACCGGATATATGGAGCAAATCCCTACCCGATGATTTCTACCCGCACGAGTGTCGTTTCAGGGGCCTCGTGATAGTCCTGAGATGGCTAGCCGGGACGAACCAGAACAAGAACCTAGCAAACATGTCGTCGAGGTTGTAGGATTCTGGCGACAGCTAGTCTGCACACCTCTCGGCAGGCATCGCTGCTCGGGGATTGGAACGGTGACATCCCTCCGTATAGCCTTGGACAGTGGATCCGTAGACCACACGACTACCATCCTTGACGATCTGCAGACGGTCGGATGGTGAGTCCGGATCCTAGCGTTGTATTATATCGACCGAGACTGTAGTCAATGGATTTTATTGATGGTGACCCCGTCTTCGGACGGTGTGTAGTACTACACAATTGTCATTGTCCTTACGGCATCCGAGGAGGATGTAAGGGCACGACGGGTTCACTAGGAGAGGTATGGTAGGCGACTAGCGATACCGAGGAGAGTGATCACGGGTCACCCGTCGCCTCCGCCAACATCAGTGCAGTGGGCATAGGGAGAGATAGAGACGAAAGACACTGATGGGCTTAGTGATGCTCTCTGGCCGGAGTATTCAATAAGCATAGGCTGGCAGCCCGAGTCATGAGACTGATAGACATAGTGCACCGTAGATGACATTCCGGTGACATCGATGACATAGATACCGTAGATGACATTCCGGTGACATTGATGACACAGATACTAGAGATGACATTCCGGCGATATTGATGACACAGATACTAGAGACAGCTTAGGTGACATTGATGACATAGTGACTAGAGACAACTTAGGCGACATCTAGTGTTACACGTGTTGTATTTGCTTACACTGTTATTTGCATTTATGATATTCTTCACATGTATTATATGAAAATGACTATTAATAAACCCAAGGCATCCTAGATTAATCATCCTAGCCTTTGATTTCCTTATTCGATTTCGAGCTGTAAATTCGCACTAGGCCGCAAGGCTGAGCACACCGCTTTTCCCCGTATGTGCAGGTTATTAGATGACCGATTGAGATAGTAAAGGAAGATGGATCTACTGACGAATTTATTTTTCTTTATCGTTATCTTTTATCATAAAATTATAGTAGGTTTATCGGGACTGTGTTAGCAACGATGAGTTAGATACTTTGATTGTATATTCCGCTGTGTAAACGATGTGTTTGGATTGTATGTATCACTTGATGTCTTGTATGGGTCTGTTGGGCTCATACGGCGGTTTCCACGTGCCCGACAGTAGGGTCGGGGCGTGACAGATATCATGCTAGTTCATGTTGATGTTATTTATATGCTTGCTCTTGATATGAGCTGAAAGATATACCATGCTGGTATGTGAAATTTTACTATATGCATACTCCAAATGTGAGTTGAAAGATATACCTTGAGGGTACATGTATGATGCTATTATATGCATGATGTTGATATGATGCTCATGTGATGTTATTATTGATATGTTCATGTTGCTAGAGTTGTAGAGACACCTAGTGAGAACATGAGATAATAATTTGAGACACTTTAGGTTCATGTTATGATAACACCTAGAGTGGTCTGGTTAAACACATGACTAAAAACTTCGGGTTCTTAGGCTGGTATGTGCCAACATGTGGTGAGGAGCCATGTGCTAGCAATGGTAGAAATGCACGTTCGGTTGACTTAGTCACTAATACTTTGGTATAGTCGGGATCTCACTTCGGTGCAGAACTCAACTTATTTGTGTTACATCATGGTAGAGGGTGTACTAGGAACAGTACCGTCCCATGCGCTACCCAAGCTAGGGAACCTGATTGACACTGGCATGCTCAACAGATATGGATCCCTGAGCAGTCATGGTTCATTGGTAACATATGCAGTGGGTCTCAGTGGGCCAGGCTGTAGACTGATATGGCTGTTGATTTTGTATGGTGATCCTGCCATGGGGCAGAATTACAGCGCTGTATGGTACTTGTGTTTGGAAAGAAGGGGAAGGGGTGCCGTGATCACCAGCTCCTTCCGCAACGTTAGTGTACAGGCATATAGGACAGAGACATAGAGTTGACATTGATGGGTTCAGGGAAAATCTCTGACGAGGGATTTACCTTGAACATAAGAGGCAGCCTTAGGTGTAGAATGGTTAGATGATGGAATATTAATTGAAGTGATATGATATCTTTGATTTAGTGGCATTTTTATGATCATATTTCTTATATGCAGTTATATGCCATGTTATGATCATATTCATGATGTTTCTTATTTATTGCCTTGTTGTATTATGGACATGTTGATTTAAGTATGTGATTTTTAGTGGATATATTTTCTTACTGGTTTGTACAATACCTTATGCCCATTTTTAGGGTACTCTCTCTGTAGCCTCACTGAGTTTCGCGACTCAGATGTGCAGGTTACAGGTTGGCCGTTGGCGGAGAGTGAGGGAGAACCTAGTTGGTGGACAATAATTATTTTTGTAATCTAGATAGAGATATGAATCAGTAGTGTTGGCTTGAATGTACAATGTTACCGCTTCCGCTTTGTAAATTTATGAAATGGTAGTGCTTTGTGATACTTTTTAGCCTTGTATAAGTTGTGACGTTGAAGTGCGGCTTATACGACGGTTGCCACGTGCCCAAAGGTGGTTTGGGGCGTGATAGAGTGTGTTGGCCCTAGCAATTTAGCGTCAACTGTGAGAGTGTGTTGAGTGATTTTTCCATCGACATAGAGATTGTTCTCCAGCAATGCTCCTTTATAAATCTATGAGTAGATTTATAATGAAAATTTGAGGGGGCTAGGGGGTTTAGTGAATCTGCAAACCTTTCCCCTCAAATCCATACATCCACATTGTCTCTGCTTTGTCTTCTTCATTGCTGATGAACTAGTATTCAATCATTCCACTACTAAAGACTCAGTTGGAAGGTGTTCAAAAGGATTACAATGATAAATATAATGGTTATGACATACATCAATATGTCCTGAACATGAAAAATTGGCGTGTTTGAATGGTGGTGTGATATGTGTGTTATCTAGTATGGCTCCAGTAAGGTGTCATTGCACGTCCTTATGTAATAGGAGGTCAACACTATTTCTCACTATCACGCCCCGACCCGCAGGTCGGGCACGTGGCAACCACCGTATGAATCCGAAAACCCATACAAGGGATATGATATACATCAGAAGTCACAAAATATATAAAAAAAACAATCTCATTACAGTCTGTATGTACAGTTCCGATATAGACCTAATACAATACTACGTTTGATGATCAATAAATCTAAATACGAGAGATGAACTTCTCTGACCTCATACCCGTCGTCAACGATCTCAACTCTTACTCCAAGACCTGCACACACATTGAACACAGTGTGCTCAGTCTTGCAACCTAATGGAAAATTAAAGCTCGAAATCATAGTAAGGAAATCAATACTAGGGGGAAGATTCTAGGATACCTTTGTTTTATTAATTATCACATTATAAGTTGGAAGAGTAGATGATATCATCAATAATTCATGCACAGTATGAGAGTAGACCTAGTCATATCTCTCTAACTGTTCTCTATATTGTCAAACATATTTGTATCATTAATAAATGTCATTTAGATTTTTCTTTATCTTTATATCAAATATCTCGAGCCGCCAACCTATGATTAGAGAAATTCCCCCGTCGAGGACTTCTCATAAACCCTTCAGTGCGGTGTCATTTTATGTCTCTACCTAGGCCTGCTGCACTGATGTTGGTGGAGAGGACGAGTGACTGCTTATCTCTCTCCACTGTTTCGCCAGTCGTGCCCTACACCTCATCCCAGCAAAACATCGCACCCCTACTTCCTCCCCGGTCTCCGTAAGGGCAACTACACACTACCCGCAGGCACGGTCACCTCACACTTAATATATCATCGGTCATGGCTAACTGAAATCATAATAACCCTAGGATCCGGACTACTCATCCGATCGTCTGTAAAACGTCTAAGATGATAGCCATGTGGTCTACGGATCCACTGTTCAAGGCTTAAGAGAGTCACCATCACAACTCAAAAGTAGTCGATGTTAGTCGAGTTGACTGTCAATCCGCACAATGGGTTTGAGGTACCTCGACCACATTTTTGCTGAATCGTTGGAAGGTTCATCCCCACGAGCCATATAAGGACTACCACGGCGACGTCCAACCATCACACGTGCGGGTAAATAGTATCCGGGTATGGACCCACTCTACTTTCTAGTCTATCTTGACCTCGGAGTTAGTCTGGTCCATTTCCCAACCAGCTCCTAGTATCCAAGCTACTTGTAGCCTCGAGAGTGGTGTTCGTGAGTAGACATCACTACTCGAACATTGTCAGTTCGTCATGTCATCTAGGGTGTATTTTTGACACCCTCTAATTGTAATTTAGTGATATCCCTAGGAGGTGCTAGTATCATTTGTTTCTTATGTCTCTATACTAGAGTGTTATGAATTATTCTTGATACTACCTCCTATGTAATGATTTAAGTTTTTAATCTTTAATTTCATAGTTCTCCGCATGATAGTAATATAATATTCAACATGTATGAGAAAATAAATAACATATAGGAGAACTAATAACACATGCCAAGTAAAGCTATGTATCATAGCATATGACATATCAATCATGGTTAATAGAGAATTTAATATAGCATGCATATTCCATAGTATTTAGCAAGCATAAGTTTTAATTATTTTTAAGGCATCCAAGACTTTCCAAATAAAATCTTTCTAAGATTTTTCCTAGCATGAATATAATCCTACTACGATAAACCAACGTACCTGATCGATGTAGTTTGGCCTTCTTCAGAACCAACCGTGTAATAATTTGCACTTCCTTTAATCATTTCGAGAAGATCTTCCTAATATAAATAAAGTTATATTTAGATATTTACTTTGTATGTGACTTATAATTAACCTTGTTCAAAATGTGGCAAGTCATCTTCCTATATTGTTCTCAGCTAGGCACGATAGAACCTAAACTAGTAGTCTAAATAAGGTCCAAGTCAATAACTCCCTAATTTTATCTAACTTCACAATATAATAATTAGCTAACTGGAGTTTAATAATATTTTTCTAGTGTAAACCTTGATTCGATTCTCCCTATATCCCATTTATTACACTACATACATAATACTACACAATAGGAGAATGAGAGGGAGGTGGGGGAGATAGTATGAATTTAACCATCCCTCATCCACTATTCCCATCGTACCCATACTATTTCTTGTTATTTACATAATAATATTTTCCCCTATTTATCCCTCTTTCTTGGAAGTATTTACAATGCTACTTTTTCACAGTACTCCTTGCACTTATGAAAATTTTTCTTACACCTAAAATTGGGCTTTACAAGTTCTCATCCTCTTAAAAAAAAAATTTCCTTTTCTTTTAAATAGTGGGGTTTACAAGTACTCCCTCCCTTAAAAATTTTTGATCCTCCAAAAATGTAGTCATCATAAGCTACCATACGATTATATAGGAGATTAAACTTGAACATTACATGATATTGTAGATGGTTACTATTTTGATCTTTGGATTTCATGATCTGTATCTAAACCCTATGAAATCTCTATTTTATATTTTCAATCTTTGCTAGTAGAAATATAGGTAGTCACTTATAAAAATTTTGCCCAAGCTATACATAGCTTGTTCTAGCGGTGGAAGCAAGTGGTAATATATATATATATATATATATATAAAGGTTTGATTAGCTTGACTGCATGATTGTAGAAATATGAAGTGGACATGGAGACTAAATTTGACTCCTACTGTGTGTATATATGTAAGCAGCAATAAGCTGCAGGAACCGAATGGTAGCAGTAGTTAGAAAAGTTGAATGAAACCAAGCTGCATGACTTAATAGATATGTCTAAACAAGTGAATATGTAGCTGCAAGCTGAATAAATATGAAGCTATATTGATTGAAGCAAGGGAATAAATATGTTCAACAAGTTGACTAAAGGAGAAAGTGCATTGACTGAACTAAGGAAGAAGTGCATTGACTGAAGCAAGCTCTAAAGAATAGATCTGTTCAACAAGTTGACTAAGGAAGAAAGTGCATTGACTGAAGCAAGAGATCTGATGCTGCTGAATAACTACAGTAGAAATATGCTGACCAAAGAAATACTACCAAGATGGACATAAGAAATATGTTCGCCAAGGTGCAGAAATGAAGAGCTTAAAGTGCAGAAGTGAAGAGCAGCATATGAAAACCAAAGTGTAGAAACGAAAGCTAGAAATGTAGACATAACTTAACTGACAGCAGCATGAATTCAAAAATACTACAAAGATGGACATAACTTTGACTGGCAGCAGCATGAATTCAGAAATACTACAAAGATGGCTATAAAGATAGAACTTGGCTGCTGCTGCAGTCAACAATTGCAGCTGCATGAATGCAGAGCTAATATGCCGAAGTCAACATGAGAGTTCCCAATGTGTAACAAATCTGACAAATTCGGAGAAAACAAATTCGAAGAAGATGCAGAAAAGAAAAAAAAATCTTGTAGCCGACAATGGAAGCTCACTAAAAGATAGAAGAAAAATGCAGAATATTGCTTGTTTGATAAGTTTCCTATATCTATGAGAAATATGAGACAAGTGACCAATTGACCAATAGATAGATGAAAACAGTAGGAAACAGCTTGACTGATAAGCTGCAAAAAAAATTGACTGATACGTTGACCATGTCTACAGGAAATATGAAACAACGACTGATAAGCTGCAGAAGCCTAATTATGAAGGTATGTATAGGAGTGTTGTTTGATACTTGCTTTTATCAAAGAAATTGAATTATGAGTCAATATAGGAAGGATGACTCATTCTGTGTTATGATACAAGAAGCTGCAGATTAAATTTGAAATATAGCAGGATTCTAAGCAGTATAAATCATGTGACTGAAGCTGTGTGGTGAACAATGTAGAAATATAGCAAACTTTTTAAATGGACTGCTGATGAAGTTGCATTAAGTTGTATGAAGTCAATATGACCGTAGAAATATGGAATGAATATGAAATATTGAAGGCTGCAGAAGTTGAGAAGTATAAAATGTAGCAAAGTGCAAGGTTGCATTAAGTTCTGCAGAAATATAACAAGTGAAGAAAATGTAGAAGACTGTATCTAAGTTGCAAGAATACTATGCTTAAAAAGTAGGGAAAGTCTGCAAATGTTAACTGCTGATGCAATATAAGTTGGCTTACTGCAGGAAAGTCTGCAACATAGGTTGAATATAAGTTGACTGAAGAAGAATGGACTGAAGATTGAATAAAGTTGATGTGCAGAAGTGATCAACAGTAATATGCTGCTTACTGCAGCTCGACTAAATAGGTACAATAGGAAAATGATTCCAAAATAATTCAAGATCTAATAAATGATTCATTCATCTACCTATAACAGCATTCCAAACATTATCAACAACAATCTCAAAATTCCATCTGCAACCCATCATGAATATGCAGCAACCATCATCATCCTCAACAATAATCAAATTCACATATAATGAATATGCAGCAACCATCATCACAAATTCCATTAATAAAGTACCCAAAGAACAATTCGGACAACCAAAATATGCACAGATGGAATCGACCTTAACAGTGAGCAAACTGCAGCCAACTGTTGAGGAATATGTATGAGAAGCTACTAATGGGGTATATGCAGGAAACAATACGATTGTCCAATGCTAAAGTTGAAGAGAGATAATGCTGTGAAGCTTAAAGAGTATTAATTTATTACAAGAAAGGAGTTCCAAAATCAATTAATAGTGAGTAGAAACCCACCAAAAAGTGAGGTGGTGTATCTCTAATGAACCTCAAGCTAGCAATAGAAAGACATGTCATCTTTTATGAAACGATGGTGTAGGATTGGACTTCAACTAATGAAAACATAGTAGACTTATTAAACTTGTTGTTACATCTCAATATTCAGCAACTATAACAGAGTTGCATCTGACTCTAACTTCAAATTCAGCAAATTTCAAAGCTGTACATGAACTTCCAGCCACTATTCCATGATTTGGGAGTTCAAAAATAAAATACAAACAAGTTTCATGTTCCTCGCTCATCAGCGTATATGAGAGAGTCTAAAGATCTTCAGTAGGGTATGCCTATTTAATATTATTATTATCATTTCCTTTAAAGGAGCTACTTTTCATAACACTGGATTGATCTTTTCTGCTGTGAGCCAAGGACGAAGAACTAAATATGTTTCAGAAGAGCAATACATGAACATGTCAAGCATATTTAAATCATGTGATAATGGAGGTTGGAAGTAGATAGCTTGTAGCTCATTCAAGTATTCCTTTATATGGGTACCATTGCAAAGGTAAAAGCCAAGAAGCTAGGCGCTCAACAGGTGAAGGCAATAACCACATGGTTAGATGGTAGAAATGATAATTCCACATATATATTTGTGAGCCTCCTAGAAAAGCTCCCAATCTGATGAAAAGAGCTACAAAAGATAGGAAGTTCAAAATACTGAAGGTGGAACTAGATGTAACTTTGTTCCGAGCGCAGCAAATTCTCAACACAACACCGGGTCATTTTTTTTTTTCACCAAGGAGGAGATAAAGCTCGTGAAGAATTACCAATCAAAGAGGACTTGAACTCTCCTCTGCTGACGTTTCAAAGGAGTAAATGTGAGACCCGTGATTTTTGAATAAGGGCAATAGAGTAATTTTTGTATTTGGAGAATTTAATCGTAAAAGAAATTCTTTAAAGGATTTATTTGTAAAATCATATGAATTTTTAAAGTATGAGATTTTGATGTGAAAATTATACCATCAGTTAGTATTTTTGATAAGGAATCCAATGGCACAGACGAATCGTAATTTGGACGTCGTTTGATTGGTCAATTAGACATTCAAGATTTAATCTAGGATTTAAGATTTTAATTAAGTAATTAGAAAAAAACCTCATTTTCTTCCCACCGCAGCTCGCGCGTGCTCCCTCTCTCTCTCACTCTCTCTCCTCCTCTGCGTGGACCAACGACGACGACGCTAACTTTCCGACGATCTCCGGTGAAACCACGACGAACTAGGCTCCCAAATTTTAGCCACAGGTAGATCTCGACCTCCTCTTCATTTTGATACCAAGATGCCCAAATTTGGTGTAGAGATGAGGGAGAAATCATGAGAGAGACGTCGACGGTGAGGGTTTCGATCGCCGGAGCTTGCTCCGACGATTTCCGACGATTCCGGCCGTAAAACCTTGCAAACTTGGTACCTATGGATTCTCATTGACGAGAGCTATCCATTGGTACCGGAGTTGAGGGCTATTAGCCGTCGGTTGGCTGCCGGCGAGTTAAAAACCCTAACTTAGGGATTTCGCCCAAATTGATTTAATCGGTGAAATTGATCGCGTATGAGCTATAAAAATTGGGGCAAATATGATTTTTGAAATCCTCATGAAGAGAGCTTTCGATTGGTACCAATATTGGTGCTAATCGAAGAACTTCGCCAGTGAACTTTCCGACGATCGCCGGAGAGATTTTCCGGCGAACTTGGAAAAAAATTCGTTGAATAATTGATAGGAAAATATAAAATGTGTAAATGACGGCACGTGGATCGAGACAGTATTAGAGAATAAAATTCAGCGAACGGACCTTAGGTTGGTTCAAAAGAGCGGATCGCTAACCTAGGAGCGTTGGTTCATCGATGTAGGATTTATTCAAGCTAGGGAATTCCTGCTGAGATTTTCTTAGGAAATTCTTGGATGCTTTAAATTTGATAAAATGTAATGCTTGATAATATTATGCCTATTAACTAAATAAATATCATGCTTCTAAAACTATCAAGAAAAATACATGCTATGTCATTCCATTTTATTTAGCAGGTTAATATGCTATGAATGCTTATTTTTCCTCTTTACTTGGCATGATATATTATTTTTACCGCATGCTAGTTAATTATGTTAAAATGCTGAATACAAAATAATATCATGCAGAACATAATAAAAATAAGCAAACATAGAACATAGTATCATGATTTACACCAGACACTTTAGTATAGAGACATAGGTGACATGATACTAGTATAACGTAAGAACATCACTAAATTTTAAACTAAGGGTGTTATTAATGCACCCTAGATAACATCGCGAACCATTAGCGTTCGGTTAGTGATGTTAACACACCAGCACCTCCCGAGACTACAGATCATAGATAGCTTAGATACTGGGAGTGAGTTGAGGGTTGGACCAGATTAACTCCTAAGTCAAGATAGACAAAAAATGGAGTGGGTCCATACCCAGATACCGATACCCGCACGAGTATCGTTTAGGTGGCACCGTGATAGTCCTGAGATGGTTTTCGAGGACGAACCTTACCATGGACTTGGCACCGATGGAGACGGGGTTGCCACAACCCTTGGTGTGGATGTGTCTTTATCCCGATCAACGTCGACTGTTATTGGACTGGGAAGGTGATTCCCTATGCGACGCCTTGGACAGTGGATCTGTAGACCACGCGGTTATCATCTATGACGTTCTACAGACAGTTAGATGAGTAGTCCAGATCCTAGGGTTGTTATTTTTATCGGTTAGCCGTGGCCGATTAGTCTTCGTTGATGGTGACCTCTGTCTTCGAGTAGTGTTGTAGTACTACACGAGTCGCCGTTGCCCCTACGGAGTCCGGGGAGGATGTAAGGGCACGGTAGATTCGCTAGGGGAAGCATTGAGGGCAATTAGCGAGACAGTGGAGAGTGATCAAGGGTCACCCGTCCTCTCCGCCAACATCAGTGCAACGGGCATAGGTAGAGACAGAGACAGAAAGGCACTGATGGACTTATGGATGCCCTTGACCTGGGTATTCACTAAGCATAGGCTGGCAGCCCGTCTTGAGATTTAAAGTCGTACTAAAATTTAGATGACATACTCTGATAACATAGTCGCCATATACTACTTAGGCGACATCTAGTGATAAGCATGTATATGTTTGTTTACTCTGTTATACTGCTTTTATGACCTGATTCACACATATCAAAAGGAAAAATTATGATTAACAAACCAAAGGCATCCTAGAGTACTCCTCCTAGCCTTTGATTTCCTTATTCGGTTTAGAGCCGTAATTTCGCACTAGGCCGCAATGCTGAGCATACCACGTTCAATATGTGTGCAGGTTGTTAGATGACTATCCAGGATATTTGATGAAGATGAGGAATATCGATGGATTTAGTTCTATTTATTGATGTCGTTATTATAGAATTATAGTAGGTATATCGTGTCATGCCCCGAACCACTTGTCGGCCACGTGGCAACCGCCGCATGAGCTCACCAACCCATGCAAGGCATAACTGGATCTCATCTATGCAATATAAACAACCAGTAATATCAATAAAATCAATAATACAGTTTCCTAGTATAGTCCCGACACTAATCTACTACATACTACGCTCCGAAATCAGTAAATAAACGAAATGGGAATGGTAGCCCACCTCGACGGACGAGACCCTTGTATCCGAACTTGACCGTCACCGCTACACCTGCACACACATTGAACGCGGTGTGCTCAGCCTTGCGGCATAGTGCAAAATTATAGCTCGAAACCACAGCACGAAATCAAAGGCTAGAGGGCTCATTCGAGGATACCTTAGTGAGATTAGTTATCACACAATAATTTTCTATGTAATACTAATTTTATATCGTCAAGATATATGTCAACCTAGGTTATAGATACGCATACGTCTCTAAATATCACCTAGGTTATATCTCATGTCGGTGTCACTAAAATAAGTCATCAAACATAGCTCTAACTCATATCACGTGTCTCGGGCTACCAACGTATGCTTAAGAACGAATCTGGGCCCGGGACGTCCTTAAGCCCATCAGTGCCTTCATCGTCTATGTCTCTACTTATGCCCGCTACATTGATGTTGGCAGAGAGGACGAGTGACCGAATAACCATCTCCCTTGTTTCGCTAGTCACCGACGATGCCTCCCCTAACGAAATCGTCGTGCCCTTACAGCTTCCCAGGACTCCGTAGGGGCACGACCCTAGTGTAGTACCACACTCTGTCCGTAGACAGGGTCACCATCATACAAGAGCTATCGGCCACAGCTAGCCAAAATAAGAACAACCCAAGGATCCATACTACTCATTCGATCGTCTGCAGGACGTCGAGGATGCTAGCCGTGCGGTCCACAGATCCACTGTCTAAGGTGTAAGGGAATCACCCCTCTAACTCAAAAGCAATCTATACTGGCCGAGTCGAACGCACATCCACACTATAGGTTGTGGTGTCTCGACCTCATATCTGTTAAATCGTCGAGTAGGATTATCCCCGCTAGCCATCTGAGGACTATCACGGTGTCGCCGAGGCGGCACGCGTGCGGGTATAGGAACCTGGGTTGGAACCACTCCATGTGCTAGTCTGATCTGACTCAGGAGTTAACTGGTCCAATCCCTCAGCCCCACTCCCAGTATCTAAGCTATTAGAAGCCTCGGGAGGGGTGAATATCACTAACCGAACACTGATGGTTCGCGATGTGATCTAGGATGCATAATAGCCTCTTGTGGGTAATTCAGTGATGTTCATAGGATATGATAGTATCATGTCACCTATGTCTCTATACTAGAGTATCTGATGTACGTCATGATACTATGTTGTAAGTTATATTATTTTTACCCTATTCCGCATGATAGCTATATATGTAGTCTACATTACAGCATCAATAAATAATAACATGCGGTAAGAGTAACATAGCATGCTGGATAAATAATAAACAATAAGCATACACGCATGTGGAGCGGCTAGTAAAATATGTATTTCTAGCATGCATATATCTTTTGGTATTTTATAAGCATAATAATTATTTAATTGGCAGGCATCCAAGAACTTCCAAAAAATCTAATTAAGATTTACTCTAGCTTGAATAGATCATACTATAGTGAGCCTACGCACTTGTATCGTGTGTCGGGGCTTCAAAATCAATCCAAATGAAGCCCAGAAATTTTAATAACGGTGTAGATCACTGATGGATAATATTCCTAAAGCAATAAAATTTATTTAGAATTTTCTGAAATTATTTAGGATAAAAATAGATTATTTAATGTTAATCCGATCTATCCGTTTAATTAATCCTATTTGCTTAGCCCAACTCCATTCATGAAGCCCAAACCCAAATTCATTCATAATCCAAGTAAATTTAATCAAAATTAGCTTTAATTGACCAAATTGATCTATTTTGATCAAATCTGAATCAATTTAACTCAATTTGGGTTCAAATAGTGAAATTGGTTCAATTCAGATTCAATTAAAGTCGATTTGGTTCAAATCTGACATGATTTGGTTCAATTGGCTCAATTTGGGCTTGGATTAGTACATTTGGCTCAGCTCAGGTTCAGACCATTGGATCTGGTTCAACTTGGATTCGGCCCAGTTTAATTTGATCCGATCCAGCCAACTCAATCTAATCTGATCTAACTTAGGTCCGAACCTAGATTCAATTTAACTAGTTCAGCTCAACCTACTAACTCAACCTGAACCCAAACTTAACTCAAATCCAATCCAACTAACTTAAATTCGATTCAACCCAATCCATTCACTAACTTCACTTAATTAAATACTAATCTCACTTAATTAAATCACTAATCTTGCTTAATTTAATTAAATATAAATTAATCGTGATTAGGGAAGAAAACCTTCGAACGGGAGTGGGCAGAGGCATTCGTCCGCTTCTTCCCTTCCGACGTCGGCGATGGAGCTCCGGCGAGGTCGGCTCGGCTCCGACGGCAGCCCTTCGGCTTCCGCGAAGGTCCGCCGGGGTCCTCTCAAGCGGCGGCGACAGCAACGGCGATGGGCGCGACGAAGCGGAGCTTACCACTGTGTGGGAAGAGGGCAGCGAGGGCAACACTTCGGTGAGTCCTCGTTGAGCTCGCGAACAGCAGGTCGGGGATGGAGGAAGGTCGCCGACGAGTAGACGGCGGTGATGAGCGAGGAGGAGGCGCTGGCGGCGAGAAATCGCCGCTCACGGGCGCACGATCGAGTGCCTATGCTCGTGGCTCTGTTTCTGCCCGCGAGCAGGGGAAGGCAACCCCTTCTGCTGTGAACTCCAGCAGCGGTGAGGCGAGGGGACGGTGGGATGCGGCGAAGGGTATGCCGGCGAGTCTCCCGCGCTCTCTCATCGCTCGAAGGAGGTGGGCACGCGGTGGGACGGAGAGGCCGGCGAGCAAGCTGCGCGACGTCGAAGAGGGCGGAGATGGAGTCGAAGGCACCGGCGATGGGAAGAGACGACAACAACGTGCTTCGGTGGCCAGTGGGTGAGGAAGATGGAGAGGTGAGGAGATGAAGTGGGAATGATCATCGGCGGTGGGAAGAAAGCGTTGAGCGAAGGCAGTCGGCGGGAGAGCAAGGGTGACGCGCACGGGTTGCGCGAGGAAGAGGGCAGGCACGTGTACAGTGCCCTACCCCTTTTCCTATTTTCCCCTCTCCCTTTTCCTTTTTACCAACACACCCCTCTTTTTTTTTTTTCTTTTTGAACTAGGGGTTTACATATCGGGACTGTGTTAGTAGAGTTGCATAAGTGATTTAATTATATATTCCGCTGTGTTGATTATGTGTATGGATAATATTAATTACCAAATGCCTTGTATGGGTCCTTTGGGCTCATACGGCAGTTGCCACGTGTCCGACAGGTGGGTCGGGGCGTGACAACTAAAGTGGTATCAGAGCTTAGGTTTGGAGAACCTATGAGATTAAGTTAAGTTTGAGATTTTAAGGTTAAGATGACAGTCCGGATATAATCTAGGATAAAGTGCGAATCAGAAATATAGTAGTATATTTCCTTAGTAACGAGTTTTTACTCTGTCGCCAATAACTATCGCTATGATAAATTTTCGTTGGACCGCTAATCGCCTTAATATGAGATTATAAATCTATTAATCTCCGGACAGTATATATGGCTACGATTTCCACTACGTCGGAGAAGAGATAGATACTTAGATTAATATACTCAGATCTACGACCAATTTTTATTTCTAAATGATCAAGTAAATTTATCCATGATCATACTAACGTTACCTTGTTGTGTGCATCATGATCATCTCTTATACTAACATATGTAGTGATCATCACTTTCATCTTAAGAGTATTGATATTAAATTATCTTATGTTATATCTTAATCATACTATTTGTATCCCATGACCCCATTTGGAGATACTGAGTTTAAATGAATCTAATAATATTTGATTTTATCCACTCCAATTCGAGCACTTGCTCCTGGAGTTTGACTCTTAGACATAGAAGCACCAGATGCACTCTCACGTTCGTACTCTCATGCTAGATAGCTGACGTATCAAGTAGTCTATCAGGATTGTTAAATTATGGATTATCTATAAATCTTATCATCGATTCATATGTGACAATCTAGTCGAACAACTAGTACATTATTATATTATTTTATTGACAATCGCAAAAAAGTTTGAAATCTTGAATCGTAAGTTCAATCTATGATCAATTTAAATGTATAGAAAATAATGTAAATTATCCCACATCATGCACAAATGCCACATCTTTATTTTTATCATAAAAATTTTTCATGCAAATCTTTACATTAATTATTTCTCAGATCTTGAAAACAACTGATATTGAATATTCATATGAGATCTGGATCATAGAATTTATATCAGATTAATCTACATAAGACCACTGAGCTCAAAGAAAAATTTATCGATCTTTTGAGTTGGCTTATGTATAGGCTAATTTTGTTTAAACCTGACTCTTACTCGGATCTCTTAAATGAACTTTATTTCAGATTCATAAAGTTGTTTGTATATGGATCTGTATCAAATGATTTAAAATTATCTATGACCTTATTCTCATTTGAGTTAATTATATATATATATATATATATATATATATATATATATCTCATGAGTATAGGTTGATCATTTTGGGTTATCATCATGATTTTTAAGTTGCAACTAGAAGTTGACCGTCATCAATTATAATATTCGTGTCAACTCCCAATGCTTGCAGCTCTATGTACAGTATCTGTAGCTTTCTACATATACTCTATTTGCAACTCTACCCCCTATCCATAACTCTATTTCACATATTTAGCTTGCGTATATTGCATGACATTTCTAGTTGTGCATGCTACAACCTTCTTCATTTTCTTGGTTATATTTCTACAACTTTGATGCTCGCTTGTCATATTTCTATAGCTTCATTTTTGCAGCCCAAATTTACAGCTTGCTTTATCTTATAATTCTTTCCTTTTGCAACTTTTGATATTTTGTGTTCATTTCAGATTTATCTGCAGTCATGTTGACTGGCTTCCTAAATGTAAATCCTTCTATTGTTTCTTCCTTCATTTCATATTTCGATGCATCAATACAGTTGGTATAGTTGTCATCAGCATACCACTTACACTCTTGCATCATTATATCCATAAAACTTCCTATACTCTTTTAAGCAGTTCACTCAGTCATATTAAATCTTTGCTAAGCTTGGAGCATCTTCCTTTGTACTAGCATTTTATGCGTTCAATGCAGCTGTTTCCTGCTATTTTCTTCTATCTATCAGTTTTTTTTCGGAGCTTGAGCAGCTTGCGCTTATTTCATATATCCTATATACGGCCAACTTATTAGCCAAGCAGTTTTCTTTTATCTGCTTCCTTTAATTCTTCTTAGTGGCCTTTCTGAATGCAAATTCTGTCGAATATTTCTGTAATTTTCTTTGCAGTTATTTCCTCAGTCATTTTTTGCAGTTTGCAGTTCCCTTTTTGTGAAGTTACTCTTTTGTCAAATGTCCTTAGTCAAATTCTATCCATCGTTGGTAGATTTCTTTACTCCTTTTTATTTTTATAGCTCCCTCAGCTTAGCTCAGTTCTTTACTTAGTATTTTTACAGCTCAGATTCCTATATTTTCATCAGTATCGTTATATATATTCGGTCTTTTTCTGCGGTCTTATTCAGTCAATGCAGCAGGCAACATTTCTGCATTTGCAACTCAGATTTCAACTGCCTGCAGATTTTGTAGTAACTTTGCTTCCTTACTCCTTTTCATATCTCCTTAAATTTCTGGATGCTGCAGTTTCTTGGCACCTTTAACACATGTTGATGCACATGTTAATATCCTTAGTAGCTACATGTATTATTGACATCCCTTATTTTATTCACAACTTCTACGGCTCATATCCAATGCGCATAGAAGCTCAGGTACAACTGTAATATTTCTATATCTACAACTGGGATGTAATCCTTTTTGCTCTATTCTAAGCTATGGGTAAAGCTTACTTCGTGCTAGCAATCAATCCATTTGCACGTTATCATAATAATATCATCATATACACATAATCAACCTGCAACTTGATACTTTTTGCAGTTTCAATCAACTTCTATTTTGCATCATAATTTTAGTTTTCTAAATGCGGTCAAGTATTAGCCTATTCTACATCATAATTCAACTTTGTGCCAGAAATCAGTTTTAAATAATATTTCTGAACTAAAATATCTAGATACATCAGATACAATCACTTCCGTATTATTTTTGACTCATTGTCAATCCAAAAGTATTATTTTGACTCTTCTTCAGTCGAGTCAAAATTTAGCATGATCTATAAATTTCATATCAAATTCAGTTTTAAATTTCATCAGATGTCAACCTTAATATACATGTTTCATTTATCGCTATCTTTTTAATATATTATCCTTAATCGCGAGGTGACTCTATTATGATCATATTATGTTCAGAGGCATTTGATTATGGTTAAACATGAACCGTGAAAGGTTATTCATATGCTAGAGTTATAGGGACTCCCTAGCATATCTACCCCAGAAAACTGAAATATTATCTTCAACCTCTGCCCATTTATATATCCCCCAGTTTCATCAGTAGATTGCGTCACCAGCGAATAGTTATCCCGAATGATCTTAACAATCTATTATTGTGGAGTTTGATCTACTTATCTAAGATTCATGTGCTACTTTTAGTATACTACTATCATACTAGGCAATTGTTTATCACCCTATTAAGCAATTGTTTTCTACCACGTACTAGGATACGCATCTTTTTGTTGAATAATATAGATGCTCAAGATGTCTCGATTATGGTTATTGATGATACCGACATGATTTTTGTTGACTTGGACATGACTGATGACCCAGAAATATTCATTGATGACCCATCATATAGATGCCTATCTTGAGTATCTCATTTTATTCCAATCTTGGGACTTGCCATACGGTAATCATACTTTGATATATGAAGAAATTATTTTTGGAGGACAAAAAAAAATAAATAAGAGGGGGAGTACTTGTAAACCCGCACTCTCATCATCATCATTAATCTCTCCATCACTGAATTGATCTAAAATTTTGAGGACCAAATTTTTGTAAGGGGGGTAGGTTGTGAGACCCGTGATTTTTGAATAAGGGCAATAGAGTAATTTTAGTATTTAGAGAATTTAATCGTAAAAGAAATTCTTTAAAGGACTTATTTGTAAAATCATATGGATTTTTGAAGTATGAGATTTTGATGTGAAAATTATACCATCAGTTAGTATTTTTGATAAGGAATCCAATGGTGCAGACGGATCGTAATTTGGACGTCGTTTGATTGGTCACTTGGACATTCAAGATTGAATCTAGGATTTAAGATTTTAATTAATTAATTAAAAAAAACTAATTTTCTTCCCACCGCAGCTCGTGCGCGCTCCCTCTCTCTCTCACTCTCACTCCTCCTCCGCGTGGACCGACGATGACGATGCTAACTGATATGCACACGCTTCGACTTAAGATGCGTGCAAGTAAGTTGGTCCCGATCTTCCGTCGTAGGAGAAATCCTTAAAGCGGGGGGGAGTTGTGACTTTGACGAAGGGGAGGCTAACCACGATCCAGGAACGCGACCAGCAACCTCGCAATCGCTAAACCACTCCTCAGTTGGTTATTAACCGTGTCAAGCACGACTGACCTGTTCACGAAGAACGGCACGAATAATTCAAGAGAATTGAAAGAGCAACAGCGGAAGGATCGCTCAAAAAAAGTGATTAAGAAGTGGACTTCAAGTTTGTAGCAAAAGCATTACAAAAGTGGTGGCTAAAGCAAAAATCAAAGTCCCTTTTCCATAGTGCACGTCCCACCAAATATATATACAAAATATGGCATGTTTTTCCATATTTTGTTTCACTAAAATAGGAAAAATAAATATATATATATCCTCCTCTTGTTAGCTACGAAATTTGGAAAAATAAATCCCTTCATGAAGATTTGAATATATATTTGAGGAAGATTTGATCTTGAATAAATCTTCCTTGATTTGATCTTGAATAAATCTTCTTCCTTGATTTGCTCTTCAATAAATATTTGATAAAGATTTGATTCTTGAATAAATCTTCTTCCTTGATTTGCTCTTCAATAAATATTTGATAAATATTTGATTCTTGAATAAATCTTCCTTTACTCATACACTTCCATATGAGTAATTCATGCAACTTCCATATAAGTAATTCCTCCATGTGTTTCCTTGCATGTAGTGACCAGTAAATAATAACAATTAGGCAATATCATTTATTCTGTAATCGTGCATGGGCTCGTGTCATTGGGCCTTCTATGGTAATTGAATCATGCATGGGTGAACCAACGATGTCCTCATCATACTCCCCTTCTTGAAAAGGAGTCGACCTCGACTCCAGCTCATCTTCATCGCCCAAGTATGGTGATAGATCAGCCACATTGAATGTATTACTCACTCCATATTCCTTAGGCAGCTCCAGCTTGTAGGCATTAGTTTGGACTTGCGTTGTTCTGGAAATCGATCTTTGCGCAAATGCAACCAAACCAAATCTCCTTCTTCAAAAATAACTTTCTTTCTACCTTTGTCTGCATCTTTCTTATATTGTATTTGCATCTCCTCAATATTTGTTTTGGTCATCTGATGTATCTTACGAATCATCTCAGCACGCCTCTCCGCATCAAGATTACAACTTTCTGATGGTGGTAGAGGTAGTAAATCAATTGGAGCAGTAGGCTTAAATTCATAGACGACCTCAAATGGGCAGAACTTTGTAGTAGAATGCACAACTCGGTTGTAGGCAAACTCAATATGTGGTAAACACTCCTCCCACATCTTCAGGTTCTTTTTGAGTATCGCCCGTAGCATGGTACCATGTGTGCAGTTGATGACCCCAGTTTGTCCGTCCGTTTGGGGATCACATGTAGTTGAAAACAGCAGCTTGGTCCCGAACTTACCCCAAAGCATCCTCCAAAAGTGGCTTAAAAATTTTGCATCATGATCTGAAATAATTGTCCTCGGCACTCCATGTAGGCGCACGATTTCCCTGAAAAATAAATCGGCAATATGAGTAGCATCATCGCTCTTATGACAAGGTATGAAATGAGCCATCTTAGAAAACCTATCAACAACAACAAATATACTATCTCTCCCCTTCTTAGTCCTTGGTAAACCCAATACAAAATTCATTGAAATATCCTCCCAAGGTAATTTTGGAACAGGAAGATGTGTATATAAACCATGTGGGTTTAAGCGAGACTTAGCTGTTTGACAAGTGGTGCATCTCCCCACGTAACGCTCGATGTCGCGCCTCATCTTTGGCCAATAAAAGTGTGTGGCCAATACGTCCTCAGTCTTACGTATCCCAAAATATCTTATCAAACCACCTCCATGCGCTTCCTGCAATAATAGAAGACGAACAGAACTTGCAGGAATACAAAGCTTGTTAGCTCTAAATAAATAGCCATCATTCAACACATACTTATCCCAACATCTCCCTTCTTTACATTTCATGAAAATATCTTTGAAATCTAAGTCAGTAGCATATAATTCTTTTAACATTTCCAAACCAAGAAGTTTGCAATCAAGTTGGGACAACAACAAGTAACGTCTAGACAAAGCATCGACAACTAGATTATCTTTTCCCTTTTTATATTTCACAACATATGGAAAAATTTCAATAAATTCGATCCACTTAGCATGTCTACGATTCAATTTACTCTGGCTATGAATATGCTTCAAGGATTCATGGTCTGAATGTATGATGAATTCTTTTGGCCAGAGATAATGTTGCCATGTTTCTAATACTCTAACCAATGCATATAATTCCTTGTCATATGTTGAGTAGTTTAAAGTTGGACCACTAAGCTTTTCACTAAAATAAGCAATGGGTTTCCTATCTTGCATAAGAACACCTCCAATTCCAATACCACTAGCATCACATTTTATATCAAAAGTTTTATTAAAATCAGGAAGTTGTAAAAGTGGTGCATTGGTTAACTTATCTTTTAGCAAATTGAAGGCATCTTCTTGCGCTTTTTCCCACTTGAAAGGTATGTTCTTTTTTGTCAACGCATTAAGGGGTGCGGCGAGTGAGCTGAAATCCTTTACGAATCGACGATAAAAGCTTGTCAGTCCATGAAAACTCCGCACTTGCGTGACCGATATAGGTGTTGGCCAAGCTCGAATAGCTTTCACCTTTTCCTCATCCACCTCAATACCCTGTGCAGTGACAACAAAACTAAGAAATACGACTCGATCCGTGTAAAATGTGCACTTCTCCAGGTTAGCAAACAAACGTGCCTCTCTCAAAGCCATCAAAACTTGGCGCATATGTGCTAAATGTTCATCCAAAAACTTACTATAGATTAATACGACATCAAAGTAAACTACCATAACTTTTCCAATAAAAGCTCTCAACACTTCATTCATTAAGCGCATAAATGTACTAGGTGCATTAGTAAGACCAAATGGCATAACTAACCACTCATATGATCCAAATTTAGTCTTAAAAGCAGTTTTCCATTCATCACCTAGCTTCATTCTAATTTGGTGGTAACCACTACGCAAATAAATCTTAGAAAAGACAGTAGAACCACACAATTCATCAAGCATATCATCTAATTGAGGAATAGGATGACGATAACGTACCGTAATATTGTTGATAGCTCGACAATCTATGCACATCCTCCATGATTCATCTTTCTTTGGCACAAGTAAAACAGGAACAGCACATGGACTTAAGCTTTCACGCACATATCCTTTATCTAGAAGTTCTTGCACTTGACGCTGAATTTCCTTTGTCTCCTCGGGATTTGTACGGTATGGGGGACGGTTAAGCAGAGATACTCCAGGAATCAAATCAATTTGATGCTCAATCCCCCGCAATGGTGGCAACCTTGCAGGTATCTCATCTGGGAACACATCAGCAAACTCCTGCATCAAAGAAACAATCAAAACAAACAAAGAAGATGGTAAAGAGTTAGTAGAAAATAGAGTATCCTTGCATACAAGTGTAAAATACTCTTGGGGATTGGTTTCTAACTCTCGCATCTCACTTTTGGTGGCTAATAGAACTTGTCCCTTGATTGGTATCTCTCTTTTCTTCTCACATTTTTCTTTCTTTTCTCTCATTTTGGGTTGATGACTCTCACTATCACTTTTGTGAATGTCACTCCTCTCCTTTTCTTTTCTCTCACACTTAGCCCTATCTAAATCATCTTTGAGAAGTTCTTCCGATGTCATTGGAACCAACACGACCTTCTTATCTTTGTGCATAAAGGAGTACTTGTTGGAACGCCCATAATGTGTAGCATCCTTATCATATTGCCATGGTCTTCCAAGTAGTAACGCACAAGCTTGCATTGGCACCACATCATAGTCCACAAAGTTAGAATAGGTACCAACAGAAAAATGAACACGTACCATCATTGTTACCTTCAATTGTTCACAAGAATTGAGATCACAAGAATTCACAAGAATTGGCATGACTTGTATTAAAAGTGATCTCTTCTGGTTTCGACCCCGAAATATGTTGAGACTCCTCATAATCAGATCCACCTCCCTCTTCAACCTCACTGGCCGATGTGTACTCACCATCTTCTCGAATGATAAGGGTATGTTGATTTGGACAATCACGCATATAATGCACTTTTCCCTTACACTTGAAGCACTCAATCTCCCTTGTTCTTCCTGCAGATGCAACTGAGGATGAACTTTTTGTAGGTGCAACAGTGGTCTTTTTTGAATCAATAGGTTTGGATGTTTGTGAAGTAAGGCGGCTTCCTAAATTCCCTTGGCTAATGGGTGCAGCAGTCCTGCTAGAATGACCAACACTCTTTTGTTGCTGATTAGCATCCCTCCAAGGCATGGAAGAAGTAGAATAACTACGACTAGCTTTGTATGGCTGCTTCCTCCTTTGAACTTGCCTTTCAGCTTTGCATGCATAATGAAATAATTGATCCAAAGAATTGTAGTTGTGAAAATCAAGGATATCTTGTATCTCTCCATTCAATCCTCCCAAGAATCTAGCCATCTTTGCATTATCATCTTCTTGCACATTAGTACGTTGCATGCCCACCTGCAACTCGTGATAATATTCTTCCACAGATTTGTTTCCTTGATTCAATCTTTAAAATTTATTAAGTAATTCTCTTTCAAAATAGGAAGGCACGAATCTAGACCTCATCAAGCGCTTCAAATCATCCTAAGTACGAGGAGCTCCATTTCTTTGTCGAATTTAACTCTATCAGATAGAAGCATAACCAATAAATTCGGTAGTTGCTGCACGTACTCTATACTCTTCTGGGTAATGAAGACAGCTGAATTTTTGCTCAACTAATAATTCTCAATCAAGATAGGATTCTGGATTAAACTTTCCATCAAAATTAGGAACAGTGAATTTAATTTTACCCAATGAATCATTTCTTCTTTCTTCGTTACGGTGACGTGCATGACCTCCGCCAACTCCCACTCCTCGTGCGGGGTGGCGCTGATACAATTCCAAGGCAACTTCATCATCAGCCACATAATTATTATTTAACTCTTCATCAGCAGCTTCTTGAAATGCAGCGTTCAAATTTCCTCTTGGTTCGAATGGAGTAGCAGCAACAGCATTATTATGAGCTTCAACTCGTTCTCGAGGAACTCGAGGTGGTGGGAGTCGTCGTAGAGGAGTTTGCTCCACTTGATTAAGTCGTGCTTCAATTTCTCCAAGACGATTCTCCAACCCGTTCAAGCGCACAAGTACTTGATCGGATAGTATTTGCTCGAAGGTGTTTGTAACATGAGCTATCAAAGCTTGAGAACATTGAGACAATAATATCATTGATGAGTGGGACCCATCTTCCCCGTCATAAGAAACATCACGAGGACTTCTCGATCCTGACATTGTTAGTAAGACAAAAGAGAAATTCCATCAAACTAGTAAATTATTTATGAAAAACTCACAATCCTCACAAACCTTACCACCTAAAGCTCTAACCCTTCTCAAAAATTGCTCGCGTTTTGCTGGTTCGTGATAACTTTCAACACGGAGTGAATAAAGCGATTGTAAAGTGCTAGAACACGGTGATGAAGGCTAATTTATGGAGATCTAGATGGGGATATATTTGTAGCAAAGAGAAGAAAATAATAATTCAAGAAATTACAAAGTTGACTCAATTAAGCAAGGTAGAAGGTGTCAAAAGGAAGAAAAAATGCAAGGATAATTATAATTAAAATTCGGATTGCGTATAAGGTGTCAAAAAGGAAGAATAAGTGCAAGATAATTAAAATTTGAATAAAATATTTTTTTGTTTATTTTTTTTTTCCTTGGCCGAACCTTCCTCTCACTTTTTTTTTTCTACTCGCCCAAAGCTTGCTCCTCCCTTTCTCCACCTATTTTTTTTCTTCTTGCCGAACACTACTCCCTTTTTTTTTCTCCTCTTTTCTAGCAAAACAATTCCTCCTCTTTTTTCTCCTCTTTTCTCTCTCTCTCTCTCTCTCTCCTTTTTTTCCAATTTTTTCCCACCAAACACTTCTTCCTCTTTTTTTCTCCTCTTTTCTTGCAAAATACTTCCTCCTCTTTTTTTCCTCTTTTCTCTCTACCTCTTTTTCTTCAAAGCTTCGGCCGAGCACTCTTTGGCCGAACAACAATTCTTTTTTTTTTCAAGAATAAAAATTCAACAACTCAAGCGGAAATTAGGAGATAATAAAAAAAAAATAAAGATGAAAAAACAACTATGATGGGTACGAAATAGAAGTTCAAGAAAAATGATTTTTTTTTTTTGATATAGGGAAAATAAAAGATAATCTAATAAAGGATAGATGAATTCCTACCGGCAAGTTGGCTTTGATACCACCTGATATGCATATGCCTCGACTTAAGATGCGTGCAAGTAAGTTGGTTCCGATCTTCCGTCGTAGGAGAAATCATTAAAGCGGGGGGGAGTTGTGACTTTGATGAAGGGGAGGCTAACCACTATCCAAGAACGCAACCAGCAACCTCGCAATCGCTAAACCACTCCTCAGATGGTTATCAACCGTGTCAAACACGACTAACCTGATCACGAAGAACGACATGAACAATTCAAGAGAATTGAAAGAGCAACAGCGGAAGGATCGCTAAAAAAAAAGATTAAGAAGTGGACTTCAAGTTTGTAGCAAAAGCATTACAAAAGTGGTGGCTAAAGCAAAAATCAAAGTCCCTTTTCCATAGTGCACGTCCCACCAAATATATAGACAAAATATGGCATGTTTTTCCATATTTTGTTTCACTAAAATAGAAAAAATAAATATATAAATATCCTCCTCTTGTTAGCTACGAAATTTGGAAAAATAAATCCTTTCATTAAGATTTGAATATATATTTGAGGAAGATTTGATCTTGAATAAATCTTCCTTGATTTGCTCTTGAATAAATCTTCTTTCTTGATTTGCTCTTCAATAAATATTTGATAAAGATTTGATTCTTGAATAAATCTTCTTCCTTGATTTGCTCTTAAATAAATATTTGATGAAGATTTAATTCTTGAATAAGTCTTCCTTCACTCATACACTTCCATATGAGTAATTCATGCAACTTCCATATAAGTAATTCCTCCATATGTTTCCTTGCATGTAGTGACAAGTAAATAATAATAATTAGGCAATATCATTTATTCTATAATTAAGAAATTAATTTTCCCAAGAAAAGAATTCACCTGCCGTCCTAAGCATCGTGCACGGGCACGTGTCATTGGGCCTTCTATGGTAATTGAATCTTGCATGGGTGAACCAATGATGTCCTTATCACTAACTTTCCGACGATGCTCCGGTGAAACCACGATGAACTAGGCTCCTAAATCTTAGCCACAGGTAGATCTCGACCTCCTCTTCATTTTGATACCATGACGCCCAAATTTGGTGTAGAGATGAGGGAGAAATCATGCAAGAGGCGTCGGCGGCGAGGGTTTCGATCGCCGGAGCTTGCTCTGATGATTTCCGGCGATTTCGGCCATGAAACCTTGCAAACTTGGTGCCTATGGATTCTCCTTGTTTTTTCGTTCTGACACCACCAACGCGTATCGTGGCCCATTTCTAACCTATGATCGAGACTTTTTCGGGTTTTAGAGGAAGTGGATCAAATTTCATACCCTCTCTCCTACTAATTTCTAAACGAGGCTTCGTATTCATTTTTTCGTTCTGACACCACCAATGCATTTCGTGGCCCAATTCTAACCCATAATCGAGACTTTTTTGGGTTTTAGAGGAAGTGGATCTAATTTAATACCATCTCTCCTCCCGATTTCTAAACGAGGCTTCATGCTCGTTTTTTCATTCTGACACCACCAACGCGTCTCGTGGCCCAATTCTAACCCACGATCGAGACTTTTTCGGGTTTTAAAGGAAGTGGATCTAATTTCATACCCTCTCTCCTCCCGATTTCTAAACGAGGCTTTGTGCTCGTTTTTTCATTCTGACACCACCAACGCATCTCGTCACCTAATTCTAACCCTTGATCGAGACTTTTTCGGGTTTTAGAGGAAGTGGATCTAATTTCATACCCTCTCTCCTCCCGATTTCTAAACGAGGCTTCGTGCTCGTTTTTTCATTCTGACACCACCAACGCATCTCGTCGCCCAATTCTAACCCATGATTGAGACTTTTTCGGGTTTTAGAGGAAGTGGATCTAATTTAATACCCTCTCTCCTCCTGATTTCTAAACGAGGCTTGGTGCTCGTTTTTTCGTTCTGATACCACCAACGCCTCTCGTGGCCCAATTCTAACTCATGATCGAGAGTTTTTTGGGTTTTAGAGGAAGTGGATCTAATTTCATACCCTCTCTCCTCCCGATTTCTAAATGAGGTTTCGTGCTCGTTTTTTCATTCTAATACCACCAACGCGTATAGTGGCCTATTTCTAACCTATGATCGTGACTTTTTCGGGTTTTAGAGGAAGTGGATCTAATTTCATAACCTTTCTCCTTCCGATTTCTAAACGAGGCTTTGTGGTCATTTTTTTGTTCTGACACCACCAACGCGTCTCGTCGCCAATTTCTAACTTATGAGCGAGACTTTTTCGGATTTTAGAGGAAGTGGATCTAATTTCATACCCTCTCTCCTCTCGATTTCTAAACGACGCTTCGTACTCATTTTTTCGTTCTGATACCACCAACGCGTTTCGTGGCCCATTTCAAACCAATGATCGAGACTTTTGCTTGTTTTAGAGGAAGTGGATCTAATTTCATACCATCTCTCATCCCAACTTCTAAACGAGGCTTCGTGCTCGTTTTTTCGTTCTTACACCACCAACGCGTCTCGTGGCCCAATTCTAACCCATGATCGAGACTTTTTCGGGTTTTAGAAGAATTGGATCAAATTTCATACCCTCACTCCTCCCGATTTCTAAACGAGGCTTCGTAGTCGTTTTTTCGTTCTAAAACCACCAACGCGTATCGTGGCCCATTTCTAACCTATGATCGTGACTTTTCTGGGTTTTAGAGGAAGTGGATCTAATTTCATACCCTCTCTCCTCCCGATTTCTGAACGAGGCTTCGTGCTAGTTTTTTCGTTCAGACACCACCAACGCATTTCGTAGCCCAATTCTAACCCATGATCGAGACTTTTTCTGATTTTAGAGGAAGTGGATCTAATTTAATACCCTCTCTCCTCCCGATTTCTAAATGAGGCTTCGTGCTCGTTTTTTCGTTCTCACACCAGCAACGCGTCTCGTGGCCCAATTTTAACCCATGATCGAGACTTTTTTGGGTTTTAGAGGAAGTGGATCTAACTTCATACCCTCTCTCCTCCCGATTTCTAAACGAGGCTTCGTGCTCGTTTTTTCAATCTAAGACCACCAACGCGTTTAGTGGCCTATTTCTAACCTATGATCGTGACTTTTCCGAGTTTTAGAGGAAGTGGATCGAATTTCATAACCTCTCTCCTCCCAATTTATAAACGGGGCTTCATGGTCGTTTTTTCGTTCTGACACCACCAACGCGTATCGTGGCCCATTTCTAACCTATGATCTTGACTTTTCCGGGTTTTAGAGGAAGTGGATCTAATTTCATACCCTCTCTCCTCCCGATTTCTAAATTAGAGTTCGTGCTCTTTTTTTCGTTCTTACACCACCAACGCGTTTTGTGGCCCAATTCTAACTCATGATCGAGACTTTTTCGGGTTTTAGAGGAAGTGGATCTAATTTAATACCCTCTCTCCTCCCAATTTCTAAACGAGGCTTCGTACTCGTTTTTTCGTTCTGACACCACCAACGCGTCTCGTGGCCCCATTCTTACCCATGATCGAGAGTTTTTCGGGTTTTAGAGGAAGTTGATCTAATTTCATACCCTCTCTCCTCCTGATTTCTAAAGGAGGCTTCGTGCTTGTTTTTTCATTCTAATACCACCAACGCGTATAGTGGCCTATTTCTAACCTATGATCGTGACTTTTTCGGGTTTTAGAGGAAGTGGATCTAATTTCATAACCTTTCTCCTCCCGATTTCTAAACGAGGCTTCGTGGTCGTTTTTTCATTCTGATACCACCAACGCGTCTCGTCACCAATTTCTAACTTATGAGCGAGACTTTTTCGGGTTTTAGAGGAAGTGGATCTAATTTTATACCCTCTCTCCTCCCAATTTCTAAATGAGGCTTCGTGCTCGTTTTTTCATTCTGACACCACCAATGCGTTTCGTGGCCCATTTCAAACCAATGATCGAGATTTTTGCCTGTTTTAGAGGAAGTGGATCTAATTTCATACCCCCTCTCCTCCCAATTTCTAAACGAGGCTTCGTGGTCGTTTTTTCGTTCTGACACTACCAACGCGTATCGTGGCCCATTTCTAACATATGATCATGACTTTTCCGTATTTTAGAGGAAGTGGATCTAATTTCATACCCTCTCTCCTTCCGATTTCTAAACGAGGCTTCGTGCTAGTTTTTTCGTTCTAACACAACCAACGCATTTCGTAGCCCAATTCTAACAAATGATCGAGACTTTTTCTGGTTTTAGAGGAAGTGGATCTAATTTAATACCCTCTCTCCTCCCGATTTCTAAACGAGGTTTCGTGCTCGTTTTTTCATTCTCACACCACCAACGCGTCTCGTGGCCCAATTCTAACCCATGATCGAGACTTTTCGGGTTTTAGAGGAAGTGGATCTAACTTCATACCCTCTCTCCTCCCGATTTCTAAATGAGGCTTCGTGGTCATTTTTTCGTTCTGACACCACCAATGCATATCGTGGCCCATTTCTAACCTATGATGGTGACTTTTCCGTGTTTTAGAGAAAGTGCATCTAATTTCATCCCCTCTCTCCTCCCGATTTCTACTCGAGGCTTCGTGCTAGTTTTTTCATTCTGACACCACCAACGCATTTCGTAGCCCAATTCTAACCCATGATCGAGACTTTTTCGGGTTTTAGAGGAAGTGGATCTAACTTCATACCTTCTCTCCTCCCGATTTCTAAACGAGGCTTCGTGCTCGTTTTTTCATTCTAAGACCACCAACGCGTCTAGTGACCTTTTTCTGACCTATGATCGTGACTTTTACAGGTTTTTGAGGAAGTGGATCAAATTTCATAACCTCTCTCCTCCCGATTTCTAAACGTGGATTCGTGGTCGTTTTTTCGTTTTGACACCACCAACGTGTATCGTGGCCTATTTCTAACCTATGATCGTGACTTTTCCGGGTTTTAAAGGAAGTGGATCTAATTTCATACCCTCTCTCCTCCCGATTTATAATGAGGCTTCGTGCTCTTTTTTTTATTTTGACACCACCTACTCGTTTCGTGGCCCAATTCTAACCCATGATCGAGACTTTTTCGGGATTTAGAGGAAGTGGATCTAATTTAATACCCTCTCTCCTCCCGATTTCTAAACGAGGCTTCGTGCTCATTTTTTCGTTCTCACACCACCAACGCGTCTCTTGGCCCAATTCTAACCCATGATGGAGACTTTTTCAAGTTTTAGAGGAAGTGGATCTAATTTCATACCCTCTCTCCTCCTGATTTCTAAATGAGGCTTCGTGCTCCTTTTTAGCATTCTCGTACCACCAATGTGTCTAGTGGCCTATTTCTAACCTATGATCATAACTTTTCCAGGTTTTAGAGGAAGTGGATCTAATTTCATAACCTTTCTCCTCTTGATTTCTAAAAAGGCTTTGTGGTTGTTTTTTCGTTTTGACACCACCAATGCGTTTCGTCGCCCATTTCTAACTTATGATCGAGGCTTTCTCGGGTGTTAGAGGAAGTGGATCTAATTTCATACCCTCTCTCCTCCCAATTTCTAAAAGAGGCTTCGTGCTCGTTTTTTCGTTCTGACACCACCAACGCATTTCGTGGCCCATTTCTTACCTATGATCGAGGCTTTTGCCGGTTTTATACCCTATATCATCCCGATTTCTAAACGAGGCTTTGTGCTCGTTTTTTCATTCTTACACCACCAACGCGTCTCGTGGCCCAATTCTAACCCTTGATCGAGACTTTTTCGAGTGTTAGAGGAAGATGATCTAATTTCATATCCTCTCTCCTCCCGATTTCTAAACGAGGCTTCGTGGTCGTTTTTTCGTTCTGACACCACCAACGCGTATCGTGGCCCATTTCTAACCTATGATCGTGACTTTTTCAGGTTTTAGAGGAAGTAGATCTAATTTCATACCCTCTCTCCTCCCGATTTCTAAACGAGGCTTCATGCTCGTTTTTTCATTCTAATACCACCAACACGTCTAGTGGCTTATTTCTAACCTATGATCATGACTTTTCCGGGTTTTAGAGGAAGTGGATCTAATTTCATACCCTCTCTCCTCCCGATTTCTAAACAAGGCTTCGTGCTCGTTTTTTCGTTTTGACACGACCAACACATCTCGTGGCCAAATTCTAACCCATGATCGAGACTTTTTCGGGTTTTAGAGGAAGTGGATCTAATTTAATATCCTATCTCCTCTCGATTTCTAAACGATGCTTCGTGCTCGTTTTTTCGTTCATACACCACCAACGCGTCTCGTGGCCCAATTCGAACCATGATCGAGACTTTTTCGAGTTTTAGAGGAAGTGGATCTAATTTCATACCCTCTCTCCTCCCGATTTCTAAACGAGGCTTTGTGCTCATTTTTTCATTCTAACCTATGATAGTGACCTTTCCGGTTTTTAGAGGAAGTGAATCTAATTTCATAACCTCTCTCCTCTTGATTTCTAAACGAGACTTTGTGGTCGTTTTTCCGTTCTGACACCACCAACGCGTCTCGTCGCCTATTTCTAACTTATGATCGAGACTTTTTCGGGTTTTAGAGGTAGTGGATCTAATTTATACCCTCTCTCCTCCCAATTTCTAAAAGAGGCTTCGTGCTCGTTTTTTCGTTCTAACACCACCAATGCATTTCTTGGCCCATTTTTAACTTTTGATCGAGACTTTTACCAGTTTTAGAGGAAGTGGATCTAATTTCATACCCTCTCTCATCCTGATTTTTAAATGAGGCTTCATGCTCATTTTTTCATTCTGACACCACCAACGCGTCTCGTGGCCCATCTCTAACCTATGATCGAGACATCTGTGGGTTTTAGAGGAAGTGGATCTAATTTCATAACCTTTCTCCTTCCGATTTCTAAACGAGGCTTTGTGGTCATTTTTTTGTTCTGACACCACCAACGCGTCTCGTCGCCAATTTCTAACTTATGAGCGAGACTTTTTCGGGTTTTAGAGGAAGTGGATCTAATTTCATACCCTCTCTCATCCCGATTTCTAAACGAGGCTTCGTACTCATTTTTTCGTTCTGACACCACCAACCCGTCTCGTGGTCCATCTCTAACCTATGATCGAGACATCTGTGGATTTTAGAGGAAGTGGATCTAATTTCATACCCTCTCTCCTCCCAATTTCTAAATGAGGTTTCGTGCTCGTTTTTTCGTTCTGACACCACCAACGCATCTCGTGGCTCATTTCTAACCTATTATCGAGACTTTTTTGGGTTTTAGAGGAAGTGGATCTAATTTCATACTCTCTCTCCTCCCAATTTTGAAACGAGGCTTCGTACTCGTTTTTTTGTTCTGATACCACCAACGCGTCTCGTCGCCCATTTCTAACCTATGATCGAGACTTTAACGGGTTTTAGAGGAAGTGGATATAATTTCATACTGTCACGCCCCGACTCGCAGGACGACACGTGGCAACCACCGTTTGAGCCCAACCGGCCTATACAAGGCATAAATACAATTACTAAAATACATACACCCACATTTCCAAATAACATCTTAGTACAGTCCCGATAAATCCTAATATAAATCTAAGTCCGACATACAAAAACTCGTAACAGCAATCGTATACCTTCCGCGACAATCCCTCCGTCAACGATCTCGTCTAGTGCATCGGCACCTGCACACACATTGAACGTGGTGTGCTTAGTCTTACGGCCTAGTGCGAAATTACGGCTCTACCGAATAAAGAAATCAAAGGCTAGGAGGAGTATTCTAGGATGCCTTTGGTAGTTAATCATCATTTTTCATGTATTTTATGTTAAACAACTTATATACAGCAATAAAACATCATAAATAAATAAATAAATTTATTCAACTAGATGTCACATAAGTCATATCTAGTGTCAATGTCAACCGTCTGTCACCTACGTCATAATGAAACTTTAAGGTTTCAAAAACTCGGGCTGCCAGCCTACGCTTAGTGAATACCCGAGCCGGGGGTATCAGTAAGCCCATCAGTGCCTTTCTGTCTCCGTCTCTAACTATGCCCGCTGCACTGATGTTGGCGGAGAGGACGGGTGACCCAATATCCCTCTCCATTGTTTCACTAGTCGCCGACCATGCCTCCCCTAGCAAAACCATTGTACCCTTACATCCTCCCCGGATTCCGTAGGGGCAACGACAAACGTGTAGTCATAATATATTTCAAGCTTTGATGGTCGGTAAAAATATGGCATCGAACTCCATATAGATAATGTCGCCATATTTTTAATGCAAGTACCACTGCTGTCAGTGCTAAGTCATGGGTATGGTAATTCAGTTTATGCTTCCTTAACTGACGGGATGCATAAGCAATAACTTTTCCCTCCTGCATTAATACACATCCTAGTCCTTGTCTGGAAGCATCACTATATATCGTATAGTCTTCATTAGGCTTAGGTAATGTCAGAATTAGAGCAGATGTAAGACAGTCCATAAGTTTCTTGAAACTCCTTTCATTTTCTTCATTCCACTGAAATTTTACTTCCTTTCGTATCAATCTGGTAAGTGGTCCAGCTATCTTAGAAAATTCCTCTATAAATCTTCTGTAATATCCAGCTAGACCTAAGAAACTTCATATTTCTGTAACATTCTTGGGTCGTTCCCACTACAAAACTGCTTCCACCTTATTCGAATCAACCATAATATCTTTTCTTGATATAGTGTGTCCTAAGAATTTTACTTCTTTCAACCAAAACTCGCATTTGGAGAACTTTGCATATAGTTACTTTTCTCGCAGTGTCTGTTGCACAATTCTTAGATGTTCAGCATGTTCCTTTTCTCTAGGAGAGTATATTAGAATATCATCAATAAATACAATCACAAACTTATCCAGATATGGATGAAATACCCTATTCATTAAATCCATAAATGCAGCTGGGGCATTTGTTAACCCAAAAGGCATTACTACAAACTCATAATGTCCATATCTGATTCTGAAGGCAGTCTTAGGGGTGCATACGATAAGTTTAGGTTTCAAAGAAACTAAAGGTTTATCACTAAACTTTGCAAACTTAGAATTAATATAAAATCTATGAGAACCATTATCAATAAGTACTCTAGCAGAATACTGAAAAAGCTGTAAAGTACCTGTGATCAGATCTGGATTAACCTCAGCCTCCTTATCAGAACTAGCAAAAATCCTAGTCTGCTCTCATGGTGGAATCCTAGAACCACCTTGTGATCCTCTAGCATTGCTCCCTTGTCAACTTTCTGGCCTCTCGCTGCCCCAGATGGTTTTCTATCCTGAGTGGTTGATCTTCTACCACTAGGTAACTGTTTGGGCATCCCAGTGCTTCTACTGTCACCTCTTTGTTGGAGTATTGGGCAGTTACTACGATAATGTCCTGTATGATAACAATAGAAACATATCAAAAGAGCTCTGCAGATTCCAGAATGATTCTTACCATAATTTTTGCAAGTATCTCTAGTCATAGGTCGGACCTGGGATTCTTACCACAATCTGGAATAGGTAAAGCTCGAGGGTAGGCCTGTGATCCAGAAGCACTACCAGATGATTCTCCCATTCTCTGTGATTCCTTAACTATAGTACTCTTTCTCTAGAATGTAGGACTGAAAAATCCCGACTTTCTTTTTCCTACGGAAATTTCCTTACCTTTTGAAGGTGCTGGGGATAGATGCTCAATCTCCACTGCTATCTGCACTAACTCATGATAACTAACAGTGGTAGAAATAACCAACAACCTTCTGATCTCTAAATTCAGTCCCTTTCTAAAGCTGTTACGCATGTACTCGGTATCTCAAGCATACTCTGGGATAAATACTGATAAAGCTCGCAGCTCAATATCAAACTCTAATATTGACCTGTGATCCTATCGTAGTGCAAAGAATTCTTCCCTCTTCTGATCTTTATAAAAATTAGTATAATATTTCCTGTTAAAGATATCTGTAAATCCTTCCCATGTAGTAGGTAAAGCTCTACTAGCGCTGCGGGATTCCCACCAAACCTGTGCATCACCCTCTAGTAACTGAGCTGCTTGTCAGATAGTGTCTGCTTCTGTCAATCTCATGTCTCTAGCAGTTTTTGAAACTTTTTGTAACCATTTGTGAGCTATTTTTGGGTCTCTAGATCCCTCAAAATTGTAACAGCCTAACTGCCGAGCCGTCTTGATCTGCTTTAACAAGTCAGTCTAAGGAGCAACTGCGGTTGCTTACACTGGTGGAATGGGAGCCGGTACCGGTGCAGTCTGAGCCTGAATCATTCTGATAAATGTCTAAAACTACTCATTAGTTAAAGTGACTCCTCCAACAATAGGTGGTGCAGCCTGACCACCTCTACTGGTATCACATGGGAGGCAGAGGAACCCTCCTGTTCATGTAATGCCTCATCACCTGAGTGACTATTCTCTGGCTGCATTCTGAATATCCTGTACGAATATTACGATCAATATTACGTATACGACGTATATCCTAGGGCCACTAGACTAGTCCTTATCGAAGATCCACTAGACTCCTTATATCCTAAAATGAATTATTTCTAAAAGATCTATGCAAATGATATCCTAATATATCTAGGTTCTCAAACGATCTTGTCAGGATATACATATGTTCTAGTATGAACCTGCTCTGATACCACCAAAATCTGTCACGCCCCGTACCTTCCCCTAGGGCACATGGTAGACTGCAGTGAACTCCACATACAGCCTCGTTTACCTCCGAAACTATATGGGAACCCACTAAGTGTACCTGATGTCATCCCTCAAATCTTGTCGAAAATTTTGACTGAAAAGCCCTCCAACCGTCGTCGACGAAGTGAGCCCTGTTCGTCGTCGTTACTATGCGCGAAGAAGGAAGGAGAGACGCTCGAGCGGCCAGTGGGAAGAAAATAGCAATTTTTATAAATTTATTAATTAAATCTTAAATCTAAGATCAAATCTGGACTGTCCATTTGGATGAATCCTTGATTCAATGATTTGTCCAATCAAACGACGTCCAAATTACGATCCGTCTGCGCCGTTGGATTCCTTATCAAAAATCCTATCTGATGGTATAATTTTCACATCAAAATTCCATACTTCAAAAGTTCATATAATTTTACAAATAAGTCCTTCCTATTATTTTTCTTCCATAAAATCCATCAAAATTATCATCTACTATATAATTATCCTTAATGCAAAAATACAAGTCTCACAAGTTGTCTAAATTGTATTCTTTTATGTGATATTTCTAAGATCTATAATCTTAATTGATTCAACTGCTCGTGTTTTGATCGATACCGGATCACAAAGGTCTTATGGAACACGACGTTTCTAAGGGGGCTAATCGACCCTTAGAGATGCAAGAATATAAGACTTGATATGATCTTGGGTATGGATTGATTAACCGAGTATCGAGCCATGATAAAATTGTCTGACAAAGATAATGACTTTTCTTCCTAGACCAATTTACTCTATCTTTTTTTCTAAAGAGGTCCGAGTGAGTCTGAAGACGGCTCAGGACAGATAAAATAGTTGTGCCGACAATCGGCGAAGGCCGTTGGAAATTTGCGGTTGGGGGCATGGTGTTCCTAAAGGTGTACCTTGGGGAAGGACCTCTTCGGGTTCACTTGAAAGGAAGTTGCAACTGAGGTATATTGGACCGTTTGGGATTCTGGAGAGAGAGTTGGACCGGTGTCTTAAAGATTTCAGTCCATCGGTAGACTTAGACAGAATCCATAACGTGCTCCGTATGTAGATGCTTAAGTTGTCAAGCCCCAAACCCACTTTTGGGCACGTGGCAACCGCCGTATAAGCTGCACTTCTCTACCACAACTTATACAAGGCTAGATGTATCACAAGCACGATAAATTCTTTTTATTAAACACAGCAGAAACGTAATAATGTACATTTTACATCAATACTATAAAAATAAAATCTTTACCTAGATTTCTAAAAGAAAATTCTATTTCGCTATAACTAGGTTCTCCCTCGCTCCCCGTATTAATGTCCAACATGTAACCTGCGCAACATGGGAAAAATGTGCACATCTGAGTCGTGAAACTCAATGAGGCTACAGAGAGAGCGCCCTAAAAATGGGCATAAGGTATTGTACAAAACCAATAAGAAGAATTATTTACTAAGTCACATATCAAATAACATGCTCAACAATATATCATCATATTATTAGATCAAAACAGCAGAGTCATGATATGGACATAACATATGAACAAAATATAAGGATTTAATTATAACAATAATTCAAATTCATAAATGTCATATTTCTTTAACCATCATATCAATCTTTTTCAAACTACACCTAAGGCAACCAGCCTATGTTTAAGGTAAATCCATCGTCAGAGATTACCCCAAACCCATCAATGTTAACTCTATGTCCCTGTCCTATATTCCTGTACACTGACGTTGGCAGAAGGAGCTGGTGATCACGGCACCCCTTCTAATACAAACACAAGTATCATACAACGTTGTAATTTTATCCCATGGCAGGATCACAAAAAAAAAAAAATCATATCCATCTCCAGCCTGACAAGCTGAGATCTGTCGGGTATGCTACCAAGAAACCTGGACTGCTTAGGGACCCACATCATTGAGCATGCCAGAGTCATCAGATTCCCTAGCCTGCGTAGCGCATGAGACGGTACTGTTCCTAGCAGACCATCTACCTTGGTGTAACACAAATAAATTGAGCTCTGCACCGAAGTGAGATCCCGGCTACACCAAAGCATTTGTAACTAAGTCAACCGAACGTGCATCTCTACCATTGCTAACACATAGCTCCTCACCACGTGAAAGCGCAGCCGCGACGATTGAAGTTTGTAGGTGGTTGGAACCAGCGATTGAACAGGCGGTAGAGGAGTCCGCGTCGGTGGGTTTCAAGAGCTCTCGGGCTCGATTGACGGTGAGAGGAGCTCGCCGGACGGTCGAGGAAGGTGCGGTGAAGGAGCGTCTGTCGTTCTGGCGTGTTCGCGACAAGCGTGGCTGGCGCTCGAACAAAGTTCTAGCAAACGGTGGAAGACGAACCGCACGTGCTTAGTGCGTGCGGCGATACGGTTTGGGTTGGTTCGACCGATCCGGTTTGTTCGGTTCATCCTAGGTCGGTTCATCTACGGTTCAACGTGGGTTTAGCCGATTTTCGTGATTTTTCGACCGGATTGATTCGATTCAACGTTGCTAGAACTTTGTTGGTAAGTTTTGAACCTTAAGAAATTTAATTAGAATTTTTAACACATTATAGGTGCGGTTTACGAATTTATTTAGCTTAGGTTCAGGACATTGAGTGCGTAAACGATGTTAGAAAAATCTAAAATAAATTGTGAAGCTCAAATTATTTAGCTTGGGTTTTTAACCCTCGAGGGTTTTTAACCCTCGCGGGTTAGCTGCAACATGTGCGCCGCGCGTGATGCGACATTTTTTTATTTTAAATAATATTTTTTTTCTTTTTCCTATTTCTATTTACTTATTATATATATATTATTTTTTAAAATAAATTTTAAATAATCAAATTCTTTATATTATAATAATTATTTTTACTAATTCACTAATTTATTTATATTATTTATTTTCATATTATTTTATTTTTTACATTATAATAATATTTTTAAATTTTATTATTATTTTTATTATTTAAAAAAAATCTATAAAGAAACGAGGGTTTACAATTTCTCTCCCCCTTAATATTTTTGGTCCTCCAAAAATAACAATTTAACCCCTTAAATTTTTTAGACTTCCTATGCTTCCTAAAACACAAGAAGAATCTAAAGAAATTATTCAAACCATTCAAACAATATATCAAGCAAAAAGCCAAGCAAACAATAGAGAGTTTCAGACTCAGATTATCTCACACAGCAACCGGAGGAGCAGTTGGAACGCATGATGGGACTGACATATACTGCTTAAGCATCTACAATTGGAACAAGTTATGGATTCTGTCTAAGCCTACCGATGGACTATAATCTTTAAACCACCGGCCCAACTCTCTCTTCAGAATTCCAAACGGTCCAATCTACCTTAGTTACAACTTTCCTTACAGGTGAACCCCAAGAGGTCCTTCCCCAGGATACACCTTCAGGAACACTATGCCCCCAACCGCACATTTCCAATGGCCTCGGCCAATTGTCTGCATAATTATTTTATCCGTCTTGAGACCTTCAGTCTCAATTAGGCCACTTTTAGAAAGAACAATAAAGTCATTGTCTTTGTCAGACAATTCACCATGACTCGATACTCGGTTAACCAATCAATACCTAATATCACATCAAATCTTACATCCTAGCATCTCTAAGAGTCAATCAGCCTCCTTAGAAACGTCGTGTCCCATAAGACTTTTGTGATCCGGTATCGATCAGAACACGAGCAGTTGAACCATTTAAGATCATAGATCTTAGAAATATCACCCAGAATAATACAATTTGGACATCCCAAGGTCTAAAAATAATTCTAATGATTGTATTGGAATAAATATCCCATTAGAATGACAGAGACAGCAGAAAAGTCCAAGGCTGAACCAATTCACTTAAGTATCCAACAAAAGTAATTTGTTGGCTTAGCAAGAAGAGAAGACACTCGCACAAAGATTGACTATCCTGAAGTATATCATTTTAAGAAGTCTACAATCGACTCTCTAACAGTGGCTAATAAATATTTGGAAAGGAGTAGACCTTTTTCTCAAGGATAACAAATTTGAGATCTTACTCTTCAAAGTAAAATATGTTTATTTGCCAAGCAAAAGAAAGAAGTATTGAAGAATGGAACAACTACTTGGCATAACATATGAACTTCCCTAAACATAGAGAGGACAATTGTATTTCTAAAGTTAGAGTTTCAAATTTGAGAGGAGACGACTTACAACCATTTATAATGTTAAGGTAGCTGGAATTAAACAATCTGAATATTATCTTTGAATGATCAAGGAAGAGATTGAAGATCAATTTCCAAGTTTCAGACCATTGGTAATGAAAGAGTAGTTAATTCAAGGCCATCAAAATTAGTTAGAGATCCATAACAATGTTTACACTTTTATCACATCAATAACATCGCTAGAATAATGAAGGAAAGGATAACTTCAAATTTTCTTTAAAATTTTATTCCAATAATACGTATGAAAGTACAAGCATTGTAATATAAAGGTGAAGATGATAGGAAGGAGAAAGTAACAACCGAAGTTGAAAAATCAATCTCTCTTAATTCACTGATGCCCTCCCAATTGTTTGAACTTAGAGGAGAAATTTTAGAATTATAACTTGGAATTAGTAATCAAGAATAGTAACAAGGATATAAGAGCGGTTACTAACTGCTAGGAGGACTAGAGTAGTCAAAATAACCATTGAAATAATGCTGAAGTACCAATTGAAAGTGAAGAATAAAATTTCACAACCCAAATGAAGATTAAGACTGAAGTGAGTACTCAATTATTGCTTTAATTTATTACAATTGAGGACTGAAAAAGGTGTAATCCAAGCTTTAAGTAAGAGGTTGTAGATAGGGTACAAAATATAGTTAATTATTGCAATCATTGAGAATTTCAAACCGGATCGGTCGAACCAACCCAAACCGGACCGCCGCACGCGCTAAGCACGTGCGGTTCGTCTTCCACCCTTCGCTTGAACTCTGTTCGAGCGCCAGCCATACCGCTGCTCTTCCACCGACGAACGTCGCCACTCTGTTGCCGCGAACATGCCAGAACGATAGACGCTCTTTCACCACACCTTCCTCGACCGTCCGACGAGCTCCTCTCACCGTCAATCGAGCCCGAGAGCTCTCAAAACCCGCCGGCGCGGACTTCTCCTCTGCCGCCCATTCGATCGCTGGTTCCAGCCGCCTACAAACTTCAATCGTCGTGGCTGCACTTTCACATCGACTCCACTACCGTCGAATTTGCATCTTGGGAGCTCGTCGTCACAGCAGGAGGCGATTACCGAGCCCCTCGTCAGCGATACTGGTGAAAATAGGGGACTCCCCTGTTCGCAGCCGGTTCACTGCCCCGACGCGATGCCCAGCTTGTCGGAGTTGCCTCACACCTCCCCGCTGCCCGAATCGACGCATCATTAAGCCTGGAACCCCGCTTGACGAATTGTCGGCCGCCGAAGCTCCAATTCGCTCCGCCGACGTCGAATCTCTTCCACAATCGCCACCCCCTGTTCGGGGGTTTCACCCTGCCGCCCTCTTCGCTGTGTCGTCCGCCGGAGCCTTTATCCCACTTTGCTATGGTCTTCCCTGTCGAAATCGCCGGCAGCCGAGCTCTGAACGCTCCCGCCGCCCACCGTCGCCCTCGAGGGTTTCGAGAGTTTTGAACCTCGAACCCTCAAGGGTTTTTAACCCTCGTGGGTTAGCTGCAGCATTTTTTTATTTTAAATAATATTTTTTTCTTTTTCCTATTTATATTTACTTATTATATATATATATATATTATTTTTAAAAATCAATTTTAAATAATCAAATTCTTTATATTATAATAATTATTTTTACTAATTCACTAATTTATTTATATTATTTATTTTCTTATTATTTTATTTTTTACATTATAATAATATTTTTAAATTCTATAAAGAAAACAGGGTTTACATAAGTAGTATATGTGAGGCCCATCGCATATTCTAACTGCTCCTTCGATTGCTATGTGCGATAATTTGAGTCTGAAACTCATTATTATTGCTTAGCATTTTGCTTGATAAATTGTTTGAACTTGTTTGGAAATTGTTTGAATTATTTGAATGATCTCGCACAAGAAGTCTAGAAAAATTGAGGGGTTAGGTTGTTATTTTTAGAGGACCAAAACTATTAAGGGGGAGAGAAATTGTAAACCTTATTTTCTATAAATTAAAAAATGATGAAAAAAATATTATTTTAATATTTTTTTTGAATTTAATGAGTCTTGAACCCAAGACCTCGTTATCCTCCCGTATAGAGCCCAATTACTCTAACCAAGGGATGTACATTTTGTACAATATTATTTTAATATTAAATCAATAAAATCATAGTAAAATAAAAGAAAATAAGAAATAAAAATAAAATAGATAATAATATTTATTATCAGATAGATTAAAAAAATTTAATTAATTTTTTTTACAAATAAATTAAATTATCATTTACCAATAGGATATTACATTATTTCAATATAGTTACATCATCTTACATAAATTTTGCTCCTTATAACTTATTTGATAGCATCAGTAGTAATGTCAACTCACCTTCTAGGAAGGGTATTTGAGTATCACTATAATATCATGTGCTACAAGTCATAAAGAAGCAAATATAATAAAAATGAATATCTCAAAGAGCATTAGTATTCTAAGCTAAGCATAAAATAATAAACTCTCTTATTTTTTCTTTATCCAGCCTTGTCACGCCCCGACCCATCTGCCGAGCACGTGGCAACCGCCGTATGAGCCCGAAGGACCCATACAAGGCATTTAATGATATACATAATTCATATACATTAACAATGCAGCGGAAGATACAATTAAATCATCTAACTAAACTCTACCAACACAGTCCCGATATACCTACTACAATACTATGGTCACAAAAAATAATAGATAATTATGTTCGTCGATAATCTCATCTCCATTAGCTATCCTGACCGATCGTCTAGTAGACCTGCACACATTTGAACGTCGTGTGCTCAGCCTTGCGGCTTTGTGCTTGTGGCTCTAACCGCAGTAGAATAACTCAAGTAGAGAAAGGACGAGATTCTAACATGTTCATAACTCATTTAATAATATCAAACAAAGCATATAATATCAGCAAATAAAACTTGAAGCATTAAAAGAAGAACATATAGTATAAGTGTGTAGCTCAACTATAAGCATGGAGTATGTTTATATCACAAGATTATTGTCACTAAAAATATCATCTCGTTTAAATATTGTGATCTGGGCAGCCAGCCTATGCTTAGGGGATCTCTTGATTAGGGAGTTCCCATAAGCCCATCAGTATCCACTGTCTATGTCTCTACCTATGCCCGTCACACTGATGTTGGCAGAGAGGTCGGGTGACCGTGAATCCCTCTCCGATGGTCCACAAGGCGAATCACTTCATCTCCGCGACCTAGCGACCTGTCACTCCATGCATCTTCCCAGACAATCCATAGAGCAACTCGTGTAGTACTACACCAAGGGTCACCGCACCTATGTATACGCATCGGCCACGGCTAGCCGGTAATAAACCCCAGGATCTGGACTACTCATCAGAACGTCTGCAGAACGTCTGGAATAATAGACGTGAGGTCCATAGATCCACTGTCCAAGGCTATGCGGAAGGAGTCACCGTACCAATTTACAAACAGCTATGCCTGCTAGGAGGCATGCATCCTAGCCGTCGCCGGAATGCTATAACCTCGGCGATATGTTTGCTAGGTCATTGGTTTGGTTTCGTCCATCCTAGCCATCTTAGGACTATCACGGTGATGACTTAGCGGCACCATGCGGGTATAGTGAATACATCACAACATTCTCTGACAATAAACTAATCCCTATCTTATCATCACCCTTTTATGTCCAAGATGATTTCAACATCTTTGGGTGGTATAGGTTTATGAGCATTAAAGCTCGTATCCGTAACTTAAAGATGATTTCAAAACAGTGCATCGTCAATAATTACATACGTAAGTATGCCAATGTCACATGTCTATTAGTGATGCTTGTCGATGTCTATGAATATGTCACACTATAGTGCAACATAATAGGTTCTAGAAGTAACTGTAATATTATATTACTTTTCGTCACATCAATCTAGTAGATAATGAGCGAGAAAATAACCTAGCACCTAGTAGCAATAAGACAACAAGCATATCGCATTAATGATATACATAGACTATTCTAACCTACAAAGGATGAATCATAAATAATTAAGTATTAATTTCTAAACAGTAAAATATTTATGCAATAGAATAACCTAGCACATATTTGAATAACTGTAGACATAAGACAACAAGCATATCATATTAATCATATAAATAGGCTATTCTAACATACAAAGCATGAATCATGAATGATTAAATATTAATTTCTAAGCAGTAAAACATTTATCTCCTCAAGTTTCGCTAACTTGAGAATAGTCTACTGTAGTGAACCGGCGCACCTGAATAAGTAGAACGATCTTCAGAACCAACCGTACATCAGCTTGCACATCATTTAATTATTTCGAGGTATTTAACTATTGCGAAAATCATTACCTTTAGATATGACCTTTGATAGTATCGATCATTAATCTTATCTACAAGGTATCAAATCCATCATCTTTACTATTTTGCTTACCTAACTCATCCTAGGTTAATTAATTATTCAATTAGATTTACTCAGTTCCACTTAATCTAATTAATCAACTTTATTTAATTTATAAACCTTAATCATAATCTCTAAGCACTCATGTCTTAATTTCCTTAAAAGCCCAATTATCATTCAAGTCATCCATAGTCTAAACTAATTATTTCCTAATTTTATTTCATTGCATTATCTAATTACTAGCAAGGTGGAAAAATAGTATTTATGTCTTAGTGTTGGCATGCATTCGATTACCCATACAATCATAATTATTGTACCACATGCATGTTCTCAAACAAAGAAAAAAAAAGAGGTTCTAATAGGGAAGAAGGAGTGAGGTAAGCATGCATTACCACAGGAATTCTAATAGCATGCAACATTGAAATCAAATAGGAATTAGTGAGTTCGACCTTAGCGTGGGTTGGGTCGAATTGATGGTTGAAAGTGTCGCTGTGATGCTATTGAATACTCGTCGGCCACTATAAAATTCGTCGGCAAGATCGAGCCGCAGCAGAGCCTTCCAATGTCGCGCGAAAGAGGGTTGCAGTCGACGGTGAACGGTGGCACCTAGACCGTCGCATGTCATCAACGCTAAGTCGTCGGTGATCGGGAGGGATGGGAGAAGAGCTCAAAGTCGACGGAGGCCCTTAGATCCCCGACGACGAAGTGCAGCAGAGCTCCAATCGACTCAAAAAATCGGCGACACAGGCCAGCGTCGGTGCGGTCATCAACACGTTGAAGGAAAGAAGGAGAGGTCGAGCAGCATCTGCGCAGAGCGGTGCAGCGCGTGTGAAAAGGCCGAAGGAGACAGAGGAACTCACCGTTACGCTCACGGTGAGAAGAGGAGGGAAGAGGATGAACGGAGGGGTTCGTCGGCGAGCTTGTGGCGATGGATCCGGAGCAGCGAAGCAGCAGCAGCGCGCGTAGAGGAGGAGAAGAGGATTTTTGGGCACCGTCGCGTGCTCGCCCGCTCTAGGGCTTGGAGCGCACATGCGCTGTCCACAATTACCTATTTACCCTCGCTAGCTCCCTCAAATTACCAGTAAATCCCACTTGATAATTTTACCCCTAACATATACAATTATTTACCTGATCTTAAAATTTGTCCCTACTCCTTTCAACTATTTACTATGCTATTTTTCATACTATCCCTTCATTTTTTGAATTTTTTTTTCCATCTATAAAATTTGGGGTTTACAGGTTCTCACCCCCTTAAAAATTTTTGGTCCTCCAAAAATTAAAATGGTCACAAAAATAAGCATAATTAGGGTGTACATTATGAATAAAGAAGTTTACTGTCCTTATAAATTTCACTAACTGCTAAGTACTTCGAAGAGATTCGAATGGTGGGAGATCGAATCCGGTCCATTAGTTTCCTAAGGGTCTTTCTCTACCTTCTTTTTTTTTTTCCTATAAAGGATCTTTCACCAAAGATATTACCTTCCTCAAGATCTAGATGTACTTTATCAACCAGATAAATAGTTATATTGTTGTATCTCCACCCTATAATCACTAAAGTAGTTTATTTCCTTGATACCTATTTGCAAGTTGTGGATTTTGTGTTGTTTGAACAAGTTTATATTAACTAATTCCTCAACTATGACACTTTAACATTGGAAGGAAGGTTTGACATTTATCTCTACTAAATGATTCTGGATCCTAGAGCAAGCATGTGGATTACTTTTGGATTTCAAGGAAGACAAATAAAAATTGTACTTTTCCTTAGTTGGGATTTCTAATAGTAAAAGTGGCAAAGCTAAATCATGCACCACTTTGACCTATAGAAGCCAAGGAGAGAAAATAGAAGATATAGTAATGGGAAAAATCAAAGAGCTTGCTAGGTTAGGTATCTTAAAACATCTAGAAAGATCAAAAGAGGCTTTTGTTTAGTATTCTCCCAACCAACAGTGAAATCGACTCTCAATAAAATAAAGTAAAATAACATTCAAGGGTTTAATGTCTAAAGCTCAAAAATCTATACTAATGTAACGTAAAACAAGCAAATTACTGTAAACAGACTCAAAGCAAAACAATATGAAAAATTATTTTTCACTAAAGTAATGTAATCATATTACGATTAAAAATTCAAATGAAGTTACAAATGATCAACAGATATCTTCTTAGTGAATAGGAAGCTATGCATATCACTATGATCAATCAAAGTCTAGCATAACATGGCTAGGTTCGTATGTAAACACTTAAGTCATGTAGTGAAAGGTCATATGCTTCCATATGTATTACTTGACCAGAGTATTGAAACCAAAGGTAAAACATAGCTGAGTAAGTGCAACTTATTCCCAAAGAAACACTGCAATTTATCTGACTGATAGTAAAAGTTAAATTTCAAGATAAAAGCAGGGGTATATTTTTCCTTATTCTCAAGATCATACCCCAATATAACAACAACTCAATACATGAGTATGTATTCATGGAGATACAATTTGAAGATACAAATGGATACTCCATTTTATATCGTATCTCCTTTTTAATAGTATCAATAGATCTCATAATCATATTCAGTATCAATCTTTGCAGTCCCACATTTTATTACATCCTTGAAGGTAATTGTAGCATTAACCCAAACTCTCTTGAGAATATTCTATTTCAACATCAAAGTGAGAATATACATTTGATCATTTCGACTCAGTTTCTTATCGTTCATACCCTACGAGGACTTATATTAGCAAAAGTTATTTCGAAATTATCAAATAAAATATTCTCAAGAGAGTTTGGGTTAATGCTACAATTACCTTCAAGGATGTAATAAAATGTGGGACTGCAAAGATTGATACTTAATATGATTATGAGATCTATTGATACTATTAAAAAGGAGATACGATATAAAATGGAGTATCCATTTGTATCTTCAAATTGTATCTCCATGAATACATACTCATGTATTGAGTTGTTATATTGGGGTATGATCTTGAGAATAAGGAAAAATATACCCCTGCTTTTATTTTGAAATTTAACTTTTACTATCAGTCAGATAAATTGCAGCATTTCTTTGGGAATAAGTTGCACTTACTCAGCTATGTTTTAGCTTTGGTTTCAATACTCTGGTCAAGTATTATATATGGAAGCATATGACCTTTCACTACATGACTTAAGTGTTCACATACGAACCTAGCCATATTATGCTAGACTTTGATTGATCATAGTGATATGCATAGCTTCCTATTCACTAAGAAGATATTTGTTGATCATTTGTAACTTCATTTGAATTTTTAATCATAATATGATTACATTACTTTAGTGAAAAATAATTTTTCATGTTGTTTTGCTTTGAGTCTGTTTACAGTAATTTGCTTGTTTTACGTTATATTAGTATAGATTTTTGAGCTTTAGACATTAAACCCTTGAATGTTATTTTACTTTATTTTATTGAGAGTCGATTTCACTGTTGGTTGGGAGAATACTAAACAAAAGCCTCTTTTGATCTTTCTAGATGTTTTAAGATACCTAACCTAGCAAGCTCTTTGCTTTTTCCCATTACTATATCTTCTATTTTCTCTCCTTGGCTTCTATAGGTCAAAGTGGTGCATGATTTAGCTTTGCCACTTTTACTATTAGAAATCCCAACTAAGGAAAAGTACAATTTTTATTTATCTTCCTTGAAATCCAAAAGTAATCCACATGCTTGCTCTAGGATCCAGAATCATTTAGTAGAGATAAATGTCAAACCTTCCTTCCAATGTTAAAGTGTCATAGTTGAGGAATTAGTTAATATAAACTTGTTCAAACAACACAAAATCCACAACTTGCAAATAGGTATCAAGGAAATAAACTACTTTAGTGATTATAGGGTGGAGATACAACAATATAACTATTTATCTAGTTGATAAAGTACCTCTAGATCTTGAGGAAGGTAATATCTTTGGTGAAAGATCCTTTATAGGAAAAAAAAAATGAAGGTAGAGAAAGACCCTTAGGAAACTAATGGACCGGATCCGATCTCCCACCATTCGAATCTCTTCGAAGTACTTAGCAGTTAGTGAAATTTATAAGGACAGTAAACTTCTTTATTCATAATGTACACCCTAATTATGCTTATTTTTGTGACCATTTTAATTTTTGGAGGACCAAAAATTTTTAAGGGGGTAAGAACCTGTAAACCCCAAATTTTATGGATGGAAAAAAAAATTCAAAAAATGAAGGGATAGTATGAAAAATAGCATAGTAAATAGTTGAAAGGAGTAGGGATAAATTTGGAAAGGTAAGATCAGGTAAATAATTGTATATGTTAGGGGTAAAATTGTCAAGTGGGATTTACTGGTAATTTGAGGGAGCTAGCGAGGGTAAATAGGTAATTGTGGACAACGCATGTGCGCCGCACGCGACAGCGCCCCCAAATCCTCTTCTCCTCCTCTACGCGTGCTGCTGCTGCTTTGCTGCTCCGGATCCATCGCCGCAAGCTCGCCGGCGAACCCCTCCGTTCATCCTCTTCCCTCCTCGTCTCACCGTGAGCGTAGCGGTGAGTTCCTCTGTCTCCTTCGGCCTTTTCACACGCGCCGCACCGCCGCCATCCCGGATCTTGTGCCCTCTGTCTCCTTCGGCCGCTGTCGATCTGCGCAGATGCTGCTCAACCTCTCATTCTTTCCTTCAACGTGTTGATGACCGCGCCGACGCTATAGCTGGACAATTCTAACATACAAAGCATGAATCATGAATGATTAAATATTAATTTCTAAGCAGTAAAACATTTATCTCCTCAAGTTTCGCTAACTTGAGAATAGTCTACGATAGTGAACCGGCGCACCTGAATAAGTAGAACGATCTTCAGAACCAACCGTACATCAGCTTGCACATCATTTAATTATTTCGAGGTATTTAACTATTGCAAAAATCATTACCTTTAGATATGACCTTTGATAGTATCGATCATTAATCTTATTTACAAGGTATCAAATCCATCATCTTTACTATTTTGCTTACCTAACTCATCCTAGGTTAATTAATTATTCAATTAGATTTACTCAGTTCCACTTAATCTAATTAATCAACTTTATTTAATTTATAAACCTTAATCATAATATCTAAGCACTCATATCTTAATTTCCTTAAAAGCCCAATTATCATTCAAGTCATCCATAGTCTAAACTAATTATTTCCTAATTTTATTTCATTGCATTATCTAATTACTAGCAAGGTGGAAAAATAGTATTTATGTCTTAGTGTTGACATGCATTCGATTACCCATACAATCATAATTATTGTACCACATGCATGTTCTCAAACAAAGAAAAGAAAAGAGGTTCTAATAGGGAAGGAGTGAGGTGGGGGAGATAGCACGAATACAACCAAAATCATATCTCTTACTTGTTGCTTAAATAATCTCTAGTTTCTCTCTTCCCAAATGTGAAATACAAATTCTACTATCACCACCTGCATAAGCTGTCCTTTCAATGTTCTTCTTTTAACTATTCTAGCAACTATATTAATTGTGGTTTCCCATGTAGTTTGTCTTAAAACTTCTTCATTCCATTTCAACAAATTACTCCATATAGTCTTGCTATATTTACATTCATTCAGTAAATTTTTAAGGTTTCTATTGCAGTTAGATATAGCTGACATCCTCCTTCTATTTGCATGTCCCGCCTAGAGTAGTTTATCTGCAGTCATTAATTTCTGATGCAAAGCAAGCCATATAATAAATGTAGCTCTAGGTCTACCCGTAGAATCACATCTCAAACTTGTCCAATTTTTCTTTGGCAATGTACCTACCAATATATTGTAAATTGTACTGATTGTGGTTTTTCTAGTTAGTATTATTGCTAGTCGGGGATGGTATTGTAATACCTCTCTACTCATTATCACTTTCTTTAACATCCAGCTTGTTTGTTTGGGTAAAGTCATAGTATGAATATTTTTATTTTTTATATAATAAGTGTGTACCCATTTGATCCATAATTTATCTTTCTTCATCTGCATATCCCAAAAGAGCTTGAAGATGGGAACTCAATGCTACGCTCACGGTGAGAAGAGGAGGGAAGAGGATGAATGGAGGGGTTCGCCGGCGAACTTGCGGCGATGGATTCGGAGCAGCGAAGCAGCAGCGGCGCGCGTAGAGGAGGAGAAGAGGATTTGGGGGCACCGTCGCGTGCTCGCCCGCTCTAGGGCTTGGAGCGCGCGTGCGGCGCACATGCACTGTCCACAATTACCACAATTCTTGATATGCCGAAGAATGACCACTTCATCTCTTACTTGTTGCTTAAATAATCTCCAGTTTCTCTCTTCCCAAATGTGAAATACAAATTCTACTATGACCACCTGCATAAGCTGTCCTTTCAATGTTCTTCTTTTAACTATTCTAGCAACTATATTAATTGTGGTTTCCCATGTAGTTTGTCTTAAAACTTCTTCATTCCATTTCAACAAATCACTCCATATAGTCTTGCTATATTTACATTCATTCAGTAAATATTCTAAGGTTTCTATTGCAGTTAGACATAGCTGACATCCTCCTTCTATTTGCATACCCCACCTAGAGTAGTTTATCTGCAGTCATTAATTTCTGATGCAAAGCAAGCCATATAATAAATGTAGCTCTAGGTCTACCTGTAGAATCACATATCAAATTTGTCCAATTTTTCTTTGGCAATGTACCTACCAATATATTGTAAATTGTACTGATTGTGGTTTTTCTAGTTAGTATTATTGCTAGTCGGGGATGGTATTGTAATACCTCTCTACTCATTATCAATTTCTTTAACATCCAGCTTGTTTGTTTGGGTAAAGTCATAGTATGAATATTTTTATTTTTTATATAATAAGTGTGTACCCATTTGATCCATAATTTATCTTTCTTCATCTGCATATCCCAAAAGAGCTTGAAGATGGCTGCCTTATTCCATAAGTCTAGTCTTAGTAAGTTAAGTCCTCCGGCTGACTTTGGTGTGTAAACTTTATTCCAAGCTACCAAGCCTTTCCTACTAGTCTCAACTGATCCTGTCCATAAGAATGTCCTACAAACTGCATCCATCATTTTGATTATTTTTTTGGGCAATATGAATAGTTGTGATCAATAGCTTTGCACTCCAAATAATATTGACTTTATAAGTTGAACTCTTCCTGCATAATTTATTTAACACCTAAATAAACCTGAACTACCTCAATTAGTTCAAAATATCACCTTAATAGTTCATAAAAATTCTAATTAAATCATAAAAAAAATATCTAAGCATAAACATGCATTACAATTTATTTTAAATTTTCTCATATCATTTATGTATTCAACACCCTGAACCCAACCTAAAATATTTTAAAAGGAAGGTATAAAATATGTTAAAAAATTTAAATAAATTTTTTAAGGCTCAAAACTCACCAATCAAGCCTTAGCTACTTGAACCGAATTAAATCAATCAACAAGCTGCGAAACCAGCCAACCCACAACCAAAACGCAGCTAAACCGGCCGTTCACCAAACCGGACCAACATACGCACAATGCACATTGTCGAGCTGTGCTAGGCATGGCAAGACCATAACCCTTAACCCATTGTATAGATAAATTTGATATTCAAGGTGTGAATGATGGCACTATCTCTTAAATAGAATTAGGATGCAACTCCTTTCTAATAATTCCCTGATGTGGGACTAAATATTTTTTAAATAAAAAAGGATACAACTCATTTACAAGAATTTCCTGATGTGGGACTAAATATTTCTTAAACAGAAAAAGATGTGATGATACATGAGGTCGATGGCCTATATAAGTATTAAACTCGTGACCTTTGTGTTATTAGCACGACACTCTAACCAACTTCATTAATAGACCAAGTAATAATTTCTTTTTTAAAAAAAATAGGGTTTACAAGAGGAGTCCCCTATTCCCATTGTGAACGCCGGCGAGGGGCTCGGCGAGCTCTTTTCCAACCACGGCGAGCTCTCCGGAGCCAGCTCGTCTCTTGTGGGGCTGGTTCGAGTGGAGGCCGCGGCGAGAGAGCCAGAGATCGGTGGAAAATTTGAAAGGGGGCGGCAGAACAGGGGTCGTCGTTGACCCGTTCGAATTTGTCGGCACAAAGGCATGGCGGACACCCTTCTCTCCACGGTGAAGCTCCTAAAGGCGAAATCGACTCCCATAGAATTGATTCAAGGATGGGGACGCATTGACAAGGGCTCAAGGGAATCGCCGATTGAGCAGTGCAGTAGAGGAGCGAGGTCTACAGCGGCTGCGGAAGCAGTTGGGCTCTACCGACGACACGATTAGGTCGCCGGAGGATGGGGGAAGGTGAGGACGCATCCGCGGCAGCGAATCGACAGTGACCGACAGTGAATCGTAGCAGCGGCACGTGCGGGATTCGAACGCGGGCGAAAGGGGCGAGTGAGCAGGCCACACGTGCCATACACGTGTGGCGGTTCAGCTTGTGCAGTTCGGCCGATTGTGGTTTGGGCCGGATCGGTTCAGTCCAGTTCAAGGCCGGTTCGGGTGCGGGTTTGGTCGGTTTCCAGGTTGTTTTGAACAGCTCATCTCAGTTCAACATTGCTAGAGCTTAGTTGGTAAGTTTTAAACTTTTAAAAATTTATTTAGAATTTTTATCAAGTTTTAGGTGCAGTTTTTAAATTTATTTATATTGGGCTCAGGGTTTTGAGCACATTAATGATATCAGAAAAATCTAAAATAATTTGTGGTGCTAATATATGTTTAGATGTAATTTCTATGATTATATTAAAAAATTTCAAAACTATTAAGGTAAGTGTTTTGATTTAATTAAGATTGGTTCAGGTTTATTTAGGTGTTAAATAAATTATTTGGATATTATTTGCATGAGAGAATATTTTGATAGGTGTTGTTATATTTGATTTATGTTAAACAGAATTAAAATGGTGTAATTTAGATCTTTTCAGAATTTATAAATTTTAAGTTGTGTTTTAAATGGGGAAGTTAGGTAAATTAGATTTTCTGATTTATGTAATTGGTTAAATTGTGATTAATATATTTGTTTGTAATTATTAGATTTTTAAAGAATTATTAAAAATTATTTTTAGATTAATTAAGGTGGTATAGTTGATTAAATTATTAGAATAAATTATTTGTGGAAATAAATAATTAATTTATAACTTTATGCTATGATTTGAATGTAGGCATATGTTATAAATGTAGTTAGGATTGATTTGATGTATGATTATGTTGGTTTTATTTATTTAAAATTATTAAATTATTTAATTGAGTAAAAAAGTAATTAATTGAAATGTGGTGTGAGGATGTGAATAGTGGGGGGTTGTTAGGAAGATTATTTGAACTGTGTTATTTATGCATACTTATTTGGTTGTATTTAAATTATTTTAGGAGATTGTGTTGCTATGCTTTTGCTTGACAAATCACGGCCAAGCTGTGATTTACGTTGAAGTAGAAGGGCTTGCTTGCTTTGCTTTATTGATTGTTTGCTTGCTTGCTTCTAAAAATCACGGCCAAGCTGTGATTCCTAATTTAAGTTCTGCTTGAGACTCAGGTAAGGATTTATGGTTTTAAATTTATTTGGCTTACTATAGATACTGATTCTTAAGGGTCGTTGTTAATCATTGTACATGCTGATAAGTTATATATCTGTTTGGTTGCATATTTAATTAATATGTGAATTATTCCTCAATATTTATTTTGGTCATCTGATGTATCTTACGAATCATCTCAGCACGCTTCTCCGCATCAAGATTACCTCTTTATGTTGGTGGTAGAGGTAGTAAATCAATTGGAGCAGCAGGCTTAAAGCTATAGACAACCTCGAATGGGCAGAACTTTGTAGTAGAATGTACAACTCGGTTGTAGGCAAACTCAATATGTGGTAGGCATTCCTCCCACATCTTCAAGTTCTTTTTTAGTATCGCCCGTAGCATGGTACCAAGTGTGCGGTTGACGACCTCGGTTTGTCCGTCCGTTTGGGGATGACATGTAGTTGAAAACAGCAGCTTTGTCCCGAGCTTACCCCAAAGCATCCTCCAAAAGTGGCTTAAAAATTTTGCATCACGATCTAAAACAATTGTCCTCGGCACTCCATGTAGGCGCACGATCTTCCTGAAAAATAAATCGGCAACATGAGTAGCATCATCGCTCTTATGACAAGGTATGAAATGAGCCATCTTAGAAAACCTATCAACAACAACAAATATACTATCTCTCCCCTTCTTAGTCCTTGGTAAACCCAATACAAAATCCATTGAAATATCCTCCCAAGGTAATTTGGGAACAGGAAGAGGTTTATATAAACCATGTGGGTTTAAGCGAGACTTAGCTGTTTGACAAATGGTGCATCTCCCCACGTAACGCTCGATGTCGTGCCTCATCTTTGGCCAATAAAATTGTGTGGCCAATACGTCCTCAGTCTTACGTATCCCAAAATATCCCATCAAACCACCTCCATGCGCTTCCTGCAACAATAGAAGACGAACAGAACTTGCAGGAATACAAAGCATGTTAGCTCTAAATAAATAGCTATCATTCAACACATACTTATCCCAACATCTCCCTTCTTTACATTTCATGAAAATATCCTTGAAATCTATGTCAGTAGCATATAATTCTTTTAACATTTCCAAACCAAGAATTTTGCAATCAAGTTGGGACAACAAGTAACGTCTAGACAAAGCATCGACAACTAGATTATTTTTTTCCTTCTTATATTTCACAACATATGGAAAAGTTTCAATAAATTCGATCCACTTAACATGTCTACGATTCAATTTACTTTGGCTATGAATATGCTTTAAGGATTCATGGTCTGAATGTATGACGAATTCTTTTGGCCAGAGATAATGTTGTCATGTTTCTAATACTCTAACCAATGCATATAATTCCTTGTCATATGTTGAGTAGTTTAAAGTTGGACCACTAAGCTTTTCACTAAAATAAGCAATGGATTTCATAAGAACACCTCCAATTCCAATACCACTAGCATCACATTCTATCTCAAAAGTTTTATTAAAATCAGGAAGTTGTAAAAGTGGTGCATTGGTTAACTTATCTTTTAGCAAATTGAAGGCATCTTCTTGCGCTTTTTCCCACTTGAAAGGTATGTTCTTTTTTGTCAACGCATTAAGGGGTGCGGCGAGTGAGCTGAAATCCTTTACGAATCGACGATAAAAGCTTGCCAGTCCATGAAAACTCGCACTTGAGTGACTGATGTAGGTGTTGGCCAAGCTCGAATAGCTTTCACCTTTTTCTCATCCACCTCAATACCCTGCGCAGTCACAACAAAACCAAGAAAGACGACTCGATCTGTGCAAAATGTACACTTCTCGAGGTTAGCAAACAAACGTGAATCTCTCAAAGCAATCAAAACTTGTTGCATATGTGCTAAATGTTCATCCAAAGACTTGCTATAGATTAATATGTCATCAAAGTAAACAACCACAAATTTTCCAATAAAAGCTCTTAACATTTCATTCATTAAGCACATAAATGTACTAGGTGCATTTGTAAGACAAAATGGCATAACTAACCACTCATATAATCCAAATTTAGTCTTAAAAGCAGTTTTTCATTCATCACCTAGCTTCATTCTAATTTGGTGGTAACCACTACGCAAGTCAATCTTAGAAAAGATAGTAGAACCACACAATTCATCAAGCATATCATCTAATCGAGGAATAGGGTGACGATAACGTACTGTAATATTGTTGATAGCTCGACAATCTATGCACATCCTCCATGATCCATCTTTCTTTGGCACAAGTAAAACAGGAACAACACATGGATTTAAGCTTTCACGCACATATCCTTTATCTAGGAGCTCTTGCACTTGGCGCTGAATTTCCTTTGTCTCCTCGGGATTGGTATGATATGGGGGACGATTAGGCAGAGATGCTCCTGGAATCAAATCAATTTGATGCTCAATCCCCCGCAATGGTGGCAACCCTGCAGGTATCTCATCTGGGAACACATCAGCAAACTCCTGCATCAAAGAAACAATCGAAACAGGCAAAGAAGAGGGTAAAGAGTTAGTAGAAAATAGAGCGTCCTTACATACAAGTGCAAAACACTCTTGGGGATTGGTTTGTAACTCTCGCATCTCACTTTTGGTGGCTAATAGAACTTGTCCCTTGATTGGTATCTCTCTTTTCTTCTCACATTTTTTTTTCCTTTCTCTCATTTTGGGTTGATGACTCTCACTATCATTTTTGTGAATGTCACTCCTCTCTTTTTCTTTTCTCTCACACTCAGCCCTATCTAAATCATCTTTGAGAAGTTCTTACGGTGTCATTGGAACTAACACGACCTTCTTATCTTTGTGCATAAAGGAGTACTTGTTGGAATGCCCATAATGTGTAGCATCCTTGTCATATTGCCATGGTCTTCCAAGTAGTAACGCACAAGCTTGCATTGGCACCACATCACAGTCCACAAAGTCAGAATAGGTACTAACAAAAAAATGAACACGTACCATCATTGTTACTTTCAACTTCCCACAAGAATTGAGTCATTGAATGTAGTATGGCTGCGGGTGTAATCTTGGGGTTAGGCCAAGCTTTCCAACCATCTCCGAACTTGCAATATTATTGCAGCTTCCACCATCAATTATGATCTTACAAGAATGCTCCTTGATCACAAATTTGGATTGGAACAAATTGTGACGTTGTCCATTTTCTGCCTTCTCCATCTGGGAGCTAAGAACACGACGAACAACAAGGCTTGCATGGCTTGTATCAAAAATGATCTCTTCTGGTTCTGACCCCGAAATATGTTGAGACTCCTCATAATCAGATCCACCTCCCTCTTCAATCTCACTGGCCGATGTGAACTCACCATCTTCTCGAATGATAAGGGCACGTTGATTTGGACAATCATGCATATAATGTCATTTTCCCTTACACTTGAAGCACTCAATCTCCCTTGTTCTTCCTGCAGATGCAACTGAGGATGAACTTTTTGTAGGTGCAACAGTGGTCTTTTTTGAATCAATAAGTTTGGATATTGGTGAAGTAAGGTGGCTTCCTGAATTTCCTTGGCTAATGGGTGCAGCAGTCTTGCTAGAATGACCAACACTCTTTTGTTGCTGATTGGAATCCCTCTAAGGCATGGAAGAACTAGAATAGCTACGACTAGCTTTGTATGGTTGCTTCCTCCTTTGAACTTGCCTTTCAGCTTTGCATGCATAATGAAATAGTTGATCCAAAGAATTTTAATTCTGGAAATCAAGGATATCTTGTATCTCTCCATTCAATCCTCCAAAGAATCTAGCCATATTTGCATTATCATCTTCTTGCACATTAGCACGTAGCATGCCCACCTGCAACTCTTGATAGTATTCTTCCACAGATTTGTTTTCTTGATTCAATCTTTGAAATTTATTAAGTAATTCTCTTTCAAAATAGGAAGGCACGAACCTGGACCTCATCAAGCGCTTCAAATCATCCCAAGTACGAGGAGCTCCATTTCTTTGTCGAATTTGACTCCACCAGATAGAAGCATAACCAATAAATTCAGTAGTTGCCGCACATACTCTATACTCTTCTGGGTAATGATGACAGCTGAACTTTTGCTCAACTAATAATTCCCAATCAAGATAAGCTTCTGAATTAAACTTTCCATCAAAACTAGGAACAGTGAATTTAATTTTACCCAATGCATCATTTCTTCATTCTTCGTTACGGTGACGTGCATGACCTCCGTCAACTCCCACTCCTCGTGCAGGGCGGCGCTGATACAATTCCAAGGCAACTTCATCATCAGCCACATAATTATCATTTAACTCTTCATCAGCAGCTTCTTGAAATGCAGCGTTCAGATTTCCTCTTGGTTCGAATAGAGCAGCAGCAGCAGCATTATTATTAGCTTCAACTCGTCCTCGAGGAACTCGAGGTGGTGGGTGTCGTCGTGGAGGAGTTTGCTCCACTTGATCAAGTCGCGCTTCAATTCCACCGAGACGATTCTCCAACCCGTTCAAGCGCACAAGCACTTGATCGGATAATATTTGTTCGAAGGTGTTTGTAACATGAGCCATCAAAGCTTGAGAACATGGAGATAATGATATCATCAATGATTGGGACCCATCTTCCCCATCGTAAGGAAGATCATGAGGACTTCTTGATCCTGACATTGTTAGTAAAGACAAAAGAGAAATTCCACCAAACTAGTAAATTATTTATGAAAAACTCACAATCCTCACAAACCTTACCACCTGAAGCTCTAACCCTTCTCAAAAATTGCTCGCGTGTTTGCTGGTTCGTGATAACTTTCAACACGGAGTGAATAAAGCGATTGCAAAGTGCTAGAACACGGTGATTAAGACTAATTTATGGAGATCTAGATGGGGATATATTTGTAGCAAAGAGAAGAAAAATAATAATTCAAGAAATTACAAAGTTGACTCAATTAAGCAAGGTAGAAGGTATCAAAAGGAACAAAAAATACAAGGATAATTATAATTAAAATTCGGATTGTAAAATTAACTCAATCAAGGAAGGTATAAGGTGTCAAAAAGGAAGAATAAGTGCAAGACACTTAAAATTCGAATAAAATATTTTTTTATTTATTTTTTTTTTGTTCTTGGCCGAACCTTCCTCTCACTTTTTTTTTTTTACTCGCCGAAAGCTTACTCCTCCCTTTCTCCACCTATTTTTTCCTTGCCGAACACTACTTCCTCTTTTTTCTAGCAAAACACTTTCTCCTCTTTTTTCTCCTCCTTTCTCTCTCTCTCTCCTTTTTTTTTTTTCCAATTTTTCCTCACGGAACACTTCTTCCTCTTTCTTCTCCCCTTTTCTTGCAAAACACCTCCTCCTTTCTCTCTCCCTCTCTTTCTTTTTTTTTCCTAACCGACTACTTCCTCCTCTATTTTCTCTACCTCTCTTTTTTTCTTTTTTTTTTCCACCAAGAATTCGGCCGAACACTCTCTTTGGCCGAACAATACTTTTTTTTAAATTTTTTTTTATTTCAACAATCAAATGGAAATTTGGAGATAATAAAGAAAAAAAATAAAGATGGAAAACAACTATAATGGTACGAAATAGAAGTTCAAGAAAAAAGATTTTTTTATTTTTTTTATGTAGGGAAAATAAAAGAGAATCTAATAAAGGATAGATGAATTCCTACCGGCAACGAAGGCTCTGATACCACCTGATATGCACACGCCTCGACTTAAGATGCGTGCAAGCAAGTTGGTCCCGATCTTCCGTCGTAGGAGAAAATCCTTAAGATAGGGGGAGTCGTGACCTTGACGAAGGGGAGGCTAACCATGATCAAGGAACGCGACCAGCAACCTCGCAATCACTAAACCACTCCTCAGTTGGTTATCAACCATGTCAAACACGACTGACTTGTTCACGAAGAATGGCACGAACAATTCAAGAGAATTGAAAGAGCAACAGCGGAAGGATCACTCAAAAAGTGATTAAGAAAGTGGACTTCAAGTTTGTAGCAGAAGCATTACAAAAGTGGTGGCTAAAGCAAAAATCAAGTCCCTTTTCAATAGTGCACATCCCACCAAATATATAGACAAAATATGACACGTTTTTCCATATTTTATTTCACTAAAATAGGAAAAATAAATATATAAATATCCTCCTCTTGTTAGCTACGAAATTTGGAAAAATAAATCCCTTCATAAAGATTTGAATATATATTGAGGAAGATTTGATCTTGAATAAATCTTCATTGATTTGCTCTTGAATAAATCTTCTTCATTGATTTGCTCTTCAATAAATATTTGATAAAGATTTGATTCTTGAATAAATCTTCCTTCACTCATACACTTCCATATGAGTAATTCATGCAACTTCCATATAAGTAATTCCTCAATATGTTTCCTTGTATGTAGTGACAAGTAAACAATAATAATTAGGCAATATCATTTGTTCTGTAATTAAGTAATTAAATTGCCCAAGAAAAGAATTCACCTGCCGTCCTAAGCGTCGTGCACGGGCTTGTGTCATTGGGCCTTCTATGGTAATTGAATTTTGCACGGGTGAACCAACGATGTCCTCATCAAGATGGATGTGATTTGTTATTGTGTATGGTGATCCTGCCATGGTGCAAAATTACAGCACTATATGGTACTTATGTTTGCAAAGAAGGGGCCGTGGTCACCAGCTCTTTCTGCCAACGTTAGTGTACAGGCATATAGGACCGAGACATAGAGTTGACACTGACGGGGTCAGAAAAATCTCTGACGAGGGATTCACCTTGAACATAAGAGGCTACCTTAGGTGTAGAATGGATAGATGATGATATGTTAATTAAAGTGATAAAACATCTTTGGTTTAATGGCATTGTTATGATCATATTCTGTTATGTACCTTATTATGATCATATTTATGATGTTCCATATTTACTGTTTGGTTATACCTTATTGACATGTGGAGTTAATATGTGATATTTTGTTAGTATGTTGAATTAACACGTGATTTTAGTGGATATATTTTCTTATTGGTTTGTACAATACCTTATGCCCATTTTTAGGGTACTCTCTCTGTAGCTTCACTGAGTTTCACGACTCAGATGTGCATATTTTTCCCCTGTTGAGCAGGTTACAGGTTGGGCATTGATACGAGGAGCGAGGGAGAACCTAGGTGTGGCAAAATAAAATCATCGTTCTTATGACAAGGTATGAAATGAGCCATCTTAAAAAACCTTTCAATAACAACAACAAATATATTGTCTCTCCCCTTCTTAGTCCTTGGTAAACCCAACATAAAATCCATTGAAATATCCTCCCAATGTACTTTCTGAATAGGAAGAGGCGTATATAAACCTGTGGGTTTAAGTGAGACTTAGTTGTTTGACAAGTGGTGCATCTCCCCACGTAACGCTCGACGTCGCACCTCATCTTTGGCCAATAAAAGTGTGTGGCCAATACATCCTCAGTCTTCAACCACCTCCATGCGCTTCCTGCAACAATAGAAGATGAACAGAACTTGCAGGAACCCAGAACTTGTTAGCTCTAAATAAATAGCCATCATTTAATACATATTTATCCCAACATCTCCCTTCTTTGCATTTAGTGTAAATATCTTTGAAATCCAAGTCAGTAGCATATAATTCTTTTAACCTTTCCAAACCAAGAATTTTATAATCAAGTTGGGACAATAACATGTAACGTCTAGATAAAGCATCAACAACTAGATTATCTTTTCCCTTCTTATATTTCATAATATATGAAAAAGATTCAATAAATTCAATCCACTTAGCATGTCTACGATTCAACTTACTTTGGCTATGAATATACTTTAATGATTCATGGTCTGAATGTATGACAAATTCTTTTGGTCAGAGATAATATTGTCATGTTTTGACACTCTAACTAATGCATATAATTTCTTATCATATGTTGAGTAGTTTAAGGTTGGACCACTAAGCTTTTCACTAAAGTAAGCAATGAGTTTCCTATCTTGCATAAGAACACCTCCAATTTCAATACCACTAGCATCACATTCTATCTCAAAAGTTTTATTAAAATTAAGAAGTTGTAAAAGTGGTGCATTGGTTAACTTATCTTTTAGTAAATTGAAGGCATCTTCTTGTGCATTTTCCCACTTGAAAGGTATGTTCTTCTTTGTCAATGCATTGAGTGGAGCGGTGAGTGAGCTGAAATCCTTTACAAATCGACGATAAAAGCTTGCCAGTCCATGAAAACTTCGCACTTGCGTGACTGACGTAGGTGTTGACCAAGCTCAAATATCTTTCACCTTTTCCTCATCCACCTCAATTTCCTGCGCAGTCACAACAAAACCAAGAAATACGACTTGATCCGTGCAAAATGTGCAGTTCTCAAGGTTAGCAAATAAACGTTCCTCTCTCAAAGCAATCAAAACTTGGCGCATATGTACTAAATGTTCATCCAAAGACTTGCTATAGATTAATATATCATCAAAGTAAACTACCATAAATTTTCCAATAAAAGCTCTCAACACTTCATTCATGAAGCGCATGAACGTACTAGGTGCATTAGTAAGACCAAATGGCATAACTAACCACTCATATAATCCAAATTTAGTCCTAAAAGTTATTTTCCATTCATCACCTAGCTTCATTCTAATTTGATGGTAACCACTACGCAGGTCAATCATAGAAAAGATGGTAGAACCACATAATTCATCAAGCATATCATCTAATCGAGGAATAGGATGACGATAACGTACCGTAATGTTATTGATAACTCGACAATCTATACACATTCTCCACGATCCATCTTTCTTTGGCACAAGTAAAATAAGAACAGCACACGAACTTAAACTTTCACGCACATATCCTTTATCTAGAAGCTCTTGCACTTGGCACTAAATTTCTTTTGTCTCTTCGGGATTGGTATGGTATGGGGGACGGTTAGGCAGAGATGCTCTTGGAATCAAATTGATTTGATACTCAGTCCCCCGCAATGGTGGCAATCCTGTAGGTATCTCATCTGGAAACACATCAACAAATTCCTACATCAAAGAAATAATAGAAACAGACAAAGAAGAGGGTAAAGAGTTAGTAGAAAAGAGAGCGTCCTTGCATACAAGAGTAAAATACTCTTGGGGATTAGTTTCTAATTCTCGCATCTCACTTTTTGTGGCTAATAAAACCTGTCCCTTGATCGGTATTTCTCTTTTCTTCTCATATTTTTCTTTCTTTTCTCTTAATTTGGGCTGATGACTCTCACTTTCTATTTTGTGGATGTCACTCATCTCATTTTCTTTTCTCTTATATTTAGCTCTATCTAAATCATCTTTGAGAAGTTCTTCCGGTGTCATTGAAACCAACACGACCTTCTTATCTTTGTGCATGAAGGAGTATCTGTTAGAATGCCCATAATGTATATCATCCTTATCATATTTCTATAGTTTTCAAAGTAGTAGCGCACAAGCTTGCATTGGCACCACATCATAATCCACAAAGTCAGAATAGGTATTAATAGAAGAATGTACACGTACCATAATTGTTACCTTCGACTTTCCACAAGCATTGAGCCATTGAATGTAGTATGGCTACGGGTGTAATCATGTGGTTAGGCCAAGCTTCCCAACCATCTCTGAACTTGCAATATTATTGCAGCTTCCACCATCAATTATGATCTTGCAAGAGTGCTCCTTGATCACAAATTTTGATTGGAATAAATTGTGGCGCTGCCCATTTTCTGCCTTCTCCATCTGGGAGCTAAGAATACGATGAATAACGAGGCTTGCATGACTTATATCAAAGGTGATTTTTTCTGGTTTCTGACCCCGAAACATGTTGAGATACCTCGTGGTCAAATCCACCTTCCTCTTCTACCTTACTGGTCGATGTGTAATCATCATCTTCTCGAATGATAAGGTCATGCTGATTTGGACAATCACGCATATAATGGTCTTTTCCCTTGCATTTGAAGCACTCAATCTCCCTTGTTCTTCCTGTAGAGGCAACTGAGGATGAACTCTTTGTAGGGGCAGCAATGGTCTTCTTTTAATCACTAGGTTTGGACATCGGTGAGGTAAAATGGCTTCTTGATTTTCTTGGCTAATTGGTGCAGCAGCCCTGCTAGAATGACCAACACTCTTATATTGCTGATTGGTGTCCCTCCAAGGTATGGAAGAACTATGATAGCTATAACTAGATTTGTGTGGCTGCCTCCTACTTTGAATTTGCCTTTCAGCTTTGCATGCATAATGAAATAGTTGATCCAAAGAGTTGTAGTTCTGAAAATCAAGTATATCTTGTATCTCTCCATTCAATCCTCCCAAGAATCTAGTCATCTTTGCATTATCATCTTCTTGCACATTAGCACGTAGCATACCCACCTGCAACTCTTAATAGTATTCTTCCACAAATTTGTTTCCTTGATTCATTTTTTGGAGTTTATTAAGTAATTCTCTCTCAAAATATGAAGGCACGAACCTGGACCTCATCAAGTGCTTCAAATCATCCCAAGTATGAGGATCTTCATTTCTTTGTCGAATTTGACTCCACCAAATAGAAGCATAACCAATAAATTCAGTAGTGGCCGCACGTACTCTATGCTCTTCTGGGTAATGATGACAGCTGAACTTTTGCTCAACTAATAATTTCCAATCAAGATAGGCTTCTGGATTAAACTTTCCATCAAAACTAGAAACAATGAATTTGATTTTACCCAATGCATCATTTCTTCTGTCTTTGTTACGGTGACGTGCATGACCTTCATCACCTCCCACTCCTCGATGATGACGTGCGAGGCGGTGCTGATACAATTCCAAGGCAACTTTATCATCAGCCACATAATTATCATTTAACTTTTATCAGCAACCTCTTGAAATACAGCGTTCAAATTTCCTCTTAGTTTGAATGGAGCGGTAGTAGTAGCATTAGCTTCAACTTGTCCTCGAGGAACTCGAGGTGGTGGGTGTCGTCGTGGAGGAGTTTGCTCCACTTGTTCAAGTCGCACTTCAATTCCACCGAGACGATTCTCCAACCCATTTAGGCGCACAAGTACTTGATCAGATAATATTCGCTCGAAGGTTTCAGTAACATGAGCCATCAAAGCCTGAGAATGTGGAGACAATGATATCGCCGATGATTGGGACACATCTTTCCCATCATAAGAAACATCACGAGGACTTCTCGATCCTGACATTGTTAGTGAAGATAAAAAGAAATTCTATCAAACTAATAAATTATTTATGAAATACTCTTAATCCCCACAAACCTTACCACTTGAAGCTCTTACCCTTCTCAAAAATTACTCGCATATTTTCTAGTTTGTGATAACTTTCAATAAGGAGTGAATAAAGCGATTGTAAAGTACTAGAACACGTTGATCAAGACTAATTTCGTGGAGCTCTAGGTATAGATATATTTGTAGCAAAGAGAAGCAAACAATAATTTCAGAAATTATAAAATTGAATAAAACATTGGTACAAGTATTAGTATTAGTTGCTGATTTATAGGATATCCTAAGACTCAATCAAGAAGGGTGCCAAAAAAAAATAATTTTTTTTCCTCTCTTTTCTTTTGCCGAACCTTCCTCTCTCTATTTTTTTTTCTTTTTTTTTCCTTCCTCCTCTTTTTTTTTTCTCTATCTCTTTTTTTTAAGATTTCAGTTGAATTTTCATTTTTTTTTGTAAGAAGGATAAAATAAATTAAGTAAAGAATTTAAGTTAAGGTTAGTAACTAGACACTAATACGAATGAAAATTCAAGAAAGCAAACTAAAATTAGGGGATCAAAAAAGAAACAGAATAAAAGTTGAAAAAATAATGACGATAGGTACGGAATAGAAGTTTAAGAAAAGGACTAGAGGATTTTTTTTTTTTGATGTAGGGAAAATAAAAGATAATCTACTAAAGGATAGATGAATTACTACCGGCAACGAAGGCTCTGATACCACCTGATATGCACACGCTTCGACTTAAGATGCGTGCAAGTAAGTTGGTCACGATCTTCCGTCGTAGGAGAAATCCTTAAGGTGGTGAGTTGTGACTTTCACGATGGGGAGACTAACCATGATCTAAGAACGCAACCAGCAACCTCACAATCGCTAAACCACTCCTTAGTTGGTTATCAACCGTGTCAAATACGACTGACTTGTTCAAGAAGAACGACACGAACAATTCACGGGAATTGAAAGAGCAACAGCGGAAGGATCACTCAAAGAAATTGGACTTCAAGTTTGCAGCAAAAGCATTACAATAGCGGTAGCTAAAACAAAAATCAAAGTCCCCTCATTAGGGCATATTTTGTGTCACTAAAATAGGAAAAATAAATAATTAAGTCTCCTCCTCTTTCAAGCCACGAATTTTGGACAATAAATATTCCATGTTTTGGTCTTCAATATATATTTGATGAATATTTGATCTTGAATAAATATTTCTTGATTTGCTCTTGAATAAATATTTGATGAAGATTTGATCTTGAATAAATATTCTTTGATTTGCTCTTGAATAAATATTTGATGAAGATTTGATTTTGAATAAATATTCCTTGATTTGCTCTTGAATAAATATTTGATAAAGATTTAATCTTAAATAAATATTATTTCAATTATTCATGCAACTTCTATATAAGTAATTCCTCCATGTGTTTCATTGCATGTAGTGACAAGTAAACAATAATAATTAGGTAATATCATTTATTCTTAATGAATTTATTTGCCCAAGAAAAGAATTCACCTGTTGTCCTAAGCGTCGGGCACGGGCTCGTGTCACTGGGCCTTGTATACTAACTAAGTCTTGCACGGGTGAACCAGTGATCTTCTTATTAGGGAGGGTGTTATTCGAGCTTGAGCTTAGGCTTGGAGTTGGGAGCCAGCAAATAGTGTGGTTGGGGTCGGCCATCAGACTCAAATCTAGGTTAGACTTGGGTTAGGTTTGGGTAGGCCACTGATCGTGCCACCCATGCCGATCGTGTCGAGCTAGACATGACTCGGGCTCGTGCCAAGCACGACATGCACTCGTGCCGTGACTGCAGAGGTGCAGCCCAACACGAGTAGGAGGCGGGCCGTGGTAGGCACAACCCACCAATTTACCGAGCTGGGGCGGCCCGACCCAATTTGCATACCTACTGCCTTCATTAGTTGATGGGTTTTTTTTTGTCTTTGGGTCCGATTCAATCGAACTAATCCGGTCAATTTATTTAGCCTAGTTGAATTGGATAGTCCAATCGAGTTGGGATGAGCTGACCGCATAATAATTTCCTTTTTACCCTCGTCAATACTCTTTAATTATGGGTCCAAACTCCAAGCCTAAGCTCAAGCTCGAATAACAATAAGAATAAGAGAGCTAACACGAAATGTGCTGGACTCCAAAATATGTTGGACTCCAAAATGGGAATAGGAATAGGAATAGCCCAAATTCTCTCTTTATCTCCCCTGCTCTCCACTCTCCAGCCTCCGATCGTCGCGTGGGCGCTCCGCCCCTCCTCCTGCCGCTCCCCTCCGACTCCGCACGCTCCCAACGACTGATGTGTCACGTGCAGTTCATGTGCTTCTGTCAGTTGTTAATAACTGAGTCTCCATCATGCACAAAAGTTTGCATACCTTCTGTCAGCAACCCAAGAGTCTACCTACTTTTCTATTTGGTCGATAAGGCCGTGGACCCCACTTGGTCCGAACCCGATGACGGCAGAAGTTACTCACTTTAAGTCTTTTAATGCGACCTTCTCCAGTCGTCATCGTCGTCTTCTTCTCCTCGCCCCGACCTAAACTCATCCCTAATCCCTCCACCTTCTTTTTTCCTCCTCTCATACGCATCTTGCCGTCTTCCTCGACCTCTCTTATCGGAGATCTCATTTCCTTGGTTCCTCCGCCAGGTTCCGATTGCCCCATCCACCTCGCATCTCTCGTCTGCCCGCTTAGTCTCTCGAAATCGTGAGTGGAAGCGGAGAAATCGCTTCGACTTCCTTTATTTCGTTGCTTTTCTGAATCCGATGATGTCTTGAGTTTTGACAGATTTGATCTCTCTAATCCTATTTGTAAGATCTACATATGAAATGGAGTCACTTTGATGTGATCCAACTGATTTCTTGAGGAGTCCTAGTCTTTTGGAAGTTTAGCAGCTCATCTGGAATCAAATATGTCCATGGTTGAGATCTTGATGCTTATCCTCTTACTCTGTAGGTTCCATGTTCGTAAGGGACTAGAAGTCAGTGGACTGAGAAAGACAAGTTTGGCTCTACTTATATAAGAATATGAATTCACATCGACGACTGTTTTGTCAAACTGAACCTTAATGCTTATTCTTGATGCCTTGGATATCAGAGTATAGGTAATCTAATTTCTTGCCACCTAAAGGCCTTCTAGGTTTGACATGGTATCCAATTCTATTAACATTTACTTTGTTGTTAATAGAAGACGATGTATCTCCTTTTAGATTGTAATACAAGTTAAAGAGTGACATGAATGCTAGTGAGAAACATTGTTTGCCTTGTTTATCTGTCTCACTTAATCAGTCTTTGAGTATGATACTTTCTGTCTTCCACCAACATCTTTGTAAGAACCTAATGGTATTTTTAAATTCTATTCCCGTCCCCTATACCTTATTATGCACTACTTGGTTATCATTATTGTTAAGGCATTCCAGAATTTTATTTACAAAGCACAAGTGTGAAAGATAGTGATCGCATCTACAACATTGTTTTGCAGGACCTTTGGACATAACTATGAATTTTCTTTTGCGAAGCACCCAACCTGTGGTTCCTGCAGTATCCATAGTTTCAGATCACAAGGCTGTCAGACCTATTCCACAACCTACTGCTACTTTGGAGGGCCTTATTGCACAAGATCCATTTCCAAACCAATCAGCTGCGGATGCAATGAACACAGGAATTAATCAAGCAGGTGTTGTAGATAGTCTAGAAGCTGGTTCAACTTCCAACAACCAATTTCCTGTTGGAAAACATACAGATGTGTCTGAAGATGATGGATGGATTACGATTCCATACAGTATGCCCATTTGGATCTCTAAGTGCCTTCTCAAATATTCTGAGGCTTGTTATTTCTCTTCCTATTCCTGAGAAATCTTAGCACTCACTACTATTGTCTTAGTTTACCTAATTACAGTGCATATGATATCGTACTAAGTCAAGCTATTATACTACTTTTCTGGGTCTGCTTTACTTTTTATTTCTATACTTGCAGAGGAGCTTCCTGATGACTGGGCTGATGCTGCAAGTATACAAGAACTTAGATCCTTTGACCGTTCATTCATTTTTCCTGGTACTTCCTCTTCTGGATTGTTACTCTGTAATCCTGAAGATGCAACATCAACTTTATTTTTTATCTGATCTGCCTTATTATTCATAGGTGAACAAATTCATATATTGGTCTGCCTAGCAGCTTCTAAACGGGAATCAGAAGTCATAACTCCTTTTCGAGTTGCTGCTGTAATGTCTAAAAATGGTAAATTAAGTTCAAATAAGGAGCAAAGTATTGAAATTTCTGAGAAAGCATCTAGTTCACTTAGTTTGAATGAGGTTTCTAGTAGCACACCTGAAGGAATTTCTGGAATGAAGGCAGAAACTAATGCTGAAACTGTTTCTTCCACAAGTTTCAATAGCTGTCAAGATAATATTTCTGCAACAGAGAGTCTACTTCGTATGGAATATCATAAACAACAAACTGAGAGTGTACTTGATAGTTTTAGAAATTCAAATTTCTTTGCTAGAATTGCTGAGGCAGATGAGCAACTTTGGTCCAAACGAAACAATCCTTCAACAATTTCCAAGGTAATGGGGGATAGAAGCCACCTAAATCCAGGTTCAAAAAGGGTTCCAAACTGCAGTGTTGTCAATGCATTTGTTGACAAGGGCCGGTTTGATGGCAACACATCTGGTGGAGTGGCTAGAGATACCATCAAATGCTTCTCTTTGTCCAATGGTGACATAGTGGTATGTTATAATGGTTTTGCAGTTCTGATCAAATAGTTCGTCTATCAGCTGCCTCCCTGCAATTTTTCAGCCACTTTTGGTTGAATGTTTTTTGATATTTCCAATGCCAAATGTATCATGTCTCAAGGGAAGACAGATAATTGAAGAGAGTAGTAAGCTATTCAAAAATGAGGAATAAAACTATAGGAGTGGATGGTAGTCATGGGGTGACAGTTGCAGCTTATTAGCTAGTTCTAATACCTTCACCTTGATAATAAGTCAATAGGAGTTATCCAGTTATACTCTTGCCATTTTTTTCCTTTTGTATTGATCAGCCTTTCTATAACTAGAAGTCAAAATGAGATTTTTTTTTTCTTTTTCTTTTTGTGTCTTGTTAATGCATTTGCTAGTAATGTATCTACTACTGAGTTTATTTGGTAGCTATAACTGATGATACCATTCTCATTTCTAGTTGATAGGGAGGATCTCAGCTTATTACTATCTCAGGAAAATATGATTTCGTAGTGTTGCAGTGTCCTTTAGTTTGAGTGATCGGTCTAAAAATATTGGCACATGAGTTGTTAATTAAGAGTCGGCCTCTTACCCATCCGTGTTCCTTATTCAGTTTGCATTTCTCTTTTCCCTGTTATTCATTTCATAATAAAATGCCAGGAGCATAATTTTGTTGCATATATCATGCTTATTGTGTTTGCTCAATGGTCACAGGTCCTTTTAGAAGTGAATGTTGGAGTTAGTAATTTAAAAGATCCTGTCCTTGAGGTTACTCAGTTTGAAAAATATCAATATGGCAATTCTTCTATCAAGAATCATAACAACTCATCTGTTGCGAATTGTTATGATCCATATTGTGAACTACTAAATTGGTTGCTTCCTTTGGATCGCACATTACCTCCTCGCTCTCTATCACCTCCCTTGAGCTCAACTGTATCACAAAAATCGACATCTCCTGCCTCTGGGTCTCAAATTTTTTCGTTTGGTCACTTCAGAAGCTACTCGATGCCTTTGCTTCCTCAAGTCACTGGATCTCCTTCCTCTATGGCTTCCATTTCCTGTGCAAATTCTTCTTTTGATCTTGAAGATATTGATTCTCTTTCATCAGAGAAGGATGTAAAAAGTCAGGATACAAGAAATGTGGATGCTTTATCATTTCGAGGTGTCCCACTAGAGCCTGAACGCTTTTCGACCCATTGTGGATTGGAAGGTATATATTTACCCGGTAGGAGGTGGCGACGAAAGCTTGAAATTATTCAGCCAGTTGAAATCCATTCATTTGCTGCTGATTGCAATACAGAGGATCTCCTCTGTGTGCAAATAAAGGTACTACTACTGTTTCTTTTTCCAGTTTCCTTTATCAATTTGATGTGAAAGCTATGTTTTCTTTCTGCAGAATGTGTGTCCACCACATATGCCAGATATAGCTATTTATTTGGATGCAATAGCAATCATCTCTGAAGATGAATCATCAAAAGGAGGCCCACCTCTATCCCTACCTATTGCTAGTATTGAGTCAGGAAGTGGTCACAGCTTACCAAATCTTGTGCTCAGGTCAATTTGGAATTTTCTACTCATTGCTATTTGTTCTACTACTGCTCTTGTTATGATCATGATAGATAAAGGAATGTTACTTCTCTTTTTCTTTTGTCGCATCTCTTATTTAAAATAATAAACTTTTGTTCGTTAAAGGACAGTGTGTTGATCAGGGAACTTTAGAATTGATTTCCAGAAGCTGCATGTGAATTTCTCTTTCTTCATTTAGAGTGTTGAGTCTGATGTTTGATGATCATGTTTGCATCTGGTCCTTTAATTAATGATTGTCAAAAAAAGAGCCCTATTTCAATTCAGATCACTTGTGCATGCAGGAGAGGTGAGGAACACTCTTTTATTCTTAAATTGGCTTTGGTATCAAATAAATATCAGAAAGGCTGTGGTGAGTTATGTTCACCATCGGCAATTGCTGATGGCATGATGGTTTCTTCAACTGTAAATCAGTTTGCTGTCTTGGTATCTTGCCGTTGCAATTATACTGGTAATATGAAACTCTGGATGACAAAAATTGCTTTATGGAGGAATTTCTAGTCTGTAATTTGATGCTGAATTATGCAATTATCTTTGGCCAGAGTCAAAGTTGTTCTTCAAGCAGCGAACAGATTGGCAGCCACGCATCGCAAGGGATCTTATGATTTCTATAGCATCAGAGAATTGTGAGAAATCTGGTAGCCCAAATGTGCAATCACCTGAACTTCCTGTTAAGGTATTGCAATTCTTTGGAGGTTCTTCATTTTAATATTTTGCAGGATTGGAGTTTTGAATTTCTGGATATAATATAAAAATTCCTATCTTACCAATTTTTGCAGGTGTTGACTCTTAAAGCTACCAATTTAACTTTTGAAGATCTCACATTGACTGTCCTTTCTCCAGAAACAGCTGTCTCTCCATCAGTCCTGTCATTGACCTCTACCCCAAAGATGCCAATAAACTCAAGTGTGTTTCAGGGCCATAGTTCTGTGCCTAATGCAACCAAATCTCAAAAAGAGAGATCTGATCATGGAAATATGCCTGTGGATCAGAGTGCTGTTACATCTGATGTCATTTCAAGTAATAGCTCAGGCTTTACACACCTATGGTTGCAAAGTGCTGTTCCACTTGGGTAAGATTTGTAATTTTCATTTTCCATCCATGTCATTGTTGCTAATTACCTTATTGACAACACCCAATGATACAGATGTATTCCTGCTCTATCAAGTGGCACTGTCAAGCTTGAGCTACTCCCTTTAACCAATGGGATAATCACACTTGATACTTTGCAGCTTGCTGTCAAGGAGAAAGGTATGACTTTCCATGGATGACAATAAGCATTTCTTTTCATGACTAGTTACTGTGCACTCTTTAATGCACCACTTAATCTCTGACAAAATTCTCCAAAGTTATATTGCAATTTTTCTTTACATGCTTCACAACATGCTCTAATTTGATTGTTGAATCTTACCTAAATTAGGTTCTTTCACTTTAAAAATTCATCATTATTTTCAATATTCAGTTTAATGTTTCCATATTAGGTTTGCCTTTGCATCTTGTCTTTGGTTACTTTTCCATATATATAATCTTCTCCCTTATAAAATGATAATCCACTCTTGTGTTCTGTCCTTTCATGAAACACTAGATTTGATACCAAGCATCCCATGTACCCCACAATGTTTGTGACTCTATCTTTATATATTATTCCTTTCTCTGTTGACTTTTTTATGTATCTAAGAATTCTCACAGCTGCATTCCAATGACTAACACGAGGAGAATTAAGATCCATTGAGGTATTAAGTGGCTTAAAATTCACTGTTTTTGCTTCATGTAGTAGATCCTTTTTTTTAGAACTTGGTGAGTATTGAACCCTCAACCTCCAATTACTTTAACCAGAGGGGACATATACTTCATGTAGTAGATCTAGAGCATGTTTCCTTTGAGATATAACTGTCCCTCCTATTTTCGATCGAGCCACCTCAATATCAAGGAAATATTACAGCTGACCAAAGTCTTTGCTTTGAAAATATTGAGATAAATGTTGCTTTAAATCTTTGATACCTTCTTGATCATTCCCTGCAATGATTATATCATCCACATACATAATAAGATATACGTGTTTTTTGTTTGAAGAGGACTTAGAGAATACTGAATGATTAGCTTCACACTTTTCCATACCAAATAGGCTTAGAACTTGATTGAATATTGCAAACCATTCTCTAGGTGATTGCTTCAACCCATATAATTTCAGTTTGCATATAAGACTAGATTCCCCTTAAGCAACAAACCCAGGCGGTTGCTCAGGTGACCTTCCCTTTTGCAATAGGTGCGAAGAAGGCAAAGGAAACCAAATTTCTCTTGGAACTTCCTCCCATCGTTACTTGCTCCATGAAAATAGAAGTGTGCAGCTATAGGAAGATGAAGATCAAAAAAGAAGAAAAATAAGATTTGGAGGAAAAGCTTGAATAGGTTGTTCAATACACAACATTAAAAGAGAGGGTGAGAAACCCTAAGTAAACCCAGGTATATGGCGGGGTTGCTGTGTGATCACGTAGCCCCTTCTATGATAAGGAGGCAGATGATCTGGTCACTAGGAGGGGTGACACTAGGAGGGGTGAAGAGCATGTAGGCAGAAACAGGGGCAATGATGCTGATGATCTCCTCATCCAGGGTTTTCAGGATGCTCGGTGTGCAATTAGGGTTTCGTTCAACTAGATGTAGCATAAATCATGAACTGGAGAATACGACTGACTCTGATACTATTAAACTAGGGTTTCCAGAATTGTGGAGAAGGGAAGAGATAATTTCATTATGATAGATTTGTTTATATGGACTATTTATAATGAAACTAACTCTTCGGCTACCAATTACAAAGAAATTTGAACCACACATCACATAAAGAAGATGGACCACATATTAAATATAATTATTTTAACAAAGACGGATCTCTTAACATTATCAACTGGTTTCTGTCCACTTTGGAAGGAGAGGGGTTGTAGTCGAGTTTGGACTTTGACCTTTATATTTTGTCATCGCAGGTCAGAGTATAGGTACCATGATGTAGAACTTAAGCTTGTGTTGGATATTAACCTAGAAGTACTTTGTTCAATGAGGTTCATAACCATCTCTTGATTATTTTTTTGGTTAAAATATATGGTGATGGGAATGAACTACCGAATGATTGTTTAGATATCTGTAGATGGTGAAAGTCCATGCTTTATCTAAAAACATGGTTATTGTTCAAGGCACTTTGTTCTACATAATTATAAGCAATCAAATGAAAACATGTACTGGATCAAGAGTTTGTTTGGTTGTGCATGCTGCTAATGGATGTGGTAAATGAGTCAACAAATGAGTCTTTTCCTTTATGAACTGTGGCTGACCACAAATGAGTTGCAGTTATCATAACCAAACATGTGCTAGTTGCCGTGGAAAACTCATGATGGAATGCTAAAATTCAACCTCTATTAAGTCAACTGAAAGGATTTTGATATTGTTCCCATCAACTGGATAGAAATTTGCATTCTTTTCCTTCCCTGCCCAAGGAAAAAATTTGATCTGCAGAAATTTAGTTCCACGGTCTGTTTTACAACTAAGAACATAGTGTTGGATTCTGGCAATGTTGTAACTTGATTGGAGTTTCTGCAATATCACAGGTTTGAAGTTCATACCGGAGCATTCTTTGAAAATCAATGCGACTTCCAGCATCTCAGCTGGAATCTTGTAGAGATGTCAACATTCTTGTTGATCATGATTCAAACGTTTGGTGGAATGCCTGCTTGGTTCTCTCTGCTAAGGATAGCAAACGAAGGGCTAGATATCCAGAAGTTTATTGAACAAACTGGCATCAGAATTGCAATGTTTGCTGGAACGGAATGCAAAACTGACTTAGCCAATTATTTCGGTGGGTGGATGGTTCCACATCTTATATGTTTCGGAGCCAGAGATCAAGTCTTGCTGTCTGTTATGTATTTTGTTGTAAACATGTGAAATAGTGTCTAATTCTTGCCACGATATGTTAGAAAAAAGATGAAACCTCAGGAATTTTTTGATTGCTGCAACCTGTTTATTTAATCGAGTTCGGTGAGAGGAGTGTGTTTACGGATGAATTTTCTTTGGTGTGCTAATCTACCAGTGAAATAAAGTACACAAATAAACTGTAGCAAATCTGCTTGGTACTCGGTGATCAGTGGGTAAATAAAATCTATCCTTTTATTACCTTATATATATTTAAAAAAAGAGCCGAAATAGGTGCATCATCAAAGTATCAAAATTATTTGGAAAAGTTTCACCGTTACTTGAGTAATTTGAAGAAAGATTCCAATCGACACAAAGATACCTCCTAGGATCGAACAATTGCTGTCCGTTAACTAAGCCTGTGCTATTTATTATGATAAAGACATCATGGAGGTCGTCAAGTCCACCAGCCTGTGCTATTATATAATGTTGGGATAAAGACATCATGGAGGTCGTGGCACAAAGCGAAGGTACTATGATTTACAAATTTTAAAACTATTAAATAAAAATTTATTAAGAATACGCCTGAAATAATTATTGAATTATTTTTTATTTATATATTTCTCTGCTATTTATAAATGCTCAAGGGAAGGGAATGATGAGTATATTGCAGGTAATATAGTCTTCTTTCGGTTGAGTTAATATCATTTTGCAGGTAACATAGTCTTCTTTGACATGAACTATAACAAGTTCATCCTGCATATCAGTCTCCATAGAATATGATGCCTTCCTGTTTAGCTGCATGTCAATAGCTTTGCTTTGGGATTATTCAATTCACTCTCTTTTTGCAGTTTGCACCCTTATGTCTAATCTACTTCGTAGACAAACACAACATAATCTTGAGGATGTGCATTCTCTCGCTCGATGTCCTCTGTCAAATCATGAGGAGCATTTCCTCCCGTCTATTAACTTTGAGAATAAGTCACTGAATAGCAGCTCCTCCATTGCCTCATATCTTCTGATTTGATCTCAGGTTGTCTTGCTTCTTTCCTCTCATCTCATCTGCCCAACTCCCTTTTTTTGTCACCTCGTCAGCGTATGTCACTTTCTTTCGACTCCATTACTCACCAGGGGTTTTAGATAATATATCAGCGAAGAAAAGCAAACAAGCTTCCCTTCATCCCTCCCAACTTTGCTGTTTCCTTTCATCTGCCCACTCGCCTGACATCCTTCTTGTGTCCATCCCTGATACGTACGCTTCCTTCCTTTTCCCTTCATCCTATTATTCTCTTTATTTGCTTGCCCCTGTTGACATCCTTCCCACCTCCTGATCTCCACTGTTCCATTAGCCTTAAACCTTCGTGTAAAGCTCAACTATGCACGAACTCATCGTGCGCGTGTATATACAACACCCAAGACTAAAGTAGTAGTAGGTGTAGTATATGTATATATTACAAGGTCGATATATGTATATAGTAGATTAATTAGAAGTACTACAATTTTTCAACAAAAAGAAAAAGCAACTTCCTTCCCTCGCTAGAAGCATATTTAGCTCTAACTCTCGTAGCTAGCTTTTTCCTGAACAGGATGAAAAATCCTCAGCTAGCTTCAGCTCATGGAATTGGATAAATTATCACCTTTCCAGTTGCTCTCCCAGATTCAAGATGAGTGAATGCATCGACTAGTTTAGAGAAGGGGAACGGGCCCTTTGGATCAACCAGTGGCTTAATCTTCCCTTCCTCGATGAATGGATTCAACTTTGTCAAAGCGGCACCGTTAGAAGTGACAACAAATCTGAAGCCCGGTGGCACCGCAGCGCCGGTGAGCACCACCACGCGGCCGCCTTCTTTCACTGCTTTCACTGCTCTCTCGCACTGCCCTGCATATTATAATTATATATACATGCATATATTGGAACAGCAATATTCCGTATTACTTATTGATCGTCCGGCTTGTGATGATCAGTTTGACGCTCAAATTAATTAATTAAGCAGAGCATCTGATTAACATATCCAGTAGTACTAAACAACTGTAGCATGATAAAATTAATTGGTGAATGCATAAAAGATTAACTGGAGGGTACTTGTTCAATGCGAATAAAAATATACATCAAGCATGTATTTCCTTTCTCTTTTGCTATTCAGGGAGTAAGTGTGGCAAATAAACAGATCGAATGTGTCCTTACCAACAGCGTCATATACCACATCAAATCTCTCTGGCAATTCTTCAAAGTTTTCCTTGGTATAGTCAATCGCCAGATCAGCTCCTAGGCTCTTCAGTAATTGCAGTTTTGCTGTGCTGGATGTAGCTGCAACTCTTGATGCACCAAAAACCTGCTTTGCAAGCTGCAAAGAGTAGAAATGCATTCATGACTCTTAAGCATTCACCATCTTTCTGGCGATTACTCTGTGTGTGTATATATACATATATATAGATTTGACACTAGAATGAAACTAAAGGAAGATCATTACCATGAGAAGCATCACCAGAAAAATTTCTCAAAGAAGGAAGGCACATAAAACTAATCCAGATATTCAAATAAAAAATATAATCAAGATAATTTCATGAGATGGAGAAACAGAAACGAGATAACCTGGATTACTAAAGAGCCAACACCACCTGCACCGCCCAGCACAAGGATAGATTTCCCAGCAGAAAACCCAGCTCTTTCTAGGCCTTCATAAGCTGTTTCAATTGCAAGAGGCAATCCTGCAGCCTGTCCAAAGTCTATGTTCTTGGGCTTCAGAGCTAGCAATTTCTCCTCCACGGATGTGTATTCTGCCAGCGATCCAAATTGCTTGGGACCCTCCAAAGCTTTCTCATTTATGTTCCCATACACTTCGTCTCCTTCCTTCAGACCTTGTACTTTGCTTCCTACTTTTGTAACGACACCAGCCACATCATAACCTGGAACAGTCTAAAGACAGCGCAAATACCAACATGTTATAATGCAGTTCAGATGCATAATAAATAAGCAAGTAAGCTATTATGATGAGTCCTTGGATGATGTGCTGCTTATATAGTTATAAACTCTCTTGGACCTAATATTGCACTAATGCCAATCTTTCTGATACGTCAGCTTGTCTAGAACTCAAAAAGAAGAATTATGGAATTGAAGCGAGATATTCGCATTATTTCATTTTAACTTCATGTTAAGAAACAAGATTTAATCCTACCAATCTGAGAATGATTCCGAAGCAGAGAGAACTATCACAATGCAAATGCAATTGGTTATCACATCAGTAGATTATGGAAAAAGAGCACCATCACAAAGTGCTCGACGAAAAGCTTCAAAGAAGAGCAAAATGGATTAGTTACTATTTCTTGGAACGCAAGAGTTTTGAACTTTGAACTAAATCCTTTACCACTGGAAATTGACAGCGCACAAGCCGAGAGAAAGGAGGAGGAAAATTTGGATAAATACCTAGATAAGTGAGCATGAACCTAACTAGAGAAACACAATTGGCTGCAGCTTCAAGGAATCGTAAAATCCCATGGAGACAGCAATTGATCAAGACAAAGAGAAGACAGATGAATTAACGAAAAGGAAGGCAAAGAGAGGAAAACCGACAGGTAAATGTGAATCGGTGGCCTTAAACTTCCCTTGCCTCCTCTTGAAATCCACCGGATTAAGCGCGGCGGCGACAACCTTGACGAGGACCTGATCCTCCGCCACTTCGGGGACCGCCACGCCGTCGTCGAGCTTTAAAACGCTCGCGGCGCCGTACTCATAATAGACCCACGCCTGCATCTTGGATGGGATCCCTACAGCGGCAGAGGGGATGGTCTCCGTAGAAGAGGCTGCGGAGTCGGAGCTGGCGGAGACGGACAGGAGGGGGCGCCGCCGCCGGCTTCTTCCTGCGGCTGCGGACCTTGATCGAGTGGGAGAAGAGAGATTTGGGGAGAGTGTGGTGGTGCTGAGAGAAGGCGATCGGTTGCGGAAGGAGACGGGAAAGGAGACGGAGGGGATGACGGCGGCGAGCAGGGCTTCCATGGAGAGGAGACGAGACGGTTGCAACCCACGGAGCTCTTCTTATCTCTTCGGGAGGCTGCTGCGTTGTGTGCAGGTAATGCGATGGATTGGTTATTTGGTATCAGTCGGGAGGTGGTTGTGCTCTCCGTCCGTGCGAATAAGAAAATAACGTTCGTTCATTCACACACTCGGTGCGATGCGCCTTTATTTCTAAATCCCATCCGACTTTAGATCAGATTTTTTTTCCTAATTAAGTCCAAATTTAAACGATCGAATCTCGTCCGCATCAATCGAATGAAATGAGAAATAATACGATATGAAGTTAAGGTTTAATTAAGGGAATCGACGGACCCAGATAAAAAAAGGTAAATAATAAAAAGTAAAGCAGCGGGCAAAACGAGTGAAGGGTAAAACTGGGGAAAGGTGGAGGTTGGAAGGTAGAAACATCATTTAAGTCGAGGCACGCACTCCCTCAGCTCCGCCCAATTGAATCAAAAGGGGGTGGAGCTGTTCGAACCCTGGACGAAATCTCGCCCTACCACCCTCAAAACTCTTCCTGCTGTCGTCGACGAACCTGGGCGGCCATCGACGTGGATGTTGGGCAGAAAACTCTCCTGTTCTACTGGATTTTTCACACTCAATAAAAACAGAATGAATTCAATAAAATAAATAGAGTTTTCTCTGCTGCAATTCCTTGTGTAAACAGAACATAGATAAAAATACATATGTGCGAACACTCTTCCAGACCACTTACTCCTACCCCATGGACTTGATCTCTTGGCTAAAAATAAAATTTATTACGTAGACAAGCAAACTACAGTAACTAACTTATATAAATATATCAACATGCATAGAAACTAAAATTACAAGTTCATTTATCTAACATTCTCTCTCTTAAGCTTGTTGTTTCTTGATATTTTAAAAATCTAATAATGTCCTGATTTTCCCAAACTTCTATCTATCCGGTGACTTCGTGAAAATGTCTACATTTTGCTCTTCTGAGCTGATGTATTCAAGAACCATCTAATGCTTCTCACATATAACTTCACTTGCCTCGTCGGTTCTTCAAGCAACTGCGATAATAATCGAGCTAATCAATTACCTTGGTAAGCTGCTCCAGTCAAAGCAATGTACTCTGCCTCACATGAACTTAAGGCGACAACCTTCTGCTTCATAGATGCTCAGTTAATTCACTATCCCCAAGCATAAATATTATACCACTTGTGTTCTTCCTGTCTTCAATGCATCCAACACGATCACTATCACTGTAGCCTATCAATAAGCTGCTACTTCTTTTGTAATAAACAAGTCCATAGTCTATGGTCCCTTTAATATACTTAAGAACCCTCTTTGCTACAGTCATGTGCTCCATAATTGGCGCCTCCATATACCGATTCAAGATACCAATTAAATACCTTAAGTTGTATTTGTAAGATATTTTAAACTCTTAATTTTGTATAAACCACAGGTTTTTGAGAATTTCTCTTGAAGCTAAATGATACTAGGGAATTATCTAGTTTTATGTTCCAAGCTCGAAGAGCTTGTTTGAGAACATACCAGGCTTTCTTGAGTTTTAAAATTTTCTCTTCTTTGCCTTTAAGACAACCTTCCTTTTGCTTCACAAAAACCTCTTCACCAATAGTACAAATAAGGAATGTAGATTTCATATCCATTTGATGAATCTCCCATCTTTTTTTAGCTGCCACTACAATGATTAATCCCACAGATTCAATTCGAGCAATAGGTGCAAATACTTCTTCAAAGTCTACACCTGCTTTCTACATATATCTTTTTGCACCTATAATGAGGACATCACCGGTTCACCCATGCAAGATTCAATTACTATACAAGGCCCAATAACGCGAGCCCGTCCCCGACGATTATGACAATAGGAGAATTCTTTTCTTGGGCAAATTAATTACTTAATTACAGAACAAATGATATTGTCTAATTATTATTGCTTGTTTGTTACTACATGCAATGAAACATATGGAGGAATTACTGATATGGAAGTTGCATGAGTAATTGAAGGAATATTTGTTCAAGAGAAATCAAATATTTATTCAAGAGAAAATCAAGGAATATTTATTCAAGAGCAAATCAAGGAATATTTATTCAAGATAAATCAAATATTTATTTAAGAGTAAATCAAGAATATTTATTCTCCTAATTTGTGATTCCAATAAAGGAAGTTGCATATATGCCCACTAATTTTGCTAGAAAAAGGAGTCTTATTTATTTATTTTTTCTATTTTAGTGACATAAAATAGAAAAAAACTTTCCATTATAGTTTCTACATATTTGGTTGAGCAAGTCCTTTTTGAGGGGACTTTGATTTTTATTTTAGCCACTACTATTGTAAGGCTTTTGTCGTAAACTTAAAGTCTAATTTCTTTGATCATACATCTTGAGTGATCCTTCCACTTTTGCTGTTTCAATTCTCGTGAATTATTCGTGTCGTTCTTCTTGAACAGTCAGTTATATTTGACACAGTTGATAACTAATTGAGGAGTGATTTAGCGATTGCGAGGTTGCTGGTCGCATTCCTAGATCGTGGTTAGCCCCATTTTCGTGAAAATCACAACTCGCTAGCTTAAGGATTTCTCCTATGACGGAAGATCAGGACCAACTTGCTTGCATGCATCTTAAATCGAGGCATGTGCATATCAGGTGGTATCAGAACCTTCGTTGCTGGTAGGAATTCATCTATCTTTTATTTTCCCTACATCAAAAAAATTCTCTCGTTCTTATTTTAAACTTTTATTCTGTGCTCATCATTCTTGTTTTTCCAACTTTTATTCTGTTCTTTTTTTCGATCTCCTAATTTCAGTTTGCTTTATTGAATTTTTTTATATATTAATTGCGTCTAGTTGCTAGTCTTATTTCCTAAATTTGAAGATCCTATCTATTTGTAATAAAAAAAATTAAAAAAAGAAAGTGAGAGAAGGGTTGCGGAGAGTAAGAAAAAAATTTGGTTTAGTTGAATTGATTTTAGTTTATCTTTATATTTATTCTTGCTTGCTATACCTTGTTTAATTGAGTCTAGGCATATCCTAGTAATTAGTAACAAAGACTAGTATTTGTACGAATGTTTTATTCAATTTTGTAATTTTTAGAATTATTGATTGCTCCTCCTTTGCTACAAATATATCCCTACCTAGAACTCCATAAAATTAGCATTGATCAGCGTGTTCTAGCACTTTGCAATCACTTTATCACTCTATGTCGAAAGTTATTATGGACTAACAAATACGTGAGCAATTTTTGAGAAGGGTAAGAGCTTCATGTGGTAAGGTTTGTGAGGGTTGAGAGTATTCAATAAATATTTTAGTAGTTTGGTAGAATTTCTTTTCTTATCTACACTAACAATGTTAGGATCGAGAAGTCCTTGTGATGTTTCCAATGACTGGGAAGATGTGTCCAACCATCATCAATTTCATTGTCTCCACATTCTCAGGCTTTGATGGCTCAAGTTACAGACACCTTCAAGCAGATATTGTTCGACCAAGTACTTGTGCGCCTGAATAGGTTGGAGAATCATCTCGATAGAATTGAAGCACGACTTGAACAAGTGGAGCGAACTCCTCCATGACGACACCCACCACCTTGAGTTCATCGAGGACGAGTTGAAACTAATAATAATGCTGCTACTGCCGCTCCATTCCAGTTAAGAGCAAATTTGAACGCTGCATTTCAAGAGGATGCCGATGAAGAGTTAAATGATAATTATGTGGCTGATGATGATGTTGCATTGGAATTATATCAGCGCCGCTTCGCACGTTATCGTCGAGGAGTGGGAGGTGATAGAGGTCATGCATGTCACCATAATGAAGAAAGAAGAAATGATTCCTTGGGTAAAATTAAATTCACTATTCCTAGTTTTGATAGAAAGTTTGTACAGAAGCCTATCTTGATTGGGAATTATTAGTTGAGCAAAAGTTCAGTTGTCATTATTACCCAGAAAAGTATAGAGTACGTGCGGCTACTACTAAATTTATTAGTTATGCTTCTATTTGATGGAATCAAATTCGATAAAGAAATGGAGGTCCTTATACTTGGGATGATTTGAAGCACTTGATGAGGTCTAAGTTTATACCTTCATATTTTGAGAGAGGATTACTTAATAAATTTTAAAGAATGAATCAAGGAAATAAATCTGTAGAAGACTACTACCAAGAGTTATAGGTGGGCATGCTACGTGCTAATGTGCAAGAAGATGATAATGCAAAGATGGCTAGATTCTTGAGAGGATTGAATGGAGAGATATAAGATATACTTGATTATCAGAACTAGAACTCTTTGGATCAACTATTTCATTATACATGCAAAGCTAAGAGGCAGGTTCAAAGGAGGAGGCAGCCACACAAATCTGATCATAGCTACCCTAGTTCTTCCATGGCTTTAGAGGGACACCAATCAGCAACAGAAGAGTATTAGCTATTCTAGCAGAGCTGCTGCACCAATTAGCCAAGGGAATTTAGCAAGCCGCTTTACTTCACCAACATCCAGACCTAACGATTCGAAAAAGACCATTGCTGCCCTTACAAAAAGTTCATCCTCAGTTGCCTCTACAGGAAGAACAAGGGAGATTGAGTGCTATTCTAGCAGGGCTGCTGCACCAATTGGCCAAGGGAATTCAGCAAGCCGCTTTACTTCACCAACATCCAAACCTAACGATTCAAAAAAGACCATTGCCGCCCTTACAAAAAGTTCATCCTCAGTTGTCTCTACAGGAAGAATAAGGGAGATTGAGTGCTTCAAATGCAAGGGAAAAGGGTATTATATGTGTGATTGTCTAAATCAGCGTGCCCTTATCATTCGAGAAGATGGTGAGTACATATCAGCTGGCGAGGTAAAGGAAGGTGGATTTGACCATGAGGATCCTCAACGTGCTTCGGGGTCAGAACCAGAAGAGATCACCTTTGATATAAATCATGCAAACCTCATTATAATCGAAATTTGTGATCAAGGAGTACTCGTGCAAGATCATAATTGATGGTGGAAGCTGCAACAACATTACAAGTTAAGAGATGGTTGGAAAGAACTACATGATTACACCCGTAGCCATACTACATTCAATTGGCTCAATGCTTGTGGCAAGTTGACAGTAACAATGATGGTACGTGTGTATTCTGTTGATATCTATTTTGACTTTATGGATGGTAACAATGCAAGATTGTTCATTGCTACTTGGAAGACCATGTCAATATGATAAGGATGCTACACATTATGGGCATTCCAACAAGTACTCATTTATGTCACCGGAAGAAATCCTCAAAGATGATTTAGATAGGGCTGAATGTGAGGGAAAAGAAAAGGAGATGAGAATGGCAACTCCTTTCTTCCTCCTCCAACCTAGGGTTTTTCTTCGCTTAGGAAATTGAATCAAGTAATATTATTCCAGCAAAGATCTCACAAATGGCTGGAGGAAAGAGCAAAGGATAAGGATAAGGGAGCAAGGGACAAGGACAAGGACGACCTCATGGGAGGCCGCACAAGGTAACCCTTGAAAATTCCATTGATGATAGCATAGAGAACAACAACAATATCATCTCTACGAATATAGATGCTCCTGTTATTCCTATTACTAATGGAATAGTAACTCTGTCACGCCCCGACCCTACTGTCGAGCACGTGGCAACCGCCGTATGAGCCCAACAGACCAATACAAGGCATCAAGTGATACATACAGTCCATATACATCATTTACGCAGCGGAATTTATAATTTAAAATGTCTAACTCAACACTTCTAACATAGTCCCGATAAACCTACTACAATTCTATAATAAAATACATCGAGAATAAAAATAGACCCGTCGACGGATTCATCTTCATCAAATCCCTCAGACAGTCATTTAATACACCTACACACACGGAGAAAAGTGGTGTGCTCAGCCTTACGGCCTAGTGCGAAATTACGGCTCTACCGAATAAAAAAATCAAAGGCTAGGAGGAGTATTCTAGGATGTCTTTGGTAATTAATCATCATCTTTCGTGCCATATATTTTAAACAATTTATATAAAGATAGACAGCATAAATAACTAAATAAATAAATAAATGTGTACATGCCACTAGATGTCACCTAAGTTATGTCTAGTGTCAATATCAATAGTCTGTCACCTACGTAATGGTGAGACTTTAAGGTTTCATAAACTCGGGCTGCCAGCCTACGCTTAGTGACTACCCGGGTTGGGGGTATCAATAAGCCCATCAGTGCCTTTCTGTCTCTGTCTCTACCGATGCCCGCTGCACCGATGTTGGCAGAGAGGACGGATGACCCAGAATCCCTCTCCATTTGTTTCACTAGTCGCCAACCATGCCTCCCCTAGCGAAACCGTCGTGCCCTTACATCCTTCCCGGATTCCGTAGGGGCCACGACACCCATGTAGTACTACATGATGTCCGTAGACAGGGTCGCCATATAACAATGTCATCGGCCACGGCTAGCTGGAATAACCACCCCGGACTACTCATTCGATCGTCTGCAGACGTCAAGGGTGATAGCCGTGCGGTCAACGGATCCACTGTCCAAGGCATCGCATGTGGAATCACCTTTCCAGTCCAATAGCCGTCGACGTCTGTCGAGATTGGCGCACATCCACACGATGGGTTGTGGCAACCTCGACTCCATCGGGGCCAAGTCCATGGTAGGGTTCATCCTTGCTAACCATCACAAGACTATTACGAGGCCGCCTAAACGACACTCGTGCGGGTGAAGATTTCGGGTAAGGACTTGCTCCATATTTCCAGTCTAATATGACCATGGAGTGTGTACAGTCCCTTACCCTACCAGCTCCCAGTATATAAGCTATGCATAGCCTCGGGAGTAGCGCTCCCAGTATCCAAGCTATGCATCAACCTCGGGAGTGGTGCCTAGCGGGACGTCACCGTTTTGACCACAGTCGGGACGCGGCGGTCAACCGGGGCATATGGGAAGGGCCCCTTTTTCTGTCTAAGTGGCGGTGACGTCGCCAAAGGTTCCAACATGTCGTTATCTACTATCTATGTCTGCATGATAAATATTTAACACATAGCAAGAAATACAATACAACATGCAGGACATAAATCTAGAACATGTTAGATACCTAGCAGAACAATCATGTTAGATAAAATAAACTATACTAACATGCATAAAATTCAAATCTTATCAAACATTATGGTTTATCATATTTAAGACATCCAAGAATTGTTCCTAAGAAAATCCCAGCGGGAATTCCCTAGCTTGAATAAATCCTACCATCGGAGAACCAACGCACCTAGGTTAGCGATCCGGTCTTCAGAATCAACCCGCGTAACAACGAATCACTCCGTCGAACTACTCGGATCACGTCCCCGCGATAATCCTAATTAACACAATTATTTAAAATCAAATTTAATTCTTTTTTCCCTAAAGTAAATCAAATATTAATTTATCAATCTAACCTAATCATTCAAATACTAATTAACCAAATTTCTATTTTACAAATTAAATTAACTTAGTTAAGCTTAGATAAATTCTATCAAATTTATCCATTTAAACCCCTCATCTAGCCCAAGTCACCTAAGGGCCCAAATAACACTCATCAATACTTAATTAGATCAATTAAACATTAATTAGCTATTTTAAATCACCTAATCATATTCATGAAAAGTAAATTATTTTTTATTGTTATTTTTATTTTTATTATTTTATTATTATTTTGACTGGTCAACGGTCAACAGTTGACCCGGTCAACGCGGTGGACCCGGTGAACATGGTGGACCCGGTCAATGCGGTGGACTCGGTCAATGCTGTTGACCCGATCAACGCGGTGGACTCGGTCAACGCTGTTGACCCGGCCAACGCGGTTGACCCAATCACTATTCATTCAGCTTAACTTGAGTCTGACCCAAGCCTAGCCAGTTCGGTTCGATTAAGTCAGCTCCAACCCATCTAAATCTGAATCCGACTCGAGTCCGGTTTAAATTAATTTGGTTCGACTCAGGTTCAATTTAATTGATTTAGCTCACCTCAACTAACTCAACCCGAATCCAAACTTAACTCGAATTCAACCCAACTAACTCCAATCTGATTCAACTCAACCCATTCACTAACTCTACTCAATTAAATCATAAATTTTACTTAACTTAATTTACCATGCTTAATTAATCCACTAAACTTGGTTAATTAATATTAAGCATTTTTAAATTAATCTAAGCATTCAACAACACTAATTCATCCTAAACCTGTTTAATTAAGACTAAACATGCTTAATTAATCACTAATCGCGATTAAGGCATAATTAAGAACCTTCGTCGGAATCACTATGCACCGCCGGAAAAGTTGCGCCGCCGCCGGAACCCTAGCCGCCACCTCGCAGGAGCTCACGAAAACGACGGCTAACCGGACGGCGAGCTTCGTAGCTCCTCACACCACGCGGAGACCTACGCCGATCTGTGAAAACGCCGACCATCAGCGCCTAAACGGTGATTTTCCGGCGTCGTCTCCGGCGAACTCACGGCGCACCCACCGGAGGGCAAAAACCACTCCTTTACATGGGGGAAATACAGCTGCTCACCTCGCAGACGTGTGGAGAGGGAAGGAGCGGAGTTCCGGCCGGCGAGGGGGGCGGATCCGCGACTCCACCCATTGCCGGAGGGGTTCGCTCGAGCGAGCAGGGGCTGCGAACACAGCCACCTGCTACGGGGTCATCGAACTCCACGAAGACTCATGGAGGTGCGGAGAAGGCCGGCGTCTCCAACCACCACGGAGGAGACGATCGCCGGTGGTCTTTGGGGCTCTGGATGGCGACCAAACGGCAGCAGGTCCTCTGCTGCGTGGGTAGCGCGAACGGGGAAGGAGAGGGGCGTTGCGAGCTCTCCTTTCCATCGGGAGTGTTCGTTGGGGGGTGGACGAGGGCGGACGGCCGTCGACGACGGCGTGCAGCGGCCGATGGCGAAGGAGGAAGCGTCGGAGGTGGACACCGCAGCCAAACGAGGTGGAGGCGGCGACCAACAGTGCCTCGCGGTGGCGAGTGGGGAGCGGAGCGACGTGCACGCCAATGGGGTCTGCGGTTGCATTTCCTCCGGTAGCCCAACCCTCGACGATGAGGACGGGAAGGTCGGGACGATAGCAGCTTGCCGGCGATGCTCCCGCCGGTCGTCGCTGCTGCAGAGGTGGCGAAGAGACGAAGACGAAGAAGAGGGACACTCGACCCGGAGCTGCTGCTGAGCTCTCCGACGCGTCGACTTGCGAAGAGTGGGGACGAGGACGAACGGGCGGCGCGCCGGCGAGCTCGTCGCCGACCGTCCGCGCCGAGTGCAGGGGAGCCGGAGGAACGGGGAACGGCGCCGGAAAGGGGGCGCTCGAAGAGTTCGAGCGAGATAGGGCTTTCACCCTTCTCGTTCGCAGCCGCGCCTCTCTTTAGGGGCGGTCGGTCCACCTGAACCGGTTGACCGGCCGGTTCGGTCGGATCGGACCGGATCGAACCAAATATATATATATATTTTTCCTCAAGGTGGGGGTTTACAAACTCATTTGTGAACAACGGACTCTCCAAATGAAACTGTTCATAATTTTGACACGAGCAATGCTTCAAATACTGAGCCATCAAATATTAATAGGAAGGAACATCCAGCAGAGATACAAAATGAACAATCATGAGCTGGACTCTTCTCGAGTAATAGATTGATAGAGAATGGTATATCACTTAGCTACTTTTCTCCAAATAATAAAGATGGCAAACCATTTGTTGAATTAGAAAAGGAGGAAGTAGATAAAATAAATGATGAATGGAAATGTGCTTTAATCGCTTATATCATTGGTACCAATCCTGGATTTAAGTACATGGAGGGATACATGAAAAAACATTGGAGTATCAAAGAAAATCCTAAATTGTTTATACATGATGATGAATATTTTATAGTCAAATTTAGCTCAATACAAGAGAAAGACAGAATTCTATCTTCAGGACCATATAGTATCAAAAATAATCCTATCATGCTTAAACCTTGGACTATGGATTTTATATTCAAGGAAGAATTTTTAAGGGACATTCCTATCTGGGTTAGGCTACCTAAGTTACCTTTATGCTATTGGGGGGGAAAACTCATTAAGCAGAATAACAAGTTCTCTTGGTGTTCCTATGGTTGCAGATGAGTGCACAATAAAATAAATGAGAATATCTTATGCAAGAGTTCTGGTTGAAATGAATGTGACACAACCATTACCTCGCATTATTCTTATTGGAGACAAACAAGATAGAATTATTGAGCAAACATTGGAATATGATTGGAATCCAGAATATTGTGGCATTTGCAATAAAGTGGGTCACATATGCTAAGCCAACCAGACAAAGCCTCCAACCGACCTACAACAGGAAATGAGAAGGAAAAAAAGAACTAAAAAGATTATAAGGCAGGAAAAAGATTATAAGGCTACCTACAAAGGGAGAGGAAAAAGAAAATAATCAACATATGGAGATTACTGAAAAAATAGAGGATACAACTAATAAAAAGTAAAAGGTTGTCCAAAATGAAGCAGAACAACACAATATCTAACCCCCACAATATGTGCTAACTATTAAAGGGAGTTCAACACCCGTGGAAGAAAAAAATGTATAATGCTCAAAAACTTAACTCTGATGAAACTTTAATACTTGAGCCTATTATATAATTGGAGCAGGAAATAACTAAGCCCCCTGATAAGGGGAAGACATCAACATGATATGGCTTAGTTGGAATGTGCGAGGTATAAATAAAACTCATAAACAAAAAGAGATTTGTCTATATCTATAAAAAAAAAGAATAAATTTGTCTGGTTTGATAGAAACAAGAGTTAAAGAGGATAAGGCTGATAAAGTGATGTAACGAATAACAGCAAATTTTAAATATGCAACTAATTATACAACAACTACAAATGACAGAATTTGGTTATTATGAGATACAGATTTACTAGATGTAATTGTACTTATTGTCGATGCTCAATTTATTCATTGTCTAGTGATTGATAGATGATCTAATATACACTACAATCTTACACTTGTGTATGGATTTAATACTATTGAGCTGAGAAAAGATCTATGCAGGGCCTTAGGAATTTAAGGATTATGGCTTATTATGGGAGACTTCAATGCAGTGTTATCTATGGATGATAGATTGCAAGGTAATCCTGTCACTGAACATGAAACAAGAGTCTTTAATGCTACTATAGAGAACCTCCAGCTTACTGAGCTAACAACTATTGGAGGATATTACACATGGAGCAACAAACAAGAAGGGAGTGATAGGATATGGAGTAAGATAGACAGAGTATTTGAGAATAAAGATTGGATGGAAAATAATAGAGCAGTGGTGGTAGAGATAGGAGAAGCAATGATCTCAAATCATTCTCTATTAAAACTTGATGTTGGTACTACTACTAATAGAGGGATACCAAGTTTCAGATTTTTGAATATAATAACTAATCACATTGAATTTCTCCCTACTGTTGCAGCTATTTGGAGTACAGAAATTGAGGGCTTTGAGATGTACAAAGTATGACAAAGACTTAAACTCATGAAAGGTGCAATACAAGAACTATTCAAGAAACATTTCAGTCAAGCAAAACATAAGGCAAATAAAACTAGAAGTAATTTGAAAAGTATCCAAAGATAATTGCAAGATACTCCTTTATTAGCTAATCTGCATGTGCAAGATAAATATACCTTAATGGAATTAGAGAAAATGGGATAGAGTAGAGGAAAGTATATTGAGGAAAAAGTCTAGAGCTTATTGGATTACTTTAGGTGATTCAAACTCTAAATTCTTTTTTGCCTATGCAAAAGCAAGGAATGATGCCAAAACTCTTAATATCCTATATAGTAGAGATGGGGAGAGATTAACTACTCATGATAAAATCAGTGCAGAAACAATTGACTTTTATAAAGGTTTAATGGGAAATACAAAATATGAACTTCCTATGGTAGATGAAATGATAGTTAGACTTGGTAGGCTATGTGCAGCTGTCTCAGAAGTAGAGATCAATCATGCTTTATTTGACATAAATGATGATAAGGCTCCGGGAATTGATGGATTTGGTGCATTATTTTTTTAAAAAATATGGCCTGTGCTAAAGCATGATATGTGTGTAGCAATACAAGAGTTCTTCATGACAGGAAAAATGTTGAAAGATATAAACTCTACTCTAGTTACACTCATACCCAAGGTACGAAATCCAGAAACTGTTAAGGACCTAAGACCGATTACTTGTTGTACAATTTTATACAAGATTATTGCTAAGATCTTAGTGAATAGAATTAAAAGAGTGATTGGTGACTAGTTAGTGAAGCTCAGTCAGCCTTTGTGCCAGGAAGAGTGATTGCAGATAATATCATATTAAGTCATGAACTCATTAAAGGATATACCAGGAAAATAATATCCCCTAGATGCATGATCAAGGTAGATCTACATAAGGCTTATGATTCAGTAGAATGGATATGTGTATAATAAATGCTCATAGAATTAGGATTTCCTCCTAGATTCATTCAATGGGTGATGGCTTGCATCAAATCAGTACATTATACCATTCTAATAAATGGTAAAAAAACGATACCTTTTCAAGCAAAAAGAGGATTAAGACAAGGTGACCCTCTATCACCTTATATCTTTGTCTTTGTGATGGAATACTTGAGTAGATGTATGAGGGAGCTAGGAAATAAGAAAAACTTTAAATATCATCCCAAATGTGCAAAATTATCTATTACTCACCTTTGTTTTGCAGTTGATTTACTTATGTTAACTAGAGGAGATGAGAAATCTATCAAGCTCCTACATGAGGCATTTCTTAAATTCTCAAAGGCATTAGGTATGAAAGCTAATGCACTTAAGAGTAGTATCTACTTTGAAGGAGTACCCGCTGAAATAAAAGAAAGAATATTACATATACTTGGCTATAGAGAGGGCTCTTTACCATTCAAGTATCTAGGAGTACATTTGGCTCTTAAGAAACTAAAAATTACAGAATGTAAAGTACTGCTTGACAAAATGATGGTTAGATTTAAAAGTTGGACTGCCAAGTTGCTAACATATGCAGGAAGAGTTCAACTTATAAAGTCAGTGTTATTTGGAGTGCAAAGCTATTGGTCACAACTATTCATATTGCCAAAAAAATAATCAAAATGATGGATGCAATTTGCAGGATATTTTTATGGACATGATTAATTGAGACTAGTAGGAAGGCCTTGGTAGCTTGGAATAAAGTTTGCACACCAAAGTCAACTAGAGGACTTAACTTACTAAGATTAGACAGTCATCTTCAAGCTCTTTTAGGATATGCAGATGAAGAAAGATAAATTATGGATCAAATGGGTACACACTTATTATATAAAAAATAAAAATATTCATACTATGACTCTACCCAAATAAACAAACTGGATGTTGAAGAAAGTGATGATGAGTAGAGAGGTATTACAATACCATCCCCGACTGACAATAACACTAACTATAAAAACTACAATCAATGCAATTTACAATATATTGGTGGGTACATTGCTAAAGAAAAATTGGACAAGTTTGATATGTGATTCTGTAGCTAGGCCTAGAGCTACCTTCATTTTATGGCTTGCTTTGCATCAGAAATTAATGACTGCCGATAAACTACTCAAGCGGGGCATGCAAATAGAAGGAGGATGTCAGCTATGTCTAACTGCAATAGAAACCTTAGAACATCTGCTGAATGAATGTAAATACAGCAAGACTATATAAAGCAATTTGTTGAAATGAAATGAAGAAGTTTTAAGACAAACTACATAGGAAACCACAATTAATATAGCTGCTAAAATAGCTAAAAGGAGAACATTAAAAGGACAGCTTATGCAGGTGGTAATAACAGAGTTTGTATATCACATTTGGGAAGAGAGAAATTGAAGATTATTTAAGCAACAAGTAAGAGATGAAGTGATCCTTCTTCGGCATATCAAGACAGTAATTTTTACTAGGCTGGATAAAGAAAAAGTAAGAGAGTTTGCTATATTATGCTTAGTTTAGAATACTAGTGCTCTTTGAGATATTCATTTTTATTATATTTGCATCTTTATGACTTGTAGCACATGATATTGTAATAATGCTTAAATACCCTTCCTAGAAGGTGAGTTGCATTACTGATGCTATCAAATAAGTTATAAAGAGCAAAATTTATGTAAGATGATGTATGTCACGCCCCGTACCTTACCCTAGGGCACGTGGCAGACCGCAGTGAACTCCACATATAGCCCCGTTTACTTCAGAAACTATATGGGAACCCACTAAGCGTACCTGATGTATATCCCCTCTATTTATGGAAGGAGAGAACATGGATGACAGATCAATATAACTCTAAAAGCATATATTATTAAAACCAAATCTTTACTACAGTGGCACACACTTATATACAAGTAGTTTACAATCAAAATGTGTACATGCCCAAGGTTATACAAAGTACATAGCCAGTGGATCTCTATACACACAAAACAAAGGTAGAACTGTCCTACCTTTCAAAATAAATTAGGTGTCTGACTATACACTACGATATCTATCAGTCTCTCTCCTACTGTGATCCTGAAAAATAAAAATGAGTTCCCCTATGGGGTGAGTAATGCCGTACTCAGTGAGTTGGATAGAAAACAATGTAAACCGAGAACATAAAATAATAAAGTCTCAAGAATAGAACCATATGACTATTCGTGTGCAATAGCCAATCAAAATGAGTAAGCAAGAATCACACAAGACTATATCCGGGGCTGACATAATCAAAATACAGTTACTGTAGAGAACTGTCACCTCAAGGGGAGGAATCATGAATCATAGGGTATCCAGATCAAAACAGAAGTGCAAGAATATATAAACAAAACCCCCTTTCCCCCTGGGTTGCCCACTGGATTTCGCTACCTGATATCCATAGCTAATCCAGAGTAAAAACCAGTCGGGAGTATCCCAATCTCCCATCCAGACCTCGAGCACTATCGTCCCACGCCTCTCCTCATAGGTGGCCCATGGGAGTGCTAATAGTGTAATAATCTATCACTGCAGTGAAAAGTGCCTATAGCACTATCTAGTATAATATCATGCTAGTCATATGCATTTTCAAGTGAAATAGTATCACGAATAATTAAACAGATGCATATGCTAGATCAGAAGTCAACAGAAGCATAGTATAATGCTTAACATGAATCAAGTAATAAGAGTATCAAACAAGGATATCAATGATTATTCACAACTCATTTATAATCATAATCAAGATAATACTAACTAGCAGGAGAGCCAAAAGATATCAAATATAAATAATCAAAGGGATTATAGTTCTCCTGGACTAAACATTGAGAACTATCCCGTCTATTCTGTCCAGAGAATAAACACCCACCTGATCCTAACGTCGTAAGCACGCTTTAATTCGTTTTGCGATCGTAGGTATCCTCGTGCTTGCTTATCAATTTTTCTGTGAATATTTCAACGAATTTTAATTCTCAATCTAATAACAATTTTACAAATCCATCTTCACCAATACTCTTAAAACGATCCCTAGAATTACCCTAATTTTTATCTCAAGTTCGCCGGAAAGTTCACCGGAGCTCGCCGGAATCTTGCCGGAAAGTTCGTCGGAGCTCTCGCCGGCGAAGTTCTTCGATTAGCACCAATATTGGTACCAATCGAAAGCTCTCTTCATCAGGAATCCAAAAATCCTATTTTCCCCAATTTTTACCATCCACACGCGACCAATTTTGCCGGAGAAGTTCACTTGGGCGAAAACCCTAATTTTGGGTTTTTAGCTCGCCGGCAGCCAACCGGCGGCCAACAGCCCTCAACTCCGGTACCAATGGAAAGCTCTCGTCAAGGAGAAGCTATAGGTACCAAGTTTGCGATGTTCCATGGCCGGAATGGCCGGCAATTGCCGGAGCAAGCTCCGACGACGAACTTTCGCCGCCCCACACTTCTCTCCTCTTTTCTTCCCCAAATCTCAACCAAAGCTTGCAAATGATGGTTCTAATGTGTTCTTCTAGCTCACCTGATGTCGTCCATGAAATCTCGTTGAAAAATTCGATCGGGAAGACCTCCAACCGTCGTCGCCAAAATGCTTCGTCGTCGCTGCCACGCGAAGAAGAAACAGGGGAAGAGAGAGAAAAAGAAGACGTGCGCTCGGTGGGTGAAAAATCCGGTTTTTAATAAATAATTAAATTCTTTAATTCACGTTTAATCCTAGCCATCCATCCTTGATTCAACGATCTGATCAATCAAACGACGTCCAATTTACGATCCGTCTACGCCTTGGATTCCTTATCAAAAATAATATCTGATGGTATAATTTTCATACCAAAATTTCATACCACAAAAATTCACAAAATTTTACAAATAAGTCCTTCTATTATTATTTTACAAAATTATCCCTAATACAAAAATACAAATCTCACATCCTACCCCCTTTAAAGAAATTTTGTCCTCAAAATTTTGCTTAAATCGTCACTTGAAACAGTTGAGGATACTTCCTCTTCATGTACTCTTCAGATTCCCAAGTGACTTCTTCTACATGTGCACTTCTCCACAACACTTTAATCATCCATACATCCTTATTCCTTAAAATTTTCTTCTTCCATTCTAGGATTTGCACATGTTGTATCTTATAGCTTAAGTTATCCGCAAGCTCTATCGGGGCTTCCGGTAATACTCGTTCTGGATCCACAATATATTTCCTCAATATCGATATATGAAATACATCATGTATTCTTGCCATCTCCTGAGGTAACTCCAATCTATAAGCCACTGGACCAATTCTATTAATGATTCGGAAAGGTCCAATATATCTGGGACTCAACTTGCCTGTGTTTCCAAACCGTATAATTCCTTTCCATGGAGCTACTTTCAGGTAAACCATATCCCCAGGTTGAAACTCCAATTCTCTTCTTCGGTTATCTGCATAACTTTTATGTCTATCCTGGGCTACTTTTAATCTTTCCTTGATAATCATAATCTTTTCTGTCGTAGTTTCAATCAGTTCATTTCCCTCTATCTTTCTTTCTCCAACTTCATCCCAACATAACGGTGTTCTGCACTTTCTCCCATATAAAGCTTCATAGGGTGGCATTCCGATGCTAGCCTGGTAACTATTATTGTAAGCAAATTCAATCAACGGTAAGTACTGATCCCAACTTTCCTGGAATTCAATTACACAAGCCCTTAACATATCTTCCAAGGTTTGAATTGTTCTTTCTGATTGGCCATCAGTTTGGGGATGAAAAGCTGTGCTAAACTGTAATGTTGTCCCCAAAGCTTCATTCATCTTTGGCCAAAAATGGGAAGTAAATCTGGGATTTCTATCAGAGACAATGGTAATGGGAACTCCATGAAGCTTTACAATCTCTTGAATATAGATTCTGGCTAATTTATCCAATGAATAAGTATTATGAATTGCCAGAAAGTGAGCAGACTTCGTAAGTCTATCCACAATTACCCATATTGCATTATGATTACTTGACGTGCGAGGTAATCCTATTACAAAATCCATTGTGATATGTTCCCATTTCCATTCAGGAATTGACAATGGTTGTAGCTTTCCTGCCGGTCTTTGGTGCTCAACTTTAACTTGTTGACATATATGACACTTAGCTACATAATCTGCAATATCTTTCTTCATTCCTGGCCACCAATAACTTCCTTTTATTGTGCGATACATTTTTGTACTTCCTGGGTACATTGTATATGCCGAGGAATGAGCTTCCTCCAGAATAGCCTTCCTGAGGTCAGCTTTATTCGGGACACAGACTCTGTCTCGATATACTAATAATCCATCGTCCCTCATCCTGAACTCAATATTTTCTTCTATTTGTACTCTTTGAAATACTTTACTCAGTTCCTCGTCTGAGCTTTGCAAAACCCGAATTTCTTCGTGAAGTGTGGGTCGCATAATAAATGTAGCTAGTATCTCACTAGATTTATCATAATCTAGCTGAACTCCCAAAGATTTCAATTCCGTAAGCTGAGGTAAGGTAGTGGTTGAGATACTAGATAACGTAACTGATTTTCTGCTCAATGCATCTGCAACCACATTAGCTTTTCCTGGATAATACTCAATTATTAGATCATAATATTTTATTAACTCCAACCATCTTCTCTGTCTCAAATTTAGCTCTTTCTGAGTCATAATATATTTTAAGCTCTGATGGTCGGTAAAAACATGGCATCGAACTCCGTATAAATAGTATCGCCATATCTTTAATGCAAAAACTACTGCTGCCAGTTCCAAATCATGGGTAGGATAATTTAATTCATGCTTCCTTAATTGACGGGATGCATAAGCAATAACTTTTCCTTCCTGCATCAATACACATCCTAGTCCTTGTCTGGAAGCATCACTATATACTGTATAATCTTCATTAGGCTTCGGTAATGTCAGAACTGGAGCAGAAGTAAGACAATCTTTGAGTTTCTGAAAACTCTTTTCACATTCTTCATCCCAATAAAATTTCACTTCCTTTTGTGTGAGTCTGGTAAGTGGTCCAGCTATTTTAGATAATCCCTCAATGAATCTTCTGTAGTATCCAGCTAGACCTAAGAAACTACGGATCTTTGTAACATTCTTGGGTTGTTCCCATTTCAGAATTACTTCTACTTTACTTGAATCAACCATAATACCTTTTCCTGATACGGTATGTCCCAAGAATTTTACTTCTTCCAACCAAAACTCACATTTGGAGAATTTTGCATACATTTTCTTTTCTCGCAGTGTCTGTAACATAATTCTCAGATGTTCAGCATGTTCATTTTCTCCAGGTGAATATATCAGAATATCATCAATAAATACGATCACAAATTTATCCAGATATGAATGGAATACCCTATTCATTAGATCCATAAATGCAGCTGCGGTATTCCTTAACCCAAAAGGCATTACTCCGAACTCATAGTGTCCATATCTGGTCCTGAAGGCAGTCTTAGGTATATCTGATTCTTTGATTCTCAATTGATGATATCCCGACCTGAGATCAATCTTTGAAAATACCTTAGCTCCTTGTAGTTGGTCAAAAAGATCATCAATTCTCGACAAAGGGTATTTATTCTTGATGGTCACCTTATTCAATTGTCTATAATCGATGCATAATCTCAAGGTACCATCTTTCTTCTTTACAAATAATACCGGTGCTCCCCAAGGTGAAGCACTTGGTTTGATAAATCCTTTATCTAGTAATTCTTGTAATTGTAATTTTAATTCACTGAGTTCTGCAGGTGCCATTCTATATGGTTGAATGGTGATAGGGTGAGTGCCTGTTTGTAATTCAATAAAGAAATTCACTTTCCTATCAGGTGGTACACCTGGTAACTTTTCAGAAAATACCTCAGGAAATTCACATACCACCGGTATCTCTTCTAGCTTGGTTCTCGATGTGGATGTGTCTATTATGTGAGCTAAATAGGCTACACATCCTTTTCTTAATAATTTCCAAGCTTGTAGTGCAGAAATCACACAAATCGATAGAATTCAGCGATTCCCAGTAAAATGTAATTTAGGTGTTCCCTCTATCAAGAATATCACTTCCTTGGTAAAACAGTTAACTGTGGCTTTATGTCGGGCTAACCAGTCAATCCCCAGTATCAAGTCAAGATCGGACATATCTAATGGGATTAGGTCTACTAGTAATATGATATCTCCCAATATAATCTCACAGTCTTTATAAACTGTATCTCTAAGTAATTGTTGTCCTAGAGGTTTGCATACAATAAGTTCAGGTTTCAAAGGAACTAATTGTTTATCACTAAATTTTGCAAACTCAGGATTAATATAAGACCTATGGGAACTACTATCAATAAGTACTCTAGCAGTATGCTGAAAAAGCTGTAAAGTACTTGTGATCAGGTCTGGATTGGCCTCAGCCTCCTTATCCGAACTGGCAAAGATCCTGGTCTGCTCTCGAGGTGGAATCCCAGAACCACCTTGTGTCCCTCTAACACTGCTTCCTTGATCTGCTTTATAGCTTCTCACTGCCCCAGATGGTTGTCTGTCCTGAGTGGTTGATCCTCTACCACTTGGTACTGATCTGGGCATCCCACTGCTTCTATTGTCACCTCTTTGTTTTAGTCTTGGGCAATTACTACGATAATGCTCTGGCTGATGACAATAGAAACATGTCAGGGGAGCTCTGCAGATTTCAGAATGATTCTTACCACAATTTCTGCAAGTATCTCTAGTCATAGGTCGGACCTGAGACTCAGAATCTGGAATGGGTAAAGCTCGAGGGTAAGCCTGTGATCTAGAAGCGCTACCAGATGATTCTCCCATTTTTTGCGATCTCTTAACTATCGTACTTTTCCTCTAGAATGTAGGACTGAAAAATCCTGACTTTCTCTTTCCTGCGAAAATTTCCTTACCCTTAGAAGGTGCTGGGGATAACTGCTCAATCTCCACTGCCATCTACACTAACTCATGATAACTGACAGTGGTAGAAGTAACCAACAACTTTTTAATCTCTGTATTCAGTCTCTTTCTAAACCTGCTACGCATATACTCAGTATCTCGGGCATACTCTGGGACAAATACCGATAAAGCTCGTAGCTCAGTGTCAAACTCTAATACTGATCTATGGTCCTGTCTCAAAGAAAAAAAATCATCTCTCTTCTGATCCTTATAAAAGCTAGTGTAGTATTTCCTATTAAAAATATCTATAAATCCTTCCCAGGTAATTGGTAAAGCTCCACTAGCGCTGAGGGACTCACACCAAACCTGTGCATCACCCTCCAATAGCTGAGCTGCTAGTCTGATAGTGTCTGCGTCTGTCAATCTCATGTCTCTAGCAATCTTTGAAACTTTCTGTAACCATTTGTGAGCTATTTCTGGGTCTCTAGATCCCTCAAAACTGTAACAGCCTAATTGTCGAGCTGTCTTGATCTGCTTTAGTAAATTAGTCTGAGGAGCAACAACGGATGCCTGCACTGGTGGAACGAGAGCTTGTACCGGTGTAGTCTGATCTGAATCGCTCTAAGGAGTGTTTGAAACTGCTCATCCGTCAGAGTGACTCCTCCTGCAACATGTGGTGCAGCCTGGCCACCCTCTACTAATACTACATGGGAGGCAGAGGAACCCTCTTGTCCATGTGATGCCTCATCACCTGAATGACTATGCTCTGGCTGCATTCTTAATATCCTGCACGAATATTACCATTAATGTTACGTATACGACATATATCCTAGGGCCACTAGACTGATCCTTAATTGAGATCTACTAGACTCCTTATATTCAAAAATGAATTATTTCTAAAAGGATTTATGTAAATGGTATCTTAATATACCTAGGTTCTCAAATGATCTTATTAGGATATACATATGCTCTAGTATGAACTTGCTATGATACCACCAAAATCTGTCACGCCCCGTACCTTCCCCTAGGGTACGTGGCAGACAGCAGTGAAGTCCACATATAGCCCCGTTTACTTCCGAAACTATATGGGAACCCACTAAGCGTACCTGATGTATATCCCCTCTATTTATGAAAAGAGAGAACCTAGATGACAGATCAATATAACTCTAAAAGCATATATTATTAAAACTAAATCTTTACTACAGTGGCACACACTTATATACAAGTAGTTTACAATCAGAATGGGTACATGCCCAAGGTTATACAAAGTACCTAGCCAGTGGATCTCTATACACACAACACAAAGGTAGAACTGTCCTACCTTTCAAAAGAAATTAGGTACCTGGCTATACACTGCAATATCTATCAGTCTCTCTCCTACTGTGATCCTGAAAAATAAAAATGAGTTCCCCTATGGGGTGAGTAACGCCGTACTCAGTGAGTTGTATAGAAAACAATGTAAACCGAGAACATAAAATAACAAAGTCTTAAGAATAGAATCATATGACTATTCGTGTGCAATAACCAATCAAAATGAGTAAGCAAGAATCACATGAGACTATATCCGGGGCTGGCATAATCAAAATACAGTTGCTGCAGATAACTGTCACCTCAGGGGGAGGAATCATAAATCATAAGGTATCCAGATCATAACAGAAGTGCAAGAATAGATAAACAAAGCCCCATTTCCCCCTAGGTTGCCCACTGGATTTCGCTACCTGGTATCCATAGCTAATCCAGAGTAAAAATCAGTCAGGAGTATCCCAATCTCCCATCCTGACCTCGAGCACTATCGTCCCACGCCCCTCCTCATAGGTGGCCCATGGGAGTGCTAATAATGTAATAACCTATCACTGTAGTGCAAAGTGCCTATAGCACTATCCAGTATAATATCATGCTAGTCATATGCATTTTCAAGTGAAATAGTATCACGAATAATTAAACAGATGCATATGCTAGATCAGAAGTCAACAGAAGCATAATATAATGCTTAAAATGAATCAAGTAACAAGAGTATCAAACATGGATATCAAGGATTATTCACAACTCATTTATGATCATAATCAAGATAATACTAACTAGCAGGAGAGCCAAAAGATATCAAATATAAATAATCAAAGGGATTATAGTTCTCATGGACTAAACATTGAGAACTATCCCGTCTATTCTGCCCAGAGAATAAACACTCACCTGATCCTAACGTCGTAAGCACACTTTAATTCGTTCTGCGATCGTCGGTATCCTCGTGCTTGCTTATCAATTTTCCTGTGAATATTTCAACGAATTTTAATTCTCAATCTAATAATAATTTTATAAATCTGTCTTCACCAATACTCTTAAAATGATCCCTAGAATCACTCTAATTTTTATCTCAAGTTCGCCGGAAAGTTCGCCGAAGCTCGCCGGAATCTCGCCGGAAAGTTTGCCGGAGCTCTCGCCGGCGAAGTTCTTCGATTAGCACAAATATTGGTACCAATCGAAAGCTCTCTTCATCAGGAATCCAAAAATCCTATTTTCCCCAATTTTTACCATCCACACGCGACCAATTTTGCCGGAGAATTTCACTTGGGCGAAAACCCTAATTTTGGGTTTTTAGCTCGCCGGCAGCCAACCGGCAGCCAACAGCCCTCAACTCCGATACCAATGGAAGCTCTCGTCGAGGAGAAGCCATAGGTACCAAGTTTGCGAAGTTCCGTGGCCGGAATGGCCGGCAATCGCCGGAGCAAGCTCCGGCGACGAACTTTCGCCGCCCCACACTTCTCTCCTCTTTTCTCCCCCAAATATGAACCAAAGCTTGCAAATGATGGTTCTAATGTGTTCTCCTAGCTCACCTGATGTCGTCCCTGAAATCTCGTTGAAAAATTCGATCGGGAAGACCTCCAACCGTCGTCGCCAAAATGCTCCGTCGTCGCTGCCGCGCGAAGAAGAAACAAGGGAAGAGAGAGAAAAAGAAGACGCGCGCTCGGTGGGTGAAAAATCCGGTTTTTAATAAATAATTAAATTCTTTAATTCATGTTTAATCCTAGCCGTCCATCCTTGATTCAACGATCTGATCAATCAAACGACGTCCAATTTACGATCCGTCTACGCCGTTGGATTCCTTATCAAAAATACTATCTGATGGTATAATTTTCATTCCAAAATTTCATACCACAAAAATTCACAAAATTTTACAAATAAGTCATTCTATTATTATTTTACAAAATTATCCCTAATGCAAAAATACAAATCTCACAATGTAACTATACTGATACAATGTAATATCCTATTGGTAAATGATAATTTAATTTATTTGCTAAAAAAAAAGGAGATGAGTGACATCCTCAAAATTAGAAGTGAGAGTCAAATTGAGAGAAAATAAAGAAAAATGTGAGAAGAAAAGAGAGATACTGCTTAAGGGATAGATTTTACTAGCCACAAAAAGAGAGATGCGAGAATTAGAAATCAATCCCTAAGAGTGTTTTGCGTTTGTATGCAAGGATGCTCTCTTTTCTATTAATTCTTTACCATCTTCTTTGCCTGTGTCGATTGTTTCTTTAATGTAGGAGTTTGCCGATGTGTTTCTAGATGAGATACCTGCAGGGTTGCAACTATTGCAAGGGATAGAGCATCAAATCGATTTGATTCCAGGAGTTTCTCTGCCTAATCGTCCCCCATATCGTACCAATCCTGAGGAGATAAAAGAAATTCAGCGCAAAGTGTAAGAGCTTCTTGATAAAGGATATGTGTGTGAAAGTTTAAGTCTGTATGCTATTCCTATTTTACTTGTGCCAAAGAAAGATGGATCATGGATGATGTGTATAGATTATTGAGCTATCAACAATATTACGGTATGTTATCTTTATTATATTCCTCGATTAGATGATATGCTTGATGAATTTTATGGTTCTACTGTCTTTTATAAGATTGATTTGCATAGTAGTTACCACCAAATTAGAATGAAGCTAGGTGATGAATGAAAAACTGCTTTTAAGACTAAATTTGGATATGAGTGGGTAGTTATGCCATTTGGTCTTATAATGCTCCTAGTAGGTTCATATGCTTAATGAATGAAGTATTAAGAGCTTTTATTGGAAAATTTGTGGTAGTTTACTTCGATGATATATTAATTTATAGTAAGTCTTTGGATGAACATTTAACACATATACGCCAAGTTTTGATTGCTTTGAGAGAGGCGTGCTTGTTTGCTAACCTCGAGAAGTGCACATTTTGAACGGATCGAGTCGTATTTCTTAGTTTTATTGTGACTGCATGGGGAATTAAGGTGGATGAGGAAAAGGTGAAAGCTATTCGAGTATGGCCAACACCCACAGCAATCACACAAGTGCGGAGTTTTCATGGACTGGCAAGCTTTTATCATCGATTCATAAAGGATTTCAGCACGCTCGCCGCTCCACTCAATGCGTTGACAAAAAAAACAAGCCTTTCAAGTGGGAAAAGGTGCAATAAGATGCCTTCAATATGCTGAAAGATAAGTTATCAAATACACCACTTTACAACTTTCTGATATTGGAATTGGAGGTGTTCTTATGTAGGATAGGAAACCATTGCTTTCTTTAGTGAAAAACTTAGTGGTCCAACATTAAATTACTCAATATGTGATAATAAATTATATGCGTTGGGTAGAGTGTTAAAAACATGACAACATTATCTCTGGCCAAAAGAATTTATCGTACATTTAGACCATGAATCGTTGAAGCATATTCAGAGCCAAAGTAAGTTGAATCAAACACATGCTAAGTGGATCGAGTTTATTAAAACTTTTCCATATATTATGAAATATAAGAAGGATAAGGATAATCTAGTTGCCGATGTTTTATCTAGACGATACATGCTATTGTCCCAACTTGATTGTAAAATTCTCGATTTGGAAAGGTTAAAAGAATTATATATTAATTGATATGACTTGGATTTGAAAGATATTTATACTAATTGTAAGGAAGGGAGATGCTGGGATAAATATGTATCGAACGATGGCTATTTATTTAGAGCTAACAAGCTCTGTGTTCCTACAATTTTTATTCATCTTTTATTGTTGTAGGAAGCGCATGGAGGTGGTTTGATGAGATATTTTGGAATACATAATACCGAGGATGTATTAGCCACACACTTTTATTGGCCAAAGATGGGGCGTAACATTGAACATTACGTGGGGAGATGCACTTCTTATCAAACAACTAAGTCTCGCTTAAACCTACATGGTTTATATACACCTCTTCCTATTTCGAAAGTACCCTGGAAGGATATTTCTATGAATTTTGTGTTGGTTTTACCAAGGACTAAGAAGGGCAAATAAAATAAATACATCCAATAAAACATAAATCATACAACTCAAACAAGGATCTACTATCTACCATTCTACTAATTTTAATAATTCTGTGAAAAATCTAATTATATTAATTAAATTTATAAAATTTCAAATTATTCAATTTTAATTGGAAGAATCTAAATAATCTAATTACCTTAATTTACAATATCCTGAATTCATTAATTCTGTAAAAAATTTAAATAAATTATTTTAATTCAAATTAATACAATTTAAATACTATAATACCTATCAAAATATTTCTTTATATATAAAATATACAAATAATCCATTTAAAGTCCAAATTAATTCAAATTATCATAATTAAATTAAGAATCACATCTCAACAATTCTGAAAGATTATAATTAATTCATAAAAATTATATCTAAGCATATAAACAAGCATCACAAATTATTTCAGATTTTTCAGACATGATTTACGCACTCAAAACCCTGAACCCAACCTACAATAATTTGGAAACCGCACCTAAAATGTGTTAAAAATTCTAAATAAATTCCTTAAGACATAAAACTCACCAATAAAGTCCTAGCAACGTTGAACCCACTCCAACCGGTTGTAAAATTTCAAAAACTAGCAAAAAAAGTTAAAAACCGAGCTGAACTGGCCCTGAACCTGACCGAACCGGTTAAACCAGGTTAACCCGGACCGCTGCACGTGCGTTGCACGTGCGGTCAGCTCGCTCGCTCCCTCTGTTGCTCGATGTCGCCGCTGCAGTCACCACCGCTCCCGTCGCCGATCGCCGCCGTTCCACTGTTGCAACTGCGCCGGCACCTCCTCGAACGGACTCGCCATTCCACCAACAACCCACCGGAACCTCTCACTGCTGTCGATAGGCCGCAATGCCCCCACTACCCCCGGTGCAACGAGGGTTCCATCGCACCCCCCGATTTCCACCGGCCGCCAACCTTCCAGCTTCCGACCTGCTGCCAACATTCTAATTTGACTCGTCTGAAGTCGAATTGAAGTTGGGCCCCTCACCACGGAGGGGAAAAGCGGTCTCGTGCCTAGGAAATAGGGCTGCCAATGCCTCTACCCCTTTCCAGTAAATCCGCCGCCCACCGGAGCCTTCTCCACCCACCTCCGACCGTGAAGCAACACCTAGCCTCTAGAGACACCGTCTTTTGGGGGTTTTAACCCCTTTCAACCCTACGCCGTGCTGTGCCTTTTTTTATTAAGTTTCTTAATATATATATTTTCAAATAAAATTATCTATTTTTTCTTTCTTTTTATCTAATATATATGTATATATATATATATATACATATATATATATACATATATATATATATATATATATATATATATATATATATATATATATATATATATATATATTTCATCCTCCTATAATTTTATTACTTTAAAATTTATCTATTATTTATTTTTTTTTCCATTTATTTAATCCTTTGCCTTTCCTATTATTTTTATTTTATTTTATTTTCTAATATTAAAATAATATATATATATATATATATTCCTTATTTATTTATTTGTAATTTATTTTGTATTTAACTGAAATTTTTTATTTTTTATTTTATTTTTTTTTATTTTTTTTATTTTTTTTAAAGAAAATAGAGTTTACACTACTTGTAAACAACCAAGTCTCGCTTAAAATCCACATGGTTTATTATTTTTATATATTTAGTGGAGCATATCATATTGAGAGGGACTTTGATTTTTATTTTAGTCATTGCTAATGTAAAGACATTTGCTGCAAAACTTAAAGTCTAATTTCTTTGATCATACATCTTGAGTGATCCTTCCGTTGTTGCTCTTTCAATTCTTTTGAATTATTCTGTCATTCTTCATAAATAGGTTAGTCATGTTTGACACAGTTGAAAACCAGTTGACAAGTGGTTTAGCGATTGTAAGGTTGTTGGTCGCATTCCTAGATCGTGGTTAGATTCCCTATCGTGAAAGTCACAACTTGTTGCCTAAAGGATTTCTCCTACGATGGAAGATCAGGACCAACTTTCTTGTATGCATCATAAATCAAGGCGTATATATATCAACCTAATCTTGCTTCATGCTTTATCACCTCACATTGTGTGTTTCTTTTCACCTTAAAGATCCATTTTAAGTCTATAACCCTACTCCCTGATGGAAGATCCGTAAGAACCTAGGTGTTATTCTGTAAGCCCCTACCCTTGATTTTTTTTTAAAAAAAAAAACTCTGAACCCGAGCCGGTTCAGATAAACCGGCTAGCCGGCCGGCCCAGATGAACTGGTCGACCCGGTCCGGTTTGAAGGAGGCATCGCAGGTGAGAAGAGCTGAGGGCTCTTCTCCTTCGCGACGCCCCCTTCTTCCTCGCCTTCGCGACCACCCGCACCAGGGCAGCCACCCGCCGAGCCCGCCGTCTGCTGTCCGCCTCCCTCCCTTCCGCCATTCGCCGTCCATTCCCCTCCGCCACGATGAGAAGAGCTTGGCGGAGGTTGTCATCCCCTCCTTCCCGCTGCATTTCCCCTCTTCGCGAGCAGATCCACGCCGGCGGTCGCCCCCCTGTGCGGCTGCCGATCCGCAGCTCTGATGGCTAAAGGCGGGTAGCTACGGCCACCGGCGAGCTCGGGAGGAGTCGGTCCCTCGAGTTTTGACCGCTGCTTGGTCGATTTGTTCGACGCAGCGGAGAGGTCCACCGGCGAGTCGACGAAGGGAAGACCTGGGCATTCTTCCCTCCCGCCGGCCGCTGCTCAACTCGTTTCCGCTAGGGTCTTCGCGAGCTCAAAGGTGAGTGGATTTTCCCGTATATCGTTCCTTTTCGGCGGACCTTCGAGGCTGCCGTCAATTGCGCCGCCGGCAGATGGTCGGACGATCGCTGCCACCATGCCGCTCGGTTCTCACGAGCGTCCACTGTTGCAGGGCACTCCCTGCCTCCACGCGCACGAGCTTGTGATCGTTTTCGTCGCCGGCGTGTGGGTTGGCCGTCGAATTTCGGAAGCTCCGGCGAGCTGGCGGCTAGGGTTCCGGTGACAGCGGCTAGGTTTTCGGCGAGGAAGGGATCGGCTGAGGTAGATGTTATTTCCTTTTCTTAATCACGATTAGTGATAAGTTAAGTATGCTTAGTGTTAATTCATCCCACTTGGTGTAAATTAAATATGGAACTTATGTTATATGAATTTTTATTGATGCATGAAGATAACAATGCTTAATAAGGGGTAATTAATCACATTTGGATTTAGTTGGGTTAATTTTAATGAACTTGATTGGGTGGAACCAAGTCAACCAAACTTATAATTAACTCAAGTTCAACCCGAACTCGAGTCTGACTCGAATTAGAATGGTTAGGAGGTAACTCGATCAAACCGACCTAGTTGGGGTTTGGGTCAGACTCAAGTTAAGCCGGGTCAAACATTGACCGGGCCAAGCATTCACCGAGCCAGCATTGACCGGGTCAAGCGTTGACCGGTCAGCATTGATCGGGTCAAACATTTACCGTTGACCAGGTCAATATTGACCCAAAAAAAAATCTAATTTAATTTTTCATGGGTAATAATTGAGGCTAAGTTGGATTAGGGGATGATTAAGTGATTAAAATAGTTAATTAGGATTAAATAGATTTAAAAATTTCTGATGGGTTTTTAATTGGGCCCTTGGGTGACTTGGGCCAGATCATGTATTTGGGTTTAAATGAGTATAAGTTAGATAGAATTTATTCAAGTTAATTAAATTAATTTAACATTGTAGTTAGTTTAATTCGTCCTGCATATTTTAATTTAACATGTTCTAAATTCTTATCCTGCATGTTATATTATTTTCTATGTTATGTGCTAAATAACTACCATGCGGACATATATACATATAGAATGACATGTTAGAATCTCTTTGGAGACATCACTGAAATTTAGATAGAAAGAGGTGTTCCTCATATACCCCGGTTGACCATTGCGTACCGTCGATGGTCAAAACGGTGATGTCTCTCTTCGCACCACTCCCGAGGCTATACATAGCTTAGGCACTAGGAGCTGGTAAGGGAAGGGACCGTACAACTCCAAGGTCATACTAGACTGAAAATATGGAGTAGGTTCCTACCTAAAAACTTATACCCACACGGATGTCGTTTAGGCGACCCGTGATAGTCCTGAGATGGCCAGCGAGGATGAGCCCTACCATGGACTTGGCACCGATGGAGTCGAGGTTGCCACAGCCTATCGTGCGGATGTGCATCAATCTCGGTCGATGTTGACTACTATTGGACTGGGAAGGCGATTCCCTACGTGAAACCTTGGATAGTGGATCCGTAGACCACGCGACTATCATCCATGACGTTCTGCAAATAGTCGGATGAGTAGTCTGGATCCTAGGGTTATTTTTATCGGTTAGCCGTGGCTGATAAGTCTTGTTGATGGTGACTCTGTCTTTGGGTAGTGTATAGTACTACACGAGTCGCTGTTGCCCCTATGGAGTCCGAGGAGGATGTAAGGGCACGACAGTTTCACTAGGGGAGGTATCGAGGGCGACTAGCGAGACAGTGGAGAGTGATCAAGGGTCACCCATCCTCTCCACCAACATCAGTGCAGCGGGCATAGGTAGAGACAGAGACAAAAAGGCACTGATGGACTTACGGATGCCCTTGGCCCCGGTATTCATTAAGCATAGGCTGGCAGCCCGAGTCTTGAAACTTTAAAGTCGTATTATAATATATGTGACATATGCAGATGACATTGACACTAGATACAACTTAGGTGACATCTAGTGAAATACATGTCTATATTTATTTATACTGCTTTACTGCTTTTTATGAACTGATTTACACAAATCAAATGAAAAATGATGATTAACAACCAAAGGCATCCTAGAGTACTCCTAGTTTTTGATTTTCTTATTCGGTTTCGAGCCGTAATTTCGCACTAGGTCACAAGGCTGAGCACACCACGTTCAATATGTGTGCAGGTGTAGACGTACTAGTCGAGACTATTAACGGAGGGTCATCGTGGAAGGTATACTATCGTCGCTACTTAGATTCAAATATCGCAGTAATCGACTTAGAATTGTATTAGGATATATCAGGACTGTATCTAAAGATTATATGGACATGCGTATGTTTAGGATGCTGCATTTTGTATATGCCTGGTATGGGTCGCAGGGCCCATACGGCGGTTGCCACATGTCGTCCTGCGGGTCGGGGCGTGACAATTAAAGTGGTATCAGAACCTAGGTTTAAAGATCTAGGGATTTCTGGGGCTTCGGCTCCGAATTTTCAGTATAAGGAAGTCAGTCCCGATATAATTAGGGTGGCCAGTTAGATAGTTAGTGGTACGGTCGTTTACCTATATCGTGACAATACGTACTAGAATAGTTTACCTTACGTTGATTTTGCTGCATATGAACTGACCGAAGCCTATTTCGTATAGATGTCGTACGTACCGCCAAGATGCAAACGGGGGAGGCCCCAAAAGCTCACAGAACCCCAGGATCATTCGACGGTCACCTTCCGTCCATCGACGGATCCGTTAGCGCCACTGATACCGGTACCAGCCGCTAGCGTTACCGGAGATTCCGAGAGGGCACCAGTACCTATGATCCTCGAGCAGGCATCATTGGGTACACGTCGGAGCTCGAGTTCCGGTTGGACTTTGAGGCAGAGGACCGTATCCATAGTGCCATCTGGGCAGGCTCCTATATCGCAGGGACAGCTGAACATGATAGCAGCAGCTATGGTCCGCATCCTGACTCCCTCCCCGCAGTAGAAACCAAGGGAGCCATAGACGATAGCACCTTCTCCACCTCCTACCCCACCGGCACCACCAGTAGTCCAGGCGGCTACTGCCCCAGCCATTGCACCCGCTCCAACAGACTGTTGTGTAGAGACAGATCCAGTGGTAGGTGCGGCGGTAGTTGCTACCCCTCTAGCAGGAGTACAGAGGACTTATACCCGGACTGATTATCAGACCTCGCTAGGGGAAGTTGCTACTCTGGTGCCCAGTGCTCGAGTTGGTAGACCGTTAGCCACTTGGGTGAGAGATGCTCGGCATCTGGGTTGTGTCATATTTTCTGGATCATCAGACCCCCAGATAGCCCGGTCTGCCGATTTGGAGTATCACTGCTGATTTGGAGTTATTAGATAGAGACCGGCTGGGAGTGGCACTCTATCTAGTGGACGGAGATGCTGAGACTTGGCGAGAGGAGCTGGAGGCCCGCTATTCCACAGGACTGGCGTGGGATATCTTTCTGGATGAGTTCCACGAGCGTTTATATACAGAGCTGCAACATGATCTGAAGATACAGGAGTTCTTGGAGTGTACACAGGGAGGCAGATCTGTGTCAGAGTATGTGGTGGAGTTTAACCGATTGGCCTCCCTAGTACCCGATGTGATTCCATCCGATAGATATCGTCATCTGCGTTTCATTTAGGGATTGGATGACCAACTTCGTACTAGGGTGGGATTATTTAACTACACTGCTTTTCAACAATTGGTGGATAAATCCTTGTTGGCTGAGAGGATGATTCAGAGGACTCGCACACGGAGGGAGGGGCATAAGAAGAAGAGGTCAGCATCACACAGGGGTCGAGGTGACACGAGGGACAGACAGACAGGCACAGTACCACCAGTTGCCTCAGCTGCAGGAGAGGCTCTATCTGGGGGCCGCTTTATACAGAGGACTGAGCAGCCTGGTCAGCAAAGTCTGGTGCGTCCCCCGCCGTCAGTACATAGGGCCTCTCAGATGCACCGTCCCCCACCGTTGGCCCCATGTACCTTCTGCCACAGGACCCACATCAGGTCGTGCCGAGTAGTCTCATGCTATCAGTGTGGACAGAAGGGGCACATTCGGCCCAACTATCCGCAACGGACTCAGATGGGTGGATCTTAGCTGTCACACCCTGACCCATCTGTTGAGCACGTGGCAACCGCCGTATGAATCCTGAGATCCATACAAGGCATAAAAGAATGGATCAGTGACATATGCATAAACATAGTACAATCCATTTAGTACAGTCTCGACATAAATCTACTACAAATCTAAATGCGGAAGCAACGATGTCTAATAAATGCAGGTGTATACCTCCAGCGGCACAGGTTCTTATAGATAATTATGGCGCAGTCCTCGTCGCCAAACTATTACGGACGCACGCAAAAACCTGCACACACGGGGAAAAGTGGTGTGCTCAGCCTTGCGGCCTATTGCGAAATTACGGCTCGAAATCGAATAAGGAAATCAAGGGCTAGGAGGATTAATCTAGGATGCCCTTGGTTTATTATTTATTATTTTCGTATGGTACATGTGAGACATTTCATAGATACAAAATAATTGTGTAAGTATGCCCGACAGGTGTCGCACTAGATGTCACTTAAGTTATCTCTACTATTATGTCATCAGTGTCATCGGGATATCATCTACGGTGTACTATGCCTATCAGTCTCAAGACTTGGGCTGCCAGCCTATGCTTAGAGAAATTTCCCCGTCGGGGACTTCCCATAAGCCCATCAGTGCCTTTTGTCTCTGTCTCTTCCTATGCCCGCTGCACCGATGTTGGCGGAGGGGACAGGTGACCCGTGATAACTCTCCTCGGTGTCACTAGTCGCCTGCGATGCCTCCCCTAGAGAAACCGTCGTGCCCTTACATCCTCCTGGGATGCCATAAGGACAACGACAATCATGTAGTACTACAACACCGTCCGAAGACGAGGTCACCGTCAATAAAATCCATTGACCACGGCTAGTCGATAATATGCAACCCTAGGATCCAGACTACCTATCCGACCGTCTGCAGATCATCAAGGATGGTAGCCATGTGGTCTACGGATCCACTGTCCAAGGCTATGCGGAGGGATGTCACCGTCCCAATCCTCGAGCAGCGATGTCTGCCAAGAGGTGTGCAAACTAGCTGTTGCCGGAGTGCTACAACCTCGGCGACATCTTTGCTAGGTTCTTGTTTTGGTTCGTCCCGGCTAGCCATCTCAGGACTATCACGAGGCCCCTGACACGACACTCGTGCGGGTATAAATTATCGGGTAGGGACTTGCTCCATATATCCGGTCTAATGTGACCTTGGAGTTTGTACAGTCCCTTTCCCTACCAGCTCCCAGTATCTAAGTTATGTGTAGCCTCAGGAGTTGTATGTGGAGGAGCATCACCATTCCGACCATCAGCGGTACGCAGTGGTCAAACGGGGTATGCAAGCAATACCCCTTCCTGTCTGATTTCTAGTGATGTCTTCTAAGAGTTTCTAACATGTCATCATTCTTATCTATAACTGCATGGTAATCGTGCTATCATAGTATAGATGAATAGTATATAGCATGCAGGACAAGAGTTATAGACATGCCAAGTATGTAGCATGGTAAACATGGTATAATCATACATGTAGACAAAGTAAATCATACTAACATACATTTATATATATATACAAAGCATGCATTTTATTTTTATTATATTTAAGGCATCCGAGATATCTCCTAAGAACACCTCGGCAGGAATTTCCTAGCTTGAATAAATCCTACATTCGATGAGCTAATGCACCTGAATCACGATCTGAGCTTCAGAACCAATCCAGTTGAAGTTCGAACGTATCGATCGTAGTATCGCTCACGATCCAAAATAATATTCCTAAATAATAAATTTATTTTGAACAAGTCTAATGTCATTCCTACGAATTATCCAGATAGAAATCTAATTAATTAAAAATTTCAGTTACCCAATTAATTTAGTTCTATCCCAATTTAATTATCCACTCCACATGTGACTCCTAACTAATAGGTCTCCAATTCATATTTAAACCCACTCCACATTGGCTAGTTCATATCCATATATCAAGCCCAAGTCCCATTAAGCACCCATGATCAACTACACAAACTCATATCCAATTATGGAGCCCATATCCCTAAAGTAATTAAAATATAATTTTAAATTAATCCTAACTAATCCTCCAACCATTAATTAATTAACTTTTAAATTCTACTATTTAATTAACTATAATGCTAAATTAATTTAACTAAGCATTTGATCAACATACACCTATTAAACCCATATTTTAGCCCAAGTCACCCCAAGGGCCCAATTCTAAGTCCACTTACCATTTTTAAATCTATTTATTCCTAATTAAATTTTTTTTTATTGTTATCATCTAATCATCCCTTAATCCAACTTAGCCTAAATTATTCTTCAAAAAAAAAATTTAATTAAAATTTTGGGGTTACTGTTTTGACCCGGTCAACGGTCAAACGTTGACCGGTCACTGGTCAACTGTTTGACCCAGTCAAAGCTTGAGTCCAACCCATGTCCCCAAATCAACCTAACCAGTTGTATGGCCCAACCGTTCGGCCCAACTTGAATCCATACCTAACCCACTTTGAAGTAATCTGACTTGGGTTCAACCCATATTACTAAGCATGCAACTTAAGTTACCACTTAATCATTCACTAAGTCTAGTTTAATCAACACTTAACATGTTTTTGGTTAAACTAGGTATGCAATAAAATAAATCTACTCTAACCATACTTGACTACAACTAAGCATGCTTAATCTATTGCTAAGCGTGATTAGAAGGGAGGGGGGGGGGAATCCTTTACCTCTTCTTCGGCCGAAGCCTTCACTGAAGCTTCTGCCGCAACCTCCCCGATCCCTTCGCCGGCTCCTCCTCTCCGGAGCTTACGCCGTCCACGCCCGATCGATCCCGACGACTGATGACCTCAGACGAATGGACGCGAAGGGAATGCTGCATCCAACTCCGATCGTAAGGCACCGAATCGATGGGATTTTGGAGGTCGTCGGACCCTCCGCGGACGACAACACGAATGCCGTGAAATCGATGGACGAAGAAAGTCGATAGGGACGAACACACTCACCTACGGACTAGCGAATCACGAATGGAAGGATTCGGGTAGCGAAAAGGGGAAGAAATGCTTCGTGACCCATCGCTAATGCATTGGCGGGAGGCGCCGATCGCAGACCTCCGCTCGGAAGCCTCCACGAGCAAATCTGAGGCGAACGTCGGCCGCCGAGCTTGCGACGGAGTTAGATCGACCATCCCCAACTATCGAAGGAGTGGGTCGACGGAGATGAGGTGAACGACGATCGATTTGGTTGAACTCCCAAATGGAGCAAAGCGAGGGCAATGTCGAGCCCGGGTCCGACGGAAGTGCCGCCGAGTCGCCCCCAGCGAACTCTCCTCACCGCGACGGGAAGAGATGGACGGTGGAGGTGCGGGAAGGCGCGGCAACGAGCTCTCCTCCGGTCGTCCGCGCTGCGTGTAGTGAAGCCGGAACAGTGGAGGCGCTCGAGAGATAGGGCTTCCGCCCTTCTCGCCCGCGTCCCTGTTTAAGGGTCGACCGGTTCACCCGAACCGGTGGACCGGCCGGTTCTGTTGAACTGGACCGGACCCCTTTTTTTTTGATGTAGGGATTTACATCAGCAATCGGCCATCCATCCTACATCTACGGGTCGTGGTCGCCCGCTCGCATTGATCCCACCTACTGCACCTGTGACAGGATCGACCAGAGGACCTATCACCAGATTTGGTTCGCATTCTCAAAGGCCCCAGTGCACCAAGACTCACATCTTTGTACTGGACGACGGCGACGCACAAGCCAACCCGGACGTAGTCACTGGTAACACCTCACATGCTGATGCCCCTTGAGTTATTTTATTTTGGAGACTGAATAGTTGAACTTCATAAGTTGATGATGTGTTGGTTTTTGGAACTAAAACTTATTTTCGTTTAGATGAACTATATTTAACTTGCTGCATGTGGTTGTTTGTGTGATGGTGGATTAGGACATATGCGATTATTTGGTGCATGGGCTCGTATTCTCATAGATATCGGGTCACATCGGTCTTTTATTAGCTTAAAGTTCGCCAGACGAGCCGATATACCTTTTGCCCCATTAGATTCAGAGTTGATTGTCCGCACTCTCTTGGGTGAAAAGATTTTACGGGATCAGGTGTATCGGTCCTGTCCTATTATGATACAGGATGTCACTCTTGAGGCAGACCTGGTTCCACTGGATATGACAGACTTTGATGTGATCCTCGGTATGGACTAGTTGACCGCACATAGAGCCCTGGTGAGTTTCTTCATGAAGTCAGTGTCTTTCGTTGGATCGGGACCACCGGAGCTCGTATTCGAGGGAGATTGTTGGGTCCTACCGACCACCATTATATCCGCTCTCATGGCGCAGAGGTACATCAAGAAAGGATGTCAGTGTTTTCTAGTGCACGTGGTGGATAACAGCTAGTCAGATAGCCAGATGGCGGATATTCTTGTAGTTCGGGAGTTCTTAGATATGTTTCCTGAGGATCTGCCTGGCCTATCTCTGGATCGGGTGTTAGAGTTTTGCATCGATCTTGCTCCCGGGACGATGCCAATCTCTAAACCCCTGTATCGCATGACACCGATAGAGTTGAAGGAGCTCAAGCGACAGTTGCAGGACTTGGTGGACAAGGGGTTCATAAGACCTAGTGTCTCTCCTTGGGGCGCACCCGTCCTATTTGTGAAGAAGAAGGATGGGACCATGAGGATGTGCATTGATTACAGACAGCTGAACAAGGTCACCATCGAGAACACATATCCGCTTCCCCGCATCAATGATTTGTTTGATCAGTTACAGGGAGCTTGGGTTTTCTCGAAGATTGATCTGAGGTCAGGGTATCATCAGTTAAAGATCAGGGACTCGAATATTCCGAATACAGCATTTCGGTCACGGTATGGTCACTATGAGTTCTTAGTCATGTCTTTTGGACTCATAAATGCTCCCGTAGCCTTCATGGATTTGATGAACCAGGTTTTTCATGAATATTTAGATAAGTGTGTCATTATATTCATAGATGACATACTTGTCTATTCGAAGAGCTCGGAGGAGCATACGAGACATCTCCGATTTGTCCTACAAGTATTGAGAGATAATCAGCTTTATGCTAAGTTCTTTAAATGTGAGTTTTGGCTGACTCAGGTTGGATTTCTGGGGCACATTATATCCGATGAGGGCATTCAGGTTGATCCGATAAAGATTGAGGCAGTGACTAAACGGGAGCAACCCAAGAATCCCATGGAGGTTCGCAGTTTCCTTGGGTTAGCTGGGTATTATCGGCGATTTGTGCAGAATTTCTCCCGTATAGCAGCACTGATGACCAAGTTGACCTGAAAGGATGTCAAATTTCAGTGGACCCCAGAGTGTGAGCAGAGTTTTCAAGAACTTAAGACCCGTTTGACCACCGCTCCGATACTCACCCTCCCAGTCAGCGGTACAGAGTATATGGTATTCAGCGATGCTTCGAAGTAAGGATTAGGCTGCGTTCTTATGCAGAGCGGACGGATAATTGCTTATACTTCTCGTCAGTTGAAGAAGCACGAGGTAAATTATCCGACTCATGACTTGGAACTAGCAGCTATTATTTTAGCTCTTAAGATTTGGCGACACTATCTGTACGGGGAGAAGTGTCATATTTTTACAGACCATAAGAGCCTACAATATTTGCTGACACAGAGGGAGTTGAATCTCAGGCAGCACCGCTGGTTGGAGTTAATCAAGGATTATGACTTGATTATCGACTACCACCCAGGAAAGGCTAATGTTGTGGCAGATGCCTTGAGTAGGAAGTCATCCGCCACTTTGGCGTATATTCACACTGCCTACCTACCTTTGCTGCGTGACTTGAGACTTCTGGAGGCGGAGCTACAGTGTGATTCGCAGGGTGGTTTACTGGCACAGTTTGCTGTGCGACCCACTTTGATAGATCGGTTGATAGAGTTACCGAAGATAGATTCCGAGTTGAGCAAGGTAATCTAGAGGGTATAAGATGGTCAGGGTCAAGATTTATGACTCAGAGATGATGACATACTGAATGACAGGATCTGCGTACCCCATGATGAGGACCTACATCGGCAGATTCTAGAGGAGGCACACAGTTCTGCTTATGCCATGCATCCCGGTAATATGAAGATGTATCATACTATTCGACAGACATATTTTTGGTCGGGCATGAAGCGAAATATAGCTGAGTTTGTAGCCTGATGCCTAGTGTGCCAGCAAGTTAAGACGGAGCATCAAAAGCCGGCAGGTACTTTGCAACCTCTTTCGATACCGGAGTGGAAGTGGGAGCACATCACTATGGACTTCGTGGTCTGGTTGCCGCGCACCCAGCGACATCAGGACGCTATCTGGGTGATCGTTGATCGACTTATAAAGTCCGCCCACTTCTTACCGATCGAGATTTCATATCCCTTGGAGAGGTTAGCCAGGTTATACATCAGTGAGATTGTCCGCCTTCATGGAGTGCCGGTATCTATTATTTCAGACCGAGATCCTAGATTCACTTCTAGGTTCTGGCCGAAGTTTCAGGAGAAGCTGGGTATATCATGTAGGTTTAGCACTGAATTTCACCCACAGACTGATGGATAGTCAGAGCGTACCATTCAGACGGTGGAGGATATGCTGAGAGCATGTGTGCTTGAGTTTACTGGTAGCTGGGACACGCACCTTTCTTTGGTAGAATTTGCCTATAATAACAACTATCAGGCCAGTATTGGTATGGCTCCCTATGAGGCTCTATATGGCAGGCAGTGTCGGACTCCACTATGTTGGAGTGAGGTTGGCGAGAGACGACTGACGGGTACGGAGTTGATTGATGAAACCGTAGCCAAGGCCAGTGTCATCTGAGATAGACTGAAGATAGCTCAGGACTAGCAGAAGAGCTATGCAGATCATCGTCGCCGGCCTCTAGAGTTTGCAGTTGGGGACAGGGTTTTTCTAAAAGTTTTCCCATGGAAGGGTATCCTTCGATTTCAAAAGAAAAGGAAGCTACACCCTAGATAAATTGGACTCTTCTAGGTACTTGAGAGAGTCGGACCAGTGGCATATCGACTAGAGCTACCTGCAGACTTAGAGCAGATTCATGATGTCTTCCACATATCCATGCTGAGGAAGTACAAATAAGATCCATCCCATGTCCTCACGGCACCACCAATTCAGCTGAGAGAGGACTTGAGTTACGGGGTGCAGGCTGTTGAGATCATTGATGGGCGTAAAGGTACTTCGAGATAAATCTATTCCCTTAGTGAAAGTCTTCTGGAGGAATGTACATATTGAGGAAGCTACGTGGGAGACTGAGGCCCATATGCAGGCCCAATATCCTCATTTATTTGAGGGAGAGAGTGTTTGAGCATGATGTAAAAGGATTTTCGAACGTGTTATGTTATAATTTGAATACTTTTATATTGGAGGAATTATTTTTGGAAGACCAAAATTTTTTAAGGGGGGAGTACTTGTAAACCCCTACCCTTGATTTTAAAAAAAAAAATCTCTGAACTCAGGCCGGTTCAGATAAACCGGCCAGCCGACCGGCCCAGATAAACCAGTCGACCCGGTCCGGTTTGAAGGAGGCATCACGGGTGAGAAGAGCCGAGGGCTCTTCTCCTTCGCGACGCCCCCTCCTTCCCCGCCTTCGAGACCACCCGTAGCAGGGCAGCCACCCGCAGAGCCCGCCGTCCGCTGTCCACCTCCCTCCCTTTCGCCGTTCGCCGTCCATTCCCCTCCGCCACAATGAGAAGAGCTTGGCGGAGGTCGTCGTCCCCTCCTTCCCGCTACATTTCCCCTCTTCGCGAGCAGATCCACGCCGGCGGTCGCCCCCCTGTGTGGCTGCCGATCTGCAGCTCTGATGGCTAAAGGCAGGTAGCTACGGCTACCGGCGAGCTCGGGAGGAGTCGGTCCCTCGAGTTTTGACCGCTGCTTGGTCGATTTGTTTGATGCAGCGGAGAGGTCCACCGGCGAGTCAACGAAGGGAAGACCTGTGTATTTTTCTCTCCCGTCGGCCGCTGCTCAACTCATTTCAGCTGGGGTCTTCGCGAGCTCGAAGGTAAGTGGATTTTCCTATCTATCGTTCCTTTCCGCCGGTCTTTCGAGGCTGCCGTCGACTGCACCACCGAAAAATGGTTGGACGACCGCTACCACCGTGCCGCTCGGTTCTCACGAGCGTCCACTGTTGCAGGGCACTCCCTGCCTCCACGCGCGCGTGCTTGTGGTCGTCTTCGTCGCCGGCGTGTGGGTCGGCCGTCGGATTTCGCAAGCTCCGGCGAGCTGGCAGCTTGGGTTCCGGCGACGGCGGCTAGGTTTCTGGCGAGGAAGGGATCGGCTGAGGTAGATGTTATTTCCTTTCCTTAATGACGATTAGTGATAAGTTAAGCATGCTTAGTGTTAATTAATCCCACTTAGTGTAAATTAAATATGGAACTTATATTATATGAATTTTTATTGATGCATGAAGATAACCATGCTTAATAAGGGGTAATTAATCACATTTGGGTTTGGTTGGTTAATTTTAATGAACTTGATTGGGTGGAACCAAGTCAACCAAACTAATAATTAACTCAATTTTAAACCGAACTCGAGTCTAACTCGAATTAGAATGGTTAGGAGGTGACTCGATCGAACCGACCCAGTTGGGGTTTGGGTCAGACTCAAGTTAAGTCGGGTCAAACATTGATCGGGCTCGTGGTGACCGGGTTAAGTGTTGACCGAGCCAGCGTTGACCGGTCAGCATTGACCGGGTCAAGCATTGACCGGGTCAAACGTTGACCGTTGACCAGGTCAATATTGACCCCAAAAAAAAATCTAATTTAATTTTTCATGGGTAATAATTGAGGCTAAGTTGGATTAGTTGATGATTAGGTGATTAAAATAGTTAATTAGGATTAAATAGATTTAAAAATTTCTGATGGGTTTTTAATTGGGCTCTTGGGTGACTTGGGCCAGATCATGTATTTGGGTTTAAATGGGTATAAGTTAGATAAAATTTATTCAAGTTAATTCAATTAATTTAAAATTGTAGTTAGTTTAATTAGTAAAATTAAAATTTGGTTAATTAATAATTGAAGGATTAGATAGAATTAATTATCAACTTGTGTGCTTAGTTTGGGTTAATTAAATGTAATAATTACTTTAATTAATTTATTGATAAATTATTTAGGCTAAAAATGTAGATATGAGCCCAATGGGTAAATATGGGCTTAGTAATTAAATATGCGCCCTTAAATTGAATATGGGCTCGTAAATTTAATTGTAGGCTTATTAAGCAGTAATTAACTAGGATAATTGTATAAGTTAGATTGATAAATTTCTATTTTGTTTACGTTAGGAAAAAAAATATAAATTAAATTTTATTTTAAATAATTGTGTTATTTAGGACTACTTTTGGTACGTGATCTGAGTAGTTTCATCGGGGTGATTTATCTCTACGTGGGTTGGTTCTGAAGAGCGGATCCCTAACCTAAGTGCGTTGGTTCATCGATGTAGGATTTATTCAAGCTAGGGAATTCCTGCTGAGGTTTTCTTAGGAAATTCTTGGACGCCCAAAATATGATAAAAATATAATGTTTGTTAAGACTATGATCGTATGCATGTTAATATAATTTATTTTGTCTAACATGAATGACATGCTATGTATTTAATATGTTCAAAATTCTTGTCCTGCATGTTATATTATTTTCTATGTTATATGCTAAACAACTATCATGCGGACATCGATACATATAGAATGACATGTTAGAATCTCTTTGGAGACATCAGTGAAATTTAGATAGAAAGGGGTGTTCCTCATATACCCCGGTTGACCATCGCGTACCGTCGATGGTCAAAACGGAGATGTCTCTCTTCGCACCACTCCCGAGGCTATACATAGCTTAGACACTGGGAGCTGGTAAGGGAAGGGACCGTACAGCTCCAAGGTCATACTAGACTGGAAATATGGAGTAGGTTCCTATCCGAAAACTTATACCCGCACGGATGTCGTTTAGGCGACCCGTGATAGTCCTGAGATGGCCAGCGAGGATAAGCCCTACCATGGACTTGGCACCGATGGAGTCGAGGTTACCACAGCCCATCTTGTAGATGTGCATCAATCTCGGTCGACGTTGACTGCTATTAGACTGGGAAGGTGATTCCCTACGTGAAACCTTGGATAGTGGATCCGTAGACCACGCGGCTATCATCCATGAAGTTTTGCAGACAGTCGGATGAGTAGTCCGGATCCTAGGATTATTTTTATCGGTTAGCCGTGGCCGATTAGTCTTGTTGATGGTGACCCTGTCTTCGGGTAGTGTGTAGTACTACTTGAGTCGCCGTTGCCCTTACGGAGTCCGGGAAGGATGTAAGGGCATGACAATTTTTCTAGGGGAGGCATCGAGGGCGACTAGTGAGACGGTGAAGAGTGATCAAGGGTCATCCGTCCTCTCCGCCAACATTAGTGAAGCGGGCATATGTAGAGACAGAGACAGAAAGGCACTGATGGGCTTACGGATCCTCAAGGCCCGGGTATTCATTAAGCATAGGCTGGCAGCCCAAGTCTTGAAACTTCAAAGTCATATTATAACATAGGTGATATATGCTGATGACATTGACACTAGATACAACTTAGGTGACATCTAGTGAAATACACGTCTATATTTATTTATACTGCTTTACTGCTTTTTATGAACTGATTTACACAAATCAAATGAAAAATGATGATTAAAAACCAAAGACATTCTAGAGTACTCCTCCTAGTTTTTTATTTCCTTATTCGGTCGAGCCGAAATTTCGCACTAGCCGCAAGACTGAGCACACCACGTTCAATGTGTGTGCAGGTGTAGACATACTAGTCGAGACTATTGACGGAGGGTCATCGCAGAAGGTATACGATCGTCACTACTTAGATTCAACTATCGCTATCATTGACTTAGAATTATATTAGGATATATCGGGACTGTATCTAAATATTATATGGACATGCGAATGTTTATGATGCTGCATTTTGTATATGTCTGGTATGGGTCGCAGGGCCCATACGGCGGTTGCCATGTGTCGTCCTGCGGGTCTGGGCATGACATATTCTTAATTATCTGTCCATAGTTTTCATCCATTGTTTTTCTCCAAACTTCTTCACTTACAGCTTCCTGATAATTTATGGATTCACCATCTGTTGCCTGAGATAATCACATCTCTTCTAGTAATGCTCCAAGCTCCTTTGTATTTCTATATATACTTTCCAAGGATCCATGTCTCCTTGCTGCTTGTGCTTTTGCAGATATAGCTTGGTTGTCCCCACTCGATGGTATTTGCTTTGAAGTTTCCAAGTCTGCATTGTCACACCCCAACCCTACTTTCGGGTACGTGGCAACCGCCGTATGAGCCCAAAGGACCCATACAAGGCATTTAATAGTAATCACAGTCTATATATATTATCAACACAGCGGAATATAAGTTAAATCATCTAACTCAACAGTACTACACAGTCCCGATAAACCTACTACAATTCTATGATAACGATATTGATAAATAAAAGTAAACTCATCGATAGACTCATCTTCATCAACCATCCCGATCGATCATCTAACACACCTGCACACACATTGAACGCGGTGTGCTCAGCCTTGCGGCCTAGTGCGAAATTACGGCTCGAAATCGTAGATAGAAAATCAAACACTATGGGGAAGTACTAGGATGCCTTTGGGTTTATTAATTATCAATTATTAACTTTTTGGTGTAAATAACGTCATTAACAAAGTTGAGTTCTAACTGTTTGTGTATAGCTGTATATGTTCTTAATTGTCATCTATGTTGAACAACATGTCCATCACTAGTATAAGTTATCTATGTTGCATAAATATATGTATCTCTAGTATATGTCAACTAGGAGTATTTTTATCTTTATGTCAAGTGCTTCGGGCCGCCAGCTTATGCTCAGGGAATATCCTGATCAGGGATTCCCATAAGCCCATCCATGCCGTAAATGTCCAGGTCTCTACCTATGCTTGCTACACGGATGTTGGCAGAGAGATCGGGTGACCGTGTGTCTCTCTCTACTGTCCCGCTTGTCGATCCCTACACCCCATCCCAGCGAAACCCGTTGTGCCCGTACTTTTCCCCTTGGAATCCCAGTACGGGTCACAATATCACCGTGTAGCGCTACATAACTGTCCGTCGACAGAGTCACCTCAATTAATATATCCTCGGCCACGGCTAATCGAATTAAGTAATAACCCTAGGATCCGAACTAGTCATCAGATCCTCTGCAGAACGTCTGGAATCATAGCCGTGTGGTCTACGGATCCACTGTCCAAGGCTTTAAGGGAATTCACCTCTTCAATTCAATAGTAATTGATGTTGGCCGAGTTGAGCTCGCATCCGCACAATGGGCTGTGGCTAACTCGACTACATGCCTGCTAAATCCTTGGAAGGGTTCATCCCTGCTGACCACTCTGGGACTATCACGGTGACGCTCAAACATCACGCGTGCGGGTAATTGTATTCGGGTGTGGACTTACTTCGCTTTCTGGTCTATCTTGACTTTGGAGTTAGTCTAGCCCATTTCCCAACCAACTCCCAGTATCTGAGCTGTTTGTAGTCCCAGAAGTGGTAATAGTGAGTGAACATCACTATTCAAACACTAAGGGTTCGATTTATCATCTAGGGTGTGTTACTAATACACCCTCACAATTTGTGATCTAGTGATTTTCCTAAGAGGTGCTAGTATCATATGTTACTTATGTCTCTATTTAAACTAGAGTGTTAGGTAATTATTCCTGATACTACCTCCTCCAAATTTTATCTTCTTTAGTAAGGTATTAGCATATCATATAACAACAAGGAAAAATAAAGCAGTATGTAAAAGAACTTAATAAAGCATGTCAAATATTAGACAATATACCCATGGCACATAATTCATGCTACATAAATAATGTTATTCTCGCATGCATGTTATCACATATTTAGCAAACATAATATTTTATTATTTTCAAGGCATCCAAGACTTTGCTAATAAAATCTTTTTAAGATTTTCCCTAGGCTGAATTAAATCCTACTGCGATGAACCAATGCACCTTTATCGGAATTCGAGCTTTAGAACCAACCGAATTAAAGATCCGAGACAATAGTAATAGGTAGCTCCCAAATCAGAATAATATCCCTAAAATAATAAATATTTTATTTTAAATATAAAATATTCTTAATTTAATATGATAAAAATTATTTCCTCACTAATGACTCAACTTATGTGATTAATTTAGCTTAATCTAAAATAATCAACCTACTTTAAACTACTAGATCCAACTTCATGCTCAAGTCCAACACTTTAAATTCTTAATCCTCTTTCATCACTTCTAACTCATTAGAATAGTCAAATTCCTAAATCAAACTTAATTATATTTTCAAGTCAAAATCAATATAGAATCCAAGCTAATTATTTCCTAATTTAATCTAACATCATAACATCATCACTAGCAAACTAACATTCAACCATCATTCCCTTGGTGTCAACCTTCATTCTATTCTCTCTACATACCTAATTATTATATCACATGCATAATCTCTAAGTAAAGGAACAAGGAAAAACATAATGAGGAGAGTTAGGGAAATGAGGAAGAAGTGGGGGAGAGCATGAATTCAACCATCCATCATCTATCTTAAAACACACAACAACACTCCAAATCTACCATCTCAAAATTCCATTAGCAACCAAATTCACATCCCAATATGCACATTCCAGGCAGCAACTTATCCCATTCAATCAAAGCAACAACACACTTCATAGCATGCATTCCAAAATCAATCCCACTGACCACTATATATCCAACATCAATACATCATCCATACATCAAATTAACTCAATCACAACACCCACCAATTCACAAATTCCATTAATAAAGTACCCAAAGAATTCACCCAAAATATACAGCGTGCCGGCAAGATTGAAGAACCGCTGGAGATCCGGAGGCCAACGGCGGTACGACGGAGCCCTCGCTGTTGCACTAAGGAGGGAGATGGAGGACAATCGATGGGAGGCCGCACCAAGAGAGGTCAGGTCGCGGCGATGAGTTCGCCGTTGAACTCGCGGTGATGCAAGGCACACAGCAAACGCTGAAGTCGGGCGAGTCGTTGCAGGGGACCAAGCGGACGAGGTCGATTGAGTCCCTCCACTGCTTCGCCGTCGAGGACGAAGTGGTGGCGATGAGTCCGCCGGGATCGCTGTGAAGTGGGAGGCGACGCACGCGTGAGATCGATTTGGGGGCAAGGATTAGGGCTGCAAGGGTTTAGCTCCGCAAGCGTCGGTTTGGCGGGCCGGTTTAGTTAAACCGGTTCGGTTCAAGCGGGCGGCTTAGTTAGGCCGGTCATGTGAGGAGCATGTGACCAGTGAAATTATGCAGTTCACCCCCTCGAGTCTATTGAATCTCAACTAAGTCCTTCTATTTTTAATAAAATTCTAATTAGGTCCATATAAATTTAAATTTAATAAATTACGCTACATCCTTTTTAATCCAAAAATCAACCTAATGTTACCATTTTAGTTTTAACTCAATCTAAAAGTTCTCTAACCCTCTTCCACACAAATCTAAACATAAGTAAAATTTTAATCTCTCATTTTTTTTAATACTAATTAAACCACATAAAAGTGGGGGTTTACATGCATTATCTATATTAAATTTGACTGGAGTGCAATGGATTCTAAAATCTACACTAGACTATTCTTCATCAGAAACTTCCTACATTTGCTCTTTGGTTTCAACAGTTCTTTTTTGTATTCTTCCCATCTCAAAATTTTTGAACTTTTTCTTGCTGCTATTCGAAATTGCACTAGACCAATTCCAATTTACATATTCTTCAAATATGCAGTTTCTATAACTATTACTGAACTCATTTCTGCTTCATAATCAATAAAGACTACCTTTTTGTTTCTTTCATCCAGTTTCTTTAAATGAGTTCCTATAATTTTTACATGAGCTTGGGAGTCGAACACCTTCATATGTGATACACTTGGCTTCCTTCCTGTCCATTTTTCATATAGAGTCATACCTTCCAAACTGCTTGTATATGATTTATTCAAAATATATACTACTATATTTACAGCTTCTCCCCATAATTGCAGAGGAACTTCCATCGTCTTCAATAAACTCCTTGCCATGGACATCATTGTTCTATTTCTTCTCTCCACTACTCCATTTTGTTGTGGAGTATATGAAGCTGATAAGAACCTCCTGATGTTATATTGTTTACAAAACTGCTTGAATTCATTGGAATTAAACTCATCCCCTTTGTCTGATCTAAAAGCCTTTAGTTTATCACTTTTCTCAGATTCTACCATTGCTTTAAACTTCTTAAATGCATCAAATTTTTCGCTCTTCTATTTTAGCATTGTCACCCAAAGAACTCTTATGTAGTCATCAACTAGAAGAAGGATATAATTGCTCCCTCCCAGAGTAGGAGGAACAATTGGTCCATATGGATCTCAATGCACCATTTCTGATGATTTCTTTGCTCTATAATTTCTAGCTGATTGAAAAGAGGTTCTGATTAGCTTGGTTGCAACATATTCTTGGCATATACTTTTGTTCAAGTGGATTTTTGAAACCCCTTAACTAGATTTTGATCAGCCATGGTTTTCAAAGTTTGAAAGTTCAAGTGACTAAGTCGATTATGCCACAATCAGCTGTTAGTCTCCTTGCTTGTTAGAAAGAAATAATCAGTAGCTTTCAATTTTAGTAAATACAATCTATCTTCAACCCTCCTTACTGCTACCAATTGTTTTCCTTCTTTATAAAAATTGTTCAATCTTTCATCCATGATGATTGTGGAATATCCTAGCTCGACCAATTGTCCGAGACATAGGATATTTGTTTTCAAGTTTGGAATGTAGAGCACGTTTGAGAAAATTCTCCTCTATCCAAAATCTGCCAGAAATTCAACACTGCTCTTTCCTGCCAATTTTACTAGATATTCATCCCCAAATTTCAACTTGCCATAATATTTTTTATCTATTTTATGGAAAAATATTCTATTTCTCAACATGTGATTGGTAGCATGAGTGTCTAAATACCAAATATTAAAACCAAATGAATCAAAATTAGTTCCTTGCAAGAGAACTCCTTTCTCTTCATTCTATTCTTTTGTGGCCATCAGTATTGCATAATGCTCCTTATCTTCATTGGTCTCAGCCATATATGCTTTCTCTTCATTTTTGCATTCTGAAGCATAATGCCCATAATGCTGGTAATTGAAGCATTTTATATGCGACTTATCTTTCTTGGGCTTCTTTTATCGTAGAGTTAAGTAGTTGCCCGGACTTTCATCACCATGCCCAGCCATTCATCCTTTGCCACAACCATAGCTTCGTCCTCTACCGCGTCTACCTCTGCACCTTGAACTTTCATTGAGAGTCTTTACATCCCATTATGCACATGTGAGTAGAACCTGGTCATCTGCAGCAAGAGTTGACACTCCAAGCCTCACTTTTTATGTCAGGGTGCTAATAACATAATCCATTGTCATTGTTCTTAGATTTCCAAATTGTTCTAGGTTGCAAGCGATGGGACCAAACTTGAATGGCAGTGAGCGCAGGAGTTTCTCAACAATTCTCTATTCCTTAACCTTCTGCCTGATGCTTCTCATCTTCGTGAAAATTGAAGAGAGTCTATTGACATACTAATCAATCATCTCGGCATTTTTCATGTGTAATTTCTCAAACTTCCCACAAAGTTGGTTCATCTTTGCATTCTAAAATTTTTCATTACCCATATGAAGACTCTTCAGAGTATCCTATGTCTCTTTCGCTGTCCTTTTATCGGTGACCAGAATCAACATCTCATCTCCTAAAGCTTGATGAATCATTGACCGTGCCATCTTATCTTTCTTTTTATCAACAATAAAGAGTCGGCAATCTTCTGGCTCGATCATTTCGCCATTCAACGATCACGCCTACACTGTGATATGCACACGCCTCGACTTAAGATGCATGTAAGCAAGTTGGTTCCGATCTTCCATCGTAGGAGAAATCCTTAAGGTGGCAAGTTGTGACTTTCACGATGGGAAGGCTAACCACAATCTAAGAATGTGACCAACAACCTCCCAATCGCTAAACCGCTCCTTAATTGGTTATCAACCATGTCAAACACGACTGACCTACTCACGAAGAATGGCAAAGAATAATTTATGAGAATTGAAAGAGGAACAACGAAAGGATTACTCAAGATGTATAATTAAAGAAATTGGACTTCAAGTTTGTAGCAAATCATTAAAATAGCAGTGGCTATACAAAAATCAAAATCCCCCTCAATAGGGCATGTTCCACCAAATATATAGACACAATTATGAATATTTTTTTCTCCAAAATAAGAAAAATAAATAAATAACTCTCCTTCTCTTGCAAGCAAAATTAATTACATATATACAATTTTCTTTTTTGGAGCCAAAAATTTCAGAAATAAATATTCCTTGATTTGCTCTTGAATAAATATTTAATTTGATCATATTCCTTGATTTACTCTTGAATAAATATTCCTTCATTTGCTCTTGAATAAATATTCCTAGCTCATGCAACTTTCATATCAGTAATTCCTCCATGTGTTTCCCTGCATATAGTGACAAGCAAGGAATAATAATTAGGTAATATTATTTGTTCTGTAATTAGGTAATTAATTTGTCCAAGAAAAGAATTCACCTATTGTCCTAATCATCGGGCACGGGCTCGTGTTATTGAGTCTTGTATACTAATTGAATCTTGTATGGGTGAACAGATGTGATGAGGACATAACTAGTTTACCCGTGCAAAACCCAGTTAGCATACAAGGCCCAACGACACGAGCTCGTGCACGACGCTTAGGACAACAGGTGAATTCTTTTCTTGAGAAAATTAATTACTTAATTACAGAACAAATGATATTGACTAATTGTTATTGTTTACTTGTCACTACATGCAAGGAAACACATGGAGGAATTACTCATATGGAAGTTGCATGAGTAATTGAAGGAAGAAGATTTATTCAAGAATCAAATCTTCATCAAATATTTATTCAAGAGTAAATTAAGGAAGAAGATTTATTCAAGAATCAAATCTTCATCAAATATTTATTCAAGAGCAAATTAAGGAAGATTTATTCAAGATCAAATCTTCATCAAATATTTATTCAGATCTTCATCAAGAGATATTTATTTTCCAAATTCATGGCTTACAAGAGGAGGAGATTTATATATTTATTTTTCCTATTTTAGTGAAACAAAATATGGAAAAACGTGTCATATTTTGTCTATATATTTGGTGGAGCATGCTCTATTAAAAGAGGACTTTAATTTTTGCTTTACCCACCAATTTTGTAATGTTTTTGCTACAAACTTGAAGTCCAATTTCTTTAATTGAGTGATCCTTCCGTTGTTGCTCTTTCAATTCTCTTGAATTTTTCGTGTCATTCTTCGTGAACAGATCAGTCGTGTTTGACACGGTTCATAACCAACTGATGAGTGGTTTAGCGATTGCGAGGTTGCTGGTCGCGTTTCTAGAACGTGGTTGGTCTCCCCTTCGTCAAAGTCACAACTCCCTGCCTTAAGGATTTCTCCTACGATGGAAGATCGGGACCAACTTGCTTGCACGTATCTTAAGTCGAGGTGTGTGCATATCAGGTGGTATCAGAGCCTTCGTTACAGGTAGGAATTCATCTATCCTTTAGTATATTCTCTTTTATTTTCCCTATATCAAAAAACAAAAAAAAATCCTCTAGTCGTTTTTCTTGAACTTCTATTTCATACCTATCATCATTTTTTTTTCATCTTTTATTTTGTTCTTTTTTTTGTTATCTCCTAGTTTCCGTTTGCTTTCAATTTTTATTCTTCTTAAAAAAAAAAAGAAGTGTTCGGCCAAAGATAGTGTTGGCCGAAATCTTGGGAAAAAAAAAAAGAGGTAGAGAAGAAAGAGGAGGAAGTGTTCGGCTAAGGAAAAAAAAAAGAAAGGAAAGTCAGCTGAAATCTTGGAAAAAAAAAGAGAGAGAGAGAAAAGAGGAGGAAGTGTTTTGCAAGAAAAGAGGAGAAAAAAGAGGAAGAAGTGTTGGGCGAAAAAAAAGGAGGAGAAAGAGAGGAGGAAGGTTCGGCCAAGGAAAACAAAATAATAATAAATAAATAAATAAAAATATTTTATTCAAATTTTAATTATCCTTGTACTTATTCTTCTTGATTGAGTCAACTTTGCAATTTCTTGAATTATTATTTTCTACACTTTGCTACAAAGATTTCCCTATCTAGACCTCCATAAATTAGCCTTGATTGTCATGTTCTAGCACTTTGCAATCGCTTTATTCACTCTCTGTTGAAAGTTATCACGAACCAGCAAACACGCGAGCAATTTTTGAGAAGGGTTAGAGCTTCAGGTGGTAAGGTTTGTGAGGATTGTGAGTTTTTCATAAATAATTTACTAGTTTGGTGGAATTTCTCTTTTGTCTTTACTAACAATGTCAGGATCGAGAAGTCCTCGTGATGTTTCTTATGACGGGGAAGATGGGTCCCAATCATCGGCAATATCATTGTCTCCACGCTCTTAGGCTTTGATGGCTCATATTACAAACACCTTCGAGCAAATACTATCCGATCAAGTACTTGTGCGCCTAAACGGGTTGGAGAATCATCTTGGTGAAATTGAAGCACGACTTGATCAAGTGGAGCGAACTCCAACACGATGACACCCATCACCTCGAGTTCCTCGAGGACGAGTTGAAGCTAATAATAATGCTGCTGCTGCTACTCCATTCGAACCAAGAGGAAATCTGAACGCTGCATTTCAAGAAGCTGCTGATGAAGAGTTAAATGATAATTATGATAATTGTGTGGCTGATGATGAAGTTGCCTTGGAATTGTATCAGCGCCGCCCCGCACGAGGAGTGTGAGTTGACGGAGGTCATGCACGTCACCATAACAAAGAAAGAAGAAATGATGCATTGGGTAAAATTAAAATCACTGTTCCTAGTTTTGATGGAAAGTTTAATCCAGAAACCTATCTTGATTGGGAATTATTAGTTGAGCAAAAGTTCAGCTGTCATCATTACCCAGAAGAGTATAGAGTACGTGCGACAATTACTAAATTTATTGGTTATGCTTCTATCTGGTGGAGTCAAATTCGACAAAGAAATGGAGATCCTTGTACTTTGGATGATTTGAAGCGCTTGATGAGGTCCAGGTTCGTACCTTCCTATTTTGAGAGAGAATTACTTAACAAATTCCAAAGAATGAATCAAGGAAACAAATCTGTAGAAGAATACTATCAAGAGTTGCAGGTGGGAATGCTACGTGCAAATATGCAAGAAGATGATAATGCAAAGATGGCTAGATTCTTGGGAGGATTGAATGGAGAGATATAAGATATACTTGATTTCCAGAACTACAATTCTTTGGATCAACTATTTCATTATGCATGCAAAGTTGAAAGACAAGTTCAAAGGAGGAAGCAGCCATACAAAGTCAGTCGTAGCTATCCTAGTTCTTCCATACCTTGGAGGGATGCCAATTAGCAACAGAAGAGTGTTGGTCATTCTTGCAGGAGTACTGCACCAATTGGCCAAGGGAATTCAGGAAGCCATTTTACTTCACTAACATCCAAACCTGTTGATTCAAAAAAGACCACTGTTGCCCCTACAAAAAGTTCATCCTCAGTTGCATCTACAGGAAGAACAAGGGAGATTGAGTGCTTCAAGTGTAAGGGGAAAGTGCATTATATGTGTGATTGTTCAAATCAACGTGCCCTTATCATTTGAGAAGATGATGAGAACACATCGGCCAGTGAGGTAGAAGAGGGAGGTGGATCTGATCACGAGGAGTCTCAATCTGTTTCGGGATCAGAACTAGAAGAGATCACTTTTGATATAAGTCATTCAAGTCTTGTTGTTCGCCGTGTTCTTAGCTCCCAGATGGAGAAGGCAGAAAACGGGCAGCATCACAATTTGTTCCAATCCAAATTTGTGATTAAGGAGCACTCTTGTAAGATCATAATTGATGGTGGAAGCTGCAATAATATTACAAGTTTGGATATGGTTGGAAAGCTTGGCCTAATCACAAGATTACACCCGCAGCCATACTACATTCAATGGCTCAATTCTTGTTGGAAGTTGAAGGTAACAATGATGGTACGTGTTCATTTTTCTATTGGCACTTATTCTGACTTTGTGGACTGTGATGTGGTGCTAATGCAAGCTTGTGCATTACTACTTGGAAGACCATGGCAATATGATAAAGATGCTACATATTATGGGCATTCCAACAAGTACTCCTTTATGCACAAAAATAAGAAGGTCGTGTTGGTTTCAATGACACCAGAAGAACTTCTCAAAGACAATTTAGATAGGGTTGAAAGTGAGAGAAAAGAAAAGGAGATGAGTGACATTCACAAAATAGAAAGTGAGAGTCTTCAGGCCAAAATGAGATAAAAGAAAGAAAAATGTGAGAAGAAGAGAGAAATACTAATTAAGGGACAAGTTCTATTAGCCACCAAAAGTGTTTTGCACTTGTATGCAAGGACGCTCTCTTTTCTACTAACTCTTTACCCTCTTCTTTGCCTGTTTCGATTGTTTCTTTGATACAGGAGTTTGCTGATGTGTTTCCAGATGAGATACCTGCAGGATTGCCACCATTGCGGGGGATTGAGCATCAAATCGATTTGATTCTAGGGGCATCTCTCCCTAACCGACCCCCATACTGTACCAATCCTGAGGAGACAAATAAAATTCAGCGCCAAGTGCAAGAGCTTCTAGATAAAGGATATGTGCGTGAAAGTTTAAGTCCATGTACTGTTCTTATTTTACTTGTGCCAAAGAAAGATGGATCATGGAGGATGTGTATAGATTGTCGAGTTATCAACAATATTATGGTATGTTATCGTCATCCTATTCCTCGATTAGATGATATGCTTGATGAATTGTGTGGTTCTACTATCTTTTCTAAAATTGACCTGCGTAGTGGTTACCATCAAATTAGAATGAAGCTAGGTGATGAATGAAAAACTTCTTTTAAGACTAAATTTGGATTATATGAGTGGTTAGTTATGTCATTTGGTCTTACTAATGCTCCTAGTATGTTCATGCGCTTAATGAATGAAGTCTTGAGAGCTTTTATTGGAAAATTTATGGTAGTTTACTTTGATGATATATTAATTTATAGTAAGTCTTTGGATGAACATTTAGTACATATGCGCCAAGTTTTGAGTGCTTTGAGAGAGGCACGCTTATTTGCTAACCTCGAGAAGTGCACCTTTTGCACGGATCGAGTCGTGTTTCTTGGTTTTGTTGTGACTGCACAGGAAATTGAGGTGGATGAGGAAAAGGTGAAAGCTATTCGAGCATGGCCAACACCTATATCAGTCACGCAAATGCAGAGTTTTCATGGACTGGCAAGCTTTTATCGTCGATTCGTAAAGGATTTCAGCTCACTCGCCGCTCCCCTCAATGCGTTGACAAAGAAGAACATACCTTTCAAGTGGGAAAAGGCGCAAGAAGATGCATTCAATTTGCTAAAAGATAAGTTAACCAATGCACCACTTTTACAACTTCCTGATTTTAATAAAACTTTTGAGATAGAATGTGACGCTAGTGTTATTGGAATTGGAGGTGTTCTTATGCAAGATAGGAAACCCATTGCTTACTTTAGTGAAAAGCTTAGTGATCCAACCTTAAACTACTCCACATATGACAATGAATTATATGCATTGGTTAGAGTGTTAGAAACATGGCAACATTATCTCTGGCCAAAAGAATTTATCATACATTCAGACCATGAATCCTTGAAGCATATTCATTGCCAACGTAAGTTGAATCGTAGACATGCTAAGTGGATCAAATTTATTGAAACTTTTCCATATGTTGTGAAATATAAGAAAGGAAAAGATTAGTTGCCGATGCATTATCTAGACGTTACATGTTGTTGTCCCAACTTGATTGTAAAATTCTTGGTTTAGAAATGTTAAAAGAATTATATGCTACTGATTTGGATTTCAAAGATATTTATATTAAATGTAGAGAAGGGAGATGTTGGGATAAGTATGTGTTGAATAATGGCTATTTATTTAGAGCTTGTTCCTGCAAGTTCTGTTCGTCTTCTATTGTTGCAGGAAGCGCATGGAGGTGGTTTGATGAGACATTTTGGGATACGTAAGACTGAGGACGTATTGACAATACACTTTTATTGGCTAAAGATGAGGTGCGACGTCGAGCATTACATGTGGAGATGCACCACTTGTCAAATAGCTAAGTCTCGCTTAAACCCACATGGTTTATATACCCCTCTTCTTATTACGAAAGTACATTGGGAGGATATTTCAATGGATTTTGTGTTGGGTTTACCAAGGACTAAGAAGGGGAGAGATAATATATTTGTTGTTGTTGATAGATTTTCTAAGATGGCTCATTTCATACCTTGTCATAAGAACGATGGTGCTACTTATGTTGCCGATTTATTTTTCAGGGATATCGTTCATCTGCATGGAGTGCCGAGGAAAATTATTTCAGATCGGGATGCGAAATTTTTAAACCATTTTTGGAGGATGCTTTGGGGTAAGCTTGGGATTTACAACTACATGTCATCCCCAAACGGATGGACAAACCGAGGTCGTCAACCGCACACTTGGTACCATGCTACGGGCGATACTCAAAAAGAACCTGAAGATGTGGGAGGAGTGCTTACCATATATTGAGTTTGCCTACAATCGAGTTGTGCATTCTACTAGAAAGTTCTGCCCATTCGAGGTCGTCTATGGATTTAAGTCTGCTGCTCCAATTGATTTACTACCTCTACCACCATCAGAAAGAGGTAATCTTGATGCGGAGAAACATGCTGAGATGATTCGTAAGATACATCAAATAACCAAAATAAATATTGAGGAGATACAAATACAATATAAGAAGCATGCAAACAAAGGTAGAAAGAACATTATTTTTGAAGAAGGAGATTTGGTTTGGTTGCATTTGCGCAAAGATCGATTTTCAGAACAGCGCAAGTCCAAGCTAATGCCACGAGGTGACGGTCCATTTAGAGTTCTTGCAAAGATCAATGATAATGCCTAGAAGCTAGAACTACCTAAGGATTATGGAGTGAGTAATACATTTAATGTGGCTGATTTATCTCCATATTTGGGTAATGAAGATGAGCTAGAGTCGAGATCGACTCCTTTTCAACAAGGGGAGTATGATGAGGACATCACTAGTTCACCCGTGCAAAATCCGATTAGCATACAATGCCCAATGACACGAGCCCGTACACGACGCTTAGGACAACAGGTGAATTCTTTTCTTGGGCAAATTAATTACTTAATTACAGAACAAATGATATTGCCTAATTGTTATTGTTTACTTGTCACTACATGCAAGGAAACACATGGAGGAATTACTCATATGAAAGTTGCATGAGTAATTGAAGGAAGAAGATTTATTCAAGAATCAAATCTTCATCAAATATTTATTCAAGAGCAAATCAAGGAAGAAGATTTATTCAAAAATCAAATCTTCATCAAATATTTATTCAAGAGCAAATCAAGGAAGATTTATTCAAGATCAAATCTTTATCAAATATTTATTCAAATCTTCATCAAGAGATATTTATTTTCCAAATTCGTGGCTTACAAGAGGAGGAGATTTATATATTTATTTTTCCTATTTTAGTGAAATAAAATATGGAAAAATGTGTCATATTTTTTCTATATATTTGGTGGAGCATGCTCTATTGAAAGGGGACTTTGATTTTTTGCTTTAGCCACCACTTTTGTAATGCTTTTGCTACAAACTTGAAGTCCAATTTCTTGAGTGATCCTTCCGCTGTTGCTCTTTCAATTCCCTTGAATTGTTCGTGCCATTCTTCGTGAACAGGTCAGTCGTGTTTGACACGGTTGATAACCAACTGAGGAGTGGTTTAGCGATTGCGAGGTTGCTGGTCGCGTTTCTAGATCGTGGTTAACCTCCCCTTCGTCAAAGTCACAACTCCCTACAAGATTTCTCCTACGACGGAAGATCGGTACCAACTTGCTTGCACGCATCTTAAGTCGAGGCGTGTGCATATCAAGATGATATCCTCATCATACTCCCCTTCTTTAAGAGGAGTCGACCTCGACTCTAGCTCATCTTCATCAGCCAAGTATGGAGATAAATCAGCCACATTGAATGTATTACTCACTCCATAATCCTTAGGTAGTTCTAGCTTCTAGGCATCATCATTGATCTTTGCAAGAACTCTAAATGGATCGTCACCTCGTGGCATTAGCTTGGACTTGCGCTGTTCTGGAAATCGATCTTTGCGCAAATGCAACCAAACCAAATCTCCTTCTTCAAAAATAACTTTCTTTCTATCTTTGTTTGCATGCTTCTTATATTGTATTTGCATCTCCTCAATATTTGTCTTGGTCATCCGATGTATCTTACGAATCATCTCATCATGCTTCTCCGCATCAAAATTACCTCTTTCTAAAGGTAGTAGAGGTAGTAAATCAATTGAAGTAGTAGGCTTAATCCATAGACGACCTCGAATGGGCAGAATTTTTAGAATGCACATCATGGTTGTAGGCAAACTCAACGTATTGTAAGCAGTCCTCCCAAAGCTTCAGGTTCTTTTTGAGTATCGCTCGTAGTATAGTACCAAGTGTACGATTGATGACCTTGGTTTGTCTGTTGGTTTGGGGATGACATGTAGTTGACAATAGTAGTTTTGTCCCGAACTAAAACCAAAGCATCCTCCAAAAGTAGCTTAAAAATTTTGCATCACGATCTGAAATAATTATCCTTGACACTCCATGTAGACAAACGATCTCCCTAAAAAATAAATCGGCAACATGAGTAGCATTATCGCTCTTATGACAATGTATGAAATGAGTCATCTTAGAAAACCTATCAACAACAATAAATATACTGTCTCTCCCCTTCTGTCACGGCCCGACCCTCTGTCGGGCACATGACAACCGCCGTATGAGCGATGTCCCACTCAGACAAGGCTAATAAAACTATATAACTTAAGCATAAATGGAAAGTACTACAGTTAAGTTTACTAAATAAGCTTACAACTAATTCATAGGTTCTTACAAAATTGATACAGTTCGTCTACATTATGTGAGGTATACATCATGCTAGTTAATATATTATATTAGTGTCCTTCTATAGTGCTCAATCCCGCTACCCATCGCTCCTCGCCATCTCTTAAGCAATGTCCCGATACCTGCGCGCGGGGGAAAATTGCATGCATTAAGTCTTGCGACTTAGTGCCTACAGATAGAAACTTCTCCAAGCAAAAGAAATGGGCTAACAATACATGTCCAGATGAGCAGTAAGTATATCAATATTAAATCATAAATTAATAATGAAAGGAAACACACATAAATAATCAATTAAATACTAAAAGTCTAATTATATGTCTAGAGATTTCTAAGTTTCTAGTTTCAAATACTAACTCCTAGGGCTGCCTGCCTATGCTTAAGGTAAGCTCTGGCCGGGGACTACCACAAGCCCATTAGTGCCAAACTATGTCTCTGCCTAGGCCCATTGCACCGACGTTGGCGGAGAAGGTAGGTGACTGCGGTTCCTTCTCCTTTCAGTCTCGCGAGTCATTTACCCAGACCGCACTCCGAGACCATCGTATCGTACGTCTCCCAAAGATCCTAGGATACGAGACACCGTGTAGTGCTACACTTCTGCTTTAGAGCAGGGTTACCGACTGATAAATATACTCTCGGCCTGACCTGCCGGATCCAACACATATGTATAACTCTGATTGTCTGGACTACCCCCCAAGCCTGCAGGACTCAGTTGGAGTATGTCAGCGTCAACAGACACCTTAGTCCTCAGGATAGCGGCTGAAATGAGCTCCCCAGCTCCCAGCACCTTAGTTTCGGATACATGCCATAGGGATATCTGGCCGTTGGCGAGAACCCCCTTCTTGGTACTCACCGAATGCTAAAGGATGGGTCGGGTGATGCTTCCGCCACCCATCTTTAGACTAACACAAATAGTATCTACCATTTGTGAGAGAAATACAGTGTTATATAGACCTATAAGATTCTTAGATGTTTATGTCCCTAGGAAGTTCAGGTCTATATCTCTAGGTGTCCAAACTAGCTTAGGTTATCATGTAAGATAAAGTCACCTAACTAGTTTTGTCTGTCACCTAACATCTTCATATGTCGCTATATGTTCTAGGTTCCTCCTAGTGTCATACACTTCTAAAATTGTAGAACACAAGCACATAATATATCATTTACAATTATTCCACATCATACAAAACATCAATAAAATGCACATCACGGACAATAATAAAAATTTAATAACAACTTGCCCACTTGGGAGTTCTACTGCAGCGGCTGTAAACTAGCCGAAATAACAACGCACTTGAGCCTTTTAAATTAGCAATTTAAATAGATTCACGGCCCTGCCGTGTTTAATCACCGTCGCTGCAGAACGTTTCCCTATCAATTCGCAAGCATATTTAAATTTTCTAATACTCATGATATAAGTATCTAACACCTTGCTCTCCATTTTCTTATCTCTTATTTGTCACCATGGAAATAGAAGACAAGGAATAAAATAGATGTTTCGATATTCATTGTTTAATGTCGCTCTTGCATATGACCAAGAAAATATTGAGTGCAAGATATGGCAAATTTGTTTATCATATTATGAAAGAAAACATCAAAGAAAAGAAGTAGCAAAATGCTTCTCAACTATTTTAATTCAATAATACATTAACAATAACACAACTAATCTTGGAACCTGTAATTAGTTTCTAAATTTTAGAAGCATAACTTTCTATTCAATATGTCGTCCAACTCTCTAATAAAATAATTACAGTTGTATATATTATGCTAACAAACAAATAAAATTTAACATCTAAAGTCTCCGAATTTACTACAACATATATATATTTGTTAAATTAGAAAGGATATTTATCTGCTATATATAAATATATATAGAGATATAAATATGTGGAATGAATGATGTGAATCATCATTATCACATCTAACAACCCCTGGCAGCAAGCAATACTCATGTTATTATATAATTTTGAGTATTAAATTATTATTAGATGTCAATGAGATTATTATTTCATATATCATCTGCATCCAAAGTTTCAATTTTCATTAACAGAGAACAATTGTAGACTTTAACTATATATATTTAATTATTATCACTATTAGTATTTTTATTTTTTTGGATTCTTGAGTCTACCTAATATGATATATTATTTCTAAACAGTATGTTTAGAAAATACTTTTTGATTAAATTACTAGTAACTATCACGTACAAGTAAATGAAGGCAAAAGAAATATATATATACATTCACAGTGATCTAATACATGCATATAAAATGAAATATTTTAATCTCCTCAATATTCAAAATTAAACTAATAGTAGCATAATCAAACAATTTCATTCAAGAAGGAAATTGAAGACATGAGAGAACAATTTATAAAAATAATAATATAATATGATACCCAAAATCTACACTAGTGACGATCTTTACCGCATATCCCAAAAATTATATTTTTGTATTACCTAGGGAATGGGCATAAACCTTAATCATTATTATTTTCATCTAGGATTCCTTGCATCGATGCCATCAGCTTCCACTCCACTACTGCATCGTCCATTTCCCAAAGGTAATATTGGCGATAGAGGGGTGTGGAGGTTGAGATATAGAGGGTTAGGTTTAGATGGTCTGATGATGATGTAAATAAGGAAATCTAACATAATTGTCTCGGCCTTTTTTTTCTACTAACCCGTAATTAATTCTGAAAAGTAAATTTATTTTAATACCTATATATATATATATATATATTCTTATATACCTATATATATATATGGTAAAGAATTATTCTTATATGTATATTTATTCATATGTTTCACGTATATGTATCTTACTTTTTTATATATATATTCACTTGTATTTATTTATATATATACTTAAAATAAGATTTTATTTCAACTCTAAATCTAGCTAAGAATCTATTTTATACATAATTTACTTATATACCTATATATATATAAATCTAGATTTTACTATCTTATTGCTATTTATTGTCATTTATTCGTTATGTGTATACATAAATATATACAAATATTTATTTATTATCACATTTATATATTTCTAAAAAAATTGGTGGTTTACGCCTTCTTAGTCCTCGGTAAACCTAAACAAAAAATCCATAGAAATATCCTCCCAAAGTACTTTCAGAATAGGAAGAGACGTATATAAACCATGTGGGTTTAAGCGAGACTTAGCTGATTGACAAGTGGTGTATCTTCTTGCGTAACGCTCGACATCGAGCATCCTCTTTGGCCAATAAAAGTATGTGGCCAATATGTCCTCAGTCTTATATATCTCGAAATGTTCCATCAAACCACCTCCATGCACTTCCTGACACAATAGAAGACGAACAGAACTTGTAGGAATACCGAGCTTGTTAGCTCTAAATAAATAGTCATCGATCGATACATATTTATCCCAACATCTCCCTTCTTTACAATTAGTATAAATGTTTTTCAAATCTAAGTCAGTAGCATATAATTCTTTTAACCTTTCCAAATCGAGAATTTTACAATCAAGTTGGGATAATAGCATGTATCGTCTAGATAAAACATCGACAACTAGATTATCCTTGCCCTTCTTATATTTCACAATATACAGAAAAGTTTTAATAAACTCGATCCACTTAGCATGTGTACGATTCAACTTACTTTGGTTCTGAATATGCTTCAACGATTCATGGTCTGAATGTATGACAAATTCTTTTGGCCAGAGATAATGTTGTCATGTTTCTAACATTCTAACCAACGCATATAATTTCTTGTTGAGTAGTTTAAGAAAGCAATGGTTTTCTATCTTGCATAAGAACACCTCCAATTCCAATATCACTAGCATCACATTTTATCTCAAATGTTTTATCAAAATCAGAAAGTTGTAAAAGTGGTGCATTAGATAACTTATCTTTCAGCATATTGAAGGCATCTTCTTGCGCCTTTTCCCACTTGAAAGACTTGTTCTTTTTTGTCAATGCATTGCGGCGAGCGTGCTAAAATCCTTTATGAATCAATGATAAAAGCTTGTCAGTCCATAAAAACTCCAAACTTGCATGATTGTCGTGGGTGTTGGCCATGCTCGAATAGTTTTCTTATTTTCCTCATTCACCTCAATTCCCTATGCAGTCACAATAAAACCAAGAAATACGACTCGATCCGTGTAAAAGGTGCACTCCTCGAGGTTAGCAAACAAGCACGCCTCTCTCAAAACAATCAAAACTTGGCATATATATGCTAAATGTTCATCCAAAGACATACTATAAATTAATATATCATCTCAGTACTTTATTCATTAAACGCATGAACGTACTATGTCACGCCCTAATCCACCCTTGGGCACGTGGCAACCACCGTATAAGCTACACTTCTCCACCGCAAGTTATACAAGGCTCGATGTATCACAAAGCACAATAATTTCATTTTCATTAAACATAGCGGAAACATAAACAATGTACATTTTACATTAATGTTATAAGAATGAAATCTCTATCTAGATTTCTAAAGTAAATTCTATTTCGCCACATCTAGGTTCTCCCTCGCTCCCCGTATCAATGCCCAACTTGTAACCTACGCAACAGGGGAAAAATATGCACATCTGAGTCGTGAAACTCAGTGAGGCTACAAAGAGAGCACTCTAAAAATGGGCATAAGGTATTGTACAAACCAACAATAAAATATATCCACTAAAATCACATATTAATTTCACATGTCAATAAGGTATAACCAAACAACAAATATGGAACATCATAACCATGATCATAATAAGGTATATAACAGAATATGATCATAACAGAGCCATTAAACCAAAGATGTTATATCACTTTAATTAACATATCATCATCTATCCATTCTACACTTAAGACAGCCTCTTATGTTCAAGGTGAATCCCTCGTCAGATACTTCCCTAAACCCGTCATTGTCAACTCTATGTCTCTGTCCTATATACCTGTACACTGACGTTGGCAGAAGGAGCTAGTTACAACGGCACTCCTTCTTTCCAAACACAAGTAATATACATATAATTCTGCACCATGGCAGGATCACAATACACAATAATAAATCACATCCATCTCCAGCCTGGCAAGCTGAGATCCACTGCATACGATACCAATGAACCAGGACTGCTCAAGGACCCACATCAGTTGAGCATGCCAGTGTCATCAGGTTCCCTAGCCTCAGTAGTGCATGGGACGGTACTATTCCTAGTACACCCTCTATCTTGGTGTAACACAATTGAGTTGAGTTTTGCACTGAAGTGAGACCCCGGCTACACCAAAGTATTAGTGATTTAGGTCAACCGAACTTACATATCTGCCTTACTAGCACATGGCTCCTCACCACATGTCGGCACATCTAGTCTAAGAACCCAACATCCTCTCCTAGGTTATCACAACTTTAAGATGTCCAAAGTTCTTAGTCATATATCAATTTAGATCACTCTAGGTAGAGATGAAAATCGGGCCGGGCCGTGGTATTCCACCTTAATTAATTCTAAAAATAATTTTAATAATCTTGTGAATAATCTAATTATATTAATTAAATTCACAAAATATCAACTTACCCAAATTTCATTAATTAGAAAATTTAAATAAATCAATTTCTTAAATTTTTTCACATTATAAATTTAGAACATTCTAAATTATTCAATTTCATAAATTATAAAAATCTAAATAATCTAATTACCTCAATTTACTCTATCCTAAATTCATTAATTCTGTAAAAATTCTAAATAAATCATTTTAATTCTAATTAATATAGTTTAAGTGACATAACATCTACAAAATATTTCTTCATGCATATAACATACAATTAATTTATTTAAACCCTAAGTTATCTTAATTAAATCAAAAATCGAATCTAATAATTCTGAAAAATTTTAATTAAATCATGAAAAATATATTTAATATAACGTAGCAACATAATTTATTTTAGATTTTTTCGTTAACACACTCAAAACCCTGAACCCATCAAAAAAAAAAAATTCAAAAACCGCACCTATAATGTGTTAAAAATTATAAATAAATTCCTTAATGTTCAAAACTTATGAATCAAGCCCTAGCCACGTTGAATCCACTCGAACTAGTTGTAAAATTATGAAAACTGATGTGAACCATGTTGAACCGGACCTGAACCGGTTGGACCGATCTGAGCCGGACCGTCGCACGCACGCTGCACATGTGATCCGTTCGAACCTCTTCGCTCGCGCTCCGCTCGTCTTCTCTGACCATCGATGCCGATCGTCATCGACTCACCTCCGTTGCGCGGCTGTAAACTCGTCGGAACAACGCGCCCAGCTTCTCCGCGTCATCTTCCACTCTCCGACCCCCGATTCGCACCACCAGCGGAACTTGAACGCTTCCAACATCCGCCGGTGCCAACTCATTCCCTGCAGCGGGTGGGAACGCCATCCCCAGCCACCTCTTGGCCTACTCCGCTGCGGCCGAAGTTAGACATCGATTCTACAGGGGCTGATTCGAGTTTAGGGAGCTCGCCGTAGGAAAGAAGCCGCTCTCTGCACCCCTCGCTGGCAGAACAACCGCGAACAGAGGAATCCCTCTGTTCGCCACCCCCTTCTGGATTCAGGCCCGCCGGAGTCGCATCCCTCTCTCGCAGCCCCCGACAGCGACGCCTAACTCCAATCACCACTTCGCCTCTCTGAATCAAGCCTCACCGGAGCCCTAACCGAGCTTCGCCGCTGAAGAACTCGGAACAAGGATACTGCCCTGTTCGCCGACCGTCAGCCGCCTCCCACGAGAATGCAGCTCGCCGGAGTTACCTATGCACGTCGCTTGCCTCGGAACCGACGCCCAGCCTCCGGCCGCACCTCTCCCCCATCGCACGTCCCTCGCCGGCACTCGGTGCAGCTCGCTGGCGCCGAAAGCTCCCAACGTCCAAAAAAAACCCTTTGTTATCGAGGGTTTAAAAACCCTCTGTCGACGAGTCGGTGACTCGTCGACCAACTCGGCCGGGTCGAATTGCCCAACTTACTGCACGTGCGGAATTTTTTTTTATATTCTTTTATTTTATTTTTTTTCCCTTTTAACAGGAAGCCCCTCCTTATTTTCCTAATTTAAATTTTTAACCCTTTTCTCTTCCTAAGTCCTTTATCTTTTAATTTTATTTATTTATTTATTTATTTATTATATCTTTTATATATATATATATATTCCTAAAACCATAATTTAAATTTTCATACATATATATTTCTAAAATTATAATTTTATTTTATTTATATATTTTATTATTTCCTATTTTATTTTAATTTCTACTATTTTATTATTTTAATATTATAATAATAATTTTTTTAAAAAAAAATTCTCTATAAAGAAAATAGGGTTTACATACTAGGTGAACTAGTAATACTAAATGGCATAACTAACCATTCATATAATCCAAACTTAGTCTTAAAAGCAGTTTTTCATTCATTACCTAGCTTCATTCTAATTTGGTGGTAATTACTATGCAAGTCAATCTTAGAAAAGATAGTAGAACCATAAAATTCTTCAAGCATATCATCTAACCGAGGAATAGAATGACGATAACATACCGTAATATTGTTGATAGCTCGACAATCGATACACATCCTCCATGATTCATCTTTCTTTGGCACAAGTAAAAGAGGAACAATACACGAACTTAAACTTTCACGCACATACCCTTTATCAAGAAGCTCTTGCACTTGGTGCTGAATTTCTTTGGTTTCCTCAGGATTGATACGGTATGGGGGACGATTATGCAGAGATGCTCTCGGAATCAAATCGATTTGATGCTCTATCCCCCGCAATGGTGGCAACCCTACAGGTATCTCATCTGAAAACACATCAGCAAACTCCTACATTAAAGAAACAATCGACAAAAGTAAAGAAGAGAGTAAAGAATTAATAGAAAAGAGAGCGTCCTCGCATACAAGTGCTAAACACTCTTGGGGATTGGTTTCTAATTCTCGCATCTCACTTTTGGTGGCTAATAAAACCTGTCCCTTGATCGGTATTGTTCTTTTCTTCTAATATTTTTCTTTCTTTTCTCTCAATTTAAGCTGATGACTCTCACTTCCCATTTTGTGGATATCACTCATCTCTTTTTTTTTCTCTCACATTCAGCTCTATCTAAATCATCTTTGAGAAGTTCTTCTGGTGTCATTGGAACCAACACGACCTTCTTATCTTTGTGCATAAAGAAGTACTTATTGGAACGCCCATAATGTGTAGCATCCTTATCATATTGTCATGGTCGTCCAAGTAGTAATGCACAAGCTTGGATTGACACCACATCACAGTCCACAAAGTCAGAATAGATACCAACAGAAAAATGAACATGTATCATCATTGTTACCTTCAACTTGTTACAAGTATTGAGACATTGAATGTAGTATGGCTGCGGGTGTAATCGTGTGGTTAGGCCTAGCTTCCTAACCATCTCTGAACTTGCAATATTATTGAAGCTTCCACCATCAATTATGATCTTGGAAGAATGCTCTTTGGTAATAAATTTCAATTGGAACAAATTGCGGCGCTGCCCATTTTCTGCCTTCTCCATATGGGAGCTAAGAACACGATGAACAATGAGGCATGCATAACTTGTATCAAATGTGATTTCTTCTAGTTCTGACTCCAAAATATGTTGAGACTCCTCGTGGACAGATCTGCCTTCCTCTTCTACCTCACTGGTCGATGTGTACTCACCATCTTCTCGAATGAGAAGGGCATGCTGATTTGGACAATCACGCATATTGCCCTTTCCCCTTTACTCTTCTGTTGCTGATTGGTGCCCCTCCAAGATATGGAAGAACTAAGATAGCTACGACTAGATTTGTATAGATGTCTCATCCTTTAAACTTGCCTTTCAACTTTGCATGCATAATGAAATAGTTGATCCAAAGAGTTGTAATTCTGAAAATCAAGTATATCTTGTATCTCTTCATTCAATCCTCCCAAGAATCTAGTTGTCCTTGCATTATCATTTTCTTGCACATTAGCACGTATCATACCCACCTGCAACTCTTGATAGTATTCTTCCACAGATTTATTTTTTTGATTCATTCTTTAGAATTTATTAAGTAGTTCTCTCTCAAAATATGAAGGCACGAACCTGGACCTCATCAAGCGCTTCAAATCATCCCAAGTATAAGGATCTCCATTTCTTTATCGAATTTGACTCAATTAAATAGAAGCATAATCAATAAATTCAGTAGTGGCCGTATGTACTCTATGCTCTTCTCGGTAATGATGATAGCTGAACTTTTGCTAAACTTTTGCTTCTGAATTAAACTTTTCATCAAAACTAAGAATAGTAAATTTAATTTTACCTAAGGAATCATTTCTTATTTCTTTATTACGGTGACGTGCATGACCTCCATCACCTCCCACTCCTCAATGATGACGTGCAATGCGGCGCTGATATAATTTCAAGGTAACTTGTTCAAGTCGCACTTCAATTCCACTGAGATGATTCTCTAACCCATTCAGGCGCACAAGTATTTGATCGGATAGTATTTGCTCGAAGGTGTTTATAACATGAGCCATCAAAGTCTGGGAATGCGGAGATAATGATATCGCCGATGGTTGGGATACATCTTCCTCATCATAAGAAACATCATGAGGACTTTTCGATCTTGATATTGTTAGTGAAGAAAAAAAGATATTCTACCAAACTAATAAATTATTTATAAAATACTCACAATCCTCACAAACCTTACCACCTGAACCTCTTACCCTTCTCAAAAATTACTCGTGTGTTTGCTGGTTCATGATAACTTTAAATAGGGAGTGGATAAAATAATTATAAAATACTAGAATACGATCAAGTCTAATTTTATGGAGCTCTAGATAGAGATATATTTGTAGCAAAGAGAAGCAAATAAAAAACATTCGCACAAGTATTAGTCTTAGTTGCAAATTTATAGGATATCCTAAGACTCAATCAAGCAATGTGTCAAAAGGAAGAATAATACAAGGATAATTATAATTAAAATCAGGCAAAAAATAATTTTTTTTCCTCTTTTTTTCTGAATCTTCCTCTCTTTATTTTTTTCTCTTTTTTTTTTTCGAACCTTCCTCTCTTTATTTTTTTTCTTTTTAAAGAAAAATTTCAGCTGAATTTTTCCTTTTTTTTCTTCTCTCCCAATTTGGCAGAATACACTTTCTTTTCTCTCTTTTTTTAAAAGAAGAATAGGCTAGCAACTAGACATAACTAATAAGAACGAAAATTCAATAAAGCAAACTGAAATTAGGAGATCGAAAAAAAAAACAGAATTAAAGTTGGAAAAAATAAGGATGAGAGGGCACGAAATAGAAGTTCAAAATAAAAACAATAGGAATTTTTTTTAATGAAGGTAAAATAAAAGATAACCTACTAAAGGATAGATGAATTCCTACTGGTAAAGAAGGCTCTGATACCACCAGATATGCACACGCCTCAACTTAAGATGTGTGCAAGCAAGTTGTTCTTGATATTCCATCATAGGAGAAATCCTTAAGGTGGCGAGTTGTGACTTTCACAATGGGGAGACTGACCACGATTTAAGAACATGACCAACAACCTCCCAATCGCTAAACCACTCCTCAATTGGTTATCAACCATGTCAAACACGACTGACCTATTCATGAAGAACAGCAAAGAATAATTCACGAGAATTTAAAGAGCAACAGCGAAAGGATCACTCAAGATGTATGATTAAAGAAATTAGACTTCAAGTTTGTAGCAAAGTATTAAAATAGCAGTGGCTATACAAAAATCAAAGTCCCCCTCAATAGGGTATGTTCCACCAAATATATAGACACAATTATGAATATTTCTTCCCTCCAAAATAGGAAAAATAAATAAATAACTCTCTTTATTTTGCAAGCAAAATTAATTGCATACATGCAACTTTCTTTTTTGGAGCCACAAATTTTGGAAATAAATATTTCTTAATTTGCTCTTGAATAAATATTTGATTTGATCATATTCCTTGATTTTCTCTTGAATAAATATTTTATTTGAATAAATATTCCTTGATTTGCACTTGAATAAATATTCCGTACTCATGCAACTTCCATATCAGTAATTCCTCCATGTGTTTCCAGTGACAAGCAAGCAATAATAATTAGCCAATATTATTTGTTTTGTAATTAAGTGATTAATTTGCTCAATAAAATAATTCACCTATTGTCCTAATCGTCAAGCACGGGCTTGTGTCATTGGGTCTTGTATATTAATTGAATCTGGCATGGGTGAACAAACGATATCCTCATCACACTACCCACATGGCGTAATGCCTGCCTTTGTTCAATAGCGGACAAACACTTAGGCTCCCTCGTCCTCCCACTGTAGAAGATCTAAACCCTCCGTTGTCAGATATGCTACTGATAGGCATCTTGCCATTTAATGGAGTTTGCATTGTTGTCTTCATCATCAAGTATCCTTTGAACCTTTCAGCTCTGATACCAAATGTTGGACAGAAAACTCTCCTATTCTACTAGACTTTGCACACTCAATAAAAACAGAATGGATTCCATAAAAAATAGTGTTTTATGTGTTAAATAGAACATAGATAAAAATACATGGATTTGGTTTCTTGGCCAAAAACAAACTTTATCATGCAAATAAGTAAACTGCAGTAACTAACTTGCATAAAGAAATCAACGTGCATAGAAAATAAAATTACAAGCTTACTTATCTAACGCTGGATCCCTTCTTCCTTAAGTCGTTGGTGAAGTGAAGAAATTTGGGAAAAAGGAGATGGAAGCACTATCGCGAAGGATCTTGGTAGGAATCCGACGGATTAAGCAAAATTAGGTTGGTTTTCAAATCCTTAACTAAACAAAATTTTATTTTATGGGGATTATTGGTAGAAACCATCAGGATTCAAAATTTTGCTTGTTCATTTGTGTAGATTCGATGCTTTTCTCTCCTTGTTTTTGATCGCCATTTCTAGAGATGGTTGGTTGGTGATGAAAAATATGCTTGAATTGCTTGTGATTATGTTACTGATAATAAACGATTGAAAAGTTTGATTGATCTAACATATGGTTGAGAATAGTTCTATTTTCGGTGTGAATTAGAAGTGCAATGTGGAAGCGGTGGATAATTTGAATTGCCTCTGATTTCCACGGTAGAAAAGATATTCTATTTTGATAAACCTTAATAAACTCCTTTGTTCTAAGAGTTACGTCGACGTGGGATTGTTGCATATAAGAAAATGTTGCTACTGGCAAATTGGGTTAGGAGGACATGGTTGAGTTTACTTTTGATTCATGTTCATACGTATGATCACTTATTGAAAAATACATGGTTGCATATTGTCTTACATGTGATCGTTGATTCTGTTAGATGATTTTTTTTTACAATGCCATAACTGACAATTAACTAATTCTAAAGTTAGGCTGATAGAAAGAACAATTGAGTCTTATTTTGATTTATATTCATTTGTGAGATCCGTGACAGAAAAATGAATGTTTTAGCTGCTGTTAATCTATAGTGGAAATTGCTGAATGTGGGGTTGAGAAATTGGAGCTGCTGGGAATTTACCAATCATCTTGTATGCATTTATCTCTACTTAAATAATTATTTATATATTGAATGATCTTCAGCCATGAATGTATCATGCAAAATTATTTCATGAATTGATTAGGGAGTCAGTTAATAGGTCGTAATGTGCTAGGGAGCTTTGCATATCATTGAGTTATGTTATTGTTTATTTTGATGAATGTATCGTGCACAACATACTTCCCTATGGCACACATTGAGCACTCAAGAGTTAGGAGTTAAGGAGCTTTCTAGACCTTGGAGTAGATACATATATCGGTTCCAATAGGTTAGGTTGTGAGTACATGTTTAGGGAGGTGACCATATCATATGACAGAAATATAGTGTTACATAGTTCTCGTATCGAGGCATACTATTGGAAGTCGCACAGTATGATGGTCTCAAGGCAGGAATAGAGTAAAAGGACGAGACGATAGTGTAGGAGTCTCAAGAGAAGGGGAACAACTGCAAGAAGAAACGATTGAGATCTCCGATGAGCCAAACCAAGCAAAGAGATGGATCAGTCTCAACAACATCGTCAGTTGCCTCAACTATTATGATGAACCCTACCATAGAACCAGACAACTAGAGAGCGGTGTCCCATGTCATAGCAGGACACTCCCAAGTGCTGCACCTAAGTCAGCTCCAACTCCTACCTTAGCCACCTGCCATCATGTTCATATGACACATACGAACTGCCAGCAACTTCTCAGCCTTCAGTGACACAATCTAACCTAACCAGCAGAAGACAAGCATAAATACTGATCACTCCTACTGCATCTACCTTAGTTCTAGGTACAACACCGGTCTCCCAAAACTAGACAACACACCCAAAGACCACAATTATGTACAGAGATGCCAATGACTATTAATTTTAGAATTTTATTTGTAAGGATGGATCTAAATTAAGGAGTACAAGCAATGGAAGTCCTTGATTGAAAAGAGAAAATCCTTTGAGGGAAGGATTTTGTGGAGAAATGCACGTGTCGAGGAAAGGACATGGGAATAGGAAAAAAAATCAATATCCGTAATTATTTGCATAATAAAGCATTTGATTGAAATTTGAAATACTTTCTTGTTTTTTTCCTTAATAACTTATGTTAACTAGATGAATTAACATTTTATTTAAAATTCTATATTTTAGGAGGACCAAACATTTGTAAGGGGAAAACTTGTAACCCTAAATCTTCAATTAGAAAAAAAGAACGGAGATTTAAATTCTCAAGTATAGGAGGGATGAAAGTGAAAGATGTTTGTCACGTGTTGTACGCGTGATAGATTTCGCTTGTTCACGAAGAAGCCTTCCTCAATCCCCTTTATTTTTGATAGCTCCAGAGTTGGAGGCGAAGGAGCTCGAGTGGATCACGACCGAATTGGTGCTCGACGATCTAGGAGACTCGGCAATCGGTTCGACAGTAGTGCATCCTCTACTCATAGAAGGCGAAATCGAGTTCAACTTTCAGGGATTTTGAAAATTTTCCACTTCTTGCCGCTTGGGGTCCTTTTCCTCTTCATCTCATCCCCGCTGTCCATCTGTCGATTTGTCATTCATATCACCGTTTGTAGTTCATCGAATGGAGGCTTGGAAGGAGCAGACGCTGATTGGCAACCCTTCCGCAACCGTAGTAACAGCTCTGCTAACACCACTACAACTCTTCCCCGAAGCCGACATCTTGATCCGGAATCATGTAAATTCTAAGTTGAGGTCAGCTTCTAACATCCAATTTATTGCCGAAATTGCTAATGACATGAGGAAGTTAACTTGATTGAATTTGGGCAGAATGGATTTTGATTTCTATTACTAGCATGCAGAGATGAGGTGTCGACAGTTTGATGGTTGATTGAATTATGTTCGAAATTTCTTCTGATGTGATTGGTTTTTACTGCTTTCGGTTGTTAGTTTTAAAAATTTTCGCACTCGAATTTGGCTTTGGTTTCCGTTGTTGTTACGGAGATTAAGTGTTCACAGTGTCGCCTAATTGTTTCAATTCGATTTCCGTGCAAGTGAATTTAGATGCTGTAGTTAGTTGAGGTTTCCTTGATTCAAACTTCACTGATGGCAGATTGTAAACAATGACAATGGTTGAAGAATGTACGGGACGGATTGTTAAGAAATTTTGATAATGATGATGTCGTGGAGTGTTAGAAGGATTAGGACGGTGAATTATAGACATAAAATTGGTTGAGATGCCCCTACTCTCAACTGTATTGATGGCAGATTGCAAATGATTGCAAAAGGGAGAAGAGAGTACAAATTTATAAAGGCAGTTGGTACAATTAATGATTAGGGATGTGCTAGATAGAGATTGACTCGTTTGTGAAGTACCAGAGGATAAGGACGGAGTGTCACAACCGACCTAGAAACCACCGTATCAGTTAAGTATTAACTCATACAAAGCATTCAAATCAACATCAGCAATAATTTCTTTTAGAATTAATGTCTTAAACCTAAGACCACCTTCAGTAACATCAGCAACAATTGTTTCTAACAAAGTTTACTAAAATTTTTAGCTATTACAGTTTGTAACACACTAACTAAACTATTTTCTAAACACAGTTTAACTATCTAGTTCCATTACAATCTGATAGAATATTAGTAAGGATTTGATTCACGCTGTATATATAACTAACCCTTTTCCATCATATGATATTGTTATTTCTCACTCCCCTGTTCTAATTCGCTCGACAGATGTGCATGGGAAAAATATTGGGTAGAGCCTTGGCTTAGTGGCTAAGAAAAGTATTTTCTGGCAAAATCAACCACTCCCCCGGCGACGATAATAAAATTGAGGATTTAAGGAAAACTTTTTGGCTATTAGGGTTTCCAAAATCTTAAGGATTCGCACGAGGACGCACATGATACGTGCATGGGGAAGGCGAAAAGTCAATCTTGCCATTGCCCGCTTTCTCTTATTTATAAATCTAAGGAAGTAACCTTCATCATTGGAACCGTAAGTATAAAATACTAATTACATTTGTTATTACTATTTATATATATACACACACACATATTAGTTATATATATATTCTGAACATTATTATTTTTATTATTATTGTGTATATATCTCTCTCTCTCATATATGTATGTGTATATATACTAAGTTCATACCCATCCATATATATATACACCTATCTCATTTCATTTTATTATATTTTTTCATAGTTTAGACTTAGAATTATTTAGAATTGGTAAGTGAGTGCATTTGACCGTTCTACCCTCAAACCCTAACGAGATTCTATATATATAATAAAAAAAGGAGCTTTTGACCTCACTAACATAAATAATAGAGAAAAATAATTTTACCTAAACAGACCAGCCAATGTGCCAGAATAGCAAACTATTTTTTATTAATAAAAAATAAAACTCATCCCTTCTTTCACTCGGTCGGTGAACCGCCAGTCTCGACCGGTCACCCGTGTTCACCAGACGGCGGTCACCCGAAGCTTCTTCTCCCCATGGTGCTCCCCACAAAAGCCTCCATCTCCCCTCTTCTTCCCCTACCCCTCATCTCTCCTCTGCTTCTTCTTATGCCCATCATCTCCCTATCTTCTTCTCCCTTTCCCACCCACCTACACAACTGTAAACCCCAACCATCGTATAAAAAAAAAAAATATAATTACGAATAGATAAACGTACAATATGAAAATAAAAATATGATATGATAAGATTAGAATTTGGCCATAAGTGATGGGGTAAAATTAAAAATTTACCTCCCACACCTTGTCCTTTTAATGCCATCATACGTGAGGGTTGAGGCTTGATTCCTCTAGCCGCAAGACACCATCACGTTGCTGTCATTGGACGACTTTGGAGTGGAAGTGCAAGAATTCTGTCACGGTAGTCCTCTCAAAGTTCTTCATAGAAGGTAAAACAAACAACCCTTCTCTATGGTATGCTTGATGGATTATTGTACTGCAAAAATTTCTAAATTTTCTACTGTTAACATATATCCTTTTTCCGTTACCTTGTTTTCCTTTCTCCTATCCCTTGTCCTCGCTTCTGCTTACCCCTGCCAAAGTTCCAACCAAGAAGAAAGATTTCCAGCAAACAATTATTTTAGTTAGCACTAAATCCTTAATGCCGAAGCCCTTCTTTCCTCTTTAATTATGTTTTTTTCTCCTTTCTCTCTTCTTTCTCCTCATTACTGCCAAGACCTCCTTTTGTGAACTGTTTTGATTTTTTTTTCTTTTCTTTGGCTTATGCTACTGAAGCAGAAGGAGCCCTTCTTTTTTAATTAATCCTCTTTATTTTATTTCATCCTCTACCGAAGTAGAGTTCCTTTCTTCTTTATTTTTTTGTGTGTTCATCCTCTGCTGCCGAAGCAGAGGAAGTTCCTTTTCTTTCTCCTTCTTTAAGTTAATCATTTTTTCCCTCCTGCACTTAATATCTCTTTCTTTCTTATATCTTTTTTTTCTATTGTTACTTGTTGCTGCCGATAGAGAAGAAGTTTCCCTTCTTTCCTTATTTTATTTTATTTCTATTCATGCTCCGAAACAAATACAGAAAGAAGAGTTCTTTCTTTCCTCCCTTCTAATTTAATCCTCTCTCTTCTTCACCTTGTGTTCTGTTTTCTCCTTCCTTCATAGTATTTTATTTTATTTTTATGGTTAATTATGTGTTGCAGAAACATCATTCCTTTTTATAATTTATATATATATATAGTTGCTGCAGCCGAAGCATCCATCCGCCTTATATATATATATAGTTACTATTGCCGAAACAGAGGACCTCTTCCCACTCTTTTAAATTAATCACCTCTTTTCCTCCTCTTTCCTACCATAGAAAAATAGTTAATGAATTTAAAATATGGGTTAAAATTCTTTAAATGGATTATGGAGTGGCGTATGATCGGTGTATAAATTTTAACTGTAAAATAGTCTTATGCACATGTTGTAGGGCATCGTTCTAAGTTGAACGATGACGTGAGTGGCGCCAGTGAAATTTACTATTGATTAGTTTGACAGTTTGTGCTACGATCAGGTTCGTTACATTGAACCCTTTAGTAGGATGTATACGAATATTTGAAAATCCTATAGTTGTTCCATGTATGTCTTGTATTTACCTTATGAAAATTTTGCTCTATGCATGTCTTAAAGTTATTATTACGTGCGCATATGTTGCTGATGAAAATTGTTAAATTGTGCATGGTTGGAATTATGTTTGTATGTGAATTGCTAAATAATTAAATGGCAAGCATACGCTGAAGAAATGTCAACATAGAGACAGTTAATGGATTTAGTGACATATAGTCCCATATAGGACTAGGAAACATTTACACCGTAATGCCGCGCATGTAGTGAATGGTCGCTACCGCGATAGTCCGGCTTTGGGAAGATGGGAGATGTAGTCATCCCGATGCTCATGCGACTGTTGGGTGACGAATTCTCTTCATACCCGTGGACAGTGGATCTGTTGACAATGGCAACCGTCCTAGATGCTCTGCAGGCATACCGACGGTAGTCCAGATCCTAGGGTTTATTACGTGTGTAGGATTTTCGGTTAGCCGTAGCCGGATGAGTATTGTTGAAAGGTGACCCTATCCATAGGGATAGTGTGTAGTACTACACAGGAATGTGTTTAGTGTGCCTACAGGGAGGTTACACCAACGCATTAGTCTCGGTAGTGCGGGTCGGGTAAACGGCTATCGAGGCTGGAAGAGAGGGATCTGTGGTTAAACATCAGTGTGATGGGCATAGGCAGAGACCTAGACAAGCACTGATGGGCTTAAGGGTAGTCCCCGACCAGGGCTTACTCTAAGCATAGGTTGGCAGCCCATTAGGAATCAAATATAGATGATGACTTAGAGACAAAAGACAGAGAAAACATAGAGAGCAAATTTTAGTATTTCCTTTATAGATTATATTTGTGTGTTTTTATTTTATTTTACTGTTTTATTTAGCTCTTGTTAATCTGCAAAAATTTGTTGTTTTATTGTTTATTTATCAGGTGTTAATGTAGTGTCACATGTAATGTATATGGGCGGTTCGGACTTGATGGCCTATGTTCCTCAAGACCGTTCTTTGTAGCCACTGGGCCGCAAGGCGCAGCGCATTTATCTTACATGCACAGGAAACTCGAGATAGGCACGATGTTCATCGACGAGTATTAGTCAACCGGAAACATAACATCCAAGTAAATAAGGGCGTTAGCCATGAGGTTGTGTGGTATTTAGAATGTATATTATTGATTATTTGTGTTATTTCTAAATGCCTTGTATGGGTTGCAGACTCATACGGCGGTTGCCCGATAGATGGATCGGGGCATGACAACTTTAGTGGTATTAGAGCTTTGATTTTTAAGGTCATTAAACCTATTAAAACCTAGTATAAGTCCAAGAGTTAACTAAGTTAGTCCTATTAGGCATAGGAGTCAAGGGAGAGAGTAGCATGGGAATTAGGAACATATTTTCCTGAAAAACCCTTCTTTGCTTTGCTTCCTTGTTTTCCTTGTTTGCTTATTGCAGTAATATTCAAGTTTCCTTAATCGTCATGAATATGTAACTTACCTTAACTTAGGTTGAAGTATAAGGCCAACACATAAATTTTAGACAATACAGTACACACACACACACCCACACACACACACACACAAAACTTCAAGATATGGTCATAAGCAAAGCACTTCCTACTATCACGGTATTGTGGCTTTTTTTTTTTCTCTACTTCCAATAGTGATGCTGGAACTAGTAAGACCTACATTATCAAATCTGAGAATGCAACTTTCTTTATCTTGAGCTGCAACTTGGTTATTCAAAAAAAAAAAAAAAATTTCCAATAAACTTCTTGTCCGTAAGTTCGAGACCCATTTGGAAGCGGGTTAATGGCCTGGATATGCCACTCCATTTTTTTTTTACCTGCATCCTACTAGTATGTTGCAGACTTAGTATTCTTATCTATTGCTAGTAATTAAAATTTTAGTATAAAGTGGAATCACAAATTTTGATTAGATGAATTTTTGATGGCTCAAGTTGGTAGTGGGAAATATGTCACACTACTATTTTAGAACAACTGGAGAGGCTTTTAGAGCATCAAAAGCCACAGAAAAAAAAATAAATAAATAAAAGAGAGGCCTCATATAGTAAATCAAGAATATTTCTAAACCAAAATATCCTCAATGGTCCGAACAACATTTTCTTAATTGGGACAAAAGGGGCAAGTTTTTTTTCTCAGCTAGATGAATGTCAACTCCTACAATTTAGATAAGGAGAAATCCTCCAACTCTTCAACCATCTTCTATATATATTTCATGATTTCTGTCCAAAATTTAATTTATATTCTAGTCCTAATATTATCTTCTAGACTAAATAAAATGATTTCCTTAAGTTTGAAGAAAGGTAGCTAAGTTTTTGGTGATACATCGATGTCTCTATATAATGAGTACTTTTCTTTCATAGATACTTCCATCTTAAAATCCTTGTTGATGATAAAATGGATAGTTTACTACTCTGCAAAAAAAAAAAAACTACTTTTATTAGCTCCATGATCCAAATTGTCAAAATACTGAAAAAAAAACCATCGACATACTAGTTCCTTCAAGATTATATCAAACAACTTTTCCATATTCAATTTTTATCAAATTGTTCCTTCTGACAAGCATGAGCATTCAACTAGCTGCCATAAAGGCATCCATTGCAAAATCTCTATAAGTGAGAGCACTCGAAATTCCCAACATAAGCTGAAGTATGTGCTCTTTAGTCGACCAATCAAAGCCTTTGAAATCAACTCTATCATGCTATTGTCTGAATATATCTTTCTGAAACCTGATATGACTTAAATGGATCTTTGGAATCGACGGAGGCCACTTAACGATGCTTTTCTGATATAAGTTATCCTCCCTTGAACCTTTGAAAATCTCTATCACTACATCTTTGTTGAATGACATAAAAAAATAGGACTCTGTGATCTGTCCCTAGAAATTTAAATGTTGCCCAATCACTTGAATTTTACTAGACCTTTGTCTATAAATGTCACCTCCAAATCCCTAGTACCTGACTAGTCAACTCATACAATCCCTCCTATCCAGCGAATGGATATTAGTGATGTTGCATCCTAAATACCCTTTTGGAATGTTGATAAAGTGTAGAAATGATGGGTTGAATATAAAATTTCTACTCCACCTAGAAGATTGAACCTAAGTTTTTTTTTCTCAACCGTTTAAAACTACTTAAGGGTGGTAAGATCAAGTGTCCTGGTCATCATCCTTGCATCAAGGAAATTAGCTTGATGGTTCCAAAAAAAAAAAAAAAAAAATCCCTTCAACCGCATAATCAATCAATTAGATTCTCACTAAAATTTCTCCATTGTTATGCTCCTACCATGTCAGCTTACCACTCTCAGCTCGGTAGTTAGAGTGTGAATTTCTTTATTTTTAACCCACACTTGGTGCATTTCATGTTACAGGAAAACTACTTCCATCACCACAGCCATCTCACCAAAGTTATCTTGCCCTCATTTTAGAGGATCATGCAAGCACCCAATTGCCAAGTGTTGGGATAAATTGTTTGGACTGTAAATTGACATAAATAAGAGTATCCCCAATGGTTATCTCCGATGAAGTCCTTAATTCATTTATCCATCTCAGCAGTTAACTACCACTCATGCCAATTGAATACTCTCCATATATGAAAAGATTTTGTAGACTATCCTTGATCATACCCAACATCATCTCAGTAGTAGTGACCACCACTTAAGTCTTGAAAATATTGACCTTGAAGCTTCATATGATATTTAGATCACAGTATCTATACCTTTGATCTACTTTAGGATATTGGGTTGGATTAAGTACATGGGTATGGTGATTTTGCCTGCATTTAGGCTGGCTACTATTTAAACTTGATAGATTCCTTCATGTCTCTGGAGTACCTTCTTTCTGGATCAAGAAATTAAATCATGGTTAAATTTATATCAGATGATCTGGAATTTATCTGTTATCATACTCCTATCCGAATATTGTCCAGGAATCTCTTTACGATGAGTTCTATCATTTGAAATATTCTCAAAATATTCAGATTGCCTACAAGATTTTTGACTGATATCAACAGAATAAGTGGCAAGCTAAACCTTGCGAAATATTAAGGTATGTGCAATTAAGTGACTATGTTTCTATGGTACCCATGTGATTCCCTATGATTATCAATACCATTACCCTATTGGGATGGCCATTACCCTATGAGGTGTTCGAAGATGACACATGATGAGCAGAGGATTTCTAAAGGTGCACTGTTGGTAGTGAAAGTGCCCAAAAATATTAATTAGTGATGGCCACCAAGATTTGGAGAATAAGACATTTAGCCAAAATCTAGGATTTTCTTTTCTAGCAATTATTATTTCTTAGCAAATTTACTTTGGGTGAAAGGGTTGAACTATTCATGCATTAGCGACACTACTTTGAATAAGTGAATTTAAAATTTCGTTTACTAGTTTTGTTACCACTTAATAAAGCGATGAAATGTGCTTATGTGTTGCTTCGTTTTTGGAGGACCAAAAATGCTAAGTGGGGGAGAAATTGTAAACCCCGACCATCATATAAAAAAAAAAATACAATTACGAATAGATAAACGTACAACATGAAAATAAAAATATGATATGATAAAATTAAAATTTGGTCTTAAGTGATGGGGGTAAAATTGGAAATTTACCTCCCACACCTTGCCCTTTTAATGCCATCGTACGTGAGGGTTGAGGCTTGATTCCTCTAGCCGCAAGACACCATCACGTTGTTGTCATTGGACGACCTTGGAGTAGAAGCGCAAGAATTCTGTCACGGTCGTCCTCTCAAAGTTCTTCATAGAAGGTAAAACAAACAACCCTTCTCTATGGTATGCTTGATGGATTATTGTAGTGCACAAATTTCTAAATTTTCTACTGTTAACATATTTCCTTTTTCCGTTACCTTGTTTTCCTTTCTCCTATCCCTTGTCCTCGTTTCTGCTTAGCCCTGCCAAAGTTCCAGCTAAGAAGAAAGATTTCCAGCAAACAATTATTTTAGTTAGCACTAAATCCTTAATGGCGAAGCCCTTCTTTCCTCTTTAATTATGTTTTGTTCTCCTTTCTCTCTTCTTTCTCTTTAATTATGTTTTGTTCTCCTTTCTCTCTTCTTTCTCCTCATTACTGTCGAGACCTCCTTTTGTGAACTGTTTTGATTTTTTTTTTCTTTTCTTTGGCTTATGCTACTGAAGTAGAAGGAGCCCTTCTGTTTTAATTAATCCTCTTTATTTTATTTCATCCTCTACCGAAGCAGAGTTCCTTTCTTCTTTATTTTTTTGTGTGTTCATCCTCTGCTGCCGAAGCAGAGGAAGTTCCTTTTCTTTCTCCTTCTTTAAGTTAATCATTTTTTCCCTCTTGCACTTAATATCTCTTTCTTTCTTATATCTTTTTTTTCTATTGTTACTTGTTGCTGCCGATAGAGAAGAAGTTTCCCTTCTTTCCTTATTTTATTTTATTTCTATTCATGCTCCGAAACAAATACAGAAAGAAGAGTTCTTTCTTTCCTCCCTTCTAATTTAATCCTCTCTCTTCTTCACCTTGTATGTATTCTGTTTTCTCCTTCCTTCATAGTATTTTATTTTATTTTTATGGTTAATTATGTGCTGCCGAAACATCATTCCTTTTTATAATTTATATATATATATAGTTGCTGCAGCCGAAGCATTATATATATATATATAGTTACTATTGCCGAAACAGAGGACCTCTTCCCACTCTTTTAAATTAATCACCTCTTTTCCTCCTCTTTCCTACCATAGCAAAATAGTTAATGAATTTAAAATATGTGTTAAAATTCTTTAAATGGATTATGTTAGGAGTGGCGTATGATCGGTGTATAAATTTTAACAGTAAAATAGTCTTATGCACATGTTGTAGGGCATCGTTCCAAGTTGAACGGTGACGTAAGGGGCACCAGTGAAATTTGCTCTTGATTAGTTTGACAGTTTGTGCTACGATCAGGTTCGTTACATTGAACCATTGAGTAAGCATGTATACGAATATTTAAAGGTCCTATAACTGTTCCATGTATGTCTTGTATTTACCTTATGAATATTTTGCTCTATGCATGTCTTAAAGTTATTATTACGTGCGCATATGTTGCTCATGAAAATTGTTAAATTTTGCATGGTTGGAATTATGTTTGTGTGTGAATTGCTAAATAATTAAATGGCAAGCATGCGTTGAAGAAATGTCAACATAGAGACACTTAATGAATTTAGTGACATATAGTCCCATATAGGACTAGGAAACATTTACACCGTAATCCCGTGTGTGTAGTGAATGGTCGCTACCGCGATAGTCCGGCTTTGGGAAGATGGGAGATGTAGTCATTCCGGCGCTCATGCGACTGTTGGGTGACAAATTCTCTTCATACCCGTGGACAGTGGATCTGTTGACAACGACAACCGTCCTAGATGCTCTGTAGGCATACTGAGGATAGTCCAGATCGTAGGGTTTATTACGTGTGTAGGATTTCCGGTTAGCCGTAGCCGGATGAGTATTGTTGAAAGGTGACCCTGTCCATAGGGACAGTGTGTAGTACTACACAGGGATGTGTTTGGTGTGCCTACAGGGAGGTTACACCAACGCATTAGTCTTGGTAGTGCGGGTCGGGTAAAAGGTTATCGAGGTTGGAAGAGAGGAATCCGTGGTTACCTGCCCTCTCTGTCAACATCAGTGTGATGGGCAAAGGCAGAGACCTAGACAAGCACTGATGGGCTTAAGGGTAGTCCCCAGCCAGGGCTTACTCTAAGAATAGGTTGGCAGCTCGTTAGGAATCAGACATAGATGATGACTTAGAGACAAAAGACATAGAAAACATAGAGAGCAAATTTTAGTATTTCCTTTATAGATTATATTTGTGTGTTTTTATTTTATTTTACTATTTTATTTAGCTCTTGTTAATCTGCAAAAATTTGTTGTTTTAATATTTATTTATCTGGTGTTAATGTAGTGTCACATGTAATGTATATGGGCGGTTCGGACTTGATGGCCTATGTTCCTCAAGACCGTTCTTTGTAGCCACTAAGCCGCAAGGCTCAACACATTTATCTTACATGCGCAGGAAACTTGAGATAGGCACGATGTTCATCGACAAGTATTAGTCAACCGGAAACGTAACATCCAAGTACATAAGGGCGTTAGCCGTGATGTTGTGTGGTATTTAGCATGTATATTATTGATTATTTGTGTTATTTCTAAATGCCTTGTATGGGTTGCAGACTCATACGGCGGTTGTCACGTGCCGATAGGTGGATCGGGGCGTGACAACAACAACCTCAACTTTTGTTTCTTCCCACGCCCACCTTCTCCCATCACATGGAGGTAGCGATGGCCTGTATGGCCACCGTGGTAGGCAATGATTCCACCCTCTTCAGCCGATAGCTTGCCCGGCCTTCCCCCTCCACCGTCCCCGACCCTCGGTCCCTCACTAGAACTATGAGATGTTGTATCTGATTGAAGAGGATAATGCTTTCCTTTGTGCTGCCCTAGACTGCCATTGGAACAACAAGGCAAATGACTCGGGCCCCAGCACCAGTGTCTCGATGATCGCGGAGGGCTCTTGGCCGTCTCCGGAGCTCTTTCTCATGTTGTGCACTAAGTTGATGATCCCCCCCCCCCGGGTTGGCCTTGCCCTTGAGGGTGGAGATGGACTCCGAAAAGTAGCCTCGGGCGAGGGCCGCCAGATGAAGGCGCTGGCTGCCATTAGCAGCGACGTGCAGAGGGCTCAGTCATTTTGGTTTCGATCCTCAACCTTTTGGTGATTACCTCATTCAAAGACCTCACAATCAAACCCAAGCATTTCTTCTTCTTCTTGCTTTTGCTCCTTTGGAGTATAAATTTCTCTGCTTTACCAACACTGATGATGACGGTGCCGCAATCCACCGTGTCGATGAGCACTGATACCGGAATCATCGCTTGCCACGGTGGCCGTGCAGGCCATCACTACCTCCAGATGATGGGAGATGGGAGATGGTGGGCGTGGGACGAAACAAAGGTTGAGGTAGGTTGAGGTTGTTGTGTGGGTGGGTGGGAAAGGGAGAAGAAGAGATGGGAGATTATAGGTGTAGGAAGAAGTAGAGGAGAGATGAGGGGTGGGGGAGTCCATGGGTGACACTACGAGCGGGCTAGCGGTTCACTGACTGAGTGAAAGAAGGGATGAGTTTTTTATTTTTTATTAATAAAAAACAGTCAACTTGCCATGTTGGCAAGTTGATAGGTTAGTTTAGGCAAAATTATTTTTGCCCTAGTGAGGTAAAAAGTTTCAAGAAATTGCTTCGGATCAAGAAAAAGCAATTTGTTTCGGATCCTAACAAGATTGTGTTAAAAGTTCGACTAAATATGTCTAAATATTATATTATATGGTTGTAAACAACTCACTTTATCATGAAGCCATTTATCCATGTGATACTTTGCTCATATGGTGTAAACCCTCTTATAAATACTCCTATCCACTTTGTGAGACAATTGATCTAAGTGAATTGTAGCACCAAGGCTTATTTGTGAATAAAATTCCTAATTTATATATTCTACTTCAAACTTTTATATTGTCTTTGTAATTTAATTATTTCTCTAGTACTGTGATTTTTCTAATTTGTAACAAGTGGTATCAAAGCTTCTAAGTTTTTATCGCTATTTTTGTCAATGGCGATGATGAAGATTGAGGTTGAAAAACTTGATCGAAGTGTTAATTTTGTACTTTGGCAAGTCAAGATGGAATCTATTTTGAGAAGATCTTCACGAGACATTCTTAGAAGACAAATCATCAGAACCTAAAACTAAAGTAAGTGCACTTACTATCATCTACCACTATTTGTCAAATGAAGTTATTCGAGAGGTATTGCAAGAAGACACACCAGCAAAGCTTTAGAAGAGATTGGAGTGTTTGTACAAAATAAAAATGCTTACAAGTAAATTGGCTTTATAACAAATACATCAATGCTTTCCAAATAATCATCGAAGATCTGGAAATATGAGTGTGAAGATTGAAGATAAATTTAAAGCTATGTGCTTGTTATGTTCACTCTCACTTTCCTTCAAAAAATTTTAAGAGATGGTTCTATATATCATTATTTCTTTTTCAGAGTTTACAGTGAGAATTGTTTAGAATTGGGAAGTGAGTGCATTTAGTAATTAACCATAACGTGAAGTGACTAATTGTTGGTGCGGGGATTGAATCTGATACAGATAGGTTGAACCGATGGTAGGTAAAATGATATTGTTGTAATGAAGCCAAATTGGGGATGTAAATATTTGTGGTCGTACTTGTTAATTGCAATTGGTTTAAACTGCTGTTGAAATAATTGATGATAAATCTGTTCGATGAGATTCTTTATAGCTAGAGGGACTAGAGTTGAATGGAGAAATCAAATATATGATAAGGTGGAGACAAGTGTTGTTAATATAGTGATATATAATAGCATGTCCAGTTGAAACTAGAAATGGTGGACTTTGGAGGTGGAGTTAGCACGAGAATGTGTTCAGTAATTTATGCAGTAATCGGATCGATTGAAATCGATACGATATGAGTAGCTTTGAATTGTTAAAGTGAATAAAGGTGATGGTTAGAATTGTGAGAAATAATGACCAAAGGGTCTTGCGGAAAAATTAAAATATTTTATTTTGTGGTTTACATTTCTTGTTTTGTACCGACAATGTGATGGATGGTTTTTGGGAAAAAGAAAAACATCAACCATCCAACGAGAACTATGCTGAAAATGCATGTGAATCTGATCCTAAGTTAAACCTGAACGAGACAGTTGCTTAAATATTAGTTCTGAAGATTTATCCAGACCATCAGATGAGTTGAATTATATTGTTATAGCTATGCACTCGAGCTAGGCTGTTAATTGTTTTAAGTCCCAACAATCCTCCATAGATAATAGATGATGTATTATTGATAAAATATAGTTACTTGAATTATTGTATGTTTTGATATGTAATACTCTTAATTATTTAGTGTTATGCTACAACCTTAGTGAGATGCTTGGTTAGATACTACCCTTACTTTTTTCAATAGAAGGTAGATGAGACAAATAGGTAAAACATAGAAACACAACGTTTCAACTTTAAGGACGGACATTATAATTTACTACCTAGTAGAGGAACACAGAATAACAACATGATACACTAAGAAACAAGATGCAGCTATGAGTAGGGACCATTTAACCCATGTTGACACCATTGAACGAGTTTCTATAGGTCTCAGTGTATGGTGAGATACCCACACGAGCGGTTGAAAGATCCAACTGTACTATTCTGCAGATGGTGTGCTAGGATGAATTTGCAAAAATATGGTACATTCTAGTGAGACAGCTGTGGGATACTACCTCAGGCATGCATCATCGCCACTGTGTAAGGATGATGAGTCTTTTTGTAAACCTTAGACTGAGGCATATGATTGTAATTTTCTCAAGTAGTTAGACCAGGCAGAGTCCTTCAAGTGGAAAGGAGTTGAAGCTCAAGCCTTCTTGGGAAAGTGTGTGAGATTTTTTTAAAAACTTAATGAGTCTTGAACCAAAGACCTCGTAATCCTCCAGTATAGAGCTCAATTACTCTAACCAGAGGGATGTACACTTTGTGTACGAAAGTGTGTGAGATTTGTATTTTTGTATTAAGGATAAATTAGTAATATAATAATAGGAAGGACTTATTTGTAAAATTTTATGAATTTTTAATGTATGAAATTTTGATGTGAAAGTTATACCATCAGATATGATTTTTGATAAGGAATCCAACGACATAGACGGATCGTAATTTGGACATCGTTTGATTGGTCAAATCATTGAATCAAGGATTGATATAAATGGACGGTCCAAATTTGATCTAGGATTTAAGATTTAATTAATTTATTTGTAAAAATCCTCATTTTCCTCCCCCCGCATGCGAGCGCTCCTTTCTCTCTCTCTTCTCCCCTATTTCACGCAGCAGCGACGGGCAACTCATCGCCCACTTCACTAGCGATGTTTGGACCACCTTCCGATCGAATTTTTCGACGAGATTTCAGATAAAACCTCAGATGAGCTAGGAGAAAATATTAGAACCTTTAATTTCAAGTTTTGGTAGAGATTTGAGGGGGAAAAGGAGAGAGAAGCGGCGACGGCGAAAGTTCGTCGCCGGATCTTGCTCCGGCGATTACCGGCCATTCTGGCCGCGGAACTTTGCAAACTTGGTACCTATAGCTTCTCCTCAACGAGAGCTATCCATTGATACCTGGGTTGAGGGATATTGGCCGCCGGCGAGCTAAAAATCCTAAATTAGAGATTTCACCCAAATTGATATAATCGGTGAAATTGATCTCGTAGGAGCTGTAAAAATTGGGGCAAATATAATTTTTGGAATCCTCATGAAGAGAACTTTCGGTTGGTACCAATATTGGTGCTGATCGAAGAACTTCGCCGGCGAGGGTTCCGGCGAGTCTCTAGCGGGTCTCCGACGAACTTTCCGGCGAACTTGAGATAAAAAATAGGGTGAATCTCGAGATCATTTTAAGAGTTTTGGTGAAGTCGGATTTATAAAATTATTATCAGATGGAGAATTAAAATTCGTTAAAATATTCTTAGGAAATTCGATAAGCAAGCACGAGGATACTAAGGATCGCGATACGAATTGGAACGTGCTTATGATAATAGATCAGGTGAGTGTTTATTCTCCAGATAGAATAGTTGGGATAGTTCTCAATGTTTAGTCCAGGAGAACTATATTCCTTTGATTAAATATGTTTGTTATTCTTTGGACTCTCTTGCTAGTTAATATTCCTGATTACGATTATAAATGAGTTGTGAATACTCTTTGATATTCATGATAAGCTTTTCAGTGCTATTATTTCTTGACTTATTATAAGCATGATACTATGCTTTTGTTGACTCTAAATCTAGCAGATGCAACTGTTTGATTATTTGTGATACTTTCTTACTTATGAATGCATATGGCTAGTATGATCTGATACTGAATATTGCTATAAGCACTTTCACTGCAGTGATAATAGATTATGCTATTGATACCCTATGGGCTGCCTATGAAGAGGGGCGTGGGGTCATAGTGGCCGATGTCAGGATGGGAGACTGCGTTACTCCCAACTGGTTCTACACTGGACTAGCTATAGATACCAAGTAGCCAGGTCCAGTGGGCAACTCAGAGGGTAAAAGGGGGCTTTGTTTCTATATTCTTGTAACTCTACTTCGATTTGGGTACCCTACGATGCTTGATACCTTCCCCCTGAGGTGACAGTTGTTGGCCATAATTGTCTTTGATTAAGCCAGCCCCGGATATAGTCTCGTGTGACTATTGATTACTCCTTTCATTGGCTATTGTATATAAATAGCTAGATTATCTTAATCTTGAGATTGTGTTATTTTATGTTCTCAATTTTACAATATTTTCTATCCAACTCACTAGGTACAAGTGTACTCACCCGAAAGGGAAACTCATTTTTTTTTCAGAATCACAGTAGGAAAGGGACGGATAGAGATAGAGGCTGTTAGCCAGACTCCAAACTTTTGAAATGTAGGATAATTCTACTTTTATTTTGTATACAGAGAGATTCACTAGATAGGTATTTTGTGTATCATTGGGCATATGCCCTATTTTGATTATAAATCATTTGTATATATATGATTCTCTGTGTAAGAGACCTAATTTTGTAAAGTACATGGTTTTAGAGTTATATTTGATCTGTTATCCAGGTTCTCCTCTTCCATAAATAGAGGGGATATACATCAGGTAGGGGATGTACATCAGGTACGCTTAGTGAATTCTCATATAGTTTCGGAAGGTAAGCGAGGCTATTTGTGTAGTTCACTGCGGTCTGCCACGTGCCCTAGGGGAAGGTACGGGGCGTGACAAAGTGTACACAACTTCTTTGGATAACTAGTTCACCATGACTGTACAATTAGACCAGCAAGGCATGAGGTTAAAAAATTTTCACCAACAATGCTTGGAGCAATCGACAGAAGAAGAATTTTTTTTTTTTCAGGAGTTGCATGAGGTAGCAGAACTGATTCAAGGAAAGGAGCATGGATGATAAGGGGGAGGGAGAGGTCTTAATCGTACCTTGTTCGACATGGGAAATGAGGAATTGTTGTTGGCAACCGTGGAGATGTGAGCAAATTCTAGGGTCTGGGTCGATGATTGTGCAAGAAGCTCTTCAATATGGCATCAACATAACATGGAGCAGCAAAAGGAGTCGAACAACAGGTATGGCAGAAATTAGGGCACATTCTCATTAATGATGTGCTACAAACCACAAACACAGTTGTTTTTTTTCTTTTGCAGGTGAACAAAGGCTCAGCAGATTTAACTTGACATATGTAGACTTAATACCAAAGAAGAATAATAAGTAAAGGTGCACAGAGCCGGAGTACTTAGAGACCAATATTCCCTATCAATCTACTACTACATAAGCTAATATCCAATCTTTGCTCCACTGTATCAAGGAGCTGTTGCCGGGCATTGTTAGTAATTAAAAAAAATTAATTTTTTTAGAATAGTATTTATCTCTTAATTTTGTGGTCAAATATCGTTTGATTTTGTTCATGTTTGTTATTTTGATTTATTCTATATATGTCTTGTAATATATGGAATACATTCCATATTTATCTTATCATATAAGTAGTCCATGTAAGCATCAAATATTTTTATTCACTTCAATTGAATCATCAAGTAGTTCTATTGAAGAAAGTGTCTCCTTACTATTATTGGTCTTCCACGTGGTTCTAGGTTTGAATGTGTGAGAGTCCACTATATTCTAATAAAGTAGTATCAGAGCCGAAGTTCTGAGGTTGTTTGAAGATATTATCAACATTGTTCTCTCTCTCCCTTCAATATCTAAAACTTACTTCTCTTAATTATGAGATTTGGGTAATTCGGATGAAGGTGTATGGGAGATTGTAGAGAAAGGCTATAATGAGCCAAGAGATGAAGAAATACTTTTTCAAGGAGAAAGAGAAGCTTTAGAGAGAGAAAGAAAGAATGATCAATATGCTCTCACCATAATCCATTAAGGCTTGGATGATCATATGCTCCTTAAAATTACGAACGAGACTACATCGAAACAAACATAGGGGTCAAGAATGTGAAGAAAGTTCGACTTCAAACTCTAACGGCTAAGTTTGAATCTTTATCCATGAAAGAAAGTGAGTCAATTCGAGATTACTTTACAAGAGTTTCAATAATTTTGAATCAAATAAAGAGTCTTGGAGAATCAATGCTGAATGCTCATGTAGTGGAAAAAATTCTTTGCTTTCTTGATATGAGGTTCAATCACATCGTAGTGTTGATTGAAGAATCGAAGGATGTCGAGTCATGACCATTGATGAATTAAATGGGTTTTTAAGAGCCCATGAAGAATGCATGAAGTGTAAACCCTATTTTCTTTATAGAAAAAAAAAATAAAAATAATAATAATAATATTATTATTTTAATATTATATTAATAAAATAATAGATAAATAAAAAATAAATAAATAGAAATAAAAAAAGAAAATAAATAATATATATATATATATATAAAGGGTAAATAAATAATAATGATAAAGGATTAAATTTAATAATAAAGAATGGTTTTATTTAAACATGATTTTTTTTTAAAAAAAAATTTAAACCGTCGTTGCACCTGCAGCGCACGTGCAGCGAGTTAGGCGGGTCGAAAAGGCTGAGTCGGCCGAGTCGGTGGACGAGTCGGAGACTCGTCGACAGAGTATTTAAGCCCTCGAAAAATAGAGGGTTCGAGGGGACGATGTTGGCGGAGCTCCATCCTCTCCGGCAAGCTGCGTTAGTGATAGGAGAAGGTGGATGCTGGAGCTGGGCGACGATGTGGAGGCCGATGGAGCTTGGTAGCAGCTCCGGCGGACGAGGAACATGAAGGGGGCGGCGGAACAGGGGGTATCCCTGTTCCCGTCGAGTTCCCCCTCCGCAGCGAAGTAGCAAGGGAGTTGCCAGAGGTCTGCGGACGGTGAAGGAGCCGTGAGATGCACTGCAACGACTCTGGCGGGCAGCGGGAAGCGGGAAAGAGGTGAGGCAGGGGAAAGCCCTGTTCTGATCTAACTCGCCGACGACCGGCGCGGGTTCGGCTCTTTTCCGTCGTAGCATGGTGTACAAGAACAATTCGACTCGAGAGGAGTCGAATTGTGGTATGGGCAGCGACACCAGAAGCTTGGATCCGGCTGCCGGTGGAGAACGAGCAGAGCGGCAGGGGAAACCCTTGCACCGGTGCCTACAGGAGTCGGGAGGCTTGCCGGCGGCGATAGAGGGTACAAGAATTTGCGATGAGCTCGTGGTGGTGTTCCGGCGAATGTGCGGTGGCTGAAGGGGCGGTATTCGGGCAAGATCGACGGTGGCGACTGTTGCAGCACCATCGAGCAGGGGCGACGGGTGAAGAAGAAAGTCTCGGCCGGCGCGTGCGAAATGCGTGAGCCGGTTCAGTTTGAACCGATTTGATCCGGGTTAGGCCTGTTCAGGCTGATTTTTTGATAGTTTTCGTTGGTTTTCGCGGCTATACGACCGGTTCGAGTGGGTTCAACATAGCTAGGGCTTGATTGGAAAATTGATTGTTGTGCTGTTGCTTGACAAATCACGGCTAAGCTGTGATTTGTGTTGGAGTAAGAAGGAATTGTTGTGCTTGCTTGATTGCTTGCTTTTAAGAATCACAGCTAAGCTGTGAATTCTTGCTTAATATTGCTTTGAGACTCAGGTGAGAGCTTATGGTTTCAGATTTTTGGCCTACTACAGTGCTGAGTTCTAAGGGTCGTTGTTAATTATTGTACATGCTGATGAGTTATATATTTGTTTTGTTACATATTTAAATTGCACGTGATTAAATTTGATTTTGAATGTATGCCATGCCAGTATATAGATATGATTCTATCATGTATATGTTATAAATTTTATGCTCATGTTATGTTGATATTTGATATGTTCATGTGGTGCTAGAGATATAGAGACACTTAGCAAGACACAGAACATGATGACATAAGATATAACTAGAGACACTTTAGGTACATATTATGACAACACCTAGAGTGGTCTTATTTGACATTTAACTAAGAACTTTTGGACATCTTACGGTCATGATAAACTAGGAGATGACATTAAGGTTCTTAGTCTGTTATGTGCCAACATGTGGTGAGGAGCCATGTGCTAGCCAAGGTAGAAATGCACGCTCGGTTGACTTAGCCTCAGATACTTTGGTGTAGTCGGGATCTTACTTTGGTGTAGAGCTCAACTTATTTGAGTTACTCCAAGGTAGATAGGTGCTAGGAATAGTATCGTGCCATGCGCTACTCGTGCTAGGGAACTTGATAACACTAGCATGCTCAACGATGTGGGTCTCTGAGTAGTCCAGGTTCATTGATGGCATATGCAGTGGATCTCAGCTTGCCAGGCTGTAGATGGTAGTGATTTGTGATTTTGTGATTTTGTATGGTGATCCTGCCATGGGGCAGAATTACAACTTTGTATGGTATATGTGTTGCATAGAAGGGGTATCGTGGTCACCAGCTCCTTCCACCAACGTCAGTGTACATGCATCTAGGACAGAGATGTAGAGTTGACACTGATGGGATTCGGGGATGTAAACCCCTCACCCGTTGAAAAAAAAAATGAAGGAAAAAAAATAAGAAGAAAAAAATGCACACCCCATCCCTTGCGTGTGCTGCCCATGCCTTTCGCCTCCCCCTTCGTACCCATTGCTTCCGCCTTCATCGTCCCTATCCTCGCCTCGTTCGACGCCGCATGCTCACCTTCAACACCGCTCGCCAACCCACTGAAGGGAGGCTGGCGACGCTTCCTCTTCCACCTCATGAAGGTTCCGGCGCCTCCATCCTCTTCCCACGACCATGAACGCGGCCGCACCTGCAGCTCGCCCTAGCGTCCACTCCCTCCTACGATCCAATCGCCCGAGCTACAGAGGAGTTCCGAAGATCTTGCCGGTGTCTCGTCCATCATTTTCCTCTCCTTCCTATCGTCGCCTGAAGTCGCGGAAGGTAGCCGACGCCTTCACCATCACCTTCCCCTGCTCACAGACAAAATAGGGGAGGCAGCAAAGCATGCCCAAATCGGGCAGCTGCAGCCGGCGATTTCTCCATCGCCAGGTAGACCACATCATCGCCACAACCTCTTCGTGCACCTCACCGGTTTTCCCTCATCATCGACCTCTTTCCTTCGAGCTTCGCCATCCATGGAGCTCGCCAACCCCTATCGTAGAGGCTGTCCTGCCCTGTCTCCGCTGTTGTCGGCATCACCTTCTTCACGCATGAACGACCGTCGGCATTCAGCTACGCAGCCATGTCGTCGACGACGTCGCCGTCAACCTCACCTCCCTCTCTACTGCCACCGGACATCGTCGTGGTGACCTCCGGCCATGCAACGAACATGGAGGTGGGAGACGACCCGCTTTCCTCCTTCCCTCGTCCCACGGCGTCGACTCCTTGCTCCACCTCGCTGCCATCGCTCGTGCTGGGGAACCGCCGCTGCCGCCTCCGAGAACCCTGACGAACCCTCGCCGGAGTTGGGGAGAGCTCTCACTGGAGCTGAAGAAGATGACCGAATGCGAGCAGAGGTACCTCGCGCTCGCCCCCTTTCGTTTGAAGAAACTTCCTTAAGCATGATTAATGCTTAATTAATTAAGTTAAGATTAGTTTATTGAGTTAATTAAGTGAGATAATTAATGGATTAAGTAACTAGTTGAGTTGAATCAATTAATTGAATTTGAGTCGAGTTTGGGCCGGACTCAAGTTTAGGTTGAGTTTAATTGGAGTTGGACTGAACTAGTTAATTAATTTGGGTTCGAGCCAAACCAGTAAATTGGATTTGGTTCGTGCTCGAGTCTCATTAATTTGGATTAGGCTAGCTGGACCAAATCAAGTGGACCGGATCTAATTGAATTAGACCGGATCCGAGCCGAACCAAATTGAATTGATCCGAACCTGGTTCAAACCAAATTGAATTGATCCGAACCTGAGTTGAACCAATTAATTTGATTTAAGCCCGATTTGAGCCTAATCAAATTCAATCAAGCCAGATTTTGAACTAAATTAAATCAGATTGAATCCAAATTAAACCAATTTGACGGTTTGAACTCGAATTGAGTCAAATTAATTGGGATTGGGTCAAAATTGACCATTGATTAATTAAGATTAAATTTGATCAATTTTAACTTTTATTGTATGCATTGGGTTTGAACCCAAATTAAAATCAGATTTGACTAATTTTGACCAGATTAACTTGGATAATAAATGGATTTGGGCTTGAGCTTCATGAATAAACTTGGACCAAGCAGATTGTGTCAATTACATGGTTAGGTCCAAATTAAGGGGATAAATTGGATCAACATAAATTAATATATTTCTATCCAAATTAATTCTAGAAAATTTATTTAAAATTTTAAATAATTTTTCTTATGTTAGAAAAATTATTTGGACTTGATCTACCCTACTATTAATACTCTGGGGCTTTATTTGGATTGGTTCCGAAGTCCTAACATCGATATAGGTGATATGAATTATTCCAGCTGGGGAAAATCTTAATTAGATTTTGTTGGAAAATTCTCGGATGCCTGTCAATTAAATAAATACTATGCTTCTAAAACTATCAAGAAAAATGCATGCTATGTTATTACATTTTATTTAGTATGTTAATATGCTATGTATGCTTATTTTTCCTCTTTACTTAGCATGATATATTATTTTTACCGAATGCTAGTTAATTATGTTTAATGTTGAATACAAAATAATATCATGAGGAACATGATAAAAATAAGCAAACATAGAAAGTAGTATCATGATTTACACCGAACACTCTAGTATAGAGACAAAGGTGACATGATACTAGTACCACTTAAGAACATCACTAAATTCTAAATTGAGGGTGTTATTAATGCACCCTAGATGACATCGCGAACCATTAGCATTCGGTTAGTGATATTCACCCACCAGCACCTCCCGAGGCTATAAATCATAGATAGCTTAGATACTGGGAGTGAGCTGAGGGTTGGACCAGATTAACTCCTAGGTCAAGATAGACCAAAAAATGGAGTGCGTCCATACCCAGATATCGTTACCCGCACGTGTGCCGCTTAGGCGATACCGTGATAGTCTTAAAGATGGCTAGCGAGGATGAACCCTACCACGGACTTAGCCACGATGTAATCGGGATAGCCATAGCCTATTGTGTGGATGTGCATTTATTCCGGCCAACGTTGATTGCTATTATACTGGGAAGGTGATTCACTACGTGAGGCTTTGGACAGTGGATCCGTAGACCACACGACTATCATCCTTGATGTTTTGCAGATAGTCGGATGAGTAGTCCGGATCCTAGGGTTATTATTTCGGCTAGCCGTGGCCAATGAGACTGTTGTGATGGTGACCCTGTCTGCGGACAATGTGTAATACTACACAGGTGTTGTTGCTCCTACGGATCCGGGGAGGATGTACGGGCACGAAGGTTTCGCTAGGGGAGGCATGGTCAGCGACTAGCAAAACAATGGAGAGTGATTATGGGTCACCCGTCCTCTCCGCCAGCATCAGTGCAGCGGGCTTAGGTAGAGACATAGACTGTAATGGCACTAATGGACTTAGGGAAGTCCCCCGGCTAGGGCATTCCTTAAGTATAGGCTGGCAGCCCGAGTCATGAGATATAAAAATAAAGATGATATGTATGATTTATACTAGTAACACTGACATGATATATAACCTAGGTGATATTTAGAGACATATATTTACCTACAACCTAGGTTGACACGTAACATGGTTGGATATTACATGTAAAATATTAAAAAGCTTATTATGTGATAACTAATCCTACTAAGGCATCCTTGAACGATCCCCTTAGCCTTGGATTTTGTGCTGTGGTTTTGAGATATAATTTTGCACTAGGCCGCAAGGCTGAGCACACCGCGTTCAATGTATGTGCAGGTGTAGTAGTGACAGCCAAGATCGTGGATAAAGACCTTGCCATCGGAGGTTGGCAACCATCCTCGTTAGATTTTTCTTTCTTCATTACAGAGAGTAGAGTGTAGTAGACTTATATCGGGACTGTACTAGAAGATTGTATTACACCGATATTGACTTTGTGGGTTATTTATGTTGTAGAGATTAGATCCTATTATACCTTACATGGGTCTGCGGGCTTATGTGGTGGTTGCCGCATGTCCGACAGGTGGGTCGGGGCGTGACAGGGGAGATCCCTGATGAGGGATTTATCTTGAACATATAATGGCTCCCTTAGGAGTATTACTGAATAACTTATGATATATTAGCTAAGGTAATATGATTTTTTTTCAAATTTAAGTTACTGTTATGAATACAGATTTCATATCATGTTCATATGCCTTATTTTAAATGATGTGAATGCCACTTTGATATGACTTGTTATATATTGTATGATATGTTAATTTAAATGTGTTATTTGATAGATATGTTTTCTTGTTGGCTCGTACAATACCTTATGCTCATTTTTAGGGTGCTCTCTCTGTAGCCTCACTGAGTTTCGCGACTCAGATGTGCATATTTTTTCCCTATTGCATAGGTTACGGGTTGGCCATTGGTACGGGGGGCGAGGGAGAACCTAGCTATGACGAAATAGAATTTATTTTGAAAATCTAGATAGAACCTCATTTTGTAGTATTGGTATTAAATGTAATTTATATATTTCCACCGTGTTTAATAAAATTTATTGTGGTGCTTTGTGATACATTTAGTCTTGTATAAGTTGTGGTGTAGAAGTGCAGCTTATACGGCAGTTGTCACGTGCCCAAAGGTGGATTTGGAGCGTGACAATTAAGGTGATATCAGAGCAGTTAAAAAGATGAAATTAAAAGTATGGATAAGGACTTAGGCTACACCATAGAGTTAAGTGCACATGTGAGATAACTTGGATGGGGTAAAGAGAGGTTATAAGGATTTAAAATTTTGCTCTTATGCTTTCTTTACTGGTCGTGGTATATTCTTATGTTACCCTTACTTGTTGATACTTTTGGCCTTATGTTTTCCTTACTTTGTTAGGTTAAGTGTTATGATCCTTCCTTATTTGTGTGTTTTGATTATTTTGGTTGATATTAGTGAGTAAAATTGATTGTGCTTGGTGTGGTTTAATTGGGTGGATTGTGTTGATTAGTATTGTGGTTGTGATGTATTGTGATTGCTGAAAATTTGACCTAGGAACATTTAGAACCTTACACATGAGACTTTAGAGAACTTATTGTTGGAGTTCTATACTTATTTTGGTTGATATTGGTATTGGATAAGCCACTAAAATTATGTAAAATTATTTTTTTATGTTTTGTCTGATGTAGCAACTAAGTTACTTTAATGCTAGTTGATCTCACTCAGATATTGAACATATGACCCCATCTGTCCACATAATAAGGACTAATCAACTACTCTAGCTAAATTCATAAATTCCTTCTTAATTAAGTTCCTAAGTTATCATGTTAAGATTTTTGTTCAAACTAAACCTTTAATTGTTTTAGGTAGCAACAGATACATTTCCTTCTCTTCTCTATATATTCAGAACTTAGTCAAGAACATAGTTAAATTGTAAAGTTTCATTACTCAGCTTTTATTGATTTTATCATCTCTTACTCTTGAATCTTAATCAGAGATCCATACCATCTCGCATTCAACATTTTGTCCATAGGGAGTATCAAAAGCACTATCTTACCTTAATCTCAATCTTGATATCCATCTCATTCAATCTCATTCCTTTATCCCTATCTGATAGTTTTATAAGAATAATCATCAAGTACATTCATATCATTGGAGATCTATACTGTGCAATAGGATTATTCTTCCTTAAACTTGAAAAATAAAATCTCGATACCCATGAACTATATTATGAATTTTTCATGTGTGGGTAAGGAGAAAATCTATTCCCTTATTTTTATTCGCCGATATGTCTCGATCATTTTCTTTACAAACCTTTAGCAGTGGTCCTTCTTCAGATACTGACCATTTTCAAAATACTAGCAGTTTCTCTGTTGAATACTCTTGAGTGCATTTAAAAAAAAAGGTACCATCCTTGGTACTAAACGAACTCAAATTCCTACTAGTGATAGTTAACAATTCCTTTTCTTCCTTAGTATATATCTCTCCCTAATCCTTGTCATCTTTCAAAACCCTTTGTATTATACTCTCGACTCTTTCAAGAAAGGGTCCAAATACCATCTAGATCCTCAAGTTACTGAACAATCTAGTAAGAATTGCAAGTAAATTCAACGAGCTTATAATGCTGAAAGTTTAGCATTTTCAGCATGTTAAAATTGAAGCTTATCTTTTGTACATATACTTGCATATTCTCAATATTAATTTTTGAGGATCTTTCTACCAAATCCTAGACCAGCATACTTATTGTGCCAAATAAATAAATTGAAAATAAACCAACCTTGGTTTCAAATTTTAAATTTTTATAAGTGATGTTAAAGGAGAATCTAATTGGTAACCCTTATCCTTCATTGAGGACCCATACTGTATTTCTCACCTAGTAATATCGTTCCTACCTCAAAATCTCAACGACAACTCCTATACACACTAAAGAGTGAGCTAAAGCTGAACATAATGAAATATATCAATCACTATATCAAGGTATCCTAAACTTGAACAGATTCAATTTCAGATTTACTTTGTCTCAGAGATTTGATTACCCTGAGATCTCTAAGTATCAAATTCCTATGAAATTTGGTAAACACCCTTAAAATTTCAGTTTAATCTGATCTCTGTAGAGGAAGTTATGACTTTCTAAAGTTTACTGAATCCTAAAAATTTAGTGTACCGAGAAAATTTGATATTTTTGGTTGAAAAACCATTCATCTTTCCACTGGAATCTTGCTATATCTCTGCTAATAGCAGAATATATATCCATTCTTTTTCCTTACCTTTGATCTATAATTTACTAGTGGTAAATTTAAGTTTTATTTTCATCATAATAAGTACTATAGGCTTATATGAACAACAATACTGAAATTTTACCTTGCCTACTATATTCTCATCCTTGGTGTCCTTCATGGAGTTGCCATTATTGTCTCCTTCTTAGGCTCCTTTTGAACAACTACAGACTTGTCTTATGTGTTGTCAATATCTTCACAAGCACCTTGACTAATTTTGATTACAGTCAGTTGATTGTCAAACTCCTGAACTTGCATGTAAACACTTGAGTGTTCAAGGAATTTTCTCCTATATTTTATTCTCCTAAACTTTTACAGTCATGTTGGACAACTTTGCTTGCCTCTTGTTTCTTATTTTCACACTAAAGCTTTCTTTCTCTTGAAATTCTCAGTAATTATAATAATTAACTATATTTTTGAACTCTCTCTACAACATATTACTGTAAGTTCTAGCTTACACCTTTTCAGTCCTTAGTTGTACTGCAAACTGAAACAACCATTTGGGTACTAGCCCTAGTCTTAGCCTTTATTTTGATTGTGAAATTTTAGTTATCATTTTCAATTGGTACTTCTCCATTATTCCAACAGTTATTTCTACTACTCTTGCTTTTCCAAGCAGTTAGTAACTGCCCTTATATCCTTGTTACTATTCTTGCTTACTAATTCTAAGTTATATTTTCAAAATTTCTCCTCCAAGTTCCAACAATTGGGATGGCACTGTTGAATTCAAAAGAAATTGATTTTATAACTACAGTTGTTATTTTCCCTTTTCCTATCATATTTACCTTTATATTCAAATGTTTGTTCCATACCTATTCTTGAAATAAAAATTTCAGTAGAGATTAGGAGTTGTTCCTTTCCTTTATTATTCTAGTGATATTATTGTGAGAATAAAATGTAAACATTGTTATTGATCTTCAATCTCTTCCTCGATCCTTTAAGGACAATATTCAGATTATTTAATTCTAATTACCTTGGCTTATAGGTGGTGGCAAATTTTCTCCTTTCAATTTTAAAACTCTAACTTCAGTAATTTAACTATTCTCTTTATATTTGGGGTAGTTCGTTGTTACCAAGTAAATTATTCAATTCTTCAATAATTCTTCCTTTTGCTTGGCTCCGATTACCTTATCTTCCTTTGAAGAGTAAGATCTCAAATTTGGTGTCTTTGAGAATAGACCTACTCTTTTCCAAATGTTCTATCACAATTGCTAGAGAGCCAATTGCAGATTTTTCAAAATGATATACTTCAACCTTTTATGATTATCTTTTTTCTTTCTAAAGCCAGCAAATTCATTTTGTTAGGTACTTAAGTTAATTGTCACGGCTTTGAATTTCCTACTGTCTCTGTTATTCTTTTTGGTTAATTATTCCAATGCAATTGTTGGAATTATTTGAAGACCTTTGGTTGTCTAATTTGTATTCTTTATTCCACTGTGTGCTATTTTTAAGATCTATGATCTTAATTGTTCTACTTCTCGTGCTTTGATCGATATCGGGTCACAGAGGTCTTATACGAATACGACAATTCTAAGGGGGCTGATCGACCCTTAGAAATACTAGGATGAAAGACATTGATGTCATCTTGGGTATCGATTAGTTAACCGAATATCGAGCCATAGTGAATTGTCTGACAAAGACAATGACTTTTTCTTCTCTGGACCAGTCTACTCTATCATTCCTTCTAAAGTGGTTTGAATGAGACTGAAGGTCTCAAGACGGATAAAATAATTACGTAGACAATCGGCGGAGGCCATTGGAAATTGCGGTTGGAGGCATAGTATTTCTAAGGTGTATCCTGGGGAAGGACCTCTTCGGGTTCACTTGGAAGGAAAGTTGCATCTGAGGTATATTAGACCATTTGAGATTCTAGAGGGAGTTGGGTCGGTGGCTTAAAGATTACAATTTACCGATAGACTTCAACAAAATCTATAACGTGTTCCATGTATCAATGCTTAAAAGGGTATGTGCCAGACCCATCGCATGTTCTAACTGCTCCTTCGGTTGTTCTGTGAGATGATCTGCGTCCGAAACCCTTTATTGTTTGCTTGGTAGTTTACTTTGATGGTGTTTTGCTTGATGAATTGTTTGATACTGTTTGAAATTTATGTGAAATGATTGAATAAATTCTTTAAGTTCTTTTTGTGTCTTAGGAGGTACACGAAGTTTAGGAAACTTTGGAAGGGGGGTTAGGTTGTTGTTTTTTGGAGGACCAAAAATATTAAGGGGGGAGAAGTTGTAAACCATATTTTCTTTATAGGAATTTTTTTAATTTCTTTAAAAAAATAATATATTATTTTAATATTAAATTAATAAAATAATAGATAAATAAAAAATAAATAAATAGAAATAAGAATAAAAAATAAAACAAATAATATATATATATATAAAGGGTAAATAAATAATAATGATAAAGGTTTAAATTTAATAATAAAGAATTGTTTTATTTAAATATGATTTATTTTTTTAAAAAAAAATTAAACCACTACACGTGTAGTGAGTTAGGCGGGTCGAAACGGTCGAGTCGGCCGAGTCGGTCGACGAGTCGGTGACTCATCGACAGAGTATTTAAGCCCTCGAAGAACAGAGGGTTCGAGGGGACGGCATCGACGGAGCTCCATCCTCTCCGGCAAGCCGCGTTGGTGACAGGAGAAGGTGGCGGCTAGAGCTGGGCGATGATGTGGAGGCCGGCAGAGCTTGGTAGCGGCTTTGGTAGATGAGGAACGCGAAGGGGGTGGCGGAACAGGGGGTTCCCTATTCCCATCGATTTTGCTGGCAAGAGGGGTGGGGATCGAGTTCCCCCTTCGCGGCGAAATAGCAAGGGAGTTGCCAGAGTTCTGCAGACGGTGAAGAGGTCGTGAGACGCACTGTAGCGGCTCTGGTGGGCAGCCGGCAGTGGGGAAGAGCCGGAGGCAGGGGAAAGCCCTGTTCCGATCGAACTCGCCGACGACCGGCGCGGGTTCGACTCTTTTCCGCCGTAGCGTGGTGTACAAGAACAATTCGACTCGAGAGGAGTCGAATTGTGGTATAGGCAGCGACGCTAGAAGCTAGGATCCGGCTGCCGGCAGAGAACAAGCAGAGCGGCGGGGGAAACCCTTGCACCAGCCCCTGGGGTAGTCGGGAGGCTTGCCGGCGATGATAGAGGGTACAAGAAGTTGCGACAAGCTCATGCTGGTGTTCTGGCGAACGCGCTGTGGTTGAAGGGGCGATATTCGGGTGAGATCGGCGGTGGTGGCTGCTGCAGTAGCATCAAGCAAGGGCGACGGGCGAAGAAGAAAGGTCTCGGCCGGCGCGTGCGAAACTTATGAGCAGGTTCGGTTTGAACCGGTTCAATCCGGTTCAGTCCGGGTTAGGCCGGTTGAGGCCGATTTTTCAACGATTTTTGTTGGTTTTCGCGGTTATACGATCGGTTCGAGAGGGTTCAATGTGGCTAGGGCTTGATTGGAAAATTGATTGTTGTGCTATTGCTTGACAAATCACGGTCAAGTTGTGATTTGTATTGGAGTAAGAAGGAATTATTGTGCTTGCTTGATTGCTTGCTTGCTTTTAAGAATCATAGCTAAGATGTGAATTCTTGTTTAATATTACTTTGAGACTCAGGTGAGGGTTTATGGTTTCAGATTTCTGGCCTACTACAGTGTTGAGTCCAATGGGTCGTTGTTAATTATTGTATATGCTTATGAGTTATATATTTGCTTTGTTACATGTTTAAATTGCATGTGATTAAATTTGAGTTTAAATGTATGCCATGCCAGTATATAGATATGATTCTATCATGTGCATGTTATAAATGTTATGCTCATGATATGTTAATATTTGATATATTCATGTGGTACTATAGATGTAGAGACACTTAGCAAAATACAGACTATGATTACATGAGACATAACTAGAGACACTTTAAGTATATGTTATGACAACACCTAGAGTGGTCTTATTTGACATTTAACTAAGAACTTTTGGACATCTTAGGGTCATGATAACCTAGAAGATGACATTAAGGTTCTTAGTCTGCTATGTGCCAACATGTGGTGAGGAGCCATGTGCTAGCCAAGGTAGAAATGCACGCTCGGTTGACTTAGCCTCAAATACTTCAGTGTAGAGCACAACTTATTTGAGTTACTCCAAGATAGATGGGTGCTAGGAACAGTATCGTGCCATGCGCTACTAGTGCTAGGGAGCCTGATGACACTGGCATGCTCAACGATGTGGGTCCCTGAGCAGTCCAGGTTCATTGGTTGCATATGCAGTGGATCTCAGCTTGCTAGGCTGTAGATGGAGGTGATTTATTTTTTTGTGATTTTGTATGGTGATTCTCCCATGGGGCAGAATTATAGTGTTGTATGGTACTTGTATTACATAGAAGGGGTGTCGTGGTCACCAACTCCTTCCACCAACGTCAGTGTACAGGTATCTAGGACAGAGATATAGAGTTGACACTTACGGGGTTCGGGGAGATCCCTGACGAGGGATTTACCTTGATCATAAGATGGCTGCTTTAGGAGTATTACTGGATAACTTATGATATATTAGTTAAGGCAATATGATTTTTTTTCAAATTTAAGTTACTGTTATGAATACAAATTTCATATCATGTTCATATGCCTTATTTTAAATGATATGACTGCCACTTTGATATGACTTGTTATATACTGTATGATATGTTAATTTAAATGTGTGATTTGGTAGATATATTTTCTTGTTGGCTCCTACAATACCTTATGCTCATTTTTAGGGTGCTCTCTCTGTAGCCTCACTGAGTTTTGCGACTCAGATGTGCATATTTTTTCCTTGTTGCGCAGGTTACAGGTTGACCATTGGTACGGGGAGCGAGAGAGAACCTAGCTATGATGAAATAAAATTTATTTTGAAAATCTAGATAGAACCTTATTTTGTAGTATTGGTATTAAATGTAATTTGTTATATTTCCGCTGTGTTTAATAAAATTTATTGTGGTGTTTTGTGATACATTTAGCTTTGTATAAGTTTTAGTGTAGAAGTGCAACTTATACGGCAGTTGCCACGTTCCCAAATATGGATTTGGGGCGTGACATGAAATAAGGCAAGCATCAACAAAGTATTCAAGAGGACAATGAAGAGGTAATCACTTGATATACTCTAATCAAGTGGATAAATATAAAATTTAATGTTATTCTTTTTATAAGTTTGGATATTATTCTTAAGAGTGTCAAACTAATAAGATAGAAGCAAAGTTCATTGAGCATGAAGCAGAGGAAGCAGAAGAAACATAATTTTCTTTACTTCTTGCACTAAAAGATAATTGATATATCAAATATATAGTATCTTGATAATAGAGCAAGCAACCACATATTTGGCAATAGAACAAAAGTGGAAGAGTCTTATGATTTTTTTCCCATACTTTGAATATAAAAAAAACATTAAGAAGAAGTTGTTTTACCGACTTCACCATTACATTCAATGAAAAGAAGATCCCTTAAAGATATTTATAGTGAAACTCAAAGATTAGAAGATGATATAAATCTTTTTTATTTATTTACTGAGTACGAAGAAACCCAAGTAATTGAGAAGAAAGAAGCTCGAAATGATGCTTAATGAATTCAAACAATGGATGAAAAGAATGATATTTAGGAGGTAGAATCTCTATCAAGTGATCACCAACAAATTGGAGTCAAATGGGTGTGTGAGAAATTAAGAAAGGTCCTAATGAAGATGTGAAAAAATATAAGACAAAGTAAGTAGCAAAAGACAATAAGCAAAAATAAGACGTTAACTATGGAGAATATATATATTTTTTTAGGCTTCTCAAGTTTAATAGTTTTAGATCAGGCTCAAGCTCGGAGTTCAAAACAAGTCAAGTTCAAAGGATAGTGCTAGAAATTAATCTTGAATTTATATTTCTAAATCTTATATTTTATTAGAATAGTATTTATCTCTTAATTTTATAGTCTATGTTTATCGTTTGATTTGGTTCGTGTTTGTCACATGTGTATTGTAATATACGGTGTATGTTTGATATTCATCTTGTCATCTATGGTATAGCTTTTTTAATAATAGTAAACCTACAGTTTTATTTTACTATAAATAGCCAATATAAGTATCAAATATTTTTATTCAATTCAATTGAATCATAAGTAGTTCTATTATCTAAGAAAGTGTCTCCTTGGTTCTAAGTTTGTTATTTCAATAGGCATCATCAACAACAATCGAAGGCCTGGTCTCAGAGACCCCCTTCAATGGTTGTCATGTTCAGATTGATTTGGGGAAGGCTTTTGATAAGGTGGAATGGGCAGCCACATCACAAGTGATAAGATGCAATGGCTTCTCGTCATCAGATTAAAAAGACAAAGGATGCTTAATATTATTATTATAAAAAAATAGATCTACTTATAATCATTATTGTTACATGGAGGATGCACGGAAGAAGAATTGTGCAGATGATTGGGATGGGATGAAAAATTAATTTTAGGTGACGGGGTTATAATAATAGGAGATCGTGGCGCTTGGGAAACAATAAGTCTCTTTTTTTTTTACCATATTCCAAATCGTACGTACGCCTCTCCTTTCGGTGTTCACCTTAAAAAAAGAAAAGACAATCTATTGGCCTCTCTACATCGATCCTTCCCCTTCCTCGATGATTAATTAACGATTGCGTATGCATTGCTTTGCCGATTAGCCGAATGATCGATTCCCGCTGCGTCGGGCTTCTCGATTTATGGTAGGGTTTCCTGAATCCAACAGCTCTAGCTACCCAGAATTTGCAAAGTAAAAGCATCTCGGATATCGTTTTCAAAAGTAACGAACGAATTGGGGATGCGTGCAGGGGACTCCGGTGAACATCGTCGTCGGGTCTCATGTGTGGGTTGAGGATCCAGAGAACGCTTGGATCGATGGCGTCGTCAAGGCGATCAAAGGCCGAGAAGCCACCATCGCCGTCTCCGACCAGAGGACCGTAAGAAGTCTTTATATATGTTGCTTTTGGTTTATCTAATCTGGCATGTGGGGGGAAAACGGAGGATTTTAGTTAATGGATTCAGAAGAAGAAGATACCATCAGATAATGATGATTAATCAAAATATGCGTGTGCAGGTTGTGGCTAAACTTTCGCAGATACACCCCAAAGACACGGACGCTCCCCAATCTGGGGTGGATGATATGACCAGGTTATCCTACCTCCATGAGCCAGCAGTGCTGCACAATCTCGCTTCTCGCTTCGCACTGAACGAGATATACGTAATGCAGTATATATATATAAATATATATATTCAGGAAGCTTCGAACAACTTTTTCTTTATTATTATCTCTTAATCGATCCTGTTTGGTGGTGGTTCGCTCACAGACGTACACTGGGAATATATTGATCGCCGTGAACCCATTCCAGAGGCTTCCGGATTTGTACGACAAAACGATCATGGAGAAGTACAAGGGCGCTCTGCTGGGTGAGCTCAGCCCTCATCTTTTCGCAGTCGCAGATGCTTGCTACAGGTGATGATGATGATGATGAAGAAGAAGAAGAAGAAGACCAACTCAATTAGACACCGCTGCATATGCATCTAATGCGCTGAAATATATCCAACTTTCTGCTAATATGATGTTTTTTTTGATGGATGAGATCAGGGCGATCATAAACGATGATGGAAGCCAATCGATCCTGGTGAGCGGGGAGAGCGGAGCTGGGAAGACGGAGACCACAAAGATGCTCATGAGGTATCTGGCTTTCATGGGTGGCAGATCAGGCGGTGTGGAGGTTCGAACGGTGGAGCAGCAGGTCTTGGAGGTACGCACGCCCAAGCATCCAGTCCTCATATGTTTACTTGGAATCTCCTTCTTCTTCTTCTTCTTTCTTTTTGAAGTTTTTTTTTATAGACGAGATCATCTTCTTCGTCATCATCTCTAGGATCGATTTTTTTACCTGCAAATTAACCGAGGGGAAGAATTAATCGTGCGTCGTGCGCGTGTGCAGTCTAATCCGGTGCTCGAAGCATTTGGGAACGCCAAAACCGTGAAGAATAACAACTCGAGGTGATCCACACTGCATAAGATAAATAAATCCGTGATGGATGGTAGGTGGTTTTGATGCTGATGCTCTGGGTGCAGCCGATTCGGCAAGTTCGTCGAGATCCAATTCGACAAGCATGGGAAGATCTCCGGAGCTGCCATCCGGACGTACCTTCTCGAGCGCTCCCGAGTCTGTCAGGTGTCGAGCCCGGAGAGGAACTACCACTGCTTCTACATGCTCTGCGCTGCGCCGCCGGAGGTATGCGATCCATCCATTTTGATTCCTTTTTTCGTTTAACAAGGAAGAAGAAGAAGATCAATCGATCGGCTTGTTCTCTGCTCTCACCGATCAAAAAGTTTTTTTGATTCTTGGCCGGCCCAGGAAGCGAAGAAGTTCAAGGTTTCTGATCCAAAGACGTTTCACTACTTGAACCAGTCGAGCTGCTATAAGGTAGAGCATGTGGATGATGCCAAGGAGTACCTTGAGACGAGGCATGCCATGGACGTCGTCGGAATCGTTCGGGACGAGCAGGTGGGAGCGGACTGAACCCACCCATATACGTACGATCTCGATCTCTCTGTGTGTGCGTCAAAGCGAGCGTGTGTTTGTGTAGGAAGCCATCTTCCGTGTTGTGGCTGCAGTCCTTCACCTGGGGAACGTATACTTCGACAAAGCCAAGGGGAGCGACTGTGCGAGCTTGAAGGATGCGGACTCGACGCGCCACCTCAAGACAGCAGCCGAACTGCTGATGTAACGAAAGCGAGAGAAATCAATCCATCCACACAGCTACTAACTAGTAAAAGTATCTCTTATTAGCCCTGCCGTGTCTTCCTCCTCCTGACAGGTGCAACGAGAAATTACTGGAGGACTCGCTCTGCAAGCGTGTCATCGTCACCCCGGACGGCAACATCACGAAGCCCCTTGAGCCTGAAGCTGCTGCCGTGAGCCGCGATGCATTGGCCAAGACCGTTTACTCCAGGTTATTCGACTGGTACGTACTACACCGACGACGAGGCCGCACTGTCGCCCAATTCTTCTTCTTCTTCTTCTTCTTCACCCTTCCATCCATCCATCCATGGACTGACGTGGTCGTATTATGGGGCGCAGGATAGTGGACAAGATCAACAGCTCCATAGGTCAAGACCCTAGTGCGAAGAACATCATCGGAGTTCTTGATATATACGGCTTTGAGAGCTTCGTCATCAACAGCTTCGAGCAGCTATGCATCAACCTAACCAACGAGAAATTGCAGCAGCATTTCAACCAAGTACGTACGTACGTCCATTCTTCTTCTTCTTCTTCTTCTTCTTACGCGTCGTCGGAGCAGCTGCTGCTTCATGAAATCATCTGAATGGAGGAGGTCGGTGGTCATCTTAATTTAATATATATACGGAAAAAAAAATCACAGCATGTCTTCAAGATGGAGCAAGAAGAGTACACAAAGGAAGCGATCAACTGGAGCTATGTGGATTTTGTGGACAATCAAGACGTCCTGGATCTAATCGAGAAGGTATACGACTATATATATATATATATATATATATATATATATAAGATTATGGAGAAGATTGAAGAAACTGAAAACTGATTAATATCGAGTGACAAGCAAACCGATCTCATCATCCTCACGTGCCATCTGAATGAAATCATTAAATGATGCAGAAACCCGGAGGAATCATCGCACTGCTTGACGAGGCTTGGTGCGCAATCCACAATATATATCCCAATCTATTTCCTTTTTCCTTTTTCCTTGATTGCACGAATTAACTACGAACCTTGCGACGACGGCAGCATGTTTCCCAAGTCGACGCACGAGACGTTTGCGGAGAAGATGTACCAGACGTACAAGAACCACAAGAGGTTTACCAGGCCAAAGCTTGCTCGCACTACCTTCACCATCAACCATTACGCCGGAGACGTAAGGCTCTGAACGATCACCCCATCATCGAGTTCATCCATGGTAAGTGAAAAAGATCGAGATCCATCCGGTGATCGCTTTGTTAACAGGTCACCTACCAAGCCGATCAGTTCCTGGAGAAGAACAAGGACTACGTGATCGCAGAGCATCAAGCGCTGCTGAACGCATCAAAATGCCCCTTCGTGCGAAATCTCTTTCCTCCTTTGGCCGAGGAGACCTCAAAGCAGTCCAAGTTCTCCTCCATCGGCACCCGCTTCAAGGTATACATATATAACGTGAACGCATTTTTCTTCTTCAGATTTCTGAAAATTGTTTAGGTGAAATTTTCAGCAACAACTGCAATCGCTCATGGAAACGCTGAACACGACCGAGCCACATTACGTCAGATGTGTGAAACCCAACACGGTGCTGAAGCCGGGGATCTTCGAAAACTTCAACGTCCTAGGTCAACTGAGATGTGGGGTCAGTACAGAACAGACGAAAACCAACACCTCATAAAAAAAGTTAAATAATTGCCTACTGCTGGTCGTCGTCGTCGTCATCGTGCATGCATCTTAACAGTCCGTCCTATCTGCATCATCGTAGGGTGTGATAGAGGCGATAAGGATCAGCTGTGCTGGCTATCCGACGAGGAGGACGTTTAATGAGTTTCTCGCTCGTTTTGGTAGAGTTCTGGCACCGGATCTTAGCAGCGGGTACTCAATCAATACACGCCGTCTTTTATTCTTTTGTACGTATACATATATCACCCATCTACTCGATCGAATATGCAGCTCGGACGAAGCAGCGAGCGTAGCAGCAATATGCGACAGAATGGGCTTGAAAGGCTATCAGGTAGGTGAGAGCTAAATTAATCGATTCATCACTTACTTTAGGAACCAAGTATAATGATGTATGCCTTTGCGTGCTGTGCGTGCGTGCGTGTACATCAGATTGGGAAAACAAAGGTGTTCCTCAGAGCTGGTCAGATGGCCGCACTGGATGCCCGACGAATGGAGGTCGTATCGCGTGCATCTAAAGTTATCCAGAGGCGAATACGCACTCATCTTGCTCGAAGGACGTACGTCGTGCAGCGGAGAGCTTCAATCCAAATGCAGAAACTGCTGAGAGGTAGCAGCTGCTACTCACACGTACATACATTAGATATATATATATACACATTACATTAATTTGATACTGAATATGATCACATCGTGCTGCTGCTGCAGCACTCCTCGCACGAAAGCTTTATAAAAAACTGAAGAGAGAGGTGGCGTCGACCCGAATACAGAAATACACACGTTCCTTGTGTGCTAGAAAGCGTTTCAAACTCTTATTGTCGTCTGCAAAAACTATACAAGCAGGAATAAGAGCGATGGCCGCTCGCAACGAGTTGAGATACAGAATGAGCAGCAAAGCCGCTATAATAATACAGGTATGTACGTATAGACATACGTATATGTACATGACCATCATGTAGATCATGATACGTGCTGTTGCTGCTCGTGCTCCAGACTCAATGGCGTCTCCATAGAGAATGTTCTTCCTACAAGCATCAGAAGAAGGCAACCGTGGTCCTGCAGTCCCTCTGGAGAGGACGTCTAGGGAGAAAGGAACTTCGAAAATTAAGAATGGTATACTCTTCCTCTTCTTCTCCTTCTTTTTCCTTCTGCTTTCTTCATTTATATTTCCATGACTCTGAACATCGACGTGCTGACTCGACCGATCGTTTATACACGCAGGCGGCAAGAGAGACGGGAGCTCTCAAAGAGGCCAAGGATAAGCTAGAGAAGAGGGTTGAAGAACTCACCCGCAGATTAGAGGACGAGATGCGTGCCAAGGTAAAATAAATACTCATAATATCATCATCTTCTTCTTCAAAAAAAAAAATTAATGCCTGCTACTGTTATGATCATAACGATGATGATGATGATATACACTCACTTATACACGTACACCTTAGGATGACCTGGAAGAAGCCAGAGGCAAAGAGATCGCAGAGCTACATGGTAAACTACAAGACATGCAGGAAGAGCTTGAACGAGTCCAGCAGGAAGGAATTAAGGTGGAAAAAAAGGAAGAAGCTTCTGCAGTCGAAACTGTACATTCAGATATCAAAGAGGATGCCAACGTGGTGGAAGAGTTGACACGTCGCAATAAAATGCTGGAGGTAAACCTCTCTACCTACATAAACGAACGCCATGCATGCAACTGCATCCATATATGCTGGAGGTATCTACATACATAAATAGGTAGATGCATATATGATGTGCATACATGTGATTCTAATCGGTCACTTTTGATGCTTGGCATGCAGGAGGAGTTAAGTAATTTCAAGTCCAAGGCTGAAGAATTTGAGGGAAGGTATAACGAGGTTCGCGACCAGGTGGAGGAGTTACTAAAAGCCACAGAAGAATCCACCTCAAAGATCGCTCAACTTCAGGACATGGTAGAGAGGTGAGAAGATTGATTGATAGATAGAAACGAATATAAACGCATTAGAAAAAAGAAATGCATGAAGATATTTACTATTAGCTGTAGCCTTTTGTCTCTGAAATGATTTCTGTATATCGATCTCCAGCCTCAAAAGCAAGACTTCCAACCGATCCAACTCAGAAAATGAGGCACCGCATGATCAGCCAGCAAAGTCGATAGATCATCGGCCGTCTGTCTTTTCTGAACCCTCCTCAATGGAACCGCCTTCGAAAAAAGAGTTGCTCCAAGATCAGCCGACCCAGCAGTCCTTTGCTTCTATGTCGATCGAACCTCCTCCATCGGAGAATAAGTTGCTCCAAGATCAGCCGACCCAGCAATCCTTTGCTTCTAAATCAATTGAACCACGGCCGGAGAACAGGTCGCTCCATGATCAGCCAACCCAACCGGTCCGTGATCAACCAACTGAACCACCATCCGAAAATGAGTCACTCCATGATCAGCCATCAACAACTTCTGAATCGATCGAACCACCATCAAAGAATGAGTTGCTGCTCCGTAATCAACCAGCTCAGCCGTCGGCTGTTACTTGTGAATTAATTGAAACACCAGAACCCAAGGTACGATCTGCGCAGAGCAACTCTACTGATTACCAATCTAAAAGTAACCATGGGTTTAACAATCTGCACCAGAGGACAGAGAATGGACGCAGTGAAATCAGCAGCAAGATCACTGAGCATGGAGGAGAAGCCAAGATAAGAAAAAAGGTATGCTGGATTATTCTCACTGAAATAGCAGATCAGCAATATAAAGACAATACCAAAGTGAAATAGACTGCGTCCTCTTTTGATGGCTAACCAAAATTGTTAACTTGCAGGATTCATCGGTTGCACCCCTTGCACCATCTTTGAGTAAAGTCAGGTCCCAAACAAATCGACAGCAAGTACGTACTGGAAGCCTAAACTTTTGCTAATAACAAATATAAGGGCATACTCCTAGCTAGCACAAGAAGAAGAGCTTGTTGTGTTCCTGTAAATTTGAGTTGCCCCCATGAGGACGCAGACCTAATCCCCTTCAACCGTATATATCCATCCCAAAGGGAACCGCTGCACCCAGTTTTCCCATAATCCACCATTAATTTCCCTTCCAAGTTTTTGTGGGTGTATATATATACCTAGTACATCATTTTTTAACTTTTGCAGGAAAATCATGAAACACTTCTCCAGTGTCTGACGGAATGCAAAAGCTTTGACAATGATAGACCTATTGCGGCAGTGATTGTCTACAAATCATTGCTTCATTGGCACTCATTTGAAGCAGAAAGAACAAACATATTTGACCGAATCATTCAAAAAATCAAGTCATCCGTCGAGGTTGTTAGCTATTGACTTACCCAATCAACTGAATTCCCATGCAAAGGATTTTTTTATTCTTTCTTTTCCCTATAGATTAATTACTACTCCATTAATTACTTGACTAATTTTCAAGTTTTCTATGCATGCACAGGAGGATCAAGAGGATGTTGGTGAACTTGCATACTGGCTTTCAACCGCATCCACCCTTCTATTTATTTTGCAAAAAAATCTTAGACCACACAATGCGACAGGATCTTATCGCAGCCGACTTACGACGAGCACATTGTTCAGTAGAATGACAAGAGTAGGTGATTTGATACTGTTGATTAGATTTTTTTCCCCCCCAAGAACCACCACTGTATTAATCAATCTAGGCTACAACTAATGACAACTTAAGTGGTCAGTAGAATTTGCTGTCAAACAGTAGCAATAGCAGAACATAGTTGAACTTAAGTGGAACTGCATGTAATATTTTGTTCCAAATGTTATTATTTCAGAACGCCCGTTCATCTTCATCTATATTGGACGTGTCAAGTGGGTACAGTGAAATGTTAAGCAAGTCTGGAGCACAATCAAGGATAGAAGCCAAGTACCCAGCGCTACTTTTTAAGCAACAACTCACAGCTTTTGTTGAGAAGATCTATGGAATGATTCGGGACAATCTGAAGAAGGAGATCACTCCTTTCTTAACAATGTGCCTACAGGTCTGTTCAAGGAGCACCAGTACATATCTATCTAACTAATAGATGTAAGTAGAAACAAATAATCTACTACACTGAATTAATTAATTAAAAGTTGTAAAAAAATTTATCTACAGGCACCAAGCATTTCTAGAGATAGATCACCAAGGAGCATAATCACCAATATTCTGGCAAGACAAGCATCAAGCATGCACTGGAAAAGCCTTCTCAAGAGTTTGGATTCTACATTAAATGCCCTATCCGAAAACCATGTAAGCAGCTGGCCTTCATCATCTTAATTTAGCATATCATCACAAAACACACTGTATGTATATATCCATGCTAAATCTAACCTATTAGAATGTAACACGTTACAGAGCATGTTGTGAATACTATAATGTCTCGAACCTGATTGCCGCATGCAGGTGCCTTCTCTAATAATACGGACGACTTTTAGTCAAGTTTTTTCATTCATCAACGTGCACTTATTCAATAGGTATGCATTACTTATCTCTCTCTAATTCTATCGTTCCATGAGATTGCTATGCCAAGATCAGATGAATTAATTAAGAAAAGAGAAGAGAGTATCGTATCCTTCGATCATATAAACAATTAAGCTGTAATATGTTGGTCTACAGCATTATACTCCGCCGGGAATGCTGCTCATTTAGCAGCGCTGAGTTCGTCAAGACTGGCTTGCAGGAGCTGGAACGATGGTGCTCCAAAACAACGGAATCGGTATGTCAGCACCAAAAATTAAACATCACCTTTATATAGAATAGAATTGTGGTACTTATAATAATGAATGATGTGTGTGTGTGTGTTTGTGAAGTTTGCTGGGAACTCGTGGGAGCAACTCCAACCTCTAAGACAAGCAACTGGGTTTCTTGTAAGTAGCATTCCAGATCTTCACATACATATATATATATATAATTGTTCCAAAGACAGGAAGTCCAAAACATGGATATAATGTGGGCAGGTCTTGCAGCACAAGTCCGAAACCTCTTTGACTGTGATCAAAAACGAAGTTTGCCCAGTAAGTCGGCAGCTTAATTTATTCTCTAGGTCGTCAAAATATATATATTTTTCCTCAAGATCTACTGAGAGAGCAATTACGTTGGTTCCAGAACTTGAGTCTTCCTCAAATCAACAGACTTGCCACCATGTTTTGGGATGACATCGATGGCACACAGGGTTTATCTCAGGAGGTGAGTGAGTACTCATCTTACCAATTCCCTAAATTCTTTCAATGATATCTCCCAACGTCTGCTTCTCCCAGTCCAAAGGTTTTAACACCAAAATTTCACAATGTTTTAAACATCATTTTCAGGTCATCGTGGAAATGAAAGATATGATGAGCAGGGAGTCGACCAACCCTAGCGTCTTGCTGGAAGATGATCTGAGGTAAGTACAAAAGACTGGATTCATTCATGTTCAGCGGAGGATAAATGAAAACAAAGTAATCTAAATCACAACCATAAACTGGCAGCATACCGTTCGGTCTAGGCGACATATCACGATGGGGGCTCGAAATCACCGTCGACAACGTGGAGCCGCCGCCCCTCCTTCGGCAAAATCCGGAGTTCAACTTTCTATTGCCTCGACAGCGGCACCAAGACTAAGTTGCCTTTTTTAAGAAACAAAGGAATGACATGAGGCCGGTGTGCGATTCTTCTTCTGGGCTGCTGCCAAGAAATAGAGGAAGAAAAAGGAATGACATGAGGCCGGCGTGTGGTTCTTCTTCTGGGCTGCTGCAAAGAAATAAAGGAATGACATGGGGCCGGTGTGCTGCGATTTCTTAGGGTTATAATTTTTCTGTTGTTGTATGGTTTGCTGGGAGAAGTCGAAGAACTCAGTTAGGCTTTTTCTCTTTTTCTCCTTAAACTTAAATTATGATAGAAAAATCATGAGGTGCGAGGAGTTTAACTTGAGCGATCGTAGTCATCAGCTTGAGCAAACTAGGGAGTAGACGAGATTGTCGGTAGGAGAGGCCTCCCGGCTTTCCTCCCATTGTAGTTACCTTTTTCATCCTTGCATTTTCTCAAATAAGTTTAAACTCTCATCCCCTTTTATCAACCCTAAAGATGAAAATGCATTCGAGATGCATCCTGGTTTTCTCAAAAGTATAGTGCTAAGAAGGCACGGACAATAATCATGATGGCCACGCCACAAAAATGAAATAGAATCCGCCATGGATGTCACCTGAAGGGATACTTATCCAAAAGATACAACCCAAAAGGAGGAGTCTTGTCATTTTCAATTCTCATGGATCAAGTATTATATAAGGCTCCTAAGAGGGTTGTCAAAGGCACGGAGGGAATCACGAAGAGAGAGTGTCAGGTATTCAGATGGTGAACGATCGATGTTGAGGATTTTACCGATGCTTAAAATAAAAGTTACATTTCTCTAATTTACTGTTGTTCTGTATTTCTCTAGCTTTCGCACCTCAGGATGGTATTGTCGTCATCTTTTTTACCATGTGACGTTGCATGCCTCTTCACATTCATTATAGTATTAGGTATGAAAATTATTGAAGTCATGACAATTTGTATTAGAATGAGTCTTGCTTGATCCATGTGAAGCAAGACAAAGAATGACAACTCCTCTCATCGAATCCTCATTGAGAGGATTCCACTTGGAAGATCAGCATCGATAGTGACCCTGATCCTATCTGGATCTAGGCGGGATCCTTATGGTCCTTAGGAAGGCTTAAATCATATAACTTTCTTCCCTCTCCATCGGAATAGTGTCCCAATAAGTCTTCAACCAACTAGAGGAATGAGTTGGCATGTTGGAAGTGTTGGTCAAAGGCCTGTCAGTATAAGGCAAGAGCAGCTCAAACATAACCTGCAGGGATATAGAAATGTCGGATTGAGCTAGAAATGCCTCAAGGAAAGCCTTGACACTCACTAGAGATGCGGCCCATTGGGAAGGTTAGTGATTAATACTTTGTATACTAGATGGCATTGATTTGGATGTTTTGGTTGGTGAGGATTATGGTCACATCGATTCAAGTTATGATAAGTAGTTAATACTGCGCTTTCTTTTACTGTTTTGGGTAATGATTCTATGATAGTTGATTCGAATGGTTAAATTAATATGTCGAAGTGATAGTAATGTATTCAGGAAAGTGTCAATAATTTATCTTTTTGTTACGTTATTGTTATATTTTACTAATTGCATTGAAGATGACATTTCTTAGGGATTATTTAGACTTAATGCAGTAAGTTTATAATATCTGGTGTTGCTGAACAGAATCAGTGAGTGCACTCTGATGAAGGGGTTAAGATAACATGTTATTCCTGAATTGGTCAGTGAGGAGTGCTGTTTTAATGTTTGCTTGCTTTCACTGACTTCAGCGGAGAAAAGTTTAGATCTCCCCTTAACAGTGGTAACAGGTTAAAGTTAGTCAAGTAGTATTAGTTTATAAAAAACACATGATGTTAACTAGTGCAGGACACATATTGGGGAAAGAGATGTATTGGTTACCGAATGTAATAGCAATGCATTTTAATTATTTTGTTGTGATCCTTGCAACCTCCATTTAAGATGCACACTGTTCCTTGTTTTTGCAGCAACATCATCTTGAATCTGTGCAATTACTATAAATTTTTGATAATGTGGATGGTTTTCCAGCTGCTGCTACGGTAAATGAAGTAGTATTGAACTTGGAACTACAAATGATCTCACTGATCAAAAATAGGGCTGATCACAGATTGCGGTAAATGAGTTCAATAATCAAAATGTGCTTGCTGTTTAAAACATTTGGATTCTTTTAGATGCCTCATCATCCTAGTAGCAGGAAATAACACCAATAATCAATAATTTTTTAAAAAAAGTACGGAGAAGAGATTAGACTATAAATTTTATTGTTTTAAAAGTTTTTAATTTTTTTGAAATGATCTAACTTATCAACTAAAACTAAATTTGAGATACTTAGCAACTCAAAATTTTAGGTTTGGCTTTTTTTTAGAGTTTTCATAGAGAAAAATTTAGGATTCTAAAATTGGAAGCTTTCAGTTAAAAATTTATTTTTTAGAAATTGATCACAATAGATAATATAAAAAAAGTAAATTAAATTTTATTGTCAATTATAACTTCTTCTTTTTTAAATTGAAAAAAGATAAAAAGAAGAGAAAGTTAGGAGCACGTGAGCACACACACGAGATGCATACATCAACCTAGCCCGCCTGGCTTGGTATAAGGTATGCAGGGGCCATGTCTGGCTTGGCCCAACACTCCGCCTGCTTGGCTTGGTACAAGGTATGCATAGGCCATGTCGGGCTTGGCCCGACACTCTACTCGTGCGTGTCTCATTCTGACTTGGTTGGGCATAGCAGGACACATTACTATGTCAGACAATACCCCGGGATTAGCATAGGCTATGCTCGAGCCAGCCTAGGTATCACTTAGTTATACCCCTAATTAATTAAGATCGATGGCTGCAATTTAATCTAAGTAACATGGGGTCAAGCTGAGTTAAGGATTAAGTGATAAATTTGGATTAACTTGATGAATCGACCCCATCAGTATCTTCGACATCTTTTTTGCTCCAGCAGTGACACCGACAATCGACCTCTCCTTTTCTGATAATCTCAGTATCAATTGGTTCATCTTGATAAAAACCTATAAGTTAGTATGGGAATTGTGGTCAATCAGCAACGATTGATCAATGACATTTGAAATCTTAATATTGTGAGTAATTAATTGGTATCATTTATTAATAATCATCAGACATGGTAGTTCTTAATATTTAATCGAGAAGAAATAGATATTCAAAAATAAATAGTTATTATCATAAGACTCTCTAGCGGCATGAATTATACTAATTTTGTAAATAGACCTTAATTATTAATTATTTTTCAAGTAAAAATATACGATGGATATTATGTTTTTATTAAGCAAATGAGATTATAAATATAAATTTACTCCAGGAAAAATAAATCATATAGATCCACATCATTGTAAACATGCTAGGATTTTAAGTTAATTCCTTCCACTAGTAAATTCATCGGGTGCTAGAAGTAATATTACTACACCAATGTTATGATATTATTAGCACTTTCATAAGTTATGTATATAGAGATGGCATGACAATGAAATGCAAATCACTAGGATAGGTCGTCAGATAACTACTCGTCAATAGACTATATTTACTACTGAACTAACTATGGATTTATCAAGTAGTTAGGTCTAATCGGTAATTATCATGCCTCAATTCCTATCTTAAACATATGGCAACCGCCGTATATCTCCATCACTGCTCTTATCTCTAGAACAATGAAGAAATATGCCATGCTTTTTTTAAAATTTCATCCATGAATCCCCCTTATGCATGCATATATGCACGTATAAACTTTCAACTTTTAAAAGCAAGTGGAAATAAAGTAAATATAAGAAACATATGTAGAGAAAACTGATCATAATATAATATATTAAAAAAATTCTTTAATCAAAATATCTAGTGTAAGTATTAGATAATAATGGTAGTCTCTACTTACACATGCATCTGTAGCTTGTCATCTTGCACCTATCTGGCCCGTCTATGAGTTGATCTTAATTTATTCCTAACATGCAACAAATCACTTATTATCTATGAAGATTTACATGTGACAACCCCAAAGGGTGAGTAAATGTCATACCAAGTGAGGTAGATAAAGAACAATATAAGTCAAGAAACACATGATCAATTTAAATAAAATATCATCATGATTTTCATGTTGTCTAAGCATCCAATTCAAACTACTTTATGAAACATACTAATAATAAAATTGGTAACACTAATCTCTATCATGATATTAATTTATTCCAAATTAATAAACATCTTAAAAGGCAGTAGTATTCTAAGCTAAACATAAAATAATAAATTCTATTATTTTATCTTTATCTAGCTTAGTAAAAATTACTCTCTTGATATACTGAAGAAGGATTACTTCATCCCTTACTTGTTGCTTAAATAGTCTCTAGTTCCTCTCTTCACAAATGTGATACATAAGCTATCACGCCCCAAACCTACCTTTGGACATGTGGTAACTGCTGTATAAGCTGCACTTCTACACCATAACTTATATAAGGCTAAATGTATCACAAAACACCATAATAAATTTTATTAAACACAACAGAAGCATAACAGATTATATTTAATACAAATACTACAAAATGAGGTTCTATCTAGATTTTCAAAATAAATTCTATTCCATCATAGCTAGGTTCTCCCTCGCTCTCCGTACCAATGACCAACCTGTAACCTGTGCAACAAGGAAAAAATATGCACATCTGAGTTGCGAAACTCAGTGAGGCTACAGAGAGAGCACCTTAAAAATGGGCATAAGGTATTGTACAAGTCAATAAGATAACATATCCACCAAATCACATATTTAAAATAACATGTCATACAATATCTAACAAGATTTAACATATTAAAGTAACAGTCACATTATTGAAACAAGGCATGTGAACATGATATGAAACTGTTTTCATAATAATAACTTAAATTTAAAAATGTCATATTGCCTTAACTAATATATCATAAGTTATCAGGTAATACTCCTAAAGTAGCCATCTTATGCTCAAGGTAAACCCCTCGTCAGGGATCTCCCCGAACCCCGTCAGTGTCAACTCTACATCTCTATCCTAGATGTCTGTACACTGATGTTGGCAGAAGGAGCTGGTGACCACGACACTCCTTCTATGCAACATAAGTACCATACAATGTTGTAATTCTGCCCCATTGCAGGATCACCATATAAAATAACCAATCACATCCATCTCCAGCCTGGTTGTCACGCCCCAACCTGCAGGTTGGGCACGTGACAACCGTCGTATGGATCCGGAAACCCATACAATACATATGATATACATCAGAAGTCATTAAAATATAACAAAGGTCCTAATACAGTTTGCATTTACAATCCTTTAGTACAGTCTCGATATAGATCTAATACAACACTGACATTATACCCATCGTCAACGATCTCAACGATTATCCCTAAACCCGCACACACATTAAACGCGGTGTGCTCAGCCTTGCGGCCTAGTGCGAAATTATGACTCGAAATCGAAATAAGGAAATCAATATTGGGGGAAGATTCTAGGATGTCTTTGTTTTATTAATTATCACATTATAAGTTGGTAGAGTAGATGATATCATCAATAATTCATGCACAGTATGAGAGTACACCTAGTCGTATGTCTCTAATTGTTCTCTATGTTATCAAACATATTTGTATCACTAACAAATGTCATCTAGATTTTTCTTTATCTTTATATCAAATATCTCCGGCCGCCAGCCTATGCTTAGAGGAATTCCCCCGTCGAGGACTTTCCATAAGCCCATCAGTGCGGTGTCATTCTATGTCTCTATCTAGGCCTGCTGCACTGATGTTGGTGGAGAAGACGTGTGACCACTTATCTCTCTCCACTGTTTTGCTAGTCGCAACCTACACCTCGTCCCAGCGAAACATCGCGCCCCTACTTCATCCCCAGTCTCCGTAAGGGCAACGACACTCTGTGTAGTATTACACACTACCCGCAAGCAGGGTCACCTCACACTTAATATATCCTCGGTCATGACTAATCGAAATCATAATAACCCTAGGATCCAGACCACTCATCCGATCATCTGTAGAACGTCTAGGATGATAGTCGTGTGGTCTACGGATCCACTGTCCAAGGCTTAAGGGAGTCACCGTCACAACTCAAAAGCAGTCGATGTTAGCCGAGTTGACCGTCAATCCGCACAATGGGTTTGAGGTACCTTGACCACATTTTTGCTAAATCATTAGAAGGTTCATCCCCGCTAGCCATATAAGGACTATCACGGTAACGTCCAACTATCACACGTGCGGGTAATAGTATCCGGGTATAGACCCACTCCGTTTTCTGGCCTATCTTGACCCTGGAGTTAATCTGGTCCATTTTTCCAACTAGCTCCCAGTATCTAAGCTATTTGTGGCCTCGGGAGTAGTGTTGGTGAGTAGACATCACTATTCGAACATTAACAGTTCGTCATGTCATCTAGGGTGCGTTGTTGATACCCTCTGCTTGTAATTTAGTGATGTTCCTAAGAGGTGCTAATATTATGTGTTTCATATGTCTCTATACTAGAGTGTTATGAATTATTCTTTATACTACCTCTTACATAATGATTTAAGTTTTAAATCTTCAATTTCATAGTTCTCCACATGACAGTAATATAATATTCAACATGTATGAGAAAATAAATAACATGTAGGAGAACTTATAAAGCATGTCAAGTAAAGCTAAGTAGCATAGCATATGACACCTCAATCATGCTTAATAGAATATTTAATCTAGCATGTATAATGTATGGTATTTAGCAAGCATAAGTTTTAGTTATTTTCAAGACATCCAAGACTTTAGAAATAAAATCTTTCTAAGATTTTTCCTAACATGAATATAATCCTACTGTGATGAACCAACGCACCTAATTCGATAATTTGGTCTCCGAAATCAATCCAAATAGAAGTAACAACTCCAAATAATTATTCGTTCCACGTTTCAAAATGATTTCCTACATCAACAAGATTTATTTTTAAATTAATGGTAGTCGTAAATTTTACATTAGAGCTCTCTCACTAAACTTGACTAAATGCAACTAGTGAAAGGAACCCCACTCCCATTTCATTTTCATTTTCATTCATTATTATTATTATTATTATTTTTTTAAGCTGCCCAAATTTTTACCCATGAAACATGAACATACAAGTGTTGTTTAGTCCACTCTGCCTCTCTTCTTCTCTTTAATCAACTTTGACAATAACCATAAAATAAATCTAATAAAAAAATTTGAGTTCATGCAGCTTTAACCAGGAAGGAAAACCCAATAAATTCATGGATTTCCATTCGGCAGTAAGAAAGAGATAAAGACATGAAGGGAAAGAGAATAGGAAGCCTTGGCAACCCGTCTTCTTCTTTTTTTCTCCCTATATTTTTCAGATTCATAAAACAATCCAAACCAAGCAAACTCCCTTCCATCATTTGGTAGCAATATGCAAGGAAAGGAGAAAATAAATAAATAATCTCTTAAGACATTCCATTAGGAAAATTTCAAAAAGAAAAAGAAAACAATTCATTCAAATAAAAAGGAGAAATGGATGATGCTATGCTTTGGGCAGCATCAACACTTATTCCCTGATATCTCCGATCTCATTTAATTCTAATAAATCATGATAAACACAAACTTATCCCTCTCAAAATTACACTAACTCCAGAAACAACAACAAAATAAAACCAATTAAAAATACTTCTCGACAGTAGCAGGCAAAAGAAAGGAAATAAATCCATTTAATCCACAATACCCATTTCAGTTGCAGCACACAATACGAAATCGTTCACACTAAAACCACCTCTTGATTCTTTCCCTACAATCCCTAAAGCATTTATCCGTGCTAAGACAAAGCCTCCACAGACAAATCCAAATCCTATCCATTACTCCCCATTTTACAGCGGCGTCCCCTTCCAAGCGATCAAGTTCAACATTTTAACTCAATTCGAAATTTAACATTTACACATTTATCCACCACATCGTGAATAACCACAACCATGACATCTTAATCCAGGCAACCCTCCAAAATAATAGTTGAATTCCCTATTTAGCAGCATCATACAAGAAGGTAGAAATCAATTAAAACCACAAACCCTCTCCAAATTTTTGATTAACCCTTTTCTCAATCAATTGAGACCTTAACCCAATTCAATCCTGTTGTTCATGATGACCATCAAATAAAACCATTTCAGCTCTACTTGACAGCAGGGGAAACCAACTTAAGAAGAGAAAATGCAGTTTAATGGGGAGATTAATTTCTGATCCTATTTATATTGTCAATGACAACCTAACTCCTTTCTCAAGTAAGCCCATCATCAACTCCTCTTTCAATCTAGCTTGATCACTACACTCGTTATATTGGGAGCCTAGAAATTAAATGTTAAGTCCATGAAAGCAACTAAGGAATTACAGAAAACCTTTGATAAAAATCCAATTTGGCTCTCGTATCTAACTCCTTTCAATTTCTTCTAATTCTGCATTATACCTCAATCTCACACCATTCCTCCATCAACACTCATTCATGACCCTTCTTTAATAGTAAGCATGTATCAAAACCAACCAAAATTCCTCGTCCAACACCCATCATACAATTCAATCACCAAATAACAATCTCAAACAAAACAACACTGATAGCCATACAATTTATACATCAAATATTACCAAATAAAATAATAATGACCACAACATACTTCCATCATCAATTCAATATCCACAAATTCCAAATCACATCATGATCCTACCATACCCTTTCAACCAAAATAAACCACCACCCATTCAACACATTAAATTAAAGTAGGGCATGCTCAGGCAAAGTTAAATCAAGAGTGAATTCCTACTTAAAACAGAGCATGTTCAAGCATGGGCACATTGAGATTTAGGAGAAAAATTGACCTTAACGTGGTATAAACATAGGCAATCGTTGGTGGTCTCCTGCTCTCCAATCGCACGCTGGTGGTCGACGGAATGGGAAATCCATGGAGGTCAACTATATCGAGGATAGATGATCGACTAATGCAGCATTGTTGATTCCTTCCTTGAGTCATGGCGACAGCACACCTCAGAATCGGCAACAGGGAGATGAGGAGCCCATAGACGAAGTCAGAACAGAGCGCCACCACATCAGCGAAATCATGGAGGGAGGGAGATTAGTTTGTTGCCGCCCCAAATCGCCTGGCTCTCCTTCTGACCGATTTGGAGAAAATGTCGGAGGGAAACGAAAGGTCCCCAAATTGACTGATAAAGGGCGAAGAGTGGAGAAGGGGATAGATTCTATTTTTTATTGTCCAGGTAGATGTCAAACTCTAGTGTAATCTAATTCTCTACATCATACCCGTAAATGAGACACTAATGTTTTATTTTTCATGACATCATGGCTGATAATAATAAAAGGAGATAAGAGCATCCTAGCATCCTCAGATAACAGCACATGCAAGGCTATAAGTATATCACATAAGCAAAGTTAAGACTACCACATATCATGTAAGCAAGGTTCAGACTACATATAAATCACGAAAGCAAGATTATTTACTATACAAACACGCATCAAGTTAAATTTAAATATCAATTTTCTAAGTAGTAGTGTTATCATCTCCTTAAGTTTCACAACTTGAAAGTAGTCTACTGTAGTGAACCAGCGCACCTGGATGTTGTAGTTCGTCCTTCAGAACCAACCGTATAATAGCTTGCACGTCGTTAAATGTTTAGAGGTGGTCTACCTATTACAAATATCATTACCTTTAGAGATTGTTTCTAATATTAGGTATCATCTCTTTTATTTTTAATAAATTAAATTAACCACCTTTCATTATTTTCTTTAAACTCACCTCAACCCAATTTAATTAAATATCATTCAACTCAATTTAGTTTATTCAACATAATCTACCCTAACTACTTAACCACTATTACTTTACAACCTAACCACCAAAGTTCTAATTCCCTTGTGAGCTAATTAAAATTCTAAGTCATTCATAGGTTCAACTAATGACTCCCTAATTTTACTTAGTTATCATATCTAATAACTAACAAGGTGGAACATTACAAATATGTCTTAGTGTTGACCTGCGTTCGATTACCCATTACCGCACCACATGAATCAAAGGTTCAATATAGCATACTTTAACACAACATATATTCTCAAAGGTTCAATATAGCATACTTTAACACAACATGTATTCCCACCCCATAAGGGTTAATCGATAATATGTAAATTAAAGGTTAATGAACGACAGCCATCACCGGCGAGAGAAATCAGCATCGGCGGAAATCCCCAGCGGAAAGAGGAGGGGCTCGAGGTCGACGGTGGCCCTTAGCTCACCGACGGGTCCCAGTCCCTACTCTGTTGAGCTAATTACTATGCTATTTTTCATACCACCCCTTCTACTCTTGCAAAAAAATTTTGTTTAATGAAATTTGAGGTTTACAGTTACTCTATAGTAGATGGTGTTCTAGGAACAGTATCGTTCAATGCGCTACAAAACTAGAGAACTTGAGGACATTGACATGCTCAACAAATGTGGGTCCTTGAGCAGTCCAGGTTCATTGGTAGTATTATGCAGATTTTAGCCTCAGTTTGTCAGGCTGAGTGCAGATGTGATGTGTGATTTGGTATGGTGATCCTGCCATGGGGCAGAACTACAGTATTGTATGGTACATGTGTTTATGTAAGAAGGGGTGCCGTGATCACCAGCTCCTTCCGCTAACGTCAGTGTACAGGCATATAGGCCAGAGATCTAGAGTTGACACTGACGGGTTTAGGGTAATCTCTGACGAGGGACTTACCTTGAACATAGGCTGGCTACCTTAGGTGTAGTTTGGAAAAAGATTGATATGATGGTTAAAGAAATATGATATTTATGGATTTGAGTTATTGTTATAATTAAATCCTTATATTTTGTTCGTATGCCATGTCCATATCATGACTTTATTACTTTGATCTAATTGTATAATGATATACTTTGAGCATGTTGTTTGATATATGACTTAGTGGATAATTCTTCTTATTGGTTTTGTACAATACCTTATGCCCATTTTTAGGGTGCTCTCTCTGTAGCCTCACTAAGTTTCGCGATTCAGATGTGCACATTTTTCCCCTGTTGCGCATGTTACAGGTTGAACATTGATATAGGGAGCGAGAGAGAACCTAGTTACGGTGAAATGAAATTTTATTTTAGAAATCTAGATAAAGATTTTATTTATATAGTATTGCTGTAAAATGTACATTTTTCCGCCGTATTTTATAAAAAGAATTTATTGTGCTTTGTGATACATCTAGCCTTGTATAAGTTGTGGTGGAGAAGCGCAGCTTATACGGCGATTGCCACGTGCCCAACGGTGGGTTTGGGGCATAACATAACTTGTGATATGTTGGTTAATGTGATATGTTACTTTTGAATTTAAGTTACTGTTATGAATACAGTTTTGTACCATGTTCACATACCTTATTTAAATAATGTGACTGCTATATTGATATGTTAAATTTTATTTTATATTGTGCCCTGCTGATTTAAATGTATGATTTGGTAGATATATTTACTTGTTGGTTTGTACAATACCTTATGCTCATTTTTAGGGTGCTCTCTCTGTAGCCTCACTGAGTTTCGCGACTCAGATGTGCAAATTTTTTTTCCTGTTGTGCAGGTTACAGGTTGGTCATTGATGCGGGGAGCGAGGGAGAACCTAATTATGACGAAACATAATTTAATTTGAAAATCTAGATAGAGATTTCATTATTACAGTATTGATGTAAAATGTACATTATTTATGTTTCCTGTATTTAATAAAAAGAAATTATTCTGTTTTGTGATACATCTAGCCTTGTATAAGTTGTAGTGGATAAGTGCAGCTTATACGGCTGTTGCCACGTGCCCAAAGGTGGATTTGGGGTATGACATTAGACCTTGTAGGACTCCTGTCTGTTGGAATGAAGTTGGTGAAAGGAATATTACAAGTACTGAGTTAGTTGATCAGACCGTGGAGAAGGTTATAGTGATCCGGGAGAGATTGAAGGCAACTTAGGACAAACAAAAGAATTATGCAAACAATCGGTGAAGACTGTTAGAATATGCAGTAAGGGACAAGACAGGGTGTTCCTAAAGGTTTCTCCTTGGGAAGGACTTCTTCATTTTTACCTGAAAGGAAAGTTGTATCCGAGGTATATTGGATCGTTTGAGATTCTAGAGAGAGTTAGACCAGTAACTTATTAGATTACAGTTACCGATAGACTTAGACAGAATCCATAGCGTATCCCATGTAGAGGAAGAGACATGGGAGACCGAAGCCCAGATTAGAGCCCAATATCCTAAATTGTTTGCATAGTATTTTACTTTGATTATATTTTGCTTGATAAGTTGTTTGAAGATGTTTGCAATTTATTTGAATTGATTGAATGATTTTTTTATGTTCTATCTGTGTCTTAGGAGACATAGGAAGTCTAGGAAACTTAAGAGGGTTAGGTTGTTATTTTTGGAGGACTAAAAATATTAAGGGGGAGAGGAATTGTAAATCCTATTTTCTTTAAAAAATATATATTATTATAATATTAAAATAATAAAATAATAAGTAATCTAAAAATAAAATTAGGTAAAAGGAAAAAAGGAATTTTTAATTTTTTTTTTTAAAAAAGAGAAAGTTGAAAAGTTAGAGAGGAGTTTTTTTAGTCCCACATCAAGGAAGTCTTGGAAAAGAGTTGTGTCCTTTTTTATTTAAGAGATAGTGTCCTCCTTCACACCTTCAATATCTAATCTCTTCATACAATGGATTGTGAGCTGTGGTTTTGTCGTTCCTAGCACAGCTAGACAACGTGCGTCGCGTGTTTACTGGTCCGGTTCGGTCCGATGTGGTTCAGTGAACGGCCGGTTCAGCTACGGTTCGACGTGGTTTGCACCTGATTTCAGCTACGGTTCGGTTCGATCTGGTTCAATGTGGCCTAGCGTTTGTTGGTGAGTTATGGACTTTTAGAAATTTATTTAGAATTTTTATTGAATTTTAGGTACTATTTTTAAATTATTTTTAGTTGGGTTCAGAGTTTTGAGTGCATTAAATGTGTTAGAAAAATCTGTTGTGATGCTTTATTATACTTAGATATAATTTTCATAATTTAATTAGAATTTTTTCGAACTACTAAGGTGAAGTTTTGATTTAATTAAGGTGGTTCGGGTTAATTTAGGGTTTAAATGAATTTTTTGTATGTTATTTGCATGAAAAAATATTTTGGTAGATGTTATTATGTATAATTTACATTAAATAGAATTAAAATGATTTAATTTGAATTTTTATAGAATTTATAAATTTATGTTTTATAAAATTTAGTAATTAGATTATTTAGATTTTTCTATTTAGTAAAATTAGATAATTTATGATTTTACACAATTATTTGGTGTAATTGAATTTTTCACAAAATTATTAAAAAAATTAGATTCATTAAGGTGGGGTATTGTATAATTTATTTATAAAAATAGATATTAAATTTATAGTCTTATTGTATAATTTAAATGTAATATATTTTATAGATGTGTCTAGGGATGGTTTGATGTTTGATTGTGGTTGATTTGTTTATTTAAATTTGTTAATTTATTTGGTGGATTAAAAGGGGATTAAATAAAAATTGATGTGAGGTTGTGAGTAGTAAGGGTAATTAGGAAGGTTTGTTGAGCTGTGTTATTTATGTGTGTTAGTTTGGTTGTATTTATTTTATTTTAGGAGATTTATGTTGTTGTGTTATTTCTTACTAGAGATTACTTTGAGACTCAAGTGAGATTTATGTTGCTGTGTTATTTGTATTTATAAAAATAGATGTTGCTGGTTTCAAATTTATGCCCTACTACAGTGCTGAGTCCTAAGGGTCATCATTATTTATTGTTCATATTGATAAGTTATATGAGATTTGTAATTTTTTAGTAAGGTTAATTATGTAATAGATGATGATTTTAAAGGGTTTTATAAAATAAATAATATGGATGACTTATTTGTAAAATTATATGGATTTTTGAAGTATAATATTTTTATGTAAAAAAAATTATACCATTAGATAGGATTTTTGATAAGGAATCCAACGACGTAGACGGATCATATTTTGGATGTCGTTTGATTAGTCAAATTGATGAAATAAGGATTGATCTAAGATTTAATTAATTTATTTATAAAAATCGATATTTTCTTCATACTGCTGCCTGCGCTCGAGTTTTCCACTCTCCTTCCTCCTTCGCACACAGTAACGACGACGAAAATGGCTCACTTCGTCGACGACGATTGGAGGACTTTCCGCTCGAATTTTTCTATGAGATTTCAGACACAACTTCAGGTGAGCTAGGAGAACACATTTGAACCATCATTTTCATGTTTTGGTGGAGATTTGAGGGAGAAAATAAGAGAGAAGAGGGTGGCGGCGAAAGTTCATCACCAGAGCTTTCTCCGGTGATTGCCGATTATTCCGGCCATGAAACTTCGTAAGATTGGTACCTATAGCTTCTCCTCGACGATAGCTATCCATTGGTACTGGAGTTGAGAGCTATTGGCCGCCGGCGAACGGAAAACCTAAATTTAGGATTTTCGCCCAATTGAACTTCTCCAACAAAATTAGCCGCGTATGGACAATAAAAATTAGGGCAAATATAATTTATGGATTCCTGATGAAGAGAGCTTTCGATGGGTACCAATATTGGTGCCGATCGAAGAACTTCGCAAGGTTGGTACCTATAACTTCTCCTCGACGAGAGCTATCCATTGGTACTGGAGTTGAGAGCTATTGACCGCCGGCGAACGGAAAACCTAAATTTAGGGTTTTCGCCTAATTGAACTTCTCCGACAAAATTAGCCGCGTATGGACAGTAAAAATTGGGGCAAATATGATTTTTGGATTCCTGATAAAGAGAGCTTTCGATTGGTACCAATATTGGTGCTGATCAAAGAACTTCGCCGACAAGGTTTCCGGCGAACTCTCTGGCAAGATTCCAGCGAACTTGAGATAAAAATTAGGGTGATTCTAGATATCATTTTAAGAGTGTTGGTGAAAACGGATTCGTAAAATTATTACTAGATTGAGAATTAAAATTCATTGAAATATTCACAGGAAATCCGATAAACAACCACGAGGATACGAACGATCGCGATACGAATTAGAACGTGCTTGTGACGATAGGATTAGGTGAGTGTTTATTCTTCAGGTAGAATAAATGGGGTAGTTCTCAATGTTTAGTCGAGGAGAACTATATCCTTTTGATTAGAATAAATGGGATATTCGTTGACTCTCTTACTAGTTAATTATCCTGATTATGATTATATGAGTTGTAAATAACCTTTGATATCCATGCTTCTTGATATAAGCTTTTCATTGCTATTGTTCATTGATTCATTATAAGCATGATACAATGCTTTTGTTTGATCCTAAAGTTAGCATATGCACCTATTTTTCCTAAAAAGCTAGAGGTATGGTGAAAAACATACCCTAGGAGATTTATTAATCTATATATGATTCTACTTCATCTTTTGGGTGTGTATGACTAGGATGACCATACTGGTGTGCTTAGCGCACAGTCACTGCAGTAATATTAGCACATTGATAACGTACCGTAATATTGTTGATAGCTCGACAATCTATGCACATCCTCCATGATCCATCTTTCTTTGGCACAAGTAAAACAGGAACAGCACATGGACTTAAGCTTTCACGCACATATCCTTTATCTAGGAGCTCTTGCACTTAGCGCTGAATTTCCTTTGTATCCTCGAGATTGGTACGGTATGGGGGACGGTTAGGCAGAAATGCTCCTGGAATCAAATTAATTTGATGCTCAATCCCCCGCAATGGTGGCAACCCTGCAGGTATCTCATCTGGGAACACATCAGCAAACTCCTACATCAAAGAAACAATCGAAACAGGCAAAGAAGAGGGTAAAGAGTTAGTAGAAAATAGAGCGTCCTTACATACAAGTGCAAAACACTATTGGGGATTGGTTTCTAACTCTCGCATCTCACTTTTTGTGGCTAATAGAATTTGTCCCTTGATTGATATCTCTCTTTTTTTCTCACATTTTTCTTTCTTTTCTCTCATTTTGGGTTGATGACTCTCACTTTCTATTTTGGAATTGTCACTCATCTCTTTTTCTTTTCTCTCACACTCAGCCCTATCTAATTCATCTTTGAGAAGTTCTTCTGGTGTCATTGGAACCAACACGACCTTCTTATCTTTGTGCATAAAGGAATACTTGTTGGAACGCCCATAATGTGTAGCATCCTTATCATATTGCCATGGTCTTCCAAGTAGTAACGCACAAGCTTGCATTGGCACCACATCACAGTCCACAAAGTCAGAATAGGTACCAATAGAAAAATGAACACGTACCATCATTGTTACCTTCAACTTTCCATAAGAATTGAGCCATTGAATGTAGTATGGCTGCGGGTGTAATCTTGTGGTTAGACCAAGCTTTCCAACCATCTCTGAACTTGCAATATTATTGCAGCTTCCACCATCAATTATGATCTTACAAGAATGCTCCTTTATCATAAATTTGGATTGGAACAAATTGTGACGCTGTCCATTTTCTGCCTTCTCCATTTGGGAGCTAAGAACACGGCGAACAACAAGGCTTGCATGACTTGTATCAAAAGTGATCTCTTCTGGTTCTGACCCTGAAACAGGTTGAGACTCCTCATGATCAGATCCACTTTCCTCTTCTATCTCACTGGCCGAAGTGTACTCACCATCTTCTCGAATGATAAGGGTACGCTGATTTGGACAATCACGCATATAATGCCCTTTCCCCTTACGCTTGAAGCACTCAATCTCCCTTGTTCTTCCTGCAGATGCAACTGAGGATGAACTTTTTGTAGGTGCAACAGTGGTCTTTTTTGAATCAATAGGTTTGGATGTTGGTGAAGTAAAACGGCTTCCTGAATTCCGTTGGCTAATTGGTGCAGCAATCCTGCTAGAATGACCAACACTCTTCTGTTGCTGATTGGCATCCCTCCAAGGCATGGAAGAACTCAGATAGCTACGACTGACTTTGTATGGCTGCTTCCTCCTTTGAACTTGTCTTTCAGCTTTGCATGCATGCATAATGAAATAGTTGATCCAAAGAATTGTAGTTCTGGAAATCAAGTATATCTTGTATCTCTCCATTCAATCCTCCCAAGAATCTAGCCATCTTTGCATTATCATCTTCTTGAATATTAGCACGTAGCATGCCCACCTGCAACTCTTGATAGTATTCTTCCATAGACTTGTTTCCTTGATTCAATCTTTGAAATTTATTAAGTAATTCTCTTTCAAAATAGGAAGGCACGAACCTGGACCTCATCAAGCGCTTCAAATCATCCCAAGTACGAGGAGCTCCATTTCTTTGTCGAATTTGACTTCACCAGATAGAAGCATAACTAATAAATTCAGTAGTTGCCGCACGTACTCTATACTCTTCTGGGTAATGATGATAGCTGAATTTTTTTTTGCTCAACTAATAATTCCCAATCAAGATAAGCTTCTGGATTATAAACTTTCCATCAAAACTAGGAACAGTGAATTTAATTTTACCCAATGCATCATTTCTTATTTCTTCGTTACAGTGACGTGCATGACCTCCGTCAACTCCCACTCCTCGTGCGGGGCGGCACTGATACAATTCCAAGACAACTTCATCATCAGCCACATAATTATCATTTAACTCTTCATCAGCAGCTTCTTGAAATGCAGCGTTCAGATTTCCTCTTGGTTCAAATGGAGCAGCAACAGTAGCATTATTATTAGCTTCAACTCGTCCTCGAGGAACTCGAGGTGGTGGGTGTCGTCGTGGAGGAGTTTGCTCCACTTGATCAAGTCGTGCTTCAATTTCTCCAAGATGATTCTCCAACCCGTTCAAGCGTACAAGTACTTGATCAGATAGTATTTGCTCGAAGGTGTTTGTAACATGAGCCATCAAAGCTTGAGAATGTGGAGACAATGATATCATCGATAATTGGGACCCATCTTCCCCATCGTAAGGAACATCATGAGGACTTCTTGATCCTGACATTGTTAGTAAAGATAAAAGAGAAATTCCACCAACTAGTAAATTATTTATGAAAACTCACAAACCTTACCACCTAAAGCTCTTACCCTTCTCAAAAATTGTTCACGTGTTTGCTGGTTCATGATAACTTTCAACAAGAAGTGAATAAAGGATTGCAAGGTACTAGAACACGGTGATCAAGGCTAATTTATAGAGATCTAGATGGGGATATATTTGTAGCAAAGAGAAGAAAATAATAATTTAAGTTGACTCAATTAAGCAAGGTGGAAGGTGTCAAAAGGAAGAATAAATGCAAGGATAATTATAATTAAAATTCGGATTGTAAAATTAACTCAATCAAGGAAGGTATAAGGTATCAAAAGAAAGAATAAGTGCAAGACAATTAAAATTTGAATAAAATATTATTTTTTCTACTCGCCTAAAGCTTACTCCTTCCTTTCTCCACCTATTTTTTCCTTGCCGAACACTACTCCCTCTTTTTTCTCCTTTTTTCTAGCAAAACACTTCATCCTCTTTTTTCTCCTCCTTTCTCTCTCTCTCTCCTTTTTTTTTTCCAATTTTTCCTCACGGAACACTTCTTCCTCTTTCTTCTCCCATTTTCTTACAAAACACCTCCTCCTTTCTCTCTACCTCTCTTTCTTTTATTTATTTATTTATTTTTTCCTAACCGACTACTTCCTTCTCTATTTTCTCTACTCTTTTTTTTCCACCAAGAATTCGGCCGAACACTCTCTTTGGCCGAACAATACTTTTTATTTATTTATTTATTTTTATTTCAACAATCAAACGGAAATTTGGAGATAATAAAGAAAAAAAAATGATGATGGGTACGAGATAGAAATTCAAGAGAAGGATTTTTTTTTTTTTGATGTAGGGAAAATGAAAGAGAATCTAATAAAGGATAGATGAATTCCTACCGGCAACGAAGGCTCTGATACCACCTGATATGCACACGCCTCGACTTAAGATGCGTGCAAGCAAGTTGGTCCCGATCTTCCGTCGTAGGAGAAATCCTTAAAGCGGAGGGAGTTGTGACTTTGACGAAGGGGAGGCTAACCACGATCTAGGAACGCGACCAGCAACCTCGCAATCGCTAAACCGCTCCTCAGTTGGTTATCAACCATGTCAAACACGACTGACCTGTTCACGAAGAACGACACGAACAATTCAAGAGAATTGAAAGAGCAACAGCGGAAGGATCACTCAAGAAATTGGACTTCAAGTTTGTAGCAAAAGCATTACAAAAGTGGTGGCTAAAGCAATAATTAAAGTTCCCTTTCAATAGTGCACGTCCCACCCAATATATAGACAAAATATGGCACGTTTTTCCATATTTTGTTTCAATAAAATAGGAAAAATAAATATATAAATATCCTCCTCTTTTAAGCTACGAATTTTGGAAAAATAAATCCCTTTATTTGAGGAAGATTTGATTTTGAATAAATCTTCCTTGATTTGCTCTTAAATAAATATTTGATTCTTGAATAAATCTTCTTCATTGATTTGCTCTTCAATAAATATTTGATGAAGATATCATTCTTGAATAAATCTTCCTTCAATTACTCATACACTTCCATATGAGTAATTTATGCAACTTCCATATAAGTAATTCCTCCATGTGTTTCCTTGCATGTAGTGACAAGTAAACAATAATAATTAGGCAATATCATTTGTTCTGTAATTAAGTAATTAAATTACCCAAGAAAAGAATTCACCTGCCGTCCTAAGCGTCGTGCACGGGCTCGTCCTAAGCGTCGTGCACGGGCTCGTGTCATTGGGCCTTCTATTATAATTGAATCTTGCACGGGTGAACCAACGATGTCCTCATCAGTCTGCAAACCCATACAAGGCATTCAGAAACAACACCAAAAATGACAAAATGGCTAACTCTATAAATTTTAAAGTATCATACAACCTCGTAATTAATATTATTAAAGGCTTACGTTATGTTTCCAGTTGACTAACACCCATCAACAACCGTTGTGCCTATCCCAAGCTACCTGCGCATGTAAGATAAAATGTTGTGAGTCTTACGGCCCAGTGGCTATAAAGGAACGATCTTGAGGGAGATAGGCCATCAAGTCCAAACCATCCACATACATTACATGGGCTATAATATAGACATCAAATAATCCAATATCAAAACATTATATTTTGTTGAATGATAGGAAATAAATACAACAATAAAATAAAGTAAAATGATGGTACACAAATATAAATTAAAACAAAAGGAAATACTAAGATTTGCTTTGTGTTTTTTCTAAATCCATGTCTTTTGTTACTACATTGTCATCTATGTCTACTTCCTATTATGGGCTGCCAACCTATGCTTTAGAATATGCCCTGGCCGGGGACTATCCTTAAGCCTATCAGTGCTTGTCTAGGTCTCTGTCTTTGCCCATAACACTAATGTTGGCAGAGATGGTAGGTAACCGTAGATCCCTCTCCTCCAGTCTCGGTAGCCGTTTACCCCGATCCGCGCTAGCGAGACTAATGTGTTCGTGTAGCCCCCTTGTAGGTACACCGAACACACACCTGTGTAGTACTACACACTGCCCCTATCGACAGGGTCCCCTTGCAACAATACTCCTCCGGCTACGACTAACCGAAAATCTTACACACGTATTTAACCCTAGGATCTGGACTACCGTCGTTATGCCTGCAGAGCATCTAAGACGGTTGTCGTTGTCAACAGATCCACTGTCCACGGTGTATGGAGAGAATTTGTCACCCAGCACTTATACAAGTGCAGAGATAACTGTATTCCCCATTTGCCAAAATCGGACTATCGCGGTAGAGACCATTCACTACACACGCAGGAATACAGTGTAAATATCTCATAGTCTTATTTTGAGACTACGGTGTCACTAAATAAGCTAGGTGTCTCTATGTTTGACATCTCCTTAGTACGTATAAGCAATTTAACTATTTATCCTTTAATACACAAGTATATTTCAAGTGACCATCATGCACAATTTATTCAATTTCTTTAGTAAGCACATAAGCATGTACAACAATAACAATTAAGACATGTATTGTGCAGATAAATTATAAAAATAACCACAAGCAATATATAGGAGAATTATAGGACTTTTTAATATTTATCCACTTGCCTACTCAAGTATTTAATGTAACGAACCTGGATTGTGGATCAAATCTTCAGAACCAACCGAGAGACAATTATCAATGCCACTCACATCACCGTTCAACTTGGAACGATGCCCTACAATATGTGCATAACACTACTTTAAACACAATCATTAATGCTTCTCCTATCTTAACCTGATGCTTATGGCAAGACCACACTTAAATCCACCAATAAAATTTTATCGACAATAAATCTACAATTTAAAATATAAAATATTAATGATTCCTCCAACTCGACTCACGGTGAACAGTAACTGTCACATCCCAAACCACCTTTGAGCACGTGGCAACTACCGTATAAGCCGCACTTCAACGTCACAACTTATACAAGGCTAAAAAGTATCACAAAACACTACCATTTCATAAATTTACAAAGCGGAAGCAATAACATTGTACATTCAAGCCAACACTACTCATTCACATCTCTATTTAGATTACAAAAAAAATTATTGTCCACCAACTAGGTTCTCCCTCACTCCCCGCCAATGGCAAACCTGTAACCTGCGCAACAGGGGAAAAATGTACACATCTGAGTCGCGAAACTCAATGAGGCTACAGAGAGAGCACCCTAAAAATGGACATAAGGTATTGTACAAACCAACAAGAAAATATATCCACTAAAAATCACATACTTAAATCAACATGTCCATAATACAACAAGACAATAAATAAGAAACATCATGAATATGATCATAACATGGCATATAACTGCATATAAGAAATATAATCATAACAATGTCACTAAATCAAAGATATCATATCACTTCGATTAATATTCCATCATCTAACCATTCTACACCTAAGGCAGCCACTTATGTTCAAGGTGAATCCCTCGTCAGAGATTTTCCTAAACCCGTAAGTGTCAACTCTATGTCTCTGTCCTATAAGCCTGTACATTGACATTGGCGGAAGGAGCTGGTGATCACGGCACCCCTTCTTTCCAATCATAAGTACCATACAATGCTGTAATTCTGCACCATGACAGGATCACCATACAAATCACAAATCACATTCAACACCATCCTGGCAAGCTGGGATCCACCATATATGATACCAATAAACCTGGACTGCTCAGGGATCCACATCTATTGAGCATGCCAGCGTCATCAGGTTCCCTAGCCTAGGTAGCGCATTGCACGGTACTGTTCCTAGCACACCCTCTATCTTGGTGTAACACAAATAAGTTGAGTTCTGCACCGAAGTGAGATCCCGACTACACCAAAGTATTAGTGATTAAGTCAACCGAGCTTGCACCTCCACCATTGCTAGCACATGGCTCCTCACCACATGTTGGCACATACCACACTAATGAGCTCACATATTCTCCTAGGTTATAATAACCTTAAGATGTCTAGAGTTCTTAATCATATATCAATTCAGATCACTCTAGGTGTTATCATAACATCATCCTAAATTATCTCAAGTATTATCTCATGTCCACATGTTCCATGTTCTCGCTAAGTGTCTCTACATCTTTAGCAACATGAACATATCAATAATAACATAACATGAGTATAATATCAAGATCATGCACATAATAGCATTATACATATACCCTCATGGTATATCTTTCAACTCACATCAGGAGTATGCATATAGCAACATTTCACATACCAGCATGGTATAACTTTCAACTCATGTCAAGAGCAAGCATGTAAATAACATCAAACATGAACTAACATGATATCACTTTCAACCTTATATTAAGAGAATGCATATATTAACATCATATATGAACTAGCACGATATAACTTTCAATAATTCACATGCTAATTAAATATGCAATCAAGCAGATATATAACTTATCAGTATGTACAATAATTAACGACCCTTAGGACTCAGCATCTGTAGTAAGCCAAATAAATTTGAAACCATAAATCATCACCTGAGTCTTAAGCAGATCTTTAACAAGAATTACAGCTTGGCCGTGATTCTTAAAGCAAACAAGCAATCAATCCAGCAAACAATTTCTTTCTACACAAATCACAGCTTGGCCGTGATTTGTCAAGCAATAGCACAGCAACACAATCTCCTAAAATAATTTAAAGACAACCAAGCAAGCATGCATAAATAATACATCTCAAACAATCATCTTAACGACCCCTCTACTCACAACCTCACCCAATTTCCATTTAATTTCTTTTTAATCAACCAAATGGATTAATCAACTCAAATAAACGTACTACCACAATTATACATCAACTAACCCTAGCCATACTTATGTTTACATTCAAATTTTGTTATAAGACCACAAATAAATTATTTTAATAATTTAATTAATCATATTGATCAACTATACCACCCTAATTAATCTAAAACAACTTGTAATAATTATGTGAAAATTCAATTACCATCAACAATTATATTAAGTCATATTTCTCTCCATTTTATTAATTTAGAAAATCTATTTAACCTAATTATCCAATTTAATTATAACATAAATTCATAAATTCTGTAAAAATTCTAATTAAATTATTTCAATTCTATTTAACATGAATCAAACATAATAACACCTAACAAAAATATTCTTTCATGTAAATAACATACAGATAATTCATTTAAAACCTAAATAAACCCAAATCAGCTTAATTAAATCAAAAACCCTACTTAACTATTTGGAAAATTTCTAATTAAATCATGAAAATTAAATCTAAGCATAATCTAGTGTCACAAAGTATTTCAAATTTTTCTGATATTGTTAATGCACTCAAACCCTTGAACCGAATCTCAAATAATTCAAAAACCACACCCAAAACTTGATGAAAATTACAAATAAATCCCTAAAGACCCAAAACTTACCAATAAAGCCCTATAAATGTCGAACCTAATCCAACTGGTCGAAAAACTATAAAAATCGGCCAAACCCATGTTGAACCGCAGCTGAACCGACCCGAACAGGCCGGCCTGAACCGGGTTGACCCGGTTTGAACCCAGATGCCACACGTGTTCTGCACGCGCCGGCCCGCCTCCTCCTTCCCCGCTCAACCCCTCTGCTTCGACACCTACTGCAGCAGACGTCGCCGCCGCCCTTCACCGACGATCGCCGCCGCTATGCTGCCGCGATCCTCTGGAACGATGCGCCTGCTTTCTCCTCCGCCTCACCTACCCCCTATGGCCGCCGGAAAGCTCCCCGATTACCACAACAACGGTGCAGCCAGTTTCCCCGCCGCCCCGCTCGTCCTCCGCGGGCAGCCAAATCTCAGCCTCCAGAGTCACCGCTCACGGATCAATTAGACTCTTCTGCAGTTGAATTGCTACTGCACACCAAGCCGCAGCGGAATAGAGCCGACTTCGCACCGATCGACGATAAATTCGATCGGAGACAGAGCCTCCCCCTGCCTTCGCCTCTTTACCGCTGCCAGCCGCCCACCGGAGCCGCAGCAGCGCGTCTCCCGGCCTCCTTTCCGTCCGAAGACATCCAGCGACCTCCAGCTGCTTCGCCGCGAAGGTGAAACTCAACCTAGGCCCCTCACACCGGCGCAATCGACGGGAACAGGGACGCCCCCTGTTCCGCCGTTCCCTTCAAATTCCTCGCCCGCCGGCTGCTTCCTCCTGCCTTCGGCCTCCCCATCGTCGCCCGACTCTGCTGCCACCTTCTCCCGTCGCCAAGGATGCCCGCCGGAGCCGGTGGTGCTCCGCCGGCGCAACCCTCCCTCGAACAGGGGCGAGGCCCTGTCGAGGGTTTAAGCCCTCTTCACTGTTCTTTCCGCTTGCAGCATGCGCGTGCGTCGCGAGTGCTGCGATGATATATATATATATATATATATATATATATATATATATATATATATATTCTTTTTCTACATCTTTATCATTATCTTTTATTATTATTATTATTATAATTTTTCCTATTCTCATATAAACCCCTCCTCTTTCCTGAATTATTTTATTAATTAAATATTAAAATAATTTTTTTTAAAAAAAATTCCTTGAAAACAGGGTTTACTTAAAAAAAATCCAAAACAAAAATCATGAATGAAATAACAAAATAATATATATATATATATATATATATATTTTACTATTCTTCGATTTCTTTGAAATCCACACATGCATATATATTTTTCTTTCTACCTTTATTATTATTATTATATATATATTTATTTATTTATTTTCCTCTTTGCGGAGAGCTCTTTGATAAAATTTTGAGAAAATAAATAAATAAATAAATAAATAAAAGTGGAATACCTAGTTGCAGTCGTACGACTGGGAAAGAAGGAGAAATAGAAATTATAAAATAAAGTTGAAAGGGAGAAAGCTATCCTTAAACATCTTAAACATGTTTGTACATGTTTCCAATTAATTCAACACTCTCGGCAAAAAAGTAGAAAGCAAAAAGGAGAGCTTCCCCACTCTCGACAAACTCCAATTAATTTAAATATATATATATCATCAAGTCTCACCCAAAGCCAAAGCTCCATTTGAAACCATAGAGTCTTTCCCGTGGCTGGAAAACATCTCAAAATTCAAAAGAAGTAGATAAATCCCATTAAATAAAGAGAGGAAGAAGAAGGTAAGGAAAGAAAACAGGGGAAACAAGAAGAACCAAAAGAAAACAAAAGAACGAAGAAGATGAATTAATTAGCGACAACAAAATTACTTAAAGCAAAATTAATTCTTTGCAAATTTATTTTATTCATGGGATTGCTTAAAAGGAGGGGAAAGAAGAAGTATGGGTTCTCGGCAGCAGCAAAGGAGAAGGAAGAAAAATAAAGGAGGAGAAAAGAGGATTTAGATTCTTACCTTTGCTAGCAGACAACTTCTACAAGGGAACTTGAGAGGAAATAACCTCGTCGGAATCCAAGGGACCACAACTCTCAGTGCTTCAAACCCAAGAGCATCAACGATGGCAGCAGGTGTGGAGGCTTGCGGCTAGAGGAATTAAACCCTCAACCCTCATGTATCAAGGGAATAAAAAGGCCAAGATGTGGGAGGTAAATTCTAATTTTACCCCATCACTTAAAGCTAACTTCTACCTTGCCATCTCCCCTTTCATAAGTATTATCATGTTATATGTATATCTATTCGTATTTATCTATACTTTTAAACTTATATATTTTATAAATTTTTTTTTTTAACGATCAAAGTTTACACATTTGGTAGCACCTTTAGACCACCGACCTATCCATGAGCCCCATCTGTTTCAGATTCTGAATTCCATGTCAGATCCATGACTAGAAAGGCATGTGAAAATTGTGGAAGATTTCATCCCGGAGTATGTAGACAACCCTTAAGATCTTTCTATTGTCATCAGACTGGCCATCTAAAAAGGTACTATCCAGGCCTAAAGCAAAAGAGAGACAGGGAAAGCATAGAGATGCAAATACAGCGGTGAGGTGGCCGAGGATCTAGTAGTCAGATAAGACAACCATCAGAGGCAGTGAGAGGCTCGAGAGCAGAGAAAGGGGGTAGTGCAAGAGGATCTCAGAGTGATTCTAACATTCCACCTCGACAGCAAACTAGGATCTTTACTTTTTCTGATAAAGAGGCGGAGACTAACCCAAATCTGATTACAGGTACTTTACAATTATTTCAGCATCCTGCTAGAGTACTCATTGATAGTGATTCACATAGATCTTATGTTAATCCTGCGTTTGCAAAGTTTAGCAATAAATCCTTAGTTCCTTTGAAACCTGAACTTATTGTATGCACACCTTTAGGGCAACAATTACTTAGGAATACAGTTTATAAGGACTGTGAGATTATGTTGGGAGATATCACATTACTAGTAGATCTAATCCCGTTAGATATGATAGATTTGGACGTGATACTGGGATTGATTGGTTAGCCCGACATAAAGTCACAGTTAACTGTTTTACTAAAGAAGTGGTATTTTCAAGAGAAATGCATGAGTTATGTTTTACTGAGAATCGCCGAATCCTACCCACTTGTGTGATTTCGGCGCTACAAGCTTGGAAACAAATTAGAAAAGTATGTGCATGCATCATATTTAGCTCAAGTAATAGACACATCTCCAGTTGGAGCCAAGCTAGAAGAGAAAACAGTGATGTGTGAGTTTCCAGATGTATTTCCAGAGGAATTATCGACTGTACCACCAGATAGGGAAGTGGATTTCTTTATATAATTACAATCAGGCACTCACCCTATCACCATTCAACTATATACCGAATCCTACCCACTTGTGTGATTTCGGCGCTACAAGCTTGGAAACAAATTAGAAAAGGATGTGCATGCATCATTTTTAGCTCAAGTAATAGACACATCTCCAGTTGGAGCCAAGCTAGAAGAGATACCAGTGGTGTGTGAGTTTCCAGATATATTTCGAGAGGAATTACCGGGTATACCACCAGATAGGGAAGTGGATTTCTTTATAGAATTACAATCAGGCACTCACCCTATCACCATTCAACTATATAGAATGACATCCACAGAACTTAGGGAGTTAAAGGTGCAATTACAAGAATTACTCGACAAAGGATTTATTAAGCCAAGTACCTCACCATGGGGAGCACCGATATTATTTGTAAAGAAGAAAGATGATACCTTAAGATTATGCTAGGCACGGCAAGATCACAGCCCACAACCCATTGTATGGATAGATTGGATATTGAAGGTGTGAAGGAGAGCACTATCTCTTAAATAGAAAATGATGCAACTCTTTACCAAGACTCTGCTGATATGGGACTAAAAAAACCTCATCTCCAACCTTTCAACTTTTTTTCTTTTTTTCTATTTTTTTTTAAAAAATTAAAATTTTAAATCCCTTTTTCCCTTTTACCTAATTTTTATTTTTCTAATTTTATTTTATTTTTATCTTACTTATTATTTTAATATCATAATAATTTTTTTAAAAGAAAATAGGTGTTACATCTTCCTTGTTCCCCATCCTGCTGACCAGACCTGTAACATGCGTAACAGGGAAAAACATGCGCATCTGAGTCACGAGACTCAGTGAGGCTCCAAAGAGAGTAGCCTAAAAATGAGTATAAGGTATTGTACAAACTAACAAGGAGACATCTACTAAATCACAAATCAAATCAATATGTCAACAAGCATAATATAACAACTGCTGCAAATTATATCACATGCAGCATAAACTAGCATCGCTAATCAACAAAGTATAGAAAACATGATCATAATAGCAAAACTAATATCCAAGATGTCTTAGTATCCTCAAAACTACTTCATCATGTTTTCCAACACTACCCCTAGGGCAGCCAGCCTATGTTCAAAGCAAATCCCTCGTCAGGGATTTCTCTGAACTCGTTAGTGTCAACTCAACATCTTTGTCCTATATACTCGTATACTAACTTTAGTAGAATGAGCTGTAAACTTTTATACATCATAAGTACTATATGGCATTGTAATTCTTTCCTATGATAGGGTCAACACACTATATCATAAACCACACCATCTACAGCTGACCTGCTGAGATATCCTGCATATGCTACAAACATCAACCACAATAAGCATAGAAACACGACACAAACAAAGTAAGGAAAATATAAGGCTAAAAACTTAAGTCTACATATCCCTATAACCATCCAATCCTCTCTTTACTTCGTCAAGGTTGTATCACATATGTTCTTAACCTTATAGTCTACCCTATGTTTCTATCCTTACTTTTAATGATATCTTTTTAACCTAATGCTCTGATATTACCTTATCAAACCCTGATCCCCTTTGGGCACATAACAACCACTATATAAGCTGCACTTCTACATCACAACTTATACAAGACTAGAAGCATCAAAACCACACAACTACAATTTATTATTTAGAACAGCGGAACTATCAACAAATAATACTAAAATCCAATAACTACAAAATAATAATCTCTAGCTATCTAGATTTTCAAAGTAGTTCTGCTCTGCACAACTAAGTTCTTCCTAATTCCTCCATCTTGCCGATCAGACATGTAACCTACGCAACAAGAAAAAATGTGCACATCTGAGTCATGAGACTCAGTGAGGCTACAGAGATAGCAACTTAAAAATGGGTATAAGGTACTGTACAAACTAACAAGGAGACATATCCACTAAATCACATATTAAATCAACATGTCAACAAGCATAGTATAACAACTGCTACAAATCATATTAGATGCAACATATACTAACATCGCTAATCAACAATGTGAGATTTGTATTTTTATATTAAGGATAAATTTGTAATACAATAATAGAAAGGTCTTATTTGTAAAATTTTATAGATTTTTGTAGTATGGAATTTTGACATAAAAGTTATACCATCAGATAGGATTTTTGATAAGGAATCCAACGGCGCAGACGGATCGTAATTTAGACGTCGTTTGATTGGTCAAATCGTGGAATCAAGGATTAATCCAAATGAACGGTCCAGATTTGATCTAAGATTTAAGATTTTAATTAATTTATTTATAAAAATTGGATTTTTCCTCCCACCGAGCGCGCGCGTGTTTGAGCTTTTCTCTCTCTCCTCCTCTGTTTCACGCAGCGATTCCGGGCTCTTCTTGCCGACGACGCTCCAGCCACCTCCGATCGAATTTATTGACGGGATTTGAACCACGACCTCAGGAGAGTGAGGAGAACACAATAGATGTATAAATTTACAGCTTTGGTGATGGTTTGAGGAAGAAAATTTAGGTTTGGCATCGGCGGGCGAAAATTCATCGTCGGAGCTTGCTCCGACGATTGCGGGCCATTCCAGCCGCGGAACTTCGCAAACTTGGTACCTATGGCTTCTCCTCGATGAGAGTTATCCATTGGTATCGAAGTTGTGGGCTATTGGCCACCGGTTGGCCGCCGGCGAGCTAAAAACCCTAAATTAAGGATTTCGCTCAAATGGATTAAATCTGTGAAATTGATTGCGGGTGAGCTGTAAACATTGGGGCAAATATGATTTTTGGAATCCTCATAAAGAGAGCTTTCAATTGGTACCAATATTGGTGCTCATCGAAGAACTTCGCCGGTGAGGGTTCCGGCGAACTTTCCGGCGAACTTAAGATAAAAATTAGGGTGAATCTAGAGATCGTTCTAAGAATATTGGTGAAGACGAATTTGAGAAATTATTATCAGATTGAGAATTAAAATTTATTAAAATATTCACAGGAAATTCGATAACAAGCACGAGGATACGAACGTTCGCGCGTGTTTACGACGATAGGATCAAGTGAGTGTTTATTCTTTGGGCAGAATAGACAGGATAATTCTCAATGTTTAGTCCAGGAGAACTATAATCCCTTTGATTATTTATATTTGATATTCTTTGGCTCTCCTGCTAGTTAATATAATCCTGATGATGATTATAAATGAGTTGTGAATGATTCTTAATATCCTTGTTTGATGATATAAGCTATTCATTGCTCTAATTACTTGATTCATTATAAGCATGATACTATGCTTTTGTTGACTTCCAAACTAGCATATGCATCTGTTTAATTATTCGTGATACCATTTCGCTTATAAAATGCATATGGCTAGGATGACACATTACTGGATAGTGCTATTGGCACTTTCACTGCAGTGATATGTTAGTATATTCTTAGCACCCCAATGGGCCACCTATTGAGAGGGGCATGGGGAACAGTGCTCGAGGTCAGGATGGGAAACTAGGATACTCCTGATTGGTTTTTACTCTGAACTAGTTATAGATATCATGTAGCGAAGTCCAGTGAGCAACCCAAGGGGAAAGGGGGCTTTGTTTGCTTATTCTTGCATTCTTATTATGATTTGGGTACCTTATGATATTTGATTCCTCCCCCTGAGGTGACAGTTGTCTGCAGCAACTGTATCTGACTATGCCAGCCCCAGATATAGTATCATGTGATTCTTGATTACTCTTTTTGATTGGCTATTGCACACGGATAGCTAGATTATCATATTCTTGAGACTTTGCTATTTTATGTTCTTGGTTTTACATTTTATCCAACTCACTGAGTACGGCGTTACTCACCCCGTAGGGAAACTCATTTTTATTTTATTTTTCAGGATCACAGTAGGAGAGAGACTGATAGATATCGCGTCGTATAATCGGGGACTTGATTTCGAAAAGGTAGGACAGTTCTACCTTTGTTTTGTGTGTATAAGAAAGATCCACTAGTTAGGTACTTTGTATAACATCGGGATGCGCCCCTTTTGATTGTAAATTCCTTGTATATAAGTGTGTGTCACTGTAATAAAGATTTAATTTTAAGAATATATGTTCTTAGAGTTATATTGATCTGTTATCCAGGTTCTCTCCTTCCATAAATAGAGGGGATATACATCAGGTACACTTAGTGGGTTCCCATATAGTTCCGGGGGTAAACGGGGCTGTATGTTGAGTTCACCGCGGTCTGCCACGTGCCCTAGGGGAAGGACGGGGCGTGACAAACAAAGTATAGGAAACACGATCATAATATCAAAACTAATATCCAAGATTTAATAGTATTCTCGAAACTACTTGATCATATTTTCCAGCATTACCCCTAGGGCAGCCAACCTATGCTCAAAGTAAATCCATCGTCAGAGATTACCCCGAACCCATCAGTGTCAACTCTATATTTCTGTTCTATATACCCGTATGCTGACGTTGGCAGAAGGAGTTGGTGACTACGACACCCCTTCTATACATCATAAATACCATGCAATGCTATAATTCTGCCCCATGACGGGGTCACCACACTAAATCATAAATCACACTATCTACAACCTGACTTGTTGAGATCTCCTACATATACTACCAATGAACCTGGACTACTTAGGGACCCACATCTTGAGCACGTCAATGTCCTCAGGTTCCCTAGCCTTATAGTGGATTGAACGGTATTGTTCCTAGCACACCATCTACCTTAGAGTAACACAAATAAGTAGAGGTCTACACCGAAATGAGATCCCGGTTACACCAACGCATATGTGGCTAAGTCAACCGAACTTGCACCTCTATCTTAGCTAGCACATGGCTCCTCACCACATGTTGGGACATAGTAGTATAAGAACCTAATGTCATCTTCTAGGTTATTATAACCCTAAGATGTCCAAAGTCCTTAGTCATACGCCACTTAAGACCACTCTAGGTATTAACATAACATGAACCTAAAGTGTCTCTAGATCAAATCCCATGTCATCATGTTCTATGTTCTTGCTAAGTGTCTCTACATCTCTAGCATAACATGAACATACCAACAATAACATAACATGAGTATATCCATAGACAACATGCATGTTATAGAATTACATATACTAATATAGCATATCATCATATCCTACATCAAAATCACATGCTAATTAAATATGTAACAAAGTAGACATACAACTTATTAGCCTGTAGAATAAATATCAATCGACCCTTATGACTCAGTATTGTAGTATGCCATAAAATTAAGCCATAAACCCTCACCTGAGTCTCAAAGTAATTTTTTTAATAAGAATCACAGCTTGGCCGTAATTCTTAAAAAGCAAGCAAGCAATCAAGCAAAGCAACTCCTTCCTTCTTCAACTCAAATCACAATTTGGTCGTGATTTGTCAAGCAATAACATAACAACACAAGCTTCTAAAATAAATATAAACAACCCAACCTCCTAAAATAAACATAAAATACAACCAAACAAATCATAAATAATATAAGCCAATAAAATTACCTATCTGCCCTTCCTACTCACATTCTTACACAATTTTTATTTAATTCTCTTTTAATTAAATAATTAATTAACACATTTAAATAATCACAAAATAATTATAACTAAACATCAAATCAACCTCACACATCACAACTCCATTCACATTTATAAAATATATTACATTTAAACCCGATAATTTAATATAAATTAAAATAAATGCAACTACCTAAATTTAAACACCTAAATACAATTCCTTTACCAATCCATAAATAAGACCATAATTTAAATATCCACTTTAACAAATAAATTATGCTAACAATCCCAAATCAACCCTATACCATATTAATTAACCTAAAAATAATAATTTAATAATTATGTAAAAAATTTAATTACACAAAATTAAATATGTAAAATTCTAAATTAGCTAAATTCATTAAACAGAATAATCTAGCTAGCCTAATTACCTAAATTTATAACAACACCAATTTAATACTTTTTAAAAAATTCTAATTAAATTATTTTAATTATGTTTAATGTAATTTAAACACATTAACCTCTATCAAAATATTTCTTCATACATACAACATAAGAACAATCCATTCAAACCCTAAATTAACCCGAATTACCTCAATTAATTTAAAACACTACCTTAACAATTCTGAAAAATTTGATTAAATCATGAAAATTATACTAAGTATAGCATAGCATCACAATTTATTTTAGATTATTCTGACATAATTAATGCACTCAAAATCTAAACCCAACTAAAAATAAATCTAAAATAGCACATAAAATACTGTAAAAATTCTAAATAAATTCATCAAACACCAAAACTCACCACTAAATCCTAATCACTGATGAACCGGACCAAACCATATGAAAAACAGTGAAATCAGAGAGGAAAAGATCGAACCGCAGCTGAACCAGCTAACTTGTTAAGTCGGACCAATGACTCCCCTTCACGCGCCACGCACATATCGCAACCGCCGCTGCAACCAATTTTCCACACGCACTCTGCTTCCACCAATCGCTGCCTCTGCAACCTTCGACGTGCAGCCATCACCCCAAATCAACGCAACTCCGGAGAGATTCGGAAGCGAAACTCTCCGATGACCTCACTACTGCAACCTGAGACCAAGAAGAAGGATCGAAGAAGAAGAAATCAAAAGAACGGCTGGAAAACCAACCGGCGATCAAGAAACTGAAACAACACCAAAGCCTACCTTCTACCCGCGTCAAATTTGCCGAACACAATCCACCTGTCACATGCGCCGCTCGCCGAGGAAACAATCAACTCGTCAGAATAATGAGTTGGAAACAGGGCTCCGCCCCTTCTTCCCCACCTTTAACCCTCTCTTTGCCCTATTCTCAGCACGTGCACATGCGCTGCGCGTGCCGCAGACTAATTCCTCGATATTATTATTATTATTATTTTGACTTATCATTATGAAAAATTAATTTAATTGATTTAAAATAAATTAATTTTTTGGAAAAATTTGAAAATTAATAAAATTTTATTTATTTATTTATTTTTTGATTGAACAAATCAGACTTTTTTAAAATAATATTTCTCATTAAAATAATATTAAATATTAAAATAATATTTTTTTTAAAAAAAAACAGGATTTACACTTTACCACCTTTAGAAAGAGGTAATCTTGATACTGAGAAGCTTGCTGAGATAATTCGTAAGATACATCTGATGACCAAAATAAATATTGAGGAGATGCAAATATAATATAAGAGGCATGCGAACAAAAGTAGAAAGAAAGTTATTTTTAAAGAAGAAGATTTGGTTTGGCTGTATTTGCGCACAGATCGATTTCCAGAATAGCGCAAGTCAAAACTAATGCCACGAGGTGACAGTCTATTCAGGATTCTTGCAAAGATCAATGATAATGCCTACAAGCTGGAACTACCTGAGGATATGGAGTGAGTAATAAATTCAACGCGATTGCTTTATCTTCATACTTGGGTGATAAAGTTGAGCTGGAGTCGAGGCCGACTCAGAAAAGTTACCACAGGGATAACTGGCTTGTGGCAGCCAAGCATTCATAGCGTAGTTGCTTTTTGATCCTTAGATGTCGGCTCTTCCTATCATTGTGAAGCAGAATTCATCAAGTGTTGGATTGTTCACCCACCAATAGGGAATGTGAGTTGGGTTTAGACCGTCGTGAGACAGGTTAGTTTTTCCCTACTGATGTCCGTGCTGCGATAGTAATCAACCTAGTACGAGAGGAACCGTTGATTCACACAATTGGTCATCGCGCTTGGTTGAAAAGCCAGTGGCGCAAAGCTACCGTGTGCCGGATTATGACCGAACGCCTCTAAGTCAGAATCCAAGCTAACGATCGGTGCTCTTGCCCGTCGTCCGCCCCCTGACCCACGGTAGGGGCTCTGGCCCCCATGGGCCTATGTCGCTGGCGCACGCAACCCGGTGGATTTACCGTGGGAGTTAGCCAGGAAGTGCAATTCCGTGCGGACGACATGCCAAATCCTTTGTAGACGAATTAAGTACGCGATGGGGCATTGTAAGTGGTATAGTGGCCTTGTTGCCGCTGAGAGACGTACCGGTGTTTGCGCGTTCGATTGTTGGGACATGCGACGTGACCCTCCACGGGCTGATGAGCTGGGATGACCGGGCAGGGTCTTTCGTAGTGCTAGTGCCCGACGTGAATGTTCCTGCTTGCCTATGACATTGCATCGATGTTCTGGATGCGTACTTTCGGCTCCAACATATGCTTGTAAGGGGCTTGGTTAGTGAGACGGGACAGACTGGCAAGGGTTCGCGTTGACATGCACGTGGTGGCATGGCACTAACACGGTGTGCGTACTGGGGCATGCGTTGGCTTTAAGACACTACCATCGTGCCTGCTGCAAGGGCTTAGCCGGGCTTGTTGGCCTTTGTGGTTGGTCGCTCAATCGTGTGTCTTCCACCCTTCCCCTTCATGTGGGCTCGGTGATTCCAAGGCCACCTCCCATGGCCAAGCATCCGGTGGTCTGCCCTTGCCACCGGGGCTGTGCGACCGCCGTGTCGGTTCTAGCGTAACCCCCAGTCGTTACGTGGGTGAACTAGGCATTGTGGTAGTGAGGGACAAGGGTGTTGTGCCGACATTCATGGGTCGGCATGGTACTTGGGTGGGCTAAGCCTCCAGGTAGTAGGGTGGGAGGAGTTTCTTTGATTCCAAGTTTGTGCGTCGTTCAGCTCCAAGGGGCCCCCCGGACGACACGTGGGCAAACTAGGCCTCCAAATATTGTGGGGCTGGACGGGGTGTTTCTTTGGCCATCAGGTTATGCGCCGATTCGGCTCCAAGGTGCCCCCCGGATGGTACATGGGTGAACTAGGCCTTCGGGTAGTAGAGGGGGGGAGGGGGGGGGGGGGGGGGGGTTTCTTTGATTCCGAGTTGGTGCGCCATTTCGGTTCCAAGGGGCCCCTCGGACGACACGTGGGTGAACTAGGCCTCCAGGTTTTGTGGGGCTGGGAGGGTGTTTCTTTGGCCATCAGGTTGTGCGCCATTTCGGCTCCAGGGTGCCCTCCAGATGGTACATGGGTGAACTAGGCCTCCAGGTAGTGGGGGGGGGGGGGGTTTCTTTTGATTCCGAATTCGTACGCCGTTTCGGCTCCAAGGGGCCCCCCGGACGGTACGTGGGTGAACTAGGCCTCCAGGTTGTGTGGAGCGGGGGGCTGTTTCTTTACCCATCAGGTTGTGCGCCGTTTCGGCTCCAGGGTTCCCCCCGGATGGTACATGGGTGAACTAGGCCTCCAGGTAGTAGGGGGGGGGGGGGGTTTCTTTTGATTCCAAGTTTGTCTGCCATTTCGGCTCCATGGGGCCCCCCGGACGGTACATGGGTGAACTAGGCCTCTAGGTTGTGTGGGGCGGGTGGGCTATTTCTTTGGCTATCAGGTTGTGCGCTGTTTCGGCACCAGGGTTCCCTCCGGATGATACACGGGTGAACTAGGCCTCCAGGTAGTAGGGGGGAGGGGTTTCTTTGATTCCAAGTTTGTGCGCCGTTTCGGCTCCAAGGGGACCCCCGGACGGCACGTGGGTGAACTAGGCCTCCGGATTGTGTGGGGCGGGGAGGGCTGTTAATTTGGTCGTCAGGTTGTCCGTCGTTTCGTCCCCTGGGTTCCCCCCGGATGGTACATGAACAAACTGGGCCTCCAGGTAGTAGGGGAATGGGGGGGTGGTTCTTTTCTTTCTGAGGTTGTGCGCCGTTTCGGCTCAAAAGTGCCCCCCGGATGGTAAGCGGGTGAACTAGGCCTCCAAGTTGTAGGGGGTCGACGCCTTTGGTTTGGTCTGGTGGGCAAGGTCTTGTCTCACCATGTGTCCGGTTGCGGCATTAAGCTTTCGTGGTGTATGCGTCGGGTCGTGCGCTGGTTTTTTTGCTCTTGCCTCCTCGTCCTTGCGTGGGCGTGGCCTGCTCCGGCGGGTTTTCCCTCTGCGCATCGCATTCTGAGGTCGGTTGCTCGATCAGTTTTCTCCACCCGCCCCTGCCTCCGTGCGCGGTCGGTATTGAGGGGCTAGCACTGTGATTCGGCATGGGCTCCCCATGTGTCCTGCTGCAGCGTGATGCTTTCATGGTGCGTGCGCTGGGCTGTCTGCTCCAGCCTCATGCTCGCGGCGAGGGCGTCTTGCTTGCTCTAGCACCTTTTGCCCGTGGGGCTCAGCTTCTGAGGTCGGTTGGTCGCTTGGTTCGTCCCCCCCCCCCCCCCCCCCCACTACCAATGATAAAAAATCTTAAATAAATTCATAAAGACCCAAAACTTACCAACAAAGCTATAAGAACTTGAACTGAATCAAACCGGTCAAAAAATCGTGAAAACCGACTAAACCAAAGCTCGAACCGCAGCTGAACCGGTCCAGTCGAACCGGGTCGAAGAAGACCCAAGCAAGCGCAACGCACGTGCCATCTTCTTCACCCGTCTCTCCGCCCGCATTCGAAACCACACGCGCCGCCGTCGCGATTCGCCGCCGGTCACCACCCCTCCGCTGCCGCGGACGCGTCGAAACTCTCCGCACTCACTCTCCTCCCCTTCCTCCACAATCCGGCGACCTAATCATGCCGCCGGTACAGCCCACTCGCTCTCGCGGCCGCTGCAACCTCGCTGCTCTGCCGCGCCGCTCGATCGGCGATTCCAGCCGCCTTCGAGCCATCGTCGACGCGCCCCCAGCTCCGACTCAATTCTATGGGAGTCGATTTCACTTTTAGAAGCTTCACAGCGGAGAGAAGGGCGTCCGCCGTGCCTTAGCGCCGGTGAATTCAAACATGTTAATGACGACCCTGTTCCGCCGCCCCCCCTTCAAACTTTCCACTGACCTCCGGCTCTCTCGCCGCGGCCTCCACCCGAACCTAGCAACTCCGGTGAGCTCGCCGTGGTGGGAAAAGGTCTTGCCGAGTCCCTCGCCGGCGTTCACAATGAGAACAGGGGGACTCCCCTGTTCTTTGTCCGCTCGCCGCCTCCCACTCGACTACGGCTCGCCGGGCTGCCACAACCTCTCGCCGGCTTCACGGACGAAGCCCCAGTTCTCCTTCTCCCTTCCTGGTCGAAGACGACGGCCGCCGGGGGCGTGTAGATGCCCGCCGCACCGTAACCCTCGAGGAACAGGGAGGATGCTCTGTTCTCCGGGGTTTAAATCCCCTCTTCACCGCTTGCTGCACGTGCACAGCACGTGCAACGACTAATTTTTATTTTTATTTATTTATTTATGCTATAAATTTTACTTTTCTCATATACACCCTCTGATTTTTCCTAATCTAAATTTTGAACCCCTTTTCCCTAAATCCTTATTTTAAATTATTATTATTTTTAATTAAATATTAAAATATATTTTTTTATTTATAGAAAACAGGGTTTACAATTCCTCCCCCCCTTTAGGATTTTTGGTCCTCCAAAAATGACAACCTAACCCCTTAAAATATTTTGTAAACTCATATTTTCTAAGACATAAAGAACCCGAAGAAATCATTCAACCAAGTCAAATAATTTATCAAGCAATGCACAATCAAAGCAGAGTGCTAAGCAACCAATTTTTGGTATTGAGCTCTAACTTGGGCTCAGTCTTCCATGTCTTTTCCTCTAAATTTCCATCCCTCTAGAGTCCTCGAACTAGAGGCATGGTCTTGACCCATAACATTTCATCACGACTATCAACTATAGCCATTGTCGTAAGCACAGAGCTTGGATCATCTCCTAGAGCAATCGGAGGTGCAGTTAGAATATGGGGTGGATCCGGCACATACTTCTTAAGCATCGATACGTGGGCACGTTATGGATTCTATCAACGTCTACCGGTAGCTGTAATCTATAAGCCACTGGCCCAACTCTCTCCAGAATCCCAACTAGTCCCATACATCTTGGATTCAACTTTCCTTTTTAGGTGAAACTGGAAAAGTCCTTTCCAAGGAGACACCTCTAGTAACACTCTATCCCCAACCGCAAATTCTAACAGCCTTCGCCGATTGTCTGCACATACTCTTTCGTCTGTCCTACGCTGCCCTCAATCTTCCTCTGACCGCTTTAGAAATAAAGTAAGAGCAAGCTAATATAGGGAAGAAACAGTCACTGTCTTTGCTACGCAATCTAATCCTATAAATTAATCACTATGTCTTGATACCTGGTTCACTACTCAATACCTAAGATCATATCAAAGTCTTTTACCTATAGGTATCAATTCAACTCTTTAGTTCACATCCTAGCATCTCTAAGGATCGATCAGCCCCCTTAGAAATACCGTGTTCACATAAGAGCTCTGTGTTCTGACGTCGGTCAGAGCACAAGTAGATGGACCTATTAAGATCATAGACATTAGGTTTAGCATTTTATGGAATCAAGAATACCAATTGATCAGCTAAAGGTCTCTAAGTAATACCAATAGTTGCATTCAAAACAAGTAAGTAAGAAGAATAGCAGAGGAAACTTTAGTAGTTCAAGCCAAAGTAATCATATTAAGCATCCAAACAAATCAGTCTACTCAGAGAATATAAAGAGATAATTATAAAAGGTTAACTATTTGAATGTATATCATCCAAAGAAGTTATGCAATCAACTTTTTAAATATAGAACATTTGGAAGTAAATAGGTCCTTTCTCAAGGGTACTCAATTTGAGATTCCACCCTTCCGAGGAAGATATGACCATATGAGCTAGGCAAAAGAATAAATTATTAAAGAATTCATCAAACAATATTATCACAATCAAGAAGTAAATCGGGGACCTCGGTCCGACATATTCGACACCGACACATCCTGTAGTCTCACAACTCATGAAGGTTTTACTTCTGATCCCTTTTTCCATCCCAGGATTTGGCTTTGCATCAAAGGGTCAAAGAATCAAAGGACCAAAGAAGCAAATAAGGGTGTGTCAAGTCGCAATCAACCTTCCAGCAATTTAAACCATCATACAATAAGTTGTAAGTCAAAACTTTTATATAACAATCCACTAGCTTTGAAACCTACTTCAAGGAGCAGTAGAGAATGTAACTTGGGTTTCCAATAACTTCTCCACATTTAATTCCTACTGGACTTTGATAATTTAGTTGGCAATTCTCATGAGATCTAAATGGTTTGGGGAGATTCCTTATCCTTATTTTATATTCCTCTTATTAAACTTATGCTTTGATACCACCTTAATTGTCACGCCCCAAACTACTTTTGGGTACGTGGCAACCGCCGTATAAGCTGTACTACAACACCACAACTCATACAAGGCTAAAAGTATCACAAAGCACTATAATTTCATTATTTACCCATAGCGGAAGCAATGTATCACTTTAAATCTCTATCTAGATCACCAAGTCGATATTGTTCGTCAAGCTATGTTCTCCCTCACTCCCCGCTAGTAGCCAATCTATAACCTGCGCAATAGGGGAAAAATGTGCACATCTGAGTTGCGAAACTCAGTGAGGCTACAGAGAGAGCACCCTAAAAATGGGCATAAGGTATTGTACAAACCCACAAGAAAATATATCCACAAAAATCATATATTAAATCAACATGACAATAATATACCAAGACAACAAATAGGAAACATCATGAACATGATCGTAACATGGCATATAACAGCATATAAGAAATATGATCATAACAATGTCACTAAATCAAAGATATCATATCACTTCAATTAATATTTCATCATCTAATCATTCTACACCTAAGGCAGCCTCTTATGTTCAAGGTGAACCCATCGTCAGAGATTTCCCTGAACCCGTTAGTGTCAACTCTATGTCTCTGTCCTATATGCCTGTACACTGATGTTGGCGGAAGGAGCTGGTGATCACGGCACCCCTTCTTTCCAAACACAAGTACCATACAGCGCTGTAATTCTGCCCCATGGTAGGATCACCATACCAAATCAAACATCATATCTGTGACAACGACCCTTAGGATTCATCAGCATGTACAATATGTAACAACGACCCTTAGGACTCAGTATGTGTAATAAGCCAAAATAAATTTTGAAACCATAAGTCCACACCTGAGCCTTAAGCAGATCTTTAAACAAGAATCACAGCTTGGCCGCGATTCTTCAGGTAAACATGCAATCAATTAAGCAAAGCAATTCATTTCTACTTCAACACAAATCACAACTTGACTGTGATTTGTAAAGCAATATCACAACCGCACAATCTCCTAAAATAAATTAAATGCAACCAAACAAACATGCATAAATAACACAACTCAACCAAACTTCCTCCCAACCCCTCTACTCACAACCGCACACCAACTTTCATTTAATTTATTTTTAATCAACCAACTAGATTAATCAATTTAAAATAAACACAACTACCACAATCATACATCAACCAACCCTAGCCATACTTATGTTTACATTCAATTTTATCATAAAACCACAAACTAAATATTTATTTCCACAAATAAATTATTCTAACTATTTTAATTAATTATATTGATCAACTATACCACCCTAATTAATCTAAAGACAACTCCTAATAATTCTATAAAATTTTAATTACCATCAATAATTACATTAAATCACAATTCATCTAATCTCATTCAACAGGAACCCTAAATAACATAATTACCCAATTTAATCACAACATAAAATTTATAAATTCTGTAAAAATTCTAATTAAACCATTTTAATTTAGTTTAACAATAATCAAACATAATGACATCTACTAAAATATTCTTTCATGCAAACAACATCCAAATTATTTATTTAACACCTAAATAAACCTAAACCACCTTAATTAAATCAAAACACCATTTTTATAGTTTCGAAAATTTTTAATTAAATCATAGAAATTATGTCTAAGCACAAACTAGCATTATAAATCATTTTAGATTTTTCTGACATCATTAATTCGCTCAAACCCTTGAACCCAACTTAAAATAATTTAAAAACTTGATAAAAATACTAAATAAATTCATAAAGACCCAAAACTTACCAAGAAAGCTATAGGAACTTGAACTGAATCAAACCGGTCAAAAAATCGTGAAAACCGGCTAAACTAAAGCTCGAACCGCAGCTCAACCAGTCCGAATGAACCGGACCAGACCGGACAGGTCGAATCGGGTCGAAGTAGACCCAAGCACGTGCAACGCACGTGCCATCTTCTTCGCCCGTCTCTCTGCCCGCGTTCGAAACCACACGCACCGTCGCCGCGATTCACCGCCGATCACCGCCCCTCCGTTGCCGCGGACGCTTCGAAACTCTCCTCACTCACTCTCCTCCCCTTCCTCCACAATTCGGCAATCTAATCGTGCCGCTGGTAGAGCCCACTCGCTCCCGCAGCCACTGCAACCTCGCTCCTCTCCCGCGCCGCTCGATCGGCGATTCTAGCCGCCTTCGAGCCACCATCGACGCGCCCCTAACTCCGACTCGATTCTATGGGAGTCGATTTCGCTTTTAGAAGCTTCACAGCGAAGAGAATGGCGTCCACTGCACCTTTGCACCGATGAATTCGAACAGGTCAGTGACGACCCTATTTTGCCCTCCCCCCCTTCAAACTTTCCACCGACCTCTGGCTCTCTCGCCGCGGCCTCCACCCGAACCTAGCAACTCCGGAGAGCTCGCCGTGGTGGGAAAAGGGCTCACCGAGCCCCTCGCCGGCATTCACAATGAGAACAGGGGGACTCCCCTGTTCCCGCCTCCCACTCGACTACGGCTCGCCGAGTTGCCACAACCTCTCGCCGGCTTGACAGACGAAGCCCTAGTTCTCCTTCTCCCTTCCCTGTCGAAGACGACGGCCGGCGGCGGCGCGTAGACGCCCGCCGCGCCGTAACCCTCGGGGAACAAGGAGGATGCTCTGTGCTCCGAGGTTTAAATCCCCTCTTAACTGCCTGCTGCACGTGCACAGCACGTGCAGCGGCTAATTTATTTATTTATTTAATTTATTTATTTATCTTATAAATTTTACTTTTCTCAGATACACCCTCCGATTTTTCCTAATCTAAATTTTGAACCCCTTTTACCAAAATCCTTATTTTTATTTTTTTTCAATTAAATATTAAAATAATTAATTATTTATTTATTTATAGAAAACAGGGTTTACACTCTAGATCCCTCAAACCTGTAACAGCCTAACTATTGGGCTGTCTTGATCTGCTTTAGTAAGTCAGTCTGAGGAGCAACTATGGGTGTCTGCACTGGTGGAACCGAAGCCTGTACCGGTGCAGTCTGAGTCTGAATCGTTCTAAGGACTGTTTGAAACTGCTCATCTGTCAAAGTGACTCCTCCCGTAATAGGTGGTGCAGCCTGACTACCATTTACTGGCATCGCATGGGAGGCAGAGTAACCCTCCTGTCCTTGTGATGCCTCATCCCCTTAGGTACCACGCTCTGGCTACATTCTGAATTTCCTGTGCAAATATTACGATCAATATTACGTATACGGCAGATATCCTAGGGCCACTAGACTGGTCCTTATCTGAGATCCAGTTGACTCTTTATATCCTAATATGAATTAGAATTACTTCTAAAATATCATTTGTGAAAATGACATCCTAATATACCCAGGTTCCCAAATAATCTTGTCAGGATATACATATATTCTAATATGAACTTGCTCTGATACCACCAAAATCTGTGACGCCCCATACCTTCCCCTAGGGCACGTGGCAGATCGCAGTGAACTCCACATACAGCCCCGTTTACTCCCGGAACTATATAGGAACCCACTAAGCGAACTTGATGTATATCCCCCCTATTTATGGAAGGAAAGAACCTGGATAACAAATCAATATAACTCTAAAGGCATATATTCTTAAAATCAGATCTTTACTAGAGTGACACACACTTATATACAAGTAATTTACAATCAAAAGGGGCACGTGCCTAAGGTTATACAAAATACCTAGTTAGTGGATCTTTCTTATACACACAAAACAAAGGTAGAACTGTCCTACCTTTCAGAAATCAGGTGCCTATCTATATGCGGCGATATCTATCAGTCTCTCTCCTACTGTGATTCTGAAAAATAAAAATAAGTTCCCCTACGGGGTGAGTAACGCCATACCCAGTGAATTGGATAGAAAACAATATAAAATCGAGAACATAAAATAACAGAGTCTCAAGAATAGAATCATATGGTTATTCGTGTGCAATAGCCAATCAAAAAGAGTAATCAAGAATCACACGAGACTTATCCGGGGCTGGCATAATCAAATACAGTTGCTGCAGACAACTGTCTCCTCAGGGGGAGGAATTATGCATCATAAAGTACCCAGATCATAGTAGAAGTGCAAGAATAGATAACCAAAGCCCCCTTTCCCCCTGGGTTGCCCACTGGACTTCGCTACCTAGTATCCATAGCTAGTCTAGAGTAAAAACTAGTCAGGAGTATCTCAGTCTCCTATCCTGACCTCGAGCACTATTTCCCATGCCCCTCTTAATAGGTGGCCCATGGGGGTGCTAATAATATAATAACATATCACTGCAGTGAAAGTGCCTATAGCACTACCCAGTAATGTATCATCCTAGCCATATGCATTTCATAAATAAAATAGTATCATGAATAATTAAACAGATGCATATGCTATACTGCAAGTCAATAAAAGCATCATATCATACTTAGGAACAAAAGCAATGGAAAACTTATATCAAGAAGCATGGATGTCACGCCCCAAACCACCTTTGGGTACATGACAACCGCCGTATAAGTTGTACTACAACACCACAACTTATACAAGGCTAAAATGTATCACAAGCACTACAATTTTATTTATAAAATAAAGCGGAAGCAACTACATTTTTACAAGTAAACCAACACTATCAATTTAAATCTCTATCTAGACCACCAAATCGTTATTGTTCATCCAGCTTGGTTCTCCCTCACTCCCCCCTAGTAGCCAACCTGTAACCTGCAATAGGGGAAGAATGTGCACATCTGAGTCACGAAACTCAGTGAGACTACAGAGAGAGCACCCTAAAAATGGACATAAGTATTGTACAAACCAACAAGAAAATATATCCACTGAAATCACATATTAAATCAACATGTCCATAATATAACAAGGCAATAAATATGGAACATCATGAATATGATTATAACATAGCATATAACGACATATAAGAAATATGATCATAACAATGCCACTAAATCAAAGATATCATATCACTTTAATTAATATTTCATCATCTAACCATTCTACACCTAAAGCAGCCACTTATGTTCAAGGAGAATCCCTCGTCAGAGACTTCGCTAAACCCGTCAGTGTCAATTCTATGTCTCTGTCCTATATGCCTGTACACTGACGTTAGCAGAAGGAGCTGGTGATCACGGCACCCCTTCTTTCTAACCACAGGTACCATACAGTGCTATAATTCTGCACCATGGCAGGATCACCATACAAATCATAAATTACATCCAACACTAGCCTGGCAAGCTAGGATCCACCACATATGATACCAATTATTATAAACTTGAGAGGAGAGCAGAATAATCTCTACTTTTTCATATCATAAGTATGCTTACATATTTATAGTGAGGTTAAACCCTAGGGTTACAATCATATTAAATCTGAGCCACACATCATATTAAATCTAATTATTTTAACATTCCCCCTCAAGCTGGTGCATATATGTCACATGTACTAAGCTTGTTACAAACATCTACTAGCTTCTATCCTTGTAAAGATTTAGTAAATATATCTGCTAATTGATCTTTTGATTGAACTAAAGTTGTTTTGATAATGCCCGATAAAATCTTCTCCCTGATAAAATGGCAATCCACTTCTATGTGTTTTGTCCTTTCATGAAACACCGGATTCGATGCTAAGTGTAAAGTTGACTGGTTATCACAAACCAACTCTATAGAATTGACTTCACAAAATCTTAATTCTTGAAGTAGTTGCTTTAACCAAAGGAGTTCACATGTTGTAAGTGCCATAGCTCTATATTCAGCCTCTGTACTTGACCTAGCTACAACACTTTATTTCTTACTTTTTCACGAAATTAAATTTCCACCAATGAACACACAATATCCTGAAGTTGATCTTCTATCATATGGTGATCCTGCCCAATCAGCATTTGTGTACCCCATAATGTTTGTGTTGCCTCTATCTTGGTATATTATTCCTTTCCCTGGGGACCCTTTTATATATCTAAGAATTCTCACAGCTGCATTCTAATTACTAACACAAGGAGAATTAAGGAATTGATTAACCACACTGACCGGGAATGATATATCCGGTCTAGTTATGATAAGGTAATTGAGCTTCCCGACTAATCTTCGATATCTATTTGGATCAGAGTAGAGTTCCCCTTGATCTGGTAGAAGTTTTTCACTAGGATCCATTGGGCTATCAAGTGGTTTACAATTAACCATTCCTGCTTCATATAGTAGATCTAAAGCATATTTTCTTTGAGATATAACTGTCCCTCCTATTCTTGATCGAGCTACCTTAATACCAAGGAAATACCGCAGTGGACCCAAATCTTTAGTTTGAAAATGTTGAGACAAATACTGTTTTAAATCTTTGATTCCTTCTTGATCATTTTCGGTTATGATTATATCATCCACATATACTGCAAGATATATGTGTTTGTTATGTGAAGAGGACTTAAAGAACACCGAACGATCAGCTTCAAACCTTTTCATACCAAAGAGTTTCAGAACTTGATTGAATCTTGCGAACCATGCTCTAGGTGATTGCTTTAACCCATATAAAGATTTCTGTAATTTGCATACGAGACCAGATTCCCCCTGAGCAACAAACCTAGGAGGTTGCTCCATATAAATTTCCTCGTCTGAATCCCCGTGAAGGAAGACATTTTTGATATCTAGTTGATATAATGGCCAATTTTTTATAGTTGCCATTGACAGAAAGAGTCGTATTGAAGCAATTTTGGCAACCGGAGGGAAAGTATCACTGTAATCTAGCCCATAAATTTGAGTGTATCCTTTTGCAACCAGTTTTGCTTTCAATCGATCAATCTCCCCAGTAGGTCCAACTTTGATTGTGAATATCCACCGATAACCCACAATTAACTTTCCAGGAGGAGGTGTAAGAGTCCATGTCTGATTTGATTCCAAAGCCATCATTTCTTCAATCATTGCCTGTCGCCATCCTGAATGAGATAGAGCTTCCTAAGTATTTTTAGGAATTGCAATAGAGGATAGATTGGATACAAAGGCAAAATATATTGAAGATAAATGATGATAGCTTATGAAATTATAAATTGGATGAGGATTGACTGTGGACCTTTTACCTTTGCGAAGTGCAATGGGTAGATCAGCTTGGTCTGGGATTTGAGAAGCTTGAACAGGATCATCTGCACGTGGAGAAGCTGGAACAAAAGGAGTTGAATCAATTGCAGAGTCATTCTCAGCTGGTCCTTCAATTATCGGTCGATGCCTATAGGTGATACTAAACCAATTAGATGGGGAGGTATCACGATTGTCTAGTTCGTGTTGCTCATGGACTTCAAAAACTGGAGCCTCAACTTGACTTTCAACATATTGTGGACTTCTATAAGCATCAATGGTGGGCAGTGGGAAGATTTGTTTTAGAGACTCTAATTCAATCATAGTTGAAAAATCTGGAACATTTTCAAAGAATGTGACATCTAAGGAGGTATAAAACTTATTTGTTGCTGGAGAATAGCATCGATACCCTTTTTGTAACTGAGAGTACCCTAAGAATATACATTTGATTGAACATGGTTGTAGTTTGTCACAGTTAGGAGACAAGTCATGTACAAAGCAAGTTGAGCCAAATACCCTAGGAGGAACAACATAAAGAGCTTCTGTAGGAAACAAAAGTGAGTGCGGGGTTTGATTATTAAGGGCTGAGCATGGTATTCTATTAATTAAATACCCTGCTGTAAGGACAGCATCAGTCGAAAACTTCAACGGAGCATTGGCATTAATCAAAAGTGTTCGAGCTGTATCAATAATATGTCTATGTTTCCTTTCAGCTATACCATTCTGTTGAGGAGTGTGAGGGCAACTGGATTGATGTAAGATGCCATTAAATGCAAGAAAATAGTTGAAAAAAGCTGAAAAATATTCTTTAGCATTGTCACTTCGTAGAACATGAATTAATTTCCCAAATTGTGTTTTAATTTCACTATAGAAACTTTGAAAGATTTTGAACAATTCAGAATGATCCTTCATTAAGAAAATCCAAGTACAAAAATCATCAATAAATGTGATATAATACTTATAACCTAGGATAGAGAAGACACGACTTGGACCCCATACATCAGAATGAACGATATCAAAAGGTGATACAGTTTGAGTACTACTTTTAACATGATAGGAAAATCAAACATATTTTCCTAGCTGACATGATTCACAATTCAGGGTTTGAAGTTGAGAAAGATGAGGTACCATCCTTTTAAGTTTATTGAGATTTGGATGACCTAATCATTGGTGAAGAATTGTAGGAGTTTCTACAGCAACACAGCTTGTAATTAAGGGTGACAGAATTGTTGAAGTTGGCTGCAAGAAATAAAGGCCTCTTGATTCAACTCCTACTCCAATCATCCTCCCCATGCTTTGATCCTATATTACAAAGGAATTAGATTTGAAAATAATATGATAATTTTGTGTATGAGCAAGTTTGCTAACTGAAATAAGATTAAACTTGCATTCTGGCATGAATAAGACAGATTCTAATGCTAGGTTTGGAAGTAATAAAATTCTTCCAACTCCATTTGCTTGAGCTTTAGATCTATCAGCAAGGGTTATATGAAGTAATGATTTAGGAGGTGAGATATTAGAGAATAAGGAAAGGTTACCGGTGATGTGATCGGAAGCTCCTGAATCTATAACCCAGGATCCAACAGGCATAGAATGAGAGAAACAAATTGTAGAATTACCATTGGTCTGTTGTGCAACCTTGAACTGTAGAAACTCCTTATATTCATTTGCAGATAATACATTGAAGGTTTCTGATGTTTCTGTATTATTCTTTGCTGTTGGTTGGAATTGCATGACATTGGTAGTCTTATTTGGAAATCCATGCAGAAAATAACATCGATTTTGAGTATGACATTCCTTTTTGCAATGGGTGCAGCGTAAGTTTCCTCTTCCTCCTCTTCTTCCTTTATTTTTGATTCCTCGTTCTACTGAACCACCAATAAGAGCTGAAGAACCATGATTACCTTCAACTGTTGTAATTTCCAAGGGAGGAACTCGTAAGAGTCTATCAATAAGTTCCTCCACCTTTGGGATGTTGGGATTTGTAAGATTCTAATTTCGAATTGACTCAAAATCCTTATGAAGTCCATGAAGAATGAAAACCATAAACATGTTGTCTAACTTCCTTAGTATTCCTTGAAGATCATCACTAACAAGCATCAACTTGAGCTCCTCTATTGTAGATTGTGCCTTATTCAAATAATTAAATAAGTCATGATCTACTATCTGAAGAGTTGCTAAGTTGTGGACTGATTCATAAAGCCTTTGGATATCATTTGCATAAATATTTTGTGTTTTCTTCCAAATATCAGCATAAGTTTTGTATGGCCTAAAATGTACCATCAACTTGGGATCAATAGATTGCTATAATAGAGATACTAATTGATAGTCAACTTTCCGCCACTCCTCTTTTTCTTGCCTCAGCCACCTGATCAACTCTTGTGATAAGATGATCAAATAATCCTTGGCCCAAAAACCATATCTCTACTGCATTATGCCAATCCAAATAATTCTTACCATTCAGTTTCTCCAATGTGATAGTTGGAGAACCAGAAAAGGCAAAAGAAACTAAATTTCTTTTGGAATTTCCTCCTTTTTGTGCTTCCTCCATAAAGATAAAAGTTTACGGCAGCTAGAGAAAGTTTAATCACGTAGAAGAAGGAAAATAAATTTTTTTTGAAGTGTGCCGTGATGTGAATCCTTTTGGAGAAAGTCAACAAAAGATGCCAAAAGCTAAATAATTCAGAAAAGTAGTCCAAAGTCAACAAAGGCTGCGCTTGAAAGATCAAACCAATTTTTTCTTGATGGTAGCTGCGTCACTTATTCTCCCTCCTTGGCTGATCAGCTTTTGCCCTAATGGTGCTTGATCTTTTCAGCCACCTGATGATGATGAACAAAATGGCGGCAATATGGAGGATTAGGGTTTTAAACACAATGCTCTGATACCATGTTATAAACTTGAGAGGAGAGCAGAATAATCTCTACTTTTTCATATCATAGGTATGCTTACATATTTATAGTGAGGCAAAACCCTAGGTGTCACGTCCCGTACCTTCCCCTAGGGCACGTGGCAGACCGCAATGAACTCCACATACAGCTGTGCTAAGCCCTTAGAACTATATGAGAATCCACTAAGCGTACCGGATGTATATCCCCTATATTTATGGAAGGAGAGAACCTGAATAACAGAGTAATATAACTCTAAAACCATGCATATGCAAAATCAGATTTCTTATACCAGAAATCACTTATATACAAATATTTTACAACCAAAATAGGACGCAGGTCGAGTGATACACAAAACACCTATCTAGTGGATCTTTCTGTACACAAAACAAAGGTAGAACTGTCCTACCTTTCAAAAGTCAGGAGTTTGGCTAACCGCCTCTAACTCTATCCGTCCCTCTCCTGCTGTGACCCTGAAAAAAAATGAGTTCCCCTTTGGGGTGAGTACGCTTGTACCCAGTGAGTTGGATAGAAAACAATGTAAAACCGAGATCATATAATAGCAAAGTCTCATAAGCTGAATAACCTAGCTATTCGGGTATAATAGCCAATCAAACAAAGCAATCATGGATCATACAAGAATATATCTGGGGCTAGCATAGTTAACGACAGTTGTAGCTATCAACCGTCACCTCAGGGGGAGGTATCAAGTATCATAAGGTACCGAATCAAAGTGAAATCATAGAAATTCATAAACAAAGCCCCCTTTCCCCCTGGGTTGCCCACTGGACCTCGCTACCTGGTTTACCATAGCTAGTCCAAAGAATATCCACAGTCAGGAGTTATCTAACCTCCCATCTTGACTGCCCGGCACTTTAACCCCACGCCCCTCTATCTAGGCGGCCGTAGGAGTGCGACCAAATCAAATGTCACTTCAGTGACTAACACCAGTATAAGATCATCCTAGTCATACGCACCCAAAAGATGAAGCAGAATCGTATTTCGATCAATAAATCTCCTAGGGTATGCTTTTCACCATACCTCTAGTTTTTAGGAAAAATTGGTGCATATGCTAGCTTTAGAATCAAACAAAAGCATAGTATCATGCTTACAATGAATCAAAGAATAGTATATCAAGAAGCATGGATATCAAATGTTATTCACAACTCATATAATCATATTCAGGATAATTAACTAACAGGAGAGCCAATGAATATCAAGCATAGATAATCAAAGGGATATAGTTCTCTTGGACTAAACATTGAGAACTATCCCATTTATTCTACCTAGAAAATAAACACTCACCTGATCCTATCGTCACAAGCACGTTCTAATTCGTATCGCGATCGCTCGTATCCTCGTGCTTGCTTATCGTATTTCCTGTGAATATTTCAATGAATTTTAATTCTCAATCTGATAACAATTTTACAAATTCATCTTCACCAATACCCTTAAAATGATCTCTAGAATCACCCTTATTTTTATCTCAAGTTCGCTGGAAAGTTCGCCGGAGCTCGCCGGAATCTCGCCGGAAAGTTCGCCGGAACCCTCACCGGCGAAGTTCGCCGGAACCCTCACCGGCGAAGTTCTTCGATCAGCCCCAATATTGGTACCAATCGAAAGCTCTTTTCATCAGGAATCCAAAAATACAATTTTTCCCAATTTTTACCGTCCATATGTGGTCAATTTCGCCGGAGAAGTTCAATTGGGCGAAAATCCTAAACTTGGGTTTTTAGCTCACCGGCGGCCAACCGGCGGCCAACAGCCCTCAACTCCAGTACCAATGGAAAGCTCTCATCAAGGAGAAGCCATAGGTACCAAATTTGTGAAGTTTCGTGGCCGGAATAGTCGGCAATCACCGGAGTAAGCTCCGGCGACGAAGTTTCGCCGCCCCTCACTTCTCTCCTCTTTTCTCCCCCAAATCTCCACCAAAACTCGAAAACAATTGTTCTAATGCATTCTCTTAGCTCACCTGAGTTTGTGTATGAAATTTCACTGAAAAATTCGACCGGAAAGACCTCCAACCGTCGTCGCCAAGTTGATGAAGCGAAGCTGCCGGCGGAGTTCGAAGCAGGGGAGGAGAGAGAAAATCACGGGTGGGAAATGAAGAAGATGATGGTAAGTTAAATGGGTTTGGTAACGGGTCGGATTTCCTCACTTAACCCACTTACCACTAACCCGCTAACCCGGTTCACCTATTGGTTTAATAAAAATCAACCGTCCGTTTACGTGATTTAATCCGGTCCGTCCATTTGGATCAATATTTGATTTCATGTTTTGACCAATCAAACGACATCCAATTTACGATCCGTTTGCACCGTTGGATTCCTTATCAAAAATCCTATCTGATGGTATAATTTTTACATCAAAATGCCATACTGTAAAAATTCATATAATTTTATAAATAAGTCCTCCATATTATTTATTTCATAAAAATCCCTTAAAAATCATCATCTATTATATTACAAAATTTTGCTTATTACAAAATTACAAACCTCACATCCTACCCCCCTTACAAAAATTTTGTCCTCAAAATTTAGTTCAGGTCATCACTTGGAATAACTGAGGATACTTCCTCTTCATATACTCTTCTGATTCCCAAGTGATTTCTTCCACCTGTGCACTTCTCCATAGTACTTTAATCATCCATACATCCTTATTCCTTAAGGTTTTCTTCTTTCGTTCTAAGATTTGCACAGGTTGTACTTTAAAGCTCAAGTCTCTCTTAAGTTCAATCGGGGGTGTTCCTAATATCTGCTCAGGGTCTGCCATATGTTTCCTCAACATAGATACATGAAATACATCATGTATTCTAGCCATTTCCTGAGGTAACTCTAGTCTGTAAGCTACAAGACCCACTCTGTTAATGATTCTGAAAGGTCCAATATATCTAGGACTTAGTTTTCCTGTGTTTCCAAACCGTATGATCCCCTTCCATGGAGCTACTTTTAAGTATACCATGTCCCCAGGTTGAAATTCCAATTCCCTTCTTCGGTTATCTGCATAACTCTTTTGCCTATCCTGGGCTATTTTCAATCTTTCCTTAATGATTTTGACATTTTTCTGTCATAGTTTCAATCAACTCATTTCCTTCTATTTTTCTTTCTCCAACTTCATCCCAACATAATGGTGTTCTACATTTTCTTCCATATAAAGCCTCGTATGGTGTCATTCCAATACTGGCTTGGTAACTATTATTGTATGCAAATTCAATCAACGGTAAATATTGATCCCAACTTCCTTGGAATTCAAGTACACAAGCTCTTAACATATCTTCTAGAGTTTGAATCGTTCTTTCAAATTGACCATCAGTTTGAGGATGAAAAACTGTACTAAACTGTAATGACGTACCTAGAGCTTCATGTATTTTTGGCCAAAAACGAGAAATAAATCTAGGATCTCTATCAGACACAATGGTAATGGGAACTCCATGGAGTTTCACAATCTCCTGAATATAGACTCTGGCTAATCTTTCCAATGGATAAGTATTATGAATTGCCAGAAAGTGAGCAGACTTCGTAAGTCTATCCACAATTACCCATATTGCATTATGATTACTTGACGTGCGAGGTAATCCTATCACAAAATCCATTGTGATATGTTCCCATTTCCATTCAGGAATTGGCAAAGGTTGTAGCTTTCCTGCGGGTTTCTGATGCTCAGCTTTAACTTGCTGACAAATGTGACACTTAGCTACAAACTCTGCAATATCCTTCTTCATTCCTGTCCACCAATAGCTTCCTTTTATTGTGCGATACATCTTTATACTTTCCGGGTGCATCGCATATGCCGAGGAATGAGCTTCCTCCAAGATAGCTTTCTTGAGTTCAGCTTTATTAGGGACGCAGACTCTTTCACGATATACCAGTAATCCATCATCCCTCCCCCTGAACTCAGTATTTTCTTCTGTTTGTATTCTTTGGAGTACTTTCCTCAATTCCTCGTCTGAGTTCTGCAACACCCGAATTTCCTCGTGAAGTGTGGGTCGCACAACAAATGTAGCTAAAATCTCACTAGATTTATCATAACCTAGTTGAACTCTCAAAGATTTCAATTCCATAAGTTGAGGTAATGTAGTGGCTGAGATACTAGATAACGTAACTGATTTCCTACTCAATGCATCTGCCACAACATTAGTCTTTCCTGGATGATACTCAATTATGAGATCATAATCTTTTATTAACTTCAACCATCTTCTTTGTCTCAAATTTAGCTCTTTCTGAGTCATAATATATTTCAAACTTTGATGGTCGGTAAAAATATGGCATCGAACTCCGTATAAGTAGTGTTGCCATATCTTTAATGCAAAAACTACTGCTGCCAGTTCCAGATCATGAGTAGGGTAATTTAATTCATGCTTCCTTAACTGACGAGATGCATATGCAATCACATTTCTCAGTACACATCCCAATCCTTGTTTGGAAGCGTCACTATATACAGTATAATCTTCATCAGCATGCATAAATAACACATCACAAACAAACATCTTAACAACCCCTCTACTCACAACCTCACACTAATTTTTATTTAATTTCTTTTTAATCAACCAACTAGATTAATCCATTTAAATAAACACAGCTGCCACAATCATACATTAACCAACCCTAGCCATACTCACGTTTACATTCAAATTTTGTCTTAAGACCACAACTAAATATTCATTTACACAAACAAATTATTCTAACCATTTTAATTAAGTATATTTATCAACCATACCACTTTAACCAATCTAAAAATAACTTTTAATAATTCTGTAAAAATCCAATTACCACAAATAATTATATTAAATCATATTTTCCCTAATTCCATTATTATAAAAAAAAACTAATTACCTTAATTATCCCATTTAGTCACAACATAAAATTTATAAATTTTGTAAAAATTCTAATTAAATTATTTTAATTCTATTTAATATGAATAAAACATAATGCCATCTACCAAAATATTCTTTCATACATATAATCGTCCAAACAATGCATTTAAGCCCTAAATAAGCCTCAATCACCTTAATTAAATCAATACTCAAACTTAAAGGTTTGAAAAAATTATAATTAAATCATGAAAATTATATCTGAGAATAAACTAGCGTCACAATTTATTTCATATTTTTTTGATATCATGAATGCGCTCAAAACCTTGAACCACTTAAAATAACTTGAAAACCGAACCTAAAACTTGATAAAAATTCTAAATAAATTCCTGAAGACTCAAAACTTACCAATAAAGCTATAGGAACTTGAACCGAATCAATCAGGTCGAAAAATTGTGAAAATCGGCTAAACCAAAGTTAAGCCGCAGCCTGAACCGGACGAAACAGTCTGAACCTGAACCGGCCCACGCCTTGAACCGGACCGCCGCACATGCATCGCACGCGCGGTCCGTCTTCAACCCTTCGCTCGAACTCTGTTCGAGCACCAAGCCCACCGCCACGCGTCCACCGGCAACCACCACCGCTTCAGCCGTCGCGGATCTACCGGACCTGTGTGCACGGCCTCTCCTCACCTTCTTTCCTCTGTCGACCGCCCCTTCTTCGCCGTTGGTGGCACACAGGAGCCCCCCTACTGCTGGTGCCGCCGCCACCCATGCACTGCTTGCTTCCCGCCAGCCACCGTCTCCGCGGTTCTTCCGACTTCTTTGTTCCTTCAATCTGACTCCCCTGGAGTCTAATTGTCTCCAGCCGTCTCACGGCGGAGAGGGAAGGGTTCATCGCACCACTGCAATGGCGAATTTGGCCGGAATAGGGACGTCCCCTATTCCGCCGCCCTCTCCATGCTCTCCGCCAACCGCCGGCCTTCCGCAGCGGCCACCACACGAAATCGGCTCCTTCTGGAGTCGATTCAATGTTCAGCACCCACCATGAAGGGGAAAAGTCGTTCTCCGCACCCCTCTCCGGTGAAATCAACCAAGGGCGGCGCCTCTAGCTTCCACCGTTTCCCAGACACCCCATGGCTGTCGAAGCCGCTCCCATGGCTCGCGGCTTGGCAGAGGATGTCTCTACCTCCAGCCATCCTTTCTTCTGATGAAGCCGCCGGCCGCCGAAGCGTTTTGGAGCTCCGTCGGCGCCCCTTTTCTCCCCCATCGGCTCCTCTGTTGTCGAGGGCTAAATAATCCCTCAGTCGGCGAGTCGGTGACTCGCCGACCGACTCGTCCAAATCGGCCGGGTCAACCCGCTAAATCGCTGCACGTGAAAAACATGCAGCGACAATTATTATTATTATTATTATTTTTTTCTTTTTTCCTTTTATTTGATTAATAATAAAAAAACTTTTAAAAATTAAATTTAAATTAAATATTTATTATTTTTTAAAATTTAATTTAAATTACTTTTTTCTTTTCTGTTTCTATTTTATTATATTATATATATATTTAAACCTATTATTTTATTATTTTCCTATTAAAATATTATTATTTTTTAATATTTTTTTTATAGAAATCAGGGTCTACAATGGATATCACATGTTATTCACAACTCACATATAATCATAATAAAGATAATTAACTAGCAAGAGAGTCAAAGGATATCAAGTATAACTAATAAAAGGGAATATAGTTCTCCTAGACTAAACATTGAGAACTATCCCGTCTATTTTGCCCAGCGAATAAACACTCACCTGATCCTATCGTCGTAAGCACATTTTTATTCGTATCGCGATCGTTCGTATCCTCGTGCTTGCTTATCGGATTTTCTGTGAATATTTTAACGAATTTTAATTCTCAATCCGATAATAATTTCTCAAATCCGTCTTCACCAACATGTTTAAAATGGTCTCTAGAATCACCCTAATTTTTATCTCGAATTCGCCGAAAAGTTCACCGGAACCCTCGCCGGCGAAGTTCTTCGATCAGCACCAATATTGGTACCAGTCGAAAGCTCTCTTCATGAGGATTCCAAAAATCATATTTGTCCCAATTTTTATAGCTCATACGCGCTCAATTTTACCGATTAAATCAATTTGGGCGAAATCCCTAAGTTAGGGTTTTTAGCTCGCCGACGACCAATCGGCTCCAGTACCAATGGATAGCTCTCGTCGAGGAGAAGCTATAGATACTAAGTTTGCAAAGTTCCGTGGTCGGAATGCCGACAATCGTCGGAGCAAGCTTCGACAACGAACTTTCACCGTCACCACTTCTCTCCTCTGTTTCTCCTCAAATCTCAACCAAAACTTGAAATTTATGGTTCTAATGTGTTTTCCTAGCTCACCTAATGTCGTATCTAAAATTTTGCAGAAAAACTCTACCGAAGTTGGCCGGAGTGTCGTCGACAAGGTGTAGAGACGAAGCTGCCGCGGAAACAGGGGAGGAGAGAGAAAAGAGGGGAGCGTGAGATCGGTGGGAGGAAAATACTGATTTTTATAGATTAATTAATTAAAATCTTAAATCTAAGATTAAATCTGGACCGTCCATTTAGATCAATCCTTGATTCATTGCTTTAACCCATCAAACGATGTCCAAATTATGATCCCTCTGTGTCGTTGGATTCCTTATCAAAAATCCTACTGATGGTATAATTTTCGCATCAAAATTTCATACTTCAAAATTTTATATAATTTTACAAATAAGCCCTTCCTATTATTTTTCTTCCATAAAACCCATCAAAATTATCATCTATTACATAGTTATCCTTAATGCAAAAATACAAATCTCACAGATGGGCTACGAGAGGACTGGAATTGGTGACAAGATCAGTTTTCGCACTAAGAGAACGTATATAAGAAGCTCGAAAAAACAGAGTTTTTGAGTCCAAAGATATTTAGGCGCCCATTGGGTCAGCTTAGATAGCTTATTCTTGCTCAGCCATATTCGACGAGACTGGTCTTGGATCTTGGGCGGAGCTGGAATATTTGTGTTGTGCGTCAGATCCTAGTTTCATTCCCTTTTCTAGTACCCTTGGACTCTTTAAAGTTGTCATATATCCAATTCGACTCTTTCAAAGAAGGCTCGCAACATCACTTGAGCCAATCCGAATGCGGAAATATTCTCGTTCGCCTTCAGTCTCGCTCTTTGAACTTCAATTCTGAATCACCTCCAACCAATACATAATAGTGCTTAGAAAATGTTGACTTGTTGTGAATTCAACTCCAATGGAACCTTGGAAAGATTTTTTAAAACTTTTCCGCAGAGGCCTCTTCTTTCTCTAATTTCATTGCATTTTGCTCCTCATTCGAATCCCATTTTGTAAATGGCTTCATTCCCTTTCTTTCCCAACTCCAAGACTGGTACTACTCAACCCCTCTCAGAGTTGTCATGCTCTTTTATCTCTTTTCTGCTTCCAAAGAGTCTAATATTCTCGCTCTGCCCAAGATGTCGACTAACAATCCCTACTTTGAGGCCCTTGTGATCAGGTCGTCCTTTGAGCCCAACTATCTTGAATAAGCACTTGAAGACGATGTATAATAATCATTCTTCTAAGTCAGCGAAAGGGAATTGAAGAAAGATTTCCTTACGAGTGATCCATGTTGAAGGGGCCGTCTAATCTGCTTACAACTATCTAAGATTTTCTAAAGAACAATCATTTCACTTGCCGCTCCGCTCCGCCCAATCAATGGAATGGAATCGCCGCCTACCTAATCGCTTCCTTTCGGTCTTCAGTCAGAGGTTCCAGTTTAAATCGGGATAAATGCCAATCGGGGCAAGTTCCTTTCGCTTCCAAAAGGATTTGAATGCAACTTCGATTCCGACCCTTCTTTTTGAACTAGACCAGAAGATAGAAATAGAGCCATAAAGGTAAGGCAGTGCAACTGAAAGCTGACTCGAATAGGCAAACCTTTTGTGAAGGGTTATAAGTCTCAAGAAAACATGGCAGGTTCGTAGCAGACTAAGCTTTTTTAGACGTTCGCAAATACTGACTCAAGAGGGCGACAAGATTAAGCAAAATATGTTGAAGTGAGAGTTTTCTACTCCCTATATCTTAGCAATGGGAAAATTAAGCTCCATCGGATCTATGTAAGGACGCGTAAAAACTAAAGTATGGACGTTGACGCTTATGTTACGTGGGCTTAAACTACGCCGCCTTATCTTGGGCTTACTGCAGGGTACAAAATAATCTAAAAGGACCTAAGATTGGATCAAGCTTAGCCATTTAACTCGCTAGTTTAATACGCAACTCTTTAAGTGATATATCCTAAGATTTTGCTTCCTCACGCCGTTTCATTCCCTCTTTTTATGTCTTAGTGAGATGGATTCAAAGGTTAGTTACTAGTTTAGCGTCATAGGGCATCAACGGGGGAGGCTGCGGACTGATTCCTACTTAACTAGTGAGTTAGTGATGGCAGGAGTGATCTAGACCCCCTTTCTACGAGCGAATAGGACTGCACGGGGCTCCGCGAACAAGGGGATGGGACGAGTGGTCGTAGAAAAGGCTTAAGCTTCAATAGTTGTTGCTTGAAACTCCGGGTTGAAGTGGGAGAAGAGACAGACTCTTTGAAGTCCCTTGAACCTTCCCTTAGGCAAGCTAGCCCATCCAACTCATCTCATGTCATTCTTTCTCTTGAGACTGATCTTACATCCAAAATTGAGAGCCTTTACTTGAACATGGATCAATCTCTTTGAAAATGAGCAAGCAAAAAAGATGATGAACCCAGGAACCCCACTGAGAGCCCATGCCTGCCGTCCTCTCTTGAGTGTTTCTAGGGATAGGCCAAAGACTCTCCAAAACGAGTCATTGCTTCTGCGTTACTAGCAGTTGCCCACCCAGAGTAGTTGCACAGCATAAAAAGGAGCAGCAAAAAGGGAAACTTCCACCGTTTGAGTCCTGATAGGACAAATGCTATGGGACAGAAACCTAGCTCCAATTGCAGCAGCTTAGTTGAGGGGTATGCCTATCCACATATTCCTTCTCATTCAGAGCCCAATTCCACATCCGACCCGAAAAGAGAGTCGTGCTTTGAGCTAAAAGAAAGATCCAAAACTTCATTATTAGTGTGCCATCTTGCACTTATCCTCCAATAATGAAGCAAATAAGAAGACCATGCTGCTCGAATCTATTCTAAGGACTACTTCCTCTTCTCGTCGACACGCAAGTGAACATCGGGCCAATCGGAATAACCCTAATTGCTTCCCCGAAGGTGCGTCAAAGAGTCAGGGCAGGAGATTGGGAAGCCATTACTCATAGGGTGCTTAGCCATTCAGAATGGAGTCCCTCCTTGTGATTCAATTTCCCGCCTTGCCCGCCACCAATAAGCTCAATGTGATCGACTCCCACAACCCCTTAAGAAGAAGGGTCGCCTGAGGACATTCCACTTTCTACGCTTGGAGCCTAATCGCTTCTCTTCGATAACCTTTGTAGTTGAGCTTGAAGACAATGTCACTAATCAATTAAGCAGAGATGATAAATAACACAGATAGAAGTAGACTTTCTTCTCTCGCCTTCAAATGAGTTATCTTGCTCAACATGAATTTACCTATGAGACCAAAGAAGCAAGGGAAGAAGCGAGAAAGCCCAAGGGCGACTACTTGAGGACACGCGCTAACCTTGCATAGCCGGCAAGCGAGAAAGCTGGAGCATACGCTTTACTTGAGTCGAATGAGGAGGCGCAAGAACTATAGGAGGGGGAATTGGGCATTGTACTGCTCGGTCATACTGCCGGGACTACTTTGAGCGCCTGTGATTGAATAGAATGTTTTAGTAACTTCTCTTCTCGACCATGACTAGTAAGGCTCCAGAAGATAGCTTGATTAGATTAGTTTACGTGGAGTCGCTCCGCTTTGTTGCAGAGGTGAGGTTTTGAAGTCCCTGTCTTTGACTAGCCAGTTATATCCACTTAGAAATGCGCCCATCAGAATGTTGTCTATATAGCCGATCGACTCCTCCCAAGGGGCTACTATTTAAGGCTGCTACTCTACCACAAGTCGTGGAAGTGGAAGAACTCTCATTGTCTTCACCGCGTATAAGGAGAAAACTCCAAGCGTGCTACTTTAATGCACTCTGACTTTCTTCTTTCTTCTCGTTGTCACAGTCATTCGGGCGGATAAGACCTTTGAATCGGTTACCAATCGGTTCTCGTAAGGTTCATCTGAACTTTCTAAGCAATCAGAATAACCCTACCAAAAAGAGGTCATACGAAGACAAACAAAGCGCCGCTTACAGCACCTTTGGTACTCTGGAAGGTGCTCAATTCTACTTTCTTTAATACTGAAGGAAGGAGTTTAAAAGCAAGAACTATTCTGAACCACTTGCAATCAGAAATTTACCATGACACTTTCTCGCTATTGAAATGACCAAGAGACTTTCGCTTGAATATATGCCACCTTGCCTAAATCCTAAATATAGTCGCAGCAAGATTTCCTAGTAGTCATTTCATTCTCCTTCTTCTTGAGAGTCCCCTGCTCAATTCCATGTTCTAAGTTCACTACAACCACGTTGTTAGCACTCCTCTCCCTTCTTTGAGCAGGTTAAGTCAATCAATCACTTTCAGAGTCTTTAAGCAAATTAAACTCTTAAGATTTTTGAGCATCTATATATTATATTATGAGGTGGTGTCTTATTCATTGTGCTGAGCCAAATCTTCTTTCGACCAAATCTGCTTGATCTACGACCTTGAATAGGTGGACTCTTGTCGTGCCTAATATTAATGCGGTCGATCTACTCCCTCGTGCCTGGAAAGCATATGGATCTCTTTCGCTTACAGCCCCTACCACTCAGAATAGAATCATACTGAGCTGACCTCGTCCTCTGCGGCGCCCTACCTTTCCCAACGAAGAAGATCAGCATTATCTGAAATAGACCTATTTTCCAAGCCAAAGTGTCTAATCTACTAGGACCGATGACTCTCCTCCCAAGCAAGGGTTCAGTCTTCAATCAATTGAGACTTCTTTCTCTTTTTAGTTCTTATGCCAGATCGATCGCTCAAGATCTTTTGTCTTCCCCCTTCATATAGATTCATTGAAAATGAGTCTGATGTAGTTCATCGCCTATTAGAGATCCTAACGGACAGAAAAAGTAGAAACAGATTGTAGTCAGTTTGAACTTCTGTGGTCCGAAGCAAGGTCTATGATGGTTTGATCCTTGATCCAAGAAAAGGAGATGAAAAATACGAATAGGAGTTAGTTTGAAGACGTTGACCCGTTTGGGCTCTGGCGAATATAGTGCCCTTGTGGTGATGAAAGGACCATGGAATTTGGGATTGGAAGGCTGCTTCGGGGTTCAGGGAAAGCTCATAAAGAGGAGAAGCTGAAAGAGAATGAAAAGGAGTTCTTGCAGAGTAGAAAGATGGAGTACCAGATACGAGATCAATCTTCTCAAGCCAATGAATTTGGGACCCTGCGGTTTGACTATTGCCCTTTGTCTCTCGGTTGGAAGGTCGAGACAGATGAAATGAACCCAAAGAATCTTCCTACTGCTCTAGGGGCATCAAGAGAAAGAGAAAAATACTTCGTGAATCGCGCGACGAAGCAATAGTGAATTATCCAATGGTACGTTCTCAGACTCTATCCGAGAGTGAGAAGTCTTTCTCCAATCTCTTCCTATCTAAGAGATCAAATGAGAGAGAAAGTTTTGAGTTTTTCCTGGACATTTGATTCATGTAAGAGGACCAGCCGTAAATAGATATGGACGGAGAATCGAGTCCTACTTCGCTCCACCAAGATTCAAGGTCCTCAGCAGAGCCGAACCATTCCTGTAGAAGAAGGTAAGGACATAACAGAACCTCACTTTGGATGTTGAAATTCTTCTTTTCTCTAGCATCTCAGAACAGCAGAACTCCAAGTCCCCAGGCATAAAATGCACCAAGAAAGCATAGCCTGTCTATGGTCAAAAACCTTTCTCCATCAAAGGTTCACTGTCTTTAATCTACTCCAGGGTTCCAAGTGTGAAAGTAGAAATCGAGTCCTTTTGAAGTCCATGTAGTAGTAGTTGAAAGCACGAATCTTGTATGAAAGAGAGTTTCTTGAAACTGTAGAAGTTTTGAATCTTTTCGATGCAAAAGAAGAGGTTCTGAAAGAAAGGCACTAGTCCAGGATACCTGAGGCTCCAAGACAAGACTGTGAAAACAAAAATGTGCTTAAGTAAGGGTGCAGATAGAGGGTTGACAGCATAGGGATAAAGGAAGTAGGCTCCGACTCTACCCTTCCTACTATCAGTGGGCAGCAAAAGTAGCCTTCCAACTAGCATGGGGGACCTGGAAGGGAGCGAAAGGGACCGGGCAGCAGGGGTGAACGTTGTCCCTGGGTTGGCACGGAAAGAGGGGCACACTCAAAGCAAGCACTTACGAGACAACGAAGACAGAAAAGGGAATTCAAAGACCTCTTGTGGCAGGGGCAGACCAAAGGCTTAAGACAGGCAAAAGGCATAGCCATCACAAAAAGAGTGAATTCTGGTAAGTCCTGCTTGGCGGGACCCTACCTCAGCAGCACATCACAAAAGGAAGAAGACATGAGCAAGATCAACCAACAATATTAGAAATCAAATAAGAAGACCTGTCACAAAGAAAAGTCCAAGCAGTAGGGCAGTAGGAGTATGAACATTGCTGACGTCTGACAAGACATAGAAAGCGAAACTTGGCACCTTAGAAATAAGCAAACGCAAACTCCTGGACTAAGACAAGCGACGAAGGAATAGCATAAATCTATTGAATCACCTTAGAAGACATATCATAATGATACCACACACAAAGCGCGGGCAGCACAAAGTGAGAAAAGAAAAAGACCAATACCTTCCTCAAAGATGAGAAACTGATACATAGAACCAGAAAGAAAGACCAGTCAAGACAAGGGCACAAAGACAAGTCGATGACACAAGGGAGTGAAACTAGAGCAAAGCTCAAAGATAAGGCATGTGGGGTGGAATGAAGGTAAGGTAGCCTAAAGACTTCCAAACTTGTGTACACCTCAACAATAGGCTCAGGCCCGACGTCTAGTCAGCTGATCCCAACATAAAGAAGAAGGGGCCCTTTCGCTCTGACCCGCCTCCGACAGCCAAGTTCGTGCCCCTACCTACAGAAGGGAGTCGTGAAGGTGAGACTAGAAGGAGGAGAGCAGGTTGCATGGGCCTGTCAAGCTAAGAGTTGGGGCACTCGAATGATTGGACCGTAGGAAATGCGAGGAGCTATAAGCTAAGCTGGGAGTGATTATATCCAGGCACGGGATGACCTTATGGTTCTTACTCGATTCAGAGTTTTTCATAGGAGTCGGAAGAAAAGGCGAAGGCCTGTGAAGGGACTCCAGGGCAGTAGTACTAGCCAAGGAACCCGGGGCAAGAAAGCTTCTCGGATTTCAAGGGCACGAAGACTCACAAATTTCATAAAGGGTTGCTAGAGTCCATGGCATGAGTTCCTAGATCAGGGACATTCAAATATTGAAGCGCTTGCCATAGGAAAGTTAGGAAGTGTAACTGTAAGCGAAGGAGACCAAAGGAGCAAATGAACTTCATGACTTTCTTCAACTTAAAGCCACGAATGCTTGGAGGTGCAGAGCGAGGGGGAATAGGTTTGTTCCAATATGCCCCATAGGAAAGAGTGTAATTGAATGAAAGACTTTCTTCTCTCAACCAAGCAAAGCAAATTCGACAACTTCTAGATATTGTTTAACTCCCGTGCATCGTCAATCGAAAGAAGCTAGTTCTAGAAGGCGACCCACTTCAACCAAAAGGCAAGGAGCGGAAAGCAAGCCAGTGTCACCAGGTCGACCGTAGAAGGCAAAGAAGAAGGTCACTTGTGGTCAAGGAAGGGGAGTGAAAAAGAGGTCAGAGGTCTCTTCGGAAAAGGTTGACCTGAAAGTTCGATTAACATAAGGTCTCTCTCCGCGTAAGTAGAATAAGCCTTCTTATGCCAAACTTCCATGACTCAAAGGCCGTAAGCTAACTGAGAATAGCTTCCTTGGTAGGATAGTACTCAGTAATAGGTCTCATAGGTGGCCGCGAGTTGCCCTTGGTAAGGTAGATCAGGTGAGGACTGAATTCAGGGTAGTGAAGGTCACGAGTGAGTAGTCTGGCCAAAGTTCAGAAGGGAGGTGCAGAGCAGTAGGTCCTTCTGACTTCGGGGCTTCTCTTCGAGTCGGGGAAGGCTAGCTATATTAGGCAGGGAAAAGAGACATAGAATCGGATCGGGGGGGTGGGGGGGGGGGGGGTCAAAGGTCAAGGTCAGCGGAGAGAAGGAGAGCGAATAGTCACCAGATAAAGCACTTTGAAGTCCAGTGACGAAGTGGGGTCCATCAGACGTCTTCAGGTCCTAGCTCCACGATTGCAGCCTGAGGCCCATTAGCTGATTCATTCGCCCGCCTGATCAAAGTTGAAGTAGGTTTGTGTTTGTTAAGAGCATCTCTTTCTTTTGGGGGCGCCCATTCGCGTTTAGGTGATTCAAGGGAGTTTCAACGCGAAGAAAAGTCTTTATTCGCTTGGCCTTTGATAGAAAACTTATTCAACTTGCTCATTCTGACTTCCCCTTATCTTTTCAAAGTGGATAGTTCTCTTCTTGGCATAGACATAGACAAGACTGCTTTTTTCATTGGTCTACGATCGCAAGTAAAGAATGACCTTGGCCATTGGGAGAATGAGAGGGTTAGAGAGAGTCAAATGGCTCCTACTAGTTGAATAAGTTTTCTGTCAAAGGCCAAGCGATGATTCTTTTGTTCCTGAGGACTCTTTCACGCGCAAACATAGACAGACAGAAGGCGAGTCGTAAAGGGCGGTAATCAATACGTTTTAAGCACAAGGGCGGAAAAGAGCAAGACAAGAAGATATGAAATTCTTGAGATTTTCTTGCAAAAAAGAATCCAGGTCGAGTTGGGCATTAATATGGCTTTTGGGAGCTTCCTGTATTGGAGTTTGGGTCTGAAAGAGCTTAACTTAAAGGTAGGACTCTTTCAGGTGCGAAAGATAGACGACAAATGAATAAGAAGTGGAATAAACAGATATTGCGACGCGAGACTGTAGAAGAGCAAGAATCTTTTCCTTTTCCGCCACGCCACAAAACTAGAAAAAAGCCTAAGCTCGGGTTATGTTGCAAGGACATATTCCGCAAGAACATCAAAGGGGCTATCTTGCGGAGGCCAAATATTGAAGAGTGACCGTTTTTATTGAAAGTCAGATGCTTCAAATACTCGCAAGCTCTCCTTACTTCTGAAAGCTCTATAATAGCAAAAAGAAGTAAGGACTAGTAGAACTTGACTGACAACCACGATCAGGAAATTCAAAGACTTCTGAACTATGGTAGGGATGCGGAGACTGAAAGATTGACTTGACTAGAATGTAAAGTGATAGTTTGACTTAAGCACAAATTTACTTAGAACATTTGTCTGAAAGGAAAGGTCTTTTGCAACGCTATATACTCTGGTGGACAAGATAAGCGGAAAAGAGTCTGAAGGGACCTCTTCAATTCCATTCTGCCAACATGCTCATATAATACCGCGGCTAACCATGGGCTTTCTTTATGTCAATTCTCCTTCTTCCTAATCAATTCCCAAGTTAATTTCATAGAGTAAGTCACTTTCGCTACGCGCCTCTGTAGGCCAACTATTTCATTCAGACCCTAATTCTCACCCCGGCGAAGGGAGTAGAAGTTCATGCGAATCCGCTTCGCATTGTAGGGCTACTCGTGTTGCCAGGAAGTTAAGTGGCAAGTAGCTAAGTAATTTCCATCGCATTCACTTCCTTCTTGGGAAGGTCAAAAAAGCAAGAAAATGTCAGAATCAAGAGCTTGCAAAAGATGATGAAGTCAGAAATGGTGAAGAGGTTTGAGAAAGGAAAGGATTGAAGAAGAGGAAGGAATTGCATTGAATTAATCGCTTTGTCACTGTGCTTCATTTAGAGATTTACACTGAAGCGATTGAACTACGATTACGACATCTACTTGCAATTTGGAAGAACGATTCTTTCGAGCATATAATGTCCCCACAAACGACTATTGGTTATTGGTCCGCGACTCCAAGGCCAAGACTCAATGGCTTCTTCACGGCCTCTTTCGCTACGTGCCTTCCAAAAGAAAAGACAAACTTCACTACGACTTTCCCCCTTGTTTCTAGGCGACCTCAAACTCTTTATAGTCCAGCTCTCTAGATGACTGATCCTCTTGAGAATAGAACTGGGAGGTCTCACATTAGAGGTGAAGGATGATAGGCACGATGAGGCTGGTCCCTCTTTCCGCTATGAATATGAATGAAGAAATGAATGCTTCTCTAGGGACAAGGGAGTGAAACTAATGCTCTTTGACTGCTTTGAGTGTAGGTCAAATTGGATTGGATGAATCTGTCAAGTCAAGGTACATTGCAGGAAGTATGGTGCATCGCCTCTTTCTCGTTCTCGCTCGGAAGCCAAAGCTCATACCTATTGTATTGGACCTTCGACCAGGCATTCTACCCGTTGTTGAATGGGAAGCAAGCCCCACTCCTTTCTTGTCCGGCTCTCGAAGAGTTGAGCTGGCACTGGCCAGCAACTTCCATGCCTGAGAATGGTAGAGGGCATAGATTCATGAAAAGTACCTGGTCCAGCCTCAGAACCCAAAGCGGGATAGTCGGGGATAAAGAAAAGAGACCGGAACAAGGTCAAACCATAGAAGACGGTCGAACCCTAATGAAAGAAAGACGACCTCATGGATAGTCTCAGTTAGAGCGACAACTACCCCTGTTGACCTTCTTTTTTAGATGGAAGTCTCTCAGAGTGGAAAGTACTCCCAGACTTGCTCCGCTGTATGAGCCTCATACGTAGCCGCGCTCTTGTGATATGAGAAGAAAAAGGCCTCTTTTCCTCAACTAATCGCTACATTCCCATTTCACTCTCTCATCAAACTTTTTTGTCAAATCAGGTGTATAGCTCAATTGGTAGAGCATTGGGCTACTAACCTAATGGTTGTAGGTTCAAGTCCTGCTATACCCAAAGCACTCTTCTATTTGTAAGGATCAAGGATCATTTAACCCCTTTTTGATCAACATCTCGACTTCGCTCCTTCTATGAGGCAAGTCTTGTAAATGGGTTGGGTGCTTTGCTTTATGGAATTTTGAAACTTTCTCTGACATACTTGGGCTTGGTCATTGATAGGCCAGCCTTCTCCTTAGTCATTGGATAGGGCGTGGGGGAGAGTCAAGCACTAGTTAGTTGGGGTGGGCCAAAGTTGTACTAGTACTAGGGCCTGATTTTTAAGGGCTCGAAAGAAAGAGTACGTCCGTTGAGTGTGCAAGTATGGGTTCACTTCTTCTTCGGTTCTGCGAATCCATCTACAAGCCTTGTCGAGCAGCCAGCTAACAGAGATAAAGGGCCCTTTCAAGGTGGGTCGATGTCCTTGGCGAAAATAATGGCGACTAATTTTTTGTTTGCTTCAAAAAGACCAAGACGAGCTCTTTCAGACTTTGGCTTTGGTCAATCAAAGAGAAGAAAGAAGCTCACCGAGAGGCTTGAAAGCATTATACTATCTATTTAGCTAGGCCCGCGGAGCTAGAAAAAGAGGCAGTCAAGTCTCTGGAATGAATGGAATAAAGGCAGCGACTGATGAGTGAGAGCGGGACGGGATGGATCGGTCTCTTCCGGGTGCCGCTTTCTAGTCGATGGTTCTTGCCCTCCGGCTCTTCTTTCCTTTTGGCTTGGCTTGGCAGAGCTCGCTTCCATTGCACTCTGTCGGAAGTCCACATAGCAAAGCGAGGCCCTGCGTGCGTCGTACCGCCTACGAAGAATAGGTACCCACACCACACCAGGTAGAGTTTTTGAGCCGTGTAATAGGTGACCATTTCACGCGGTTCAGTGGGCACTTTCATAAGCCACTAGGCCCCGGCTCCGTCTTGACCCCTATCCAATTTTTGGGCCAATTCCCTCTTCGTACTCCCCCAAAATGAGATTCTTGCCGACTCTATAATGGCTCCAACCATGACAAAACTCATACCTATTCTCTTTAGTACTTCAGGTGCTTCTCTAGCATATAATGTCAATCCCTACGCTGGACTCTTTTCAACTAGTACTTTTTGGAATCGACTCTATAGCTTCTTCAATAAACAATGGTTCTTTGATCAAGTTTTGAATGACCTTCTAGTCAGATCCTTCCTGTGTTTCGGATATTCTGTCTCATTCGAAGATTTAGACAAGGGTGTTATTGAAATATTGGGCCCTCTTGGTATCTCGTACACATTCTGACGATTGGCCGAGCGAATAAGTCAACTTCAAAGTGGATTTGTTGTGCGAAGAGTGCATTATGAACCGTGGCCGCTTGCCTACTTGGTGGGGTCCTCCGTTGTGGGTAAACCGGAAACCCGACTCATAGAACCCGAGTTGCTTTCAAGAGTGACGTCGAATCATTCCATCTTCATAGTGATGGAAATGTGAAGACTGGAGCTTGTTTGTTGTGCTAGCAGGAATGCAAGTGAATAAATCCCATCCCCTAGTGAGCTTTCCAATCCACGAGGGCCTCAGCCCTTGTTTGAAGTAGGGCGCGCTACGACAAGACAGGACGGATAGGGTCGGGGCTTGCTGTCCCCTTTGCGAGCCTTCCCCGTTAATAACTTTCGCCCCTTCTCAAACTTCCCGTCTTGCGTCCGTCCACGAGGCAGTCAAAAGACAGAAAGAGAGAAAGGGGCGGCTATCGCACAGGAGTCGTTGCGCTTGAATGCCACGAGGTCCCTATAGACAAGGGGACAAGTGAATCATTGCTTTGGGGCGCAGGCAGCCCTCTACCATCTATCCCATTGCATTGCTCTCATAGAGTACTGTACCATCTCAGACCAGATACATCCAACAAAAGAAAGGGCCACTGGACTAGAAAGTAGAATAGCAAGAACCATCTTCGTAGGCGGAATGAGGAAGTTTATAGAGACCCGTCACTATTGAATTCTTTTCTTGTCCCTACCTAACTACATGGGAGTGGTCTAGGGAGCGCAATTGCTAGAGCACGGGAGAATCAAGAGTAATGATTTCAGCAAGAGCAGCCAGACTATGTAAAGGGTCTTCGCTTTCCGCCCTTGTAGTGAAGTAAGTTTGGTATAGCAGCCTTTCCGAGCGAGCCTCTGGGATCTCCTGTAAACCCCCTGTTCTCAAGGGAGGATATTAGGGGAAACAGTGAGTAGAGATTCCCCTGCACAGAGCTGGATGAGGGGAGACCCTCACATCCGGTTCGGAGGGCGGGGATATCCCGACCCTATTATCATTATGCCTTTGCAATCTTACTTGGTTCTTCAAGCGACGTCATGCCCTTTCAAAAGCATCCCTTGCGCTGGTAAGCAAGCAACCAACTATTCCTAAATGGCCTAAACTCCAAGTTCTTTCTCTTCTTTCTTTTCTTATTTAGTTACAAGGTCCAAGATGACTACAAGGAGCACGTGCATCCTCTTCAACATGTCTACCCCCCTCTGCCTTTATGTTACCCTAAAAAGAATCTGGGGCGCGGACTGCTACGCTATTTGAAGCCAGTTTTCAAGTCTTTCAGAAGTGGAAGTTGCTAATCGCTCCACGCCTAATCAACCCCTAAAATGCTTAAAGATGGAACACGCATATTCTTGTTTTTTTCTGATCTAATTCAGACGCCTTTCTTATTCCACCCTTCATCAGTCCCATATTGAAGCTCGCCACTCTATTAGTCCCACTCAACACTAGTACCGCTAATAACCTTGACGATGAGAAAGCAAAATTCCATCGATTAGGCTAGGCGGCAACTGAACGTGGCTTAATTACAGGTCTACTTTAAGGCGAAAGAGGGAATGAAAGGCAAGCGAAATCACTATTCTTTCTTCACTTTACTCTCGAAGCCAGTAGCCAGTAGAAATAAGGCTTTAAGGCTCGCTCCGCCCCTCTGACTATAGCTCCGCAATTTTGGATTGATTCCCTATCTCTTTTTTTAAGGACATGCGAGCCCCTTCAATGTTCAAGAGCCCGGACCGGAGGAAAGGCTAAGATTGTTGAGAATGAATTGACTGTTCTCAAGAGAGTAGTCACAGTAATTTTTTGAATGGGTTGTCATAAACTACACAACTTCGTTTCCCATTTAGAAATGCACAAGTCTTCCAAATCTTTGTTAAGCTAAGTTCTCTCTCCATTGACAGTCACGGGCGCATCGACGAATTGGAGCTTTCTTCCCTTGATCGTAGACTTAATCGCGGAGCCCCTGCAGGGTGAAGAGCTTTTCTACATCTGAACTCACGCTTGCCTAAATTCATTGAGCCATCAGGCTGACTGAAAGAAGGCAATCCCCCTACGGATATAAGCCATCTTGAAATCCACAATCCGCTAGTATGGTGGTGAATCTCCTGCTTCCCAATCAATTCAATTCAACCATTGAATCGCCTGCCTTCACCCTTCCTCCTGCACGCCTCAAAGAGTCTAAACCTGCTTGCATATATACAACTACTACTCTAATAAGTTTCAACTCGTCTATTGAGGGTCATCAAGAGGCTTTTCAGTTCCTTCCTTAGTACAGCGCTTAGAAAGATGAAAGCCTACTCCTACTCTAGTTGCGTATACAAGAACCAAAGAGCCCGCCCAGGAAAAGCTCTCAAAGAAAACAGCAGACAAAGAGCTTATTAGTAAGATGCTAGGCCCCTTCGAAAAAGAGTGAAGCGAACTTTTGGAGTCAATCTTGCAAGAAGACTTCTTTGACTAATATAGGGTCTTAGTAATAGTGCTGGAGCGTATAGTAAGCCGCTAAGAGATTCCAGAACATCACTTTATTTTCATATGCAAGAAGATCGAATTCCATTCGCTATACTTGACCTGATCGACTTTCTCTTTCAGAGCCTTCCGGAGCTATTAATAAAGGGCACGATCAGCCAGTTGCTTGTAAGTATAGGGTCTTAGTGGAGTCTGCACCTTGCCAATTGATTCTGAGTCACTTTCTAGAGAGTGATTATTAGGCAAGCGAAAGAATCTCATTTTAGGCGAACTCGTTATCAAAGGCAAGTTACTAAGCAAGATAGACGGTTAGTAAGGGCTGTGCAATCAAACCATTGGCTCCAAAACCTTTTTCGCTCATTCTAGAAATAAAAGAAAGTGAAAGAGATCAAAATAACATCTCATCTAAAAGCACTGGAGATTTGAGGTGCACCAGCTATCAACTGTAGCTGACGCGCCGCCCTTTTCTTGCTAGGGCCCGACTACTATACCTGATCAATAGACTGCCTTTCTATCTAATGTAGTTCTCCTTTGCATCGCCCCCGCTACATCTTTCGTGCCTATATGGTCGTAACGCACCTTTCATAGTTGGACTAGCCCGAAAACTATCTGCCCCAATAGAAGGACTCCTTCCCATTCTGCTTGGCTTCATTCCCTCCTTCAAAATAGAACTCGGCTAACCCCATCGTGACTACCTTTTTTCTGCTTGGGAGAAAGGAGTCAGGAGAACTCCTTCAAAGCACTTTCTAAGGAATTCTATGACCACTAAGGATTCCAGAAGAAGGTCTCTCCTCCCTTTAATGCGCCCAATGGAATTTCATCCAAGTGATCCCGCGACTCATCTGAGTCCTATAACTAGAATGCCTCATATGCCTATGTCCATGCTTTCTAAGACGACACCTCAAAAACAGCCCTAGAAGCTCTCTGCCCCAAATATGGAAGTGGTTGAAGTCCGCGTTTCATAGTGGAAGCTATTACTCCCTACTCAATCAGGCAGGATAGTCCCCCCCTCAAGATCATAGGCATAATGATTCCCATATCAATCTTTCCTGAAAACATAGCACTTCACAGAGTCAGCCTTCGCGGCTTTCAGCACCTTGTGACTTGCTTAGTCAGATGCTTGCTAGCTTCTTTAGTATGTCCTTTGATCCCAGATAGATGGGAGAAAGCTTCTTTCTCTTAGTAGTCAAGTCACTAGCATCTGATTTTTCGGCTCTCAAGCGACGTCACTAGCTAACCTTTGAAAGCAAGGTAGAAAGATCTTGGCCTTTATGAGTCTTAAAAGGCGACACAAACTTGGGGGTGGTTAACTAGGCTTCAACTTACTAAAAGTGCACTTAATTGCTTGGATGACTTTGGCAAGAATTTTAACTTAGTCACTTGCTATCAGGTCATTCTATTCCCCCTCTTGACAAGAGCCAGATGTCGTAGGGTGACTCTAAAGACATTAGCAACTTTTGGGCAACTGCTTTAGGATAGAGGAATGGTCACTCGAGGACTTTAGAGACCTTAGAGAGTGAGAGTCCTAGTAGTTTGAATGCCACTTCGAGTGCTGGAGTTTGCAAATGCTATAAGAGTACTCATTCCTTTCCTTAGATCTGCTCCCCTCCAGGAGCTTGCCCTTCATTTCTATTCTAGTGAGTGCTCAGGCCTTTACTGCCATTGGGAGTGCACCTAATAGTATCTATCAGTCTCTCTCTTCTCTAAGTCTTTGTCCTCCTAGATCTAGATTTAGTATGAGTCTCAGTATCAATAGTGCCATTCTTAGTAGTACCAGTCTTTGGACCAATGGATCCAATATCAGTTGCAATTCTAGAGGTTGGAGTTCTAATTGGCAAGGTTGCCCTTTTCCCCGAACCCGAAAGTACTAGAGAAAGCCCACCTAGTCTAATCTCCTCTCTAGTAGTAGAATTATAGCTCTAGTCTACTGGGGTCCAAGTACCTTACCTCTTTTCTTATCTGTGGCTAGCAGCATCTTCTTCTATTTCCAGCGTGGTTGACTAGTGAGATTTGATATTTCTACTTTCAGTCAGTAGTCTAAAGATGAATCTAGCGGTGAATCTGAAGTGCTTGGATATCATGCCAGGTGTAGGAAAGCTGTCAAGCCCCAAACCTACCTTTGGGCATGTGGCAACCGCCGTATAAGCCGCACTTCAACACCACAACTTATACAATGCTAGAAAGTATCATAAAGCACTACAACTTTATTAATTAAACATAGCGGAAGCAAATACATTTTATATTTTCAATCAATACCACAAATTCACATCTCTATCTAGATTTCAAAAATAAATATTTTCACCAACTAGGTTCTCCCTCACACCCCGCCAATGGCCAACCTGTAACCTGCGCAACAGGAGAAAATTGTGCACATCTGAGTCGTGAAACTCAGTGAGGCTACAGAGAGAGCACCCTAAAAATGGGCATAAGGTATTGTACAAACCAATAAGAAAATATATCTACTAAAATCACATATTAAACCAACATGTCAATAATACAACAAGACAACAAATAAGAAACAATATGAACATGATCATAATATGGCAAATCACAGGATATAAGAAATATGATCATAACATTGCCACTAAATCAAATATATCATATTACTTTAATTAATATATCATCATCAATCCATTCTACACCTAAGGTAGCCTCTTATGTTCAGGGTGAACCCCTCGTCAGAGATTTCCCTGAACCCGTCAGTGTCAACTCTATGTCTCTGTCTTATATGCCTGTACACTGACGTTGGCGGAAGGAGCTGGTGATCACGGCACCCCTTCTTTCCAATCACAAGTACCATACAACACTGTAATTCTGCACCATGGCAGGATCACCATACAAACACAACAATCACATCCGTCTCCAGCCTGGCAAGCTGAGACCCACTGTATACGATACCAATGAACCTGGACTGCTCAGGGATCCCACCACTGTTGAGCATGCCAGAGTCTTCAGGTTCCCTAGCCTTGGTAGCGCATGGGACGGTACTGTTCCTAGTCCACCATCTACCCTGGTGTAACATATATAAATTGAGTTCTTCACCGAAGTGAGATCCCGGCTACACCAAAGTATTAGTGACCTAAGTCAACCGAACTTACATCTCTACCGTACTAGCACATGGCTCCTCACCACATGTTGGCACATACCAGTCTAAGAACCACACATCACCTCCTAGGTTATCATAACCCTATGATGTTCCAAGTTCTTAGTTATATATCAATTTAAATCACTTTAGGTGTTATCATAATATGAACCAAAAGTATCTTAAGTTTTATCTCATGTCCACATGTTCCATGTTCTTACTAGATATCTCTACATCTCTAGCAACATGAATATATTAAATAATCAACATAACACGAGCATAAAACAACGGGAGCATGCATACAATAGCATCATACGTGTACCAGTATGATATAACTTTCATACTTATATCAGGAGTATGCATACAATAACATCATATATGAACTAGCATGATATCACCTTCAAACCGATATCAAAAGCATGCATATAATAACATCATACATATAACAACATGATTTAACTTTCAATAAATCACATGCTAATTAAATATGCAACCAAGCAGATATATAACTTATCAGCATGTATAATAGTTAACAACGACCCTTAGGACTCAGCATCTGTAGTTGGCCAAATAAAATTTGAAACCATAAGTCCTCACCTGAGTCTTAAGTAGATCTTTAACAAGAATCACAGCTTGGCCGTGACTCTTAAAGCAAGCAAGCAATCAACTGAGCAAACAATTCTTTTCTACACAAATCACAGCTTAGCTGTGATTTGTCAAGCAATAGCACAGCAACACAATCTCCTAAAATAAATTAAAGGCAACCAAGCAAGCATACATAAATAACACATCTCAATCAAACATCTTAACAACCCCTCTACTCACAACCTCACACCAATTTTTATTTAATTTCCTTTTTACCAACCAAATAGATTAATCGATTCAAACAGACACAACTACTACAATTATACATCCACCAACCCTAGTCATACCTATGTTTATATTCAAACTATATCATAAGACCATAAATTAAATATCTATTTTCATAAATAAATTATTCAACAATTTAACTAATCATATAAATGAACTATATCACCTTAATTAATCTAAACACAACTTTTAATAATTCTATAAAAATCTAATTACTATAAATAAATATATTAGATCATAATTTTCCTAATTTCATTAACTAGAAAATCTAATTATCTAATTTAATCACAACATGCAATTTATAAATTCTGTAAAAATTCTAATTAAATCATTTTAACTGTATTTAATATGAATCAAACTTAATAATATCTAATAAAATATTCTTTCATGCAAAGAGCATCAAAATAATCTATTTGATACTTAAATAAACCTAAACCAACTTAATTAAATAAAACACTATCTTTACGGTATCGTAAAATTCTAATTAAATCACATAAATTATATCTAAGCATAAACTAGCAACATAAATTATTTTAGATTTTTCTGACAACATTAATGCGCTCAAACCCTTGAACCCAACATAAAATACTTCAAGGCAAGTCTAAAATATATATATAAATTTTAAAAAAATTTCTTAAAGCTCAAAACTCACCAGCTACGTTGAACCGAATTAAACCGGTCAACAAGCCGCGAAGCCAATCAACCCGCAGCCGAAACGCAGTTACAACCTAAAATACTTCAACTCCTTTCCAAGAATTCCCTAATGTGGGACTAAATATTTCTTAAATTAGAAAATGATACATGAGACGAGTGACCCATGCAAGTATTGAACTTGTGACCTTTGCATTATTAGTACAATACCCAAACCACTTCACTAACCAACCAAGTAATAACTTTTTTCTTTTTTTTTAAAAGAAAAATAGGGTTTACAATTTCTCTCCCCCTTAAGATTTTTGGTCCTCCAAAAATTAACAACCTATCCACCATCAGTTTCCTGGACTTACTATGTTTTCTAAGACACAAGAACCTGAATAAATCATTCAACCAAGTCAAACAAATTTTAAATATAGTCAAACAATTCATCAAACAATAATTGGTCCGTAACATTTGCCTATATCGATCAACTATAGCCACCGTCCGAATTTCACACTTTAGATCATCTCTCAAAGTAGTCGGAAGTACAGTTAGAATATGCGGTGGGTTTGGCACATATTTCTTAAGCAGTGATACTTGGAACACGTTATAGGTTATGTCTAAGTTTACCGGTAAATATAATTAAGCCACCGACCCAACTTCTTTCTGAAATCCCAAACAGTCCAATACACCTCAGGGGCAACCCTCTCCTTCAGGTGAAACCGGAAAAATCCTTTCCAATGAGACATCTCTACAGACACTCTGTCCCCCAACCACAATCTCTAACAGCCTCCACCGATTCTTTGCATACACTCCTTTGTCTGTCCTAAGTTGCCTTCAATCTTACTTAGACCACTTTAGAAATAAGGTAAGAGCAAGCCAACCTAGGGAAGAAACAGTCACTGTCTTTTCTAGGCAATTTAATCCTATCAACTAATCCCTATGTCTTGATACCCGGTTCACTAATCAATACCTAAGATCATATCAAAGTCTTGTACCTATAGGTACTAATTCAGCTCTTTAGCTCACATCCTAGCATCTCTAAGGGTCGATCAGCCCCCTTAGAAACACCATGTTCGTATAAAAGCTCTGTGCTCCGACATCGGTCAGAACATAAGTAGGTGGACCTATTAAGATCATAGACTTTAGGTTTAGCACTCTATGAATAAAGAATACTAATTGATCAACTAAATGTCTCTAAATAATTCCAATGGTTGTATTCAAACAATGACCAAAAGAATAACAAGGACAATTCAACTGGAGCAGTTTCAATTAAGCATCCAAACAAATTAGTCTACTTGGGAAAATAAAGAGACAATTATAACAGGTTAACTATTTGAATGTGTATCATCTAAAGAAGTCAAGCAATCGACTTTTCGAACATAAAATATTTAGAAGGAATAGACTCTTCATTAATGATACCAACTTTGAGATTTCACTTTTCAAAGGAAGATATGCTCATATGAGCCAAGTAAAAGAATGGATCATTAAAGAATTCATCAAGCAATATGATCAAAGTCAAAAAGTAGATCGGGGATCTCGGTCCGACACTTTCAGCACCAGCACATCATGTAGTATTACTAACTCATGAAGGTTTCACTTCTAGCCTCTTTCCCATCCTCAGGTTTGGCTTTATATCAAAGGGCAAATAATCAAAGGGCCAAAGGGGCAAAAGAGGATGTTTCAAGGCTTCAATCAACCTTCCAGCAATTCAACCATCATACAATAAGTTATAAGTCAACTTTTATATAATATACCACTAGCTTCAAAACCTACTTCAAGGGGTAGTAAACAATGTATCTTGAGTTTCCAACAGTCCCTCTACATTAAGTTCTCTCTGGATTTTACTAACTCAGTTGATAAGTCCAAGAGATCAGAGAAAGGTCAATGGGTATAGACTATAATTCAATCCCTTTAACTGGTATGACATCAAGATTGAAATTTAATTACTTCCTTTAGCCAAGCAGAGGAGATAACTAGATAAATAGAAAGGATTTCATTAGATGAACTGGATGATGACTATTATTTCAGAATGAGTTAAATAGCAAGGGAAACAAAGAATGATTCCTTGAAGATGTGAGAATTGAATGCATCTTTCTTAAGTGATCTCAAAATATGATGTATGAAGATGAACTTAAGATATTTGATATACAAGTTTGTTGGATAGATCTGAACAAGGAGGTATAGCAGCAACACTCACACCCAAAAAGGGTTCGGTAATTTCAACAAGAAGATATAGTATCAATAAACATGTCACTACCCTAGTCATGAGATTTTATTCTTCACTAGAGTGCACTTCTGCCTATTTGCACTTTTATGAAGTACTAGAAGGAAATCTAAATTGTTTAGGGGAGATTATTCATCAAAGAGTATCTAAGTTTGAAATAAAGGAATAAAGAAAATTGGGATTCACAGGGTTTAGAATGTAGGCAAAGTAAAATTTAACATTGTTGTCCATATAAGCACATAACCCTTATTATGATGAAGAATCACACTTAAATTCACAATTGGGAGATTCTAACTCAAAGGTAAGGAAAATAATGGATATAGATTCTGTTGTTAGCAAAGGCATGGTAAGATTCAAATGAAAGGATAAATAGTTTTCAACTCAAGAGTATCAAATTTTCGGCACATTAGATTTTCAGAATTTAGTGAAATTTGGAAGGTCATAACTTCCTCAACAGAGATCAGATTAATCCAAAATTTTGAGGGTAGGTTTTAACATCAATGAAGAAGATGTCTACCAAATTTCATAGGAATTTGATACTCAGATAGTTCAGGGTGATCAAAACTCTAAGACAAGGTAAATCTGATAGTACATAAATTTCAAATTTATGATACTTGGCTATAATGATTGATACATCTCACTATCTTTGGCTTTAGTTCACCCTTTAGTTGGGTATGAGAATTTATGGTTGAGATTTTGAGGTAGGAACGATCTTACTAAGAGAGGAATATAGGAAGGTCTTTAATAAAGTAGGGATAGTAATCCGATTATGCCAGTATATGATATGAAACTGTAACGAAAGATAAGGCTACAATTTTGGGAACCATGATTGGTTTATTTTTGATATATTTATTTGATGTGGCAGATATGCTTGTCTAGGATCTGATAGAAAGGTCTTCAATAATCAACATTAAAGATATGCAAGTATATGAACAAGAGATCAATTCTCTTTATCTAACAAACTGAGAATGTCAACTTTCAGCATTAGGTGTTCATTGAGTTTACTTGTAACCCTTAGTAGATTGTTCAACACCGTGAGGTTCTAGATTGTATTTAGAATCTCTCTTGAAAGAGTCAAGAGTATCACCAATAAGGTTTTGAAAGATGACAAAGATTAGGAAGGGAATTATACTAAAGAAAAATACAAGGAAATTAAGTTCCTTTAGTGCCAGGAATGGTACCACTTTTGAATGCACCCAAAAATACTCAACGAAAGGATGGTTAGTATTTTGAGAATGGTCAATACTTGTAGAATGATCATCGCTAAAGATCTATAGAAAAGGGTTGAAGCATATCAGTGATTGACAATGATGGAATAGATAGAGTTGAGTATAGTTCATGGGTATCAGGACTTTGGTTTCTCCTAGTTTAAGGAAGAAGAACTACATTGCATAGTATAGTTCCTGTGATATAAAAGTTTGTGATGTTTATTCATATAAGACTGTTAAATAGGGCTAGAGGAATAAGATTGAAGTAAGATAGTGGATACACCCCAATGGTACCCACTAGTTCATATGATACCAAAGGTCTTCAACCAATTCTAACGATTACATTGGAACCAGTACCCAAAAAGGAATAGTAGAGACAGTAGGGAGGTCCAAAACTGAGCCAATTTATTTAAGCATATAATAAAATAATATTGTCGGCTTAGAGAGAAAAAAAGACAACCACAAAAGATTGATTATTCTGAAGTACATCATCTTAAGAAATTCGCAATTGTCTCTCTAATAATGGTCTTAAAATATTTAGAATGAAATAGACCTTTTCTCCTGGGTACCAAGGTTGAGATCTTACTCTTCAAAGAAAATATGGTTATTTGCCAAATGAATTATGGGAAGATGGAACCATTAACTCAATATAGTATAACGAACTACCCTAACATGAAGAGAGCAGTTGGATTGCTAAAATTGAGAGGAGAAAAATTTCTACCATTAGTAAAGAATAGCCCCAACGGCCTCCAAAAGACAAGTATATACAGAACTCACAGTATTAAGAATACGTAGTAATCAAGGAATACGAACAATCAACTTGAATAAGTTCCAACGATCGGTGGACTATACCTAATCAAAGGTTAAGAACTTGGGAGGGATTTAAAAATTATTCTCTCCTAATCTTCCTTGTAATATATTTCAAGAATAAGCACGAAAATACAAGCATTGGAAAATAAAGGAGAAAATGATAGGAAAAGAGAAGTAATAATCGAAGTTGACAAATCAATCTCTTTTGAATCCAATGATGCCTTCACAAATTGTTGGAACCTGGAGGAGAAATTTTTGGAGCTATAACTTGGAACTTGTAAGCAAGAATAATATCAAGGGTACATGAGTGATTTATAACCGCTTGAAAGGTTAGAGTGGTAAAATAACTATTGAAATAATGGTGGGGTACCATTCGAAAATGAAGAATAAAATTTCATAGCCAAACGAAGACTAAGACTGGAACTAACACCCAGTTGGTTGCTTTAGTTGGTAGTTCATTGAGGACTGAAGAAGGTATAAGCCAAACTTATAGTAAGATGGTGTAGATAGGGCACAAGACATAGTTAATTGTTGCAATCATTGCTAGTTTCAAAAGAAAAGAAGCTTTTAGTTTCTATACTAGTTTATAAGGTAGATTGATATAGGAAGATATAGGGGTGATACTCCTACTAGAAGAAATTTTAGTAATGTAACAAGAAAGTTTAGTATCAACAATCATATCGCTACCGGGTATGAGAATTTACTCTTTATTTAAGTGTACCTTTTCTAATTTACACTTCTATAGAGTAATGAGAGGAACCCTATACCCTTTTAGATGAAATTATTCCTTAGAGAGTATACCAATTTAAGAGAATGAATAAAGAAGAATTGAAATATCCATGGTCGTATATGGTGTTAATATTTAAATTTCTAATAAATCTTATGCTATATTAATACCGATGGGTAGATGACTTCTCTATTTAGCAATAAGGAAGGGAAATAGTTGTTCTAACCCAAGACAATTAAATGCTCAGTTTGGCTAGAAGTAACATCATGATATTTTAGGCACTAAATCAAGAATTAATTTACAAACTTTTGCTAGAGTAGTTGATTAGTCCATATCATGTGGCCAGATAGGATCATATGATCAATAGATGAGTAAGGTCAACTAGAATTGAGGCAGTCTCGGTTGCTAATTCAGACAAGGAAAATATAGTAATAATAACTTCACCTAATCTGGGTATTCAACATCAACATCAACCAGTAGCAAGCATAAATCCCAATAATAAGTTCTTTATAGTCTCATATGAATTACTCTTAATGTCCAGGTCTTCCCAGGTCAAGCTTTCAGCAATCACAATACAATCTAAGCACAACTAATATAACTCAAAAGCACCCAACAACCAGTAACCAACTTACATATTAACATCAACCAAAAACAAGCATAGAACATCATCAAACAAGGACATAAACACAACGCAACCAAGAAAAGGGTAACATAGGCATAAAAGGATACCCCATGTATCCCTAGAATCTCTCTTTACCCCGTCAAAGTTGTCTCACATGTGTACTTAGGCTTATGATGTATCCTAAGTCTTATCCTTACTTGTAATGTCATCATTTTAAACTTATGCTCTGATACCACCTTAATTGTCACGCCCCAAACCTACCTTTGAGTCGTGACCAACCTGTAACCTGCGCAACAGGGGAAAATTGTGCACATCTGAGTCGTGAAACTCAGTGAGGCTACAGAGAGAGCACCCTAAAAATGGGCATAAGATATTGTACAAACCAACAAGAAAATATATCTATTAAAAATATATATTAAACCAACATATGAATAATACAACAAGACAACAAATAAGAAACATTATGAACATGATCATAATATGACAAATCACGGGATATAAGAAATATGATCATAACATTGCCACTAAATTAAATATGTCATATTACTTTAATTAATAAATCATCATTTATCCATTCTACACCTAAGGTAGCCTCTTATGTTCAGGGTGAACCCCTCGTCAGAAATTTCCCTGAACCTGTCAGTGTCAACTCTATGTCTCTGTCCTATATGTCTGTACACTAACGTTGGCGGAAGGAGTTGGTGATCACGACACCCCTTCTTTCCAATCACAAGTACCATACAGCGCTGTAATTCTGCACCATGGCAGGATCACCATACAAACACAACAATCACATCCGTCTCCAGCCTGGCAAGCTAAGACCCACTGTATACGATACCAATGAACCTGGACTGCTCAGGGATCCCACCACCGTTGAGCATGCCAGAGTCTTCAGGTTCCCTAGCCTTGGTAGCGCATGAGACGGTACTGTTCCTAGTCCACCATCTACTCTGGTGTAACACAAATAAATTGAGTTCTACACCGAAGTGAGATCCTGGCTACACCAAAGTATTAGTGACCTAAGTCAACCGAACTTACATCTCTACCGTACTAGCACATGGCTCCTCACCACATGTTGGCACATACCAGTCTAAGAACCACACATCACCTCCTAGGTTATCATAACCCTATTGATGTTCCAAGTTCTTAGTCATATATCAATTTAAATCACTTTAGGTGTTCTCATAATATGAACCTAAAGTATCTTAAGTTTTATCTCATGTCCACATGTTCCATGTTCTTACTAGATGTCTCTACATCTCTAGCAACATGAATATATTAAATAATCAACATAACACGAGCATAAAACAACGGGAGCATGCATACAATAGCATCATACGTGTACCAGTATAATATAACTTTCATACTTATATCAAGAGTATGCATACAATAACATCATATATGAACTAGCATGATATCACCTTCAAACCGATATCAAAAGCATGCATATAATAACATCATACATATAACAACATGATTTAACTTTCAATAAATCACATGCTAATTAAATATGCAACCAAGCAGATATATAACTTATCAGCATGTATAATAGTTAACAACGACCCTTAGGACTCAGCATCTGTAGTTGGCCAAATAAAATTTGAAACCATAAGTCCTCACCTGAGTCTTAAGTAGATCTTTAACAAGAATCACAGCTTGGCCGTGACTCTTAAAGCAAGCAAGCAATCAACCGAGCAAACAATTCTTTTCTACACAAATCACAGCTTAGCTGTGATTTGTCAAGCAATAGCACAGCAACACAATCTCCTAAAATAAATTTAAGACAACTAAGCAAGCATACATAAATAACACATCTCAATCAAACATCTTAACAACCCCTCTACTCACAACCTCACACCAATTTTTATTTAATTTCCTTTTTACCAACCAAATAGATTAATCGATTCAAATAGACACAACTACTATAATTATACATCCACCAACCTTAGTCATACCTATGTTTATATTCAAACTATATCATAAGACCACAAATTAAATATCTATTTTCATAAATAAATTCTAATTACCATAAATAAATATATTAAATCATAATTTTCCCAATTTCAGTAACTAGAAAATCTAATTATCCTAATTATCCAATTTAATCACAACATACAATTTATAAATTCTGTAAAAATTCTAATTAAATCATTTTAACTCTATTTAATATGAATCAAACTTAATAATATCTAATAAAACATTCTTTCATGCAAAGAGCATCCAAATAATCTATTTAATACTTAAATAAACCTAAACCAACTTAATTAAATAAAACACTATCTTCACGGTATCGTAAAATTCTAATTAAATCACATAAATTATATCTAAGCATAAACTAGCATCATAAATTATTTTAGATTTTTCTGACAACATTAATGCGCTCAAACCCTTGAACCCAACCTAAAATACTTCAAGGCAAGTCTAAAAAATATATATAAATTTTTAAAAAATTTCTTAAAGCTCAAAACTCACCAGCTACGTTGAACCGAATTAAATCGGTCAACAAGCCGCGAAGCCAATAAACCCGCAGCCGAAACGCAGTTACACCGGCCGTTCACCGAACCAGATCAACATCCGCACAACGCATGTCGGGATATGCTAGGCATGGAAAGACCACAGCCCACAACCCATTGTATAGGTAGATTTCATATTGCAGGTGTGAAGGAGGGGCACCATCCCTTATATAGAACTAGGATGCAACTCCTTTCCAAAAATTTCCAGATGTGGGACTAAATATTCCTTAAATATAAAATGATTCAACTCCTTTCCAAGAATTCCTTGATATGGGACTAAATATTTCTTAAATTAGAAAATGATACATGAGACCAGTGACCCATGCAAGTATTGAACTTGTAACATTTGCGTTATTAGTACAATACTCAAACCACTTCACTAACCAGCCAAGTAATAACTTTTTTTTTAAAAAGAAAAATAGGGTTTACAAAAGCCCTTCTCTAATCTTTGTCAGAAAACTATGTGGACGATCAACTATCTAATTACAAGTCCAATAGAATAGCACTACTCAATATATTCGTCTAGAAATCTCATACATAGAATAGAGTAGGACAGCAGAAGATTAGAATCTTCATTAGGATTATTCATCTAGGGCGAAGCGACGACCGCGTTCTAATCTGGCTCAAGGAGGAAGGGAAGACGACAACTAGAGTCCTTCCATTGGCTAGATAGGAGGAGTAGAAGGAACCTTTTCTCATAAACCCGGTATTTTTCATTGGAAGCTTGAGTCCCCGGGGGAGATTAGAGGCTTGAAACAAACTCGGTATCCATCCCATCGAGAAAGAAAGCAATTGGGGATTATATGAGAGAGATCAAACACCGGAGGCCCTTTTCTTGACCAGAAGCAGAGGTGTTGAAAGTCGGACGGTCTCAGGGGATCAGGCCGTAGGAGGTTCTCAAACCGACATATTCAGGTATTATATTGGCTTTCTTTTCTCTTGCTTCTTACCTAAGGTTCTTCATGGATATCGACAATATCTTCCCCATGGTGACTGGTTCATGAATTATGGTCAAGAAAGGGCGGTCTAAGTTTTATAATTAGCTTATCCCCCACACAAAGCATTTACTTGTCACTATTCCCTTCTGAAAAAGAAATGAGGGGCCGAAGGTTCTTCGTTCCTAATCGATGGACTTGAGGGGTTGTAAACGATGAGGTTCCCCATTGGGGAACCGATTGGGAACAGAGGAGCTTTACAGTCCCTAACGGGAAGCGATTGGGAGCTATGGAAGAATGAAATGTAGTGATCGTCGGAGGAAAAAAAGACAGAAGGAAAGGAAGCTCTGACAGATGGTATTTCATCCCCTAAGCGGTGCCGCACTTGTCTTGAATAAGCAGTGCCTGTCTTTTCTTTTCCAGTAAGTGTTCTTTGCGTATTCGATGTTCTTGGTCTTATTCTGAGAGTAGACGTTAGTTTACGGTGTGAAAAGAAAGAAGAGAAATTGGGCCATCTTTCCCGAGAGAGACAGCCTTCTCTCAGGCCAGCCGTCTTATACTTCTAGTCGACTGCTCTATGACCGTCTGACCTCTTTCCCGGGCTCTGCTCGCTCATCTACGCAGAGACCAAGAGGAATGCTGCTTTACAGTTATACTGCCTTGCTTTCCATCTAAGAAAGAGTCGTAGTTCAAAAGGGCACCCGGAGGGATCATACTAGAATGGCCCCTATGGAAGGCGACCGGAGGCAATGAAATTGGGAAGAAGTGCACTTTTGGCAAATAGTGTAGAATGAAGAGAAGAGAGAAAGCATATGGGGAAAAAGAGGGAAACTAATCTATCCATAAATTAATCTAGACTCTCCTCTATCCGGACCCTATGAGGGACTAGGCCGATCTGTTCTTATATGTCTCCCCTTTCCACTCCGAAGGGGAAGGTTTGGATCTTTCAATCTTATGTCTGAGGGATGTGATCTATCGCCGGTTCATAAGATACCACAGCTTTTGGTGTTCTATGATTGACCTCCGAATAATGAGTGGATAGTTCGATCCTTTTGATTCTGATCTTCCTAGTAAAGGTAAAGGGGGATCTGGAGCAATAGGTCGAATTATTATAAAAAGAAGACTTCTCAACCAGAGTAGGCCTCTTTCTGTTTTTCTCCTTCTTTCTCTTCAATAAGAATAAGTATTTAAAATGAAAGAAATTCTGATTCATTCGGTTGTGCTCAGCGAAGGAACTACCTAAGCATACTTTTTTGGATCCAAATTTCTTGGTTCTTTCATTATCTGATTCTTGCATAGAAGAATGCAACTCTTGCAAAAACTGGGATTTGAGTAGTAGGCGGCACCCCCTCTGAGTTTGGAGTAGGCGAAACCAATCTACTTTGGTTCTTCTCCACATTCTGAGCGGACCTATGATTTTTCCAACTAAGATGTCAATATAGAAATATCTCCTTATTTTGATTTCTTCAGCGCCCTTCTTTTCTTGAAAAGCGATTAGATCACCGTCGGAAACTGGAAAATGAGTCATGCTAACTAGTCCATTATTCACACAAACCCTTCCATGACTTATCGGCTGCCTTGCTTGAGGAAGAGTCTCACTAAAATGGAGACGAACCGGAATCATGTCCGATCTTGTTTCTTGATTGAGTAGAAATCCAAACCCGAAAGCCCTTCCTTCTCTTCCTCGGTCCATGGGTAAATTGTGAGACCCGTGATTTTTGAATAATGGTAATAGAGTAATTTTAGTATTTGGAGAATTTAATCATAAAAGAAATTCTTTAAAGGACTTATTTGTAAAATCATATGAATTTTTGAAGTATGAGATTTTGATGTGAAAATTATACCATCAGGTAGTATTTTTGATAAGGAATCCAACTGTGTAGACGGATCGTAATTTGGACGTCGTTTGATTAGTCAATTGAACAGTAAAGATTTAATCTAGGAAAATTTATCGATCTTTTGAGTTGACTCATGTATATGCTAATTTTGTTTAAATCCAACTCTTATTCGGATCTCTTAAATGGACTTTATTCCAGATTCATAAAGTTGTTTGTAGATGGATCGGTATCAAATGATTTGAAATTATCTATGACCTTATTCTCATTTGAGTTAATTATATATATATATATGAATCTCATGAGTATATGTTGATCATTTTGGGTTATCATCATGATTTTTAAATTATAACTAGAAGTTCACCGTCATCAATTATAATATTTGTGTCAACTCCAAACTCTTGCAGCTCTATATGCAATATTTGTAGCTTCTACCTATACTCTCTTTGCAGCTCTATACCCTATCTGCAACTCTATTTCACATATTCAGTTTGCGTATATTGCATGACATTTCTAGTTGCACATGCTACAGCCTTCTTCATTTTCCTAGATATACTGCAGCATAGATGCTCACTTGTTATATTTCCATAGCTCCCTTTTTGCAGCTCAGCTTTACAGCTTGCTTCATCTTATATTTCAAAGCTTCCAACACTCTTTTAAGCAGTTCACCTGTCATATTAAATCTTTGCTGAGCTTGGAGCATCTTCCTTTGTACCAGCATTCAATGCAGTTGTTTCCTAATATTTTCTTCTATCTATCAGTTTCTTTTTGGAGCTTGAGCAGCTTGTGCTTATTTCATATATCTTATATACGGCCAACTTATTAACCAAGCAGTTTTCTTTTATCTACTTCCTTTAATTCTTCTTAGTGGCCTTTCTGAATGCAAATTCTGTCGAATATTTCTGTAATTTTCTTTGCAGTTATTTCCTCAGTCAGTTTCTGCAGTTTGCGGTTCCCTTTTTGTGAAGCTACTTCCTTTGTCAACTGTCCTTAGTCAAATTTTATCTATCGTTGGTAGATTTCTTTACTCCTTTTGATTTCTATAGCTCCCTCAGCTTAGCACAGTTCCTTACTTAGTATTTTTGCAGACCAGATTCTTAAATTTTCATCAGTATCATTATATGTATCCAGTCTTTTTCTGTGATCTTATTCGGTCAAGGCAGCAGATAACATTTCTGCATTTGCAACTCATATTTCAAATGCCTGCAGATTTTGTAGTAACTTTGCTTCCTTACTCCTTTTCATATCTCCTCAAATTTCTGGATGCTGCAATTTCTTAGTACCTTTAACACATATTGATGCACATGTTGATATCCTTAGTAGCTACATGTATTGTTGACATCTCTTATTTTATTCACAACTTCTACAGCTCATATCCAATGCGCATAGTAGCTTAGGTACAACTGTAATATTTCTATATCTACAACTGAGATGCAATATTTTTTACTCTATTCTAAGCTATGGGTAAAGCTTACTTCGTGCTAGCAATCAATCCATTTGCACGTTATCATAATAATATCATCATATACACATCATCAACCTGCAACTTGATACTTTCTGCAGTTTCAATCAACTTCTATTTTGCATCATAATTTCAGTTTCCTAGATACCATCAAGTATCAACCTATTCTGCATCATAATTCAACTTCGTACTAGAAATAAATTTCAACTAATATTTCTGAAGAAGAAAAAAAATCTTCTGATACACAATATCTCTGCATCGTACGTGATTTAATACTGCAGTGTCAATCTCGGTGTAGTTTTGATTTAGCACTACAAAATTCAGTTTCAGATTCTATTTGGCCTACATTTTTGTTATATATTTTTGTGGCCATGCAATCAAGTTCTTGCTATCCGATATATAACAAACTATCTTAGTTTGAGCATTTTGAAAAAAAAGAGAGACTTCATTGAGGTCTAAATGTAAATCTTTAGATCTAAGTACCAAAGCCCTGACCACTACTACTTATTAGTGTTTTCATATTGAGAAATGATATTCTCTGTATGACTATGAGTTAACTACCTATAAAATATAATGTGCTCTCTCTAGGTTGTGGAACCTGTCCTTACATTATAGGATGGTGGTTGTAGAAATTTGAAACTGGTGCGGAGCAAGTTAGTGGGCATTTAATGAGTGACTATTGCTATCTTTTTATATATTATCCTTAATCTGGAGGTGACTCCATTATGATCATATTATAGTTTAGAGATATTTGATCCTGATCCAACTCGAACTATGAAAGGTTGTTCGCATGCTAGTGTAAAAGGGACTCCCTAGTATATCTACCTGAGAAAGTTAAAGCAATATCTTCAACTTTTGCCCACTTGTATTTCTCCCATTGTGGTTAGTTGCTTCACCAATGAATAATTATATTGATTTATTTTAACAATCTATTATGGTGAAGTTTGATCTACTCATCTAAGATTCAGACAATACTTCTAGTAGACTACTATCATACTAAGCAATTGCATAATACCCTACTAAGCAATTGCATTCTACCAAGTACTAGGGCATGCATCATTGTGGGGGATAGTATAAATGCTCAAGATGTCTCGGGCATAGTTATTGATGATACCAACATGATTTTTGTTGACATGGACATGACGACTGATGACCGAGAAACATTCATTGATGACCCATCATATAGATGCCTATCTTGAGTATCTCATTTTATTCCAATCTTGGAACTTGCTATACGGTAATTGTACTTTGATATATGAAAAAAATTATTTTTGGAGGACAAAAAAAAAAATTAAGGGGGGGGGGGAGTACCTGTAAACCCCCTCTCATCATCATCATTAATCTCTCCATCACTGAATCGATCTAAAATTTTGAGGACAAAACTTTTTAAGGGGGGTAGGTTGTGAGACCCGTGATTTTTGAATAAGGGCAATAGAGTAATTTTAGTATTTGGAGAATTTAATCATAAAAGAAATTCATTAAAGGACTTATTTGTAAAATCATATGAATTTTTGAAGTATGAGATTTTGATGTGAAAATTATACCATCACGTAATATTTTTGATAAGGAATCCAACGGCGCAGACGGATCATAATTTGGACGTCGTTTGATTGGTCAATTGGACAGTAAAAATTTAATCTAGGATTTAAGATTTTAATTAATTAATTTAAAAAAAACTTATTTTCTCCCCACCCGCACACGAGCACCCTCTCCCTCTCTCTCTCTCTCCTCCTCCGCAGTGACAACGGCGATGGCGATGTAAATTTTCCGACGATGCTCCGGTGAAACCACGACGAATTAGGCTCCCAAATTTTAGCCACGGGTAGATCTCGACCTCCTCTTCATTTTGATACCAAGATGCCCAAATTTGGTGTAGAGATGAGGGAGAAATCACGCGAGAGGCGTCGGCGGCGAGGGTTTCAATCGTCGGAGCTTGCTCCGATGATTTCGGGCCATTCCGGTCGTGAAACCTTGCAAACTTGGTACCTATAGATTCTCCTTGACGAGAGCTATCCATTGGTACCGGAGTTGAGGGCTATTAGCCGCCGGTTGGCCGCCGCCGAGCTAAAAACCCTAACTTAGGGATTTCGCCCAAATTGATTAATCGGTGAAATTGATCGCGTATGAGCTATAAAAATTGGGGAAAATATTATTTTTGGAATCCTTATGAAGAGAGCTTTCGATTGGTATCAATATTGGTGCCGATCAAAGAACTTCGTCGGCGAGGGTTCCGGTGAACTTTCTGGCGATCGCCGGAGAAATTTTCCAGCGAACTTGAGAAAAAAATTGGGGTGATTCTAGAGATCATTCTAAGAGTAATGCTGAAGAGAGATTTGAGAAACTATTTCTGAATTGAGAATTAAAATTCATTGAATAATTGAGAGGAAAATATAAAATGCGTAAAAGACGGCACGTGGATCGAGACAGTGTCAGAGAATAAAATTCAGCGAATGGACCTTAGGTTGGTTCTGAAGAGCGGGTCGCTAACCGAGGTGCGTTGGTTTATCGATGTAGGATTTATTCAAGCTAGGGAATTCTTGTTGAGGTCTTCTTAGGAAATTCTTGGATGCCTTAAATATGATAAAATGTAATATTTGATAATATTATGCCCGTATGCATGTTAGTATAAATTATTTATCTAACATGAAGAATTTGCCATATTCACCATGCTAAGTATTTTAATATGCTGTAAAATCTTATCCTGCATGTTGTATTATTTTATGTGCTTTATACCATACAATTACCATGCGGACATGAATATAAATAGTGGCATATATGAATAACAAACATACATAGGAGGTAGCATCAGCAATAACACCAGACGCACTAGATTTAGTCTCAGGTGACATGAGATGCTAGAACCTCCTAGGAGACATCACCAGGATTTAAATGGATATGGGTGTCTCCCATATACCCGAGTTGACCACCGCGTACTATCGATGGTTACAATCGGTGATACTTCTCTTCGCACCACTCCCGAGGCTACACGTAGCTTAGATACTGGGAGCTGGTGGGGAAAGGGACCGCACAAACTCTAAGGTTATATTAAACCGAAAATACGGAGCAGGTCCCTACCCGAAAATATATATATACCCGCACGGATATCGTTTAGGCGACCCCGTGATAGTCCTGAGATGGCTAGTGAGGATGAACCCTACCATGGACTTGACATCGATGGAGACGGGGTTGCCACAGCCCATTGTGTAGTTGTGTGTTTATCCCGATCAACGTCGACTGCCATTGGACTGGGAAGGTGATTCCCAATGTGACGCCTTGGATAGTGGATTCGTAGACCACGCGGCTATCATTCATGACGTTCTGCAGACAGTCGGATGAGTAGTCCGGATCCTAAGGTTGTTATTTTTATCGGTTAGTCGTGGCCGATGAGTCTTGTTGATGGTGACCTTGTCTTTGGGCAGTGTGTAGTACTACACGAGTCGCTGTTGCCCCTATGGAATCCGGGGAGGATGTAAGGGTACGACAGTTTCACTAGGGGAGGCATTGAGGGCGACTAGCGAGACAGTGGAGAGTGATCAAGGGTCACCCGTCCTCTCTGCCAACATCAGTGCAGCGGCTATGAGTAGAGACAGAGATAGAAAGACACTGATGGGCTTACAGATGCCCTTAGCACGGGTATTCCTTAAGCATAGGCTGGCAGCCCGAGTCTTGAAACTTCAAAGTCTTATTATGACGTAGGTGACATATGCTGATGACATTGATACTAGATATAACTTAGGTGACATCTAGTGAAATTCACGTTTATATTTATTTATGCTGCTTTACTGCTTTTTATGTCCTGATTTACACAAAGTAAATGAAAAATGAGGATTAACAACCAAAGGCATCATAGAGTACTCCTCCTAGCCTTTGATTTCCTTATTCGGTTTAGAGCCATAATTTTGCACTAGGCCGCAAGGCTGAGCACACCGCGTTCAATGTGTGTGCAGGTTGTTAGATGACTGTCCGAGATATTTGATGAAGATGAGGGCTATCGATGGATTTAGTTTTATTTACTGATGTCGTTATTATAGAATTGTAGTAGGTATATCGGGACTGTGTTAGTAGAGTTGCATAGATGATTTAATTGTATATTCCGCTGTGTTGAGTATGTGTATGGACTATATTTATTATCAAATACCTTGTATAGATTCTTTGGGCTCATACGGCGGTTGCCATGTGTCCGACAGGTGGGTCGGAGCGTGACATAAATCACCATAAAAAAGGGGCGGCGTTATATTAGAGAAAGTTCTCTGTTCCGAACATTTCCATGAAGTAGACGACACGCTTTAAATCTTAATGCAAGTATAGTTTAACTCCCTTTAATCCATTTTTTTAGCCACATCGCGTATAAGGGGAATCGAACCACGACCCCAGACGAAGAAGTTTGAATTCCCACCATTAACTCAATGAACTATCACGTGACGCCCATGTGCTTTCCTAGTTCTTGTCAGTTTTCAGAAGTCCCCATAGATAGACTAATAGGAAGGCCTGCACTTAACCGACTGCATGGGGTCAAAGGTAGTGTCAGAAAGCGAGCGGAAAAGCGATGAAAGTTTGGCCTTCCAAAGACCTACCTGCTCCCTATTGCAGAAACCCGGACCGAAGTCTGCTAATGGAGCTTATGCAGAAGCGGCGGATCCACTCAGCTTTCTATACCAATTTGTTGATGTCGGTTCCGGGCTGGCCAAAGTCAGCAGAGTTGCGTCTGCTAAAATCTCTCATCCTAAACTTCCCCTTTCTTGCCTCAAGAGAGACTCTTCCTTCTGAAGAGCAGCTGTAATTGAGATCCGGAGATGGAAGATTCATAGAAGACGACTCGACCTCAGAAGATCTTGGAACTGCTTAGGGCCTTAGGAAGAGTTCATCGGAGCCAGTTCAAACCCTAGCTAGTGCTTCCGTAGATCTTGAGTCCCTACCTCGCAAGATGAAAGATCGGTCGACCTTGAAGCAAGCATTAGTCCTTCATCCCCTAGTCGAATGAAGCTCTTAAGACAAGGAGGTTCGGAAAGGCCCATTTCTGCATCCACGCTGACTATGACATCCGGGGTAGAAATCTCGGCCTACCCTAGCTTCCGTAGTGGGAGGAGATCCTTATTATTTAGTAGGAGACAGGCTTATAGGTATTTGTTCTGGTATAGTCGCGCTGAAGCCAACATAGAGTCAGAGTTCGTATATGTTAGCGTGGGTGGTTAGAGGCATTAAACGAAAGGGCTTATTCTTTAGGGTTGAACTTAAACTAATTGGACAGAGGGGGCACGGAGCGAGACTACAACCTCTTATGTACGGGGAAGGAATGGACTTCTTTAGTTTATTAAGATAGTCATGTTTGTGTCCTTATTGAGTCCTTGGGCTGGGGTTGTTTTTCTTCAAAATTTCACCACTCGACTATCTTGTATTATGACGTGACTTTATAGGAGGTTCTCAATACACCTCAGAAATAGGGGGCGCCTAGAAAAGCTACAGTAGTTTAACTCCCTCATATTAAGTTAGTCTGTTGCTGGGCCCGAAAAACGGAATGAAATGTAGCGATCGAAGCTTTCATACTACCAATAATGAAGTCAGTTAAGGGAATATTGAAGCTAGTAAGGGTTAGCCACTTATTTGGGTTTGGCCTAAGATATTAGGGTTCTTGCTGCATTTGGAATTCGATCAGTTCAGTTGACCCAGCAACTTGAACCCGCTGTTCTAACCTATCCCTTTCGTGGTTTGCTGCCTCTTGACTTCTTCCTTTTCGGAAAGGCAAAGAGAGGGCCGAGGGTGGACTGACAGTAAGCTCTTCCCTACCAGAGCGCAAAAACGTCCTAACCTTTCTTAGTCCCGCTCCGCCCCTGATAGTCAAATCCATGATATTAATTCTGACATCCTAAAAGAAAGAGCTCAAGGAGTTCATGAAAGAAGAAAGGGAGAATCCACTATGAAAGAAGCGTGAGCCTAATCCACTAAGAAAGAGTAGTATAGTCTAAAGCATCGCAAATCTTATATGGTCTATCATGAGCCGATAAGCGCCACATCATCACACATAAGGAAAACTTCGAAGTTGCCTTTGTCTGCTTTCAGTTCTGGATCTAGAAGAAAAAAAGATCGGACTTCATCAACTGAATCCAGAAGAGGGTTGCTATCGGTTGAGTAGAAGAGATGAAGGTAAAAGCGGGTGGGAAAAACGTAGACCATAGAAGACAGGAAAATGCAAAAGACTGGCAGACACAAAACTGACTGAACTGTCAAGTCAATGTTGAGAGGTTGTCTTCTTTCTTCGCCTACAAAGACTCACTATCCACTTTTCGAATCCTTTCCCAGCTCCCTGCTGTTAACGAGTTTGACCTACTCTGTGTAATGTTACCATTGATCTCTCCATCCTGTTTGCACTCCCATGCGGTTAAAGAAAGTTCACAATGTCCTATACCATGAAGCAATCTGACGATGAAGTGTGAACATTTTTGCTTGGTCCTCCTATCCCCAACACAACTCGTGAAGTCCGGCTCATTCCAATGAGTGAGATCAAGGTAGAGATAGATTCGGTAATCTTCTGAAATCTACGACGGCTCTAGTTCGACTCATGATCAGAGTCTATATGGACAACAAAAAGATGGATAGAGCCCGCCCTATCTTATGAGGAGAGATATAGCTCACGACTTTCTTTATGTATTCAAAACAGAGTGTGAGTGAGATCGAGCCAATCTCCGCAAGAGACATAGGCCAGGAGTTGAGTAGCTATCCAACCCATATCACAACACAACAACCGAGATTCTGGCTCTTTTCCCGACTCCCTCCTTACAGTCTAACCTGGTCCTATCCCTATAGTAACGCCCACTGATTCCTTAGTTCCTTCGATTAAACTCCATGGCAAAGTAGCTCCTATATGGTGTATTTCCTTACGAAAGCAAGGGACTCTTATCCCATCCGTTATCTTGCGCATAACCCCTAGTTGATGTCCTGTTTGAGTTCGAGTTCTTCCTTGGATCAGGTTACTTGACCTCTGGCTAGTCCTTCGGCCTGTCTGATCCTTCACCTTTCGAGTCGAAACTTGCCGAAACTTAACCTTCAACTAACCCCCAACATCCCCAAGGTGAGGATGCGAGCAATCTCAGGGCGACACACCCCATCCATCCTTCCAACAGACCCGCAAGTATAGGTATTAGGTGCTGTAAGCTGTGTTGATACGGTCCCTATGAGGGGAGTTATCGATTGCTTGCTGCTCCTCTTCCTCAACAACTCGTGGAGCCTATATAGTACGTAAGTCAGCGATTGGCGAACCGGGTTACATGCACGGTCCCGGGGCCACAAATTCCATCCATCCCTGCTCTAACTTGGCTCTAACTTGTCCTGGACCTAAGAACTCTAAATGGATTTGAATACCTTACCTAGGACTGCCGAGTATGATCGCCGATCTCCGAACGAACTGATAATTGGGGAACCAGTATTTTGACCTTCCTGCGGGTTTGCTAGCCCTGCTCATCGACAGTAGTAGGAGAACTCGTAGGAGCTTTCTAAGTAGAGTACTTAGCCGGCCTCAATTAGTTACGTTTAGGAATTGAGTGAATACATCGCTTTCAGTGGTAATTACATTCCCTCCTCCTCAATAGCATCCAATTCCCCATGGTCCCCTCTGCTAGCCTCTTCGAGAATTCACCTGGTCTACGAGCCCAACTCCGATCTGAGTGCTTGCCTTGCCGCCTCCCACGTAGTTCTTGCCCTGACTTCTCCTTTCTCATGTAGGAGTTCTAGCCAAATTGGTCGTCTTAAATCGCTTTTCTTTCTCAGTAAACTCATTGAATCTGATCTCCCAATGCTTTAGTCCGGACCTAATTTATCAAACGAAGGCGTCCCTCAACTCAAGGCTCTTTGAGGTCACCAGCTACTATACTATTAGTGGGGAGTGTCTTTTCAGACCTCGGAGGTTTTGCCTTCCTTCACTCGATGGTCCCCTCTCTCAATGTGTGATTTGTTTTGTCTCTATCTAGTTCTTCCTCTAGGAGCTGGTGCCCCCTACTGAGTGCCCTTCTTTCTTGTTCCTTTCCTGTAGTGTGAGTGGGTTTTCCATTTAACTCCATGAGCTCCTAGTTCTCAAACGCTAAGGCCATTAAAGGAGCAGCTCACTCTCTGGGTTGTAGGTAGGAAACCCCTAACAACCCCTTTAGGAGCATAAAACACCATAGCTTTACTTAAAGCTGCAAGGCAAGTGTGAAAGCAAGGGACTGTGAGTACCGCTGCTGTGCTTTACCTTACTTCGTGGCGCCAACTACTTGAGCATCTTCCCTCACTCGAGGGGTTTCTTCTGAGTCCTCCCTGTTATGCCCCAAACCTACCTTTTGGCACGTGGCAACCGCCGTATAAGCCACACTTCAACGCCACAACTTATACAAGGCTAGAAAGTATCACAAAACACTACAACTTTATTAATTAAACATAGCGGAAGCAAATACATTTTACATTTTCAACCAATACTACTAATTTACATCTCTATCTAGATTTCAGAAATAAATATTTTCACCAACTAGGTTCTCCTTCACTCCCCGCTAATGGCCCACTTGTAACCTGCGCAACAGGGAAAAATAGGCACATCTGAGTCGCGAAACTCAGTGAGGCTATAAAGAGAGCATCATAAAAATGGGCATAAGGTATTGTACAAACCAACAATAAAATATATCCACTAAAATCACATATTAAATCAACATATCAATAATACAACAAGGCAACAAATAGGAAACATCATGAACATGATCGTAACATGGCATATAACAGGATATAAGAAATATGATCATAATAGTGCCACTAAATCAAAGATGTCATATTACTTTAATTAATATATCATCATCTATCCATTCTACACCTAAGGCTACCACCTATGTTTAAGGAGAATCCCTCGTCAGAGACTTCCCTAAACCCGTTAGTGTCAACTCTATGTCTCTGTCTTATATGCCTGCACACTGTCTTACTTTAATTAATATATCATCATCTATACCATACAATGCTGTAATTCTGCCCTATGGCAAGATCACCAAACAAACCACCTAATCCATCCGTCTACAGCCTGGCAAGCTAAGACCAAAACATATACTACCAATGAACCTGGACTACTCTAGAACCCACATCGTTGAGTATGCCAATGTCAATCAGGTTCCCTAGCACTAGTAGCGCATGGCCCAGTACTGTTCCTAGCACCCATCTACCATGGAGTAACCCAAATAAGTTGAGCTCTACACCGAAGTGAGATCCCGGCTACACTAAAGTATTTGAGGCTAAGTCAACTGAGCGTGTATTTCTACCTTGGCTAGCACATGGCTCATCACCACATGTTGGTAGTATATCCCAACCAAGAACCTAAATGTCATCTCCTAGGTTACAATGACCCTAAGATGTCCAAAAATTCTCAGTTAAATATCAAATAAGATCACTCTAGGTATTGTCACAATATGTACTTAAAGTGTCTCTAGTTATATCTCATGTCATCATGTTCCATGTTCTCGCTAAGTGTCTCTACGTCTCTAGCAACATGAACATATCATTAATAACATAATATGAGTATAAACATCAAGAGCATACATATAACAACATCATATATATACCCGTATGGTATAACATTCAAACTCATATCAAGAGTATGCATATAATAGCATCATATGTAAACTAACATGAATACTTCCAATAAACTACATGCTAATTAAATATGCAACAAAGTAGACATATAACTTATCAGCATATACAATAATTAACAACGACCCTTAGGACTCAGCATCTGTATTAGGCCAAATAAATTTAAAACCATAAACCCTCACCTGAGTCTCAAGCGGACCTCTAATAAAAATCACAGTTTGGCCGTGATTCTTAAAGCAAGCAAGCAAGCAAGCAATCAAGCAAAGCAATTCTCTTCTACTTCAACACAAATCATAGCTTGACTGTGATTTGTCAAGCGATAGCATAGCAACCACAGTCTCCTAAAATAAATCAAATACAAACAAATAAGTAAGCATAAATAACATCACCCAAACAATCTTCCTAACAACCCACCCCCACTACTCACAACCTCACACCAAATTTTATTTAATTACCTTTGAGTCAATTAAATAATTTAATAATCTCAAATAAACACAACCATTACAAACATACATTAAATCAACCTTAGCTACACCCATAAAATTTATTTATTTTTAAATTATACCATAAGACCATAAATTGAATACCTATTTGCACAAATATATTATTCTAATAATTTAAATAAACCATACCATCTTAATTAATTATAGGATCAATTATATCACCTTAATAAATCTAATTTTTTTTTTAATAATTTTATAAAAATTTAATTACCATAAATAATTATGTTAAATCACAATTCCTCAAATTTCATTAATTAAAAAATCTAATTAACCAATTCAATCACAACATAAAATTTATAAATTCTGTAAAAATTCTAATTAAATCATATTAATACAGTTTAACATGAATCAACATCATAACACCTACCAAAATATTCTTTTATGCATCTAGCATCCAAATAATTTATTTAAACCCTAAATAACCCAAATCACATTAAGTAATTCAAAAATCTACGTTAACAGTTTTATAAAAATTCTAATTAAATCATGAAAATTATTTCTAAGCATAATCTAGCATCACAATTTATTTCAGATTTTTCTGCTATCGTTAATGCACTCAAAACCTCGAACCCAACTTAAAATAATTTGAAACTGCACCTAAACCTTGATAAAAATTCTAAATAAATTCTGAAAGACTCAAAACTTACCAATAAAGCTTTAGCAATGTTGATCCAACTACAACTGGTCTAGAAACTGTGAAAACCCGCCAAACCCATGTTGAACCGCTGTTGAACCGATGAACCGAATTGAACCGAATTGGACCGGACCACTCGCATGCCATGCACGTGCCGTCGGCTCGAGCCCACCTTCGCCTCCGCTCGACCCTACTCGCTGCAACGCCGCCGATCGCCGCCAATTTCGCTGCGTTTCACTGCAGCAAACACGCCGGAAACGATGCCCACCGCTTCTCCCCACCCTCCTCCACTCTCCGGTTGTCATGCCCCGTACCTTCCCCTAGGGCATGTGGCAGACCGCAGTGAACTCCACATATATCCCCGTTTACTCCCGAAACTATATGGAAACCCACTAAGCGTACCTGATGTATATCCCCTCTATTTATGGAAGGAGAGAACTTGGATAACAGATCAATATAACTCTAAAAGCATATATTATTAAAACCAAATCTTTACTACGGTGGCACACACTTATATACAAGTAGTTTACAATCAAAATGGGTATATGCCCAAGGTTATACAAAGTACCTAGCCAGTGGATCTCCATACACACAAAACAAAGGTAGAACTGTCCTACCTTTCAAAAGAAATCAGGTGCCTGGCTATACGCTGCGATATCTATCAGACTCTCTCCTGTTGTGATCCTGAAAAATAAAAATAAGTTCCCCTATGGGGTGAGTAACGCCGTACTCAGTGAGTCGGATAGAAAATAATGTAAAACCGAGAACATAAAATAACAAAGTCTCAAGAATAGAATCATATGACTATTCGTGTGCAATAGCCAATCAAAATGAGTAATCAAGAATCACACGAGACTATATCCGGGGCTGGCATAATCAAAATACAGTTGCTGCAGACAACTGTCACCTCAGGGGGACGAATCATGAATCATAGGGTACCCAGATCATAATAAAAGTGCAAGAATAGATAAACAAAACCCCCTTTCCCCCTGGGTTGCCCACTGGATTTCGCTACCTGGTATCTATAGCTAATCCAAAGTAAAAACCAGTCAGGAGTATCCCAATCTCCCATCCTGACCTCGAGCACTATCGTCTCACACCCCTCCTCATAAGTGGCCCATGGGAGTGCTAATAGTGTAATAACCTATCACTGCAGTGAAAAATGCCTATAGCACTATCCAGTATAATATCATGCAAGTCATATGCATTTTCAAGTGAAATAGTATCACGAATAATTAAACAGATGCATATGCTAGATCAGGAGTCAACGGAAGCATAGTATTATGCTTAAAATGAATCAAGTAACAAGAGCATCAAACATGGATATCAAGGATTATTCACAATTCATTTATGATCATAATCAAGATAATACTAACTAGCAGGAGAGCCAAAAGATATCAAATATAAATAATCAAAGGGATTATAGTTCTCCTGGACTAAACATTGAGAACTATCCCGTCTATTCTGCCCAGAGAATAAACACTCACCTGATCCTAACGTGGCAAGCACGTTCTAGTTCGTATCGCGAACGTTCGTATCCTCGTGCTTGCTTATCAATTTTCCTGTGAATATTTTAACAAATTTTAATTCTCAATCTAACAATAATTTTACAAATCCGTCTTCACCAACACTCCAGTATCTAAGCTATGCATAACCTCGGAGTGGTGCCCCCAGTATCTAAGCTATGCATAACCTCGGAAGAGGTGCGTAGTGGGACGTCACCGTTTGAACACCGTCGGTACGCAGCGGTCAACTGGGGCACATGAGAAAGGCCCCTTATTTTTGTCTAAGTTGCGGTGACGTCGCCAAGAGGTTCTAACATGTCGTTATTTACTATCTATGTCTGCATGGTAGTTGTGCTAGCATAGCATAGAAAATAATAAAATAATATACAACATGCAGGATACGCTATCACGACATGTTAAAATCTAGCAGAGAAATCATGATATATCATGCATGTTAGACAGAAATAAATTAAACTAACATGCAGACAAACCAAATCTTATCAAGCATAATATTTTATTATATTTAAGATATCCAGAAATTTGTTCAAGACCCCAACGGGAATTCCCTAGCTTGAATAAATCCTACATCGGAGAACCAACGCACCTGTATGGGGATCTGAACTTCAGAACCAATCCAGATATATCAATAATACACTGACTCTCAAGTTGGAGTAAGATCCCTAAAAAAATAAAGACTTTATTTAAAATATAGATCTTTATAATCTAATATGATAGAAATTATTTAATCACTAATAACTGGACCTATGTGATTTATTTGACCCAATCCAAAATAAATGATGCACTTCAACTATTAGACCCAACTTCGTACTCAAGCCCCATACTTCAAATCTCGTAATTATCATAGGTCAACTCAATAGCCCAAGTCAACAGCAAATCCAACTCCATCATCTTATTTTTCAACTCCATGTCAAATATCATCATTAACTATATGGAATTAGCAATAACTTTCCTTAATACAAACCTCAATTCAATTCTCATAATAGGTGAGAAGAAGGAAGATGGTAGGGGTGATAGCATAAAATCATCCAAATTCTCACATCAATATACCAACACACGCAAAATCATCATATCGCCAATAACAATAATTTAAAACACCATCATTACAACAACTCACAAAAATTCACATCAAAACCACCACATGAAACAACGTCAACCACCAACCACAAAACCATATCATCATCACATAACCACACACCAAAACCACAAAACCATATCATCATCACATAAACGCACAAAACAATATCAGCAAAATAATCAATTGAAACCATTAACCATAATGTCACATGCACATCAAGCACCATTTAAACATCCACATTATCATGAAAACAAAGCACCATTAACAATTCGCAAACAACATATTAATCAAAACCATCACTAAACAATCAATGATTAATCATCATCAAACCATCACATAACACCATAAGAAACACTATCACATAACACCATTAAACCACCAACAGTCCAACATCATCATCCTCCTCGGAATCATCACAATCAAAACCATTAGAAACATTATCACATAACACCATTCATCCGAACATTATTAAAATCAATAACACGGAATAATCAACAAAATCAATAACACTCCATCATCAACTAACCAACATCAACAAATCTCATATTCAAAACTATATATAAACAACCTCATCAAAGCCATCATAAGATAAACCCATAAAATTCACATAACAAATCACAACAAACGAACAGTAGCACCATGTATCATTAACAGATAAAACCATAAGCACACTCCATCATAACATCATATAATAACTAGCTAATTGGAATTTAATAATATTTCCCTAGTGCAAACCTCAGTTCAAATATCTCCACATCCATCATTATTATCCTATATATATAACTTCAAGTAAAGAAAAGAGAAAACTAAACAAGGAAAAAGGGGAGAGTATGATAGGGAAAGGAGAAGGACGTGGGGGAGATAGTATGAATTTAACAACAACAACAAGGTGAAATTACAACTACATCCTGAATTTAACAACAACAACAAGGTGAAATTACAACTACATCCTTTTTATTCTAAAAATTATCTTTATGTCACAATTTTTGTTCTACCACATTCTAAAAGTTCTTTTAACCCTCTTCTACACGAATCTAATTTTTAAGTAAAATTTTAACCTCTCATTATTATTATTATTATTATTATTATTATTATTATTATTATTATTATTATTATTATTATTATTATTTTGTTTTTTTTTTCCAACCACCTAAAGGTGGGGGTTTACAGAAAGAGCTTCAAAAGGCTTGCTTGATAGTAGCTTATTAGTAAGGGTGACGTAATGAATGACTTTAGCCACCTAGTGAGGCGCGCAGCAGCTTTGAAGTAAGGGGCCTTGCATTAAATTAACAAGTCATCTAAGATAGTTCAAGTGCACTAAGAAATAGTTGAGCAAAGATGGGGCCAAGAATATGGGAGAATGTGTTGAGACTTGATGAAACTTCAAACAAATATGTTCTTTACCATCTTCAAGCTCAATCAACCATCTTTAAGGGCTTTTCAAGATCACTCCAACCATTTGCTCATTTGATCAAATGACTGAAAGCAAATTTAAGGGCAAGATCTCCTTTGGAATCTCGATCCCTGGCTATCTAGATCCGTGGTAGAGGAGGAGATGGAAGGAAGGGCAGGACTGATGTTTTGGGGGGATGCAGAGAATTGAGCCGAAGCTGAAATATCTAGTGGAAGAGCTCTTTAATTTGGTCAGGCCTATATCTTCTTTTGTTTTGAAGCATCAAGCGCTTTCAAGTACAAACTACAGGAACCCGTGCTTGCCTACTCATCTCTTAGTCCAAGTCAAATGAGGACTGTATTCTGAGGCGGGCCAAAGCGCCAACATCAGACAGGTAAAGGTCAAGCATAAAGGAAAAAAGCAAAGAGGTCAATTTCGTTTGATCCGTTCATGAGGGAGGGAGGCTTACTCGACTCTCAGGGTGATTAGGAAGCTCAAAGGTGCGCCAAGCGGTCAAAGTGACTTCAGAACTAACTTAGTGGCTTTCAGCACCGAGTTTTTGGAGTCATCAGGATCCTAAGAGAAATTGACAAGACCCGCCCCATTTCAAAAACTCTTTCACGAGTTACTAAGAAGAAACTAGAAAGGGAAGACCGCAGCGCCCTTGAATATACAGACTCTTTTTCTTGGGCGAAGAATTAGCAGGACTCTGTATTCGCCTACCTGCAACCAAAATTGAAATGAATATTTGTCCATACTTGACTTGAGAGAAAGACAACGACTAGGCCCCTTTAATATATGCATATGCAATGACTATTAAATTCAATGGAAGACTAAGACTGAGAAATTATCCTAGGTCACCGCAAATAGTGAAGCTTTCCCTTTCTAGTTCCTTTCATTGATATGGCCACTCCCAGAACTCCTCCTCGAGTTGTCGAGCCAAGCCTCAAGGTAGCGACTAGAACTACTTGCAAGAGTCATGAGAAGCGAACTCTTTCGAAACCGCTTCGCCCATTTCTTCCCTTACCAGAATTGACCTTCCTTCTGCCTTGCTTGAATCGATAATCTAGGGATTCGGAGGTGGAACGGAATTGGATGCGGATGAGGATACAAGAATGGCAAAGAGAACTCTCTTTGTCCGCGTATAAACTGACTAAGATTCTTGGCTTTCTCTTGCGCCTCTTCGAGTCCTGACCTGATCTCCTCCCTCCTTCGCTTGTCCCCCACGTTAGTTGGTTCAATCAAGCCCTTTATTATCCTCCTTCACCGCTTCACCCCAAACTGACCTTGGCCTGTAGTTCTGGGAGGTGGGCCTTCTGTAAGGTGCTCCGCGGGCCAACATATAGGGGAGTTCTGAAGAGTCAAAGCAGATTAAGAAGTCAAAACACTTGTTCAGGACAGGAGAAGTCAAGAAAGATATTTGAGCTTCAACATTTGCAGATGCAGAAGTATAGGTCTTTCAATAGTAATACTCCTCTTTCTCAATGGTCGTTCTTGTGAGATATGTAAGTGAAATCCGTCTCGCTCCAAACTCAAAAACATGAAACGAAAGAAGCGGTTTTCCGACATCCAGAAAAAGGCCATACTCAAAGACCTAAAGTGAAGGATGACAGATCTTGAGCAGCACTAGTCACGGTCCTTACCTGGCCTCCTTGAGCCTCGAAGAGTTGTCATTTTCGCTAAACTATAGTCACTCGCTAGGAATTCAACTGTCCTTCATTGCAGTCTGGCCGCCTTTCCAACCTGCCCCTGTACCTGGCTGTCCTTCGCCTGTCTTTGTCTTCTATGCGGGAAAAGTAATTGGCCGAAGTCCTCCCCCTTCCTCGGTTGGTAGAAAGAATCTTTCGCCGCTCCCCCGAGGTGGATTGGGGTTGAAGACAGGGTCTTTTCTTTGGTGATGCCCTCTTCTCTCTGGCCGCCTCAGTAACCTGCTTTCTTTTCTTTGTTGCTTCTTTTTCTTTTGACCCTCTCCTCCAAAGCTACAACTCCACGGTTGAGAAATCCGCCCCTTTAGTCCGCTCCCAATTTTGCTTCTGCTTCAGTTACACTGCCTTGCTTTTGGTTTTCGTTCGCTAGTCGTCCCCCTCCCCTAGGCAGGTCTGGGCAAGCTAGCCACTTCAAGATAGGGCAATCCCCTTAGAATTAGAAAGGTTTTGAAAGATTTGTTAAGCTTGTAACTGTTTTTGACCCACGCACCCTACCGCTACGTGCCTGAAGTTGACTTCATAAGCTCGCCTTTCTTTGCTTTCAAGAAGGATAGTGAAACTTGGAGTCGAAGGCCAGTTCAGTTGAGTTGCTAGGATTTCGGACCCGTGAGTGAAGTCAGCGATCTTTCTCACTCGTCTCACCTGTGCTTTCTAAGGTCTTGGGCGGTCACATAAGAGCTTCTTTCTTCACGTCTTTCTTTTTGCTTCTTGTTTCCTTACTTTACCCTTTAGCTCCTCGTAGGGTTTTTTTGAGCTCCCCAAGGCCCGTTAGGGGATGCGCTCCCTCCCTTCATACGAGGTCAAGTTAGAGGTCTTACCTACCTACCTTCTACCTTAGGAGAGTAAGCTCTTTTTCAATGGCCTTAGCATTCCGTGCCTTCTCTTACCCCGGGGCTATCTATGTCTGGCTTGGGTTCCCAGCCCATGCCAGGGGGGGTTGTAAAACTCTTAGGAAGCGAGCTTAGACTCTGACTAGTCATGCTATCGGAGGAAGGGGAGGCTGTCAGTATTCCCTAGCATGAGTTCTAGGAGTCGATCAGCGAAAGATCCACACTATATGGTTCTATTGGAAATAGGCAGATTTCAGGGCAAGATAAAGGGCTTGAAGCACCATCTTTTGAAGGACTTATTAATGCCACAACTTCTTTGAGGGCGCCTGGAGGAGCCGATCAGGTACAACTCGGATAGGGGCTGAAGTGACTAAGATAAATTTCTCGCCACAATCTTCAATCAGGAACCGACGACAGTTAATGCACCCTACTCAAGTCATTGTAGATCCATGTCAGAAATTCTCCGTCTGTCTTTCTTTTGCCCTTTTTCTGAAAGTGCATCATAAGTCTTCTAACCTTTCTCAAATCGGAAGTAAAGGTTTTGTCTTGGAAATTCTGGAAGAAGGATAAGGGTGGCCCAGGAGAGGGAATTCAAGGTAGACCCAAGAAGAGTCCTGATTCAAGCTAGCAATTCCACTTTGCCGGAACTCCTACCAGAACTCAAAACAGTTCTATTAACGTAAGGTAAGGCGTCCTAACCTCAAACTATTTCACTATTCAATCTTCAATAAGACCAGACTACGGCTCTGGACCGGATCGACTCCCGACGTATAATATAATAAGCCGGGTGCCTTCCTTCGTAACCTGACTATCACTACTCCCACTCCTCTTCATCGAGTTGAAAGATTCAAGCCTAATAACCCATAGAATGATCCAATGGAACTAATACTAGTCTTGCCTAATAGAACCCATGTGATGTTCATAATCTATATGAACCGACTAAAGATCGTTCTTCGTTGGCTGGGTGGGAATAGGTCCTTCTCCCCCTTTCTGAAGTCCCAACCCTTCCTAAGCCTTTCTGCATCCTTGTCCTGCCCTCAACTTCTGGTATGGACGGGTTCGAGAGTGAGAGTTTGCTTCGACTGAGACTAAGGTCTGGGGTTCATATGGGGACTCGTATGAGTTGGAAGAGAGTTTTTCCAAATATGAAGATCCCTCTTGAGAAAGTGGCTTTGCCGCCTACTACTACCAACTCACCAAGTTAAGCTGGTACTTGCTCTTGCACCAGGAGCTCTTAGGCCAGGTTCTGCAGCATGCTTTTACCCATTGAGCAAAGAAGGGTTTAAATTGTATATGGGTCTCTTCAACCCTAGAACCTAGTTAATAAAAGATGTGATATGATTGCATCGCAGTGTCTAAGCACACGATCTAATAGATCTTTCTATCGAGTAGTTGGATCGACCATCCGACGACATGTGAAGCAGGACCAACTAGGAGAAACCCATCGATCCACATCGGATGTGTGAACAAGGAAAGTGGTGTACCAGAGTCAATAGCGAGGTATGGATAGGGAGGCATGGAATACATATGGTGATCTACAACAATGGGAGCCTAAGATGGCCAGGAGAGATGAGAGCATGCAACTAACTTCTTAGGATTGAACCAAGTTCTTAAGCAAAGTTGCAGTTGTCTAAGCTTACCTTTGCAGCTTTCAGTTGTAATTACATTCCCTCAATTGCCAGTCCTTCTTAATTTCATTCCCTTGTCAAGGAAAAGGAAGCCGAGATCAATGTCGGATGATAGAAGCGATAGAAGAAGTAAGAGGACGATTGGCCGCACTGCTTGAGGAGAAGCCTTAGTAGTCAAGTCAAGGTGCGCCTATCAATGGTCGACTCCCCGAAGGTCTTTCAATAGGATGAAGGGCCTGTCAAGCCCTGGTAAGGTTCTTCACTTTGCATCTCATGAAACCTCTAGCTCTTGTGCGGGCCTTCTTTGAGTTTCATTCTTGCCCAGGCTAGGCGGGATACTTAAAGCCTTAGCTACAGCACTGCATGGGTCGATCCTCGTTTACGGCTAGGACTCCTGGCTAATCCCACTCCCCGTCGCTTTTGTCTCTTAATGTCAGTGTCAGCCCAGCAAAGTGCTTTCTTAGTTGGAATTTTTTCCGATCTCTATGCATTTCACCGCTCCACCGGAAATTCCCTTTGCCCCGTAAGTACTCCGATAGTTTCCACCGCCTGTCCAGGGTTGAGCTCTGGGATTTGACGGCGGACTTCAAAAGCCACCTACAGACGCGCCCAATCATTCTGGATAATGCTTGGATCCTCTGTCTTACCGCAGCTGCTGGCGCAGAGTTAGCCGATGCTTATTCCTCACGTCATTGCTTCTTCTCTGAAAAAAGAAGTTCACGACCCGTGGGCCTTCTACCTCCACGCGGCATTGCTCCGTCAGGCTTTCGTCCCCACTACCTCTCGTAGTAGTCTGGGCCCTATCTCAGTCCCAGTGTGGCTGCCTCTCTCCCCAGCTACTGAGAATAGCCTTGTTAAGCTATTGCCTCACCAACTAGCTAATCAGACACGAGCTGATGAGGACATCGCTAGTCCACCTATGCAAGACTCAGTTAGCATTCAAGGCCCAATGACAAGAGCCCGTGCCCGACGCTTAGGACAACAAGTGAATTCTTTTCTTGGGTAAATTAATTATTTATTTATAGAACAAATGATATTGCCTAATTATTATTGTTTACTTGTCACTACATGCAAGGAAACACATGGAGGAATTACTCATATGGAAGTTGCATTAATTACTCACAGAAGTGTATGAGTAATTGAAGGAAGATTTATTCAAGAATCAAATCTTCATCAAATATTTATTGAAGAGAAAATCAAGGAAGAAAATTTATTCAAAAATCAAATCTTCATCAATTATTTATTCAAGAGAAAATCAAGGAAGATTTATTCAAGATCAAATCTTCCTCAAATATATATTCAAATCTTCATGAAGGGATTTATTTTTCCAAAATTCGTGGCTTACGAAAGGAGGATATTTATATATTTATTTTTTTTATTTTAGTGAAACAAAATATGGAAAAACGTGTCATATTTTGTATATATAATTGGTGGGACGTGCACTATTGCAAGAGGATTTTGATTTTTGCTTTAGCCACCACTTTTGTAATGCTTTTGCTACAAACTTGAAGTCCACTTTCTTAATCACTTTTTGAGTGATCCTTCCGCTGTTGCTCTTTCAATTCTCTTGAATTGTTCGTGTTGTTCTTCGTGAACAGGTCAGTCGTATTTGACACGGTTGATAACCAACTGAGAAGTGGTTTAGCGATTTTGAGGTTGCTGGTCGCGTTCCTAGATCGTGGTTAGCCTCCCCTTCGTCAAAGTCACAACTCCCCCACCTTAAGGATTTCTCCTACGATGGAAGATCAGGACCAACTTGCTTGCACGCATCTTAAGTCGAGGCGTGTGCATATCAGGTAGTATCAGAGCCTTCGTTGCCGGTAGGAATTCATCTATCCTTTATTAGATTCTCTTTTATTTTCCCTACATCAAAAAAAAAAAATCCTTTTTCTTGTACTTCTATTTCATACCCATCATAGTTGTTTTCCATCTTTATTTTTTTTAATTATTATCTCCTAATTTCCGCTTGAGTTGTTGAATTTTTATCCAAAAAAAAAGAATTATTGTTCGGCCAAAGAGTGCTCGGCCGAAGCTTTAAAAAAAAATAGAGGTAGAGAGAAAGAGGAGAAAAAGGAGGAGGAAGTGTTTTGCAAGAAAAGAGGAGAAAAAAGAGGAAGAAGTGTTTGGTGGGAAAAAAATTGGAAAAAAAGGAGAGAGAGAAAAGAGGAGGAAGTGTTTTGCTAGAAAAGAGGAGAAAAAAAAGGGAGTAGTGTTTGGCAAGAAAAAAATAGGTGGAGAAAGGGAGGAGCAAGCTTTCCGCGAGTAGAAAAAAAAAAAGAAAAAAAAAACAAAAAATATTTTATTCGAATTTTAATTATCTTGTACTTATTCTTCCTTTTTGACACATTATACATTCTTTGATTGAGTTAATTTTGCAATCCGAATTTTAATTATAATTATCCTTGCATTTTTTCTTCCTTTTGACACCTTCTGCCATGCTTGATTGAGTCAACTTTACAATTTCTTGAATTTTTATTTTCTTCTCTTTGCTCCAAATATATCCCCACCTAGAGCTCCCTAAAATTAGCCTTGATCATCGTGTTCTAGCACTTTGCAATCGCTTTATTCACTTCGTGTTGAAAGTTATCACGAACCAGCAAACACGCGAGCAAGTTTTGAGAAGGGTTAGAGCTTCAGGTGGTAAGGTTTGTGAGGATTGTGAGTTTTTCATAAATAATTTACTAGTTTGGTGGAATTTCTCTTTTGTATTACTAACAATGTCAGGATCGAAAAGTCCTCGTGATGTTTCTTCTGACAGGGAAGATGGGTCCCACTCATCAATTATATCATTGTCTCCACGTTCTCAAGCTTTGATGGCTCATGTTACAAACACCTTCGAGTAAATATTATCTGATCAAGTGCTTGTGCGCTTGAACGGGTTGGAGAATCGTCTCGGTGGAATTGAAGCGCGACTTGATCAAGTGGAGCGAACTCCTCCATGACGACACCCACCACCTCAAGTTCCTCGAGGACGAGTTGAAGCTAATAATAATGCAGCTGCTGCTGCTCCATTCGAACCAAGAGGAAATCTGAACGCTGCATTTCCAGAAGCTGCTGATGAAGAGTTAAATGATAATTATATGGCTGATGATGAAGTTGTCTTGGAATTGTATCAGCGCCGCCCCGCACGAGGAGTGGGAGTTGACGGAGGTCATGCATATCACCGTAACGAAGAAAGAAGAAATGATGCATTGGGTAAAATTAAATTCACTATTCCTAGTTTTGATGGAAAGTTTAATCTAGAAGCTTATCTTGATTGGGAATTATTAGTTGAGCAAAAGTTCAGCTGTTATCATTATCCAGAAGAGTATAGAGTACGTGCGGCAACTACTGAATTTATTGGTTATGCTTCTATCTGGTGGAGTCAAATTCGACAAAGAAATAGAGATCCTCGTACTTGGGATGATTTGAAGCGCTTGATGAGGTCCAGGTTCATGCCTTCCTATTTTGAGAGAGAATTACTTAACAAATTCCAAAGAATGAATCAAGGAAACAAATCTATGGAAGAATACTATCAAGAGTTGCAGGTGGGAATGCTATGTGCTAATGTGCAAGAAGATGATAGTGCAAAGATGGCTAGATTCTTGGGAGGATTGAATGGAGAGATACAAGATATACTTAATTTTCAGAACTACAATTCTATGGATCAACTATTTCATTATGCATGCAAAGCTGAAAGGCAAGTTCAAAGGAGGAAGCAGCCATACAAAGCCAGTCGTAGCCATCCTACTTCTTCCATGCCTTGGAGGGATGCCAATCAGCAACAGAAGAGTGTTGTTCATTCTAGTAGGACTGCTGCACCAATTGGCCAAGGGAATCCAGGAAGCCATTTTACTTTACCAACATCCAAACCTGTCGATTCAAAAAAGACCACTGTTGCACCTACAAAAAGTTCATCCTCAGTTGCATCTACAGGAAAAACAAGAGAGATTGAGTGCTTCAAGTGTAAGGGGAAAGGGCATTATATGCGTGATTGTCCAAATCAGCGTGTCCTTATCATTCGAGAAGATGGTGAGTACACTTCGGCCAGTGAGATAGAAGAGGAAAGTGGATCTGATCATGAGGAGTCTCAACCTATTTCGGGGTCAGAACCAGAAGAGATCACTTTTGATATAAGTTATGCAAGCCTTGTTGTTCGCCGTGTTCTTAGCTCCCAGATGGAGAAGGCAGAAAACAGGCAGCGTCACAATTTGTTTCAATCCAAATTTATGATCAAGGAGCATTCTTGTAAGATCATAATTGATGGTGGAAGCTGCAATAATATTGCAAGTTCAGAGATGGTTGGAAAGCTTGGTCTAACCACAAGATTACACCCGCAGTCATACTACATTCAATGGCTCAATTCTTGTGGAAAGTTGAAGGTAACAATGATGGTACATGTTCATTTTTCTATTGGTACCTATTCTGACTTTGTGGACTGTGATGTGGTGCCAATGCAAGCTTGTGCGTTACTACTTGGAAGACCATGGCAATATGATAAAGATGCTACACATTATGGGCGTTCCAACAAGTACTCCTTTATGCACAAAGATAAGAAGGTCGTGTTGGTTCCAATGACACCAGAAGAGCTTCTCAAAGTTGAATTAGATAGGATTGAGTGTGAGAGAAAAGAAAAAGAGATGAGTGACATTTCCAAAATAGAAAGTGAGAGTCATCAACCCAAAATGAGAGAAAAGAAAGAAAAATGTGAGAAGAAAAGAGAGATACCAATCAAGGGATAAGTTCTATTAGCTACCAAAAGCGAGATGCGAGAGTTAGAAACCAATCCCCAAGAGTGTTTTGCACTTGTATGCAAGGACACTCTATTTTCTACTAACTCCTTACCCTCTTCTTTGCCTGTTTCGATTATTTCTTTGATGTAGGAGTTTGCTGATGTGTTCCCAGATGAGATACCTGCAGGGTTGCCACCATTGTGGGGGGATTGAGCATCAAATTGATTTGATTCCAGGAGCATCTCTGCCTAACCATCCCCCATACCTTACCAATCCCGAGGAGACAAAGAAAATTCAGCGCCAAGTGCAAGAGCTCTAAGATAAAGGATATGTGCATGAAAGTTTAAGTCAATGTGCTGTTCCTGTTTTACTTGTGCCAAAGAAAGATGGATCATGGAGGATGTGCATAGATTGTCGAGCTATCAACAATATTACGGTACGTTATCGTCACATTATTCCTCGATTAGATGATATGCTTGATGAATTGTGTGGTTCTACTATCTTTTTTAAGATTGACTTGCATAATGGTTACCACCAAATTAGAATGACGCTAGGTGATGAATGAAAAACTACTTTTAAGACTAAATTTGAATTATATGAGTGGTTAGTTATGCCATTTGGTCTTACTAATGCACCTAGTACATTTATGCGCTTAATGAATGAAGTGTTGAGAGCTTTTATTGGAAAATTTGTGGTAGTTTACTTTGATGACATATTAATCTATAGCAAGTCTTTGGATGAACATTTAGCACATATGCGTCAAGTTTTGATGGCTTTGAGAGAGGCACGTTTGTTTGCTAACCTCGAGAAGTGCACATTTTGCATGGATCGAGTTGTATTTCTTGGTTTTGTTGTGACTGCACAGGGTATTGAGGTGGATGAGGAAAAGGTGAAAACTATTCAAGCTTGTCCAACACCTACATCGGTCACGCAAGTGCAGAGTTTTCATGGACTGACAAGCTTTTATCGTCGATTCGTAAAGGATTTTAGCTCACTCGCCGCTCCCCTCAATGCGTTGACAAAGAAGAACATACCTTTCAAGTGGGAAAAGGCGCAAGAAGATGCCTTCAATTTGCTAAAAGATAAGTTAACTAATGCACTACTTTTACAACTTCCTAATTTTAATAAAACTTTTGAGATAGAATGTGATGCTAGTGGTATTGGAATTGGAGGTATTCTCATGCAAGATAGGAAACTCATTGCTTACTTTAGTGAAAAGCTTAGTGGTCCAACATTAAATTACTCAATATATGATAAGGAATTATATGCATTGGTTAGAGTGTTAGAAACATGACAACATTATCTCTGGCCAAAAGAATTTGTCATACATTCAGACCATGAATCCTTGAAGCAGATTCATAGCCAAAATAAGTTGAATCATAGACATGCTAAGTTGATTGAATTTATTGAAACTTTTTCATATGTTGTAAAATATAAGAAAGGAAAAGATAATCTAGTTGCCGATGCTTTGTCTAGACGTTACTTGTTGTTGTCCCAACTTGATTGTAAAATTCTTGGTTTGGAAATGTTAAAGAAATTACATGCTACTGACTTAGATTTTAAGGATATTTTCATTAAATGTAGAGAAGGGAGATGTTGGGATAAGTATGAGTTGGATGATGGTTATTTATTTAGAGCTAATAAGCTTTGTGTTCCTGCAAGTTCTGGTCGTCTTCTATTGTTGCAGGAAGCCCATGGAGGTGGTTTGATGGGACATTTTGGGATACGTAAGACTGAGGACGTATTGGCCACACACTTTTATTGGCCAAAGATGAGGCGTGATGTCGAGCGTTACGTGGAGAGATGCACCACTTGTCAAACAGCTAAGTTTCGCTTAAACCCACATGGTTTATATACAGCTCTTCCTGTTCCAAAAGTACCTTGGGAGGATATTTCAATGGATTTTGTGTTGGGTTTACCAAGGACTAAGAAGGGGAGATATAGTATATTTGTAATTGTTGATAGGTTTTCTAAGATAGCTCATTTCATACCTTGTCATAAGAGCGATTATGCTACTCATGTTGCTGATTTATTTTTCAGGGAGATCGTGCGCCTACATGGAGTGAGTAATACATTCAATGTGGCTAATTTATGTCCATACTTGGGTGATGAAGATGAGCTAGAGTTGAGGACGACTCCTTTTCAAGAAGGGGAGTATGATGAGGACATCGCTAGTCCACCTGTGCAAGACTCAGTTAGCATTCAAGGCCCAATGACAAGAGCCCGTGCCCGACGCTTAGGACAACAGGTGAATTCTTTTCTTGGGCAAATTAATTATTTATTTACAGAACAAATGATATTGCCTAATTATTATTGTTTACTTGTCACTACATGCAAGGAAACACATGGAGGAATTACTCATATGGAAGTTGCATGAATTACTCGCATGAAAGTGTATGAGTAATTGAAGGAAGATTTATTCAAGAATCAAATCTTAATCAAATATTTATTGAAGAGCAAATCAAGGAAGAAGATTTATTCAAGAATCAAATCTTCATCAATTATTTATTCAAGAGCAAATCAAGGAAGATTTATTCAAGATCAAATCTTCCTCAAATATATATTCAAATCTTCATGAAGGGATTTATTTTTCCAAAATTCGTGGCTTACGAGGGAAGGATATTTATATATTTATTTTTCCTATTTTAGTGAAACAAAATATAGAAAAACGTGAGTGATCCTTCCGCTGTTGCTGTTTCAATTCTCTTGAATTATTCATTTCTTCGTGAACAGGTCAGTCGTGTTTGACACGGCGATTGCGAGGTTGCTGGTCGCATTCCTAGATCGTGGTTAGCCTTAATTCAGAGCAATTGAATAAAATCTCCTTTTATTTGAAGAAAGTGTCTCCTCCTCTTTGTTCCTCTTTATTCTCCAAATTCAAGATTGTGAGATAGAGCCCCTATTTCTGTCTTTTGTTTTTGGAGGACAACAGAGATCATTACAGTGTTGTTTGGAGTTCTAGCAATTTCATTGGGCAAAGAGAACTACGAGAATGGTTACATAAACTCTGGGTTTCAAAACTAGCCATAAGGGAATTGACATGGAAGGTGCTCAACTAATCTTTTCAATTCTTTTTTCTTGCAGGAGCATGCATTTCAATCCTATTCTTAGAATTTTATTTTTTCATCAATGCTTTTCTCTTCATTTATATCCTTAACATGTGGGTGGGTGAATAAGTAGCCTAAGATCTTTTGTGGACTAGAATTAACTGAGGATGTATTTCTTTAGATGAAACCTGAACAAGATAGGAACATGCAACCTTCAGATTATCTTAACTTTTTAATCAATGCCATTCCATCTAATAGCTTGAATCAAATTGCTATTCATTTATATTCTTGAAGGAAAAGACATGTACCTAGTTATTGCTAACATTGTTAGCTTATAATATGTTTTATTGTACCTTCTTCTCTCTTGTAGGGAGCAGAATTGGCATAGTGGAAGTTGTGCACGCCATAATTTGCCACCTCTTTTGGGATGATATGGTCACTGGATTCTAAATTTGATGGACCATTTTAATTTTTGTTTGCTTAGAACCCTTGAAAATTGAAATTCTATTTTGATTGAATACATGATGTTTTTATTTTGGCTAATATTTTCATCTTGTCTCTTGTGATAAATATAAAAAAGATGTAATATTATTGGTCTGATTTGAATTACTATCTTTTCTGTTTTCGAAATCATTCCTAGTGATTTTGAAATTCATATATGCACAATTAGAAATCAGCGTTTTGCATTTAGCTTTGTGAGACTCTTTTGCATTTAGACTCACGACATTGTGTATTAATATCAGGTTACGTGTCTATAATGCACTATAAAACGTAGGATGTTAAGTAATTTTTCACCCCATCATCATGAGTAGTTAGTGTGAAGAGAACATGATATTGTTAATCTTTCTAATTTTATATTTTAGCATATAAACTCCTTTTCAAAAAGGAATTCTTTTATCTTCTCTCCCTTATCCCTTAAACTGATACTTTCTAATTATTTGAGTTGATTCCTTAAAAACTATAGTTAGTAATATCTTTAGGAATAAGTGATAGAAATTTATTCGAAAGATAATTTACGCAGGCAAAGATAATTAAAGAACTGGAAATAAATTCAATATGTTTATAAGGGATTATTGATTACCTAGGAAACCTCGCCTTTAATTCCACAATACCACCCTGTGCAGGACAAGATTCCCCTATATCTCTTTTCCTACCTGTAACTTAAGGGAATTGGAGGTTGATTTTAAAATGCAGTCTCTGTTTTTTAATCATAATATTTAAAAACCCCCTCTTAACTCAAAGCACTCACTGAATGCCCCATTGGCACAACCATAACCATTTTGATCAGGTTGAATTATGATACAACTTCTCTATTCAAGTTTCATCATCTGCCTAACCTGAGCACCATTGACCTCCACATAGACTAGAATTGAACTACTACTTTTGAGGGACTGCTTCAAAATTAACCTCCAGGAATCAGGATCAACCGGCATTTGTAGCATGCATTCTATTCAGAAAAGTGGAGTGGCCAACAGGAAGGATGAGGGAGACATCAAAAATATGGAGTACATTGTAGGATTAAAGAACATTTACATGTGTTGAGTCAGTCTAGATAAATATTAATCCCTAGCTGGTTCCATGATAAACAAGTTCCAGATTTCTGAAGCGCTACTGTTCTCGGAGCACATTGATCTTCCTGAATGCAGTAACTTGGACAACAGCATTTATCGCGCATGAGGATGACAATGTCTTCGCAGTAACAAGATAAATTTTGTACAAAACAGATCGTCAAATTTGCCTCCTGATGTAGACCAAATTCTGTGCTAAAAATAGCCTGTATAAGAACTGTAGACTTCAGAATCAGCCACCATCGTCTGAATCAAGCAATACCTGTTGATTTTTCTCATCCTTTGACCCTCTCAAAAGCTTATTTACATCACTTATCCCCTCTTACCACAAACAAACTTCCAATAGTCAATTAATTTGTGGTCTTGGGGAACAACTTTCTCAGGCTTTCCAGCACAGAATATTGCATAAGCATCTGCAGCGTACCTAAGAAGAGGAGACAAAACGAGGTAGAATGATATATTAGTGCTGCAGAGAAACATCCCAAAAGCAATATGCAAATTTTCCCATCTTTACGCAGAACGAAAATAGCTTTGGACAAAGATCCACTCACTTCCCAATGCCATGGAGCTGAGTCACATGCGTCCAGTCATCTCGCAGATACTCACATGAGAATCGCCTAATCATCCTTGCCCGCTTTTTTTGCAATCCTAGAGTCTGTATGACCTTTTCTATCTCCTCCTCGGGTACCTTTGTTGCAGCCTCTGCATCTGGACATAGAAGGAATAAACCAGGCAACACTTTTTCAACCTGCAACAAAATACAAAAATAAATCTATCTGTAGTTTAATGTAATTATTACTGTAGTGCTTCCTCTTTTTTTTGTCACAGATAGAAATGATGTTCCTTTACATAATTGGGCACGGTCCTTCACCTTTGTAAAACAGCCATCAAAAGGTTATTCTTTTATCACTTAGCAGCCACAATCGATGAGCCATATGAGCTAAAGAGCATGCATAGATATTATCTGAAGCAAAACACTCGAAAGCAATGCCTTAAAGGAAAAAAAAGAGACTGTCATGAGCAATAAAAAGTTCTTGGCTGTCTTGATCAGATAGTTTTTTTTTTCATTTAAATGAAAGGTCAGAGGAGAATATCAACTCATTTAGGCTCCATCAAGGACAAAAGAAGCATCAATCAATTATTTATCTAGCAACCAAGACAAGGCGGGAGTAGTACATGCTTATGGATAGGCAAAATACAAGTTACTAGAGAGGCTAATAAGAAGGTGATATGAGGTTTTCCATATAACACTATAACAAACTTTCTTAATCTATAGTTTCATGCAATTTTATGATATTCTCCACCTTTCCCATATAGGCAGTATCTAAGATCTAAGCAAGTCATTTGTTCTGCAAAAAATAGATGATCCTATTTAATCATATACCTAGTGACAATCTCTAAAGCCTCTTTTAGTATCATGACTTCTGATTTCCTAGACAAATAGTAGAGGTTATATTATTAAGGTGGTGATCTGCAGATTTAGGTAGCTGGAGCAGTAAAAGAAAAACATAAAAAACTATACAAACTTTTAAATAGTTTTCAGCAACATAAAATTGTACAACAAATCCAATTGTACCAGCCAGTTCAATCCTGTTCTACAATTGCACCATAGAAATTGACGATACCATTGGAACAATAGGGCCATTAAGCTTATTGCTAAGCATGCTGAAGAGATCAAATATAACCAAGGTCTATCCTTTTGATCAGAATTAGACCAAAAATTAGGATACATTCTGGTGGGAAAATGAAACACCCATGGGGAATGCTTTCATAAAAATTCTCATAGAATCAAGAAAGTTTTCATTATGTACATACGAGATCATCAATTATTAACCGCTTCCAATCTCCGGAAAAGCCCCAATTTTTTCGAACAAGTAAACGAAGCAATTCAAGCAAGAATCTCTTCAAGAAAAGTGGATTTACTTGCTTAGATTTGCACAAACTAGTAATGGGTCACGATCATGCTCCACATTACACATCTTACTAGGAAGCCTGAACCCAATGCGACCTCACATTAATATAAGAAACAATAAATTTGGACATATAAAAAGCCTCCCAAAGTTGCTGACAGAAAATTAAAACCAAAATCGATAACCATTACCTTCCAAAATTGATATTACTTTGGAAGACTGCAAAAATAAGCATGAAGACTGGAAAGGTGAGTCTCCAACCAAAATCCATTTATAATAAGAAAATTGGATGGACAATATAAGCAGGGAGGTTTTTCTGTAAAGCTATTACAAGGGCAGGAGTTTAACCAGCAAAGAAGGTGAGAAGCTAACCTGTCTACCCGTGGTAACATTCAGAAGAATGCAAATCATTAAAACCCTCCACGGGTCGAAGGAATGCCGCTCCTGGAGAAGACGGTGGCAAGATGCCGGTGGCTCCCAGGTATTGTTGCCGAAGACTCTTCTATAAGCGTCGGATTTCTTCTCCGACGCAGTCAGCTGCCTTGGCCTTTTCTTCTTTGATCGTTGACTGCCGTCGTCAGTGCTCTCGCCACTGCAGTTCCTCTTGGGGATTTTTCCATCGGTGACCACGCGGGAGGAGGCGGCCTGCGGCGGGAGGGGGAAGAAGCGGGAGACCACCCGTATTGGTCCCCGGTCGGCGGCGGTACGGACGGAGGATGAAGCGACCGAGGTCAAGCCAGACGGCGTCCTCTTCCCCCGTGTGCCGTTGAGGAGAGGAGGCGGCTCGTTAGGTGCCTTCCCTTCTTCAACCTCTGGCTCCTCCTGGTTTTTTCCATCGGTGACCACGCGGGAGAAGGCGGCCTGCGGCGGGAGGGGGAAGAAGCGGGAGACCACCCGTATTGGTCCCCGGTCGGCGGCGGTACGGACGGAGGGTGAAGCGACCGAGGTCAAGCCAGACGGCGTCCTCTTCCGCCGTGTGCCGTTGAGGAGAGGAGGCAGCTCGTTAGGTGCCTTCCCTTCTTCCACCTCCGGCTCCTCCTGGTTTTTTCCATCGGTGACCACGCGGGAGAAGGCGGCCTGCGGCGGGAGGGGGAAGAAGCGGGAGACCACCCGTATTGGTCCCTGGTCGGCGGCGGTACGGACGGAGGGTGAAGCGACCGAGGTCAAGCCAGACGGCGTCCTCTTCCGCCGTGTGCCGTTGAGGAGAGGAGGCGGCTCGTTAGGTGCCTTCCCTTCTTCCACCTCCGGCTCCTCCTGCTTACCTCCTCTCCGTCGTCCTCTGGCTGGTCTTGCTAGAGGAGATGAGGCGTTGGGCAGGGGCAGAGGAGGGGATCGGGGTTTGTAGGCGAAGGCGGAGATGACATCGTCAAAGGAGCCGCCGCTGAGGATGACCATCTCCTTGGCTTCTCGGGGGTTCCAGTGGCAAGACGTACCGAGGGTTCCCCTTTTTTTCGCCTTTTTATATTATTCTAAAACTATGTTTCGATTTTTTTTTTTTAAACGAAAATATTTATATTACATGAGAAAGAGTATCTTATATTTAATATTTCCATTAATTTCATTGGATAGTATACAACCATAACAAAAAAAAAGTTAAAACATAATTCTAGGAGCACATTATTTATACTTATTAATACAGTTTTTCTAGATATACCTACTATCTTGTTTGTTTGAAACTTGTGTGCGTAGGTAGGGCCGGATGTAGCCAAGTGGATAAGGCAGTGGATTGTGACTCCACCATGCGCGGGTTCAATTCCCATCCTTCGTCCATCAAGAAATGGACCATTAGTAACGTTCGCCTTTCGTGGCTTTCAGTTGCATTGTCTTACCTTACCTGCATGGGTCTGAGGTCTATTGCTTTACGGAAGTGGCTTTCAGTTGCATTGCCTTACCTCCGTCCAGAGGTGGACCCGAATTAATTCATCAGTCCAATGCATTCCCCGTATACTGAACCCCCTCACATGCCCTTACGTCACCTCTTTCTTCAAGTTCTTAAGCAATTCCCCTCACATGCCCTTACGTCACCTCTTTCTTCAAGTTCTTAAGCAATTCCCCTCACATGCCCTTACGTCACCTCTTTCTTCAAGTTCTTAAACAATTCCTCCTTAGATAGCTCTTAAATCGCTACATTGAATTCTGCTCTCTCTCTTCCTCCCACCATTCTCACGCATCGTAATTGGGGTTTTAGAAGGTTTAAATAATTTTCTTAAACAAACCAAATAGATCTCAGTTGTGGTTCTTAAGTAAAGTAGTTCATTCTCTTTTCTGCTCCCCAACAAAAAAAAATAGTGCCTTGAATAGGATCCCCGCTAACTGACAAATAACCTCCATAGTAAGTAACCTCGCCCTAATAGCGCACAATATTGAAGCAAGATAAATGGCTCATTCTCTAGAAAATAATGATTTTGACCCTTGCTTGGCAAAGAGTGGAGTTCTTCCTCTTGAGCGCAGGATAACCCTTTCTCTAGTCCGATGAAGAAAGTCAGATATAGGCAGTGGTTCAGCAAAAGACGGCTTTTTTCTGCAATCTATCAGTAGTGGAGCCTGAACTTGAATGCCTTTGCAGGTCCAATTACCTTCCTTCCAGCTGAGGCCTGATCCTTAATGCGGCTAACTAGTCCCCCCAAAAGTATTCGCTTTATACCTTTCGAAAGGTTGAGTGCAGATTCAGAAGCCAATTAAAGCTCACTAGCTTATGAAAGAAGAGTCAAGTCGAAGAGGACCATCAAAAGCAAAAGAGGATTGATTTACTTAGGAGGTATATTTAGGGACGGTCGGGATCAGCATTAGGAGCTTGAAGAATTTCCGCAGAGCTTGAACTTAGAACATAGGGGGCCTGGAGTAAACTTACATTTTATAGTAATTTCGCTTGAAGCACCTTGCCATATTTTCGCTTTTCTTAATCATTTCGTCTTTGACCTTCTGTCTTGGCTTCATCTTTCTAGTAAGGGCTTATAGCTTGGGCCGGCTAAGCTTAGGTTGGTGCAAGTGAGGGCCCTACTCAAGAAGCTATATGCTTATGAAATGGTCTTTATGGTGCCTTGGTAATATGGGGACTAGTGAGGGATGAAAAGGCTGCATTCTATATTCCCGCTCGCTCTTATACGATGGGGCTCAGGCCTTATTAGTCTGCTTCTACTACTAGGACTTCGAACTCATCACTAGGGGTTAGGAGGGGGACTCTCAAGGTTCAGAGTAGCGGAAGAACCAGTCCGACATTCCAATTGCTTCTTGTGAGAGGGTCAATTGAAGGAGAGAGCAGGCGATCTAATCTAGTTTTGCCCTCTGTTTAAAGAGCTTGAACTTAACCTAATCATTAGTCCCGCTGATAGTCAGTTGCAGCCTTACGTCATAAGCTTCTTGTCCGCCCTCTACTATGACTCCTCAGAATCCGCCGTCTATAAGTGCCCCTTCTCTTCTCAGTCCTTCTTTTGATCAATGATCAGTGGTAAGTACTGCCTTGCCTATCCTCCGGGAGTGAATAAAGCTCCCCCATTCGTATGTAATGGCAGAAGGCGCGTAGCCTTTCTAGTGAGTTAGTGAGTTAGAGAGTCGATAGACGTGGGGTCACCAACCCATTGCATTAGGTGGTGACGTGACTACCTTAGTTATAACACTCATTCCTAGCACGCACTGCTCATGACCAATCTCACACGTAATTATACCTACCTTCATACCACTGAGCTATAGCAGTAGGGCATACCTGCTTGCTTCTAGTTGGAGGCCTAAGGACTGCTCTTTCAAACTTCATCCAGCTTCTGGAGGGCCATTACACTAGTGTTTATTTACTTAATCACTCGCGAAGACTTCGCCTTTAGATAAGACTGGATCAACTAGGGGGGCGAAGGGCCCAAGAAAGACTTTGATCTGCCTTAGTCACTTCTTGGAAAGTGAAATGACAGCAAGAATGGAAATAGATCCAAAGTGGGCCATTGAGTTGAACATTGTGCCCGGCCAGCCAACTCATTCAAAACCATTGAATCGACTTGAGGGAAGTCCGTGGACCGGCTTACCTTCTAGCCCTTGGTACACATCTAGGGTCGGGGCCCCTCGGAGAACTCTACTTGAGTCTTCTTCTCCAGCCTCCTACCTTTCCTCTTTCAAGTCCATAGAATGATGAATGACTTAGCCGCTGCTTATAGTTGAACTCCCTCAAGAAGAACTGATTGAACAAGTCCACTTTGGGAGCATTACAACTAGAAGAAAGGGCAACTACTATTTGAGCTTCAATGTGGCGAATTCTTCAAAAAGAGTTCTCTGCATCCACCCATCCGTCAGCTGATCTACAAGAGGGTTGTCTCCAGTCTCAGCCTAAGTTCAACTGCTCCATGGGCTTCTGGCTCTTTCTTTCTTGTACTTGGCAATCAACCCGAAGAAAAGAAGGGCCTGATGCTTATGCTTCAAGGTCGGGGCGAACTACTTAATACTGCTAATACCTGGTCCTTACTGCATCTATCTCTATGTGATGCACCTCTTCCCCTTAGCTCCTTTGTCTAGTGCAAGACGTCGAAATTTGGGCGTTCTTAAGTCATTTTCTTGAATAACTTCTTCTATAAGGCTTGTTCAGGCGTAGCGTAAGCAAACGCGCAAGCAAGTCTTTAAAGTAATTAATCAGCTCTTAGTAAGGGCTATCCAATATGGAAGTTCAGAATAAATAGTCGAAGGAGTTCAGAAATGGTAGTGACATAGAATAAGAAAGAAAGAAGATTGAATTACGTCTCTCTCTTGCCTTCCTTCTACTTCATTCAGTCAATCCCCTGAAAATATGCGATAGGACCAATGGGCAAGTTAATTCATTCTGGCCGACCCTCTTACAGATTGGTTTTTGTGCAAGAGGTCTGCATTCTGGAAGGGGCGCTAATCAAGCCGAAGTGAGAAAGTCAATTCAAGTTAGTCACCCGATAGTGTGACTACTCGTGAGAAAGAAAACTCTAGAGTCTCACGAATGAAATTCTTTAAGCACTGAATTTGCATCATAAGGTAAGGTCTGACCAAGTGTGACTAAGACATTGACTTTTTGACTGACTCGACACACGAACCTCGCAAGACGAAAGTAAGATCGAGGATAAAGATCCTTTCAAAGGACAATGTAAGATCGAGGATAAAAAACCTTTCCTCAGGCAAGGGGAGCTCGAGAAGGAGGGGCGAAACGAAGATGAAGAAGATCCATCCTAAGCTTGTTAGTAAGGGCATGGGGAGTGCTGTAGATAGAGTCCCCGCGCTTGGAGGCAAAGGCAATGAAAGAGGTTCTGAAAGAATAAGCGATGAGGGGCCATTAAAAAGGCGATGAGGAGAGAGAGATGAGAGAGAGCGTAATGCAGCGATCAGTTAAGGAATGGAAATGTAGCGATCCCAGGAGGAATTCAATGTAGCGATCTAAAAAAACCCCTTCAAGGGTTGTAAACGACGAGGTTCCCCGTTGGGCAACCGATTGGTCTCGTGGAGATGAGCTTTTGAAAAGCGATTGGGCACTTCTTCGCTTCCGAATCGGTGGACTGGAGGTCCACCTCATCGCTTTACAACCCCTCAAGGGAAGCGATTGGGAACCGATTGTATTAAGGGTCAGGGGAACCGATTGAGGAGAAGGAAATGGGAAGATCTTCTTAGGGGGACACGTGGGAGAAGTCGGTTCTAGCTGAAGAAGACGTGCAATGATTTAAGTCGCAATGTGGAGAGACTAAGAGCAAGAAGGATTTGTTCTCAATTAAGCTTACTGGTGGGGCTCTTTAAGTTATGGCTTTTTCTTAGTCCGATGAATGGTTGGCATGAGACCTCAAAGAAGAGTCAAGGTCGTAGTCTTGTAAGCATACCGAACACATAGACTCTCTTCGGGCCAAGCTTTACCTTGCCTCCTTTCCGACCAATTGCAATAGAGTTCGTCTAGATAAAGAAGGTAGAATATGAGCATGATAACGATCTCAAATATGCTTTCTCATTTTCTCTTTCTTTGCCTAGACTCCCAGTCCCCCCCAAAAGAGGATATCCATGCTTAAAGGCGCATCGGCCCTACTGTGAGAGGCTACATAGGAGCATCCTTTGATCACTATTTGCCCCTTGCCCCGATAGAGAAGCCATTCTCAACTTGGATTTGGCCATAGTCTTCCTACCTACTTGGAAGGAACTGGTTTTGGCTTATATTCATTCTTCCGTGAGAGGTCTTGAAAGACTGTGTCCATTGGTCTCGATCTACTATGTTTTGACCTTGAAGTTCTCAGGCCCACTTCGCTTTCTCAAAGAAGGAAGTCTTTCTCTCCCCTATCCTTGGCCTCGTAAGAAGAGTCTAAATCACTTGGACTCTAGTTTTGAGATGGATTGTTTTGTCCCGGGTTCGTGGCTGTGGTGTCTTATACTTTGATTGGTTTGCTTTCTCCAGTCTTCTGTTGGTGTCTCAAAGATTCTTGTCGTGAAACTTCTTCGAAGATGTCTCTGTGGTCTTTTTTTATATTGCTCTGCTCCTTCTAAATCATTGTGCTTCAACAGTAGGTTCTAAAAGCATGTCCCGTGGCTCATTTTCTATCATATAATTGAGGCTTTTTCGGGTTTTAAAGGAAGTGGATATAATTTCATACCCTCTCTCCGCCCGATTTCTAAACGACGCTTCGTGCTCGTTTTTTCGTTTTGACACCACCAACACATCTCGTGGCCCATTTCTAACCCATAATCGATACTTTTTCGGGTTTTAAATGAAGTAGATATCATTTCATACCCTCTCCCCTCCAGATTTCTTAACGAGGCTTCGTGCTCGTTTTTTTGTTTTGACACCACCAACACGTCTCGTGACCCATATCTAACATATAATGGACACTTTTTCGGGTTTTAAAGGAAGTGGATATCATTTCATACCCTCTCTCCTCCCGATTTCTAAACGAGGCTTCGTGCAAATTTTTTCATTTTGACACCACAAACACGTCCCCTGGCCCATTTCTAACCTATTAAAGGAAGTGGATATAATTTCATACCCTCTCTCCTCCCGATTTCTAAACGAGGCTTCGTGCTCGTTTTTTCGTTTTGACACCACCAACACGTCTAGTGGCCCATTTCTAACCTATAATCGAGACTTTTTCAGGTTTTAATGGAAGTGGATATAATTTCATACCCTCTCTCCTCTCGATTTCTAAAAGAGGCTTCGTGGTCGTTTTTTCGTTTTGACACTACCAGCATGTCCCGTGGCTCATTTTCTAACATATAATTGAGGCTTTTTCGGGTTTTAAAGGAAGTGGATATAATTTCATACCCTCTCTCCTCCCGATTTCTAAACGACGCTTCGTGCTCGTTTTTTCGTTTTGACACCACCAACACATCTCGTGGCCCATTTCTAACCGATAATCGATACTTTTTCGGGTTTTAAATGAAGTAGATATCATTTCATACCCTCTCCCCTCCAGATTTCTTAACGAGGCTTCGTGCTCGTTTTTTTGTTTTGACACCACCAACACGTCTCGTGGCCCATATCTAACATATAATGGACACTTTTTCATGTTTTAAAAGAAGTGGATATCATTTCATACCCTCTCTCCTCCCGATTTCTAAACGAGGCTTCGTGCTCAGTTTTTCATTTTGACACCACAAACACGTCCCCTGGCCCATTTCTAACCTATTAAAGGAAGTGGATATAATTTCATACCCTCTCTCCTCCCGATTTCTAAACGAGGCTTCGTGCTCGTTTTTTCGTTTTGACACCACCAACACGTCTCGTCGCCCATTTCTAACATATAATCGAGATTTTTTCTGGTTTTAAAGGAAGTGGATATCATTTCATAACCTTTATACTCCCGATTTCTAAACGAGGCTTCGTGCTCGTTTTTTCATTTTGACACCACCAACACGTCTCGTGGCCCATTTCTAACATATAATCTAGACTTTTTCGGGCTTTAAAGGAAGTGGGTATCATTTCATACCCTCTCTCCTCCCGATTTCTAAACGATGCTTCGTGCTCCTTTTTTCATTTTGACACCACAAACACGTCCCTTGGCCTATTTCTAACCTATAATCGAGACTTTTTCGGGTTTTAAAGGAAGTGGATATCATTTCATACCCTCTCTACAACCGATTTCTAAATGAGGCTTCGTGCTCATTTTTTCGTTTTGACACCGCAAACACGTCCCTTGGCCCATTTCTAACCTATAATCGAGGCTTTTTCGGGTTTTAAAGGAAGTGGATATTATTTCATACACTCTCTCCTCTCGATTTCTAAACGAGGCTTCGTGCTCGTTTTTTCGTTTTGACACCTCCAACACGTCCCGTGGCCCATTTCTAAGCTATAATTGAGACTTTTTCGGGTTTTAAAGGAAGTGGATATCATTTCATACCCTCTCTCCTCCCGATTTCTAAACGAGGCTTCCTGCTCGTTTTTTCGTTTTGACACCACAAACACGTCCCTGGCCCATTTCTAACCTATAATCGAGACTTTTTCGGGTTTTAAAGGAAGTGGATATCATTTCATACCCTCTCTCCTCCCAATTTCTAAACGAGGCTTCGTGCACGTTTTTTCGTTTTGACACTACCAACACGTCCCGTGGATTATTTTTAACCTATAATCGAGACTTTTTCGGGTTTTAAAGGAAGTGGATATCATTTCATACCCTCTCTCCTCCCGATTTCTAAACGAGGCTTCGTGCTCGTTTTTTCGTTTTGACACCACCAACACGTCTAGTGGCCCATTTCTAACCTATAATCGAGACTTTTTCAGGTTTTAACGGAAGTGGATATAATTTCATACCCTCTCTCCTCTCGATTTCTAAAAGAGGCTTCGTGGTCGTTTTTTCGTTTTGACACTACCAGCATGTCCCGTGGCTCATTTTCTATCATATAATTGAGGCTTTTTCGGGTTTTAAAGGAAGTGGATATAATTTCATACCCTCTCTCCTTCCGATTTCTAAACGACGCTTCGTGCTCGTTTTTTCGTTTTGACACCACCAACACATCTCGTGGCCCACTTCTAACCCATAATCGATACTTTTTCGGGTTTTAAATGAAGTAGATATCATTTCATACCCTCTCCCCTCCAGATTTCTTAACGAGGCTTCGTGCTCGTTTTTTTGTTTTGACACCACCAACACGTCTCGTGGCCCATATCTAACATATAATGGACACTTTTTCGGGTTTTAAAGGAAGTGGATATGATTTCATACCCTCTCTCCTCCCGATTTCTAAACGAGGCTTCGTGCTCATTTTTTCATTTTGACACCACAAACACGTCCCCTGGCCCATTTCTAACCTATTAAAGGAAGTGGATATAATTTCATACCCTCACTCCTCCCGATTTCTAAACGAGGCTTCGTGCTCGTTTTTTCGTTTTGACACCACCAACACGTCTCGTCGCCCATTTCTAACATATAATCGAGATTTTTTCTGGTTTTAAAGGAAGTGGATATCATTTCATAACCTCTATACTCTCGATTTCTAAACGAGGCTTCGTGCTCGTTTTTTCGTTTTGACACCACCAACACGTCTCGTGGCCCATTTCTAACATATAATCTAGACTTTTTCGGGTTTTAAAGGAAGTGGATATCATTTCATACCCTCTCTCCTCCCGATTTCTAAACGAGGCTTCGTGCTCCTTTTTTCGTTTTGACACCACAAACACGTCCCTTGGCCTATTTCTAACCTATAATCGAGACTTTTTCGGGTTTTAAAGGAAGTGGATATCATTTCATACCCTCTCTACAACCGATTTCTAAATGAGGCTTCGTGCTCATTTTTTCGTTTTGACACCGCAAACACGTCCCTTGGCCCATTTCTAACCTATAATCGAGGCTTTTTCGGGTTTTAAAGGAAGTGGATATTATTTCATACACAATCTCCTCCCGATTTCTAAACGAGGCTTCGTGCTCGTTTTTTCATTTTGACACCTCCAACACGTCCCGTGGACCATTTCTAAGCTATAATTGAGACTTTTTTGGGTTTTAAAGGAAGTGGATATCATTTTATACCCTCTCTCCTCCCGATTTCTAAACGAGGCTTCCTGCTCGTTTTTTCGTTTTGACACCACAAACACGTACCCTGGCCCATTTCTAACCTATAATCGAGACTTTTTCGGGTTTTAAAGGAAGTGGATATCATTTTATACCCTCTCTCCTCCCAATTTCTAAACGAGGCTTCGTGCTCGTTTTTTCGTTTTGACACCACCAACACGTCCCGTGGATTATTTCTAACCTATAATCGAGACTTTTTCGGGTTTTAAAGGAAGTGGATATCATTTCATACCCTCTCTCCTCCCGATTTCTAAACGAGGCTTCGTGCTCGTTTTTTCGTTTTGACACCACCAACACGTCTAGTGGCCCATTTCTAATCTATAATCGAGACTTTTTCAGGTTTTAACGGAAGTGGATATAATTTCATACGCTCTCTCCTCTCGATTTCTAAAAGAGGCTTCGTGGTCATTTTTTCGTTTTGACACTACCAGCATGTCCCGTGGCTCATTTTCTAACATATAATTGAGGCTTTTTCGGGTTTTAAAGGTAGTGGATATAATTTCATATCCTCTCTCCTCCCGATTTCTAAACGACGCTTCGTGCTCGTTTTTTCGTTTTGACACCACCAACACATCTCGTGGCCCATTTCTAACCCATAATCGATACTTTTTCGGGTTTTAAATGAAGTAGATATCATTTCATACCCTCTCCCCTCCAGATTTCTTAACGAGGCTTCGTGCTCGTTTTTTTGTTTTGACACCACCAACACGTCTCGTGGCCCATATCTAACATATAATGGACACTTTTTCGGGTTTTAAAGGAAGTGGATATCATTTCATACCCTCTCTCCTCCCGATTTCTAAACGAGGCTTCGTGCTCATTTTTTCATTTTGACACCACAAACACGTCTCCTGGCCCATTTCTAAGCTATTAAAGGAAGTGGATATAATTTCATACCCTCTCTTCTCCCGATTTCTAAACGAGACCTCGTGCTCGTTTTTTCGTTTTGACACCACCAACACGTCTCGTCGCCCATTTCTAACATATAATCGAGATTTTTTCTGGTTTTAAAGGAAGTGGATATCATTTCATAACCTCTATACTCCCGATTTCTAAACGAGGCTTCGTGCTCGTTTTTTCGTTTTGACACCACCAACACGTCTCGTGGCCCATTTCTAACATATAATCTAGACTTTTTCGGGTTTTAAAGGAAGTGGATATCATTTCATACCCTCTCTCCTCCCGATTTCTAAACGATGCTTCGTGCTCCTTTTTTCGTTTTGACACCACAAACATGTTCCTTGGCCTATTTCTAACCTATAATCGAGACTTTTTCGGGTTTTAAAGGAAGTGGATATCATTTCATACCCTCTCTACAACCGATTTCTAAATGAGGCTTCGTGCTCATTTTTTCATTTTGACACCACAAACACGTCCCTTGGCCCATTTCTAACCTATAATCGAGGCTTTTTCGGGTTTTAAAGGAAGTGGATATTATTTCATACACTCTCTCCTCCCGATTTCTAAACGAGGCTTCGTGCTCGTTTTTTCGTTTTGACACCTCCAATACGTCCCGTGGCCCATTTCTAAGCTATAATTGAGACTTTTTCGGGTTTTAAAGGAAGTGGATATCATTTCATACCCTCTCTCCTCCCGATTTCTAAACGAAGCTTCGTGCTCGTTTTTTTGTTCTGACACAACAAGCACGTCTCGTGGCCCATTTGTAACCTATAATCGAGACTTTCTCGGGTTTTAAAGGAAGTGAATATCATTTCATACCCTCTCTCCTCCCGATTTCTAAACGAGGCTTCGTGCTCCTTTTTTCGTTTTGACACCACAAACACGTCCCTTGGCCTATTTCTAACCTATAATCGAGACTTTTTCGGGTTTTAAAGGAAGTGGATATCATTTCATACCCTCTCTACAACCGATTTCTAAATGAGGCTTCGTGCTCATTTTTTCGTTTTGACACCACAAACACGTCCCTTGGCCCATTTCTAAAATATAATCGAGGCTTTTTTGGGTTTTAAAGGAAGTGGATATTATTTCATACACTCTCTCCTCCCGATTTCTAAACGAGGCTTCGTGCTCGTTTTTTCGTTTTGACACCTCCAACACGTCCCGTGGCCCATTTCTAAGCTATAATTGAGACTTTTTCGGGTTTTAAAGGAAGTGGATATCATTTCATACCCTCTCTCCTCCCGATTTCTAAACAAGGCTTCCTGCTCGTTTTTTCGTTTTGACACCACAAACACGTCCCCTGGCCCATTTCTAACCTATAATCGAGAATTTTTCGGGTTTTAAAGGAAGTGGATATCATTTCATACCCTCTCTCCACCCAATTTCTAAACGAGGCTTCGTGCTTGTTTTTTCGTTTTGACACCACCAACACGTCCCGTGGCTTATTTCTAACCTATAATCGAGACTTTTTCAGGTTTTAAAGGAAGTGGATATCATTTCATACACTCTCTCCTCCCGATTTCTAAACGAGGTTCGTGCTCGTTTTTTTGTTTTGACACCACCAACACGTCTAGTGGCCCATTTCTAACCTATAATCGAGACTTTTTCAGGTTTTAAAGGAAGTGCATATAATTTCATACCCTTTCTCCTTCCGATTTCTAAACGAGGCTTCGTGCTCTTTTTTTTAGTTTTGACACAACGAACACGTCCCGTTGCCCATTTCTAACCTATAATCGAGACTTTTTCGGGTTTTAAAGGAAGAGGATATCATTTCATACCCTCTCTCCTCCCGATTTCTAAACGAGGCTTCGTGCTCGTTTTTTAGTTTTGACACCACAAACACCTCCCGTGGCCCATTTCTAACCTATAATCGAGACTTTTTCGGGTTTTAAAGGAAGTGGATATCATTTCATACCCTCTCTCCTCCCGTTTTCTAAATGAGGCTTCGTTCTCGTTTTTTCATTTTGACACCTCCAACACGTCTCGTGGCCCATTTCTAACCTATAATCCAGACTTTTTCGGGTTTTAAAGGAAGTGGATATCATTTCATACACTCTCTCCTCCCGATTTCTAAATAAGGCTTCGTGCTCGTTTTTTCGTTTTGACACCACCAACACGTCCCGTAGCCCATTTCTAACCTATAATCGAGACTTTTTCGGGTTTTAAAGGAAGCGGATATAATTTCATATCCTCTCTCCTCCCGATTTCTAAACGAGGCTTTGTGCTCGTTTTTTCGTTCTTACAACACAAACACGTCCCATAGCCAATTTCTAACCTACAATCGAGACTTTTTCGGGATTTAAAGGAAGTGGATATAATTTCATACCCTCTCTCCTTCCGATTTCTAAACGAGGCTTCGTGCTCGTTTTTTCATTTTGACACCACCAACATGTCTCGTGGCCAATTTCTAACATATAATCGAGATTTTTTCTGGTTTTAAAGGAAGTGGATATCATTTCATACCCTCTCTCCACCCAATTTCTAAACGAGGCTTCGTGCTTGTTTTTTCGTTTTGACACCACCAACACGTCCCGTGGCTTATTTCTAACCTATAATCGAGACTTTTTCGGGTTTGAAAGGAAGTGGATATCATTTCATACACTCTCTCCTCCCGATTTCTAAACGAGGCTTCGTGCTCGTTTTTTTGTTTTGACACCACCAACACGTCTAGTGGCCCATTTGTAACCTATAATCGAGACTTTTTCAGGTTTTAAAGGAAGTGCATATAATTTCATACCCTTTCTCCTTCCGATTTCTAAACGAGGCTTCGTGCTCTTTTTTTTAGTTTTGACACAACGAACACGTCCCGTTGCCCATTTCTAACCTATAATCGAGACTTTTTCGGGTTTTAAAGGAAGAGGATATCATTTCATACCCTCTCTCCTCCCGATTTCTAAACGAGGCTTCATGCTCGTTTTTTCGTTTTGACACCACAAACACCTCCCGTGGCCCATTTCTAACCTATAATCGAGACTTTTTCGGGTTTTAAAGGAAGTGGATATCATTTCATACCCTCTCTCCTCCCGTTTTCTAAATGAGGCTTCGTTCTCGTTTTTTCATTTTGACACCTCCAACACGTCTCGTGGCCCATTTCTAACCTATAATCCAGACTTTTTCGGGTTTTAAAGGAAATGGATATCATTTCATACACTCTCTCCTCCCGATTTCTAAATAAGGCTTCGTGCTCGTTTTTTCGTTTTGACACCACCAACACGTCCCGTAGCCCATTTCTAACCTATAATCGAGACTTTTTCGGGTTTTAAAGGAGGCGGATATAATTTCATATCCTCTCTCCTCCCGATTTCTAAACGAGGCTTTGTGCTCGTTTTTTCGTTCTTATAACACAAACACGTCCCGTAGCCAATTTCTAACCTATAATCGAGACTTTTTCGGGATTTAAAGGAAGTGGATATAATTTCATACCCTCTCTCCTTCCGATTTCTAAACGAGGCTTCGTGCTCGTTTTTTCATTTTGACACCACCAACATGTCTCGTGGCCAATTTCTAATATATAATCGAGATTTTTTCTGATTTTAAAGGAAGTGGATATCATTTCATACCCTCTCTCATCCCGATTTCTAAAAGAGGCTTCGTGCTCGTTTTATCGTTTTGACACCACAAACACGTCCCGTGGCCCATTTCTAACCTATAATCGAGACTTTTTCGGGTATTAAAGGAAGTGGATATAATTTCATACCCTCTCTCCTCCCGATTTCTAAACGATGCTTCGTGCTCGTTTTTTCGTTTTGACACCACCGACACATCTCGTGGCCCATTTCTAACCCATAATCGATACATTTTCGGGTTTTAAATGAAGTAGATATCATTTCATACCCTCTCCCCTCCAGATTTCTTAACGAGGCTTCGTGCTCATTTTTTTGTTTTGACACCACCAACACTTCTCGTGCCCCATATCTAACATATAATGGACACTTTTTCGGGTTTTAAAGGAAGTGGATATCATTTCATACCCTCTCTCCTCCCGATTTCTAAACGAGGCTTCGTGCTCATTTTTTCATTTTGACACCACAAACACGTCCCCTGGCCCATTTCTAACCTATTAAAGGAAGTGGATATCATTTCATACCCTCTCTCCTCCCGATTTCTAAACGAGGCTTCGTGCTCGTTTTTTCGTTTTGACACCACCAACACGTCTAGTGGCCCATTTCTAACCTATAATCGAGACTTTTTCAGGTTTTAACGGAAGTCGATATAATTTCATACCCTCTCTCCTCTCGATTTCTAAAAGAGGCTTCGTGGTCGTTTTTTCGTTTTGACACTACCAGCATGTCCCGTGGCTCATTTTCTATCATATAATTGAGGCTTTTTCGGGTTTTAAAGGAAGTGGATATAATTTCATACCCTCTCTCCTTCCGATTTCTAAACGACGCTTCGTGCTCGTTTTTTCGTTTTGACACCACCAACACATCTCGTGGCCCACTTCTAACCCATAATCGATACTTTTTCGGGTTTTAAATGAAGTAGATATCATTTCATACCCTCTCCCCTCCAGATTTCTTAACGAGGCTTCGTGCTCGTTTTTTTGTTTTGACACCACCAACACGTCTCGTGGCCCATATCTAACATATAATGGACACTTTTTCGGGTTTTAAAGGAAGTGGATATGATTTCATACCCTCTCTCCTCCCGATTTCTAAACGAGGCTTCGTGCTCATTTTTTCATTTTGACACCACAAACACGTCCCCTGGCCCATTTCTAACCTATTAAAGGAAGTGGATATAATTTCATACCCTCACTCCTCCCGATTTCTAAACGAGGCTTCGTGCTCGTTTTTTCGTTTTGACACCACCAACACGTCTCGTCGCCCATTTCTAACATATAATCGAGATTTTTTCTGGTTTTAAAGGAAGTGGATATCATTTCATAACCTCTATACTCTCGATTTCTAAACGAGGCTTCGTGCTCGTTTTTTCGTTTTGACACCACCAACACGTCTCGTGGCCCATTTCTAACATATAATCTAGACTTTTTCGGGTTTTAAAGGAAGTGGATATCATTTCATACCCTCTCTCCTCCCGATTTCTAAACGAGGCTTCGTGCTCCTTTTTTCGTTTTGACACCACAAACACGTCCCTTGGCCTATTTCTAACCTATAATCGAGACTTTTTCGGGTTTTAAAGGAAGTGGATATCATTTCATACCCTCTCTACAACCGATTTCTAAATGAGGCTTCGTGCTCATTTTTTCGTTTTGACACCGCAAACACGTCCCTTGGCCCATTTCTAACCTATAATCGAGGCTTTTTCGGGTTTTAAAGGAAGTGGATATTATTTCATACACAATCTCCTCCCGATTTCTAAACGAGGCTTCGTGCTCGTTTTTTCATTTTGACACCTCCAACACGTCCCGTGGACCATTTCTAAGCTATAATTGAGACTTTTTTGTGTTTTAAAGGAAGTGGATATCATTTCATACCCTCTCTCCTCCCGATTTCTAAACGAGGCTTCCTGCTCGTTTTTTCGTTTTGACACCACAAACACGTACCCTGGCCCATTTCTAACCTATAATCGAGACTTTTTCGGGTTTTAAAGGAAGTGGATATCATTTTATACCCTCTCTCCTCCCAATTTCTAAACGAAGCTTCGTGCTCGTTTTTTCGTTTTGACACCACCAACACGTCCCGTGGATTATTTCTAACCTATAATCGAGACTTTTTCGGGTTTTAAAGGAAGTGGATATCATTTCATACCCTCTCTCCTCCCGATTTCTAAACGAGGCTTCGTGCTCGTTTTTTCGTTTTGACACCACCAACACGTCTAGTGGCCCATTTCTAACCTATAATCGAGACTTTTTCAGGTTTTAACGTAAGTGGATATAATTTCATACGCTCTCTCCTCTCGATTTCTAAAAGAGGCTTCGTGGTCATTTTTTCGTTTTGACACTACCAGCATGTCCCGTGGCTCATTTTCTAACATATAATTGAGGCTTTTTCGGGTTTTAAAGGTAGTGGATATAATTTCATATCCTCTCTCCTCCCGATTTCTAAACGACGCTTCGTGCTCGTTTTTTCGTTTTGACACCACCAACACATCTCGTGGCCCATTTCTAACCCATAATCGATACTTTTTCGGGTTTTAAATGAAGTAGATATCATTTCATACCCTCTCCCCTCCAGATTTCTTAACGAGGCTTCGTGCTCGTTTTTTTGTTTTGACACCACCAACACGTCTCGTGGCCCATATCTAACATATAATGGACACTTTTTCGGGTTTTAAAGGAAGTGGATATCATTTCATACCCTCTCTCCTCCCGATTTCTAAACGAGGCTTCGTGCTCATTTTTTCATTTTGACACCACAAACACGTCTCCTGGCCCATTTCTAAGCTATTAAAGGAAGTGGATATAATTGCATACCCTCTCTTCTCCCGATTTCTAAACGAGACTTCGTGCTCGTTTTTTCGTTTTGACACCACCAACACGTCTCGTCGCCCATTTCTAACATATAATCGAGATTTTTTCTGGTTTTAAAGGAAGTGGATATCATTTCATAACCTCTATACTCCCGATTTCTAAACGAGGCTTCGTGCTCGTTTTTTCGTTTTGACACCACCAACACGTCTCGTGGCCCATTTCTAACATATAATCTAGACTTTTTCGGGTTTTAAAGGAAGTGGATATCATTTCATACCCTCTCTCCTCCCGATTTCTAAACGATGCTTCGTGCTCCTTTTTTCGTTTTGACACCACAAACATGTTCCTTGGCCTATTTCTAACCTATAATCGAGACTTTTTCGGGTTTTAAAGGAAGTGGATATCATTTCATACCCTCTCTACAACCGATTTCTAAATGAGGCTTCGTGCTCATTTTTTCATTTTGACACCACAAACACGTCCCTTGGCCCATTTCTAACCTATAATCGAGGCTTTTTCGGGTTTTAAAGGAAGTGGATATTATTTCATACACTCTCTCCTCCCGATTTCTAAACGAGGCTTCGTGCTCGTTTTTTCGTTTTGACACCTCCAATACGTCCCGTGGCCCATTTCTAAGCTATAATTGAGACTTTTTCGGGTTTTAAAGGAAGTGGATATCATTTCATACCCTCTCTCCTCCCGATTTCTAAACGAAGCTTCGTGCTCGTTTTTTTGTTCTGACACAACAAGCACGTCTCGTGGCCCATTTGTAACCTATAATCGAGACTTTCTCGGGTTTTAAAGGAAGTGAATATCATTTCATACCCTCTCTCCTCCCGATTTCTAAACGAGGCTTCGTGCTCCTTTTTTCGTTTTGACACCACAAACACGTCCCTTGGCCTATTTCTAACCTATAATCGAGACTTTTTCGGGTTTTAAAGGAAGTGGATATCATTTCATACCCTCTCTACAACCGATTTCTAAATGAGGCTTCGTGCTCATTTTTTCGTTTTGACACCACAAACACGTCCCTTGGCCCATTTCTAACATATAATCGAGGCTTTTTTGGGTTTTAAAGGAAGTGGATATTATTTCATACACTCTCTCCTCCCGATTTCTAAACGAGGCTTCGTGCTCGTTTTTTCGTTTTGACACCACCAACACGTCTAGTGGCCCATTTCTAACCTATAATCGAGACTTTTTCAGGTTTTAACGGAAGTGGATATAATTTCATACCCTCTCTCCTCTCGATTTCTAAAAGAGGCTTCGTGGTCGTTTTTTCGTTTTGACACTACCAGCATGTCCCGTGGCTCATTTTCTATCATATAATTGAGGCTTTTTCGGGTTTTAAAGGAAGTGGATATAATTTCATACCCTCTCTCCTTCCGATTTCTAAACGACGCTTCGTGCTCGTTTTTTCGTTTTGACACCACCAACACATCTCGTGGCCCACTTCTAACCCATAATCGATACTTTTTCGGGTTTTAAATGAAGTAGATATCATTTCATACCCTCTCCCCTCCAGATTTCTTAACGAGGCTTCGTGCTCGTTTTTTTGTTTTGACACCACCAACACGTCTCGTGGCCCATATCTAACATATAATGGACACTTTTTCGGGTTTTAAAGGAAGTGGATATGATTTCATACCCTCTCTCCTCCCGATTTCTAAACGAGGCTTCGTGCTCATTTTTTCATTTTGACACCACAAACACGTCCCCTGGCCCATTTCTAACCTATTAAAGGAAGTGGATATAATTTCATACCCTCACTCCTCCCGATTTCTAAACGAGGCTTCGTGCTCGTTTTTTCGTTTTGACACCACCAACACGTCTCGTCGCCCATTTCTAACATATAATCGAGATTTTTTCTGGTTTTAAAGGAAGTGGATATCATTTCATAACCTCTATACTCTCGATTTCTAAACGAGGCTTCGTGCTCGTTTTTTCGTTTTGACACCACCAACACGTCTCGTGGCCCATTTCTAACATATAATCTAGACTTTTTCGGGTTTTAAAGGAAGTGGATATCATTTCATACCCTCTCTCCTCCCGATTTCTAAACGAGGCTTCGTGCTCATTTTTTCATTTTGACACCACAAACACGTCTCCTGGCCCATTTCTAAGCTATTAAAGGAAGTGGATATAATTTCATACCCTCTCTTCTCCCGATTTCTAAACGAGACTTCGTGCTCGTTTTTTCGTTTTGACACCACCAACACGTCTCGTCGCCCATTTCTAACATATAATCGAGATTTTTTCTGGTTTTAAAGGAAGTGGATATCATTTCATAACCTCTATACTCCCGATTTCTAAACGAGGCTTCGTGCTCGTTTTTTCGTTTTGACACCACCAACACGTCTCGTGGCCCATTTCTAACATATAATCTAGACTTTTTCGGGTTTTAAAGGAAGTGGATATCATTTCATACCCTCTCTCCTCCCGATTTCTAAACGATGCTTCGTGCTCCTTTTTTCGTTTTGACACCACAAACATGTTCCTTGGCCTATTTCTAACCTATAATCGAGACTTTTTCGGGTTTTAAAGGAAGTGGATATCATTTCATACCCTCTCTACAACCGATTTCTAAATGAGGCTTCGTGCTCATTTTTTCATTTTGACACCACAAACACGTCCCTTGGCCCATTTCTAACCTATAATCGAGGCTTTTTCGGGTTTTAAAGGAAGTGGATATTATTTCATACACTCTCTCCTCCCGATTTCTAAACGAGGCTTCGTGCTCGTTTTTTCGTTTTGACACCTCCAATACGTCCCGTGGCCCATTTCTAAGCTATAATTGAGACTTTTTCGGGTTTTAAAGGAAGTGGATATCATTTCATACCCTCTCTCCTCCCGATTTCTAAACGAAGCTTCGTGCTCGTTTTTTTGTTCTGACACAACAAGCACGTCTCGTGGCCCATTTGTAACCTATAATCGAGACTTTCTCGGGTTTTAAAGGAAGTGAATATCATTTCATACCCTCTCTCCTCCCGATTTCTAAACGAGGCTTCGTGCTCCTTTTTTCGTTTTGACACCACAAACACGTCCCTTGGCCTATTTCTAACCTATAATCGAGACTTTTTCGGGTTTTAAAGGAAGTGGATATCATTTCATACCCTCTCTACAACCGATTTCTAAATGAGGCTTCGTGCTCATTTTTTCGTTTTGACACCACAAACACGTCCCTTGGCCCATTTCTAACATATAATCGAGGCTTTTTTGGGTTTTAAAGGAAGTGGATATTATTTCATACACTCTCTCCTCCCGATTTCTAAACGAGGCTTCGTGCTCGTTTTTTCGTTTTGACACCTCCAACACGTCCCGTGGCCCATTTTTAAGCTATAATTGAGACTTTTTCGGGTTTTAAAGGAAGTGGATATCATTTCATACCCTCTCTCCTCCCGATTTCTAAACGAGGCTTCCTGCTCGTTTTTTCGTTTTGACACCACAAACACGTCCCCTGGCCCATTTCTAACCTATAATCGAGAATTTTTCGGGTTTTAAAGGAAGTGGATATCATTTCATACCCTCTCTCCACCCAATTTCTAAACGAGGCTTCGTGCTTGTTTTTTCGTTTTGACACCACCAACACGTCCCGTGGCTTATTTCTAACCTATAATCGAGACTTTTTCAGGTTTTAAAGGAAGTGGATATCATTTCATACACTCTCTCCTCCCGATTTCTAAACGAGGTTCGTGCTCGTTTTTTTGTTTTGACACCACCAACACGTCTAGTGGCCCATTTCTAACCTATAATCGAGACTTTTTCAGGTTTTAAAGGAAGTGCATATAATTTCATACCCTTTCTCCTTCCGATTTCTAAACGAGGCTTCGTGCTCTTTTTTTTAGTTTTGACACAACGAACACGTCCCGTTGCCCATTTCTAACCTATAATCGAGACTTTTTCGGGTTTTAAAGGAAGAGGATATCATTTCATACCCTCTCTCCTCCCGATTTCTAAACGAGGCTTCGTGCTCGTTTTTTAGTTTTGACACCACAAACACCTCCCGTGGCCCATTTCTAACCTATAATCGAGACTTTTTCGGGTTTTAAAGGAAGTGGATATCATTTCATACCCTCTCTCCTCCCGTTTTCTAAATGAGGCTTCGTTCTCGTTTTTTCATTTTGACACCTCCAACACGTCTCGTGGCCCATTTCTAACCTATAATCCAGACTTTTTCGGGTTTTAAAGGAAGTGGATATCATTTCATACACTCTCTCCTCCCGATTTCTAAATAAGGCTTCGTGCTCGTTTTTTCGTTTTGACACCACCAACACGTCCCGTAGCCCATTTCTAACCTATAATCGAGACTTTTTCGGGTTTTAAAGGAAGCGGATATAATTTCATATCCTCTCTCCTCCCGATTTCTAAACGAGGCTTTGTGCTCGTTTTTTCGTTCTTACAACACAAACACGTCCCGTAGCCAATTTCTAACCTACAATCGAGACTTTTTCGGGATTTAAAGGAAGTGGATATAATTTCATACCCTCTCTCCTTCCGATTTCTAAACGAGGCTTCGTGCTCGTTTTTTCATTTTGACACCACCAACATGTCTCGTGGCCAATTTCTAACATATAATCGAGATTTTTTCTGGTTTTAAAGGAAGTGGATATCATTTCATACCCTCTCTCCACCCAATTTCTAAACGAGGCTTCGTGCTTGTTTTTTCGTTTTGACACCACCAACACGTCCCGTGGCTTATTTATAACCTATAATCGAGACTTTTTCGGGTTTGAAAGGAAGTGGATATCATTTCATACACTCTCTCCTCCCGATTTCTAAACGAGGCTTCGTGCTCGTTTTTTTGTTTTGACACCACCAACACGTCTAGTGGCCTATTTGTAACCTATAATCGAGACTTTTTCAGGTTTTAAAGGAAGTGCATATAATTTCATACCCTTTCTCCTTCCGATTTCTAAACGAGGCTTCGTGCTCTTTTTTTTAGTTTTGACACAACGAACACGTCCCGTTGCCCATTTCTAACCTATAATCGAGACTTTTTCGGGTTTTAAAGGAAGAGGATATCATTTCATACCCTCTCTCCTCCCGATTTCTAAACGAGGCTTCATGCTCGTTTTTTCGTTTTGACACCACAAACACCTCCCGTGGCCCATTTCTAACCTATAATCGAGACTTTTTCGGGTTTTAAAGGAAGTGGATATCATTTCATACCCTCTCTCCTCCCGTTTTCTAAATGAGGCTTCGTTCTCGTTTTTTCATTTTGACACCTCCAACACGTCTCGTGGCCCATTTCCTATAATCCAGACTTTTTCGGGTTTTAAAGGAAGTGGATATCATTTCATACACTCTCTCCTCCCGATTTCTAAATAAGGCTTCGTGCTCGTTTTTTCGTTTTGACACCACCAACACGTCCCGTAGCCCATTTCTAAACTATAATCGAGACTTTTTCGGGTTTTAAAGGAGGCGGATATAATTTCATATCCTCTCTCCTCCCGATTTCTAAACGAGGCTTTGTGCTCGTTTTTTCGTTCTTATAACACAAACACGTCCCGTAGCCAATTTCTAACCTATAATCGAGAATTTTTCGGGATTTAAAGGAAGTGGATATAATTTCATACCCTCTCTCCTTCCGATTTCTAAACGAGGCTTCGTGCTCGTTTTTTCATTTTGACACCACCAACATGTCTCGTGGCCAATTTCTAATATATAATCGAGATTTTTTCTGATTTTAAAGGAAGTGGATATCATTTCATACCCTCTCTCATCCCGGTTTCTAAAAGAGGCTTCGTGCTCGTTTTATCGTTTTGACACCACAAACACGTCCCGTGGCCCATTTCTAACCTATAATCGAGACTTTTTCGGGTATTAAAGGAAGTGGATATAATTTCATACCCTCTCTCCTCCCGATTTCTAAACGATGCTTCGTGCTCGTTTTTTCGTTTTGACACCACCGACACATCTCGTGGCCCATTTCTAACCCATAATCGATATATTTTCGGGTTTTAAATGAAGTAGATATCATTTCATACCCTCTCCCCTCCAGATTTCTTAACGAGGCTTCGTGCTCATTTTTTTGTTTTGACACCACCAACACTTCTCGTGCCCCATATCTAACATATAATGGACACTTTTTCGGGTTTTAAAGGAAGTGGATATCATTTCATACCCTCTCTCCTCCCGATTTCTAAACGAGGCTTCGTGCTCATTTTTTCATTTTGACACCACAAACACGTCCCCTGGCCCATTTCTATCCTATTAAAGGAAGTGGATATAATTTCATACCCTCTCTCCTCCCGATTTCTAAACGAGGCTTCGTGCTCGTTTTTTCATTTTGACACCACCAACACGTCCGGTGGCTTATTTCTAACCTATAATCGAGACTTTTTCGGGTTTTAAAGGAAGTAGATATCATTTCATACCCTCTCTCCTCCCGATTTCTAAACGAGGCTTCGTGCTCCTTTTTTCGTTTTGACACCACAAACACGTCCCTTGGCCTATTTCTAACCTATAATCGAGACTTTTTCGAGTTTTAAAGGAAGTGGATATCATTTCATACCCTCTCTACAACCGATTTCTAAATGAGGCTTCGTGCTCATTTTTTCGTTTTGACACCACAAACACGTCCCTTGGCCCATTTCTAACCTATAATCGAGACTTTTTCGGGTTTTAAAGGAAGTGGATATCATTTCATACCCTCTCTCCTCCCGTTTTCTAAATGAGGCTTCGTTCTCGTTTTTTCATTTTGACACCTCCAACACGTCTCGTGGCCCATTTCTAACCTATAATCCAGACTTTTTCGGGTTTTAAAGGAAGTGGATATCATTTCATACACTCTCTCCTCCCGATTTCTAAATAAGGCTTCGTGCTCGTTTTTTCGTTTTGACACCACCAACACGTCCCGTAGCCCATTTCTAACCTATAATCGAGACTTTTTCGGGTTTTAAAGGAGGCAGATATAATTTCATATCCTCTATCCTCCCGATTTCTAAACGAGGCTTTGTGCTCGTTTTTTCGTTCTTATATCACAAACACGTCCCGTAGCCAATTTCTAACCTATAATCGAGACTTTTTCGGGATTTAAAGGAAGTGGATATAATTTCATACCCTCTCTCCTTCCGATTTCTAAACGAGGCTTCGTGCTCGTTTTTTCATTTTGACACCACCAACATGTCACGTGGCCAATTTCTAACATATAATCGAGATTTTTTCTGGTTTTAAAGGAAGTGGATATCATTTCATACCCTCTCTCATCCCGATTTCTAAAAGAGGCTTCGTGCTCGTTTTATCGTTTTGACACGACAAACACGTCCCGTGGCCCATTTCTAACCTATAATCGAGACTTTTTCGGGTATTAAAGGAAGTGGATATAATTTCATACCCTCTCTCCTCCCGATTTCTAAACGATGCTTCGTGCTCGTTTTTTCGTTTTGACACCACCGACACATCTCGTGGCCCATTTCTAACCCATAATCGATACATTTTCGGGTTTTAAATGAAGTAGATATCATTTCATACCCTCTCCCCTCCAGATTTCTTAACGAGGCTTCGTGCTCGTTTTTTTGTTTTGACACCACCAACACTTCTCGTGCCCCATATCTAACATATAATGGACACTTTTTCGGGTTTTAAAGGAAGTGGATATCATTTCATACCCTCTCTCCTCCCGATTTCTAAACGAGGCTTCGTGCTCATTTTTTCATTTTGACACCACAAACACGTCCCCTGGCCCATTTCTAACCTATTAAAGGAAGTGGATATAATTTCATACCCTCTCTCCTCCCGATTTCTAAACGAGGCTTCGTGCTCGTTTTTTCATTTTGACACCACCAACACGTCCGGTGGCTTATTTCTAACCTATAATCGAGACTTTTTCGGGTTTTAAAGGAAGTAGATATCATTTCATACCCTCTCTCCTCCCGATTTCTAAACGAGGCTTCGTGCTCCTTTTTTCGTTTTGACACCACAAACACGTCCCTTGGCCTATTTCTAACCTATAATCGAGACTTTTTCGGGTTTTAAAGGTAGTGGATATCATTTCATACCCTCTCTCCTCCCGATTTCTAAACGAGGCTTCCTGCTCGTTTTTTCGTTTTGACACCTCCAGCAAGTCCCGTGGCCCATTTCTAACCTATAATCGAGACTTTTTCGGGTTTTAAAGGAAGTGGATATAATTTCATACCCTCTCTCCAACCGATTTCTAAACGAGGCTTCGTGCTCGTTTTTTTGTTTTGACACCACCAACACGTTTCGTGGCAGATTTCTAACATATAATCGAGACTTTTTCGGGTTTTAAAGGAAGTGAATATCATTTCATACCCTCTCTCCTCCCGATTTCTAAACGAAGCTTCGTGCTCGTTTTTTTGTTCTGACACAACAAGCACGTCTCGTGGCCCATTTGTAACCTATAATCGAGACTTTCTCGGGTTTTAAAGGAAGTGAATATCATTTCATACCCTCTCTCCTCCCGATTTCTAAACGAGGCTTCGTGCTCCTTTTTTCGTTTTGACACCACAAACACGTCCCTTGGCCTATTTCTAACCTATAATCGAGACTTTTTCGGGTTTTAAAGGAAGTGGATATCATTTCATACCCTCTCTACAACCGATTTCTAAATGAGGCTTCGTGCTCATTTTTTCGTTTTGACACCACAAACACGTCCCTTGGCCCATTTCTAACCTATAATCGAGCCTTTTTTGGGTTTTAAAGGAAGTGGATATTATTTCATACACTCTCTCCTCCCGATTTCTAAACGAGGCTTCGTGCTCGTTTTTTCGTTTTGACACATCCAACACGTCCCGTGGCCCATTTCTAAGCTATAATTGAGACTTTTTCGGGTTTTAAAGGAAGTGGATATCATTTCATACCCTCTCTCCTCCCGATTTCTAAACGAGGCTTCCTGCTCATTTTTTCCTTTTGACACCACAAACACGTCCTCTGGCCCATTTCTAACCTATAATCGAGAATTTTTCGGGTTTTAAAGGAAGTGGATATCATTTCATACCCTCTCTCCACCCAATTTCTAAACGAGGCTTCGTGCTTGTTTTTTCGTTTTGACACCACCAACACGTCCCGTGGCTTATTTCTAACCTATAATCGAGACTTTTTCGGGTTTTAAAGGAAGTGGATATCATTTCATACACTCTCTCCTCCCGATTTCTAAACGAGGCTTCGTGCTCGTTTTTTTTTTTTGACACCACCAACACGTAAAGTGGCCCATTTCTAACCTATAATCGAGACTTTTTCAGGTTTTAAAGGAAGTGCATATAATTTCATACCCTTTCTCCTCCCGATTTCTAAACGAGGCTTCGTGCTCTTTTTTTTAGTTTTGACACAACGAACACGTCCCGTTGCCCATTTCTAACCTATAATCGAGACTTTTTCGGGTTTTAAAGGAAGTGGATATCATTTCATACCCTCTCTCCTCCCGATTTCTAAACGAGGCTTCGTGCTCGTTTTTTCGTTTTGACACCACAAACACCTCCCGTGGCCCATTTCTAACCTATAATCGAGACTTTTTCGGGTTTTAAAGGAAGTGGATATCATTTCATACCCTCTCTCCTCCCGTTTTCTAAATGAGGCTTCGTGCTCGTTTTTTCGTTTTGACACCTCCAACACGTCTCGTGGCCCATTTCTAACCTATAATCCAGACTTTTTCGGGTTTTAAAGGAAGTGGATATCATTTCATACACTCTCTCCTCCCGATTTCTAAATAAGGCTTCGTGCTCGTTTTTTCGTTTTGACACCACCAACACGTCCCGTAGCCCATTTCTAACCGATAATCGAGACTTTTTCAGGTTTTAAAGGAAGCGGATATAATTTCATACCCTCACTCCTCCCGATTTCTAAACGAGGCTTTGTGCTCGTTTTTTCGTTCTTACAACACAAACACGTCCCGTAGCCAATTTCTAACCTATAATCGAGACTTTTTCGGGTTTTAAAGGAAGTGGATATAATTTCATACCCTCTCACATTCCGATTTCTAAACGAGGCTTCGTGCTCGTTTTTTCGTTTTGACACCACCAACATGTCTCGTGGCCAATTTCTAACATATAATCGAGATTTTTTCTGGTTTTAAAGGAAGTGGATATCATTTCATACCCTCTCTCCTCCCGATTTCTAAAAGAGGCTTCGTGCTCATTTTTTCGTTTTGACACCACAAACACGTCCCGTGGCCCATTTCTAACCTATAATGGAGACTTTTTCGGGTTTTAAAGGAAGTGGATATCATTTCATACCCTCTCTCCTCCCGATTTCTAAACGAGGCTTCGTGCTCGTTTTTTCGTATTGACACCACAAACACGTCCCGTGGCTCATTTCTAACCTATAATCTAGACTTTTTTGGGTTTTAAAGGAAGTGATATTATTTCATACCCTCTCTTCTCCCGATTTCTAAACGAGGCTTCGTGGTCGTTTTTTCGTTTTGACACCCCCAGCAAGTCCCGTGGCCCATTTCTAACCTATAATCGAGACTTTTTCGGGTTTTAAAGGAAGTGGATATCATTTCATACCCTCTCTCCTCCCGATTTCTAAACGACGCTTCGTGCTCGTTTTTTCATTTTGACACCACCAACACATCTCGTGGTCCATTTCTAACCCATAATCGATACTTTTTCGGGTTTTAAATGAAGTAGATATCATTTCATACCCTCTCCCCTCCAGATTTCTTAACGAGGCTTCGTGCACGTTTTTTTGTTTTGACACCACCAACACTTCTCGTGGCCCATATCTAACATATAATGGATACTTTTTCGGGTTTTAAAGGAAGTGGATATCATTTCATACCCTCTCTCCTCCAAATTTCTAAACGAGGCTTCGTGCTCATTTTTTCATTTTGACACCACAAACACGTCCCCTGGCCCATTTCTAACCTATAATCGAGACTTTTTCGGGTTTTAAAGGAAGTGGATATCATTTCATACCCACTCTCCTCCCGTTTTCTAAATGAGGCTTCGTTCTCGTTTTTTCGTTTTGACACCTCCAACACGTCTCGTGGCCCATTTCTAACCTATAATCCAGACTTTTTCGGGTTTTAAAGGAAGTGGATATCTTTTCATACACTCTCTCCTCCCGATTTCTAAATAAGGCTTCGTGCTCGTTTTTTCGTTTTGACACCACCAACACGTCCCGTAGCCCATTTCTAACCTATAATCGAGACTTTTTCGGGTTTTAAAGAAAGCGGATATAATTTCATACCCTCTCTCCTCCTGATTTCTAAACGAGGCTTTGTGCTCGTTTTTTCGTTCTTACAACACAAACACGTCCCGTAGCCAATTTCTAACCTATAATCGAGACTTTTTCGGGATTTAAAGGAAGTGGATATAATTTCATACCCTCTCTCCTTCCGATTTCTAAACGAGGCTTCGTGCTCGTTTTTTCATTTTGACACCACCAACATGTCTCGTGGCCAATTTCTAACATATAATCGAGATTTTTTCTGGTTTTAAAGGAAGTGGATATCATTTCATACCCTCTCTCCTCCCGATTTCTAAAAGAGGCTTCGTGCTCGTTTTATCGTTTTGACACCACAAACACGTCCCGTGGCCCATTTCTAACCTATAATCGAGACTTTTTCGGGTTTTAAAGGAAGTGGATATAATTTCATACCCTCTCTCCTTCCGATTTCTAAACGAGGCTTCGTGCTCGTTTTTTCATTTTGACACCACCAACATGTCTCGTGGCCAATTTCTAACATATAATCGAGATTTTTTCTGGTTTTAAAGGAAGTGGATATCATTTCATACCCTCTCTCCACCCAATTTCTAAACGAGGCTTCGTGCTTGTTTTTTCATTTTGACACCACCAACACGTCCCGTGGCTTATTTCTAACCTATAATCGAGACTTTTTCGGGTTTTAAAGGAAGTGGATATCATTTCATACACTCTCTCCTCCCGATTTCTAAACGAGGCTTCCTGCTCGTTTTTTTGTTTTGACACCACCAACACGTCTAGTGGCCCATTTCTAACCTATAATCGAGACTTTTTCAGGTTTTAAAGGAAGTGCATATAATTTCATACCCTTTCTCCTTCCGATTTCTAAACGAGGCTTCGTGCTCTTTTTTTTAGTTTTGACACAACGAACACGTCCCGTTGCCCATTTCTAACCTATAATCGAGACTTTTTCGGGTTTTAAAGGAAGATGATATCATTTCATACCCTCTCTCCTCCTGATTTCTAAACGAGGCTTCGTGCTCGTTTTTTCGTTTTGACACCACAAACACCTCCCGTGGCCCATTTCTAACCTATAATCGAGACTTTTTCGGGTTTTAAAGGAAGTGGATATCATTTCATACCCTCACTCCTCCCGTTTTCTAAACGAGGCTTCGTGCTCCTTTTTTCGTTTTGACACCACAAACACGTCCCTTGGCCTATTTCTAACCTATAATCGAGACTTTTTCGGGTTTTAAAGGAAGTGGATATCATTTCATACCCTCTCTACAACCGATTTCTAAATGAGGCTTCGTGCTCATTTTTTCGTTTTGACACCACAAACACGTCCCTTGGCCCATTTCTAACCTATAATCGAGGCTTTTTTGGGTTTTAAAGGAAGTGGATATTATTTCATACACTCTCTCCTCCCGATTTCTAAACGAGGCTTCGTGCTCGTTTTTTCGTTTTGACACCTCCAACACGTCCCGTGGCCCATTTCTAAGCTATAATTGAGACTTTTTCGGGTTTTAAAGGAAGTGGATATCATTTCATACCCTCTCTCCTCCCGATTTCTAAACGAGGCTTCCTGCTCATTTTTTCGTTTTGACACCACAAATACGTCCTCTGGCCCATTTCTAACCTATAATCGAGAATTTTTCGGGTTTTAAAGGAAGTGGATATCATTTCATACCCTCTCTCCACCCCATTTCTAAACGAGGCTTCGTGCTTATTTTTTCGTTTTGACACCACCAACACGTCCCGTGGCTTATTTCTAACCTATAATCGAGACTTTTTCGGGTTTTAAAAGAAGTGGATATCATTTCATACACTCTCTCCTCCCGATTTCTAAACGAGGCTTCGTGCTCGTTTTTTTTTTTTGACACCACCAACACGTAAAGTGGCCCATTTCTAACCTATAATCGAGACTTTTTCAGGTTTTAAAGGAAGTGCATATAATTTCATACCCTTTCTCCTCCCGATTTCTAAACGAGGCTTCGTGCTCTTTTTTTTAGTTTTGACACAACGAACACGTCCCGTTGCCCATTTCTAACCTATAATCGAGACTTTTTCGGGTTTTAAAGGAAGAGGATATCATTTCATACCCTCTCTCCTCCCGATTTCTAAACGAGGCTTCGTGCTCGTTTTTTCGTTTTGACACCACAAACACCTCCCGTGGCCCATTTCTAACCTATAATCGAGACTTTTTCGGGTTTTAAAGGAAGTGGATATCATTTCATACCCTCTCTCCTCCCGTTTTCTAAATGAGGCTTCGTGCTCGTTTTTTCGTTTTGACACCTCCAACACGTCTCGTGGCCTATTTCTAACCTATAATCCAGACTTTTTCGGGTTTTAAAGGAAGTGGATATCATTTCATACAGTCTCTCCTCCCGATTTCTAAATAAGGCTTCGTGCTCGTTTTTTCGTTTTGACACCACCAACACGTCCCGTAGCCCATTTCTAACCGATAATCGAGACTTTTTCGGGTTTTAAAGGAAGCGGATATAATTTCATACCCTCACTCCTCTCGATTTCTAAACGAGGCTTTGTGCTCGTTTTTTCGTTCTTACAACACAAACACGTCCCGTAGCCAATTTCTAACCTATAATCGAGACTTTTTCGGGATTTAAAGGAAGTGGATATAATTTCATACCCTCTCTCCTTCCGATTTCTAAACGAGGCTTCGTGCTCGTTTTTTCATTTTGACACCACCAACATGTCTCTGGCCAATTTCTAACATATAATCGAGATTTTTTCTGGTTTTAAAGGAAGTGGATATCATTTCATACCCTCTCTCCTCCCGATTTCTAAAAGAGGCTTCGTGCTCATTTTTTCGTTTTGACACCACAAACACGTCCCGTGGCCCATTTCTAACCTATAATCGAGACTTTTTCGGGTTTTAAAGGAAGTGGATATCATTTCATACCCTCTCTCCTCCCGATTTCTAAACGAGGCTTCGTGCTCGTTTTTTCGTATTGACACCACAAACACGTCCCGTGGCTCATTTCTAACCTATAATCTTGACTTTTTTGGGTTTTAAAGGAAGTGATATTATTTCATACCCTCTCTCCTCCCGATTTCTAAACGAGGCTTCGTGGTCGTTTTTTCGTTTTGACACCCCCAGCAATTCCCGTGGCCCATTTCTAACCTATAATCGAGACTTTTTCGGGTTTTAAAGGAAGTGGATATCATTTCATACCCTCTCTCCTCCCGATTTCTAAACGACGCTTCGTGCTCGTTTTTTCATTTTGACACCACAAAAACGTCCCTTGGCCCATTTCTAACCTATAATCGAGGCTTTTTTGGGTTTTAAAGGAAGTGGATATTATTTCATACACTCTCTCCTCCCGATTTCTAAACGAGGCTTCGTGCTCGTTTTTTCGTTTTGACACCTCCAACACGTCCCGTGGCCCATTTCTAAGCTATAATTGAGACTTTTTCGGGTTTTAAAGGAAGTGGATATCATTTCATACCCTCTCTCCTCCCGATTTCTAAACGAGGCTTCCTGCTCATTTTTTCGTTTTGACACCACAAACACGTCCTCTGGCCCATTTCTAACCTATAATCGAGAATTTTTCGGGTTTTAAAGGAAGTGGATATCATTTCATACCCTCTCTCCACCCCATTTCTAAACGAGGCTTCGTGCTTATTTTTTCGTTTTGACACCACCAACACGTCCCGTGGCTTATTTCTAACCTATAATCGAGACTTTTTCGGGTTTTAAAGGAAGTGGATATCATTTCATACACTCTCTCCTCCCGATTTCTAAACGAGGCTTCGTGCTCGTTTTTTTTTTTTGACACCACCAACACGTAAAGTGGCCCATTTCTAACCTATAATCGAGACTTTTTCAGGTTTTAAAGGAAGTGCATATAATTTCATACACTTTCTCCTCCCGATTTCTAAACGAGGCTTCGTGCTCTTTTTTTTAGTTTTGACACAACGAACACGTCCCGTTGCCCATTTCTAACCTATAATCGAGACTTTTTCGGGTTTTAAAGGAAGTGGATATCATTTCATACCCTCTCTCCTCCCGATTTCTAAACGAGGCTTCGTGCTCGTTTTTTCGTTTTGACACCACAAACACCTCCCGTGGCCCATTTCTAACCTATAATCGAGACTTTTTCGGGTTTTAAAGGAAGTGGATATCATTTCATACCCTCTCTCCTCCCGTTTTCTAAATGAGGCTTCGTGCTCGTTTTTTCGTTTTGACACCTCCAACACGTCTCGTGGCCTATTTCTAACCTATAATCCAGACTTTTTCGGGTTTTAAAGGAAGTGGATATCATTTCATACAGTCTCTCCTCCCGATTTCTAAATAAGGCTTCGTGCTCGTTTTTTCGTTTTGACACCACCAACACGTCCCGTAGCCCATTTCTAACCGATAATCGAGACTTTTTCGGGTTTTAAAGGAAGCGGATATAATTTCATACCCTCACTCCTCTCGATTTCTAAACGAGGCTTTGTGCTCGTTTTTTCGTTCTTACAACACAAACACGTCCCGTAGCCAATTTCTAACCTATAATCGAGACTTTTTCGGGATTTAAAGGAAGTGGATATAATTTCATACCCTCTCTCCTTCCGATTTCTAAACGAGGCTTCGTGCTCGTTTTTTCATTTTGACACCACCAACATGTCTCTGGCCAATTTCTAACATATAATCGAGATTTTTTCTGGTTTTAAAGGAAGTGGATATCATTTCATACCCTCTCTCCTCCCGATTTCTAAAAGAGGCTTCGTGCTCATTTTTTCGTTTTGACACCACAAACACGTCCCGTGGCCCATTTCTAACCTATAATCGAGACTTTTTCGGGTTTTAAAGGAAGTGGATATCATTTCATACCCTCTCTCCTCCCGATTTCTAAACGAGGCTTCGTGCTCGTTTTTTCGTATTGACACCACAAACACGTCCCGTGGCTCATTTCTAACCTATAATCTAGACTTTTTTGGGTTTTAAAGGAAGTGATATTATTTCATACCCTCTCTCCTCCCGATTTCTAAACGAGGCTTCGTGGTCGTTTTTTCGTTTTGACACCCCCAGCAAGTCCCGTGGCCCATTTCTAACCTATAATCGAGACTTTTTCGGGTTTTAAAGGAAGTGGATATCATTTCATACCCTCTCTCCTCCCGATTTCTAAACGACGCTTCGTGCTCGTTTTTTCATTTTGACACCACAAAAACGTCCCTTGGCCCATTTCTAACCTATAATCGAGGCTTTTTTGGGTTTTAAAGGAAGTGGATATTATTTCATACACTCTCTCCTCCCGATTTCTAAACGAGGCTTCGTGCTCGTTTTTTCGTTTTGACACCTCCAACACGTCCCGTGGCCCATTTCTAAGCTATAATTGAGACTTTTTCGGGTTTTAAAGGAAGTGGATATCATTTCATACCCTCTCTCCTCCCGATTTCTAAACGAGGCTTCCTGCTCATTTTTTCGTTTTGACACCACAAACACGTCCTCTGGCCCATTTCTAACCTATAATCGAGAATTTTTCGGGTTTTAAAGGAAGTGGATATCATTTCATACCCTCTCTCCACCCCATTTCTAAACGAGGCTTCGTGCTTATTTTTTCGTTTTGACACCACCAACACGTCCCGTGGCTTATTTCTAACCTATAATCGAGACTTTTTCGGGTTTTAAAGGAAGTGGATATCATTTGATACACTCTCTCCTCCCGATTTCTAAACGAGGCTTCGTGCTCGTTTTTTTTTTTGACACCACCAACACGTAAAGTGGCCCATTTCTAACCTATAATCGAGACTTTTTCAGGTTTTAAAGGAAGTGCATATAATTTCATACCCTTTCTCCTCCCGATTTCTAAACGAGGCTTCGTGCTCTTTTTTTTAGTTTTGACACAACGAACACGTCCCGTTGCCCATTTCTAACCTATAATCGAGACTTTTTCGGGTTTTAAAGGAAGTGGATATCATTTCATACCCTCTCTCCTCCCGATTTCTAAACGAGGCTTCGTGCTCGTTTTTTCGTTTTGACACCACAAACACCTCCCGTGGCCCATTTCTAACCTATAATCGAGACTTTTTCGGGTTTTAAAGGAAGTGGATATCATTTCATACCCTCTCTCCTCCCGTTTTCTAAATGAGGCTTCGTGCTCGTTTTTTCGTTTTGACACCTCCAACACGTCTCGTGGCCTATTTCTAACCTATAATCCAGACTTTTTCGGGTTTTAAAGGAAGTGGATATCATTTCATACAGTCTCTCCTCCCGATTTCTAAATAAGGCTTCGTGCTCGTTTTTTCGTTTTGACACCACCAACACGTCCCGTAGCCCATTTCTAACCGATAATCGAGACTTTTTCGGGTTTTAAAGGAAGCGGATATAATTTCATACCCTCACTCCTCTCGATTTCTAAACGAGGCTTTGTGCTCGTTTTTTCGTTCTTACAACACAAACACGTCCCGTAGCCAATTTCTAACCTATAATCGAGACTTTTTCGGGATTTAAAGGAAGTGGATATAATTTCATACCCTCTCTCCTTCCGATTTCTAAACGAGGCTTCGTGCTCGTTTTTTCATTTTGACACCACCAACATGTCTCTGGCCAATTTCTAACATATAATCGAGATTTTTTCTGGTTTTAAAGGAAGTGGATATCATTTCATACCCTCTCTCCTCCCGATTTCTAAAAGAGGCTTCGTGCTCATTTTTTCGTTTTGACACCACAAACACGTCCCGTGGCCCATTTCTAACCTATAATCGAGACTTTTTCGGGTTTTAAAGGAAGTGGATATCATTTCATACCCTCTCTCCTCCCGATTTCTAAACGAGGCTTCGTGCTCGTTTTTTCGTATTGACACCACAAACACGTCCCGTGGCTCATTTCTAACCTATAATCTAGACTTTTTTGGGTTTTAAAGGAAGTGATATTATTTCATACCCTCTCTCCTCCCGATTTCTAAACGAGGCTTCGTGGTCGTTTTTTCGTTTTGACACCCCCAGCAAGTCCCGTGGCCCATTTCTAACCTATAATCGAGACTTTTTCGGGTTTTAAAGGAAGTGGATATCATTTCATACCCTCTCTCCTCCCGATTTCTAAACGACGCTTCGTGCTCGTTTTTTCATTTTGACACCACAAAAACGTCCCTTGGCCCATTTCTAACCTATAATCGAGGCTTTTTTGGGTTTTAAAGGAAGTGGATATTATTTCATACACTCTCTCCTCCCGATTTCTAAACGAGGCTTCGTGCTCGTTTTTTCGTTTTGACACCTCCAACACGTCCCGTGGCCCATTTCTAAGCTATAATTGAGACTTTTTCGGGTTTTAAAGGAAGTGGATATCATTTCATACCCTCTCTCCTCCCGATTTCTAAACGAGGCTTCCTGCTCATTTTTTCGTTTTGACACCACAAACACGTCCTCTGGCCCATTTCTAACCTATAATCGAGAATTTTTCGGGTTTTAAAGGAAGTGGATATCATTTCATACCCTCTCTCCACCCCATTTCTAAACGAGGCTTCGTGCTTATTTTTTCGTTTTGACACCACCAACACGTCCCGTGGCTTATTTCTAACCTATAATCGAGACTTTTTCGGGTTTTAAAGGAAGTGGATATCATTTCATACACTCTCTCCTCCCGATTTCTAAACGAGGCTTCGTGCTCGTTTTTTTTTTTTGACACCACCAACACGTAAAGTGGCCCATTTCTAACCTATAATCGAGACTTTTTCAGGTTTTAAAGGAAGTGCATATAATTTCATACCCTTTCTCCTCCCGATTTCTAAACGAGGCTTCGTGCTCTTTTTTTTAGTTTTGACACAACGAACACGTCCCGTTGCCCATTTCTAACCTATAATCGAGACTTTTTCGGGTTTTAAAGGAAGTGGATATCATTTCATACCCTCTCTCCTCCCGATTTCTAAACGAGGCTTCGTGCTCGTTTTTTCGTTTTGACACCACAAACACCTCCCGTGGCCCATTTCTAACCTATAATCGAGACTTTTTCGGGTTTTAGAGGAAGTGGATATCATTTCATACCCTCTCTCCTCCCGTTTTCTAAATGAGGCTTCGTGCTCGTTTTTTCGTTTTGACACCTCCAACACGTCTCGTGGCCTATTTCTAACCTATAATCCAGACTTTTTCGGGTTTTAAAGGAAGTGGATATTATTTCATACACTCTCTCCTTCCGATTTCTAAACGAGGCTTCGTGCTCGTTTTTTCGTTTTGACACCACCAACACGTCCCGTAGCCCATTTCTAACCGATAATCGAGACTTTTTCGGGTTTTAAAGGAAGCGGATATAATTTCATACCCTCACTCCTCTCGATTTCTAAACGAGGCTTTGTGCTCGTTTTTTCGTTCTTACAACACAAACACGTCCCGTAGCCAATTTCTAACCTATAATCGAGACTTTTTCGGGATTTAAAGGAAGTGGATATAATTTCATACCCTCTCTCCTTCCGATTTCTAAACGAGGCTTCGTGCTCGTTTTTTCATTTTGACACCACCAACATGTCTCTGGCCAATTTCTAACATATAATCGAGATTTTTTCTGGTTTTAAAGGAAGTGGATATCATTTCATACCCTCTCTCCTCCCGATTTCTAAAAGAGGCTTTGTGCTCATTTTTTCGTTTTGACACCACAAACACGTCCCGTGGCCCATTTCTAACCTATAATCGAGACTTTTTCGGGTTTTAAAGGAAGTGGATATCATTTCATACCCTCTCTCCTCCCGATTTCTAAACGAGGCTTCGTGCTCGTTTTTTCGTATTGACACCACAAACACGTCCCGTGGCTCATTTCTAACCTATAATCTAGACTTTTTTGGGTTTTAATGGAAGTGATATTATTTCATACCCTCTCTCCTCCCGATTTCTAAACGAGACTTCGTGGTCGTTTTTTCGTTTTGACACCCCCAGCAAGTCCCGTGGCCCATTTCTAACCTATAATCGAGACTTTTTCGGGTTTTAAAGGAAGTGGATATCATTTCATACCCTCTCTCCTCCCGATTTCTAAACGACGCTTCGTGCTCGTTTTTTCATTTTGACACCACAAAAACGTCCCTTGGCCCATTTCTAACCTATAATCGAGGCTTTTTTGGGTTTTAAAGGAAGTGGATATTATTTCATACACTCTCTCCTCCCGATTTCTAAACGAGGCTTCGTGCTCGTTTTTTCGTTTTGACACCTCCAACACGTCCCGTGGCCCATTTCTAAGCTATAATTGAGACTTTTTCGGGTTTTAAAGGAAGTGGATATCATTTCATACCCTCTCTCCTCCCGATTTCTAAACGAGGCTTCCTGCTCATTTTTTCGTTTTGACACCACAAACACGTCCTCTGGCCCATTTCTAACCTATAATCGAGAATTTTTCGGGTTTTAAAGGAAGTGGATATCATTTCATACCCTCTCTCCTCCCGTTTTCTAAATGAGGCTTCGTGCTCGTTTTTTCGTTTTGACACCTCCAACACGTCTCGTGGCCTATTTCTAACCTATAATCCAGACTTTTTCGGGTTTTAAAGGAAGTGGATATCATTTCATACAGTCTCTCCTCCCGATTTCTAAATAAGGCTTCGTGCTCGTTTTTTCGTTTTGACACCACCAACACGTCCCGTAGCCCATTTCTAACCGATAATCGAGACTTTTTCGGGTTTTAAAGGAAGCGGATATAATTTCATACCCTCACTCCTCTCGATTTCTAAACGAGGCTTTGTGCTCGTTTTTTCGTTCTTACAACACAAACACGTCCCGTAGCCAATTTCTAACCTATAATCGAGACTTTTTCGGGATTTAAAGGAAGTGGATATAATTTCATACCCTCTCTCCTTCCGATTTCTAAACGAGGCTTCGTGCTCGTTTTTTCATTTTGACACCACCAACATGTCTCTGGCCAATTTCTAACATATAATCGAGATTTTTTCTGGTTTTAAAGGAAGTGGATATCATTTCATACCCTCTCTCCTCCCGATTTCTAAAAGAGGCTTTGTGCTCATTTTTTCGTTTTGACACCACAAACACGTCCCGTGGCCCATTTCTAACCTATAATCGAGACTTTTTCGGGTTTTAAAGGAAGTGGATATCATTTCATACCCTCTCTCCTCCCGATTTCTAAACGAGGCTTCGTGCTCGTTTTTTCGTATTGACACCACAAACACGTCCCGTGGCTCATTTCTAACCTATAATCTAGACTTTTTTGGGTTTTAATGGAAGTGATATTATTTCATACCCTCTCTCCTCCCGATTTCTAAACGAGGCTTCGTGGTCGTTTTTTCGTTTTGACACCCCCAGCAAGTCCCGTGGCCCATTTCTAACCTATAATCGAGACTTTTTCGGGTTTTAAAGGAAGTGGATATCATTTCATACCCTCTCTCCTCCCGATTTCTAAACGACGCTTCGTGCTCGTTTTTTCATTTTGACACCACAAAAACGTCCCTTGGCCCATTTCTAACCTATAATCGAGGCTTTTTTGGGTTTTAAAGGAAGTGGATATTATTTCATACACTCTCTCCTCCCGATTTCTAAACGAGGCTTCGTGCTCGTTTTTTCGTTTTGACACCTCCAACACGTCCCGTGGCCCATTTCTAAGCTATAATTGAGACTTTTTCGGGTTTTAAAGGAAGTGGATATCATTTCATACCCTCTCTCCTCCCGATTTCTAAACGAGGCTTCCTGCTCATTTTTTCGTTTTGACACCACAAACACGTCCTCTGGCCCATTTCTAACCTATAATCGAGAATTTTTCGGGTTTTAAAGGAAGTGGATATCATTTCATACCCTCTCTCCACCCCATTTCTAAACGAGGCTTCGTGCTTATTTTTTCGTTTTGACACCACCAACACGTCCCGTGGCTTATTTCTAACCTATAATCGAGACTTTTTCGGGTTTTAAAGGAAGTGGATATCATTTCATACACTCTCTCCTCCCGATTTCTAAACGAGGCTTCGTGCTCGTTTTTTTTTTTTGACACCACCAACACGTAAAGTGGCCCATTTCTAACCTATAATCGAGACTTTTTCAGGTTTTAAAGGAAGTGCATATAATTTCATACCCTTTCTCCTCCCGATTTCTAAACGAGGCTTCGTGCTCTTTTTTTTAGTTTTGACACAACGAACACGTCCCGTTGCCCATTTCTAACCTATAATCGAGACTTTTTCGGGTTTTAAAGGAAGTGGATATCATTTCATACCCTCTCTCCTCCCGATTTCTAAACGAGGCTTCGTGCTCGTTTTTTCGTTTTGACACCACAAACACCTCCCGTGGCCCATTTCTAACCTATAATCGAGACTTTTTCGGGTTTTAGAGGAAGTGGATATCATTTCATACCCTCTCTCCTCCCGTTTTCTAAATGAGGCTTCGTGCTCGTTTTTTCGTTTTGACACCTCCAACACGTCTCGTGGCCTATTTCTAACCTATAATCCAGACTTTTTCGGGTTTTAAAGGAAGTGGATATTATTTCATACACTCTCTCCTTCCGATTTCTAAACGAGGCTTCGTGCTCGTTTTTTCGTTTTGACACCACCAACACGTCCCGTAGCCCATTTCTAACCGATAATCGAGACTTTTTCGGGTTTTAAAGGAAGCGGATATAATTTCATACCCTCACTCCTCTCGATTTCTAAACGAGGCTTTGTGCTCGTTTTTTCGTTCTTACAACACAAACACGTCCCGTAGCCAATTTCTAACCTATAATCGAGACTTTTTCGGGATTTAAAGGAAGTGGATATAATTTCATACCCTCTCTCCTTCCGATTTCTAAACGATGCTTCGTGCTCGTTTTTTCATTTTGACACCACCAACATGTCTCTGGCCAATTTCTAACATATAATCGAGATTTTTTCTGGTTTTAAAGGAAGTGGATATCATTTCATACCCTCTCTCCTCCCGATTTCTAAAAGAGGCTTTGTGCTCATTTTTTCGTTTTGACACCACAAACACGTCCCGTGGCCCATTTCTAACCTATAATCGAGACTTTTTCGGGTTTTAAAGGAAGTGGATATCATTTCATACCCTCTCTCCTCCCGATTTCTAAACGAGGCTTCGTGCTCGTTTTTTCGTATTGACACCACAAACACGTCCCGTGGCTCATTTCTAACCTATAATCTAGACTTTTTTGGGTTTTAATGGAAGTGATATTATTTCATACCCTCTCTCCTCCCGATTTCTAAACGAGACTTCGTGGTCGTTTTTTCGTTTTGACACCCCCAGCAAGTCCCGTGGCCCATTTCTAACCTATAATCGAGACTTTTTCGGGTTTTAAAGGAAGTGGATATCATTTCATACCCTCTCTCCTCCCGATTTCTAAACGACGCTTCGTGCTCGTTTTTTCATTTTGACACCACAAAAACGTCCCTTGGCCCATTTCTAACCTATAATCGAGGCTTTTTTGGGTTTTAAAGGAAGTGGATATTATTTCATACACTCTCTCCTCCCGATTTCTAAACGAGGCTTCGTGCTCGTTTTTTCGTTTTGACACCTCCAACACGTCCCGTGGCCCATTTCTAAGCTATAATTGAGACTTTTTCGGGTTTTAAAGGAAGTGGATATCATTTCATACCCTCTCTCCTCCCGATTTCTAAACGAGGCTTCCTGCTCATTTTTTCGTTTTGACACCACAAACACGTCCTCTGGCCCATTTCTAACCTATAATCGAGAATTTTTCGGGTTTTAAAGGAAGTGGATATCATTTCTTACCCTCTCTCCTCCCGTTTTCTAAATGAGGCTTCGTGCTCGTTTTTTCGTTTTGACACCTCCAACACGTCTCGTGGCCTATTTCTAACCTATAATCCAGACTTTTTCGGGTTTTAAAGGAAGTGGATATCATTTCATACAGTCTCTCCTCCCGATTTCTAAATAAGGCTTCGTGCTCGTTTTTTCGTTTTGACACCACCAACACGTCCCGTAGCCCATTTCTAACCGATAATCGAGACTTTTTCGGGTTTTAAAGGAAGCGGATATAATTTCATACCCTCACTCCTCTCGATTTCTAAACGAGGCTTTGTGCTCGTTTTTTCGTTCTTACAACACAAACACGTCCCGTAGCCAATTTCTAACCTATAATCGAGACTTTTTCGGGATTTAAAGGAAGTGGATATAATTTCATACCCTCTCTCCTTCCGATTTCTAAACGAGGCTTCGTGCTCGTTTTTTCATTTTGACACCACCAACATGTCTCTGGCCAATTTCTAACATATAATCGAGATTTTTTCTGGTTTTAAAGGAAGTGGATATCATTTCATACCCTCTCTCCTCCCGATTTCTAAAAGAGGCTTCGTGCTCATTTTTTCGTTTTGACACCACAAACACGTCCCGTGGCCCATTTCTAACCTATAATCGAGACTTTTTCGGGTTTTAAAGGAAGTGGATATCATTTCATACCCTCTCTCCTCCCGATTTCTAAACGAGGCTTCGTGCTCGTTTTTTCGTATTGACACCACAAACACGTCCCGTGGCTCATTTCTAACCTATAATCTAGACTTTTTTGGGTTTTAAAGGAAGTGATATTATTTCATACCCTCTCTCCTCCCGATTTCTAAACGAGGCTTCGTGGTCGTTTTTTCGTTTTGACACCCCCAGCAAGTCCCGTGGCCCATTTCTAACCTATAATCGAGACTTTTTCGGGTTTTAAAGGAAGTGGATATCATTTCATACCCTCTCTCCTCCCGATTTCTAAACGACGCTTCGTGCTCGTTTTTTCATTTTGACACCACAAAAACGTCCCTTGGCCCATTTCTAACCTATAATCGAGGCTTTTTTGGGTTTTAAAGGAAGTGGATATTATTTCATACACTCTCTCCTCCCGATTTCTAAACGAGGCTTCGTGCTCGTTTTTTCGTTTTGACACCTCCAACACGTCCCGTGGCCCATTTCTAAGCTATAATTGAGACTTTTTCGGGTTTTAAAGGAAGTGGATATCATTTCATACCCTCTCTCCTCCCGATTTCTAAACGAGGCTTCCTGCTCATTTTTTCGTTTTGACACCACAAACACGTCCTCTGGCCCATTTCTAACCTATAATCGAGAATTTTTCGGGTTTTAAAGGAAGTGGATATCATTTCATACCCTCTCTCCACCCCATTTCTAAACGAGGCTTCGTGCTTATTTTTTCGTTTTGACACCACCAACACGTCCCGTGGCTTATTTCTAACCTATAATCGAGACTTTTTCGGGTTTTAAAGGAAGTGGATATCATTTCATACACTCTCTCCTCCCGATTTCTAAACGAGGCTTCGTGCTCGTTTTTTTTTTTTGACACCACCAACACGTAAAGTGGCCCATTTCTAACCTATAATCGAGACTTTTTCAGGTTTTAAAGGAAGTGCATATAATTTCATACCCTTTCTCCTCCCGATTTCTAAACGAGGCTTCGTGCTCTTTTTTTTAGTTTTGACACAACGAACACGTCCCGTTGCCCATTTCTAACCTATAATCGAGACTTTTTCGGGTTTTAAAGGAAGTGGATATCATTTCATACCCTCTCTCCTCCCGATTTCTAAACGAGGCTTCGTGCTCGTTTTTTCGTTTTGACACCACAAACACCTCCCGTGGCCCATTTCTAACCTATAATCGAGACTTTTTCGGGTTTTAGAGGAAGTGGATATCATTTCATACCCTCTCTCCTCCCGTTTTCTAAATGAGGCTTCGTGCTCGTTTTTTCGTTTTGACACCTCCAACACGTCTCGTGGCCTATTTCTAACCTATAATCCAGACTTTTTCGGGTTTTAAAGGAAGTGGATATCATTTCATACAGTCTCTCCTCCCGATTTCTAAATAAGGCTTCGTGCTCGTTTTTTCGTTTTGACACCACCAACACGTCCCGTAGCCCATTTCTAACCGATAATCGAGACTTTTTCGGGTTTTAAAGGAAGCGGATATAATTTCATACCCTCACTCCTCTCGATTTCTAAACGAGGCTTTGTGCTCGTTTTTTCGTTCTTACAACACAAACACGTCCCGTAGCCAATTTCTAACCTATAATCGAGACTTTTTCGGGATTTAAAGGAAGTGGATATAATTTCATACCCTCTCTCCTTCCGATTTCTAAACGAGGCTTCGTGCTCGTTTTTTCATTTTGACACCACCAACATGTCTCTGGCCAATTTCTAACATATAATCGAGATTTTTTCTGGTTTTAAAGGAAGTGGATATCATTTCATACCCTCTCTCCTCCCGATTTCTAAAAGAGGCTTTGTGCTCATTTTTTCGTTTTGACACCACAAACACGTCCCGTGGCCCATTTCTAACCTATAATCGAGACTTTTTCGGGTTTTAAAGGAAGTGGATATCATTTCATACCCTCTCTCCTCCCGATTTCTAAACGAGGCTTCGTGCTCGTTTTTTCGTATTGACACCACAAACACGTCCCGTGGCTCATTTCTAACCTATAATCTAGACTTTTTTGGGTTTTAATGGAAGTGATATTATTTCATACCCTCTCTCCTCCCGATTTCTAAACGAGGCTTCGTGGTCGTTTTTTCGTTTTGACACCCCCAGCAAGTCCCGTGGCCCATTTCTAACCTATAATCGAGACTTTTTCGGGTTTTAAAGGAAGTGGATATCATTTCATACCCTCTCTCCTCCCGATTTCTAAACGACGCTTCGTGCTCGTTTTTTCATTTTGACACCACAAAAACGTCCCTTGGCCCATTTCTAACCTATAATCGAGGCTTTTTTGGGTTTTAAAGGAAGTGGATATTATTTCATACACTCTCTCCTCCCGATTTCTAAACGAGGCTTCGTGCTCGTTTTTTCGTTTTGACACCTCCAACACGTCCCGTGGCCCATTTCTAAGCTATAATTGAGACTTTTTCGGGTTTTAAAGGAAGTGGATATCATTTCATACCCTCTCTCCTCCCGATTTCTAAACGAGGCTTCCTGCTCATTTTTTCGTTTTGACACCACAAACACGTCCTCTGGCCCATTTCTAACCTATAATCGAGAATTTTTCGGGTTTTAAAGGAAGTGGATATCATTTCATACCCTCTCTCCACCCCATTTCTAAACGAGGCTTCGTGCTTATTTTTTCGTTTTGACACCACCAACACGTCCCGTGGCTTATTTCTAACCTATAATCGAGACTTTTTCGGGTTTTAAAGGAAGTGGATATCATTTCATACACTCTCTCCTCCCGATTTCTAAACGAGGCTTCGTGCTCGTTTTTTTTTTTTGACACCACCAACACGTAAAGTGGCCCATTTCTAACCTATAATCGAGACTTTTTCAGGTTTTAAAGGAAGTGCATATAATTTCATACCCTTTCTCCTCCCGATTTCTAAACGAGGCTTCGTGCTCTCTTTTTTAGTTTTGACACAACGAACACGTCCCGTTGCCCATTTCTAACCTATAATCGAGACTTTTTCGGGTTTTAAAGGAAGTGGATATCATTTCATACCCTCTCTCCTCCCGATTTCTAAACGAGGCTTCGTGCTCGTTTTTTCATTTTGACACCACCAACATGTCTCTGGCCAATTTCTAACATATAATCGAGATTTTTTCTGGTTTTAAAGGAAGTGGATATCATTTCATACCCTCTCTCCTCCCGATTTCTAAAAGAGGCTTTGTGCTCATTTTTTCGTTTTGACACCACAAACACGTCCCGTGGCCCATTTCTAACCTATAATCGAGACTTTTTCGGGTTTTAAAGGAAGTGGATATCATTTCATACCCTCTCTCCTCCCGATTTCTAAACGAGGCTTCGTGCTCGTTTTTTCGTATTGACACCACAAACACGTCCCGTGGCTCATTTCTAACCTATAATCTAGACTTTTTTGGGTTTTAATGGAAGTGATATTATTTCATACCCTCTCTCCTCCCGATTTCTAAACGAGGCTTCGTGGTCGTTTTTTCGTTTTGACACCCCCAGCAAGTCCCGTGGCCCATTTCTAACCTATAATCGAGACTTTTTCGGGTTTTAAAGGAAGTGGATATCATTTCATACCCTCTCTCCTCCCGATTTCTAAACGACGCTTCGTGCTCGTTTTTTCATTTTGACACCACAAAAACGTCCCTTGGCCCATTTCTAACCTATAATCGAGGCTTTTTTGGGTTTTAAAGGAAGTGGATATTATTTCATACACTCTCTCCTCCCGATTTCTAAACGAGGCTTCGTGCTCGTTTTTTCGTTTTGACACCTCCAACACGTCCCGTGGCCCATTTCTAAGCTATAATTGAGACTTTTTCGGGTTTTAAAGGAAGTGGATATCATTTCATACCCTCTCTCCTCCCGATTTCTAAACGAGGCTTCCTGCTCATTTTTTCGTTTTGACACCACAAACACGTCCTCTGGCCCATTTCTAACCTATAATCGAGAATTTTTCGGGTTTTAAAGGAAGTGGATATCATTTCATACCCTCTCTCCACCCCATTTCTAAACGAGGCTTCGTGCTTATTTTTTCGTTTTGACACCACCAACACGTCCCGTGGCTTATTTCTAACCTATAATCGAGACTTTTTCGGGTTTTAAAGGAAGTGGATATCATTTCATACACTCTCTCCTCCCGATTTCTAAACGAGGCTTCGTGCTCGTTTTTTTTTTTTGACACCACCAACACGTAAAGTGGCCCATTTCTAACCTATAATCGAGACTTTTTCAGGTTTTAAAGGAAGTGCATATAATTTCATACCCTTTCTCCTCCCGATTTCTAAACGAGGCTTCGTGCTCTTTTTTTTAGTTTTGACACAACGAACACGTCCCGTTGCCCATTTCTAACCTATAATCGAGACTTTTTCGGGTTTTAAAGGAAGTGGATATCATTTCATACCCTCTCTCCTCCCGATTTCTAAACGAGGCTTCGTGCTCGTTTTTTCGTTTTGACACCACAAACACCTCCCGTGGCCCATTTCTAACCTATAATCGAGACTTTTTCGGGTTTTAAAGGAAGTGGATATCATTTCATACCCTCTCTCCTCCCGTTTTCTAAATGAGGCTTCGTGCTCGTTTTTTCGTTTTGACACCTCCAACACGTCTCGTGGCCTATTTCTAACCTATAATCCAGACTTTTTCGGGTTTTAAAGGAAGTGGATATCATTTCATACAGTCTCTCCTCCCGATTTCTAAATAAGGCTTCGTGCTCGTTTTTTCGTTTTGACACCACCAACACGTCCCGTAGCCCATTTCTAACCGATAATCGAGACTTTTTCGGGTTTTAAAGGAAGCGGATATAATTTCATACCCTCACTCCTCTCGATTTCTAAACGAGGCTTTGTGCTCGTTTTTTCGTTCTTACAACACAAACACGTCCCGTAGCCAATTTCTAACCTATAATCGAGACTTTTTCGGGATTTAAAGGAAGTGGATATAATTTCATACCCTCTCTCCTTCCGATTTCTAAACGAGGCTTCGTGCTTGTTTTTTCATTTTGACACCAACAACATGTCTCGTGGCCAATTTCTAACATATAATCGAGATTTTTTCTGGTTTTAAAGGAAGTGGATATCATTTCATACCCTCTCTCCTCCCGATTTCTAAAAGAGGCTTCGTGCTCATTTTTTCGTTTTGACACCACAAACACGTCCCGTGGCCCATTTCTAACCTATAATCGAGACTTTTTCGGGTTTTAAAGGAAGTGGATATCATTTCATACCCTCTCTCCTCCCGATTTCTAAACGAGGCTTCGTGCTCGTTTTTTCGTTTTGACACCACAAACACGTCCCGTGGCTCATTTCTAACCTATAATCTAGACTTTTTTGGGTTTTAAAGGAAGTGATATTATTTCATACCCTCTCTCCTCCCGATTTCTAAACGAGGCTTCGTGGTCGTTTTTTCGTTTTGACACCCCCTGCAAGTCCCGTGGCCCATTTCTAACCTATAATCGAGACTTTTTCGGGTTTTAAAGGAAGTGGATATCATTTCATAACCTCTCTCCTCCCGATTTCTAAACGACGCTTCGTGCTCGTTTTTTCGTTTTGACACCACCAACACATCTCGTGGTCCATTTCTAACCCATAATCGATACTTTTTCGGGTTTTAAATGAAGTAGATATCTTTTCATACCCTCTCCCCTCCAGATTTCTTAACGAGGCTTCGTGCTCGTTTTTTTGTTTTGACACCACCAACACTTCTCGTGGCCCATATCTAACATATAATGGATACTTTTTCGGGTTTTAAAGGAAGTGGATATCATTTCATACCCTCTCTCCTCCCGATTTCTAAACGAGGCTTCGTGCTCATTTTTTCATTTTGACACCACAAACACGTCCCCTGGCCCATTTCTAACCTATAATCGAGACTTTTTCGGGTTTTAAAGGAAGTGGATGTCATTACATACCCACTCTCCTCCCGTTTTCTAAATGAGGCTTCGTTCTCGTTTTTTCGTTTTGACACCTCCAACACGTCTCGTGGCCCATTTCTAACCTATAATCTAGATTTTTTCGGGTTTTAAAGGAAGTGGATATCATTTCATACACTCTCTCCTCCCGATTTCTAAATAAGGCTTCGTGCTCGTTTTTTCGTTTTGACACCACCAACACGTCCCGTAGCCCATTTCTAACCTATAATCGAGACTTTTTCGGGTTTTAAAGAAAGCGGATATAATTTCATACCCTCTCTCCTCCTGATTTCTAAACGAGGCTTTGTGCTCGTTTTTTCGTTCTTACAACACAAACACGTCCCGTAGCCAATTTCTAACCTATAATCGAGACTTTTTCGGGATTTAAAGGAAGTGGATATAATTTCATACCCTCTCTCCTTCCGATTTCTAAACGAGGCTTCGTGCTCGTTTTTTCATTTTGACACCACCAACATGTCTCGTGGCCAATTTCTAACATATAATCGAGATTTTTTCTGGTTTTAAAGGAAGTGGATATCATTTCATACCCTCTCTCCTCCCGATTTCTAAAAGAGGCTTCGTGCTCGTTTTATCGTTTTGACACCACAAACACGTCCCGTGGCCCATTTCTAACCTATAATCGAGACTTTTTCGGGTTTTAAAGGAAGTGGATATAATTTCATACCCTCTCTCCTTCCGATTTCTAAACGAGGCTTCGTGCTCGTTTTTTCATTTTGACACCACCAACATGTCTCGTGGCCAATTTCTAACATATAATCGAGATTTTTTCTGGTTTTAAAGGAAGTGGAAATCATTTCATACCCTCTCTCCACCCAATTTCTACACGAGGCTTCGTGCTTGTTTTTTCGTTTTGACACCACCAACACGTCCCGTGGCTTATTTCTAACCTATAATCGAGACTTTTTCGGGTTTTAAAGGAAGTGGATATCATTTCATACACTCTCTCCTCCCGATTTCTAAACGAGGCTTCGTGCTCGTTTTTTTGTTTTGACACCACCAACACGTCTAGTGGCCCATTTCTAACCTATAATCGAGACTTTTTCAGGTTTTAAAGGAAGTGCATATAATTTCATACCCTTTCTCCTTCCGATTTCTAAACGAGGCTTCGTTCTCTTTTTTTTAGTTTTGACACAACGAACACGTCCCGTTGCCCATTTCTAACCTATAATCGAGACTTTTTCGGGTTTTAAAGGAAGAGGATATCATTTCATACCCTCTCTCCTCCCGATTTCTAAATAAGGCTTCGTGCTCTTTTTTTCGTTTTGACACCACCAACACGTCCCGTAGCCCATTTCTAACCTATAATCGAGACTTTTTCGGGTTTTAAAGGAGGCGGATATAATTTCATATCCTCTCTCCTCCTGATTTCTAAACGAGGCTTTGTGCTCGTTTTTTCGTTCTTACAACACAAACACGTCCCGTAGCCAATTTCTAACCTATAATCGAGACTTTTTCGGGATTTAAAGGAAGTGGATATAATTTCATACCCTCTCTCCTTCCGATTTCTAAACGAGGCTTCGTGCTCGTTTTTTCATTTTGACACCACCAACATGTCTCGTGGCCAATTTCTAACATATAATCGAGATTTTTTCTGGTTTTAAAGGAAGTGGATATCATTTCATACCCTCTCTCATCCCGATTTCTAAAAGAGGCTTCGTGCTCGTTTTATCGTTTTGAAACCACAAACACGTCCCGTGGCCCATTTCTAACCTATAATCAAGACTTTTTCGGGTATTAAAGGAAGTGGATATAATTTCATACCCTCTCTCCTCCCGATTTCTAAACGACGCTTCGTGCTCGTTTTTTCGTTTTGACACCACCAACACATCTCGTGGCCCATTTCTAACCCATAATCGATACATTTTCGGGTTTTAAATGAAGTAGATATCATTTCATACCCTCTGCCCTCCAGATTTCTTAACGAGGCTTCGTGCTCGTTTTTTTGTTTTGACACCACCAACACTTCTTGTGGCCCATATCTAACATATAATGGACACTTTTTCGGGTTTTAAAGGAAGTGGATATCATTTCATACCCTCTCTCCTCCCGATTTCTAAACGAGGCTTCGTGCTCATTTTTTCATTTTGACACCACAAACACGTCCCCTGGCCCATTTCTAACCTATTAATGGAAGTGGATATAATTTCATACCCTCTCTCCTCCCGATTTCTAAACGAGGCTTCGTGCTCGTTTTTTCATTTTGACACCACCAACACGTCCCGTGGCTTATTTCTAACCTATAATCGAGACTTTTTCGGGTTTTAAAGGAAGTAGATATCATTTCATACCCTCTCTCCTCCCGATTTCTAAACGAGGCTTCGTGCTCCTTTTTTCGTTTTGACACCACAAACACGTCCCTTGGCCTATTTCTAACCTATAATCGAGACTTTTTCGGGTTTTAAAGGAAGTGGATATCATTTCATACCCTCTCTCCTCCCGATTTCTAAACGAGGCTTCCTGCTCGTTTTTTCGTTTTGACACCTCCAGCAAGTCCCGTGGCCCATTTCTAACCTATAATCGAGACTTTTTCGGGTTTTAAAGGAAGTGGATATAATTTCATACCCTCTCTCCAACCGATTTCTAAACGAGGCTTCGTGCTCGTTTTTTTGTTTTGACACCACCAACACGTTTCGTAGCCGATTTCTAACATATAATCGAGACTTTTTCGGGTTTTAAAGGAAGTGAATATCATTTCATACCCTCTCTCCTCCCGATTTCTAAACGAAGCTTCGTGCTCGTTTTTTTGTTCTGACACAACAAGCACGTCTCGTGGCCCATTTGTAACCTATAATCGAGACTTTCTCGGGTTTTAAAGGAAGTGAAAATCATTTCATACCCTCTCTCCTCCCGATTTCTAAACGAGGCTTCGTGCTCCTTTTTTCGTTTTGACACCACAAACACGTCCCTTGGCCTATTTCTAACCTATAATCGAGACTTTTTCGGGTTTTAAAGGAAGTGGATATCATTTAGAACCTTACGTGTTGAAATCGGGAGGAGAGAGGGTATGAAATGATATCATTCATTTCAAGTGGGTTTTAAAGGAAGTGGATATCATTCATACCCTCTCTCAAACCCTCAAATCCTCAAACCCTCAAACCCTCAAACCCTCAAACCCTCAAACACGTCCCTTGGCCCATTTCTAACCTATAATCGAGGCTTTTTTGGGTTTTAAAGGAAGTGGATATTATTTCATACACTCTCTCCTCCCGATTTCTAAACGAGGCTTCGTGTTCGTTTTTTCGTTTTGACACCTCCAACACGTCCCGTGGCCCATTTCTAAGCTATAATTGAGACTTTTTCGGGTTTTAAAGGAAGTGGATATCATTTCATACCCTCTCTCCTCCCGATTTCTAAACGAGGCTTCCTGCTCATTTTTTCGTTTTGACACCACAAACACGTCCTCTGGCCCATTTCTAACCTATAATCGAGAATTTTTCGGGTTTTAAAGGAAGTGGATATCATTTCATACCCTCTCTCCACCCAATTTCTAAACGAGGCTTCGTGCTTGTTTTTTCGTTTTGACACCACCAACACGTCCCGTGGCTTATTTCTAACCTATAATCGAGACTTTTTCGGGTTTTAAAGGAAGTGAATATCATTTCATACACTCTCTCCTCCCGATTTCTAAACGAGGCTTCGTGCTCGTTTTTTTTTTTGACACCACCAACACGTAAAGTGGCCCATTTCTAACCTATAATCGAGACTTTTTCAGGTTTTAAAGGAAGTGCATATAATTTCATACCCTTTCTCCTCCCGATTTCTAAACGAGGCTTCGTGCTCTTTTTTTTAGTTTTGACACAACGAACACGTCCCGTTGCCCATTTCTAACCTATAATCGAGACTTTTTCGGGTTTTAAAGGAAGTGGATATCATTTCATACCCTCTCTCCTCCCGATTTCTAAACGAGGCTTCGTGCTCGTTTTTTCGTTTTGACACCACAAACACCTCCCGTGGCCCATTTCTAACCTATAATCGAGACTTTTTCGGGTTTTAAAGGAAGTGGATATCATTTCATACCCTCTCTCCTCCCGTTTTCTAAATGAGGCTTCGTGCTCGTTTTTTCGTTTTGACACCTCCAACACGTCTCGTGGCCTATTTCTAACCTATAATCCAGACTTTTTCGGGTTTTAAAGGAAGTGGATATCATTTCATACAGTCTCTCCTCCCGATTTCTAAATAAGGCTTCGTGCTCGTTTTTTCGTTTTGACACCACCAACACGTCCCGTAGCCCATTTCTAACCTATAATCGAGACTTTTTCGGGTTTTAAAGAAAGCGGATATAATTTCATACCCTCTCTCCTCCTGATTTCTAAACGAGGCTTTGTGCTCGTTTTTTCGTTCTTACAACACAAACACGTCCCGTAGCCAATTTCTAACCTATAATCGAGACTTTTTCGGGATTTAAAGGAAGTGGATATAATTTCATACCCTCTCTCCTTCCGATTTCTAAACGAGGCTTCGTGCTCGTTTTTTCATTTTGACACCACCAACATGTCTCGTGGCCAATTTCTAACATATAATCGAGATTTTTTCTGGTTTTAAAGGAAGTGGATATCATTTCATACCCTCTCTCCTCCCGATTTCTAAAAGAGGCTTCGTGCTCGTTTTATCGTTTTGACACCACAAACACGTCCCGTGGCCCATTTCTAACCTATAATCGAGACTTTTTCGGGTTTTAAAGGAAGTGGATATAATTTCATACCCTCTCTCCTTCCGATTTCTAAACGAGGCTTCGTGCTCGTTTTTTCATTTTGACACCACCAACATGTCTCGTGGCCAATTTCTAACATATAATCGAGATTTTTTCTGGTTTTAAAGGAAGTGGAAATCATTTCATACCCTCTCTCCACCCAATTTCTAAACGAGGCTTCGTGCTTGTTTTTTCGTTTTGACACCACCAACACGTCCCGTGGCTTATTTCTAACCTATAATCGAGACTTTTTCGGGTTTTAAAGGAAGTGGATATCATTTCATACACTCTCTCCTCCCGATTTCTAAACGAGGCTTCGTGCTCGTTTTTTTGTTTTGACACCACCAACACGTCTAGTGGCCCATTTCTAACCTATAATCGAGACTTTTTCAGGTTTTAAAGGAAGTGCATATAATTTCATACCCTTTCTCCTTCCGATTTCTAAACGAGGCTTCGTTCTCTTTTTTTTAGTTTTGACACAACGAACACGTCCCGTTGCCCATTTCTAACCTATAATCGAGACTTTTTCGGGTTTTAAAGGAAGAGGATATCATTTCATACCCTCTCTCCTCCCGATTTCTAAATAAGGCTTCGTGCTCTTTTTTTCGTTTTGACACCACCAACACGTCCCGTAGCCCATTTCTAACCTATAATCGAGACTTTTTCGGGTTTTAAAGGAGGCGGATATAATTTCATATCCTCTCTCCTCCTGATTTCTAAACGAGGCTTTGTGCTCGTTTTTTCGTTCTTACAACACAAACACGTCCCGTAGCCAATTTCTAACCTATAATCGAGACTTTTTCGGGATTTAAAGGAAGTGGATATAATTTCATACCCTCTCTCCTTCCGATTTCTAAACGAGGCTTCGTGCTCGTTTTTTCATTTTGACACCACCAACATGTCTCGTGGCCAATTTCTAACATATAATCGAGATTTTTTCTGGTTTTAAAGGAAGTGGATATCATTTCATACCCTCTCTCATCCCGATTTCTAAAAGAGGCTTCGTGCTCGTTTTATCGTTTTGAAACCACAAACACGTCCCGTGGCCCATTTCTAACCTATAATCAAGACTTTTTCGGGTATTAAAGGAAGTGGATATAATTTCATACCCTCTCTCCTCCCGATTTCTAAACGACGCTTCGTGCTCGTTTTTTCGTTTTGACACCACCAACACATCTCGTGGCCCATTTCTAACCCATAATCGATACATTTTCGGGTTTTAAATGAAGTAGATATCATTTCATACCCTCTGCCCTCCAGATTTCTTAACGAGGCTTCGTGCTCGTTTTTTTGTTTTGACACCACCAACACTTCTTGTGGCCCATATCTAACATATAATGGACACTTTTTCGGGTTTTAAAGGAAGTGGATATCATTTCATACCCTCTCTCCTCCCGATTTCTAAACGAGGCTTCGTGCTCATTTTTTCATTTTGACACCACAAACACGTCCCCTGGCCCATTTCTAACCTATTAATGGAAGTGGATATAATTTCATACCCTCTCTCCTCCCGATTTCTAAACGAGGCTTCGTGCTCGTTTTTTCATTTTGACACCACCAACACGTCCCGTGGCTTATTTCTAACCTATAATCGAGACTTTTTCGGGTTTTAAAGGAAGTAGATATCATTTCATACCCTCTCTCCTCCCGATTTCTAAACGAGGCTTCGTGCTCCTTTTTTCGTTTTGACACCACAAACACGTCCCTTGGCCTATTTCTAACCTATAATCGAGACTTTTTCGGGTTTTAAAGGAAGTGGATATCATTTCATACCCTCTCTCCTCCCGATTTCTAAACGAGGCTTCCTGCTCGTTTTTTCGTTTTGACACCTCCAGCAAGTCCCGTGGCCCATTTCTAACCTATAATCGAGACTTTTTCGGGTTTTAAAGGAAGTGGATATAATTTCATACCCTCTCTCCAACCGATTTCTAAACGAGGCTTCGTGCTCGTTTTTTTGTTTTGACACCACCAACACGTTTCGTAGCCGATTTCTAACATATAATCGAGACTTTTTCGGGTTTTAAAGGAAGTGAATATCATTTCATACCCTCTCTCCTCCCGATTTCTAAACGAAGCTTCGTGCTCGTTTTTTTGTTCTGACACAACAAGCACGTCTCGTGGCCCATTTGTAACCTATAATCGAGACTTTCTCGGGTTTTAAAGGAAGTGAAAATCATTTCATACCCTCTCTCCTCCCGATTTCTAAACGAGGCTTCGTGCTCCTTTTTTCGTTTTGACACCACAAACACGTCCCTTGGCCTATTTCTAACCTATAATCGAGACTTTTTCGGGTTTTAAAGGAAGTGGATATCATTTAGAACCTTACGTGTTGAAATCGGGAGGAGAGAGGGTATGAAATGATATCATTCATTTCAAGTGGGTTTTAAAGGAAGTGGATATCATTCATACCCTCTCTCAAACCCTCAAATCCTCAAACCCTCAAACCCTCAAACCCTCAAACCCTCAAACACGTCCCTTGGCCCATTTCTAACCTATAATCGAGGCTTTTTTGGGTTTTAAAGGAAGTGGATATTATTTCATACACTCTCTCCTCCCGATTTCTAAACGAGGCTTCGTGTTCGTTTTTTCGTTTTGACACCTCCAACACGTCCCGTGGCCCATTTCTAAGCTATAATTGAGACTTTTTCGGGTTTTAAAGGAAGTGGATATCATTTCATACCCTCTCTCCTCCCGATTTCTAAACGAGGCTTCCTGCTCATTTTTTCGTTTTGACACCACAAACACGTCCTCTGGCCCATTTCTAACCTATAATCGAGAATTTTTCGGGTTTTAAAGGAAGTGGATATCATTTCATACCCTCTCTCCACCCAATTTCTAAACGAGGCTTCGTGCTTGTTTTTTCGTTTTGACACCACCAACACGTCCCGTGGCTTATTTCTAACCTATAATCGAGACTTTTTCGGGTTTTAAAGGAAGTGAATATCATTTCATACACTCTCTCCTCCCGATTTCTAAACGAGGCTTCGTGCTCGTTTTTTTTTTTGACACCACCAACACGTAAAGTGGCCCATTTCTAACCTATAATCGAGACTTTTTCAGGTTTTAAAGGAAGTGCATATAATTTCATACCCTTTCTCCTCCCGATTTCTAAACGAGGCTTCGTGCTCTTTTTTTTAGTTTTGACACAACGAACACGTCCCGTTGCCCATTTCTAACCTATAATCGAGACTTTTTCGGGTTTTAAAGGAAGTGGATATCATTTCATACCCTCTCTCCTCCCGATTTCTAAACGAGGCTTCGTGCTCGTTTTTTCGTTTTGACACCACAAACACCTCCCGTGGCCCATTTCTAACCTATAATCGAGACTTTTTCGAGTTTTAAAGGAAGTGGATATCATTTCATACCCTCTCTCCTCCCGTTTTCTAAGTGAGGCTTCGTGCTCGTTTTTTCGTTTTGACACCTCCAACACGTCTCGTGGCCCATTTCTAACCTATAATCTAGACTTTTTCGGGTTTTAAAGGAAGTGGATATCATTTCATACACTCTCTCCTCCCGATTTCTAAATAAGGCTTCGTGCTCGTTTTTTCGTTTTGACACCACCAACACGTCCCGTAGCCCATTTCTAACCGATAATCGAGACTTTTTCGGGTTTTAAAGGAAGCGGATATAATTTCATACCCTCACTCCTCTCGATTTCTAAACGAGGCTTTGTGCTCGTTTTTTCGTTCTTACAACACAAACACGTCCCGTAGCCAATTTCTAACCTATAATCGAGACTTTTTCGGGTTTTAAAGGAAGTGGATATAATTTCATACCCTCTCTCCTTCCGATTTCTAAACGAGGCTTCGTGCTCGTTTTTTCGTTTTGACACCACCAACATGTCTCGTGGCCAATTTCTAACATATAATCGAGATTTTTTCTGGTTTTAAAGGAAGTGGATATCATTTCATACCCTCTCTCCTCCCGATTTCTAAAAGAGGCTTCGTGCTCATTTTTTCGTTTTGACACCACAAACACGTCCCGTGGCCCATTTCTAACCTATAATCGAGACTTTTTCGGGTTTTAAAGGAAGTGGATATCATTTCATACCCTCTCTCCTCCCGATTTCTAAACGAGGCTTCGTGCTCGTTTTTTCGTTTTGACACCACAAACACGTCCCGTGGCTCATTTCTAACCTATAATCTAGACTTTTTTGGGTTTTAAAGGAAGTGATATTATTTCATACCCTCTCTCCTCCCGATTTCTAAACGAGGCTTCGTGGTCGTTTTTTCGTTTTGACACCCCCAGCAAGTCCCGTGGCCCATTTCTAACCTATAATCGAGACTTTTTCGGGTTTTAAAGGAAGTGGATATCATTTCATACCCTCTCTCCTCCCGATTTCTAAACGACGCTTCGTGCTCGTTTTTTCGTTTTGACACCACCAACACATCTCGTGGTCCATTTCTAACCCATAATCGATACTTTTTCGGGTTTTAAATGAAGTAGATATCATTTCATACCCTCTCCCCTCCAGATTTCTTAACGAGGCTTCGTGCTCGTTTTTTTGTTTTGACACCACCAACACTTCTCGTGGCCCATATCTAACATATAATGGATACTTTTTCGGGTTTTAAAGGAAGTGGATATTATTTCATACGCTCTCTCCTCCCGATTTCTAAACGAGGCTTCGTGCTCGTTTTTTCGTTTTGACACCTCCAACACGTCCCGTGGCCCATTTCTAACCTATAATCGAGACTTTTTCGGGTTTTAAAGGAAGTGGATATCATTTCATACCCTCTCTCCTCCCGATTTCTAAACGAGGCTTCGTGCTCGTTTTTTCGTTTTGACTCCACAAACACGTCTCGTGGCCCATTTCTACCCTATAATCGAGACTTTTTCTGGTTTTAAAGGAAGTAGATATAATTTCATACCCTCTCTCCTCCCTATTTCTAAACGAGGCTTCGTGCTCGTTTTTTCGTTTTGACACCACTAACACGTCCCGTGGCCGATTTCTAACCTTTAATCGAGACTTTTTCGGGTTTCAACGGAAGTGGATATAATTTCATACCCTCTCTCCTCCCGATTTCTAAACGAGGCTTCGTGCTCGTTTTTTCGTTTTGACACCACCAACACGTCTCGTGGCCCATTTCTAACCTATAATCGAGACTTTTTTGGGTTTTAAAGGAAGTGGTTATTATTTCATACGCTCTCTCCTCCCGATTTCTAAACGAGGCTTCGTGCTCGTTTTTTCGTTTTGACACCTCCGACACGTCCCGTGGTCCATTTCTAACCTATAATCGAGACTTTTTCGGGTTTTAAAGGAAGTGGATATCATTTCATACCCTCTCTCCTCCCGATTTCTAAACGAGGCTTCGTGCTCGTTTTTTCGTTTTGACTCCACAAACACGTCTCGTGGCCCATTTCTACCCTATAATCGAGACTTTTTCAGGTTTTAAAGGAAGTAGATATAATTTCATACCCTCTCTCCTCCCTATTTCTAAACGAGGCTTCGTGCTCGTTTTTTCGTTTTGACACCACTAACACGTCCCGTGGCCGATTTCTAACCTTTAATCGAGACTTTTTCGGGTTTCAACGGAAGTGGATATAATTTCATACCCTCTCTCCTCCCGATTTCTAAACGAGACTTCGTGCTCGTTTTTTCGTTTTGACACCACCAACACGTCTCGTGGCCCATTTCTAACCTATAATCGAGACTTTTTTGGGTTTTAAAGGAAGTGGTTATTATTTCATACGCTCTCTCCTCCCGATTTCTAAACTAGGCTTCGTGCTCGTTTTTTCGTTTTGACACCTCCGACACGTCCCGTGGCCCATTTCTAACCTATAATCGAGACTTTTTCGGGTTTTAAAGGAAGTGGATATCATTTCATACCCTCTCTCCTCCCGATTTCTAAACGAGGCTTCGTGCTCGTTTTTTCGTTTTGACTCCACAAACACGTCTCGTGGCCCATTTCTACCCTATAATCGAGACTTTTTCAGGTTTTAAAGGAAGTAGATATAATTTCATACCCTCTCTCCTCCCTATTTCTAAACGAGGCTTCGTGCTCGTTTTTTCGTTTTGACACCACTAACACGTCCCGTGGCCGATTTCTAACCTTTAATCGAGACTTTTTCGGGTTTCAACGGAAGTGGATATAATTTCATACCCTCTCTCCTCCCGATTTCTAAACGAGGCTTCGTGCTCGTTTTTTCGTTTTGACATCACCAACACGTCTCGTGGCCCATTTCTAACCTATAATCGAGACTTTTTTGGGTTTTAAAGGAAGTGGTTATTATTTCATACGCTCTCTCCTCCTGATTTCTAAACGGGGCTTCGTGCTCGTTTTTTCGTTTTGACACCTCCGACACGTCCCGTGGCCTATTTCTTACCTTTAATCGAGACTTTTTCGGGTTTTAACGGAAGTGGATATAATTTCATACACTCTTTCCTCCTGATTTCTAAACGAAGCTTCGTGCTCGTTTTTTCGTTTTGACACAACCAACACGTCCCGTTGCCCATTTCTAACCTATAATCGAGACTTTTTCGGGGTTTAAAGAAAGTGGATAAAATTTCATACCCTCTCTCCTCCCGATTTCTAAACGAGGCTTTGTGCTCGTTTTTTCGTTCTTACACCACAAACATGTCCTGTAGCCCATTTCTAACCTATAATCGAGACTTTTTCGGGTTTTAAAGGAAGTGGCTATAATTTCATACCCTCTCTCCTCCCGATTTCTAAATGAGGCTTCGTGCTCTTTTTTTCGTTTTGACACCACCAACACGTCTCGTGGCCTATTTCTAACATATAATCGGGATTTTTTCTGATTTTAAAGGAAGTGGATATCATTTCAAAACCTCTATACTCCCGATTTCTAAACGTGGCTTCGTGCTCCTTTTTTCGTTTTGACACCACCAACACGTCCCGTTGCCCATTTATAACCTATAATCGAGACTTTTTCGGTGTTTAAAGAAAGTGGATATAATTTCATACCCTCTCTCCTCCCGATTTCTAAACGAGGCTTCGTGCTCGTTTTTTTATTTTGACACAACAAACACGTCCCGTTGCCCATTTCTAACTTATAATCGAGACTTTTTCGGGTTTTAAAGGAAGTGGATCGAATTTCATACCCTCTCTCCTCCCGATTTCTAAACGAGGCTTCGTGCTCGTTTTTTCGTTTTGACACCACCAACACGTCCCCTGGCCCATTTCTAACCTATAATCGAGACTTTTTTGGGTTTTAAAGGAAGTGGATATCATTTCAAACACTCTCTCCTCCCGATTTCTAAACGAGGCTTCGTGCTCGTTTTTTCGTTTTGACACCAGAAACACGTCCCGTGGCCCATTTCTAACCTATAATCGAGGCATTTTTGGGTTTTAAAGGAAGTGGTTATTATTTCATACGCTCTCTCCTCCCGATTTCTAAACGAGGTTTCGTACTCGTTTTTTCGTTTTGACACCTACAACACGTCCCGTTGCTCATTTCTAACCTTTAATCGAGACTTTTTCGGGTTTTAACGGAAATGGATATAATTTCATACCCTCTTTCCTCCCGATTTCTAAACGAAGCTTCGTGCTAGTTTTTTCATTTTGACACCACCAACACGTCTCGTGACCCATTTCTAACCTATAATCGAGATTTTTTCGGGTTTTAAAGGAAGTAGATATAATTTCATACCCTCTGTCCTCCCTATTTCTAAACGAGGCTTCCTTTTCATTTTTTCGTATTGATACCACAAACACGTCCCGTGGCCCATTTCTAACCTATAATCTAGACTTTTTTGGGTTTTAAAGGAAGTGGATATTATTTCATACCCTTTCTCCTCCTAATTTCTAAACGAGGCTTCGTGCTCGTTTTTTCATTTTGACACCACAACCACGTCCCGTGGCTCATTTCTAACCTTTAATCGAGACTTTTTTGGGTTTTAACGGAAGTGGATATAATTTCATACCCTCTTTCCTCCCGATTTCTAAACGAAGCTTCTTGCTCGTTTTTTCGTTTTCACACCACAACACTTCTCGTGGCCTATTTATAACCTATAATCGAGACTTTTTCGGGTTTTAAAGGAAGTGGAAAAAATTTCATACCCTCTGTCCTCCCGATTTCTAAATGAGGCTTTGTGCTCGTTTTTTCGTTCTTACACCAGAAACACGTCCCGTAGCCCATTTCTAACCTATAATCGAGACTTTTTCGGGTTTTATAGGAAGTGGATATAATTTCATACCCTCTCTCCTCCCTATTTCTAAACGAGACTTCGTGCTCGTTTTTTTGTTTTGACACCACCAACACGTCTCGTGGCCCATTTCTAACATATAATCGAGATTTTTTCTGGTTTTAAAGGAAGTGGATATAATTTCATACCCTCTCTCCTCCCGATTTCTAAACGAGGCTTCGTGCTCGTTTTTTCGTTTTGACACCAGAAACACGTCCCGTGGCCCATTTCTAACCTATAATCGAGGCATTTTTGGGTTTTATAGGAAGTGGTTATTATTTCATACGCTCTCTCCTCCCGATTTCTAAACGAGGTTTCGTACTCGTTTTTTCGTTTTGACACCTACAACACGTCCCGTGGCCCATTTCTAACCTATAATCGAGACTTTTTCGGGTTTTAAAGGAAGTGGATATCATTTCATACCCTCTCTCCTCCCGATTTCTAAACGAGGCTTCGTGCTCGTTTTTTCTTTTTGACACCACAAACACGTATCGTGGTCCATTTCTAATCTATAATCGAGACTTTTTCAGGTTTTAAAGGAAGTGGATATAATTTCATACCCTCTCTCCTCCCTATTTCTAAATGAGGCTTCGTGCTCGTTTTTTCGTTTTGACACCACAAACACGTACCGTGGCCCATTTCTAACCTTTAATCGAGACTTTTTCGGGTTTTAACGGAAGTGGATATAATTTCATACCCTCTTTCCTCCCGATTTCTAAACGAAGCTTCTTGCTCGTTTTTTCATTTTCACACCACCAACACTTCTCGTGGCCCATTTATAACCTATAATCGAGACTTTTTCGGGTTTTAAAGGAAGTAGATAAAATTTCATACCCTCTCTCCTCCCGATTTCTAAACGAGGCTTTGTGCTCGTTTTTTCGTTCTTAAACTACAAACACGTCCCGTAACCCATTTCTAACCTATAATCGAGACTTTTTCGGGTTTCAACGGAAGTGGATATAATTTCATACCCTCTCTCCTCTCGATTTCTAAACGAGACTTCGTGCTCATTTTTTCGTTTTGACACCACCAACACGTCTCGTGGCCCATTTATAAATTTAATCGAGATTTTTTCTGGTTTTAAAGGAAGTGGATATCATTTCATAACCTCTATACTCCCGATTTCTAAACGGAGCTTTGTGCTCGTTTTTTCGTTTTGACACCACCAACACGTCCCGTTGCCCATTTCTAACCTATAATCGAGACTTTTTCGGGGTTTAAAGAAAGTAGATATAATTTCATACCCTCTCTCCTCCCGATTTCTAAACGAGGCTTCGTGCTCGTTTTTTCATTTTGACACAACAAACACGTCCCGTTGCACATTTCTAACTTATAATCGAGACTTTTTCGGGTTTTAAAGGAAGTGGATCGAATTTCATACCCTCTCTCCTCCCGATTTCTAAACGAGGCTTCGTGCTCGTTTTTTCGTTTTGACACCACCAACACGTCCCCTGGCCCATTTCTAATCTATAATCGAGACTTTTTTGGGTTTTAAAGGAAGTGGATATCATTTCATACCCTCTCTCCTCCCGATTTCTAAACGAGGCTTCGTGCTCGTTTTTTCGTTTTGACACCTCCGACACGTCCCGTGGCCCATTTCTAACCTATAATCGAGACTTTTTCGGGTTTTAAAGGAAGTGGATATCATTTCATACCCTCTCTCCTCCCGATTTCTAAACGAGGCTTCGTGCTCGTTTTTTCGTTTTGACTCCACAAACACGTCTCGTGGCCCATTTCTACCCTATAATCGAGACTTTTTCAGGTTTTAAAGGAAGTAGATATAATTTCATACCCTCTCTCCTCCCTATTTCTAAACGAGGCTTCGTGCTCGTTTTTTCGTTTTGACACCACTAACACGTCCCGTGGCCGATTTCTAACCTTTAATCGAGACTTTTTCGGGTTTCAACGGAAGTGGATATAATTTCATACCCTCTCTCCTCCCGATTTCTAAACGAGGCTTCGTGCTCGTTTTTTCGTTTTGACACCACCAACACGTCTCGTGGCCCATTTCTAACCTATAATCGAGACTTTTTTGGGTTTTAAAGGAAGTGGTTATTATTTCATACGCTCTCTCCTCCTGATTTCTAAACGGGGCTTCGTGCTCGTTTTTTCGTTTTGACACCTCCGACACGTCCCGTGGCCTATTTCTTACCTTTAATCGAGACTTTTTCGGGTTTTAACGGAAGTGGATATAATTTCATACCCTCTTTCCTCCTGATTTCTAAACGAAGCTTCGTGCTCGTTTTTTCGTTTTCACACCACCAACACTTCTCGTGGCCCATTTGTAACCTATAATCGAGACTTTTTCGGGTTTTAAAGGAAGTGGATATAATTTCATACCCTCTCTCCTCCCGATTTCTAAATGAGGCTTTGTGCTCGTTTTTTCGTTCTTACACCACAAACACGTCCCGTAACCCATTTCTAACCTATAATCGAGACTTTTTCGGGTTTTATAGGAAGTGGATATAATTTCATACCCTCTCTCCTCCCTATTTCTAAACGAGACTTCGTGCTCGTTTTTTTGTTTTGACACCACCAACACGTCTCGTGGCCCATTTCTAACATATAATCGAGATTTTTTCTGGTTTTAAAGGAAGTGGTTATTATTTCATACGCTCTCTCCTCCCGATTTCTAGACGAGGTTTCGTACTCGTTTTTTCGTTTTGACACCTACAACACGTCCCGTGGCCCATTTCTAACCTATAATCGAGACTTTTTCGGGTTTTAAAGGAAGTGGATATCATTTCATACCCTCTCTCCTCCCGATTTCTAAACGAGGCTTCGTGCTCGTTTTTTCTTTTTGACACCACAAACACGTATCGTGGTCCATTTCTAATCTATAATCGAGACTTTTTCATGTTTTAAAGGAAGTGGATATATTTTCATACCCTCTCTCCTCCCTATTTCTAAATGAGGCTTCGTGCTCGTTTTTTCGTTTTGACACCACAAACACGTACCGTGGCCCATTTCTAACCTTTAATCGAGACTTTTTCGGGTTTTAACGGAAGTGGATATAATTTCATACCCTCTTTCCTCCCGATTTCTAAACGAAGCTTCTTGCTCGTTTTTTCATTTTCACACCACAACACTTCTCGTGGCCTATTTATAACCTATAATCGAGACTTTTTCGGGTTTTAAAGGAAGTGGAAAAAATTTCATACCCTCTCTCCTCCCGATTTCTAAACGAGGCTTTGTGCTCGTTTTTTCGTTCTTAAACCACAAACACGTCCCGTAACCCATTTCTAACCTATAATCGAGACTTTTTCGGGTTTCAACGGAAGTGGATATAATTTCATACCCTCTATCCTCCCGATTTCTAAACGAGGTTTCGTGCTTTTTTTTTCATTTTGACACCACCAACACGTCCCGTCGCCTATTTCTAACCTATAATCCAGACTTTTTCGGGTTTTAACGGAAGTGGATATAATTTCATACCCTCTTTCCTCCTGATTTCTAAACGAAGCTTCGTGCTCGTTTTTTCGTTTTCACACCACCAACACTTCTCGTGGCCCATTTGTAACCTATAATCGAGACTTTTTCGGGTTTTAAAGGAAGTGGATATAATTTCATACCCTCTCTCCTCCCGATTTCTAAATGAGGCTTTGTGCTCGTTTTTTCGTTCTTACACCACAAACACGTCCCGTAACCCATTTCTAACCTATAATCGAGACTTTTTCGGGTTTTATAGGAAGTGGATATAATTTCATACCCTCTCTCCTCCCTATTTCTAAACGAGACTTCGTGCTCGTTTTTTTGTTTTGACACCACCAACACGTCTCGTGGCCCATTTCTAACATATAATCGAGATTTTTTCTGGTTTTAAAGGAAGTGGATATCATTTCATAACCTGTATACTCCCGATTTCTAAACGGAGCTTCGTGCTCATTTTTTCGTTTTGACACCACCAACACGTCCCGTTGCCCATTTCTAACCTATAATCGAGACTTTTTCGGGGTTTAAAGAAAGTGGATAAAATTTCATACCCTCTCTCCTCCCGATTTCTAAACGAGGCTTTGTGCTCGTTTTTTCGTTCTAACACCACAAACATGTCCCGTAGCCCATTTCTAACCTATAATCGAGACTTTTTCGGGTTTTAAAGGAAGTGGCTATAATTTCATACCCTCTCTCCTCCCGATTTCTAAATGAGGCTTCGTGCTCTTTTTTTCGTTTTGACACCACCAACACGTCTCGTGGCCCATTTCTAACATATAATCGAGATTTTTTAAGGTTTTAAAGGAAGTGGATATCATTTCAAAACCTCTATACTCCCGATTTCTAAACGTGGCTTCGTGCTCATTTTTTCGTTTTGACACCACCAACATGTCCCGTTGCCCATTTCTAACCTATAATCGAGACTTTTTCGGGGTTTAAAGAAAGTGGATATAATTTCATACCCTCTCTCCTCCCGATTTCTAAACGAGGCTTCGTGCTCGTTTTTTTATTTTGACACAACAAACACGTCCCGTTGCCCATTTCTGACTTATAATCGAGACTTTTTCGGGTTTTAAAGGAAGTGGATCGAATTTCATACCCTCTCTCCTCCCGATTTCTAAACGAGGCTTCGTGCTCGTTTTTTCGTTTTGACACCACCAACACGTCCCCTGGCCCATTTCTAACCTATAATCGAGACTTTTTTGGGTTTTAAAGGAAGTGGATATCATTTCAAACCCTCTCTCCTCCCGATTTCTAAACGAGGCTTCGTGCTCGTTTTTTCGTTTTGACACCAGAAACACGTCCCGTGGCCCATTTCTAACCTATAATCGAGGCATTTTTGGGTTTTAAAGGAAGTGGTTATTATTTCATACGCTCTCTCCTCCCGATTTCTAGACGAGGTTTCGTACTCGTTTTTTCGTTTTGACACCTACAACACGTCCCGTGGCCCATTTCTAACCTATAATCGAGACTTTTTCGGGTTTTAAAGGAAGTGGATATCATTTCATACCCTCTCTCCTCCCGATTTCTAAACGAGGCTTCGTGCTCGTTTTTTCTTTTTGACACCACAAACACGTATCGTGGTCCATTTCTAATCTATAATCGAGACTTTTTCATGTTTTAAAGGAAGTGGATATAATTTCATACCCTCTCTCCTCCCTATTTCTAAATGAGGCTTCGTGCTCGTTTTTTCGTTTTGACACCACAAACACGTACCGTGGCCCATTTCTAACCTTTAATCGAGACTTTTTCGGGTTTTAACGGAAGTGGATATAATTTCATACCCTCTTTCCTCCCGATTTCTAAACGAAGCTTCTTGCTCGTTTTTTCATTTTCACACCACCAACACTTCTCGTGGCCCATTTATAACCTATAATCGAGACTTTTTCGGGTTTTAAAGGAAGTAGATAAAATTTCATACCCTCTCTCCTCCCGATTTCTAAACGAGGCTTTGTGCTCGTTTTTTCGTTCTTAAACCACAAACACGTCCCGTAACCCATTTCTAACCTATAATCGAGACTTTTTCGGGTTTCAACGGAAGTGGATATAATTTCATACCCTCTCTCCTCCCGATTTCTAAACGAGACTTCGTGCTCGTTTTTTCGTTTTGACACCACCAACACGTCTCGTGGCCCATTTCTAACATATAATCGAGATTTTTTCTGGTTTTAAAGGAAGTGGATATCATTTCATAACCTCTATACTCCCGATTTCTAAACGGAGCTTCGTGCTCGTTTTTTCGTTTTGACACCACCAACACGTCCCGTTGCCCATTTCTAACCTATAATCGAGACTTTTTCGGGGTTTAAAGAAAGTAGATATAATTTCATACCCTCTCTCCTCCCGATTTCTAAACGAGGCTTCGTGCTCGTTTTTTCATTTTGACACAACAAACACGTCCCGTTGCACATTTCTAACTTATAATCGAGACTTTTTCGGGTTTTAAAGGAAGTGGATCGAATTTCATACCCTCTCTCCTCCCGATTTCTAAATGAGGCTTCGTGCTCGTTTTTTCGTTTTGACACCACCAACACGTCCCCTGGCCCATTTCTAATCTATAATCGAGACTTTTTTGGGTTTTAAAGGAAGTGGATATCATTTCATACCCTCTCTCCTCCCGATTTCTAAACGAGGCTTCGTGCTCGTTTTTTCGTTTTGACACCAGAAACACGTCCCGTGGCCAATTTCTAACCTATAATCGAGACTTTTTTGGGTTTTAAAGGAAGTGGTTATTATTTCATACGCTCTCTCCTCCCGATTTCTAAACGAGGCTTCGTGCTCGTTTTTTCGTTTTGACACCTCCGACACGTCCCGTGGCCCATTTCTAACCTATAATCGAGACTTTTTCGGGTTTTAAAGGAAGTGGATATCATTTCATACCCTCTCTCCTCCCGATTTCTAAACGAGGCTTCGTGCTCGTTTTTTCGTTTTGACTCCACAAACACGTCTCGTGGCTCATTTCTACCCTATAATCGAGACTTTTTCAGGTTTTAAAGGAAGTAGATATAATTTCATACCCTCTCTCCTCCCTATTTCTAAACGAGGCTTCGTGCTCGTTTTTTCGTTTTGACACCACTAACACGTCCCGTGGCCGATTTCTAACCTTTAATCGAGACTTTTTCGGGTTTCAACGGAAGTGGATATAATTTCATACCCTCTCTCCTCCCGATTTCTAAACGAGGCTTCGTGCTCGTTTTTTCGTTTTGACACCACCAACACGTCTCGTGGCCCATTTCTAACCTATAATCGAGACTTTTTTGGGTTTTAAAGGAAGTGGTTATTATTTCATACGCTCTCTCCTCCTGATTTCTAAACGGGGCTTCGTGCTCGTTTTTTCGTTTTGACACCTCCGACACGTCCCGTGGCCTATTTCTTACCTTTAATCGAGACTTTTACGGGTTTTAACGGAAGTGGATATAATTTCATACCCTCTTTCCTCCTGATTTCTAAACGAAGCTTCGTGCTCGTTTTTTCGTTTTCACACCACCAACACTTCTCGTGGCCCATTTGTAACTTATAATCGAGACTTTTTCGGGTTTTAAAGGAAGTGGATATAATTTCATACCCTCTCTCCTCCTGATTTCTAAACGAGGCTTTGTGCTCGTTTTTTCGTTCTTACACCACAAACACGTCTCGTAGCCCATTTCTAACCTATAATCGAGACTTTTTCGGATTTTAAAGGAAGTGGATATAATTTCATACCCTATCTCCTCCCGATTTCTAAACGAGGCTTCGTGCTCGTTTTTTAGTTTTGACACAACAAACACGTCCCGTTGCCCATTTCTAACCTATAATCGAGACTTTTTCGGGTTTTAAAGGAAGTGGATATCATTTCATACCCTCTCTCCTCCCGATTTCTAAACGAGGCTTCGTGCTCGTTTTTTCGTTTTGACACCTCCGACACGTCCCGTGGCCCATTTCTAACCTATAATCGAGACTTTTTCGGGTTTTAAAGGAAGTGGATATCATTTCATACCCTCTCTCCTCCCGATTTCTAAACGAGGCTTCGTGCTCGTTTTTTCGTTTTGACTCCACAAACACGTCTCGTGGCCCATTTCTACCCTATAATCGAGACTTTTTCAGGTTTTAAAGGAAGTAGATATAATTTCATACCCTCTCTCCTCCCTATTTCTAAACGAGGCTTCGTGCTCGTTTTTTCGTTTTGACACCACTAACACGTCCCGTGGCCGATTTCTAACCTTTAATCGAGACTTTTTCGGGTTTCAACGGAAGTAGATATAATTTCATACCCTCTCTCCTCCCGATTTCTAAACGAGGCTTCGTGCTCGTTTTTTCGTTTTGACACCACCAACACGTCTCGTGGCCCATTTCTAACCTATAATCGAGACTTTTTTGGGTTTTAAAGGAAGTGGTTATTATTTCATACGCTCTCTCCTCCTGATTTCTAAACGGGGCTTCGTGCTCGTTTTTTCGTTTTGACACCTCCGACACGTCCCGTGGCCTATTTCTTACCTTTAATCGAGACTTTTTCGGTTTTTAACGGAAGTGGATATAATTTCATACCCTCTTTCCTCCTGATTTCTAAACGAAGCTTCGTGCTCGTTTTTTCGTTTTCACACCACCAACACTTCTCGTGGCCCATTTGTAACTTATAATCGAGACTTTTTCGGGTTTTAAAGGAAGTGGATATAATTTCATACCCTCTCTCCTCCTGATTTCTAAACGAGGCTTTGTGCTCGTTTTTTCGTTCTTACACCACAAACACGTCTCGTAGCCCATTTCTAACCTATAATCGAGACTTTTTCGGATTTTAAAGGAAGTGGATATAATTTCATACCCTATCTCCTCCCGATTTCTAAACGAGGCTTCGTGCTCGTTTTTTCGTTTTGACACCACCAACACGTCTTGTGGCCCATTTCTAACATATAATCGAGATTTTTTCTGGTTTTAAAGGGAAGTGGATATCTTTTCATAACCTCTATCCTCCCGATTTCTAAACGAGGCTTCGTGCTCGTTTTTTCGTTTTGACACCACCAACACGTCCCGTTGCCCATTTCTAACCTATAATCGAGACTTTTTCGGGTTTTAAAGGAAGTGGATATCATTTCATACCCTCTCTCCTCCCGATTTCTAAATAAGGCTTCGTGCTCGTTTTTTCGTTTTGACACCACCAACACGTCCCGTAGCCCATTTCTAACCTATAATCGAGACTTTTTCGGGTTTTAAAGGAGGCGGATATAATTTCATATCCTCTCTCCTCCTGATTTCTAAACGAGGCTTCGTGCTCGTTTTTTCGTTTTGACACCACCAACACGTCCCGTAGCCCATTTCTAACCTATAATCGAGACTTTTTCGGGGTTTAAAGAAAGTGGATATAATTTCATACCCTCTCTCCTCCCGATTTCTAAACGAGGCTTCGTGCTCGTTTTTTTATTTTGACACAACAAACACGTCCCGTTGCCCATTTCTAACTTATAATCGAGACTTTTTCGGGTTTTAAAGGAAGTGGATCGAATTTCATTCCCTCTCTCCTCCCGATTTCTAAACGAGGCTTCGTGCTCGTTTTTTCGTTTTGACACCACCAACACGTCCCCTGGCCCATTTCTAACCTATAATCGAGACTTTTTTGGGTTTTAAAGGAAGTGGATATCATTTCAAACCCTCTCTCCTCCCGATTTCTAAACGAGGCTTCGTGCTCGTTTTTTCGTTTTGACACCAGAAACACGTCCCGTGGCCCATTTCTAACCTATAATCGAGGTATTTTTGGGTTTTAAAGGAAGTGGTTATTATTTCATACGCTCTCTCCTCCCGATTTCTAAACGAGGTTTCGTACTCGTTTTTTCGTTTTGACACCTACAACACGTCCCGTGGCCCATTTCTAACCTATAATCGAGACTTTTTCGGGTTTTAAAGGAAGTGGATATCATTTCATACCCTCTCTCCTCCCGATTTCTAAACGAGGCTTCGTGCTCGTTTTTTCATTTTGACACCACAAACACGTATCGTGGTCCATTTCTAATCTATAATCGAGACTTTTTCAGGTTTTAAAGGAAGTGGATATAATTTCATACCCTCTCTCCTCCCTATTTCTAAATGAGGCTTCGTGCTCGTTTTTTCGTTTTGACACCACAAACACGTACCGTGGCCCATTTCTAACCTTTAATCGAGTCTTTTTCGGGTTTTAACGGAAGTGGATATAATTTCATACCCTCTTTCCTCCCGATTTCTAAACGAAGCTTCTTGCTCGTTTTTTCATTTTCACACCACCAACACTTCTCGTGGCCCATTTATAACCTATAATCGAGACTTTTTCGGGTTTTAAAGGAAGTAGATAAAATTTCATACCCTCTCTCCTCCCGATTTCTAAACGAGGCTTTGTGCTCGTTTTTTCGTTCTTACACCACAAACACGTCCCGTAACCCATTTCTAACCTATAATCGAGACTTTTTCGGGTTTTAAAGGAAGTGGATATAATTTCATACCCTCTCTCCTCCCGATTTCTAAACGAGACTTCGTGCTCGTTTTTTCGTTTTGACACCACCAACACGTCTCGTGGCCCATTTCTAACATTTAATCGAGATTTTTTCTGGTTTTAAAGGAAGTGGATATCATTTCATAACCTCTATACTCCCGATTTCTAAACGGAGCTTTGTGCTCGTTTTTTTGTTTTGACACCACCAACACGTCCCGTTGCCCATTTCTAACCTATAATCGATACTTTTTCGGGGTTTAAAGAAAGTAGATATAATTTCATACCCTCTCTCCTCCCGATTTCTAAACGAGGCTTCGTGCTCGTTTTTTCATTTTGACACAACAAACACGTCCCGTTGCACATTTCTAACTTATAATCGAGACTTTTTCGGATTTTAAAGGAAGTGGATCGAATTTCATACCCTCTCTCCTCCCGATTTCTAAACGAGGCTTCGTGCTCGTTTTTTCGTTTTGACACCTCCGACATGTCCCGTGGCCCATTTCTAACCTATAATTAGGACTTTTTCGGGTTTAAAGGAAGTGGATATCATTTCATACCCTCTCTCCTCCCGATTTCTAAACGAGGCTTCGTGCTCGTTTTTTCGTTTTGACACCACAAACACGTCTCGTGGCCCATTTCTACCCTATAATCGAGACTTTTTCAGGTTTTAAAGGAAGTAGATATAATTTCATACGCTCTCTCCTCCCGATTTCTAAACGAGGCTTCGTGCTCGTTTTTTCGTTTTGACACCTCCGACACGTCCCGTGGCCCATTTCTAACCTATAATCGAGACTTTTTCGGGTTTTAAAGGAAGTGGATATCATTTCATACCCTCTCTCCTCCCGATTTCTAAACGAGGCTTCGTGCTAGTTTTTTCATTTTGACACCACCAACACGTCTCGTGGCCCATTTCTAACCTATAACCGAGACTTTTTTGGGTTTTAAAGGAAGTGATTATTATTTCATACGCTCTCTCCTCCTGATTTCTAAACGGGGCTTCGTGCTCGTTTTTTCGTTTTGACACCTCCGACACGTCCCGTGGCCTATTTCTTACCTTTAATCGAGACTTTTTCGGGTTTTAACGGAAGTGGATATAATTTCATACCCTCTCTCCTCCCGATTTCTAAACGAGGCTTCGTGCTCGTTTTTTCGTTTTGACACCACCAACACGTCCCCTGGCCCATTTCTAACCTATAATCGAGACTTTTTTGGGTTTTAAAGGAAGTGGATATCATTTCAAACCCTCTCTCCTCCCGATTTCTAAACGAGGCTTCGTGCTCGTTTTTTCGTTTTGACACCAGAAACACGTCCCGTGGCCCATTTCTAACCTATAATCGAGGCATTTTTGGGTTTTAAAGGAAGTGGTTATTATTTCATACGCTCTCTCCTCCCGATTTCTAGACGAGGTTTCGTACTCGTTTTTTCATTTTGACACCTACAACACGTCCCGTGGCCCATTTCTAACCTATAATCGAGACTTTTTCGGGTTTTAAAGGAAGTGGATATCATTTCATACCCTCTCTCCTCCCGATTTCTAAACGAGGCTTCGTGCTCGTTTTTTCTTTTTGACACCACAAACACGTATCGTGGTCCATTTCTAATCTATAATCGAGACTTTTTCATGTTTTAAAGGAAGTGGATATAATTTCATACCCTCTCTCCTCCCTATTTCTAAATGAGGCTTCGTGCTCGTTTTTTCGTTTTGACACCACAAACACGTACCGTGGCCCATTTCGAACCTTTAATCGAGACTTTTTCGGGTTTTAACGGAAGTGGATATAATTTCATACCCTCTTTCCTCCCGATTTCTAAACGAAGCTTCTTGCTCGTTTTTTCATTTTCACACCACCAACACTTCTCGTGGCCCATTTATAACCTATAATCGAGACTTTTTCGGGTTTTAAAGGAAGTAGATAAAATTTCATACCCTCTCTCCTCCCGATTTCTAAACGAGGCTTAGTTCTCGTTTTTTTGATTTGACACCACCAACACGTTTTGTGGCCTTTTTCTAACATATAATCGAGACTTTTTCTGGTTTTAAAGGAAGTGGATATCATTTCATACCCTCTCTCCTCCCGATTTCTAAACGAGGTTTCGTGCTCGTTTTTTCATTTTGACACCACCAACACGTCCCGTGTCCTATTTCTAACCCATAATCGAGACTTTTTCGGGTTTTAAAGGAAACTGATATAATTTCATACCCTCTCTCCTCCCGATTTCTAAACGAGGCTTCGTGCTCGTTTTTTCATTTTGAAACAACAAACACGTCCCGTAGCCCATTTCTAACCTATAATCGAGACTTTTTCGGGTTTTAAAGGAATTGGATCGAATTTCATACTCTCTCTCCTCCCGATTTCTAAACGAGGCTTCGTGCTCGTTTTTTCGTTTTGACACAACAAACACGTCCCGTGGCCCATTTCTAACATATAATCGAGACTTTTTCGGGTTTTAAAGGAAGTGGATATTATTTCATACCCTCTCTCCTTCCGATTTCTAAATGAGGCTTCGTGCTCGTTTTTTCGTTTTGACACAAAAAACACGTCCCTTGGCCCATTTCTAACATATAATCGAGACTTTTTCGGGCTTTAAAGGAAATTGATATAATTTCATACCCTCTCTCCTCCCGATTTCTAAACGAGGCTTCGTGCTCGTTTTTTTGTTTTGACACAACAAACACGTCCCGTTGCCTATTTCTAACCTATAATCGAGACTTTTTCGGGTTTTAAAGGAAGTGGATCGAATTTCATACTCTCTCTCCTCCCGATTTCTAAACGAGCCTTCGTGCTCGTTTTTTCATTTTGACACAACAAACACGTCCCGTGGCCCATTTCTAGCATATAATCGAGTCTTTTCGGGTTTTAAAGGAAGTGGATATTATTTCATACCCTCTCTCCTCCCGATTTCTAAACGAAGCTTCGTGCTCGTTTTTTCGTTTTGACACCACAAACACGTCCCCTGGCCCATTTCTAACCTATAATCGAGACTTTTTTGGGTTTTAAACGAAGTGGATCTCATTTCATACCCTCTCTCCTCCCGATTTCTAAACGAGGATTCGTGCTCGTTTTTTCGTTTTGTCACCAGAAACTTGTCCCGTGGCCAATTTCTAACCTATAATCGAGGCTTTTTTGGGTTTTAAAGGAAGTGGTTATTATTTCATACGCTCTCTCCTCCCGATTTCTAAACGAGGCTTTGTGCTCGTTTTTTCGTTTTGACACCTCCAACACGTCTCGTGGCCCATTTCTAACCTATAATCGAGACTTTTTCGGGTTTTAAAGGAAGTGGATATCATTTCATACCCTCTCTCCTCCCGATTTCTAAACGAGACTTCGTGTTTGTTTTTTCGTTTTGACACCACAAACACGTCTCGTGGCCAAGTTCTAACCTATAATCGAGACTTTTTCAGGTTTTAAAGGATGTGGATATAATTTCATACCCTCTCTCCTCCCTATTTCTAAACGAGGCTTCGTGCTCGTTTTTTCGTTTTAACACCACCAACACGTCCCGTAGCCCATTTCTAACCTATAATCGAGACTTTTTCGGGTTTAAAGGTAGTGGATATAATTTCATACCCTCTCTCCTCCCGATTTCTAAACGAGGCTTCGTGCACTTTTTTTTAGTTTTGACACAACAAACACGTCCCGTTGCCCATTTCCAACCTATAATCGAGTCTTTTTCGGGTTTTAAAGGAAGTGGATATCATTTTATACCCTCTCTCCTCCCGATTTCTAAACGAGGCTTCGTGCTCGTTTTTTCGTTTTGACACCACAATCACGTCCCGTGGCCCATTTCTAACCTATAATCGAGACTTTTTGGGGTTTTAAAGGAAATGGATATCATTTCATACCCTCTCTCCTCCCGTTTTCTAAATGAGGCTTCGTGCTCGTTTTTTCGTTTTGACACCTCCAACACGTCTCGTGGCCCATTTCTAACCTATAATCCAGACTTTTTCGGGTTTTCAAGGAAGTGGATATCATTTCATACACTCTCTCCTCCCGATTTCTAAATAAGGCTTCGTGCTCGTTTTTTCGTTTTGACACCACCAACATATCCCGTAGCCCATTTCTAACCTATAATCGAGACTTTTTCGGGTTTTAAAGGAAGTAGATATCATTTCACACCCTCTCTCCTCCCGATTTATAAAAGAGGCTTCGTGCTCGTTTTTTCATTTTGACACCACAAACACGTCCCGTGGCCCATTTCTAACCTATAATCGAGATTTTTTCGGGTTTGAAAGGAAGTGGATATCATTTCATACCCTCTCTCCTCCCGATTTCTAAACGAGGCTTCGTGCTCGTTTTTTCATTTTGACACCACAAACACGTCCCTTGGCCCATTTCTAACCTATAATCGAGACTTTTTCGGGTTTTAAAGGAAGTGGATATCATTTCATACCCTCTCTCCTCCCGTTTTCTAAATGAGGCTTCGTGCTCGTTTTTTCGTTTTGACACCTCCAACACGTCTCGTGACCCATTTCTAACCTATAATCCAGACTTTTTCGAGTTTTCAAGGAAGTGGATATCATTTCATACACTCTCTCATCCCGATTTCTAAATAAGGCTTGGTACTCGTTTTTTCGTTTTGACACCAGAAACACGTCCCATGGCCCATTTCTAACCTATAATCGAGAATTTTTCAGGTTTTAAGGGAAGTGGATATAATTTCATATCCTCTCTCCTCCCGATTTCTAAACGAGGCTTCGTGGTCGTTTTTTCATTTTGACACTACCAGCATGTCCCGTGGCCCATTTCTAACATATAATTAAGACTTTTTCGGGTTTTAAAGGAAGTGGATTTAATTTCATACCCTCTCTCCTCCCGATTTCTAAACGAAGCTTCGTGCTCGTTTTTTCGTTTTGACACTAGCAACACATCTCGTGGCCAATTTCTAACCCATAATAGATACTTTTTCGGGTTTTAAATGAAGTAGATATCATTTCATACCCTCTCCCCTCCAGATATCTTAACGAGGCTTCGTGCTCGTTTTTTTGTTTTGACACCATCAACACGTCTCGTGGCCCATATCTAACATATAATGGATACTTTTTCGGGTTTTAAAGGAAGTGGATATCATTTCATACCCTCTCTCCTCCAGATATCTAAACGAGGCTTCGTGCTCATTTTTTCGTTTTGACACCACAAACACGTCCCCTGGCCCATTTCTAACCTATTAAAGGAAGTGGATATCATTTCATTCCCTCTCTCCTCCCGATTTCTAAACGTGGCTTCGTGCTCGTTTTTTCGTTTTGACACCACCAACACGTCTCGTGGCCCATTTCTAACATAGAATCTAGACTTTTTTGGATTTTAAAGGAAGTGGATATCATTTCATACCCTCTCTCCTCCCGATTTCTAAACGAGGCTTCGTGCTCGTTTTTTTTGTTTGACACCACCAAAATGTCTCGTGGCCCATATTTAACATATAATCGAGACTTTTTCGGGTTTTAAAGGAAGTTGATATCATTTCATACACTCTCTCCTCCAGATTTCTAAACGAGGCTTCGTGCTCGTTTTTTCATTTTGACACCACCAACACGTCCCGTGGCCTATTTCTAACCTAAAAACCAGACTTTTACGCGTTTTAACGGGAGTGGATATAATTTCATACCCTCTCTCCTCCCGATTTCTAAACGAGGCTTTGTGCTCGTTTTTTCATTTTGACACAACAAACACGTCCCGTGGACCATTTCTAACATATAATCGAGTCTTTTCGGGTTTTAAAGGAAGTGGATATTATTTCATACCCTCTCTCCTCCCGATTTCTAAACGAAGCTTCGTGCTCGTTTTTTCGTTTTGACACCACAAACACGTCCCCTGGCCCATTTCTAACCTATAATCGAGACTTTTTTGGGTTTTAAACGAAGTGGATATCATTTCACACCCTCTCTCCTCCCGATTTCTAAAAGAGGCTTCGTGCTCGTTTTTTCGTTTTGACACCACAAACACGTCCCGTGGCCCATTTCTAACCTATAATCGAGACTTTTTCTGGTTTTAAAGGAAGTAGATATCATTTCATACCCTCTCTCCTCCCGATTTCTAAACGAGGCTTCGTGCTCGTTTTTTTGTTTTGACACCACAAACACGTCCCGTGGCCCATTTCTAACCTATAATCTAGACTTTTTGGGGTTTCAAAGGAAGTGGATATTATTTCATACCCTCTCTCATCCCGATTTCTAAACGAGGCTTCGTGGTCGTTTTTTCGTTTTGACACCTCCAGCAAGTCCCGTGGCCCATTTCTAACCTATAATCGAGACTTTTTCGGGTTTTAAAGGAAGTGGATATAATTTCATACCCTCTCTCCAACCGATTTCTAAACGAGGCTTCGTGCTCTTTTTTTGTTTTGACACCACCAACACGTCTCGTGGCCGATTTCTAACATATAATCGAGACTTTTTCGGGTTTTAAAGGAAGTGAATATCATTTGATACCCTCTCTCCTCCCAATTTCTAAACGAGGAATCGTGCTCGTTTTTTCGTTTTGACACAACAAACACGTCTCGTGGCCCATTTTTAACATATAATCGAGACTTTTTCGGGTTTTAAAGGAAGTGGATATTATTTCATACCCTCTCTCCTTCCGATTTCTAAACGAGGCTTCGTGCTCGTTTTTTCGTTTTGACACAAAAAACACGTCCCTTGGCCCATTTCTAACCTATAATCGAGACTTTTTCGGGTTTTAAAGGAAATTGATATAATTTCGTACCCTCTCTCCACCCGATTTCTAAACGAGGCTTCGTGCTCGTTTTTTTGTTTTGACACAACAAACACGTCCCGCTGCCCATTTCTAACCTATAATCGAGACTTTTTCAGGTTTTTAAGGAAGTGGATATAATTTCATACCCTCTCTCCTCCCTATTTCTAAACGAGGCTTCGTGCTCGTTTTTTCGTTTTGACACCACAAACACGTCCCGTGGCCCATTTCTAACCTTTAATCGAGACTTTTTCGGGTTTTAAAGGAAGTTGATATCATTTCATACACTCTCTCCTCCAGATTTCTAAACGAGGCTTCGTGCTCGTTTTTTCATTTTGACACCACCAACACGTCCCGTGGCCTATTTCTAACCTAAAATCCGGACTTTTACGCGTTTTAACGGGAGTGGATATAATTTCATACCCTCTCTCCTCCCGATTTCTAAACGAGGCTTAGTGCTCGTTTTTTTGTTTTGACACCACCAACACGTCTTGTGGCCTTTTTCTAACATATAATCGAGACTTTTTCTGGTTTTAAAGGAAGTGGATATCATTTCATACCCTCTCTCCTCCCGATTTCTAAACGAGGCTTCGTGCTCGTTTTTTTGTTTTGACACCACCAACACGTCTCGTGGCCGATTTCTAACATATAATCGAGACTTTTTCGGGTTTTAAAGGAAGTGAATATCATTTCATACCCTCTCTCCTCCCGATTTCTAAACGAGGCTTCATGCTCGTTTTTTCGTTCTGACACAACAAGCACGTCTCGTGGCCCATTTGTAACCTATAATCGAGACTTTTTCGGGTTTTAAAGGAAGTGGATATCATTTCATACCCTCTCTCCTCCCGATTTCTAAACGAGGCTTCGTGCTCATTTTTCGTTTTGACACCACAAACACGTCCCGTTGCCAATTTCTAACCTTTAATCGAGACTTTTTCGGCTTTTAAAGGAAATTGATATAATTTCATACCCTCTCTCCTCCCGATTTCTAAACGAGGCTTCGTGCTCGTTTTTTCATTTTGACACAACAAACACGTCCCGTAGCCCATTTCTAACCTATAATCGAGACTTTTTCGTGTTTTAAAGGAATTGGATCGAATTTCATACTCTCTCTCCTCCCGATTTCTAAACGAGGCTTCGTGCTCGTTTTTTCGTTTTGACACAACAAACACGTCCCGTGGCCCATTTCTAACATATAATCGAGACTTTTTCGGGTTTTAAAGGAAGTGGATATTATTTCATACCCTCTCTCCTCCCGATTTCTAAACGAGGCTTAGTTCTCGTTTTTTTGTTTTGACACCACCAACACGTTTTGTGGATTTTTCTAACATATAATCGAGACTTTTTCTGGTTTTAAAGGAAGTGGATATCATTTCATACCCTCTCTCCTCCCGATTTCTAAACGAGGTTTCGTGCTCGTTTTTTCATTTTGACACCACAAACACGTCCCGTGGCCCATTTCTAACCTATAATCGAGACTTTTTCGGGTTTTAAAGGAAGTGGATATCATTTCATACCCTCTCTCCTCCGGTTTTCTAAATGAGGTTTCGTGCTCGTTTTTTCGTTTTGACACCTCAAACACGTCCCCTGGCCCATTTCTAACATATAATCGAGACTTTTTCGGGTTTTAAGGGAAGTGGATATTATTTCATACCCTCTCTCCTCCCGATTTCTAAACGAGGCTTAGTTCTCGTTTTTTTGTTTTGACACCACCAACATGTTTTGTGGCTTTTTTCTAACATATAATCGAGACTTTTTCTGGTTTTAAAGGAAGTGGATATCATTTCATACCCTCTGTCCTCCCGATTTCTAAACGAGGTTTCGTGGTCGTTTTTTCATTTTGACACCACAAACACGTCCCGTGGCCCATTTCTAACCTATAATCGAGACTTTTTCGGGTTTTAAAGGAAGTGGATATCATTTCATACCCTCTCTCCTCCGGTTTTCTAAATGAGGCTTCGTGCTAGTTTTTTCGTTTTGACACCTCAAACACGTCCCCTGGCCCATTTCTAACCTATAATCGAGACTTTTTCGGGTTTTAAAGGAAGTGGATCGAATTTCATACTCTCTCTCCTCCCGATTTCTAAACGAGGCTTCGTGCTCGTTTTTTCATTTTGACACAACAAACACGTCCCGTGGCCCATTTCTAGCATATAATCGAGTCTTTTCGGGTTTTAAAGGAAGTGGATATTGTTTCATACCCTCTCTCCTCCCGATTTCTAAACGAAGCTTCGTGCTCGTTTTTTCGTTTTGACACCACAAACACGTCCCCTGGCCCATTTCTAACCCATAATCGAGACTTTTTTGGGTTTTAAACGAAGTGGATCTCATTTCATACCCTCTCTCCTCCCGATTTCTAAACGAGGATTCGTGCTCGTTTTTTCGTTTTGTCACCAGAAACCTGTCCCTTGGCCAATTTCTAACCTATAATCGAGGCTTTTTTGGGTTTTAAAGGACGTGGTTATTATTTCATACGCTCTCTCCTCCCGATTTCTAAACGAGGCTTTGTGCTCGTTTTTTCGTTTTGACACCTCCAACACGTCCCGTGGCCCATTTCTAACCTATAATCGAGACTTTTTCGGGTTTTAAAGGAAGTGGATATCATTTCATACCCTCTCTCCTCCCGATTTCTAAACGAGACTTCGTGTTTGTTTTTTCGTTTTGACACCACAAACACGTCTCGTGGCCAAGTTCTAACCTATAATCGAGACTTTTTCAGGTTTTAAAGGATGTGGATATAATTTCATACCCTCTCTCCTCCCGATTTCTAAACGAGGCTTCGTGCTCGTTTTTTCATTTTGACACCACAAACACGTCTCGTGGCCCATTTCTAACCTATAATCGAGACATTTTCGGGTTTTAAAGGAAATGGATATCATTTCATACCCTCTCTCCTCCCGTTTTCTAAATGAGGCTTCGTGCTCGTTTTTTCGTTTTGACACCTCCAACACGTCTCGTGATCCATTTCTAACCTATAATCCAGACTTTTTCGAGTTTTCAAGGAAGTGGATATCATTTCATACACTCTATCCTCCCGATTTCTAAATAAGGCTTGGTGCTCGTTTTTTCGTTTTGACACCAGAAACACGTCCCATGGCCCATTTCTAACCTATAATCGAGAATTTTTCAGGTTTTAAAGGAAGTGGATATAATTTCATACCCTCTCTCCTCCCGATTTCTAAACGAGGCTTCGTGGTCATTTTTTCGTTTTGACACTACCAGCATGTCCCGTGGCCCATTTCTAACATATAATTAAGACTTTTTCGGGTTTTAAAGGAAGTGGATATAATTTCATACCCTCTCTCCTCCCGATTTCTAAACGAAGCTTCGTGCTCGTTTTTTCGTTTTGACACTACCAACACATCTCGTGGCCAATTTCTAACCCATAATAGATATTTTTTCGGGTTTTAAATGAAGTAGATATCATTTCATACCCTCTCCCCTCCAGATTTCTTAACGAGGCTTCGCGCTCGTTTTTTTGTTTTGACACCATCAACACGTCTCGTGGCCCATATCTAACATATAATGGTTACTTTTTCGGGTTTTAAAGGAAGTGGATATCATTTCATACCCTCTCTCCTCCAGATTTCTAAACGAGGCTTCGTGCTCATTTTTTCGTTTTGACACCACAAACACGTCCCCTGGCCCATTTCTAACCTATTAAAGGAAGTGGATATCATTTCATTCCCTCTCTCCTCCCGATTTCTAAACGTGGCTTCGTGCTCGTTTTTTCGTTTTGACACCACCAACACGTCTCGTGGCCCATTTCGAACATATAATCTAGACTTTTTTGGATTTTAAAGGAAGTGGATATCATTTCATACCCTCTCTCCTCCCGATTTCTAAACGAGGCTTCGTGCTCGTTTTTTTGGTTTGACACCACCAAAATGTCTCGTGGCCCATATTTAACATATAATCGAGACTTTTTCGGGTTTTAAAGGAAGCGGATATCATTTCATATTCTCTCCTCCAGATTTTTAAACGAGGCTTCGTGCTCGTTTTTTCATTTTGACACCACCAACACGTCCCGTGGCCTATTTCTAACCTAAAATCCAGACTTTTACGCGTTTTAACGGGAGTGGATATAATTTCATACCCTCTCTCCTCCCGAATTCTAAACGAGGCTTAGTGCTAGTTTTTTTGTTTTGACACCACCAAACACGTCTTGTGGCCTTTTCTAACATATAATCGAGACTTTTTCTGGTTTTAAAGGAAGTGGATATCATTTCATACCCTCTCTCCTCCCGATTTCTAAACGAGGCTTCGTGCTCGTTTTATCGTTTTGACACAACAAACACGTCCCGTGGCCCATTTCTAACATATAATCGAGACTTTTTCGGGTTTTAAAGGAAGTGGATATTATTTCATACCCTCTCTCCTTCCGATTTCTAAACGAGGCTTCGTGCTCGTTTTTTCGTTTTGACACAAAAAACACGTCCCTTGGCCCATTTCTAACCTATAATCGAGACTTTTTCGGGTTTTAAAGGAAATTGATATAATTTCATACCCTCTCTCCACCCGATTTCTAAACGAGGCTTCGTGCTCGTTTTTTTATTTTGACACAACAAACACGTCCCGTTGCCCATTTCTAACCTATAATCGAGACTTTTTCGGGTTTTAAAGGAAGTGGATCGAATTTCATACTCTCTCTCCTCCCGATTTCTAAACGAGGCTTCGTGCTCGTTTTTTCATTTTGACACAACAAACACGTCCCGTGGCCCATTTCTAGCATATAATCGAGTCTTTTCGGGTTTTAAAGGAAGTGGATATTGTTTCATACCCTCTCTCCTCCCGATTTCTAAACGAAGCTTCGTGCTCGTTTTTTCGTTTTGACACCACAAACACGTCCCCTGGCCCATTTCTAACCCATAATCGAGACTTTTTTGGGTTTTAAACGAAGTGGATCTCATTTCATACCCTCTCTCCTCCCGATTTCTAAACGAGGATTCGTGCTCGTTTTTTCGTTTTGTCACCAGAAACCTGTCCCTTGGCCAATTTCTAACCTATAATCGAGGCTTTTTTGGGTTTTAAAGGACGTGGTTATTATTTCATACGCTCTCTCCTCCCGATTTCTAAACGAGGCTTTGTGCTCGTTTTTTCGTTTTGACACCTCCAACACGTCCCGTGGCCCATTTCTAACCTATAATCGAGACTTTTTCGGGTTTTAAAGGAAGTGGATATCATTTCATACCCTCTCTCCTCCCGATTTCTAAACGAGACTTCGTGTTTGTTTTTTCGTTTTGACACCACAAACACGTCTCGTGGCCAAGTTCTAACCTATAATCGAGACTTTTTCAGGTTTTAAAGGATGTGGATATAATTTCATACCCTCTCTCCTCCCTATTTCTAAACGAGGCTTCGTGCTCGTTTTTTCATTTTAACACCACCAACACGTCCCGTAGCCCATTTCTAACCTATAATCGAGACTTTTTCGGGTTTAAAGGTAGTGGATATAATTTCATACCCTCTCTCCTCCCGATTTCTAAACGAGGCTTCGTGCACTTTTTTTTAGTTTTGACACAACAAACACGTCCCGTTGCCCATTTCCAACCTATAATCGAGACTTTTTCGGGTTTTAAAGGAAGTGGATATCATTCCATATCCTCTCTCCTCCCGATTTCTAAACGAGGCTTCGTGCTCGTTTTTTCGTTTTGATACCACAAACACGTCCCTTGGCCAATTTCTAACCTATAATCGAGACTTTTTCGAGTTTTAAAGGAAGTGGATATCATTTCATACCCTCTCTCCTCCCGTTTTCTAAATGAGGCTTCGTGCTCGTTTTTTCGTTTTGACACCTCCAACACGTCTCGTGGCCCATTTCTAACCTATAATCCAGACTTTTTCGGGTTTTCAAGGATGTGGATATCATTTCATACACTCTCTCCTCCCGATTTCTAAATAAGGCTTCGTGCTCGTTTTTTCGTTTTGACACCACCAACACGTCCCGTAGCCAATTTCTAACCTATAATCGAGACTTTTTCGGGTTTTAAAGGAAGTGGATTTCATTTCACACCCTCTCTCCTCCCGATTTCTAAAAGAGGCTTCGTGCTCGTTTTTTCGTTTTGACACCACAAACACGTCCCGTGGCCAATTTCTAACCTATAATCGAGACTTTTTCGGGTTTTAAAGGAAGTGGATATCATTTCATACTCTCTCTCCTCCCGATTTCTAAACGAGGCTTCGTGCTCGTTTTTTTGTTTTAACACCACAAACACGTCCCGTGGCCCATTTCTAACCTATAATCTAGACTTTTTGGGGTTTCAAAGGAAGTGGATATTATTTCATACCCTCTCTCCTCCCGATTTCTAAACGAGGCTTCGTGGTCGTTTTTTCCTTTTGACACCTCCAGCAAGTCCCGTGGCCCATTTCTAACCTATAATCGAGACTTTTTCGGGTTTTAAAGGAAGTGGATATAATTTCATACCCTCTCTACAACCGATTTCTAAACGAGGCTTCGTGCTCTTTTTTTGTTTTGACACCACCAACACGTCTCGTGGCCGATTTCTAACATATAATCGAGACTTTTTCGGGTTTTAAAGGAAGTGAATATCATTTGATACCCTCTCTCCTCCCTATTTCTAAACGAGGATTCGTGCTCGTTTTTTCGTTTTGACACAACAAACACGTCTCGTGGCCCATTTCTAACATATAATCGAGACTTTTTCGGGTTTTAAAGGAAGTGGATATTATTCATACCCTCTCTCCTTCCGATTTCTAAACGAGGCTTCGTGCTCGTTTTTTCGTTTTGATACAAAAAACACGTCCCTTGGCCCATTTCTAACCTATAATCGAGACTTTTTCGGGTTTTAAAGGAAATTGATATAATTTCATACCCTCTCTCCACCCGATTTTTAACGAGGCTTCGTGCTCGTTTTTTTGTTTTGACACAACAAACACGTCCCGTTGCCCATTTCTAACATATAATCGAGACTTTTTCGGGTTTTAATGGAAGTGGATCGAATTTCATACTCTCTCTCCTCCCGATTTCTAAACGAGGCTTCGTGCTCGTTTTTTCATTTTGACACAACAAACACGTCCCGTGGCCCATTTCTAACATATAATCGAGTCTTTTCGGGTTTTAAAGGAAGTGGATATTATTTCATACCCTCTCTCCTCCCGATTTCTAAACGAAGCTTCGTGCTCGTTTTTTCGTTTTGACACCACAAACACGTCCCCTGGCCCATTTCTAACCTATAATCGAGACTTTTTTGGGTTTTAAACGAAGTGGATATCATTTCACACCCTCTCTCCTCCCGATTTCTAAAAGAGGCTTCGTGCTCGTTTTTTCGTTTTGACACCACAAACACGTCCCTTGGCCCATTTCTAACCTATAATCGAGACTTTTTCTGGTTTTAAAAGAAGTAGATATCATTTCATACCCTCTCTCCTCCCGATTTCTAAACGAGGCTTCGTGCTCGTTTTTTTGTTTTGACACCACAAACACGTCCCGTGGCCCATTTCCAACCTATAATCTAGACTTTTTGGGGTTTCAAAGGAAGTGGATATTATTTCATACCCTCTCTCATCCCGATTTCTAAACGAGGCTTCGTGGTCGTTTTTTCGTTTTGACACCTCCAGCAAGTCCCGTGGCCCATTTCTAACCTATAATCGAGACTTTTTCGGGTTTTAAAGGAAGTGGATATAATTTCATACCCTCTCTCCAACCGATTTCTAAACGAGGCTTCGTGCTCTTTTTTTGTTTTGACACCACCAACACGTCTCGTGGCCGATTTCTAACATATAATCGAGACTTTTTCGGGTTTTAAAGGAAGTGAATATCATTTGATACCCTCTCTCCTCCCTATTTCTAAACGAGGATTCGTGCTCGTTTTTTCGTTTTGACACAACAAACACGTCTCGTGGCCCATTTCTAACATATAATCGAGACTTTTTCGGGTTTTAAAGGAAGTGGATATTATTTCATACCCTCTCTCCTTCCGATTTCTAAACGAGGCTTCGTGCTCGTTTTTTCGTTTTGACACAAAAAACACGTCCCTTGGCCCATTTCTAACCTATAATCGAGACTTTTTCGGGTTTTAAAGGAAATTGATATAATTTCGTACCCTCTCTCCACCCGATTTCTAAACGAGGCTTCGTGCTCGTTTTTTTGTTTTGACACAACAAACACGTCCCGCTGCCCATTTCTAACCTATAATCGAGACTTTTTCGGGTTTTAAAGGAAGTGGATCGAATTTCATACTCTCTCTCCTCCCGATTTCTAAACGAGGCTTCGTGCTCGTTTTTTCATTTTGACACAACAAACACGTCCCGTGGCCCATTTCTAACATATAATCGAGTCTTTTCGGGTTTTAAAGGAAGTGGATATTATTTCATACCCTCTCTCCTCCCGATTTCTAAACGAAGCTTCGTGCTCGTTTTTTCGTTTTGACACCACAAACACGTCCCCTGGCCCATTTCTAACCTATAATCGAGACTTTTTTGGGTTTTAAACGAAATGGATATCATTTCACACCCTCTCTCCCCCCGATTTCTAAAAGAGGCTTCGTGCTCGTTTTTTCGTTTTGACACCACAAACACGTCCCGTGGCCCATTTCTAACCTATAATCGAGACTTTTTCGGGTTTTATAGCAAGTGAATATCATTTCATACCCTCTCTCCTCCCGATTTCTAAACGAGGCTTCGTGCTCGTTTTTTCGTTCTGACACAACAGGCACGTCTCGTGGCCCATTTGTATCCTATAATCGAGACTTTTTCGGGTTTTAAAGGTAGTGGATATCATTTCATACCCTCTCTCCTCCCGATTTCTAAACGAGGCTTCGTGGTCGTTTTTTCGTTTTGACACCTCCAGCAAGTCCCGTGGCCCATTTCTAACCTATAATCGAGACTTTTTCGGGTTTTAAAGGAAGTGGATATAATTTCATACCCTCTCTCCAACCGATTTCTAAACGAGGCTTCGTGCTCTTTTTTTGTTTTGACACCACCAACACGTCTCGTGGCCGATTTCTAACATATAATCGAGACTTTTTCGGGTTTTAAAGGAAGTGAATATCATTTGATACCCTCTCTCCTCCCTATTTTTAAACGAGGATTCGTGCTCATTTTTTCGTTTTGACACAACAAACACGTCTCGTGGCCCATTTCTAACCTATAATCGAGACTTTTTCGGGTTTTAAAGGAAGTGGATATTATTTCATACCCTTTCTCCTCCTAATTTCTAAATGAGGCTTCGTGCTCATTTTTTCGTTTTGACACCACAACCACATCCCGTGGCCCATTTCTAACCTTTAATCGATACTTTTTCGGGTTTTAATGGAAGTGGATATAATTTCATACCCTCTTTCCTCCCGATTTCTAACCGAAGCTTCGTGCTCGTTTTTTCGTTTTGACACCACCAACACTTCTCGTGGCCCATTTCTAACCTATAATCGAGACTTTTTAGGGTTTTCAAGGAAGTTGATATAATTTCATACCCTCTCTCCTCCCGATTTCTAAACGAGGCTTCGTGCTCGTTTTTTCGTTCTTACACCACAAACACATCCCGTAGCCCATTTCTAACCTATAATCGAGACTTTTTCGGGTTTTAAAGGAAGTGGATATAATTGCATACCCTCTCTCCTCCCGATTTCTAAACGAGGCTTCGTGCTCGTTTTTTCGTTTTGACACCACCAACACGTCTCGTGGCCCATTTCTAACTTATAATAGAGATTTTTTCTGGTTTTAAAGGAAGTGGATATCATTTCATAACCTCTATCCTCCCGATTTCTAAACGAGGCTTCGTGCTCGTTTTTTCGTTTTGACACCACCAACACGTTCCGTAGCCCATTTCTAACCTATAATAGAGACTTTTTCAGGTTTAAAGGTAGTGGATATAATTTCATACCCTCTCTCCTCCCGATTTCTAAACGAGGCTTCGTGTTCTTTTTTTTAGTTTTGACACAACAAACACGTCCCGTTGCCCATTTCTAACCTATAATCGAGACTTTTTCGGGTTTTAAAGGAAGTGGATATCATTTCATACCCTCTCTCCTCCCGATTTCTAAACGAGGCTTCGTGCTCGTTTTTTCGTTTTGACACCACCAACACGTCTCGTGGCCCATTTCTAACATATAATCGAGATTTTTTCTGATTTTAAAGGAAGTGGATATCATTTCATAACCTCTATCCTCCCGATTTCTAAACGAGGCTTCGTGCTCGTTTTTTCGTTTTGACACCACCAACACGTCTCGTGGCCCATTTCTAACATATAATCGAGATTTTTTCTGATTTTAAAGGAAGTGGATATCATTTCATAACCTCTATCCTCCCGATTTCTAAACGAGGCTTCGTGCTCATTTTTTCGTTTTGACACCACAAACACTTCCCGTGGCCCATTTCTAACCTATAATCGAGACTTTTTCGGGTTTTAAAGGAAGTGGATATAATTTCATACCCTCTCTCCTCCCGTTTTCTAAATGAGGCTTCGTGCTCGTTTTTTCGTTTTGACACCTCCAACACGTCTCGTGGCCCATTTCTAACCTATAATCGAGACTTTTTCGGGTTTTAAAGGAAGTGGATATCATTTCATACCCTCTCTCCTCCCGATTTCTAAACGAGGCTTCGTGCTCGTTTTTTCGTTTTGACACCACCAACACGTCTCGTGGCCCATTTCTAACATATAATCGAGATTTTTTCTGATTTTAAAGGAAGTGGATATCATTTCATAACCTCTATCCTCCCGATTTCTAAACGAGGCTTCGTGCTCGTTTTTTCGTTTTGACACCACCAACACGTCTCGTGGCCCATTTCTAACATATAATCGAGATTTTTTCTGATTTTAAAGGAAGTGGATATCATTTCATAACCTCTATCCTCCCGATTTCTAAACGAGGCTTCGTGCTCATTTTTTCGTTTTGACACCACAAACACTTCCCGTGGCCCATTTCTAACCTATAATCGAGACTTTTTCGGGTTTTAAAGGAAGTGGATATAATTTCATACCCTCTCTCCTCCCGTTTTCTAAATGAGGCTTCGTGCTCGTTTTTTCGTTTTGACACCTCCAACACGTCTCGTGGCCCATTTCTAACCTATAATCCAGACTTTTTCGGGTTTTCAAGGAAGTGGATATCATTTCATACACTCTCTCCTCCCGATTTCTAAATAAGGCTTCGTGCTCGTTTTTTCGTTTTAACACCACCAACACGTCCCGTAGCCCATTTCTAACCTATAATCGAGACTTTTTCGGGTTTTAAAGGAAGTGGATATTATTTCACACCCTCTCTCCTCCCGATTTCTAAAAGAGGCTTCATGCTCGTTTTTTCGTTTTGACACCACAAACACGTCCCGTGGCCCATTTCTAACCTATAATCGAGACTTTTTTGGTTTTTAAAGGAAGTGGTTATTATTTCATACGCTCTCTCCTCCCGATTTCTAAACGAGGCTTCGTGCTTATTTTTTTCTTTTGACACCTCCAACGCGTCCCGTGGCCCATTTCTAACCTATAATCGAGGCTTTTTTGGGTTTTAAAGGATGTGGTTATTATTTCATACGCTCTCTCCTCCCGATTTCTAAACGAGGCTTCGTGCTCGTTTTTTCGTTTTGACACCTCCAACACGTCCCGTGGCCCATTTCTAACCTATAATCGAGGCTTTTTTGGGTTTTAAAGGAAGTGGTTATTATTTCATACTCTCTCTCCCTGATTTCTAAACGAGGCTTCGTGCTCGTTTTTTCGTTTTGACACCTCCAACACGTCCCGTGGCCCATTTCTAACCTATAATCGAGACTTTTTCGGGTTTTAAAGGAAGTGGATATCATTTCATACCCTCTCTCCTCCCGATTTCTAAACGAGGCTTCCTGCTCGTTTTTTCGTTTTGACACCACAAACACGTCTCGTGGCCCATTTCTAACCTATAATCGAGACTTTTTCAGGTTTTTAAGGAAGTGGATATAATTTCATACCCTCTCTCCTCCCTATTTCTAAACGAGGCTTCGTGCTCGTTTTTTCGTTTTGACACCACAAACACGTCCCGTGGCCCATTTCTAACCTTTAATCGAGACTTTTTCGAGTTTTAACGGAAGTGGATATAATTTCTTACCCTCTCTCCTCCCGATTTCTAAACGAGGCTTCGTGCTAGTTTTTTCATGTTGACACCACTAACACGTCTCGTGGCCCATTTCTAACCTATAATCGAGACGTTTTCGGGTTTTAAAGGAAGTGGATATAATTTCATACCCTCTGTCCTCCCTATTTCTAAACGAGGCTTCCTTTTCATTTTTTCGTTTTGACACCATAAACAAGTCCCGTGGCCCATTTCTAACCTATAATCTAGACTTTTTTGGGTTTTAAAGGAAGTGGATCGAATTTCATACTCTCTCTCCTCCCGATTTCTAAACGAGGCTTCGTACTCGTTTTTTCATTTTGACACAACAAACACGTCCCGTGGCCCATTTCTAACATATAATCGAGACTTTTCGGGTTTTAAAGGAAGTAGATATCATTTCATACCCTCTCTCCTCCCGATTTCTAAACGAGGCTTCGTGCTCGTTTTTTTATTTTGACACCACAAATACGTCCCGTGGCCCATTTCTAACCTATAATCTAGACTTTTTTGGGTTTTAAAGGAAGTGGATATTATTTCATACCCTCTCTCCTCCCGATTTCTAAACAAGGCTTCGTTGTCGTTTTTTCGTTTTGACACCTCCAGCAAGTCCCGTGGCCCATTTTTAACCTATAATAGAGACTTTTTCGGGTTTTAAAGGAAGTGGATATCATTTCATACCCTCTCTCCTCCCGATTTCTAAACGTGGCTTCGTGCTCGTTTTTTCGTTTTGACACCACCAACACGTCCCGTGGCCCATTTCTAACCTATAATCGTGACTTTTTCGGGTTTTAAAGGAAGTGGATATAATTTCATACCCTCTCTCCTCCCGATTTCTAAACGAGACTTCGTGCTCGTTTTTTAGTTTTGACACAACAAACACGTCCCGTCGCTCATTTCTAACCTATAATGGAGACTTTTTTGGGTTTTAAAGGAAGTGGATATCATTTCATACCCTCTCTCCTCCCGATTTCTAAACGTGGCTTCGTGCTCGTTTTTTCGTTTTGACACCACAAACACGTCCCGTGGCCCATTTCTAACCTATAATCGAGACATTTTCGGGTTTTAAAGGAAGTGGATATAATTTCATACCCTCTCTCCTCCCGATTTTTAAACGAGGCTTCGTGCTCGTTTTTTTATTTTGACGCAACAAACACGTCCCGTTGCCCATTTCAAACCTATAATCGAGACATTTTCGGGTTTTAAAGGAAGTGGATATAATTTCATACCCTGTTTCCTCCCGATTTCTAATCGAGACTTCGTGCTCATTTTTTCATTTTGACACAACAAACACGTCCCGTTGCCCATTTCTAACCTATAATCGAGACATTTTCGGGTTTTAAAGGAAGTGGATATAATTTCATACCCTGTCTCCTCCCGATTTCTAATCGAGACTTCGTGCTCGTTTTTTCATTTTGACACAACAAACATGTCCCGTTGCCCATTTCTAACCTATAATCGAGACTTTTTCAGATTTTGAAGGAAGTGGATATTATTCTCATACCCTCTCTCCTCCCGATTTCTAAACGAGGCTTCATGGTCGTTTTTTCGTTTTGACACTACCAGCATGTCCCGTGGCTCATTTTTAATATATAATCGAGACTTTTTCGGGTTATAAAGGAAGTGGATTTCATTTCATACCCTCTCTCCTCCCGATTTCTAAACGAGACTTTGTGCTCGTATTTTCGTTTTGACAACACCAACACTGTCCCGTGGCCCATTTCTAACCTATAATCGAGGCTTTTTTGGGTTTTAAAGGAAGTGGATATTATTTCATACACTCTCTCCTCCCGATTTCTAAACGAGACTTCGTGCTCGTTTTTTTGTATTGACACCACCAACACGTCTCGTGACCCATTTCTAACATATAATCGAGACTTTTTCTGGTTTTAAAGGAAGTGGATATCATTCCATACCCTCTCTCCTCCCGATTTCTAAACGAGGCTTCGTGGTCGTTTTTTCGTTTTGACACCTCCAACACGTCCCGTGGCCCATTTCTATGCTATAATCGAGGCTTTTTTGGGTTTTAAAGAAAGTGGTTATTATTTCATACGCTCTCTCCTCCCGATTTCTAAACGAGGCTTCGTGCTCGTTTTTTCGTTTTGACACCTCCAACACGTCCCGTGGCCCATTTCTAACCTATAATCCAGACTTTTTCGGGTTTTAAAGGAAGTAGATATCATTTCATACCCTCTCCCCTCCAGATTTCTTAACGAGGCTTCATGCTCGTTTTTTTGTTTTGACACCATCAACACGTCTCGTGGCCCATATCTAACATATAATGGATACTTTTTCTGGTTTTAAAGGAAGTGGATATAATTTCATACCCTCTCTCCTCCCGATTTCTAAACGAGGTTTCGTGCTCGTTTTTTCGTTTTGACACCACCTACACGTCTCGTGGCCCATTTCTAACATATAATCGAGATTTTTTCTGGTTTTAAAGGAAGTGGATATCATTTCATAACCTCTATCCTCCCGATTTCTAAACGAGGCTTCGTGCTCGTTTTTTCGTTTTGACACCACCAACACGTCCCTTGGCCTATTTCTAACCTATAATCGAGACTTTTTCGGGTTTTAAAGGAAGTGGATATCATTTGATACCCTCTCTACAACCGATTTCTAAATGAGGCTTCGTGCTCGTTTTTTCGTTTTCACACCACCAACACTTCTCGTGGCCCATTTCTAACCTATAATCGAGACTTTTTCGGGTTTTAAAGGAAGTGGATATAATTTCATACCCTCTCTCCTCCCGATTTCAAAACGAGGCTTTGTGCTCGTTTTTTCGTTCATACACCACAAACACGTCCCGTAGCCCATTTCTAACCTATAATCGAGACTTTTTCGGGTTTTAAAGGAAGTGGATATAATTTCATACCCTCTCTCCTCCCGATTTCTAAACTAGGCTTCGTGCTCGTTTTTTCGTTTTGACACCACCAACACGTCTCGGGCCCATTTCTAACATATAATCGAGATTTTTTCTGGTTTTAAAGGAAGTGGATATCATTTCATAACCTCTATCCTCCCGATTTCTAAACGAGGCTTCGTGCTCGTTTTTTCGTTTTGACACCACCAACACGTCCCGTTGCCCATTTCTAACCTATAATCGAGACTTTTTCAGGTTTTAAAGGAAGTGGATCGAATTTCATACCCTCTCTCCTCCCGATTTCTAAACGAGTCTTCGTGCTCATTTTTTCATTTTGACACAACAAACACGTCCCGTGGCCCATTTCTAACATATAATCGAGACTCTTTCGGGTTTTAAAAGAAGTGGATATTATTTCATACCCTCTCTCCTTCCGATTTCTAAACGAGGCTTCGTACTCATTTTTTCGTTTTGACACCACAAACACGTCCCTTGGCCTATTTCTAACCTATAATCGAGATTTTTTCGGGTTTTAAAGGAATTGGATATCATTTCATACCCTCTCTCCTCCCGATTTCTAAACGAGGCTTCATGCTCGTTTTTTCGTTTTGACACCAGAAACACGTCCCGTGGCCCATTTCTAACCTATAATCGAGGCTTTTTTGGTTTTTAAAGGAAGTGGTTATTATTTCATACGCTCTCTCCTCCCGATTTCTAAACGAGGCTTCGTGCTCGTTTTTTTGTTTTGACACCTCCAACACGTCCCGTGGCCCATTTCTAACCTATAATCGAGGCTTTTTTGGGTTTTAAAGGAAGTGGTTATTATTTCATACGCTCTCTCCTCCCGATTTCTAAACGAGGCTTCGTGGTCATTTTTTCATTTTGACACCTCCAGCAAGTCCCGTGGCCCATTTCTAACCTATAATCGAGACTTTTTCAGGTTTTAAAGGAAGTGGATATCTTTTCATACCCTCTCTCCTCCCGATTTCTAAACGAGGCTTCCTGCTCGTTTTTTCGTTTTGACACCACAAACACGTCTCGTGGCCCATTTCTAACCTATAATCGAGACTTTTTCAGGTTTTAACGGAAGTGGATATAATTTCATACCCTCTTTCCTCCTGATTTCTAAACGAAGCTTCGTGCTCGTTTTTTCGTTTTCACACCACCAACACTTCTCGTGGCCCATTTCTAACCAATAATCGAGACATTTTCGGGTTTTAAAGGAAGTGGATATCATTTCATACCCTCTCTCCTCCCGATTTCTAAATGAGGCTTCGTGCTCGTTTTTTAGTTTTGACACAACAAACACGTCCCGTTGCCCATTTTTAACCTATAATCGATACTTTTTCGGGTTTTAAAGTAAGTGGATATCATTTCATACCCTCTCTCCTCCCGATTTCTAAACGAGGCTTCGTGGTCGTTTTTTCGTTTTGACACCACCAGCATGTCCCGTAGCCCATTTCTAACATATAATTCAAACTTTTTCGGGTTTTAATGGAAGTGGATATAATTTCATACCCTCTCTCCTCCCTATTTCTAAACGAAGCTTCGTGCCCGTTTTTTCGTTTTGACACTACCAACATATCTCGTGGCCCATTTCTAACTCATAATCGATACTTTTTCGGGTTTTAAATGAAGTAGATATCATTTCATACCCTCTCCCCTCCAGATTTCTTAACGAGGCTTCGTGCTCGTTTTTTCGTTTTGACACCATCAACACGTCTCGTGGCCCATATCTAACATATAATGGATACTTTTTCTGGTTTTAAAGGAAGTGGATATCATTTCATACCCTCTCTCCTCCCGATTTCAAAACGAGGCTTCGTGCTCGTTTTTTAGTTTTGACACAACAAACACGTCCCGTTGCCAATTTCTAATCTTTAAACGAGACTTTTTCGGGTTTTAAAGGAAATTGATATAATTTCATACCCTCTCTCCTCCCGATTTCTAAATGAGGCTTTGTGTTCGTTTTTTCGTTCTTACACCACAAACACGTCTCGTAGCCCATTTCTAACCTATAATCGAGACTTTTTCGGGTTTTAAAGGAAGTGGATATAATTTCATACCCTCTCTCCTCCCGATTTCTAAACGAGGTTTCGTGCTCATTTTTTCGTTTTGACACCACCTACACGTCTCGTGGCCCATTTCTAACATATAATCGAGATTTTTTCTGGTTTTAAAGGAAGTGGATATCATTTCATAACCTCTATCCTCCCGATTTCTAAACGAGGCTTCGTGCTCGTTTTTTCGTTTTGACACCACCAACACGTCCCTTGGCCTATTTCTAACCTATAATCGAGACTTTTTCGGGTTTTAAAGGAAGTGGATATCATTTGATACCCTCTCTACAACCGATTTCTAAATGAGGTTTCGTGCTCGTTTTTTCGTTTTCACACCACCAACACTTCTCGTGGCCCATTTCTAACCTATAATCGAGACTTTTTCCGGTTTTAAAGGAAGTGGATATAATTTCATACCCTCTCTCCTCCCGATTTCAAAACGAGGCTTTGTGCTCGTTTTTTCGTTCATACACCACAAACACGTCCCGTAGCCCATTTCTAACCTATAATCGAGACTTTTTCGGGTTTTAAAGGAAGTGGATATAATTTCATACCCTCTCTCCTCCCGATTTCTAAACTAGGCTTCGTGCTCGTTTTTTCATTTTGACACAACAAACACGTCCCGTGGCCCATTTCTAACCTATAATCGAGATTTTTTCTGGTTTTAAAGGAAGTGGATATCATTTCATAACCTCTATCCTCCCGATTTCTAAACGAGGCTTCGTGCTCGTTTTTTCGTTTTGACACCACCAACACGTCCCGTTGCCCATTTCTAACCTATAATCGAGACTTTTTCGGGTTTTTTCGTTTTGACACCACAAACACGTCCCTTGGCCTATTTCTAACCTATAATCGAGACTTTTTCGGATTTTAAAGGAAGTGGATATCATTTGATACCCTCTCTACAACCGATTTCTAAATGAGGCTTCGTGCTCGTTTTTTCGTTTTCACACCACCAACACTTCTCGTGGCCCATTTCTAACCTATAATCGAGACTTTTTCGGGTTTTAAAGGAAGTGGATATAATTTCATACCCTCTCTCCTCCCAATTTCAAAACGAGGCTTTGTGCTCGTTTTTTCTTTCATACACCAAAAACACGTCCCGTAGCCCATTTCTAACCTATAATCGAGACTTTTTCGGGTTTTAAAGGAAGTGGATATAATTTCATACCCACTCTCCTCCCGATTTCTAAACTAGGCTTCGTGCTCATTTTTTCATTTTGACACAACAAACACGTCCCGTGGCCCATTTCTAACATATAATCGAGACTCTTTCGGGTTTTAAAAAAAGTGGATATTATTTCATACCCTCTCTCCTCCCGATTTCTAAACGAGGCTTCGTGCTCATTTTTTCGTTTTGACACCACAAACACGTCCCTTGGCCTATTTCTAACCTATAATCGAGGCTTTTTTGGTTTTTAAAGGAAGTGGTTATTATTTCATACGCTCTCTCCTCCCGATTTCTAAACGAGGCTTCGTGCTCGTTTTTTCGTTTTGACACCTCCAACACGTCCCGTGGCCCATTTCTAACCTATAATCGAGGCTTTTTTGGGTTTTAAAGGATGTGGTTATTATTTCATACGCTCTCTCCTTCCGATTTCTAAACGAGGCTTCGTGCTCGTTTTTTCGTTTTGACACCTCCAACACGTCCCGTGGCCCATTTCTAACCTATAATCGAGGCTTTTTTGGGTTTTAAAGGAAGTGGTTATTATTTCATACGCTCTCTCCTCCCGATTTCTAAACGAGGCTTCGTGCTCGTTTTTTCGTTTTGACACCTCCAACACGTCCCGTGGCCCATTTCTAACCTATAATCGAGACTTTTTCAGGTTTTAAAGTAAGTGGATATCTTTTCATACCCTCTCTCCTCCCGATTTCTAAACGAGGCTTCCTGCTCGTTTTTTCGTTTTGACACCACAAACACGTCTCGTGGCCCATTTCTAACCTATAATCGAGACTTTTTCAGGTTTTAACGGAAGTGGATATAATTTCATACCCTCTTTCCTCCTGATTTCTAAACGAAGCTTCGTGCTCGTTTTTTCGTTTTCACACCACCAACACTTCTCGTGGCCCATTTCTAACCAATAATCGAGACATTTTCGGGTTTTAAAGGAAGTGGATATAATTTCATACCCTCTCTCCTCCCGATTTCTAAACGAGGCTTCGTGCTCGTTTTTTCGTTTTGACACCACCAACACGTCTCGTGGCCCATTTCTAACATATAATCGAGATTTTTTCTGGTTTTAAAGGAAGTGGATATCATTTCATAACCTCTATCCTCCCGATATCTAAAAGAGGTTTCGTGCTCGTTTTTTCATTTTGACACCACCAACACGTCCCGTTGCCCATTTCTAACCTATAATCGAGGCTTTTTTGGTTTTTAAAGGAAGTGGTTATTATTTCATACGCTCTCTCCTCCCGATTTCTAAACGAGGCTTCGTGCTCGTTTTTTCGTTTTGACACCTCCAACACGTCCCGTGGCCCATTTCTAACCTATAATCGAGGCTTTTTTGGGTTTTAAAGGATGTGGTTATTATTTCATACGCTCTCTCCTCCCGATTTCTAAACGAGGCTTCGTGCTCGTTTTTTCGTTTTGACACCTCCAACACGTCCCGTGGCCCATTTCTAACCTATAATCGAGACTTTTTTGGGTTTTAAAGGAAGTGGATATAATTTCATACCCTCTCTCCAACCGATATCTAAACGAGGCTTCGTGCTCATTTTTTTGTTTTGACACCACCAACACGTCTCGTGGCCGATTTCTAACATATAATCGAGACTTTTTCGGGTTTTAAAGGAAGTGAATATCATTTGATACCCTCTGTCCTCCCTTTTTCTAAACGAGGCTTCGTGTTCGTTTTTTCGTTTTGACACAACAAACACGTCTCGTGGCCCATTTGTAACCTATAATCGAGACTTTTTCGGGTTTTAAAGGAAGTGGATATCATTTCATACCCTCTCTCCTCCCGATTTCTAAATGAGGCTTCGTGCTCGTTTTTTAGTTTTGACACAACAAACTCGTCCCGTTGCCCATTTTTAACCTATAATAGAGACTTTTTCGGGTTTTAAAGGAAGTGGATATCATTTCATACCCTCTCTCCTCCCGATTTCTAAACGTGGCTTCGTGCTCGTTTTTTCGTTTTGACACCACAAACACGTCCCGTGGCCCATTTCTAACCTATAATCGAGACATTTTCGGGTTTTAAAGGAAGTGGATATAATTTCATACCCTCTCTCCTCCCGATTTTTAAACGAGGCTTCGTGCTCGTTTTTTTATTTTGACGCAACAAACACGTCCCGTTGCCCATTTCAAACCTATAATCGAGACATTTTCGGGTTTTAAAGGAAGTGGATATAATTTCATACCCTGTCTCCTCCCGATTTCTAATCGAGACTTCGTGCTCATTTTTTCATTTTGACAAAAAAAACACGTCCCGTTGCCCATTTCTAACCTATAATCGAGACTTTTTCAGATTTTGAAGGAAGTGGATATTATTCTCATACCCTCTCTCCTCCCGATTTCTAAACGAGGCTTCATGGTCGTTTTTTCATTTTGACAACACCAACACTGTCCCGTGGCCCATTTCTAACCAATAATCGAGGCTTTTTTGGGTTTTAAAGGAAGTGGATATTATTCTCATACCCTCTCTCCTCCCGATTTCTAAACGAGGCTTCATGGTCGTTTTTTCGTTTTGACACTTCCAGCATGTCCCGTGGCTCATTTCTAACATATAATCGAGACTTTTTCGGGTTATAAAGGAAGTGGATTTCATTTCATACCCTCTCTCCTCCCGATTTCTAAACGAGACTTTGTGCTCGTATTTTCGTTTTGACAACACCAACATTGTCCCGTGGCCCATTTCTAACCTATAATCGAGACGTTTTCGGGTTTTAAAGGAAGTGGATATAATTTCATACCCTCTGTCCTCCCTATTTCTAAACGAGGCTTCCTTTTCATTTTTTCGTTTTGACACCACAAACAAGTCCCGTGGCCCATTTCTAACCTATAATCTAGACTTTTTTGGGTTTTAAAGGAAGTGGATCGAATTTCATACTCTCTCTCCTCCCGATTTCTAAACGAGGCTTCGTACTCGTTTTTTCATTTTGACACAACAAACACGTCCCGTGGCCCATTTCTAACATATAATCGAGACTTTTCGGGTTTTAAAGGAAGTAGATATTATTTCATGCCCTCTCTCCTCCCGATTTCTAAACGAAGCTTCGTGCTCGTTTTTTCGTTTTGACACCACAAACACGTCCCGTGGCCCATTTCTAACCTATAATCGAGACTTTTTCAGGTTTTAAAGGAAGTGGATATCATTTCATACCCTCTCTCCTCCCGATTTCTAAACGAGGCTTCGTGCTCGTTTTTTTATTTTGACACCACAAATACGTCCCGTGGCCCATTTCTAACCTATAATCTAGACTTTTTTGGGTTTTAAAGGAAGTGGATATTATTTCATACCCTCTCTCCTCCCGATTTCTAAACAAGGCTTCGTTGTCGTTTTTTCGTTTTGACACCTCCAGCAAGTCCCGTGGCCCATTTTTAACCTATAATAGAGACTTTTTCGGGTTTTAAAGGAAGTGGATATCATTTCATACCCTCTCTCCTCCCGATTTCTAAACGTGGCTTCGTGCTCGTTTTTTCGTTTTGACACCACCAACACGTCCCGTGGCCCATTTCTAACCTATAATCGTGACTTTTTCGGGTTTTAAAGGAAGTGGATATAATTTCATACCCTCTCTCCTCCCGATTTTTAAACGAGGCTTCGTGCTCGTTTTTTTATTTTGACGCAACAAGCACGTCCCGTTGCCCATTTCAAACCTATAATCGAGACATTTTCGGGTTTTAAAGGAAGTGGATATAATTTCATACCCTCTCTCCTCCCGATTTTTAAACGAGGCTTCGTGCTCGTTTTTTTATTTTGACGCAACAAACACGTCCCGTTGCCCATTTCAAACCTATAATCGAGACATTTTCGGGTTTTAAAGGAAGTGGATATAATTTCATACCCTGTCTCCTCCCGATTTCTAATCGAGACTTCGTGCTCATTTTTTCATTTTGACAAAAAAAACACGTCCCGTTGCCCATTTCTAACCTATAATCGAGACTTTTTCAGATTTTGAAGGAAGTGGATATTATTCTCATACCCTCTCTCCTCCCGATTTCTAAACGAGGCTTCATGGTCGTTTTTTCATTTTGACAACACCAACACTGTCCCGTGGCCCATTTCTAACCAATAATCGAGGCTTTTTTGGGTTTTAAAGGAAGTGGATATTATTCTCATACCCTCTCTCCTCCCGATTTCTAAACGAGGCTTCATGGTCGTTTTTTCGTTTTGACACTTCCAGCATGTCCCGTGGCTCATTTCTAACATATAATCGAGACTTTTTCGGGTTATAAAGGAAGTGGATTTCATTTCATACCCTCTCTCCTCCCGATTTCTAAACGAGACTTTGTGCTCGTATTTTCGTTTTGACAACACCAACATTGTCCCGTGGCCCATTTCTAACCTATAATCGAGACGTTTTCGGGTTTTAAAGGAAGTGGATATAATTTCATACCCTCTGTCCTCCCTATTTCTAAACGAGGCTTCCTTTTCATTTTTTCGTTTTGACACCACAAACAAGTCCCGCGGCCCATTTCTAACCTATAATCTAGACTTTTTTGGGTTTTAAAGGAAGTGGATCGAATTTCATACTCTCTCTCCTCCCGATTTCTAAACGAGGCTTCGTACTCGTTTTTTCATTTTGACACAACAAACACGTCCCGTGGCCCATTTCTAACATATAATCGAGACTTTTCGGGTTTTAAAGGAAGTAGATATTATTTCATGCCCTCTCTCCTCCCGATTTCTAAACGAAGCTTCGTGCTCGTTTTTTCGTTTTGACACCACAAACACGTCCCGTGGCCCATTTCTAACCTATAATCGAGACTTTTTCAGGTTTTAAAGGAAGTGGATATCATTTCATACCCTCTCTCCTCCCGATTTCTAAACGAGGCTTCGTGCTCGTTTTTTTATTTTGACACCACAAATACGTCCCGTGGCCCATTTCTAACCTATAATCTAGACTTTTTTGGGTTTTAAAGGAAGTGGATATTATTTCATACCCTCTCTCCTCCCGATTTCTAAACAAGGCTTCGTTGTCGTTTTTTCGTTTTGACACCTCCAGCAAGTCCCGTGGCCCATTTTTAACCTATAATAGAGACTTTTTCGGGTTTTAAAGGAAGTGGATATCATTTCATACCCTCTCTCCTCCCGATTTCTAAACGTGGCTTCGTGCTCGTTTTTTCGTTTTGACACCACCAACACGTCCCGTGGCCCATTTCTAACCTATAATCGTGACTTTTTCGGGTTTTAAAGGAAGTGGATATAATTTCATACCCTCTCTCCTCCCGATTTCTAAACGAGACTTCGTGCTCGTTTTTTAGTTTTGACACAACAAACACGTCCCGTCGCTCATTTCTAACCTATAATGGAGACTTTTTTGGGTTTTAAAGGAAGTGGATATCATTTCATACCCTCTCTCCTCCCGATTTCTAAACGTGGCTTCGTGCTCGTTTTTTCGTTTTGACACCACAAACACGTCCCGTGGCCCATTTCTAACCTATAATCGAGACATTTTCGGGTTTTAAAGGAAGTGGATATAATTTCATACCCTCTCTCCTCCCGATTTTTAAACGAGGCTTCGTGCTCGTTTTTTTATTTTGACGCAACAAACACGTCCCGTTGCCCATTTCAAACCTATAATCGAGACATTTTCAGGTTTTAAAGGAAGTGGATATAATTTCATACCCTGTTTCCTCCCGATTTCTAATCGAGACTTCGTGCTCATTTTTTCATTTTGACACAACAAACACGTCCCGTTGCCCATTTCTAACCTATAATCGAGACATTTTCGGGTTTTAAAGGAAGTGGATATAATTTCATACCCTGTCTCCTCCCGATTTCTAATCGAGACTTCGTGCTCGTTTTTTCATTTTGACACAACAAACATGTCCCGTTGCCCATTTCTAACCTATAATCGAGACTTTTTCAGATTTTGAAGGAAGTGGATATTATTCTCATACCCTCTCTCCTCCCGATTTCTAAACGAGGCTTCATGGTCGTTTTTTCGTTTTGACACTACCAGCATGTCCCGTGGCTCATTTCTAATATATAATCGAGACTTTTTCGGGTTATAAAGGAAGTGGATTTCATTTCATACCCTCTCTCCTCCCGATTTCTAAACGAGACTTTGTGCTTGTATTTTCGTTTTGACAACACCAACACTGTCCCGTGGCCCATTTCTAACCTATAATCGAGGCTTTTTTGGGTTTTAAAGGAAGTGGATATTATTTCATACACTCTCTCCTCCCGATTTCTAAACGAGACTTCGTGCTCGTTTTTTTGTATTGACACCACCAACACGTCTCGTGACCCATTTCTAACATATAATCGAGACTTTTTCTGGTTTTAAAGGAAGTGGATATCATTCCATACCCTCTCTCCTCCCGATTTCTAAACGAGGCTTCGTGGTCGTTTTTTCGTTTTGACACCTCCAACACGTCCCGTGGCCCATTTCTATGCTATAATCGAGGCTTTTTTGGGTTTTAAAGGAAGTGGTTATTATTTCATACGCTCTCTCCTCCCGATTTCTAAACGAGGCTTCGTGCTCGTTTTTTCGTTTTGACACCTCCAACACGTCCCGTGGCCCATTTCTAACCTATAATCGAGACTTTTTCGGGTTTTAAAGGAAGTAGATATCATTTCATACCCTCTCCCCTCCAGATTTCTTAACGAGGCTTCATGCTCGTTTTTTTGTTTTGACACCATCAACACGTCTCGTGGCCCATATCTAACATATAATGGATACTTTTTCTGGTTTTAAAGGAAGTGGATATAATTTCATACCCTCTCTCCTCCCGATTTCTAAACGAGGTTTCGTGCTCGTTTTTTCGTTTTGACACCACCTACACGTCTCGTGGCCCATTTCTAACATATAATCGAGATTTTTTCTGGTTTTAAAGGAAGTGGATATCATTTCATAACCTCTATCCTCCCGATTTCTAAACGAGGCTTCGTGCTCGTTTTTTCGTTTTGACACCACCAACACGTCCCTTGGCCTATTTCTAACCTATAATCGAGACTTTTTCGGGTTTTAAAGGAAGTGGATATCATTTGATACCCTCTCTACAACCGATTTCTAAATGAGGCTTCGTGCTCGTTTTTTCGTTTTCACACCACCAACACTTCTCGTGGCCCATTTCTAACCTATAATCGAGACTTTTTCGGGTTTTAAAGGAAGTGGATATAATTTCATACCCTCTCTCCTCCCGATTTCAAAACGAGGCTTTGTGCTCGTTTTTTCGTTCATACACCACAAACACGTCCCGTAGCCCATTTTTAACCTATAATCGAGACTTTTTCGGGTTTTAAAGGAAGTGGATATAATTTCATACCCTCTCTCCTCCCGATTTCTAAACTAGGCTTCGTGCTCGTTTTTTCGTTTTGACACCACCAACACGTCTCGGGCCCATTTCTAACATATAATCGAGATTTTTTCTGGTTTTAAAGGAAGTGGATATCATTTCATAACCTCTATCCTCCCGATTTCTAAACGAGGCTTCGTGCTCGTTTTTTCGTTTTGACACCACCAACACGTCCCGTTGCCCATTTCTAACCTATAATCGAGTCTTTTTCGGGTTTTAAAGGAAGTGGATCGAATTTCATACCCTCTCTCCTCCCGATTTCTAAACGAGTCTTCGTGCTCATTTTTTCATTTTGACACAACAAACACGTCCCGTGGCCCATTTCTAACATATAATCGAGACTCTTTCGGGTTTTAAAAGAAGTGGATATTATTTCATACCCTCTCTCCTCCCGATTTCTAAACGAGGCTTTGTGCTCATTTTTTCGTTTTGACACCACAAACACGTCCCTTGGCCTATTTCTAACCTATAATCGAGATTTTTTCGGGTTTTAAAGGAATTGGATATCATTTCAGACCCTCTCTCCTCCCGATTTCTAAACGAGGCTTCATGCTCGTTTTTTCGTTTTGACACCAGAAACACGTCCCGTGGCCCATTTCTAACCTATAATCGAGGCTTTTTTGGTTTTTAAAGGAAGTGGTTATTATTTCATACGCTCTCTCCTCCCGATTTCTAAACGAGGCTTCGTGCTCGTTTTTTTGTTTTGACACCTCCAACACGTCCCGTGGCCCATTTCTAACCTATAATCGAGGCTTTTTTGGGTTTTAAAGGAAGTGGTTATTATTTCATACGCTCTCTCCTCCCGATTTCTAAACGAGGCTTCGTGGTCATTTTTTCATTTTGACACCTCCAGCAAGTCCCGTGGCCCATTTCTAACCTATAATCGAGACTTTTTCAGGTTTTAAAGGAAGTGGATATCTTTTCATACCCTCTCTCCTCCCGATTTCTAAACGAGGCTTCCTGCTCGTTTTTTCGTTTTGACACCACAAACACGTCTCGTGGCCCATTTCTAACCTATAATCGAGACTTTTTCAGGTTTTAACGGAAGTGGATATAATTTCATACCCTCTTTCCTCCTGATTTCTAAACGAAGCTTCGTGCTCGTTTTTTCGTTTTCACACCACCAACACTTCTCGTGGCCCATTTCTAACCAATAATCGAGACATTTTCGGGTTTTAAAGGAAGTGGATATCATTTCATACCCTCTCTCCTCCCGATTTCTAAATGAGGCTTCGTGCTCGTTTTTTAGTTTTGACACAACAAACACGTCCCGTTGCCCATTTTTAACCTATAATCGATACTTTTTCGGGTTTTAAAGTAAGTGGATATCATTTCATACCCTCTCTCCTCCCGATTTCTAAACGAGGCTTCGTGCTCGTTTTTTCGTTTTGACACCACCAGCATGTCCCGTAGCCCATTTCTAACATATAATTCAAACTTTTTCGGGTTTTAATGGAAGTGGATATAATTTCATACCCTCTCTCCTCCCTATTTCTAAACGAAGCTTCGTGCCCGTTTTTTCGTTTTGACACTACCAACATATCTCGTGGCCCATTTCTAACTCATAATCGATACTTTTTCGGGTTTTAAATGAAGTAGATATCATTTCATACCCTCTCCCCTCCAGATTTCTTAACGAGGCTTCGTGCTCGTTTTTTCGTTTTGACACCATCAACACGTCTCGTGGCCCATATCTAACATATAATGGATACTTTTTCTGGTTTTAAAGGAAGTGGATATCATTTCATACCCTCTCTCCTCCCGATTTCAAAACGAGGCTTCGTGCTCGTTTTTTAGTTTTGACACAACAAACACGTCCCGTTGCCAATTTCTAATCTTTAAACGAGACTTTTTCGGGTTTTAAAGGAAATTGATATAATTTCATACCCTCTCTCCTCCCGATTTCTAAACGAGGCTTTGTGTTCGTTTTTTCGTTCTTACACCACAAACACGTCTCGTAGCCCATTTCTAACCTATAATCGAGACTTTTTAGGGTTTTAAAGGAAGTGGATATAATTTCATACCCTCTCTCCTCCCGATTTCTAAACGAGGTTTCGTGCTCATTTTTTCGTTTTGACACCACCTACACGTCTCGTGGCCCATTTCTAACATATAATCGAGATTTTTTCTGGTTTTAAAGGAAGTGGATATCATTTCATAACCTCTATCCTCCCGATTTCTAAACGAGGCTTCGTGCTCGTTTTTTCGTTTTGACACCACCAACACGTCCATTGGCCTATTTCTAACCTATAATCGAGACTTTTTCGGGTTTTAAAGGAAGTGGATATCATTTGATACCCTCTCTACAACCGATTTCTAAATGAGGCTTCGTGCTCGTTTTTTCGTTTTCACACCACCAACACTTCTCGTGGCCCATTTCTAACCTATAATCGAGACTTTTTCGGGTTTTAAAGGAAGTGGATATAATTTCATACCCTCTCTCCTCCCGATTTCAAAACGAGGCTTTGTGCTCGTTTTTTCGTTCATACACCACAAACACGTCCCGTAGCCCATTTCTAACCTATAATCGAGACTTTTTCGGGTTTTAAAGGAAGTGGATATAATTTCATACCCTCTCTCCTCCCGATTTCTAAACTAGGCTTCGTGCTCGTTTTTTCGTTTTGATACCACCAACACGTCTCGGGCCCATTTCTAACATATAATCGAGATTTTTTCTGGTTTTAAAGGAAGTGGATATCATTTCATAACCTCTATCCTCCCGATTTCTAAACGAGGCTTCGTGCTCGTTTTTTCGTTTTGACACCACCAACACGTCCCGTTGCCCATTTCTAACCTATAATCGAGACTTTTTCGGGTTTTTTCGTTTTGACACCCCAAACACGTCCCTTGGCCTATTTCTAACCTATAATCGAGACTTTTTCGGATTTTAAAGGAAGTGGATATCATTTGATACCCTCTCTACAACCGATTTCTAAATGAGGCTTCGTGCTCGTTTTTTCGTTTTCACACCACCAACACTTCTCGTGGCCCATTTCTAACCTATAATCGAGACTTTTTCGGGTTTTAAAGGAAGTGGATATAATTTCATACCCTCTCTCCTCCCGATTTCAAAACGAGGCTTTGTGCTCGTTTTTTCTTTCATACACCAAAAACACGTCCCGTAGCCCATTTCTAACCTATAATCGAGACTTTTTCGGGTTTTAAAGGAAGTGGATATAATTTCATACCCTCTCTCCTCCCGATTTCTAATCTAGGCTTCGTGCTCATTTTTTTATTTTGACACAACAAACACGTCCCGTGGCCCATTTCTAACATATAATCGAGACTCTTTCGGGTTTTAAAAAAAGTGGATATTATTTCATACCCTCTCTCCTCCCGATTTCTAAACGAGGCTTCGTGCTCATTTTTTCGTTTTGACACCACAAACACGTCCCTTGGCCTATTTCTAACCTATAATCGAGGCTTTTTTGGTTTTTAAAGGAAGTGGTTATTATTTCATACGCTCTCTCCTCCCGATTTCTAAACGAGGCTTCGTGCTCGTTTTTTCGTTTTGACATCTCCAACACGTCCCGTGGCCCATTTCTAACCTATAATCGAGGCTTTTTTGGGTTTTAAAGGATGTGGTTATTATTTCATACGCTCTCTCCTTCCGATTTCTAAACGAGGCTTCGTGCTCGTTTTTTCGTTTTGACACCTCCAACACGTCCCGTGGCCCATTTCTAACCTATAATCGAGGCTTTTTTGGGTTTTAAAGGAAGTGGTTATTATTTCATACGCTCTCTCCTCCCGATTTCTAAACGAGGCTTCGTGCTCGTTTTTTCGTTTTGACACCTCCAACACGTCCCGTGGCCCATTTCTAACCTATAATCGAGACTTTTTCAGGTTTTAAAGGAAGTGGATATCTTTTCATACCCTCTCTCCTCCCGATTTCTAAACGAGGCTTCCTGCTCGTTTTTTCGTTTTGACACCACAAACACGTCTCGTGGCCCATTTCTAACCTATAATCGAGACTTTTTCAGGTTTTAACGGAAGTGGATATAATTTCATACCCTCTTTCCTCCTGATTTCTAAACGAAGCTTCGTGCTCGTTTTTTCGTTTTCACACCACCAACACTTCTCGTGGCCCATTTCTAACCAATAATCGAGACATTTTCGGGTTTTAAAGGAAGTGGATATAATTTCATACCCTCTCTCCTCCCGATTTCTAAACGAGGCTTCGTGCTCGTTTTTTCGTTTTGACACCACCAACACGTCTCGTGGCCCATTTCTAACATATAATCGAGATTTTTTCTGGTTTTAAAGGAAGTGGATATCATTTCATAACCTCTATCCTCCCGATATCTAAAAGAGATTTCGTGCTCGTTTTTTCATTTTGACACCACCAACACGTCCCGTTGCCCATTTCTAACCTATAATCGAGACTTTTCGGGTTTTAAAGAAAGTGGATATAATTTCATACCCTCTCTCCTCCCGATTTCTAAACGAGGCTTCGTGCTCGTTTTTTTGTTTTGACACCACCAACACGTCCCGTGGCCCATTTCTAACCTATAATCGAGACTTTTTCGGGTTTTAAAGGAAATGGATATCATTTCATACCCTCTCTCCTCCCGATTTCTAAACGAGGCTTCGTGCTCGTTTTTTTGTTTTGACACCTCCAACACGTCCCGTGGCCCATTTCTAACCTATAATCGAGGCTTTTTTGGGTTTTAAAGGAAGTGGTTATTATTTCATACGCTCTCTCCTCCCGATTTCTAAACGAGGCTTCGTGGTCATTTTTTCGTTTTGACACCTCCAGCAAGTCCCGTGGCCCATTTCTAACCTATAATCGAGACTTTTTCAGGTTTTAAAGGAAGTGGATATCTTTTCATACCCTCTCTCCTCCCGATTTCTAAACGAGGCTTCCTGCTCGTTTTTTCGTTTTGACACCACAAACACGTCTCGTGGCCCATTTCTAACCTATAATCGAGACTTTTTCAGGTTTTAACGGAAGTGGATATAATTTCATACCCTCTTTCCTCCTGATTTCTAAACGAAGCTTCGTGCTCGTTTTTTCGTTTTCACACCACCAACACTTCTCGTGGCCCATTTCTAACCAATAATCGAGACATTTTCGGGTTTTAAAGGAAGTGGATATAATTTCATACCCTCTCTCCTCCCGATTTCTAAACGAGGCTTCGTGCTCGTTTTTTCGTTTTGACACCACCAACACGTCTCGTGGCCCATTTCTAACATATAATCGAGATTTTTTCTGGTTTTAAAGGAAGTGGATATCATTTCATAACCTCTATCCTCCCGATATCTAAAAGAGATTTCGTGCTCGTTTTTTCATTTTGACACCACCAACACGTCCCGTTGCCCATTTCTAACCTATAATCGAGACTTTTCGGGTTTTAAAGAAAGTGGATATAATTTCATACCCTCTCTCCTCCCGATTTCTAAACGAGGCTTCGTGCTCGTTTTTTTGTTTTGACACCACCAACACGTCCCGTGGCCCATTTCTAACCTATAATCGAGACTTTTTCGGGTTTTAAAGGAAATGGATATCATTTCATACCCTCTCTCCTCCCGATTTCTAAACGAGGCTTCGTGCTCGTTTTTTTGTTTTGACACCTCCAACACGTCCCGTGGCCCATTTCTAACCTATAATCGAGGCTTTTTTGGGTTTTAAAGGAAGTGGTTATTATTTCATACGCTCTCTCCTCCCGATTTCTAAACGAGGCTTCGTGGTCATTTTTTCGTTTTGACACCTCCAGCAAGTCCCGTGGCCCATTTCTAACCTATAATCGAGACTTTTTCAGGTTTTAAAGGAAGTGGATATCTTTTCATACCCTCTCTCCTCCCGATTTCTAAACGAGGCTTCCTGCTCGTTTTTTCGTTTTGACACCACAAACACGTCTCGTGGCCCATTTCTAACCTATAATCGAGACTTTTTCAGGTTTTAACGGAAGTGGATATAATTTCATACCCTCTTTCCTCCTGATTTCAAAACGAAGCTTCGTGCTCGTTTTTTCGTTTTCACACCACCAACACTTCTCGTGGCCCATTTCTAACCAATAATCGAGACATTTTCGGGTTTTAAAGGAAGTGGATATCATTTCATACCCTCTCTCCTCCCGATTTCTAAATGAGGCTTCGTGCTCGTTTTTTAGTTTTGACACAACAAACACGTCCCGTTGCCCATTTTTAACCTATAATCGATACTTTTTCGGGTTTTAAAGTAAGTGGATATCATTTCATACCCTCTCTCCTCCCGATTTCTAAACGAGGCTTCGTGCTCGTTTTTTCGTTTTGACACCACCAGCATGTCCCGTAGCCCATTTCTAACATATAATTCAAACTTTTTCGGGTTTTAATGGAAGTGGATATAATTTCATACCCTCTCTCCTCCCTATTTCTAAACGAAGCTTCGTGCCCGTTTTTTCGTTTTGACACTACCAACATATCTCGTGGCCCATTTCTAACTCATAATCGATACTTTTTCGGGTTTTAAATGAAGTAGATATCATTTCATACCCTCTCCCCTCCAGATTTCTTAACGAGGCTTCGTGCTCGTTTTTTCGTTTTGACACCATCAACACGTCTCGTGGCCCATATCTAACATATAATGGATACTTTTTCTGGTTTTAAAGGAAGTGGATATCATTTCATACCCTCTCTCCTCCCGATTTCAAAACGAGGCTTCGTGCTCGTTTTTTAGTTTTGACACAACAAACACGTCCCGTTGCCAATTTCTAATCTTTAAACGAGACTTTTTCGGGTTTTAAAGGAAATTGATATAATTTCATACCCTCTCTCCTCCCGATTTCTAAACGAGGCTTTGTGTTCGTTTTTTCGTTCTTACACCACAAACACGTCTCGTAGCCCATTTCTAACCTATAATCGAGACTTTTTAGGGTTTTAAAGGAAGTGGATATAATTTCATACCCTCTCTCCTCCCGATTTCTAAACGAGGTTTCGTGCTCATTTTTTCGTTTTGACACCACCTACACGTCTCGTGGCCCATTTCTAACATATAATCGAGATTTTTTCTGGTTTTAAAGGAAGTGGATATCATTTCATAACCTCTATCCTCCCGATTTCTAAACGAGGCTTCGTGCTCGTTTTTTCGTTTTGACACCACCAACACGTCCATTGGCCTATTTCTAACCTATAATCGAGACTTTTTCGGGTTTTAAAGGAAGTGGATATCATTTGATACCCTCTCTACAACCGATTTCTAAATGAGGCTTCGTGCTCGTTTTTTCGTTTTCACACCACCAACACTTCTCGTGGCCCATTTCTAACCTATAATCGAGACTTTTTCGGGTTTTAAAGGAAGTGGATATAATTTCATACCCTCTCTCCTCCCGATTTCAAAACGAGGCTTTGTGCTCGTTTTTTCGTTCATACACCACAAACACGTCCCGTAGCCCATTTCTAACCTATAATCGAGACTTTTTCGGGTTTTAAAGGAAGTGGATATAATTTCATACCCTCTCTCCTCCCGATTTCTAAACTAGGCTTCGTGCTCGTTTTTTCGTTTTGATACCACCAACACGTCTCGGGCCCATTTCTAACATATAATCGAGATTTTTTCTGGTTTTAAAGGAAGTGGATATCATTTCATAACCTCTATCCTCCCGATTTCTAAACGAGGCTTCGTGCTCGTTTTTTCGTTTTGACACCACCAACACGTCCCGTTGCCCATTTCTAACCTATAATCGAGACTTTTTCGGGTTTTTTCGTTTTGACACCCCAAACACGTCCCTTGGCCTATTTCTAACCTATAATCGAGACTTTTTCGGATTTTAAAGGAAGTGGATATCATTTGATACCCTCTCTACAACCGATTTCTAAATGAGGCTTCGTGCTCGTTTTTTCGTTTTCACACCACCAACACTTCTCGTGGCCCATTTCTAACCTATAATCGAGACTTTTTCGGGTTTTAAAGGAAGTGGATATAATTTCATACCCTCTCTCCTCCCGATTTCAAAACGAGGCTTTGTGCTCGTTTTTTCTTTCATACACCAAAAACACGTCCCGTAGCCCATTTCTAACCTATAATCGAGACTTTTTCGGGTTTTAAAGGAAGTGGATATAATTTCATACCCTCTCTCCTCCCGATTTCTAATCTAGGCTTCGTGCTCATTTTTTTATTTTGACACAACAAACACGTCCCGTGGCCCATTTCTAACATATAATCGAGACTCTTTCGGGTTTTAAAAAAAGTGGATATTATTTCATACCCTCTCTCCTCCCGATTTCTAAACGAGGCTTCGTGCTCATTTTTTCGTTTTGACACCACAAACACGTCCCTTGGCCTATTTCTAACCTATAATCGAGGCTTTTTTGGTTTTTAAAGGAAGTGGTTATTATTTCATACGCTCTCTCCTCCCGATTTCTAAACGAGGCTTCGTGCTCGTTTTTTCGTTTTGACATCTCCAACACGTCCCGTGGCCCATTTCTAACCTATAATCGAGGCTTTTTTGGGTTTTAAAGGATGTGGTTATTATTTCATACGCTCTCTCCTTCCGATTTCTAAACGAGGCTTCGTGCTCGTTTTTTCGTTTTGACACCTCCAACACGTCCCGTGGCCCATTTCTAACCTATAATCGAGGCTTTTTTGGGTTTTAAAGGAAGTGGTTATTATTTCATACGCTCTCTCCTCCCGATTTCTAAACGAGGCTTCGTGCTCGTTTTTTCGTTTTGACACCTCCAACACGTCCCGTGGCCCATTTCTAACCTATAATCGAGACTTTTTCAGGTTTTAAAGGAAGTGGATATCTTTTCATACCCTCTCTCCTCCCGATTTCTAAACGAGGCTTCCTGCTCGTTTTTTCGTTTTGACACCACAAACACGTCTCGTGGCCCATTTCTAACCTATAATCGAGACTTTTTCAGGTTTTAACGGAAGTGGATATAATTTCATACCCTCTTTCCTCCTGATTTCTAAACGAAGCTTCGTGCTCGTTTTTTCGTTTTCACACCACCAACACTTCTCGTGGCCCATTTCTAACCAATAATCGAGACATTTTCGGGTTTTAAAGGAAGTGGATATAATTTCATACCCTCTCTCCTCCCGATTTCTAAACGAGGCTTCGTGCTCGTTTTTTCGTTTTGACACCACCAACACGTCTCGTGGCCCATTTCTAACATATAATCGAGATTTTTTCTGGTTTTAAAGGAAGTGGATATCATTTCATAACCTCTATCCTCCCGATATCTAAAAGAGATTTCGTGCTCGTTTTTTCATTTTGACACCACCAACACGTCCCGTTGCCCATTTCTAACCTATAATCGAGACTTTTCGGGTTTTAAAGAAAGTGGATATAATTTCATACCCTCTCTCCTCCCGATTTCTAAACGAGGCTTCGTGCTCGTTTTTTTGTTTTGACACCACCAACACGTCCCGTGGCCCATTTCTAACCTATAATCGAGACTTTTTCGGGTTTTAAAGGAAATGGATATCATTTCATACCCTCTCTCCTCCCGATTTCTAAACGAGGCTTCGTGCTCGTTTTTTTGTTTTGACACCTCCAACACGTCTCGTGGCCCATTTCTAACCTATAATCGAGGCTTTTTTGGGTTTTAAAGGAAGTGGTTATTATTTCATACGCTCTCTCCTCCCGATTTCTAAACGAGGCTTCGTGGTCATTTTTTCGTTTTGACACCTCCAGCAAGTCCCGTGGCCCATTTCTAACCTATAATCGAGACTTTTTCAGGTTTTAAAGGAAGTGGATATCTTTTCATACCCTCTCTCCTCCCGATTTCTAAACGAGGCTTCCTGCTCGTTTTTTCGTTTTGACACCACAAACACGTCTCGTGGCCCATTTCTAACCTATAATCGAGACTTTTTCAGGTTTTAACGGAAGTGGATATAATTTCATACCCTCTTTCCTCCTGATTTCTAAACGAAGCTTCGTGCTCGTTTTTTCGTTTTCACACCACCAACACTTCTCGTGGCCCATTTCTAACCAATAATCGAGACATTTTCGGGTTTTAAAGGAAGTGGATATAATTTCATACCCTCTCTCCTCCCGATTTCTAAACGAGGCTTCGTGCTCGTTTTTTCGTTTTGACACCACCAACACGTCTCGTGGCCCATTTCTAACATATAATCGAGATTTTTTCTGGTTTTAAAGGAAGTGGATATCATTTCATAACCTCTATCCTCCCGATATCTAAAAGAGATTTCGTGCTCGTTTTTTCATTTTGACACCACCAACACGTCCCGTTGCCCATTTCTAACCTATAATCGAGACTTTTCGGGTTTTAAAGAAAGTGGATATAATTTCATACCCTCTCTCCTCCCGATTTCTAAACGAGTCTTCGTGCTCGATTTTTCACTTTGACACAACAAACACGTCCCGTGGCCCATTTCTAACATATAATCGAGACTCTTTCGGGTTTTAAAAGAAGTGGATATTATTTCATACCCTCTCTCCTCCCGATTTCTAAACGAGGCTTCGTGCTCATTTTTTCGTTTTGACACCAGAAACACGTCCCGTGGCCCATTTCTAACCTATAATCGAGGCTTTTTTGGTTTTTAAAGGAAGTGGTTATTATTTCATACGCTCTCTCCTCCCGATTTCTAAACGAGGCTTCGTGCTCGTTTTTTCGTTTTGACACCTCCAACACGTCCCGTGGCCCATTTCTAACATATAATCGAGGATTTTTTGGGTTTTAAAGGATGTGGTTATTATTTCATACGCTCTCTCCTCCCGATTTCTAAACGAGGCTTCGTGCTCGTTTTTTCGTTTTGACACCTCCAACACGTCCCGTGGCCCATTTCTAACCTATAATCGAGACTTTTTTGGGTTTTAAAGGAAGTGGATATAATTTCATACCCTCTCTCCAACCGATATCTAAACGAGGCTTCGTGCTCATTTTTTTGTTTTGACACCACCAACACGTCTCGTGGCCGATTTCTAAAATATAATCGAGACTTTTTCGGGTTTTAAAGGAAGTGAATATCATTTGATACCCTCTCTCCTCCCTTTTTCTAAACGAGGCTTCGTGTTCGTTTTTTCGTTTTGACAGAACAAACACGTCTCGTGGCCCATTTGTAACCTATAATCGAGACTTTTTCGGGTTTTAAAGGAAGTGGATATCATTTCATACCCTCTCTCCTCCCGATTTCTAAATGAGGCTTCGTGCTCGTTTTTTAGTTTTGACACAACAAACTCGTCCCGTTGCCCATTTTTAACCTATAATAGAGACTTTTTCGGGTTTTAAAGGAAGTGGATATCATTTCATACCCTCTCTCCTCCCGATTTCTAAACGTGGCTTCGTGCTCGTTTTTTCGTTTTGACACCACAAACACGTCCCGTGGCCCATTTCTAACCTATAATCGAGATATTTTCGGGTTTTAAAGGAAGTGGATATAATTTCATACCCTCTCTCCTCCCGATTTTTAAACGAGGCTTCGTGCTCGTTTTTTTATTTTGACGCAACAAACACGTCCCGTTGCCCATTTCAAACCTATAATCGAGACATTTTCGGGTTTTAAAGGAAGTGGATATAATTTCATACCCTGTCTCCTCCCGATTTCTAATCGAGACTTCGTGCTCATTTTTTCATTTTGACACAAAAAACACGTCCCGTTGCCCATTTCTAACCTATAATCGAGACATTTTCGGGTTTTAAAGGAAGTGGATATAATTTCATACCCTGTCTCCTCCCGATTTCTAATCGAGACTTCGTGCTCGTTTTTTCATTTTGACACAACAAACACGTCCCGTTGCCCATTACTAACCTATAATCGAGACTTTTTCAGATTTTGAAGGAAGTGGATATTATTCTCATACCCTCTCTCCTCCCGATTTCTAAACGAGGCTTCATGGTCGTTTTTTAGTTTTGACAACACCAACACTGTCCCGTGGCCCATTTCTAACCTATAATCGAGGCTTTTTTGGGTTTTAAAGGAAGTGGATATTATTCTCATACCCTCTCTCCTCCCGATTTCTAAACGAGGCTTCATGGTCGTTTTTTCGTTTTGACACTTCCAGCATGTCCCGTGGCTCATTTCTAACATATAATCGAGACTTTTTCGGGTTATAAAGGAAGTGGATTTCATTTCATACCCTCTCTCCTCCCGATTTCTAAACGAGACTTTGTGCTCGTATTTTCGTTTTGACAACACCAACATTGTCCCGTGGCCCATTTCTAACCTATAATCGAGGCTTTTTTGGGTTTTAAAGGAAGTGGATATTATTCTCATACCCTCTCTCCTCCCGATTTCTAAACGAGGCTTCATGGTCGTTTTTTCGTTTTGACACTACCAGCATGTCCCGTGGCTCATTTCTAACATATAATCGAGACTTTTTCGGGTTATAAAGGAAGTGGATTTCATTTCATACCCTCTCTCCTCCCGATTTCTAAACGAGACTTTGTGCTTGTATTTTTGTTTTGACAACACCAACACTGTCCCGTGGCCCATTTCTAACCTATAATCGAGGCTTTTTTGGGTTTTAAAGGAAGTGGATATTATTTCATACACTCTCTCCTCCCGATTTCTAAACGAGACTTCATGCTCGTTTTTTTGTATTGACACCACAAACACGTCTCGTGACCCATTTCTAACATATAATCGAGACTTTTTCTGGTTTTAAAGGAAGTGGATATCATTCCATACCCTCTCTCCTCCCGATTTCTAAACGAGGCTTCGTGCTCGTTTTTTTTTGTATTGACACCACCAACACGTCTCGTGGCCCATTTCTAACCTATAATCGAGACTTTTTCGGGTTTTAAAGGAAGTGGATATCATTTCATACCCTCTCTCCTCCCGATTTCTAAACGAGGCTTCGTGCTCGTTTTTTTATTTTGACGCAACAAACACGTCCCGTTGCCCATTTCAAACCTATAATCGAGACGTTTTCAGGTTTTAAAGGAAGTGGATATAATTTCATACCCTGTCTCCTCCCGATTTCTAATCGAGACTTCGTGCTCATTTTTTCATTTTGACACAAAAAACACGTCCCGTGGCCCATTTCTAACCTATTATCTAGACTTTTTTGGGTTTTAAAGGAAGTGGATATTATTTCATACCCTCTCTCCTCCCGATTTCTAAACAAGGCTTCGTGGTCATTTTTTCATTTTGACACCTCCAGCAAGTCCCGTGGCCCATTTCTAACCTATAATCGAGACTTTTTCGGGTTTTAAAGGAAGTGGATATAATTTCATACCCTCTCTCCTCCCGATTTCTAAATGAGGGTTCCTGCTCGTTTTTTCGTTTTGACACCACAAACACGTCCCGTGGCCCATTTCCAACCTATAATCTAGACTTTTTCGGGTTTTAAAGGATGTGGATATCATTTCATACCCTCTCTCCTCCCGATTTCTAAATGAGGCTTCGTGCTCGTTTTTTAGTTTTGACACAACAAACTCGTCCCGTTGCCCATTTTTAACCTATAATCGAGACTTTTTCGGGTTTTAAAGGAAGTGGATATCATTTCATACCCTCTCTCCTCCCGATTTCTAAACGAGGCTTCGTGCTCGTTTTTTCGTTTTGACACCACCAACACGTCCCGTTGCCCATTTCTAACCTATAATCGAGACTTTTTCGGGTTTTTTCGTTTTGACACCCCAAACACGTCCCTTGGCCTATTTCTAACCTATAATCGAGACTTTTTCGGATTTTAAAGGAAGTGGATATCATTTGATACCCTCTCTACAACCGATTTCTAAATGAGGCTTCGTGCTCGTTTTTTCGTTTTCACACCACCAACACTTCTCGTGGCCCATTTCTAACCTATAATCGAGACTTTTTCGGGTTTTAAAGGAAGTGGATATAATTTCATACCCTCTCTCCTCCCGATTTCAAAACGAGGCTTTGTGCTCGTTTTTTCTTTCATACACCAAAAACACGTCCCGTAGCCCATTTCTAACCTATAATCGAGACTTTTTCGGGTTTTAAAGGAAGTGGATATAATTTCATACCCTCTCTCCTCCCGATTTCTAATCTAGGCTTCGTGCTCATTTTTTTATTTTGACACAACAAACACGTCCCGTGGCCCATTTCTAACATATAATCGAGACTCTTTCGGGTTTTAAAAAAAGTGGATATTATTTCATACCCTCTCTCCTCCCGATTTCTAAACGAGGCTTCGTGCTCATTTTTTCGTTTTGACACCACAAACACGTCCCTTGGCCTATTTCTAACCTATAATCGAGGCTTTTTTGGTTTTTAAAGGAAGTGGTTATTATTTCATACGCTCTCTCCTCCCGATTTCTAAACGAGGCTTCGTGCTCGTTTTTTCGTTTTGACATCTCCAACACGTCCCGTGGCCCATTTCTAACCTATAATCGAGGCTTTTTTGGGTTTTAAAGGATGTGGTTATTATTTCATACGCTCTCTCCTTCCGATTTCTAAACGAGGCTTCGTGCTCGTTTTTTCGTTTTGACACCTCCAACACGTCCCGTGGCCCATTTCTAACCTATAATCGAGGCTTTTTTGGGTTTTAAAGGAAGTGGTTATTATTTCATACGCTCTCTCCTCCCGATTTCTAAACGAGGCTTCGTGCTCGTTTTTTCGTTTTGACACCTCCAACACGTCCCGTGGCCCATTTCTAACCTATAATCGAGACTTTTTCAGGTTTTAAAGGAAGTGGATATCTTTTCATACCCTCTCTCCTCCCGATTTCTAAACGAGGCTTCCTGCTCGTTTTTTCGTTTTGACACCACAAACACGTCTCGTGGCCCATTTCTAACCTATAATCGAGACTTTTTCAGGTTTTAACGGAAGTGGATATAATTTCATACCCTCTTTCCTCCTGATTTCTAAACGAAGCTTCGTGCTCGTTTTTTCGTTTTCACACCACCAACACTTCTCGTGGCCCATTTCTAACCAATAATCGAGACATTTTCGGGTTTTAAAGGAAGTGGATATAATTTCATACCCTCTCTCCTCCCGATTTCTAAACGAGGCTTCGTGCTCGTTTTTTCGTTTTGACACCACCAACACGTCTCGTGGCCCATTTCTAACATATAATCGAGATTTTTTCTGGTTTTAAAGGAAGTGGATATCATTTCATAACCTCTATCCTCCCGATATCTAAAAGAGATTTCGTGCTCGTTTTTTCATTTTGACACCACCAACACGTCCCGTTGCCCATTTCTAACCTATAATCGAGACTTTTCGGGTTTTAAAGAAAGTGGATATAATTTCATACCCTCTCTCCTCCCGATTTCTAAACGAGTCTTCGTGCTCGATTTTTCACTTTGACACAACAAACACGTCCCGTGGCCCATTTCTAACATATAATCGAGACTCTTTCGGGTTTTAAAAGAAGTGGATATTATTTCATACCCTCTCTCCTCCCGATTTCTAAACGAGGCTTCGTGCTCATTTTTTCGTTTTGACACCAGAAACACGTCCCGTGGCCCATTTCTAACCTATAATCGAGGCTTTTTTGGTTTTTAAAGGAAGTGGTTATTATTTCATACGCTCTCTCCTCCCGATTTCTAAACGAGGCTTCGTGCTCGTTTTTTCGTTTTGACACCTCCAACACGTCCCGTGGCCCATTTCTAACATATAATCGAGGATTTTTTGGGTTTTAAAGGATGTGGTTATTATTTCATACGCTCTCTCCTCCCGATTTCTAAACGAGGCTTCGTGCTCGTTTTTTCGTTTTGACACCTCCAACACGTCCCGTGGCCCATTTCTAACCTATAATCGAGACTTTTTTGGGTTTTAAAGGAAGTGGATATAATTTCATACCCTCTCTCCAACCGATATCTAAACGAGGCTTCGTGCTCATTTTTTTGTTTTGACACCACCAACACGTCTCGTGGCCGATTTCTAAAATATAATCGAGACTTTTTCGGGTTTTAAAGGAAGTGAATATCATTTGATACCCTCTCTCCTCCCTTTTTCTAAACGAGGCTTCGTGTTCGTTTTTTCGTTTTGACAGAACAAACACGTCTCGTGGCCCATTTGTAACCTATAATCGAGACTTTTTCGGGTTTTAAAGGAAGTGGATATCATTTCATACCCTCTCTCCTCCCGATTTCTAAATGAGGCTTCGTGCTCGTTTTTTAGTTTTGACACAACAAACTCGTCCCGTTGCCCATTTTTAACCTATAATAGAGACTTTTTCGGGTTTTAAAGGAAGTGGATATCATTTCATACCCTCTCTCCTCCCGATTTCTAAACGTGGCTTCGTGCTCGTTTTTTCGTTTTGACACCACAAACACGTCCCGTGGCCCATTTCTAACCTATAATCGAGATATTTTCGGGTTTTAAAGGAAGTGGATATAATTTCATACCCTCTCTCCTCCCGATTTTTAAACGAGGCTTCGTGCTCGTTTTTTTATTTTGACGCAACAAACACGTCCCGTTGCCCATTTCAAACCTATAATCGAGACATTTTCGGGTTTTAAAGGAAGTGGATATAATTTCATACCCTGTCTCCTCCCGATTTCTAATCGAGACTTCGTGCTCATTTTTTCATTTTGACACAAAAAACACGTCCCGTTGCCCATTTCTAACCTATAATCGAGACATTTTCGGGTTTTAAAGGAAGTGGATATAATTTCATACCCTGTCTCCTCCCGATTTCTAATCGAGACTTCGTGCTCGTTTTTTCATTTTGACACAACAAACACGTCCCGTTGCCCATTACTAACCTATAATCGAGACTTTTTCAGATTTTGAAGGAAGTGGATATTATTCTCATACCCTCTCTCCTCCCGATTTCTAAACGAGGCTTCATGGTCGTTTTTTAGTTTTGACAACACCAACACTGTCCCGTGGCCCATTTCTAACCTATAATCGAGGCTTTTTTGGGTTTTAAAGGAAGTGGATATTATTCTCATACCCTCTCTCCTCCCGATTTCTAAACGAGGCTTCATGGTCGTTTTTTCGTTTTGACACTTCCAGCATGTCCCGTGGCTCATTTCTAACATATAATCGAGACTTTTTCGGGTTATAAAGGAAGTGGATTTCATTTCATACCCTCTCTCCTCCCGATTTCTAAACGAGACTTTGTGCTCGTATTTTCGTTTTGACAACACCAACATTGTCCCGTGGCCCATTTCTAACCTATAATCGAGGCTTTTTTGGGTTTTAAAGGAAGTGGATATTATTCTCATACCCTCTCTCCTCCCGATTTCTAAACGAGGCTTCATGGTCGTTTTTTCGTTTTGACACTACCAGCATGTCCCGTGGCTCATTTCTAACATATAATCGAGACTTTTTCGGGTTATAAAGGAAGTGGATTTCATTTCATACCCTCTCTCCTCCCGATTTCTAAACGAGACTTTGTGCTTGTATTTTTGTTTTGACAACACCAACACTGTCCCGTGGCCCATTTCTAACCTATAATCGAGGCTTTTTTGGGTTTTAAAGGAAGTGGATATTATTTCATACACTCTCTCCTCCCGATTTCTAAACGAGACTTCATGCTCGTTTTTTTGTATTGACACCACAAACACGTCTCGTGACCCATTTCTAACATATAATCGAGACTTTTTCTGGTTTTAAAGGAAGTGGATATCATTCCATACCCTCTCTCCTCCCGATTTCTAAACGAGGCTTCGTGCTCGTTTTTTTTTGTATTGACACCACCAACACGTCTCGTGGCCCATTTCTAACCTATAATCGAGACTTTTTCGGGTTTTAAAGGAAGTGGATATCATTTCATACCCTCTCTCCTCCCGATTTCTAAACGAGGCTTCGTGCTCGTTTTTTTATTTTGACGCAACAAACACGTCCCGTTGCCCATTTCAAACCTATAATCGAGACGTTTTCAGGTTTTAAAGGAAGTGGATATAATTTCATACCCTGTCTCCTCCCGATTTCTAATCGAGACTTCGTGCTCATTTTTTCATTTTGACACAAAAAACACGTCCCGTGGCCCATTTCTAACCTATTATCTAGACTTTTTTGGGTTTTAAAGGAAGTGGATATTATTTCATACCCTCTCTCCTCCCGATTTCTAAACAAGGCTTCGTGGTCATTTTTTCATTTTGACACCTCCAGCAAGTCCCGTGGCCCATTTCTAACCTATAATCGAGACTTTTTCGGGTTTTAAAGGAAGTGGATATAATTTCATACCCTCTCTCCTCCCGATTTCTAAATGAGGGTTCCTGCTCGTTTTTTCGTTTTGACACCACAAACACGTCCCGTGGCCCATTTCCAACCTATAATCTAGACTTTTTCGGGTTTTAAAGGATGTGGATATCATTTCATACCCTCTCTCCTCCCGATTTCTAAATGAGGCTTCGTGCTCGTTTTTTAGTTTTGACACAACAAACTCGTCCCGTTGCCCATTTTTAACCTATAATCGAGACTTTTTCGGGTTTTAAAGGAAGTGGATATCATTTCATACCCTCTCTCCTCCCGATTTCTAAACGTGGCTTCGTGCTCGTTTTTTCGTTTTGACACCACAAACACGTCCCGTGGCCCATTTTTAACCTATAATCGAGACATTTTCGGGTTTTAAAGGAAGTGGATATAATTTCATACCCTCTCTCCTCCCGATTTCTAAACGAGGCTTCGTGCTCGTTTTTTTATTTTGACGCAACAAACACGTCCCGTTGCCCATTTCAAACCTATAATCGAGACGTTTTCAGGTTTTAAAGGAAGTGGATATAATTTCATACCCTGTCTCCTCCCGATTTCTAATCGAGACTTCGTGCTCATTTTTTCATTTTGACACAAAAAACACGTCCCGTTGCCCATTTCTAACCTATAATCGAGACATTTTCGGGTTTTAAAGGAAGTGGATATAATTTCATACCCTGTCTCCTCCCGATTTCTAATCGAGACTTCGTGCTCGTTTTTTCATTTTGACACAACAAACACGTCCCGTTGCCCATTTCTAACCTATAATCGAGACTTTTTCAGATTTTGAAGGAAGTGGATATTATTCTCATACCCTCTCTCCTCCCGATTTCTAAACGAGGCTTAATGGTCGTTTTTTCGTTTTGACACTACCAGCATGTCCCGTGGCTCATTTCTAACATATAATCGAGACTTTTTCGGGTTATAAAGGAAGTGGATTTCATTTCATACCCTCTCTCCTCCCGATTTCTAAACGAGACTTTGTGCTCGTATTTTCGTTTTGACAACACCAACACTGTCCCGTAGCCCATTTCTAACCTATAATCGAGGCTTTTTTCGGTTTTAAAGGAAGTGGATATTATTTCATACACTCTCTCCTCCCGATTTCTAAACGAGACTTCGTGCTCGTTTTTTTGTATTGACACCACCAACACGTCTCGTGACCCATTTCTAACATATAATCGAGACTTTTTCTGGTTTTAAAGGAAGTGGATATCATTCCATACCCTCTCTCCTCCCGATTTCTAAACGAGGCTTCGTGCTCGTTTTTTTTGGTATTGACACCACCAACACGTCTCGTGGCCCATTTCTAACCTATAATCGAGACTTTTTCGGGTTTTAAAGGAAGTGGATATCATTTCATACCCTCTCTCCTCCCGATTTCTAAACGAGGCTTCGTGCTCGTTTTTTTATTTTGACGCAACAAACACGTCCCGTTGCCCATTTCAAACCTATAATCGAGAAGTTTTCAGGTTTTAAAGGAAGTGGATATAATTTCATACCCTGTCTCCTCCCGATTTCTAATCGAGACTTCGTGCTCATTTTTTCATTTTGACACAAAAAACACGTCCCGTGGCCCATTTCTAACCTATAATCTAGACTTTTTTGGGTTTTAAAGGAAGTGGATATTTTTTCATACCCTCTCTCCTCCCGATTTCTAAACAAGGCTTCGTGGTCATTTTTTCATTTTGACACCTCCAGCAAGTCCCGTGGCCCATTTCTAACCTATAATCGAGACTTTTTCGGGTTTTAAAGGAAGTGGATATAATTTCATAACCTCTCTCCTCCCGATTTCAAAATGAGGGTTCCTGCTCGTTTTTTCGTTTTGACACCACAAACACGTCCCGTGGCCCATTTCCAACCTATAATCTAGACTTTTTCGGGTTTTAAAGGATGTGGATATCATTTCATACCCTCTCTCCTCCCGATTTCTAAATGAGGCTTCGTGCTCGTTTTTTAGTTTTGACACAACAAACTCGTCCCGTTGCCCATTTTTAACCTATAATCGAGACTTTTTCGGGTTTTAAAGGAAGTGGATATCATTTCATACCCTCTCTCCTCCCGATTTCTAAATGTGGCTTCGTGCTCGTTTTTTCGTTTTGACACCACAAACACGTCCCGTGGCCCATTTCTAACCTATAATCGAGACATTTTCGGGTTTTAAAGGAAGTGGATATAATTTCATACCCTCTCTCCTCCCGATTTCTAAACGAGGCTTCGTGCTCGTTTTTTTATTTTGACGCAACAAACACGTCCCGTTGCCCATTTCAAACCTATAATCGAGACGTTTTCAGGTTTTAAAGGAAGTGGATATAATTTCATACCCTGTCTCCTCCCGATTTCTAATCGAGACTTCGTGCTCATTTTTTCATTTTGACACAAAAAACACGTCCCGTGGCCCATTTTTAACCTATAATCTAGACTTTTTTGGGTTTTAAAGGAAGTGGATATTATTTCATACCCTCTCTCCTCCCGATTTCTAAACAAGGCTTCGTGGTCATTTTTTCATTTTCACACCTCCAGCAAGTCCCGTGGCCCATTTCTAACCTATAATCGAGACTTTTTCGGGTTTTAAAGGAAGTGGATATAATTTCATACCCTCTCTCCTCCCGATTTCTAAATGAGGGTTCCTGCTCGTTTTTTCGTTTTGACACCACAAACACTGTCCCGTGGCCCATTTCTAACCTATAATCGAGGCTTTTTTGGGTTTTAAAGGAAGTGGATATTATTTCATACACTCTCTCCTCCCGATTTCTAAATGAGACTTGGTGCTCGTTTTTTCGTATTGACACCACCAGCATGTCCCGTGGCTCATTTCTAACATATAATCGAGACTTTTTCGGGTTATAAAGGAAGTGGATTTCATTTCATACCCTCTCTCCTCCCGATTTCTAAACGAGACTTTGTGCTCGTATTTTCGTTTTGACAACACCAACACTGTCCCGTGGCCCATTTCTAACCTATAATCGAGGCTTTTTTGGGTTTTAAAGGAAGTGGATATTATTTCATACACTCTCTCCTCCCGATTTCTAAATGAGACTTGGTGCTCGTTTTTTCGTATTGACACCACCAACACGTCTCGTGACCCATTTCTAACATATAATCGAGACTTTTTCTGGTTTTAAAGGAAGTGGATATCATTCCATACCCTCTCTCCTCCCGATTTCTAAACGAGGCTTCGTGCTCGTTTTTTTTGGTATTGACACCACCAACACGTCTCGTGGCCCATTTCTAACCTATAATCGAGACTTTTTCGGGTTTTAAAGGAAGTGGATATAATTTCATACCCTGTCTCCTCCCGATTTCTAATCGAGACTTCGTGCTCATTTTTTCATTTTGACACAAAAAACACGTCCCGTGGCCCATTTTTAACCTATAATCTAGACTTTTTTGGGTTTTAAAGGAAGTGGATATTATTTCATACCCTCTCTCCTCCCGATTTCTAAACAAGGCTTCGTGGTCATTTTTTCATTTTCACACCTCCAGCAAGTCCCGTGGCCCATTTCTAACCTATAATCGAGACTTTTTCGGGTTTTAAAGGAAGTGGATATAATTTCATACCCTCTCTCCTCCCGATTTCTAAATGAGGGTTCCTGCTCGTTTTTTCGTTTTGACACCACAAACACGTCCCGTGGCCCATTTCCAACCTATAATCTAGTCTTTTTCGGGTTTTAAAGGAAGTGGATATCATTTCATACCCTCTCTCCTCCCGATTTCTAAATGAGGCTTCGTGCTCGTTTTTTAGTTTTGACACAACAAACTCGTCCCGTTGCCCATTTTTAACCTATAATCGAGACTTTTTCGGGTTTTAAAGGAAGTGGATATCATTTCATACCCTCTCTCCTCCCGATTTCTAAACGTGGCTTCGTGCTCGTTTTTTCGTTTTGACACCACAAACACGTCCCGTGGCCCATTTCTAACCTATAATCGAGACATTTTCGGGTTTTAAAGGAAGTGGATATAATTTCATACCCTCTCTCCTCCCGATTTCTAAACGAGGCTTCGTGCTCGTTTTTTTATTTTGACGCAACAAACACGTCCCGTTGCCCATTTCAAACCTATAATCGAGACGTTTTCAGGTTTTAAAGGAAGTGGATATAATTTCATACCCTGTCTCCTCCCGATTTCTAATCGAGACTTCGTGCTCATTTTTTCATTTTGACACAAAAAACACGTCCCGTTGCCCATTTCTAACCTATAATCGAGACATTTTCGGGTTTTAAAGGAAGTGGATGTAATTTCATACCCTGTCTCCTCCCGATTTCTAATCGAGACTTCGTGCTCGTTTTTTCATTTTGACACAACAAACACGTCCCGTTGCCCATTTCTAACCTATAATCGAGACTTTTTCAGATTTTGAAGGAAGTGGATATTATTCTCATACCCTCTCTCCTCCCGATTTCTAAACGAGGCTTCATGGTCGTTTTTTCATTTTGACACTACCAGCATGTCCCGTGGCTCATTTCTAACATATAATCGAGACTTTTTCGGGTTATAAAGGAAGTGGATATAATTTCATACCCTCTCTCCTCCCGATTTCTAAACGAGGCTTCGTGCTCGTTTTTTCGTTTTGACACCACAAACACTTCCCTTGGCCTATTTCTAACCTATAATCGAGACTTTTTCGGGTTTTAAAGGAAGTGAATATCATTTCATACCCTCTCTACAACCGATTTCTAAATGAGGCTTCGTGCTCATTTTTTCGTTTTGACACCAGAAACACTCCCTTGGCCCATTTCTAACCTATAATCTAGACTTTTTCAGGTTTTAAAGGAAGTGCATATAATTTCATACCCTCTGTCCTCCCTATTTCTAAACGAGGCTTCGTGCTCGTTTTTTCGTTTTGACACCAAAAACACGTCCCGTGGCCCATTTCTAACCTTTAATCGAGACTTTTTCGAGTTTTAACGGAAGTGGATATAATTTCTTACCCTCTCTCCTCCTGATTTCTAAACGAGGCTTCGTGCTAGTTTTTTCATGTTGACACCACCAACATGTCTCGTGGCCCATTTCTAACCTATAATCGAGACGTTTTCGGATTTTAAAGGAAGTGGATATAATTTCATACCCTCTGTCCTCCCTATTTCTAAACGAGGCTTCCTTTTCATTTTTTCGTTTTGACACCACAAACACGTCCCGTGGCCCATTTCTAACCTATAATCTAGACTTTTTTGGATTTTAAGGGAAGTGGATCGAATTTCTCTCTCTCCTTCCGATTTTTAAACGAGGCTTCGTACTCGTTTTTTTATTTTGACACAACAAACACGTCCCGTGGCCCATTTCTAACATATAATCGAAACTTTTCGGGTTTTAAAGGAAGTGAATATTATTTCATACCCTCTATCCTCCCGATTTCTAAACGAAGCTTCGTATTCGTTTTTTCGTTTTGACACCACAAACACGTCCCGTGGCCCATTTCTAACCTATAATCTAGACTTTTTTGGGTTTCAAAGGAAGTGGATATTATTTCATACCCTCTCTCCTCCCGATTTCTAAACAAGGCTTCGTGGTCATTTTTTCATTTTGACACCTCCAGCAAGTTCCGTGGCCCATTTCTAACCTATAATCAAGACTTTTTCGGGTTTTAAAGGAAGTGGATATAATTTCATACCCTCTCTCCTCCCGATTTCTAAATGAGGGTTCCTGCTCGTTTTTTCGTTTTGACACCACAAACACGTCCCGTGGCCCATTTCCAACCTATAATCTAGACTTTTTCGGGTTTTAAAGGAAGTGGATATCATTTCATACCCTCTCTCCTCCCGATTTCTAAATGAGGCTTCGTGCTCGTTTTTTAGTTTTGACACAACAAACTCGTCCCGTTGCCCATTTTTAACCTATAATCGAGACTTTTTCGGGTTTTAAAGGAAGTGGATATCATTTCATACCCTCTCTCCTCCCGATTTCTAAACGTGGCTTCGTGCTCGTTTTTTCGTTTTGACACCACAAACACGTCCCGTGGCCCATTTCTAACCTATAATCGAGACATTTTCGGGTTTTAAAGGAAGTGGATATAATTTCATACCCTCTCTCCTCCCGATTTCTAAACGAGGCTTCGTGCTCGTTTTTTTATTTTGACGCAACAAACACGTCCCGTTGCCCATTTCAAACCTATAATCGAGACGTTTTTAGGTTTTAAAGGAAGTGGATATAATTTCATACCCTGTCTCCTCCCGATTTCTAATCGAGACTTCGTGCTCATTTTTTCATTTTGACACTAAAAACACGTCCCGTTGCCCATTTCTAACCTATAATCGAGACATTTTCGGGTTTTAAAGGAAGTGGATATAATTTCATACCCTGTCTCCTCCCGATTTCTAATCGAGACTTCGTGCTCGTTTTTTCATTTTGACACAACAAACACGTCCCGTTGCCCATTTCTAACCTATAATCGAGACTTTTTCAGATTTTGAAGGAAGTGGATATTATTCTCATACCCTCTCTCCTCCCGAATTCTAAACGAGGCTTCATGGTCGTTTTTTCGTTTTGACACTACCAGCATGTCCCGTGGCTCATTTCTAACATATAATCGGACTTTTTCGGGTTATAAAGGAAGTGGATTTCATTTCATACCCTCTCTCCTCCCGATTTCTAAACGAGACTTCGTGCTCGAATTTTCGTTTTGACAACACCAACACCGTCCCGTGGCCCATTTCTAACCTATAATCGAGGCTTTTTTGGGTTTTAAAGGAAGTGGATATTATTTCATACACTCTCTCCTCCCGATTTCTAAACGAGACTTCGTGCTCGTTTTTTTGTATTGACACCACCAACACGTCTCGTGACACATTTCTAACATATAATCGAGACTTTTTCTGGTTTTAAAGGAAGTGGATATCAGTCCATACCCTCTCTCCTCCCGATTTCTAAACGAGGCTTCGTGCTCGTTTTTTCGTTTTGACACCTCCAACACGTCTCGTCGCCCATTTCTAAGCTATAATTGAGACTTTTTCGGGTTTTAAAGGAAGTGGATATCATTTCATACCCTCTCTCCTCCCGATTTCTAAACGAGGCTTCCTGCTCGTTTTTTCGTTTTGACACCACAAACACGTCCCGTGGCCCATTTCTAACCTATAATCTAGACTTTTTCGGGTTTTAAAGGAAGTGGATATCATTTCATACCCTCTCTCCTCCCGATTTCTAAATGAGGCTTCGTGCTCGTTTCTTAGTTTTGTTTTTAACCTATAATCGAGACTTTTTCGGGTTTTAAAGGAAGTGGATATCATTTCATACCCTCTCTCCTCCCGATTTCGAAATGAGGCTTCGTGGTCGTTTTTTCATTTTGACACTACCAGCATGTCCCGTGGCCCATTTCTAACATATAATTCAGACTTTTTCGGGTTTTAAAGGAAGTGGATATCATTTCATACCCTCTCTCCTCCCGATTTCTAAACGAAGCTTCGTGCTCGTTTTTTCGTTTTGACACTACCAACATATCTCGTGGCCCATTTCTAACCCATAATCGATACTTTTTCGGGTTTTAAAGGAAGTGGATATAATTTCATAACCTCTCTCCTCCCGATTTCAAAATGAGGGTTCCTGCTCGTTTTTTCGTTTTGACACCACAAACACGTCCCGTGGCCCATTTCCAACCTATAATCTAGACTTTTTCGGGTTTTAAAGGATGTGGATATCATTTCATACCCTCTCTCCTCCCGATTTCTAAATGAGGCTTCGTGCTCGTTTTTTAGTTTTGACACAACAAACTCGTCCCGTTGCCCATTTTTAACCTATAATCGAGACTTTTTCGGGTTTTAAAGGAAGTGGATATCATTTCATACCCTCTCTCCTCCCGATTTCTAAATGTGGCTTCGTGCTCGTTTTTTCGTTTTGACACCACAAACACGTCCCGTGGCCCATTTCTAACCTATAATCGAGACATTTTCGGGTTTTAAAGGAAGTGGATATAATTTCATACCCTCTCTCCTCCCGATTTCTAAACGAGGCTTCGTGCTCGTTTTTTTATTTTGACGCAACAAACACGTCCCGTTGCCCATTTCAAACCTATAATCGAGACGTTTTCAGGTTTTAAAGGAAGTGGATATAATTTCATACCCTGTCTCCTCCCGATTTCTAATCGAGACTTCGTGCTCATTTTTTCATTTTGACACAAAAAACACGTCCCGTGGCCCATTTTTAACCTATAATCTAGACTTTTTTGGGTTTTAAAGGAAGTGGATATTATTTCATACCCTCTCTCCTCCCGATTTCTAAACAAGGCTTCGTGGTCATTTTTTCATTTTCACACCTCCAGCAAGTCCCGTGGCCCATTTCTAACCTATAATCGAGACTTTTTCGGGTTTTAAAGGAAGTGGATATAATTTCATACCCTCTCTCCTCCCGATTTCTAAATGAGGGTTCCTGCTCGTTTTTTCGTTTTGACACCACAAACACTGTCCCGTGGCCCATTTCTAACCTATAATCGAGGCTTTTTTGGGTTTTAAAGGAAGTGGATATTATTTCATACACTCTCTCCTCCCGATTTCTAAATGAGACTTGGTGCTCGTTTTTTCGTATTGACACCACCAGCATGTCCCGTGGCTCATTTCTAACATATAATCGAGACTTTTTCGGGTTATAAAGGAAGTGGATTTCATTTCATACCCTCTCTCCTCCCGATTTCTAAACGAGACTTTGTGCTCGTATTTTCGTTTTGACAACACCAACACTGTCCCGTGGCCCATTTCTAACCTATAATCGAGGCTTTTTTGGGTTTTAAAGGAAGTGGATATTATTTCATACACTCTCTCCTCCCGATTTCTAAATGAGACTTGGTGCTCGTTTTTTCGTATTGACACCACCAACACGTCTCGTGACCCATTTCTAACATATAATCGAGACTTTTTCTGGTTTTAAAGGAAGTGGATATCATTCCATACCCTCTCTCCTCCCGATTTCTAAACGAGGCTTCGTGCTCGTTTTTTTTGGTATTGACACCACCAACACGTCTCGTGGCCCATTTCTAACCTATAATCGAGACTTTTTCGGGTTTTAAAGGAAGTGGATATAATTTCATACCCTGTCTCCTCCCGATTTCTAATCGAGACTTCGTGCTCATTTTTTCATTTTGACACAAAAAACACGTCCCGTGGCCCATTTTTAACCTATAATCTAGACTTTTTTGGGTTTTAAAGGAAGTGGATATTATTTCATACCCTCTCTCCTCCCGATTTCTAAACAAGGCTTCGTGGTCATTTTTTCATTTTCACACCTCCAGCAAGTCCCGTGGCCCATTTCTAACCTATAATCGAGACTTTTTCGGGTTTTAAAGGAAGTGGATATAATTTCATACCCTCTCTCCTTCCGATTTCTAAATGAGGGTTCCTGCTCGTTTTTTCGTTTTGACACCACAAACACGTCCCGTGGCCCATTTCCAACCTATAATCTAGTCTTTTTCGGGTTTTAAAGGAAGTGGATATCATTTCATACCCTCTCTCCTCCCGATTTCTAAATGAGGCTTCGTGCTCGTTTTTTAGTTTTGACACAACAAACTCGTCCCGTTGCCCATTTTTAACCTATAATCGAGACTTTTTCGGGTTTTAAAGGAAGTGGATATCATTTCATACCCTCTCTCCTCCCGATTTCTAAACGTGGCTTCGTGCTCGTTTTTTCGTTTTGACACCACAAACACGTCCCGTGGCCCATTTCTAACCTATAATCGAGACATTTTCGGGTTTTAAAGGAAGTGGATATAATTTCATACCCTCTCTCCTCCCGATTTCTAAACGAGGCTTCGTGCTCGTTTTTTTATTTTGACGCAACAAACACGTCCCGTTGCCCATTTCAAACCTATAATCGAGACGTTTTCAGGTTTTAAAGGAAGTGGATATAATTTCATACCCTGTCTCCTCCCGATTTCTAATCGAGACTTCGTGCTCATTTTTTCATTTTGACACAAAAAACACGTCCCGTTGCCCATTTCTAACCTATAATCGAGACATTTTCGGGTTTTAAAGGAAGTGGATGTAATTTCATACCCTGTCTCCTCCCGATTTCTAATCGAGACTTCGTGCTCGTTTTTTCATTTTGACACAACAAACACGTCCCGTTGCCCATTTCTAACCTATAATCGAGACTTTTTCAGATTTTGAAGGAAGTGGATATTATTCTCATACCCTCTCTCCTCCCGATTTCTAAACGAGGCTTCATGGTCGTTTTTTCATTTTGACACTACCAGCATGTCCCGTGGCTCATTTCTAACATATAATCGAGACTTTTTCGGGTTATAAAGGAAGTGGATATAATTTCATACCCTCTCTCCTCCCGATTTCTAAACGAGGCTTCGTGCTCGTTTTTTCGTTTTGACACCACAAACACTTCCCTTGGCCTATTTCTAACCTATAATCGAGACTTTTTCGGGTTTTAAAGGAAGTGAATATCATTTCATACCCTCTCTACAACCGATTTCTAAATGAGGCTTCGTGCTCATTTTTTCGTTTTGACACCAGAAACACTCCCTTGGCCCATTTCTAACCTATAATCTAGACTTTTTCAGGTTTTAAAGGAAGTGCATATAATTTCATACCCTCTGTCCTCCCTATTTCTAAACGAGGCTTCGTGCTCGTTTTTTCGTTTTGACACCACAAACACGTCCCGTGGCCCATTTCTAACCTTTAATCGAGACTTTTTCGAGTTTTAACGGAAGTGGATATAATTTCTTACCCTCTCTCCTCCTGATTTCTAAACGAGGCTTCGTGCTAGTTTTTTCATGTTGACACCACCAACATGTCTCGTGGCCCATTTCTAACCTATAATCGAGACGTTTTCGGATTTTAAAGGAAGTGGATATAATTTCATACCCTCTGTCCTCCCTATTTCTAAACGAGGCTTCCTTTTCATTTTTTCGTTTTGACACCACAAACACGTCCCGTGGCCCATTTCTAACCTATAATCTAGACTTTTTTGGATTTTAAGGGAAGTGGATCGAATTTCTCTCTCTCCTTCCGATTTTTAAACGAGGCTTCGTACTCGTTTTTTTATTTTGACACAACAAACACGTCCCGTGGCCCATTTCTAACATATAATCGAAACTTTTCGGGTTTTAAAGGAAGTGAATATTATTTCATACCCTCTATCCTCCCGATTTCTAAACGAAGCTTCGTATTCGTTTTTTCGTTTTGACACCACAAACACGTCCCGTGGCCCATTTCTAACCTATAATCTAGACTTTTTTGGGTTTCAAAGGAAGTGGATATTATTTCATACCCTCTCTCCTCCCGATTTCTAAACAAGGCTTCGTGGTCATTTTTTCATTTTGACACCTCCAGCAAGTTCCGTGGCCCATTTCTAACCTATAATCAAGACTTTTTCGGGTTTTAAAGGAAGTGGATATAATTTCATACCCTCTCTCCTCCCGATTTCTAAATGAGGGTTCCTGCTCGTTTTTTCGTTTTGACACCACAAACACGTCCCGTGGCCCATTTCCAACCTATAATCTAGACTTTTTCGGGTTTTAAAGGAAGTGGATATCATTTCATACCCTCTCTCCTCCCGATTTCTAAATGAGGCTTCGTGCTCGTTTTTTAGTTTTGACACAACAAACTCGTCCCGTTGCCCATTTTTAACCTATAATCGAGACTTTTTCGGGTTTTAAAGGAAGTGGATATCATTTCATACCCTCTCTCCTCCCGATTTCTAAACGTGGCTTCGTGCTCGTTTTTTCGTTTTGACACCACAAACACGTCCCGTGGCCCATTTCTAACCTATAATCGAGACATTTTCGGGTTTTAAAGGAAGTGGATATAATTTCATACCCTCTCTCCTCCCGATTTCTAAACGAGGCTTCGTGCTCGTTTTTTTATTTTGACGCAACAAACACGTCCCGTTGCCCATTTCAAACCTATAATCGAGACGTTTTTAGGTTTTAAAGGAAGTGGATATAATTTCATACCCTGTCTCCTCCCGATTTCTAATCGAGACTTCGTGCTCATTTTTTCATTTTGACACTAAAAACACGTCCCGTTGCCCATTTCTAACCTATAATCGAGACATTTTCGGGTTTTAAAGGAAGTGGATATAATTTCATACCCTGTCTCCTCCCGATTTCTAATCGAGACTTCGTGCTCGTTTTTTCATTTTGACACAACAAACACGTCCCGTTGCCCATTTCTAACCTATAATCGAGACTTTTTCAGATTTTGAAGGAAGTGGATATTATTCTCATACCCTCTCTCCTCCCGAATTCTAAACGAGGCTTCATGGTCGTTTTTTCGTTTTGACACTACCAGCATGTCCCGTGGCTCATTTCTAACATATAATCGGACTTTTTCGGGTTATAAAGGAAGTGGATTTCATTTCATACCCTCTCTCCTCCCGATTTCTAAACGAGACTTCGTGCTCGAATTTTCGTTTTGACAACACCAACACCGTCCCGTGGCCCATTTCTAACCTATAATCGAGGCTTTTTTGGGTTTTAAAGGAAGTGGATATTATTTCATACACTCTCTCCTCCCGATTTCTAAACGAGACTTCGTGCTCGTTTTTTTGTATTGACACCACCAACACGTCTCGTGACACATTTCTAACATATAATCGAGACTTTTTCTGGTTTTAAAGGAAGTGGATATCAGTCCATACCCTCTCTCCTCCCGATTTCTAAACGAGGCTTCGTGCTCGTTTTTTCGTTTTGACACCTCCAACACGTCTCGTCGCCCATTTCTAAGCTATAATTGAGACTTTTTCGGGTTTTAAAGGAAGTGGATATCATTTCATACCCTCTCTCCTCCCGATTTCTAAACGAGGCTTCCTGCTCGTTTTTTCGTTTTGACACCACAAACACGTCCCGTGGCCCATTTCTAACCTATAATCTAGACTTTTTCGGGTTTTAAAGGAAGTGGATATCATTTCATACCCTCTCTCCTCCCGATTTCTAAATGAGGCTTCGTGCTCGTTTCTTAGTTTTGTTTTTAACCTATAATCGAGACTTTTTCGGGTTTTAAAGGAAGTGGATATCATTTCATACCCTCTCTCCTCCCGATTTCGAAATGAGGCTTCGTGGTCGTTTTTTCATTTTGACACTACCAGCATGTCCCGTGGCCCATTTCTAACATATAATTCAGACTTTTTCGGGTTTTAAAGGAAGTGGATATCATTTCATACCCTCTCTCCTCCCGATTTCTAAACGAAGCTTCGTGCTCGTTTTTTCGTTTTGACACTACCAACATATCTCGTGGCCCATTTCTAACCCATAATCGATACTTTTTCGGGTTTTAAATGAAGTAGATATCATTTCATACCCTCTCCCCTCCAGATTTCTTAACGAGGCTTCGTGCTCGTTTTTTTGTTTTGACACCATCAACACGTCTCGTGGCCCATATCTAACATATAATGGATACTTTTTCGGGTTTTAAAGGAAGTGGATATCATTTCATACCCTCTCTCCTCTCGATTTCAATACGAGGCTTCGTGCTTGTTTTTTAGTTTTAACACAACAAACACGTCCCGTTGCCAATTTCCAATCTTTAATCGAGACTTTTTTGGGTTTTAAAGGAAATTGATATAATTTCATACCCTCTCTCCTCCCGATTTCTAAACGAGGCTTTGTGCTCGTTTTTTCGTTCTTACACCACAAACACGTCTCGTAGCCCATTTCTAACCTATAATCGAGACTTTTTCGGGTTTTAAAGGAAGTGGATATCATTTCATAACCTCTATCCTCCCGATTTCTAAACGAGGCTTCGTGCTCGTTTTTTCGTTTTGACACCACCAACACGTCCCGTTGCCCATTTGTAACCTATAATCGAGACTTTTTCGGGTTTTAAAGAAAGTGGATATAATTTCATACCCTCTCTCCTCCCGATTTCTAAACGAGGCTTCGTGCTCGTTTTTTCGTTTTGACACCACAAACACGTCCCTTGGCTTATTTCTAACCTATAATCGAGACTTTTTAGGGTTTTAAAGGAAGTGGATATCATTTCATACCCTCTCTCCTCCCGATTTCTAAACGAGGCTTCGTGCTCATTTTTTCGTTTTGACACCACCAACACGTCCCGTAGTCCATTTCTAACCTATAATCGAGACTTTTTCGGGTTTTAAAGAAAGTGGATATAATTTCATACCCTCTCTCCTCCCAATTTCTAAACGAGGCTTCGTACTTGTTTTTTAGTTTTGACACAACAAACACGTCCCGTTGCCCATTTCTAACCTATAATTGAGACTTTTTCGGGTTTTAAAGGAAGCGGATATCATTTTATACCCTCTCTCCTCCCGATTTCTAAACGAGGCTTCGTGCACATTTTTTCGTTTTGACACCAGAAACACGTCTCGTGGCCCATTTCTAACCTATAATCGAGGCTTTTTTGGGTTTTAAAGGAAGTGGTTATTATTTCATTCGCTCTCTCCTCCCGATTTGTAAACGAGGCTTCGTGCTCGTTTTCTCGTTTTGACACCTCCAACACGTCCCGTGGCCCTTTTCTAACATATAATCGAGACTTTTTCGGGTTTAAAAGGAAGTGGATATCATTTCATACCCTCTCTCCTCCCGATTTCTAAACAAGACTTCGTGCTCGTTTTTTTGTTTTAACAACACCAACACCGTCCCGTGGCCCATTTCTAACCTATAATCGAGGCTTTTTTGGGTTTTAAAGGAAGTTGATATTATTTCATACACTCACTCCTCCCGATTTCTAAACGAGGCTTCGTGCTCTTTTTTTGTATTGACACCACACCACCAACACGTCTCGTGACCCATTTCTAACATATAATCGAGACTTTTTCTGGTTTTAAAGGAAGTGGATATCATTCCATACCCTCTCTCCTTCCGATTTCTAAACGAGGCTTCGTGCTCGTTTTTTTGTATTGACACCACCAACACGTCTCGTGGCCCATTTCTAACATATAATCGAGACTTTTTCTGGTTTTAAAGGAAGTGGATATCATTCCATTCCCTCTCTCCTCCCGATTTCTAAACGAGGCTTCGTGCTTGTTTTTTTTGTTTTGACACCACCAACACGTCTCGTGGCCCATTTCTAACATATAATCGAGACTTTTTCTGGTTTTCAAGGAAGTGGATATCATTTCATACCCTCTCTCCTCCCGATTTCTAAACGAGGCTTCGTGCTCGGTTTTTCGTTTTGACACCACAAACACGTCCCGTGGCCCATTTCTAACCTATAATCGAGACTTTTTCGGATTTTGAAGGAAGTGGATATTATTCTCATACCCTCTCTCCTCCCGCTTTCTAAACGAGGCTTCGTGGTCGTTTTTTCATTTTGACACTACCAGCCGGTCCCGTGGCTCATTTCTAACATATAATCGAGACTTTTTCGGGTTTAAAAGGAAGTGGATATCATTTCATACCCTCTCTCCTCCCGATTTCTAAACAAGACTTCGTGCTCTTTTTTCATTTTAACAACACCAACACCGTCCCGTGGCCCATTTCTAACCTATAATCGAGGCTTTTTTGGGTTTTAAAGGAAGTGGATATTATTTCATACACTCTCTCCTCCCGATTTCTAAACGAGGCTTCGTGCTCATATTTTTGTATTGACATCACCAACACGTCTCGTGACCCATTTCTAACATATAATCGAGACTTTTTCTGGTTTTAAAGGAAGTGGATATCATTCCATACCCTCTCTCCTCCCGATTTCTAAACGAGGCATTGTGTTCGTTTTTTCGTTTTGACACCACCAACACGTCCCGTAGCCCATTTCTAACCTATAATCGAGACTTTTTCGGGTTTTAAAGGAAGTGGATATCATTTCATACCCTCTGTCCTCCCAATTTCTAAACGAGGCTTCGTGCTCGTATTTTTGTTTTGACACAACAAAAACGTCCCGTTGCCCATTTCTAACCTATAATAGAGACTTTTTCGGGTTTTAAAGAAAGTTGATATCATTTCATACCTTCTCTCCTCCCAATTTCTAAACGAGGCTTCATGCTCGTTTTTTCGTTTTGACACCACAAACACGTCCCGTGGCCCATTTCTAACATATAATCGAGACATTTTCGGGTTTTAAAGGAAGTGGATATAATTTCATACCCTCTCTCCTCCCGATTTCTAAACTAGGCTTCGTGCTCGTATTTTCATTTTGACACCACCAACACGTCCCGTTGACCATTTCTAACATATAATCGAGACTTTTTCGGGTTTTAAAGGAAATTGATATAATTTCATACCCTCTCTCCACCCGATTTCTAAACGAGGCTTCGTGCTCGTTTTTTCGTTTTGACACAACAAACACGTCCCGTTGCCCATTTCTAACCTATAATCGAGACTTTTTCGGGTTTTAAAGGAAGTGGATCGAATTTCATACTCTCTCTCCTCCCGATTTCTAAACGAGGCTTCGTGCTCATTTTTTCGTTTTGACACCACCAACATGTCTCGTTGCCTATTTCTAACCTATAATTGAGACTTTTTCGGGTTTTAAAGGAAGTGGATATCATTTCATACCCTCTCTCCTCTCAATTTCAAAACGAGGCTTCGTGCTCGTTTTTTCATTTTGACACCACCAACACGTCTCGTGGCCCATTTCTAACATATAATCGAGACTTTTTCTGGTTTTAAAGGAAGTGGATATCATTTCATACCATCTCTTCTCCCGATTTCTAAACGAGGCTTCGTGCTCGTTTTTTCGTTTTGACACCACCAACACGTCCCGTGGCCCATTTCTAACATATAATCGAGACTTTTCGGGTTTTAAAGGAAGTGGATATCATTTCATACCCTCTCTCCTCCCGATTTCTAAACGAGGCTTCGTGCTCATTTTTTCGTTTTGACACCACCAACATGTCTCGTTGCCTATTTCTAAACTATAATTGAGACTTTTTCGGGTTTTAAAGGAAGTGGATATCATTTCATACCCTCTCTCCTCTCAATTTCAAAACGAGGCTTCGTGCTCGTTTTTTCATTTTGACACCACCAACACGTCTCGTGGCCCATTTCTAACATATAATCGAGACTTTTTCTGGTTTTAAAGGAAGTGGATATCATTTCATACCCTCTCTTCTCCCGATTTCTAAACGAGGCTTCGTGCTCGTTTTTTCGTTTTGACACCACCAACACGTCCCGTGGCCTATTTCTAACCTATAATCGAGACTTTTTCGGATTTTGAAGGAAGTGGATATCATTTCATACCCTCTCTCCTCCCGATTTCTAAACTTGGCTTCGTGCTCGTTTTTTCGTTTTGACACCACCAACACGTCCCGTAGCCCATTTCTAAGCAATAATCGAGACTTTTTCGGGTTTTAAAGGAAGTGGATATAATTTCATACCCTCTGTCCTCCCGATTTCTAAACGAGGCTTCGTGCTAGTTTTTCCGTTTTGACACCACAAACACGTCACATGGACCATTTCTAACCTTTAATCGAGACTTTTTCGGGTTTTAAAGGAAGTGGATATAATTTTATACCCTCTCTCCTCCCGATTTCTAAACGAGGCTTCGTGCTCATTTTTTCGTTTTGACACCACCAACACGTCCCGTTGTCCATTTCTAACCTATAATCGAGACTTTTTCGGGTTTTAAAGGAAGTGGATATAATTTCATACCCTCTCTCCTCCCAATTTCTAAACGAGGCTTCGTACTTGTTTTTTAGTTTTGAAACAACAAACACGTCCCGTTGCCCATTTCTAACCTATAATTGAGATTTTTTCGGGTTTTAAAGGAAGCGGATATCATTTTATACCCTCTCTCCTCCCGATTTCTAAACGAGGCTTCGTGCTCATTTTTTCATTTTGACACCAGAAACAGGTCCCGTGGCCCATTTGTAACCTATAATCGAGGCTTTTTTGGATTTTAAAGGAAGTGGTCATTATTTCATTCGCTCTCTCCTCCCGATTTGGAAACGAGGCTTCGTGCTCGTTTTTTCGTTTTGATACCTCCAACACGTCCCGTGGCCCATTTCTAACATATAATCGAGACTTTTTCGGGTTTAAAAGGAAGTGGATATCATTTCATACCCTCTCTCCTCCCGATTTCTAAACAAGACTTCGTGCTCGTTTTTTCGTTTTAACAACACCAACACCGTCCCGTGGCCAATTTCTAACCTATAATCAAGGCTTTTTTGGGTTTTAAAGGAAGTGGATATTATTTCATACACTCTGTCCTCTCGATTTCTAAACGAGGCTTCGTGCTCGTTTTTTTGTATTGACACCACCAACACGTCTTGTGACCCATTTCTAACATATAATCGAGACTTTTTCTGGTTTTAAACGAAGTGGATATCATTCCATACCCTCTCTCCTCCCGATTTTTAAACGAGGCTTCGTGCTCGTTTTTTTGTATTAACACCACCAACACGTCTCGTGGCCCATTTCTAACATATAATCGAGACTTTTTCTGGTTTTAAAGGAGGTGGATATCATTCCATACCCTCTCTCCTACCGATTTCTAAACGAGGCTTCGTGCTTGTTTTTTTTGTTTTGACACCACCAACACGTCTCGTGCCCATTTCTAACATATAATCGAGACTTTTTCTGGTTTTCAAGGAAGTGGATATCATTTCATACCCTCTCTCCTCCCGATTTCTAAACTAGGCTTCGTGCTCGTTTTTTCGTTTTGACACCACAAACACGTCCCGTGGCCCATTTCTAACCTATAATCGAGACTTTTTCGGATTTTGAAGGAAGTGGATATTATTTCATACACTCTCTCCTCCCGATTTCTAAACGAGGCTTCGTGCTCGTATTTTTGTATTGACACCACCAACACGTCTCGTGACCCATTTCTAACATATAATCGAGACTTTTTCTGGTTTTAAGGGAAGTGGATATCATTCCATACCCTCTCTCCTCCCGATTTCTAAACGAGGCTTTGTGTTCGTTTTTTCGTTTTGACACCACCAACACGTCCCGTAGCCCATTTCTAACCTATAATCGAGACTTTTTCGGGTTTTAAAGGAAGTGGATATCATTTCATACCCTCTCTCCTCCCGATTTCTAAACGAGGCTTCGTGCTCGTATTTTTGTTTTGACACAACAAACACGTCCCGTTGCCCATTTCTAACCTATAATAGAGACTTTTTCGGGTTTTAAAGGAAGTGGATATCATTTCATACCTTCTCTCCTCCCAATTTCTAAACGAGGCTTCATGCTCGTTTTTTCGTTTTGACACCACAAACACGTCCCGTGGCCCATTTCTAACATATAATCGAGACTTTTTCGGGTTTTAAAGGAAGTGGATATAATTTCATACCCTCTCTCCTCCCGATTTCTAAACTAGTATTCGTGCTCGTTTTTTCGTTTTGACACCACCAACACGTCCCGTTGCCCATTTCTAACCTATAATCGAGACTTTTTCGAGTTTTAAAGGAAATTGATATAATTTCATACCCTCTCTCCACCCGATTTCTAAACGAGGCTTCGTGCTCGTCTTTTCGTTTTGACACAACAAACACGTCCCGTTGCCCATTTCTAACCTATAATCGAGACTTTTTCGGGTTTTAAAGGAAGTGGATCGAATTTCATACTCTCTCTCCTCCCGATTTCTAAACGAGGCTTCGTGCTCGTTTTTTCGTTTTGACACTACAAACACGTCCCGTGGCCCATTTCTAATTTATAATCGAGACTTTTCGGGTTTTAAAGGATGTGGATATCATTTCATACCCTCTCTCCTCCCGATTTCTAAACGAGGCTTCGTGCTCCTTTTTTCGTTTTGACACAACCAACACGTCCCGTGGCCCATTTCTAGCGTATAATCGAGACTTTTTCGGGTTTTAAAGGAAGAGGATATCATTTCATACCCTCTCTCCTCCCGATTTCTAAACGAGGCTTCGTGCTCGTTTTTTTGTTTTGACACCACAAACACGTCCCATGGCCCATTTCTAACCTATAATCTAGACTTTTTTGGGTTTTAAAGGAAGTGGATATTATTTCATACCCTCTCTCCTCCCGATTTCTAAACGAGTCTTCGTGGTCGTTTTTTCGTTTCGACACCTCCAACAAGTCCCGTGGCCCATTTCTCACCTATAATCGAGACTTTTTCGGGTTTTAAAGGAAGTGGATATAATTTCATACCCTCTCTCCAACCTATTTCTAAAGGAGGCTTCGTGCTCGTTTTTTCGTTTTAACACCACGAACACGTCCCGTAGCCCAATTCTAACCTATAATCGAGACTTTTTCGGGTTTTAAAGGAAGTGGATATCATTCCATACCCTCTCTCCTCCCGATTTCTAAACGAGGCTTCGTGCTCGTTTTTTCGTTTTGACACCACAAACACGTCCCGTGGCTCATTTCTAACCTATAATCTAGACTTTTTCGGGTTTTAAAGGAAGTGGATATAATTTCATACCCTCTCTCCAACCTATTTCTAAAGGAGGCTTCGTGCTCGTTTTTTCGTTTTGACACCACGAACACGTCCCGTAGCCCAATTCTAACCTATAATCGAGACTTTTTCGGGTTTTAAAGGAAGTGGATATTTTTCCATACCCTCTCTCCTCCCGATTTCTAAACGAGGCTTCGTTGTCGTTTTTTCGTTTTGACACCACCAACACGTCCCGTAGCCCATTTCTAACCTATAATTGAGACTTTTTCGGGTTTTAAAGGAAGCGGATATCATTTTATACCCTCTCTCCTCCCGATTTCTAAACGAGCCTTCGTGCTCATTTTTTCGTATTCACACCAGAAACACGTCCCGTGGCCCATTTCTACCCTATAATCGAGGCTTTTTTGGGTTTTAAAGGAAGTGGTTATTATTTCATACACTCTCTCCTCCCGATTTCTAAACGAGGCTTCGTGCTCGTTTTTTTGTATTGACACCACCAACACGTCTCGTGACCCATTTCTAACATATAATCGAGACTTTTTCTGGTTTTAAAGGAAGTGGATATCATTCCATACCCTCTCTCCTCCCGATTTCTAAACGAGGCTTCGTGCTCGTTTTTTTTGGTATTGACACCACCAACACGTCTCGTGGCCCATTTCTAACCTATAATCGAGACTTTTTCGGGTTTTAAAGGAAGTGGATATCATTTCATACCCTCTCTCCTCCCGATTTCTAAACGAGGCTTCGTGCTCGTTTTTTCGTTTTAACACCACAAACACGTCTCGTGGCACATTTCTAACCTATAATCGAGACTTTTTTGGGTTTTAAAGGAAGTGGATATCATTTCATACCCTCTCTCCTCCCGATTTCTAGACGAGGCTTCGTGCTCGTTTTTTCATTTTGACACTAGAAACACGTCCCGTGGCCCATTTCTAACTTATAATCAAGGCTTTTTTGGGTTTTAAAGGAAGTGGTTATTATTTCATACGCTCTCTCCTCCCGATTTCTAAACGAGGCTTCGTGCTCGTTTTTTCGTTTTGACACCTCCAACACGTCCCGTGGCCCATTTCTAACCTATAATCGAGACTTTTTCGGGTTTTAAAGGAAGTGGATATCATTTCATACCCTCTCTCCTCCCGATTTCTAAACGAGGCTTCGTGCTCGTTTTTTCGTTTTGACACCACAAACACGTCTCGTGGCCCATTTCTAACCTATAATAGAGACTTTTTCGAATTTTGAAGGAAGTGGATATTATTCTCATACCCTCTCTCCTCCCGATTTCTAAATGAGGCTTCGTGGTCGGTTTTTCATTTTGACACTACCAGCCGGTCCCGTGCCTCATTTCTAACATATAATCGAGACTTTTTCGGGTTTAAAAGGAAGTGGATATCATTTCATACCCTCTCTCCTCCCGATTTCTATACCCTCTCTCCTCCCGATTTCTAAACAAGACTTCGTGCTCTTTTTTCGTTTTAACAACACCAACACCGTCCCGTAGCCCATTTCTAACCTATAATCGAGGCTTTTTTTTGTTTTAAAGGAAGTGGATATTATTTCATACACTCTCTCCTCCCGACTTCTAAACGAGGCTTCGTGCTCGTATTTTTGTATTGACACCACCAACACGTCTCGTGACCCATTTCTAACATATAATCGAGACTTTTTCTGGTTTTAAAGGAAGTGGATATCATTCCATACCCTCTCTCCTCCCGATTTCTAAACGAGGCTTTGTGTTCGTTTTTTCGTTTTGACACCACCAACACGTCCCGTAGCCCATTTCTAACCTATAATCGAGACTTTTTCGGGTTTTAAAGGAAGTGGATATCATTTCATACCCTCTCTCCTCCCAATTTCTAAACGAGGCTTGGTGCTCGTATTTTTGTTTTGACACAACAAACACGTCCCGTTGCCCATTTCTAACCTATAATAGAGACTTTTTTGGGTTTTAAAGAAAGTTGATATCATTTCATACCTTCTCTCCTCCCAATTTCTAAACGAGGCTTCGTGCTCGTTTTTTCGTTTTGACACCACAAACACGTCCCGTGGCCCATTTCTAACATATAATCGAGACATTTTCGGGTTTTAAAGGAAGTGGATATAATTTCATACCCTCTGTCCTCCCGATTTCTAAACTAGGCTTCGTGCTCGTTTTTTCATTTTGACACCACCAACACGTCCCGTTGCCCATTTCTAACCTATAATCGAGACTTTTTCGGGTTTTAAAGGAAATTGATATAATTTCATACCCTCTCTCCACCCGATTTCTAAACGAGGCTTCGTGCTCGTTTTTTCGTTTTGACACAACAAACACGTCCCGTTGCCCATTTCTAACCTATAATCGAGACTTTTTCGGGTTTTAAAGGAAGTGGATCGAATTTCATACTCTCTCTCCTCCCGATTTCTAAACGAGGCTTCGTGCTCGTTTTTTCGTTTTGACACAACAAACACGTCCCGTGGCCCATTTCTAACATATAATCGAGACTTTTCGGGTTTTAAAGGAAGTGGATATCATTTCATACCCTCTCTCCTCCCGATTTCCAAACGAGGCTTCATGCTCATTTTTTCGTTTTGACACCACCAACACGTCCCGTTGCCTATTTCTAACCTATAATAGAGACTTTTTCGGGTTTTAAAGGAAGTGGATATCATTTCATACCCTCTCTCCTCTCAATTTCAAAACGAGGCTTCGTGCTCGTTTTTTCGTTTTGACACCACCAACACCGTCCCGTGGCCCATTTCTAACCTATAATCGAGGCTTTTTTGGGTTTTAAAGGAAGTGGATATTATTTCATACACTCTCTCCTCCCGATTTCTAAACGAGGCTTCGTGCTCGTATTTTTGTATTGACACCACCAACACGTCTCGTGACCCATTTCTAACATATAATCGAGACTTTTTCTGGTTTTCAAGGAAGTGGATATCATTTCATACCCTCTCTCCTCCCGATTTCTAAACGAGGCTTCGTGCTCGGTTTTTCGTTTTGACACCACAAACACGTCCCGTGGCCCATTTCTAACCTATAATCGAGACTTTTTCGGATTTTGAAGGAAGTGGATATTATTCTCATACCCTCTCTCCTCCCGCTTTCTAAACGAGGCTTCGTGGTCGTTTTTTCATTTTGACACTACCAGCCGGTCCCGTGGCTCATTTCTAACATATAATCGAGACTTTTTCGGGTTTAAAAGGAAGTGGATATCATTTCATACCCTCTCTCCTCCCGATTTCTAAACAAGACTTCGTGCTCTTTTTTCATTTTAACAACACCAACACCGTCCCGTGGCCCATTTCTAACCTATAATCGAGGCTTTTTTGGGTTTTAAAGGAAGTGGATATTATTTCATACACTCTCTCCTCCCGATTTCTAAACGAGGCTTCGTGCTTGTATTTTTGTATTGACACCACCAACACGTCTCGTGACCCATTTCTAACATATAATCGAGACTTTTTCTGGTTTTCAAGGAAGTGGATATCATTTCATACCCTCTCTCCTCCCGATTTCTAAACGAGGCTTCGTGCTCGGTTTTTCGTTTTGACACCACAAACACGTCCCGTGGCCCATTTCTAACCTATAATCGAGACTTTTTCGGATTTTGAAGGAAGTGGATATTATTCTCATACCCTCTCTCCTCCCGCTTTCTAAACGAGGCTTCGTGGTCGTTTTTTCATTTTGACACTACCAGCCGGTCCCGTGGCTCATTTCTAACATATAATCGAGACTTTTTCGGGTTTAAAAGGAAGTGGATATCATTTCATACCCTCTCTCCTCCCGATTTCTAAACAAGACTTCGTGCTCTTTTTTCATTTTAACAACACCAACACCGTCCCGTGGCCCATTTCTAACCTATAATCGAGGCTTTTTTGGGTTTTAAAGGAAGTGGATATTATTTCATACACTCTCTCCTCCCGATTTCTAAACGAGGCTTCGTGCTCGTATTTTTGTATTGACACCACCAACACGTCTCGTGACCCATTTCTAACATATAATCGAGACTTTTTCTGGTTTTAAAGGAAGTGGATATCATTCCATACCCTCTCTCCTCCCGATTTCTAAACGAGGCATTGTGTTCGTTTTTTCGTTTTGACACCACCAACACGTCCCGTAGCCCATTTCTAACCTATAATCGAGACTTTTTCGGGTTTTAAAGGAAGTGGATATCATTTCATACCCTCTGTCCTCCCAATTTCTAAACGAGGCTTCGTGCTCGTATTTTTGTTTTGACACAACAAAAACGTCCCGTTGCCCATTTCTAACCTATAATAGAGACTTTTTCGGGTTTTAAAGAAAGTTGATATCATTTCATACCTTCTCTCCTCCCAATTTCTAAACGAGGCTTCATGCTCGTTTTTTCGTTTTGACACCACAAACACGTCCCGTGGCCCATTTCTAACATATAATCGAGACATTTTCGGGTTTTAAAGGAAGTGGATATAATTTCATACCCTCTCTCCTCCCGATTTCTAAACGAGGCTTCGTGCTCGTTTTTTTGTATTGACACCACCAACACGTCTCGTGACTCATTTCTAACATATAATCGAGACTTTTTCTGGTTTTAAAGGAAGTGGATATCATTCCATACCCTCTCTCCTCCCGATTTCTAAACGAGGCTTCGTGCTCGTTTTTTTTGGTATTGACACCACCAACACGTCTCGTGGCCCATTTCTAACCTATAATCGAGACTTTTTCGGGTTTTAAAGGAAGTGGATATCATTTCATACCCTCTCTCCTCCCGATTTCTAAACGAGGCTTCGTGCTCGTTTTTTCGTTTTAACACCACAAACACGTCTCGTGGCACATTTCTAACCTATAATCGAGACTTTTTTGGGTTTTAAAGGAAGTGGATATCATTTCATACCCTCTCTCCTCCCGATTTCTAGACGAGGCTTCGTGCTCGTTTTTTCGTTTTGACACTAGAAACACGTCCCGTGGCCCATTTCTAACTTATAATCAAGGCTTTTTTGGGTTTTAAAGGAAGTGGTTATTATTTCATACGCTCTCTCCTCCCGATTTCTAAACGAGGCTTCGTGCTCGTTTTTTCGTTTTGACACCTCCAACACGTCCCGTGGCCCATTTCTAACCTATAATCGAGACTTTTTCGGGTTTTAAAGGAAGTGGATATCATTTCATACCCTCTCTCCTCCCGATTTCTAAACGAGGCTTCGTGCTCGTTTTTTCGTTTTGACACCACAAACACGTCTCGTGGCCCATTTCTAACCTATAATAGAGACTTTTTCGAATTTTGAAGGAAGTGGATATTATTCTCATACCCTCTCTCCTCCCGATTTCTAAATGAGGCGTCGTGGTCGATTTTTCATTTTGACACTACCAGCCGGTCCCGTGCCTCATTTCTAACTTATAATCGAGACATTTTCGGGTTTAAAAGGAAGTGGATATCATTTCATACCCTCTCTCCTCCCGATTTCTATACCCTCTCTCCTCCCGATTTCTAAACAAGACTTCGTGCTCTTTTTTCGTTTTAACAACACCAACACCGTCCCGTGGCCCATTTCTAACCTATAATCGAGGCTTTTTTTTGTTTTAAAGGAAGTGGATATTATTTCATACACTCTCTCCTCCCGACTTCTAAACGAGGCTTCGTGCTCGTATTTTTGTATTGACACCACCAACACGTCTCGTGACCCATTTCTAACATATAATCGAGACTTTTTCTGGTTTTAAAGGAAGTGGATATCATTCCATACCCTCTCTCCTTCCGATTTCTAAACGAGGCTTTGTGTTCGTTTTTTCGTTTTGACACCACCAACACGTCCCGTAGCCCATTTCTAACCTATAATCGAGACTTTTTCGGGTTTTAAAGGAAGTGGATATCATTTCATACCCTCTCTCCTCCCAATTTCTAAACGAGGCTTGGTGCTCGTATTTTTGTTTTGACACAACAAACACGTCCCGTTGCCCATTTCTAACCTATAATAGAGACTTTTTTGGGTTTTAAAGAAAGTTGATATCATTTCATACCTTCTCTCCTCCCAATTTCTAAACGAGGCTTCGTGCTCGTTTTTTCGTTTTGACACCACAAACACGTCCCGTGGCCCATTTCTAACATATAATCGAGACATTTTCGGGTTTTAAAGGAAGTGGATATAATTTCATACCCTCTGTCCTCCCGATTTCTAAACTAGGCTTCGTGCTCGTTTTTTCATTTTGACACCACCAACACGTCCCGTTGCCCATTTCTAACCTATAATCGAGACTTTTTCGGGTTTTAAAGGAAATTGATATAATTTCATACCCTCTCTCCACCCGATTTCTAAACGAGGCTTCGTGCTCGTTTTTTCGTTTTGACACAACAAACACGTCCCGTTGCCCATTTCTAACCTATAATCGAGACTTTTTCGGGTTTTAAAGGAAGTGGATCGAATTTCATACTCTCTCTCCTCCCGATTTCTAAACGAGGCTTCGTGCTCGTTTTTTCGTTTTGACACAACAAACACGTCCCGTGGCCCATTTCTAACATATAATCGAGACTTTTCGGGTTTTAAAGGAAGTGGATATCATTTCATACCCTCTCTCCTCCCGATTTCCAAACGAGGCTTCATGCTCATTTTTTCGTTTTGACACCACCAACACGTCCCGTTGCCTATTTCTAACCTATAATAGAGACTTTTTCGGGTTTTAAAGGAAGTGGATATCATTTCATACCCTCTCTCCTCTCAATTTCAAAACGAGGCTTCGTGCTCGTTTTTTCGTTTTGACACCACCAACACCGTCCCGTGGCCCATTTCTAACCTATAATCGAGGCTTTTTTGGGTTTTAAAGGAAGTGGATATTATTTCATACACTCTCTCCTCCCGATTTCTAAACGAGGCTTCGTGCTCGTATTTTTGTATTGACACCACCAACACGTCTCGTGACCCATTTCTAACATATAATCGAGACTTTTTCTGGTTTTCAAGGAAGTGGATATCATTTCATACCCTCTCTCCTCCCGATTTCTAAACGAGGCTTCGTGCTCGGTTTTTCGTTTTGACACCACAAACACGTCCCGTGGCCCATTTCTAACCTATAATCGAGACTTTTTCGGATTTTGAAGGAAGTGGATATTATTCTCATACCCTCTCTCCTCCCGCTTTCTAAACGAGGCTTCGTGGTCGTTTTTTCATTTTGACACTACCAGCCGGTCCCGTGGCTCATTTCTAACATATAATCGAGACTTTTTCGGGTTTAAAAGGAAGTGGATATCATTTCATACCCTCTCTCCTCCCGATTTCTAAACAAGACTTCGTGCTCTTTTTTCATTTTAACAACACCAACACCGTCCCGTGGCCCATTTCTAACCTATAATCGAGGCTTTTTTGGGTTTTAAAGGAAGTGGATATTATTTCATACACTCTCTCCTCCCGATTTCTAAACGAGGCTTCGTGCTCGTATTTTTGTATTGACACCACCAACACGTCTCGTGACCCATTTCTAACATATAATCGAGACTTTTTCTGGTTTTAAAGGAAGTGGATATCATTCCATACCCTCTCTCCTCCCGATTTCTAAACGAGGCATTGTGTTCGTTTTTTCGTTTTGACACCACCAACACGTCCCGTAGCCCATTTCTAACCTATAATCGAGACTTTTTCGGGTTTTAAAGGAAGTGGATATCATTTCATACCCTCTGTCCTCCCAATTTCTAAACGAGGCTTCGTGCTCGTATTTTTGTTTTGACACAACAAAAACGTCCCGTTGCCCATTTCTAACCTATAATAGAGACTTTTTCGGGTTTTAAAGAAAGTTGATATTATTTCATACCTTCTCTCCTCCCAATTTCTAAACGAGGCTTCATGCTCGTTTTTTCGTTTTGACACCACAAACACGTCCCGTGGCCCATTTCTAACATATAATCGAGACATTTTCGGGTTTTAAAGGAAGTGGATATAATTTCATACCCTCTCTCCTCCCGATTTCTAAACGAGGCTTCGTGCTCGTTTTTTTGTATTGACACCACCAACACGTCTCGTGACTCATTTCTAACATATAATCGAGACTTTTTCTGGTTTTAAAGGAAGTGGATATCATTCCATACCCTCTCTCCTCCCGATTTCTAAACGAGGCTTCGTGCTCGTTTTTTTTGGTATTGACACCACCAACACGTCTCGTGGCCCATTTCTAACCTATAATCGAGACTTTTTCGGGTTTTAAAGGAAGTGGATATCATTTCATACCCTCTCTCCTCCCGATTTCTAAACGAGGCTTCGTGCTCGTTTTTTCGTTTTAACACCACAAACACGTCTCGTGGCACATTTCTAACCTATAATCGAGACTTTTTAGGGTTTTAAAGGAAGTGGATATCATTTCATACCCTCTCTCCTCCCGATTTCTAGACGAGGCTTCGTGCTCGTTTTTTCGTTTTGACACTAGAAACACGTCCCGTGGCCCATTTCTAACTTATAATCAAGGCTTTTTTGGGTTTTAAAGGAAGTGGTTATTATTTCATACGCTCTCTCCTCCCGATTTCTAAACGAGGCTTCGTGCTCGTTTTTTCGTTTTGACACCTCCAACACGTCCCGTGGCCCATTTCTAACCTATAATCGAGACTTTTTCGGGTTTTAAAGGAAGTGGATATCATTTCATACCCTCTCTCCTCCCGATTTCTAAACGAGGCTTCGTGCTCGTTTTTTCGTTTTGACACCACAAACACGTCTCGTGGCCCATTTCTAACCTATAATAGAGACTTTTTCGAATTTTGAAGGAAGTGGATATTATTCTCATACCCTCTCTCCTCCCGATTTCTAAATGAGGCTTCGTGGTCGGTTTTTCATTTTGACACTACCAGCCGGTCCCGTGCCTCATTTCTAACATATAATCGACACTTTTTCGGGTTTAAAAGGAAGTGGATATCATTTCATACCCTCTCTCCTCCCGATTTCTATACCCTCTCTCCTCCCGATTTCTAAACAAGACTTCGTGCTCTTTTTTCGTTTTAACAACACCAACACCGTCCCGTGGCCCATTTCTAACCTATAATCGAGGCTTTTTTTTGTTTTAAAGGAAGTGGATATTATTTCATACACTCTCTCCTCCCGACTTCTAAACGAGGCTTCGTGCTCGTATTTTTGTATTGACACCACCAACACGTCTCGTGACCCATTTCTAACATATAATCGAGACTTTTTCTGGTTTTAAAGGAAGTGGATATCATTCCATACCCTCTCTCCTCCCGATTTCTAAACGAGGCTTTGTGTTCGTTTTTTCGTTTTGACACCACCAACACGTCCCGTAGCCCATTTCTAACCTATAATCGAGACTTTTTCGGGTTTTAAAGGAAGTGGATATCATTTCATACCCTCTCTCCTCCCAATTTCTAAACGAGGCTTGGTGCTCGTATTTTTGTTTTGACACAACAAACACGTCCCGTTGCCCATTTCTAACCTATAATAGAGACTTTTTTGGGTTTTAAAGAAAGTTGATATCATTTCATACCTTCTCTCCTCCCAATTTCTAAACGAGGCTTCGTGCTCGTTTTTTCGTTTTGACACCACAAACACGTCCCGTGGCCCATTTCTAACATATAATCGAGACATTTTCGGGTTTTAAAGGAAGTGGATATAATTTCATACCCTCTGTCCTCCCGATTTCTAAACTAGGCTTCGTGCTCGTTTTTTCATTTTGACACCACCAACACGTCCCGTTGCCCATTTCTAACCTATAATCGAGACTTTTTCGGGTTTTAAAGGAAATCGATATAATTTCATACCCTCTCTCCACCCGATTTCTAAACGAGGCTTCGTGCTCGTTTTTTCGTTTTGACACAACAAACACGTCCCGTTGCCCATTTCTAACCTATAATCGAGACTTTTTCGGGTTTTAAAGGAAGTGGATCGAATTTCATACTCTCTCTCCTCCCGATTTCTAGACGAGGCTTCGTGCTCGTTTTTTCGTTTTGACACAACAAACACGTCCCGTGGCCCATTTCTAACATATAATCGAGACTTTTTGGGTTTTAAAGGAAGTGGATATCATTTCATACCCTCTCTCCTCCCGATTTCCAAACGAGGCTTCATGCTCATTTTTTCGTTTTGACACCACCAACACGTCCCGTTGCCTATTTCTAACCTATAATAGAGACTTTTTCGGGTTTTAAAGGAAGTGGATATCATTTCATACCCTCTCTCCTCTCAATTTCAAAACGAGGCTTCGTGCTCGTTTTTTCGTTTTGACACCACCAACACCGTCCCGTGGCCCATTTCTAACCTATAATCGAGGCTTTTTTGGGTTTTAAAGGAAGTGGATATTATTTCATACACTCTCTCCTCCCGATTTCTAAACGAGGCTTCGTGCTCGTATTTTTGTATTGACACCACCAACAAGTCTCGTGACCCATTTCTAACATATAATCGAGACTTTTTCTGGTTTTCAAGGAAGTGGATATCATTTCATACCCTCTCTCCTCCCGATTTCTAAACGAGGCTTCGTGCTCGGTTTTTCGTTTTGACACCACAAACACGTCCCGTGGCCCATTTCTAACCTATAATCGAGACTTTTTCGGATTTTGAAGGAAGTGGATATTATTCTCATACCCTCTCTCCTCCCGCTTTCTAAACGAGGCTTCGTGGTCGTTTTTTCATTTTGACACTACCAGCCGGTCCCGTGGCTCATTTCTAACATATAATCGAGACTTTTTCGGGTTTAAAAGGAAGTGGATATCATTTCATACCCTCTCTCCTCCCGATTTCTAAACAAGACTTCGTGCTCTTTTTTCATTTTAACAACAACAACACCGTCCCGTGGCCCATTTCTAACCTATAATCGAGGCTTTTTTGGGTTTTAAAGGAAGTGGATATTATTTCATACACTCTCTCCTCCCGATTTCTAAACGAGGCTTCGTGCTCGTATTTTTGTATTGACACCACCAACACGTCTCGTGACCCATTTCTAACATATAATCGAGACTTTTTCTGGTTTTAAAGGAAGTGGATATCATTCCATACCCTCTCTCCTCCCGATTTCTAAACGAGGCATTGTGTTCGTTTTTTCGTTTTGACACCACCAACACGTCCCGTAGCCCATTTCTAACCTATAATCGAGACTTTTTCGGGTTTTAAAGGAAGTGGATATCATTTCATACCCTCTGTCCTCCCAATTTCTAAACGAGGCTTCGTGCTCGTATTTTTGTTTTGACACAACAAAAACGTCCCGTTGCCCATTTCTAACCTATAATCGAGACTTTTTCGGGTTTTAAAGGAAGTGGATCGAATTTCATACTCTCTCTCCTCCCGATTTCTAAACGAGGCTTCGTGCTCGTTTTTTCGTTTTGACACAACAAACACGTCCCGTGGCCCATTTCTAACATATAATCGAGACTTTTCGGGTTTTAAAGGAAGTGGATATCATTTCATACCCTCTCTCCTCCCGATTTCCAAACGAGGCTTCATGCTCATTTTTTCGTTTTGACACCACCAACACGTCCCGTTGCCTATTTCTAACCTATAATAGAGACTTTTTCGGGTTTTAAAGGAAGTGGATATCATTTCATACCCTCTCTCCTCTCAATTTCAAAACGAGGCTTCGTGCTCGTTTTTTCGTTTTGACACCACCAACACCGTCCCGTGGCCCATTTCTAACCTATAATCGAGGCTTTTTTGGGTTTTAAAGGAAGTGGATATTATTTCATACACTCTCTCCTCCCGATTTCTAAACGAGGCTTCGTGCTCGTATTTTTGTATTGACACCACCAACACGTCTCGTGACCCATTTCTAACATATAATCGAGACTTTTTCTGGTTTTCAAGGAAGTGGATATCATTTCATACCCTCTCTCCTCCCGATTTCTAAACGAGGCTTCGTGCTCGGTTTTTCGTTTTGACACCACAAACACGTCCCGTGGCCCATTTCTAACCTATAATCGAGACTTTTTCGGATTTTGAAGGAAGTGGATATTATTCTCATACCCTCTCTCCTCCCGCTTTCTAAACGAGGCTTCGTGGTCGTTTTTTCATTTTGACACTACCAGCCGGTCCCGTGGCTCATTTCTAACATATAATCGAGACTTTTTCGGGTTTAAAAGGAAGTGGATATCATTTCATACCCTCTCTCCTCCCGATTTCTAAACAAGACTTCGTGCTCTTTTTTCATTTTAACAACACCAACACCGTCCCGTGGCCCATTTCTAACCTATAATCGAGGCTTTTTTGGGTTTTAAAGGAAGTGGATATTATTTCATACACTCTCTCCTCCCGATTTCTAAACGAGGCTTCGTGCTCGTATTTTTGTATTGACACCACCAACACGTCTCGTGACCCATTTCTAACATATAATCGAGACTTTTTCTGGTTTTAAAGGAAGTGGATATCATTCCATACCCTCTCTCCTCCCGATTTCTAAACGAGGCATTGAGTTCGTTTTTTCGTTTTGACACCACCAACACGTCCCGTAGCCCATTTCTAACCTATAATCGAGACTTTTTCGGGTTTTAAAGGAAGTGGATATCATTTCATACCCTCTGTCCTCCCAATTTCTAAACGAGGCTTCGTGCTCGTATTTTTGTTTTGACACAACAAAAACGTCCCGTTGCCCATTTCTAACCTATAATAGAGACTTTTTCGGGTTTTATAGAAAGTTGATATCATTTCATACCTTCTCTCCTCCCAATTTCTAAACGAGGCTTCATGCTCGTTTTTTCGTTTTGACACCACAAACACGTCCCGTGGCCCATTTCTAACATATAATCGAGACATTTTCGGGTTTTAAAGGAAGTTGATATAATTTCATACCCTCTCTCCTCCCGATTTCTAAACTAGGCTTCGTGCTCGTTTTTTCATTTTGACACCACCAACACGTCCCGTTGCCCATTTCTAACATATAATCGAGACTTTTTCGGGTTTTAAAGGAAATTGATATAATTTCATACCCTCTCTCCACCCGATTTCTAAGCGAGGCTTCGTGCTCGTTTTTTCGTTTTGACACAACAAACACGTCCCGTTGCCCATTTCTAACCTATAATCGAGACTTTTTCGGGTTTTAAAGGAAGTGGATCGAATTTCATACTCTCTCTCCTCCCGATTTCTAAACGAGGCTTCGTGCTCGTTTTTTCATTTTGACACAACAAACACGTCCCGTGGCCCATTTCTAACATATAATCGAGACTTTTCGGGTTTTAAAGGAAGTGGATATCATTTCATACCCTCTCTCCTCCCGATTTCTAAACGAGGCTTCGTGCTCATTTTTTCGTTTTGACACCACCAACATGTCTCGTTGCCTATTTCTAACCTATAATTGAGACTTTTTCGGGTTTTAAAGGAAGTGGATATCATTTCATACCCTCTCTCCTCTCAATTTCAAAACGAGGCTTCGTGCTCGTTTTTTCATTTTGACACCACCAACACGTCTCGTGGCCCATTTCTAACATATAATCGAGACTTTTTCTGGTTTTAAAGGAAGTGGATATCATTTCATACCCTCTCTTCTCCCGATTTCTAAACGAGGCTTCGTGCTCGTTTTTTCGTTTTGACACCACCAACACGTCCCGTGGCCTATTTCTAACCTATAATCGAGACTTTTTCGGGTTTTGAAGGAAGTGGATATCATTTCATACCCTCTCTCCTCCCGATTTCTAAACTTGGCTTCGTGCTCGTTTTTTCGTTTTGACACCACCAACACGTCCCGTAGCCCATTTCTAAGCAATAATCGAGACTTTTTCGGGTTTTAAAGGAAGTGGATATAATTTCATACCCTCTGTCCTCCCGATTTCTAAACGAGGCTTCGTGCTAGTTTTTCCGTTTTGACACCACAAACACGTCACATGGACCATTTCTAACCTTTAATCGAGACTTTTTCGGGTTTTAAAGGAAGTGGATATAATTTTATACCCTCTCTCCTCCCGATTTCTAAACGAGGCTTCGTGCTCATTTTTTCGTTTTGACACCACCAACACGTCCCGTAGTCCATTTCTAACCTATAATCGAGACTTTTTCGGGTTTTAAAGGAAGTGGATATAATTTCATACCCTCTCTCCTCCCAATTTCTAAACGAGGCTTCGTACTTGTTTTTTAGTTTTGAAACAACAAACACGTCCCGTTGCCCATTTCTAACCTATAATTGAGATTTTTTCGGGTTTTAAAGGAAGCGGATATCATTTTATACCCTCTCTCCTCCCGATTTCTAAACGAGGCTTCGTGCTCATTTTTTCATTTTGACACCAGAAACAGGTCCCGTGGCCCATTTGTAACCTATAATCGAGGCTTTTTTGGATTTTAAAGGAAGTGGTCATTATTTCATTCGCTCTCTCCTCCCGATTTGGAAACGAGGCTTCGTGCTCGTTTTTTCGTTTTGATACCTCCAACACGTCCCGTGGCCCATTTCTAACATATAATCGAGACTTTTTCGGGTTTAAAAGGAAGTGGATATCATTTCATACCCTCTCTCCTCCCGATTTCTAAACAAGACTTCGTGCTCGTTTTTTCGTTTTAACAACACCAACACCGTCCCGTGGCCAATTTCTAACCTATAATCGAGGCTTTTTTGGGTTTTAAAGGAAGTGGATATTATTTCATACACTCTGTCCTCTCGATTTCTAAACGAGGCTTCGAGCTCGTTTTTTTGTATTGACACCACCAACACGTCTTGTGACCCATTTCTAACATATAATAGAGACTTTTTCTGGTTTTAAACGAAGTGGATATCATTCCATACCCTCTCTCCTCCCGATTTTTAAACGAGGCTTCGTGCTCGTTTTTTTGTATTAACACCACCAACACGTCTCGTGGCCCATTTCTAACATATAATCGAGACTTTTTCTGGTTTTAAAGGAGGTGGATATCATTCCATACCCTCTCTCCTACCGATTTCTAAACGAGGCTTCGTGCTTGTTTTTTTTGTTTTGACACCACCAACACGTCTCGTGCCCATTTCTAACATATAATCGAGACTTTTTCTGGTTATAAAGGAAGTGGATTTCATTTCATACCCTCTCTCCTCCCGATTTCTAAACGAGGCTTTGTGTTCGTTTTTTCGTTTTGACACCACCAACACGTCCCGTAGCCCATTTCTAACCTATAATCGAGACTTTTTCGGGTTTTAAAGGAAGTGGATATCATTTCATACCCTCTCTCCTCCCGATTTCTAAACTAGGCTTCGTGCTCGTTTTTTCGTTTTGACACCACAAACACGTCCCGTGGCCCATTTCTAACCTATAATCGAGACTTTTTCGGATTTTGAAGGAAGTGGATATTATTCTCATACCCTCTCTCCTCCCGATTTCTAAACGAGGCTTCGTGGTCGTTTTTTCATTTTGACACTACCAGCCGGTAACGTGGCTCATTTCTAACATATAATCGAGACTTTTTCGGGTTTAAAAGGAAGTGGATATCATTTCATACCCTCTCTCATCCCGATTTCTAAACAAGACTTCGTGCTCTTTTTTCGTTTTAACAACACCAACACCGTCCCGTGGCCCATTTCTAACCTATAATCGAGGCTTTTTTGGGTTTTAAAGGAAGTGGATATTATTTCATACACTCTCTCCTCCCGATTTCTAAACGAGGCTTCGTGCTCGTATTTTTGTATTGACACCACCAACACGTCTCGTGACCCATTTCTAACATATAATCGAGACTTTTTCTGGTTTTAAAGGAAGTGGATATCATTCCATACCCTCTCTCCTCCCAATTTCTAAACGAGGCTTTGTGTTCGTTTTTTCGTTTTGACACCACCAACACGTCCCGTAGCCCATTTCTAACCTATAATCGAGACTTTTTCGGGTTTTAAAGGAAGTGGATATCATTTCATACCCTCTCTCCTCCCAATTTCTAAACGAGGCTTCGTGCTCGTATTTTTGTTTTGACACAACAAACACGTCCCGTTGCCCATTTCTAACCTATAATAGAGACTTTTTCGGGTTTTAAAGGAAGTGGATATCATTTCATACCTTCTCTCCTCCCAATTTCTAAACGAGGCTTCATGCTCGTTTTTTCGTTTTGACACCACAAACACGTCCCGTGGCCCATTTCTAACATATAATCGAGACTTTTTCGGGTTTTAAAGGAAGTGGATATAATTTCATACCCTCTCTCCTCCCGATTTCTAAACTAGTATTCGTGCTCGTTTTTTCGTTTTGACACCACCAACACGTCCTGTTGCCCATTTCTAACCTATAATCGAGACTTTTTCGAGTTTTAAAGGAAATTGATATAATTTCATACCCTCTCTCCACCCGATTTCTAAACGAGGCTTCGTGCTCGTGTTTTCGTTTTGACACAACAAACACGTCCCGTTGCCCATTTCTAACCTATAATCGAGACTTTTTCGGGTTTTAAAGGAAGTAGATCGAATTTCATACTCTCTCTCCTCCGGATTTCTAAACGAGGCTTCGTGCTCGTTTTTTCGTTTTGACACTACAAACACGTCCCGTGGCCCATTTCTAACTTATAATCGAGACTTTTCGGGTTTTAAAGGATGTGGATATCATTTCATACCCTCTCTCCTCCCGATTTCTAAACGAGGCTTCGTGCTCCTTTTTTCGTTTTGACACCACCAACACGTCCCGTTGCCTATTTCTAACCTATAATAGAGACTTTTTCGAGTTTTAAAGGAAGTCGATATCATTTCATACCCTCTCTCCTCTCAATTTCAAAACGTGGCTTCGTGCTCGTTTTTTCGTTTTGACACCACCAACACGTCTCGTGGCCCATTTCTAACATATAATCGAGACTTTTTCTGGTTTTAAAGGAAGTGGATATCATTTCATACCCTCTCTTCTCCCGATTTCTAAACGAGGCTTCGTGCTCGTTTTTTCGTTTTGACACCACCAACACGTCCCGTGGCCTATTTCTAACCTATAATCGAGACTTTTTCGAATTTTGAAGGAAGTGGATATCATTTCATACCCTCTCTCCTCCCGATTTCTAAACTAGGCTTCGTGCTTGTTTTTTCGTTTTGACACCACCAACACGTCCCGTAGTCCATTTCTAACCTATAATCGAGACTTTTTCGGGTTTTAAAGGAAGTGGATATAATTTCATACCCTCTCTCCTCCCAATTTCTAAACGAGGCTTCGTACTTGTTTTTTAGTTTTTACACAACAAACACGTCCCGTTGCCCATTTCTAACCTATAATTGAGACTTTTTCGGGTTTTAAAGGAAGCGGATATCATTTTATACCCTCTCTCCTCCCGATTTCTAAACGAGCCTTCGTGCTCATTTTTTCGTATTGACACCAGAAACACGTCCCGTGGCCCATTTCTACCCTATAATCGAGGCTTTTTTGGGTTTTAAAGGAAGTGGTTATTATTTCATACACTCTCTCCTCCCGATTTCTAAACGAGGCTTCGTGCTCGTTTTTTTGTATTGACACCACCAACACGTCTCGTGACCCATTTCTAACATATAATCGAGACTTTTTCTGGTTTTAAAGGAAGTGGATATCATTCCATACCCTCTCTCCTCCCGATTTCTAAACGAGGCTTCGTGCTCGTTTTTTTTGGTATTGACACCACCAACACGTCTCGTGGCCCATTTCTAACCTATAATCGAGACTTTTTCGGGTTTTAAAGGAAGTGGATATCATTTCATACCCTCTCTCCTCCCGATTTCTAAACGAGGCTTCGTGCTCGTTTTTTCGTTTTCACACCACAAACACGTCTCGTGGCACATTTCTAACCTATAATCGAGACTTTTTTGGGTTTTAAAGGAAGTGGATATCATTTCATACCCTCTCTCCTCCCGATTTCTAGACGAGGCTTCGTGCTCGTTTTTTCGTTTTGACACTAGAAACACGTCCCGTGGCCCATTTCTAACTTATAATCAAGGCTTTTTTGGGTTTTAAAGGAAGTGGTTATTATTTCATACGCTCTCTCCTCCCGATTTCTAAACGAGGCTTCGTGCTCGTTTTTTCGTTTTGACACCTCCAACACGTCCCGTGGCCCATTTCTAACCTATAATCGAGACTTTTTCGGGTTTTAAAGGAAGTGGATATCATTTCATACCCTCTCTCCTCCCGATTTCTAAACGAGGCTTCGTGCTCGTTTTTTCGTTTTGACACCACAAACACGTCTCGTGGCCCATTTCTAACCTATAATAGAGACTTTTTCGAATTTTGAAGGAAGTGGATATTATTCTCATACCCTCTCTCCTCCCGATTTCTAAATGAGGCTTCGTGGTCGGTTTTTCATTTTGACACTACCAGCCGGTCCCGTGCCTCATTTCTAACATATAATCGAGACTTTTTCGGGTTTAAAAGGAAGTGGATATCATTTCATACCCTCTCTCCTCCCGATTTCTATACCCTCTCTCCTCCCGATTTCTAAACAAGACTTCGTGCTCTTTTTTCGTTTTAACAACACCAACACCGTCCCGTGGCCCATTTCTAACTTATAATCGAGGCTTTTTTTTTGTTTTAAAGGAAGTGGATATTATTTCATACACTCTCTCCTCCCGACTTCTAAACGAGGCTTCGTGCTCGTATTTTTGTATTGACACCACCAACACGTCTCGTGACCCATTTCTAACATATAATCGAGACTTTTTCTGGTTTTAAAGGAAGTGGATATCATTCCATACCCTCTCTCCTCCCGATTTCTAAACGAGGCTTTGTGTTCGTTTTTCCGTTTTGACACCACCAACACGTCCCGTAGCCCATTTCTAACCTATAATCGAGACTTTTTCGGGTTTTAAAGGAAGTGGATATCATTTCATACCCTCTCTCCTCCCAATTTCTAAACGAGGCTTGGTGCTCGTATTTTTGTTTTGACACAACAAACACGTCCCGTTGCCCATTTCTAACCTATAATAGAGACTTTTTTGGGTTTTAAAGAAAGTTGATATCATTTCATACCTTCTCTCCTCCCAATTTCTAAACGAGGCTTCGTGCTCGTTTTTTCGTTTTGACACCACAAACACGTCCCGTGGCCCATTTCTAACATATAATCGAGACATTTTCGGGTTTTAAAGGAAGTGGATATAATTTCATACCCTCTGTCCTCCCGATTTCTAAACTAGGCTTCGTGCTCGTTTTTTCATTTTGACACCACCAACACGTCCCGTTGCCCATTTCTAACCTATAATCGAGACTTTTTCGGGTTTTAAAGGAAATTGATATAATTTCATACCCTCTCTCCACCCGATTTCTAAACGAGGCTTCGTGCTCGTTTTTTCGTTTTGACACAACAAACACGTCCCGTTGCCCATTTCTAACCTATAATCGAGACTTTTTCGGGTTTTAAAGGAAGTGGATCGAATTTCATACTCTCTCTCCTCCCGATTTCTAAACGAGGCTTCGTGCTCGTTTTTTCGTTTTGACACAACAAACACGTCCCGTGGCCCATTTCTAACATATAATCGAGACTTTTCGGGTTTTAAAGGAAGTGGATATCATTTCATATCCTCTCTCCTCCCGATTTCCAAACGAGGCTTCATGCTCATTTTTTCGTTTTGACACCACCAACACGTCCCGTTGCCTATTTCTAACCTATAATAGAGACTTTTTCGGGTTTTAAAGGAAGTGGATATCATTTCATACCCTCTCTCCTCTCAATTTCAAAACGAGGCTTCGTGCTCGTTTTTTCGTTTTGACACCACCAACACGTCCCGTAGTCCATTTCTATCCTATAATCGAGACTTTTTCGGGTTTTAAAGGAAGTGGATATAATTTCGTACCCTCTCTCCTCCCGATTTCTAAACGAGGCTTCGTGCTCGTTTTTTCGTTTTGACACCACAAACACGTCCCGTTGCCCATTTCTAACCTATAATTGAGACTTTTTCGGGTTTTAAAGGAAGCGGATATCATTTTATACCCTCTCTCCTCCCGATTTCTAAACGAGGCTTTGTGCTCGTTTTTTCGTTTTGACACCAGAAACACGTTCCGTGGCCCATTTCTAACCTATAATCGAGGCTTTTTTGAGTTTTAATGGAAGTGGTTATTATTTCATTCGCTCTCTCCTCCCGATTTGTAAACGAGGCTTCGTGCTCGTTTTTTCGTTTTGACACCTCCAACACGTCCCGTGGCCCATTTCAAACCTATAATCGAGACTTTTTCGGGTTTTAAAGGAAGTGGATATCATTTCTTACCCTCTCTCCTCCCGATTTCTAAACGAGGTTTCGTGCTCGTTTTTTCGTTTTGACACCACAAACACGTCTCGTGGCACATTTCTAACCTATAATCGAGACTTTTTTGGGTTTTAAAGGAAGTGGATATCATTTCATACCCTCTCTCCTCCCGATTTCTAGACGAGGCTTCGTGCTCGTTTTTTCGTTTTGACACTAGAAACACGTCCCGTGGCCCATTTCTAACCTATAATCAAGGCTTTTTTGGGTTTTAAAAGAAGTGGTTATTATTTTATACGCTCTCTCCTCCCGATTTCTAAACGAGGCTTCGTGCTCGTTTTTTCGTTTTGACACCTCCAACACGTCCCGTGGCCCATTTCTAACCTATAATCGAGACATTTTCGGGTTTTAAAGGAAGTGGATATCATTTCATACCCTCTCTCCTCCCGATTTCTAAACGAGGCTTCGTGTTCGTTTTTTCGTTATGACACCACAAACACGTCCCGTGGCCCATTTCTAACCTATAATAGAGACTTTTTCGAATTTTGAAGGAAGTGGATATTATTCTCATACCCTCCCTCCTCCCGATTTCTAAATGAGGCTTCGTGGTCGGTTTTTCATTTTGACACTACCAGCCGGTCCCGTGCCTCATTTCTAACATATAATCGAGACTTTTTCGGGTTTAAAAGGAAGTGGATATCATTTCATACCCTCTCTCCTCCCGATTTCTATACCCTCTCTCCTCCTGATTTCTAAACAAGACTTCGTGCTCTTTTTTCGTTTTAACAACACCAACACCGTCCCGTGGCCCATTTCTAACCTATAATCGAGGCTTTTTTTTGTTTTAAAGGAAGTGGATATTATTTCATACACTCTCTCCTCCCGACTTCTAAACGAGGCTTCGTGCTCGTATTTTTGTATTGACACTACCAACCCGTCTCGTGACCCATTTCTAACATATAATCGAGACTTTTTCTGGTTTTAAAGGAAGTGGATATCATTCCATACCCTCTCTCCTCCCGATTTCTAAACGAGGCTTTGTGTTCGTTTTTTCGTTTTGACACCACCAACACGTCCCGTAGCCCATTTCTAACCTATAATCGAGACTTTTTCGGGTTTTAAAGGAAGTGGATATCATTTCATACCCTCTCTCCTCCCAATTTCTAAACGAGGCTTGGTGCTCGTATTTTTGTTTTGACACAACAAACACGTCCCGTTGCCCATTCCTAACCTATAATAGAGACTTTTTTGGGTTTTAAAGAAAGTTGATATCATTTCATACCTTCTCTCCTCCCAATTTCTAAACGAGGCTTCGTGCTCGTTTTTTCGTTTTGACACCACAAACACGTCCCGTGGCCCATTTCTAACATATAATCGAGACATTTTCGGGTTTTAAAGGAAGTGGATATAATTTCATACCCTCTGTCCTCCCGATTTCTAAACTAGGCTTCGTGCTCATTTGTTCATTTTGACACCACCAACACGTCCCGTTGCCCATTTCTAACCTATAATCGAGACTTTTTCGGGTTTTAAAGGAAATTGATATAATTTCATACCCTCTCTCCACCCGATTTCTAAACGAGGCTTCGTGCTCGTTTTTTCGTTTTGACACAACAAACACGTCCCGTTGCCCATTTCTAACCTATAATCGAGACTTTTTCGGGTTTTAAAGGAAGTGGATCGAATTTCATACTCTCTCTCCTCCCGATTTCTAAACGAGGCTTCGTGCTCGTTTTTTCGTTTTGACACAACAAACACGTCCCGTGGCCCATTTCTAACATATAATCGAGACTTTTCGGGTTTTAAAGGAAGTGGATATCATTTCATACCCTCTCTCCTCCCGATTTCCAAACGAGGCTTCATGCTCATTTTTTCGTTTTGACACCACCAACACGTCCCGTTGCCTATTTCTAACCTATAATAGAGACTTTTTCGGGTTTTAAAGGAAGTGGATATCATTTCATACCCTCTCTCCTCTCAATTTCAAAACGAGGCTTCGTGCTCGTTTTTTCGTTTTGACACCACCAACACGTCCCGTAGTCCATTTCTATCCTATAATCGAGACTTTTTCGGGTTTTAAAGGAAGTGGATATAATTTTGTACCCTCTCTCCTCCCGATTTCTAAACGATGCTTTGTGCTTGTTTTTTAGTTTTGACACAACATACACGTCCCGTTGCCCATTTCTAACCTATAATTGAGTCTTTTTCGGGTTTTAAAGGAAGCGGATATCATTTTATACCCTCTCTCCTCCCGATTTCTAAACGAGGCTTTGTGCTCGTTTTTTCGTTTTGACACCAGAAACACGTTCCGTGGCCCATTTCTAACCTATAATCGAGGCTTTTTTGAGTTTTAATGGAAGTGGTTATTATTTCATTCGCTCTCTCCTCCCGATTTGTAAACGAGGCTTCGTGCTCGTTTTTTCGTTTTGACACCTCCAACACGTCCCGTGGCCCATTTCAAACCTATAATCGAGACTTTTTCTGGTTTTAAAGGAAGTGGATATCATTTCATACCCTCTCTCCTCCCGATTTCTAAACGAGGCTTCGTGCTCGTTTTTTCGTTTTGACACCACAAACACGTCCCGTGGCCCATTTCTAACATATAATCGAGACATTTTCGGGTTTTAAAGGAAGTGGATATAATTTCATACCCTCTGTCCTCCCGATTTCTAAACTAGGCTTCGTGCTCGTTTTTTCGTTTTGACACCACCAACACGTCCCGTTGCCCATTTCTAACCTATAATCGAGACTTTTTCGGGTTTTAAAGGAAATTGATATAATTTCATACCCTCTCTCCACCCGATTTCTAAACGAGGCTTCGTGCTCGTTTTTTCATTTTGACACAACAAACACGTCCCGTTGCCCATTTCTAACCTATAATCGAGACTTTTTCGGGTTTTAAAGGAAGTGGATCGAATTTCATACTCTCTCTCCTCCCGATTTCTAAACGAGGCTTCGTGCTCGTTTTTTCGTTTTGACACAACAAACACGTCCCGTGGCCCATTTCTAACATATAATCGAGACTTTTCGGGTTTTAAAGGAAGTGGATATCATTTCATACCCTCTCTCCTCCCGATTTCCAAACGAGGCTTCATGCTCATTTTTTCGTTTGACACCACCAACACGTCCCGTTGCCAATTTCTAACCTATAATAGAGACTTTTTCGGGTTTTAAAGGAAGTGGATATCATTTCATACCCTCTCTCCTCTCAATTTCAAAACTAGGCTTCGTGCTCGTTTTTTCGTTTTGACACCACCAACACGTCCCGTAGTCCATTTCTATCCTATAATCGAGACTTTTTCGGGTTTTAAAGGAAGTGGATATAATTTCGTACCCTCTCTCCTCCCGATTTCTAAACGATGCTTTGTGCTTGTTTTTTAGTTTTGACACAACAAACACGTCCCGTTGCCCATTTCTAACCTATAATTGAGTCTTTTTCGGGTTTTAAAGGAAGCGAATATCATTTTATACCCTCTCTCCTCCCGATTTCTAAACGAGGCTTTGTGCTCGTTTTTTCGTTTTGACACCAGAAACACGTTCCGTGGCCCATTTCTAACCTATAATCGAGGCTTTTTTGAGTTTTAATGGAAGTGGTTATTATTTCATTCGCTCTCTCCTCCCGATTTGTAAACGAGGCTTCGTGCTCGTTTTTTCGTTTTGACACCTCCAACACGTCCCGTGGCCCATTTCAAACCTATAATCGAGACTTTTTCGGGTTTTAAAGGAAGTGGATATCATTTCTTACCCTCTCTCCTCCCGATTTCTAAACGAGGTTTCGTGCTCGTTTTTTCGTTTTGACACCACAAACACGTCTCGTGGCACATTTCTAACCTATAATCGAGACTTTTTTGGGTTTTAAAGGAAGTGGATATCATTTCATACCCTCTCTCCTCCCGATTTCTAGACGAGGCTTCATGCTCGTTTTTTCGTTTTGACACTAGAAACACGTCCCGTGGCCCATTTCTAACCTATAATCAAGGCTTTTTTGGGTTTTAAAGGAAGTGGTTATTATATTATACGCTCTCTCCTCCCGATTTCTAAACGAGGCTTCGTGCTCGTTTTTTCGTTTTGACACCTCCAACACGTCCCGTGGCCCATTTCTAACCTATAATCGAGACATTTTCGGGTTTTAAAGGAAGTGGATATCATTTCATACCCTCTCTCCTCCCGATTTCTAAACGAGGCTTCGTGTTCGTTTTTTCGTTATGACACCACAAACACGTCTCGTGGCCCATTTCTAACCTATAATCGAGACTTTTTCAGGTTTTAAAGGAAGTGGATATAATTTCATACCCTCTCTCCTCCCTATTTATAAACGAGGCTTCCTTTTCATTTTTTCGTTTTGACACCACAAACACGTCCCATGGCCCATTTCTAACCTATAATCGAGACTTTTTCGGGTTTTAAAGGAAGTGGATATTATTTCATACCCTTTCTCCTCCTAATTTCTAAATGAGGCTTCGTGCTCGATTTTTCGTTTTGACACCACAACCACGTCCCGTGGCCCATTTCTAACATTTAATCGAGACTTTTTCGGGTTTTAACGGAAGTGGATATAATTTCATACCCTCTTTCCTCCCGATTTCTAAATGATGCTTCGTGCTCGTTTTTTCATTTTGACACCACCAACACTTCTCGTGGCCCATTTGTAACCTATAATCGAGACTTTTTCGGGTTTTAAAGGAAGTGGATATAATTTCATACCCTCTCTCCTTCCAATTTCTAAACGAGGCTTCGTGCTCGTTTTTTCGTTTTGACACCACCAACACGTCTCGTGGCCCATTTCTAACATATAATCGAGATTTTTTCTGGTTTTAAAAGAAGTGGATATCATTCATAACCTCTATCCTCCCGATTTCTAAACGAGGCTTCGTGCTCGTTTTTTCGTCTTAACACCACCAACACGTCTCGTGGCCCATTTCTAACCTATAATCGAGACTTTTTCGTGTTTTAAAGGAAGTGGATATAATTTCATACCCTCTGTCCTCCCTATTTATAAACGAGGCTTCCTTTTCATTTTTTCGTTTTGACACCACAAACACGTCCCGTGCCCCATTTCTAACCTATAATCGAGACTTTTTCGAGTTTTAAAGGAAGTCGATATAATTTCATACGCTCTCTCCTACTAATTTCTAAACGAGGCTTCGTGCTAGTTTTTTCGTTTTGACACCACAAACACGTCACGTGGCCCATTTCTAACCTTTAATCGAGATTTTTTCGGGTTTTAAATGAAGTGGATATAATTTCATACCCTCTCTCCTCCCGATTTCTAAACGAGGCTTCGTGCTCATTTTTCGTTTTGACACCACCAACACGTCCCGTAGCCCATTTCTAACCTATAATCGAGAGTTTTTCGGGTTTTAAAGGAAGTGGACATAATTTCATACCCTCTCTCCTCCCGATTTCAAAACGAGGCTTCATGCTCGTTTTTTCGTTTTGACACCACAAACACGTCCCGTGGCCCATTTCTAACATATAATCGAGACATTTTCGGGTTTTAAAGGAAGTGAATATAATTTCATACCCTCTCTCATCCCGATTTCTAAACTAGGCTTCGTGCTCGTTTTTTCGTTTTGACACCACCAACACGTCCCGTTGCCCATTTCTAACCTATAATCGAGACTTTTTCGGGTTTTAAAGGAAATTGATATAATTTCATACCCTCTCTCCACCAGATTTCTAAACGAGGCTTCGTGCTCGTTTTTTCGTTTTGAAACAACAAACACGTCCCGTTGCCCATTTCTAACCTATAATCGAGACTTTTTCGGGTTTTAAAGGAAGTGTATATCATTTCATACCCTATCTCCTCCCGATTTCTAAACGAGGCTTCGTGCTCATTTTTTCGTTTTGACACCACCAACACGTCCCGTTGCCTATTTTTAACATATAATCGAGACTTTTTCTGGTTTTAAAGGAAGTGGATATCATTTCATACCCTCTATTCTCCCGATTTCTAAACGAGGCTTCGTGCTCGTTTTTTCGTTTTGACACCACCAACACGTCCCGTGGCCTATTTCTAACCTATAATCGAGACTTTTTCGGGTTTTAAAGGAAGTGGATATCATTTCATACCCTCTCTCCTCCCGATTTCTAAACGAGGCTTTGTGCTCATTTTTTCATTTTGACACCACTAACACGTCCCGTAGTCCATTTATAACCTATAATCGAGACTTTTTCGGGTTTTAAAGGAAGAGGATATAATTTCATACCCTCTCTCCTCCCAATTTCTAAACGAGGCTTCGTGCTTGTTTTTTAGTTTTGACACAACAAACACGTCCCGTTGCCCATTTCTAACCTATAATTGAGACTTTTTCGGGTTTTAATGGAAGCGGATATCATTTTATACCCTCTCTCCTCCTGATTTCTAAACGAGACTTCGTGCTCGTTTTTTCGTTTTGACACCAGAAACACGTCCCGTGGCCCATTTCTAACCTATAATCGAGGCTTTTTTGGGTTTTAAAGGAAGTGGTTATTATTTCATTCGCTCTCTCCTCCCGATTTGTAAACGAGGCTTCGTGCTCGTTTTTTCGTTTTGACACCTCCAACACGTCCCGTGGCCCATTTCTAACCTATAATCGAGACTTTTTCGGGTTTTAAAGGAAGTGGATATTATTTCATACCCTCTCTCCTCCCGATTTTTAAACGAGGCTTCGTGCTCGTTTTTTCGTTTTGAAACCACAAACACGTCTCGTGGCACATTTCTAACCTATAATCGTGACTTTTTGGGGTTTTAAAGGAAGTGGATATGATTTCATACCCTCTCTCCTCCCGATTTCTAAACGAGGCTTCGTGCTCGTTTTTTCGTTTTGACACTAGAAACACGTCCCGTGGCCCATTTCTATCCTATAATCAAGGCTTTTTTGGGTTTTAATGGAAGTGTTTATTATTTTATACGCTCTCTCCTCCCGATTTCTAAACGAGGCTTCGTGCTCGTTTTTTCGTTTTGACACCTCCAACACGTCCCGTGGCCCATTTCTAACCTATAATCGAGACATTTTCGGGTTTTAAAGGAAGTGGATATCATTTCATACCCTCTCTCCTCCCGATTTCTAAACGAGGCTTCGTGTTCGTTTTTTCGTTATGACACCACAAACACGTCTCGTGGCCCATTTCTAACCTATAATCGAGACTTTTTCAGGTTTTAAAGGAAGTGGATATAATTTCATACCCTCTCTCCTCCCTATTTCTAAACGAGGCTTCGTGCTCGTTTCTTCGTTTTGACACCACAAACACGTCCCGTGGCCCATTTCTATCCTTTAATCGAGACTTTTTCGGGTTTTAACGGAAGTGGATATAATTTCATACCCTCTCTCCTCCCGATTTCTAAACGAGGCTTCGTGCTAGTTTTTTCATTTTGACACCACCAACACGTCTCGTGGCCCATTTCTAACCTATAATCGAGACTTTTTCGGGTTTTAAAGGAAGTGGATATAATTTCATACCCTCTGTCCTCCCTATTTATAAACGAGGTTTCCTTTTCATTTTTTCGTTTTGACACCACAAACACGTCCCGTGGTCCATTTCTAACCTATAATCGAGACTTTTTCGAGTTTTAAAGGAAGTGGATATTATTTCATACCCTTTCTCCTCCTAATTTCTAAATGAGGCTTTGTGCTCGTTTTTCGTTTTGACACCACAACCACGTCCCGTGGCCAATTTCTAACCTTTAATCGAGACTTTTTCGGGTTTTAACGGAAGTGGATATAATTTCATACCCTCTTTCCTCCCGATTTCTAAACGAAGCTTCGTGCTCGTTTTTTCGTTTTGACACCACCAACACTTCTCGTGGCCCATTTCTAACCTATAATCGAGACTTTTTCGGGTTTTAAAGCAAGTGGATATAATTTCATACCCTCTCTCCTCCCGATTTCTAAACGAGGCTTCGTGCTCTTTTTTTTAGTTTTGACACAACAAACACGTCCCGTTGCCTATTTTTAACCAATAATCGAGACTTTTTCGGGTTTTAAAGGAAGTGGATATCATTTCATACCCTCTCTCCTCCCGATTTCTAAACGAGGCTTCGTGCTCGTTTTTTCGTTTTGACACCACAAGCACGTCCCGTGGCACATTTGTAACCTATAATCGTGACTTTTTCGGGTTTTAAAGGAAATCGATATCATTTCATACCCTCTCTCCTGCCGATTTCTAAAAGAGGCTTCGTGCTCGTTTTTTCGTTTTGACACCACCAACACGTCCCGTAGCCCATTTCTAACCTACAATCGAGACTTTTTCGGGTTTTAAAAGAAGTTGATATCATTTCATACCCTCTCTCCTCCCGTTTTCTAAAAGAGGCTTCGTGCTCGTTTTTTCGTTTTGACACCACAAACACGTCCCGTGGCCCATTTCTAACCTATAATCGAGACTTTTTCGGGTTTTAAAGGAAGTGGATATCATTTCATACCCTCTCTCCTCCCGATTTCTAAACGAGGCTTCGTGCTCGTTTTTTCGTTTTGACACCACAAACACGTCCCGTGGCCCATTTGTAACCTATAATCGAGACTTTTTCGGGTTTTAAAGGAAGTTGATATCATTTCATACCCTCTCTGCTCCCGATTTCTAAACGAGGCTTCGTGCTTGTTTTTTAGTTTTGACACAACAAACACATCCCGTTGCCCATTTTTAACCTATAATCGAGACTTTTTCGGATTTTAAAGGAAGTGGATATCATTTCATACCCTCTCTCCTCCCGATTTCTAAACGAGGCTTCGTGCTCGTTTTTTCGTTTTGACACCACAAACACGTCCCGTAGCCCATTTCTAACCTATAATCGAGACTTTTTCGGGTTTTAAAGGAAGTGGATATCATTTCATACCCTCTCTCCTCCCGATTTCTAAAAGAGGCTTCGTGCTCGTTTTTTCGTTTTGACACCACCAACACGTCCCGTAGCCCATTTCTAACCTACAATCGAGACTTTTTCGGGTTTTAAAGGAAGTGGATATCATTTCATACCCTCTCTCCTCCCGATTTCTAAAAGAGGCTTCGTGCTCGTTTTTTCGTTTTGACACCACAAACACGTCCCGTGTCCTATTTCTAACCTATAATCGAGACTTTTTCGGGTTTTAAAGGAAGTGGATATCATTTCATACCCTCTCTCCTCCCGATTTCTAAACGAGGCTTCGTGCTCGTTTTTTCGTTTTGACACCACAAACACGTCCCGTGTCCCATTTGTAACCTATAATCGAGACTTTTTCAGGTTTTAAAGGAAGTTGATATCATTTCATACCCTCTCTGCTCCCGATTTCTAAACGAGGCTTCGTGCTCGTTTTTTAGTTTTGACAAAACAAACACGTCCCGTAGCCCATTTTTAACCTATAATCGAGACTTTTTTGGGTTTTAAAGGAAGTGGATATCATTTCATACCCTCTCTCCTCCCGATTTCTAAACGTGGCTTAGTGCTCGTTTTTTCGTTTTGACGCCACAAACACGTCCCGTGGCCCATTTCTAACCTATAATCGAGACATTTTCGGGTTTTAAAGGAAGTGGATATAATTTCATACCCTCTCTCCTCCCGATTTCTAAACGAGGCTTCGTGCTCGTTTTTTCATTTTGACGCAACAAACACGTCCCGTTGCCCATTTCTAACCTATAATCGAGACATTTTCGGGTTTTAAAGGAAGTGGATATAATTTCATACCCTCTCTCCTCCCGATTTCTAAACGAGACTTTGTGCTCGGTTTTTCATTTTGACACAACAAACACGTCCCGTTGCCCATTTCTAACATATAATCGAGACTTTTTCGGATTTTGAAAGAAGTGGATATTATTCTCATACCCTCTCTCCTCCCGATTTCTAAACGAGGCTTCGTGGTCGTTTTTTCGTTTTGACACTACCAGCCGGTCTCGTCGCTCATTTCTAACATATAATCGAGACTTTTTCGGGTTTTAAAGGAAGTGGATATCATTTCATACCCTCTCTCCACCCGATTTCTAAACAAGTCTTCGTACTCGTTTTTTCGTTTTAACAACACCAACACCGTCCCGTGGCCCATTTCTAACCTATAATCGAGGCTTTTTTGGGTTTTAAAGGAAGTGGATATTATTTCATATATTCTCTCCTCCCGATTTCTAAACGAGGCTTCGTGCTCGTATTTTTGTATTGACACCACCAACACGTCTAGTGACCCATTTCTAACATATAATCGAGACTTTTTCTGGTTTTAAAGGAAGTGGATATCATTCCATACCCTCTCTCCTCCCGATTTCTAAACGAGGCTTCGTGCTTGTTTTTTTATTTTTGACACCACCAACACGTATCGTGGCCCATTTCTAACATATAATCGAGACTTTTTCGGGTTTTAAAGGAAGTGAGTATCATTTCGTACCTTCTCTCCTCCCGATTTCTAAATGAGGCTTCGTGCTTGTTTTTTTGTTTTGACACCACCAAAACTTCTAGTGGCTCATATCTAACATATAATAAAGACTTTTTCGGGTTTTAAAGCAAGTGGATATTATTTCATATCCTCTCTCCTCCCGATTTCTAAACGAGGCGTCGTGCTCGTATTTTTGTCTTGACACCACCAAAACGTCTCGTGGTCCATATCTAACGTATAATCGAGACTTTTTCTGATTTTAAAGGAAGTGGATATCATTTCATACCCTCTCTCCTCTCGATTTCTAAACGAGGCTTCGTGCTTGTTTTTTCATTTTGACACCACCAACACGTCTCGTGGCCCATTTCTAACATATAATCGAGACTTTTTCTGGTTTTAAAGGAAGTGGATATCATTTCATACCCTCTCTCCTCCCGATTTCTAAACGAGGCTTCGTGCTCGTTTTTTTATTTTGACACCACCAACACGTCTCGTGACACATTTCTAACATATTATTGAGACTTTTTCTGGTTTTAAAGGAAGTGGATATCATTTCATACCCTTTCTCCTCCCGATTTCTAAACGAGGCTTCGTGCTTGTTTTTTCTGTTTTGACACCACCAACACGTCTCGTGGCCCATTTCTAACATATAATCGAGACTTTTTCTGGTTTTAAAGGAAGTGGATATCATTTCATACCCTCTCTCCTCCCGATTTCTAAATGAGGCTTCGTGCTCGTTTTTTTGTTTTGACACCACCAACACGTACCGTGGCCTATTTCTAACCTATAATCGAGACTTTTTCGGGTTTTAAAGGAAGTAGATATCATTTCATACCCTCTCTCCTCCCGATTTCTAAACGAGGCTTCGTGCTCGTTTTTTCGTTTCGACACCACCAACACGTCCCGTAGCCCATTTCTTACCTATAAGCGAGACGTTTTCGGGTTTTAAAGGAAGTCGATATAATTTCATACCCTCTCTCCTCCCGATTTCTAAACGAGGTTTCGTGCTAGTTTTTTCGTTTTGACACCACAAACACGTCACGTGGCCCATTTCTAACCTTTAATCGAGACTTTTTCGGATTTTAAAGGAAGTGGATATAATTTCATACCCTCTCTCCTCCCGATTTCTAAACGAGGCTTCGTGCTCATTTTTTCGTTTTGACACCACCAACACGTCCCGTAGCCCATTTCTAACCTATAATCGAGACTTTTTCGGGTTTTAAAGGAAGTGGATATAATTTCATACCCTCTCTCCTCCAAATTTTTAAACGAGGCTTCGTACTCATTTTTTAGTTTTGACACAACAAACACGTCTCGTTGCCCATTTCTAACCTATAATCGAGACTTTTTCGGGTTTTAAAGAAAGTGGATATCATTTCATACCTTCTCTCCTCCCGATTTCTAAACGAGGCTTCATGCTCGTTTTTTCGTTTTGACACCACAAACACGTCCCGTGGCCCATTTCTAACATATAATCGAGACTTTTTCAAGTTTAAAAGGAAGTGGATATCATTTAATACCCTCTCTCCTCTCGATTTCTAAATGAGGCTTCGTGCTCGTTTTTTTGTTTTGACACCACCAAAACGTCTCGTGGCCCATATCTAACATATAATCGAGACTTTTTCGGGTTTTAAAGGAAGTGGATATCATTCCATACCCTCTCTCCTCCCGATTTCTAAACGAGGCTTCGTGCTTGTTTTTTTTGTTTTGACACCACCAACACGTCCCGTTGCCCATTTGTAACCTATAATCGAGACTTTTTCGGGTTTTAAAGGAAGTGGATATAATTTCATACCCTCTCTCCTCCTGATTTCTAAACGAGGCTTTATGCTCGTATTTTAGTTTTGACACAACAAACACGTCCCGCAGCTCATTTCTAACCTATAATGGAGACTTTTTCGGGTTTTAAAGGAAGTGGATATCATTTAATACCCTCTCTCCTCCCGATTTCTAAACGTGGCTTCGTGCTCTTTTTTTCGTTTCGACACCACAAACACGTCCCGTGGACCATTTCTAACCTATAATCGAGACATTTTCGGATTTTAAAGGAAGTGGATATAATTTCATACCCTCTCTCCTCCCGATTTCTAAACGAGGCTTCGTGCTCGTTTTTTCATTTGGACACAACAAACACGTCCCGTTGCCCATTTCTAACCTATAATCGAGACATTTTCGGGTTTTAAAGGAAGTGGATAGAATTTCATACCCTCTCTCCTCCCGATTTCTAAACGAGACTTCGTGCTCGTTTTTTCATTTTGACAGAACAAATACGTCCCGTTGCCCATTTCTAACCTATAATCGTGACTTTTTCGGTTTTTGAAGGAAGTGGATATTATTCTCATACCCTCTCTCCTCCTGATTTCTAAACGAGGCTTCGTGGTCGTTCTTTCGTTTTGACACTACCAACATGTCCCGTGGCTCATTTCTAACATATAATCGAGACTTTTTCGGGTTTTAAAGGAAGTGGATATCATTTCATACCCTCTCTCCTCCCGATTTCTAAACGAGACTTCGTACTCGTTTTTTCATTTTGACACCACCAACACCTTCCCGTGGCCCATTTCTAAACTATAATCGAGGCTTTTTTGGGTTTTAAAGGAAGTGGATATTATTTCATACACTCTCTCTTCCCGATTTCTAAACGAGGCTTCGTCCTCGTTTTTTTGTTTTGACACCACCAAAACGTCTCGTGGCCCATATCTAACTTATAATCAAGACTTTTTCTGATTTTAAAGGAAGTGGATAACATTTCATACCCTCTCTCCTCCCGATTTCTAAACGAGGCTTCGTGCTCGTTTTTTCGTTTTGACACCACCAACACGTCTCGTGGCCCATTTCTAACATATAATCGAGACTTTTTCTAGTTTTAAAGGAAGTAGATATCATTTCATACCCTCTCTCCTCCCGATTTGTAAACGAGGCTTCGTGCTCGTTTTTTCGTTTTGACACCACCAACACATCTCGTGGCCCATTTCTAACATATAATCGAGACTTTTTCTGGTTTTAAAGGAAGTGGATATCATTTCATACCCTCTCTCCTCCCGATTTCTAAACGAGGCTTCGTGCTCGTTTTTTCATTTTGACACCACCAACACGTCTCGTGGCCTATTTCTAACCTATAATCGAGACTTTTTCGGGTTTTAAAGGAAATCGATATAATTTCATACCCTCTCTCCTCCCGATTTCTAAACGAGGCTTCGTGCTCGTTTTTTAGTTTGACACCACAAATATGTCACGTGGCCCATTTCTAACCTTTAATCGAGACTTTTTCGGGTTTTAAAGGAAGTGGATATAATTTCATACCCTCTCTCCTCCCGATTTCTAAACGAGGATTCGTGCTTGTTTTTTCGTTTTGACACCACCAACACGTCCCGTAGTCCATTTCTATCCTATAATCGAGACTTTTTCGGGTTTTAAAGGAAGTGGATATAATTTCGTACCCTCTCTCCTCCCGATTTCTAAACGATGCTTTGTGCTTGTTTTTTAGTTTTGACACAACAAACACGTCCCGTTGCCCATTTCTAACCTATAATTGAGTCTTTTTCGGGTTTTAAAGGAAGCGGATATCATTTTATACCCTCTCTCCTCCCGATTTCTAAACGAGGCTTTGTGCTCGTTTTTTCGTTTTGACACCAGAAACACGTTCCGTGGCCCATTTCTAACCTATAATCGAGGCTTTTTTGAGTTTTAATGGAAGTGGTTATTATTTCATTCGCTCTCTCCTCCCGATTTGTAAACGAGGCTTCGTGCTCGTTTTTTCGTTTTGACACCTCCAACACGTCCCGTGGCCCATTTCAAACCTATAATCGAGACTTTTTCGGGTTTTAAAGGAAGTGGATATCATTTCTTACCCTCAATCCTCCCGATTTCTAAACGAGGTTTCGTGCTCGTTTTTTCGTTTTGACACCACAAACACGTCTCGTGGCACATTTCTAACCTATAATCGAGACTTTTTTGGGTTTTAAAGGAAGTGGATATCATTTCATACCCTCTCTCCTCCCGATTTCTAGACGAGGCTTCGTGCTCGTTTTTTCGTTTTGACACTAGAAACACGTCCCGTGGCCCATTTCTAACCTATAATCAAGGCTTTTTTGGGTTTTAAAGGAAGTGGTTATTATTTTATACGCTCTCTCCTCCCGATTTCTAAACGAGGCTTCGTGCTCGTTTTTTCGTTTTGACACCTCCAACACGTCCCGTGGCCCATTTCTAACCTATAATCGAGACATTTTCGGGTTTTAAAGGAAGTGGATATCATTTCATACCCTCTCTCCTCCCGATTTCTAAACGAGGCTTCGTGTTCGTTTTTTCGTTATGACACCACAAACACGTCTCGTGGCCCATTTCTAACCTATAATCGAGACTTTTTCAGGTTTGAAAGGAAGTGGATATAATTTCATACCCTCTCTCCTCCCTATTTCTAAACGAGGCTTCGTGCTCGTTTCTTCGTTTTGACACCACAAACACGTCCCGTGGCCCATTTCTAACCTTTAATCGAGACTTTTTCGGGTTTTAACGGAAGTGGATATAATTTCATACCCTCTCTCCTCCCGATTTCTAAACGAGGCTTCGTGCTAGTTTTTTCATTTTGACACCACCAACACGTCTCGTGACCCATTTCTAACCTATAATCGAGCCTTTGTCGGGTTTTAAAGGAAGTGGATATAATTTCATACCCTCTGTCCTCCCTATTTATAAACGAGGCTTCCTTTTCATTTTTTCGTTTTGACACCACAAACACGTCCCGTGCCCCATTTCTAACCTATAATCGAGACTTTTTCGGGTTTTAAAGGAAGTGGATATTATTTCATACCCTTTCTCCTCCTAATTTCTAAATGAGGCTTCGTGCTCGATTTTTCGTTTTGACACCACAACCACGTCCCGTGGCCCATTTCTAACATTTAATCGAGACTTTTTCGGGTTTTAACGGAAGTGGATATAATTTCATACCCTCTTTCCTCTCGATTTCTAAATGATGCTTCGTGCTCGTTTTTTCATTTTGACACCACCAACACTTCTCGTGGCCCATTTGTAACCTATAATCGAGACTTTTTCGGGTTTTAAAGGAAGTGGATATAATTTCAAACCCTCTCTCCTTCCAATTTCTAAACGAGGCTTCGTGCTCGTTTTTTCGTTTTGACACCACCAACACGTCTCGTGGCCCATTTCTAACATATAATCGAGATTTTTTCTGGTTTTAAAAGAAGTGGATATCATTCATAACCTCTATCCTCCCGATTTCTAGACGAGGCTTCGTGCTCGTTTTTTCGTCTTAACACCACCAACACGTCTCGTGGCCCATTTCTAACCTATAATCGAGACTTTTTCGTGTTTTAAAGGAAGTGGATATAATTTCATACCCTCTGTCCTCCCTATTTATAAACGAGGCTTCCTTTTCATTTTTTCGTTTTGACACCACAAACACGTCCCGTGCCCCATTTCTAACCTATAATCGAGACTTTTTCGAGTTTTAAAGAAAGTCGATATAATTTCATACGCTCTCTCCTACTAATTTCTAAACGAGGCTTCGTGCTAGTTTTTTCGTTTTGACACCACAAACACGTCACGTGGCCCATTTCTAACCTTTAATCGAGATTTTTTCGGGTTTTAAATGAAGTGGATATAATTTCATACCCTCTCTCCTCCCGATTTCTAAACGAGGCTTCGTGCTCATTTTTCGTTTTGACACCACCAACACGTCCCGTAGCCCATTTCTAACCTATAATCGAGAGTTTTTCGGGTTTTAAAGGAAGTGGACATAATTTCATACCCTCTCTCCTCCCGATTTCAAAACGAGGCTTCATGCTCGTTTTTTCATTTTGACACCACAAACACGTCCCGTGGCCCATTTCTAACATATAATCGAGACATTTTCGGGTTTTAAAGGAAGTGAATATAATTTCATACCCTCTCTCATCCCGATTTCTAAACTAGGCTTCGTGCTCGTTTTTTCGTTTTGACACCACCAACACGTCCCGTTGCCCATTTCTAACCTATAATCGAGACTTTTTCGGGTTTTAAAGGAAATTGATATAATTTCATACCCTCTCTCCACCAGATTTCTAAACGAGGCTTCGTGCTCGTTTTTTCGTTTTGAAACAACAAACACGTCCCGTTGCCCATTTCTAACCTATAATCGAGACTTTTTCGGGTTTTAAAGGAAGTGTATATCATTTCATACCCTATCTCCTCCCGATTTCTAAACGAGGCTTCGTGCTTATTTTTTCGTTTTGACACCACCAACACGTCCCGTTGCCTATTTTTAACATATAATCGAGACTTTTTCTGGTTTTAAAGGAAGTGGATATCATTTCATACCCTCTATTCTCCCGATTTCTAAACGAGGCTTCGTGCTCGTTTTTTCGTTTTGACACCACCAACACGTCCCGTGGCCTATTTCTAACCTATAATCGAGACTTTTTCGGGTTTTAAAGGAAGTGGATATCATTTCATACCCTCTCTCCTCCCGATTTCTAAACGAGGCTTTGTGCTCATTTTTTCATTTTGACACCACTAACACGTCCCGTAGTCCATTTATAACCTATAATCGAGACTTTTTCGGGTTTTAAAGGAAGAGGATATAATTTCATACCCTCTCTCCTCCCAATTTCTAAACGAGGCTTCGTACTTGTTTTTTAGTTTTGACACAACAAACACGTCCCGTTGCCCATTTCTAACCTAGAATTGAGACTTTTTCGGGTTTTAATGGAAGCGGATATCATTTTATACCCTCTCTCCTCCTGATTTCTAAACGAGACTTCGTGCTCGTTTTTTCGTTTTGACACCAGAAACACGTCCCGTGGCCCATTTCTAACCTATAATCGAGGCTTTTTTGGGTTTTAAAGGAAGTGGTTATTATTTCATTCGCTCTCTCCTCCCGATTTGTAAACGAGGCTTCGTGCTCGTTTTTTCGTTTTGACACCTCCAACACGTCCCGTGGCCCATTTCTAACCTATAATCGAGACTTTTTCGGGTTTTAAAGGAAGTGGATATTATTTCATACCCTCTCTCCTCCCGATTTTTAAACGAGGCTTCGTGCTCGTTTTTTCATTTTGAAACCACAAACACGTCTCGTGGCACATTTCTAACCTATAATCGTGACTTTTTGGGGTTTTAAAGGAAGTGGATATGATTTCATACCCTCTCTCCTCCCGATTTCTAAACGAGGCTTCGTGCTCGTTTTTTCGTTTTGACACTAGAAACACGTCCCGTGGCCCATTTCTATCCTATAATCAAGGCTTTTTTGGGTTTTAATGGAAGTGTTTATTATTTTATACGCTCTCTCCTCCCGATTTCTAAACGAGGCTTCGTGCTCGTTTTTTCGTTTTGACACCTCCAACACGTCCCGTGGCCCATTTCTAACCTATAATCGAGACATTTTCGGGTTTTAAAGGAAGTGGATATCATTTCATACCCTCTCTCCTCCCGATTTCTAAACGAGGCTTCGTGTTCGTTTTTTCGTTATGACACCACAAACACGTCTCGTGGCCCATTTCTAACCTATAATCGAGACTTTTTCAGGTTTTAAAGGAAGTGGATATAATTTCATACCCTCTCTCCTCCCTATTTCTAAACGAGGCTTCGTGCTCGTTTCTTCGTTTTGACACCACAAACACGTCCCGTGGCCCATTTCTAACCTTTAATCGAGACTTTTTCGGGTTTTAACGGAAGTGGATATAATTTCATACCCTCTCTCCTCCCGATTTCTAAACGAGGCTTCGTGCTAGTTTTTTCATTTTGACACCACCAACACGTCTCGTGGCCCATTTCTAACCTATAATCGAGACTTTTTCGGGTTTTAAAGGAAGTGGATATAATTTCATACCCTCTGTCCTCCCTATTTATAAACGAGGTTTCCTTTTCATTTTTTCGTTTTGACACCACAAACACGTCCCGTGGTCCATTTCTAACCTATAATCGAGACTTTTTCGAGTTTTAAAGGAAGTGGATATTATTTCATACCCTTTCTCCTCCTAATTTCTAAATGAGGCTTTGTGCTCGTTTTTCGTTTTGACACCACAACCACGTCCCGTGGCCAATTTCTAACCTTTAATCGAGACTTTTTCGGGTTTTAACGGAAGTGGATATAATTTCATACCCTCTTTCCTCCCGATTTCTAAACGAAGCTTCGTGCTCGTTTTTTCGTTTTGACACCACCAACACTTCTCGTGGCCCATTTCTAACCTATAATCGAGACTTTTTCGGGTTTTAAAGCAAGTGGATATAATTTCATACCCTCTCTTCTCCCGATTTCTAAACGAGGCTTCGTGCTCTTTTTTTTAGTTTTGACACAACAAACACGTCCCGTTGCCTATTTTTAACCAATAATCGAGACTTTTTCGGGTTTTAAAGGAAGTGGATATCATTTCATACCCTCTCTCCTCCCGATTTCTAAACGAGGCTTCGTGCTCGTTTTTTCGTTTTGACACCACAAGCACGTCCCGTGGCACATTTGTAACCTATAATCGTGACTTTTTCGGGTTTTAAAGGAAATCGATATCATTTCATACCCTCTCTCCTGCCGATTTCTAAAAGAGGCTTCGTGCTCGTTTTTTCGTTTTGACACCACCAACACGTCCCGTAGCCCATTTCTAACCTACAATCGAGACTTTTTCGGGTTTTAAAAGAAGTTGATATCATTTCATACCCTCTCTCCTCCCGTTTTCTAAAAGAGGCTTCGTGCTCGTTTTTTCGTTTTGACACCACAAACACGTCCCGTGGCCCATTTCTAACCTATAATCGAGACTTTTTCGGGTTTTAAAGGAAGTGGATATCATTTCATACCCTCTCTCCTCCCGATTTCTAAACGAGGCTTCGTGCTCGTTTTTTCGTTTTGACACCACAAACACGTCCCGTGGCCCATTTGTAACCTATAATCGAGACTTTTTCGGGTTTTAAAGGAAGTTGATATCATTTCATACCCTCTCTGCTCCCGATTTCTAAACGAGGCTTCGTGCTTGTTTTTTAGTTTTGACACAACAAACACGTCCCGTTGCCCATTTTTAACCTATAATCGAGACTTTTTCGGATTTTAAAGGAAGTGGATATCATTTCATACCCTCTCTCCTCCCGATTTCTAAACGAGGCTTCGTGCTCGTTTTTTCGTTTTGACACCACAAACACGTCCCGTAGCCCATTTCTAACCTATAATCGAGACTTTTTCGGGTTTTAAAGGAAGTGGATATCATTTCATACCCTCTCTCCTCCCGATTTCTAAAAGAGGCTTCGTGCTCGTTTTTTCGTTTTGACACCACCAACACGTCCCGTAGCCCATTTCTAACCTACAATCGAGACTTTTTCGGGTTTTAAAGGAAGTGGATATCATTTCATACCCTCTCTCCTCCCGATTTCTAAAAGAGGCTTCGTGCTCGTTTTTTCGTTTTGACACCACAAACACGTCCCGTGTCCTATTTCTAACCTATAATCGAGACTTTTTCGGGTTTTAAAGGAAGTGGATATCATTTCATACCCTCTCTCCTCCCGATTTCTAAACGAGGCTTCGTGCTCGTTTTTTCGTTTTGACACCACAAACACGTCCCGTGTCCCATTTGTAACCTATAATCGAGACTTTTTCAGGTTTTAAAGGAAGTTGATATCATTTCATACCCTCTCTGCTCCCGATTTCTAAACGAGGCTTCGTGCTCGTTTTTTAGTTTTGACAAAACAAACACGTCCCGTAGCCCATTTTTAACCTATAATCGAGACTTTTTTGGGTTTTAAAGGAAGTGGATTTCATTTCATACCCTCTCTCCTCCCGATTTCTAAACGTGGCTTAGTGCTCGTTTTTTCGTTTTGACGCCACAAACACGTCCCGTGGCCCATTTCTAACCTATAATCGAGACATTTTCGGGTTTTAAAGGAAGTGGATATAATTTCATACCCTCTCTCCTCCCGATTTCTAAACGAGGCTTCGTGCTCGTTTTTTCATTTTGACGCAACAAACACGTCCCGTTGCCCATTTCTAACCTATAATCGAGACATTTTCGGGTTTTAAAGGAAGTGGATATAATTTCATACCCTCTCTCCTCCCGATTTCTAAACGAGACTTTGTGCTCGGTTTTTCATTTTGACACAACAAACACGTCCCGTTGCCCATTTCTAACATATAATCGAGACTTTTTCGGATTTTGAAAGAAGTGGATATTATTCTCATACCCTCTCTCCTCCCGATTTCTAAACGAGGCTTCGTGGTCGTTTTTTCGTTTTGACACTACCAGCCGGTCTCGTCGCTCATTTCTAACATATAATCGAGACTTTTTCGGGTTTTAAAGGAAGTGGATATTATTTCATACCCTCTCTCCACCCGATTTCTAAACAAGTCTTCGTACTCATTTTTTCGTTTTAACAACACCAACACCGTCCCGTGGCCCATTTCTAACCTATAATCGAGGCTTTTTTGGGTTTTAAAGGAAGTGGATATTATTTCATATATTCTCTCCTCCCGATTTCTAAACGAGGCTTCGTGCTCGTATTTTTGTATTGACACCACCAACACGTCTAGTGACCCATTTCTAACATATAATCGAGACTTTTTCTGGTTTTAAAGGAAGTGGATATCATTCCATACCCTCTCTCCTCCCGATTTCTAAACGAGGCTTCGTGCTTGTTTTTTTATTTTTGACACCACCAACACGTATCGTGGCCCATTTCTAACATATAATCGAGACTTTTTCGGGTTTTAAAGGAAGTGAGTATCATTTCGTACCTTCTCTCCTCCCGATTTCTAAATGAGGCTTCGTGCTTGTTTTTTTGTTTTGACACCACCAAAACTTCTAGTGGCTCATATCTAACATATAATAAAGACTTTTTCGGGTTTTAAAGCAAGTGGATATTATTTCATATCCTCTCTCCTCCCGATTTCTAAACGAGGCGTCGTGCTCGTATTTTTGTCTTGACACCACCAAAACGTCTCGTGGCCCATATCTAACGTATAATCGAGACTTTTTCTGATTTTAAAGGAAGTGGATATCATTTCATACCCTCTCTCCTCTCGATTTCTAAACGAGGCTTCGTGCTTGTTTTTTCATTTTGACACCACCAACACGTCTCGTGGCCCATTTCTAACATATAATCGAGACTTTTTCTGGTTTTAAAGGAAGTGGATATCATTTCATACCCTCTCTCCTCCCGATTTCTAAACGAGGCTTCGTGCTCGTTTTTTTATTTTGACACCACCAACACGTCTCGTGACACATTTCTAACATATTATTGAGACTTTTTCTGGTTTTAAAGGAAGTGGATATCATTTCATACCCTTTCTCCTCCCGATTTCTAAACGAGGCTTCGTGCTTGTTTTTTCTGTTTTGACACCACCAACACGTCTCGTGGCCCATTTCTAACATATAATCGAGACTTTTTCTGGTTTTAAAGGAAGTGGATATCATTTCATACCCTCTCTCCTCCCGATTTCTAAATGTGGCTTTGTGCTCGTTTTTTTGTTTTGACACCACCAACACGTACCGTGGCCTATTTCTAACCTATAATCGAGACTTTTTCGGGTTTTAAAGGAAGTAGATATCATTTCATACCCTCTCTCCTCCCGATTTCTAAACGAGGCTTCGTGCTCGTTTTTTCGTTTCGACACCACCAACACGTCCCGTAGCCCATTTCTTACCTATAAGCGAGACGTTTTCGGGTTTTAAAGGAAGTCGATATAATTTCATACCCTCTCTCCTCCCGATTTCTAAACGAGGTTTCGTGCTAGTTTTTTCGTTTTGACACCACAAACACGTCACGTGGCCCATTTCTAACCTTTAATCGAGACTTTTTCGGATTTTAAAGGAAGTGGATATAATTTCATACCCTCTCTCCTCCCGATTTCTAAACGAGGCTTCGTGCTCATTTTTTCGTTTTGACACCACCAACACGTCCCGTAGCCCATTTCTAACCTATAATCGAGACTTTTTCGGGTTTTAAAGGAAGTGGATATAATTTCATACCCTCTCTCCTCCAAATTTTTAAACGAGGCTTCGTACTCATTTTTTAGTTTTGACACAACAAACACGTCTCGTTGCCCATTTCTAACCTATAATCGAGACTTTTTCGGGTTTTAAAGAAAGTGGATATCATTTCATACCTTCTCTCCTCCCGATTTCTAAACGAGGCTTCATGCTCGTTTTTTCGTTTTGACACCACAAACACGTCCCGTGGCCCATTTCTAACATATAATCGAGACTTTTTCAAGTTTAAAAGGAAGTGGATATCATTTAATACCCTCTCTCCTCTCGATTTCTAAATGAGGCTTCGTGCTCGTTTTTTTGTTTTGACACCACCAAAACGTCTCGTGGCCCATATCTAACATATAATCGAGACTTTTTCGGGTTTTAAAGGAAGTGGATATCATTCCATACCCTCTCTCCTCCCGATTTCTAAACGAGGCTTCGTGCTTGTTTTTTTTGTTTTGACACCACCAACACGTCCCGTTGCCCATTTGTAACCTATAATCGAGACTTTTTCGGGTTTTAAAGGAAGTGGATATAATTTCATACCCTCTCTCCTCCTGATTTCTAAACGAGGCTTTATGCTCGTATTTTAGTTTTGACACAACAAACACGTCCCGCAGCTCATTTCTAACCTATAATGGAGACTTTTTCGGGTTTTAAAGGAAGTGGATATCATTTAATACCCTCTCTCCTCCCGATTTCTAAACGTGGCTTCGTGCTCTTTTTTTCGTTTCGACACCACAAACACGTCCCGTGGACCATTTCTAACCTATAATCGAGACATTTTCGGATTTTAAAGGAAGTGGATATAATTTCATACCCTCTCTCCTCCCGATTTCTAAACGAGGCTTCGTGCTCGTTTTTTCATTTGGACACAACAAACACGTCCCGTTGCCCATTTCTAACCTATAATCGAGACATTTTCGGGTTTTAAAGGAAGTGGATAGAATTTCATACCCTCTCTCCTCCCGATTTCTAAACGAGACTTCGTGCTCGTTTTTTCATTTTGACAGAACAAATACGTCCCGTTGCCCATTTCTAACCTATAATCGTGACTTTTTCGGTTTTTGAAGGAAGTGGATATTATTCTCATACCCTCTCTCCTCCTGATTTCTAAACGAGGCTTCGTGGTCGTTCTTTCGTTTTGACACTACCAACATGTGCCGTGGCTCATTTCTAACATATAATCGAGACTTTTTCGGGTTTTAAAGGAAGTGGATATCATTTCATACCCTCTCTCCTCCCGATTTCTAAACGAGACTTCGTACTCGTTTTTTCATTTTGACACCACCAACACCTTCCCGTGGCCCATTTCTAAACTATAATCGAGGCTTTTTTGGGTTTTAAAGGAAGTGGATATTATTTCATACACTCTCTCTTCCCGATTTCTAAACGAGGCTTCGTCCTCGTTTTTTTGTTTTGACACCACTAAAACGTCTCGTGGCCCATATCTAACTTATAATCAAGACTTTTTCTGATTTTAAAGGAAGTGGATAACATTTCATACCCTCTCTCCTCCCGATTTCTAAACGAGGCTTCGTGCTCGTTTTTTCGTTTTGACACCACCAACACGTCTCGTGGCCCATTTCTAACATATAATCGAGACTTTTTCTAGTTTTAAAGGAAGTAGATATCATTTCATACCCTCTCTCCTCCCGATTTGTAAACGAGGCTTCGTGCTCGTTTTTTCGTTTTGACACCACCAACACATCTCGTGGCCCATTTCTAACATATAATCGAGACTTTTTCTGGTTTTAAAGGAAGTGGATATCATTTCATACCCTCTCTCCTCCCGATTTCTAAACGAGGCTTCGTGCTCGTTTTTTCATTTTGACACCACCAACACGTCTCGTGGCCTATTTCTAACCTATAATCGAGACTTTTTCGGGTTTTAAAGGAAATCGATATAATTTCATACCCTCTCTCCTCCCGATTTCTAAACGAGGCTTCGTGCTCGTTTTTTAGTTTGACACCACAAATATGTCACGTGGCCCATTTCTAACCTTTAATCGAGACTTTTTCGGGTTTTAAAGGAAGTGGATATAATTTCATACCCTCTCTCCTCCCGATTTCTAAACGAGGATTCGTGCTTGTTTTTTCGTTTTGACACCACCAACACGTCCCGTAGTCCATTTCTAACCTATAATCGAGACTTTTTCGGGTTTTAAAGGAAGTGGATATAAATTCATACCCACTCTCCTCCCGATTTCTAAACGAGGCTTCGTGCTTGTTTTTTAGTTTTGTCACAGCAAACACGTCCCGTTGCCCATTTCTAACCAATAATCGAGACTTTTTTGGGTTTTAAAGGAAGTGGATATCATTTCATACCTTCTCTCCTCCCGATTTCTAAACGAGGCTTCGTGCTCGTTTTGACACCACAAACACGTACCGTGGCCCATTTCTAACCTATAATTGAGACTTTTTCAGGTTTTAAAGGAAGTGGATATCATTTCATACCCTCTCTCCTCCCGATTTCTAAACGAGGCTTCGTGGTCGTTTTTTCGTTTTGACACTACTAGCATGTCCCGTGGCCCATTTCTAACATATAATCGAGACTTTTTCGGGTTTTAAAGGAAGTTGATATCATTTCATCCCCTCTCTCCTCCCGATTTCTAAACGAGGCTTCGTGCTCGTTTTTTTATTTTGACACCACCAAAACGTCTCGTGGCCCATATCTAACATATAATCGAGACCTTTTTGGGTTTTAAAGGAAGTGGATATCATTCCATACCCTCTCTCCTTCTGATTTCTAAACGAGGCTTCGTGCTTGTTTTTTTTGTTTTGACACCACCAACACGTCCGGTAGCCCATTTCTAACCTATAATAGAGACTTTTTCAGGTTTTAAAGGATGTGGATATAATTTCATACCCTCTCTCCTCCCGATTTCTAAACGACGCTTTGTGCTCGTTTTTTAGTTTTGACACAATAAACACGTCCCGTTGCCCATTTCTAACCTATAATGGAGACTTTTTCGGGTTTTAAAGGAAGTGGATATCATTTCATACCCTCTCTCCTCCTGATTTCTAAACGAGGCTTCCTGCTCGTTTTTTTGTTTTGACACCACCAAAACGTCTCGTAGCCCATATCTAACCTATAATCGAGACTTTTTCGGGTTCTGAAGGAAGTGGATATAATTTCATACCCTCTCTCCTCCCGATTTCTAAACGAGGCTTCATGCTCTTTTTTTAGTTTTGACACAACAAACACCTCCCGTTGCCCATTTCCAACCTATAATCGAGACTTTTTCAGGGTTTAAAGAAAGTAGATATAATTTCATACCCTCTCTCCTCCCGATTTGTAAACGAGGCTACGTGCTCGTTTTTTCATTTTGACACCACAAACACGTCCCCTGGCCCATTTCTAACCTATAATCGAGACTTTTTCGGGTTTTAAAGGAAGTTGATATCATTTCATATCCTCTCTCCTCCCGTTTTCTAAATGAGGCTTCGTGCTCGTTTTTTCGTTTTGACACCTCCAACAGTCCCGTGGCCCATTTCTAACCTATAATCCAGACTTTTTCGGGTTTTAAAGGAAGTGGATATCATTTCATACACTCTCTCCTCTCGATTTCTAAATGAGGCTTTGTGTTAGTTTTTTCGTTTTGACACCACCAACACGTCCCGTAGACCATTTCTAACCTATAATCGAGACTTTTTTGGGTTTTAAAGGAAGTGGATATCATTTCATACCCTCTCTCCTCCCGATTTCGAAAAGAGGCTTCGGCTCGTTTTCTCATTTTGACACGACAAACACGTCCCGTGGCCCATTTCTAACCTATAATCGAGACTTTTTCGGGTTTTATAGGAAGTGCATATCATTTCATACCCTCTATCCTCCCGATTTCTAAACGAGGCTTCGTGCTCGTTTTTTCATTTTGACACCACCAACACGTCCAGTGGCCCATTTCTAACCTATAATCCAGACTTTTTCGGGTTTTAAAGGAAGTGGATATCATTTAATACCCTCTCTCCTCCCGATTTCTAAAGGAGGCTTCGTACTCATTTTTTCATTTTTACACCACCAACACGTCCCGTGGCCCATTTCTAACCTATAATCGAGGCTTTTTCGGGTTTTAAAGGAAGTGGATATAATTTCATACCCTCTCTCCAACCGATTTCTAAAGGAAGCTTCGTGCTCGTTTTTTCGTTTTGACACCACCAACAAGTCCCGTTGCCCAATTCTAACCTATAATCGAGACTTTTTCGGGTTTTAAAGGAAGTGGATATCATTTCTTACCCTCTCTACTCCCGATTTCTAAACATGACTTCGTGCTCGTTTTTATCATTTTGACACCACCAACACGTCCCGTGGCCCATTTCTAACCTATAATCGTGACTTTTTCGGGTTTTAAAGAAAGTGGATATAATTTCATACCCTCTCTCCTCCCGATTTCTAAACGAGACTTCGTGCTCGTTTTTTAGTTTTCACACAACAAACACGTCCCGTCGCTCATTTCTAACCTATAATGGAGACTTTTTTGGGTTTTAAAGGAAGTGGATATCATTTCATACCCTCTCTCCTCCCGATTTCTAAACGTGGCTTCGTGCTCGTTTTTTCGTTTTGACACCACAAACACGTCCCGTGGCTCATTTTTAACATATCGAGAATTTTTCGGGTTTTAAAGGAACTGGATATAATTTCATACCCTCTCTCCTCCCGATTTCTAAACGAGGTTTCGTCCTCAATTTTTAGTTTCGACACAACAAACATGTCCCGTTGCCCATTTCTAACCTATAATCGAGACTTTTTCGGGTTTTAAAGGAAGTGGATATCATTTCATACCTTCTCTCCTCCCGATTTCTAAACGAGGCCTGATGCTCATTTTTTTGTTTTGACTCCACAAACACGTCCCGTGGCCCATTTCTAACCTATAATTGAGACTTTTTCAGGTTTTAAAGGAAGTGGATATCATTTCATACCCTCTCTCCTCCCGATTTCTAAACGAGGCTCCGTGGTCGTTTTTTCGTTTTGACACTACCAGCATGTCCCGTGGCCCATTTCTAACATATAATCGAGACTTTTTCGAGTTTTAAAGGAAGTGGATATCATTTCATACCCTCTCTCCTCCCAATTTCTAAATCAGACTTCGTGCTCGTTTTTTTTTTTTACACCACCAAAACGTCTCGTGGCCCATATCTAACATATAATCGAGATTTTTTCGGGTTTTAAAGGAAGTGGATATCATTCCATACCCTCTCTCCTCCCAATTTCTAAACGAGGCTTCGTGCTTGTTTTTTTTTGTTTTGACACCACCAACACGTCCCGTAGCCCATTTCTATCCTATAATAGAGTCTTTTTCGGGTTTTAAAGGAAGTGGATATAATTTCATACCCTATCTCCTCCCGATTTCTAAACGAGGCTTTGTGCTCGTTTTTTAGTTTTGATACAATAAACACGTCCCGTTGCTCATTTCTAACCTATAATGGAGACTTTTTCGGGTTTTAAAGGAAGTGGATATCATTTCATACCCTCTCTCCTCCCATTTCTAAACGTGGCTTCGTGCTCGTTTTTTCGTTTTGACACCACAAACACGTCCCGTGGCCCATTTCTAACCTATAATCGAGACATTTTCAGGTTTTAAAGGAAGTGGATATAATTTCATATCCTCTCTCCTCCCGATTTCTAAAGGAGGCATCGTGCTCGTTTTTTCATTTTGACACAACAAACACATCCCGTTGCCCATTTCTAACCTATAATCGAGATATTTTCGGGTTTTAAAGGAAGTGGATATAATTTCATACCCTCTCTTCGCCCGATTTCTAAACGAGACTTCGTGCTCGTTTTTTCATTTCGACACAACAAACACGTCCCGTTGCCCATTTCTAACCTATAATCGAGACTTTTTCGCATTTTGAAGGAAGTGGATATTATGCTCATACCCTCTCTCCTCCCGATTTCTAAACGAGGCTTCGTGGTCGTTTTTTCGTTTTGACACTACCAGCATGTCCCATGGCTCATTTCTAACATATAATCGAGACTTTTTCGGGTTTTAAAGGAAGTGGATATCATTTCATACCCTCTCTCCTCCCGATTTCTAAACGAGACTTCGTGCTCGTTTTTTCATTTTGACACCACCAACACCGTCCCGTGGCCCATTTCTAACCTATAATCGAGGATTTTTTGGGTTTTTAAGGAAGTGGATATTACTTCATACATTCTCTCCTCCCGATTTCTACACGAGGCTTCGTCCTCGTTTTTTTGTTTTGACACCACCAAAACGTCTCGTGGCCCATATCTAACTTATAATCGAGACTTTTTTGGATTTTGAAGGAAGTGGATATTATGCTCATACCCTCTCTCCTCCCGATTTCTAAACGAGGCTTCGTGGTCGTTTTTTCGTTTTGACACTACCAGCATGTCCCGTGGCTCATTTCTAACATATAATCGAGACTTTTTCGGGTTTTAAAGGAAGTGGATATCATTTCATACCCTCTCTCCTCCCGATTTCTAAATTAGACTTCTTGCTCTTTTTTTTTTTTTTGACACCACCAAAACGTCTCGTGGCCCATATCTAACATATAATCGAGACTTTTTCGAGTTTTAAAGGAAGTGGATATCATCCCATACCCTCTCTCCTCCCGATTTCTAAACGAGGCTTTGTGTTTGTTTTTTTTATTTTGACACCACCTACACGTCCCGTAGCCCATTTCTAACCTATAATCGAGACTTTTTCGGGTATTAAAGGAAGTCGATATAATTTCATACCCTCTCTCCTCCTGATTTCTAAACGAGACTTCATGCTCTTTTTTTTTTTTTGACACCACCAAAACGTCTCGTGGCCCATATCTAACATATAATCGAGACTTTTTCGGGTTTTAAAGGAAATGGATATCATCCCATACTCTCTCTCCTCCCGATTTCTAAACGAGGCTTCGTGCTTTTTTTTTTTGTTTTGACACCACCAACACGTCCCGTAGCCCATTTCTAACCTATAATCGAGACTTTTTCGGGTTTTAAAGGAAGTGGATATCATTTCATACCCTCTCTCCTCCTGATTTATAAACGAGGCTTTGTGCTCGTTTTTTAGTTTTGATACAATAAACACGTCCCGTTGCTCATTTCTAACATATAATGGAGACTTTTTCGGGTTTTAAAGGAAGTGTATATCATTTCATACCCTCTCTCCTCCCGGTTTCTAAACGTGGCTTCGTGCTCGTTTTTTCGTTTTGACCCCACAAACACGTCCCGTAGCCCATTTCTAACCTATAATCGAGACATTTTCAGGTTTTAAAGGAAGTGGATATAATTTCATATCCTCTCTCCTCCCGATTTCTAAACGAGGCATCGTGCTCGTTTTTTCATTTTGACACAACAAACACGTCCCGTTGCCCATTTCTCACCTATAATCGAGATATTTTCGGGTTTTAAAGGAAGTGGATATAATTTCATATCCTCTCTCCTCCCGATTTCTAAACGAGACTTCGTGCTCGTTTTTTCATTTTGACACAACGAACACGTCCCGTTGCCCATTTCTCACCTATAATCGAGACTTTTTCGGATTTTGAAGGAAGTGGATATTATGCTCATACCCTCTCTCCTCCCGATTTCTAAACGAGGCTTCGTGGTCGTTTTTTCGTTTTTACACTACCAGCATGTCTCGTGGCTCATTTCTAACATATAATCGAGACTTTTTCGGGTTTTAAAGGAAGTGGATATCATTTCATACCCTCTCGCCTCCCGATTTATAAACGAGACTTCGTGCTAGTTTTTTCATTTTGACACCACCAACACCGTCCCGTGGCCCATTTCTAACCTATAATCGAGGCTTTTTTGGGTTTTTAAGGTAGTGGATATTACTTCATACATTCTCTCCTCCCGATTTCTAAACGAGGCTTCGTCCTCGTTTTTTTGTTTTGACACCACCAAAACGTCTCGTGGCCCATATCTAACTTATAATCGAGACTTTTTCTAGTTTTAAAGGAAGTGGATATCATTTCATACCCTCTCTCCTCTCGATTTCTAAACGAGGCTTCGTACTCGTTTTTTCGTTTTGACACCACCAACACGTCTCGTGGCCCATTTCTAACATATAATCGAGACTTTTTCTGGTTTTAAAGGAAGTGGATATCATTTCATACCCTCTCTCCTCCCGATTTCTAAACGAGGCTTCGTGCTCGTTTTTTCGTTTTGACACCACCAACATGTCCCGTGGCCTATTTCTAACCTATAATAGAGACTTTTTCGGGTTTTAAAGGAAGTGGATATCATTTCATACCCTCTCTCCTCCCGATTTCTAAATGAGGCTTCGTGCTCGTTTTTTCGTTTTGACACCACCGACACGTCCCGTAACCCATTTCTAACCTATTATCAAGACTTTTTCGGGTTTTAAAGGAAGTCGATATAATTTCATACCCTCTCTCCTCCCGATTTCTAAACGAGGCTTCGTGCTCGTTTTTTAGTTTTGACACCACAAACACGTCACGTGGCCCATTTTTAACCTTTAATCGAGACTTTTTCGGGTTTTAAAGGAAGTGGATATAATTTCACACCCTCTCTCCTCCCGATTTCTAAACGAGGCTTCGTGCTTGTTTTTTGTTTTGACACCACCAACACGTCCCGTAGCCCATTTCTAACCTATAATCGAGACTGTTTCGGGTTTTAAAAGAAGTGGATATAATTTCATACCCACTCTCCTCCCGATTTCTAAATGAGGCTTCGTGCTCGTTTTTTAGTTTTGTCTCAACAAACACGTCCCGTTGCCCATTTCTAACCAATAATCGAGACTTTTTCGGGTTTTAAAGGAAGTCGATATCATTTCATACCCTCTCTTCTCCCGATTTCTAAACGAGGCTTCGTGGTCGTTTTTTCATTTTGACACTACTAGCATTTCCTGTGGCCCATATCTAACATATAATCGAGACTTTTTCGGGTTTTAAAGGAAGTTGATATCATTTCATACCCTCTCACCTCCCGATTTCTAAACGAGGCTTCGTGCTCGTTTTTTTGTTTTGACACCACCAAAACGTCTCGTGGCCCATTTCTAACCTATAATATAGACTTTTTCGGATTTTAAAGGAAGTGGATATTATTTCATACCCTCTCTCCTCCCGATTTCTAAACCAGTCTTCGTGCTCGTTTTTTAGTTTTGATACAACAAACACGTCCCGTTGCCCATTTCTAACCTATAATGGAGACTTTTTCGGGTTTTAGAGGAAGTGGATATCATTTCATACCCTCTCTCCTCCTGATTTCTAAACGAAGCTTGGTGCTCGTTTTTTTGTTTTGACACCACCAAAACGTCTCGTGGCCGATATCTAACCTATAATCGAGACTTTTTCGGGTTTTAAAGGAAGTGGATATAATTTCATACCCTCTCTCCTCCCGATTTCTAAACGAGGCTTCGTGCTCGTTTTCTCGTTTTGACACCACCGACACGTCCCGTAGCCCATTTCTAACCTATTATCGAGACTTTTTCGGGTTTTAAAGGAAGTCGATATAATTTCATACCCTCTCTCCTCCCGATTTCTAAACGAGGCTTCGTGCTCATTTTTTAGTTTTGACACCACAAACACGTCACGTGGCCCATTTCTAACCTTTAATCGAGACTTTTTCGGGTTTTAAAGGAAGTGGATATAATTTCATACCCTCTCTCCTCCCGATTTCTAAACGAGGCTTCGTGCTTGTTTTTTCGTTTTGACACCACCAACACGTCCCGTAGCCCATTTCTAACCTATAATCGAGACTTTTTCGGGTTTTAAAGGAAGTGGATATAATTTCATACCCACTATCCTCCCGATTTCTAAATGAGGCTTCGTGCTCGTTTTTTAATTTTGTCACAACAAACACGTCCCGTTGCCCATTTCTAACCATTAATCGAGACTTTTTCGGGTTTTAAAGGAAGTGGATATCATTTCATACCCTCTCTCCTCCCGATTTCTAAACTAGGCTTCGTGCTCGTTTTTTCGTTTTGACACCACCAACACGTCCCGTTGCCCATTTCTAACCTATAATCGAGACTTTTTCGGGTTTTAAAGGAAATTGATATAATTTCATACCCTCTCTCCACCCGATTTCTAAACGAGGCTTCGTGCTCGTTTTTTCGTTTTGACACAACAAACACGTCCCGTTGCCCATTTCTAACCTATAATCGAGACTTTTTCGGGTTTTAAAGGAAGTGGATCGAATTTCATACTCTCTCTCCTCCCGATTTCTAAACGAGGCTTCGTGCTCGTTTTTTCGTTTTGACACAACAAACACGTCCCGTGGCCCATTTCTAACATATAATCGAGACTTTTTCGGGTTTTAAAGGAAGTGGATATCATTTCATACCCTCTCTCCTCTCAATTTCAAAACGAGGCTTCGTGCTCGTTTTTTCGTTTTAACACCACCAACACGTCCCGTAGTCCATTTCTATCCTATAATCGAGACTTTTTCGGGTTTTAAAGGAAGTGGATATAATTTCGTACCCTCTCTCCTCCCGATTTCTAAACGATGCTTTGTGCTTGTTTTTTAGTTTTGACACAACAAACACGTCCCGTTGCCCATTTCTAACCTATAATTGAGTCTTTTTCGGGTTTTAAAGGAAGCGGATATCATTTTATACCCTCTCTCCTCCCGATTTCTAAACGAGGCTTTGTGCTCGTTTTTTCGTTTTGACACCAGAAACACGTTCCGTGGCCCATTTCTAACCTATAATCGAGGCTTTTTTGAGTTTTAATGGAAGTGGTTATTATTTCATTCGCTCTCTCCTCCCGATTTGTAAACGAGGCTTCGTGCTCGTTTTTTCGTTTTGACACCTCCAACACGTCCCGTGGCCCATTTCAAACCTATAATCGAGACTTTTTCGGGTTTTAAAGGAAGTGGATATCATTTCTTACCCTCTCTCCTCCCGATTTCTAAACGAGGTTTCGTGCTCGTTTTTTCGTTTTGACACCACAAACACGTCTCGTGGCACATTTCTAACCTATAATCGAGACTTTTTTGGGTTTTAAAGGAAGTGGATATCATTTCATACCCTCTCTCCTCCCGATTTCTAGACGAGGCTTCATGCTCGTTTTTTCGTTTTGACACTAGAAACACGTCCCGTGGCCCATTTCTAACCTATAATCAAGGCTTTTTTGGGTTTTAAAGGAAGTGGTTATTATATTATACGCTCTCTCCTCCCGATTTCTAAACGAGGCTTCGTGCTCGTTTTTTCGTTTTGACACCTCCAACACGTCCCGTGGCCCATTTCTAACCTATAATCGAGACATTTTCGGGTTTTAAAGGAAGTGGATATCATTTCATACCCTCTCTCCTCCCGATTTCTAAACGAGGCTTCGTGTTCGTTTTTTCGTTATGACACCACAAACACGTCTCGTGGCCCATTTCTAACCTATAATCGAGACTTTTTCAGTTTTTAAAGGAAGTGGATATAATTTCATACCCTCTCTCCTCCCTATTTCTAAACGAGGCTTCGTGCTCGTTTCTTCGTTTTGACACCACAAACACGTCCCGTGGCCCATTTCTAACCTTTAATCGAGACTTTTTCGGGTTTTAACGGAAGTGGATATAATTTCATACCCTCTCTCCTCCCGATTTCTAAACGAGGCTTCGTGCTAGTTTTTTCATTTTGACACCACCAACACGTCTCGTGACCCATTTCTAACCTATAATCGAGCCTTTGTCGGGTTTTAAAGGAAGTGGATATAATTTCATACCCTCTCTCCTCCCGATTTCTAAACGAGGCTTCGTGCTTGTTTTTTCGTTTTGACACCACCAACACGTCCCGTAGCCCATTTCTAACCTATAATCGAGACTTTTTCGGGTTTTAAAGGAAGTGGATATAATTTCATACCCACTATCCTCCCGATTTCTAAATGAGGCTTCGTGCTCGTTTTTTAATTTTGTCACAACAAACACGTCCCGTTGCCCATTTCTAACCATTAATCGAGACTTTTTCGGGTTTTAAAGGAAGTGGATATCATTTCATACCCTCTCTCCTCCCGATTTCTAAACTAGGCTTCGTGCTCGTTTTTTCGTTTTGACACCACCAACACGTCCCGTTGCCCATTTCTAACCTATAATCGAGACTTTTTCGGGTTTTAAAGGAAATTGATATAATTTCATACCCTCTCTCCACCCGATTTCTAAACGAGGCTTCGTGCTCGTTTTTTCGTTTTGACACAACAAACACGTCCCGTTGCCCATTTCTAACCTATAATCGAGACTTTTTCGGGTTTTAAAGGAAGTGGATCGAATTTCATACTCTCTCTCCTCCCGATTTCTAAACGAGGCTTCGTGCTCGTTTTTTCGTTTTGACACAACAAACACGTCCCGTGGCCCATTTCTAACATATAATCGAGACTTTTTCGGGTTTTAAAGGAAGTGAATATCATTTCATACCCTCTCTCCTCTCAATTTCAAAACGAGGCTTCGTGCTCGTTTTTTCGTTTTGACACCACCAACACGTCCCGTAGTCCATTTCTATCCTATAATCGAGACTTTTTCGGGTTTTAAAGGAAGTGGATATAATTTCGTACCCTCTCTCCTCCCGATTTCTAAACGATGCTTTGTGCTTGTTTTTTAGTTTTGACACAACAAACACGTCCCGTTGCCCATTTCTAACCTATAATTGAGTCTTTTTCGGGTTTTAAAGGAAGCGGATATCATTTTATACCCTCTCTCCTCCCGATTTCTAAACGAGGCTTTGTTTTCATTTTTTCGTTTTGACACCACAAACACGTCCCGTGCCCCATTTCTAACCTATAATCGAGACTTTTTCGAGTTTTAAAGGAAGTCGATATTATTTCATTCGCTCTCTCCTCCCGATTTGTAAACGAGGCTTCGTGCTCGTTTTTTCGTTTTGACACCTCCAACACGTCCCGTGGCCCATTTCAAACCTATAATCGAGACTTTTTCGGGTTTTAAAGGAAGTGGATATCATTTCTTACCCTCTCTCCTCCCGATTTCTAAACGAGGTTTCGTGCTCGTTTTTTCGTTTTGACACCACAAACACGTCTCGTGGCACATTTCTAACCTATAATCGAGACTTTTTTGGGTTTTAAAGGAAGTGGATATCATTTCATACCCTCTCTCCTCCCGATTTCTAGACGAGGCTTCATGCTCGTTTTTTCGTTTTGACACTAGAAACACGTCCCGTGGCCCATTTCTAACCTATAATCAAGGCTTTTTTGGGTTTTAAAGGAAGTGGTTATTATATTATACGCTCTCTCCTCCCGATTTCTAAACGAGGCTTCGTGCTCGTTTTTTCGTTTTGACACCTCCAACACGTCCCGTGGCCCATTTCTAACCTATAATCGAGACATTTTCGGGTTTTAAAGGAAGTGGATATCATTTCATACCCTCTCTCCTCCCGATTTCTAAACGAGGCTTCGTGTTCGTTTTTTCATTATGACACCACAAACACGTCTCGTGGCCCATTTCTAACCTATAATCGAGACTTTTTCAGTTTTTAAAGGAAGTGGATATAATTTCATACCCTCTCTCCTCCCTATTTCTAAACGAGGCTTCGTGCTCGTTTCTTCGTTTTGACACCACAAACACGTCCCGTGGCCCATTTCTAACCTTTAATCGAGACTTTTTCGGGTTTTAACGGAAGTGGATATAATTTCATACCCTCTCTCCTCCCGATTTCTAAACGAGGCTTCGTGCTAGTTTTTTCATTTTGACACCACCAACACGTCTCGTGACCCATTTCTAACCTATAATCGAGCCTTTGTCGGGTTTTAAAGGAAGTGGATATAATTTCATACCCTCTGTCCTCCCTATTTATAAACGAGGCTTCCTTTTCATTTTTTCGTTTTGACACCACAAACACGTCCCGTGGCCCATTTCTAACCTATAATCGAGACTTTTTCGGGTTTTAAAGGAAGTGGATATTATTTCATACCCTTTCTCCTCCTAATTTCTAAATGAGGCTTCGTGCTCGATTTTTCGTTTTGACACCACAACCACGTCCCGTGGCCCATTTCTAACATTTAATCGAGACTTTTTCGGGTTTTAACGGAAGTGGATATAATTTCATACCCTCTTTCCTCCCGATTTCTAAATGATGCTTCGTGCTCGTTTTTTCATTTTGACACCACCAACACTTCTCGTGGCCCATTTGTATCCTATAATCGAGACTTTTTCGGGTTTTAAAGGAAGTGGATATAATTTCATACCCTCTCTCCTTCCAATTTCTAAACGAGGCTTCGTGCTCGTTTTTTCGTTTTGACACCACCAACACGTCTCGTGGCCCATTTCTAACATATAATCGAGATTTTTTCTGGTTTTAAAAGAAGTGGATATCATTCATAACCTCTATCCTCCCGATTTCTAAACGAGGCTTCGTGCTCGTTTTTTCGTCTTAACACCACCAACACGTCTCGTGGCCCATTTCTAACCTATAATCGAGACTTTTTCGTGTTTTAAAGGAAGTGGATATAATTTCATACCCTCTGTCCTCCCTATTTATAAACGAGGCTTCCTTTTCATTTTTTCGTTTTGACACCACAAACACGTCCCGTGCCCCATTTCTAACCTATAATCGAGACTTTTTCGAGTTTTAAAGGAAGTCGATATAATTTCATACGCTCTCTCCTACTAATTTCTAAACGAGGCTTCGTGCTAGTTTTTTCGTTTTGACACCACAAACACGTCACGTGGCCCATTTCTAACCTTTAATCGAGATTTTTTCGGGTTTTAAATGAAGTGGATATAATTTCATACCCTCTCTCCTCCCGATTTCTAAACGAGGCTTCGTGCTCATTTTTCGTTTTGACACCACCAACACGTCCCGTAGCCCATTTCTAACCTATAATCGAGAGTTTTTCGGGTTTTAAAGGAAGTGGACATAATTTCATACCCTCTCTCCTCCCGATTTCAAAACGAGGCTTCATGCTCGTTTTTTCGTTTTGACACCACAAACACGTCCCGTGGCCCATTTCTAACATATAATCGAGACATTTTCGGGTTTTAAAGGAAGTGAATATAATTTCATACCCTCTCTCATCCCGATTTCTAAACTAGGCTTCGTGCTCGTTTTTTCGTTTTGACACCACCAACACGTCCCGTTGCCCATTTCTAACCTATAATCGAGACTTTTTCGGGTTTTAAAGGAAATTGATATAATTTCATACCCTCTCTCCACCAGATTTCTAAACGAGGCTTCGTGCTCGTTTTTTCGTTTTGAAACAACAAACACGTCCCGTTGCCCATTTCTAACCTATAATCGAGACTTTTTCGGGTTTTAAAGGAAGTGTATATCATTTCATACCCTATCTCCTCCCGATTTCTAAACGAGGCTTCGTGCTCATTTTTTCGTTTTGACACCACCAACACGTCCCGTTGCCTATTTTTAACATATAATCGAGACTTTTTCTGGTTTTAAAGGAAGTGGATATCATTTCATACCCTCTATTCTCCCGATTTCTAAACGAGGCTTCGTGCTCGTTTTTTCGTTTTGACACCACCAACACGTCCCGTGGCCTATTTCTAACCTATAATCGAGACTTTTTCGGGTTTTAAAGGAAGTGGATATCATTTCATACCCTCTCTCCTCCCGATTTCTAAACGAGGCTTTGTGCTCATTTTTTCATTTTGACACCACTAACACGTCCCGTAGTCCATTTATAACCTATAATCGAGACTTTTTCGGGTTTTAAAGGAAGAGGATATAATTTCATACCCTCTCTCCTCCCAATTTCTAAACGAGGCTTCGTACTTGTTTTTTAGTTTTGACACAACAAACACGTCCCGTTGCCCATTTCTAACCTATAATTGAGACTTTTTCGGGTTTTAATGGAAGCGGATATCATTTTATACCCTCTCTCCTCCTGATTTCTAAACGAGACTTCGTGCTCATTTTTTCGTTTTGACACCAGAAACACGTCCCGTGGCCCATTTCTAACCTATAATCGAGGCTTTTTTGGGTTTTAAAGGAAGTGGTTATTATTTCATTCGCTCTCTCCTCCCGATTTGTAAACGAGGCTTCGTGCTCGTTTTTTCGTTTTGACACCTCCAACACGTCCCGTGGCCCATTTCTAACCTATAATCGAGACTTTTTCGGGTTTTAAAGGAAGTGGATATTATTTCATACCCTCTCTCCTCCCGATTTTTAAACGAGGCTTCGTGCTCGTTTTTTCGTTTTGAAACCACAAACACGTCTCGTGGCACATTTCTAACCTATAATCGTGACTTTTTGGGGTTTTAAAGGAAGTGGATATGATTTCATACCCTCTCTCCTCCCGATTTCTAAACGAGGCTTCGTGCTCGTTTTTTCGTTTTGACACTAGAAACACGTCCCGTGGCCCATTTCTATCCAATAATCAAGGCTTTTTTGGGTTTTAATGGAAGTGTTTATTATTTTATACGCTCTCTCCTCCCGATTTCTAAACGAGGCTTCGTGCTCGTTTTTTCGTTTTGACACCTCCAACACGTCCCGTGGCCCATTTCTAACCTATAATCGAGACATTTTCGGGTTTTAAAGGAAGTGGATATCATTTCATACCCTCTCTCCTCCCGATTTCTAAACGAGGCTTCGTGTTCGTTTTTTCGTTATGACACCACAAACACGTCTCGTGGCCCATTTCTAACCTATAATCGAGACTTTTTCAGGTTTTAAAGGAAGTGGATATAATTTCATACCCTCTCTCCTCCCTATTTCTAAACGAGGCTTCGTGCTCGTTTCTTCGTTTTGACACCACAAACACGTCCCGTGGCCCATTTCTAACCTTTAATCGAGAGACTTTTTCGGGTTTTAACGGAAGTGGATATAATTTCATACCCTCTCTCCTCCCGATTTCTAAACGAGGCTTCGTGCTAGTTTTTTCATTTTGACACCACCAACACGTCTCGTGGCCCATTTCTAACCTATAATCGAGACTTTTTCGGGTTTTAAAGGAAGTGGATATAATTTCATACCCTCTGTCCTCCCTATTTATAAACGAGGTTTCCTTTTCATTTTTTCGTTTTGACACCACAAACACGTCCCGTGGTCCATTTCTAACCTATAATCGAGACTTTTTCGAGTTTTAAAGGAAGTGGATATTATTTCATACCCTTTCTCCTCCTAATTTCTAAATGAGGCTTTGTGCTCGTTTTTCGTTTTGACACCACAACCACGTCCCGTGGCCAATTTCTAACCTTTAATCGAGACTTTTTCGGGTTTTAACGGAAGTGGATATAATTTCATACCCTCTTTCCTCCCGATTTCTAAACGAAGCTTCGTGCTCGTTTTTTCGTTTTGACACCACCAACACTTCTCGTGGCCCATTTCTAACCTATAATCGAGACTTTTTCGGGTTTTAAAGCAAGTGGATATAATTTCATACCCTCTCTCCTCCCGATTTCTAAACGAGGCTTCGTGCTCTTTTTTTTAGTTTTGACACAACAAACACGTCCCCCGTTGCCTATTTTTAACCAATAATCGAGACTTTTTCGGGTTTTAAAGGAAGTGGATATCATTTCATACCCTCTCTCCTCCCGATTTCTAAACGAGGCTTCGTGCTCGTTTTTTCGTTTTGACACCACAAGCACGTCCCGTGGCACATTTGTAACCTATAATCGTGACTTTTTCGGGTTTTAAAGGAAATCGATATCATTTCATACCCTCTCTCCTGCCGATTTCTAAAAGAGGCTTCGTGCTCGTTTTTTCGTTTTGACACCACCAACACGTCCCGTAGCCCATTTCTAACCTACAATCGAGACTTTTTCGGGTTTTAAAAGAAGTTGATATCATTTCATACCCTCTCTCCTCCCGTTTTCTAAATGAGGCTTCGTGCTCGTTTTTTCGTTTTGACTCCACAAACACGTCCCGTGGCCCATTTCTAACCTATAATCGAGACTTTTTCGGGTTTTAAAGGATGTGGATATCATTTCATACCCTCTCTCCTCCCGATTTCTAAACGAGGCTTCGTGCTCGTTTTTTCGTTTTGACACCACAAACACGTCCCGTGGCCCATTTGTAACCTATAATCGAGACTTTTTCGGGTTTTAAAGGAAGTTGATATCATTTCATACCCTCTCTGCTCCCGATTTCTAAACGAGGCTTCGTGCTTGTTTTTTAGTTTTGACACAACAAACACGTCCCGTTGCCCATTTTTAACCTATAATCGAGACTTTTTCGGATTTTAAAGGAAGTGGATATCATTTCATACCCTCTCTCCTCCCGATTTCTAAACGAGGCTTCGTGCTCGTTTTTTCGTTTTGACACCACAAACACGTCCCGTAGCCCATTTCTAACCTATAATCGAGACTTTTTCGGGTTTTAAAGGAAGTGGATATCATTTCATACCCTCTCTCCTCCCGATTTCTAAAAGAGGCTTCGTGCTCGTTTTTTCGTTTTGACACCACCAACACGTCCCGTAGCCCATTTCTAACCTACAATCGAGACTTTTTCGGGTTTTAAAGGAAGTGGATATCATTTCATACCCTCTCTCCTCCCGATTTCTAAAAGAGGCTTCGTGCTCGTTTTTTCGTTTTGACACCACAAACACGTCCCGTGTCCTATTTCTAACCTATAATCGAGACTTTTTCGGGTTTTAAAGGAAGTGGATATCATTTCATACCCTCTCTCCTCCCGATTTCTAAACGAGGCTTCGTGCTCGTTTTTTCGTTTTGACACCACAAACACGTCCCGTGTCCCATTTGTAACCTATAATCGAGACTTTTTCAGGTTTTAAAGGAAGTTGATATCATTTCATACCCTCTCTGCTCCCGATTTCTAAACGAGGCTTCGTGCTCGTTTTTTAGTTTTGACAAAACAAACACGTCCCGTAGCCCATTTTTAACCTATAATCGAGAATTTTTTTGGTTTTAAAGGAAGTGGATATCATTTCATACCCTCTCTCCTCCCGATTTCTAAACGTGGCTTAGTGCTCGTTTTTTCGTTTTGACGCCACAAACACGTCCCGTGGCCCATTTCTAACCTATAATCGAGACATTTTCGGGTTTTAAAGGAAGTGGATATAATTTCATACCCTCTCTCCTCCCGATTTCTAAACGAGGCTTCGTGCTCGTTTTTTCATTTTGACGCAACAAACACGTCCCGTTGCCCATTTCTAACCTATAATCGAGACATTTTCGGGTTTTAAAGGAAGTGGATATAATTTCATACCCTCTCTCCTCCCGATTTCTAAACGAGACTTTGTGCTCGGTTTTTCATTTTGACACAACAAACACGTCCCGTTGCCCATTTCTAACATATAATCGAGACTTTTTCGGATTTTGAAAGAAGTGGATATTATTCTCATACCCTCTCTCCTCCCGATTTCTAAACGAGGCTTCGTGGTCGTTTTTTCGTTTTGACACTACCAGCCGGTCTCGTCGCTCATTTCTAACATATAATCGAGACTTTTTCGGGTTTTAAAGGAAGTGGATATCATTTCATACCCTCTCTCCACCCGATTTCTAAACAAGTCTTCGTACTCGTTTTTTCGTTTTAACAACACCAACACTGTCCCGTGGCCCATTTCTAACCTATAATCGAGGCTTTTTTGGGTTTTAAAGGAAGTGGATATTATTTCATATATTCTCTCCTCCCGATTTCTAAACGAGGCTTCGTGCTCGTATTTTTGTATTGACACCACCAACACGTCTAGTGACCCATTTCTAACATATAATCGAGACTTTTTCTGGTTTTAAAGGAAGTGGATATCATTCCATACCCTCTCTCCTCCCGATTTCTAAACGAGGCTTCGTGCTTGTTTTTTTATTTTTGACACCACCAACACGTATCGTGGCCCATTTCTAACATATAATCGAGACTTTTTCGGGTTTTAAAGGAAGTGAGTATCATTTCGTACCTTCTCTCCTCCCGATTTCTAAATGAGGCTTCGTGCTTGTTTTTTTGTTTTGACACCACCAAAACTTCTAGTGGCTCATATCTAACATATAATAAAGACTTTTTCGGGTTTTAAAGCAAGTGGATATTATTTCATATCCTCTCTCCTTCCGATTTCTAAACGAGGCGTCGTGCTCGTATTTTTGTCTTGACACCACCAAAACGTCTCGTGGTCCATATCTAACGTATAATCGAGACTTTTTCTGATTTTAAAGGAAGTGGATATCATTTCATACCCTCTCTCCTCTCGATTTCTAAACGAGGCTTCGTGCTTGTTTTTTAATTTTGACACCACCAACACGTCTCGTGGCCCATTTCTAACATATAATCGAGACTTTTTCTGGTTTTAAAGGAAGTGGATATCATTTCATACCCTCTCTCCTCCCGATTTCTAAACGAGGCTTCGTGCTCGTTTTTTTATTTTGACACCACCAACACGTCTCGTGACACATTTCTAACATATTATTGAGACTTTTTCTGGTTTTAAAGGAAGTGGATATCATTTCATACCCTTTCTCCTCCCGATTTCTAAACGAGGCTTCGTGCTTGTTTTTTCTGTTTTGACACCACCAACACGTCTCGTGGCCCATTTCTAACATATAATCGAGACTTTTTCTGGTTTTAAAGGAAGTGGATATCATTTCATACCCTCTCTCCTCCCGATTTCTAAATGAGGCTTCGTGCTCGTTTTTTTGTTTTGACACCACCAACACGTACCGTGGCCTATTTCTAACCTATAATCGAGACTTTTTCGGGTTTTAAAGGAAGTAGATATCATTTCATACCCTCTCTCCTCCCGATTTCTAAACGAGGCTTCGTGCTCGTTTTTTCGTTTCGACACCACTAACACGTCCCGTAGCCCATTTCTTACCTATAAGCGAGACGTTTTCGGGTTTTAAAGGAAGTCGATATAATTTCATACCCTCTCTCCTCCCGATTTCTAAACGAGGTTTCGTGCTAGTTTTTTCGTTTTGACACCACAAACACGTCACGTGGCCCATTTCTAACCTTTAATCGAGACTTTTTCGGATTTTAAAGGAAGTGGATATAATTTCATACCCTCTCTCCTCCCGATTTCTAAACGAGGCTTCGTGCTCATTTTTTCGTTTTGACACCACCAACACGTCCCGTAGCCCATTTCTAACCTATAATCGAGACTTTTTCGGGTTTTAAAGGAAGTGGATATAATTTCATACCCTCTCTCCTCCAAATTTTTAAACGAGGCTTCGTACTCATTTTTTAGTTTTGACACAACAAACACGTCTCGTTGCCCATTTCTAACCTATAATCGAGACTTTTTCGGGTTTTAAAGAAAGTGGATATCATTTCATACCTTCTCTCCTCCCGATTTCTAAACGAGGCTTCATGCTCGTTTTTTCGTTTTGACACCACAAACACGTCCCGTGGCCCATTTCTAACATATAATCGAGACTTTTTCAAGTTTAAAAGGAAGTGGATATCATTTAATACCCTCTCTCCTCTCGATTTCTAAATGAGGCTTCGTGCTCGTTTTTTTGTTTTGACACCACCAAAACGTCTCGTGGCCCATATCTAACATATAATCGAGACTTTTTCGGGTTTTAAAGGAAGTGGATATCATTCCATACCCTCTCTCCTCCCGATTTCTAAACGAGGCTTCGTGCTTGTTTTTTTTGTTTTGACACCACCAACACGTCCCGTTGCCCATTTGTAACCTATAATCGAGACTTTTTCGGGTTTTAAAGGAAGTGGATATAATTTCATACCCTCTCTCCTCCTGATTTCTAAACGAGGCTTTATGCTCGTATTTTAGTTTTGACACAACAAACACGTCCCGCAGCTCATTTCTAACCTATAATGGAGACTTTTTCGGGTTTTAAAGGAAGTGGATATCATTTAATACCCTCTCTCCTCCCGATTTCTAAACGTGGCTTCGTGCTCTTTTTTTCGTTTCGACACCACAAACACGTCCCGTGGACCATTTCTAACCTATAATCGAGACATTTTCGGATTTTAAAGGAAGTGGATATAATTTCATACCCTCTCTCCTCCCGATTTCTAAACGAGGCTTCGTGCTCGTTTTTTCATTTGGACACAACAAACACGTCCCGTTGCCCATTTCTAACCTATAATCGAGACATTTTCGGGTTTTAAAGGAAGTGGATAGAATTTCATACCCTCTCTCCTCCCGATTTCTAAACGAGACTTCGTGCTCGTTTTTTCATTTTGACAGAACAAATACGTCCCGTTGCCCATTTCTAACCTATAATCGTGACTTTTTCGGTTTTTGAAGGAAGTGGATATTATTCTCATACCCTCTCTCCTCCTGATTTCTAAACGAGGCTTCGTGGTCGTTCTTTCGTTTTGACACTACCAACATGTCCCGTGGCTCATTTCTAACATATAATCGAGACTTTTTCGGGTTTTAAAGGAAGTGGATATCATTTCATACCCTCTCTCCTCCCGATTTCTAAACGAGACTTCGTACTCGTTTTTTCATTTTGACACCACCAACACCTTCCCGTGGCCCATTTCTAAACTATAATCGAGGCTTTTTTGGGTTTTAAAGGAAGTGGATATTATTTCATACACTCTCTCTTCCCGATTTCTAAACGAGGCTTCGTCCTCGTTTTTTTGTTTTGACACCACCAAAACGTCTCGTGGCCCATATCTAACTTATAATCAAGACTTTTTCTGATTTTAAAGGAAGTGGATAACATTTCATACCCTCTCTCCTCCCGATTTCTAAACGAGGCTTCGTGCTCGTTTTTTCGTTTTGACACCACCAACACGTCTCGTGGCCCATTTCTAACATATAATCGAGACTTTTTCTAGTTTTAAAGGAAGTAGATATCATTTCATACCCTCTCTCCTCCCGATTTGTAAACGAGGCTTCGTGCTCGTTTTTTCGTTTTGACACCACCAACACATCTCGTGGCCCATTTCTAACATATAATCGAGACTTTTTCTGGTTTTAAAGGAAGTGGATATCATTTCATACCCTCTCTCCTCCCGATTTCTAAACGAGGCTTCGTGCTCGTTTTTTCATTTTGACACCACCAACACGTCTCGTGGCCTATTTCTAACCTATAATCGAGACTTTTTCGGGTTTTAAAGGAAATCGATATAATTTCATACCCTCTCTCCTCCCGATTTCTAAACGAGGCTTCGTGCTCGTTTTTTAGTTTGACACCACAAATATGTCACGTGGCCCATTTCTAACCTTTAATCGAGACTTTTTCGGGTTTTAAAGGAAGTGGATATAATTTCATACCCTCTCTCCTCCCGATTTCTAAACGAGGATTCGTGCTTGTTTTTTCGTTTTGACACCACCAACACGTCCCGTAGTCCATTTCTAACCTATAATCGAGACTTTTTCGGGTTTTAAAGGAAGTGGATATAAATTCATACCCACTCTCCTCCCGATTTCTAAACGAGGCTTCGTGCTTGTTTTTTAGTTTTGTCACAGCAAACACGTCCCGTTGCCCATTTCTAACCAATAATCGAGACTTTTTTGGGTTTTAAAGGAAGTGGATATCATTTCATACCTTCTCTCCTCCCGATTTCTAAACGAGGCTTCGTGCTCGTTTTGACACCACAAACACGTACCGTGGCCCATTTCTAACCTATAATTGAGACTTTTTCAGGTTTTAAAGGAAGTGGATATCATTTCATACCCTCTCTCCTCCCGATTTCTAAACGAGGCTTCGTGGTCGTTTTTTCGTTTTGACACTACTAGCATGTCCCGTGGCCCATTTCTAACATATAATCGAGACTTTTTCGGGTTTTAAAGGAAGTTGATATCATTTCATACCCTCTCTGCTCCCGATTTCTAAACGAGGCTTCGTGCTTGTTTTTTAGTTTTGACACAACAAACACGTCCCGTTGCCCATTTTTAACCTATAATCGAGACTTTTTCGGATTTTAAAGGAAGTGGATATCATTTCATACCCTCTCTCCTCCCGATTTCTAAACGAGGCTTCGTGCTCGTTTTTTCGTTTTGACACCACAAACACGTCCCGTAGCCCATTTCTAACCTATAATCGAGACTTTTTCGGGTTTTAAAGGAAGTGGATATCATTTCATACCCTCTCTCCTCCCGATTTCTAAAAGAGGCTTCGTGCTCGTTTTTTCGTTTTGACACCACCAACACGTCCCGTAGCCCATTTCTAACCTACAATCGAGACTTTTTCGGGTTTTAAAGGAAGTGGATATCATTTCATACCCTCTCTCCTCCCGATTTCTAAAAGAGGCTTCGTGCTCGTTTTTTCATTTTGACACCACAAACACGTCCCGTGTCCTATTTCTAACCTATAATCGAGACTTTTTCGGGTTTTAAAGGAAGTGGATATCATTTCATACCCTCTCTCCTCCCGATTTCTAAACGAGGCTTCGTGCTCGTTTTTTCGTTTTGACACCACAAACACGTCCCGTGTCCCATTTGTAACCTATAATCGAGACTTTTTCAGGTTTTAAAGGAAGTTGATATCATTTCATACCCTCTCTGCTCCCGATTTCTAAACGAGGCTTCGTGCTCGTTTTTTAGTTTTGACAAAACAAACACGTCCCGTAGCCCATTTTTAACCTATAATCGAGAATTTTTTTGGTTTTAAAGGAAGTGGATATCATTTCATACCCTCTCTCCTCCCGATTTCTAAACGTGGCTTAGTGCTCGTTTTTTCGTTTTGACGCCACAAACACGTCCCGTGGCCCATTTCTAACCTATAATCGAGACATTTTCGGGTTTTAAAGGAAGTGGATATAATTTCATACCCTCTCTCCTCCCGATTTCTAAACGAGGCTTCGTGCTCGTTTTTTCATTTTGACGCAACAAACACGTCCCGTTGCCCATTTCTAACCTATAATCGAGACATTTTCGGGTTTTAAAGGAAGTGGATATAATTTCATACCCTCTCTCCTCCCGATTTCTAAACGAGACTTTGTGCTCGGTTTTTCATTTTGACACAACAAACACGTCCCGTTGCCCATTTCTAACATATAATCGAGACTTTTTCGGATTTTGAAAGAAGTGGATATTATTCTCATACCCTCTCTCCTCCCGATTTCTAAACGAGGCTTCGTGGTCGTTTTTTCGTTTTGACACTACCAGCCGGTCTCGTCGCTCATTTCTAACATATAATCGAGACTTTTTCGGGTTTTAAAGGAAGTGGATATCATTTCATACCCTCTCTCCACCCGATTTCTAAACAAGTCTTCGTACTCGTTTTTTCGTTTTAACAACACCAACACTGTCCCGTGGCCCATTTCTAACCTATAATCGAGGCTTTTTTGGGTTTTAAAGGAAGTGGATATTATTTCATATATTCTCTCCTCCCGATTTCTAAACGAGGCTTCGTGCTCGTATTTTTGTATTGACACCACCAACACGTCTAGTGACCCATTTCTAACATATAATCGAGACTTTTTCTGGTTTTAAAGGAAGTGGATATCATTCCATACCCTCTCTCCTCCCGATTTCTAAACGAGGCTTCGTGCTTGTTTTTTTATTTTTGACACCACCAACACGTATCGTGGCCCATTTCTAACATATAATCGAGACTTTTTCGGGTTTTAAAGGAAGTGAGTATCATTTCGTACCTTCTCTCCTCCCGATTTCTAAATGAGGCTTCGTGCTTGTTTTTTTGTTTTGACACCACCAAAACTTCTAGTGGCTCATATCTAACATATAATAAAGACTTTTTCGGGTTTTAAAGCAAGTGGATATTATTTCATATCCTCTCTCCTTCCGATTTCTAAACGAGGCGTCGTGCTCGTATTTTTGTCTTGACACCACCAAAACGTCTCGTGGTCCATATCTAACGTATAATCGAGACTTTTTCTGATTTTAAAGGAAGTGGATATCATTTCATACCCTCTCTCCTCTCGATTTCTAAACGAGGCTTCGTGCTTGTTTTTTAATTTTGACACCACCAACACGTCTCGTGGCCCATTTCTAACATATAATCGAGACTTTTTCTGGTTTTAAAGGAAGTGGATATCATTTCATACCCTCTCTCCTCCCGATTTCTAAACGAGGCTTCGTGCTCGTTTTTTTATTTTGACACCACCAACACGTCTCGTGACACATTTCTAACATATTATTGAGACTTTTTCTGGTTTTAAAGGAAGTGGATATCATTTCATACCCTTTCTCCTCCCGATTTCTAAACGAGGCTTCGTGCTTGTTTTTTCTGTTTTGACACCACCAACACGTCTCGTGGCCCATTTCTAACATATAATCGAGACTTTTTCTGGTTTTAAAGGAAGTGGATATCATTTCATACCCTCTCTCCTCCCGATTTCTAAATGAGGCTTCGTGCTCGTTTTTTTGTTTTGACACCACCAACACGTACCGTGGCCTATTTCTAACCTATAATCGAGACTTTTTCGGGTTTTAAAGGAAGTAGATATCATTTCATACCCTCTCTCCTCCCGATTTCTAAACGAGGCTTCGTGCTCGTTTTTTCGTTTCGACACCACTAACACGTCCCGTAGCCCATTTCTTACCTATAAGCGAGACGTTTTCGGGTTTTAAAGGAAGTCGATATAATTTCATACCCTCTCTCCTCCCGATTTCTAAACGAGGCTTCGTGCTCATTTTTTCGTTTTGACACCACCAACACGTCCCGTAGCCCATTTCTAACCTATAATCGAGACTTTTTCGGGTTTTAAAGGAAGTGGATATAATTTCATACCCTCTCTCCTCCAATTTTTTAAACGAGGCTTCGTACTCATTTTTTAGTTTTGACACAACAAACACGTCTCGTTGCCCATTTCTAACCTATAATCGAGACTTTTTCGGGTTTTAAAGAAAGTGGATATCATTTCATACCTTCTCTCCTCCCGATTTCTAAACGAGGCTTCATGCTCGTTTTTTCGTTTTGACACCACAAACACGTCCCGTGGCCCATTTCTAACATATAATCGAGACTTTTTCAAGTTTAAAAGGAAGTGGATATCATTTAATACCCTCTCTCCTCTCGATTTCTAAATGAGGCTTCGTGCTCGTTTTTTTGTTTTGACACCACCAAAACGTCTCGTGGCCCATATCTAACATATAATCGAGACTTTTTCGGGTTTTAAAGGAAGTGGATATCATTCCATACCCTCTCTCCTCCCGATTTCTAAACGAGGCTTCGTGCTTGTTTTTTTTGTTTTGACACCACCAACACGTCCCGTTGCCCATTTGTAACCTATAATCGAGACTTTTTCGGGTTTTAAAGGAAGTGGATATAATTTCATACCCTCTCTCCTCCTGATTTCTAAACGAGGCTTTATGCTCGTATTTTAGTTTTGACACAACAAACACGTCCCGCAGCTCATTTCTAACCTATAATGGAGACTTTTTCGGGTTTTAAAGGAAGTGGATATCATTTAATACCCTCTCTCCTCCCGATTTCTAAACGTGGCTTCGTGCTCTTTTTTTCGTTTCGACACCACAAACACGTCCCGTGGACCATTTCTAACCTATAATCGAGACATTTTCGGATTTTAAAGGAAGTGGATATAATTTCATACCCTCTCTCCTCCCGATTTCTAAACGAGGCTTCGTGCTCGTTTTTTCATTTGGACACAACAAACACGTCCCGTTGCCCATTTCTAACCTATAATCGAGACATTTTCGGGTTTTAAAGGAAGTGGATAGAATTTCATACCCTCTCTCCTCCCGATTTCTAAACGAGACTTCGTGCTCGTTTTTTCATTTTGACAGAACAAATACGTCCCGTTGCCCATTTCTAACCTATAATCGTGACTTTTTCGGTTTTTGAAGGAAGTGGATATTATTCTCATACCCTCTCTCCTCCTGATTTCTAAACGAGGCTTCGTGGTCGTTCTTTCGTTTTGACACTACCAACATGTCCCGTGGCTCATTTCTAACATATAATCGAGACTTTTTCGGGTTTTAAAGGAAGTGGATATCATTTCATACCCTCTCTCCTCCCGATTTCTAAACGAGACTTCGTACTCGTTTTTTCATTTTGACACCACCAACACCTTCCCGTGGCCCATTTCTAAACTATAATCGAGGCTTTTTTGGGTTTTAAAGGAAGTGGATATTATTTCATACACTCTCTCTTCCCGATTTCTAAACGAGGCTTCGTCCTCGTTTTTTTGTTTTGACACCACCAAAACGTCTCGTGGCCCATATCTAACTTATAATCAAGACTTTTTCTGATTTTAAAGGAAGTGGATAACATTTCATACCCTCTCTCCTCCCGATTTCTAAACGAGGCTTCGTGCTCGTTTTTTCGTTTTGACACCACCAACACGTCTCGTGGCCCATTTCTAACATATAATCGAGACTTTTTCTAGTTTTAAAGGAAGTAGATATCATTTCATACCCTCTCTCCTCCCGATTTGTAAACGAGGCTTCGTGCTCGTTTTTTCGTTTTGACACCACCAACACATCTCGTGGCCCATTTCTAACATATAATCGAGACTTTTTCTGGTTTTAAAGGAAGTGGATATCATTTCATACCCTCTCTCCTCCCGATTTCTAAACGAGGCTTCGTGCTCGTTTTTTCATTTTGACACCACCAACACGTCTCGTGGCCTATTTCTAACCTATAATCGAGACTTTTTCGGGTTTTAAAGGAAATCGATATAATTTCATACCCTCTCTCCTCCCGATTTCTAAACGAGGCTTCGTGCTCGTTTTTTAGTTTGACACCACAAATATGTCACGTGGCCCATTTCTAACCTTTAATCGAGACTTTTTCGGGTTTTAAAGGAAGTGGATATAATTTCATACCCTCTCTCCTCCCGATTTCTAAACGAGGATTCGTGCTTGTTTTTTCGTTTTGACACCACCAACACGTCCCGTAGTCCATTTCTATCCTATAATCGAGACTTTTTCGGGTTTTAAAGGAAGTGGATATAATTTCGTACCCTCTCTCCTCCCGATTTCTAAACGATGCTTTGTGCTTGTTTTTTAGTTTTGACACAACAAACACGTCCCGTTGCCCATTTCTAACCTATAATTGAGTCTTTTTCGGGTTTTAAAGGAAGCGGATATCATTTTATACCCTCTCTCCTCCCGATTTCTAAACGATGCTTTGTGCTCGTTTTTTCGTTTTGACACCAGAAACACGTTCCGTGGCCCATTTCTAACCTATAATCGAGGCTTTTTTGAGTTTTAATGGAAGTGGTTATTATTTCATTCGCTCTCTCCTCCCGATTTGTAAACGAGGCTTCGTGCTCGTTTTTTCGTTTTGACACCTCCAACACGTCCCGTGGCCCATTTCAAACCTATAATCGAGACTTTTTCGGGTTTTAAAGGAAGTGGATATCATTTCTTACCCTCTCTCCTCCCGATTTCTAAACGAGGTTTCGTGCTCGTTTTTTCGTTTTGACACCACAAACACGTCTCGTGGCACATTTCTAACCTATAATCGAGACTTTTTTGGGTTTTAAAGGAAGTGGATATCATTTCATACCCTCTCTCCTCCCGATTTCTAGACGAGGCTTCGTGCTCGTTTTTTCGTTTTGACACTAGAAACACGTCCCGTGGCCCATTTCTAACCTATAATCAAGGCTTTTTTGGGTTTTAAAGGAAGTGGTTATTATTTTATACGCTCTCTCCTCCCGATTTCTAAACGAGGCTTCGTGCTCGTTTTTTCGTTTTGACACCTCCAACACGTCCCGTGGCCCATTTCTAACCTATAATCGAGACATTTTCGGGTTTTAAAGGAAGTGGATATCATTTCATACCCTCTCTCCTCCCGATTTCTAAACGAGGCTTCGTGTTCGTTTTTTCGTTATGACACCACAAACACGTCTCGTGGCCCATTTCTAACCTATAATCGAGACTTTTTCAGGTTTTAAAGGAAGTGGATATAATTTCATACCCTCTCTCCTCCCTATTTCTAAATGAGGCTTCGTGCTCGTTTCTTCGTTTTGACACCACAAACACGTCCCGTGGCCCATTTCTAACCTTTAATCGAGACTTTTTCGGGTTTTAACGGAAGTGGATATAATTTCATACCCTCTCTCCTCCCGATTTCTAAACGAGGCTTCGTGCTAGTTTTTTCATTTTGACACCACCAACACGTCTCGTGACCCATTTCTAACCTATAATCGAGCCTTTGTCGGGTTTTAAAGGAAGTGGATATAATTTCATACCCTCTGTCCTCCCTATTTATAAACGAGGCTTCCTTTTCATTTTTTCGTTTTGACACCACAAACACGTCCCGTGGCCCATTTCTAACCTATAATCGAGACTTTTTCGGGTTTTAAAGGAAGTGGATATTATTTCATACCCTTTCTCCTCCTAATTTCTAAATGAGGCTTTGTGCTCGATTTTTCGTTTTGACACCACAACCACGTCCCGTGGCCCATTTCTAACATTTAATCGAGACTTTTTCGGGTTTTAACGGAAGTGGATATAATTTCATACCCTCTTTCCTCCCGATTTCTAAATGATGCTTCGTGCTCGTTTTTTCATTTTGACACCACCAACACTTCTCGTGGCCCATTTGTAACCTATAATCGAGACTTTTTCGGGTTTTAAAGGAAGTGGATATAATTTCATACCCTCTCTCCTTCCAATTTCTAAACGAGGCTTCGTGCTCGTTTTTTCGTTTTGACACCACCAACACGTCTCGTGGCCCATTTCTAACATATAATCGAGATTTTTTCTGGTTTTAAAAGAAGTGGATATCATTCATAACCTCTATCCTCCCGATTTCTAAACGAGGCTTCGTGCTCGTTTTTTCGTCTTAACACCACCAACACGTCTCGTGGCCCATTTCTAACCTATAATCGAGACTTTTTCGTGTTTTAAAGGAAGTGGATATAATTTCATACCCTCTGTCCTCCCTATTTATAAACGAGGCTTCCTTTTCATTTTTTCGTTTTGACACCACAAACACGTCCCGTGCCCCATTTCTAACCTATAATCGAGACTTTTTCGAGTTTTAAAGAAAGTCGATATAATTTCATACGCTCTCTCCTACTAATTTCTAAACGAGGCTTCGTGCTAGTTTTTTCGTTTTGACACCACAAACACGTCACGTGGCCCATTTCTAACCTTTAATCGAGATTTTTTCGGGTTTTAAATGAAGTGGATATAATTTCATACCCTCTCTCCTCCCGATTTCTAAACGAGGCTTCGTGCTCATTTTTCGTTTTGACACCACCAACACGTCCCGTAGCCCATTTCTAACCTATAATCGAGAGTTTTTCGGGTTTTAAAGGAAGTGGACATAATTTCATACCCTCTCTCCTCCCGATTTCAAAACGAGGCTTCATGCTCGTTTTTTCATTTTGACACCACAAACACGTCCCGTGGCCCATTTCTAACATATAATCGAGACATTTTCGGGTTTTAAAGGAAGTGAATATAATTTCATACCCTCTCTCATCCCGATTTCTAAACTAGGCTTCGTGCTCGTTTTTTCGTTTTGACACCACCAACACGTCCCGTTGCCCATTTCTAACCTATAATCGAGACTTTTTCGGGTTTTAAAGGAAATTGATATAATTTCATACCCTCTCTCCACCAGATTTCTAAACGAGGCTTCGTGCTCGTTTTTTCGTTTTGAAACAACAAACACGTCCCGTTGCCCATTTCTAACCTATAATCGAGACTTTTTCGGGTTTTAAAGGAAGTGTATATCATTTCATACCCTATCTCCTCCCGATTTCTAAACGAGGCTTCGTGCTTATTTTTTCGTTTTGACACCACCAACACGTCCCGTTGCCTATTTTTAACATATAATCGAGACTTTTTCTGGTTTTAAAGGAAGTGGATATCATTTCATACCCTCTATTCTCCCGATTTCTAAACGAGGCTTCGTGCTCGTTTTTTCATTTTGACACCACCAACACGTCCCGTGGCCTATTTCTAACCTATAATCGAGACTTTTTCGGGTTTTAAAGGAAGTGGATATCATTTCATACCCTCTCTCCTCCCGATTTCTAAACGAGGCTTTGTGCTCATTTTTTCATTTTGACACCACTAACACGTCCCGTAGTCCATTTATAACCTATAATCGAGACTTTTTCGGGTTTTAAAGGAAGAGGATATAATTTCATACCCTCTCTCCTCCCAATTTCTAAACGAGGCTTCGTACTTGTTTTTTAGTTTTGACACAACAAACACGTCCCGTTGCCCATTTCTAACCTAGAATTGAGACTTTTTCGGGTTTTAATGGAAGCGGATATCATTTTATACCCTCTCTCCTCCTGATTTCTAAACGAGACTTCGTGCTCGTTTTTTCGTTTTGACACCAGAAACACGTCCCGTGGCCCATTTCTAACCTATAATCGAGGCTTTTTTGGGTTTTAAAGGAAGTGGTTATTATTTCATTCGCTCTCTCCTCCCGATTTGTAAACGAGGCTTCGTGCTCGTTTTTTCGTATTGACACCTCCAACACGTCCCGTGGCCCATTTCTAACCTATAATCGAGACTTTTTCGGGTTTTAAAGGAAGTGGATATTATTTCATACCCTCTCTCCTCCCGATTTTTAAACGAGGCTTCGTGCTCGTTTTTTCATTTTGAAACCACAAACACGTCTCGTGGCACATTTCTAACCTATAATCGTGACTTTTTGGGGTTTTAAAGGAAGTGGATATGATTTCATACCCTCTCTCCTCCCGATTTCTAAACGAGGCTTCGTGCTCGTTTTTTCATTTTGACACTAGAAACACGTCCCGTGGCCCATTTCTATCCTATAATCAAGGCTTTTTTGGGTTTTAATGGAAGTGTTTATTATTTTATACGCTCTCTCCTCCCGATTTCTAAACGAGGCTTCGTGCTCGTTTTTTCGTTTTGACACCTCCAACACGTCCCGTGGCCCATTTCTAACCTATAATCGAGACATTTTCGGGTTTTAAAGGAAGTGGATATCATTTCATACCCTCTCTCCTCCCGATTTCTAAACGAGGCTTCGTGTTCGTTTTTTCGTTATGACACCACAAACACGTCTCGTGGCCCATTTCTAACCTATAATCGAGACTTTTTCAGGTTTTAAAGGAAGTGGATATAATTTCATACCCTCTCTCCTCCCTATTTCTAAACGAGGCTTCGTGCTCGTTTCTTCGTTTTGACACCACAAACACGTCCCGTGGCCCATTTCTAACCTTTAATCGAGACTTTTTCGGGTTTTAACGGAAGTGGATATAATTTCATACCCTCTCTCCTCCCGATTTCTAAACGAGGCTTCGTGCTAGTTTTTTCATTTTGACACCACCAACACGTCTCGTGGCCCATTTCTAACCTATAATCGAGACTTTTTCGGGTTTTAAAGGAAGTGGATATAATTTCATACCCTCTGTCCTCCCTATTTATAAACGAGGTTTCCTTTTCATTTTTTCGTTTTGACACCACAAACACGTCCCGTGGTCCATTTCTAACCTATAATCGAGACCTTTTCGAGTTTTAAAGGAAGTGGATATTATTTCATACCCTTTCTCCTCCTAATTTCTAAATGAGGCTTTGTGCTCGTTTTTCGTTTTGACACCACAACCACGTCCCGTGGCCAATTTCTAACCTTTAATCGAGACTTTTTCGGGTTTTAACGGAAGTGGATATAATTTCATACCCTCTTTCCTCCCGATTTCTAAACGAAGCTTCGTGCTCGTTTTTTCGTTTTGACACCACCAACACTTCTCGTGGCCCATTTCTAACCTATAATCGAGACTTTTTCGGGTTTTAAAGCAAGTGGATATAATTTCATACCCTCTCTTCTCCCGATTTCTAAACGAGGCTTCGTGCTCTTTTTTTTAGTTTTGACACAACAAACACGTCCCGTTGCCTATTTTTAACCAATAATCGAGACTTTTTCGGGTTTTAAAGGAAGTGGATATCATTTCATACCCTCTCTCCTCCCGATTTCTAAACGAGGCTTCGTGCTCGTTTTTTCGTTTTGACACCACAAGCACGTCCCGTGGCACATTTGTAACCTATAATCGTGACTTTTTCGGGTTTTAAAGGAAATCGATATCATTTCATACCCTCTCTCCTGCCGATTTCTAAAAGAGGCTTCGTGCTCGTTTTTTCGTTTTGACACCACCAACACGTCCCGTAGCCCATTTCTAACCTACAATCGAGACTTTTTCGGGTTTTAAAAGAAGTTGATATCATTTCATACCCTCTCTCCTCCCGTTTTCTAAAAGAGGCTTCGTGCTCGTTTTTTCGTTTTGACACCACAAACACGTCCCGTGGCCCATTTCTAACCTATAATCGAGACTTTTTCGGGTTTTAAAGGAAGTGGATATCATTTCATACCCTCTCTCCTCCCGATTTCTAAACGAGGCTTCGTGCTCGTTTTTTCGTTTTGACACCACAAACACGTCCCGTGGCCCATTTGTAACCTATAATCGAGACTTTTTCGGGTTTTAAAGGAAGTTGATATCATTTCATACCCTCTCTGCTCCCGATTTCTAAACGAGGCTTCGTGCTTGTTTTTTAGTTTTGACACAACAAACACGTCCCGTTGCCCATTTTTAACCTATAATCGAGACTTTTTCGGATTTTAAAGGAAGTGGATATCATTTCATACCCTCTCTCCTCCCGATTTCTAAACGAGGCTTCGTGCTCGTTTTTTCGTTTTGACACCACAAACACGTCCCGTAGCCCATTTCTAACCTATAATCGAGACTTTTTCGGGTTTTAAAGGAAGTGGATATCATTTCATACCCTCTCTCCTCCCGATTTCTAAAAGAGGCTTCGTGCTCGTTTTTTCGTTTTGACACCACCAACACGTCCCGTAGCCCATTTCTAACCTACAATCGAGACTTTTTCGGGTTTTAAAGGAAGTGGATATCATTTCATACCCTCTCTCCTCCCGATTTCTAAAAGAGGCTTCGTGCTCGTTTTTTCGTTTTGACACCACAAACACGTCCCGTGTCCTATTTCTAACCTATAATCGAGACTTTTTCGGGTTTTAAAGGAAGTGGATATCATTTCATACCCTCTCTCCTCCCGATTTCTAAACGAGGCTTCGTGCTCGTTTTTTCGTTTTGACACCACAAACACGTCCCGTGTCCCATTTGTAACCTATAATCGAGACTTTTTCAGGTTTTAAAGGAAGTTGATATCATTTCATACCCTCTCTGCTCCCGATTTCTAAACGAGGCTTCGTGCTCGTTTTTTAGTTTTGACAAAACAAACACGTCCCGTAGCCCATTTTTAACCTATAATCGAGACTTTTTTGGGTTTTAAAGGAAGTGGATATCATTTCATACCCTCTCTCCTCCCGATTTCTAAACGTGGCTTAGTGCTCGTTTTTTCGTTTTGACGCCACAAACACGTCCCGTGGCCCATTTCTAACCTATAATCGAGACATTTTCGGGTTTTAAAGGAAGTGGATATAATTTCATACCCTCTCTCCTCCCGATTTCTAAACGAGGCTTCGTGCTCGTTTTTTCATTTTGACGCAACAAACACGTCCCGTTGCCCATTTCTAACCTATAATCGAGACATTTTCGGGTTTTAAAGGAAGTGGATATAATTTCATACCCTCTCTCCTCCCGATTTCTAAACGAGACTTTGTGCTCGGTTTTTCATTTTGACACAACAAACACGTGCCGTTGCCCATTTCTAACATATAATCGAGACTTTTTCGGATTTTGAAAGAAGTGGATATTATTCTCATACCCTCTCTCCTCCCGATTTCTAAACGAGGCTTCGTGGTCGTTTTTTCGTTTTGACACTACCAGCCGGTCTCGTCGCTCATTTCTAACATATAATCGAGACTTTTTCGGGTTTTAAAGGAAGTGGATATTATTTCATACCCTCTCTCCACCCGATTTCTAAACAAGTCTTCGTACTCGTTTTTTCGTTTTAACAACACCAACACCGTCCCGTGGCCCATTTCTAACCTATAATCGAGGCTTTTTTGGGTTTTAAAGGAAGTGGATATTATTTCATATATTCTCTCCTCCCGATTTCTAAACGAGGCTTCGTGCTCGTATTTTTGTATTGACACCACCAACACGTCTAGTGACCCATTTCTAACATATAATCGAGACTTTTTCTGGTTTTAAAGGAAGTGGATATCATTCCATACCCTCTCTCCTCCCGATTTCTAAACGAGGCTTCGTGCTTGTTTTTTTATTTTTGACACCACCAACACGTATCGTGGCCCATTTCTAACATATAATCGAGACTTTTTCGGGTTTTAAAGGAAGTGAGTATCATTTCGTACCTTCTCTCCTCCCGATTTCTAAATGAGGCTTCGTGCTTGTTTTTTTGTTTTGACACCACCAAAACTTCTAGTGGCTCATATCTAACATATAATAAAGACTTTTTCGGGTTTTAAAGCAAGTGGATATTATTTCATATCCTCTCTCCTCCCGATTTCTAAACGAGGCGTCGTGCTCGTATTTTTGTCTTGACACCACCAAAACGTCTCGTGGCCCATATCTAACGTATAATCGAGACTTTTTCTGATTTTAAAGGAAGTGGATATCATTTCATACCCTCTCTCCTCTCGATTTCTAAACGAGGCTTCGTGCTTGTTTTTTCATTTTGACACCACCAACACGTCTCGTGGCCCATTTCTAACATATAATCGAGACTTTTACTGGTTTTAAAGGAAGTGGATATCATTTCATACCCTCTCTCCTCCCGATTTCTAAACGAGGCTTCGTGCTCGTTTTTTTATTTTGACACCACCAACACGTCTCGTGACACATTTCTAACATATTATTGAGACTTTTTCTGGTTTTAAAGGAAGTGGATATCATTTCATACCCTTTCTCCTCCCGATTTCTAAACGAGGCTTCGTGCTTGTTTTTTCTGTTTTGACACCACCAACACGTCTCGTGGCCCATTTCTAACATATAATCGAGACTTTTTCTGGTTTTAAAGGAAGTGGATATCATTTCATACCCTCTCTCCTCCCGATTTCTAAATGTGGCTTCGTGCTCGTTTTTTTGTTTTGACACCACCAACACGTACCGTGGCCTATTTCTAACCTATAATCGAGACTTTTTCGGGTTTTAAAGGAAGTAGATATCATTTCATACCCTCTCTCCTCCCGATTTCTAAACGAGGCTTCGTGCTCGTTTTTTCGTTTCGACACCACCAACACGTCCCGTAGCCCATTTCTTACCTATAAGCGAGACGTTTTCTGGTTTTAAAGGAAGTCGATATAATTTCATACCCTCTCTCCTCCCGATTTCTAAACGAGGTTTCGTGCTAGTTTTTTCGTTTTGACACCACAAACACGTCCCGTGGCCCATTTCTAACCTTTAATCGAGACTTTTTCGGATTTTAAAGGAAGTGGATATAATTTCATACCCTCTCTCCTCCCGATTTCTAAACGAGGCTTCGTGCTCATTTTTTCGTTTTGACACCACCAACACGTCCCGTAGCCCATTTCTAACCTATAATCGAGACTTTTTCGGGTTTTAAAGGAAGTGGATATAATTTCATACCCTCTCTCCTCCAAATTTTTAAACGAGGCTTCGTACTCATTTTTTAGTTTTGACACAACAAACACGTCTCGTTGCCCATTTCTAACCTATAATCGAGACTTTTTCGGGTTTTAAAGAAAGTGGATATCATTTCATACCTTCTCTCCTCCCGATTTCTAAACGAGGCTTCATGCTCGTTTTTTCGTTTTGACACCACAAACACGTCCCGTGGCCCATTTCTAACATATAATCGAGACTTTTTCAAGTTTAAAAGGAAGTGGATATCATTTAATACCCTCTCTCCTCTCGATTTCTAAATGAGGCTTCGTGCTCGTTTTTTTGTTTTGACACCACCAAAACGTCTCGTGGCCCATATCTAACATATAATCGAGACTTTTTCGGGTTTTAAAGGAAGTGGATATCATTCCATACCCTCTCTCCTCCCGATTTCTAAACGAGGCTTCGTGCTTGTTTTTTTTGTTTTGACACCACCAACACGTCCCGTTGCCCATTTGTAACCTATAATCGAGACTTTTTCGGGTTTTAAAGGAAGTGGATATAATTTCATACCCTCTCTCCTCCTGATTTCTAAACGAGGCTTTATGCTCGTATTTTAGTTTTGACACAACAAACACGTCCCGCAGCTCATTTCTAACCTATAATGGAGACTTTTTCGGGTTTTAAAGGAAGTGGATATCATTTAATACCCTCTCTCCTCCCGATTTCTAAACGTGGCTTCGTGCTCTTTTTTTCGTTTCGACACCACAAACACGTCCCGTGGACCATTTCTAACCTATAATCGAGACATTTTCGGATTTTAAAGGAAGTGGATATAATTTCATACCCTCTCTCCTCCCGATTTCTAAACGAGGCTTCGTGCTCGTTTTTTCATTTGGACACAACAAACATGTCCCGTTGCCCATTTCTAACCTATAATCGAGACATTTTCGGGTTTTAAAGGAAGTGGATAGAATTTCATACCCTCTCTCCTCCCGATTTCTAAACGAGACTTTGTACTCGTTTTTTCATTTTGACAGAACAAATACGTCCCGTTGCCCATTTCTAACCTATAATCGTGACTTTTTCGGTTTTTGAAGGAAGTGGATATTATTCTCATACCCTCTCTCCTCCTGATTTCTAAACGAGGCTTCGTGGTCGTTCTTTCGTTTTGACACTACCAACATGTCCCGTGGCTCATTTCTAACATATAATCGAGACTTTTTCGGGTTTTAAAGGAAGTGGATATCATTTCATACCCTCTCTCCTCCCGATTTCTAAACGAGACTTCGTACTCGTTTTTTCATTTTGACACCACCAACACCTTCCCGTGGCCCATTTCTAAACTATAATCGAGGCTTTTTTGGGTTTTAAAGGAAGTGGATATTATTTCATACACTCTCTCTTCCCGATTTCTAAACGAGGCTTCGTCCTCGTTTTTTTGTTTTGACACCACCAAAACGTCTCATGGCCCATATCTAACTTATAATCAAGACTTTTTCTGATTTTAAAGGAAGTGGATAACATTTCATACCCTCTCACCTCCCGATTTCTAAACGAGGCTTCGTGCTCGTTTTTTCGTTTTGACACCACCAACACGTCTCGTGGCCCATTTCTAACATATAATCGAGACTTTTTCTAGTTTTAAAGGAAGTAGATATCATTTCATACCCTCTCTCCTCCCGATTTGTAAACGAGGCTTCGTGCTCGTTTTTTCGTTTTGACACCACCAACACATCTCGTGGCCCATTTCTAACATATAATCGAGACTTTTTCTGGTTTTAAAGGAAGTGGATATCATTTCATACCCTCTCTCCTCCCGATTTCTAAACGAGGCTTCGTGCTCGTTTTTTCATTTTGACACCACCAACACGTCTCGTGGCCTATTTCTAACCTATAATCGAGACTTTTTCGGGTTTTAAAGGAAATCGATATAATTTCATACCCTCTCTCCTCCCGATTTCTAAACGAGGCTTCGTGCTCGTTTTTTAGTTTGACACCACAAATATGTCACGTGGCCCATTTCTAACCTTTAATCGAGACTTTTTCGGGTTTTAAAGGAAGTGGATATAATTTCATACCCTCTCTCCTCCCGATTTCTAAACGAGGATTCGTGCTTGTTTTTTCGTTTTGACACCACCAACACGTCCCGTAGTCCATTTCTAACCTATAATCGAGACTTTTTCGGGTTTTAAAGGAAGTGGATATAAATTCATACCCACTCTCCTCCCGATTTCTAAACGAGGCTTCGTGCTTGTTTTTTAGTTTTGTCACAGCAAACACGTCCCGTTGCCCATTTCTAACCAATAATCGAGACTTTTTTGGGTTTTAAAGGAAGTGGATATCATTTCATACCTTCTCTCCTCCCGATTTCTAAACGAGGCTTCGTGCTCGTTTTGACACCACAAACACGTACCGTGGCCCATTTCTAACCTATAATTGAGACTTTTTCAGGTTTTAAAGGAAGTGGATATCATTTCATACCCTCTCTCCTCCCGATTTCTAAACGAGGCTTCGTGGTCGTTTTTTCGTTTTGACACTACTAGCATGTCCCGTGGCCCATTTCTAACATATAATCGAGACTTTTTCGGGTTTTAAAGGAAGTTGATATCATTTCATCCCCTCTCTCCTCCCGATTTCTAAACGAGGCTTCGTGCTCGTTTTTTTATTTTGACACCACCAAAACGTCTCGTGGCCCATATCTAACATATAATCGAGACTTTTTTGGGTTTTAAAGGAAGTGGATATCATTCCATACCCTCTCTCCTTCTGATTTCTAAACGAGGCTTCGTGCTTGTTTTTTTTGTTTTGACACCACCAACACGTCCGGTAGCCCATTTCTAACCTATAATAGAGACTTTTTCAGGTTTTAAAGGATGTGGATATAATTTCATACCCTCTCTCCTCCCGATTTCTAAACGACGCTTTGTGCTCGTTTTTTAGTTTTGACACAATAAACACGTCCCGTTGCCCATTTCTAACCTATAATGGAGACTTTTTCGGGTTTTAAAGGAAGTGGATATCATTTCATACCCTCTCTCCTCCTGATTTCTAAACGAGGCTTCCTGCTCGTTTTTTTGTTTTGACACCACCAAAACGTCTCGTAGCCCATATCTAACCTATAATCGAGACTTTTTCGGGTTCTGAAGGAAGTGGATATAATTTCATACCCTCTCTCCTCCCGATTTCTAAACGAGGCTTCGTGCTCTTTTTTTAGTTTTGACACAACAAACACCTCCCGTTGCCCATTTCCAACCTATAATCGAGACTTTTTCAGGGTTTAAAGAAAGTAGATATAATTTCATACCCTCTCTCCTCCCGATTTGTAAACGAGGCTACGTGCTCGTTTTTTCATTTTGACACGACAAACACGTCCCCTGGCCCATTTCTAACCTATAATCGAGACTTTTTCGGGTTTTAAAGGAAGTTGATATCATTTCATATCCTCTCTCCTCCCGTTTTCTAAATGAGGCTTCGTGCTCGTTTTTTCGTTTTGACACCTCCAACAGTCCCGTGGCCCATTTCTAACCTATAATCCAGACTTTTTCGGGTTTTAAAGGAAGTGGATATCATTTCATACACTCTCTCCTCTCGATTTCTAAATGAGGCTTTGTGTTAGTTTTTTCGTTTTGACACCACCAACACGTCCCGTAGACCATTTCTAACCTATAATCGAGACTTTTTTGGGTTTTAAAGGAAGTGGATATCATTTCATACCCTCTCTCCTCCCGATTTCGAAAAGAGGCTTCGGCTCGTTTTCTCATTTTGACACGACAAACACGTCCCGTGGCCCATTTCTAACCTATAATCGAGACTTTTTCGGGTTTTATAGGAAGTGCATATCATTTCATACCCTCTATCCTCCCGATTTCTAAACGAGGCTTCGTGCTCGTTTTTTCATTTTGACACCACCAACACGTCCAGTGGCCCATTTCTAACCTATAATCCAGACTTTTTCGGGTTTTAAAGGAAGTGGATATCATTTAATACCCTCTCTCCTCCCGATTTCTAAAGGAGGCTTCGTACTCATTTTTTCATTTTTACACCACCAACACGTCCCGTGGCCCATTTCTAACCTATAATCGAGGCTTTTTCGGGTTTTAAAGGAAGTGGATATAATTTCATACCCTCTCTCCAACCGATTTCTAAAGGAAGCTTCGTGCTCGTTTTTTCGTTTTGACACCACCAACAAGTCCCGTTGCCCAATTCTAACCTATAATCGAGACTTTTTCGGGTTTTAAAGGAAGTGGATATCATTTCTTACCCTCTCTACTCCCGATTTCTAAACATGACTTCGTGCTCGTTTTTATCATTTTGACACCACCAACACGTCCCGTGGCCCATTTCTAACCTATAATCGTGACTTTTTCGGGTTTTAAAGAAAGTGGATATAATTTCATACCCTCTCTCCTCCCGATTTCTAAACGAGACTTCGTGCTCGTTTTTTAGTTTTCACACAACAAACACGTCCCGTCGCTCATTTCTAACCTATAATGGAGACTTTTTTGGGTTTTAAAGGAAGTGGATATCATTTCATACCCTCTCTCCTCCCGATTTCTAAACGTGGCTTCGTGCTCGTTTTTTCGTTTTGACACCACAAACACGTCCCGTGGCTCATTTTTAACATATCGAGAATTTTTCGGGTTTTAAAGGAACTGGATATAATTTCATACCCTCTCTCCTCCCGATTTCTAAACGAGGTTTCGTCCTCAATTTTTAGTTTCGACACAACAAACATGTCCCGTTGCCCATTTCTAACCTATAATCGAGACTTTTTCGGGTTTTAAAGGAAGTGGATATCATTTCATACCTTCTCTCCTCCCGATTTCTAAACGAGGCCTGATGCTCATTTTTTTGTTTTGACTCCACAAACACGTCCCGTGGCCCATTTCTAACCTATAATTGAGACTTTTTCAGGTTTTAAAGGAAGTGGATATCATTTCATACCCTCTCTCCTCCCGATTTCTAAACGAGGCTCCGTGGTCGTTTTTTCGTTTTGACACTACCAGCATGTCCCGTGGCCCATTTCTAACATATAATCGAGACTTTTTCGAGTTTTAAAGGAAGTGGATATCATTTCATACCCTCTCTCCTCCCAATTTCTAAATCTGACTTCGTGCTCGTTTTTTTTTTTTACACCACCAAAACGTCTCGTGGCCCATATCTAACATATAATCGAGATTTTTTCGGGTTTTAAAGGAAGTGGATATCATTCCATACCCTCTCTCCTCCCAATTTCTAAACGAGGCTTCGTGCTTTTTTTTTTTTGTTTTGACACCACCAACACGTCCCGTAGCCCATTTCTATCCTATAATAGAGTCTTTTTCGGGTTTTAAAGGAAGTGGATATAATTTCATACCCTATCTCCTCCCGATTTCTAAACGAGGCTTTGTGCTCGTTTTTTAGTTTTGATACAATAAACACGTCCCGTTGCTCATTTCTAACCTATAATGGAGACTTTTTCGGGTTTTAAAGGAAGTGGATATCATTTCATACCCTCTCTCCTCCCATTTCTAAACGTGGCTTCGTGCTCGTTTTTTCGTTTTGACACCACAAACACGTCCCGTGGCCCATTTCTAACCTATAATCGAGACATTTTCAGGTTTTAAAGGAAGTGGATATAATTTCATATCCTCTCTCCTCCCGATTTCTAAAGGAGGCATCGTGCTCGTTTTTTCATTTTGACACAACAAACACATCCCGTTGCCCATTTCTAACCTATAATCGAGATATTTTCGGGTTTTAAAGGAAGTGGATATAATTTCATACCCTCTCTTCGCCCGATTTCTAAACGAGACTTCGTGCTCGTTTTTTCATTTCGACACAACAAACACGTCCCGTTGCCCATTTCTAACCTATAATCGAGACTTTTTCGCATTTTGAAGGAAGTGGATATTATGCTCATACCCTCTCTCCTCCCGATTTCTAAACGAGGCTTCGTGGTCGTTTTTTCGTTTTGACACTACCAGCATGTCCCATGGCTCATTTCTAACATATAATCGAGACTTTTTCGGGTTTTAAAGGAAGTGGATATCATTTCATACCCTCTCTCCTCCCGATTTCTAAACGAGACTTCGTGCTCGTTTTTTCATTTTGACACCACCAACACCGTCCCGTGGCCCATTTCTAACCTATAATCGAGGATATTTTGGGTTTTTAAGGAAGTGGATATTACTTCATACATTCTCTCCTCCCGATTTCTACACGAGGCTTCGTCCTCGTTTTTTTGTTTTGACACCACCAAAACGTCTCGTGGCCCATATCTAACTTATAATCGAGACTTTTTTGGATTTTGAAGGAAGTGGATATTATGCTCATACCCTCTCTCCTCCCGATTTCTAAACGAGGCTTCGTGGTCGTTTTTTCGTTTTGACACTACCAGCATGTCCCGTGGCTCATTTCTAACATATAATCGAGACTTTTTCGGGTTTTAAAGGAAGTGGATATCATTTCATACCCTCTCTCCTCCCGATTTCTAAATTAGACTTCTTGCTCTTTTTTTTTTTTTTGACACCACCAAAACGTCTCGTGGCCCATATCTAACATATAATCGAGACTTTTTCGAGTTTTAAAGGAAGTGGATATCATCCCATACCCTCTCTCCTCCCGATTTCTAAACGAGGCTTTGTGTTTGTTTTTTTTATTTTGACACCACCTACACGTCCCGTAGCCCATTTCTAACCTATAATCGAGACTTTTTCGGGTATTAAAGGAAGTCGATATAATTTCATACCCTCTCTCCTCCTGATTTCTAAACGAGACTTCATGCTCTTTTTTTTTTTTTGACACCACCAAAACGTGTCGTGGCCCATATCTAACATATAATCGAGACTTTTTCGGGTTTTAAAGGAAATGTATATCATCCCATACTCTCTCTCCTCCCGATTTCTAAACGAGGCTTCGTGCTTTTTTTTTTTGTTTTGACACCACCAACACGTCCCGTAGCCCATTTATAACCTATAATCGAGACTTTTTCGGGTTTTAAAGGAAGTGGATATCATTTCATACCCTCTCTCCTCCTGATTTATAAACGAGGCTTTGTGCTCGTTTTTTAGTTTTGATACAATAAACACGTCCCGTTGCTCATTTCTAACCTATAATGGAGACTTTTTCGGGTTTTAAAGGAAGTGTATATCATTTCATACCCTCTCTCCTCCCGGTTTCTAAACGTGGCTTCGTGCTCGTTTTTTCGTTTTGACCCCACAAACACGTCCCGTAGCCCATTTCTAACCTATAATCGAGACATTTTCAGGTTTTAAAGGAAGTGGATATAATTTCATATCCTCTCTCCTCCCGATTTCTAAACGAGGCATCGTGCTCGTTTTTTCATTTTGACACAACAAACACGTCCCGTTGCCCATTTCTCACCTATAATCGAGATATTTTCGGGTTTTAAAGGAAGTGGATATAATTTCATATCCTCTCTCCTCCCGATTTCTAAACGAGACTTCGTGCTCGTTTTTTCATTTTGACACAACGAACACGTCCCGTTGCCCATTTCTCACCTATAATCGAGACTTTTTCGGATTTTGAAGGAAGTGGATATTATGCTCATACCCTCTCTCCTCCCGATTTCTAAACGAGGCTTCGTGGTCGTTTTTTCGTTTTTACACTACCAGCATGTCTCGTGGCTCATTTCTAACATATAATCGAGACTTTTTCGGGTTTTAAAGGAAGTGGATATCATTTCATACCCTCTCGCCTCCCGATTTATAAACGAGACTTCGTGCTAGTTTTTTCATTTTGACACCACCAACACCGTCCCGTGGCCCATTTCTAACCTATAATCGAGGCTTTTTTGGGTTTTTAAGGTAGTGGATATTACTTCATACATTCTCTCCTCCCGATTTCTAAACGAGGCTTCGTCCTCGTTTTTTTGTTTTGACACCACCAAAACGTCTCGTGGCCCATATCTAACTTATAATCGAGACTTTTTCTAGTTTTAAAGGAAGTGGATATCATTTCATACCCTCTCTCCTCTCGATTTCTAAACGAGGCTTCGTACTCGTTTTTTCGTTTTGACACCACCAACACGTCTCGTGGCCCATTTCTAACATATAATCGAGACTTTTTCTGGTTTTAAAGGAAGTGGATATCATTTCATACCCTCTCTCCTCCCGATTTCTAAACGAGGCTTCGTACTCGTTTTTTCGTTTTGACACCACCAACATGTCCCGTGGCCTATTTCTAACCTATAATAGAGACTTTTTCGGGTTTTAAAGGAAGTGGATATCATTTCATACCCTCTCTCCTCCCGATTTCTAAATGAGGCTTCGTGCTCGTTTTTTCGTTTTGACACCACCGACACGTCCCGTAACCCATTTCTAACCTATTATCAAGACTTTTTCGGGTTTTAAAGGAAGTCGATATAATTTCATACCCTCTCTCCTCCCGATTTCTAAACGAGGCTTCGTGCTCGTTTTTTAGTTTTGACACCACAAACACGTCACGTGGCCCATTTTTAACCTTTAATCGAGACTTTTTCGGGTTTTAAAGGAAGTGGATATAATTTCACACCCTCTCTCCTCCCGATTTCTAAACGAGGCTTCGTGCTTGTTTTTTGTTTTGACACCACCAACACGTCCCGTAGCCCATTTCTAACCTATAATCGAGACTGTTTCGGGTTTTAAAGGAAGTGGATATAATTTCATACCCACTCTCCTCCCGATTTCTAAATGAGGCTTCGTGCTCGTTTTTTAGTTTTGTCTCAACAAACACGTCCCGTTGCCCATTTCTAACCAATAATCGAGACTTTTTCGGGTTTTAAAGGAAGTCGATATCATTTCATACCCTCTCTTCTCCCGATTTCTAAACGAGGCTTCGTGGTCGTTTTTTCATTTTGACACTACTAGCATTTCCTGTGGCCCATATCTAACATATAATCGAGACTTTTTCGGGTTTTAAAGGAAGTTGATATCATTTCATACCCTCTCACCTCCCGATTTCTAAACGAGGCTTCGTGCTCGTTTTTTTGTTTTGACACCACCAAAACGTCTCGTGGCCCATTTCTAACCTATAATATAGACTTTTTCGGATTTTAAAGGAAGTGGATATTATTTCATACCCTCTCTCCTCCCGATTTCTAAACCAGTCTTCGTGCTCGTTTTTTAGTTTTGATACAACAAACACGTCCCGTTGCCCATTTCTAACCTATAATGGAGACTTTTTCGGGTTTTAGAGGAAGTGGATATCATTTCATACCCTCTCTCCTCCTGATTTCTAAACGAAGCTTGGTGCTCGTTTTTTTGTTTTGACACCACCAAAACGTCTCGTGGCCGATATCTAACCTATAATCGAGACTTTTTCGGGTTTTAAAGGAAGTGGATATAATTTCATACCCTCTCTCCTCCCGATTTCTAAACGAGGCTTCGTGCTCGTTTTCTCGTTTTGACACCACCGACACGTCCCGTAGCCCATTTCTAACCTATTATCGAGACTTTTTCGGGTTTTAAAGGAAGTCGATATAATTTCATACCCTCTCTCCTCCCGATTTCTAAACGAGGCTTCGTGCTCGTTTTTTAGTTTTGACACCACAAACACGTCACGTGGCCCATTTCTAACCTTTAATCGAGACTTTTTCGGGTTTTACAGGAAGTGGATATAATTTCATACCCTCTCTCCTCCCGATTTCTAAACGAGGCTTCGTGCTTGTTTTTTCGTTTTGACACCACCAACACGTCCCGTAGCCCATTTCTAACCTATAATCGAGACTTTTTCGGGTTTTAAAGGAAGTGGATATAATTTCATACCCACTATCCTCCCGATTTCTAAATGAGGCTTCGTGCTCGTTTTTTAATTTTGTCACAACAAACACGTCCCGTTGCCCATTTCTAACCATTAATCGAGACTTTTTCGGGTTTTAAAGGAAGTGGATATCATTTCATACCTTCTCTCCTCTCGATTTCTAAACGAGGCTTCGTCCTCATTTTTTTTTTTTTGACAGCACCAAAACGTCTCGTGGCCCATATCTAACTTATAATCGAGACTTTTTCTGGTTTTAAAGGAAGTGGATATCATTTCGTACCCTCTCTCGTCCCGATTTCTCAACGAGGCTTCGTGCTCATTTTTTCATTTTGACACCACCAACACATCTCGTGGCCCATTTCTAACATATAATCGAGACTTTTTCTGGTTTTAAAGGAACTGGATATCATTTCATACCCTCTCTCCTCCCGATTTCTAAACGAGGCTTCGTGCTCGTTTTTTCGTTTTGACACCACCAACACGTCTCGTGGCCCATTTCTAACATATAATCGAGACTTTTTCTGGTTTTAAAGGAAGTGGATATCATTTCATACCCTCTCTCCTCCCGATTTCTAAACGATGCTTCGTGCTTGTTTTTTCGTTTTGACACCACCAACATGTCCCGCGGCTTATTTCTAACCAATAATCGAGACTTTTTCGGGTTTTAAAGGAAGTGGATATCATTTCATACCCTCTCTCCTCCCGATTTCTAAACGAGGCTTCGTGCTCGTTTTTTCGTTTTGACACCACCGACACGTCCCGTAGCCCATTTCTAACCTATTATCGAGACTTTTTCGGGTTTGAAGTCGATATAATTTCATACCCTCTCTCCTCTCGATTTCTAAACGAGGCTTCGTGCTCGTTTTTTAGTTTTGACACCACAAACACGTCACGTGGCCCATTTCTAACCTTTAATCGAGTCTTTTTCGGGTTTTAAAGGAAGTGGATATAATTTCATACCCTCTCTCCTCCCGATTTCTAAACGAGGCTTCGTGCTTGTTTTTTCGTTTTGACACCACCAACAGGTCCCGTAGCCCATTTCTAACCTATAATCGATACTTTTTCGGGTTTTAAAGGAAGTGGATATAATTTCATACCCTCTCTCCAACCGATTTCTAAAGGAGGCTTCGTGCTAGTTTTTTAGTTTTGTCACAACAAACACGTCCCGTTGCCCATTTCTAACCAATAATCGATTCTTTTTCGGGTTTTAAAGCAAGTGCATATCATTTCATACCTTCTCTCCTCCCGATTTCTAAACGAGGCTTCGTGCTCGTTTTTTCGTTTTGACACCACAAACACGCACCGTGGCCCATTTCTAACCTATAATTGAAACTTTTTCAGGTTTTAAAGGAAGTGGATATCATTTCATACCCTCTCTCCAAACGATTTCTAAACAAGGCTTCGTGGTCGTTTTTTCGTTTTGACACTACTAGCATGTCCCGTGGCCCATTTCTAACATATAATCGAGACTTTTTCGGGTTTTAAAGGAAGTGGATATCATTTCATACCCTCTCTCCTCCCGATTTCTAAACAAGGCTTCGTGCTTGATTTTTTTTTTGACACCACCAAAACGTCTCGTGGCCCATATTTAACGTATAATCGAGACTTTTTCGGGTTTTAAATGAAGTGGATATCATTCCATACCCTCTCTCCTCCCGATTTCTAAACGAGGCTTCGTGTTTGTTTTTTTTGTTTTGACACCACCAACACGTCCCGTAGCCCATTTCAAACCTATAATAGAGACCTTTTCGGGTTTTAAAGGAAGTGGATATAATTTCATACCCTCTCTCCTCCCGATTTCTAAACGAGGCTTCGTGCTCGTTTTTTTGTTTTGACACCACAAACACGTCACGTGGCCCATTTCTAACCTTTCATCGAGACTTTTTCGGGTTTTAAAGGAAGTGGATATAATTTCATACCCTCTCTCCTCCCGATTTCTAAACGAGGCTTCGTGCTTGTTTTTTCGTTTTGACACCACCAACACGTCCCGTAGCCCATTTCTTACCTATAATCGAGACTTTTTTGGGTTTTAAAGGAAGTGGATATAATTTCATACCCACTCTCCTCCCGATTTCTAAATGAGGCTTCGTGCTCGTTTTTTAATTTTGTCACAACAAACACGTCCCGTTGCCCATTTCTAACCATTAATCGAGACTTTTTCGGGTTTTAAAGGAAGTGGATATCATTTCATACCTTCTCTCCTCTCGATTTCTAAACGAGGCTTCGTCCTCGTTTTTTTTATTTTGACACCACCAAAACGTCTCGTGGCCCATATCTAACTTATAATCGAGACTTTTTTCTGGTTTTAAAGGAAGTGCATATCATTTCATACCCTCTCTCGTCCCGATTTCTCAACGAGGCTTCGTGCTCATTTTTTCATTTTGACACCACCAACACATCTCGTGGCCCATTTCTAACATATAATCGAGACTTTTTCTGGTTTTAAAGGAACTGGATATCATTTCATACCCTCTCTCCTCCCGATTTCTAAACGAGGCTTCGTGCTCGTTTTTTCGTTTTGACACCACCAACACGTCTCGTGGCCCATTTCTAACATATAATCGAGACTTTTTCTGGTTTTAAAGGAAGTGGATATCATTTCATACCATCTCTCCTCCCGATTTCTAAACGATGCTTCGTGCTTGTTTTTTCGTTTTGACACCACCAACATGTCCCGTGGCCTATTTCTAACCAATAATCGAGACTTTTTCGGGTTTTAAAGGAATTGGATATCATTTCATACCCTCTCTCCTCCCGATTTCTAAACGAGGCTTCGTGCTCGTTTTTTCGTTTTGACACCACCGACACGTCCCGTAGCCCATTTCTAACCTATTATCGAGACTTTTTCGGGTTTGAAGTCGATATAATTTCATACCCTCTCTCCTCTCGATTTCTAAACGAGGCTTCGTGCTCGTTTTTTAGTTTTGACACCACAAACACGTCACGTGGCCCATTTCTAACCTTTAATCGAGTCTTTTTCGGGTTTTAAAGGAAGTGGATATAATTTCATACCCTCTCTCCTCCCGATTTCTAAACGAGGCTTCGTGCTTGTTTTTTCGTTTTGACACCACCAACAGGTCCCGTAGCCCATTTATAACCTATAATCGATACTTTTTCGGGTTTTAAAGGAAGTGGATATAATTTCATACCCTCTCTCCAACCGATTTCTAAAGGAGGCTTCGTGCTCGTTTTTTAGTTTTGTCACAACAAACACGTCCCGTTGCCCATTTCTAACCAATAATCGAGTCTTTTTCGGGTTTTAAAGGAAGTGCATATCATTTCATACCTTCTCTCCTCCCGATTTCTAAACGAGGCTTCGTGATCGTTTTTTCGTTTTGACACCACAAACACGTACCGTGGCCCATTTCTAACCTATAATCGAAACTTTTTCAGGTTTTAAAGGAAGTGGATATCATTTCATACCCTCTCTCCTAACGATTTCTAAACAAGGCTTCGTGGTCGTTTTTTCGTTTTGACACTACTAGCATGTCCCGTGGCCCATTTCTAACATATAATCGAGACTTTTTCGGGTTTTAAAGGAAGTGGATATCATTTCATACCCTCTCTCCTCCCGATTTCTAAACGAGGCTTCGTGCTCGATTTTTTTTTTTGACACCACCAAAACGTCTCGTGGCCCATATTTAACGTATAATCGAGACTTTTTCGGGTTTTAAAGGAAGTGAATATCATTCCATACCCTCTCTCCTCCCGATTTCTAAACGAGGCTTCGTGTTTGTTTTTTTTGTTTTGACACCACCTACACGTTCCGTAACCCATTTCTAACCTATAATAGAGTCTTTTTCGGGTTTTAAAGGAAGTGGATATAATTTCATACCCTCTCTCCTCCCGATTTCTAAACGAGGCTTCGTGCTCCTTTTTTAGTTTTGACACCACAAACACGTCACGTGGCCCATTTCTAACATTTAATCGAGACTTTTTCGGGTTTTAAAGGAAGTGGATATAATTTCATACCCACTCTCCTCCCGATTTATAAACTAGGCTTCGTGCTCGTTTTTTAGTTTTGTCACAACAAACACGTCCCGTTGCCCATTTCTAACCAATAATCGAGACTTTTTCGGGTTTTAAAGGAAGTGGATATCATTTCATACCTTCTCTCCTCCCGATTTCTAAACGAGGCTTCGTGCTCGTTTTTTCGTTTTGACACCAAAAACACGTACCGTGACCCATTTCTAACCTATAAATGAGACTTTTTCAGGTTTTAAAGGAAGTGGATATCATTTCATACCAACTCTCCTCCCGATTTCTAAACAAGGCTTCGTGGTCGTTTTTTCGTTTTGATACTACTAGCATGTCCCGTGGCTCATTTCTAACATATAATCGAGACTTTTTCGGGTTTTAAAGGAATTTGATACCATTTCATACGCTCTCTCCTCCCGATTTCTAAACGAGGCTTCGTGCTCGATTTATTGTTTTGACACCACCAAAACGTCTCGTGGCCCATTTCTAACATATAATCGAGACTTTTTCGGGTTTTAAAGGAAGTGGATATCATTTCATACCCTCTCTCCTCCCGATTTCTAAACGAGGCTTCGTGCTCGATTTTTTTTTTTGACACCACCAAAACGTCTCGTGGCCCATATCTAACGTATAATCGAGACTTTTTCGGGTTTTAAAGGAAGTGGATATCATTCCATACCCTCTCTCCTCCCGATTTCTAAACGAGGCTTCGTGTTTGTTTTTTTTGTTTTGACACCACCTACACGTCCCGTAGCCCATTTCTAACCTATAATAGAGACTTTTTCGGGTTTTAAAGGAAGTGGATATAATTTCATACCCTCTCTCCTCCCGATTTCTAAACGAGGTTTCGTGCTCGTTTTTTAGTTTTGACACCACAAACACGTCACGTGGCCCATTTCTAACATTTAATCGAGACTTTTTCGGGTTTTAAAGGAAGTGGATATAATTTCATACCCACTCTCCTCCCGATTTCTAAACGAGGCTTCGTGCTCGTTTTTTAGTTTTGTCACAACAAACACGTCCCGTTGCCCATTTCTAACCAATAATCGAGACTTTTTCGGGTTTTAAAGGAAGTGGATATCATTTCATACCTTCTCTCCTTCCGATTTCTAAACGAGGCTTCGTGCTCGTTTTTTCGTTTTGACACCAAAAACACGTACCGTGGCCCATTTCTAACCTATAAATGAGACTTTTTCAGGTTTTAAAGGAAGTGGATATCATTTCATACCAACTCTCCTCCCGATTTCTAAGCAAGGCTTCGTGGTCGTTTTTTCGTTTTGACACTACTAGCATGTCCCGTGGCCCATTTCTAACATATAATCGAGACTTTTTCGGGTTTTAAAGGAAGTTGATACCATTTCATACCCTCTCTCCTCCCGATTTCTAAACGAGGCTTCGTGCTCGATTTTTTGTTTTGACACCACCAAAACGTCTCGTGGCCCATATCTAACGTATAATCGAGACTTTTTCGGGTTTTAAATGAAGTGGATATCATTCCATACCCTCTCTCCTCCCGATTTCTAAACGAGGCTTCGTGTTTGTTTTTTTTGTTTTGACACCACCAACACGTCCCGTAGCCCATTTCAAACCTATAATAGAGACTTTTTCGGGTTTTAAAGGAAGTGGATATAATTTCATACCCTCTCTCCTCCCGATTTCTAAACGAGGCTTCGTGCTCCTTTTTTAGTTTTGACACCACAAACACGTCACGTGGCCCATTTCTAACCTTTAATCGAGACTTTTTCGGGTTTTAAAGGAAGTGGATATAATTTCATACCCTCTCTCCTCCCGATTTCTAAACGAGGCTTCGTGCTTGTTTTTTCGTTTTGACACCACCAACACGTCCCGTAGCCCATTTCTAACCTCTAATCGAGACTTTTTCGGGTTTTAAAGGAAGTGGATATAATTTCATACCCACTCTCCTCCCGATTTCTAAATGAGGCTTCGTGCTCGTTTTTTAGTTTTGTCACAACAAACACGTCCCGTTGCCCATTTCTAACCAATAATCGAGACTTTTTCGGGTTTTAAAGGAAGTGGATATCATTTCATACCTTCTCTCCTCCCGATTTCTAAACGAGGCTTCGTGCTCGTTTTTTCGTTTTGATACCAAAAACACGTACCGTGGCCCATTTCTAACCTATAAATGAGACTTTTTCAGGTTTTAAAGGAAGTGGATATCATTTCATACCAACTCTCCTCCCGATTTCTAAGCAAGGCTTCGTGGTTGTTTTTTAGTTTTGACACTACTAGCATGTCCCGTGGCCCATTTCTAACATATAATCGAGACTTTTTCGGGTTTTAAAGGAAGTTGATACCATTTCATACCCTCTCTCCTCCCGATTTCTAAACGAGGCTTCGTGCTCGATTTTTTGTTTTGACACCACCAAAACGTCTCGTGGCCCATATCTAACGTATAATCGAGACTTTTTCGGGTTTTAAATGAAGTGGATATCATTCCATACCCTCTCTCCTCCCGATTTCTAAACGAGGCTTCGTGTTTGTTTTTTTTTTTTTTGACACCACCAACACGTCCCGTAGCCCATTTCAAACCTATAATAGAGACTTTTTCGGGTTTTAAAGGAAGTGGATATAATTTCATACCCTCTCTCCTCCCGATTTCTAAACGAGGCTTCGTGCTCGTTTTTTAGTTTTGACACCACAAACACGTCACGTGGCCCATTTCTAACCTTTAATCGAGACTTTTTCTGGTTTTAAAGGAAGTGGATATAATTTCATACCCACTCTCCTCCCGATTTCTAAACGAGGCTTCGTGCTCGTTTTTTAGTTTTGTCACAACAAACACGTCCCGTTGCCCATTTCTAACCAATAATCGAGACTTTTTCGGGTTTTAAAGGAAGTGGATATCATTTCAAACCTTCTCTCCTCCCGATTTCTAAACGAGGCTTCGTGCTCGTTTTTTCGTTTTGACACCACAAACATGTACCTGGCCCATTTCTAACCTATAATTGAGACTTTTTCAGGTTTTAAAGGAAGTTAATATCATTTCATACCCTCTCTCCTCCCGATTTCTAAACGAGGCTTCGTGCTCGTTTTCTTGTTTTGACACCACCAAAACGTCTCGTGGCCCATATCTAACCTATAATCGAGACTTTTTCGGATTTTAAAGGAAGTGGATATAATTTCATACCCTCTATCCTCCCGATTTCTAAACGAGGCTTCGTGCTCTTTTTTTAGTTTTGACACAACAAACACATCCCGTTGCCCATTTCCAACCTATAATCGAGACTTTTTCGAGTTTTAAAGGAAGTGGATATCATTTCATACCCTCTCTCCTCTCGATTTCTAAACGAGGCTTCCTGCTCGTTTTTTCATTTTGACACCACAAACACGTCCCGTGGCCCATTTCTAACCTATAATCGAGACTTTTTCGAGTTTTAAAGGAAGTTGATATCATTTCATATCCTCTCTCCTCCCGATTTCTAAACGAGGCTTCGTGCTCTTTTTTTAGTTTTGACGCAACAAATACGTCCCGTTTCCCATTTCCAACCTATAATCGAGACTTTTTCGGGTTTTAAAGGAAGTGGATATCATTTCATACCCTCTCTCCTCCCGATTTCTAAACGAGGCATCGTGCTCGTTTTTTCATTTTGACACCACAAACACGTCCCGTGGCCCATTTCTAACCTATAATCGAGACTTTTTCGGATTTTAAAGGAAGTTGATATCATTTCATATCCTCTCTCCTCCCGTTTTCTAAATGAGGCTTCGTGCTCGTTTTTTCGTTTTGACACCTCCAACACGTCCCGTGGCCCTTTTCTAACCTATAATCAAGACTTTTTCAGGTTTTAAAGGAAGTGGATATCATTTCATACACTCTCTCCTCCCGATTTCTAAAAGAGGCTTTGTGCTCGTTTTTTCATTTTGACACTACCAACACGTCCCGTAGCTCATTTCTAACCTATAATCGAGACTTTTTCGGGTTTTAAAGGAAGTGGATATCATTTCATACCCTCTCTCCTCCCGATTTCTAAAAGAGGCATCGTGCTCGTTTTTTCATTTTGACACAACAAACACGTCCCGTGGCCCATTTCTAACCTATAATCGAGACTTTTTCGGGTTTTAAATGAAGTGGATATCATTTCATACCCTCTCTCCTCCCGATTTCAAAACGAGGCTTCGTGCTCGTTTTTTCATTTTGACACCACCAACACGTCCCGTGGCCCATTTCTAACATATAATCGAGACTCTTTCTGGTTTTAAAGGAAGTGGATATCATTTCATACCCTCTATCCTCCCGATTTCTAAACGAGGCTTCGTGCTCGTTTTTTCGTTTTGACACCGCCAACACGTCCCGTGGCCCATTTCTAACCTATAATCCAGACTTTTTCGTGTTTTAAAGGAAGTGGATATCATTTCATACCCTCTCTCCTCCCGATTTCTAAAGGAGGCTTCGTGCTCGTTTTTTCGTTTAGACACCACCAACACGTCCCGTGGCCCATTTCTAACCTATAATCGAGACTTTTTCGGGTTTTAAAGGAAGTGGATATAATTTCATACCCTCTCTCCAACCGATTCCTAAAGGAAGCTTCGTGCTCGTTTTTTCGTTTTGACACCACCAATACGTCCCGTAGCCCAATTCTAACCTATAATCGAGACTTTTTCGGGTTTTAAAGGAAGTGGATATCATTTCTTACCCTCTCTCCTCCCGATTTCTAAACAAGGCTTCGTGCTCGTTTTTTCGTTTTGACACCACCAACACGTCCCGTGGCCCATTTCTAACCTATAATCGAGAGTTTTTCGGGTTTTAAAGGAAGTGGATATAATTTCATACCCTCTCTCCAACCGATTCCTAAAGGAAGCTTCGTGCTCGTTTTTTCATTTTGACACCACTAACACGTCCCGTAGCCCAATTCTAACCTATAATCGAGACTTTTTCGGGTTTTAAAGGAAGTGGATATCATTTCTTACCCTCTCTCCTCCCGATTTCTAAACAAGGCTTCGTGCTCGTTTTTTCGTTTTGACACCACCAACACGTCCCGTGGCCCATTTCTAACCTATAATCGAGAGTTTTTCGGGTTTTAAAGGAAGTTGATATCATTTCATACCCTCTCTCCTCCCGATTTCTAAACGAGGCTTCGTGCTCGTTTTTTTATTTTGACACCACCAAAACGTCTCGTGGCCCATATCTAACGTATAATCGAGACTTTTTCGGGTTTTAAAGGAAGTGGATATCATTCCATATCCTCTCTCCTCCCGATTTCTAAACGAGGCTTCGTGCTCGTTTTTTCGTTTTGATACCACAAACACGTCCCTTGGCCAATTTCTAACCTATAATCGAGACTTTTTCGAGTTTTAAAGGAAGTTGATATAATTTCATACCCTCTCTCCTCCCGATTTCTAAACGAGGCTTCGTGCTAGTTTTTTAGTTTTGACACAACAAACACGTCTCGTTGCCCATTTCTAACCTATAATGGAGACTTTTTCGGGTTTTAAATGAAGTGGATATCATTTCATACCGTCTCTCCTCCCGATTTCTAAACGAGGCTTCGTGCTCGTTTTTTTATTTTGACACCACCAAAACGTCTCGTGGCCCATATCTAACCTATAATCGAGACTTTTTCGGGTTTTAAAGGAAGTGGATATAATTTCATACCCTCTCTCCTCCAGATTTCTAAACAAGGCTTCGTGCTCTTTTTTTAGTTTTGACACAACAAACACGTCCCGTTGCCATTTTCCAACCTATAATCGAGACTTTTTCGGGTTTTAAAGGAAGTGGATATCATTTCATACCCTCTCTCCTCCCGATTTCTAAACGAGGCTTCGTGCTCGTTTTTTCGTTTTGATACCACAAACACTTCCCGTGGCCCATTTCTAACCTATAATCGAGACTTTTTCGAGTTTTAAAGGAAGTTGATATCATTTCATATCCTCTCTCCTCCCGTTTTCTAAATGAGGCTTCGTGCTCGTTTTTTCGTTTTGACACCTCCATCACGTCCCGTGGCCCATTTCTAACCTATAATCCAGACTTTTTCGGGTTTTAAAGAAAGTGGATATCCTTTCATACACTCTCTTCTCCCGATTTCTAAAAGAGGCTTTGTGCTCGTTTTTTCGTTTTGACACTAACAACACGTCCCGTAGCCCATTTCTAACCTATAATCGAGACTTTTTCGGGTTTTAAAGGAAGTGGATATCATTTCATACCCTCTCTCCTCCCGATTTCTAAAAGAGGCTTCGTGTTCGTTTTTTTATTTTGACACAACAAACACGTCCCGTGGCCTATTTCTAACCTATAATCGAGACTTTTTCGGGTTTTAAATGAAGTGGATATCAATTCATACCCTCTCTCCTCCCGATTTCAAAACGAGGCTTCGTGCTCGTTTTTTCGTTTTGACACCACCAACACGTCCCGTGGCCCATTTCTAACATATAATCGAGACTCTTTCTGGTTTTAAAGGAAGTGGATATCATTTCATACCCTCTATCCTCCCGATTTCTAAACGAGGCTTCGTGCTTGTTTTTTCGTTTTGACACCACCAACACGTCCCGTGGCCCATTTCTAACCTATAATCCAGACTTTTTCGGGTTTTAAAGGATGTGGATATCATTTCATACCTTCTCTCCTCCCGATTTCTAAACGAGGCTTCGTGCTCGTTTTTTCGTTTTGATACCAAAAACACGTACCGTGGCCCATTTCTAACCTATAAATGAGACTTTTTCAGGTTTTAAAGGAAGTGGATATCATTTCATACCAACTCTCCTCCCGATTTCTAAGCAAGGCTTCGTGGTTGTTTTTTAGTTTTGACACTACTAGCATGTCCCGTGGCCCATTTCTAACATATAATCGAGACTTTTTCGGGTTTTAAAGGAAGTTGATACCATTTCATACCCTCTCTCCTCCCGATTTCTAAACGAGGCTTCGTGCTCGATTTTTTGTTTTGACACCACCAAAACGTCTCGTGGCCCATATCTAACGTATAATCGAGACTTTTTCGGGTTTTAAATGAAGTGGATATCATTCCATACCCTCTCTCCTCCCGATTTCTAAACGAGGCTTCGTGTTTGTTTTTTTTTTTTTTGACACCACCAACACGTCCCGTAGCCCATTTCAAACCTATAATAGAGACTTTTTCGGGTTTTAAAGGAAGTGGATATAATTTCATACCCTCTCTCCTCCCGATTTCTAAACGAGGCTTCGTGCTCGTTTTTTAGTTTTGACACCACAAACACGTCACGTGGCCCATTTCTAACCTTTAATCGAGACTTTTTCTGGTTTTAAAGGAAGTGGATATAATTTCATACCCACTCTCCTCCCGATTTCTAAACGAGGCTTCGTGCTCGTTTTTTAGTTTTGTCACAACAAACACGTCCCGTTGCCCATTTCTAACCAATAATCGAGACTTTTTCGGGTTTTAAAGGAAGTGGATATCATTTCAAACCTTCTCTCCTCCCGATTTCTAAACGAGGCTTCGTGCTCGTTTTTTCGTTTTGACACCACAAACATGTACCTGGCCCATTTCTAACCTATAATTGAGACTTTTTCAGGTTTTAAAGGAAGTTAATATCATTTCATACCCTCTCTCCTCCCGATTTCTAAACGAGGCTTCGTGCTCGTTTTTTTGTTTTGACACCACCAAAACGTCTCGTGGCCCATATCTAACCTATAATCGAGACTTTTTCGGATTTTAAAGGAAGTGGATATAATTTCATACCCTCTATCCTCCCGATTTCTAAACGAGGCTTCGTGCTCTTTTTTTAGTTTTGACACAACAAACACATCCCGTTGCCCATTTCCAACCTATAATCGAGACTTTTTCGAGTTTTAAAGGAAGTGGATATCATTTCATACCCTCTCTCCTCTCGATTTCTAAACGAGGCTTCCTGCTCGTTTTTTCATTTTGACACCACAAACACGTCCCGTGGCCCATTTCTAACCTATAATCGAGACTTTTTCGAGTTTTAAAGGAAGTTGATATCATTTCATATCCTCTCTCCTCCCGATTTCTAAACGAGGCTTCGTGCTCTTTTTTTAGTTTTGACGCAACAAATACGTCCCGTTTCCCATTTCCAACCTATAATCGAGACTTTTTCGGGTTTTAAAGGAAGTGGATATCATTTCATACCCTCTCTCCTCCCGATTTCTAAACGAGGCATCGTGCTCGTTTTTTCATTTTGACACCACAAACACGTCCCGTGGCCCATTTCTAACCTATAATCGAGACTTTTTCGGATTTTAAAGGAAGTTGATATCATTTCATATCCTCTCTCCTCCCGTTTTCTAAATGAGGCTTCGTGCTCGTTTTTTCGTTTTGACACCTCCAACACGTCCCGTGGCCCTTTTCTAACCTATAATCAAGACTTTTTCAGGTTTTAAAGGAAGTGGATATCATTTCATACACTCTCTCCTCCCGATTTCTAAAAGAGGCTTTGTGCTCGTTTTTTCATTTTGACACTACCAACACGTCCCGTAGCTCATTTCTAACCTATAATCGAGACTTTTTCGGGTTTTAAAGGAAGTGGATATCATTTCATACCCTCTCTCCTCCCGATTTCTAAAAGAGGCATCGTGCTCGTTTTTTCATTTTGACACAACAAACACGTCCCGTGGCCCATTTCTAACCTATAATCGAGACTTTTTCGGGTTTTAAATGAAGTGGATATCATTTCATACCCTCTCTCCTCCCGATTTCAAAACGAGGCTTCGTGCTCGTTTTTTCATTTTGACACCACCAACACGTCCCGTGGCCCATTTCTAACATATAATCGAGACTCTTTCTGGTTTTAAAGGAAGTGGATATCATTTCATACCCTCTATCCTCCCGATTTCTAAACGAGGCTTCGTGCTCGTTTTTTCGTTTTGACACCGCCAACACGTCCCGTGGCCCATTTCTAACCTATAATCCAGACTTTTTCGTGTTTTAAAGGAAGTGGATATCATTTCATACCCTCTCTCCTCCCGATTTCTAAAGGAGGCTTCGTGCTCGTTTTTTCGTTTAGACACCACCAACACGTCCCGTGGCCCATTTCTAACCTATAATCGAGACTTTTTCGGGTTTTAAAGGAAGTGGATATAATTTCATACCCTCTCTCCAACCGATTCCTAAAGGAAGCTTCGTGCTCGTTTTTTCGTTTTGACACCACCAATACGTCCCGTAGCCCAATTCTAACCTATAATCGAGACTTTTTCGGGTTTTAAAGGAAGTGGATATCATTTCTTACCCTCTCTCCTCCCGATTTCTAAACAAGGCTTCGTGCTCGTTTTTTCGTTTTGACACCACCAACACGTCCCGTGGCCCATTTCTAACCTATAATCGAGAGTTTTTCGGGTTTTAAAGGAAGTGGATATAATTTCATACCCTCTCTCCAACCTATTCCTAAAGGAAGCTTCGTGCTCGTTTTTTCATTTTGACACCACTAACACGTCCCGTAGCCCAATTCTAACCTATAATCGAGACTTTTTCGGGTTTTAAAGGAAGTGGATATCATTTCTTACCCTCTCTCCTCCCGATTTCTAAACAAGGCTTCGTGCTCGTTTTTTCGTTTTGACACCACCAACACGTCCCGTGGCCCATTTCTAACCTATAATCGAGAGTTTTTCGGGTTTTAAAGGAAGTTGATATCATTTCATACCCTCTCTCCTCCCGATTTCTAAACGAGGCTTCGTGCTCGTTTTTTTATTTTGACACCACCAAAACGTCTCGTGGCCCATATCTAACGTATAATCGAGACTTTTTCGGGTTTTAAAGGAAGTGGATATCATTCCATATCCTCTCTCCTCCCGATTTCTAAACGAGGCTTCGTGCTCGTTTTTTCGTTTTGATACCACAAACACGTCCCTTGGCCAATTTCTAACCTATAATCGAGACTTTTTCGAGTTTTAAAGGAAGTTGATATAATTTCATACCCTCTCTCCTCCCGATTTCTAAACGAGGCTTCGTGCTAGTTTTTTAGTTTTGACACAACAAACACGTCTCGTTGCCCATTTCTAACCTATAATGGAGACTTTTTCGGGTTTTAAATGAAGTGGATATCATTTCATACCGTCTCTCCTCCCGATTTCTAAACGAGGCTTCGTGCTCGTTTTTTTATTTTGACACCACCAAAACGTCTCGTGGCCCATATCTAACCTATAATCGAGACTTTTTCGGGTTTTAAAGGAAGTGGATATAATTTCATACCCTCTCTCCTCCAGATTTCTAAACAAGGCTTCGTGCTCTTTTTTTAGTTTTGACACAACAAACACGTCCCGTTGCCATTTTCCAACCTATAATCGAGACTTTTTCGGGTTTTAAAGGAAGTGGATATCATTTCATACCCTCTCTCCTCCCGATTTCTAAACGAGGCTTCGTGCTCGTTTTTTCGTTTTGATACCACAAACACTTCCCGTGGCCCATTTCTAACCTATAATCGAGACTTTTTCGAGTTTTAAAGGAAGTTGATATCATTTCATATCCTCTCTCCTCCCGTTTTCTAAATGAGGCTTCGTGCTCGTTTTTTCGTTTTGACACCTCCATCACGTCCCGTAGCCCATTTCTAACCTATAATCCAGACTTTTTCGGGTTTTAAAGGAAGTGGATATCCTTTCATACACTCTCTTCTCCCGATTTCTAAAAGAGGCTTTGTGCTCGTTTTTTCGTTTTGACACTAACAACACGTCCCGTAGCCCATTTCTAACCTATAATCGAGACTTTTTCGGGTTTTAAAGGAAGTGGATATCATTTCATACCCTCTCTCCTCCCGATTTCTAAAAGAGGCTTCGTGTTCGTTTTTTTATTTTGACACAACAAACACGTCCCGTGGCCTATTTCTAACCTATAATCGAGACTTTTTCGGGTTTTAAATGAAGTGGATATCAATTCATACCCTCTCTCCTCCCGATTTCAAAACGAGGCTTCGTGCTCGTTTTTTCGTTTTGACACCACCAACACGTCCCGTGGCCCATTTCTAACATATAATCGAGACTCTTTCTGGTTTTAAAGGAAGTGGATATCATTTCATACCCTCTATCCTCCCGATTTCTAAACGAGGCTTCGTGCTTGTTTTTTCGTTTTGACACCACCAACACGTCCCGTGGCCCATTTCTAACCTATAATCCAGACTTTTTCGGGTTTTAAAGGATGTGGATATCATTTCATACCCTCTCTCCAACCGATTCCTAAAGGAAGCTTCGTGCTCGTTTTTTCGTTTTGACACCCCCAACACGTCCCGTGGCCCATTTCTAACCTATAATCGAGACTTTTTCGGGTTTTAAAGGAAGTGGATATAATTTCATACCCTCTCTCCTCCTGATTTCTAAACGAGGCTTCGTGCTCGTTTTTTAGTTTTGACACAACAAACACGTCCCGTTGCTCATTTCTAACCTATGATGAAGACTTTTTCGGGTTTTAATGGAAGTGGATATCATTTCATACGCTCTCTCCTCCCGATTTCTAAACATTGCTTCGTGCTCGTTTTTTCGTTTTGACACCACAAACACGTCCCGTGGCCCATTTCTAACCTATAATCGAGACATTTTCGGGTTTTAAAGGAAATGGATATAACTTCATACCCTCTCTCCTCCCGATTTCTAAACGAGGCTTCGTGCTCGTTTTTTCATTTTGACACAACAAACACGTCCCGTTGCCCATTTCTAACCTATAATCGAGATATTTTCGGGTTTTAAAGGAAGTGGATATAATTTCGTACCCTCTCTCCTCCCGATTTCTAAACGAGACTTCGTGCTCGTTTTTTCACAAACACGTCCCGTTGCCCATTTCTAACCTATAATCGAGACTTTTTCGGATTTTGAAGGAAGTGGATATTATTCTCATACCCTATCTCCTCCCGATTTCTAAATGAGGCTTCGTGGTCGTTTTTTCGTTTTGACACTACCAGCATGTCCCATGGCTCATTTCTAACATATAATCGAGACTTTTTCGGGTTTTAAAAGAAGTGGATATCATTTCATACCCTCTCTCATCCCGATTTCTAAACGAGACTTCGTGCTCGTTTTTTAATTTTGACACCACCAGCACATCCCGTGGCCTATTTCTAACCTATAATCGATGCTTTTTTGGGTTTTAAAGGAAGTGGATATTATTTCATATCCTAACTCCTCCCGATTTCTAAACGAGACTTCGTGCTCGTTTTTTCGTTTTGACACCACCAACACGTCCCATGGTCCATTTCTAACCTATAATCGAGGCTTTTTTTTGTTTTAAAGGAAGTGGATATTATTTCATACACTCTCTCCTCCCGATTTCTAAACGATGCTTCGTGCTCGTTTTTTTTTTTGACACCACCAACACGTCTCGTGACCCATTTCTAACATATTATCGAGACTTTTCTGGTTTTAAAGGAAGTGGATATTATTCCATACCCTCTCTTCTCCCGATCTCTAAACGAGGCTTCGTGCTTGTTTTTTTTGTTTTGACACCACCAACACGTCTCGTGGCCCATTTCTAACGTATAATCGAGACTTTTTCGGGTTTTAAAGGAAGTGAGTATCATTTCATACCCTCTCTCCTCCCGATTTCTAAACGAGGCTTCGTGCTCGTTTTTTTGTTTTGACACCACCAAAACGCCTCGTGGCCCATATCTAACATATAATAAAGACTTTTTCGGGTTTTAAAGGAAGTGGATATTATTTCATACCCTCTCTCCTCCCGATTTCTAAACGAGGCTTCGTGCTCGTTTTTTTGTTTTGACACCACCAAAACGTCTCGTGGCCCATATCTAACTTATAATCGAGACTTTTTCTAGTTTTAAAGTTAGTGAATATCATTTCATACCCTCTCTCCTTCCGATTTCTAAACGAGGCTTCGTGCTCGTTTTGTCGTTTTGATACCACAAACACGTCCCGTGGCCCATTTCTAACCTATAATCGAGACTTTTTCGGGTTTTAAAGGAAGTTGATATCATTTCATATCCTCTCTCCTCCCGTTTTCTAAATAAGGCTTCGTGCTCGTTTTTTCGTTTTGACACCTCCAACATGTCCCGTGGCACATTTCTAACCTATAATCCAGACTTTTTCGGGTTTTAAAGGAAGTGGATATCATTTCATACACTCTCTTCTCCCGATTTCTAAAAGAGGCTTTGTGCTCATTTTTTCGTTTTGACACTATCAACACGTCCCGTAGCCCATTTCTAACCTATAATCGAGACTTTTTCGGGTTTTAAAGGAAGTGGATATCATTTCATACCCTCTCTCCTCCCGATTTCTAAAAGAGGCTTCGTGTTCATTTTTTCGTTTTGACACAACAAGCAAGTCCCGTGGCCCATTTCTAACCTATAATCGAGACTTTTTCGGGTTTTAAAGGAAGTGGATATTATTTCATACCCTCTCTCCTCCCGATTTCAAAACGAGGCTTCGTGCTCGTTTTTTCGTTTTGACACCACCAACACGTCCCGTGGCCCATTTCTAACATATAATCGAGACTCTTTCTGGTTTTAAAGGAAGTGGATATCATTTCATACCCTCTATCCTCCCGATTTCTAAACGAGGTTTCGTGCTTTTTTTTTCATTTTGACACCACCAACACGTCCCGTCGCCTATTTCTAACCTATAATCCAGACTTTTTCGGGTTTTAAAGGAAGTGGATATCATTTCATACCCTCTCTCCTCCCGATTTTTAAAGGAGGCTTCGTGCTCGTTTTTTCGTTTTGACACCACCAACACGTCCCGTGGCCCATTTCTAACCTATAATCTAGACTTTTTCGGGTTTTAAAGGAAGTGGATATAATTTCATAACCTCTCTCCAACCGATTCCTAAAGGAAGCTTCGTGCTCGTTTTTTCGTTTTGACACCACCAAAACGTCCCGTAGCCCAATTCTAACCTATAATCGAGACTTTTTCGGGTTTTAAAGGAAGTGGATATCATTTCTTACCCTCTCTCCTCCCGATTTCTAAACAAGGCTTCGTGCTCGTTTTTTCGTTTTGACACCACCAACACGTCCCGTGGCCCATTTCTAACCTATAATCGAGACTTTTTCGGGTTTTAAAGGAAGTGGATATAATTTCATACCCTCTCTCCTCCTGATTTCTAAACGAGGCTTCGTGCTCGTTTTTTAGATTTGACACAACAAACACGTCCCGTTGCTCATTTCTAACCTATGATGGAGACTTTTTCGGGTTTTAAAGGAAGTTGATATCATTTCATACGCTCTCTCCTCCCGATTTCTAAACATGGCTTCGTGCTCGTTTTTTCATTTTGACACCACAAACACGTCCCGTTGCCCATTTTTAACCTATAATCGAGACTATTTCGGGTTTTAAAGGAAGTGGATATAATTTCGTACCCTCTCTCCTCCCGATTTCTAAACGAGACTTCGTGCTCATTTTTTCACAAACACGTCCCGTTGCCCATTTCTAACCTATGATCGATACTTTTTCGGATTTTGAAGGAAGTGGATATTATTCTCATACCCTCTCTCCTCCCGATTTCTAAACGAGGCTTCGTGGTCGTTTTTTCGTTTTGACACTACCAGCATGTCCCGTGGCTCATTTCTAACATATAATCGAGACTTTTTCGGGTTTTAAAGGAAGTGGATATCATTTCATACCCTCTCTCCTCCCGATTTCTAAATGAGACTTCGTGCTCGTTTTTTAATTTTGACACCACCAGCACATCCCGTGGCTCATTTCTAACCTATAATCGAGGCTTTTTTGGGTTTTAAAGGAAGTGGATATTATTTCATACCCTCTCTCCTCCCGATTTCTAAACGAGACTTCGTGCTCGTTTTTTCGTTTTGACACCACCAACACGTCCCGTGGTCCATTTCTAACCTATAATCGAGGCTTTTTTGGGTTTTAAAGGAAGTGGATATTATTTCATACACTCTCTCCTCCCGGTTTCTAAACGATGCTTCATGCTCGTTTTTTTATTTTGACACCACCAACACGTCTCGTGACCCATTTCTAACATATTATCGAGACCTTTTCTGGTTTTAAAGGAAGTGAGTATCATTCCATACCCTCTCTCCTCCCGATCTCTAAACGAGGCTTCGTGCTTTTTTTTTTGTTTTGACACCACCAACACCTCTCGTGGCACATTTCTAACATATAATCGAGACTTTTTCGGGTTTTAAAGGAAGTGAGTATCATTTCATACCCTCTCTCCTCCCGATTTCTAAACGAGCCTTCGTGCTCGTTTTTTTGTTTTGACACCACCATAACGCCTCGTGGCCCATATCTAACATATAATAAAGACTTTTTCGGGTTTTAAAGGAAGTGGATATTATTTTATACCCTCTCTCCTCCCGATTTCTAAACGAGGCTTCGTGCTCGTTCTTTTGTTTTGACACCACCAAAACGTCTCGTGGCCCATATCTAACTTATAATCGAGACTTTTTCTAGTTTTAAAGTTAGTGAATATCATTTCATACCCTCTCTCCTTCCGATTTCTAAACGAGGCTTCGTGCTCGTTTTTTCGTTTTGATACCACAAACACGTCCCGTGGCCCATTTCTAACCTATAATCGAGACTTTTTCGGGTTTTAAAGGAAGTTGATATCATTTCATATCCTCTCTCCTCCCGTTTTCTAAATAAGGCTTCGTGCTCGTTTTTTCATTTTGACACCTCCAACACGTCCCGTGGCCCATTTTTAACCTATAATCCAGACTTTTTCGGGTTTTAAAGGAAGTGGATATCATTACATACACTCTCTTCTCCCGATTTCTAAAATAGGCTTTGTGCTCATTTTTTCGTTTTGACACTATCAACGCGTCCCGTAGCCCATTTCTAACCTATAATCGAGACTTTTTCGGGTTTTAAAGGAAGTGGATATCATTTCATACCCTCTCTCCTCCCGATTTCTAAAAGAGGCTTCGTGTTCATTTTTTCGTTTTGACACAGCAAACACGTCCCGTGGCCCATTTCTAACATATAATCGAGACTTTTTCGGGTTTTAAAGGAAGTGGATATTATTTCATACCCTCTCTCCTCCCGATTTCAAAACGAGGCTTCGTGCTCGTTTTTTCGTTTTGACACCACCAACACGTCCAGTGGCCCATTTCTAAAATATAATCGAGACTCTTTCTGGTTTTAAAGGAAGTGGATATCATTTCATACCCTCTATCCTCCCGATTTCTAAACGAGGCTTCGTGTTTTTTTTTTTCATTTTGACACCACCAACACGTCCCGTCGCCTATTTCTAACCTATAATCCAGACTTTTTCTGGTTTTAAAGGAAGTGGATATCATTTCATACCCTCTCTCCTCCCGATTTCTAAAGGAGGCTTCGTACTCGTTTTTTCGTTTTGACCCCACCAACACGTCCCGTGGCCCATTTCTAACCTATAATCGAGACTTTTTCGGGTTTTAAAGGAAGTAGATATAATTTCATAACCTCTCTCCAACCGATTCCTAAAGGAAGCTTCGTGCTCGTTTTTTCGTTTTGACACCACCAAAACGTCCCGTAGCCCAATTCTAACCTATAATCGAGACTTTTTCGGGTTTTAAAGGAAGTGGATATAATTTCATACCCTCTCTCCTCCTGATTTCTAAATGAGGCTTCGTGCTCGTTTTTTAGATTTGACACAACAAACATGTCCCGTTGCTCATTTCTAACCTATGATGGAGTCTTTTTCGGGTTTTAAAGGAAGTGGATATCATTTCATACGCTCTCTCCTCCCGATTTCTAAACATGGCTTCGTGCTCGTTTTTTCGTTTTGACACCACAAACACGTCCCGTTGCCCATTTCTAACCTATAATCGAGACATTTTCGGGTTTTAAAGGAAGTGGATATAATTTCGTACCCTCTCTCCTCCCGATTTCTAAACGAGACTTCGTGCTCGTTTTTTCACAAACACATCCCGTTGCCCATTTCTAAGCTATGATCGATACTTTTTCGGATTTTGAAGGAAGTGGATATTATTCTCATACCCTCTCTCCTCCCGATTTCTAAACGAGGCTTCGTGGTCGTTTTTTCATTTTGACACTACCAGCATGTCCCGTGGCTCATTTCTAACATATAATCGAGACTTTTTCGGGTTTTAAAGGAAGTGGATATCATTTCATACCCTCTCTCCTCCCGATTTCTAAATGAGACTTCGTGCTCGTTTTTTAATTTTGACACCACCAGCACATCCCGTGGCTCATTTCTAACATATAATCGAGGCTTTTTTGGGTTTTAAAGGAAGTGGATATTATTTCATACCCTCTCTCCTCCCGATTTCTAAACGAGACTTCGTGCTCGTTTTTTCGTTTTGACACCACCAACACGTCCCGTGGTCCATTTCTAACCTATAATCGAGGCTTTTTTGGGTTTTAAAGGAAGTGGATATTATTTCATACACTCTCTCCTCCCGGTTTCTAAACGATGCTTCATGCTCGTTTTTTTATTTTGACACCACCAACACGTCTCGTGACCCATTTCTAACATATTATCGAGACCTTTTCTGGTTTTAAAGGAAGTGAGTATCATTCCATACCCTCTCTCGTTCCGATCTCTAAACGAGGCTTCGTGCTTGTTTTTTTTGTTTTGCCACCACCAACACGTCTCGTGGCCCATTTCTAACATATAATCGAGACTTTTTTGGGTTTTAAAGGAAGTGAGTATCATTTAATACCCTCTCTCCTCCCGATTTCTAAACGAGGCTTCGTGCTCGTTTTTTTGTTTTGACACCACGAAAACGCCTCGTGGCCCATATCTAACATATAATAAAGACTTTTTCGGGTTTTAAAGGAAGTGGATATTATTTGATACCCTCTCTCCTCCCGATTTCTAAACGAGGCTTCGTGCTCGTTTTTTTGTTTTGACACCACCAAAACGTCTCGTGGCCCATATCTAACTTATAATCGAGACTTTTTCTAGTTTTAAAGTTAGTGAATATCATTTCATACCCTCTCTCCTCCTGATTTCTAAACGAGGCTTCGTGCTCGTTTTTTCGTTTTCACACCACCAACACGTCTCGTGGCCCATTTCTAACAAATAATCCGGACTTTTTCTGGTTTTAAAGGAAGTGGATATCATTTCATACCCTCTCTCCTCCCGATTTCTAAATGAGGCTTCGTGCTCGTTTTTTCATTTTGACACCACCAACACCTCTCGTGGCCTATTTCTAACATATAATCGAGTCTTTTTCGGGTTTTAAAGGAAGTGGATATCATTTCATACCCTCTCTCCTCCCGATTTCTAAATGAGGCTTCGTGCTTTTTTTTTCATTTTGCCACCACCAACACGTCCCGTAGCCCATTTCTAACCTATAATCGAGACTTTTTCGGGTTTTAAAGGAAATGGATATAATTTCATACCCTCTTTCCTCCCGATTTCTAAACGAGGCTTCGAGCTCGTTTTTTAGTTTTGGCACAACAAAGACGTCCCGTTGCCCATTTCTAACCTATAATCGAGACTTTTTCGGGTTTTAAAGGAAGTGGATATCATTTCATACCCTCTCTCTTCTCGATTTCCAAACGAGGCTTCGTGCTCGTTTTTTCGTTTTGACACCTCCAACAAGTCCCGTGGCCCATTTCTAACCTATAATTGAGACTTTTTCGGGTTTTAAAGGAAGTGGATATAATTTCATACCATCTCTCGAACCGATTTCTAAACGAGGCTTAGTGCTCGTTTTTTCGTTTTGACACCACCAACACGTCCCGTAGCCCAATTCTAACCTATAATCGAGACTTTTTCGGGTTTTAAAAGAAGTGAATATCATTTCATACCCTCTCTCCTCCCGATTTCTAAACGAATCTTTGTGCTCGTTTTTTCATTTTGACACCACTAACACGTCCCATGGCCCATTTCTAACCTATAATCGAGACTTTTTTGGGTTTTAAAGGAAGTGAATATCATTTCATACCCTCTCTCCTCCCGATTTCTAAACGAGGCTTCGTGCTCGTTTTTTCGTTTTGACACCACCAACACGTCCCGTGGCCTATTTCTAACCTATAATCTAGATTAATTCGGGTTTTAAAGGAAGTGGATATCATTTCATACCCTCTCTCCTCTCGTTTTCTAAACGAGGCTTCGTGCTCGTTTTTTCGTTTTGACACCTCCAGCACGTCCCGTGGCCCATTTCTAACCTATAATCCAGACTTTTTCGGGTTTTAAATGAAGTGGATATCATTTTTTACCCTCTCTCCTCCCGATTTCTAAATGAGGCTTCGTGCTCGTTTTTTCGTTTTGACACCACAAACACGTCCCGTGGCCCATTTCTAACCTTTAATCGAGACTTTTTCGGGTTTTAAAGGAAATGGATATAACTTCATACCCTCTCTCCTCCCGATTTCTAAACGAGGCTTCGCGCTCGTTTTTTCATTTTGACACAACAAACACGTCCCGTTGCCCATTTCTAACCTATAATCGAGACATTTTCGGGTTTTAAAGGAAATGGATATAACTTCATACCCTCTCTCCTCCCGATTTCTAAACGAGGCTTCGTGCTCGTTTTTTCATTTTGACACAACAAACACGTCCCGTTGCCCATTTCTAACCTATAATCGAGACATTTTCGGGTTTTAAAGGAAGTGGATATAATTTCGTACCCTCACTCCTCCAGATTTCTAAACGAGACTTCGTGCTCGTTTTTTCACAAACACGTCCCGTTGCCCATTTCTAACCTATAATCGAGACTTTTTCAGATTTTGAAGGAAGTGGATATTATTCTCATACCCTCTCTCCTCCCGATTTCTAAACGAGGCTTCGTGGGCATTTTTTCGTTTTGACACTACCAGCATTTCCCGTGGCTCATTTCTAACATATAATCGAGACTTTTTCGGGTTTTATAGGAAGTGGATATCATTTCATACCCTCTCTCCTCTCGATTTCTAAACGAGACTTCGTGCTCGTTTTTTCGTTTTGACACCACCAACACGTCCCGTGGTCCATTTCTAACCTATAATCGAGGCTTTTTTGGGTTTTAAAGGAAGTGGATATTATTTCATACACTCTCTCCTCCCGATTTCTAAACGAGGCTTCGTACTCGTTTTTTTATTTTGACACCACCAATACGTCTCGTGACCAATTTCTAACATATTATCGAGACTTTTTCTGGTTTTAAAGGAAGTGGATATCATTCCATACCCTCTCTCCTCCCGATCTCTAAACGAGGCTTCGTGCTTGTTTTTTTAATTCCATTTCTAACCTATAATCGAGACATTTTCGGGTTTTAAAGGAAATGGATATAACTTCATACCCTCTCTCCTCCCGATTTCTAAACGAGGCTTCGTTCTCGTTTTTTCATTTTGACACAACAAACACGTCCCGTTGCCCATTTCTAACCTATAATCGAGACATTTTCGGGTTTTAAAGGAAGTGGATATAATTTCGTACCCTCTCTCCTCCTGATTTCTAAACGAGACTTCGTGCTCGTTTTTTCACAAACACGTCCCGTTGCCCATTTCTAACCTATAATCGAGACTTTTTCAGATTTTGAAGGAAGTGGATATTATTCTCATACCCTCTCTCCTCCCGATTTCTAAACGAGGCTTCGTGGTCATTTTTTCTTTTTGACACTACCAGCATTTCCCGTGGCTCATTTCTAACATATAATCGAGACTTTTTCGGGTTTTAAAGGAAGTGGATATCATTTCATACCCTCTCTCCTCTCGATTTCTAAACGAGACTTCGTGCTCGTTTTTTCATTTTGACACCACCAACACGTCCCGTGGTCCATTTCTAACCTATAATCGAGGCTTTTTTGGGTTTTAAAGGAAGTGGATATTATTTCATACACTCTCTCCTCCCGATTTCTAAACGATGCTTCGTACTCGTTTTTTTATTTTGACACCACCAATACGTCTCGTGACCCATTTCTAACATATTATCGAGACTTTTTCTGGTTTTAAAGGAAGTGGATATCATTCCATACCCTCTCTCCTCCCGATCTCTAAACGAGGCTTCGTGCTTGTTTTTTTTGTTTTGACACCACCAACACGTCTCGTGGCCCATTTCTAACATATAATCGAGACTTTTTCGGGTTTTAAAGGAAGTGAGTATCATTTCATACCCTCTCTCCTCCCGATTTCTAAACGAGGCTTCGTGCTCGTTTTTTCGTTTTAACACCACCAACACCTCTCGTGGCCTATTTCTAACCTATAATAGAGACTTTTTCGGGTTTTAAAGGAAGTGGATATCATTTCATACCCTCTCTCCTCCCAATTTCTAAATGAGGCTTCGTGCTCGTTTTTTCGTTTTGACACCACCGACACTTCCCGTCGCCCATTTCTAACCTATTATCAAGACTTTTTCGGGTTTTAAAGGAAGTCGATATAATTTCATACCCTCTCTCCTCCCGATTTCTAAACGAGGCTTCGTGCTCGTTTTTTAGTTTTGACACCACAAACACGTCACGTGGCCCATTTTTAACCTTTAATCGATACTTTTTCGGGTTTTAAAGGAAGTGGATATAATTTCATACCCTCTCTCCTCCCGATTTCTAAATGAGGCTTCGTGCTTGTTTTTTCGTTTTGACACCACCAACAGGTCCCGTAGCCCATTTCTAACCTATAATCGATACTTTTTCGGGTTTTAAAGGAAGTGGATATAATTTCATACCCTCTCTCCAACCGATTTCTAAAGGAGGCTTCATGCTCGTTTTTTAGTTTTGTCACAACAAACACGTCCCGTTGCCCATTTCTAACCAATAATCGAGTCTTTTTCGGGTTTTAAAGGAAGTGCATATCATTTCATACCTTCTCTCCTCTCGATTTCTAAACGAGGCTTCGTGCTTGTTTTTTCGTTTTGACACCACAAACACGTACCGGGGCCCAGTTCTAACCTATAATTGAAACTTTTTCAGGTTTTAAAGGAAGTGGATATCATTTCATACCCTCTCTCCTAATGATTTCTAAACAAGGCTTCGTGGTCGTTTTTTCGTTTTGACACTACTAGCATGTCCCGTGGCCCATTTCTAACATATAATCGAGACTTTTTCGGGTTTTAAAGGAAGTGGATATCATTTCATACCCTCTCTCCTCCCGATTTCTAAACGAGGCTTCGTGCTCGTTTTTTCGTTTTGACACCACCGACACGTCCCGTAGCCCATTTCTAACCTATTATCGAGACTTTTTCGGGTTTTAAAGGAAGTCGATATAATTTCATACCCTCTCTCTTCCCGATTTCTAAACGAGGCTTCGTGCTCGTTTTTTAGTTTTGATACCACAAACACGTCACGTGGCCCATTTCTAACCTATAATCGAGACTTTTTTGGGTTTTAAAGGAAGTGGATATCATTTCATACCCTCTCTCTTCCCGATTTCCAAACGAGGCTTCATGCTCGTTTTTTCGTTTTGACACCTCCAACAAGTCCCGTGGCCCATTTCTAACCTATAATTGAGACTTTTTCGGGTTTTAAAGGAAGTGGATATAATTTCATACCATCTCTCGAACCGATTTCTAAACGAGGCTTAGTGCTCGTGTTTTCGTTTTGACACCACCAACACGTCCCGTAGCCCAATTCTAACCTATAATCGAGACTTTTTCGGGTTTTAAAAGAAGTGAATATCATTTCATACCCTCTCTCCTCCCGATTTCTAAACGAATCTTCGTGCTCGTTTTTTCATTTTGACACCACTAACACGTCCCGTGGCCCATTTCTAACCTATAATCGAGACTTTTTTGGGTTTTAAAGGAAGTGAATATCATTTCATACCCTCTCTCCTCCCGATTTCTAAACGAGGCTTCGTGCTCGTTTTTTCGTTTTGACACCACCAACACGTCCCGTGGCCCATTTCTAACCTATAATCTAGATTAATTCGGGTTTTAAAGGTAGTGGATATCATTTCATACCCTCTCTCCTTTCGTTTTCTAAACGAGGCTTCGTGCTCGTTTTTTCGTTTTGACACCTCCAACACTTCCCGTGGCCCATTTCTAACCTATAATCCAGACTTTTTCGGGTTTTAAATGAAGTGGATATCATTTCATACCCTCTCTCCTCCCGATTTCTAAAAGAGGCTTCGTGCTCGTTTTTTCGTTTTGACACCACAAACACGTCCCGTGGCCCATTTCTAACCTTTAATCGAGACTTTTTCGGGTTTTAAAGGAAATGGATATAACTTCATACCCTCTCTCCTCCCGATTTCTAAACGAGGCTTCGTGCTCGTTTTTTCATTTTGACACAACAAACACGTCCCGTTGCCCATTTCTAACCTATAATCGAGACATTTTCGGGTTTTAAGGGAAATGGATATAACTTCATACCCTCTCTCCTCCCGATTTCTAAACGAGGCTTCGTTCTCGTTTTTTCATTTTGACACAACAAACACGTCCTGTTGCCCATTTCTAACCTATAATCGAGACATTTTCGGGTTTTAAAGGAAGTGGATATAATTTCGTACCCTCTCTCCTCCTGATTTCTAAACGAGACTTCGTGCTCGTTTTTTCACAAACACGTCCCGTTGCCCATTTCTAACCTATAATCGAGACTTTTTCAGATTTTGAAGGAAGTGAATATTATTCTCATACCCTCTCTCCTCCCGATTTCTAAACGAGGCTTCGTGGTCATTTTTTCGTTTTGACACTACCAGCATTTCCCGTGGCTCATTTCTAACATATAATCGAGACTTTTTCGGGTTTTAAAGGAAGTGGATATCATTTCATACCCTCTCTCCTCTCGATTTCTAAACGAGACTTCGTGCTCGTTTTTTCGTTTTTACACCACCAACACGTCTCGTGGCCCATTTCTAACATATAATCGAGACTTTTTCTGGTTTTAAAGGAAGTGTATATCATTTCATACCCTCTCTCCTCCCGATTTCTAAACGATGCTTCGTGCTTTTTTTTTCGTTTTGACACCACCAACATATCCCGTGGCCTATTTCTAACCAATAATCGAGACTTTTTCGGGTTTTAAAGGAAGTGGATATAATTTCATACCCTCTCTCCTCCCGATTTCTAAACGAGGCTTCGTGCTCGTTTTTTCGTTTTGACACCACCGACACGTCCCGTAGCCCATTTCTAACCTATTATCGAGACTTTTTCGGGTTTGAAGTCGATATAATTTCATACCCTCTCTCCTCCCGATTTCTAAACGAGGTTTCGTGCTCGTTTTTTAGTTTTGACACCACAAACACGTCACGTGGCCCATTTCTAACCTTTAATCGATACTTTTTCGGGTTTTAAAGGAAGTGGATATAATTTCATACCCTCTCTCCTCCCGATTTCTAAACGAGGCTTCGTGCTCGTTTTTTCGTTTTGACACCACAAACACGTACCGTGGCCCATTTCTAACCTATAATTGAAACTTTTTCAGGTTTTAAAGGAAGTGGATATCATTTCATACCCTCTCGCCTAACGATTTCTAAACAAGGCTTCGTGGTCGTTTTTTCGTTTTGACACTACTAGCATGTCCCGTGGCCCATTTCTAACATATAATCGAGACTTTTTCGGGTTTTAAAGGAAGTGGATATCATTTCATACCCTCTCTCCTCCCGATTTCTAAATGAGGCTTCGTGCTCGTTTTTTCGTTTTGACACCACCGACACGTCCCGAAGCCCATTTCTAACCTATTATCGAGACTTTTTCGGGTTTTAAAGGAAGTCGATATAATTTCATACCCTCTCTCTTCCCGATTTCTAAACGAGGCTTCGTGCTCGTTTTTTAGTTTTGATACCACAAACACGTCACGTGGCCCATTTCTAACCTATAATCGAGACTTTTTTGGGTTTTAAAGGAAGTGGATATCATTTCATACCCTCTCTCTTCCCGATTTCCAAACGAGGCTTCATGCTCGTTTTTTCGTTTTGACACCTCCAACAAGTCCCGTGGCCCATTTCTAACCTATAATTGAGACTTTTTCGGGTTTTAAAGGAAGTGGATATAATTTCATACCATCTCTCGAACCGATTTCTAAACGAGGCTTAGTGCTCGTGTTTTCGTTTTGACACCACCAACACGTCCCGTAGCCCAATTCTAACCTATAATCGAGACTTTTTCGGGTTTTAAAAGAAGTGAATATCATTTCATACCCTCTCTCCTCCCGATTTCTAAACGAATCTTCGTGCTCGTTTTTTCATTTTGACACCACTAACACGTCCCGTGGCCCATTTCTAACCTATAATCGAGACTTTTTTGGGTTTTAAAGGAAGTGAATATCATTTCATACCCTCTCTCCTCCCGATTTCTAAACGAGGCTTCGTGCTCGTTTTTTCGTTTTGACACCACCAACACGTCCCGTGGCCCATTTCTAACCTATAATCTAGATTAATTCGGGTTTTAAAGGTAGTGGATATCATTTCATACCCTCTCTCCTCTCGTTTTCTAAACGAGGCTTCGTGCTCGTTTTTTCGTTTTGACACCTCCAACACTTCCCGTGGCCCATTTCTAACCTATAATCCAGACTTTTTCGGGTTTTAAATGAAGTGGATATCATTTCATACCCTCTCTCCTCCCGATTTCTAAATGAGGCTTCGTGCTCGTTTTTTCGTTTTGACACCACAAACACGTCCCGTGGCCCATTTCTAACCTTTAATCGAGACTTTTTCGGGTTTTAAAGGAAATGGATATAACTTCATACCCTCTCTCCTCCCGATTTCTAAACGAGGCTTCGTGCTCGTTTTTTCATTTTGACACAACAAACACGTCCCGTTGCCCATTTCTAACCTATAATCGAGACATTTTCGGGTTTTAAGGGAAATGGATATAACTTCATACCCTCTCTCCTCCCGATTTCTAAACGAGGCTTCGTTCTCGTTTTTTCATTTTGACACAACAAACACGTCCTGTTGCCCATTTCTAACCTATAATCGAGACATTTTCGGGTTTTAAAGGAAGTGGATATAATTTCGTACCCTCTCTCCTCCTGATTTCTAAACGAGACTTCGTGCTCGTTTTTTCACAAACACGTCCCGTTGCCCATTTCTAACCTATAATCGAGACTTTTTCAGATTTTGAAGGAAGTGAATATTATTCTCATACCCTCTCTCCTCCCGATTTCTAAACGAGGCTTCGTGGTCATTTTTTCGTTTTGACACTACCAGCATTTCCCGTGGCTCATTTCTAACATATAATCGAGACTTTTTCGGGTTTTAAAGGAAGTGGATATCATTTCATACCCTCTCTCCTCTCGATTTCTAAACGAGACTTCGTGCTCGTTTTTTCGTTTTTACACCACCAACACGTCTCGTGGCCCATTTCTAACATATAATCGAGACTTTTTCTGGTTTTAAAGGAAGTGTATATCATTTCATACCCTCTCTCCTCCCGATTTCTAAACGATGCTTCGTGCTTGTTTTTTCGTTTTGACACCACCAACATATCCCGTGGCCTATTTCTAACCAATAATCGAGACTTTTTCGGGTTTTAAAGGAAGTGGATATAATTTCATACCCTCTCTCCTCCCGATTTCTAAACGAGGCTTCGTGCTCGTTTTTTCGTTTTGACACCACCGACACGTCCCGTAGCCCATTTCTAACCTATTATCGAGACTTTTTCGGGTTTGAAGTCGATATAATTTCATACCCTCTCTCCTCCCGATTTCTAAACGAGGTTTCGTGCTCGTTTTTTAGTTTTGACACCACAAACACGTCACGTGGCCCATTTCTAACCTTTAATCGATACTTTTTCGGGTTTTAAAGGAAGTGGATATAATTTCATACCCTCTCTCCTCCCGATTTCTAAACGAGGCTTCGTGCTCGTTTTTTCGTTTTGACACCACAAACACGTACCGTGGCCCATTTCTAACCTATAATTGAAACTTTTTCAGGTTTTAAAGGAAGTGGATATCATTTCATACCCTCTCGCCTAACGATTTCTAAACAAGGCTTCGTGGTCGTTTTTTCGTTTTGACACTACTAGCATGTCCCGTGGCCCATTTCTAACATATAATCGAGACTTTTTCGGGTTTTAAAGGAAGTGGATATCATTTCATACCCTCTCTCCTCCCGATTTCTAAACGAGGCTTCGTGCTCGTTTTTTCGTTTTGACACCACCGACACGTCCCGAAGCCCATTTCTAACCTATTATCGAGACTTTTTCGGGTTTTAAAGGAAGTCGATATAATTTCATACCCTCTCTCTTCCCGATTTCTAAACGAGGCTTCGTGCTCGTTTTTTAGTTTTGATACCACAAACACGTCACGTGGCCCATTTCTAACCTATAATCGAGACTTTTTTGGGTTTTAAAGGAAGTGGATATCATTTCATACCCTCTCTCTTCCCGATTTCCAAACGAGGCTTCATGCTCGTTTTTTCGTTTTGACACCTCCAACAAGTCCCGTGGCCCATTTCTAACCTATAATTGAGACTTTTTCGGGTTTTAAAGGAAGTGGATATAATTTCATACCATCTCTCGAACCGATTTCTAAACGAGGCTTAGTGCTCGTGTTTTCGTTTTGACACCACCAACACGTCCCGTAGCCCAATTCTAACCTATAATCGAGACTTTTTCGGGTTTTAAAAGAAGTGAATATCATTTCATACCCTCTCTCCTCCCGATTTCTAAACGAATCTTCGTGCTCGTTTTTTCATTTTGACACCACTAACACGTCCCGTGGCCCATTTCTAACCTATAATCGAGACTTTTTTGGGTTTTAAAGGAAGTGAATATCATTTCATACCCTCTCTCCTCCCGATTTCTAAACGAGGCTTCGTGCTCGTTTTTTCGTTTTGACACCACCAACACGTCCCGTGGCCCATTTCTAACCTATAATCTAGATTAATTCGGGTTTTAAAGGTAGTGGATATCATTTCATACCCTCTCTCCTCTCGTTTTCTAAACGAGGCTTCGTGCTCGTTTTTTCGTTTTGACACCTCCAACACTTCCCGTGGCCCATTTCTAACCTATAATCCAGACTTTTTCGGGTTTTAAATGAAGTGGATATCATTTCATACCCTCTCTCCTCCCGATTTCTAAATGAGGCTTCGTGCTCGTTTTTTCGTTTTGACACCACAAACACGTCCCGTGGCCCATTTCTAACCTTTAATCGAGACTTTTTCGGGTTTTAAAGGAAATGGATATAACTTCATACCCTCTCTCCTCCCGATTTCTAAACGAGGCTTCGTGCTCGTTTTTTCATTTTGACACAACAAACACGTCCCGTTGCCCATTTCTAACCTATAATCGAGACATTTTCGGGTTTTAAGGGAAATGGATATAACTTCATACCCTCTCTCCTCCCGATTTCTAAACGAGGCTTCGTTCTCGTTTTTTCATTTTGACACAACAAACACGTCCTGTTGCCCATTTCTAACCTATAATCGAGACATTTTCGGGTTTTAAAGGAAGTGGATATAATTTCGTACCCTCTCTCCTCCTGATTTCTAAACGAGACTTCGTGCTCGTTTTTTCACAAACACGTCCCGTTGCCCATTTCTAACCTATAATCGAGACTTTTTCAGATTTTGAAGGAAGTGAATATTATTCTCATACCCTCTCTCCTCCCGATTTCTAAACGAGGCTTCGTGGTCATTTTTTCGTTTTGACACTACCAGCATTTCCCGTGGCTCATTTCTAACATATAATCGAGACTTTTTCGGGTTTTAAAGGAAGTGGATATCATTTCATACCCTCTCTCCTCTCGATTTCTAAACGAGACTTCGTGCTCGTTTTTTCGTTTTTACACCACCAACACGTCTCGTGGCCCATTTCTAACATATAATCGAGACTTTTTCTGGTTTTAAAGGAAGTGTATATCATTTCATACCCTCTCTCCTCCCGATTTCTAAACGATGCTTCGTGCTTGTTTTTTCGTTTTGACACCACCAACATGTCCCGTGGCCTATTTCTAACCAATAATCGAGACTTTTTCGGGTTTTAAAGGAAGTGGATATAATTTCATACCCTCTCTCCTCCCGATTTCTAAACGAGGCTTCGTGCTCGTTTTTTCGTTTTGACACCACCGACACGTCCCGTAGCCCATTTCTAACCTATTATCGAGACTTTTTCGGGTTTGAAGTCGATATAATTTCATACCCTCTCTCCTCCCGATTTCTAAACGAGGCTTCGTGCTCGTTTTTTAGTTTTGACACCACAAACACGTCACGTGGCCCATTTCTAACCTTTAATCGATACTTTTTCGGGTTTTAAAGGAAGTGGATATAATTTCATACCCTCTCTCCTCCCGATTTCTAAACGAGGCTTCGTTCTCGTTTTTTCGTTTTGACACCACAAACACGTACCGTGGCCCATTTCTAACCTATAATTGAAACTTTTTCAGGTTTTAAAGGAAGTGGATATCATTTCATACCCTCTCGCCTAACGATTTCTAAACAAGGCTTCGTGGTCGTTTTTTCGTTTTGACACTACTAGCATGTCCCGTGGCCCATTTCTAACATATAATCGAGACTTTTTCGGGTTTTAAAGGAAGTGGATATCATTTCATACCCTCTCTCCTCCCTATTTCTAAATGAGGCTTCGTGCTCGATTTTTTTTTTTGACACCACCAAAACGTCTCGTGGCCCATATCTAACGTATAATCGAGACTTTTTCGGGTTTTAAAGGAAGTGGATATCATTCCATACCCTCTCTCCTTCCGATTTCTAAACGAGGCTTCGTGTTTGTTTTTTTTGTTTTGACACCACCTACACGTCCCGTAGCCCATTTCTAACCTATAATAGAGTCTTTTTCGGGTTTTAAAGGAAGTGGATATAATTTCATACCCTCTCTCCTCCCGATTTCTAAACGAGGCTTCGTGCTCCTTTTTTAGTTTTGACTCCACAAACACGTCACGTGGCCCATTTCTAACATTTAATCGAGACTTTTTCGGGTTTTAAAGGAAGTGGATATAATTTCATACCCACTCTCCTCCCGATTTCTAAACGAGGCTTCATGCTCGTTTTTTAGTTTTCTCACAACAAACACGTCCCGTTGCCCATTTCTAACCAATAATCGAGAATTTTTCGGGTTTTAAAGGAAGTGGATATCATTTCATACCTTCTCTCCTCCCGATTTCTAAACGAGGCTTCGTGCTCGTTTTTTCGTTTTGACACCAAAAACACGTACCATGGCCCATTTCTAACCTATAAATGAGACTTTTTCAGGTTTTAAAGGAAGTGGATATCATTTCATACCAAATCTCCTCCCGATTTCTAAACAAGGCTTCGTGGTCGTTTTTTCGTTTTGACACTACTAGCATGTCCCGTGGCCCATTTCTAACATATAATCGAGACTTTTTCGGGTTTTAAAGGAAGTTGATACCATTTCATACCCTCTCTCCTCCCGATTTCTAAACGAGGCTTCGTGCTCGTTTTTTCATTTTGACACAACAAACACGTCCCGTTGCCCATTTCTAACCTATAATCGAGACTTTTTCGGGTTTTAAAGGAAGTGGATCGAATTTCATACTCTCTCTCCTCCCGATTTCTAAACGAGGCTTCGTGCTCGTTTTTTCGTTTTGACACTACAAACACGTCCCGTAGCCCATTTCTAACCTATAATAGAGACTTTTTCGGGTTTTAAAGGAAGTGGATATCATTTCAAACCCTCTCTCCTCTCAATTTCAAAACGAGGCTTCGTGCTCGTTTTTTCATTTTGACACCACCAACACGTCTCGTGGCCCATTTCTAACATATAATCGAGATTTTTTCTGGTTTTAAAGGAAGTGGATATCATTTCATACCCTCTCTTCTCCCGATTTCTAAACGAGGCTTCGTGCTCGTTTTTTCGTTTTGACACCACCAACACGTCCCGTAGCCCATTTCTAACCTATAATCGAGACTTTTTCGGGTTTTAAAGAAAGTGGATATCATTTCATACCCTCTCTCCTCCCGATTTCTAAACGAGGCTTCGTGCTCCTTTTTTAGTTTTGACTCCACAAACACGTCACGTGGCCCATTTCTAACATTTAATCGAGACTTTTTCGGGTTTTAAAGGAAGTGGATATAATTTCATACCCACTCTCCTCCCGATTTCTAAACGAGGCTTCGTGCTCGTTTTTTAGTTTTCTCACAACAAACACGTCCCGTTGCCCATTTCTAACCAATAATCGAGAATTTTTCGGGTTTTAAAGGAAGTGGATATCATTTCATACCTTCTCTCCTCCCGATTTCTAAACGAGGCTTCGTGCTCGTTTTTTCGTTTTGACACCAAAAACACGTACCGTGGCCCATTTCTAACCTATAAATGAGACTTTTTCAGGTTTTAAAGGAAGTGGATATCATTTCATACCAAATCTCCTCCCGATTTCTAAACAAGGCTTCGTGGTCGTTTTTTCGTTTTGACACTACTAGCATGTCCCGTGGCCCATTTCTAACATATAATCGAGACTTTTTCGGGTTTTAAAGGAAGTTGATACCATTTCATACCCTCTCTCCTCCCGATTTCTAAACGAGGCTTCGTGCTCGTTTTTTCATTTTGACACAACAAACACGTCCCGTTGCCCATTTCTAACCTATAATCGAGACTTTTTCGGGTTTTAAAGGAAGTGGATAGAATTTCATACTCTCTCTCCTCCCGATTTCTAAACGAGGCTTCGTGCTCGTTTTTTCGTTTTGACACTACAAACACGTCCCGTGGCCCATTTCTAACATATAATCGAGACTTTTCGGGTTTTAAAGGAAGTGGATATCATTTCATACCCTCTCTCCTCCCGATTTCTAAACGAGGCTTCGTGCTCATTTTTTCGTTTTGACACCACCAACACGTCCCGTTGCCTATTTCTAACCTATAATAGAGACTTTTTCGGGTTTTAAAGGAAGTGGATATCATTTCATACCCTCTCTCCTCTCAATTTCAAAACGAGGCTTCGTGCTCGTTTTTTCGTTTTGACACCACCAACACGTCTCGTGGCCCATTTCTAACATATAATCGAGACTTTTTCTGGTTTTAAAGGAAGTGGATATCATTTCATACCCTCTCTTCTCCCGATTTCTAAACGAGGCTTCGTGCTCGTTTTTTCGTTTTGACACCACCAACACGTCCCGTAGCCTATTTCTAACCTATAATCGAGACTTTTTCGGGTTTTGAAGGAAGTGGATATCATTTCATACCCTCTCTCCTCCCGATTTCTAAACTAGGCTTCGTGCTCGTTTTTTCGTTTTGACACCACCAACACGTCCCGTAGCCCATTTCTAACCAATAATCGAGACTTTTTCGGGTTTTAAAGGAAGTCGATATAATTTCATACCCTCTGTCCTCCCGATTTCTAAACGAGGCTTCGTGCTAGTTTTTCCATTTTGACACCACAAACACGTCACATGGACAATTTCTAACCTTTAATCAAGACTTTTTCGGGTTTTAAAGGAAGTGGATATAATTTCATACCCTCTCTCCTCCCGATTTCTAAACGAGGCTTCGTGCTCATTTTTTCATTTTGACACCACCAACACGTCCCGTAGTCCATTTCTAACCTATAATCGAGACATTTTCGGGTTTTAAAGGAAGTGGATATAATTTCATACCCTCTCTCCTCCCAATTTCTAAACGAGGCTTCGTACTTATTTTTTAGTTTTGACACAACAAACACATCCCGTTGCCCATTTCTAACCTATAATTGCGACTTTTTCGGGTTTTAAAGGAAGCGGATATCATTTTATACCCTCTCTCCTCCCGATTTCTAAACGAGGCTTCGAGCTCGTTTTTTCGTTTTGACACCAGAAACACGTCCCGTGGCCCATTTCTAACCAATAATCGAGGCTTTTTTGGGTTTTAAAGGAAGTGGTTATTATTTTATTCGCTCTCTCCTCCCGATTTGTAAACGAGGCTTCGTGCTCGTTTTTTCATTTTGACACCTCCAACACATCCCGTGGCCCATTTCTAACCTATAATCGAGACTTTTTCGGGTTTTAAAGGAAGTGGATATCATTTCATACCCTCTCTCCTCCCGATTTCTAAACGAGGCTTCGTGCTCGTTTTTTCGTTTTGACACCACAAACACGTCTCGTGGCACATTTCTAACCTATAATCGAGACTTTTTTGGGTTTTAAAGGAAGTGGATATCATTTCATACCCTCTCTCCTCCCGTTTTCTAGACGAGGCTTCGTGCTCGTTTTTTCGTTTTGTCACTAGAAACACGTCCCGTGGCCCATTTCTAACCTATAATCAAGGCTTTTTTGGGTTTTAAAGGAAGTGGTTATTATTTCATACGCTCTCTCCTCCCGATTTCTAAACGAGGCTTCGTGCTCGTTTTTTCGTTTTGACACCTCCAACACGTCCCGTGGCCCATTTCTAACCTATAATTGAGACATTTTCGGGTTTTAAAGGAAGTGGATATCATTTCATACCCTCTCTCCTCCTGATTTCTAAACGAGGCTTCGTGTTCGTTTTTTCGTTATGATACCACAAACACGTCTCGTGGCCCATTTCTAACCTATAATCGAGACTTTTTCAGGTTTTAAAGGAAGTGGATATAATTTCATACCCTCTCTCCTCCCTATTTCTAAACGAGGCTTCGTGCTCGTTTCTTCGTTTTGACACCACAAACACGTCCCGTGGCCCATTTCTAACCTTTAATCGAGACTTTTTCGGGTTTTAACGGAAGTGGATATAATTTCATACCCTCTCTCCTCCCGATTTCTAAACGAGGCTTCGTGCTAGTTTTTTCATTTTGACACCAACAACACGTCTCGTGGCCCATTTCTAACCTATAATCGAGACTTTTTCGGGTTTTAAAGGAAGTGGATGTAATTTCATACCCTCTGTCCTCCCTATTTATAAACGAGGCTTCCTTTTCATTTTTTCGTTTTGACACCACAAACACGTCCCGTGGCCCATTTCTAACCTATAATCGAGACTTTTTCGGGTTTTAAAGGAAGTGGATATTATTTCATACCCTTTCTCCTCCTAATTTCTAAATGAGGCTTCGTGCTCGTTTTTTCGTTTTGACACCACAACCACGTCCCGTGGCCCATTTCTAACCTTTAATCGAGACTTTTTCGGGTTTTAACGGAAGTGGATATAATTTCATACCCTCTTTCCTCCCGATTTCTAAATGATGCTTTGTGCTCGTTTTTTCATTTTAACACCACCAACACTTCTCGTGGCCCAATTCGCTCTCTCCTCCCGATTTGTAAACGAGGCTTCGTGCTCGTTTTTTCGTTTTGACACCTCCAACACGTCCCGTGGCCCATTTCTAACCTATAATCGAGACTTTTTCGGGTTTTAAAGGAAGTGGATATCATTTCATACCCTCTCTCCTCCCGATTTCTAAACGAGGCTTCATGCTCGTTTTTTCATTTTGACACCACCAACACTTCTCGTGGCACATTTATAACCTATAATCGAGACTTTTTTGGGTTTTAAAGGAAGTGGATATCATTCCATACCCTCTCTCCTCCCGATTTCTAAACGAGGTTTCGTGCTCGTTTTTTCGTTTTGACACTAGAAACACGTCCCGTGGCCCATTTCTAACCTATAATCATGGCTTTTTTGGGTTTTAAAGGAAGTGGTTATTATTTCATACGCTCTCTCCTCCCGATTTCTAAACGAGCCTTCGTGCTCGTTTTTTCGTTTTGACACCTCCAACACGTCCCGTGGCCCATTTCTAACCTATAATCGAGACATTTTCGGGTTTTAAAGGAAGTGGATATCATTTCATACCCTCTCTCCTCCCGATTTCTAAACGAGGCTTCGTGTTTGTTTTTTCGTTATGACACCACAAACACGTCTCGTGGCCCATTTCTAACCTATAATCGAGACTTTTTCAGGTTTTAAAGGAAGTGGATATAATTTCATACCCTCTCTCCTCCCTATTTCTAAATGAGGCTTCGTGCTCGTTTCTTCGTTTTGACACCACAAACACGTCCCGTGGCCCATTTCTAACCTTTAAGCGAGACTTTTTCGGGTTTCAACGGAAGTGGATATAATTTCATACCCTCTCTCCTCCCGATTTCTAAACGAGGCTTCGTGCTAGTTTTTTCATTTTGACACCACCAACACGTCTCGTGGCCCATTTCTAACCTATAATCGAGACTTTTTCGGGTTTTAAAGGAAGTGAATATTATTTCATACCCTCTGTCCTCCCTATTTATAAACGAGGCTTCCTTTTCATTTTTTCGTTTTGACACCACAAACACGTCCCGTGGCCCATTTCTAACCTATAATCGAGACTTTTTCGGGTTTTAAAGGAAGTGGATATAATTTCGTACCCTCTCTCCTCCCGATTTCTAAACGATGCTTTGTGCTCGTTTTTTTCGTTCTTACACCACAAACACGTCCCGTAGCCCATTTCTAACCTATAATCGAGACTTTTTCGGATTTTAAAGAAAGTGGATATAATTTCATACCCTCTCTCCTTCCGATTTCTAAACGAGGCTTCCTTTTCATTTTTTTGTTTTGACACCACAAACACGTCCCGTGGCCCATTTCTAACCTATAATCTAGACTTTTTTGGGTTTTAAAGGAAGTGGATATTATTTCATACCCTTTCTCCTCCTAATTTCTAAATGAGGCTTCGTGCTCGTTTTTTCGTTTTGACATCACAACCACGTCCCGTGGCCCATTTCTAACCTTTAATCGAGACATTTTCGGGTTTTAACGGAAGTTGATATAATTTCATACCCTCTTTCCTCCTGATTTCTAAACGAAGCTTCGTGCTCGTTTTTCCGTTTTGACACCTCCAACACGTCTCGTGGCCCATTTCTAACCTATAATTTAGACTTTTTCGGGTTTTAAAGGATGTGGATATCATTTCATACACTCTCTCCTCCCGATTTCTAAATAAGGCTTCGTGCTCGTTTTTTCATTTTGACACCACCAACACGTCCCGTAGCCCATTTCTAACCTACAATCGAGACTTTTTCAGGTTTTAAAGGAAGTGGATATCATTTCATACCCTCTCTCCTCCCGATTTCTAAAAGAGGCTTCGTGCTCGTTTTTTCATTTTGACACCACAAACACATCTCGTTGCCCATTTCTAACCTATAATCGAGACTTTTTCGGATTTTAAAGGAAGTGGATATCATTTCATACCCTCTCTCCTCCCGATTTCTAAACGAGGCTTCGTGCTTGTTTTTTCGTTTTGACACAACAAACACGTCCCGTGGCCCATTTCTAACCTGTAATCTAGACTTTTTTAGATTTTAAATGAAGTGAATATTATTTCATACCCTCTGTCCTCCTGATTTCTAAACGAGGCTTCGTCGTCGTTTTTTCATTTTGACGCCTCCAGCAAGACCCGTGGCCCATTTCTAACCTATAATCGAGACTTTTACGGGTTTTAAAGGAAGTGGATATAATTTCATACCCTCTCTCCAATCGATTTCTAAACGAGGCTTCGTGCTCGTTTTTTTGTTTTGACACAACCAACACGTCTCCTGGCCGATTTCTAACATATAATCGAGACTTTTTCAGGTTTTAAAGGAAGTGAATATCATTTCATACCCTCTCTCCTCCCGATTTCTAAACGAGGCTTCGTGCTCGTTTTTTCGTTTTGACACAACAAGCACGTCTCGTGGCCCATTTGTATTCTATAATCGAGACTTTTTCGGGTTTTAAAGGAAGTTGATATCATTTCATACCCTCTCTCCTCCCGATTTTTAAACGAGGCTTCATGCTCGTTTTTTAGTTTTGACACAACAAATACGTCCCGTTGCCCATTTTTAACCTATAATCGAGACTTTTTTGGGTTTTAAAGGAAGTGGATATCATTTCATACCCTCTCTCCTCCCGATTTGTAAACGTGGCTTAGTGCTCGTTTTTTCGTTTTGACACCACAAACACGTCCCGTGGCCCATTTCTAACCTATAATCGAGACATTTTCGGGTTTTAAAGGAAGTGGATATAATTTCATACCCTCTCTCCTCCCGATTTCTAAACGGGGCTTCGTGCTCGTATTTTCATTTTGACGCAACAAACACGTCCAGTTGTCCATTTCTAACCTATAATCGAGATATTTTCGGGTTTTAAAGGAAGTAGATATAATTTCATACCCTCTCTCCTCCCGATTTCTAAATGAGACTTCGTGCTCGGTTTTTCATTTTGACACAACAAACACGTCCCGTTACCCATTTCTAACCTATAATCGAGACTTTTTCGGATTTTGAAGGAAGTGGATATTATTCTCATACCCTCTCTCCTCCCGATTTCAAAATGAGGCTTCGTGGTCGTTTTTTCGTTTTGACACTACCAGCCGGTCCCGTGGCTCATTTCTAACATATAATCGAGACTTTTTCGGGTTTATAAGGAAGTGGATATCATTTCATACCCTCTCTCCTCTCGATTTCTAAACAAGACTTCGTCCTCGTTTTTTCGTTTTAACAACACCAACAACGTCCCGTGGCCCATTTCTAACCTATAATCGAGGCTTTTTTGGGTTTTAAAGGAAGTGGATATTATTTCATACACTCTCTCCTCCCGATTTCTAAACGAGGCTTCGTGCTCGTTTTTTTGTATTGACACCACCAACACGTCTCGTGGCCCATTTCTAACATATAATCGAGACTTTTTCTGGTTTTAAAGGAAGTGGATATCATTCCATACCCTCTCTCCTCCCGATTTCTAAACGAGGCTTCGTGCTTGTTTTTTTTGTTTTGGCACCACCGACACGTCTCGTGGCCCATTTCTAACATATAATCGAGACTTTTTCTGGTTTTCAAGGAAGTGGATATCATTTCATACCCTCTCTCCTCCCGATTTCTAAACGAGGCTTCGTGCTCGTTCTTACACCACAACCACGTCCCGTAGACCATTTCTAACCTATAATCGAGACTTTTTCGAATTTTAAAGGAAGTGGATATAATTTCATACCCTCTCTCCTTCCAATTTCTAAACGAAGCTTCGTGCTCGTTTTTTCGTTTTGACACCACCAACACGTCTCGTGGCCCATTTCTAACATATAATCGAGATTTTTTCTGGTTTTAAAAGAAGTGGATATCATTTCATAATCTCTATCCTCCCGATTTCTAAACGAGGCTTCGTGCTCGTTTTTTCGTTTTAACACCACCAACACGTCTCGTGGCCCATTTCTAACCTATAATCGAGACTTTTTCGTGTTTTAAAGGAAGTGGATATAATTTCATACCCTCTGTCCTCCCTATTTATAAACGAGGCTTCCTTTTCATTTTTTCGTTTTGACACCACAAACACGTCCCGTGCCCCATTTCTAACCTATAATCGAGACTTTTTCGAGTTTTAAAGGAAGTCGATATAATTTCATTCGCTCTCTCCTCCCGATTTCTAAACGAGGCTTCGTGCTAGTTTTTTCGTTTTGACACCACAAACATGTCACGTGGCCCATTTCTAACCTTTAATCGAGATTTTTTCGGGTTTTAAAGGAAGTGGATATAATTTCATACCCTCTCTCCTCCCGATTTCTAAACGAGGCTTCGTGCTCATTTTTCGTTTTGACACCACCAACACGTCCCGTAGCCCTTTTCTAACCTATAATCGAGAGTTTTTCGGGTTTTAAAGGAAGTGGACATAATTTCATACCCTCTCTCCTCCCGATTTCTAAACGAGGCTTCATGCTCGTTTTTTCGTTTTGACACCACAAACACGTCCCGTGGCCCATTTCTAACATATAATCGAGACATTTTCGGGTTTTAAAGGAAGTGAATATAATTTCATACCCTCTCTCATCCCGATTTCTAAACTAGGCTTCGTGCTCGTTTTTTCGTTTTGACACCACCAACACGTCCGGTTGCCCATTTCTAACCTATAATCGAGACTTTTTCGGGTTTTAAAGAAAATTGATATAATTTCATACCCTCTCTCCACCAGATTTCTAAACGAGGCTTCGTGCTCGTTTTTTCGTTTTGACACAACAAACACGTCCCGTTGCCCATTTCTAACCTATAATCGAGACTTTTTCGGGTTTTAAAGGAAGTGTATATTATTTCATACCCTATCTCCTCCCGATTTCTAAACGAGGCTTCGTGCTCATTTTTTCGTTTTGACACCACCAACACTTCCCGTTGCCTATTTCTAACATATAATAGAGACTTTTTCGGGTTTTAAAGGAAGTGGATATCCTTTCATACCCTCTCTCCTCTCAATTTCAAAACGAGGCTTCGTGCTCGTTTTTTCGTTTTAACACCACCAACACGTCTCGTGGCCCATTTCTAACATATAATCGAGACTTTTTCTGGTTTTAAAGGAAGTGGATATCATTTCATACCCTCTATTCTCTCGATTTCTAAACGAGGCTTCGTGCTCGTTTTTTCGTTTTGACACCACCAACACGTCCCGTGGCCTATTTCTAAGCTATAATCGAGAGTTTTTCGGGTTTTAAAGGAAGTGGATATCATTTCATACCCTCTCTCCTCCTGATTTCTAAACGAGGCTTCGTGGTCGTTTTTTCGTTTTGATACTACTAGCATGCCCCGTGGCCCATTTCTAACATATAATCGAGACTTTTTCGGGTTTTCAAGGAAGTTGATATCATTTCATACCCTCTCTCCTCCCGATTTCTAAACGAGGCTTCGTGCTCGTTTTTTTATTTTGACACCACCAAAACGTCTCGTGGCCCATATCTAACGTATAATCGAGACTTTTTCGGGTTTTAAAGGAAGTGGATATCATTCCATATCCTCTCTCCTCCCGATTTCTAAATGATGCTTCGTGCTCGTTTTTTCGTTTTGATACCACAAACACGTCCCGTGGCCCATTTCTAACCTATAATCGAGACTTTTTCGAGTTTTAAAGGATGTTGATATAATTTCATACCCTCTCTCCTCCCGATTTCTAAACGAGGCTTCGTGCTCGTTTTTTTGTTTTGACACAACAAACACGTCTCGTTGCCCATTTCTAACCTATAATGGAGACTTTTTCGGGTTTTAAATGAAGTGGATATCATTTCATACTGTCTCTCCTCCCGATTTCTAAACGAGGCTTCGTGCTCGTTTTTTTATTTTGACACCACCAAAACGTCTCGTGGCTCATATCTAACCTATAATCGAGACTTTTTCGGGTTTTAAAGGAAGTGGATATAATTTCATACCCTCTCTCCTCCAGATTTCTAAACAAGGCTTCGTGCTCTTTTTTTAGTTTTGACACAACAAACACGTCTCGTTGCCCATTTCCAACCTATAATCGAGACTTTTTCGGGTTTTAAAGGAAGTGGATATCATTTCATACCCTCTCTCCTCCCGATTTCTAAACGAGGCTTCGTGCTCGTTTTTTCGTTTTGATACCACCAGCACGTCCCGTAGACCATTTCTAACCTATAATCGAGACTTTTTCGGGTTTTAAAGGAAGTGGATATCATTTCATACCCTCTCTCCTCCCAATTTCTAAACGAGGCTTGGTGCTCGTATTTTTGTTTTGACACAACAAACACGTCCCGTTGCCCATTTCTAACCTATAATAGAGACATTTTCGGGTTTTAAAGGAAGTGGATATAATTTCATACCCTCTCTCCTCCTGATTTCTAAACTAGGCTTCGTGCTCGTTTTTTCATTTTGACACCACCAACACGTCCCGTTGCCCATTTCTAACCTATAATCGAGACTTTTTCGGATTTTAAAGGAAATTGATATAATTTCATACCCTCTCTCCACCCGATTTCTAAACGAGGCTTCGTGCTCGTTTTTTCGTTTTGACACAACAAACACGTCCCGTTGCCCATTTCTAACCTATAATCGAGACTTTTTCGGGTTTTAAAGGAAGTGGATCGAATTTCATACTCTCTCTCCTCCCGATTTCTAAACGAGGCTTCGTGCTCGTTTTTTCGTTTTGACACAACAAACACGTCCCGTGGCCCATTTCTAACATATAATCGAGACTTTTCGGGTTTTAAAGGAAGTGGATATCATTTCATACCCTCTCTCCTCCCGATTTCCAAACGAGGCTTCGTGCTCATTTTTTCGTTTTGACACCACCAACACGTCCCGTTGCCTATTTCTAACCTATAATAGAGACTTTTTCGGGTTTTAAAGGAAGTGGATATCATTTCATACCCTCTCTCCTCTCAATTTCAAAACGAGGCTTCGTGCTCGTTTTTTCGTTTTGACACCACCAACAAGTCCCGTAGTCCATTTCTATCCTATAATCGAGACTTTTTCGGGTTTTAAAGGAAGTGGATATAATTTCGTACCCTCTCTCCTCCCGATTTCTAAACGATGCTTTGTGCTCGTTTCTTCGTTTTGACACCACAAACACGTCCCGTGGCCCATTTCTAACCTTTAATCGAGACTTTTTCCGGTTTTAACGGAAGTGGATATAATTTCATACCCTCTCTCCTCCCGATTTCTAAACGAGGCTTCGTGCTAGTTTTTTTGTTTTGACACCACCAACACGTCTCGTGGCCAATTTCTAACCTATAATCGAGCCTTTTTCGGGTTTTAAAGGAAGTGGATATAATTTCATACCCTCTGTCCTCCCTATTTATAAACGAGGCTTCCTTTTCATTTTTTCGTTTTAACACCACAAACACGTCCCGTGGCCCATTTCTAACCTATAATCGAGACTTTTTCGGGTTTTAACGGAAGTGGATATAATTTCATACCCTCTTTCCTCCCGATTTCTAAATGATGCTTCGTGCTCGTTTTTTCATTTTGACACCACCAACACTTCTCGTGGCCCATTTGTAACCTATAATCGTGACTTTTTCGGGTTTTAAATGAAGTGGATATAATTTCATACCGTCTCTCCTCCCGATTTCTAAACGAGGCTTCGTGCTCGTTTTTTTATTTTGACACCACCAAATCGTCTCGTGGCTCATATCTAACCTATAATCGAGACTTTTTCGGGTTTTAAAGGAAGTGGATATAATTTCATACCCTCTCTCCTCCAGATTTCTAAACAAGGCTTCGTGCTCTTTTTTTAGTTTTGACACAACAAACACGTCCCGTTGCCCATTTCCAACCTATAATCGAGACTTTTTCGGGTTTTAAAGGAAGTGGATATCATTTCATACCCTCTCTCCTCCTGATTTCTAAACGAGGCTTCGTGCTCGTTTTTTCGTTTTGATACCACAAACACGTCCCGTGGCCCATTTCTAACCTATAATCGAGACTTTTTCGAGTTTTAATGGAAGTTGATATCATTTCATATCCTCTCTCCTCCCGTTTTCTAAATGAGGCTTCGTGCTCGTTTTTTCGTTTTGACACCTCCAACACGTCCCGTTGCCCTTTTCTAACCTATAATCCAGACTTTTTCGGGTTTTAAAGGAAGTGGATATCCTTTCATACACTCTCTTCTCCCGATTTCTAAAAGAGGCTTTGTGCTCATTTTTTTCGTTTTGACACTAACAACACGTCCCGTAGCCCATTTCTAACTTATAATCGAGACATTTTTGGGTTTTAAAGGAAGTGGATATCATTTCATACCCTCTCTTCTCCCGATTTCTAAAAGAGGCTTCGTGTTCGTTTTTTCATTTTGACACAACCAACACGTCCCGTGGCCTATTTCTAACCTATAATCGAGACTTTTTCGGGTTTTAAAGGAAGTGGATATCATTTCATACCCTCTCTCCTCCCGATTTCAAAACGAGGCTTCGTGCTCGTTTTTTCGTTTTGACACCACCAACACGTCCCGTGGCCCATTTCTAACATATAATCGAGACTCTTTCTGGTTTTAAAAGAAGTGGATATCATTTCATACCCTCTATCCTCCCGATTTCTAAACGAGGCTTCGTGCTTGTTTTTTCGTTTTGATACCACCAACACGTCCCGTGGCCCATTTCTAACCTATAATCCAGACTTTTTCGGGTTTTAAAGGATGTGGATATCATTTCATACCCTCTCTCCTCCCGATTTCTAAAGGAGGCTTCGTGCTCGTTTTTTCATTTTGACACCACCAACACGTCCCGTGGCCCATTTCTAACCTATAATCGAGACTTTTTCGGGTTTTAAAGGAAGTGGATATAATTTCATACCCTCTCTCCAACCGATTCCTAAAGGAAGCTTCGTGCTCGTTTTTTCGTTTTGACACCACCAACACGTCCCGTGGCCTATTTCTAACCAATAATCGAGACTTTTTCGGGTTTTAAAGGATGTGGATATCATTTCATACCCTCTCTCCTCGCAATTTCTAAATGAGGCTTCGTGCTCGTTTTTTCGTTTTGACACCACCGACACTTCCCGTCGCCCATTTCTAACCTATTATCAAGACTTTTTCGGGTTTTAAAGGAAGTGGATATAATTTCATACCCACTCTCCTCCCGATTTCTAAACGAGGCTTCGTGCTCGTTTTTTAGTTTTGTCACCACAAACACGTCACGTGGCCCATTTTTAACCTTTAATCGAGACTTTTTCGGGTTTTAACGGAAGTGGATATAATTTCATACCCACTCTCCTCCCGATTTCTAAACGAGGCTTCGTGCTCGTTTTTTAGTTTTGTCACAACAAACACGTCCCGTTGCCCATTTCTAACCAATAATCGAGACTTTTTCGGGTTTTAAAGGAAGTCGATATCATTTCATACCCTCTCTTCTCCCGATTTCTAAACGAGGCTTCGTGGTCGTTTTTTCATTTTGACACTACTAGCATTTCCTGTGGCCCATATCTAATATATAATCGAGACTTTTTCCGGTTTTAAAGGAAGTTGATATCATTTCATACCCTCTCACCTCCCGATTTCTAAACGAGGCTTCGTGCTCGTTTGTTTGTTTTGACACTACCAAAACGTCTCGTGGCCCATTTTTAACCTATAATAGTGACTTTTTCGGGTTTTAAAGGAAGTGGATATAATTTCATAGCCTCTCTCCTCCCGATTTCTAAACCAGGCTTCGTGCTCATTTTTTAGTTTTGACACAACAAACACGTCCCGTTGCCCATTTCTAACCTATAATGGAGACTTTTTCGAGTTTTAGAGGAAGTGGATATCATTTCATACCCTCTCTCCTCCTGATTTCTAAACGAAGCTTGGTGCTCGTTTTTTTGTTTTGACACCACAAACACGTCTCGTGGCCCATTTCTAACCTATAATCGAGACTTTTTCTGGTTTTAAAGGAAGTGGATATCATTTCATACCCTCTCTCCACCCGATTTCAAAACGAGGCTTTGTGCTCGTTTTTTCGTTTTGACAACACCAACATGTCCCGTGGCCTATTTCTAACCTATAATCGAGACTTTTTCGGGTTTTAAAGGAAGTGGATATCATTTCATACCCTCTCTCCTCCCGATTTCTAAACGAGGCTTCGTGCTCGTTTTTTCGTTTTGACACCACCGACACGTCCCGTAGCCCATTTTTAACCTATTATCGAGACTTTTTTGGGTTTTAAAGGAAGTCGATATAATTTCATACCCTCTCTCCTCCCGATTTCTAAACGAGGCTTCGTGCTCGTTTTTTAGTTTTGACACCACAAACACGTCACGTGGCCCATTTCTAACCTTTAATCGAGACTTTTTCGGGTTTTAAAGGAAGTGGATATAATTTCATACCCTCTCTCCTCCCGATTTCTAAACGAGGCTTCGTGCTTGTTTTTTTGTTTTGACACCACCAACACGTCCCGTAGCCCATTTCTAACCTATAATCGAGACTTTTTCGGGTTTTAAAGGAAGTGGATATAATTTCATACCCACTCTTCTCCCGATTTCTAAATGAGGCTTCGTGCTCGTTTTTTAGTTTTGTCACAACAAACACGTCCCGTTGCCCATTTCTAACCATTAATCGAGACTTTTTCGGGTTTTAAAGGAAGTGGATATCATTTCATACCTTCTCTCCTCCCGATTTCTAAACGAGGCTTCGTTCTCGTTTTTTTATTTTGACACCACCAAAACGTCTCGTGGCCCATATCTAACTTATAATCGAGACTTTTTCTGGTTTTAAAGGAAGTGGATATCATTTCATACCCTCTCTCGTCCCGATTTCTCAACGAGGCTTCGTGCTCATTTTTTCATTTTGACACCACCAACACGTCTCGTGGCCCATTTCTAACATATAATCGAGACTTTTTCTGGTTTTAAAGGAACTGAATATCATTTCATACCCTCTCTCCTCCCGATTTCTAAACGAGGCTTCATGCTCGTTTTTTCGTTTTGACACCACCAACACGTCTCGTGGCCCATTTCTAACATATAATCGAGACTTTTTCTGGTTTTAAAGGAAGTGTATATCATTTCATACCCTCTCTCCTCCCGATTTCTAAACGATGCTTCGTGCTTGTTTTTTCGTTTTGACACCACCAACATGTCCCGTGGCCTATTTCTAACCAATAATCGAGACTTTTTCGGGTTTTAAAGGAAGTGGATATCATTTCATACCCTCTCTCCTCCCGATTTCTAAACGAGGCTTCGTGCTCGTTTTTTCGTTTTGACACCACCGACACGTCCCGTAGCCCATTTCTAACCTATTATCGAGACTTTTTCGGGTTTGAAGTCGATATAATTTCATACCCTCTCTCCTCCCGATTTCTAAATGAGGCTTCGTGCTCGTTTTTTAGTTTTGACACCACAAACACGTCACGTGGCCCATTTCTAACCTTTAATCGATACTTTTTCGGGTTTTAAAGGAAGTGGATATAATTTCATACCCTCTCTTCTCCCGATTTCTAAACGAGGCTTCGTGCTCGTTTTTTCGTTTTGACACCACAAACACGTACCGTGGCCCATTTCTAACCTATAATTGAAACTTTTTCAGGTTTTAAAGGAAGTGGATATCATTTCATACCCTCTCTCCTAACGATTTCTAAACAAGGCTTCGTGGTCGTTTTTTCGTTTTGACACTACTAGCATGTCCCGTGGCCCATTTCTAACATATAATCGAGACTTTTTCGGGTTTTAAAGGAAGTGGATATCATTTCATACCCTCTCTCCTCCCTATTTCTAAACGAGGCTTCGTGCTCGATTTTTTTTTTGACACCACCAAAACGTCTCGTGGCCCATATCTAACGTATAATCGAGACTTTTTCGGGTTTTAAAGGAAGTGGATATCATTCCATACCCTCTCTCCTTCCGATTTCTAAACGAGGCTTCGTGTTTGTTTTTTTTGTTTTGACACCACCTACACGTCCCGTAGCCCATTTCTAACCTATAATAGAGTCTTTTTCGGGTTTTAAAAGAAGTGGATATAATTTCATACTCTCTCTCCTCCCGATTTCTAAACGAGGCTTCGTGCTCCTTTTTTAGTTTTGACTCCACAAACACGTCACGTGGCCCATTTCAAACATTTAATCGAGACTTTTTCGGGTTTTAAAGGAAGTGGATATAATTTCATACCCACTCTCCTCCCGATTTCTAAACGAGGCTTCGTGCTCGTTTTTTAGTTTTGTCACAACAAACACGTCCCGTTGCCCATTTCTAACCAATAATCGAGAATTTTTTGGGTTTTAAAGGAAGTGGATATCATTTCATACCTTCTCTCCTCCCGATTTCTAAACGAGGCTTCGTGCTCGTTTTTTCGTTTTGACACCAAAAACACGTACCATGGCCCATTTCTAACCTATAAATGAGACTTTTTCAGGTTTTAAAGGAAGTGGATATCATTTCATACCAAATCTCCTCCCGATTTCTAAACAAGGCTTCGTCGTCGTTTTTTCGTTTTGACACTACTAGCATGTCCCGTGGCCCATTTCTAACATATAATCGAGACTTTTTCGGGTTTTAAAGGAAGTTGATACCATTTCATACCCTCTCTCCTCCCGATTTCTAAACGAGGCTTCGTGCTCGTTTTTTCGTTTTGACACAACAAACACGTCCCGTTGCCCATTTCTAACCTATAATCGAGACTTTTTCGGGTTTTAAAGGAAGTGGATCGAATTTCATACTCTCTCTCCTCCCGATTTCTAAACGAGGCTTCGTGCTCGTTTTTTCGTTTTGACACTACAAACACGTCCCGTGGCCCATTTCTAACATATAATCGAGACTTTTCGGGTTTTAAAGGAAGTGGATATCATTTCATACCCTCTCTCCTCCCGATTTCTAAACGAGGCTTCGTGCTCATTTTTTCGTTTTGACACCACCAACACGTCCCGTTGCCTATTTCTAACCTATAATAGAGACTTTTTCGGGTTTTAAAGGAAGTGGATATCATTTCATACCCTCTCTCCTCTCAATTTCAAAACGAGGCTTCGTGCTCGTTTTTTCGTTTTGACACCACCAACACGTCTCGTGGCCCATTTCTAACATATAATCGAGACTTTTTATGGTTTTAAAGGAAGTGGATATCATTTCATACCCTCTCTTCTCCCGATTTCTAAACGAGGCTTCGTGCTCGTTTTTTCGTTTTGACACCACCAACACGTCCCGTGGCCTATTTCTAACCTATAATCGAGACTTTTTCGGGTTTTGAAGGAAGTGGATATCATTTCATACCCTCTCTCCTCCCGATTTCTAAACTAGGCTTCGTGCTCGTTTTTTCGTTTTGACACCACCAACACGTCCCGTAGCCCATTTCTAACCAATAATCGAGACTTTTTCGGGTTTTAAAGGAAGTCGATATAATTTCATACCCTCTGTCCTCCCGATTTCTAAACGAGGCTTCGTGCTAGTTTTTCCATTTTGACACCACAAACACGTCACATGGACAATTTCTATCCTTTAATCAAGACTTTTTCGGGTTTTAAAGGAAGTGGATATAATTTCATACCCTCTCTCCTCCCGATTTCTAAACGAGGCTTCGTGCTCATTTTTTCGTTTTGACACCACCAACACGTCCCGTAGTCCATTTCTAACCTATAATCGAGACATTTTCGGGTTTTAAAGGAAGTGGATATAATTTCATACCCTCTCTCCTCCCAATTTTTAAACGAGGCTTCGTACTTGTTTTTTAGTTTTGACACAACAAACACATCCCGTTGCCCATTTCTGACCTATAATTGAGACTTTTTCGGGTTTTAAAGGAAGCGGATATCATTTTATACCCTCTCTCCTCCCGATTTCTAAACGAGGCTTCGTGCTCGTTTTTTCGTTTTGACACCAGAAACACGTCCCGTGGCCCATTTCTAACCTATAATCGAGGCTTTTTTGGGTTTTAAAGGAAGTGGTTATTATTTCATTCGCTCTCTCCTCCCGATTTGTAAACGAGGCTTCGTGCTCGTTTTTTCATTTTGACACCTCCAACACATCCCGTGGCCCATTTCTAACCTATAATCGAGACTTTTTCGGGTTTTAAAGGAAGTGGATATCATTTCATACCCTCTCTCCTCCCGATTTCTAAACGAGGCTTCGTGCTCGTTTTTTCGTTTTGACACCACAAACACGTCTCGTGGCACATTTCTAACCTATAATCGAGACTTTTTTGGGTTTTAAAGGAAGTGGATATCATTTCATACCCTCTCTCCTCCCGATTTCTAGACGAGGCTTCGTGCTCGTTTTTTCGTTTTGACACTAGAAACATGTCCCGTGGCCCATTTCTAACCTATAATCAAGGCTTTTTTGGGTTTTAAAGGAAGTGGTTATTATTTCATACGCTCTCTCCTCCCGATTTCTAAACGAGGCTTCGTGCTCGTTTTTTCGTTTTGACACCTCCAACACGTCCCGTGGCCCATTTCTAACCTATAATTGAGACATTTTCGGGTTTTAAAGGAAGTGGATATCATTTCATACCCTCTCTCCTCCCGATTTCTAAACGAGGCTTCGTGTTCGTTTTTTCGTTATGACACCACAAACACGTCTCGTGGCCCATTTCTAACCTATAATCGAGACTTTTTCAGGTTTTAAAGGAAGTGGATATAATTTCATACCCTCTCTCCTCCCGATTTCTAAACGAGGCTTCATGCTCGTTTTTTCATTTTGACACCACCAGCACTTCTCGTGGCACATTTATAACCTATAATCGAGACTTTTTTGGGTTTTAAAGGAAGTGGATATCATTCCATACCCTCTCTCCTCCCGATTTCTAAACGAGGCTTCGTGATCGTTTTTTCGTTTTGACACTAGAAACACGTCCCGTGGCCCATTTCTAACCTATAATCATGGCTTTTTTGGGTTTTAAAGGAAGTGGTTATTATTTCATACGCTCTCTCCTCCCGATTTCTAAACGAGCCTTCGTGCTCGTTTTTTCGTTTTGACACCTCCAACACGTCCCGTGGCCCATTTCTAACCTATAATCGAGACATTTTCGGGTTTTAAAGGAAGTGGATATCATTTCATACCCTCTCTCCTCCCGATTTCTAAACGAGGCTTCGTACTTGTTTTTTAGTTTTGACACCACAAACACGTCTCGTGGCCCATTTCTAACCTATAATTGAGACTTTTTCGGGTTTTAAAGGAAGCGGATATCATTTTATACCCTCTCTCCTCCCGATTTCTAAACGAGGCTTCGTGCTCGTTTTTTCGTTTTGACACCAGAAACACGTCCCGTGGCCCCATTTCTAACCTATAATCGAGGCTTTTTTGGGTTTTAAAGGAAGTGGTTATTATTTCATTCGCTCTCTCCTCCCGATTTGTAAACGAGGCTTCGTGCTCGTTTTTTCATTTTGACACCTCCAACACATCCCGTGGCCCATTTCTAACCTATAATCGAGACTTTTTCGGGTTTTAAAGGAAGTGGATATCATTTCATACCCTCTCTCCTCCCGATTTCTAAACGAGGCTTCGTGCTCGTTTTTTCGTTTTGACACCACAAACACGTCTCGTGGCACATTTCTAACCTATAATCGAGACTTTTTTGGGTTTTAAAGGAAGTGGATATCATTTCATACCCTCTCTCCTCCCGATTTCTAGACGAGGCTTCGTGCTCGTTTTTTCGTTTTGACACTAGAAACATGTCCCGTGGCCCATTTCCAACCTATAATCAAGGCTTTTTTGGGTTTTAAAGGAAGTGGTTATTATTTCATACGCTCTCTCCTCCCGATTTCTAAACGAGGCTTCGTGCTCGTTTTTTCGTTTTGACACCTCCAACACGTCCCGTGGCCCATTTCTAACCTATAATTGAGACATTTTCGGGTTTTAAAGGAAGTGGATATCATTTCATACCCTCTCTCCTCCCGATTTCTAAACGAGGCTTCGTGTTCGTTTTTTCGTTATGACACCACAAACACGTCTCGTGGCCCATTTCTAACCTATAATCGAGACTTTTTCAGGTTTTAAAGGAAGTGGATATAATTTCATACCCTCTCTCCTCCCTATTTCTAAACGAGGCTTCATGCTCGTTTCTTCGTTTTGACACCACAAACACGTCCCGTGGCCCATTTCTAACCTTTAATCGAGACTTTTTCGGGTTTTAACGGAAGTGGATATAATTTCATACCCTCTCTCCTCCCGATTTCTAAACGAGGCTTCGTGCTAGTTTTTTCATTTTGACACCACCAACACGTCTCGTGGCCCATTTCTAACCTATAATCGAGACTTTTTCGGGTTTTAAAGGAAGTGGATGTAATTTCATACCCTCTGTCCTCCCTATTTATAAACGAGGCTTCCTTTTCATTTTTTCGTTTTGACACCACAAACACGTCCCGTGGCCCATTTCTAACCTATAATCGAGACTTTTTCGGGTTTTAAAGGAAGTGGATATTATTTCATACCCTTTCTCCTCCTAATTTCTAAATGAGGCTTCGTGCTCGTTTTTTCGTTTTGACACCAAAACCACGTCCCGTGGCCCATTTCTAACCTTTAATCGAGACTTTTTCGGGTTTTAACGGAAGTGGATATAATTTCATACCCTCTTTCCTCCCGATTTCTAAATGATGCTTTGTGCTCGTTTTTTCATTTTGACACCACCAACACTTCTCGTGGCCCATTTCGCTCTCTCCTCCCGATTTGTAAACGAGGCTTCGTGCTCGTTTTTTCGTTTTGACACCTCCAACACGTCCCGTGGCCCATTTCTAACCTATAATCGAGACTTTTTCGGGTTTTAAAGGAAGTGGATATCATTTCATACCCTCTCTCCTCCCGATTTCTAAACGAGGCTTCATGCTCGTTTTTTCATTTTGACACCACCAGCACTTCTCGTGGCACATTTATAACCTATAATCGAGACTTTTTTGGGTTTTAAAGGAAGTGGATATCATTCCATACCCTCTCTCCTCCCGATTTCTAAACGAGGCTTCGTGATCGTTTTTTCGTTTTGATACTAGAAACATGTCCCGTGGCCCATTTCTAACCTATAATCATGGCTTTTTTGGGTTTTAAAGGAAGTGGTTATTATTTCATACGCTCTATCCTCCCGATTTCTAAACGAGCCTTCGTGCTCATTTTTTCGTTTTGACACCTCCAACACGTCCCGTGGCCCATTTCTAACCTATAATCGAGACATTTTCGGGTTTTAAAGGAAGTGGATATCATTTCATACCCTCTCTCCTCCCGATTTCTAAACGAGGCTTCGTGTTTGTTTTTTCGTTATGACACCACAAACACTTCTCGTGGCCCATTTCTAACCTATAATCGAGACTTTTTCAGGTTTTAAAGGAAGTGGATATAATTTCATACCCTCTCTCCTCCCTATTTCTAAATGAGGCTTCGTGCTCGTTTCTTCGTTTTGACACCACAAACACGTCCCGTTGCCCATTTCTAACCTTTAAGCGAGACTTTTTCGGGTTTCAACGGAAGTGGATATAATTTCATACCCTCTCTCCTCCCGATTTCTAAACGAGGCTTCGTGCTAGTTTTTTCATTTTGACACCACCAACACGTCTCGTGGCCCATTTCTAACCTATAATCGAGACTTTTCGGGTTTTAAAGGAAGTGAATATTATTTCATACCCTCTGTCCTCCCTATTTATAAACGAGGCTTCCTTTTCATTTTTTCATTTTGACACCACAAACACGTCCCGTGGCCCATTTCTAACCTATAATCGAGGCTTTTTCGGGTTTTAAAGGAAGTGGATATAATTTCGTACCCTCTCTCCTCCCGATTTCTAAACGATGCTTTGTGCTCGTTTTTTTCGTTCTTACACCACAAACACGTCCCGTAGCCCATTTCTAACCTATAATCGAGACTTTTTCGGATTTTAAAGAAAGTGGATATAATTTCATACCCTCTCTCCTTCCGATTTCTAAACGAGGCTTCCTTTTCATTTTTTTGTTTTGACACCACAAACACGTCCCGTGGCCCATTTCTAACCTATAATCTAGACTTTTTTGGGTTTTAAAGGAAGTGGATATTATTTCATACCCTTTCTCCTCCTAATTTCTAAATGAGGCTTCGTGCTCGTTTTTTCGTTTTGACACCACAACCACGTCCCGTGGCCCATTTCTAACCTTTAATCGAGACATTTTCGGGTTTTAACGGAAGTTGATATAATTTCATACCCTCTTTCCTCCTGATTTCTAAACGAAGCTTCGTGCTCGTTTTTCCGTTTTGACACCTCCAACACGTCTCGTGGCCCATTTCTAACCTATAATTTAGACTTTTTCGGGTTTTAAAGGATGTGGATATCATTTCATACACTCTCTCCTCCCGATTTCTAAATAAGGCTTCGTGCTCGTTTTTTCATTTTGACACCACCAACACGTCCCGTAGCCCATTTCTAACCTACAATCGAGACTTTTTCAGGTTTTAAAGGAAGAGGATATCATTTCATACCCTCTCTCCTCCCGATTTCTAAAAGAGGCTTCGTGCTCGTTTTTTCATTTTGACACCACAAACACATCTCGTTGCCCATTTCTAACCTATAATCGAGACTTTTTCGGATTTTAAAGGAAGTGGATATCATTTCATACCCTCTCTCCTCCCGATTTCTAAACGAGGCTTCGTGCTTGTTTTTTCGTTTTGACACCACAAACACGTCCCGTGGCCCATTTCTAACTTGTAATCTAGACTTTTTTGGATTTTAAATGAAGTGAATATTATTTCATACCCTCTGTCCTCCCGATTTCTAAACGAGGCTTCGTGGTCGTTTTTTCATTTTGACACCTCCAGCAAGTCCCGTGGCCCATTTCTAACCTATAATCGAGACTTTTACGGGTTTTAAAGGAAGTGGATATTATTTCATACCCTCTCTCCTCCCGATTTCTAAACGAGGCTTCGTGCTCGTTTTTTCGTTTTGACACAACAAGCACGTCTCGTGGCCCATTTGTATTCTATAATCGAGACTTTTTCGGGTTTTAAAGGAAGTTGATATCATTTCATACCCTCTCTCCTCCCGATTTTTAAACGAGGCTTCATGCTCGTTTTTTAGTTTTGACACAACAAATACGTCCCGTTGCCCATTTTTAACCTATAATCGAGACTTTTTTGGGTTTTAAAGGAAGTGGATATAATTTCATACCCTCTCTCCTCCCGATTTCTAAACGGGGCTTCGTGCTCGTTTTTTCATTTTGACGCAACAAACACGTCCAGTTGTCCATTTCTAACCTATAATCGAGATATTTTCGGGTTTTAAAGGAAGTGGATATAATTTCATACCCTCTCTCCTCCCGATTTCTAAATGAGACTTCGTGCTCGGTTTTTCATTTTGACACAACAAACACGTCCCGTTGCCCATTTCTAACCCATAATCGAGACTTTTTCGGATTTTGAAGGAAGTGGATATTATTCTCATACCCTCTCTCCTCCCGATTTCAAAATGAGGCTTCGTGGTCGTTTTTTCGTTTTGACACTACCAGCCGGTCCCGTGGCTCATTTCTAACATATAATCGAGACTTTTTCGGGTTTATAAGGAAGTGGATATCATTTCATACCCTCTCTCCTCTCGATTTCTAAACAAGACTTCGTCCTCGTTTTTTCATTTTAACAACACCAACAACGTCCCGTGGCCCATTTCTAACCTATAATCGAGGCTTTTTTGGGTTTTAAAGGAAGTGGATATTATTTCATACACTCTCTCCTCCCGATTTCTAAACAAGGCTTCGTGCTCGTTTTTTTGTATTGACACCACCAACACGTCTCGTGGCCCATTTCTAACATATAATCGAGACTTTTTCTGGTTTTAAAGGAAGTGGATATCATTCCATACCCTCTCTCCTCCCGATTTCTAAACGAGGCTTCGTGCTTGTTTTTTTTGTTTTGACACCACCGACACGTCTCGTGGCCCATTTCTAACATATAATCGAGACTTTTTCTGGTTTTCAAGGAAGTGGATATCATTTCATACCCTCTCTCCTCCCGATTTCTAAACGAGGCTTCGTGCTCGTTTTTTCGTTTTGACACCACAAATACGTCCCGTGGCCCATTTCTAACCTATAATAGAGACTTTTTCGGATTTTGAAGGAAGTGGATATTATTCTCACACCCTCTCTCCTCCCGATTTCTAAACGAGGCTTCGTGGTCGTTTTTTCATTTTGACACTACCAGCCGGTCCCGTGGCTCATTTCTAACATATAATCGAGACTTTTTCGGGTTTAAAAGGATGTGGATATCATTTCATACCCTCTCTCCTCCCGATTTCTAAACAAGACTTCGTGCTCTTTTTTCGTTTTAACAACACCAACACCGTCCCGTGGCCCATTTCTAACCTATAATCGAGGCTTTTTTTTGTTTTAAAGGAAGTGGATATTATTTCATACACTCTCTCCTCCCGATTTCTAAACGAGGCTTCGTGCTCGTTTTTTTATTTTGACACCACCAAAACGTCTCGTGGCTCATATCTAACCTATAATCGAGACTTTTTCGGGTTTTAAAGGAAGTGGATATAATTTCATACCCTCTCTCCTCCAGATTTCTAAACAAGGCTTCGTGCTCTTTTTTTAGTTTTGACACAACAAACACGTCCCGTTGCCCATTTCCAACCTATAATCGAGACTTTTTCGGGTTTTAAAGGAAGTGGATATCATTTCATACCCTCTCTCCTCCCGATTTCTAAACGAGGCTTCGTGCTCGTTTTTTCGTTTTGATACCACAAACACGTCCCGTGGCCCATTTCTAACCTATAATCGAGACTTTTTCGAGTTTTCAAGGAAGTTGATATCATTTCATATCCTCTCTCCTCCCGTTTTCTAAATGAGGCTTCGTGCTCGTTTTTTCGTTTTGACACCTCCAACACGTCCCGTTGCCCTTTTCTAACCTATAATCCAGACTTTTTCGGGTTTTAAAGGAAGTGGATATCCTTTCATACACTCTCTTCTCCCGATTTCTAAAAGAGGCTTTGTGCTCGTTTTTTTCGTTTTGACACTAACAACACGTCCCGTAGCCCATTTCTAACCTATAATCGAGACATTTTCGGGTTTTAAAGGAAGTGGATATCATTTCATACCCTCTCTCCTCCCGATTTCTAAAAGAGGCTTCGTGTTCGTTTTTTCATTTTGACACAACAAAACACGTCCCGTGGCCTATTTCTAACCTATAATCGAGACTTTTTCGGGTTTTAAAGGAAGTGGATATCATTTCATACCCTCTCTCCTCCCGATTTCAAAACGAGGCTTCGTGCTCGTTTTTTCGTTTTGACACCACCAACACGTCCCGTGGCCCATTTCTAACATATAATCGAGACTCTTTCTGGTTTTAAAAGAAGTGGATATCATTTCATACCCTCTATCCTCCCGATTTCTAAACGAGGCTTCGTGCTTGTTTTTTCGTTTTGACACCACCAACACGTCCCGTGGCCCATTTCTAACCTATAATCCAGACTTTTTCGGGTTTTAAAGGATGTGGATATCATTTCATACCCTCTCTCCTCCCGATTTCTAAAGGAGGCTTCGTGCTCGTTTTTTCATTTTGACACCACCAACACGTCCCGTGGCCCATTTCTAACCTATAATCGAGACTTTTTCGGGTTTTAAAGGAAGTGGATATAATTTCATACCCTCTCTCCAACCAATTCCTAAAGGAAGCTTCGTGCTCGTTTTTTCGTTTTGACACCACCAAAACGTCCCGTAGCCCAATTCTTACCTATAATCGAGACTTTTTCGGGTTTTAAAGGAAGTAGATATCATTTCTTACCCTCTCTCCTCCCGATTTCTAAATAATGCTTCGTGCTCGTTTTTTCGTTTTGACACCACCAACACGTCTCGTGGCCCATTTCTAACATATAATCGAGACTTTTTCTGGTTTTAAAGGAAGTGGATATCATTTCATACCCTCTCTTCTCCCGATTTCTAAACGAGGCTTCGTGCTCGTTTTTTCGTTTTGACACCACCAACACGTCCCGTAGCCTATTTCTAACCTATAATCGAGACTTTTTCGGGTTTTGAAGGAAGTGGATATCATTTCATACCCTCTCTCCTCCCGATTTCTAAACTAGGCTTCGTGCTCGTTTTTTCGTTTTGACACCACCAACACGTCCCGTAGCCCATTTCTAACCAATAATCGAGACTTTTTCGGGTTTTAAAGGAAGTCGATATAATTTCATACCCTCTGTCCTCCCGATTTCTAAACGAGGCTTCGTGCTAGTTTTTCCATTTTGACACCACAAACACGTCACATGGACAATTTCTAACCTTTAATCAAGACTTTTTCGGGTTTTAAAGGAAGTGGATATAATTTCATACCATCTCTCCTCCCGATTTCTAAACGAGGCTTCGTGCTCATTTTTTCATTTTGACACCACCAACACGTCCCGTAGTCCATTTCTAACCTATAATCGAGACATTTTCGGGTTTTAAAGGAAGTGGATATAATTTCATACCCTCTCTCCTCCCAATTTCTAAACGAGGCTTCGTACTTGTTTTTTAGTTTTGACACAACAAACACATCCCGTTGCCCATTTCTAACCTATAATTGCGACTTTTTCGGGTTTTAAAGGAAGCGGATATCATTTTATACCCTCTCTCCTCCCGATTTCTAAACGAGGCTTCGAGCTCGTTTTTTCGTTTTGACACCAGAAACACGTCCCGTGGCCCATTTCTAACCAATAATCGAGGCTTTTTTGGGTTTTAAAGGAAGTGGTTATTATTTTATTCGCTCTCTCCTCCCGATTTGTAAACGAGGCTTCGTGCTCGTTTTTTCATTTTGACACCTCCAACACATCCCGTGGCCCATTTCTAACCTATAATCGAGACTTTTTCGGGTTTTAAAGGAAGTGGATATCATTTCATACCCTCTCTCCTCCCGATTTCTAAACGAGGCTTCGTGCTCGTTTTTTCGTTTTGACACCACAAACACGTCTCGTGGCACATTTCTAACCTATAATCGAGACTTTTTTGGGTTTTAAAGGAAGTGGATATCATTTCATACCCTCTCTCCTCCCGTTTTCTAGACGAGGCTTCGTGCTCGTTTTTTCGTTTTGTCACTAGAAACACGTCCCGTGGCCCATTTCTAACCTATAATCAAGGCTTTTTTGGGTTTTAAAGGAAGTGGTTATTATTTCATACGCTCTCTCCTCCCGATTTCTAAACGAGGCTTCGTGCTCGTTTTTTCGTTTTGACACCTCCAACACGTCCCGTGGCCCATTTCTAACCTATAATTGAGACATTTTCGGGTTTTAAAGGAAGTGGATATCATTTCATACCCTCTCTCCTCCTGATTTCTAAACGAGGCTTCGTGTTCGTTTTTTCGTTATGATACCACAAACACGTCTCGTGGCCCATTTCTAACCTATAATCGAGACTTTTTCAGGTTTTAAAGGAAGTGGATATAATTTCATACCCTCTCTCCTCCCTATTTCTAAACGAGGCTTCGTGCTCGTTTCTTCGTTTTGACACCACAAACACGTCCCGTGGCCCATTTCTAACCTTTAATCGAGACTTTTTCGGGTTTTAACGGAAGTGGATATAATTTCATACCCTCTCTCCTCCCGATTTCTAAACGAGGCTTCGTGCTAGTTTTTTCATTTTGACACCAACAACACGTCTCGTGGCCCATTTCTAACCTATAATCGAGACTTTTTCGGGTTTTAAAGGAAGTGGATGTAATTTCATACCCTCTGTCCTCCCTATTTATAAACGAGGCTTCCTTTTCATTTTTTCGTTTTGACACCACAAACACGTCCCGTGGCCCATTTCTAACCTATAATCGAGACTTTTTCGGGTTTTAAAGGAAGTGGATATTATTTCATACCCTTTCTCCTCCTAATTTCTAAATGAGGCTTCGTGCTCGTTTTTTCGTTTTGACACCACAACCACGTCCCGTGGCCCATTTCTAACCTTTAATCGAGACTTTTTCGGGTTTTAACGGAAGTGGATATAATTTCATACCCTCTTTCCTCCCGATTTCTAAATGATGCTTTGTGCTCGTTTTTTCATTTTAACACCACCAACACTTCTCGTGGCCCAATTCGCTCTCTCCTCCCGATTTGTAAACGAGGCTTCGTGCTCGTTTTTTCGTTTTGACACCTCCAACACGTCCCGTGGCCCATTTCTAACCTATAATCGAGACTTTTTCGGGTTTTAAAGGAAGTGGATATCATTTCATACCCTCTCTCCTCCCGATTTCTAAACGAGGCTTCATGCTCGTTTTTTCATTTTGACACCACCAACACTTCTCGTGGCACATTTATAACCTATAATCGAGACTTTTTTGGGTTTTAAAGGAAGTGGATATCATTCCATACCCTCTCTCCTCCCGATTTCTAAACGAGGCTTCGTGCTCATTTTTTCATTTTGACACCACCAACACGTCCCGTAGTCCATTTCTAACCTATAATCGAGACATTTTCGGGTTTTAAAGGAAGTGGATATAATTTCATACCCTCTCTCCTCCCAATTTCTAAACGAGGCTTCGTACTTGTTTTTTAGTTTTGACACAACAAACACATCCCGTTGCCCATTTCTAACCTATAATTGCGACTTTTTCGGGTTTTAAAGGAAGCGGATATCATTTTATACCCTCTCTCCTCCCGATTTCTAAACGAGGCTTCGAGCTCGTTTTTTCGTTTTGACACCAGAAACACGTCCCGTGGCCCATTTCTAACCAATAATCGAGGCTTTTTTGGGTTTTAAAGGAAGTGGTTATTATTTTATTCGCTCTCTCCTCCCGATTTGTAAACGAGGCTTCGTGCTCGTTTTTTCATTTTGACACCTCCAACACATCCCGTGGCCCATTTCTAACCTATAATCGAGACTTTTTCGGGTTTTAAAGGAAGTGGATATCATTTCATACCCTCTCTCCTCCCGATTTCTAAACGAGGCTTCGTGCTCGTTTTTTCGTTTTGACACCACAAACACGTCTCGTGGCACATTTCTAACCTATAATCGAGACTTTTTTGGGTTTTAAAGGAAGTGGATATCATTTCATACCCTCTCTCCTCCCGTTTTCTAGACGAGGCTTCGTGCTCGTTTTTTCGTTTTGTCACTAGAAACACGTCCCGTGGCCCATTTCTAACCTATAATCAAGGCTTTTTTGGGTTTTAAAGGAAGTGGTTATTATTTCATACGCTCTCTCCTCCCGATTTCTAAACGAGGCTTCGTGCTCGTTTTTTCGTTTTGACACCTCCAACACGTCCCGTGGCCCATTTCTAACCTATAATTGAGACATTTTCGGGTTTTAAAGGAAGTGGATATCATTTCATACCCTCTCTCCTCCTGATTTCTAAACGAGGCTTCGTGTTCGTTTTTTCGTTATGATACCACAAACACGTCTCGTGGCCCATTTCTAACCTATAATCGAGACTTTTTCAGGTTTTAAAGGAAGTGGATATAATTTCATACCCTCTCTCCTCCCTATTTCTAAACGAGGCTTCGTGCTCGTTTCTTCGTTTTGACACCACAAACACGTCCCGTGGCCCATTTCTAACCTTTAATCGAGACTTTTTCGGGTTTTAACGGAAGTGGATATAATTTCATACCCTCTCTCCTCCCGATTTCTAAACGAGGCTTCGTGCTAGTTTTTTCATTTTGACACCAACAACACGTCTCGTGGCCCATTTCTAACCTATAATCGAGACTTTTTCGGGTTTTAAAGGAAGTGGATGTAATTTCATACCCTCTGTCCTCCCTATTTATAAACGAGGCTTCCTTTTCATTTTTTCGTTTTGACACCACAAACACGTCCCGTGGCCCATTTCTAACCTATAATCGAGACTTTTTCGGGTTTTAAAGGAAGTGGATATTATTTCATACCCTTTCTCCTCCTAATTTCTAAATGAGGCTTCGTGCTCGTTTTTTCGTTTTGACACCACAACCACGTCCCGTGGCCCATTTCTAACCTTTAATCGAGACTTTTTCGGGTTTTAACGGAAGTGGATATAATTTCATACCCTCTTTCCTCCCGATTTCTAAATGATGCTTTGTGCTCGTTTTTTCATTTTAACACCACCAACACTTCTCGTGGCCCAATTCGCTCTCTCCTCCCGATTTGTAAACGAGGCTTCGTGCTCGTTTTTTCGTTTTGACACCTCCAACACGTCCCGTGGCCCATTTCTAACCTATAATCGAGACTTTTTCGGGTTTTAAAGGAAGTGGATATCATTTCATACCCTCTCTCCTCCCGATTTCTAAACGAGGCTTCATGCTCGTTTTTTCATTTTGACACCACCAACACTTCTCGTGGCACATTTATAACCTATAATCGAGACTTTTTTGGGTTTTAAAGGAAGTGGATATCATTCCATACCCTCTCTCCTCCCGATTTCTAAACGAGGCTTCGTGCTCGTTTTTTCGTTTTGACACTAGAAACACGTCCCGTGGCCCATTTCTAACCTATAATCATGGCTTTTTTGGGTTTTAAAGGAAGTGGTTATTATTTCATACGCTCTCTCCTCCCGATTTCTAAACGAGCCTTCGTGCTCGTTTTTTCGTTTTGACACCTCCAACACGTCCCGTGGCCCATTTCTAACCTATAATCGAGACATTTTCGGGTTTTAAAGGAAGTGGATATCATTTCATACCCTCTCTCCTCCCGATTTCTAAACGAGGCTTCGTGTTTGTTTTTTCGTTATGACACCACAAACACGTCTCGTGGCCCATTTCTAACCTATAATCGAGACTTTTTCAGGTTTTAAAGGAAGTGGATATAATTTCATACCCTCTCTCCTCCCTATTTCTAAATGAGGCTTCGTGCTCGTTTCTTCGTTTTGACACCACAAACACGTCCCGTGGCCCATTTCTAACCTTTAAGCGAGACTTTTTCGGGTTTCAACGGAAGTGGATATAATTTCATACCCTCTCTCCTCCCGATTTCTAAACGAGGCTTCGTGCTAGTTTTTTCATTTTGACACCACCAACACGTCTCGTGGCCCATTTCTAACCTATAATCGAGACTTTTTCGGGTTTTAAAGGAAGTGAATATTATTTCATACCCTCTGTCCTCCCTATTTATAAACGAGGCTTCCTTTTCATTTTTTCGTTTTGACACCACAAACACGTCCCGTGGCCCATTTCTAACCTATAATCGAGACTTTTTCGGGTTTTAAAGGAAGTGGATATAATTTCGTACCCTCTCTCCTCCCGATTTCTAAACGATGCTTTGTGCTCGTTTTTTTCGTTCTTACACCACAAACACGTCCCGTAGCCCATTTCTAACCTATAATCGAGACTTTTTCGGATTTTAAAGAAAGTGGATATAATTTCATACCCTCTCTCCTTCCGATTTCTAAACGAGGCTTCCTTTTCATTTTTTTGTTTTGACACCACAAACACGTCCCGTGGCCCATTTCTAACCTATAATCTAGACTTTTTTGGGTTTTAAAGGAAGTGGATATTATTTCATACCCTTTCTCCTCCTAATTTCTAAATGAGGCTTCGTGCTCGTTTTTTCGTTTTGACATCACAACCACGTCCCGTGGCCCATTTCTAACCTTTAATCGAGACATTTTCGGGTTTTAACGGAAGTTGATATAATTTCATACCCTCTTTCCTCCTGATTTCTAAACGAAGCTTCGTGCTCGTTTTTCCGTTTTGACACCTCCAACACGTCTCGTGGCCCATTTCTAACCTATAATTTAGACTTTTTCGGGTTTTAAAGGATGTGGATATCATTTCATACACTCTCTCCTCCCGATTTCTAAATAAGGCTTCGTGCTCGTTTTTTCATTTTGACACCACCAACACGTCCCGTAGCCCATTTCTAACCTACAATCGAGACTTTTTCAGGTTTTAAAGGAAGTGGATATCATTTCATACCCTCTCTCCTCCCGATTTCTAAAAGAGGCTTCGTGCTCGTTTTTTCATTTTGACACCACAAACACATCTCGTTGCCCATTTCTAACCTATAATCGAGACTTTTTCGGATTTTAAAGGAAGTGGATATCATTTCATACCCTCTCTCCTCCCGATTTCTAAACGAGGCTTCGTGCTTGTTTTTTCGTTTTGACACAACAAACACGTCCCGTGGCCCATTTCTAACCTGTAATCTAGACTTTTTTAGATTTTAAATGAAGTGAATATTATTTCATACCCTCTGTCCTCCTGATTTCTAAACGAGGCTTCGTCGTCGTTTTTTCATTTTGACGCCTCCAGCAAGACCCGTGGCCCATTTCTAACCTATAATCGAGACTTTTACGGGTTTTAAAGGAAGTGGATATAATTTCATACCCTCTCTCCAATCGATTTCTAAACGAGGCTTCGTGCTCGTTTTTTTGTTTTGACACAACCAACACGTCTCCTGGCCGATTTCTAACATATAATCGAGACTTTTTCAGGTTTTAAAGGAAGTGAATATCATTTCATACCCTCTCTCCTCCCGATTTCTAAACGAGGCTTCGTGCTCGTTTTTTCGTTTTGACACAACAAGCACGTCTCGTGGCCCATTTGTATTCTATAATCGAGACTTTTTCGGGTTTTAAAGGAAGTTGATATCATTTCATACCCTCTCTCCTCCCGATTTTTAAACGAGGCTTCATGCTCGTTTTTTAGTTTTGACACAACAAATACGTCCCGTTGCCCATTTTTAACCTATAATCGAGACTTTTTTGGGTTTTAAAGGAAGTGGATATCATTTCATACCCTCTCTCCTCCCGATTTGTAAACGTGGCTTAGTGCTCGTTTTTTCGTTTTGACACCACAAACACGTCCCGTGGCCCATTTCTAACCTATAATCGAGACATTTTCGGGTTTTAAAGGAAGTGGATATAATTTCATACCCTCTCTCCTCCCGATTTCTAAACGGGGCTTCGTGCTCGTATTTTCATTTTGACGCAACAAACACGTCCAGTTGTCCATTTCTAACCTATAATCGAGATATTTTCGGGTTTTAAAGGAAGTAGATATAATTTCATACCCTCTCTCCTCCCGATTTCTAAATGAGACTTCGTGCTCGGTTTTTCATTTTGACACAACAAACACGTCCCGTTACCCATTTCTAACCTATAATCGAGACTTTTTCGGATTTTGAAGGAAGTGGATATTATTCTCATACCCTCTCTCCTCCCGATTTCAAAATGAGGCTTCGTGGTCGTTTTTTCGTTTTGACACTACCAGCCGGTCCCGTGGCTCATTTCTAACATATAATCGAGACTTTTTCGGGTTTATAAGGAAGTGGATATCATTTCATACCCTCTCTCCTCTCGATTTCTAAACAAGACTTCGTCCTCGTTTTTTCGTTTTAACAACACCAACAACGTCCCGTGGCCCATTTCTAACCTATAATCGAGGCTTTTTTGGGTTTTAAAGGAAGTGGATATTATTTCATACACTCTCTCCTCCCGATTTCTAAACGAGGCTTCGTGCTCGTTTTTTTGTATTGACACCACCAACACGTCTCGTGGCCCATTTCTAACATATAATCGAGACTTTTTCTGGTTTTAAAGGAAGTGGATATCATTCCATACCCTCTCTCCTCCCGATTTCTAAACGAGGCTTCGTGCTTGTTTTTTTTGTTTTGGCACCACCGACACGTCTTGTGGCCCATTTCTAACATATAATCGAGACTTTTTCTGGTTTTCAAGGAAGTGGATATCATTTCATACCCTCTCTCCTCCCGATTTCTAAACGAGGCTTCGTGCTCGTTCTTACACCACAACCACGTCCCGTAGACCATTTCTAACCTATAATCGAGACTTTTTCGAATTTTAAAGGAAGTGGATATAATTTCATACCCTCTCTCCTTCCAATTTCTAAACGAAGCTTCGTGCTCGTTTTTTCGTTTTGACACCACCAACACGTCTCGTGGCCCATTTCTAACATATAATCGAGATTTTTTCTGGTTTTAAAAGAAGTGGATATCATTTCATAATCTCTATCCTCCCGATTTCTAAACGAGGCTTCGTGCTCGTTTTTTCGTTTTAACACCACCAACACGTCTCGTGGCCCATTTCTAACCTATAATCGAGACTTTTTCGTGTTTTAAAGGAAGTGGATATAATTTCATACCCTCTGTCCTCCCTATTTATAAACGAGGCTTCCTTTTCATTTTTTCGTTTTGACACCACAAACACGTCCCGTGCCCCATTTCTAACCTATAATCGAGACTTTTTCGAGTTTTAAAGGAAGTCGATATAATTTCATTCGCTCTCTCCTCCCGATTTCTAAACGAGGCTTCGTGCTAGTTTTTTCGTTTTGACACCACAAACATGTCACGTGGCCCATTTCTAACCTTTAATCGAGATTTTTTCGGGTTTTAAAGGAAGTGGATATAATTTCATACCCTCTCTCCTCCCGATTTCTAAACGAGGCTTCGTGCTCATTTTTCGTTTTGACACCACCAACACGTCCCGTAGCCCTTTTCTAACCTATAATCGAGAGTTTTTCGGGTTTTAAAGGAAGTGGACATAATTTCATACCCTCTCTCCTCCCGATTTCTAAACGAGGCTTCATGCTCGTTTTTTCGTTTTGACACCACAAACACGTCCCGTGGCCCATTTCTAACATATAATCGAGACATTTTCGGGTTTTAAAGGAAGTGAATATAATTTCATACCCTCTCTCATCCCGATTTCTAAACTAGGCTTCGTGCTCGTTTTTTCGTTTTGACACCACCAACACGTCCGGTTGCCCATTTCTAACCTATAATCGAGACTTTTTCGGGTTTTAAAGAAAATTGATATAATTTCATACCCTCTCTCCACCAGATTTCTAAACGAGGCTTCGTGCTCGTTTTTTCGTTTTGACACAACAAACACGTCCCGTTGCCCATTTCTAACCTATAATCGAGACTTTTTCGGGTTTTAAAGGAAGTGTATATTATTTCATACCCTATCTCCTCCCGATTTCTAAACGAGGCTTCGTGCTCATTTTTTCGTTTTGACACCACCAACACTTCCCGTTGCCTATTTCTAACATATAATAGAGACTTTTTCGGGTTTTAAAGGAAGTGGATATCCTTTCATACCCTCTCTCCTCTCAATTTCAAAACGAGGCTTCGTGCTCGTTTTTTCGTTTTAACACCACCAACACGTCTCGTGGCCCATTTCTAACATATAATCGAGACTTTTTCTGGTTTTAAAGGAAGTGGATATCATTTCATACCCTCTATTCTCTCGATTTCTAAACGAGGCTTCGTGCTCGTTTTTTCGTTTTGACACCACCAACACGTCCCGTGGCCTATTTCTAAGCTATAATCGAGAGTTTTTCGGGTTTTAAAGGAAGTGGATATCATTTCATACCCTCTCTCCTCCTGATTTCTAAACGAGGCTTCGTGGTCGTTTTTTCGTTTTGATACTACTAGCATGCCCCGTGGCCCATTTCTAACATATAATCGAGACTTTTTCGGGTTTTCAAGGAAGTTGATATCATTTCATACCCTCTCTCCTCCCGATTTCTAAACGAGGCTTCGTGCTCGTTTTTTTATTTTGACACCACCAAAACGTCTCGTGGCCCATATCTAACGTATAATCGAGACTTTTTCGGGTTTTAAAGGAAGTGGATATCATTCCATATCCTCTCTCCTCCCGATTTCTAAATGATGCTTCGTGCTCGTTTTTTCGTTTTGATACCACAAACACGTCCCGTGGCCCATTTCTAACCTATAATCGAGACTTTTTCGAGTTTTAAAGGATGTTGATATAATTTCATACCCTCTCTCCTCCCGATTTCTAAACGAGGCTTCGTGCTCGTTTTTTTGTTTTGACACAACAAACACGTCTCGTTGCCCATTTCTAACCTATAATGGAGACTTTTTCGGGTTTTAAATGAAGTGGATATCATTTCATACCGTCTCTCCTCCCGATTTCTAAACGAGGCTTCGTGCTCGTTTTTTTATTTTGACACCACCAAAACGTCTCGTGGCTCATATCTAACCTATAATCGAGACTTTTTCGGGTTTTAAAGGAAGTGGATATAATTTCATACCCTCTCTCCTCCAGATTTCTAAACAAGGCTTCGTGCTCTTTTTTTAGTTTTGACACAACAAACACGTCTCGTTGCCCATTTCCAACCTATAATCGAGACTTTTTCGGGTTTTAAAGGAAGTGGATATCATTTCATACCCTCTCTCCTCCCGATTTCTAAACGAGGCTTCGTGCTCGTTTTTTCGTTTTGATACCACCAGCACGTCCCGTAGACCATTTCTAACCTATAATCGAGACTTTTTCGGGTTTTAAAGGAAGTGGATATCATTTCATACCCTCTCTCCTCCCAATTTCTAAACGAGGCTTGGTGCTCGTATTTTTGTTTTGACACAACAAACACGTCCCGTTGCCCATTTCTAACCTATAATAGAGACATTTTCGGGTTTTAAAGGAAGTGGATATAATTTCATACCCTCTCTCCTCCTGATTTCTAAACTAGGCTTCGTGCTCGTTTTTTCATTTTGACACCACCAACACGTCCCGTTGCCCATTTCTAACCTATAATCGAGACTTTTTCGGATTTTAAAGGAAATTGATATAATTTCATACCCTCTCTCCACCCGATTTCTAAACGAGGCTTCGTGCTCGTTTTTTCGTTTTGACACAACAAACACGTCCCGTTGCCCATTTCTAACCTATAATCGAGACTTTTTCGGGTTTTAAAGGAAGTGGATCGAATTTCATACTCTCTCTCCTCCCGATTTCTAAACGAGGCTTCGTGCTCGTTTTTTCGTTTTGACACAACAAACACGTCCCGTGGCCCATTTCTAACATATAATCGAGACTTTTCGGGTTTTAAAGGAAGTGGATATCATTTCATACCCTCTCTCCTCCCGATTTCCAAACGAGGCTTCGTGCTCATTTTTTCGTTTTGACACCACCAACACGTCCCGTTGCCTATTTCTAACCTATAATAGAGACTTTTTCGGGTTTTAAAGGAAGTGGATATCATTTCATACCCTCTCTCCTCTCAATTTCAAAACGAGGCTTCGTGCTCGTTTTTTCGTTTTGACACCACCAACAAGTCCCGTAGTCCATTTCTATCCTATAATCGAGACTTTTTCGGGTTTTAAAGGAAGTGGATATAATTTCGTACCCTCTCTCCTCCCGATTTCTAAACGATGCTTTGTGCTCGTTTCTTCGTTTTGACACCACAAACACGTCCCGTGGCCCATTTCTAACCTTTAATCGAGACTTTTTCCGGTTTTAACGGAAGTGGATATAATTTCATACCCTCTCTCCTCCCGATTTCTAAACGAGGCTTCGTGCTAGTTTTTTTGTTTTGACACCACCAACACGTCTCGTGGCCAATTTCTAACCTATAATCGAGCCTTTTTCGGGTTTTAAAGGAAGTGGATATAATTTCATACCCTCTGTCCTCCCTATTTATAAACGAGGCTTCCTTTTCATTTTTTCGTTTTAACACCACAAACACGTCCCGTGGCCCATTTCTAACCTATAATCGAGACTTTTTCGGGTTTTAACGGAAGTGGATATAATTTCATACCCTCTTTCCTCCCGATTTCTAAATGATGCTTCGTGCTCGTTTTTTCATTTTGACACCACCAACACTTCTCGTGGCCCATTTGTAACCTATAATCGTGACTTTTTCGGGTTTTAAATGAAGTGGATATAATTTCATACCGTCTCTCCTCCCGATTTCTAAACGAGGCTTCGTGCTCGTTTTTTTATTTTGACACCACCAAATCGTCTCGTGGCTCATATCTAACCTATAATCGAGACTTTTTCGGGTTTTAAAGGAAGTGGATATAATTTCATACCCTCTCTCCTCCAGATTTCTAAACAAGGCTTCGTGCTCTTTTTTTAGTTTTGACACAACAAACACGTCCCGTTGCCCATTTCCAACCTATAATCGAGACTTTTTCGGGTTTTAAAGGAAGTGGATATCATTTCATACCCTCTCTCCTCCTGATTTCTAAACGAGGCTTCGTGCTCGTTTTTTCGTTTTGATACCACAAACACGTCCCGTGGCCCATTTCTAACCTATAATCGAGACTTTTTCGAGTTTTAATGGAAGTTGATATCATTTCATATCCTCTCTCCTCCCGTTTTCTAAATGAGGCTTCGTGCTCGTTTTTTCGTTTTGACACCTCCAACACGTCCCGTTGCCCTTTTCTAACCTATAATCCAGACTTTTTCGGGTTTTAAAGGAAGTGGATATCCTTTCATACACTCTCTTCTCCCGATTTCTAAAAGAGGCTTTGTGCTCGTTTTTTTCGTTTTGACACTAACAACACGTCCCGTAGCCCATTTCTAACTTATAATCGAGACATTTTTGGGTTTTAAAGGAAGTGGATATCATTTCATACCCTCTCTTCTCCCGATTTCTAAAAGAGGCTTCGTGTTCGTTTTTTCATTTTGACACAACCAACACGTCCCGTGGCCTATTTCTAACCTATAATCGAGACTTTTTCGGGTTTTAAAGGAAGTGGATATCATTTCATACCCTCTCTCCTCCCGATTTCAAAACGAGGCTTCGTGCTCGTTTTTTCGTTTTGACACCACCAACACGTCCCGTGGCCCATTTCTAACATATAATCGAGACTCTTTCTGGTTTTAAAAGAAGTGGATATCATTTCATACCCTCTATCCTCCCGATTTCTAAACGAGGCTTCGTGCTTGTTTTTTCGTTTTGATACCACCAACACGTCCCGTGGCCCATTTCTAACCTATAATCCAGACTTTTTCGGGTTTTAAAGGATGTGGATATCATTTCATACCCTCTCTCCTCCCGATTTCTAAAGGAGGCTTCGTGCTCGTTTTTTCATTTTGACACCACCAACACGTCCCGTGGCCCATTTCTAACCTATAATCGAGACTTTTTCGGGTTTTAAAGGAAGTGGATATAATTTCATATCCTCTCTCCAACCGATTCCTAAAGGAAGCTTCGTGCTCGTTTTTTCGTTTTGACACCACCAACACGTCCCGTGGCCTATTTCTAACCAATAATCGAGACTTTTTCGGGTTTTAAAGGATGTGGATATCATTTCATACCCTCTCTCCTCCCAATTTCTAAATGAGGCTTCGTGCTCGTTTTTTCGTTTTGACACCACCGACACTTCCCGTCGCCCATTTCTAACCTATTATCAAGACTTTTTCGGGTTTTAAAGGAAGTGGATATAATTTCATACCCACTCTCCTCCCGATTTCTAAACGAGGCTTCGTGCTCGTTTTTTAGTTTTGTCACCACAAACACGTCACGTGGCCCATTTTTAACCTTTAATCGAGACTTTTTCGGGTTTTAACGGAAGTGGATATAATTTCATACCCACTCTCCTCCCGATTTCTAAACGAGGCTTCGTGCTCGTTTTTTAGTTTTGTCACAACAAACACGTCCCGTTGCCCATTTCTAACCAATAATCGAGACTTTTTCGGGTTTTAAAGGAAGTCGATATCATTTCATACCCTCTCTTCTCCCGATTTCTAAACGAGGCTTCGTGGTCGTTTTTTCATTTTGACACTACTAGCATTTCCTGTGGCCCATATCTAATATATAATCGAGACTTTTTCCGGTTTTAAAGGAAGTTGATATCATTTCATACCCTCTCACCTCCCGATTTCTAAACGAGGCTTCGTGCTCGTTTGTTTGTTTTGACACTACCAAAACGTCTCGTGGCCCATTTCTAACCTATAATAGTGACTTTTTCGGGTTTTAAAGGAAGTGGATATAATTTCATACCCTCTCTCCTCCCGATTTCTAAACCAGGCTTCGTGCTCATTTTTTAGTTTTGACACAACAAACACGTCCCGTTGCCCATTTCTAACCTATAATGGAGACTTTTTCGAGTTTTAGAGGAAGTGGATATCATTTCATACCCTCTCTCCTCCTGATTTCTAAACGAAGCTTGGTGCTCGTTTTTTTGTTTTGACACCACAAACACGTCTCGTGGCCCATTTCTAACCTATAATCGAGACTTTTTCTGGTTTTAAAGGAAGTGGATATCATTTCATACCCTCTCTCCACCCGATTTCAAAACGAGGCTTTGTGCTCGTTTTTTCGTTTTGACAACACCAACATGTCCCGTGGCCTATTTCTAACCTATAATCGAGACTTTTTCGGGTTTTAAAGGAAGTGGATATCATTTCATACCCTCTCTCCTCCCGATTTCTAAACGAGGCTTCGTGCTCGTTTTTTCGTTTTGACACCACCGACACGTCCCGTAGCCCATTTTTAACCTATTATCGAGACTTTTTTGGGTTTTAAAGGAAGTCGATATAATTTCATACCCTCTCTCCTCCCGATTTCTAAACGAGGCTTCGTGCTCGTTTTTTAGTTTTGACACCACAAACACGTCACGTGGCCCATTTCTAACCTTTAATCGAGACTTTTTCGGGTTTTAAAGGAAGTGGATATAATTTCATACCCTCTCTCCTCCCGATTTCTAAACGAGGCTTCGTGCTTGTTTTTTTGTTTTGACACCACCAACACGTCCCGTAGCCCATTTCTAACCTATAATCGAGACTTTTTCGGGTTTTAAAGGAAGTGGATATAATTTCATACCCACTCTTCTCCCGATTTCTAAATGAGGCTTCGTGCTCGTTTTTTAGTTTTGTCACAACAAACACGTCCCGTTGCCCATTTCTAACCATTAATCGAGACTTTTTCGGGTTTTAAAGGAAGTGGATATCATTTCATACCTTCTCTCCTCCCGATTTCTAAACGAGGCTTCGTTCTCGTTTTTTTATTTTGACACCACCAAAACGTCTCGTGGCCCATATCTAACTTATAATCGAGACTTTTTCTGGTTTTAAAGGAAGTGGATATCATTTCATACCCTCTCTCGTCCCGATTTCTCAACGAGGCTTCGTGCTCATTTTTTCATTTTGACACCACCAACACGTCTCGTGGCCCATTTCTAACATATAATCGAGACTTTTTCTGGTTTTAAAGGAACTGAATATCATTTCATACCCTCTCTCCTCCCGATTTCTAAACGAGGCTTCATGCTCGTTTTTTCGTTTTGACACCACCAACACGTCTCGTGGCCCATTTCTAACATATAATCGAGACTTTTTCTGGTTTTAAAGGAAGTGTATATCATTTCATACCCTCTCTCCTCCCGATTTCTAAACGATGCTTCGTGCTTGTTTTTTCGTTTTGACACCACCAACATGTCCCGTGGCCTATTTCTAACCAATAATCGAGACTTTTTCGGGTTTTAAAGGAAGTGGATATCATTTCATACCCTCTCTCCTCCCGATTTCTAAACGAGGCTTCGTGCTCGTTTTTTCGTTTTGACACCACCGACACGTCCCGTAGCCCATTTCTAACCTATTATCGAGACTTTTTCGGGTTTGAAGTCGATATAATTTCATACCCTCTCTCCTCCCGATTTCTAAATGAGGCTTCGTGCTCGTTTTTTAGTTTTGACACCACAAACACGTCACGTGGCCCATTTCTAACCTTTAATCGATACTTTTTCGGGTTTTAAAGGAAGTGGATATAATTTCATACCCTCTCTCCTCCCGATTTCTAAACGAGGCTTCGTGCTCGTTTTTTCGTTTTGACACCACAAACACGTACCGTGGCCCATTTCTAACCTATAATTGAAACTTTTTCAGGTTTTAAAGGAAGTGGATATCATTTCATACCCTCTCTCCTAACGATTTCTAAACAAGGCTTCGTGGTCGTTTTTTCGTTTTGACACTACTAGCATGTCCCGTGGCCCATTTCTAACATATAATCGAGACTTTTTCGGGTTTTAAAGGAAGTGGATATCATTTCATACCCTCTCTCCTCCCTATTTCTAAACGAGGCTTCGTGCTCGATTTTTTTTTTGACACCACCAAAACGTCTCGTGGCCCATATCTAACGTATAATCGAGACTTTTTCGGGTTTTAAAGGAAGTGGATATCATTCCATACCCTCTCTCCTTCCGATTTCTAAACGAGGCTTCGTGTTTGTTTTTTTTGTTTTGACACCACCTACACGTCCCGTAGCCCATTTCTAACCTATAATAGAGTCTTTTTCGGGTTTTAAAAGAAGTGGATATAATTTCATACTCTCTCTCCTCCCGATTTCTAAACGAGGCTTCGTGCTCCTTTTTTAGTTTTGACTCCACAAACACGTCACGTGGCCCATTTCAAACATTTAATCGAGACTTTTTCGGGTTTTAAAGGAAGTGGATATAATTTCATACCCACTCTCCTCCCGATTTCTAAACGAGGCTTCGTGCTCGTTTTTTAGTTTTGTCACAACAAACACGTCCCGTTGCCCATTTCTAACCAATAATCGAGAATTTTTTGGGTTTTAAATGAAGTGGATATCATTTCATACCTTCTCTCCTCCCGATTTCTAAACGAGGCTTCGTGCTCGTTTTTTCGTTTTGACACCAAAAACACGTACCATGGCCCATTTCTAACCTATAAATGAGACTTTTTCAGGTTTTAAAGGAAGTGGATATCATTTCATACCAAATCTCCTCCCGATTTCTAAACAAGGCTTCGTCGTCGTTTTTTCGTTTTGACACTACTAGCATGTCCCGTGGCCCATTTCTAACATATAATCGAGACTTTTTCGGGTTTTAAAGGAAGTTGATACCATTTCATACCCTCTCTCCTCCCGATTTCTAAACGAGGCTTCGTGCTCGTTTTTTCGTTTTGACACAACAAACACGTCCCGTTGCCCATTTCTAACCTATAATCGAGACTTTTTCGGGTTTTAAAGGAAGTGGATCGAATTTCATACTCTCTCTCCTCCCGATTTCTAAACGAGGCTTCGTGCTCGTTTTTTCGTTTTGACACTACAAACACGTCCCGTGGCCCATTTCTAACATATAATCGAGACTTTTCGGGTTTTAAAGGAAGTGGATATCATTTCATACCCTCTCTCCTCCCGATTTCTAAACGAGGCTTCGTGCTCATTTTTTCGTTTTGACACCACCAACACGTCCCGTTGCCTATTTCTAACCTATAATAGAGACTTTTTCGGGTTTTAAAGGAAGTGGATATCATTTCATACCCTCTCTCCTCTCAATTTCAAAACGAGGCTTCGTGCTCGTTTTTTCGTTTTGACACCACCAACACGTCTCGTGGCCCATTTCTAACATATAATCGAGACTTTTTATGGTTTTAAAGGAAGTGGATATCATTTCATACCCTCTCTTCTCCCGATTTCTAAACGAGGCTTCGTGCTCGTTTTTTCGTTTTGACACCACCAACACGTCCCGTGGCCTATTTCTAACCTATAATCGAGACTTTTTCGGGTTTTGAAGGAAGTGGATATCATTTCATACCCTCTCTCCTCCCGATTTCTAAACTAGGCTTCGTGCTCGTTTTTTCGTTTTGACACCACCAACACGTCCCGTAGCCCATTTCTAACCAATAATCGAGACTTTTTCGGGTTTTAAAGGAAGTCGATATAATTTCATACCCTCTGTCCTCCCGATTTCTAAACGAGGCTTCGTGCTAGTTTTTCCATTTTGACACCACAAACACGTCACATGGACAATTTCTATCCTTTAATCAAGACTTTTTCGGGTTTTAAAGGAAGTGGATATAATTTCATACCCTCTCTCCTCCCGATTTCTAAACGAGGCTTCGTGCTCATTTTTTCGTTTTGACACCACCAACACGTCCCGTAGTCCATTTCTAACCTATAATCGAGACATTTTCGAGTTTTAAAGGAAGTGGATATAATTTCATACCCTCTCTCCTCCCAATTTTTAAACTAGGCTTCGTACTTGTTTTTTAGTTTTGACACAACAAACACATCCCGTTGCCCATTTCTGACCTATAATTGAGACTTTTTCGGGTTTTAAAGGAAGCGGATATCATTTTATACCCTCTCTCCTCCCGATTTCTAAACGAGGCTTCGTGCTCGTTTTTTCGTTTTGACACCAGAAACACGTCCCGTGGCCCATTTCTAACCTATAATCGAGGCTTTTTTGGGTTTTAAAGGAAGTGGTTATTATTTCATTCGCTCTCTCCTCCCGATTTGTAAACGAGGCTTCGTGCTCGTTTTTTCATTTTGACACCTCCAACACATCCCGTGGCCCATTTCTAACCTATAATCGAGACTTTTTCGGGTTTTAAAGGAAGTGGATATCATTTCATACCCTCTCTCCTCCCGATTTCTAAACGAGGCTTCGTGCTCGTTTTTTCGTTTTGACACCACAAACACGTCTCGTGGCACATTTCTAACCTATAATCGAGACTTTTTTGGGTTTTAAAGGAAGTGGATATCATTTCATACCCTCTCTCCTCCCGATTTCTAGACGAGGCTTCGTGCTCGTTTTTTCGTTTTGACACTAGAAACATGTCCCGTGGCCCATTTCTAACCTATAATCAAGGCTTTTTTGGGTTTTAAAGGAAGTGGTTATTATTTCATACGCTCTCTCCTCCCGATTTCTAAACGAGGCTTCGTGCTCGTTTTTTCGTTTTGACACCTCCAACACGTCCCGTGGCCCATTTCTAACCTATAATTGAGACATTTTCGGGTTTTAAAGGAAGTGGATATCATTTCATACCCTCTCTCCTCCCGATTTCTAAACGAGGCTTCGTGTTCGTTTTTTCGTTATGACACCACAAACACGTCTCGTGGCCCATTTCTAACCTATAATCGAGACTTTTTCAGGTTTTAAAGGAAGTGGATATAATTTCATACCCTCTCTCCTCCCGATTTCTAAACGAGGCTTCATGCTCGTTTTTTCATTTTGACACCACCAGCACTTCTCGTGGCACATTTATAACCTATAATCGAGACTTTTTTGGGTTTTAAAGGAAGTGGATATCATTCCATACCCTCTCTCCTCCCGATTTCTAAACGAGGCTTCGTGATCGTTTTTTCGTTTTGACACTAGAAACACGTCCCGTGGCCCATTTCTAACCTATAATCATGGCTTTTTTGGGTTTTAAAGGAAGTGGTTATTATTTCATACGCTCTCTCCTCCCGATTTCTAAACGAGCCTTCGTGCTCGTTTTTTCGTTTTGACACCTCCAACACGTCCCGTGGCCCATTTCTAACCTATAATCGAGACATTTTCGGGTTTTAAAGGAAGTGGATATCATTTCATACCCTCTCTCCTCCCGATTTCTAAACGAGGCTTCGTACTTGTTTTTTAGTTTTGACACCACAAACACGTCTCGTGGCCCATTTCTAACCTATAATTGAGACTTTTTCGGGTTTTAAAGGAAGCGGATATCATTTTATACCCTCTCTCCTCCCGATTTCTAAACGAGGCTTCGTGCTCGTTTTTTCGTTTTGACACCAGAAACACGTCCCGTGGCCCCATTTCTAACCTATAATCGAGGCTTTTTTGGGTTTTAAAGGAAGTGGTTATTATTTCATTCGCTCTCTCCTCCCGATTTGTAAACGAGGCTTCGTGCTCGTTTTTTCATTTTGACACCTCCAACACATCCCGTGGCCCATTTCTAACCTATAATCGAGACTTTTTCGGGTTTTAAAGGAAGTGGATATCATTTCATACCCTCTCTCCTCCCGATTTCTAAACGAGGCTTCGTGCTCGTTTTTTCGTTTTGACACCACAAACACGTCTCGTGGCACATTTCTAACCTATAATCGAGACTTTTTTGGGTTTTAAAGGAAGTGGATATCATTTCATACCCTCTCTCCTCCCGATTTCTAGACGAGGCTTCGTGCTCGTTTTTTCGTTTTGACACTAGAAACATGTCCCGTGGCCCATTTCTAACCTATAATCAAGGCTTTTTTGGGTTTTAAAGGAAGTGGTTATTATTTCATACGCTCTCTCCTCCCGATTTCTAAACGAGGCTTCGTGCTCGTTTTTTCGTTTTGACACCTCCAACACGTCCCGTGGCCCATTTCTAACCTATAATTGAGACATTTTCGGGTTTTAAAGGAAGTGGATATCATTTCATACCCTCTCTCCTCCCGATTTCTAAACGAGGCTTCGTGTTCGTTTTTTCGTTATGACACCACAAACACGTCTCGTGGCCCATTTCTAACCTATAATCGAGACTTTTTCAGGTTTTAAAGGAAGTGGATATAATTTCATACCCTCTCTCCTCCCTATTTCTAAACGAGGCTTCATGCTCGTTTCTTCGTTTTGACACCACAAACACGTCCCGTGGCCCATTTCTAACCTTTAATCGAGACTTTTTCGGGTTTTAACGGAAGTGGATATAATTTCATACCCTCTCTCCTCCCGATTTCTAAACGAGGCTTCGTGCTAGTTTTTTCATTTTGACACCACCAACACGTCTCGTGGCCCATTTCTAACCTATAATCGAGACTTTTTCGGGTTTTAAAGGAAGTGGATGTAATTTCATACCCTCTGTCCTCCCTATTTATAAACGAGGCTTCCTTTTCATTTTTTCGTTTTGACACCACAAACACGTCCCGTGGCCCATTTCTAACCTATAATCGAGACTTTTTCGGGTTTTAAAGGAAGTGGATATTATTTCATACCCTTTCTCCTCCTAATTTCTAAATGAGGCTTCGTGCTCGTTTTTTCGTTTTGACACCAAAACCACGTCCCGTGGCCCATTTCTAACCTTTAATCGAGACTTTTTCGGGTTTTAACGGAAGTGGATATAATTTCATACCCTCTTTCCTCCCGATTTCTAAATGATGCTTTGTGCTCGTTTTTTCATTTTGACACCACCAACACTTCTCGTGGCCCATTTCGCTCTCTCCTCCCGATTTGTAAACGAGGCTTCGTGCTCGTTTTTTCGTTTTGACACCTCCAACACGTCCCGTGGCCCATTTCTAACCTATAATCGAGACTTTTTCGGGTTTTAAAGGAAGTGGATATCATTTCATACCCTCTCTCCTCCCGATTTCTAAACGAGGCTTCATGCTCGTTTTTTCATTTTGACACCACCAGCACTTCTCGTGGCACATTTATAACCTATAATCGAGACTTTTTTGGGTTTTAAAGGAAGTGGATATCATTCCATACCCTCTCTCCTCCCGATTTCTAAACGAGGCTTCGTGATCGTTTTTTCGTTTTGATACTAGAAACATGTCCCGTGGCCCATTTCTAACCTATAATCATGGCTTTTTTGGGTTTTAAAGGAAGTGGTTATTATTTCATACGCTCTCTCCTCCCGATTTCTAAACGAGCCTTCGTGCTCATTTTTTCGTTTTGACACCTCCAACACGTCCCGTGGCCCATTTCTAACCTATAATCGAGACATTTTCGGGTTTTAAAGGAAGTGGATATCATTTCATACCCTCTCTCCTCCCGATTTCTAAACGAGGCTTCGTGTTTGTTTTTTCGTTATGACACCACAAACACTTCTCGTGGCCCATTTCTAACCTATAATCGAGACTTTTTCAGGTTTTAAAGGAAGTGGATATAATTTCATACCCTCTCTCCTCCCTATTTCTAAATGAGGCTTCGTGCTCGTTTCTTCGTTTTGACACCACAAACACGTCCCGTTGCCCATTTCTAACCTTTAAGCGAGACTTTTTCGGGTTTCAACGGAAGTGGATATAATTTCATACCCTCTCTCCTCCCGATTTCTAAACGAGGCTTCGTGCTAGTTTTTTCATTTTGACACCACCAACACGTCTCGTGGCCCATTTCTAACCTATAATCGAGACTTTTCGGGTTTTAAAGGAAGTGAATATTATTTCATACCCTCTGTCCTCCCTATTTATAAACGAGGCTTCCTTTTCATTTTTTCATTTTGACACCACAAACACGTCCCGTGGCCCATTTCTAACCTATAATCGAGGCTTTTTCGGGTTTTAAAGGAAGTGGATATAATTTCGTACCCTCTCTCCTCCCGATTTCTAAACGATGCTTTGTGCTCGTTTTTTTCGTTCTTACACCACAAACACGTCCCGTAGCCCATTTCTAACCTATAATCGAGACTTTTTCGGATTTTAAAGAAAGTGGATATAATTTCATACCCTCTCTCCTTCCGATTTCTAAACGAGGCTTCCTTTTCATTTTTTTGTTTTGACACCACAAACACGTCCCGTGGCCCATTTCTAACCTATAATCTAGACTTTTTTGGGTTTTAAAGGAAGTGGATATTATTTCATACCCTTTCTCCTCCTAATTTCTAAATGAGGCTTCGTGCTCGTTTTTTCGTTTTGACACCACAACCACGTCCCGTGGCCCATTTCTAACCTTTAATCGAGACATTTTCGGGTTTTAACGGAAGTTGATATAATTTCATACCCTCTTTCCTCCTGATTTCTAAACGAAGCTTCGTGCTCGTTTTTCCGTTTTGACACCTCCAACACGTCTCGTGGCCCATTTCTAACCTATAATTTAGACTTTTTCGGGTTTTAAAGGATGTGGATATCATTTCATACACTCTCTCCTCCCGATTTCTAAATAAGGCTTCGTGCTCGTTTTTTCATTTTGACACCACCAACACGTCCCGTAGCCCATTTCTAACCTACAATCGAGACTTTTTCAGGTTTTAAAGGAAGAGGATATCATTTCATACCCTCTCTCCTCCCGATTTCTAAAAGAGGCTTCGTGCTCGTTTTTTCATTTTGACACCACAAACACATCTCGTTGCCCATTTCTAACCTATAATCGAGACTTTTTCGGATTTTAAAGGAAGTGGATATCATTTCATACCCTCTCTCCTCCCGATTTCTAAACGAGGCTTCGTGCTTGTTTTTTCGTTTTGACACCACAAACACGTCCCGTGGCCCATTTCTAACTTGTAATCTAGACTTTTTTGGATTTTAAATGAAGTGAATATTATTTCATACCCTCTGTCCTCCCGATTTCTAAACGAGGCTTCGTGGTCGTTTTTTCATTTTGACACCTCCAGCAAGTCCCGTGGCCCATTTCTAACCTATAATCGAGACTTTTACGGGTTTTAAAGGAAGTGGATATTATTTCATACCCTCTCTCCTCCCGATTTCTAAACGAGGCTTCGTGCTCGTTTTTTCGTTTTGACACAACAAGCACGTCTCGTGGCCCATTTGTATTCTATAATCGAGACTTTTTCGGGTTTTAAAGGAAGTTGATATCATTTCATACCCTCTCTCCTCCCGATTTTTAAACGAGGCTTCATGCTCGTTTTTTAGTTTTGACACAACAAATACGTCCCGTTGCCCATTTTTAACCTATAATCGAGACTTTTTTGGGTTTTAAAGGAAGTGGATATAATTTCATACCCTCTCTCCTCCCGATTTCTAAACGGGGCTTCGTGCTCGTTTTTTCATTTTGACGCAACAAACACGTCCAGTTGTCCATTTCTAACCTATAATCGAGATATTTTCGGGTTTTAAAGGAAGTGGATATAATTTCATACCCTCTCTCCTCCCGATTTCTAAATGAGACTTCGTGCTCGGTTTTTCATTTTGACACAACAAACACGTCCCGTTGCCCATTTCTAACCCATAATCGAGACTTTTTCGGATTTTGAAGGAAGTGGATATTATTCTCATACCCTCTCTCCTCCCGATTTCAAAATGAGGCTTCGTGGTCGTTTTTTCGTTTTGACACTACCAGCCGGTCCCGTGGCTCATTTCTAACATATAATCGAGACTTTTTCGGGTTTATAAGGAAGTGGATATCATTTCATACCCTCTCTCCTCTCGATTTCTAAACAAGACTTCGTCCTCGTTTTTTCATTTTAACAACACCAACAACGTCCCGTGGCCCATTTCTAACCTATAATCGAGGCTTTTTTGGGTTTTAAAGGAAGTGGATATTATTTCATACACTCTCTCCTCCCGATTTCTAAACAAGGCTTCGTGCTCGTTTTTTTGTATTGACACCACCAACACGTCTCGTGGCCCATTTCTAACATATAATCGAGACTTTTTCTGGTTTTAAAGGAAGTGGATATCATTCCATACCCTCTCTCCTCCCGATTTCTAAACGAGGCTTCGTGCTTGTTTTTTTTGTTTTGACACCACCGACACGTCTCGTGGCCCATTTCTAACATATAATCGAGACTTTTTCTGGTTTTCAAGGAAGTGGATATCATTTCATACCCTCTCTCCTCCCGATTTCTAAACGAGGCTTCGTGCTCGTTTTTTCGTTTTGACACCACAAATACGTACCGTGGCCCATTTCTAACCTATAATAGAGACTTTTTCGGATTTTGAAGGAAGTGGATATTATTCTCACACCCTCTCTCCTCCCGATTTCTAAACGAGGCTTCGTGGTCGTTTTTTCATTTTGACACTACCAGCCGGTCCCGTGGCTCATTTCTAACATATAATCGAGACTTTTTCGGGTTTAAAAGGATGTGGATATCATTTCATACCCTCTCTCCTCCCGATTTCTAAACAAGACTTCGTGCTCTTTTTTCGTTTTAACAACACCAACACCGTCCCGTGGCCCATTTCTAACCTATAATCGAGGCTTTTTTTTGTTTTAAAGGAAGTGGATATTATTTCATACACTCTCTCCTCCCGATTTCTAAACGAGGCTTCGTGCTCGTTTTTTTATTTTGACACCACCAAAACGTCTCGTGGCTCATATCTAACCTATAATCGAGACTTTTTCGGGTTTTAAAGGAAGTGGATATAATTTCATACCCTCTCTCCTCCAGATTTCTAAACAAGGCTTCGTGCTCTTTTTTTAGTTTTGACACAACAAACACGTCCCGTTGCCCATTTCCAACCTATAATCGAGACTTTTTCGGGTTTTAAAGGAAGTGGATATCATTTCATACCCTCTCTCCTCCCGATTTCTAAACGAGGCTTCGTGCTCGTTTTTTCGTTTTGATACCACAAACACGTCCCGTGGCCCATTTCTAACCTATAATCGAGACTTTTTCGAGTTTTCAAGGAAGTTGATATCATTTCATATCCTCTCTCCTCCCGTTTTCTAAATGAGGCTTCGTGCTCGTTTTTTCGTTTTGACACCTCCAACACGTCCCGTTGCCCTTTTCTAACCTATAATCCAGACTTTTTCGGGTTTTAAAGGAAGTGGATATCCTTTCATACACTCTCTTCTCCCGATTTCTAAAAGAGGCTTTGTGCTCGTTTTTTTCGTTTTGACACTAACAACACGTCCCGTAGCCCATTTCTAACCTATAATCGAGACATTTTCGGGTTTTAAAGGAAGTGGATATCATTTCATACCCTCTCTCCTCCCGATTTCTAAAAGAGGCTTCGTGTTCGTTTTTTCATTTTGACACAACAAAACACGTCCCGTGGCCTATTTCTAACCTATAATCGAGACTTTTTCGGGTTTTAAAGGAAGTGGATATCATTTCATACCCTCTCTCCTCCCGATTTCAAAACGAGGCTTCGTGCTCGTTTTTTCGTTTTGACACCACCAACACGTCCCGTGGCCCATTTCTAACATATAATCGAGACTCTTTCTGGTTTTAAAAGAAGTGGATATCATTTCATACCCTCTATCCTCCCGATTTCTAAACGAGGCTTCGTGCTTGTTTTTTCGTTTTGACACCACCAACACGTCCCGTGGCCCATTTCTAACCTATAATCCAGACTTTTTCGGGTTTTAAAGGATGTGGATATCATTTCATACCCTCTCTCCTCCCGATTTCTAAAGGAGGCTTCGTGCTCGTTTTTTCATTTTGACACCACCAACACGTCCCGTGGCCCATTTCTAACCTATAATCGAGACTTTTTCGGGTTTTAAAGGAAGTGGATATAATTTCATACCCTCTCTCCAACCAATTCCTAAAGGAAGCTTCGTGCTCGTTTTTTCGTTTTGACACCACCAAAACGTCCCGTAGCCCAATTCTTACCTATAATCGAGACTTTTTCGGGTTTTAAAGGAAGTGGATATCATTTCTTACCCTCTCTCCTCCCGATTTCTAAATAATGCTTCGTGCTCGTTTTTTCGTTTTGACACCACGAACACGTCCCGTGGCCCATTTCTAACCTATAATAGAGACTTTTTCCGGTTTTAAAGGAAGTGGATATAATTTCATACCCTCTCTCCTCCTGATTTCTAAACGAGGCTTCGTGCTCGTTTTTTAGTTTTGACACAACAAACACGTCCCGTTGCTCATTTCTAACCTATGATGGAGACTTTTTCGGGTTTTAATGGAAGTGGATATCATTTCATACGCTCTCTCCTCCCGATTTCTACACATGGCTTCGTGCTCGTTTTTTCGTTTTGACACCACAAACACGTCCCGTGGCTCATTTCTAACCTATAATCGAGACATTTTCGGGTTTTAAAGGAATTGGATATAACTTCATACCCTCTCTCCTCCCGATTTCTAAACGAGGCTTCGTGCTCGTTTTTTCATTTTGACACAACAAACACGTCCCGTTGCCCATTTCTAACCTATAATCGAGACATTTTCGGGTTTTAAAGGAACTGGATATAATTTTGTACCCTCTCTCCTCCCGATTTCTAAACGAGACTTCGTGCTCGTTTTTTCACAAACACGTCCCGTTGCCCATTTCTAACCTATAATCGAGATTTTTTCGGATTTTGAAGGAAGTGGATATTATTCTCATACCCTATCTCCTCCCGATTTCTAAACGAGGCTTCGTGGTCATTTTTTCGTTTTGACACTACCAGCATGTCCCGTGGCTCATTTCTAACATATAATCGAGACTTTTTCGGGTTTTAAAAGAAGTGGATATCATTTCATACCCTCTCTCCTCCCGATTTCTAAACGAGACTTCGTGCTCGTTTTTTAATTTTGACACCACCAGCACATCCCGTGGCCCATTTCTAACCTATAATCGAGGCTTTTTTGGGTTTTAAAGGAAGTGGATATTATTTCATATCCTCTCTCCTCCCGATTTCTAAACGAGACTTCGTGCTCATTTTTTCGTTTTGACACCACCAACACGTCCCATGGTCCATTTCTATCCTATAATTGAGGCTTTTTTGGGTTTTAAAGGAAGTGGATATTATTTCATACACTCTCTCCTCCCGATTTCTAAACGATGCTTCGTGCTCGTTTTTTTTTTTTTGACACCACCAACACGTATCGTGACCCATTTCTAACATATTATCGAGACTTTTTCTGGTTTTAAAGGAAGTGGATATCATTCCATACCCTCTCTTCTCCCGATCTCTAAACGAGGCTTCGTGCTTGTTTTTTTTGTTTTGACACCACCAACATGTCTCGTGGCCCATTTCTAACATATAATTGAGACTTTTTCGGGTTTTAAAGGAAGTGAGTATCATTTCATACCCTCTCTCCTCCCGATTTCTAAACGAGGCTTCGTGCTCGTTTTTTTGTTTTGACACCACCAAAACGCCTCGTGGCCTATATCTAACATATAATAAAGACTTTTTCGGGTTTTAAAGGAAGTGGATATTATTTCATACCCTCTCTCCTCCCGATTTCTAAACGAGGCTTCGTGCTCGTTTTTTTGTTTTGACACCACCAAAACGTCTCGTGGCCCATATCTAACTTATAATCGAGACTTTTTCTAGTTTTAAAGTTAGTGAATATCATTTCATACCCTCTCTCTTTCCGATTTCTAAACGAGGCTTCGTGCTCGTTTTGTCGTTTTGATACCACAAACACGTCCGTGGCCCATTTCTAACCAATAATCGAGACTTTTTCGGGTTTTAAAGGAAGTTGATATCATTTCATATCCTCTCTCCTCCCGTTTTCTAAATAAGGCTTCGTGCTCGTTTTTTCGCTTTGACACCTCCAACATGTCCCGTGGCCCATTTCTAACCTATAATCCAGACTTTTTCGGGTTTTAAAGGAAGTGGATATCATTTCATACCCTCTCTACTCCCGATTTCTAAAAGAGGCTTCGTGTTCATTTTTTCGTTTTGACACAACAAGCAAGTCCCGTGGCCCATTTCTAACCTATAATCGAGACTTTTTCGGGTTTTAAAGGAAGTGGATATTATTTCATACCCTCTCTCCTCCCGATTTCAAAACGAGGCTTCGTGCTCGTTTTTTCGTTTTGACACCACCAACACGTCCCGTGGCCCATTTCTAACATATAATCGAGACTCTTTCTGGTTTTAAAGGAAGTGGATATCATTTCATACCCTCTATCCTCCCGATTTCTAAACGAGGTTTCGTGCTTTTTTTTTTCATTTTGACACCACCAACACGTCCCGTCGCCTATTTCTAACCTATAATCCAGACTTTTTCGGGTTTTAAAGGAAGTGGATATCATTTCATACCCTCTCTCCTCCCGATTTCTAAAGGAGGCTTCGTGCTCGTTTTTTCGTTTTGACACCACCAACACGTCCCGTGGCCCATTTCTAACCTATAATCTAGACTTTTTCGGGTTTTAAAGGAAGTGAATATAATTTCATAACCTCTCTCCAACCGATTCCTAAAGGAAGCTTCGTGCTCGTTTTTTCGTTTTGACCCCACCAAAACGTCCCGTAGCCCAATTCTAACCTATAATCGAGACTTTTTCGGGTTTTAAAGGAAGTGGATATCATTTCTTACCCTCTCTCCTCCCGATTTCTAAACAAGGCTTCGTGCTCGTTTTTTCGTTTTGACACCACCAACACGTCCCGTGGCCCATTTCTAACCTATAATCGAGACTTTTTCGGGTTTTAAAGGAAGTGGATATAATTTCATACCTTCTCTCCTCCTGATTTCTAAACGAGGCTTCGTGCTCGTTTTTTAGATTTGACACAACAAACACGTCCCGTTGCTCATTTCTAACCTATGATGGAGACTTTTTCGGGTTTTAAAGGAAGTGGATATCATTTCATACGCACTCTCCTCCCGATTTCTAAACATGGCTTCGTGCTCGTTTTTTCGTTTTGACACCACAAACACGTCCCGTTGCCCATTTCTAACCTATAATCGAGACATTTTCGGGTTTTAAAGGAAGTGGATATAATTTCGTACCCTCTCTCCTCCCGATTTCTAAACGAGACTTCGTGCTAGTTTTTTCACAAACACGTCCCGTTGCCCATTTCTAATCTATGATCGATACTTTTTCGGATTTTGAAGGAAGTGGATATTATTCTCATACCCTCTCTCCTCCCGATTTCTAAACGAGGCTTCGTGGTCGTTTTTTCGTTTTGACACTACCAGCATGTCCCGTGGCTCATTTCTAACATATAATCGAGACTTTTTCGGGTTTTAAAGGAAGTGGATATCACTTCATACCCTCTCTCCTCCCGATTTCTAAATGAGACTTCGTGCTCGTTTTTTAATTTTGACACCACCAGCACATCCCGTGTCTCATTTCTAACCTATAATCGAGGCTTTTTTGGGTTTTAAAGGAAGTGGATATTATTTCATACCCTCTCTCCTCCTGATTTCTAAACGAGACTTTGTGCTCGTTTTTTCGTTTTGACACCACCAACACGTCCCGTGGTCCATTTCTAACCTATAATCGAGGCTTTTTTGGGTTTTAAAGGAAGTGGATATTATTTCATACACTCTCTCCTCCCGATTTCTAAACGATGCTTCGTGCTCGTTTTTTTATTTTGACACCACCAACACGTCTCGTGACCCATTTCTAACATATTATCGAGACTTTTTCTGGTTTTAATGGAAGTGAGTATCATTCCATACCCTCTCTCCTCCCGATCTCTAAACGAGGCTTCGTGCTTTTTTTTTTGTTTTGACACCACCAACACGTCTCGTGGCCCATTTCTAACATATAATCGAGACTTTTTCGGGTTTTAAAGGAAGTGAGTATCATTTCATACCCTCTCTCCTCCCGATTTCTAAACGAGGCTTCGTGCTCGTTTTTTTGTTTTGACACCACCAAAACGCCTCGTGGCCCATATCTAACATATAATAAAGATTTTTTCGGGTTTTAAAGGAAGTGGATATTATTTCATACCCTCTCTCCTCCTGATTTCTAAACGAGGCTTCGTGCTCGTTTTTTTGTTTTGACACCACCAAAACGTCTCGTGGCCCATATCTAACTTTTAATCGAGACTTTTTCTAGTTTTAAAGTTAGTGAATATCATTTCATACCCTCTCTCCTTCCGATTTCTAAACGAGGCTTCGTGCTCGTTTTTTCGTTTTGATACCACAAACACGTCCCGTGGCCCATTTCTAACCTATAATCGAGACTTTTTCGGGTTTTAAAGGAAGTTGATATCATTTCATATCCTCTCTCCTCCCGTTTTCTAAATAAGGCTTCGTGCTCGTTTTTTCGTTTTGACACCTCCAACACGTCCCGTGGCCCATTTCTAACCTATAATCCAGACTTTTTCGGGTTTTAAAGGAAGTGGATATCATTACATACACTCTCTTCTCCCGATTTCTAAAAGAGGCTTTGTGCTCATTTTTTCGTTTTGACACTATCAACGCGTGCCGTAGCCCATTTCTAACCTATAATCGAGACTTTTTCGGGTTTTAAAGGAAGTGGATATCATTTCATACCCTCTCTCCTCCCGATTTCTAAAAGAGGCTTCGTGTTCATTTTTTCGTTTTGACACAACAAACACGTCCCGTGGCCCATTTCTAACCTATAATCGAGACTTTTTCCGGTTTTAAAGGAAGTGGATATTATTTCATATCCTCTCTCCTCCCGATTTCAAAACGAGCCTTCGTGCTCGTTTTTTCGTTTTGACACCACCAACACGTCCCGTGGCCCATTTCTAACATATAATCGAGACTCTTTCTGGTTTTAAAGGAAGTGGATATCATTTCATACCCTCTATCCTCCCGATTTCTAAACGAGGCTTCGTGCTTTTTTTTTTCATTTTGACACCACCAACACGTCCCGTCTCCTATTTCTAACCTATAATCCAGACTTTTTCGGGTTTTAAAGGAAGTGGATATCATTTCATACCCTCTCTCCTCCCGATTTCTAAAGGAGGCTTCGTGCTCGTTTTTTCGTTTTGACACCACCAACACGTCCCGTGGCCCATTTCTAACCTATAATCTAGACTTTTTCGGGTTTTAAAGGAAGTGGATATAATTTCATAACCTCTATCCAACCGATTCCTAAAGGAAGCTTCGTGCTCGTTTTTTCGTTTTGACACCACCAAAACGTCCCGTAGCCCAATTCTAACCTATAATCGAGACTTTTTCGGTTTTTAAAAGAAGTGGATATCATTTCTTACCCTCTCTCCTCCCGATTTCTAAACAAGGCTTCGTGCTCGTTTTTTCGTTTTGACACCACCAACACGTCCCGTGGCCCATTTCTAACCTATAATCGAGACTTTTTCGGGTTTTAAAGGAAGTGGATATAATTTCATACCCTCACTCCTCCTGATTTCTAAACGAGGCTTCGTGCTCGTTTTTTAGATTTGACACAACAAACAAGTCCCGTTGCTCATTTCTAACCTATGATGGAGACTTTTTCGGGTTTTAAAAGAAGTGGATATCATTTCATACGCTCTCTCCTCCCGATTTCTAAACATGGCTTCGTGCTCGTTTTTTCGTTTTGACACCACAAACACGTCCCGTTGCCCATTTCTAACCTATACTCGAGACATTTTCGGGTTTTAAAGGAAGTGGATATAATTTCGTACCCTCTCTCCTCCCGATTTCTAAACGAGACTTCGTGCTCGTTTTTTCACAAACACGTCCCGTTGCCCATTTCTAACCTATGATCGATACTTTTTCGGATTTTGAAGGAAGTGGATATTATTCTCATACCCTCTCTCCTCCCGATTTCTAAACGAGGCTTCGTGGTCGTTTTTTCGTTTTGACACTACCAGCATGTCCCGTGGCTCATTTCTAACATATAATCGAGACTTTTTCGGGTTTTAAAGGAAGTGGATATCATTTCATACCCTCTCTCCTCCCGATTTCTAAATGAGACTTCGTGCTCGTTTTTTAATTTTGACACCACCAGCACATCCAGTGGCTCATTTCTAACCTATAATCGAGGCTTTTTTGGGTTTTAAAGGAAGTGGATATTATTTCATACCCTCTCTCCTCCCGATTTCTAAACGAGACTTCGTGCTCGTTTTTTCGTTTTGACACCACCAACAAGTCCCGTGGTCCATTTCTAACCTATAATCGAGGCTTTTTTGGGTTTTAAAGGAAGTGGATATTATTTCATACACTCTCTCCTCCCGATTTCTAAACGATGCTTCGTGCTCGTTTTTTTATTTTGACACCACCAATACGTCTCTTGACCCATTTCTAACATATTATCGAGACTTTTTCTGGTTTTAAAGGAAGTGAGTATCATTCCATACCCTCTCTCCTCCCGATCTCTAAACAAGGCTTCGTACTTTTTTTTTGTTTTGACACCACCAACACGTCTCGTGGCCCATTTCTAACATATAATCGAGACTTTTTCGGGTTTTAAATGAAGTGAGTATCATTTCATACCCTCTCTCCTCCCGATTTCTAAACGAGGCTTCGTGCTCGTTTTTTTGTTTTGACACCACCAAAACGCCTCGTGGCCCATATCTAGCTTATAATCGAGACTTTTTCTAGTTTTAAAGTCAGTGAATATCATTTCATACCCTCTCTCCTTCCGATTTCTAAACGAGGCTTCGTGCTCGTTTTTTGGTTTTGATACCACAAACACGTCCCGTGGCCCATTTCTAACCTATAATCGAGACTTTTTCGGGTTTTAAAGGAAGTTGATATCATTTCATATCCTCTCTTCTCCCGTTTTCTAAATAAGGCTTCGTGCTCGTTTTTTCGTTTTGACACCTCCAACACGTCCCGTGGCCCATTTCTAACCTATAATCCAGACTTTTTCGGGTTTTAAAGGAAGTGGATATCATTACATACACTCTCTTCTCCCGATTTCTAAAAGAGGCTTTGTGCTCATTTTTTCGTTTTGACACTATCAACGCGTGCCGTAGCCCATTTCTAACCTATAATCGAGACTTTTTCGGGTTTTAAAGGAAGTGGATATCATTTCATACCCTCTCTCCTCCCGATTTCTAAAAGAGGCTTCGTGTTCATTTTTTCGTTTTGACACAACAAACACGTCCCGTGGCCCATTTCTAACCTATAATCGAGACTTTTTCGGGTTTTAAAGGAAGTGGATATTATTTCATACCCTCTCTCCTCCCGATTTCAAAACGAGGCTTCGTGCTCGTTTTTTCGTTTTGACACCACCAACACGTCCCGTGGCCCATTTCTAACATATAATCGAGACTCTTTCTGGTTTTAAAGGAAGTGGATATCATTTCATACCCTCTATCCTCCCGATTTCTAAACGAGGCTTCGTGCTTTTTTTTTTTCATTTTGACACCACCAACACGTCCCGTCGCCTATTTCTGACCTATAATCCAGACTTTTTCGGGTTTTAAAGGAAGTGGATATCATTTCATACCCTCTCTCCTCCCGATTTCTAAAGGAGGCTTCGTGCTCGTTTTTTCGTTTTGACACCACCAACACGTCCCGTGGCCCATTTCTAACCTATAATCTAGACTTTTTCGGGTTTTAAAGGAAGTGGATATAATTTCATAACCTCTCTCCAACCGATTCCTAAAGGAAGCTTCGTGCTCGTTTTTTCGTTTTGACACCACCAAAACGTCCCGTAGCCCAATTCTAACCTATAATCGAGACTTTTTCGGGTTTTAAAGGAAGTGGATATCATTTCTTACCCTCTCTCCTCCCGATTTCTAAACAAGGCTTCGTGCTCGTTTTTTCGTTTTGACACCACCAACACGTCCCGTGGCCCATTTCTAACCTATAATCGAGACTTTTTCGGATTTTAAAGGAAGTGGATATAATTTCATACCCTCTCTCCTCCTGATTTCTAAACGAGGCTTCGTGCTCGTTTTTTAGATTTGACACAACAAACACGTCCCGTTGCTCATTTCTAACCTATGATGGAGACTTTTTCGGGTTTTAAAGGAAGTGGATATCATTTCATACGCTCTCTCCTCCCGATTTCTAAACATGGCTTCGTGCTCGTTTTTTCGTTTTGACACCACAAACACGTCCCGTTGCCCATTTCTAACCTATAATCGAGACATTTTCGGGTTTTAAAGGAAGTGGATATAATTTCGTACCCTCTCTCCTCCCGATTTCTAAACGAGACTTCGTGCTCGTTTTTTCACAAACACGTCCCGTTCCCATTTCTAACCTATGATCGATACTTTTTCGGATTTTGAAGGAAGTGGATATTATTCTCATACCCTCTCTCCTCCTGATTTCTAAACGAGGCTTCGTGGTCGTTTTTTCGTTTTGACACTACCAGCATGTCCCGTGGCTCATTTCTAACATATAATCGAGACTTTTTCGGGTTTTAAAGGAAGTGGATATCATTTCATACCCTCTCTCCTCCCGATTTCTAAATGAGATTTCGTGCTCGTTTTTTAATTTTGACACCACCAGCACATCCCGTGGCTCATTTCTAACCTATAATCGAGGCTTTTTTGGGTTTTAAAGGAAGTGGATATTATTTCATACCCTCTCTCCTCCCGATTTCTAAACGAGACTTCGTGCTCGTTTTTTCGTTTTGACACCACCAACACGTCCCGTGGTCCATTTCTAACCTATAATCGAGGCTTTTTTGGGTTTTAAAGAAAGTGGATATTATTTCATACACTCTCTCCTCCCGATTTCTAAACGATGCTTCGTGCTCGTTTTTTTATTTTGACACCACCAATACCTCTCGTGACCCATTTCTAACATATTATCGAGACTTTTTCTGGTTTTAAAGGAAGTGAGTATCATTCCATACCCTCTCTCCTCCCGATCTCTAAACGAGGCTTCGTACTTTTTTTTTGTTTTGACACCACCAACACGTCTCGTGGCCCATTTCTAACATATAATCGAGAATTTTTCGGGTTTTAAAGGAAGTGAGTATCATTTCATACCCTCTCTCCTCCCGATTTCTAAACGAGGCTTCGTGCTCGTTTTTTTGTTTTGACACCACCAAAACGCCTCGTGGCCCAAATCTAACATATAATAAAGACTTTTTCGGGTTTTAAAGGAAGTGGATATTATTTCATACCCTCTCTCCTCCCGATTTCTAAACGAGGCTTCGTGCTCGTTTTTTTGTTTTGACACCTCCAAAACATCTCGTGGCCCATATCTAACTTATAATCGAGACTTTTTCTAGTTTTAAAGTTAGTGAATATCATTTCATACCCTCTCTCCTTCCGATTTCTAAACGAGGCTTCGTACTCGTTTTTTGGTTTTGATACCACAAACACGTCCCGTGGCCCATTTCTAACCTATAATCGAAACTTTTTCGGGTTTTAAAGGAAGTTGATATCATTTCATATCCTCTCTCCTCCCGTTTTCTAAATAAGGCTTCATGCTCGTTTTTTCGTTTTGACACCTCCAACACGTCCCGTGGCCCATTTCTAACCTATAATCCAGACTTTTTCGGGTTTTAAAGGAAGTGGATATCATTACACACACTCTCTTCTCCCGATTTCTAAAAGAGGCTTTGTGCTCATTTTTTCATTTTGACACCACCAACACGTCCCGTCGCCTATTTCTGACCTATAATCCAGACTTTTTCGAGTTTTAAAGGAAGTGGATATCATTTCATACCCTCTCTCCTCCCGATTTCTAAAGGAGGCTTCGTGCTCGTTTTTTCGTTTTGACACCACCAACACGTCCCGTGGCCCATTTCTAACCTATAATCTAGACTTTTTCGGGTTTTAAAGGAAGTGGATATAATTTCATAACCTCTCTCCAACCGATTCCTAAAGGAAGCTTCGTGCTCGTTTTTTCGTTTTGACACCACCAAAACGTCCCGTAGCCCAATTTTAACCTATAATCGAGACTTTTTCGTGTTTTAAAGGAAGTGGATATCATTTCTTACCCTCTCTCCTCCCGATTTCTAAACAAGGCTTCGTGCTCGTTTTTTCATTTTGACACCACCAACACGTCCCGTGGCCCATTTCAAACCTATAATCGAGACTTTTTCGGGATTTAAAGGAAGTGGATATAATTTCATACCCTCTCTCCTCCTGATTTCTAAACGAGGCTTCGTGCTCGTTTTTTAGATTTGACACAACAAACACGTCCCGTTGCTCATTTCTAACCTGTGATGGAGACTTTTTCGGGTTTTAAAGGAAGTGGATATCATTTCATACGCTCTCTCCTCCCGATTTCTAAACATGGCTTCGTGCTCGTTTTTTCGTTTTGACACCACAAACACGTCCCGTTGCCCATTTCTAACCTATAATCAAGACATTTTCGGGTTTTAAAGGAAGTGGATATAATTTCGTACCCTCCCTCCTCCCGATTTCTAAACGAGACTTCGTGCTCGTTTTTTCACAAACACGTCCCGTTGCCCATTTCTAACCTATGATCGATACTTTTCGGATTTTGAAGGAAGTGGATATTATTCTCATACCCTCTCTCCTCCGGATTTCTAAACGAGGCTTCGTGGTCGTTTTTTCGTTTTGACACTACCAGCATGTCCCGTGGCTCATTTCTAACATATAATCGAGACTTTTTCGGGTTTTAAAGGAAGTGGATATCATTTCATACCCTCTCTCCTCCCGATTTCTAAATGAGACTTCGTGCTCGTTTTTTAATTTTGACACCACCAGCACATCCCGTGGCTCATTTCTAACCTATAATCGAGGATTTTTTGGGTTTTAAAGGAAGTGGATATTATTTCATACCCTCTCTCCTCCCGATTTCTAAACGAGACTTCGTACTCGTTTTTTCGTTTTGACACCACCAACACGTCCCGTGGTCCATTTCTAACCTATAATCGAGGCTTTTTTGGGTTTTAAAGGAAGTGGATATTATTTCATACACTCTCTCCTCCCGATTTCTAAACGATGCTTCGTGCTCGTTTTTTTATTTTGACACCACCAATACGTCTCTGACCCATTTCTAACATATTATCGAGACTTTTTCTGGTTTTAAAGGAAGTGAGTTTCATTCCATACCCTCTCTCCTCCCGATCTCTAAACGAGGCTTCGTGCTTGTTTTTTTTGTTTTGACACCACCAACACGTCTCGTGGCCCATTTCTAACATATAATCGAGACTTTTTCGGGTTTTAAAGGAAGTGAGTATTATTTCATACCCTCTCTCCTCCCGATTTCTAAACGAGGCTTCGTGCTCGTTTTTTTTTTTTGACACCACCAAAATGCCTCGTGGCCCATATCTAACATATAATAAAGACTTTTTCGGGTTTTAAAGGAAGTCGATATTATTTCATACCCTCTCTCCTCCCGATTTCTAAACGAGGCTTCGTGCTCGTTTTTTTGTTTTGACACCACCAAAACGTCTCGTGGCCCATATCTAACTTATAATCGAGACTTTTTCTAGTTTAAAAGTTAGTGAATATCAATTCATACCCTCTCTCCTCCTGATTTCTAAACGAGGCTTCGTGCTCGTTTTTTCGTTTTCACACCACCAACACGTCTCGTGGCCCATTTCTAACAAATAATCGGGACTTTTTCTGGTTTTAAAGGAAGTGGATATCATTTCATACCCTCTCTCCTCCCGATTTCTAAACGAGGCTTCGTGCTCGTTTTTTCATTTTGACACCACCAACACCTCTCGTGGCCTATTTCTAACCTATAATCGAGTCTTTTTCGGGTTTTAAAGGAAGTGGATATCATTTCATACCCTCTCTCCTCCCGATTTCTAAATGAGGCTTCGTGCTTTTTTTTTCATTTTGCCACCACCAACACGTCCCGTAGCCCATTTCTAACCTATAATCGAGACTTTTTCGGGTTTTAAAGGAAGTGGATATAATTTCATACCCTCTCTCCTCCCGATTTCTAAACGAGGCTTCGAGCTCGTTTTTTAGTTTTGGCACAACAAACACGTCCCGTTGCCCATTTCTAACCTATAATCGAAACTTTTTCGGGTTTTAAAGGAAGTGGATATCATTTCATACCCTCTCTCTTCCCGATTTCCAAACGAGGCTTCGTGCTCGTTTTTTCGTTTTGACACCTCCAACAAGTCCCGTGGCCCATTTCTAACCTATAATTGAGACTTTTTCGGGTTTTAAAGGAAGTGGATATAATTTCATACCATCTCTCGAACCGATTTCTAAACGAGGCTTAGTGCTCGTTTTTTCGTTTTGACACCACCAACACGTCCCGTAGCCCAATTCTAACCTATAATCGAGACTTTTTCGGGTTTTAAAAGAAGTGAATATCATTTCATACCCTCTCTCCTCCCGATTTCTAAACAAATCTTTGTGCTCGTTTTTTCATTTTGACACCACTAACACGTCCCGTGGCCCATTTCTAACCTATAATCGAGACTTTTTTGGGTTTTAAAGGAAGTGAATATCATTTCATACCCTCTCTCCTCCCGATTTCTAAACGAGGCTTCGTGCTCGTTTTTTCGTTTTGACACCACCAACACGTCCCGTGGCCTATTTCTAACCTATAATCTAGATTAATTCTGGTTTTAAAGGAAGTGGATATCATTTCATACCCTCTCTCCTCTCGTTTTCTAAACGAGGCTTCGTGCTCGTTTTTTCGTTTTGACACCTCCAACACGTCCCGTAGCCCATTTCTAACCTATAATCCAGACTTTTTCGGGTTTTAAATGAAGTGGATATCATTTCATACCCTCTCTCCTCCTGATTTCTAAATGAGGCTTCGTGCTCGTTTTTTCGTTTTGACACCACAAACACGTCCCGTGGCCCATTTCTAACCTTTAATCGAGACTTTTTCGGGTTTGAAAGGAAATGGATATAACTTCATACCCTATCTCCTCCCGATTTCTAAACGAGGCTTCGTGCTCGTTTTTTCATTTTGACACAACAAACACGTCCCGTTGCCCATTTCTAACCTATAATCGAGACATTTTCGGATTTTAAAAGAAATGGATATAACTTCATACCCTCTCTCCTCCCGATTTCTAAACGAGGCTTCGTGCTCGTTTTTTCATTTTGACACAACAAACACGTCCCGTTGCCCATTTCTAACCTATAATCGAGACATTTTCGGGTTTTAAAGGAAGTGGATATAATTTCGTACCCTCTCTCCTCCTGATTTCTAAACGAGACTTCGTGCTCGTTTTTTCACAAACACGTCCCGTTGCCCATTTCTAACCTATAATCGAGACTTTTTCAGATTTTGAAGGAAGTGGATATTATTCTCATACCCTCTCTCCTCCCGATTTCTAAACGAGGCTTCGTGGTCATTTTTTTCGTTTTGACACTACCAGCATTTCCCGTGGCTCATTTCTAACATATAATCGAGACTTTTTCGGGTTTTAAAGGAAGTGGATATCATTTCATACCCTCTCTCCTCTCGATTTCTAAACGAGACTTCGTGCTCGTTTTTTCGTTTTGACACCACCAACACGTCCCGTGGTCCATTTCTAACCTATAATCGATGCTTTTTTAGGTTTTAAAGGAAGTGGATATTATTTCATACACTCTCTCCTCCCGATTTCTAAACGAGGCTTCGTGCTTGTTTTTTTTGTTTTGACACCACCAACACGTTTCGTGGCCCATTTCTAACATATAATCGAGACTTTTTCGGGTTTTAAAGGAAGTGAGTATCATTTCATACCCTCTCTCCTCCCGATTTCTAAACGAGGCTTCGTGCTCGTTTTTTCGTTTTAAGACCACCAACACCTCTCGTGGCCTATTTCTAACCTATAATAGAGACTTTTTCGGGTTTTAAAGGAAGTGGATATCATTTCATACCCTCTCTCCTCCCGATTTCTAAATGAGATTTCGTGCTCGTTTTTTAATTTTGACACCACCAGCACATCCCGTGGCTAATTTCTAACCTATAATCGAGGCTTTTTTGGGTTTTAAAGGAAGTGGATATTATTTCATACCCTCTCTCCTCCCGATTTCTAAACGAGACTTCGTGCTCGTTTTTTCGTTTTGACACCACCAACACGTCCCGTGGTCCATTTCTAACCTATAATCGAGGCTTTTTTGGATTTTAAAGGAAGTGGATATTATTTCTTACACTCTCTCCTCCCGATTTCTAAACGATGCTTCGTGCTCGTTTTTTTATTTTGACACCACCAATACCTCTCGTGACCCATTTCTAACATATTATCGAGACTTTTTCTGGTTTTAAAGGAAGTGAGTATCATTCCATACCCTCTCTCCTCCCGATCTCTAAACGAGGCTTCGTACTTTTTTTTTGTTTTGACACCGCCAACACGTCTCGTGGCCCATTTCTAACATATAATCGAGACTTTTTCGGGTTTTAAAGGAAGTGAGTATCATTTCATACCCTCTCTCCTCCCGATTTCTAAACGAGGCTTCGTGCTCGTTTTTTTGTTTTGACACCACCAAAACGCCTCGTGGCCCATATCTAACATATAATAAAGACTTTTTCGGGTTTTAAAGGAAGTGGATATTATTTCATACCCTCTCTCCTCCCGATTTCTAAACGAAGCTTCGTGCTCGTTTTTTTGTTTTGACACCACCAAAACGTCTCGTGGCCCATATCTAACTTATAATCGAGACTTTTTCTAGTTTTAAAGTTAGTGAATATCATTTCATACCCTCTCTCCTTCCGATTTCTAAACGAGGCTTCGTGCTCGTTTTTTGGTTTTGATACCACAAACACGTCCCGTGGCCCATTTCTAACCTATAATCGAAACTTTTTCGGGTTTTAAAGGAAGTTGATATCATTTCATATCCTCTCTCCTCCCGTTTTCTAAATAAGGCTTCATACTCGTTTTTTCGTTTTGACACCTCCAACACGTCCCGTGGCCCATTTCTAACCTATAATCCAGACTTTTTCGGGTTTTAAAGGAAGTGGATATCATTACATACACTCTCTTCTCCCGATTTCTAAAAGAGGCTTTGTGCTCATTTTTTCATTTTGACACTATCAACACGTCCCGTAGCCCATTTCTAACCTATAATCGAGACTTTTTCGGGTTTTAAAGGAAGTGGATATCATTTCATACCCTCTCTCCTCCCGATTTCTAAAAGAGGCTTCGTGTTCATTTTTTCGTTTTGACACAACAAACACGTCCCGTGGCCCATTTCTAACCTATAATCGAGAATTTTTCGGGTTTTAAAGGAAGTGGATATTATTTCATACCCTCTCTCCTCCCGATTTCAAAACGAGGCTTCGTGCTCGTTTTTTCGTTTTAACACCACCAACACGTCCCGTGGCCCATTTCTAACATATAATCGAGACTCTTTCTGGTTTTAAAGGAAGTGGATATCATTTCATACCCTCTATCCTCCCGATTTCTAAACGAGGCTTCGTGCTTTTTTTTTTCATTTTGACACCACCAACACGTCCCGTCGCCTATTTCTGACCTATAATCCAGACTTTTTCGGGTTTTAAAGGAAGAGGATATCATTTCATACCCTCTCTCCTCCCGATTTCTAAAGGAGGCTTCGTGCTCGTTTTTTCATTTTGACACCACCAACACGTCCCGTGGCCCATTTCTAACCTATAATCTAGACTTTTTCGGGTTTTAAAGGAAGTGGATATAATTACATAACCTCTCTCCAACCGATTCCTAAAGGAAGCTTCGTGCTCGTTTTTTCGTTTTGACACCACCAAAACGTCCCGTAGCCCAATTCTAACCTATAATCGAGACTTTTTCGGATTTTAAAGGAAGTGGATATCATTTCTTACCCTCTCTCCTCCCGATTTCTAAACAAGGCTTCGTGCTCGTTTTTTCATTTTGACACCACCAACACGTCCCGTGGCCCATTTCTAACCTATAATCGAGACTTTTTCGGGTTTTAAAGGAAGTGGATATAATTTCATACCCTCTCTCCTCCTGATTTCTAAACGAGGCTTCGTGCTCGTTTTTTAGATTTGACACAACAAACACGTCCCGTTGCTCATTTCTAACCTATGATGGAGACTTTTTCGGGTTTTAAAGGAAGTGGATATCATTTCATACGCTCTCTCCTCCCGATTTCTAAACATGGCTTCGTGCTCGTTTTTTCGTTTTGACACCACAAACACGTACCGTTGCCCATTTCTAACCTATAATCGAGACATTTTCGGGTTTTAAAGGAAGTGGATATAATTTCGTACCCTCCCTCCTCCCGATTTCTAAACGAGACTTCGTGCTCGTTTTTTCACAAACACGTCCCGTTGCCCATTTCTAACCTATGATCGATACTTTTCGGATTTTGAAGGAAGTGGATATTATTCTCATACCCTCTCTCCTCCCGATTTCTAAACGAGGCTTCGTGGTCGTTTTTTCGTTTTGACACTACCAGCACGTCCCGTGGTCCATTTCTAACCTATAATCGAGGCTTTTTTGGGTTTTAAAGGAAGTGGATATTATTTCATACACTCTCTCCTCCCGATTTCTAAACGATGCTTCGTGCTCGTTTTTTTATTTTGACACCACCAACACGTCTCGTGACCCATTTCTAACATATTATCGAGACTTTTTCTGGTTTTAAAGGAAGTGAGTATCATTCCATACCCTCTCTCCTCCCGATCTCTAAACGAGGCTTCGTGCTTGTTTTTTTTGTTTTGACACCACCAACACGTCTCGTGGCCCATTTCTAACATATAATCGAGACTTTTTCGGGTTTTAAAGGAAGTGAGTATCATTTCATACCCTCTCTCCTCCCGATTTCTAAACGAGGCTTCGTGCTCGTTTTTTTGTTTTGACACCACCAAAACGCCTCGTGGCCCATATCTAACATATAATAAAGACTTTTTCGGGTTTTAAAGGAAGTGGATATTATTTCATACCCTCTCTCCTCCCGATTTCTAAACGAGGCTTCGTGCTCGTTTTTTTGTTTTGACACCACCAAAACGTCTCGTAGCCCATATCTAACTTATAATCGAGACTTTTTCTAGTTTTAAAGTTAGTGAATATCAATTCATACCCTCTCTCCTCCTGATTTCTAAACGAGGCTTCGTGCTCCTTTTTTCGTTTTCACACCACCAACACGTCTCGTGGCCCATTTCTAACAAATAATCGGGACTTTTTCTGGTTTTAAAGGAAGTGGATATCATTTCATACCCTCTCTCCTCCCGATTTCTAAACGAGGCTTCGTGCTCGTTTTTTCATTTTGACACCACCAACTCCTCTCGTGGCCTATTTCTAACCTATAATCGAGTCTTTTTCGGGTTTTAAAGGAAGTGGATATCATTTCATACCCTCTCTCCTCCCGATTTCCAAACGAGGCTTCGTGCTCGTTTTTTCGTTTTGACACCTCCAACAAGTCCCGTGGCCCATTTCTAACCTATAATTGAGACTTTTTCGGGTTTTAAAGGAAGTGGATATAATTTCATACCATCTCTCGAACCGATTTCTAAACGAGGCTTAGTGCTCGTTTTTTCGTTTTGACACCACCAACACGTCCCGTAGCCCAATTCTAACCTATAATCGAGTCTTTTTCGGGTTTTAAAAGAAGTGAATATCATTTCATACCCTCTCTCCTCCCGATTTCTAAATGAGATTTCGTGCTCGTTTTTTAATTTTGACACCACCAGCACATCCCGTGGCTAATTTCTAACCTATAATCGAGGCTTTTTTGGGTTTTAAAGGAAGTGGATATTATTTCATACCCTCTCTCCTCCCGATTTCTAAACGAGACTTCGTGCTCGTTTTTTCGTTTTGACACCACCAACACGTCCCGTGGTCCATTTCTAACCTATAATCGAGGCTTTTTTGGATTTTAAAGGAAGTGGATATTATTTCTTACACTCTCTCCTCCCGATTTCTAAACGATGCTTCGTGCTCGTTTTTTTATTTTGACACCACCAATACCTCTCGTGACCCATTTCTAACATATTATCGAGACTTTTTCTGGTTTTAAAGGAAGTGAGTATCATTCCATACCCTCTCTCCTCCCGATCTCTAAACGAGGCTTCGTACTTTTTTTTTGTTTTGACACCGCCAACACGTCTCGTGGCCCATTTCTAACATATAATCGAGACTTTTTCGGGTTTTAAAGGAAGTGAGTATCATTTCATACCCTCTCTCCTCCCGATTTCTAAACGAGGCTTCGTGCTCGTTTTTTTGTTTTGACACCACCAAAACGCCTCGTGGCCCATATCTAACATATAATAAAGACTTTTTCGGGTTTTAAAGGAAGTGGATATTATTTCATACCCTCTCTCCTCCCGATTTCTAAACGAAGCTTCGTGCTCGTTTTTTTGTTTTGACACCACCAAAACGTCTCGTGGCCCATATCTAACTTATAATCGAGACTTTTTCTAGTTTTAAAGTTAGTGAATATCATTTCATACCCTCTCTCCTTCCGATTTCTAAACGAGGCTTCGTGCTCGTTTTTTGGTTTTGATACCACAAACACGTCCCGTGGCCCATTTCTAACCTATAATCGAAACTTTTTCGGGTTTTAAAGGAAGTTGATATCATTTCATATCCTCTCTCCTCCCGTTTTCTAAATAAGGCTTCATACTCGTTTTTTCGTTTTGACACCTCCAACACGTCCCGTGGCCCATTTCTAACCTATAATCCAGACTTTTTCGGGTTTTAAAGGAAGTGGATATCATTACATACACTCTCTTCTCCCGATTTCTAAAAGAGGCTTTGTGCTCATTTTTTCATTTTGACACTATCAACACGTCCCGTAGCCCATTTCTAACCTATAATCGAGACTTTTTCGGGTTTTAAAGGAAGTGGATATCATTTCATACCCTCTCTCCTCCCGATTTCTAAAAGAGGCTTCGTGTTCATTTTTTCGTTTTGACACAACAAACACGTCCCGTGGCCCATTTCTAACCTATAATCGAGAATTTTTCGGGTTTTAAAGGAAGTGGATATTATTTCATACCCTCTCTCCTCCCGATTTCAAAACGAGGCTTCGTGCTCGTTTTTTCGTTTTAACACCACCAACACGTCCCGTGGCCCATTTCTAACATATAATCGAGACTCTTTCTGGTTTTAAAGGAAGTGGATATCATTTCATACCCTCTATCCTCCCGATTTCTAAACGAGGCTTCGTGCTTTTTTTTTTCATTTTGACACCACCAACACGTCCCGTCGCCTATTTCTGACCTATAATCCAGACTTTTTCGGGTTTTAAAGGAAGAGGATATCATTTCATACCCTCTCTCCTCCCGATTTCTAAAGGAGGCTTCGTGCTCGTTTTTTCATTTTGACACCACCAACACGTCCCGTGGCCCATTTCTAACCTATAATCTAGACTTTTTCGGGTTTTAAAGGAAGTGGATATAATTACATAACCTCTCTCCAACCGATTCCTAAAGGAAGCTTCGTGCTCGTTTTTTCGTTTTGACACCACCAAAACGTCCCGTAGCCCAATTCTAACCTATAATCGAGACTTTTTCGGATTTTAAAGGAAGTGGATATCATTTCTTACCCTCTCTCCTCCCGATTTCTAAACAAGGCTTCGTGCTCGTTTTTTCATTTTGACACCACCAACACGTCCCGTGGCCCATTTCTAACCTATAATCGAGACTTTTTCGGGTTTTAAAGGAAGTGGATATAATTTCATACCCTCTCTCCTCCTGATTTCTAAACGAGGCTTCGTGCTCGTTTTTTAGATTTGACACAACAAACACGTCCCGTTGCTCATTTCTAACCTATGATGGAGACTTTTTCGGGTTTTAAAGGAAGTGGATATCATTTCATACGCTCTCTCCTCCCGATTTCTAAACATGGCTTCGTGCTCGTTTTTTCGTTTTGACACCACAAACACGTACCGTTGCCCATTTCTAACCTATAATCGAGACATTTTCGGGTTTTAAAGGAAGTGGATATAATTTCGTACCCTCCCTCCTCCCGATTTCTAAACGAGACTTCGTGCTCGTTTTTTCACAAACACGTCCCGTTGCCCATTTCTAACCTATGATCGATACTTTTCGGATTTTGAAGGAAGTGGATATTATTCTCATACCCTCTCTCCTCCCGATTTCTAAACGAGGCTTCGTGGTCGTTTTTTCGTTTTGACACTACCAGCACGTCCCGTGGTCCATTTCTAACCTATAATCGAGGCTTTTTTGGGTTTTAAAGGAAGTGGATATTATTTCATACACTCTCTCCTCCCGATTTCTAAACGATGCTTCGTGCTCGTTTTTTTATTTTGACACCACCAACACGTCTCGTGACCCATTTCTAACATATTATCGAGACTTTTTCTGGTTTTAAAGGAAGTGAGTATCATTCCATACCCTCTCTCCTCCCGATCTCTAAACGAGGCTTCGTGCTTGTTTTTTTTGTTTTGACACCACCAACACGTCTCGTGGCCCATTTCTAACATATAATCGAGACTTTTTCGGGTTTTAAAGGAAGTGAGTATCATTTCATACCCTCTCTCCTCCCGATTTCTAAACGAGGCTTCGTGCTCGTTTTTTTGTTTTGACACCACCAAAACGCCTCGTGGCCCATATCTAACATATAATAAAGACTTTTTCGGGTTTTAAAGGAAGTGGATATTATTTCATACCCTCTCTCCTCCCGATTTCTAAACTAGGCTTCGTGCTCGTTTTTTTGTTTTGACACCACCAAAACGTCTCGTAGCCCATATCTAACTTATAATCGAGACTTTTTCTAGTTTTAAAGTTAGTGAATATCAATTCATACCCTCTCTCCTCCTGATTTCTAAACGAGGCTTCGTGCTCCTTTTTTCGTTTTCACACCACCAACACGTCTCGTGGCCCATTTCTAACAAATAATCGGGACTTTTTCTGGTTTTAAAGGAAGTGGATATCATTTCATACCCTCTCTCCTCCCGATTTCTAAACGAGGCTTCGTGCTCGTTTTTTCATTTTGACACCACCAACTCCTCTCGTGGCCTATTTCTAACCTATAATCGAGTCTTTTTCGGGTTTTAAAGGAAGTGGATATCATTTCATACCCTCTCTCCTCCCGATTTCCAAACGAGGCTTCGTGCTCGTTTTTTCGTTTTGACACCTCCAACAAGTCCCGTGGCCCATTTCTAACCTATAATTGAGACTTTTTCGGGTTTTAAAGGAAGTGGATATAATTTCATACCATCTCTCGAACCGATTTCTAAACGAGGCTTAGTGCTCGTTTTTTCGTTTTGACACCACCAACACGTCCCGTAGCCCAATTCTAACCTATAATCGAGTCTTTTTCGGGTTTTAAAAGAAGTGAATATCATTTCATACCCTCTCTCCTCCCGATTTCTAAACGAATCTTTGTGCTCATTTTTTCATTTTGACACCACTAACACGTCCCGTGGCCCATTTCTAACCTATAATCGAGACTTTTTTGGGTTTTAAAGGAAGTGAATATCATTTCATACCGTCTCTCCTCCCGATTTCTAAACGAGGCTTCGTGCTCGTTTTTTCGTTTTGACACCACCAACACGTCCCGTGGCCCATTTCTAACCTATAATCCAGACTTTTTCGGGTTTTAAATGAAGTGGATATCATTTCATACCCTCTCTCCTCCCGATTTCTAAATGAGGCTTCGTACTCGTTTTTTCGTTTTGACACCACAAACACGTCCCGTGGCCCATTTCTAACCTTTAATCGAGACTTTTTCGGGTTTGAAAGGAAATGGATATAACTTCATACCCTCTCTCCTCCCGATTTCTAAACGAGGCTTCGTGCTCGTTTTTTCATTTTGACACAACAAACACGTCCCGTTGCCCATTTCTAACCTATAATCGAGACATTTTCGGATTTTAAAGCTAATGGATATAACTTCATACCCTCTCTCCTCCCGATTTCTAAACGAGGCTTCGTGCTCGTTTTTTCATTTTGACACAACAAACACGTCCCGTTGCCCATTTCTAACCTATAATCGAGACATTTTCGGGTTTTAAAGGAAGTGGATATAATTTCGTACCCTCTCTCCTCCTGATTTCTAAATGAGGCTTCGTACTCGTTTTTTCGTTTTGACACCACAAACACGTCCCGTGGCCCATTTCTAACCTTTAATCGAGACTTTTTCGGGTTTGAAAGGAAATGGATATAACTTCATACCCTCTCTCCTCCCGATTTCTAAACGAGGCTTCGTGCTCGTTTTTTCATTTTGACACAACAAACACGTCCCGTTGCCCATTTCTAACCTATAATCGAGACATTTTCGGATTTTAAAGGAAATGGATATAACTTCATACCCTCTCTCCTCCCGATTTCTAAACGAGGCTTCGTGCTCGTTTTTTCATTTTGACACAACAAACACGTCCCGTTGCCCATTTCTAACCTATAATCGAGACATTTTCGGGTTTTAAAGGAAGTGGATATAATTTCGTACCCGCTCTCCTCCTGATTTCTAAACGAGACTTCGTGCTCGTTTTTTCACAAACACGTCCCGTTGCACATTTCTAACCTATAATCGAAACTTTTTCAGATTTTGAAGGAAGTGGATATTATTCTCATACCCTCTCTCCTCCCGATTTCTAAACGAGGCTTCGTGGTCATTTTTTTCGTTTTGACACTACCAGCATTTCCCGTGGCTCATTTCTAACATATAATCGAGACTTTTTCGGGTTTTAAAGGAAGTGGATATCATTTCATACCCTCTCTCCTCTCGATTTCTAAACGAGACTTCGTGCTCGTTTTTTCGTTTTGACACCACCAACACGTCCCGTGGTCCATTTCTAACCTATAATCGAGGCTTTTTTAGGTTTTAAAGGAAGTGGATATTATTTCATACACTCTCTCCTCCCGATTTCTAAACGATGCTTCGTGCTCGTTTTTTTATTTTGACACCACCAATACGTCTCGTGACCCATTTCTAACATATTATCGAGACTTTTTCTGGTTTTAAAGGAAGTGGATATCATTCCATACCCTCTCTCCTCCCGATCTCTAAACGAGGCTTCGTGCTTGTTTTTTTTGTTTTGACACCACCAACACGTTTCGTGGCCCATTTCTAACATATAATCGAGACTTTTTCGGGTTTTAAAGGAAGTGAGTATCATTTCATACCCTCTCTCTTCCCGATTTCTAAACGAGGCTTCGTGCTCGTTTTTTCGTTTTAACACCACCAACAGCTCTCGTGGCCTATTTCTAACCTATAATAGAGACTTTTTCGGGTTTTAAAGGAAGTGGATATCTTTTCATACCCTCTCTCCTCCCGATTTCTAAATGAGGCTTCGTGCTCGTTTTTTCGTTTTGACACCACCGACACTTCCCGTCGCCCATTTCTAACCTATTATCAAGACAATTTTCGGGTTTTAAAGGAAGTCGATATAATTTCATACCCTCTCTCCTCCCGATTTCTAAACGAGGCTTCGTGCTCGTTTTTTAGTTTTGACACCACAAACACGTCACGTGGCCCATTTTTAACCTTTAATCGAGACTTTTTCGGGTTTTAAAGGAAGTGGATATAATTTCATACCCACTCTCCTCCCGATTTCTAAACGAGGCTTCGTGCTCGTTTTTTAGTTTTGTCACAACAAACACGTCCCGTTGCCCATTTCTAACCAATAATCGAGACTTTTTCGGGTTTTAAAGGAAGTCGATATCATTTCATACCCTCTCTTCTCCCGATTTCTAAATGAGGCTTCGTGGTCGTTTTTTCATTTTGACACTACTAGCATTTCCTGTGGCCCATATCTAACATATAATCGAGACTTTTTCGGGTTTTAAAGGAAGTTGATATCATTTCATACCCTCTCACCTCCCGATTTCTAAACGAGGCTTCGTGCTCGTTTTTTTGTTTTGACACTACCAAAACGTCTCGTGGCCCATTTCTAACCTATAATAGAGACTTTTTCGGGTTTTAAAGGAAGTGGATATAATTTCATACCCTCTCTCCTCCCGATTTCTAAACCAGGCTTCGTGCTCATTTTTTAGTTTTGACACAACAAACACGTCCCGTTGCCCATTTCTAACCTATAATGGAGACTTTTTCGGGTTTTAGAGGAAGTGGATATCATTTCATACCCTCTTTCCTCCTGATTTCTAAACGAAGCTTGGTGCTCGTTTTTTTGTTTTGACACCACCAAAACGTCTCGTGGCCCATATCTAACCTATAATCGAGACTTTTTCGAGTTTTAAAGGAAGTGGATATAATTTCATACCCTCTCTCCTCCCGATTTCTAAACGAGGCTTCGTGCTCTTTTTTTAGTTTTGACACAACAAACACGTCCCGTTGCCCATTTCCAAGCTATAATCGAGACTTTTTCGGGTTTTAAAGGAAGTGGATGTCATTTCATACCCTCTCTCCTCCCGATTTCTAAACGAGGCTTCGTGCTCGTTTTTTCGTTTTGACACCACAAACACGTCTCGTGGCCTATTTCTAACCTATAATCGAGACTTTTTCGGGTTTTAAAGGAAGTGGATATAATTTCATACCCTCTCTCCTCCCGATTTCTAAACGAGGCTTCGTGCTCTTTTTTTAGTTTTGACACAACAAACACGTCCCGTTGCCCATTTCCAAGCTATAATCGAGACTTTTTCGGGTTTTAAAGGAAGTGGATGTCATTTCATACCCTCTCTCCTCCCGATTTCTAAACAAGGCTTCGTGCTCGTTTTTTCGTTTTGACACCACAAACACGCCTCGTGGCCCATTTCTAACCTATAATCGAGACTTTTTCTGGTTTTAAAGGAAGTGGATATCATTTCATACCCTCTCTCCACCCGATTTCTAAACGAGGCTTCGTGCTCGTTTTCTCATTTTGACACCACCAACATGTCCCGTGGCCTATTTCTAACCTATAATCGAGACTTTTTCGGGTTTTAAAGGAAGTGGATATCATTTCATACCCTCTCTCCTCCCGATTTCTAAACGAGGCTTCGTGCTCATTTTTTCGTTTTGACACCACCGACACGTCCCGTAGCCCATTTCTAACCTATTATCGAGACTTTTTCGGGTTTTAAAGGAAGTCGATATAATTTCATACCCTCTCTCCTCCCGATTTCTAAACGAGGCTTCGTGCTCGTTTTTTAGTTTTGACACCACAAACACGTCACGTGGCCCATTTCTAACCTTTTATCGAGACTTTTTCGGGTTTTAAAGGAAGTGGATATAATTTCATACCCTCTCTCCTCCCGATTTCTAAACGAGGCTTCGTGCTTGTTTTTTTGTTTTGACACCACCAACACGTCCCGTAGCCCATTTCTAACCTATAATCGAGACTTTTTCGGGTTTTAAAGGAAGTGGATATAATTTCATACCCACTCTCCTCCCGATTTCTAAATGAGGCTTCGTGCTCGTTTTTTAGTTTTGTCACAACAAACACGTCCCGTTGCCCATTTCTAACCATTAATCGAGACTTTTTCGGGTTTTAAAGGAAGTGGATTTCATTTCATACCTTCTCTCCTCCCGATTTCTAAACGAGGCTTCGTCCTCGTTTTTTTATTTTGACACCACCAAAACGTCTCGTGGCCCATATCTAACTTATAATCGAGACTTTTTCTGGTTTTAAAGGAAGTGGATATCATTTCATACCCTCTCTCGTCCCGATTTCTCAACGAGGCTTCGTGCTCATCTTTTCATTTTGACACCACCAACACGTCTCGTGGCTCATTTCTAACATATAATCGAGATTTTTTCTGGTTTTAAAGGAACCGGATATCATTTCATACCCTCTCTCCTCCCGATTTCTAAACGAGGCTTCGAGCTCGTTTTTTCGTTTTGATACCACCAACACGTCTCGTGGCCCATTTCTAACATATAATCGAAACTTTTTCTGGTTTTAAAGGAAGTGGATATCATTTTATACCCTCTCTCCTCCCGATTTCTAAACGATGCTTTGTGCTTGTTTTTTCGTTTTGACACCACCAACATGTCCCGTGGCCTATTTCTAACCAATAATCGAGACTTTTTCGGGTTTTAAAGGAAGTGGATATCATTTCATACCCTCTCTCCTCCCGATTTCTAAACGAGGCTTCGTGCTCGTTTTTTCGTTTTGACACCACCGACACGTCCCGTAGCCCATTTCTAACCTATTATCGAGACTTTTTCGGGTTTGAAGTCGATATAATTTCATACCCTCTCTCCTCCCGATTTCTAAACGAGGCTTCGTGCTCGTTTTTTAGTTTTGACACCACAAACACGTCACGTTGCCCATTTCTAACCTTTAATCGATACTTTTTCGGGTTTTAAAGGAAGTGGATATAATTTCATACCCTCTCTCCTCCCGATTTCTAAACGAGGCTTCGTGCTTGTTTTTTCGTTTTGACACCACCAACAGGTCCCGTGGCCCATTTCTAACCTATAATCGATACTTTTTCGGGTTTTAAAGGAAGTGGATATAATTTCATACCCTCTCTCCAACCGATTTCTTAAGGAGGCTTCGTGCTCGTTTTTTAGTTTTGTCACAACAAACACGTCCCGTTGCCCATTTCTAACCAATAATCGATTTTTTTTCGGGTTTTAAAGGAAGTGCATATCATTTCATACCTTCTCTCCTCCCGATTTCTAAACGAGGCTTCGTGCTCGTTTTTTCATTTTGACACCACAAACACGTACCGTGGCCCATTTCTAACCTATAATTGAAACTTTTTCAGGTTTTAAAGGAAGTGGATATGATTTCATACCCTCTCTCCTAACGATTTCTAAACAAGGCTTCGTGGTCGTTTTTTCGTTTTGACACTACTAGCATGTCCCGTGGCCCATTTCTAACATATAATCGAGACTTTTTCGGGTTTTAAAGGAAGTGGATATCATTTCATACCCTCTCTCCTCCCGATTTCTAAACGAGGCTTCGTGCTCGTTTTTTCGTTTTGACACCACCGACACGTCCCGTAGCCCATTTCTAACCTATTATCGAGACTTTTTCTGGTTTTAAAGGAAGTCGATATAATTTCATACCCTCTCTCCTCCCGATTTCTAAACGAGGCTTCGTGCTCGTTTTTTAGTTTTGACACCACAAACACGTCACGTGGCCCATTTCTAACCTATAATCGAGACTTTTTCGGGTTTTAAAGGAAGTGGATATCATTTCATACCCTCTCTCTTCCCGATTTCCAAACGAGGCTTCATGCTCGTTTTTTCGTTTTGACACCTCCAACAAGTCCCGTAGCCCATTTTTAACCTATAATTGAGACTTTTTCGGGTTTTAAAGGAAGTGTATATAATTTCATACCATCTCTCGAACCGATTTCTAAACGAGGCTTAGTGCTCGTTTTTTCGTTTTGACACCACCAACACGTCCCGTAGCCCAATTCTAACCCATAATCGAGACTTTTTCGGGTTTTAAAAGAAGTGAATATCATTTCATACCCTCTCTCCTCCCGATTTCTAAACGAATCTTTGTGCTCGTTTTTTCATTTAGACACCACCAATACGACTTTTTCGGGTTTTAAAGGAAGTGGATATCATTCCATACCCTCTCTCCTCCCGATCTCTAAACGAGGCTTCGTGCTTATTTTTTTCATTTTGACACAACAAACACGTCCCGTTGCCCATTTCTAACCTATAATCGAGACATTTTCGGGTTTTAAAGGAAATGGATATAACTTCATACCCTCTCTCCTCCCGATTTCTAAACGAGGCTTCGTTCTCGTTTTTTCATTTTGACACAACAAACACGTCCCGTTGCCCATTTCTAACCTATAATCGAGACATTTTCGGGTTTTAAAGGAAGTGGATATAATTTCGTACCCTCCCTCCTCCCGATTTCTAAACGAGACCTCGTGCTCGTTTTTTCACAAACACGTCCCGTTGCCCATTTCTAACCTATGATCGATACTTTTCGGATTTTGAAGGAAGTGGATATTATTCTCATACCCTCTCTCCTCCCGATTTCTAAACGAGGCTTCGTGGTCATTTTTTCGTTTTGACACTACCAGCATTTCCCGTGGCTCATTTCTAATATATAATCGAGACTTTTTCGGGTTTTAAAGGAAGTGGATATCATTTCATACCCTCTCTCCTCTCGATTTCTAAACGAGGCTTCGTGCTCGTTTTTTCGTTTTGACACCACCAACACGTCCCGTGGTCCATTTCTTACCTATAATCGAGGCTTTTTTGGGTTTTAAAGGAAGTGGATATTATTTCATACACTCTCTCCTCCCGATTTCTAAACGAGGCTTCGTGCTCGTTTTTTCGTTTTGACACCACCAACACGTCCCGTGGCCTATTTCTAACCTATAATCTAGATTAATTCGGGTTTTAAAGGAAGTGGATATCATTTCATACCCTCTCTCCTCTCGTTTTCTAAACGAGGCTTCGTGCACGTTTTTTCGTTTTGACACCTCCAACACGTCCCGTGGCACATTTCTAACCTATAATCCAGACTTTTTCGGGTTTTAAATGAAGTGGATATCATTTCATACCCTCTCTCCTCCCGATTTCTAAATGAGGCTTCGTGCTCGTTTTTTCGTTTTGACACCACAAACACGTCCCGTGGCCCATTTCTAACCTTTAATCGAGACTTTTTCGGGTTTTAAAGGAAATGGATATAACTTCATACCCTCTCTCCTCCCGATTTCTAAACGAGGCTTCGTGCTCGTTTTTTCATTTTAACACAACAAACACGTCCCGTTGCCTATTTCTAACCTATAATCGAGACATTTTCTGGTTTTAAAGGAAATGGATATAACTTCATACCCTCTCTCCTCCCGATTTCTAAACGAGGCTTCGTTCTCGTTTTTTCATTTTGACACAACAAACACGTCCCGTTGCCCATTTCTAACCTATAATCGAGACATTTTCGGGTTTTAAAGTAAGTGGATATAATTTCGTACCCTCTCTCCTCCTGATTTCTAAACGAGACTTCGTGCTCGTTTTTTCACAAACACGTCCCGTTGCCCATTTCTAACCTATAATCGAGACTTTTTCAGATTTTGAAGGAAGTGGATATTATTCTCATACCCTCTCTCCTCCCGATTTCTAAACGAGGCTTCGTGGTCATTTTTTCGTTTTGACACTACCAGCATTTCCCGTGGCTCATTTCTAACATATAATCGAGACTTTTTCGGGTTTTAAAGGAAGTGGATATCATTTCATACCCTCTCTCCTCTCGATTTCTAAACGAGACTTCGTGCTCGTTTTTTCGTTTTGACACCACGAACACGTCCCGTGGTCCATTTCTAACCTATAATCGAGGCTTTTTTGGGTTTTAAAGGAAGTGGATATTATTTCATACACTCTCTCCTCCCGATTTCTAAACGATGCTTCGTGCTCGTTTTTTTATTTTGACACCACCAATACGTCTCGTGACCCATTTCTAACATATTATCGAGACTTTTTCTGGTTTTAAAGGAAGTGGATATCATTCCATACCCTCTCTCCTCCCGATCTCTAAACGAGGCTTCGTGCTTATTTTTTTCATTTTGACACAACAAACACGTCCCGTTGCCCATTTCTAACCTATAATCGAGACATTTTCGGGTTTTAAAGGAAATGGATATAACTTCATACCCTCTCTCCTCCCGATTTCTAAACGAGGCTTCGTTCTCGTTTTTTCATTTTGACACAACAAACACGTCCCGTTGCCCATTTCTAACCTATAATCGAGACATTTTCGGGTTTTAAAGGAAGTGGATATAATTTCGTACCCTCCCTCCTCCCGATTTCTAAACGAGACCTCGTGCTCGTTTTTTCACAAACACGTCCCGTTGCCCATTTCTAACCTATGATCGATACTTTTCGGATTTTGAAGGAAGTGGATATTATTCTCATACCCTCTCTCCTCCCGATTTCTAAACGAGGCTTCGTGGTCATTTTTTCGTTTTGACACTACCAGCATTTCCCGTGGCTCATTTCTAATATATAATCGAGACTTTTTCGGGTTTTAAAGGAAGTGGATATCATTTCATACCCTCTCTCCTCTCGATTTCTAAACGAGGCTTCGTGCTCGTTTTTTCGTTTTGACACCACCAACACGTCCCGTGGTCCATTTCTAACCTATAATCGAGGCTTTTTTGGGTTTTAAAGGAAGTGGATATTATTTCATACACTCTCTCCTCCCGATTTCTAAACGAGGCTTCGTGCTCGTTTTTTCGTTTTGACACCACCAACACGTCCCGTGGCCTATTTCTAACCTATAATCTAGATTAATTCGGGTTTTAAAGGAAGTGGATATCATTTCATACCCTCTCTCCTCTCGTTTTCTAAACGAGGCTTCGTGCACGTTTTTTCGTTTTGACACCTCCAACACGTCCCGTGGCACATTTCTAACCTATAATCCAGACTTTTTCGGGTTTTAAATGAAGTGGATATCATTTCATACCCTCTCTCCTCCCAATTTCTAAATGAGGCTTCGTGCTCGTTTTTTCGTTTTGACACCACAAACACGTCCCGTGGCCCATTTCTAACCTTTAATCGAGACTTTTTCGGGTTTTAAAGGAAATGGATATAACTTCATACCCTCTCTCCTCCCGATTTCTAAACGAGGCTTCGTGCTCGTTTTTTCATTTTGACACAACAAACACGTCCCGTTGCCTATTTCTAACCTATAATCGAGACATTTTCGGGTTTTAAAGGAAATGGATATAACTTCATACCCTCTCTCCTCCCGATTTCTAAACGAGGCTTCGTTCTCGTTTTTTCATTTTGACACAACAAACACGTCCCGTTGCCCATTTCTAACCTATAATCGAGACATTTTCGGGTTTTAAAGTAAGTGGATATAATTTCGTACCCTCTCTCCTCCTGATTTCTAAACGAGACTTCGTGCTCGTTTTTTCACAAACACGTCCCGTTGCCCATTTCTAACTTATAATCGAGACTTTTTCAGATTTTGAAGGAAGTGGATATTATTCTCATACCCTCTCTCCTCCCGATTTCTAAACGAGGCTTCGTGGTCATTTTTTCGTTTTGACACTACCAGCATTTCCCGTGGCTCATTTCTAACATATAATCGAGACTTTTTCGGGTTTTAAAGGAAGTGGATATCATTTCATACCCTCTCTCCTCTCGATTTCTAAACGAGACTTCGTGCTCGTTTTTTCGTTTTGACACCACGAACACGTCCCGTGGTCCATTTCTAACCTATAATCGAGGCTTTTTTGGGTTTTAAAGGAAGTGGATATTATTTCATACACTCTCTCCTCCCGATTTCTAAACGATGCTTCGTGCTCGTTTTTTTATTTTGACACCACCAATACGTCTCGTGACCCATTTCTAACATATTATCGAGACTTTTTCTGGTTTTAAAGGAAGTGGATATCATTCCATACCCTCTCTCCTCCCGATCTCTAAACGAGGCTTCGTGCTTATTTTTTTCATTTTGACACAACAAACACGTCCCGTTGCCCATTTCTAACCTATAATCGAGACATTTTCGGGTTTTAAAGGAAATGGATATAACTTCATACCCTCTCTCCTCCCGATTTCTAAACGAGGCTTCGTTCTCGTTTTTTCATTTTGACACAACAAACACGTCCCGTTGCCCATTTCTAACCTATAATCGAGACATTTTCGGGTTTTAAAGGAAGTGGATATAATTTCGTACCCTCTCTCCTCCTGATTTCTAAACGAGATTTCGTGCTCGTTTTTTCACAAACACGTCCCGTTGCCCATTTCTAACCTATAATCGAGACTTTTTCAGATTTTGAAGGAAGTGGATATTATTCTCATACCCTCTCTCCTCCCGATTTCTAAACGAGGCTTCGTGGTCATTTTTTCGTTTTGACACTACCAGCATTTCCCGTGGCTCATTTCTAACATATAATCGAGACTTTTTCGGGTTTTAAAGGAAGTGGATATCATTTCATACCCTCTCTCCTCTCGATTTCTAAACGAGACTTCGTGCTCGTTTTTTCGTTTTGACACCACGAACACGTCCCGTGGTCCATTTCTAACCTATAATCGAGGCTTTTTTGGGTTTTAAAGGAAGTGGATATTATTTCATACACTCTCTCCTCCCGATTTCTAAACGATGCTTCGTGCTCGTTTTTTTATTTTGACACCACCAATACGTCTCGTGACCCATTTCTAACATATTATCGAGACTTTTTCTGGTTTTAAAGGAAGTGGATATCATTCCATACCCTCTCTCCTCCCGATCTCTAAACGAGGCTTCGTGCTTATTTTTTTCATTTTGACACAACAAACACGTCCCGTTGCCCATTTCTAACCTATAATCGAGACATTTTCGGGTTTTAAAGGAAATGGATATAACTTCATACCCTCTCTCCTCCCGATTTCTAAACGAGGCTTCGTTCTCGTTTTTTCATTTTGACACAACAAACACGTCCCGTTGCCCATTTCTAACCTATAATCGAGACATTTTCGGGTTTTAAAGGAAGTGGATATAATTTCATACCCTCCCTCCTCCCGATTTCTAAACGAGACTTCGTGCTCGTTTTTTCACAAACACGTCCCGTTGCCCATTTCTAACCTATGATCGATACTTTTCGGATTTTGAAGGAAGTGGATATTATTCTCATACCCTCTCTCCTCCCGATTTCTAAACGAGGCTTCGTGGTCATTTTTTCGTTTTGACACTACCAGCATTTCCCGTGGCTCATTTCTAATATATAATCGAGACTTTTTCGGGTTTTAAAGGAAGTGGATATCATTTCATACCTTCTCTCCTCTCGATTTCTAAACGAGGCTTCGTGCTCGTTTTTTCGTTTTGACACCACCAACACGTCCCGTGGTCCATTTCTAACCTATAATCGAGGCTTTTTTGGGTTTTAAAGGAAGTGGATATTATTTCATATACCCTCTCCTCCCGATTTCTAAACGATGCTTCGTGCTCGTTTTTTTATTTTGACACCACCAATACATCTCGTGACCCATTTCTAACATATTATCGAGACTTTTTCTGGTTTTAAAGGAAGTGGATATCATTCCATATCCTCTCTCCTCCCGATCTCTAAACGAGGCTTCGTGCTTGTTTTTTTTGTTTTGACACCACCAATACGTCTCGTGGCCCATTTCTAACATATAATCGAGACTTTTTCGGGTTTTAAAGGAAGTGAGTATCATTTCATACCCTCTCTCCTCCCGATTTCTAAACGAGGCTTCGTGCTCGTTTTTTCGTTTTAACACCACCAACACCTCTCGTGGCCTATTTCTAACCTATAATAGAGACTTTTTCAGATTTTAAAGGAAGTGGATATCATTTCATACCCTCTCTCCTCCCAATTTCTAAATGAGGCTTCGTGCTCGTTTTTTCGTTTTTACACCACCGACACTTCCCGTCGCCCATTTCTAACCTATTATCAAGACTTCTTCGGATTTTAAAGGAAGTCGATATAATTTCATACCCTCTCTCCTCCCGATTTCTAAACGAGGCTTCGTGCTCGTTTTTTAGTTTTGACACCACAAACACGTCACGTGGCCCATTTTTAACCTTTAATCGAGACTTTTTCGGGTTTTAAAGGAAGTGGATATAATTTCATACCCACTCTCCTCCCGATTTCTAAACGAGGCTTCGTGGTCATTTTTTCGTTTTGACACTACCAGCATTTCCCGTGGCTCATTTCTAATATATAATCGAGACTTTTTCGGGTTTTAAAGGAAGTGGATATCATTTCATACCTTCTCTCCTCTCGATTTCTAAACGAGGCTTCGTGCTCGTTTTTTCGTTTTGACACCACCAACACGTCCCGTGGTCCATTTCTAACCTATAATCGAGGCTTTTTTGGGTTTTAAAGGAAGTGGATATTATTTCATATACCCTCTCCTCCCGATTTCTAAACGATGCTTCGTGCTCGTTTTTTTATTTTGACACCACCAATACATCTCGTGACCCATTTCTAACATATTATCGAGACTTTTTCTGGTTTTAAAGGAAGTGGATATCATTCCATATCCTCTCTCCTCCCGATCTCTAAACGAGGCTTCGTGCTTGTTTTTTTTGTTTTGACACCACCAATACGTCTCGTGGCCCATTTCTAACATATAATCGAGACTTTTTCGGGTTTTAAAGGAAGTGAGTATCATTTCATACCCTCTCTCCTCCCGATTTCTAAACGAGGCTTCGTGCTCGTTTTTTCGTTTTAACACCACCAACACCTCTCGTGGCCTATTTCTAACCTATAATAGAGACTTTTTCGGATTTTAAAGGAAGTGGATATCATTTCATACCCTCTCTCCTCCCAATTTCTAAATGAGGCTTCGTGCTCGTTTTTTCGTTTTTACACCACCGACACTTCCCGTCGCCCATTTCTAACCTATTATCAAGACTTCTTCGGATTTTAAAGGAAGTCGATATAATTTCATACCCTCTCTCCTCCCGATTTCTAAACGAGGCTTCGTGCTCGTTTTTTAGTTTTGACACCACAAACACGTCACGTGGCCCATTTTTAACCTTTAATCGAGACTTTTTCGGGTTTTAAAGGAAGTGGATATAATTTCATACCCACTCTCCTCCCGATTTCTAAACGAGGCTTCGTGCTCGTTTTTTAGTTTTGTCACAACAAACACGTCCCGTTGCCCATTTCTAACCAATAATCGAGACTTTTTCGGGTTTTAAAGGAAGTCGATATCATTTCATACCCTCTCTTCTCCCGATTTCTAAACGAGGCTTCGTGGTCGTTTTTTCATTTTGACACTACTAGCACTTCCTGTGGCCCATATCTAACATATAATAGAGACTTTTTCGGGTTTTAAAGGAAGTTGATATCATTTCATACCCTCTCACCTCCCGATTTCTAAACGAGGCTTCGTGCTCGTTTTTTTGTTTTGACACTACCAAAACGTCTCGTGGCCCATTTCTAACCTATAATAGAGACTTTTTCGGGTTTTAAAGGAAGTGGATATAATTTCATACCCTCTCTCCTCCCGATTTCTAAACTAGGCTTCGTGCTCATTTTTTAGTTTTGACACAAAAAACACGTCCCGTTGCCCATTTCTAACCTATAATGGAGACTTTTTCGGGTTTTAGAGGAAGTGGATATCATTTCATACCCTCTCTCCTCCTGATTTCTAAACGAATCTTGGTGCTCGTTTTTTTGTTTTGACACCACCAAAACGTCTCGTGGCCCATATCTAACCTATAATCGAGACTTTTTCGGGTTTTAAAGGAAGTAGATATAATTTCATACCCTCTCTCCTCCCGATTTCTAAACGAGGCTTCGTGCTCTTTTTTTAGTTTTGACACAACAAACACGTCCCGTTGCCCATTTCCAAGCTACAATCGAGACTTTTTCGGGTTTTAAAGGAAGTGGATGTCATTTCATACTCTCTCTCCTCCCGATTTCTAAACGAGGCTTCGTGCTCGTCTTTTCGTTTTGACACCACAAACACGTCTCGTGGCCCATTTCTAACCTATAATCGAGACTTTTTCTGGTTTTAAAGGAAGTGGATATCATTTCATACCCTCTCTCCACCCGATTTCTAAACGAGGCTTCGTGCTCGTTTTTTCGTTTTGACACCACCAACATGTCCCGTGGCCTATTTCTAACCTATAATCGAGACTTTTTCGAGTTTTAAAGGAAGTGGATATCATTTCATACCCTCTCTCCTCCCGATTTCTAAACGAGGCTTCGTGCTCGTTTTTTCGTTTTGACACCACCGACACGTCCCGTAGCCCATTTCTAACCTATTATCGAGACTTTTTCGGGTTTTAAAGGAAGTCGATATAATTTCATACCCTCTCTCCTCCCGATTTCTAAACGAGGCTTCGTGCTCGTTTTTTAGTTTTGACACCACAAACACGTCACGTGGCCCATTTCTAACCTTTAATCGAGACTTTTTCGGGTTTTAAAGGAAGTGGATATTATTTCATACCCTCTCTCCTCCCGATTTCTAAACGAGGCTTCGTGCTTGTTTTTTTGTTTTGACACCACCAACACGTCCCGTAGCCCATTTCTAACCTATAATCGACACTTTTTCGGGTTTTAAAGGAAGTGGATATAATTTCATACCCACTCTCCTCCCGATTTCTAAATGAGGCTTCGTGTTCGTTTTTTAGTTTTGTCACAACAAACATGTCCCGTTGCCCATTTCTAACCATTAATCGAGACTTTTTCGGGTTTTAAAGGAAGTGGATATCATTTCATACCTTCTCTCCTCCCGATTTCTAAACGAGGCTTCGTCCTCGTTTTTTTATTTTGACACCACCAAAACGTCTCGTGGCCCATATCTAACTTATAATCGAGACTTTTTCTGGTTTTAAAGGAAGTGGATATCATTTCATACCCTCTCTCGTCCCGATTTCTCAACGAGGCTTCGTGCTCATTTTTTCATTTTGACACCACCAACACGTCTCGTGGCCCATTTCTAACATATAATCGAGACTTTTCTGGTTTTAAAGGAACTGGATATCATTTCATACCCTCTCTCCTCCCGATTTCTAAACGAGGCTTCGTGCTCGTTTTTTCATTTTGACACCACCAACACGTCTCGTGGCCCATTTCTAACATATAATCGAGACTTTTTCTGGTTTTAAAGGAAGTGGATATCATTTCATACCCTCTCTCCTCCCGATTTCTAAACGATGCTTCGTGCTTGTTTTTTCGTTTTGACACCACCAACATGTCCCGTGGCCTATTTCTAACCAATAATCGAGACTTTTTCGGGTTTTAAAGGAAGTGGATATCATTTCATACCCTCTCTCCTCCCGATTTCTAAACGAGGCTTCGTGCTCGTTTTTTCGTTTTGACACCACCGACACGTCCCGTAGCCTATTTCTAACCTATTATCGAGACTTTTTTGGGTTTGAAGTCGATATAATTTCATACCCTCTCTCCTCCTGATTTCTGAACGAGGCTTCGTGCTCGTTTTTTAGTTTTGACACCACAAACACGTCACGTGGCCCATTTCTAACCTTTAATCGATACTTTTTCGGGTTTTAAAGGAAGTGGATATAATTTCATACCCTCTCTCCTCCCGATTTCTAAACGAGGCTTCGTGCTTGTTTTTTCGTTTTGACACCACCAACAGGTCCCGTAGCCCATTTCTAACCTATAATCGATACTTTTTCGGGTTTTAAAGGAAGTGGATATAATTTCATACCCTCTCTCCAACCGATTTCTAAAGGAGGCTTTGTGCTCGTTTTTTAGTTTTGTCACAACAAACACGTCCCGTTGCCCATTTCTAACCAATAATCGAGTCTTTTTCGGGTTTTAAAGGAAGTGCATATCATTTCATACCTTCTCTCCTCCCGATTTCTAAACGAGGCTTCGTGCTCGATTTTTCGTTTTGACACCACAAACACGTACCGTGGCCCATTTCTAACCTATAATTGAAACTTTTTCAGGTTTTAAAGGAAGTGGATATCATTTCATACCCTCTCTCCTAACGATTTCTAAACAAGGCTTCGTGGTCGTTTTTTCGTTTTGACACTACTAGCATGTCCCGTGGCCCATTTCTAACATATAATCGAGACTTTTTCGGGTTTTAAAGGAAGTGGATATCATTTCATACCCTCTCTCCTCCCGATTTCTAAACGAGGCTTCGTGCTCGTTTTTTCGTTTTGACACCACAAACACATCCCGTGGCCAATTTCTAACCTATAATCCAGACTTTTTCGGGTTTTAAAGGAAGTGGATATAATTTTATACCCTCTCTCCTCCCGATTTCTAAACGAGGCTTCGTGCTCATTTTTTAGTTTTGACACAACAAACACGTCCCGTTGCCCATTTCTAACCTATAATCGAGACTTTTTCGGGTTTTAAAGGAAGTTGATATAATTTCATACCCTCTGTCCTCCCGATTTCTAAACGAGGCCTCATTGCTCGTTTTTTCATTTTGACACTACAAACACGTCCCGTGGCCCATTTCTAACCTGTAATCGAGACATTTTCGGGTTTTAAAGGAAGTCGATTTAATTTCATACCCTCTCTCCTCCCGATTTCTAAACGAGGCTTCGTGCTCGTTTTTTCATTTTGACACAACCAACACATACCGTGGCCCATTTCTAACCTATAATTGAGACTTTTTCAGGTTTTAAAGGAAGTGGATATCATTTCATACCCTCTCTCCTCCTAATTTCTAAACGAGGCTTCGTGCTCGTTTTTTAGTTTTGACACCACAAACACGTCACGTGGCCCATTTCTAACCTATAATCGAGACTTTTTCGGGTTTTAGAGGACGTGGATATCATTTCATACCCTCTCTCTTCCCGATTTCCAAACGAGGCTTCGTGCTCGTTTTTTCGTTTTGACACCTCCAACAAGTCCCGTGGCTCATTTCTAACCTATAATTGAGACTTTTTCGGGTTTTAAAGGAAGTGGATATAATTTCATACCATCTCTCGAACCGATTTCTAAACGAGGCTTAGTGCTCGTTTTTTCGTTTTGACAGCACCAACACGTCTCGTGGCCCATATCTAACGTATAATCGAGACTTTTTCGGGTTTTAAAGGAAGTGGATATCATTCCACACCCTCTCTCCTCCCGATTTCTAAACGAGGCTTCGTGTTTGTTTTTTTTGTTTTGACACCACCTACACGTCCCGTAGCCCATTTCTAACCTATAATAGAGTCTTTTTCGGGTTTTAAAGGAAGTGGATATAATTTCATACCCTCTCTCCTCCCGATTTCTAAACGAGGCTTCGTGCTCCTTTTTTAGTTTTGACACCACAAACACGTCACGTGTCCCATTTCTAACATTTAATCGAGACTTTTTCGGGTTTTAAAGGAAGTGGATATAATTTCATACCCACTCTCCTCCCGATTTCTAAACGAGGCTTCGTGCTCGTTTTTTAGTTTTGTCACAACAAACACGTCCCGTTGCCCATTTCTAACCAATAATCGAGACTTTTTCGGGTTTTAAAGGAAGTGGATATCATTTCATACCTTCTCTCCTCCCGATTTCTAAACGAGGCTTCGTGCTCGTTTTTTCGTTTTGACACCAAAAACACGTACCGTGGCCCATTTCTAACCTATAAATGAGACTATTTCAGGTTTTAAAGGAAGTGGATATCATTTCATACCAAATCTCCTCCCGATTTCTAAACAAGGCTTCGTGGTCGTTTTTTCGTTTTGACACTACTAGCATGTCCCGTGGCCCATTTCTAACATATAATCGAAACTTTTTCGGGTTTTAAAGGAAGTTGATACCATTTCATACCCTCTCTCCTCCCGATTTCTAAACGAGGCTTCGTGCTCGATTTTTTGTTTTGACACCACCAAAACGTCTCGTGGCCCATTTCTAACATATAATCGAGACTTTTTCGGGTTTTAAAGGAAGTGGATATCATTTCATACCCTCTCTCCTCCCGATTTCTAAACGAGGCTTCGTGCTTGTTTTTTCGTTTTGACACCACCAACATGTCCCGTGGCCTATTTCTAACCAATAATCGAGACTTTTTCGGGTTTTAAAGGAAGTGGATATCATTTCATACCCTCTCTCCTCCCGATTTCTAAACGAGGCTTCGTGCTCGTTTTTTCGTTTTGACAACACCGACACGTCCCGTAGCCTATTTCTAACCTATTATCGAGACTTTTTCGGGTTTGAAGTCGATATAATTTCATACCCTCTCTCCTCCTGATTTCTGAACGAGGCTTCGTGCTCGTTTTTTAGTTTTGACACCACAAACACGTCACGTGGCCCATTTCTAACCTTTAATCGATACTTTTTCGGGTTTTAAAGGAAGTGGATATAATTTCATACCCTCTCTCCTCCCGATTTCTAAACGAGGCTTCGTGCTTGTTTTTTCGTTTTGACACCACCAACAGGTCCCGTAGCCCATTTCTAACCTATAATCGATACTTTTTCGGGTTTTAAAGGAAGTGGATATCATTTCATACCTTCTCTCCTCCCGATTTCTAAACGAGGCTTCGTGCTCGTTTTTTCGTTTTGACACCAAAAACACGTACCGTGGCCCATTTCTAACCTATAAATGAGACTATTTCAGGTTTTAAAGGAAGTGGATATCATTTCATACCAAATCTCCTCCCGATTTCTAAACAAGGCTTCGTGGTCGTTTTTTCGTTTTGACACTACTAGCATGTCCCGTGGCCCATTTCTAACATATAATCGAAACTTTTTCGGGTTTTAAAGGAAGTTGATACCATTTCATACCCTCTCTCCTCCCGATTTCTAAACGAGGCTTCGTGCTCGATTTTTTGTTTTGACACCACCAAAACGTCTCGTGGCCCATTTCTAACACATAATCGAGACTTTTTCGGGTTTTAAAGGAAGTGGATATCATTTTATACCCTCTCTCCTCCCGATTTCTAAACGATGCTTCGTGCTTATTTTTTCGTTTTGACACCACCAACATGTCCCGTGGCCTATTTCTAACCAATAATCGAGACTTTTTCGGGTTTTAAAGGAAGTGGATATCATTTCATACCCTCTCTCCTCCCGATTTCTAAACGAGGCTTCGTGCTCGTTTTTTCGTTTTGACAACACCGACACGTCCCGTAGCCTATTTCTAACCTATTATCGAGACTTTTTCGGGTTTGAAGTCGATATAATTTCATACCCTCTCTCCTCCTGATTTCTGAACGAGGCTTCGTGCTCGTTTTTTAGTTTTGACACCACAAACACGTCACGTGGCCCATTTCTAACCTTTAATCGATACTTTTTCGGGTTTTAAAGGAAGTGGATATAATTTCATACCCTCTCTCCTCCCGATTTCTAAACGAGGCTTCGTGCTTGTTTTTTCGTTTTGACACCACCAACAGGTCCCGTAGCCCATTTCTAACCTATAATCGATACTTTTTCGGGTTTTAAAGGAAGTGGATATAATTTCGTACCCTCTCTCCAACCGATTTCTAAAGGAGGCTTTGTGCTCGTTTTTTAGTTTTGTCACAACAAACACGTCCCGTTGCCCGTTTCTAACCAATAATCGAGTCTTTTTCGGGTTTTAAAGGAAGTGCATATCATTTCATACCTTCTCTCCTCCCGATTTCTAAACGAGGCTTCGTGCTCGTTTTTTCATTTTGACACCACAAACACGTACCGTGGCCCATTTCTAACCTATAATTGAAACTTTTTCAGGTTTTAAAGGAAGTGGATATCATTTCATACCCTCTCTCCTAACGATTTCTAAACAAGGCTTCGTGGTCGTTTTTTCGTTTTGACACTACTAGCATGTCCCGTGGCCCATTTCTAACATATAATCGAGACTTTTTCGGGTTTTAAAGGAAGTGGATATCATTTCATACCCTCTCTCCTCCCGATTTCTAAACGAGGCTTCGTGCTCGTTTTTTCGTTTTGACACCACAAACACATCCCGTGGCCAATTTCTAACCTATAATCCAGACTTTTTCGGGTTTTAAAGGAAGTGGATATAATTTCATACCCTCTCTCCTCCCGATTTCTAAACGAGGCTTCGTGCTCATTTTTTAGTTTTGACACAACAAACACGTCCCGTTGCCCATTTCTAACCTATAATCGAGACTTTTTCGGGTTTTAAAGGAAGTTGATATAATTTCATACCCTCTGTCCTCCCGATTTCTAAACGAGGCCTCATTGCTCGTTTTTTCATTTTGACACTACAAACACGTCCCGTGGCCCATTTCTAACCTGTAATCGAGACATTTTCGGGTTTTAAAGGAAGTCGATTTAATTTCATACCCTCTCTCCTCCCGATTTCTAAACGAGGCTTCGTGCTCGTTTTTTCATTTTGACACAACCAACACATACCGTGGCCCATTTCTAACCTATAATTGAGACTTTTTCAGGTTTTAAAGGAAGTGGATATCATTTCATACCCTCTCTCCTCCCAATTTCTAAACGAGGCTTCGTGCTCGTTTTTTAGTTTTGACACCACAAACACGTCACGTGGCCCATTTCTAACCTATAATCGAGACTTTTTCGGGTTTTAGAGGACGTGGATATCATTTCATACCCTCTCTCTTCCCGATTTCCAAACGAGGCTTCGTGCTCGTTTTTTCGTTTTGACACCTCCAACAAGTCCCGTGGCTCATTTCTAACCTATAATTGAGACTTTTTCGGGTTTTAAAGGAAGTGGATATAATTTCATACCATCTCTCGAACCGATTTCTAAACGAGGCTTAGTGCTCGTTTTTTCGTTTTGACAGCACCAACACGTCTCGTGGCCCATATCTAACGTATAATCGAGACTTTTTCGGGTTTTAAAGGAAGTGGATATCATTCCACACCCTCTCTCCTCCCGATTTCTAAACGAGGCTTCGTGTTTGTTTTTTTTGTTTTGACACCACCTACACGTCCCGTAGCCCATTTCTAACCTATAATAGAGTCTTTTTCGGGTTTTAAAGGAAGTGGATATAATTTCATACCCTCTCTCCTCCCGATTTCTAAACGAGGCTTCGTGCTCCTTTTTTAGTTTTGACACCACAAACACGTCACGTGTCCCATTTCTAACATTTAATCGAGACTTTTTCGGGTTTTAAAGGAAGTGGATATAATTTCATACCCACTCTCCTCCCGATTTCTAAACGAGGCTTCGTGCTCGTTTTTTAGTTTTGTCACAACAAACACGTCCCGTTGCCCATTTCTAACCAATAATCGAGACTTTTTCGGGTTTTAAAGGAAGTGGATATCATTTCATACCTTCTCTCCTCCCGATTTCTAAACGAGGCTTCGTGCTCGTTTTTTCGTTTTGACACCAAAAACACGTACCGTGGCCCATTTCTAACCTATAAATGAGACTATTTCAGGTTTTAAAGGAAGTGGATATCATTTCATACCAAATCTCCTCCCGATTTCTAAACAAGGCTTCGTGGTCGTTTTTTCGTTTTGACACTACTAGCATGTCCCGTGGCCCATTTCTAACATATAATCGAAACTTTTTCGGGTTTTAAAGGAAGTTGATACCATTTCATACCCTCTCTCCTCCCGATTTCTAAACGAGGCTTCGTGCTCGATTTTTTGTTTTGACACCACCAAAACGTCTCGTGGCCCATTTCTAACATATAATCGAGACTTTTTCGGGTTTTAAAGGAAGTGGATATCATTTCATACCCTCTCTCCTCCCGATTTCTAAACGAGGCTTCGTGCTCGATTTTTTTTTTTGACACCACCAAAACGTCTCGTGGCCCATATCTAACGTATAATCGAGACTTTTTCGGGTTTTAAAGGAAGTGGATATCATTCCATACCCTCTCTCCTCCCGATTTCTAAACGAGGCTTCGTGTTTGTTTTTTTTGTTTTGACACCACTTACACGTCCCGTAGCCCATTTCTAACCTATAATAGAGACTTTTTTCGGGTTTTAAAGGAAGTGGATATAATTTCATACCCTCTCTCCTCCCGATTTCTAAATGAGGTTTCGTGCTCGTTTTTTAGTTTTGACACAACAAACACGTCACGTGGCCCATTTCTAACATTTAATCGAGACTTTTTCGGGTTTTAAAGGAAGTGGATATAATTTCATACCCACTCTCCTCCCGATTTCTAAACGAGGCTTCGTGCTCGTTTTTTAGTTTTGTCACAACAAACACGTCCCGTTGCCCATTTCTAACCAATAATCGAGACTTTTTCGGGTTTTAAAGGAAGTGGATATCATTTCATACCTTCCCTCCTCCCGATTTCTAAACGAGGCTTCGTGCTCGTTTTCTCGTTTTGACACCAAAAACACGTACCGTGGCCCATTTCTAACCTATAAATGAGACTTTTTCAGGTTTTAAAGGAAGTGGATATCATTTCATACCAACTCTCCTCCCGATTTCTAAACGAGGCTTCGTGCTCGTTTTTTCGTTTTGACACCACAAACACGTCTCGTGGCCCATTTCTAACCTATAATCGAGACTTTTTCTGGTTTTAAAGGAAGTGGATATCATTTCATACCCTCTCTCCACCCGATTTCTAAACGAGGCTTCGTGCTCGTTTTTTCGTTTTGACACCACCAACATGTCCCGTGGCCTATTTCTAACCTATAATCGAGACTTTTTCGAGTTTTAAATGAAGTGGATATCATTTCATACCCTCTCTCCTCCCGATTTCTAAACGAGGCTTCGTGCTCGTTTTTTCGTTTTGACACCACCGACATGTCCCGTAGCCCATTTCTAACCTATTATAGAGACTTTTTCGGGTTTTAAAGGAAGTGGATATAATTTCATACCCTCTCTCCTCCCGATTTCTAAACGAGGCTTCGTGCTCGTTTTTTAGTTTTGACACCACAAACACGTCACGCGGCCCATTTCTAACCTTTAATCGAGACTTTTTCGGGTTTTAAAGGAAGTGGATATAATTTCATACCCTCTCTCCTCCCGATTTCTAAACGAGGCTTCGTGCTTGTTTTTTTGTTTTGACACCACCAACACGTCCCGTAGCCCATTTCTAACCTATAATCGAGACTTTTTCGGGTTTTAAAGGAAGTGGATATAATTTCATACCCACTCTCCTCCCGATTTCTAAATGAGGCTTCGTGTTCGTTTTTTAGTTTTGTCACAACAAACACGTCCCGTTGCCCATTTCTAACCATTAATCGAGACTTTTTCGGGTTTTAAAGGAAGTTGATATCATTTCATACCTTCTCTCCTCCAGATTTCTAAACGAGGCTTCGTCCTCGTTTTTTTATTTTGACACCACCAAAACGTCTCGTGGCCCATATCTAACTTATAATCGAGACTTTTTCTGGTTTTAAAGGAAGTGGATATCATTTCATACCCTCTCTCGTCCCGATTTCTCAACGAGGCATCGTGCTCATTTCTTCATTTTGACACCACCAACACGTCTCGTGGCCCGTTTCTAACATATAATCGAGACTTTTTCTGGTTTTAAAGGAACTGGATATCATTTCATACCCTCTCTCCTCCCGATTTCTAAACGAGGCTTCGTGCTCGTTTTTTCGTTTTGACACCACCAACACGTCTCGTGGCCCATTTCTAACATATAATCGAGACTTTTTCTAGTTTTAAAGGAAGTGGATATCATTTCATACCCTCTCTCCTCCCGATTTCTAAACGATGCTTCGTGCTTGTTTTTTCGTTTTGACACCACCAACATGTCCCGTGGCCTATTTCTAACCAATAATCGAGACTTTTTCGGGTTTTAAAGGAAGTGGATATCATTTCATACCCTCTCTCCTCCCGATTTATAAACGAGGCTTTGTGCTCGTTTTTTCGTTTTGACACCACCGACACGTCCCGTAGCCCATTTCTAACCGATTATCGAGACTTTTTCGGGTTTGAAGTCGATATAATTTCATACCCTCTCTCCTCCCGATTTCTAAACGAGGCTTCATGCTCGTTTTTTAGTTTTGACACCACAAACACGTCACGTGGCCCATTTCTAACCTTTAATCGAGACTTTTTCGGGTTTTAAAGGAAGTGGATATAATTTCATACCCTCTCTTCTCCCGATTTCTAAACGAGGCTTCGTGCTTGTTTTTTCGTTTTGACACCACCAACAGGTCCCGTAGCCCATTTCTAACCTATAATCGATACTTTTTCGGGTTTTAAAGGAAGTGGATATAATTTCATACCCTCTCTCCAACCGATTTCTAAAGGAGGCTTCGTGCTCGTTTTTTAGTTTTGTCACAACAAACACGTCCCGTTGCCCATTTCTAACCAATAATCGAGTCTTTTTCGGGTTTTAAAGGAAGTGCATATCATTTCATACCTTCTCTCCTCCCGATTTCTAAACGAGGCTTCGTGCTCGTTTTTTCGTTTTGACACCACAAACACGTACCGTGGCCCATTTCTAACCTATAATTGAAACTTTTTCAGGTTTTAAAGGAAGTGGATTACATTTCATACCCTCTCTCCTAACGATTTCTAAACAAGGCTTCGTGGTCGTTTTTTCGTTTTGACACTACTAGCATGTCCCGTGGCCCATTTCTAACATATAATCGAGACTTTTTCGGGTTTTAAAGGAAGTGGATATCATTTCATACCCTCTCTCCTCCCGATTTCTAAACGAGGCTTCGTGCTCGATTTTTTCTTTTGACACCACCTACACGTCCCGTAGCCCATTTCTAACCTATAATAGAGTCTTTTTTGGGTTTTAAAGGAAGCGGATATAATTTCATACCCTCTCTCCTCCCGATTTCTAAACGAGGCTTCGTGCTCCTTTTTTAGTTTTGACACCACAAACACGTCACGTGGCCCATTTCTAACATTTAATCGAGACTTTTTCGGGTTTTAAAGGAAGTGGACATAATTTCATACCCACTCTACTCCCGATTTCTAAACGAGGCTTCGTGCTCGTTTTTTAGTTTTGTCACAACAAACACGTCCCGTTGCCCATTTCTAATCAATAATCGAGACTTTTTCGGGTTTTAAAGGAAGTGGATATCATTTCATACCTTCTCTCCTCCCGATTTCTAAACGAGGATTCGTGCTCGTTTTTTCGTTTTGACACCAAAAACACGTACCGTGGCCCATTTCTAACCTATAAATGAGACTTTTTCAGGTTTTAAAGGAAGTGGATATCATTTCATACCAACTCTCCTCCCGATTTCTAAACAAGGCTTCGTGGTCGTTTTTTCGTTTTGACACTACTAGCATGTCCCGTGGCCCATTTCTAACATATAATCGAGACTTTTTCGGGTTTTAAAGGAAGTTGATACCATTTCATACCCTCTCTCCTCCCGATTTCTAAACGAGGCTTCGTGCTCGATTTTTTGTTTTGACACCACCAAAACGTCTCGTGGCCCATTTCTAACATATAATCGAGACTTTTTCGGGTTTTAAAGGAAGTGGATATCATTCCATACCCTCTCTCCTTCCGATTTCTAAACGAGGCTTCGTGTTTGTTTTTTTTGTTTTGACACCACCTACACGTCCCGTAGCCCATTTCTAACCTATAATAGAGTCTTTTTCGGGTTTTAAAGGAAGTGGATATAATTTCATACCCTCTCTCCTCCCGATTTCTAAACGAGGCTTCGTGCTCCTTTTTTAGTTTTGACTCCACAAACACGTCACGTGGCCCATTTCTAACATTTAGTCGAGACTTTTTCGGGTTTTAAAGGAAGTGGATATAATTTCATTCCCACTCTCCTCCCGATTTCTAAACGAGGCTTCGTGCTCGATTTTTTGTTTTGACACCACCAAAACGTCTCGTGGCCCATATCTAACGTATAATCGAGACTTTTTCGGGTTTAAAATGAAGTGGATATCATTCCATACCCTCTCTCCTTCCGATTTCTAAACGAGGCTTCGTGTTTGTTTTTTTTGTTTTGACACCACCAACACGTCCCGTAGCCCATTTCAAACCTATAATAGAGACTTTTTCGGGTTTTAAAGGAAGTGGATATAATTTCATACCCTCTCTCCTCCCGATTTCTAAACGAGGCTTCGTGCTCCTTTTTTAGTTTTGACACCACAAACACGTCACGTGTCCCATTTCTAACCTTTAATCGAGACTTTTTCGGGTTTTAAAGGAAGTGGATATAATTTCATACGCTCTCTCCTCCCGATTTTAAACGAGGCTTCGTGCTTGTTTTTTCATTTTGACACCACCAACACGTCCCGTAGCCCATTTCTAACCTATAATAGAGACTTTTTCTGGTTTTAAAGGAAGTGAATATAATTTCATACCCACTCTCCTCCCGATTTCTAAACGAGGCTTCGTGCTCGTTATTTAGTTTTGTCACAACAAACACGTCCCGTTGCCCATTTCTAACCAATAATCGAGACTTTTTCGGGTTTTAAAGGAAGTGGATATCATTTCATACCCTCTCTCCTCCCGATTTCTAAAAGAGGAATCGTGCTCGTTTTTTTATTTTGACACAACAAACACGTCCCGTGGCCTATTTCTAACCTATAATCGAGACTTTTTCGGGTTTTAAAGGAAGTGGATATCATTTCATACCCTCTCTCCTCCCGATTTCAAAACGAGGCTTCGTGCTCGTTTTTTCGTTTTGACACCACCAACAGGTCCCGTGGCCCATTTCTAACATATAATCGAGACTCTTTCTGGTTTTAAAGGAAGTGGATATCATTTCATACCCTCTATCCTCCCGATTTCTAAAGGAGGCTTCGTGCTTGTTTTTTCATTTTGACACCACCAACACGTCCTGTGGCCCATTTCTAACCTATAATCCAGACTTTTTCGGGTTTTAAAGGATGTGGATATCATTTCATACCCTCTCTCCTCCTGATTTCTAAAAGAGGCATCGTGCTCGTTTTTTCATTTTGACACAACAAACACGTCCCGTGGCCTATTTCTAACCTATAATCGAGACTTTTTCGGGTTTTAAAGGAAGTGGATATCATTTCATACCCTCTCTCCTCCCGATTTCAAAACGAGGCTTCGTGCTCGTTTTTTCGTTTTGACACCACCAACAGGTCCCGTGGCCCATTTCTAACATATAATCGAGACTCTTTATGGTTTTAAAGGAAGTGGATATCATTTCATACCCTCTATCCTCCCGATTTCTAAACGAGGCTTCGTGCTTGTTTTTTCGTATTGACACCACCAACACGTCTCGTTGCCCATTTCTAACCTATAATCGTGACTTTTTCGGGTTTTAAAGGAAGTGGATATCTTTTCATACCCTCTCTCTTCCCGATTTCCAAACGAGGCTTCGTGCTCGTTTTTTCGTTTTGACACCTCCAACAAGTCCCGTGGCCCATTTCTAACCTATAATTGAGACTTTTTCGGGTTTTAAAGGAAGTGGATATAATTTCATACCCTCTCTCGAACCGATTTCTAAACGAGGCTTAGTGCTCGTTTTTTCGTTTTGACACCACCAACACGTCCCGTCGCCCAATTCTAACCTATAATCGAGACTTTTTCGGGTTTTAAAAGAAGTGAATATCATTTCATACCCTCTCTCCTCCCGATTTCTAAACGAATCTTTGTGCTCGTTTTTTCGTTTTGACACCACCAACAGGTCCCGTGGCCCATTTCTAACATATAATCGAGACTCTTTATGGTTTTAAAGGAAGTGGATATCATTTCATACCCTCTATCCTCCCGATTTCTAAACGAGGCTTCGTGTTTTTTTTTTCGTTTTGACACCACCAACACGTCTCGTTGCCCATTTCTAACCTATAATCGTGACTTTTTCGGGTTTTAAAGGAAGTGGATATCTTTTCATACCCTCTCTCTTCCCGATTTCCAAACGATGCTTCGTGCTCGTTTTTTCGTTTTGACACCTCCAACAAGTCCCGTGGCCCATTTCTAACCTATAATTGAGACTTTTTCGGGTTTTAAAGGAAGTGGATATAATTTCATACCCTCTCTCGAACCGATTTCTAAACGAGGCTTAGTGCTCGTTTTTTCGTTTTGACACCACCAACACGTCCCGTCGCCCAATTCTAACCTATAATCGAGACTTTTTCGGGTTTTAAAAGAAGTGGATATCATTTCATACCCTCTCTCCTCCCGATTTCAAAACGAGGCTTCGTGCTCGTTTTTTCGTTTTGACACCACCAACAGGTCCCGTGGCCCATTTCTAACATATAATCGAGACTCTTTCTGGTTTTAAAGGAAGTGGATATCATTTCATACCCTCTATCCTCCCGATTTCTAAACGAGGCTTCGTGCTTGTTTTTTCATTTTGACACCACCAACACGTCCCGTGGCCCATTTCTAACCTATAATCCAGACTTTTTCGGGTTTTAAAGGATGTGGATATCATTTCATACCCTCTCTCCTCCTGATTTCTAAAAGAGGCATCGTGCTCGTTTTTTCATTTTGACACAACAAACACGTCCCGTGGCCTATTTCTAACCTATAATCGAGACTTTTTCGGGTTTTAAAGGAAGTGGATATCATTTCATACCCTCTCTCCTCCCGATTTCAAAACGAGGCTTCGTGCTCGTTTTTTCGTTTTGACACCACCAACAGGTCCCGTGGCCCATTTCTAACATATAATCGAGACTCTTTATGGTTTTAAAGGAAGTGGATATCATTTCATACCCTCTATCCTCCCGATTTCTAAACGAGGCTTCGTGCTTGTTTTTTCGTTTTGACACCACCAACACGTCTCGTTGCCCATTTCTAACCTATAATCGTGACTTTTTCGGGTTTTAAAGGAAGTGGATATCTTTTCATACCCTCTCTCTTCCCGATTTCCAAACGAGGCTTCGTGCTCGTTTTTTCGTTTTGACACCTCCAACAAGTCCCGTGGCCCATTTCTAACCTATAATTGAGACTTTTTCGGGTTTTAAAGGAAGTGGATATAATTTCATACCCTCTCTCGAACCGATTTCTAAACGAGGCTTAGTGCTCGTTTTTTCGTTTTGACACCACCAACACGTCCCGTCGCCCAATTCTAACCTATAATCGAGACTTTTTCGGGTTTTAAAAGAAGTGAATATCATTTCATACCCTCTCTCCTCCCGATTTCTAAACGAATCTTCGTGCTCGTTTTTTCGTTTTGACACCACCAACAGGTCCCGTGGCCCATTTCTAACATATAATCGAGACTCTTTATGGTTTTAAAGGAAGTGGATATCATTTCATACCCTCTATCCTCCCGATTTCTAAACGAGGCTTCGTGCTTGTTTTTTCGTTTTGACACCACCAACACGTCTCGTTGCCCATTTCTAACCTATAATCGTGACTTTTTCGGGTTTTAAAGGAAGTGGATATCTTTTCATACCCTCTCTCTTCCCGATTTCCAAACGATGCTTCGTGCTCGTTTTTTCGTTTTGACACCTCCAACAAGTCCCGTGGCCCATTTCTAACCTATAATTGAGACTTTTTCGGGTTTTAAAGGAAGTGGATATAATTTCATACCCTGTCTCGAACCGATTTCTAAACGAGGCTTAGTGCTCGTTTTTTCGTTTTGACACCACCAACACGTCCCGTCGCCCAATTCTAACCTATAATCGAGACTTTTTCGGGTTTTAAAAGAAGTGAATATCATTTCATACCCTCTCTCCTCCCGATTTCTAAACGAATCTTTGTGCTCGTTTTTTCGTTTTGACACCACTAACACGTCCCGTGGCCCATTTCTAACCTATAATCGAGACTTTTTTGGGTTTTAAAGGAAGTGAATATCATTTCATACCCTCTCTCCTCCCGATTTCTAAACGAGGCTTCGTGCTCGTTTTTTCGTTTGGACACCACCAACACGTCCCGTGGCCTATTTCTAACCTATAATCTAGATTAATTCGGGTTTTAAAGTGAGTGGATATCATTTCATACCCTCTCTCCTCTCATTTTCTAAACGAGGCTTCGTGCTCGTTTTTTCATTTTGACACCTCCAACACGTCCCGTGGCCCATTTCTAACCTATAATCGAGACTTTTTTGGGTTTTAAAGGAAGTGAATATCATTTCATACCCTCTCTCCTCCCGATTTCTAAACGAGGCTTCGTGCTCGTTTTTTCGTTTGGACACCACCAACACGTCCCGTGGCCTATTTCTAACCTATAATCTAGATTAATTCGGGTTTTAAAGTGAGTGGATATCATTTCATACCCTCTCTCCTCTCATTTTCTAAACGAGGCTTCGTGCTCGTTTTTTCATTTTGACACCTCCAACACGTCCCGTGGCCCATTTCTAACCTATAATCCAGACTTTTTCGGGTTTTAAATGAAGTGGATATCATTTCATACCCTCTCTCCTCCCGATTTCTAAATGAGGCTTCATGCTCGTTTTTTCGTTTTGACACCACAAACACGTCCCGTGGCCCATTTCTAACCTTTAATCGAGACTTTTTCGGGTTTTAAAGGAAGTGGACATAATTTCATACCCTCTCTCCTCCCGATTTCAAAACGAGGCTTCATTGTCGTTTTTTCGTTTTGACACCACCAACACGTCCCGTAGCCCATTTCTAACCTATAATTGAGACTTTTTCGGGTTTTAAAGGAAGTGGATATAATTTCATACCCTCTATCCCCCCGATTTCTAAACGAGGCTTGGTGCTCGTTTTTTAGTTTTGACATAACAAACACGTCCCGTTGCCCATTTTTAACCTAAAATCGAGACTTTTTCAGGTTTTAAAGAAAGTGGACATCATTTCATACCCTCTCTCCTCCGATTTCTAAACGAGGCTTCGTGCTCGTTTTTTCATTTTGACACCACAAACACGTCCCGTGGCCCATTTCTAACCTATAATTGAGACTTTTTCGGGTTTTAAAGGAAGTGGATATCATTTCATACCCTCTCTCCTCCCGATTTCTAAACGAGGCTTCATGGACATTTTTTCGTTTTGACACTACTAGCATGTCTCGTGGCCCATTTCTAACATATAATCGAGACATTTTCCGGTTTTAAAGGAAGTTGATATCATTTCATACCCTCTCTCCTCCCGATTTCTAAACGAGGCTTTGTGCTCGTTTTTTTGTTTTGACACCAACAAAACGTCTCGTGGCCCATATCTAACATATAATGGAGACTTTTTCGGGTTTTAAAGGAAGTGGATATCATTCCATACCCTCTCTCCTCCCGATTTCTAAACGAGGCTTCGTGCTCGTTTTTTTGTTTTGACACCACCAACACGTCCCGTAGCCCATTTCTAACCTATAATAGAGACTTTTTCGGGTTTTAAAGAAAGTGGTTATAATTTCATACCCTCTCTCCTCCCGATTTCTAAACGAGGCTTCGTGCTCATTTTTTAGTTTTGACACAACAAACATGTCCCATTGCCCATTTCTAACCTATAATGGAGACTTTTTCGGGTTTTAAAGGAAGTGGATATCATTTCATACCCTCTCTCCTCCCGATTTCTAAACGAGGCTTCATGCTCGTTTTTTTGTTTTGACACCACCAAAACGTCTCGTGGCCCATTTCTAACAAATAATCGAGACTTTTCTGGTTTTAAAGGAAGTGGATAACATTTCATACCCTCTCTCCTCCCGATTTCTAAACGTGGCTTTGTGCTCGTTTTTTCGTTTTGACACCACCAACACGTCCCGTGGCCTTTTTCTAACCAATAATCGAGACTTTTTCGGGTTTTAATGGAAGTGGATATCATTTCATACCCTCTCTCCTCCCGATTTCTAAACGAGGCATCGTGCTCATTTTTTTTTTTGACACCACCAAAACGTCTCGTGGCCCATATCTAACTTATAATCGAGACATTTTCGAGTTTTAAAGGAAGTGGATATAATTTCATACCCTCTCTCCACCCGATTTCTAAACGAGGCTTCGTGCTCTTTTTTTAGTTTTGACACAACAAACACATCCCGTTGCCCATTTCCAACCTATAATCGAGACTTTTTCAGGTTTTAAAGGAAGTGGATATCATTTTATACCCTCTCTCCTCCCGATTTCTAAACGAGGCTTCGTGCTCGTTTTTTCGTTTTGACACCACAAACACGTCCCGTGGACCATTTCTAACCTATAATCGAGACTTTTTCGGGTTTTAAAGGAAGTTGATATCATTTCATATCCTCTCTCTTCCCGTTTTCTAAATGAGGCTTCGTGCTCATTTTTTCGTTTTGACACCTCCAACAGTCCCGTGGCCCATTTCTAACCGATAATGCAGACTTTTTCGGGTTTTAAAGGAAGTGGATATCATTTCATACACTCTCTCCTCCGGATTTCTAAAAGAGGCTTTGTGCTCGTTTTTTCATTTTGACACCACCAACACGTCCCGTAGCCCATTTCTAACCCATAATCGAGACTTTTTTGGGTTTTAAAGGAAGTGGATATCATTTCATACCCTCTCTCCTCCCGATTTCTAAAAGTGGCTTCGTGCTCGTTTTTTCGTTTTGACACTACGAACACGTCCCGTGGCCCATTTCTAACCTATAATCGAGACTTTTTCGGGTTTTAAAGGAAGTCGATATCATTTCATACCCTCTCTCCTCCCGATTTCTAAACGAGGCTTCGTGCTCGTTTTTTCGTATTGACACCACCAACACGTCCCGTGGCCCATTTCTAACATATAATCGAGACTCTTTCTGGTTTTAAAGGAAGTGGATATCATTTCATACCCTCTATCCTCCCGATTTCTAAACGAGGCTTCGTGCTCGTTTTTTCGTTTTGACACCACAAACACGTCCCGTGGCCCATTTCTAACCTATAATCCATACTTTTTCGGGTTTTAAAGGAAGTGGATATAATTCCATACCCTCTTTCCTCCCGATTTCTAAAAGAGGCTTCGTGCTCATTTTTTAGTTTTGACACAACAAACACGTTCCGTTGCCCATTTCTAACCTATAATCGAGACTTTTTCGGGTTTTAAAGGAAGTGGATATAATTTCATACCCTCTGTCCTCCCGATTTCTAAACGAGGCCTCATTGCTCGTTTTTTCATTTTGACACTACAAACACGTCCCGTGGCCCATTTCTAACCTGTAATCGAGACATTTTCGGGTTTTAAAGGAAGTCGATTTAATTTCATACCCTCTCTCCTCCCAATTTCTAAACGAGGCTTCGTGCTCGTTTTTTAGTTTTGACAAAACAAACTCCTCCTGTTGCCCATTTCTAACCTATAATGGAGACTTTTTCGGGTTTTAAAGGAAGTGGATATCATTTCATACGCTCTCTGCTCCTGATTTCTAAACGAGGCTTCGTGCTCGTTTTTTTGTTTTGACACCACCAAAACGTCTCGTGGCCCATTTCTAACATATAATCGAGACTTTTTCTGGTTTTAAAGGAAGTGGATATCATTTTATACCCTCTCTCCTCCCGATTTCTAAACGAGGCTTTGTGCTCGTTTTTTCGTTTTGACACCACCAACACGTCCCGTGGCCTATTTCTAACAAATAATCGAGACTTGTTCGGGTTTTAAAGGAAGTGGATATCATTTCATACCCTCTCTCCTCCCAATTTCTAAACGAGGCTTCGTACTCGTTTTTTTGTTTTGACACCACCAAAACGTCTCGTGGCCCATTTCTAATATATAATCGAGACTTTTTCTGGTTTTAAAGGAAGTGGATATCATTTCATACCCTCTCTCCTCCCGATTTCTAAACGAGGCTTTGTGCTCGTTTTTTCGTTTTGACACCACCAACACGTCCCGTGGCCTATTTCTAACCAATAATCGAGACTTTTTTGGTTTTAAAGGAAGTGGATATCATTTCATACCCTCTCTCCTCCCGATTTCTAAATGCGGCTTCATGCTCGTTTTTTTGTTTTGACACCACCAAAACGTCTCGTGGCCCATATCTAACTTATAATCAAGACATTTTCGGGTTTTAAAGGAAGTGGATATAATTTCATACCCTCTCTCCACCTGATTTCTAAACGAGGCTTCGTGCTCTTTTTTTAGTTTTTGACACAACAAACACGTCCCGTTGCCCATTTCCAACCTATAATCGAGACTTTTTCAGGTTTTAAAGGAAATAGATATCATTTCATACCCTCTCTACTCCCGATTTCTAAACGAGGCTTCGTGCTCGTTTTTTCGTTTTGACACCACAAACACGTCCCGTGGCTCATTTCTAGCCTATAATCGAGACTTTTTCGGGTTTTAAAGGAAGTTGATATCATTTCATATCCTCTCTCCTCCCATTTTCTAAACGAGGCTTCGTGCTCATTTTTTCGTTTTGACACCAGCAACACGTCCCGTGGCCCATTTCTAACCTATAATCCAGACTTTTTCGGGTTTTAAAGGAAGTTGATATCATTTCATACACTCTCTCCTCCCGATTTCTAAACGAGGCTTTGTGCTCGTTTTTTCGATTTGACACCACCAACACGTCCCGTGGCCTATTTCTAACCAATAATCGAGACTTTTTCGGGTTTTAAAGGAAGTGGATATCATTTCATACCCTCTCTCCTCCCAATTTCTAAACGAGGCTTCGTGCTCGTTTTTTTGTTTTGACAGCACCAAAACGTCTGGTGGCCCATTTCTAATATATAATCGAGACTTTTTCTGGTTTTAAAGGAAGTGGATATCATTTCATACCCTCTCTCCTCCCGATTTCTAAACGAGGCTTTGTGCTCGTTTTTTCGTTTTGACACCACCAACACGTCCCGTGGCCTATTTCTAACCAATAATCGAGACTTTTTTGGTTTTAAAGGAAGTGGATATCATTTCATACCCTCTCTCCTCCCGATTTCTAAACGAGGCTTCATGCTCGTTTTTTTGTTTTGACACCACCAAAACGTCTCGTGGCCCATATCTAACTTATAATCGAGACATTTTCGGGTTTTAAAGGAAGTGGATATAATTTCATACCCTCTCTCCACCTGATTTCTAAACGAGGCTTCGTGCTCTTTTTTTAGTTTTGACACAACAAACACGTCCCGTTGCCCATTTCCAACCTATAATCGAGACTTTTTCAGGTTTTAAAGGAAATGGATATCATTTCATACCCTCTCTACTCCCGATTTCTAAACGAGGCTTCGTGCTCGTTTTTTCGTTTTGACACCACAAACACGTCCCGTGGCTCATTTCTAACCTATAATCGAGACTTTTTCGGGTTTTAAAGGAAGTTGATATCATTTCATATCCTCTCTCCTCCCATTTTCTAAATGAGGCTTCGTGCTCATTTTTTCGTTTTGACACATCCAACACGTCCCGTGGCCCATTTCTAACCTATAATCCATACTTTTTCGAGTTTTAAAGGAAGTGGATATCATTTCATACACTCTCTCCTCCCGATTTCTAAAAGAGGCTTTGTGCTCGTTTTTTCGTTTGGACACCACCAACACGTCCTGTAGCCCATTTCTGACCTATAATCGAGACTTTTTCGGGTTTTAAAGGAAGTGGATATCATTTCATACCCTCTCTCCTCCCGATTTCTAAACGAGGCTTCATGCTCGTTTTTTTGTTTTGACACCACCAAAACGTCTCGTGGCCCATATCTAACTTATAATCGAGACATTTTCGGGTTTTAAAGGAAGTGGATATAATTTCATACCCTCTCTCCACCTGATTTCTAAACGAGGCTTCGTGCTCTTTTTTTAGTTTTGACACAACAAACACGTCCCGTTGCCCATTTCCAACCTATAATCGAGACTTTTTCAGGTTTTAACGGAAGTGGATATCATTTCATACCCTCTCTACTCCCGATTTCTAAACGAGGCTTCGTGCTCGTTTTTTCATTTTGACACCATAAACACGTCCCGTGGCCCATTTCTAACCTATAATCCAGACTTTTTCGAGTTTTAAAGGAAGTGGATATCATTTCATACACTCTCTCCTCCCGATTTCTAAAAGAGGCTTTGTGCTCGTTTTTTCGTTTGGACACCACCAACACGTCCCGTAGCCCATTTCTGACCTATAATCGAGACTTATTCGGGTTTTAAAGGAAGTGGATATCATTTCATACCCTCTCTCCTCCCGATTTCTAAACGAGGCTTCATGCTCGTTTTTTTGTTTTGACACCACCAAAACGTCTTGTGGCCCATATCTAACTTATAATCGAGACATTTTCGGGTTTTAAAGGAAGTGGATATAATTTCATACCCTCTCTCCACCTGATTTCTAAACGAGGCTTCGTGCTCTTTTTTTAGTTTTGACACAACAAACACGTCCCGTTGCCCATTTCCAACCTATAATCGAGACTTTTTCAGGTTTTAAAGGAAATGGATATCATTTCATACCCTCTCTACTCCCGATTTCTAAACGAGGCTTCGTGCTCGTTTTTTCGTTTGGACACCACAAACACGTCCCGTGGCTCATTTCTAACCTATAATCGAGACTTTTTCGAGTTTTAAAGGAAGTTGAAATCATTTCATATCCTCTCTCCTCCCATTTTCTAAATGAGGCTTCGTGCTCATTTTTTCGTTTTGACACATCCAACACGTCCCGTGGCCCATTTCTAACCTATAATCCAGACTTTTTCGAGTTTTAAAGGAAGTGGATATCATTTCATACACTCTCTCCTCCCGATTTCTAAAAGAGGCTTTGTGCTCGTTTTTTCGTTTGGACACCACCAACACGTCCCGTAGCCCATTTCTGACCTATAATCGAGACTTTTTCGGGTTTTAAAGGAAGTGGATATCATTTCATACCGTCTCTCCTCCCGATTTCTAAACGAGGCTTCATGCTCGTTTTTTTGTTTTGACACCACCAAAACGTCTCGTGGCCCATATCTAACTTATAATCGAGACATTTTCGGGTTTTAAAGGAAGTGGATATAATTTCATACCCTCTCTCCACCTGATTTCTAAACGAGGCTTCGTGCTCTTTTTTTAGTTTTGACACAACATACACGTCCCGTTGCCCATTTCCAACCTATAATCGAGACTTTTTCAGGTTTTAAAGGAAATGGATATTATTTCATACCCTCTCTACTCCCGATTTCTAAACGAGGCTTCGTGCTCGTTTTTTCGTTTTGACACCACAAACACGTCCCGTGGCTCATTTCTAACCTATAATCGAGACTTTTTCGGGTTTTAAAGGAAGTTGATATCATTTCATATCCTCTCTCCTCCCATTTTCTAAATGAGGCTTCGTGCTCATTTTTTCGTTTTGACACCACTAAAACGTCTCGTGGCCCATATCTAACTTATAATCGAGACATTTTCGGATTTTAAAGGAAGTGGATATAATTTCATACCCTCTCTCTACCTGATTTCTAAACGAGGCTTCGTGCTCTTTTTTTAGTTTTGACACAACAAACACGTCCCGTTGCCCATTTCTAACCTATAATCGAGACTTTTTCAGGTTTTAAAGGAAGTGGATATCATTTCATACCCTCTCTACTCCCGATTTCTAAACGAGGCTTCGTGCTCGTTTTTTCGTTTTGACACCACAAACACGTCCCGTGGTCCATTTGTAACCTATAATCGAGACTTTTTCGGGTTTTAAAGGAAGTTGATATCATTTCATATCCTCTCTCCTCCCGTTTTCTAAATGAGGCTTCGTGCTCATTTTTTCGTTTTGACACATCCAACACGTCCCGTGGCCCATTTCTAACCTATAATCCAGACTTTTTCGAGTTTTAAAGGAAGTGGATATCATTTCATACACTCTCTCCTCCCGATTTCTAAAAGAGGCTTCGTGCTCGTTTTTTCATTTTGACACCACAAACACGTCCCGTGGTCCATTTTCTGACCTATAATCGAGACTTTTTCGGGTTTTAAAGGAAGTGGATATCATTTCATACCCTCTCTCCTCCCGATTTCTAAAAGAGGCTTCGTGCTCGTTTTTTCGTTTTGACACCTCCAACACGTCCCGTGGCCCATTTCTAACCTATAATCCAGACTTTTTCGAGTTTTAAAGGAAGTGGATATCATTTCATACACTCTCTCCTTCCGATTTCTAAAAGAGGCTTTGTGCTCGTTTTTTCGTTTTGACACCACCAACACGTCCCGTAGCCCATTTCTGACCTATAATCGAGACTTTTTCGGGTTTTAAAGGAAGTGGATATCATTTCATACCCTCTCTCCTCCCGATTTCTGAAAGAGGCTTCGTGCTCGTTTTTTCATTTTGACACCACAAACACGTCCCGTGGCCCATTTCTAACCTATAATCGAGACTTTTTCGGGTTTTAAAGGAAGTGGATATCATTTCATACCCTCTCTCCTCCTGATTTCTAAACGAGGCTTCGTGCTCGTTTTTTTGTTTTGACACCACCAAAACGTCTCGTGGCCATTTCTAACATATAATCGAGACATTTTCTGGTTTTAAAGGAAGTGGATATCATTTCAAACCCTCTCTCCTCCCGATTTCTAAACGAGGCTTTGTGCTCGTTTTTTCGTTTTGACACCACCAACACGTCCCGTGGCCTATTTCTAACCAATAATCGAGACTTTTTCGGGTTTTAAAGGAAGTGGATATCATTTCATACCCTCTTTCCTCCCGATTTCTAAACGAGGCTTCATGCTCGTTTTTTTGTTTTGACACCACCAAAACGTCTCGTGGCCCATATCTAACTTATAATCGAGACTTTTTCGGGTTTTAAAGGAAGTGGATATAATTTCATACCCTCTCTCCACCTGATTTCTAAACGAGGCTTCGTGCTCTTTTTTTAGTTTTGACACAACAAACACGTCCCGTTGCCCATTTCCAACCTATAATCGAGACTTTTTCAGGTTTTAAAGGAAGTGGATATCATTTCATACCCTCTCTACTCCCGATTTCTAAACGAGGCTTCGTGCTCATTTTTTCGTTTTGACACCACAAACACGTCCCGTGGTCCATTTCTAACCTATAATCGAGACTTTTTCGGGTTTTAAAGGAAGTTGATATCATTTCATATCCTCTCTCCTCCCGTTTTCTAAATGAGGCTTCGTGCTCATTTTTTCGTTTTGACACCTCCAACACGTCCCGTGGCCCATTTCTAACCTATAATCCAGACTTTTTCGAGTTTTAAAGGAAGTGGATATCATTTCATACACTCTCTCCATCCGATTTCTAAAAGAGGCTTTGTGCTCGTTTTTTCGTTTTGACACCACCAACACGTCCCGTAGCCCATTTCTGACCTATAATCGAGACTTTTTCGGGTTTTAAAGGAAGTGGATATCATTTCATACCCTCTCTCCTCCCGATTTCTGAAAGAGGCTTCGTGCTCGTTTTTTCGTTTTGACACATCCAACACGTCCCGTGGCCCATTTCTAACCTATAATCCAGACTTTTTCGAGTTTTAAAGGAAGTGGATATCATTTCATACACTCTCTCCTCCCGATTTCTAAAAGAGGCTTCGTGCTCGTTTTTTCGTTTTGACACCACAAACACGTCCCGTGGTCCATTTTCTGACCTATAATCGAGACTTTTTCGGGTTTTAAAGGAAGTGGATATCATTTCATACCCTCTCTCCTCCCGATTTCTAAAAGAGGCTTTGTGCTCGTTTTTTCGTTTTGACACCACCAACACGTCCCGTAGCCCATTTCTGACCTATAATCGAGACTTTTTCGGGTTTTAAAGGAAGTGGATATCATTTCATACCCTCTCTCCTCCCGATTTCTGAAAGAGGCTTCGTGCTCGTTTTTTCATTTTGACACCACAAACACGTCCCGTGGCCCATTTCTAACCTATAATCGAGACTTTTTCGGGTTTTAAAGGAAGTGGATATCATTTCATACCCTCTCTCCTCCTGATTTCTAAACGAGGCTTCGTGCTCGTTTTTTTGTTTTGACACCACCAAAACGTCTCGTGGCCATTTCTAACATATAATCGAGACATTTTCTGGTTTTAAAGGAAGTGGATATCATTTCATACCCTCTCTCCTCCCGATTTCTAAACGAGGCTTTGTGCTCGTTTTTTCGTTTTGACACCACCAACACGTCCCGTGGCCTATTTCTAACCAATAATCGAGACTTTTTCGGGTTTTAAAGGAAGTGGATATCATTTCATACCCTCTTTCCTCCCGATTTCTAAACGAGGCTTCATGCTCGTTTTTTTGTTTTGACACCACCAAAACGTCTCGTGGCCCATATCTAACTTATAATCGAGACATTTTCGGGTTTTAAAGGAAGTGGATATAATTTCATACCCTCTCTCCACCTGATTTCTAAACGAGGCTTCGTGCTCTTTTTTTAGTTTTGACACAACAAACACGTCCCGTTGCCCATTTCCAACCTATAATCGAGTCTTTTTCAGGTTTTAAAGGAAGTGGATATCATTTCATACCCTCTCTACTCCCGATTTCTAAACGAGGCTTCGTGCTCATTTTTTCGTTTTGACACCACAAACACGTCCCGTGGTCCATTTCTAACCTATAATCGAGACTTTTTCGGGTTTTAAAGGAAGTTGATATCATTTCATATCCTCTCTCCTCCCGTTTTCTAAATGAGGCTTCGTGCTCATTTTTTCGTTTTGACACCTCCAACACGTCCCGTGGCCCATTTCTAACCTATAATCCAGACTTTTTCGAGTTTTAAAGGAAGTGGATATCATTTCATACACTCTCTCCATCCGATTTCTAAAAGAGGCTTTGTGCTCGTTTTTTCGTTTTGACACCACCAACACGTCCCGTAGCCCATTTATGACCTATAATCGAGACTTTTTCGGGTTTTAAAGGAAGTGGATATCATTTCATACCCTCTCTCCTCCCGATTTCTGAAAGAGGCTTCGTGCTCGTTTTTTCGTTTTGACACCACAAACACGTCCCGTGGCCCATTTCTAACCTATAATCGAGACTTTTTCGCGTTTTAAAGGAAGTGGATATCATTTCATACCCTCTCTCCTCCCGATTTCTAAACGATGCTTCGTGCTCGTTTTTTAGTTTTGACACAACAAACACGTCCCGTTGCCCATTTCTAACCTATAATGGAGACTTTTTCGGGTTTTAAAGGAAGTGGATATCATTTCATACGCTCTCTGCTCCTGATTTCTAAACGAGGCTTCGTGCTCGTTTTTTTGTTTTGACACCACCAAAACGTCTCGTGGCACATTTCTAACATATAATCGAGACTTTTTCTGGTTTTAAAGGAAGTGGATATCATTTCATACCCTCTCCTCCCGATTTCTAAACGAGGCTTCGTGCTCGTTTTTTCGTTTTGACACCACCAACACGTCCCGTAGCCCATTTCTAACCTATAATCGAGACTTTTTCGGGTTTTAAAGGAAGTTGATATCATTTCATATCCTCTCTCTTCCCGTTTTCTAAATGAGGCTTCGTGCTCATTTTTTCGTTTTGACACCTCCAACAGTCCCGTCGCCCATTTCTAACCTATAATCCAGACTTTTCGGGCTTTAAAGAAAGTGGATATCATTTCATACACTCTCTCCTCCGGATTTCTAAAAGAGGCTTTGTGCTCGTTTTTTCGTTTTGACACCACCAACACATCCCGTAGCCCATTTCTAACCTATAATCGAGACTTTTTCGGGTTTTAAAAGAAGTGGATATCATTTCATACCCTCTCTCCTCCCGATTTCTAAAAGTGGCTTCGTACTCGTTTTTTCATTTTGACACCACGAACACGTCCCGTGGCCCATTTCTAACCAACAATCGAGACTTTTTCGGGTTTTAAAGGAAGTGGATATCATTTCATACCCTCTCTCCTCCCGATTTCTAAACGAGGCTTCGTGCTCGTTTTTTCGTATTGACACCACCAACACGTCCCGTGGCCCATTTCTAACATATAATCGAGACTCTTTCTGGTTTTAAAGGAAGTGGATATCATTTCATACCCTCTATCCTCCCGATTTCTAAACGAGGCTTCGTGCTCGTTTTTTCGTTTTGACACCACAAACACATCCCGTGGCCAATTTCTAACCTATAATCCAGACTTTTTCGGGTTTTAAAGGAAGTGGATATAATTTCATACCCTCTCTCCTCCCGATTTCTAAACGAGGCTTCGTGCTCATTTTTTAGTTTTGACACAACAAACACGTCCCGTTGCCCATTTCTAACCTATAATCGAGACTTTTTCGGGTTTTAAAGGAAGTTGATATAATTTCATACCCTCTGTCCTCCCGATTTCTAAACGAGGCCTCATTGCTCATTTTTTCATTTTGACACTACAAACAAGTCCCGTGGCCCATTTCTAACCTGTAATCGAGACATTTTCGGGTTTTAAAGGAAGTCGATTTAATTTCATACCCTCTCTCCTCCCGATTTCTAAACGAGGCTTCGTGCTCGTTTTTTCATTTTGACACAACCAACACATACCGTGGCCCATTTCTAACCTATAATTGAGACTTTTTCAGGTTTTAAAGGAAGTGGATATCATTTCATACCCTCTCTCCTCCCAATTTCTAAACGAGGCTTCGTGGTCGTTTTTTCGTTTTAACACTACTAGCATATCCCGTGGCCGATTTCTAACATATAATCGAGACATTTTCGGGTTTTAAAGGAAGTTGATATCATTTCATACCCTCTCTCCTCCCGATTTCTAAACGAGGCTTCGTGCTCATTTTTTTGTTTTGATACCAATAAAACGTCTCGTGGCCCATATCTAACATATAATGGAGACTTTTTCGGGTTCTAAAGGAAGTGGATATCATTCCATACCCTCTCTCCTCCCGATTTCTAAACGAGGCTTAGTGCTTGTTTATTTTGTTTTGACACCACCAACACGTCCCGTAGCCCATTTCTAACCTATAATAGAGACTTTTTCGGGTTTTAAAGGAAGTCGATATAATTTCATACCCTCTCTCCTCCCGATTTCTAAACGAGGCTTCGTGCTCGTTTTTTAGTTTTGACACAACAAACACGTCCCGTTGCCCATTTCTAACCTATAATGGAGACTTTTTCGGGTTTTAAAGGAAGTGGATATCATTTCATACCCTCTCTCCTCCTGATTTCTAAACGAGGCTTCGTGCTCGTTTTTTTGTTTTGACACCACCAAAACGTCTCGTGGCCCATTTCTAACATATAATCGAGACTATTTCTGGTTTCAAAGGAAGTGGATATCATTTCATACCCTCTCTCCTCCCGATTTCTAAACGAGGCTTTGTGCTCGTTTTTTCGTTTTGACACCACCAACACTTCCCGTGGCATATTTCTAACTAATAATCGAGACTTTCTAAACGAGGCTTTAAAAGAAGTGGATATCATTTCATACCCTCTCTCCTCTCAATTTCTAAACGAGGCTTCGTGCTCGTTTTTTTGTTTTGACACCACCAAAACGTCTCGTGGCCCATTTCTAACATATAATCGAGACATTTTCTGGTTTTAAAGGAAGTGGATATCATTTCATACCCTCTCTCCTCCCGATTTCTAAACGAGGCTTCGTGCTTGTTTATTTTGTTTTGACACCACCAACACGTCCCGTAGCCCATTTCTAACCTATAATAGAGACTTTTTCGGGTTTTAAAGGAAGTCGATATAATTTCATACCCTCTCTCCTCCCGATTTCTAAACGAGGCTTCGTGCTCGTTTTTTAGTTTTGACACAACAAACACGTCCCGTTGCCCATTTCTAACCTATAATGGAGACTTTTTCGGGTTTTAAAGGAAGTGGATATCATTTCATACCCTCTCTCCTCCTGATTTCTAAACGAGGCTTCGTGCTCGTTTTTTTGTTTTGACACCACCAAAACGTCTCGTGGCCCATTTCTAACATATAATCGAGACTATTTCTGGTTTCAAAGGAAGTGGATATCATTTCATACCCTCTCTCCTCCCGATTTCTAAACGAGGCTTTGTGCTCGTTTTTTCGTTTTGACACCACCAACACTTCCCGTGGCATATTTCTAACTAATAATCGAGACTTTCTAAACGAGGCTTTAAAAGAAGTGGATATCATTTCATACCCTCTCTCCTCTCAATTTCTAAACGAGGCTTCGTGCTCGTTTTTTTGTTTTGACACCACCAAAACGTCTCGTGGCCCATTTCTAACATATAATCGAGACATTTTCTGGTTTTAAAGGAAGTGGATATCATTTCATACCCTCTCTCCTCCCGATTTCTAAACGAGGCTTTGTGCTCGTTTTTTCGTTTTGACACCACCAACACGTCCCGTAGCCCATTTCTGACCTATAATCGAGACTTTTTCGGGTTTTAAAGGAAGTAGATATCATTTCATACCCTCTCTCCTCCCGATTTCTAAAAGAGGCTTCGTGCTCGTTTTTTCATTTTGACACCACAAACACGTCCCGTGGCCCATTTCTAACCTATAATCGAGACTTTTTCGGGTTTTAAAGGAAGTGGATATCATTTCATACCCTCTCTCCTCCCGATTTCTAAACGAGGCTTCGTGCTCGTTTTTTGGTTTTGATACCAGCAACATATCCCGTGGCCCATTTTTAACATATAATCGAGACTCTTTCTGGTTTTAAAGGAAGTGGATATCATTTCATACCCTCTATCCTCCCGATTTCTAAACGAGGATTCGTGCTCGTTTTTTCGTTTTGACACCACCAACACGTCTCGTGGCCCATTTCTAACATATAATGGAGACTTTTTCGGGTTTCAAAGGAAGTGGATATCATTCCATACCCTCTCTCCTCCCGATTTCTAAACGAGGCTTCGTGCTTGTTTATTTTGTTTTGACACCACCAACACGTCCCGTAGCACATTTCTAACCTATAATAGAGACTTTTTCGGGTTTTAAAGGAAGTGGATATAATTTCATACCCTCTCTCCTCCCGATTTCTAAACGAGGCTACGTGCTCGTTTTTTAGTTTTGACACAACAAACACGTCCCGTTGCCCATTTCTAACCTATAATGGAGACTTTTTCGGGTTTTAAAGGAAGTGGATATCATTTCATACCCTCTCTCCTCCTGATTTCTAAACGAGGCTTCGTGCTCGTTTTTTTGTTTTGACACCACCAAAACGTCTCGTGGCCCATTTCTAACATATAATCGAGACTTTTTCTGGTTTTAAAGGAAGTGGATATCATTTCATACCCTCTCTCCTCCCGATTTCTAAACGAGGCTTTGTGCTTGTTTTTTCGTTTTGACACCACCAACACGTCCCGTGGCCTATTTCTAACCAATAATCGAGACTTTTTCGAGTTTTAAAGGAAGTCGATATCATTTCATACCCTCTCTCCTCCCAATTTCTAAACGAGGTTTCGTGCTCGTTTTTTCGTTTTGACACCACGAACACGTCCCGTGGACCATTTCTAACCTATAATCGAGACTTTTTCGGGTTTTAAAGGAAGTTGATATCATTTCATATACTCTCTCTTCCCGTTTTCTAAATGAGGCTTCGTGCTCATTTTTTCGTTTTGACACCTCCAACAGTCCCGTGGCCCATTTCTAACCTATAATCCAGACTTTTCGGGTTTTAAAGGAAGTGGATATCATTTCATACACTCTCTCCTCCGGATTTCTAAAAGAGGCTTTGTGCTCGTTTTTTCGTTTTGACACCACCAACACGTCCCGTAGCCCATTTCTAACCTATAATCGAGACTTTTTCGGGTTTTTAAGGAAGTGGATATCATTTCATACCCTCTCTCCTCCCGATTTCTAAAAGTGGCTTCGTGCTCGGTTTTTCTTTTTGACACCACGAACACGTCCCGTGGCCCATTTCTAACCAATAATCGAGACTTTTTCGGGTTTTAAAAGAAGTGGATATCATTTCATACCCTCTCTCCTCCCGATTTCTAAACGAGGCTTCGTGCTCGTTTTTTCGTATTGACACCACCAACACGTCCCGTGGCCCATTTCTAACATATAATCGAGACTCTTTCTGGTTTTAAAGGAAGTGGATATCATTTCATACCCTCTATCCTCCCGATTTCTAAACGAGGCTTCGTGCTCGTTTTTTCGTTTTGACACCACAAACACGTCCCGTGGCCAATTTCTAACCTATAATCCAGACTTTTTCGGGTTCTAAAGGAAGTGGATATAATTTCATACCCTCCCTCCGCCCGATTTCTAAACGAGGCTTCGTACTCATTTTTTAGTTTTCACACAACAAACACGTCCCGTTGCCCATTTCTAACCTATAATCGAGACTTTTTCGGGTTTTAAAGGAAGTTGATATTATTTCATACCCTCTCTCCTCCCGATTTCTAAACGAGGCTTCGTGATCGTTTTTTCGTTTTGACACCACCAACATGTCCCGTAGCCCATTTCTAACCTATAATCGAGACTTTTTCGGGTTTTAAAGGAAGTGGATATAATTTCATACCCTCTGTCCTCCCGATTTCTAAACGAGACCTCATTGCTCGTTTTTTCATTTTGACACTACAAACACGTCCCGTGGCCCATTTCTAACCTGTAATCGAGACATTTTCGGGTTTTAAAGGAAGTCGATTTAATTTCATACCCTCTCTCCTCCCGATTTCTAAACGAGGCTTCGTGCTCGTTTTTTCATTTTGACACAACCAACACATACCGTGGCCCATTTCTAACCTATAATTGAGACTTTTTCAGGTTTTAAAGGAAGTGGATATCATTTCATACCCTCTCTCCTCCCAATTTCTAAATGAGGCTTCGTGGTCGTTTTTTCGTTTTGACACTACTAGCATGTCCCGTGGCCGATTTCTAACAAATAATGGAGACATTTTCGGGTTTTAAAGGAAGTTGATATCATTTCATACCCTCTCTCCTCCCGATTTCTAAACGAGGCTTCGTGCGCGTTTTTTTGTTTTGACACCAATAAAACGTCTCGTGGCCCATATCTAACATATAATGGAGACTTTTTCGGGTTCTAAAGGAAGTGGATATCATTCCATACCCTCTCTCCTCCCGATTTCTAAACGAGGCTTTGTGCTTGTTTATTTTGTTTTGACACCACCAACACGTCCCGTAGCCCATTTCTAACCTATAATAGAGACTTTTTCGGGTTTTAAAGGAAGTGGATATAATTTCATACCCTCTCTCCTCCCGATTTCTAAACGAGGCTTCGTGCTCGTTTTTTAGTTTTGACACAACAAACACGTCCCGTTGCCCATTTCTAACCTATAATGGAGACTTTTTCGGGTTTTAAAGGAAGTGGATATCATTTCATACACTCTCTCCTCCTGATTTCTAAACGAGGCTTCGTGCTCGTTTTTTTGTTTTGACACCACCAAAACGTCTCGTGGCCCATTTCTAACATATAATCGAGACTTTTTCTGGTTTTAAAGGAAGTGGATATCATTTCATACCCTCTCTCCTCCCGATTTCTAAACGAGGCTTTGTGCTCGTTTTTTCGTTTTGACACCACATACACTTCCCGTGGCCTATTTCTAACTAATAATCGGGACTTTCTAAACGAGGCTTTAAAAGAAGTGGATATCATTTCATACGCTCTCTCCTCCAATTTCTAAACGAGGCTTCGTGCTCGTTTTTTTGTTTTGACACCACCAAAACGTCTCGTGGCGCATTTCTAACATATAATCGAGACATTTTCTGGTTGTAAAGGAAGTGGATATCATTTCATACCCTCTCTCCTCCCGATTTCTAAACGAAGCTTTGTGCTCGTTTTTTTGTTTTGACACCACCAAAACGTCTCGTGGCCCATTTCTAATATATAATCGAGACTTTTTCTGGTTTTAAAGGAAGTGGATATCATTTCATACCCTCTCTCCTCCCGATTTCTAAACGAGGCTTTCTGCTCGTTTTTTAGTTTTGACACAACAAACACGTCCCGTTGCCCATTTCTAACCTATAATGGAGACTTTTTCGGGTTTTAAAGGAAGTGGATATCATTTCATACACTCTCTCCTCCTGATTTCTAAACGAGGCTTCGTGCTCGTTTTTTTGTTTTGACACCACCAAAACGTCTCGTGGCCCATTTCTAACATATAATCGAGACTTTTTCTGGTTTTAAAGGAAGTGGATATCATTTCATACCCTCTCTCCTCCCGATTTCTAAACGAGGCTTTGTGCTCGTTTTTTCGTTTTGACACCACCAACACTTCCCGTGGCCTATTTCTAACTAATAATCGGGACTTTCTAAACGAGGCTTTAAAAGAAGTGGATATCATTTCATACGCTCTCTCCTCCAATTTCTAAACGAGGCTTCGTGCTCGTTTTTTTGTTTTGACACCACCAAAATGTCTCGTGGCCCATTTCTAACATATAATCGAGACGTTTTCTGGTTGTAAAGGAAGTGGATATCATTTCATACCCTCTCTCCTCCCGATTTCTAAACGAAGCTTTGTGCTCGTTTTTTTGTTTTGACACCACCAAAACGTCTCGTGGCCCATTTCTAATATATAATCGAGACTTTTTCTGGTTTTAAAGGAAGTGGATGTCATTTCATACCCTCTCTCCTCCCGATTTCTAAACGAGGCTTTCTGCTCGTTTTTTCGTTTTGACACAACAAACACGTCCCGTTGCCCATTTCCAACCTATAATCGAGACTTTTTCCGGTTTTAAAGGAAGTGGATATCATTTCATACCCTCTCTACTCCCGATTTCTAAACGAGGCTTCGTGCTCGTTTTTTCATTTTGACACCACAAACACGTCCCGTGGTCCATTTCTAACCTATAATCGAGACTTTTTCGGGTTTTAAAGGAAGTTGATATCATTTCATATCCTCTCTCCTCCCGTTTTCTAAATGAGGCTTCGTGCTTATTTTTTCGTTTTGACACCTCCAACACGTCCCGTGGCCCATTTCTAACCTATAATCCAGACTTTTTCGAGTTTTAAAGGAATTGGATATCATTTCATACACTCTCTCCTTCCGATTTCTAAAAGAGGCTTTGTGCTCGTTTTTTCGTTTTGACACCACCAACACGTCCCGTAGCCCATTTCTGACCTATAATCGAGACTTTTTCGGGTTTTAAAGGAAGTAGATATCATTTCATACCCTCTCTCCTCCCGATTTCTAAAAGAGGCTTCGTGCTCGTTTTTTCGTTTTGACACCACAAACACGTCCCGTGGCCCATTTCTAACCTATAATCGAGACTTTTTCGGGTTTTAAAGGAAGTGGATATCATTTCATACCCTCTCTCCTCCCGATTTCTAAACGAGGCTTCGTGCTCATTTTTTCATTTTGATACCACCAACACATCCCGTGGCCCATTTCTAACATATAATCGAGACTCTTTCTGGTTTTAAAGTAAGTGGATATCATTTCATACCCTCTATCCTCCCGATTTCTAAACGAGGCTTCGTGCTCGTTTTTTCGTTTTGACACCACCAACACGTCCCGTGGCCCATTTCTAACATATAATGGAGACTTTTTCGGGTTTTAAAGGAAGTGGATATCATTCCATACCCTCTCTCCTCCCGATTTCTAAACGAGGCTTCGTGCTTGTTTATTTTGTTTTGACACCACCAACACGTCCCGTAGCCCATTTCTAACCTATAATAGAGACTTTTTCGGGTTTTAAAGGAAGTGGATATAATTTCATACCCTCTCTCCGCCTGATTTCTAAAGGAGGCTTCGTGCACTTTTTTTAGTTTTGACACAACAAAAACGTCCCGTTGCCCATTTCCAACCTATAATCGAGACTTTTTCAGGTTTTAAAGGAAATGGATATCATTTCATACCCTCTCTACTCCCGATTTCTAAACGAGGCTTCGTGCACGTTTTTTCATTTTGACACCACAAACACGTCCCGTGGCCCATTTCTAATCTATAATCGAGACTTTTTCGGGTTTTAAAGGAAGTTGATATCATTTCATATCCTCTCTCCTCCCGTTTTCTAAATGAGGCTTCGTGCTCATTTTTTCGTTTTGACACCTCCAACACGTCCCGTGGCCCATTTCTGACCTATAATCCAGACTTTTTCGGGTTTTAAAGGAAGTGGATATCATTTCATACACTCTCTCCTCCCGATTTCTAAAAGAGGCTTTGTGCTCATTTTTTCGTTTTGACACCACCAACACGTCCCGTAGCCCATTTCTGACCTATAATCGAGACTTTTTCGGGTTTTAAAGGAAGTAGATATCATTTCATACCCTCTCTCCTCCCGATTTCTAACCTATAATCCAGACTTTTTTGGGTTTTAAAGGAAGTGGATATCATTTCATACTCTCTCTCCTCCCGATTTCTAAACATGGCTTCGTGCTCGTTTTTTCGTTTTGACACCACAAACACGTCCCGTGGCCCATTTCTAACCTATAATCGAGACATTTTCGGGTTTTAAAGGAAGTGGATATAATTTCATACCCTCTCTCCTCCCGATTTCTAAACGAGGCTTAATGCTCATTTTTTCATTTTGACACAACAAACACTTCCCGTTGCCTATTTCTAACCTATAATCGAGACATTTTCGGGTTTTAAAGGAAGTGGATATAATTTCATACCCTCTCTCCTCCCGATTTCTAAACGAGACTTCGTGCTCATTTTTTCACAAACACCTCCCGTTGCCCATTTCTAACCTATAATCGAAACTTTTTCGGATTTTGAAGGAAGTGGATATTATTCACATACCCTCTCTCCTCCCGATTTCTAAACGAGGCTTCGTGCTCGTTTTTTCGTTTTGACACCACCAACACATACCGTGGCCCATTTCTAACCAATAATTGAGACTTTTTCAGGTTTTAAAGGAAGTGGATATCATTTCATACCCTCTCTCCTCCCAATTTCTAAACGAGGCTTCGTGGTCGTTTTTTCGTTTTGACACTACTAGCATGTCCCGTGGCCGATTTCTAACAAATAATCGAGACATTTTCGGGTTTTAAAGGAAGTGGATATCATTTCATACCCTCTTTCCTCCCGATTTCTAAACGAGGCTTCATGCTCGTTTTTTTGTTTTGACACCACCAAAACGTCTCGTGGCCCATATCTAACTTATAATCGAGACATTTTCGGGTTTTAAAGGAAGTGGATATAATTTCATACCCTCTCTCCACCTGATTTCTAAACGAGGCTTCGTGCTCTTTTTTTAGTTTTGACACAACAAACACGTCCCGTTGCCCATTTCCAACCTATAATCGAGACTTTTTCAGGTTTTAAAGGAAGTGGATATCATTTCATACCCTCTCTACTCCCGATTTCTAAACGAGGCTTCGTGCTCGTTTTTTCGTTTTGACACCACAAACACGTCCCGTGGTCCATTTCTAACCTATAATCGAGACTTTTTCGGGTTTTAAAGGAAGTTGATATCATTTCATATCCTCTCTCCTCCCATTTTCTAAATGAGGCTTCGTGCTCATTTTTTCGTTTTGACACCTCCAACACGTCCCGTGGCCCATTTCTAACCTATAATCCAGACTTTTTCGAGTTTTAAAGGAAGTGGATATCATTTCATACACTCTCTCCTTCCGATTTCTAAAAGAGGCTTTGTGCTCGTTTTTTCGTTTTGACACCACCAACACGTCCCGTAGCCCATTTCTGACCTATAATCGAGACTTTTTCGGGTTTTAAAGGAAGTGGATATCATTTCATACCCTCCCTCCTCCCGATTTTTGAAAGAGGCTTCGTGCTCGTTTTTTCGTTTTGACACCACAAACACGTCCCGTGGCCCATTTCTAACCTATAATCGAGACTTTTTCGCGTTTTAAAGGAAGTGGATATCATTTCATACCCTCTCTCCTCCCGATTTCTAAACGAGGCTTCGTGCTCGTTTTTTCGTTTTGATACCACCAACACATCCCGTGGCCCATTTCTAACATATAATCGAGACTCTTTCTGGTTTTAAAGGAAGTGGATATCATTTCATACCCTCTATCCTCCCGATTTCTAAACGAGGCTTCGTGCTCGTTTTTTCGTTTTGACACCACCAACACGTCCCGTGGCCCATTTCTAACATATAATGGAGACTTTTTCGGGTTTTAAAGGAAGTGGATATCATTCCATACCCTCTCTCCTCCCGATTTCTAAACGAGGCTTCGTGCTCGTTTTTTCGTTTTGACACCACCAACACGTCCCGTAGCCCATTTCTAACCTATAATCGAGACTTTTTCGGGTTTTAAAGGAAGTTGATATCATTTCATATCCTCTCTCTTCCCGTTTTCTAAATGAGGCTTCGTGCTCATTTTTTCGTTTTGACACCTCCAACAGTCCCGTGGCCCATTTCTAATCTATAATCCAGACTTTTTCGGGTTTTAGATGAAGTGGATATCATTTTATAAACTCTCTCCTCCGGATTTCTAAAAGAGGCTTTGTGCTCGTTTTTTCGTTTTGACACCACCAACACGTCCCGTAGCCCATTTCTAACCCATAATCGAGACTTTTTCGGGTTTTAAAGGAAGTGGATATCATTTCATACCCTCTCTCCTCCTGATTTCTAAAAGTGGCTTCGTGCTCATTTTTTCGTTTTGACACCACGAACACGTCCTGTGGCCCATTTCTAACCTATAATCGAGACTTTTTCGGGTTTTAAAGGAAGTGGATATCATTTCATACCCTCTCTCCTCCCGATTTCTAAACGAGGCTTCGTGCTCGTTTTTTCGTATTGACACCACCAACACGTCCCGTGGCCCATTTCTAACATATAATCGAGACTCTTTCTGGTTTTAAAGGAAGTGGATATCATTTCATACCCTCTATCCTCCCGATTTCTAAACGAGGCTTCGTGCTCGTTTTTTCGTTTTGACACCACAAACACGTCCCGTGGCCCATTTCTAACCTATAATCCAGACTTTTTCTGGTTTTAAAGGAAGTGGATATAATTCCATACCCTCTCTCATCCCGATTTCTAAACGAGGCTTCGTGCTCATTTTTTAGTTTTGACACAACAAACACGTCCCGTTGCCCATTTCCAACCTATAATCGAGACTTTTTCAGGTTTTAAAGGAAGTGGATATCATTTCATACCCTCTCTACTCCCGATTTCTAAACGAGGCTTCGTGCTCGTTTTTTCGTTTTGACACCACAAACACGTCCCGTGGTCCATTTCTAACCTATAATCGAGACTTTTTCGGGTTTTAAAGGAAGTTGATATCATTTCATATCCTCTCTCCTCCCGTTTTCTAAATGAGGCTTCGTGCTCGTTTTTTCGTATTGACACCACCAACACGTCCCGTGGCCCATTTCTAACATATAATCGAGACTCTTTCTGGTTTTAAAGGAAGTGGATATCATTTCATACCCTCTATCCTCCCGATTTCTAAACGAGGCTTCGTGCTCGTTTTTTCGTTTTGACACCACAAACACGTCCCGTTGCCCATTTCTAACCTATAATGGAGACTTTTTCAGGTTTTAAAGGAAGTGGATATCATTTCATACGCTCTCTGCTCCTGATTTCTAAACGAGGCTTCGTGCTCGTTTTTTTGTTTTGACACCACCAAAACGTCTCGTGGCCCATTTCTAACATATAATCGAGACTTTTTCTGGTTTTAAAGGAAGTGGATATCATTTCATACCCTCTCCTCCCGATTTCTAAACGAGGCTTTGTGCTCGTTTTTTCGTTTTGACACCACCAACACGTCCCGTGGCCTATTTCTAACCAATAATCGAGACTTTTTCGGGTTTTAAAGGAAGTGGATATCATTTCATACCCTCTCTCCTCCCAATTTCTAAACGAGGCTTCGTGCTCGTTTTTTCGTTTTGACACCACAAATACGTCCCGTGGTCCATTTGTAACCTATAATCGAGACTTTTTCGGGTTTTAAAGGAAGTTGATATCATTTCATATCCTCTCTCCTCCCGTTTTCTAAATGAGGCTTCGTGCTCATTTTTTCGTTTTGACACCTCCAACACGTCCCGTGGCCCATTTCTAACCTATAATCCAGACTTTTTCGAGTTTTAAAGAAAGTGGATATCATTTCATACACTCTCTCCTCCCGATTTCTAAAAGAGGCTTTGTGCTCGTTTTTTCGTTTTGACACCACCAACACGTCCCGTAGCCCATTTCTGACCTATAATCGAGACTTTTTCGGGTTTTAAAGGAAGTAGATATCATTTCATACCCTCTCTCCTCCCGATTTCTAAAAGAGGCTTCGTGCTCCTTTTTTCGTTTTGACACCACAAACACGTCCCGTGGCCCATTTCTAACCTATAATCCAGACTTTTTCGGGTTTTAAAGGAAGTGGATATCATTTCATACCCTCTCTCCTCCCGATTTCTAAACGAGACTTCGTGCTCGTTTTTTGGTTTTGATACCAGCAACAAATCCCGTGGCCCATTTCTAACATATAATCGAGACTCTTTCTGGTTTTAAAGGAAGTGGATATCATTTCATACCCTCTATCCTCCCGATTTCTAAACGAGGCTTCGTGCTCGTTTTTTCGTTTTGACACCACCAACACGTCTCGTGGCCCATTTCTAACATATAATGGAGACTTTTTCGGGTTTTAAAGGAAGTGGATATCATTCCATACCCTCTCTCCTCCCGATTTCTAAACGAGGCTTCGTGCTTGTTTATTTTATTTTGACACCACCAACACGTCCCGTAGCACATTTCTAACCTATAATAGAGACTTTTTCGGGTTTTAAAGGAAGTGGATATAATTTCATACCCTCTCTCCTCCCGATTTCTAAACGAGGCTACGTGCTCGTTTTTTAGTTTTGACACATCAAACACGTCCCGTTGCCCATTTCTAACCTATAATGGAGACTTTTTCGGGTTTTAAAGGAAGTGGATATCATTTCATACCCTCTCTCCTCCTGATTTCTAAACGAGGCTTCGTGCTCGTTTTTTTGTTTTGACACCACCAAAACGTCTCGTGGCCCATTTCTAACATATAATCGAGACTTTTTCTGGTTTTAAAGGAAGTGGATATCATTTCATACCCTCTCTCCTCCCGATTTCTAAACGAGGCTTTGTGCTTGTTTTTTCGTTTTGACACCACCAAGACGTCCCGTGGCCTATTTCTAACCAATAATCGAGACTTTTTCGAGTTTTAAAGGAAGTCGATATCATTTCATACCCTCTCTCCTCCCAATTTCTAAACGAGGTTTCGTGCTCGTTTTTTCGTTTTGACACCACGAACACGTCCCGTGGACCATTTCTAACCTATAATCGAGACTTTTTCGGGTTTTAAAGGAAGTTGATATCATTTCATATGCTCTCTCTTCCCGTTTTCTAAATGAGGCTTCGTGCTCATTTTTTCATTTTGACACCTCCAACAGTCCCGTGGCCCATTTCTAACCTATAATCCAGACTTTTCGGGTTTTAAAGGAAGTGGATATCATTTCATACACTCTCTCCTCCGGATTTCTAAAAGAGGCTTCGTGCTCGTTTTTTCGTTTTGACACCACGAACACGTCCCGTAGCCCATTTCTAACCTATAATCGAGACTTTTTCGGGTTTTAAAAGAAGTGGATATCATTTCATACCCTCTCTCCTCCCGATTTCTAAACGAGGCTTCGTGCTCGTTTTTTCGTATTGACACCACCAACACGTCCCGTGGCCCATTTCTAACATATAATCGAGACTCTTTCTGGTTTTAAAGGAAGAGGATATCATTTCATACCCTCTATCCTCCCGATTTCTAAACGAGGCTTCGTGCTCGTTTTTTCGTTTTGACACCACAAACACGTCCCGTGGCCAATTTCTAACCTATAATCCAGACTTTTTCGGGTTCTAAAGGAAGTGGATATAATTTCATACCCTCTCTCCGCCCGATTTCTAAACGAGGCTTCGTGCTCATTTTTTAGTTTTCACACAACAAACACGTCCCGTTGCCCATTTCTAACCTATAATCGAGACTTTTTCGGGTTTTAAAGGAAGTTGATATTATTTCATACCCTCTCTCCTCCCGATTTCTAAACGAGGCTTCGTGATCGTTTTTTCGTTTTGACACCACCAACATGTCCCGTAGCCCATTTCTAACCTATAATCGAGATTTTTTCTGGTTTTAAAGGAAGTGGATATCATTTCATACCCTCTGTCCTCCCGATTTCTAAACGAGGCCTCATTGCTCGTTTTTTCATTTTGACACTACAAACACGTCCCGTGGCCCATTTCTAACCTGTAATCGAGACATTTTCGGGTTTTAAAGGAAGTCGATTTAATTTCATACCCTCTCTCCTCCCGATTTCTAAACGAGGCTTCGTGCTCGTTTTTTCATTTTGACACAACCAACACATACCGTGGCCCATTTCTAACCTATAATTGAGAATTTTTCAGGTTTTAAAGGAAGTGGATATCATTTCATACCCTCTCTCCTCCCAATTTCTAAACGAGGCTTCGTGGTCGTTTTTTTGTTTTGACACTACTAGCATGTCCCGTGGCCGATTTCTAACAAATAATCGAGACATTTTCGGGTTTTAAAGGAAGTTGATATCATTTCATACCCTCTCTCCTCCCGATTTCTAAACGAGGCTTCGTGCTCGTTTTTTTGTTTTGACACCAATAAAACGTCTCGTGGCCCATATCTAACATATAATGGAGACTTTTTCGGGTTCTAAAGGAAGTGGATATCATTCCATACCCTCTCTCCTCCCGATTTCTAAACGAGGCTTCGTGCTCGTTTTTTAGTTTTGACACAACAAACACGTCCCGTTGCCCATTTCTAACCTATAATGGAGATTTTTTCGGGTTTTAAAGGAAGTGCATATCATTTCATACCCTCTCTCCTCCCGATTTCTAAACGAAGCTTTGTGCTCGTTTTTTTGTTTTGACACCACCAAAACGTCTCGTGGCCCATTTCTAATATATAATCGAGACTTTTTCTGGTTTTAAAGGAAGTGGATATCATTTCATACCCTCTCTCCTCCCGATTTCTAAACGAGGCTTTGTGCTCGTTTTTTCGTTTTGACAACACCAACACGTCCCGTGGCCTATTTCTAACCAATAATCGGGACTTTTTCTGGTTTTAAAGGAAGTGGATATCATTTCATACCCTCTCTCCTCCCGATTTCTAAACGAGGCTTCGTGTTTTTTTTTTAGTTTTGACACAACAAACACGTCCCGTTGCCCATTTCCAACCTATAATCGAGACTTTTTCCGGTTTTAAAGGAAGTGGATATCATTTCATACCCTCTCTACTCCCGATTTCTAAACGAGGCTTCGTGCTCGTTTTTTCGTTTTGACACCACAAACACGTCCCGTGGTCCATTTCTAACCTATAATCGAGACTTTTTCGGGTTTTAAAGGAAGTTGATATCATTTCATATCCTCTCTCCTCCCGTTTTCTAAATGAGGCTTCGTGCTTATTTTTTCATTTTGACACCTCCAACACGTCCCGTGGCCCATTTCTAACCTATAATCCAGACTTTTTCGAGTTTTAAAGGAAGTGGATATCATTTCATACACTCTCTCCTTCCGATTTCTAAAAGAGGCTTTGTGCTCGTTTTTTCGTTTTGACACCACCAACACGTCCCGTAGCCCATTTCTGACCTATAATCGAGACTTTTTCGGGTTTTAAAGGAAGTGGATATAATTTCATACCCTCTCTCCTCCCGATTTTTAAAAGAGGCTTCGTGCTCGTTTTTTCGTTTTGACACCACAAACACGTCCCGTGGCCCATTTCTAACCTATAATCGAGACTTTTTCGGGTTTTAAAGGAAGTGGATATCATTTCATACCCTCTCTCCTCCCGATTTCTAAACGAGGCTTCGTGCTCGTTTTTTCGTTTTAATACCACCAACACATCCCGTGGCCCATTTCTAACATATAATCGAGACTCTTTCTGGTTTTAAAGGAAGTGGATATCATTTCATACCCTCTATCCTCCCGATTTCTAAACGAGGCTTCGTGCTCGTTTTTTCGTTTTGACACCACCAACACGTCCCGTGGCCCATTTCTAACATATAATGGAGAATTTTTCGGGTTTTAAAGGAAGTGGATATCATTCCATACCCTCTCTCCTCCCGATTTCTAAACGAGGCTTCGTGCTTGTTTATTTTGTTTTGACACCACCAACACGTCCCGTAGCCCATTTCTAACCTATAATAGAGACTTTTTCAGGTTTTAAAGGAAGTGGATATAATTTCATACCCTCTCTCCACCTGATTTCTAAACGAGGCTTCGTGCTCTTTTTTTAGTTTTGACACAACAAACACGTCCCGTTGCCCATTTCCAACCTATAATCGAGACTTTTTCAGGTTTTAAAGGAAATGGATATCATTTCATACCCTCTCTACTCCCGATTTCTAAACGAGGCTTCGTGCTCGTTTTTTCGTTTTGACACCACAAACACGTCCCGTGGCCCATTTCTAATCTATAATCGAGACTTTTTCGGGTTTTAAAGGAAGTTGATATCATTTCATATCCTCTCTCCTCCCGTTTTCTAAATGAGGCTTCGTGCTCATTTTTTCGTTTTGACACCTCCAACACGTCCCGTGACCCATTTCTAACCTATAATCCAGACTTTTTCGGGTTTTAAAGGAAGTGGATATCATTTAATACACTCTCTCCTCCCGATTTCTAAAAGAGGCTTTGTGCTCATTTTTTCGTTTTGACACCACCAACACGTCCCGTAGCCCATTTCTAACCTATAATCGAGACTTTTTCGGGTTTTAAAGGAAGTGGATATCATTTCATACCCTCTCTCCTCCCGATTTCTAAAAGAGGCTTCGTGCTCGTTTTTTCGTTTTGACACCACAAACACGTCCCGTGGCCCATTTCTAACCTATAATCGAGACTTTTTCGGGTTTTAAAGGAAGTTGATATCATTTCATATCCTCTCTCTTCCCGTTTTCTAAATGAGGCTTCGTGCTCATTTTTTCGTTTTGACACCTCCTACAGTCCCGTGGCCCATTTCTAACATATAATCGAGACTCTTTCTGATTTTAAAAGAAGTGGATATCATTTCATACCCTCTATCCTCCCGATTTCTAAATGAGGCTTCTTTCTCGTTTTTTCGTTTTGACACCACCAACACGTCCCGTGGCCCATTTCTAACCTATAATCCAGACTTTTTCGGGTTTTAAAGGAAGTGGATATCATTTCATACCCTCTCTCCTCCCGATTTCTCAACGAGGCTTTGTGCTCGTTTTTTCGTTTTGACACCACCAACACGTCCCGTGGCCTATTTCTAACCAATAATCGAGACTTTTTCGGGTTTTAAAGAAAGTGGATATCATTTCATACCCTCTCTCCTCCCAATTTCTAAACGAGGCTTCGTGCTCGTTTTTTAGTTTTGACACAACAAACACGTCCCGTTGCCCATTTCTAACCTATAATGGAGACTTTTTCGGGTTTTAAAGGAAGTGGATATCATTTCATACGCTCTCTCCTCCTGATTTCTAAACGAGGCTTCGTGCTCGTTTTTTTGTTTTGACACCACCAAAACGTCTCGTGGCCCATTTCTAACAAATAATCGAGACTTTTTCTGGTTTTAAAGGAAGTGGATATCATTTCATACCCTCTCTCCTCCCGATTTCTAAACGAGGCTTTGTGCTCGTTTTTTCGTTTTGACACCACCAACACGTCCCGTGGCCTATTTCGAACCAATAATCGAGACTTTTTCGGGTTTTAAAGGAAGTGGATATCATTTCATACCCTCTCTCCTCCCAATTTCTAAACGAGGCTTCGTGCTCGTTTTTTTGTTTTGACACCACCAAAACGTCTCGTGGCCCGTTTCTAATATATAATCGAGACTTTTTCTGGTTTTAATGGAAGTGGATATCATTTCATACCCTCTCTCCTCCCGATTTCTAAACGAGGCTTTGTGCTCGTTTTTTCGTTTTGACACCACCAACACGTCCCGTGGCCTATTTCTAACCAATAATCGAGACATTTTTGGGTTTTAAAGGAAGTGGATATCATTTCATACCCTCTCTCCTCCCGATTTCTAAACGAGGCTTCATGCTCGTTTTTTTGTTTTGACACCACAAAACGTCTCGTGGCCCATATCTAACTTATAATCGAGACATTTTCGGGTTTTAAAGGAAGTGGATATAATTTCATACCCTCTCTCCACCTGATTTCTAAACGAGGCTTCGTGCTCTTTTTTTAGTTTTGACACAACAAACACGTCCCGTTGCCCATTTCCAACCTATAATCGAGACTTTTTCAGGTTTTAAAGGAAATGGATATCATTTCATACCCTCTCTACTCCCGATTTCTAAACGAGGCTTCGTGCTCGTTTTTTCATTTTGACACCACAAACACGTCCCGTTGCCCATTTCTAATCTATAATCGCGACTTTTTCGGGTTTTAAAGGAAGTTGATATCATTTCATATCCTCTCTCCTCCCGTTTTCTAAATGAGGCTTCGTGCTCATTTTTTTGTTTTGACACCTCCAACACGTCCCGTGGCCCATTTCTAACCTATAATCCAGACTTTTTCGGGTTTTAAAGGAAGTGGATATCATTTCATACACTCTCTCCTCCCGATTTCTAAAAGAGGCTTTGTGCTCGTTTTTTCGTTTTGACACCACCAACACGTCCCGTAGCCCATTTCTAACCTACAATCGAGACTTTTTCGGGTTTTAAAGGAAGTGGATATCATTTCATACCCTCTCTCCTCCCGATTTCTAACAGAGGCTTCGTGCACCTTTTTTCGTTTTAACACCACAAACACGTCCCGTGGCCCATTTCTAACCTATAATCGAGACTTTTTCGGGTTTTAAAGGAAGTGAATATCATTTGATACCCTCTCTCCTCCCGATTTCTAAACGAGGCTTCGTGCTCGTTTTTTCGTTTTGATACCACCAACACATCCCGTGGCCCATTTCTAACATATAATCGAGACTCTTTCTGGGTTTAAAGGAAGTGGATATCATTTCATACCCTCTATCCTCCCAATTTCTAAACGAGGCTTCGTGCTCGTTTTTTCGTTTTGACACCACCAACACGTCCAGTGGCCCATTTCTAACCTATAATCCAGACTTTTTTGGGTTTTAAAGGAAGTGGATATCATTTCATACTCTCTCTCCTCCCGATTTCTAAACATGGCTTCGTGCTCGTTTTTTCGTTTTGACACCACAAACACGTCCCGTGGCCCATTTCTAACCTATAATCGAGACATTTTCGGGTTTTAAAGGAAGTGGATATAATTTCATACCCTCTCTCCTCCCGATTTCTAAACGAGGCTTAATGCTCATTTTTTCATTTTGACACAACAAACACTTCCCGTTGCCCATTTCTAACCTATAATCGAGACATTTTCGGGTTTTACAGGAAGTGGATATAATTTCATACCCTCTCTCCTCCCGATTTCTAAACGAGACTTCGTGCTCATTTTTTCACAAACACCTCCCGTTGCCCATTTCTAACCTATAATCGAAACTTTTTCGGATTTTGAAGGAAGTGGATATTATTCACATACCCTCTCTCCTCCCGATTTCTAAACGAGGCTTCGTGGTCGTTTTTTCGTTTTGACACCTCCAACACGTCCCGTGGCCCATTTCTAACCTATAATCCAGACTTTTTCGAGTTTTAAAGGAAGTGGATATCATTTCATACCCTCTCTCCTCCCGATTTCTAAACGAGGCTTCGTGCTCGTTTTTTTATTTTGACACCACCAACAAGTCTCGTGACCCATTTCTAACATATTATCGAGACTTTTTCTGGTTTTAAAGGAAGTCGATATCATTTCATTCCCTTTCTCCTCCCGATTTCTAAACGAGGCTTCGTGCTTGTTTTTTCTATTTTGACACCACCAACACGTCTCGTGGCCCATTTCTAACATATAATCGAGACTTTTTCGGGTTTTAAAGGAAGTGAGTATCATTTCATACCCTCTCTCCTCCCGATTTCTAAACGAGGCGTTGTGCTCGTTTTTTTGTTTTGACACCACCAAGACGTCTCGTGACCCATTTCTAACATATTATCGAGACTTTTTCTGGTTTTAAAGGAAGTGGATATCATTTCATACCCTCTCTCCTCCCGATTTCTAAACGAGGCTTCGTGCTCGTTTTTTCGTTTTGACACCACCAACACGTCTCGTGGCCCATTTCTAACAGATAATCGGGGCTTTTTCTGGTTTTAAAGGAAGTGGATATCATTTCATACCCTCTCTCCTCACGATTTCAAAATGAGGCTTCGTGCTCGTTTTTTCATTTTGACACCACCAACACGTCTCGTAGCCCATTTCTAACCTATAAACGAGACTTTTTCGGGTTTTAAACGAAGTGGATATAATTTCATACCCTCTCTCCTCCCGTTTTCTAAATGAATCTTTGTGCTCGTTTTTTCGTTTTGACACCACCAACACGTCCCGTGGAACATTTCTAACATATAATCGAGACTTTTTCGGGTTTTTAAGGAAGTGGATATCATTTCATACCGTCTCTCCTCCCGTTTTCTATACGAGGCTTCGTGCTCGTTTTTTCGTTTTGACACCTCCAACACGTCCCGTGGCCCATTTCTAACCTATAATCCAGACTTTTTCGAGTTTTAAAGAAAGTGGATATCATTTCATACCCTCTCTCCTCCCGATTTCTAAACGAGGCTTCGTGCTCGTTTTTTTATTTTGACACCACCAACAAGTCTCGTGACCCATTTCTAACATATTATCGAGACTTTTTCTGGTTTTAAAGGAAGTCGATATCATTTCATTCCCTTTCTCCTCCCGATTTCTAAACGAGGCTTCGTGCTTGTTTTTTCTATTTTGACACCACCAACACGTCTCGTGGCCCATTTCTAACATATAATCGAGACTTTTTCGGGTTTTAAAGGAAGTGAGTATCATTTCATACCCTCTCTCCTCCCGATTTCTAAACGAGGCTTTGTGCTCGTTTTTTTGTTTTGACACCACCAAGACGTCTCGTGACCCATTTCTAACATATTATCAAGACTTTTTCTGGTTTTAAAGGAAGTGGATATCATTTCATACCCTCTCTCCTCCCGATTTCTAAACGAGGCTTCGTGCTCGTTTTTTCGTTTTGACACCACCAACACGTCTCGTGGCCCATTTCTAACAGATAATCGGGGCTTTTTCTGGTTTTAAAGGAAGTGGATATCATTTCATACCCTCTCTCCTCACGATTTCAAAATGAGGCTTCGTGCTCATTTTTTCATTTTGACACCACCAACACGTCTCGTAGCCCATTTCTAACCTATAAACGAGACTTTTTCGGGTTTTAAACGAAGTGGATATAATTTCATACCCTCTCTCCTCCCGTTTTCTAAATGAATCTTTGTGCTCGTTTTTTCGTTTTGACACCACCAACACGTCCCGTGGAACATTTCTAACATATAATCGAGACTTTTTCGGGTTTTAAAGGAAGTGGATATCATTTCATACCGTCTCTCCTCCCGTTTTCTATACGAGGCTTCGTGCTCGTTTTTTCGTTTTGACACCTCCAACACGTCCCGTGGCCCATTTCTAACCTATAATCCAGACTTTTTCGAGTTTTAAAGGAAGTGGATATCATTTCATACCCTCTCTCCTCCCGATTTCTAAACGAGGCTTCGTGCTCGTTTTTTTATTTTGACACCACCAACAAGTCTCGTGACCCATTTCTAACATATTATCGAGACTTTTTCTGGTTTTAAAGGAAGTCGATATCATTTCATTCCCTTTCTCCTCCCGATTTCTAAACGAGGCTTCGTGCTTGTTTTTTCTATTTTGACACCACCAACACGTCTCGTGGCCCATTTCTAACATATAATCGAGACTTTTTCGGGTTTTAAAGGAAGTGAGTATCATTTCATACCCTCTCTCCTCCCGATTTCTAAACGAGGCTTTGTGCTCGTTTTTTTGTTTTGACACCACCAAAACGCCTCGTGGCCCATATCTAACATATGATAAAGACTTTTTCGGGTTTTAAAGGAAGTGGATATCATTTCATACCCTCTCTCCTCCCGATTTCTAAACGAGGCTTCGTGCTCGTTTTATCGTTTTGACACCACAAACACGTCCCGTGGCCCATTTCTAACCTATAATCGAGACTATTTCGGGTTTTATAGGAAGTGGATATAATTTCGTACCCTCCCTCCTCCCGATTTCTAAACGAGGCTTCGTGCTCGTTTTTTAGTTTTGACACAACAAACACGTCCCGTTGCCAATTTGTAACCTATAATCGAGATTTTCTCTGGTTTTAAAGGAAGTGGATATCATTTCACACCCTCTCTCATCCCGATTTCAAAACGAGGCTTCGTGCTCGTTTTTTCATTTTGACACCACCAACACGTCACGTAGCCCATTTCTAAAATATAATCGAGACTTTTTCTGGTTTTAAAGGTAGTGGATATAATTTCATACCCTCTCTCCTCCGATTTCTAAAGGAGGCTTCGTGCTCATTTTTTAGTTTTGACACAACAAAAACGTCCCGTTGCCCATTTCTAATCTATAATCGAGACTTTTTCGGGTTTTAAAGGAAGTGGATATTATTTCATACCCTCTCTCCTCCCGATTTCTAAACGAGGCTTGGTGCTCGTTTTTTCGTTTTGACACGACCAACACATCCCGTAGCCCATTTCTAACCTATAATCGAGACTTTTTCGGGTTTTAAAGGAAGTGCATATAATTTCATACCCACTCTCCTCCCGATTTCTAAACGAGGCTTCGTACTCGTTTTTTAGTTTTGTCACAACAAACACGTCCCGTTGCCCATTTCTAACCAAGAATCGAGACTTTTTCGGGTTTGAAAGGAAGTGGATATCATTTCATAACTTCTCTCCTCCCGATTTCTAAACGAGGCTTCGTGCTCGTTTTTTCATTTTGATACCACAAACACGTACCGTGGCCCGTTTCTAACCTATTATTGAGACTTTTTCAGGTTTTAAAGGAAGTCGATATCATTTCATACCCTCTCTCCTCCCGATTTCTAAATGAGGCTTCGTGGTCGTTTTTTCGTTTTGACACTACCAGCATGTACCGTGGCTCATTTCCAACATATAATCGAGACTTTTTCGGGTTTTAAGGGAAGTGGATATCATTTCATACCGTCTCACCTCCCGATTTCAAAACGTGGCTTTGTGCTTGTTTTTTTGTTTTGACACCACCAAAACGCCTCGTGGCCCATATCTAACATATAATAAAGACTTTTTCGGGTTTTAAAGGAAGTGGATATTATTTCATACCCTCTCTCCTCCCGATTTCTAAACGAGGCTTCGTGCTCGTTTTTTTGTTTTGACACCACCAAAACATCTCGTGGCCCATATCTAACTTATAATCGAGACTTTTTCTGGTTTTAAAGGAAGTGGATATCATTTCATACCCTCTCTCCGCCCGATTTCTAAACGAGGCTTCGTGCTCGTTTTTTCGTTTTGACACCACCAACACGTCTCGTGGCCCATTTCTAACAAATAATCAGGACTTTTTCTGGTTTTAAAGGAAGTGGATATCATTTCATACCCTCTCTCCTCTCGATTTCTAAACGAGGCTTCGTGCTCTTTTTTTCGTTTTGACACCACCAACACGTCTCGTGGCCTATTTCTAACCTATAATCGAGACTTTTTCGGGTTTTAAAGGAAGTGGATATCATTTCATACCCTCTCTCATCCCGATTTCAATACGAGGCTTCGTGCTCGTTTTTTCATTTTGACACCACCAACACGTCACGTAGCCCATTTCTAAAATATAATCGAGACTTTTTCTGGTTTTAAAGGAAGTGGATATAATTTCATAACCTCTCTCCTCCCGATTTCTAAACGAGGCTTCGTGCTCCTTTTTTCGTTTTGACACCACCAACACGTCTCGTGGCCCATTTCTAACAAATAATCGGGACTTTTTCTGGTTTTAAAGGAAGTGGATATCATTTCATACCCTCTCTCCTCCCGATTTCTAAACGAGGCTTCGTGTTCGTTTTTTCGTTTTGACACCACCAACACGTCTCGTGACCTATTTCTATCCTATAATCGATACTTTTTCGGGTTTTAAAGGAAGTGGATATCATTTCATACCCTCTCTCCTTCCGATTTCAAAACGAGGCTTCGTGCTCGTTTTTTCGTTTTGACACCACCTACACATCTCGTAGCCCATTTCTAACATATAATCGAGACTTTTTCTGGTATTAAAGGTAGTGGATATCATTTCATACCCTCTCTTTTTCCGATTTCTAAACGAGGATTCGTGCTTGTTTTTTTCATTTTGACAGCACCAACACGTCCCCGTAGCCCATTTCAAACCTATCATCGAGACTTTTTCGGGTTTTAAAGGAAGTGGATATCATTTCATACCCTCTCTCCTCTTGATTTCTAAACGAGACTTTGTGCTCATTTTTTCATTTTGACACCACCAGCACGTCCCATGGCCGATTTCTAACCTATAATCGAGGCTTTTTTGGGTTTTAAAGGAGGTGGATATTATTTCATACCCTCTCTCCTCCTGATTTTTAAGCGAGACATCGTGCTCGTTTTTTCGTTTTGACACCACCATCACGTCCCGTGGCCCATTTCTAACCTATAATCGAGGCTTTTTTGCGTTTTAAAGGAAGTGGATATTATTTCATACACTCTCTCCTCCCGATTTCTAAACGAGGCTTCGTGCTCGTTTTTTTGTTTTGACACCACCAAGACGTCTCGTGACCCATTTCTAACATATTATCGAGACTTTTTCTGGTTTTAAAGGAAGTGGATATCATTCCATACCCTCTCTCCTCCCGATTTCTAAACGAGGCTTCGTGACTGTTTTTTTTGTTTTGACACCACCAACACGTTTCGTGGCCCATTTCTAACATATAATCGAGACTTTTTCGGGTTTTAAAGGAAGTGAGTATCATTTCATACCCTCTCTCCTCCCAATTTCTAAACGACGCTTCGTGTTTGTTTTTTTATTTTGACACCACCAAAACGCCTCGTGGCCCATATCTAACATATAATAAAGACTTTTTCGGGTTTTAAAGGAAGTGGATATTATTTCATACCCTCTCTCCTCCCGATTTCTAAACGAGGCTTCGTGCTCGTTTTTTTATTTTGACACCACCAAAACGTCTCGTGGCCCATATCTAACTTATAATCGAGACTTTTTCTGGTTTTAAAGGAAGTGGATATCATTTCATACCCTCTCTCCTCCCGATTTCTAAACGAGGCTTCGTACTCGTTTTTTCGTTTTGACACCACCAACACGTCTCGTGGCCCATTTCTAACAGATAATCGGGACTTTTTCTGGTTTTAAAGGAAGTGGATATTATTTCATACCCTCTCTTCTCCCGATTTCTAAACGAGGCTTCGTGCTCGTTTTTTCATTTTGACACCACCAACACGTCTCGTGGCCTATTTCTAACCTATAATCGAGACTTTTTCGGGTTTTAAAGGAAGTGGATATCATTTCATACCCTCTCTCCTCACGATTTCAAAACTAGGCTTCGTGCTCGTTTTTTCATTTTGACACCACCAACACGTCTCGTAGCCCATTTCTAACCTATAATCGAGACTTTTTCGGGTTTTAAACGAAGTGGATATAATTTCATACCCTCTCTCCTCCCGATTTCTAAACGAGGCTTCGTGCTCGTTTTTTAGTTTTGGCACAACAAACACGTCCCGTTGTCCATTTCTAACCTATAATCGAGACTTTTTCGGGTTTTAAAGGAAGTGGATATCATTTCATACCCTCTCTCCTCCCGATTTCGAAACGAGGCTTCGTGCTCATTTTTTCGTTTTGACACCTCCAACAAGTCCCGTGGCCCATTTCTAACCTATAATTGAGACTTTTTCGGGTTTTAATGGTAGTGGATATAATTTCATACCCTCTCTCGAACCGATTTCTAAACGAGGCTTCGTGCTCGTTTTTTCGTTTTGACACCACCAACACGTCCCGTAGCCCAATTCTAACCTATAATCGAGACTTTTTCGGGTTTTAAAAGAACTGAATATCATTTCATACCCTCTCTCCTCCCGATTTCTAAACGAGGCTTCGTACTCGTTTTTTCGTTTTGACACCACCAACACGTCTCGTGGCCCATTTCTAACAGATAATCGGGACTTTTTCTGGTTTTAAAGGAAGTGGATATTATTTCATACCCTCTCTTCTCCCGATTTCTAAACGAGGCTTCGTGCTCGTTTTTTCATTTTGACACCACCAACACGTCTCGTGGCCTATTTCTAACCTATAATCGAGACTTTTTCGGGTTTTAAAGGAAGTGGATATCATTTCATACCCTCTCTCCTCACGATTTCAAAACGAGGCTTCGTGCTCGTTTTTTCATTTTGACACCACCAACACGTCTCGTAGCCCATTTCTAACCTATAATCGAGACTTTTTCGGGTTTTAAACGAAGTGGATATAATTTCATACCCTCTCTCCTCCCGATTTCTAAACGAGGCTTCGTGCTCGTTTTTTAGTTTTGGCACAACAAACACGTCCCGTTGTCCATTTCTAACCTATAATCGAGACTTTTTCGGGTTTTAAAGGAAGTGGATATCATTTCATACCCTCTCTCCTCCCGATTTCGAAACGAGGCTTAGTGCTCGTTTTTTCGTTTTGACACCACCAACAAGTCCCGTGGCCCATTTCTAACCTATAATTGAGACTTTTTCGGGTTTTAAAGGTAGTGGATATAATTTCATACCCTCTCTCGAACCGATTTCTAAACGAGGCTTCGTGCTCGTTTTTTCGTTTTGACACCACCAACACGTCCCGTAGCCCAATTCTAACCTATAATCGAGACTTTTTCGGGTTTTAAAAGAAGTGAATATCATTTCATACCCTCTCTCCTCCCGATTTCTAAATGAATCTTTGTGCTCGTTTTTTCGTTTTGACACCACCAACATGTCCCGTGGAACATTTCAAACATATAATCGAGACTTTTTCGGGTTTTAAAGGAAGTGGATATCATTTCATACCCTCTCTCCTCCCGTTTTCTAAACAAGGCTTCGTGCTCGTTTTTTCGTTTTGACACCTCCAACACGTCCTGTGGCCCATTTCTAACCTATAATCCAGACTTTTTCGAGTTTTAAAGGAAGTGGATATCATTTCATACCCTCTCTCCTCCCGATTTCTAAACGAGGCTTCGTGCTCGTTTTTTTATTTTGACACCACCAACACGTCTCGTGACCCATTTCTAACATATTATCGAGACCTTTTCTGGTTTTAAAGGAAGTGGATATCATTTCATACCCTCTCTCCTCCCGATTTCTAAACGAGGCTTCGTGCTTGTTTTTTCTGTTTTGACACCACCAACACGTCTCGTGGCCCATTTCTAACATATAATCGAGACTTTTTCGGGTTTTAAAGGAAGTGAGTATCATTTCATACCCTCTCTCCTCCCGATTTCTAAACGAGGCTTTGTTCTCGTTTTTTTGTTTTGACACCACCAAAACGCCTCGTGGCCCATATCTAACATATGATAAAGACTTTTTCGGGTTTTAAAGGAAGTGGATATCATTTCATACCCTCTCTCCTCCCGATTTCTAAACGAGGCTTCGTGTTCGTTTTTTCGTTTTGACACCACCAACACGTCTCGTGGCCTATTTCTATCCTATAATCGATACTTTTTCGGGTTTTAAAGGAAGTGGATATCATTTCATACCCTCTCTCCTCCCGATTTCAAAACGAGGTTTCGTGCTCGTTTTTTCGTTTTGACACCACCAACACGTCTCGTAGCCCATTTCTAACATATAATCGAGACTTTTTCTGGTATTAAAGGTAGTGGATATCATTTCATACCCTCTCTCCTCCCGATTTCTAAACGAGGATTCGTGCTTGTTTTTTTCATTTTGACAGCACCAACACGTCCCGTAGCCCATTTCAAACCTATAATCGAGACTTTTTCGGGTTTTAAAGGAAGTGGATATCATTTCATACCCTCTCTCCTCTCGATTTCTAAACGAGACTTTGTGCTCATTTTTTCATTTTGACACCACCAGCACGTCCCATGGCCGATTTCTAACCTATAATCGAGGCTTTTTTGGGTTTTAAAGGAGGTGGATATTATTTCATACCCTCTCTCCTCCTGATTTTTAAGCGAGACATCGTGTTCGTTTTTTCGTTTTGACACCACCATCACGTCCCGTGGCCCATTTCTAACCTATAATCGAGGCTTTTTTGCGTTTTAAAGGAAGTGGATATTATTTCATACACTCTCTCCTCCCGATTTCTAAACGAGGCTTCGTGCTCGTTTTTTTGTTTTGACACCACCAAGACGTCTCGTGACCCATTTCTAACATATTATCGAGACTTTTTCTGGTTTTAAAGGAAGTGGATATCATTCCATACCCTCTCTCCTCCCGATTTCTAAACGAGGCTTCGTGACTGTTTTTTTTGTTTTGACACCACCAACACGTTTCGTGGCCCATTTCTAACATATAATCGAGACTTTTTCGGGTTTTAAAGGAAGTGAGTATCATTTCATACCCTCTCTCCTCCCAATTTCTAAACGACGCTTCGTGTTTGTTTTTTTATTTTGACACCACCAAAACGCCTCGTGGCCCATATCTAACATATAATAAAGACTTTTTCGGGTTTTAAAGGAAGTGGATATTATTTCATACCCTCTCTCCTCCCGATTTCTAAACGAGGCTTCGTGCTCGTTTTTTTATTTTGACACCACCAAAACGTCTCGTGGCCCATATCTAACTTATAATCGAGACTTTTTCTGGTTTTAAAGGAAGTGGATATCATTTCATACCCTCTCTCCTCCCGATTTCTAAACGAGGCTTCGTACTCGTTTTTTCGTTTTGACACCACCAACACGTCTCGTGGCCCATTTCTAACAGATAATCGGGACTTTTTCTGGTTTTAAAGGAAGTGGATATTATTTCATACCCTCTCTTCTCCCGATTTCTAAACGAGGCTTCGTGCTCGTTTTTTCATTTTGACACCACCAACACGTCTCGTGGCCTATTTCTAACCTATAATCGAGACTTTTTCGGGTTTTAAAGGAAGTGGATATCATTTCATACCCTCTCTCCTCACGATTTCAAAACTAGGCTTCGTGCTCGTTTTTTCATTTTGACACCACCAACACGTCTCGTAGCCCATTTCTAACCTATAATCGAGACTTTTTCGGGTTTTAAACGAAGTGGATATAATTTCATACCCTCTCTCCTCCCGATTTCTAAACGAGGCTTCGTGCTCGTTTTTTAGTTTTGGCACAACAAACACGTCCCGTTGTCCATTTCTAACCTATAATCGAGACTTTTTCGGGTTTTAAAGGAAGTGGATATCATTTCATACCCTCTCTCCTCCCGATTTCGAAACGAGGCTTCGTGCTCATTTTTTCGTTTTGACACCTCCAACAAGTCCCGTGGCCCATTTCTAACCTATAATTGAGACTTTTTCGGGTTTTAATGGTAGTGGATATAATTTCATACCCTCTCTCGAACCGATTTCTAAACGAGGCTTCGTGCTCGTTTTTTCGTTTTGACACCACCAACACGTCCCGTAGCCCAATTCTAACCTATAATCGAGACTTTTTCGGGTTTTAAAAGAACTGAATATCATTTCATACCCTCTCTCCTCCCGATTTCTAAACGAGGCTTCGTACTCGTTTTTTCGTTTTGACACCACCAACACGTCTCGTGGCCCATTTCTAACAGATAATCGGGACTTTTTCTGGTTTTAAAGGAAGTGGATATTATTTCATACCCTCTCTTCTCCCGATTTCTAAACGAGGCTTCGTGCTCGTTTTTTCATTTTGACACCACCAACACGTCTCGTGGCCTATTTCTAACCTATAATCGAGACTTTTTCGGGTTTTAAAGGAAGTGGATATCATTTCATACCCTCTCTCCTCACGATTTCAAAACGAGGCTTCGTGCTCGTTTTTTCATTTTGACACCACCAACACGTCTCGTAGCCCATTTCTAACCTATAATCGAGACTTTTTCGGGTTTTAAACGAAGTGGATATAATTTCATACCCTCTCTCCTCCCGATTTCTAAACGAGGCTTCGTGCTCGTTTTTTAGTTTTGGCACAACAAACACGTCCCGTTGTCCATTTCTAACCTATAATCGAGACTTTTTCGGGTTTTAAAGGAAGTGGATATCATTTCATACCCTCTCTCCTCCCGATTTCGAAACGAGGCTTAGTGCTCGTTTTTTCGTTTTGACACCACCAACAAGTCCCGTGGCCCATTTCTAACCTATAATTGAGACTTTTTCGGGTTTTAAAGGTAGTGGATATAATTTCATACCCTCTCTCGAACCGATTTCTAAACGAGGCTTCGTGCTCGTTTTTTCGTTTTGACACCACCAACACGTCCCGTAGCCCAATTCTAACCTATAATCGAGACTTTTTCGGGTTTTAAAAGAAGTGAATATCATTTCATACCCTCTCTCCTCCCGATTTCTAAATGAATCTTTGTGCTCGTTTTTTCGTTTTGACACCACCAACATGTCCCGTGGAACATTTCAAACATATAATCGAGACTTTTTCGGGTTTTAAAGGAAGTGGATATCATTTCATACCCTCTCTCCTCCCGTTTTCTAAACAAGGCTTCGTGCTCGTTTTTTCGTTTTGACACCTCCAACACGTCCTGTGGCCCATTTCTAACCTATAATCCAGACTTTTTCGAGTTTTAAAGGAAGTGGATATCATTTCATACCCTCTCTCCTCCCGATTTCTAAACGAGGCTTCGTGCTCGTTTTTTTATTTTGACACCACCAACACGTCTCGTGACCCATTTCTAACATATTATCGAGACCTTTTCTGGTTTTAAAGGAAGTGGATATCATTTCATACCCTCTCTCCTCCCGATTTCTAAACGAGGCTTCGTGCTTGTTTTTTCTGTTTTGACACCACCAACACGTCTCGTGGCCCATTTCTAACATATAATCGAGACTTTTTCGGGTTTTAAAGGAAGTGAGTATCATTTCATACCCTCTCTCCTCCCGATTTCTAAACGAGGCTTTGTTCTCGTTTTTTTGTTTTGACACCACCAAAACGCCTCGTGGCCCATATCTAACATATGATAAAGACTTTTTCGGGTTTTAAAGGAAGTGGATATCATTTCATACCCTCTCTCCTCCCGATTTCTAAACGAGGCTTCGTGTTCGTTTTTTCGTTTTGACACCACCAACACGTCTCGTGGCCTATTTCTATCCTATAATCGATACTTTTTCGGGTTTTAAAGGAAGTGGATATCATTTCATACCCTCTCTCCTCCCGATTTCAAAACGAGGTTTCGTGCTCGTTTTTTCGTTTTGACACCACCAACACGTCTCGTAGCCCATTTCTAACATATAATCGAGACTTTTTCTGGTATTAAAGGTAGTGGATATCATTTCATACCCTCTCTCCTCCCGATTTCTAAACGAGGATTCGTGCTTGTTTTTTTCATTTTGACAGCACCAACACGTCCCGTAGCCCATTTCAAACCTATAATCGAGACTTTTTCGGGTTTTAAAGGAAGTGGATATCATTTCATACCCTCTCTCCTCTCGATTTCTAAACGAGACTTTGTGCTCATTTTTTCATTTTGACACCACCAGCACGTCCCATGGCCGATTTCTAACCTATAATCGAGGCTTTTTTGGGTTTTAAAGGAGGTGGATATTATTTCATACCCTCTCTCCTCCTGATTTTTAAGCGAGACATCGTGTTCGTTTTTTCGTTTTGACACCACCATCACGTCCCGTGGCCCATTTCTAACCTATAATCGAGGCTTTTTTGCGTTTTAAAGGAAGTGGATATTATTTCATACACTCTCTCCTCCCGATTTCTAAACGAGGCTTCGTGCTCGTTTTTTTGTTTTGACACCACCAAGACGTCTCGTGACCCATTTCTAACATATTATCGAGACTTTTTCTGGTTTTAAAGGAAGTGGATATCATTCCATACCCTCTCTCCTCCCGATTTCTAAACGAGGCTTCGTGACTGTTTTTTTTGTTTTGACACCACCAACACGTTTCGTGGCCCATTTCTAACATATAATCGAGACTTTTTCGGGTTTTAAAGGAAGTGAGTATCATTTCATACCCTCTCTCCTCCCAATTTCTAAACGACGCTTCGTGTTTGTTTTTTTATTTTGACACCACCAAAACGCCTCGTGGCCCATATCTAACATATAATAAAGACTTTTTCGGGTTTTAAAGGAAGTGGATATTATTTCATACCCTCTCTCCTCCCGATTTCTAAACGAGGCTTCGTGCTCGTTTTTTTATTTTGACACCACCAAAACGTCTCGTGGCCCATATCTAACTTATAATCGAGACTTTTTCTGGTTTTAAAGGAAGTGGATATCATTTCATACCCTCTCTCCTCCCGATTTCTAAACGAGGCTTCGTACTCGTTTTTTCGTTTTGACACCACCAACACGTCTCGTGGCCCATTTCTAACAGATAATCGGGACTTTTTCTGGTTTTAAAGGAAGTGGATATTATTTCATACCCTCTCTTCTCCCGATTTCTAAACGAGGCTTCGTGCTCGTTTTTTCATTTTGACACCACCAACACGTCTCGTGGCCTATTTCTAACCTATAATCGAGACTTTTTCGGGTTTTAAAGGAAGTGGATATCATTTCATACCCTCTCTCCTCACGATTTCAAAACTAGGCTTCGTGCTCGTTTTTTCATTTTGACACCACCAACACGTCTCGTAGCCCATTTCTAACCTATAATCGAGACTTTTTCGGGTTTTAAACGAAGTGGATATAATTTCATACCCTCTCTCCTCCCGATTTCTAAACGAGGGTTCGTGCTCGTTTTTTAGTTTTGGCACAACAAACACGTCCCGTTGTCCATTTCTAACCTATAATCGAGACTTTTTCGGGTTTTAAAGGAAGTGGATATCATTTCATACCCTCTCTCCTCCCGATTTCGAAACGAGGCTTCGTGCTCATTTTTTCGTTTTGACACCTCCAACAAGTCCCGTGGCCCATTTCTAACCTATAATTGAGACTTTTTCGGGTTTTAATGGTAGTGGATATAATTTCATACCCTCTCTCGAACCGATTTCTAAACGAGGCTTCGTGCTCGTTTTTTCGTTTTGACACCACCAACACGTCCCGTAGCCCAATTCTAACCTATAATCGAGACTTTTTCGGGTTTTAAAAGAACTGAATATCATTTCATACCCTCTCTCCTCCCGATTTCTAAACGAGGCTTCGTACTCGTTTTTTCGTTTTGACACCACCAACACGTCTCGTGGCCCATTTCTAACAGATAATCGGGACTTTTTCTGGTTTTAAAGGAAGTGGATATTATTTCATACCCTCTCTTCTCCCGATTTCTAAACGAGGCTTCGTGCTCGTTTTTTCATTTTGACACCACCAACACGTCTCGTGGCCTATTTCTAACCTATAATCGAGACTTTTTCGGGTTTTAAAGGAAGTGGATATCATTTCATACCCTCTCTCCTCACGATTTCAAAACGAGGCTTCGTGCTCGTTTTTTCATTTTGACACCACCAACACGTCTCGTAGCCCATTTCTAACCTATAATCGAGACTTTTTCGGGTTTTAAACGAAGTGGATATAATTTCATACCCTCTCTCCTCCCGATTTCTAAACGAGGCTTCGTGCTCGTTTTTTAGTTTTGGCACAACAAACACGTCCCGTTGTCCATTTCTAACCTATAATCGAGACTTTTTCGGGTTTTAAAGGAAGTGGATATCATTTCATACCCTCTCTCCTCCCGATTTCGAAACGAGGCTTAGTGCTCGTTTTTTCGTTTTGACACCACCAACAAGTCCCGTGGCCCATTTCTAACCTATAATTGAGACTTTTTCGGGTTTTAAAGGTAGTGGATATAATTTCATACCCTCTCTCGAACCGATTTCTAAACGAGGCTTCGTGCTCGTTTTTTCGTTTTGACACCACCAACACGTCCCGTAGCCCAATTCTAACCTATAATCGAGACTTTTTCGGGTTTTAAAAGAAGTGAATATCATTTCATACCCTCTCTCCTCCCGATTTCTAAATGAATCTTTGTGCTCGTTTTTTCGTTTTGACACCACCAACATGTCCCGTGGAACATTTCAAACATATAATCGAGACTTTTTCGGGTTTTAAAGGAAGTGGATATCATTTCATACCCTCTCTCCTCCCGTTTTCTAAACAAGGCTTCGTGCTCGTTTTTTCGTTTTGACACCTCCAACACGTCCTGTGGCCCATTTCTAACCTATAATCCAGACTTTTTCGAGTTTTAAAGGAAGTGGATATCATTTCATACCCTCTCTCCTCCCGATTTCTAAACGAGGCTTCGTGCTCGTTTTTTTATTTTGACACCACCAACACGTCTCGTGACCCATTTCTAACATATTATCGAGACCTTTTCTGGTTTTAAAGGAAGTGGATATCATTTCATACCCTCTCTCCTCCCGATTTCTAAACGAGGCTTCGTGCTTGTTTTTTCTGTTTTGACACCACCAACACGTCTCGTGGCCCATTTCTAACATATAATCGAGACTTTTTCGGGTTTTAAAGGAAGTGAGTATCATTTCATACCCTCTCTCCTCCCGATTTCTAAACGAGGCTTTGTTCTCGTTTTTTTGTTTTGACACCACCAAAACGCCTCGTGGCCCATATCTAACATATGATAAAGACTTTTTCGGGTTTTAAAGGAAGTGGATATCATTTCATACCCTCTCTCCTCCCGATTTCTAAACGAGGCTTCGTGTTCGTTTTTTCGTTTTGACACCACCAACACGTCTCGTGGCCTATTTCTATCCTATAATCGATACTTTTTCGGGTTTTAAAGGAAGTGGATATCATTTCATACCCTCTCTCCTCCCGATTTCAAAACGAGGTTTCGTGCTCGTTTTTTCGTTTTGACACCACCAACACGTCTCGTAGCCCATTTCTAACATATAATCGAGACTTTTTCTGGTATTAAAGGTAGTGGATATCATTTCATACCCTCTCTCCTCCCGATTTCTAAACGAGGATTCGTGCTTGTTTTTTTCATTTTGACAGCACCAACACGTCCCGTAGCCCATTTCAAACCTATAATCGAGACTTTTTCGGGTTTTAAAGGAAGTGGATATCATTTCATACCCTCTCTCCTCTCGATTTCTAAACGAGACTTTGTGCTCATTTTTTCATTTTGACACCACCAGCACGTCCCATGGCCGATTTCTAACCTATAATCGAGGCTTTTTTGGGTTTTAAAGGAGGTGGATATTATTTCATACCCTCTCTCCTCCTGATTTTTAAGCGAGACATCGTGCTCGTTTTTTCGTTTTGACACCACCATCACGTCCCGTGGCCCATTTCTAACCTATAATCGAGGCTTTTTTGCGTTTTAAAGGAAGTGGATATTATTTCATACACTCTCTCCTCCCGATTTCTAAACGAGGCTTCGTGCTCGTTTTTTTGTTTTGACACCACCAAGACGTCTCGTGACCCATTTCTAACATATTATCGAGACTTTTTCTGGTTTTAAAGGAAGTGGATATCATTCCATACCCTCTCTCCTCCCGATTTCTAAACGAGGCTTTGTGACTGTTTTTTTTGTTTTGACACCACCAACACGTTTCGTGGCCCATTTCTAACATATAATCGAGACTTTTTCGGGTTTTAAAGGAAGTGAGTATCATTTCATACCCTCTCTCCTCCCAATTTCTAAACGACGCTTCGTGCTTGTTTTTTTATTTTGACACCACCAAAACGCCTCGTGGCCCATATCTAACATATAATAAAGACTTTTTCGGGTTTTAAAGGAAGTGGATATTATTTCATACCCTCTCTCCTCCCGATTTCTAAACGAGGCTTCGTGCTCGTTTTTTTGTTTTGACACCACCAAAACGTCTCGTGGCCCATATCTAACTTGTAATCGAGACTTTTTCTGGTTTTAAAGGAAGTGGATATCATTTCATACCCTCTCTCCTCCCGATTTCTAAACGAGGCTTCGTACTCGTTTTTTCGTTTTGACACCACCAACACGTCTCGTGGCCCATTTCTAACAGATAATCGGGACTTTTTCTGGTTTTAAAGGAAGTGGATATTATTTCATACCCTCTCTTCTCCCGATTTCTAAACGAGGCTTCGTGCTCGTTTTTTCATTTTGACACCACCAACACGTCTCGTGGCCTATTTCTAACCTATAATCGAGACTTTTTCGGGTTTTAAAGGAAGTGGATATCATTTCATACCCTCTCTCCTCACGATTTCAAAACGAGGCTTCGTGCTCGTTTTTTCATTTTGACACCACCAACACGTCTCGTAGCCCATTTCTAACCTATAATCGAGACTTTTTCGGGTTTTAAACGAAGTGGATATAATTTCATACCCTCTCTCCTCCCGATTTCTAAATGAGGCTTCGTGCTCGTTTTTTAGTTTTGGCACAACAAACACGTCCCGTTGTCCATTTCTAACCTATAATCGAGACTTTTTCGGGTTTTAAAGCAAGTGGATATCATTTCATACCCTCTCTCCTCCCGATTTCGAAACGAGGCTTCGTGCTCGTTTTTTCGTTTTGACACCTCCAACAAGTCCCGTGGCCCATTTCTAACCTATAATTCAGACTTTTTCGGGTTTTAAAGGTAGTGGATATAATTTCATACCCTCTCTCGAACCGATTTCTAAACGAGGCTTCGTGCTCGTTTTTTCGTTTTGACACCACCAACACGTCCCGTAGCCCAATTCTAACCTATAATCGAGACTTTTTCGGGTTTTAAAAGAAGTGAATATCATTTCATACCCTCTCTCCTCCCGATTTCTAAATGAATCTTTGTGCTCGTTTTATCGTTTTGACACCACCAACACGTCCCGTGGAACATTTCAAACATATAATCGAGACTTTTTCGGGTTTTAAAGGAAGTGGATATCATTTCATACTCTCTCTCCTCCCGTTTTCTAAACGAGGCTTCGTGCTCGTTTTTTCGTTTTGACACCTCCAACACGTCCCGTTGCCCATTTCTAACCTATAATCCAGTCTTTTTCGAGTTTTAAAGGAAGTGGATATCATTTCATACCCTCTCTCCTCCCGATTTCTAAACGAGGCTTCGTGCTCGTTTTTTTATTTTGACACCACCAACACGTCTCGTGACCCATTTCTAACATATTATCGAGACCTTTTCTGGTTTTAAAGGAAGTGGATATCATTTCATACCCTCTCTCCTCCCGATTTCTAAACGAGGCTTCGTGCTCGTTTTTTCATTTTGACACTACCAGCATGTCCCGTGGCCAATTTCTAACATATAATCGAGACTTTTCCGGGTTTTAAAGGAAGTGAGTATCATTTCATACCCTCTCTCCTCCCGATTTCTAAACGAGGCTTTGTGCTCGTTTTTTTGTTTTGACACCACCAAAACGCCTCGTGGCCCATATCTAACATATGATAAAGTCTTTTTCGGGTTTTAAAGGAAGTGGATATCATTTCATACCCTCTCTCCTCCCGATTTCTAAACGAGGCTTCGTGTTCGTTTTTTCATTTTGACACTACAAACACGTCCCGTGGCCCATTTCTAACCTATAATTGACACTTTTTCGGGTTTTAAAGGAAGTGGATATCATTTCATACCCTCTCTCCTCCCGATTTCTAAACGAGGCTTCGTGGTCGTTTTTTCATTTTGACACTACCAGCATGTCCCGTGGCCCATTTCTAACATATAATCGAGACTTTTCCGGGTTTTAAAGGAAGTGGATATCATTTCATACCATCTCTCCTCCCGATTTCTAAACGAGGCTTCGTGCTTATTTTTTTATTTTGACACCACCAAAACGTCTCGTGGCCCATATCTTACATATAATCGAGACTTTTTCGGGTTTTAAAGGAAGTGGATATCATTCCATACCCTCTCTCCTCCCGATTTCTAAACGAGGCTTCGTGCTTTTTTTTTTGTTTTGACACCACCAACACGTCCCGTAGCCCATTTCTAACTTATAATCGAGACTTTTTCGGGTTTTATAGGAAGTGGATATAATTTCGTACCCTCTCTCCTCCCGATTTCTAAACGAGGCTTCGTGCTCGTTTTTTAGTTTTGACACAACAAACACGTCCCGTTGCCCATTTTTAACCTATAATCGTGATTTTTTCTGGTTTTAAAAGAAGTGGATATCATTTCACACCCTCTCTCCTCCCGATTTCTAAACTAGGCTTCGTGATCATTTTTTCATTTTGACACCACAAACACGTCCCGCGGCCCATTTCTAACCTATAACCGAGACTTTTTCGGGTTTTAAAGGACGTTGATATAATTTCATACCCTCTCTCCTCCGATTTCTAAAGGAGGCTTCGTGCTCATTTTTTAGTTTTGACACAACAAAAACGTCCCGTTGCCCATTTCTAACCTATAATCGAGACTTTTTCGGGTTTTAAAGGAAGTGGATATTATTTCATACCCTCTCTCCTCCCGATTTCTAAACGAGGCTTGGTGCTCGTTTTTTCGTTTTGACACGACCAACACCTCCCGTAGCCCATTTCTAACCTATAATCGAGACTTTTTCGGGTTTCAAAGGAAGTGCATATAATTTCATACCCACTCTCCTCCCGATTTCTAAACGAGGCTTCGTACTCGTTTTTTAGTTTTGTCACAACAAACACGTCCCGTTGCCCATTTCTAACCAATAATCGAGACTTTTTCGGGTTTTAAAGGAAGTGGATATTATTTCATACCCTCTCTGCTCCCGATTTCTAAACGAGGCTTCGTGGTCATTTTTTCGTTTTGACACTACCAGCATGTCCCGTGGCTCATTTCTAACATATAATCGAGACTTTTCCGGGTTTTAAAGGAAGTGGATATCATTTCATACCCTCTCTCCTCACGATTTCAAAACGAGGCTTCGTGCTCGTTTTTTCATTTTGACACCACCAACACGTCTCGTAGCCCATTTCTAACCTATAATCGAGACTTTTTCGGGTTTTAAACGAAGTGGATATAATTTCATACCCTCTCTCCTCCCGATTTCTAAATGAGGCTTCGTGCTCGTTTTTTAGTTTTGGCACAACAAACACGTCCCGTTGTCCATTTCTAACCTATAATCGAGACTTTTTCGGGTTTTAAAGGAAGTGGATATCATTTCATACCCTCTCTCCTCCCGATTTCGAAACGAGGCTTCGTGCTCGTTTTTTCGTTTTGACACCTCCAACAAGTCCCGTGGCCCATTTCTAACCTATAATTCAGACTTTTTCGGGTTTTAAAGGTAGTGGATATAATTTCATACCCTCTCTCGAACCGATTTCTAAACGAGGCTTCGTGCTCGTTTTTTCGTTTTGACACCACCAACACGTCCCGTAGCCCAATTCTAACCTATAATCGAGACTTTTTCGGGTTTTAAAAGAAGTGAATATCATTTCATACCCTCTCTCCTCCCGATTTCTAAATGAATCTTTGTGCTCGTTTTATCGTTTTGACACCACCAACACGTCCCGTGGAACATTTCAAACATATAATCGAGACTTTTTCGGGTTTTAAAGGAAGTGGATATCATTTCATACTCTCTCTCCTCCCGTTTTCTAAACGAGGCTTCGTGCTCGTTTTTTCGTTTTGACACCTCCAACACGTCCCGTTGCCCATTTCTAACCTATAATCCAGTCTTTTTCGAGTTTTAAAGGAAGTGGATATCATTTCATACCCTCTCTCCTCCCGATTTCTAAACGAGGCTTCGTGCTCGTTTTTTTATTTTGACACCACCAACACGTCTCGTGACCCATTTCTAACATATTATCGAGACCTTTTCTGGTTTTAAAGGAAGTGGATATCATTTCATACCCTCTCTCCTCCCGATTTCTAAACGAGGCTTCGTGCTCGTTTTTTCATTTTGACACTACCAGCATGTCCCGTGGCCAATTTCTAACATATAATCGAGACTTTTCCGGGTTTTAAAGGAAGTGAGTATCATTTCATACCCTCTCTCCTCCCGATTTCTAAACGAGGCTTTGTGCTCGTTTTTTTGTTTTGACACCACCAAAACGCCTCGTGGCCCATATCTAACATATGATAAAGACTTTTTCGGGTTTTAAAGGAAGTGGATATCATTTCATACCCTCTCTCCTCCCGATTTCTAAACGAGGCTTCGTGTTCGTTTTTTCATTTTGACACCACAAACACGTCCCGTGGCCCATTTCTAACCTATAATTGACACTTTTTCGGGTTTTAAAGGAAGTGGATATCATTTCATACCCTCTCTCCTCCCGATTTCTAAACGAGGCTTCGTGGTCGTTTTTTCATTTTGACACTACCAGCATGTCCCGTGGCCCATTTCTAACATATAATCGAGACTTTTCCGTGTTTTAAAGGAAGTGGATATCATTTCATACCATCTCTCCTCCCGATTTCTAAACGAGGCTTCGTGCTTATTTTTTTATTTTGACACCACCAAAACGTCTCGTGGCCCATATCTTACATATAATCGAGACTTTTTCGGGTTTTAAAGGAAGTGGATATCATTCCATACCCTCTCTCCTCCCGATTTCTAAACGAGGCTTCGTGCTTTTTTTTTTATTTTGACACCACCAACACGTCCCGTAGCCCATTTCTAACCTATAATCGAGACTTTTTCGGGTTTTATAGGAAGTGGATATAATTTCGTACCCTCTCTCCTCCCGATTTCTAAACGAGGCTTCGTGCTCGTTTTTTAGTTTTGACACAACAAACACGTCCCGTTGCCCATTTTTAACCTATAATCGTGATTTTTTCTGGTTTTAAAAGAAGTGGATATCATTTCACACCCTCTCTCCTCCCGATTTCTAAACTAGGCTTCGTGATCATTTTTTCATTTTGACACCACAAACACGTCCCGTGGCCCATTTCTAACCTATAACCGAGACTTTTTCGGGTTTTAAAGGACGTTGATATAATTTCATACCCTCTCTCCTCCGATTTCTAAAGGAGGCTTCGTGCTCATTTTTTAGTTTTGACACAACAAAAACGTCCCGTTGCCCATTTCTAACCTATAATCGAGACTTTTTCGGGTTTTAAAGGAAGTGGATATTATTTCATACCCTCTCTCCTCCCGATTTCTAAACGAGGCTTGGTGCTCGTTTTTTCGTTTTGACACGACCAACACCTCCCGTAGCCCATTTCTAACCTATAATCGAGACTATTTCGGGTTTCAAAGGAAGTGCATATAATTTCATACCCACTCTCCTCCCGATTTCTAAACGAGGCTTCGTACTCGTTTTTTAGTTTTGTCACAACAAACACGTCCCGTTGCCCATTTCTAACCAATAATCGAGACTTTTTCGGGTTTTAAAGGAAGTGGATATTATTTCATACCCTCTCTGCTCCCGATTTCTAAACTAGGCTTCGTGGTCATTTTTTCGTTTTGACACTACCAGCATGTCCCGTGGCTCATTTCTAACATATAATCGAGACTTTTTCGAGTTTTAAAGGAAGTGGATATCATTTCATACCATCTCTCCTCCCGATTTCTAAACGAGGCTTCGTGCTCATTTTTTCATTTTGATACCACAAACACGTACCGTGGCCCATTTCTAACCTATAATTGAGACTTTTTCAGGTTTTAAAGGAAGTGGATATCATTTCATACCCTCTCTCCTCCCGATTTCTAAACGAGGCTTCGTGGTCGTTTTTTCGTTTTGACACTACCAGCATGTCCCGTGGCTCATTTCTAACATATAATCGAGACTTTTTCGGGTTTTAAAGGAAGTGGATATCATTTCATACCATCTCTCCTCCCGATTACTAAACGAGGCTTCGTGACTGTTTTTTTTCATTTTGACACCAAAAACACGTCCTGCGGCCCATTTCTAACATATAATCGAGACTTTTTCGGGTTTTAAGGGAAGTGGATATCATTTCATACCGTCTCTCCTCCCGATTTCTAAACGTGGCTTCGTGCTTGTTTTTTTGTTTTGACACCACCAAAACGCCTCGTGGCCAATATCGAACATATAATAAAGACTTTTTCGGGTTTTAAAGGAAGTGGATATTATTTCATACCCTCTCTCCTCCCGATTTCTAAACGAGGCTTCGTGCTCGTTTTTTCGTTTTGACAGCACCAACACGTCTCGTGGCCCATTTCTAACAGATAATCGGGGCTTTTTCTGGTTTTAAAGGAAGTGGATATCATTTCATACCCTCTCTCCTCACGATTTCAAAACGAGGCTTCGTGCTCGTTTTTTCATTTTGACACCACCAACACGTCTTGTAGCCCATTTCTAACCTATAATCGAGACTTTTTCAGGTTTTAAACGAAGTGGATATAATTTCATACCCTCTCTCCTCCCGTTTTCTAAATGAATCTTTGTGCTCGTTTTTTCGTTTTGACACCACCAACACGTCCCGTGGAACATTTCTAACATATAATCGAGACTTTTTCGGGTTTTAAAGGAAGTGGATATCATTTCATACCGTCTCTCCTCCCGTTTTCTAAACGAGGCTTCGTGCTCGTTTTTTCGTTTTGACACCTCCAACACGTCCCGTGGCCCATTTCTAACCTATAATCCAGACTTTTTCGAGTTTTAAAGGAAGTGGATATCATTTCATACCCTCTCTCCTCCCGATTTCTAAACGAGGCTTCGTGCTCGTTTTTTTATTTTGACACCACCAACAAGTCTCGTGACACATTTCTAACATATTATCGAGACTTTTTCTGGTTTTAAAGGAAGTCGATATCATTTCATTCCCTTTCTCCTCCCGATTTCTAAACGAGGCTTCGTGCTTGTTTTTTCTGTTTTGACACCACCAACACGTCTCGTGGCCCATTTCTAACATATAATCGAGACTTTTTTGGGTTTTAAAGGAAGTGAGTATCATTTCATACCCTCTCTCCTCCCGATTTCTAAACGAGGCTTTGTGCTCGTTTTTTTGTTTTGACACCACCAAAACGCCTCGTGGCCCATATCTAACATATGATAAAGACTTTTTCGGGTTTTAAAGGAAGTGGATATCATTTCATACCCTCTCTCCTCCCGATTTCTAAACGAGGCTTCGTGCTCGTTTTTTCGTTTTAACACCACAAACACGTCCCGTGGCCCATTTCTAACCTATAATTGACACTTTTTCGGGTTTTAAAGGAAGTGGATATCATTTCATACCCTCTCTCCTCCCGATTTCTAAACGAGGCTTCGTGGTCGTTTTTTCATTTTGACACTACCAGCATGTCCCGTGGCCCATTTCTAACATATAATCGAGACTTTTCCGGGTTTTAAAGGAAGTGGATATCATTTCATACCCTCTCTCCTCCCGATTTCTAAACGAGGCTTCGTGCTTATTTTTTTATTTTGACACCACCAAAACGTCTCGTGGCCCATATCTAACATATAATCGAGACTTTTTCGGGTTTTAAAGGAAGTGGATATCATTCCATACCCTCTCTCCTCCCGATTTCTAAACGAGGCTTCGTGCTTGTTTTTTTTGTTTTGACACCACCAACACGTCCCGTAGCCCATTTCTAACCTATAATCGAGACTTTTTCGGGTTTTATAGGAAGTGGATATAATTTCGTACCCTCTCTCCTCCCGATTTCTAAACGAGGCTTCGTGCTCGTTTTTTAGTTTTGACACAACAAACACGTCCCGTTGCCCATTTCTAACCTATAATCGAGATTTTTTCTGGTTTTAAAGGAAGTGGATATCATTTCACACCCTCTCTCCTCCCGATTTCTAAACTAGGCTTCGTGCTCATTTTTTCATTTTGACACCACAAACACGTCCCGTGGCCCATTTCTAACTTATAATCGAGACTTTTTCGGGTTTTAAAGGAAGTTGATATAATTTCATACCCTCTCTCCTCCGATTTCTAAAGGAGGCTTCGTGCTCATTTTTTAGTTTTGACACAACAAAAACGTCCCGTTGCCCATTTGTAATCTATAATCGAGACTTTTTCGGGTTTTAAAGGAAGTGGATATTATTTCATACCCTCTCTCCTCCCTATTTCTAAACGAGGCTTGGTGCTCGTTTTTTCGTTTTGACACGACCAACACATCCCGCAGCCCATTTCTAACCTATAATCGAGACTTTTTCGGGTTTTAAAGGAATTGCATATAATTTCATACCCACTCTCCTCCCGATTTCCAAACGAGGCTTCGTACTCGTTTTTTAGTTTTGTCACAACAAACACGTCCCGTTGCCCATTTCTAACCAAGAATCGAGACTTTTTCGGGTTTTAAAGGAAGTGGATATCATTTCATACCTTCTCTCCTCCCGATTTCTAAACGAGGCTTCGTGCTCGTTTTTTCATTTTGATACCACAAACACGTACCGTGGCCCATTTCTAACCTATAATTGAGACTTTTTCATGTTTTAAAGGAAGTGGATATCATTTCATACCCTCTCTCCTCCCGATTTCTAAATGAGGCTTCGTGGTCGTTTTTTCGTTTTGACACTACCAGCATGTCCCGTTGCTCATTTCTAACATATAATCGAGACTTTTTCGGGTTTTAAGGGAAGTGGATATCATTTCATACCGTCTCACCTCCCGATTTCTAAACGTGGCTTTGTGCTTGTTTTTTTGTTTTGACACCACCAAAATGCCTCGTGGCCCATATCTAACATATAATAAAGACTTTTTCGGGTTTTAAAGGAAGTGGATATTATTTCATACCCTCTCTCCTCCCGATTTCTAAACGAGGCTTCGTGCTCGTTTTTTTGTTTTGACACCACCAAAACATCTCGTGGCCCATATCTAACTTATAATCGAGACTTTTTCTGGTTTTAAAGGAAGTGGATATCATTTCATACCCTCTCTCCTCCCGATTTCTAAACGAGGCTTCGTGCTCGTTTTTTCGTTTTGACACCACCAACACGTCTCGTGGCCCATTTCTAACAAATAATCGGGACTTTTTCTGGTTTTAAAGGAAGTGGATATCATTTCATACCCTCTCTCCTCTCGATTTCTAAACGAGGCTTCGTGCTCGTTTTTTCGTTTTGACACCACCAACACGTCTCGTGGCCTATTTCTAACCTATAATCGAGACTTTTTCGGGTTTTAAAGGAAGTGGATATCATTTCATACCCTCTCTCATACCGATTTCAAAACGAGGCTTCGTGCTCGTTTTTTCATTTTGACACCACCAACACGTCACGTAGCCCATTTCTAAAATATAATCGAGACTTTTTCTGGTTTTAAAGGAAGTGGATATAATTTCATAACCTCTCTCCTCCCGATTTCTAAACGAGGCCTCGTGCTCCTTTTTTCGTTTTGACACCACCAACACGTCTCGTGGCCCATTTCTAACAAATAATCGGGACTTTTTCTGGTTTTAAAGGAAGTGGATATCATTTCATACCCTCTCTCCTCCCGATTTCTAAACGAGGCTTCGTGTTCGTTTTTTCGTTTTGACACCACCAACACGTCTCGTGGCCTATTTCTATCCTATAATCGATACTTTTTCGGGTTTTAAAGGAAGTGGATATCATTTAATACCCTCTCTCCTCCCGATTTCAAAACGAGGCTTCGTGCTCGTTTTTTCGTTTTGACACCACCAACACGTCTCGTAGCCCATTTCTAACATATAATCGAGACTTTTTCTGGTATTAAAGGTAGTGGATATCATTTCATACCCTCTCTTCTCCCGATTTCTAAACGAGGATTCGTGCTTGTTTTTTTCATTTTGACAGCACCAACACGTCCCGTAGCCCATTTCAAACCTATAATCGAGACTTTTTCGGGTTTTAAAGGAAGTGGATATCATTTCATACCCTCTCTCCTCCCGATTTCTAAACGAGACTTTGTGCTCATTTTTTCATTTTGACACCACCAGCACGTCCCATGGCCGATTTCTAATCTATAATCGAGGCTTTTTTGGGTTTTAAAGGAGGTGGATATTATTTCATACCCTCTCTCCTCCTGATTTTTAAGCTAGACTTCGTGCTCGTTTTTTCGTTTTGACACCACCATCACGTCCCGTGGCCCATTTCTAACCTATAATCAAGGCTTTTTTGCGTTTTAAAGGAAGTGGATATTATTTCATACACTCTCTCCTCCCGATTTCTAAACGAGGCTTCGTGCTCGTTTTTTTGTTTTGACACCACCAAGACGTCTCGTGACCCATTTCTAACATATTATCGAGACTTTTTCTGGTTTTAAAGGAAGTGGATATCATTCCATACCCTCTCTCCTCCCGATTTCTAAACGAGGCTTCGTGACTCTTTTTTTTGTTTTGACACCACCAACACGTTTCATGGCCCATTTCTAACATATAATCGAGACTTTTTCGGGTTTTAAAGGAAGTGAGTATCATTTCATACCCTCTCTCCTCCCGATTTCTAAACGAGGCTTCGTGCTTATTTTTTTATTTTGACACCACCAAAACGTCTCGTGGCCCATATCTAACATATAATCGAGACTTTTTCGGGTTTTAAAGGAAGTGGATATCATTCCATACCCTCTCTCCTCCCGATTTCTAAACGAGGCTTCGTGACTCTTTTTTTTGTTTTGACACCACCAACACGTTTCATGGCCCATTTCTAACATATAATCGAGACTTTTTCGGGTTTTAAAGGAAGTGGATATCATTTCATACCCTCTCTCCTCCCGATTTCTAAACGAGGCTTCGTGCTTATTTTTTTATTTTGACACCACCAAAACGTCTCGTGGCCCATATCTAACATATAATCGAGACTTTTTCGGGTTTTAAAGGAAGTGGATATCATTCCATACCCTCTCTCCTCCCGATTTCTAAACGAGGCTTCGTGCTTGTTTTTTTTGTTTTGACACCACCAACACGTCCCGTAGCCCATTTCTAACCTATAATCGAGACTTTTTCGGGTTTTATAGGAAGTGGATATAATTTCGTACCCTCTCTCCTCCCGATTTCTAAACGAGGCTTCGTGCTCGTTTTTTCATTTTGATACCACAAACACGTACCGTGGCCCATTTCTAACCTATAATTGAGACTTTTTCATGTTTTAAAGGAAGTGGATATCATTTCATACCCTCTCTCCTCCCGATTTCTAAATGAGGCTTCGTGGTCGTTTTTTCGTTTTGACACTACCAGCATGTCCCGTTGCTCATTTCTAACATATAATCGAGACTTTTTCGGGTTTTAAGGGAAGTGGATATCATTTCATACCGTCTCACCTCCCGATTTCTAAACGAGGCTTCGTGCTCGTTTTTTTATTTTGACACCACCAAAACGTCTCGTGGCCCATATCTAACATATAATCGAGACTTTTTCGGGTTTTAAAGGAAGTGGATATCATTCCATACCCTCTCTCCTCCCGATTTCTAAACGAGGCTTCGTGCTTGTTTTTTTTGTTTTGACACCACCAACACGTCCCGTAGCCCATTTCTAACCTATAATCGAGACTTTTTCGGGTTTTATAGGAAGTGGATATAATTTCGTACCCTCTCTCCTCCCGATTTCTAAACGAGGCTTCGTGCTCGTTTTTTAGTTTTGACACAACAAACACGTCCCGTTGCCCATTTCTAACCTATAATCGAGATTTTTTCTGGTTTTAAAGGAAGTGGATATCATTTCACACCCTCTCTCCTCCCGATTTCTAAACTAGGCTTCGTGCTCATTTTTTCATTTTGACACCACAAACACGTCCCGTGGCCCATTTCTAACCTATAATCGAGACTTTTTCGGGTTTTAAAGGAAGTTGATATAATTTCATACCCTCTCTCCTCCGATTTCTAAAGGAGGCTTCGTGCTCATTTTTTAGTTTTGACACAACAAAAACGTCCCGTTGCCCATTTGTAATCTATAATCGAGACTTTTTCGGGTTTTAAAGGAAGTGGATATTATTTCATACCCTCTCTCCTCCCTATTTCTAAACGAGGCTTGGTGCTCGTTTTTTCGTTTTGACACGACCAACACATCCCGCAGCCCATTTCTAACCTATAATCGAGACTTTTTCGGGTTTTAAAGGAATTGCATATAATTTCATACCCACTCTCCTCCCGATTTCCAAACGAGGCTTCGTACTCGTTTTTTAGTTTTGTCACAACAAACACGTCCCGTTGCCCATTTCTAACCAAGAATCGAGACTTTTTCGGGTTTTAAAGGAAGTGGATATCATTTCATACCTTCTCTCCTCCCGATTTCTAAACGAGGCTTCGTGCTCGTTTTTTCATTTTGATACCACAAACACGTACCGTGGCCCATTTCTAACCTATAATTGAGACTTTTTCATGTTTTAAAGGAAGTGGATATCATTTCATACCCTCTCTCCTCCCGATTTCTAAATGAGGCTTCGTGGTCGTTTTTTCGTTTTGACACTACCAGCATGTCCCGTTGCTCATTTCTAACATATAATCGAGACTTTTTCGGGTTTTAAGGGAAGTGGATATCATTTCATACCGTCTCACCTCCCGATTTCTAAACGTGGCTTTGTGCTTGTTTTTTTGTTTTGACACCACCAAAATGCCTCGTGGCCCATATCTAACATATAATAAAGACTTTTTCGGGTTTTAAAGGAAGTGGATATTATTTCATACCCTCTCTCCTCCCGATTTCTAAACGAGGCTTCGTGCTCGTTTTTTTGTTTTGACACCACCAAAACATCTCGTGGCCCATATCTAACTTATAATCGAGACTTTTTCTGGTTTTAAAGGAAGTGGATATCATTTCATACCCTCTCTCCTCCCGATTTCTAAACGAGGCTTCGTGCTCGTTTTTTCGTTTTGACACCACCAACACGTCTCGTGGCCCATTTCTAACAAATAATCGGGACTTTTTCTGGTTTTAAAGGAAGTGGATATCATTTCATACCCTCTCTCCTCTCGATTTCTAAACGAGGCTTCGTGCTCGTTTTTTCGTTTTGACACCACCAACACGTCTCGTGGCCTATTTCTAACCTATAATCGAGACTTTTTCGGGTTTTAAAGGAAGTGGATATCATTTCATACCCTCTCTCATACCGATTTCAAAACGAGGCTTCGTGCTCGTTTTTTCATTTTGACACCACCAACACGTCACGTAGCCCATTTCTAAAATATAATCGAGACTTTTTCTGGTTTTAAAGGAAGTGGATATAATTTCATAACCTCTCTCCTCCCGATTTCTAAACGAGGCCTCGTGCTCCTTTTTTCGTTTTGACACCACCAACACGTCTCGTGGCCCATTTCTAACAAATAATCGGGACTTTTTCTGGTTTTAAAGGAAGTGGATATCATTTCATACCCTCTCTCCTCCCGATTTCTAAACGAGGCTTCGTGTTCGTTTTTTCGTTTTGACACCACCAACACGTCTCGTGGCCTATTTCTATCCTATAATCGATACTTTTTCGGGTTTTAAAGGAAGTGGATATCATTTAATACCCTCTCTCCTCCCGATTTCAAAACGAGGCTTCGTGCTCGTTTTTTCGTTTTGACACCACCAACACGTCTCGTAGCCCATTTCTAACATATAATCGAGACTTTTTCTGGTATTAAAGGTAGTGGATATCATTTCATACCCTCTCTTCTCCCGATTTCTAAACGAGGATTCGTGCTTGTTTTTTTCATTTTGACAGCACCAACACGTCCCGTAGCCCATTTCAAACCTATAATCGAGACTTTTTCGGGTTTTAAAGGAAGTGGATATCATTTCATACCCTCTCTCCTCCCGATTTCTAAACGAGACTTTGTGCTCATTTTTTCATTTTGACACCACCAGCACGTCCCATGGCCGATTTCTAATCTATAATCGAGGCTTTTTTGGGTTTTAAAGGAGGTGGATATTATTTCATACCCTCTCTCCTCCTGATTTTTAAGCTAGACTTCGTGCTCGTTTTTTCGTTTTGACACCACCATCACGTCCCGTGGCCCATTTCTAACCTATAATCAAGGCTTTTTTGCGTTTTAAAGGAAGTGGATATTATTTCATACACTCTCTCCTCCCGATTTCTAAACGAGGCTTCGTGCTCGTTTTTTTGTTTTGACACCACCAAGACGTCTCGTGACCCATTTCTAACATATTATCGAGACTTTTTCTGGTTTTAAAGGAAGTGGATATCATTCCATACCCTCTCTCCTCCCGATTTCTAAACGAGGCTTCGTGACTCTTTTTTTTGTTTTGACACCACCAACACGTTTCATGGCCCATTTCTAACATATAATCGAGACTTTTTCGGGTTTTAAAGGAAGTGAGTATCATTTCATACCCTCTCTCCTCCCGATTTCTAAACGAGGCTTCGTGCTTATTTTTTTATTTTGACACCACCAAAACGTCTCGTGGCCCATATCTAACATATAATCGAGACTTTTTCGGGTTTTAAAGGAAGTGGATATCATTCCATACCCTCTCTCCTCCCGATTTCTAAACGAGGCTTCGTGACTCTTTTTTTTGTTTTGACACCACCAACACGTTTCATGGCCCATTTCTAACATATAATCGAGACTTTTTCGGGTTTTAAAGGAAGTGGATATCATTTCATACCCTCTCTCCTCCCGATTTCTAAACGAGGCTTCGTGCTTATTTTTTTATTTTGACACCACCAAAACGTCTCGTGGCCCATATCTAACATATAATCGAGACTTTTTCGGGTTTTAAAGGAAGTGGATATCATTCCATACCCTCTCTCCTCCCGATTTCTAAACGAGGCTTCGTGCTTGTTTTTTTTGTTTTGACACCACCAACACGTCCCGTAGCCCATTTCTAACCTATAATCGAGACTTTTTCGGGTTTTATAGGAAGTGGATATAATTTCGTACCCTCTCTCCTCCCGATTTCTAAACGAGGCTTCGTGCTCGTTTTTTCATTTTGATACCACAAACACGTACCGTGGCCCATTTCTAACCTATAATTGAGACTTTTTCATGTTTTAAAGGAAGTGGATATCATTTCATACCCTCTCTCCTCCCGATTTCTAAATGAGGCTTCGTGGTCGTTTTTTCGTTTTGACACTACCAGCATGTCCCGTTGCTCATTTCTAACATATAATCGAGACTTTTTCGGGTTTTAAGGGAAGTGGATATCATTTCATACCGTCTCACCTCCCGATTTCTAAACGAGGCTTCGTGCTCGTTTTTTTATTTTGACACCACCAACAAGTCTCGTGACCCATTTCTAACATATTATCGAGACTTTTTCTGGTTTTAAAGGAAGTCGATATCATTTCATTCCCTTTCTCCTCCCGATTTCTAAACGAGGCTTCGTGCTTGTTTTTTCTGTTTTGACACCACCAACACGTCTCGTGGCCCATTTCTAACATATAATCGAGACTTTTTTGGGTTTTAAAGGAAGTGAGTATCATTTCATACCCTCTCTCCTCCCGATTTCTAAACGAGGCTTTGTGCTCGTTTTTTTGTTTTGACACCACCAAAACGCCTCGTGGCCCATATCTAACATATGATAAAGACTTTTTCGGGTTTTAAAGGAAGTGGATATCATTTCATACCCTCTCTCCTCCCGATTTCTAAACGAGGCTTCGTGCTCGTTTTTTCGTTTTAACACCACAAACACGTCCCGTGGCCCATTTCTAACCTATAATTGACACTTTTTCGGGTTTTAAAGGAAGTGGATATCATTTCATACCCTCTCTCCTCCCGATTTCTAAACGAGGCTTCGTGGTCGTTTTTTCATTTTGACACTACCAGCATGTCCCGTGGCCCATTTCTAACATATAATCGAGACTTTTCCGGGTTTTAAAGGAAGTGGATATCATTTCATACCCTCTCTCCTCCCGATTTCTAAACGAGGCTTCGTGCTTATTTTTTAATTTTGACACCACCAAAACGTCTCGTGGCCCATATCTAACATATAATCGAGACTTTTTCGGGTTTTAAAGGAAGTGGATATCATTCCATACCCTCTCTCCTCCCGATTTCTAAACGAGGCTTCGTGCTTGTTTTTTTTGTTTTGACACCACCAACACGTCCCGTAGCCCATTTCTAACCTATAATCGAGACTTTTTCGGGTTTTATAGGAAGTGGATATAATTTCGTACCCTCTCTCCTCCCGATTTCTAAACGAGGCTTCGTGCTCGTTTTTTAGTTTTGACACAACAAACACGTCCCGTTGCCCATTTCTAACCTATAATCGAGATTTTTTCTGGTTTTAAAGGAAGTGGATATCATTTCACACCCTCTCTCCTCCCGATTTCTAAACTAGGCTTCGTGCTCATTTTTTCATTTTGACACCACAAACACGTCCCGTGGCCCATTTCTAACCTATAATCGAGACTTTTTCGGGTTTTAAAGGAAGTTGATATAATTTCATACCCTCTCTCCTCCGATTTCTAAAGGAGGCTTCGTGCTCATTTTTTAGTTTTGACACAACAAAAACGTCCCGTTGCCCATTTGTAATCTATAATCGAGACTTTTTCGGGTTTTAAAGGAAGTGGATATTATTTCATACCCTCTCTCCTCCCTATTTCTAAACGAGGCTTGGTGCTCGTTTTTTCGTTTTGACACGACCAACACATCCCGCAGCCCATTTCTAACCTATAATCGAGACTTTTTCGGGTTTTAAAGGAATTGCATATAATTTCATACCCACTCTCCTCCCGATTTCCAAACGAGGCTTCGTACTCGTTTTTTAGTTTTGTCACAACAAACACGTCCCGTTGCCCATTTCTAACCAAGAATCGAGACTTTTTCGGGTTTTAAAGGAAGTGGATATCATTTCATACCTTCTCTCCTCCCGATTTCTAAACGAGGCTTCGTGCTCGTTTTTTCATTTTGATACCACAAACACGTACCGTGGCCCATTTCTAACCTATAATTGAGACTTTTTCATGTTTTAAAGGAAGTGGATATCATTTCATACCCTCTCTCCTCCCGATTTCTAAATGAGGCTTCGTGGTCGTTTTTTCGTTTTGACACTACCAGCATGTCCCGTTGCTCATTTCTAACATATAATCGAGACTTTTTCGGGTTTTAAGGGAAGTGGATATCATTTCATACCGTCTCACCTCCCGATTTCTAAACGTGGCTTTGTGCTTGTTTTTTTGTTTTGACACCACCAAAATGCCTCGTGGCCCATATCTAACATATAATAAAGACTTTTTCGGGTTTTAAAGGAAGTGGATATTATTTCATACCCTCTCTCCTCCCGATTTCTAAACGAGGCTTCGTGCTCGTTTTTTTGTTTTGACACCACCAAAACATCTCGTGGCCCATATCTAACTTATAATCGAGACTTTTTCTGGTTTTAAAGGAAGTGGATATCATTTCATACCCTCTCTCCTCCCGATTTCTAAACGAGGCTTCGTGCTCGTTTTTTCGTTTTGACACCACCAACACGTCTCGTGGCCCATTTCTAACAAATAATCGGGACTTTTTCTGGTTTTAAAGGAAGTGGATATCATTTCATACCCTCTCTCCTCTCGATTTCTAAACGAGGCTTCGTGCTCGTTTTTTCGTTTTGACACCACCAACACGTCTCGTGGCCTATTTCTAACCTATAATCGAGACTTTTTCGGGTTTTAAAGGAAGTGGATATCATTTCATACCCTCTCTCATACCGATTTCAAAACGAGGCTTCGTGCTCGTTTTTTCATTTTGACACCACCAACACGTCACGTAGCCCATTTCTAAAATATAATCGAGACTTTTTCTGGTTTTAAAGGAAGTGGATATAATTTCATAACCTCTCTCCTCCCGATTTCTAAACGAGGCCTCGTGCTCCTTTTTTCGTTTTGACACCACCAACACGTCTCGTGGCCCATTTCTAACAAATAATCGGGACTTTTTCTGGTTTTAAAGGAAGTGGATATCATTTCATACCCTCTCTCCTCCCGATTTCTAAACGAGGCTTCGTGTTCGTTTTTTCGTTTTGACACCACCAACACGTCTCGTGGCCTATTTCTATCCTATAATCGATACTTTTTCGGGTTTTAAAGGAAGTGGATATCATTTAATACCCTCTCTCCTCCCGATTTCAAAACGAGGCTTCGTGCTCGTTTTTTCGTTTTGACACCACCAACACGTCTCGTAGCCCATTTCTAACATATAATCGAGACTTTTTCTGGTATTAAAGGTAGTGGATATCATTTCATACCCTCTCTTCTCCCGATTTCTAAACGAGGATTCGTGCTTGTTTTTTTCATTTTGACAGCACCAACACGTCCCGTAGCCCATTTCAAACCTATAATCGAGACTTTTTCGGGTTTTAAAGGAAGTGGATATCATTTCATACCCTCTCTCCTCCCGATTTCTAAACGAGACTTTGTGCTCATTTTTTCATTTTGACACCACCAGCACGTCCCATGGCCGATTTCTAATCTATAATCGAGGCTTTTTTGGGTTTTAAAGGAGGTGGATATTATTTCATACCCTCTCTCCTCCTGATTTTTAAGCTAGACTTCGTGCTCGTTTTTTCGTTTTGACACCACCATCACGTCCCGTGGCCCATTTCTAACCTATAATCAAGGCTTTTTTGCGTTTTAAAGGAAGTGGATATTATTTCATACACTCTCTCCTCCCGATTTCTAAACGAGGCTTCGTGCTCGTTTTTTTGTTTTGACACCACCAAGACGTCTCGTGACCCATTTCTAACATATTATCGAGACTTTTTCTGGTTTTAAAGGAAGTGGATATCATTCCATACCCTCTCTCCTCCCGATTTCTAAACGAGGCTTCGTGACTCTTTTTTTTGTTTTGACACCACCAACACGTTTCATGGCCCATTTCTAACATATAATCGAGACTTTTTCGGGTTTTAAAGGAAGTGAGTATCATTTCATACCCTCTCTCCTCCCGATTTCTAAACGAGGCTTCGTGCTTATTTTTTTATTTTGACACCACCAAAACGTCTCGTGGCCCATATCTAACATATAATCGAGACTTTTTCGGGTTTTAAAGGAAGTGGATATCATTCCATACCCTCTCTCCTCCCGATTTCTAAACGAGGCTTCGTGACTCTTTTTTTTGTTTTGACACCACCAACACGTTTCATGGCCCATTTCTAACATATAATCGAGACTTTTTCGGGTTTTAAAGGAAGTGGATATCATTTCATACCCTCTCTCCTCCCGATTTCTAAACGAGGCTTCGTGCTTATTTTTTTATTTTGACACCACCAAAACGTCTCGTGGCCCATATCTAACATATAATCGAGACTTTTTCGGGTTTTAAAGGAAGTGGATATCATTCCATACCCTCTCTCCTCCCGATTTCTAAACGAGGCTTCGTGCTTGTTTTTTTTGTTTTGACACCACCAACACGTCCCGTAGCCCATTTCTAACCTATAATCGAGACTTTTTCGGGTTTTATAGGAAGTGGATATAATTTCGTACCCTCTCTCCTCCCGATTTCTAAACGAGGCTTCGTGCTCGTTTTTTCATTTTGATACCACAAACACGTACCGTGGCCCATTTCTAACCTATAATTGAGACTTTTTCATGTTTTAAAGGAAGTGGATATCATTTCATACCCTCTCTCCTCCCGATTTCTAAATGAGGCTTCGTGGTCGTTTTTTCGTTTTGACACTACCAGCATGTCCCGTTGCTCATTTCTAACATATAATCGAGACTTTTTCGGGTTTTAAGGGAAGTGGATATCATTTCATACCGTCTCACCTCCCGATTTCTAAACGAGGCTTCGTGCTCGTTTTTTTATTTTGACACCACCAACAAGTCTCGTGACCCATTTCTAACATATTATCGAGACTTTTTCTGGTTTTAAAGGAAGTCGATATCATTTCATTCCCTTTCTCCTCCCGATTTCTAAACGAGGCTTCGTGCTTGTTTTTTCTGTTTTGACACCACCAACACGTCTCGTGGCCCATTTCTAACATATAATCGAGACTTTTTTGGGTTTTAAAGGAAGTGAGTATCATTTCATACCCTCTCTCCTCCCGATTTCTAAACGAGGCTTTGTGCTCGTTTTTTTGTTTTGACACCACCAAAACGCCTCGTGGCCCATATCTAACATATGATAAAGACTTTTTCGGGTTTTAAAGGAAGTGGATATCATTTCATACCCTCTCTCCTCCCGATTTCTAAACGAGGCTTCGTGCTCGTTTTTTCGTTTTAACACCACAAACACGTCCCGTGGCCCATTTCTAACCTATAATTGACACTTTTTCGGGTTTTAAAGGAAGTGGATATCATTTCATACCCTCTCTCCTCCCGATTTCTAAACGAGGCTTCGTGGTCGTTTTTTCATTTTGACACTACCAGCATGTCCCGTGGCCCATTTCTAACATATAATCGAGACTTTTCCGGGTTTTAAAGGAAGTGGATATCATTTCATACCCTCTCTCCTCCCGATTTCTAAACGAGGCTTCGTGCTTATTTTTTTATTTTGACACCACCAAAACGTCTCGTGGCCCATATCTAACATATAATCGAGACTTTTTCGGGTTTTAAAGGAAGTGGATATCATTCCATACCCTCTCTCCTCCCGATTTCTAAACGAGGCTTCGTGCTTGTTTTTTTTGTTTTGACACCACCAACACGTCCCGTAGCCCATTTCTAACCTATAATCGAGACTTTTTCGGGTTTTATAGGAAGTGGATATAATTTCGTACCCTCTCTCCTCCCGATTTCTAAACGAGGCTTCGTGCTCGTTTTTTAGTTTTGACACAACAAACACGTCCCGTTGCCCATTTCTAACCTATAATCGAGATTTTTTCTGGTTTTAAAGGAAGTGGATATCATTTCACACCCTCTCTCCTCCCGATTTCTAAACTAGGCTTCGTGCTCATTTTTTCATTTTGACACCACAAACACGTCCCGTGGCCCATTTCTAACCTATAATCGAGACTTTTTCGGGTTTTAAAGGAAGTTGATATAATTTCATACCCTCTCTCCTCCGATTTCTAAAGGAGGCTTCGTGCTCATTTTTTAGTTTTGACACAACAAAAACGTCCCGTTGCCCATTTGTAATCTATAATCGAGACTTTTTCGGGTTTTAAAGGAAGTGGATATTATTTCATACCCTCTCTCCTCCCTATTTCTAAACGAGGCTTGGTGCTCGTTTTTTCGTTTTGACACGACCAACACATCCCGCAGCCCATTTCTAACCTATAATCGAGACTTTTTCGGGTTTTAAAGGAATTGCATATAATTTCATACCCACTCTCCTCCCGATTTCCAAACGAGGCTTCGTACTCGTTTTTTAGTTTTGTCACAACAAACACGTCCCGTTGCCCATTTCTAACCAAGAATCGAGACTTTTTCGGGTTTTAAAGGAAGTGGATATCATTTCATACCTTCTCTCCTCCCGATTTCTAAACGAGGCTTCGTGCTCGTTTTTTCATTTTGATACCACAAACACGTACCGTGGCCCATTTCTAACCTATAATTGAGACTTTTTCATGTTTTAAAGGAAGTGGATATCATTTCATACCCTCTCTCCTCCCGATTTCTAAATGAGGCTTCGTGGTCGTTTTTTCGTTTTGACACTACCAGCATGTCCCGTTGCTCATTTCTAACATATAATCGAGACTTTTTCGGGTTTTAAGGGAAGTGGATATCATTTCATACCGTCTCACCTCCCGATTTCTAAACGTGGCTTTGTGCTTGTTTTTTTGTTTTGACACCACCAAAATGCCTCGTGGCCCATATCTAACATATAATAAAGACTTTTTCGGGTTTTAAAGGAAGTGGATATTATTTCATACCCTCTCTCCTCCCGATTTCTAAACGAGGCTTCGTGCTCGTTTTTTTGTTTTGACACCACCAAAACATCTCGTGGCCCATATCTAACTTATAATCGAGACTTTTTCTGGTTTTAAAGGAAGTGGATATCATTTCATACCCTCTCTCCTCCCGATTTCTAAACGAGGCTTCGTGCTCGTTTTTTCGTTTTGACACCACCAACACGTCTCGTGGCCCATTTCTAACAAATAATCGGGACTTTTTCTGGTTTTAAAGGAAGTGGATATCATTTCATACCCTCTCTCCTCTCGATTTCTAAACGAGGCTTCGTGCTCGTTTTTTCGTTTTGACACCACCAACACGTCTCGTGGCCTATTTCTAACCTATAATCGAGACTTTTTCGGGTTTTAAAGGAAGTGGATATCATTTCATACCCTCTCTCATACCGATTTCAAAACGAGGCTTCGTGCTCGTTTTTTCATTTTGACACCACCAACACGTCACGTAGCCCATTTCTAAAATATAATCGAGACTTTTTCTGGTTTTAAAGGAAGTGGATATAATTTCATAACCTCTCTCCTCCCGATTTCTAAACGAGGCCTCGTGCTCCTTTTTTCGTTTTGACACCACCAACACGTCTCGTGGCCCATTTCTAACAAATAATCGGGACTTTTTATGGTTTTAAAGGAAGTGGATATCATTTCATACCCTCTCTCCTCCCGATTTCTAAACGAGGCTTCGTGTTCGTTTTTTCGTTTTGACACCACCAACACGTCTCGTGGCCTATTTCTATCCTATAATCGATACTTTTTCGGGTTTTAAAGGAAGTGGATATCATTTAATACCCTCTCTCCTCCCGATTTCAAAACGAGGCTTCGTGCTCGTTTTTTCGTTTTGACACCACCAACACGTCTCGTAGCCCATTTCTAACATATAATCGAGACTTTTTCTGGTATTAAAGGTAGTGGATATCATTTCATACCCTCTCTTCTCCCGATTTCTAAACGATGATTCGTGCTTGTTTTTTTCATTTTGACAGCACCAACACGTCCCGTAGCCCATTTCAAACCTATAATCGAGACTTTTTCGGGTTTTAAAGGAAGTGGATATCATTTCATACCCTCTCTCCTCCCGATTTCTAAACGAGACTTTGTGCTCATTTTTTCATTTTGACACCACCAGCACGTCCCATGGCCGATTTCTAATCTATAATCGAGGCTTTTTTGGGTTTTAAAGGAGGTGGATATTATTTCATACCCTCTCTCCTCCTGATTTTTAAGCTAGACTTCGTGCTCGTTTTTTCGTTTTGACACCACCATCACGTCCCGTGGCCCATTTCTAACCTATAATCAAGGCTTTTTTGCGTTTTAAAGGAAGTGGATATTATTTCATACACTCTCTCCTCCCGATTTCTAAACGAGGCTTCGTGCTCGTTTTTTTGTTTTGACACCACCAAGACGTCTCGTGACCCATTTCTAACATATTATCGAGACTTTTTCTGGTTTTAAAGGAAGTGGATATCATTCCATACCCTCTCTCCTCCCGATTTCTAAACGAGGCTTCGTGACTCTTTTTTTTGTTTTGACACCACCAACACGTTTCATGGCCCATTTCTAACATATAATCGAGACTTTTTCGGGTTTTAAAGGAAGTGAGTATCATTTCATACCCTCTCTCCTCCCGATTTCTAAACGAGGCTTCGTGCTTATTTTTTTATTTTGACACCACCAAAACGTCTCGTGGCCCATATCTAACATATAATCGAGACTTTTTCGGGTTTTAAAGGAAGTGGATATCATTCCATACCCTCTCTCCTCCCGATTTCTAAACGAGGCTTCGTGACTCTTTTTTTTGTTTTGACACCACCAACACGTTTCATGGCCCATTTCTAACATATAATCGAGACTTTTTCGGGTTTTAAAGGAAGTGGATATCATTTCATACCCTCTCTCCTCCCGATTTCTAAACGAGGCTTCGTGCTTATTTTTTTATTTTGACACCACCAAAACGTCTCGTGGCCCATATCTAACATATAATCGAGACTTTTTCGGGTTTTAAAGGAAGTGGATATCATTCCATACCCTCTCTCCTCCCGATTTCTAAACGAGGCTTCGTGCTTGTTTTTTTTGTTTTGACACCACCAACACGTCCCGTAGCCCATTTCTAACCTATAATCGAGACTTTTTCGGGTTTTATAGGAAGTGGATATAATTTCGTACCCTCTCTCCTCCCGATTTCTAAACGAGGCTTCGTGCTCGTTTTTTCATTTTGATACCACAAACACGTACCGTGGCCCATTTCTAACCTATAATTGAGACTTTTTCATGTTTTAAAGGAAGTGGATATCATTTCATACCCTCTCTCCTCCCGATTTCTAAATGAGGCTTCGTGGTCGTTTTTTCGTTTTGACACTACCAGCATGTCCCGTTGCTCATTTCTAACATATAATCGAGACTTTTTCGGGTTTTAAGGGAAGTGGATATCATTTCATACCGTCTCACCTCCCGATTTCTAAACGAGGCTTCGTGCTCGTTTTTTTATTTTGACACCACCAACAAGTCTCGTGACCCATTTCTAACATATTATCGAGACTTTTTCTGGTTTTAAAGGAAGTCGATATCATTTCATTCCCTTTCTCCTCCCGATTTCTAAACGAGGCTTCGTGCTTGTTTTTTCTGTTTTGACACCACCAACACGTCTCGTGGCCCATTTCTAACATATAATCGAGACTTTTTTGGGTTTTAAAGGAAGTGAGTATCATTTCATACCCTCTCTCCTCCCGATTTCTAAACGAGGCTTTGTGCTCGTTTTTTTGTTTTGACACCACCAAAACGCCTCGTGGCCCATATCTAACATATGATAAAGACTTTTTCGGGTTTTAAAGGAAGTGGATATCATTTCATACCCTCTCTCCTCCCGATTTCTAAACGAGGCTTCGTGCTCGTTTTTTCGTTTTAACACCACAAACACGTCCCGTGGCCCATTTCTAACCTATAATTGACACTTTTTCGGGTTTTAAAGGAAGTGGATATCATTTCATACCCTCTCTCCTCCCGATTTCTAAACGAGGCTTCGTGGTCGTTTTTTCATTTTGACACTACCAGCATGTCCCGTGGCCCATTTCTAACATATAATCGAGACTTTTCCGGGTTTTAAAGGAAGTGGATATCATTTCATACCCTCTCTCCTCCCGATTTCTAAACGAGGCTTCGTGCTTATTTTTTTATTTTGACACCACCAAAACGTCTCGTGGCCCATATCTAACATATAATCGAGACTTTTTCGGGTTTTAAAGGAAGTGGATATCATTCCATACCCTCTCTCCTCCCGATTTCTAAACGAGGCTTCGTGCTTGTTTTTTTTGTTTTGACACCACCAACACGTCCCGTAGCCCATTTCTAACCTATAATCGAGACTTTTTCGGGTTTTATAGGAAGTGGATATAATTTCGTACCCTCTCTCCTCCCGATTTCTAAACGAGGCTTCGTGCTCGTTTTTTAGTTTTGACACAACAAACACGTCCCGTTGCCCATTTCTAACCTATAATCGAGATTTTTTCTGGTTTTAAAGGAAGTGGATATCATTTCACACCCTCTCTCCTCCCGATTTCTAAACTAGGCTTCGTGCTCATTTTTTCATTTTGACACCACAAACACGTCCCGTGGCCCATTTCTAACCTATAATCGAGACTTTTTCGGGTTTTAAAGGAAGTTGATATAATTTCATACCCTCTCTCCTCCGATTTCTAAAGGAGGCTTCGTGCTCATTTTTTAGTTTTGACACAACAAAAACGTCCCGTTGCCCATTTGTAATCTATAATCGAGACTTTTTCGGGTTTTAAAGGAAGTGGATATTATTTCATACCCTCTCTCCTCCCTATTTCTAAACGAGGCTTGGTGCTCGTTTTTTCGTTTTGACACGACCAACACATCCCGCAGCCCATTTCTAACCTATAATCGAGACTTTTTCGGGTTTTAAAGGAATTGCATATAATTTCATACCCACTCTCCTCCCGATTTCCAAACGAGGCTTCGTACTCGTTTTTTAGTTTTGTCACAACAAACACGTCCCGTTGCCCATTTCTAACCAAGAATCGAGACTTTTTCGGGTTTTAAAGGAAGTGGATATCATTTCATACCTTCTCTCCTCCCGATTTCTAAACGAGGCTTCGTGCTCGTTTTTTCATTTTGATACCACAAACACGTACCGTGGCCCATTTCTAACCTATAATTGAGACTTTTTCATGTTTTAAAGGAAGTGGATATCATTTCATACCCTCTCTCCTCCCGATTTCTAAATGAGGCTTCGTGGTCGTTTTTTCGTTTTGACACTACCAGCATGTCCCGTTGCTCATTTCTAACATATAATCGAGACTTTTTCGGGTTTTAAGGGAAGTGGATATCATTTCATACCGTCTCACCTCCCGATTTCTAAACGTGGCTTTGTGCTTGTTTTTTTGTTTTGACACCACCAAAATGCCTCGTGGCCCATATCTAACATATAATAAAGACTTTTTCGGGTTTTAAAGGAAGTGGATATTATTTCATACCCTCTCTCCTCCCGATTTCTAAACGAGGCTTCGTGCTCGTTTTTTTGTTTTGACACCACCAAAACATCTCGTGGCCCATATCTAACTTATAATCGAGACTTTTTCTGGTTTTAAAGGAAGTGGATATCATTTCATACCCTCTCTCCTCCCGATTTCTAAACGAGGCTTCGTGCTCGTTTTTTCGTTTTGACACCACCAACACGTCTCGTGGCCCATTTCTAACAAATAATCGGGACTTTTTCTGGTTTTAAAGGAAGTGGATATCATTTCATACCCTCTCTCCTCTCGATTTCTAAACGAGGCTTCGTGCTCGTTTTTTCGTTTTGACACCACCAACACGTCTCGTGGCCTATTTCTAACCTATAATCGAGACTTTTTCGGGTTTTAAAGGAAGTGGATATCATTTCATACCCTCTCTCATACCGATTTCAAAACGAGGCTTCGTGCTCGTTTTTTCATTTTGACACCACCAACACGTCACGTAGCCCATTTCTAAAATATAATCGAGACTTTTTCTGGTTTTAAAGGAAGTGGATATAATTTCATAACCTCTCTCCTCCCGATTTCTAAACGAGGCCTCGTGCTCCTTTTTTCGTTTTGACACCACCAACACGTCTCGTGGCCCATTTCTAACAAATAATCGGGACTTTTTCTGGTTTTAAAGGAAGTGGATATCATTTCATACCCTCTCTCCTCCCGATTTCTAAACGAGGCTTCGTGTTCGTTTTTTCGTTTTGACACCACCAACACGTCTCGTGGCCTATTTCTATCCTATAATCGATACTTTTTCGGGTTTTAAAGGAAGTGGATATCATTTAATACCCTCTCTCCTCCCGATTTCAAAACGAGGCTTCGTGCTCGTTTTTTCGTTTTGACACCACCAACACGTCTCGTAGCCCATTTCTAACATATAATCGAGACTTTTTCTGGTATTAAAGGTAGTGGATATCATTTCATACCCTCTCTTCTCCCGATTTCTAAACGAGGATTCGTGCTTGTTTTTTTCATTTTGACAGCACCAACACGTCCCGTAGCCCATTTCAAACCTATAATCGAGACTTTTTCGGGTTTTAAAGGAAGTGGATATCATTTCATACCCTCTCTCCTCCCGATTTCTAAACGAGACTTTGTGCTCATTTTTTCATTTTGACACCACCAGCACGTCCCATGGCCGATTTCTAATCTATAATCGAGGCTTTTTTGGGTTTTAAAGGAGGTGGATATTATTTCATACCCTCTCTCCTCCTGATTTTTAAGCTAGACTTCGTGCTCGTTTTTTCGTTTTGACACCACCATCACGTCCCGTGGCCCATTTCTAACCTATAATCAAGGCTTTTTTGCGTTTTAAAGGAAGTGGATATTATTTCATACACTCTCTCCTCCCGATTTCTAAACGAGGCTTCGTGCTCGTTTTTTTGTTTTGACACCACCAAGACGTCTCGTGACCCATTTCTAACATATTATCGAGACTTTTTCTGGTTTTAAAGGAAGTGGATATCATTCCATACCCTCTCTCCTCCCGATTTCTAAACGAGGCTTCGTGACTCTTTTTTTTGTTTTGACACCACCAACACGTTTCATGGCCCATTTCTAACATATAATCGAGACTTTTTCGGGTTTTAAAGGAAGTGAGTATCATTTCATACCCTCTCTCCTCCCGATTTCTAAACGAGGCTTCGTGCTTATTTTTTTATTTTGACACCACCAAAACGTCTCGTGGCCCATATCTAACATATAATCGAGACTTTTTCGGGTTTTAAAGGAAGTGGATATCATTCCATACCCTCTCTCCTCCCGATTTCTAAACGAGGCTTCGTGACTCTTTTTTTTGTTTTGACACCACCAACACGTTTCATGGCCCATTTCTAACATATAATCGAGACTTTTTCGGGTTTTAAAGGAAGTGGATATCATTTCATACCCTCTCTCCTCCCGATTTCTAAACGAGGCTTCGTGCTTATTTTTTTATTTTGACACCACCAAAACGTCTCGTGGCCCATATCTAACATATAATCGAGACTTTTTCGGGTTTTAAAGGAAGTGGATATCATTCCATACCCTCTCTCCTCCCGATTTCTAAACGAGGCTTCGTGCTTGTTTTTTTTGTTTTGACACCACCAACACGTCCCGTAGCCCATTTCTAACCTATAATCGAGACTTTTTCGGGTTTTATAGGAAGTGGATATAATTTCGTACCCTCTCTCCTCCCGATTTCTAAACGAGGCTTCGTGCTCGTTTTTTAGTTTTGACACAACAAACACGTCCCGTTGCCAATTTCTAACCTATAATCGAGATTTTTTCTGGTTTTAAAGGAAGTGGATATCATTTCACACCCTCTCTCCTCCCGATTTCTAAACTAGGCTTCGTGCTCATTTTTTCATTTTGACACCACAAACACGTCCCGTGGCCCATTTCTAACCTATAATCGAGACTTTTTCGGGTTTTAAAGGAAGTTGATATAATTTCATACCCTCTCTCCTCCGATTTCTAAAGGAGGCTTCGTGCTCATTTTTTAGTTTTGACACAACAAAAACGTCCCGTTGCCCATTTGTAATCTATAATCGAGACTTTTTCGGGTTTTAAAGGAAGTGGATATTATTTCATACCCTCTCTCCTCCCTATTTCTAAACGAGGCTTGGTGCTCGTTTTTTCGTTTTGACACGACCAACACATCCCGCAGCCCATTTCTAACCTATAATCGAGACTTTTTCGGGTTTTAAAGGAATTGCATATAATTTCATACCCACTCTCCTCCCGATTTCTAAACGAGGCTTCGTACTCGTTTTTTAGTTTTGTCACAACAAACACGTCCCGTTGCCCATTTCTAACCAAGAATCGAGACTTTTTCGGGTTTTAAAGGAAGTGGATATCATTTCATACCTTCTCTCCTCCCGATTTCTAAACGAGGCTTCGTGCTCGTTTTTTCATTTTGATACCACAAACACGTACCGTGGCCCATTTCTAACCTATAATTGAGACTTTTTCATGTTTTAAAGGAAGTGGATATCATTTCATACCCTCTCTCCTCCCGATTTCTAAATGAGGCTTCGTGGTCGTTTTTTCGTTTTGACACTACCAGCATGTCCCGTTGCTCATTTCTAACATATAATCGAGACTTTTTCGGGTTTTAAGGGAAGTGGATATCATTTCATACCGTCTCACCTCCCGATTTCTAAACGTGGCTTTGTGCTTGTTTTTTTGTTTTGACACCACCAAAATGCCTCGTGGCCCATATCTAACATATAATAAAGACTTTTTCGGGTTTTAAAGGAAGTGGATATTATTTCATACCCTCTCTCCTCCCGATTTCTAAACGAGGCTTCGTGCTCGTTTTTTTGTTTTGACACCACCAAAACATCTCGTGGCCCATATCTAACTTATAATCGAGACTTTTTCTGGTTTTAAAGGAAGTGGATATCATTTCATACCCTCTCTCCTCCCGATTTCTAAACGAGGCTTCGTGCTCGTTTTTTCGTTTTGACACCACCAACACGTCTCGTGGCCCATTTCTAACAAATAATCGGGACTTTTTCTGGTTTTAAAGGAAGTGGATATCATTTCATACCCTCTCTCCTCTCGATTTCTAAACGAGGCTTCGTGCTCGTTTTTTCGTTTTGACACCACCAACACGTCTCGTGGCCTATTTCTAACCTATAATCGAGACTTTTTCGGGTTTTAAAGGAAGTGGATATCATTTCATACCCTCTCTCATACCGATTTCAAAACGAGGCTTCGTGCTCGTTTTTTCATTTTGACACCACCAACACGTCACGTAGCCCATTTCTAAAATATAATCGAGACTTTTTCTGGTTTTAAAGGAAGTGGATATAATTTCATAACCTCTCTCCTCCCGATTTCTAAACGAGGCCTCGTGCTCCTTTTTTCGTTTTGACACCACCAACACGTCTCGTGGCCCATTTCTAACAAATAATCGGGACTTTTTCTGGTTTTAAAGGAAGTGGATATCATTTCATACCCTCTCTCCTCCCGATTTCTAAACGAGGCTTCGTGTTCGTTTTTTCGTTTTGACACCACCAACACGTCTCGTGGCCTATTTCTATCCTATAATCGATACTTTTTCGGGTTTTAAAGGAAGTGGATATCATTTAATACCCTCTCTCCTCCCGATTTCAAAACGAGGCTTCGTGCTCGTTTTTTCGTTTTGACACCACCAACACGTCTCGTAGCCCATTTCTAACATATAATCGAGACTTTTTCTGGTATTAAAGGTAGTGGATATCATTTCATACCCTCTCTTCTCCCGATTTCTAAACGAGGATTCGTGCTTGTTTTTTTCATTTTGACAGCACCAACACGTCCCGTAGCCCATTTCAAACCTATAATCGAGACTTTTTCGGGTTTTAAAGGAAGTGGATATCATTTCATACCCTCTCTCCTCCCGATTTCTAAACGAGACTTTGTGCTCATTTTTTCATTTTGACACCACCAGCACGTCCCATGGCCGATTTCTAATCTATAATCGAGGCTTTTTTGGGTTTTAAAGGAGGTGGATATTATTTCATACCCTCTCTCCTCCTGATTTTTAAGCTAGACTTCGTGCTCGTTTTTTCGTTTTGACACCACCATCACGTCCCGTGGCCCATTTCTAACCTATAATCAAGGCTTTTTTGCGTTTTAAAGGAAGTGGATATTATTTCATACACTCTCTCCTCCCGATTTCTAAACGAGGCTTCGTGCTCGTTTTTTTGTTTTGACACCACCAAGACGTCTCGTGACCCATTTCTAACATATTATCGAGACTTTTTCTGGTTTTAAAGGAAGTGGATATCATTCCATACCCTCTCTCCTCCCGATTTCTAAACGAGGCTTCGTGACTCTTTTTTTTGTTTTGACACCACCAACACGTTTCATGGCCCATTTCTAACATATAATCGAGACTTTTTCGGGTTTTAAAGGAAGTGAGTATCATTTCATACCCTCTCTCCTCCCAATTTCTAAACGAGGCTTCGTGCTTGTTTTTTTATTTTGACACCACCAAAACGCCTCGTGGCCCATATCTAACATATAATAAAGACTTTTTCGGGTTTTAAAGGAAGTGGATATTATTTCATACCCTCTCTCCTCCCGATTTCTAAACGAGGCTTCGTGCTCGTTTTTTTATTTTGACACCACCAAAACGTCTCGTGGCCCATATCTAACTTATAATCGAGACTTTTTCTGGTTTTAAAGGAAGTGGATATCATTTCATACCCTCTCTCCTCCCGATTTCTAAACGAGGCTTCGTACTCGTTTTTTCGTTTTGACACCACCAACACGTCTCGTGGCCCATTTCTAACAGATAATCGGGACTTTTTCTGGTTTTAAAGGAAGTGGATATTATTTCATACCCTCTCTTCTCCCGATTTCTAAACGAGGCTTCGTGCTCGTTTTTTCATTTTGACACCACCAACACGTCTCGTGGCCTATTTCTAACCTATAATCGAGACTTTTTCGGGTTTTAAAGGAAGTGGATATCATTTCATACCCTCTCTCCTCACGATTTCAAAACGAGGCTTCGTGCTCGTTTTTTCATTTTGACACCACCAACACGTCTCGTAGCCCATTTCTAACCTATAATCGAGACTTTTTCGGGTTTTAAAGGAAGTGGATATAATTTCATACCCTCTCTCCTCCCGATTTCTAAACGAGGCTTCGTGCTCGTTTTTTAGTTTTGGCACAACAAACACGTCCCGTTGTCCATTTCTAACCTATAATCGAGACTTTTTCGGGTTTTAAAGGAAGTGGATATCATTTCATACCCTCTCTCCTCCCGATTTCGAAACGAGGCTTCGTGCTCGTTTTTTCGTTTTGACACCTCCAACAAGTCCCGTGGCCCATTTCAAACCTATAATCGAGACTTTTTCGGGTTTTAAAAGAAGTGGATATTATTTCATACCCTCTCTTCTCCCGATTTCTAAACGAGGCTTCGTGCTCGTTTTTTCATTTTGACACCACCAACACGTCTCGTGGCCTATTTCTAACCTATAATCGAGACTTTTTCGGGTTTTAAAGGAAGTGGATATCATTTCATACCCTCTCTCCTCATGATTTCAAAACGAGGCTTCGTGCTCGTTTTTTCATTTTGACACCACCAACACGTCTCGTAGCCCATTTCTAACCTATAATCGAGACTTTTTCGGGTTTTAAACGAAGTGGATATAATTTCATACCCTCTCTCCTCCCGATTTCTAAACGAGGCTTCGTGCTCGTTTTTTAGTTTTGGCACAACAAACATGTCCCGTTGTCCATTTCTAACCTATAATCGAGACTTTTTCGGGTTTTAAAGGAAGTGGATATCATTTCATACCCTCTCTCCTCCCGATTTCGAAACGAGGCTTCGTGCTCGTTTTTTCGTTTTGACACCTCCAACAAGTCCCGTGGCCCATTTCTAACCTATAATTGAGACTTTTTCGGGTTTTAAAGGTAGTGGATATAATTTCATACCCTCTCTCGAACCGATTTCTAAACGAGGCTTCGTGCTCGTTTTTTCGTTTTGACACCACCAACACGTCCCGTAGCCCAATTCTAACCTATAATCGAGACTTTTTCGGGTTTTAAAATAAGTGAATATCATTTCATACACTCTCTCCTCCCGATTTCTAAATGAATCTTTGTGCTCGTTTTTTCGTTTTGACACCACCAACACGTCCCGTGGAACATTTCTAACATATAATCGAGACTTTTTCGGGTTTTAAAGGAAGCGGATATCATTTCATACCGTCTCTCCTCCCGTTTTCTAAACAAGGCTTCGTGCTCGTTTTTTCGTTTTGACACCTCCAACACGTCCCGTGGCCCATTTCTAACCTATAATCCAGACTTTTTCGAGTTTTAAAGGAAGTGGATATCATTTCATACCCTTTCTCCTCCCGATTTCTAAACGAGGCTTCGTGCTCGTTTTTTTATTTTGACACCACCAACAAGTCTCGTGACCCATTTCTAACATATTATCGAGACTTTTTCTGGTTTTAAAGGAAGTCGATATCATTTCATTCCCTTTCTCCTCCCGATTTCTAAACGAGGCTTCGTGCTTGTTTTTTCTGTTTTGACACCACCAACACGTCTCGTGGCCCATTTCTAACATATAATCGAGACTTTTTCGGGTTTTAAAGGAAGTGAGTATCATTTCATACCCTCTCTCCTCCCAATTTCTAAACGAGGCTTCGTGCTTGTTTTTTTATTTTGACACCACCAAAACGCCTCGTGGCCCATATCTAACATATAATAAAGACTTTTTCGGGTTTTAAAGGAAGTGGATATTATTTCATACCCTCTCTCCTCCCGATTTCTAAACGAGGCTTCGTGCTCGTTTTTTTGTTTTGACACCACCAAAACGTCTCGTGGCCCATATCTAACTTATAATCGAGACTTTTTCTGGTTTTAAAGGAAGTGGATATCATTTCATACCCTCTCTCCTCCCGATTTCTAAACGAGGCTTCGTACTCGTTTTTTCGTTTTGACACCACCAACACGTCTCGTGGCCCATTTCTAACAGATAATCGGGACTTTTTCTGGTTTTAAAGGAAGTGGATATTATTTCATACCCTCTCTTCTCCCGATTTCTAAACGAGGCTTCGTGCTCGTTTTTTCATTTTGACACCACCAACACGTCTCGTGGCCTATTTCTAACCTATAATCGAGACTTTTTCGGGTTTTAAAGGAAGTGGATATCATTTCATACCCTCTCTCCTCACGATTTCAAAACGAGGCTTCGTGCTCGTTTTTTCATTTTGACACCACCAACACGTCTCGTAGCCCATTTCTAACCTATAATCGAGACTTTTTCGGGTTTTAAACGAAGTGGATATAATTTCATACCCTCTCTCCTCCCGATTTCTAAACGAGGCTTCGTGCTCGTTTTTTAGTTTTGGCACAACAAACACGTCCCGTTGTCCATTTCTAACCTATAATCGAGACTTTTTCGGGTTTTAAAGGAAGTGGATATCATTTCATACCCTCTCTCCTCCCGATTTCGAAACGAGGCTTCGTGCTCGTTTTTTCGTTTTGACACCTCCAACAAGTCCCGTGGCCCATTTCTAACCTATAATTGAGACTTTTTCGGGTTTTAAAGGTAGTGGATATAATTTCATACCCTCTCTCGAACCGATTTCTAAACGAGGCTTCGTGCTCGTTTTTTCGTTTTGACACCACCAACACGTCCCGTAGCCCAATTCTAACCTATAATCGAGACTTTTTCGGGTTTTAAAAGAAGTGAATATCATTTCATACCCTCTCTCCTCCCGATTTCTAAATGAATCTTTGTGCTCGTTTTTTCGTTTTGACACCACCAACACGTCCCGTGGAACATTTCAAACATATAATCGAGACTTTTTCGAGTTTTAAAGGAAGTGGATATCATTTCATACCCTCTCTCCTCCCGTTTTCTAAACAAGGCTTCGTGCTCGTTTTTTCGTTTTGACACCTCCAACACGTCCCGTGGCCCATTTCTAACCTATAATCCAGACTTTTTCGAGTTTTAAAGGAAGTGGATATCATTTCATACCCTTTCTCCTCCCGATTTCTAAACGAGGCTTCGTGCTCGTTTTTTTATTTTGACACCACCAACAAGTCTCGTGACCCATTTCTAACATATTATCGAGACTTTTTCTGGTTTTAAAGGAAGTCGATATCATTTCATTCCCTTTCTCCTCCCGATTTCTAAACGAGGCTTCGTGCTCGTTTTTTTATTTTGACACCACCAACACGTCTCGTGGCCCATTTCTAACATATAATCGAGACTTTTTCGGGTTTTAAAGGAAGTGAGTATCATTTCATACCCTCTCTCCTCCCGATTTCTAAACGTGGCTTTGTTCTCGTTTTTTTGTTTTGACACCACCAAAACGCCTCGTGGCCCATATCTAACATATGATAAAGACTTTTTCGGGTTTTAAAGGAAGTGGATATCATTTCATACCCTCTCTCCTCCCGATTTCTAAACGAGGCTTCGTGTTCGTTTTTTCATTTTGACACCACCAACACGTCTCGTAGCCCATTTATAACCTATAATCGAGACTTTTTCGGGTTTTAAACGAAGTGGATATAATTTCATACCCTCTCTCCTCCCGATTTCTAAACGAGGCTTCGTGCTCGTTTTTTAGTTTTGGCACAACAAACACGTCCCGTTGTCCATTTCTAACCTATAATCGAGACTTTTTCGGGTTTTAAAGGAAGTGGATATCATTTCATACCCTCTCTCCTCCCGATTTCGAAACGAGGCTTCGTGCTCGTTTTTTCGTTTTGACACCTCCAACAAGTCCCGTGGCCCATTTCTAACCTATAATTGAGACTTTTTCGGGTTTTAAAGGTAGTGGATATAATTTCATACCCTCTCTCGAACCGATTTCTAAACGAGGCTTCGTGCTCGTTTTTTCGTTTTGACACCACCAACACGTCCCGTAGCCCAATTCTAACCTATAATCGAGACTTTTTCGGGTTTTAAAAGAAGTGAATATCATTTCATACCCTCTCTCCTCCCGATTTCTAAATGAATCTTTGTGCTCGTTTTTTCGTTTTGACACCACCAACACGTCCCGTGGAACATTTCAAACATATAATCGAGACTTTTTCGAGTTTTAAAGGAAGTGGATATCATTTCATACCCTCTCTCCTCCCGTTTTCTAAACAAGGCTTCGTGCTCGTTTTTTCGTTTTGACACCTCCAACACGTCCCGTGGCCCATTTCTAACCTATAATCCAGACTTTTTCGAGTTTTAAAGGAAGTGGATATCATTTCATACCCTTTCTCCTCCCGATTTCTAAACGAGGCTTCGTGCTCGTTTTTTTATTTTGACACCACCAACAAGTCTCGTGACCCATTTCTAACATATTATCGAGACTTTTTCTGGTTTTAAAGGAAGTCGATATCATTTCATTCCCTTTCTCCTCCCGATTTCTAAACGAGGCTTCGTGCTCGTTTTTTTATTTTGACACCACCAACACGTCTCGTGGCCCATTTCTAACATATAATCGAGACTTTTTCGGGTTTTAAAGGAAGTGAGTATCATTTCATACCCTCTCTCCTCCCGATTTCTAAACGTGGCTTTGTTCTCGTTTTTTTGTTTTGACACCACCAAAACGCCTCGTGGCCCATATCTAACATATGATAAAGACTTTTTCGGGTTTTAAAGGAAGTGGATATCATTTCATACCCTCTCTCCTCCCGATTTCTAAACGAGGCTTCGTGTTCGTTTTTTCGTTTTGACACCACCAACACGTCTCGTGGCCTATTTCTATCCTATAATCGATACTTTTTCGGGTTTTAAAGGAAGTGGATATCATTTCATACCCTCTCTCCTCCCGATTTCAAAACGAGGCTTCGTGCTCGTTTTTTCGTTTTGACACCACCAACACGTCTCGTAGCCCATTTCTAACATATAATCGAGACTTTTTCTGGTATTAAAGGTAGTGGATATCATTTCATACCCTCTCTCCTCCCGATTTCTAAACGAGGATTCGTGCTTGTTTTTTTCATTTTGACAGCACCAACACGTCCCGTAGCCCATTTCAAACCTATAATCGAGACTTTTTCGGGTTTTAAAGGAAGTGGATATTATTTCATACACTCTCTTCTCCCGATTTCTAAACGAGGCTTCGTGCTCGTTTTTTCATTTTGACACCACCAACACGTCTCGTGGCCTATTTCTAACCTATAATCGAGACTTTTTCGGGTATTAAAGGTAGTGGATATCATTTCATACCCTCTCTCCTCCCGATTTCTAAACGAGGATTCGTGCTTGTTTTTTTCATTTTGACAGCACCAACACGTCCCGTAGCCCATTTCAAACCTATAATCGAGACTTTTTCGGGTTTTAAAGGAAGTGGATATTATTTCATACCCTCTCTTCTCCCGATTTCTAAACGAGGCTTCGTGCTCGTTTTTTTATTTTGACACCACCAAAACGTCTCGTGGCCCATATCTAACATATAATCGAGACTTTTTCGGGTTTTAAAGGAAGTGGATATCATTCCATACCCTCTCTCCTCCCGATTTCTAAACGAGGCTTCGTGCTTGTTTTTTTTGTTTTGACACCACCAACACGTCCCGTAGCCCATTTCTAACCTATAATCGAGACTTTTTCGAGTTTTATAGGAAGTGGATATAATTTCGTACCCTCTCTCCTGCCGATTTCTAAACGAGGATTCGTGCTCGTTTTTTAGTTTTGACACAACAAACACGTCTCGTTGCCCATTTCTAACCTATAATCGAGATTTTTTCTAGTTTTAAAGGAAGTGAATATCATTTCACACCCTCTCTCCTCCCGATTTCTAAACTAGGCTTCGTGCTCATTTTTTCATTTTGACACCACAAACACGTCCCGTGGCCCATTTCTAACCTATAATCGAGACTTTTTCGGGTTTTAAAGGAAGTTGATATAATTTCATACCCTCTCTCCTCCGATTTCTAAAGGAGGCTTCGTGCTTATTTTTCAGTTTTGACATAACAAAAACGTCCCGTTGCCCATTTCTAATCTATAATCGAGACTTTTTCGGGTTTTAAAGGAAGTGGATATTATTTCATACCCTCTCTCCTCCCTATTTCTAAACGAGGCTTGGTGCTCGTTTTTTCGTTTTGACACGACCAACACATCCCGTAGCCCATTTCTAACCTATAATCGAGACTTTTTCGGGTTTTAAAGGAATTGCATATAATTTCATACCCACTCTCCTCCCGATTTCTAAACGAGGCTTCGTACTCGTTTTTTAGTTTTGTCACAACAAACACGTCCCGTTGCCCTTTTCTAACCAAGAATCGAGACTTTTTCGGGTTTTAAAGGAAGTGGATATCATTTCATTCCCTCTCTCCTCCCGATTTCGAAACGAGGCTTCGTGCTCGTTTTTTCGTTTTGACACCTCCAACAAGTCCCGTGGCCCATTTCTAACCTATAATTGAGACTTTTTCGGGTTTTAAAGGTAGTGGATATAATTTAATACCCTCTCTCGAACCGATTTCTAAACGAGGCTTCGTGCTCGTTTTTTCGTTTTGACACCACCAACACGTCCCGTAGCCCAATTCTAACCTATAATCGAGACTTTTTCGGGTTTTAAAAGAAGTGAATATCATTTCATACCCTCTCTCCTCCCGATTTCTAAATGAATCTTTGTGCTCGTTTTTTCATTTTGACACCACCAACACGTCCCGTGGAACATTTCAAACATATAATCGAGACTTTTTCGAGTTTTAAAGGAAGTGGATATCATTTCATACCCTCTCTCCTCCCGTTTTCTAAACAAGGCTTCGTGCCAGTTTTTTCGTTTTGACACCTCCAACACGTCCCGTGGCCCATTTCTAACCTATAATCTAGACTTTTTCGAGTTTTAAAGGAAGTGGATATCATTTCATACCCTCTCTCCTCCCGATTTCTAAACGAGGCTTCGTGCTCGTTTTTTTATTTTGACACCACCAACACGTCTCGTGACCCATTTCTAACATATTATCGAGACCTTTTCTGGTTTTAAAGAAGTGGATATCATTTCATACCCTCTCTCCTCCCGATTTCTAAACGAGGCTTCGTGCTTGTTTTTTCTATTTTGACACCACCAACACGTCTCGTGGCCCATTTCTAACATATAATCGAAACTTTTTCGGGTTTTAAAGGAAGTGAGTATCATTTCATACCCTCTCTCCTCCCGATTTCTAAACGAGGCTTTGTTCTCGTTTTTTTGTTTTGACACCACCAAAACGCCTCGTGGCCCATATCTAACATATGATAAAGACTTTTTCGGGTTTTAAAGGAAGTGGATATCATTTCATACCCTCTCTCCTCCCGATTTCTAAACGAGGCTTCGTGTTCGTTTTTTCGTTTTGACACCACCAACACGTCTCGTGGCCTATTTCTATCCTATAATCGATACTTTTTCGGGTTTTAAAGGAAGTGGATATCATTTCATACCCTCTCTCCTCCCGATTTCAAAACGAGGCTTCGTGCTCGTTTTTTCGTTTTGACACCACCAACACGTCTCGTAGCCCATTTCTAACATATAATCGAGACTTTTTCTGGTATTAAAGGTAGTGGATATCATTTCATACCCTCTCTCCTCCCGATTTCTAAACGAGGATTCGTGCTTGTTTTTTCATTTTGACAACACCAACACGTCCCGTAGCCCATTTCAAACCTATAATCGAGACTTTTTCGGGTTTTAAAGGAAGTGGATATTATTTCATACCCTCTCTTCTCCCGATTTCTAAACGAGGCTTCGTGCTCGTTTTTTCATTTTGACACCATCAACACGTCTCGTGGCCTATTTCTAACCTATAATCGAGACTTTTTCGGGTTTTAAAGGAAGTGGATATCATTTCATACCCTCTCTCCTCATGATTTCAAAACGAGGCTTCGTGCTCGTTTTTTCATTTTGACACCACCAACACATCTCGTAGCCCATTTCTAACCTATAATCGAGACTTTTTCGGGTTTTAAACGAAGTGGATATAATTTCATACCCTCTCTCCTCCCGATTTCTAAACGAGGCTTCGTGCTCGTTTTTTAGTTTTGGCACAACAAACACGTCCCGTTGTCCATTTCTAACCTATAATCGAGACTTTTTCGGGTTTTAAAGGAAGTGGATATCATTTCATACCCTCTCTCCTCCCGATTTCGAAACGAGGCTTCGTGCTCGTTTTTTCGTTTTGACACCTCCAACAATTCCCGTGGCCCATTTCTAACCTATAATTGAGACTTTTTCGGGTTTTAAAGGTAGTGGATATAATTTCATACCCTCTCTCGAACCGATTTCTAAACAAGGCTTCGTGCTCATTTTTTCATTTTGACACCACCTACACGTCCCGTAGCCCAATTCTAACCTATAATCGAGACTTTTTCGGGTTTTAAAAGAAGTGAATATCATTTCATACCCTCTCTCCTCCCGATTTCTAAATGAATCTTTGTGCTCGTTTTTTCGTTTTGACACCACCAACACGTCCCGTGGAACATTTCTAACATATAATCGAGACTTTTTCGGGTTTTAAAGGAAGTGGAAATCATTTCATACCGTCTCTCCTCCCGTTTTCTAAACAAGGCTTCGTGCTCGTTTTTTCGTTTTGACACCTCCAACACGTCCCGTGGCCCATTTCTAACCTATAATCCAGACTTTTTCGAGTTTTAAAGGAAGTGGATATCATTTCATACCCTCTCTCCTCCCGATTTCTAAACGAGGCTTCGTGCTCGTTTTTTTATTTTGACACCACCAACAAGTCTCGTGACCCATTTCTAACATATTATCGAGACTTTTTCTGGTTTTAAAGGAAGTCGATATCATTTCATTCCCTTTCTCCTCCCGATTTCTAAACGAGGCTTCGTGCTTGTTTTTTCTGTTTTGACACCACCAACACGTCTCGTGACCCATTTCTAACATATAATCGAGACTTTTTCGGGTTTTAAAGGAAGTGAGTATCATATCATACCCTCTCTCCTCCCGATTTCTAAACGAGGCTTTGTGCTCGTTTTTTTGTTTTGACACCACCAAAACGCCTCGTGGCCCATATCTAACATATGATAAAGACTTTTTCGGGTTTTAAAGGAAGTGGATATCATTTCATACCCTCTCTCCTCCCGATTTCTAAACGAGGCTTCGTGCTCGTTTTTTCGTTTTGACACCACAAACACGTCCCGTGGCCCATTTCTAACCTATAATTGACACTTTTTCGGGTTTTAAAGGAAGTGGATATCATTTCATACCCTCTCTCCTCCCGATTTATAAACGAGGCTTCGTGGTCGTTTTTTCATTTTGACACTACCAGCATGTCCCGTGGCCCATTTCTAACATATAATCGAGACTTTTCCGGGTTTTAAAGGAAATGGATATCATTTCATACCCTCTCTCCTCCCGATTTCTAAACGAGGCTTCGTGCTTATTTTTTTATTTTGACACCACCAAAACGTCTCGTGGCCCATATCTAACATATAATCGAGACTTTTTCGGGTTTTAAAGGAAGTGGATATCATTCCATACCCTCTCTCCTCCCGATTTCTAAACGAGGCTTCGTGCTTGTTTTTTTTGTTTTAACACCACCAACACGTCCCGTAGCCCATTTCTAACCTATAATCGAGACTTTTTCGGGTTTTATAGGAAGTGGATATAATTTCGTACCCTCTCTCCTCCCGATTTCTAAACGAGGCTTCGTGCTCGTTTTTTAGTTTTGACACAACAAACACGTCCCGTTGCCCATTTCTAACCTATAATCGAGATTTTTTCTGGTTTTAAAGGAAGTGGACATCATTTCACACCCTCTCTCCTCCCGAATTCTAAACTAGGCTTCGTGCTCATTTTTTCATTTTGACACCACAAACACGTCCCGTGGCCCATTTCTAACCTATAATCGAGACTTTTTCGGGTTTTAAAGGAAGTTGATATAATTTCATACCCTCTCTCCTTCGATTTCTAAAGGAGGCTCCGTGCTCATTTTTTAGTTGACACAACAAAAACGTCCCGTTGCCCATTTCTAATCTATAATCGAGACTTTTTCGGGTTTTAAAGGAAGTGGATATTATTTCATACCCTCTCTCCTCCCTATTTCTAAACGAGGCTTGGTGCTCGTTTTTTCGTTTTGACACGACCAACACATCCCGTAGCCCATTTCTAACCTATAATCGAGACTTTTTCGGGTTTTAAAGGAATTGCATATAATTTCATACCCACTCTCCTCCCGATTTCTAAACGAGGCTTCGTACTCGTTTTTTAGTTTTGTCACAACAAACACGTCCCGTTGCCCATTTCTAACCAAGAATCGAGACTTTTTCGGGTTTTAAAGGAAGTTGATATCATTTCATACCTTCTCTCCTCCCGATTTCTAAACGAGGCTTCGTGCTCGTTTTTTCATTTTGATACCACAAACACGTACCGTGGCCCATTTCTAACCTATAATTGAGACTTTTTCAGGTTTTAAAGGAAGTGGATATCATTTCATACCCTCTCTCCTCCCGATTTCTAAATGAGGCTTCGTGGTCGTTTTTTCGTTTTGACACTACCAGCATGTCCCGTGGCTCATTTCTAATATATAATCGAGACTTTTTCGGGTTTTAAGGGAAGTGGATATCATTTCATACCGTCTCACCTCCCGATTTCTAAACGTGGCTTTGTGCTTGTTTTTTTGTTTTGACACCACCAAAACGCCTCGTGGCCCATATCTAACATATAATAAAGACTTTTTCGGGTTTTAAAGGAAGTGGATATTATTTCATACCCTCTCTCCTCCCGATTTCTAAACGAGGCTTCGTGCTCGTTTTTTTGTTTTGACACCACCAAAACATCTCGTGGCCCATATCTAACTTATAATCGAGACTTTTTCTGGTTTAAAGGAAGTGGATATCATTTCATACCCTCTCTCCTCCCGATTTCTAAACGAGGCTTCGTGCTCGTTTTTTCGTTTTGACACCACCAACACGTCTCGTGGCCCATTTCTAACAAATAATCGGGACTTTTTCTGGTTTTAAAGGAAGTGGATATCATTTCATACCCTCTCTCCTCTCGATTTCTAAACGAGGCTTCGTGCTCGTTTTTTCGTTTTGACACCACCAACACGTCTCGTGGCCTATTTCTAACCTATAATCGAGACTTTTTCGGGTTTTAAAGGAAGTGGATATCATTTCATACCCTCTCTCATCCCGATTTCAAAACGAGGCTTCGTGCTCGTTTTTTCATTTTGACACCACCAACACGTCACGTAGCCCATTTCTAAAATATAATCGAGACTTTTTCTGGTTTTAAAGGAAGTGGATATCATTCCATACCCTCTCTCCTCCCGATTTCTAAACGAGGCTTCGTGACTCTTTTTTTGTTTTGACACCACCAACACGTTTCGTGGCCCATTTCTAACATATAATCGGGACTTTTTCTGGTTTTAAAGGAAGTGAGTATCATTTCATACCCTCTCTCCTCCCGATTTCTAAACGAGGCTTCGTGTTCGTTTTTTCGTTTTGACACCACCAAAACGCCTCGTGGCCTATTTCTATCCTATAATCGATACTTTTTCGGGTTTTAAAGGAAGTGGATATCATTTCATACCCTCTCTCCTTCCGATTTCAAAACGAGGCTTCGTGTTCGTTTTTTCGTTTTGACACCACCAACACGTCTCGTGGCCTATTTCTATCCTATAATCGATACTTTTTCGGGTTTTAAAGGAAGTGGATATCATTTCATACCCTCTCTCCTTCCGATTTCAAAACGAGGCTTCGTGCTCGTTTTTTTGTTTTGACACCACCAAAACGTCTCGTGGCCCATATCTAACTTATAATCGAGACTTTTTCTGGTTTTAAAGGATGTGGATATCATTTCATACCCTCTCTTCTCCCGATTTCTAAACGAGGATTCGTGCTTGTTTTTTTCATTTTGACAGCACCAACACGTCCCGTAGCCCATTTCAAACCTATAATCGAGACTTTTTCGGGTTTTAAAGGAAGTGGATATCATTTCATACCCTCTCTCCTCCCGATTTCTAAACGAGACTTTGTGCTCATTTTTTCATTTTGACACCACCAGCACGTCCCATGGCCGATTTCTAACCTATAATCGAGGCTTTTTTGGGTTTTAAAGGAGGTGGATATTATTTCATACCCTCTCTCCTCCTGATTTTTAAGCGAGACTTCGTGCTCGTTTTTTCGTTTTGACACCACCATCACGTCCCGTGGCCCATTTCTAACCTATAATCGAGGCTTTTTTGCGTTTTAAAGGAAGTGGATATTATTTCATACACTCTCTCCTCCCGATTTCTAAACGAGGCTTCGTGCTCGTTTTTTTGTTTTGACACCACCAAGACGTCTCGTGACCCATTTCTAACATATTATCGAGACTTTTTCTGGTTTTAAAGGAAGTGGATATCATTCCATACCCTCTCTCCTCCCGATTTCTAAACGAGGCTTCGTGACTCTTTTTTTTGTTTTGACACCACCAACACGTTTCGTGGCCCATTTCTAACATATAATCGAGACTTTTTCGGGTTTTAAAGGAAGTGAGTATCATTTCATACCCTCTCTCCTCCCAATTTCTAAACGAGGCTTCGTGCTTGTTTTTTTATTTTGACACCACCAAAACGCCTCGTGGCCCATATCTAACATATAATAAAGACTTTTTCGGGTTTTAAAGGAAGTGGATATTATTTCATACCCTCTCTCCTCCCGATTTCTAAACGAGGTTTCGTGCTCGTTTTTTTGTTTTGACACCACCAAAACGTCTCGTGGCCCATATCTAACTTATAATCGAGACTTTTTCTGGTTTTAAAGGAAGTGGATATCATTTCATACCCTCTCTCCTCCCGATTTCTAAACGAGGCTTCGTACTCGTTTTTTCATTTTGACACCACCAACACGTCTCGTGGCCCATTTCTAACAGATAATCGGGACTTTTTCTGGTTTTAAAGGAAGTTGATATTATTTCATACCCTCTCTTCTCCCGATTTCTAAACGAGGCTTCGTGCTCGTTTTTTCATTTTGACACCACCAACACGTCTCGTGTCCTATTTCTAACCTATAATCGAGACTTTTTCGGGTTTTAAAGGAAGTGGATATCATTTCATACCCTCTCTCCTCACGATTTCAAAACAAGGCTTCGTGCTCGTTTTTTCATTTTGACACCACCAACACGTCTCGTAGCCCATTTCTAACCTATAATCGAGACTTTTTCGAGTTTTAAACGAAGTGAATATAATTTCATACCCTCTCTCCTCCCGATTTCTAAACGTGGCTTCGTGCTCGTTTTTTAGTTTTGGCACAACAAACACGTCCCGTTGTCCATTTCTAACCTATAATCGAGACTTTTTCGGGTTTTAAAGGAAGTGGATATCATTTCATACCCTCTCTCCTCCCGATTTCGAAACGAGGCTTCGTGCTCGTTTTTTCGTTTTGACACCTCCAACAAGTCCCGTGGCCCATTTCTAACCTATAATTGAGACTTTTTCGGGTTTTAAAGGTAGTGGATATAATTTCATACCCTCTCTCGAACCGATTTCTAAACGAGGCTTCGTGCTCGTTTTTTCGTTTTGACACCACCAACACGTCCCGTAGCCCAATTCTAACCTATAATCGAGACTTTTTCGGGTTTTAAAAGAAGTGAATATCATTTCATACCCTCTCTCCTCCCGATTTCTAAATGAATCTTTGTGCTCGTTTTTTCGTTTTGACACCACCAACACGTCCCGTGGAACATTTCAAACATATAATCGAGACTTTTTCGAGTTTTAAAGGAAGTGGATATCATTTCATACCCTCTCTCCTCCCGTTTTCTAAACAAGGCTTCGTGCTCGTTTTTTCGTTTTGACACCTCCAACACGTCCCGTGGCCCATTTCTAACCTATAATCTAGACTTTTTCGAGTTTTAAAGGAAGTGGATATCATTTCATACCCTCTCTCCTCCCGATTTCTAAACGAGGCTTCGTGCTCGTTTTTTTATTTTGACACCACCAACACGTCTCGTGACCCATTTCTAACATATTATCGAGACCTTTTCTGGTTTTAAAGAAGTGGATATCATTTCATACCCTCTCTCCTCCCGATTTCTAAACGAGGCTTCGTGCTTGTTTTTTCTATTTTGACACCACCAACACGTCTCGTGGCCCATTTCTAACATATAATCGAGACTTTTTCGGGTTTTAAAGGAAGTGAGTATCATTTTATACCCTCTCTCCTCCCGATTTCTAAACGAGGCTTTGTTCTCGTTTTTTTGTTTTGACACCACCAAAACGCCTCGTGGCCCATATCTAACATATGATAAAGACTTTTTCGGGTTTTAAAGGAAGTGGATATCATTTCATACCCTCTCTCCTCCCGATTTCTAAACGAGGCTTCGTGTTCGTTTTTTCGTTTTGACACCACCAACACGTCTCGTGGCCTATTTCTATCCTATAATCGATACTTTTTCGGGTTTTAAAGGAAGTGGATATCATTTCATACCCTCTCTCCTCCCGATTTCAAAACGAGGCTTCGTGCTCGTTTTTTCGTTTTGACACCACCAACACGTCTCATAGCCCATTTCTAACATATAATCGAGACTTTTTCTGGTATTAAAGGTAGTGGATATCATTTCATACCCTCTCTCCTCCCGATTTCTAAACGAGGATTCGTGCTTGTTTTTTTCATTTTGACAGCACCAACACGTCCCGTAGCCCATTTCAAACCTATAATCGAGACTTTTTCGGGTTTTAAAGGAAGTGGATATTATTTCATACCCTCTCTTCTCCCGATTTCTAAACGAGGCTTCGTGCTCGTTTTTTCATTTTGACACCATCAACACGTCTCGTGGCCTATTTCTAACCTATAATCGAGACTTTTTCGGGTTTTAAAGGAAGTGGATATCATTTCATACCCTCTCTCCTCATGATTTCAAAACGAGGCTTCGTGCTCGTTTTTTCGTTTTGACACCACCAACACGTCTCGTAGCCCATTTCTAACCTATAATCGAGACTTTTTCGGGTTTTAAACGAAGTGGATATAATTTCATACCCTCTCTCCTCCCGATTTCTAAACGAGGCTTCGTGCTCGTTTTTTAGTTTTGGCACAACAAACACGTCCCGTTGTCCATTTCTAACCTATAATCGAGACTTTTTCGGGTTTTAAAGGAAGTGGATATCATTTCATACCCTCTCTCCTCCCGATTTCGAAACGAGGCTTCGTGCTCGTTTTTTCGTTTTGACACCTCCAACAAGTCCCGTGGCCCATTTCTAACCTATAATTCAGTCTTTTTCGGGTTTTAAAGGTAGTGGATATAATTTCATACCCTCTCTCGAACCGATTTCTAAACGAGGCTTCGTGCTCGTTTTTTCGTTTTGACACCACCAACACGTCCCGTAGCCCAATTCTAACCTATAATCGAGACTTTTTCGGGTTTTAAAAGAAGTGAATATCATTTCATACCCTCTCTCCTCCCGATTTCTAAATGAATCTTTGTGCTCGTTTTTTCGTTTTGACACCACCAACACGTCCCGTGGAACATTTCAAACATATAATCGAGACTTTTTCGAGTTTTAAAGGAAGTGGATATCATTTCATACCCTCTCTCCTCCCGTTTTCTAAACAAGGCTTCGTGCTCGTTTTTTCGTTTTGACACCTCCAACATGTCCCGTGGCCCATTTCTAACCTATAATCTAGACTTTTTCGAGTTTTAAAGGAAGTGGATATCAATTCATACCCTCTCTCCTCCCGATTTCTAAACGAGGCTTCGTGCTCGTTTTTTTATTTTGACACCACCAACACGTCTCGTGACCCATTTCTAACATATTATCGAGACCTTTTCTGGTTTTAAAGAAGTGGATATCATTTCATACCCACTCTCCTCCCGATTTCTAAACGAGGCTTCGTGCTTGTTTTTTCTATTTTGACACCACCAACACGTCTCGTGGCCCATTTCTAACATATAATCGAGACTTTTTCGGGTTTTAAAGGAAGTGAGTATCATTTTATACCCTCTCTCCTCCCGATTTCTAAACGAGGCTTTGTTCTCGTTTTTTTGTTTTGACACCACCAAAACGCCTCGTGGCCCATATCTAACATATGATAAAGACTTTTTCGGGTTTTAAAGGAAGTGGATATCATTTCATACCCTCTCTCCTCCCGATTTCTCAACGAGGCTTCGTGTTCGTTTTTTCGTTTTGACACCACCAACACGTCTCGTGGCCTATTTCTATCCTATAATCGATACTTTTTCGGGTTTTAAAGGAAGTGGATATCATTTCATACCCTCTCTCCTCCCGATTTCAAAACGAGGCTTCGTGCTCGTTTTTTCGTTTTGACACCACCAACACGTCTCATAGCCCATTTCTAACATATAATCGAGACTTTTTCTGGTATTAAAGGTAGTGGATATCATTTCATACCCTCTCTCCTCCCGATTTCTAAACGAGGATTCGTGCTTGTTTTTTTCATTTTGACAGCACCAACACGTCCCGTAGCCCATTTCAAACCTATAATCGAGACTTTTTCGGGTTTTAAAGGAAGTGGATATTATTTCATACCCTCTCTTCTCCCGATTTCTAAACGAGGCTTCGTGCTCGTTTTTTCATTTTGACACCATCAACACGTCTCGTGGCCTATTTCTAACCTATAATCGAGACTTTTTCGGGTTTTAAAGGAAGTGGATATCATTTCATACCCTCTCTCCTCATGATTTCAAAACGAGGCTTCGTGCTCGTTTTTTCATTTTGACACCACCAACACGTCTCGTAGCCCATTTCTAACCTATAATCGAGACTTTTTCGGGTTTTAAACGAAGTGGATATAATTTCATACCCTCTCTCCTCCCGATTTCTAAACGAGGCTTCGTGCTCGTTTTTTAGTTTTGGCACAACAAACACGTCCCGTTGTCCATTTCTAACCTATAATCGAGACTTTTTCGGGTTTTAAAGGAAGTGGATATCATTTCATACCCTCTCTCCTCCCGATTTCGAAACGAGGCTTCGTGCTCGTTTTTTCGTTTTGACACCTCCAACAAGTCCCGTGGCCCATTTCTAACCTATAATTGAGTCTTTTTCGGGTTTTAAAGGTAGTGGATATAATTTCATACCCTCTCTCGAACCGATTTCTAAACGAGGTTTCGTGCTCGTTTTTTCGTTTTGACACCACCAACACGTCCCGTAGCCCAATTCTAACCTATAATCGAGACTTTTTCGGGTTTTAAAAGAAGTGAATATCATTTCATACCCTCTCTCCTCCCGATTTCTAAATGAATCTTTGTGCTCGTTTTTTCGTTTTGACACCACCAACACGTCCCTTGGAACATTTCAAACATATAATCGAGACTTTTTCGGGTTTTAAAGGAAGTGGATATCATTTCATACCCTCTCTCCTCCCGTTTTCTAAACAAAGCTTCGTGCTCGTTTTTTCGTTTTGACACCTCCAACACGTCCCGTTGCCCATTTCTAACCTATAATCCAGACTTTTTCGAGTTTTAAAGGAAGTGGATATCATTTCATACCCTCTCTCCTCCCGATTTCTAAACGAGGCTTCGTGCTCGTTTTTTTATTTTGACACCACCAACACGTCTCGTGACCCATTTCTAACATATTATCGAGACCTTTTCTGGTTTTAAAGGAAGTGGATATCATTTCATACCCTCTCTCCTCCCGATTTCTAAACGAGGCTTCGTGCTTGTTTTTTCTGTTTTGAAACCACCAACACGTCTCGTGGCCCATTTCTAACATATAATCGAGACTTTTTCGGGTTTTAAAAGAAGTGGATATCATTTCATACCCTCTCTCCTCCCGATTTCAAAACGAGGTTTCGTGCTCGTTTTTTCGTTTTGACACCACCAATACGTCTCGTAGCTTATTTCTAACATATAATCGAGACTTTTTCTGGTTTTAAAGGAAGTGGATATTATTTCATACCCTCTCTCCTCCCGATTTCTGAACGATGCTTCGTGCTTGTTTTTTCGTTTTGACACCACAAACACGTCCCGTGGCTCATTTCTAACCTATAATTGACACTTTTTCGGGTTTTAAAGGAAGTGGATATCATTTCATACCCTCTCTCCTCCCGATTTCTAAACGAGGCTTCGTGGTCGTTTTTTCATTTTGACACTACCAGCATGTCCCGTGGCCCATTTCTAACATAGAATCGAGACTTTTCCGGGTTTTAAAGGAAGTGGATATCATTTCATACCCTCTCTCCTCCCGATTTCTAAACGAGGCTTCGTGCTTATTTTTTTATTTTGACACCACCAAAACGTCTCGTGGCCCATATCTAACATATAATCGAGACTTTTTCGGGTTTTAAAGGAAGTGGATATCATTTCATACCCTCTCTCCTCCCGTTTTCTAAACAAGGCTTCGTGCTCGTTTTTTCATTTTGACACCTCCAACACGTCCAGTGGCCCATTTCTAACCTATAATCCGGACTTTTTCGAGTTTTAAAGGAAGTGGATATCATTTCATACCCTCTCTCCTCCCGATTTCTAAACGAGGCTTCGTGCTCGTTTTTTTATTTTGACACCACCAACACTTCTCGTGACCCATTTCTAACATATTATCGAGACTTTTTCTGGTTTTAAAGGAAGTGGATATCATTTCATACCCTCTCTCCTCCCGATTTCTAAACGAGGCTTCGTGGTCGTTTTTTCATTTTGACACTACCAGCATGTCCCGTGGCCCATTTCTAACATATAATCGAGACTTTTCCGGGTTTTAAAGGAAGTGAGTATCATTTCATACCCTCTCTCCTCCCGATTTCTAAACGAGGCTTCGTGGTCGTTTTTTCATTTTGACACTACCAGCATGTCCCGTGGCCCATTTCTAACATATAATCGAGACTTTTCCGGGTTTTAAAGGAAGTGGATATCATTTCATACCATCTCTCCTCCCGATTTCTAAACGAGGCTTCGTGCTTATTTTTTTATTTTGACATCACCAAAACGTCTCGTGGCCCATATCTAACATATAATCGAGACTTTTTCGGGTTTTAAAGGAAGTGGATATCATTCCATACCCTCTCTCCTCCCGATTTCTAAACGAGGCTTCGTGCTTTTTTTTTTGTTTTGACACCACCAACACATCCCGTAGCCAATTTCTAACCTATAATCGAGACTTTTTCGGGTTTTATAGGAAGTGGATATAATTTCGTACCCTCTCTCCTCCCGATTTCTAAACGAGGCTTCGTGCTCGTTTTTTAGTTTTGACACAACAAACACGTCCCGTTGCCCATTTCTAACCTATAATCGTGATTTTTTCTGGTTTTAAAAGAAGTGGATATAATTTCACACCCTCTCTCCTCCCGATTTCTAAACTAGGCTTCGTGATCATTTTTTCATTTTGACACACAAACACGTCCCGTGGCCCATTTCTAACCTATAATCGAGACTTTTTCGGGTTTTAAAGGACGTTGATATAATTTCATACCCTCTCTCCTCCGATTTCTAAAGGAGGCTTCGTGCTCATTTTTTAGTTTTGACACAACAAAAACGTCCCGTTGCCCATTTCTAACCTATAATCGAGACTTTTTCGGGTTTTAAAGGAAGTGGATATTATTTCATACCCTCTCTCCTCCCGATTTCTAAACGAGGCTTGGTGCTCGTTTTTTCGTTTTGACACGACCAACACCTCCCGTAGCCCATTTCTAACCTATAATCGAGACTTTTTCGGGTTTCAAAGGAAGTGCATATAATTTCATACCCACTCTCCTCCCGATTTCTAAACGAGGCTTCGTACTCGTTTTTTAGTTTTGTCACAACAAACACGTCCCGTTGCCCATTTCTAACCAATAATCGAGACTTTTTCGGCTTTTAAAGGAAGTGGATATCATTTCATACCCTCTCTCCTCCCGATTTCTAAACGAGGCTTCGTGGTCATTTTTTCGTTTTTACACTACCAGCATGTCCCGTGGCTCATTTCTAACATATAATCGATACTTTTTCGGGTTTTAAAGGAAGTGGATATCATTTCATACCATCTCTCCTCCCGATTTCTAAACGAGGCTTCGTGCTCATTTTTTCATTTTGATACCACAAACACGTACCGTGGCCCATTTCTAACCTATAATTGAGACTTTTTCGGGTTTTAAAGGAAGTGGATATCATTTCATACCCTCTCTCCTCCCGATTTCTAAACGAGGCTTCGTGGTCGTTTTTTCATTTTGACACTACCAGCATGTCCCGTGGCTCATTTCTAACATATAATCAAGACTTTTTCGGGTTTTAAAGGAAGTGGATATCATTTCATACCATCTCTCCTCCCGATTACTAAACGAGGCTTCGTGACTGTTTTTTTTCATTTTGACACCAAAAACACGTCCTGCGGCCCATTTCTAACATATAATCGAGACTTTTTCGGGTTTTAAGGGAAGTGGATATAATTTCATACCGTCTCTCCTCCCGATTTCTAAACGTGGCTTCGTGCTTGTTTTTTTGTTTTGACACCACCAAAACGCCTCGTGGCCAATATCTAACATATAATAAAGACTTTTTCGGGTTTTAAAGGAAGTGGATATTATTTCATACCCTCTCTCCTCCCGATTTCTAAACGAGGCTTCGTGCTCGTTTTTTCGTTTTGATACCACCAAAACGTCTCGTGGCCCATATCTAACTTATAATCGAGACTTTTTCTGGTTTTAAAGGAAGTGGATATCATTTCATACCCTCTCTCCTTCCTATTTCTAAACGAGGCTTCGTGCTCGTTTTTTCGTTTTGACACCACCAACACGTCTCGTGGCCTATTTCTAACCTATAATCGAGACTTTTTCGGGTTTTAAAGGAAGTGGATATCATTTCATACCCTCTCTCCTCCCGATTTCAAAACGAGGCTTCGTGCTCGTTTTTCCATTCTGACACCACCAACACGTCTCGTAGCCCATTTCTAACATATAATCGAGACGTTTTCTGGTTTTAAAGGAAGTGGATATAATTTCATAACCTCTCTCCTCCAGATTTCTAAACGAGGCTTCGTGCTCCTTTTTTCGTTTTGACACCACCAACATGTCTCGTGGCCCATTTCTAACAAATAATCGGGACTTTTTCGGGTTTTAAAGGAAGTGAGTATCATTCCATACCCTCTCTCCTCCCGATTTCTAAACGAGGCTTCGTGCGCGTTTTTTCGTTTTGACACCACCAACACGTCTCGTGGCCTATATCTATCCTATAATCGATATTTTTTCGGGTTTTAAAGGAAGTGGATATCATTTCATACCCTCTCTCCTCCCGATTTCAAAACGAGGCTTCGTGCTCGTTTTTTCGTTTTGACACCACCAACACGTCTCGTAGCCCATTTCTAACATATAATCGAGACTTTTTCTGGTATTAAAGGTAGTGGATATCATTTCATACCCTCTCTCCTCCCAATTTCTAAACGAGGATTCGTGCTTGTTTTTTTCATTTTGACAGCACCAACACGTCCCGTATCCCATTTCTAACCTATAATCGAGACTTTTTCGGGTTTTAAAGGAAGTGGATATCATTTCATACCCTCTCTCCTCCCGATTTCTAAACGAGGATTCGTGCTCGTTTTTTCGTTTTGACACCACCAACACGTCCCGTGGCCTATTTCTAACCTATAATCTAGATTAATTCGGGTTTTAAAGGAAGTGGATATCATTTCATACTCTCTCTCCTCCCGATTTCTAAACGAGGCTTCGTGCTCGTTTTTTCGTTTTGACACCTCCAACACGTCCAGTGGCCCATTTCTAACCTATAATCCGGACTTTTTCGAGTTTTAAAGGAAGTGGATATCATTTCATACCCTCTCTCCTCCCGATTTCTAAACGAGGCTTCGTGCTCGTTTTTTTATTTTGACACCACCAACACGTCTCGTGACCCATTTCTAACATATTATCGAGACTTTTTCTGGTTTTAAAGGAAGTGGATATCATTTCATACCCTCTCTCCTCCCGATTTCTAAACGAGGGTTCGTGGTCGTTTTTTCATTTTGACACTACCAGCATGTCCCGTGGCCCATTTCTAACATATAATCGAGACTTTTCCGGGTTTTAAAGGAAGTGAGTATCATTTCATACCCTCTCTCCTCCCGATTTCTAAACGAGGCTTTGTGCTCGTTTTTTTGTTTTGACACCACCAAAACGCCTCGTGGCCCATATCTAACATATGATAAAGACTTTTTCGGGTTTTAAAGGAAGTGGATATCATTTCATACCCTCTCTCCTCCCGATTTCTAAACGAGGCTTCGTGTTCGTTTTTTCATTTTGACACCACAAACACGTCCCGTGGCCCATTTCTAACCTATAATTGACACTTTTTCGGGTTTTAAAGGAAGTGGATATCATTTCATACCCTCTCTCCTCCCGATTTCTAAACGAGGCTTCGTGGTCGTTTTTTCATTTTGACACTACCAGCATGTCCCGTGGCCCATTTCTAACATATAATCGAGACTTTTCCGGGTTTTAAAGGAAGTGGATATCACTTCATACCATCTCTCCTCCCGATTTCTAAACGAGGCTTCGTGCTTATTTTTTTATTTTGACACCACCAAAACGTCTCGTGGCCCATATCTAACATATAATCGAGACTTTTTCGGGTTTTAAAGGATGTGGATATCATTCCATACCCTCTCTCCTCCCGATTTCTAAACGTGGCTTCGTGCTTTTTTTTTTGTTTTGACACCAACAACACGTCCCGTAGCCTATTTCTAACCTATAATCGAGACTTTTTCGGGTTTTATAGGAAGTGGATATAATTTCGTACCCTCTCTCCTCCCGATTTCTAAACGAGGCTTCGTGCTCGTTTTTTAGTTTTGACACAACAAACACGTCCCGTTGCCCATTTCTAACCTATAATCGTGATTTTTTCTGGTTTTAAAAGAAGTGGATATAATTTCACACCCTCTCTCCACCCGATTTCTAAACTAGGCTTCGTGATCATTTTTTCATTTTGACACACAAACACGTCCCGTGGCCCATTTCTAACCTATAATCGAGACTTTTTCGGGTTTTAAAGGACGATGATATAATTTCATACCCTCTCTCCTCCGATTTCTAATGGAGGCTTCGTGCTCATTTTTTAGTTTTGACACAACAAAAACGTCCCGTTGCCCATTTCTAACCTATAATCGAGACTTTTTCGGGTTTTAAAGGAAGTGGATATTATTTCATACCCTCTCTCCTCCCGATTTCTAAACGAGGCTTGGTGCTCGTTTTTTCGTTTTGACACGACCAACACCTCCCGTAGCCCATTTCTAACCTATAATCGAGACTTTTTCGGGTTTCAAAGGAAGTGCATATAATTTCATACCCACTCTCCTCCCGATTTCTAAACGAGGCTTCGTACTCGTTTTTTAGTTTTGTCACAACAAACACGTCCCGTTGCCCATTTCTAACCAATAATCGAGACTTTTTCGGGTTTTAAAGGAAGTGGATATCATTTCAGACCCTCTCTCCTCCCGATTTCTAAACGAGGCTTCGTGGTCATTTTTTCGTTTTGACACTACCAGCATGTCCCGTGGCTCATTTCTAACATATAATCGAGGCTTTTTCGGGTTTTAAAGGAAGTGGATATCATTTCATACCATCTCTCCTCCCGATTTCTAAACGAGGCTTCGTGCTCATTTTTTCATTTTGATACCACAGACACGTACCGTGGCCCATTTCTAACCTATAATTGAGACTTTTTCAGGTTTTAAAGGAAGTGGATATCATTTCATACCCTCTCTCCTCCCGATTTCTAAACGAGGCTTCGTGGTCGTTTTTTCGTTTTGACACTACCAGCATGTCCCGTGGCTCATTTCTAACATATAATCGAGACTTTTTCGTGTTTTAAAGGAAGTGGATATCATTTCATACCATCTCTCCTCCCGATTACTAAACGAGGCTTCGTGACTGTTTTTTTTCATTTTGACACCAAAAACACGTCCCGCGGCCCATTTCTAACATATAATCGAGACTTTTTCGGGTTTTAAGGGAAGTGGATATCATTTCATACCGTCTCTCCTCCCGATTTCTAAACGTGGCTTCGTGCTTGTTTTTTTGTTTTGACACCACCAAAACGCCTCGTGGCCAATATCTAACATATAATAAAGACTTTTTCGGGTTTTAAAGGAAGTGGATATTATTTCATACCCTCTCTCCTCCCGATTTCTAAACGAGGCTTCGTGCTCGTTTTTTCGTTTTGATACCACCAAAACGTCTCGTGGCCCATATCTAACTTATAATCGAGACTTTTTCTGGTTTTAAAGGAAGTGGATATCATTTCATACCCTCTCTCCTTCCGATTTCTAAACGAGGCTTCGTGCTCGTTTTTTCGTTTTGACACCACCAACACGTCTCGTGGCCTATTTCTAACCTATAATCGAGACTTTTTCGGGTTTTAAAGGAAGTGGATATCATTTCATACCCTCTCTCCTCCCGATTTCAAAACGAGGCTTCGTGCTCGTTTTTCCATTCTGACACCACCAACACGTCTCGTAGCCCATTTCTAACATATAATCGAGACGTTTTCTGGTTTTAAAGGAAGTGGATATAATTTCATAACCTCTCTCCTCCCGATTTCTAAACGAGGCTTCGTGCTCCTTTTTTCGTTTTGACACCACCAACACGTCTCGTGGCCCATTTCTAACCAAAAAATCGGGACTTTTTCGGGTTTTAAAGGAAGTGAGTATCATTCCATACCCTCTCTCCTCCCGATTTCTAAACGAGGCTTCGTGCGCGTTTTTTCGTTTTGACACCACCAACACGTCTTGTGGCCTATATCTATCCTATAATCGATAATTTTTCGGGTTTTAAAGGAAGTGGATATCATTTCATACCCTCTCTCCTCCCGATTTCAAAACGAGGCTTCGTGCTCGTTTTTTCGTTTTGACACCACCAACACGTCTCGTAGCCCATTTCTAACATATAATCGAGACTTTTTCTGGTATTAAAGGTAGTGGATATCATTTCATACCCTCTCTCCTCCCAATTTCTAAACGAGGATTCGTGCTTGTTTTTTTCATTTTGACAGCACCAACACGTCCCGTAGCCCATTTCTAACCTATAATCGAGACTTTTTCGGGTTTTAAAGGAAGTGGATATCATTTCATACCCTCTCTCCTCCCGATTTCTAAACGAGGATTCGTGCTCGTTCTTTCGTTTTGACACCACCAACACGTCCCGTAGCCTATTTCTAACCTATAATCTAGATTAATTCGGGTTTTAAAGGAAGTGGATATCATTTCATACTCTCTCTCTTCCCGATTTCTAAACGAGGCTTCGTGCTCGTTTTTTCATTTTGACACCTCCAACACGTCCCGTGGCCCATTTCTAACCTATAATCCAGACTTTTTCGGGTTTTAAATGAAGTGGATATAATTTCATACCCTCTCTCCTCCGATTTCTAAAGGAGGCTTCGTGCTCATTTTTTAGTTTTGACACAACAAAAACGTCTCGTTGCCCATTTCTAACCTATAATCGAGACTTTTTCGGGTTTTAAAGGAAGTGGATATTATTTCATACCCTCTCTCCTCCCGACTTCTAAACGAGGCTTGGTGCTCGTTTTTACGTTTTGACACCACCAACACCTCCCGTATCCCATTTCTAACCTATAATCGAGACTTTTTCGGGTTTTAAAGGAAGTGCATATAATTTCATACCCACTCTTCTCCCGATTTCAAAACGAGGCTTTGTGCTCGTTTTTTAGTTTTGTCACAACAAACACGTCCCGTTGCCCATTTCTAACCTATAATCGAGACTTTTTCAGGTTTTAAAAGAAGTGAATATCATTTCATACCCTCTCTCCTCCCGTTTTCTAAACGAATCTTTGTGCTCAATTTTACATTTTGACACCACCAACACGTCCTGTGGCCCATTTCTAACATATAATCGAGACTTTTTCGGGTTTTAAAGGAAGTGAACATCATTTCATACCCTCTCTCCTCCCGATATCTAAACGAGGCTTCGTGCTCGTTTTTTCGTTTTGACACCACCAACACGTCCCGTGGCCTATTTCTAACCAATAATATAGATTAATACGGGTTTTAAAGGAAGTGGATATCATTTCATACCCTCTCTCCTCCCGATTTCTAAACGAGGCTTCGTGACTGTTTTTTTTCATTTTGACACCACAAACACGTCCCGTGGCCCATTTCTAACATATAATCGAGACTTTTTCGGGTTTTAAAGGAAGTGGATATCATTTCATACCCTCTCTCCTCCCGATTTCTAAACGAGGCTTCGTGCTTGTTTTTTTGTTTTAACACCACCAAAACGCCTCGTGGCCCATATCTAACATATAATAAAGACTTTTTCGGGTTTTAAAGGAAGTGGATATTATTTCATACCCTCTCTCCTCCCGATTTCTAAATGAGGTTTCGTTCTCGTTCTTTTGTTTTGACACCACCAAAACGTCTCGTGGCCCATATCTTACTTATAATCGAGACTTTTTCTGGTTTTAAAGGAAGTGGATATCATTTCATACCCTCTCTCCTCCCGATTTCTAAACGAGGCTTCGTGCTCGTTTTTTCGTTTAGACACCACCAACACGTCTCGTGGCCCATTTCTAACAAATAATCGGGACATTTTCTGGTTTTAAAGGAAGTGGATATCATTTCATACCCTCTCTCCTCCCGATTTCTAAACGAGGCTTCGTGCTCGTTTTTTCGTTTTGACACCACCAACACGTCTCGTGGCCTATTTCTAACCTATAATCGAGACTTTTTCGGGTTTTAAAGGAAGTGGTTCATACCCTCTCTCCTCCCGATTTCAAAACGAGGCTTCGTGCTCGTTTTTTCGTTTTGACACCACCAACACGTCTCGTAGCCTATTTCTAACATATAATCGAGACTTTTTCTGGTTTTAAAGGAAGTGGATATCATTTCATACCCTCTCTCCTCCCGATTTCTAAACGAGGCTTCGTGCTCCTTTTTTCGTTTTGACACCACCAATACGTCTCGTGGCCCATTTCTAACAAATAATCGGGACCTTTTCTGGTTTTAAAGGAAGTGGATATCATTTCATACCCTCTCTCCTCCCGATTTCTAAACGATGCTTCGTGCTCGTTTTTTCGTTTTGACACCACCAACATGTCTCGTGGCCTATTTCTAACCTATAATCGAGACTTTTTTGGGTTTTAAAGGAAGTGGATATCATTTCATACCCTCTCTCCTCCCGATTTCTAAACGAGGCTTCGTGCTCGTTTTTTCGTTTTGACACCACCAACACGTCTCGTAGCCCATTTCTAACATATAATCGAGACTTTTTCTGGTTTTAAAGGAAGTGGATATCATTTCATACCCTCTCTCCTCCCGATTTCTGAACGATGCTTCGTGCTTGTTTTTTTCATTTTGACACCACCGACACGTCCCGTAGCCCATTTCTAACCTATAATCGAGACTTTTTCGGGTTTTAAAGGAAGTGGATATAATTTCATACCCTCTCTCCTCCCGATTTCTAAACGAGGCTTTGGCTCGTTTTTTAGTTTTGGCACAACAAACACGTCCCGTTGTCCATTTCTAACCTATAATCGAGACTTTTTCGAGTTTTAAAGGAAGTGGATATCATTTCATACCCTCTCTCCTCCCGATTTCCAAATGAGACTTCGTGCTCGTTTTCTCGTTTTGACACCTCCAACAAGTCCCGTGGCCCATTTCTAACCAATAATTGAGACTTTTTCGGGTTTTAAAGGAAGTGGATATAATTTCATACCCTCTCTCGAACCGATTTCTAAACGAGGCTTCGTGCTCGTTTTTTCATTTTGACACCACCAACACGTCCCGTGGCCTATTTCTAACCTATAATCTAGATTAATACGGGTTTTAAAGGAAGTCGATATCATTTCATACCCTCTCTCCTCCCGATTTCTAAACGAGGCTTCGTGATTGTTTTTTTTCATTTTGACACCACAAACACGTCCCGTGGCCCATTTCTAACATATAATCGAGACTTTTTCGGGTTTTAAAGGAAGTGGATATCATTTCATACCCTCTCTCCTCCCGATTTCTAAACGAGGCTTCGTGCTTGTTTTTTTGTTTTGACACCACCAAAACGCCTCGTGGCCCATATCTAACATATAATAAAGACTTTTTCGGGTTTTAAAGGAAGTGGATATTATTTCATACTCTCTATCATCCCGATTTCTAAACGAGGCTTCGTGCTCGTTCTTTTGTTTTGACACCACCAAAACGTCTCGTGGCCCATATCTTACTTATAATCGAGACTTTTTCTGGTTTTAAAGGAAGTGGATATCATTTCATACCCTCTCTCCTCCCGATTTCTAAACGAGGCTTCGTGCTCGTTTTTTAATTTTGGCACAACAAATACGTCCCGTTGTCCATTTCTAACCTATAATCGAGACTTTTTCGGGTTTTAAAGGAAGTGGATATCATTTCATACCCTCTCTCCTCCCGATTTCTAAACGAGTCTTTGGCTCGTTTTTTAGTTTTTACACAACAAACACGTCCCGTTGTCCATTTCTAACCTATAATCGAGACTTTTTCGGGTTTTAAAGGAAGTGGATATCATATCATACCCTCTCTCCTCCCGATTTCCAAACGAGACTTTGTGCTCGTTTTTTCTTTTTGACACCTCCAACAAGTCCCGTGGCCCATTTCTAACCAATAATTGAGTCTTTTTCGGGTTTTAAAGGAAGTGGATATAATTTTATACCCTCTCTCGAACCGATTTCTAAACGAGGCTTCGTGCTCATTTTTTCGTTTTGACACCACCAACACGTCCCGTAGCCCAATTCTAACCTATAATCGAGACATTTTCGGGTTTTAAAAGAAGTGAATATCTTTTCATACCCTCTCTCCTCCCGTTTTCTAAACGAATCTTTGTGCTCAATTTTTCATTTTAACACCACCAACACGTCCCGTGGCCCATTTCTAACATATAATCGAGACTTTTTCGGGTTTTAAAGGAAGTGGACATCATTTCATACCCTCTCTCCTCCCGATATCTAAACGAGGCTTCGTGCTCGTTTTTTCGTTTTGACACCACCAACACGTCCCGTGGCCTATTTCTAACCTATAATCTAGATTAATTCTGGTTTTAAAGGAAGTGGATATCATTTCATACCCTCTCTCCTCCCGTTTTCTAAACGAGGCTTCGTGCTCGTTTTGACACCACAAACAAGTCCCGTGGCCCATTTCTAACCTTTAATCGAGACTTTTTCGGGTTTTAAAGGAAGTGGATATCATTTCATACCCTCTCTCCTCCCGATTTCTAAACGAGGCTTCGTGCTCGTTTTTTCGTTTTGACACCACCAACACGTCCCGTAGCACATTTCTAACCTATACGCGAGACTTTTTCGGGTTTTAAAGGAAGTCGATATAATTTCATACCCTCTCTCCTCCCGATTTCTAAACGAGGCTTCTTGCTAGTTTTTCCGTTTTGACACCACAAACACGTCACGTGGCCCATTTCTAACCTTTAATCGAGACTTTTTCGGGTTTTAATGGAAGTGGATATAATTTCATACCCTCTCTCCTCCCGATATCTAAACGAGGCTTCGTGCTCGTTTTTTCGTTTTGACACCACCAACACGTCTCGTAGCCCATTTCTAACATATAATCGAGACTTTTTCTGGTTTTAAAGGAAGTGGATATCATTTCATACCCTCTCTCCTCCCGATTTCTGAACGATGCTTCGTGCTTGTTTTTTTCATTTTGACACCACCGACACGTCCCGTAGCCCATTTCTAACCTATAATCGAGACTTTTTCGGGTTTTAAAGGAAGTGGATATAATTTCATACCCTCTCTCCTCCCGATATCTAAACGAGGCTTCGTGCTCGTTTTTTCGTTTTGACACCACCAACACGTCCCGTGGCCTATTTCTAACCTATAATCTAGATTAATTCTGGTTTTAAAGGAAGTGGATATCATTTCATACCCTCTCTCCTCCCGTTTTCTAAACGAGGCTTCGTGCTCGTTTTGACACCACAAACAAGTCCCGTGGCCCATTTCTAACCTTTAATCGAGACTTTTTCGGATTTTAAAGGAAGTGGATATCATTTCATACCCTCTCTCCTCCCGATTTCTAAACGAGGCTTCGTGCTCGTTTTTTCGTTTTGACACCACCAACACGTCCCGTAGCACATTTCTAACCTATACGCGAGACTTTTTCGGGTTTTAAAGGAAGTCGATATAATTTCATACCCTCTCTCCTCCCGATTTCTAAACGAGGCTTCTTGTTAGTTTTTCCGTTTTGACACCACAAACACGTCACGTGGCCCATTTCTAACCTTTAATCGAGACTTTTTCGGGTTTTAATGGAAGTGGATATAATTTCATACCCTCTCTCCTCCCGATATCTAAACGAGGCTTCGTGCTCGTTTTTTCGTTTTGACACCACCAACACGTCTCGTAGCCCATTTCTAACATATAATCGAGACTTTTTCTGGTTTTAAAGGAAGTGGATATCATTTCATACCCTCTCTCCTCCCGATTTCTGAACGATGCTTCGTGCTTGTTTTTTTCATTTTGACACCACCGACACGTCCCGTAGCCCATTTCTAACCTATAATCGAGACTTTTCGGGTTTTAAAGGAAGTGGATATAATTTCATACCCTCTCTCCTCCCGATATCTAAACGAGGCTTCGTGCTCGTTTTTTCGTTTTGACACCACCAACACGTCCCGTGGCCTATTTCTAACCTATAATCTAGATTAATACGGGTTTTAAAGGAAGTGTATATCATTTCATACCCTCTCTCCTCCCGATTTCTATACGAGGCTTCGTGATTGTTTTTTTTCATTTTGACACCACAAACACGTCCCGTGGCCCATTTCTAACATATAATCGAGACTTTTTCGGGTTTTAAAGGAAGTGGATATCATTTCATACCCTCTCTCCTCCCGATTTCTAAACGAGGCTTCGTGCTTGTTTTTTTGTTTTGACACCACCAAAACGCCTCGTGGCCCATATCTAACATATAATTAAGACTTTTTCGGGTTTTAAAGGAAGTGGATATTATTTCATACCCTCTATCCTCCCGATTTCTAAACGAGGCTTCGTGCTCGTTCTTTTGTTTTGACACCACCAAAACGTCTCGTGGCCCATATCTTACTTATAATCGACACTTTTTCTGGTTTTAAAGGAAGTGGATATCATTTCATACCCTCTCTCCTCCCGATTTCTAAACGAGGCTTCGTGCTCGTTTTTTCGTTTAGACACCACCAACACGTCTCGTGGCCCATTTCTAACAAATAATCGGGACTTTTTCTGGTTTTAAAGGAAGTGGATATCATTTCATACCCTCTCTCCTCCCGATTTCTAAACGAGGCTTCGTGCTCGTTTTTTCGTTTTGACACCACCAACACGTCTCGTGGCCTATTTCTAACCTATAATCGAGACTTTTTCGGGTTTTAAAGGAAGTGGTTCATACCCTCTCTCCTCCCGATTTCAAAACTAGGCTTCGTGCTCGTTTTGTCGTTTTGACACCACCAACACGTCTCGTAGCCTATTTCTAACATATAATCGAGACTTTTTCTGGTTTTAAAGGAAGTGGATATCATTTCATACCCTCTCTCCTCCCGATTTCTAAACGAGGCTTCGTGCTCCTTTTTTCGTTTTGACACCACCAATACGTCTCGTGGCCCATTTCTAACAAATAATCGGGACCTTTTGTGGTTTTAAAGGAAGTGGATATCATTTCATACCCTCTCTCCTCCCGATTTCTAAACGATGCTTCGTGCTCGTTTTTTCGTTTTGACACCACCAACACGTCTCGTGGCCTATTTCTAACCTATAATCGAGACTTTTTTGGGTTTTAAAGGAAGTGGATATCATTTCATACCCTCTCTCCTCCCGATTTCTAAACGAGGCTTCGTGCTCGTTTTTTCGTTTTGACACCACCGACACGTCCCGTAGCCCATTTCTAACCTATAATCGAGACTTTTTCGGGTTTTAAAGGAAGTGGATATAATTTCATACCCTCTCTCCTCCCGATTTCTAAACGAGGCTTTGGCTCGTTTTTTAGTTTTGGCACAACAAACACGTCCCGTTGTCCATTTCTAACCTATAATCGAGACTTTTTCGAGTTTTAAAGGAAGTGGATATCATTTCATACCCTCTCTCCTCCCGATTTCCAAACGAGGCTTCGTGCTCATTTTTTCGTTTTGACACCACCAACACGTCCCGTGGCCTATTTCTATCCTATAATCTAGATTAATTCAGGTTTTAAAGGAAGTGGATATCATTTCATACCCTCTCTCCTCCCGTTTTCTAAACGTGGCTTCGTGCTCGTTTTTTCGTTTTGACACCTCCAACACGTCCCGTGGCCCATTTCTAACATATAATCGAGACTTTTTCGGGTTTTAAAGGAAGTGGACATCATTTCATACCCTCTCTCCTCCCGATATCTAAACGAGGCTTCGTGCTCATTTTTTCATTTTGACACCACCAACACGTCCCGTGGCCTATTTCTATCCTATAATCTAGATTAATTCAGGTTTTAAAGGAAGTGGATATCATTTCATACCCTCTCTCCTCCCGTTTTCTAAACGTGGCTTCGTGCTCGTTTTTTCGTTTTGACACCTCCAACACGTCCCGTGGCCCATTTCTAACCTATAATCGAGACTTTTTCGGGTTTTAAAGGAAGTGGATATCATTTCATATCCTCTCTCCTCCCGATTTCTAAACGAGTCTTTGGCTCGTTTTTTAGTTTTGGCACAACAAATACGTCCCGTTGTCCATTTCTAACCTATAATCGAGACTTTTTCGGGTTTTAAAGGAAGTGGATATCATTTCATACCCTCTCTCCTCCCGATTTCTAAACGAGTCTTTGGCTCGTTTTTTAGTTTTTGCACAACAAACACGTCCCGTTGTCCATTTCTAACCTATAATCTAGACTTTTTCGGGTTTTAAAGGAAGTGGATATCATATCATACCCTCTCTCCTCCCGATTTCCAAACGAGACTTTGTGCTCGTTTTTTCGTTTTGACACCTCCAACAAGTCCCGTGGCCCATTTCTAACCAATAATTGAGACTTTTTCGGGTTTTAAAGGAAGTGGATATAATTTTATACCCTCTCTCGAACCGATTTCTAAACGAGGCTTCGTGCTCGTTTTTTCGTTTTGACACCACCAACACGTCCCGTAGCCCAATTCTAACCTATAATCGAGACATTTTCGGGTTTTAAAAGAAGTGAATATCATTTCATACCCTCTCTCCTCCCGTTTTCTAAACGAATCTTTGTGCTCAATTTTTCATTTTGACACCACCAACACGTCCCGTGGCCCATTTCTAACATATAATCGAGACTTTTTCGGGTTTTAAAGGAAGTGGACATCATTTTATACCCTCTCTCCTCCCGATATCTAAACGAGGCTTCGTGCTCGTTTTTTCGTTTTGACACCACCAACACGTCCCGTGGCCTATTTCTAACCTATAATCTAGATTAATTCTGGTTTTAAAGGAAGTGGATATCATTTCATACCCTCTCTCCTCCCGTTTTCTAAACGAGGCTTCGTGCTCGTTTTGACACCACAAACAAGTCCCGTGGCCCATTTCTAACCTTTAATCGAGACTTTTTCGGGTTTTAAAGGAAGTGGATATCATTTCATACCCTCTCTCCTCCCGATTTCTAAACGAGGCTTCGTGCTCGTTTTTTCGTTTTGACACCACCAACACGTCCCGTAGCACATTTCTAACCTATACGCGAGACTTTTTCGGGTTTTAAAGGAAGTCGATATAATTTCATACCCTCTCTCCTCCCGATTTCTAAACGAGGCTTCTTGCTAGTTTTTCCGTTTTGACACCACAAACACGTCATGTGGCCCATTTCTAACCTTTAATCGAGACTTTTTCGGGTTTTAATGGAAGTGGATATAATTTCATACCCTCTCTCCTCTCGATATCTAAACGAGGCTTCGTGCTCGTTTTTTCGTTTTGACACCACCAACACGTCTCGTAGCCCATTTCTAACATATAATCGAGACTTTTTCGGGTTTTAAAGGAAGTGGATATCATTTCATACCCTCTCTCCTCCCGATTTCTGAACGATGCTTCGTGCTTGTTTTTTTCATTTTGACACCACCGACACGTCCCGTAGCCCATTTCTAACCTATAATCGAGACTTTTTCGGGTTTTAAAGGAAGTGGATATAATTTCATACCCTCTCTCCTCCCGATATCTAAACGAGGCTTCGTGCTCGTTTTTTCGTTTTGACACCACCAACACGTCCCGTGGCCTATTTCTAACCTATAATCTAGATTAATTCTGGTTTTAAAGGAAGTGGATATCATTTCATACCCTCTCTCCTCCCGTTTTCTAAACGAGGCTTCGTGCTCGTTTTGACACCACAAACAAGTCCCGTGGCCCATTTCTAACCTTTAATCGAGACTTTTTCGGATTTTAAAGGAAGTGGATATCATTTCATACCCTCTCTCCTCCCGATTTCTAAACGAGGCTTCGTGCTCGTTTTTTCGTTTTGACACCACCAACACGTCCCGTAGCACATTTCTAACCTATACGCGAGACTTTTTCGGGTTTTAAAGGAAGTCGATATAATTTCATACCCTCTCTCCTCCCGATTTCTAAACGAGGCTTCTTGTTAGTTTTTCCGTTTTGACACCACAAACACGTCACGTGGCCCATTTCTAACCTTTAATCGAGACTTTTTCGGGTTTTAATGGAAGTGGATATAATTTCATACCCTCTCTCCTCCCGATATCTAAACGAGGCTTCGTGCTCGTTTTTTCGTTTTGACACCACCAACACGTCTCGTAGCCCATTTCTAACATATAATCGAGACTTTTTCTGGTTTTAAAGGAAGTGGATATCATTTCATACCCTCTCTCCTCCCGATTTCTGAACGATGCTTCGTGCTTGTTTTTTTCATTTTGACACCACCGACACGTCCCGTAGCCCATTTCTAACCTATAATCGAGACTTTTTCGGGTTTTAAAGGAAGTGGATATAATTTCATACCCTCTCTCCTCCCGATATCTAAACGAGGCTTCGTGCTCGTTTTTTCGTTTTGACACCACCAACACGTCCCGTGGCCTATTTCTAACCTATAATCTAGATTAATACGGGTTTTAAAGGAAGTGTATATCATTTCATACCCTCTCTCCTCCCGATTTCTATACGAGGCTTCGTGATTGTTTTTTTTCATTTTGACACCACAAACACGTCCCGTGGCCCATTTCTAACATATAATCGAGACTTTTTCGGGTTTTAAAGGAAGTGGATATCATTTCATACCCTCTCTCCTCCCGATTTCTAAACGAGGCTTCGTGCTTGTTTTTTTGTTTTGACACCACCAAAACGCCTCGTGGCCCATATCTAACATATAATTAAGACTTTTTCGGGTTTTAAAGGAAGTGGATATTATTTCATACCCTCTATCCTCCCGATTTCTAAACGAGGCTTCGTGCTCGTTCTTTTGTTTTGACACCACCAAAACGTCTCGTGGCCCATATCTTACTTATAATCGACACTTTTTCTGGTTTTAAAGGAAGTGGATATCATTTCATACCCTCTCTCCTCCCGATTTCTAAACGAGGCTTCGTGCTCGTTTTTTCGTTTAGACACCACCAACACGTCTCGTGGCCCATTTCTAACAAATAATCGGGACTTTTTCTGGTTTTAAAGGAAGTGGATATCATTTCATACCCTCTCTCCTCCCGATTTCTAAACGAGGCTTCGTGCTCGTTTTTTCGTTTTGACACCACCAACACGTCTCGTGGCCTATTTCTAACCTATAATCGAGACTTTTTCGGGTTTTAAAGGAAGTGGTTCATACCCTCTCTCCTCCCGATTTCAAAACTAGGCTTCGTGCTCGTTTTGTCGTTTTGACACCACCAACACGTCTCGTAGCCTATTTCTAACATATAATCGAGACTTTTTCTGGTTTTAAAGGAAGTGGATATCATTTCATACCCTCTCTCCTCCCGATTTCTAAACGAGGCTTCGTGCTCCTTTTTTCGTTTTGACACCACCAATACGTCTCGTGGCCCATTTCTAACAAATAATCGGGACCTTTTGTGGTTTTAAAGGAAGTGGATATCATTTCATACCCTCTCTCCTCCCGATTTCTAAACGATGCTTCGTGCTCGTTTTTTCGTTTTGACACCACCAACACGTCTCGTGGCCTATTTCTAACCTATAATCGAGACTTTTTTGGGTTTTAAAGGAAGTGGATATCATTTCATACCCTCTCTCCTCCCGATTTCTATACGAGGCTTCGTGCTCGTTTTTTCGTTTTGACACCACCGACACGTCCCGTAGCCCATTTCTAACCTATAATCGAGACTTTTTCGGGTTTTAGAGGAAGTGGATATAATTTCATACCCTCTCTCCTCCCGATTTCTAAACGAGGCTTTGGCTCGTTTTTTAGTTTTGGCACAACAAACACGTCCCGTTGTCCATTTCTAACCTATAATCGAGACTTTTTCGAGTTTTAAAGGAAGTGGATATCATTTCATACCCTCTCTCCTCCCGATTTCCAAACGAGGCTTCGTGCTCATTTTTTCGTTTTGACACCACCAACACGTCCCGTGGCCTATTTCTATCCTATAATCTAGATTAATTCAGGTTTTAAAGGAAGTGGATATCATTTCATACCCTCTCTCCTCCCGTTTTCTAAACGTGGCTTCGTGCTCGTTTTTTCGTTTTGACACCTCCAACACGTCCCGTGGCCCATTTCTAACATATAATCGAGACTTTTTCGGGTTTTAAAGGAAGTGGACATCATTTCATACCCTCTCTCCTCCCGATATCTAAACGAGGCTTCGTGCTCATTTTTTCATTTTGACACCACCAACACGTCCCGTGGCCTATTTCTATCCTATAATCTAGATTAATTCAGGTTTTAAAGGAAGTGGATATCATTTCATACCCTCTCTCCTCCCGTTTTCTAAACGTGGCTTCGTGCTCGTTTTTTCGTTTTGACACCTCCAACACGTCCCGTGGCCCATTTCTAACCTATAATCGAGACTTTTTCGGGTTTTAAAGGAAGTGGATATCATTTCATATCCTCTCTCCTCCCGATTTCTAAACGAGTCTTTGGCTCGTTTTTTAGTTTTGGCACAACAAATACGTCCCGTTGTCCATTTCTAACCTATAATCGAGACTTTTTCGGGTTTTAAAGGAAGTGGATATCATTTCATACCCTCTCTCCTCCCGATTTCTAAACGAGTCTTTGGCTCGTTTTTTAGTTTTTGCACAACAAACACGTCCCGTTGTCCATTTCTAACCTATAATCTAGACTTTTTCGGGTTTTAAAGGAAGTGGATATCATATCATACCCTCTCTCCTCCCGATTTCCAAACGAGACTTTGTGCTCGTTTTTTCGTTTTGACACCTCCAACAAGTCCCGTGGCCCATTTCTAACCAATAATTGAGACTTTTTCGGGTTTTAAAGGAAGTGGATATAATTTTATACCCTCTCTCGAACCGATTTCTAAACGAGGCTTCGTGCTCGTTTTTTCGTTTTGACACCACCAACACGTCCCGTAGCCCAATTCTAACCTATAATCGAGACATTTTCGGGTTTTAAAAGAAGTGAATATCATTTCATACCCTCTCTCCTCCCGTTTTCTAAACGAATCTTTGTGCTCAATTTTTCATTTTGACACCACCAACACGTCCCGTGGCCCATTTCTAACATATAATCGAGACTTTTTCGGGTTTTAAAGGAAGTGGACATCATTTCATACCCTCTCTCCTCCCGATATCTAAACGAGGCTTCGTGCTCGTTTTTTCGTTTTGACACCACCAACACGTCCCGTGGCCTATTTCTAACCTATAATCTAGATTAATTCTGGTTTTAAAGGAAGTGGATATCATTTCATACCCTCTCTCCTCCCGTTTTCTAAACGAGGCTTCGTGCTCGTTTTGACACCACAAACAAGTCCCGTGGCCCATTTCTAACCTTTAATCGTGACTTTTTCGGGTTTTAAAGGAAGTGGATATCATTTCATACCCTCTCTCCTCCCGATTTCTAAACGAGGCTTCGTGCTCGTTTTTTCGTTTTGACACCACCAACACGTCCCGTAGCACATTTCTAACCTATACGCGAGACTTTTTCGGGTTTTAAAGGAAGTCGATATAATTTCATACCCTCTCTCCTCCCGATTTCTAAACGAGGCTTCTTGCTAGTTTTTCCGTTTTGACACCACAAACACGTCACGTGGCCCATTTCTAACCTTTAATCGAGACTTTTTCGGGTATTAATGGAAGTGGATATAATTTCATACCCTCTCTCCTCCCGATTTCTAAACGAGGCTTCGTTGTCGTTTTTTCGTTTTGACACCACCAACACGTCCCGTAGCCCATTTCTAACCTATAATTGAGACTTTTTCGGGTTTTAAAGGAAGTGGATATAATTTCATACCCTCTCTCCTCCCGATTTCTAAACGAGGCTTCGTGCTCGTTTTTTAGTTTTGACATAACAAACACGTCCCGTTGCCCATTTATAACCTATAATCGAGACTTTTTCGGGTTTTAAAAGAAGTGTATATCATTTCATACCCTCTCTCCTCTCGATTTCTAAATGAGGCTTCGTGCTCGTTTTTTCGTTTTGACACCACAAACACGTCCCGTGGCCCATTTCTAACCTATAATCGAGACTTTTTCGGGTTTTAAAGGAAATGGATATCATTTCATACCCTCTCTCCTCCCGATTTCTAAATGAGGCTTCGTGCTCGTTTTTTTGTTTTAACACCACCAACACGTCTCGTGACCCATTTCTAACATATAATCGAGACTTTTTCTGGTTTTAAAGGAAATGGATATCATTTCATACCCTCTATCCTCCCGATTTCTAAACGAGGCTTCGTGCTCGTTTTTTCGTTTTGACACCTCCAACAAGTCCCGTGGCCCATTTCTAACCAATAATTGAGACTTTTTCGGGTTTTAAAGGAAGTCGATATAATTTCATACCCTCTCTCGAACCGATTTCTAAACGAGGCTTCGTGCTTGTTTTTTCGTTTTGACACCACCAACACGTCCCGTAGCCCAATTCTAACCTATAATCGAGACTTTTTCGGGTTTTAAAAGAAGTGAATATCATTTCATACCCTCTCTCCTCCCGTTTTCTAAACGAATCTTTGTGCTCAATTTTTCATTTTGACACCACCAACACGTCCCGTGGCCCATTTCTAACCTATAATCGAGACTTTTTCGGGTTTTAAAGAAAGTGTACATCATTTCATACCCTCTCTCCTCCCGATATCTAAACGAGGCTTCGTGCTTGTTTTTTCGTTTTCACACCACCAACACGTCCCGTGGCCTATTTCTAACCTATAATCTAGATTAATTGGGGTTTTAAAGGAAGTAGATATCATTTCATACCCTCTCTCCTCCCGTTTTCTAAATGAGGCTTCGTGCTCGTTTTTTTGTTTTAACACCACCAACACGTCTCGTGACCCATTTCTAACATATAATCGAGACTTTTTCTGGTTTTAAAGGAAATGGATATCATTTCATACCCTCTATCCTCCCGATTTCTAAACGAGGCTTCGTGCTCGTTTTTTCGTTTTGACACCTCCAACAAGTCCCGTGGCCCATTTCTAACCAATAATTGAGACTTTTTCGGGTTTTAAAGGAAGTCGATATAATTTCATACCCTCTCTCGAACCGATTTCTAAACGAGGCTTCGTGCTTGTTTTTTCGTTTTGACACCACCAACACGTCCCGTAGCCCAATTCTAACCTATAATCGAGACTTTTTTGGGTTTTAAAAGAAGTGAATATCATTTCATACCCTCTCTCCTCCCGTTTTCTAAACGAATCTTTGTGCTCAATTTTTCATTTTGACACCACCAACACGTCCCGTGCCCATTTCTAACCTATAATCGAGACTTTTTCGGGTTTTAAAGAAAGTGTACATCATTTCATACCCTCTCTCCTCCCGATATCTAAACGAGGCTTCGTGCTCGTTTTTTCGTTTTCACACCACCAACACGTCCCGTGGCCTATTTCTAACCTATAATCTAGATTAATTGGGGTTTTAAAGGAAGTAGATATCATTTCATACCCTCTCTCCTCCCGTTTTCTAAACGAGGCTTCGTGCTCGTTTTGACACCATAAACAAGTCCCGTGGCCTATTTCTAACCTTTAATCGAGACTTTTTCGGGTTTTAAAGGAAGTGGATATCATTTCATACCATCTCTCCTCCCGATTTCTAAACGACGCTTCGTGCTCGTTTTTTAGTTTTGACACCACCAACACGTCCCGTAGCACATTTCTAACCTATATGCGAGACTTTTTTGGGTTTTAAAGGAAGTCGATATAATTTCATACCCTCTCTCCTCCCGATTTCTAAACGAGGCTTCTTGCTAGTTTTTTCGTTTTGACACCACAAACACGTCACGTGGCCCATTTCTAACCTTTAATCGAGACTTTTTCGGGTTTTAAAGGAAGTGGATATCATTTCATACCCTCTCTCCTCCCGATTTCTAAACGAGGCTTCGTGCTCTTTTTTTTGTTTTGACCCCACCAACACGTCCCGTAGCCCATTTCTAACCTATAATCGAGACTTTTTCGGGTTTTAAAGGAAGTGGATATAATTTCATACCCTCTATCCTCCCGATTTCTAAACGAGGCTTCGTTGTCGTTTTTTCGTTTTGACACCACCAACACGTCCCGTAGCCTATTTCTAACCTATAATTGATACTTTTTCGGGTTTTAAAGGAAGTGGATATAATTTCATACCCTCTCTCCTCCCGATTTCTAAACGAGGCTTCGTGCTCGTTTTTTAGTTTTGACATAACAAACACGTCCCGTTGCCCATTTCTAACCTATAATCGAGACTTTTTCAGGTTTTAAAGGAAGTGGATATCATTTCATACCCTCTCTCCTCCCGATTTCTAAACGAGGCTTCGTGCTCGTTTTTTCGTTTTGACACCACAAACACGTCCCGTGGCCCATTTCTAACATATAATCGAGACTTTTTCGGGTTTTAAAGGAAATGGATATCATTTCATACCCTCTCTCCTCCCGATTTCTAAACGAGGCTTCGTGCTCGTTTTTTTGTTTTGACACCACCAACACGTCTCGTGACCCATTTCTAACATATAATCGAGACTTTTTCTGGTTTTAAAGGAAATGGATATCATTTCATACCCTCTCTCCTCCCGATTTCTAAACGAGGCTTCGTGATCATTTTTTAGTTTTGACATAACAAACACGTCCCGTTGCCCATTTCTAACCTATAATCGAGTCTTTTTCGGGTTTTAAAAGAAGTGGATATCATTTCATACCCTCTCTCCTCCCGATTTCTAAACGAGGCTTCGTGCTCGTTTTTTCGTTTTGACACCACAAACACGTCCCGTGGCCCATTTCTAACCTATAATCGAGACTTTTTCGGGTTTTAAAGGAAATGGATATCATTTTGATACCCTCTCTCCTCCCGATTTATAAACGAGGCTTCGTGCTCGTTTTTTAGTTTTGACATAACAAACACTTCCCGTTGCCCATTTCTAACCTATAATCGAGACTTTTTCGGGTTTTAAAGGAAGTGGATATCATTTCATAACCTCTCTCCTCCCGATTTCTAAACGAGGCTTCGTGCTCGTTTTTTCATTTTGACACCACAAACACGTCCCGTGGCCCATTTCTAACCTATAATCGAGACTTTTTCTGGTTTTAAAGGAAATGGATATCATTTCATACCCTCTATCCTCCCGATTTCTAAACGAGGCTTCGTGCTCGTTTTTTCGTTTTGACACCACCAACACGTCCCGTGGCCAATTTCTAACCAATAATCCAGACTTTTTCGGGTTTTAAAGGAAGTGGATATCATTTCATACCCTCTCTCCTCCCGATTTCTAAAGGAGGCTTTGTGCTCGTTTTTTCGTTTTGACACAACCAACACGTCCCGTGGCCTATTTCTATCGTATAATCGAGACTTTTTCGGGTTTTAAAGGAAAAGGATATCATTTCATACCCTCTCTCCTCCCGATTTCTAAATGAAGCTTCGTGCTCGTTTTTTCGTTTTGACACCACAAACACGTCCCGTGGCCCATTTCTAACCTATAATCGAGACTTTTTCGGGTTTTAAAGGAAGTGGATATAATTTCATACCCTCTCTCCAACCTATTTCTAAAGGAGGCTTCGTGCTCGTTTTTTCGTTTTGACACCACGAACACGTCCCGTAGCCCAATTCTAACCTATAATCGAGACTTTTTCGGGTTTTAAAGGAAGTGGATATCATTTCATTCCCTCTCTCCTCCCGATTTCTAAACGAGGCTTCGTGCTCGTTTTTTCGTTTTGACACCACAAACACGTCCCGTGGCCCATTTCTAACCTATAATCTAGACTTTTTTGGGTTTTAAAGGAAGTGGATATTATTTCATACCCTCTCTCCTTCCGATTACTAAACGAGGCTTCGTGCTCGTTTTTTCGTTTTGACACCACCAAAACGTCTTGTGGCCCATATCTAACATATAATCGAGACTTTTTCGGGTTTTAAAGGAAGTGGATATCATTCCATACCCTCTCTCCTCCCGATTTCTAAACGAGGCTTCGTGCTTGTTTTTTTTGTTTTGACACCACCAACACGTCTCCAGGCCCATTTCTAACCTATAATCGAGACTTTTTCGGGTTTTAAAGGAAGTGAGTATCATTTCATACCCTGTCTCCTCCCGATTTCTAAACGAGGCTTCGTGCTCGTGTTTTTCTTTTGACACCACCAAAATGTCTCGTGGCCCATATCTAACATATAATCAAGACTTTTTCGGGTTTTAAAGGAAGTGGATATTATTTCACACCCTCTCTCCTCCCGAATTCTAAACTAGGCTTCGTGCTCGTTTTTTAGTTTTGACACAACAAACACGTCCCGTTGCCCATTTCTAACCTATAATCGAGATTTTTTCTGGTTTTAAAGGAAGTGGATATCATTTCACACCCTCTCTCCTCCCGATTTCTAAACTAGGCTTCGTGCTCATTTTTTCATTTTGACACCACAAACACGTCCCGTGGCCCATTTCTAACCTATAATCGAGACTTTTTCGGGTTTTAAAGGAAGTTGATATAATTTCATACCCTCTCTCCTCCGATTTATAAAGGAGGCTTCGTGCTCATTTTTTAGTTTTGACACAACAAAAACGTCCCGTTGCCCATTTCTAAGTTATTATCGAGACTTTTTCGGGTTTTAAAAGAAGTGTATATTATTTCATACCCTCTTTCCTCCCGATTTCTAAACGAGGCTTGGTGCTCGTTTTTTCGTTTTGACACGACCAACACCTCCCGTAGCCCATTTCTAACCTATAATCGAGTCTTTTTCGGGTTTTAAAGGAAGTGCATATAATTTCATACCCACTCTCCTCCCGATTTCTAAACGAGGCTTCGTACTCGTTTCTTAGTTTTGTCACAACAAACACGTCCCGTTGCCCATTTCTAACCTATAATCGAGACTTTTTCGGGTTTTAAAGGAAGTGGATATCATTTCATACCTTCTCTCCTCCCGATTTCTAAACGAGGCTTCGTGCTCGTTTTTTCATTTTGATACCACAAACATCTACCGTGGACCATTTCTAACCTATAATTGAGACTTTTTCAGGTTTTAAAGGAAGTGGATATCATTTCATACCCTCTCTCCTCCCGATTTCTAAACGAGGCTTCGTGGTCGTTTTTTCGTTTTGACACTACCAGCATGTCCCGTGGCTCATTTCTAACATATAATCGAGACTTTTCGGGTTTTAAAGGAAGTGGATATTATTTCATACCATCTCTCCTCCCGATTACTAAACGAGGCTTCGTGACTGTTTTTTTTTATTTTGACACCACAAACACGTCCTGTGGCCCATTTCTAACATATAATCGAGACTTTTTCGGGTTTTAAGGGAAGTGCATATCATTTCATACCGTCTCACCTCCCGATTTCTAAACGTGGCTTCGTGCTTGTTTTTTTGTTTTGACACCACCAAAACGCCTCGTGGCCCATATCTAACATATAATAAAGACTTTTTCGGGTTTTAAAGGAAGTGGATATTATTTCATACCCTCTCTCCTCCCGATTTCTAAACGAGGCTTCGTGCTCGTTTTTTTGTTTTGACACCACCAAAACATCTCGTGGCCCATATCTAACTTATAATCGAGACTTTTTCTGGTTTTAAAGGAAGTGGATATCATTTCATACCCTCTCTCCTCCCGATTTCTAAACGAGGCTTCGTGCTCGTTTTTTCGTTTTGACACCACCAACACGTCTAGTGGCCCATTTCTAACAAATAATCGGGACTTTTTCTGGTTTTAAAGGAAGTGGATATCATTTCATACCCTCTCTCCTCCCGATTTCTAAACGAGGCTTCGTGCTCGTTTTTTCGTTTTGACACCACCAACACGTCTCGTGGCCTATTTCTAACCTATAATCGAGACTTTTTCGGGTTTTAAAGGAAGTGGATATCATTTCATACCCTCTCTCATCCCGATTTCAAAACGAGGCTTCGTGCTCGTTTTTTCATTTTGACACCACCAACACGTCTCGTAGCCCATTTCTAACATATAATCGAGACTTTTTCTGGTTTTAAAGGAAGTGGATATAATTTCATAACCTCTCTCCTCCCGATTTCTAAACGAGGCTTCGTGCTCCTTTTTTCGTTTTTACACCACCAACATGTCTCGTGGCCCATTTCTAACAAATAATCGGGACTTTTTCTGGTTTTAAAGGAAGTGGATATCATTTCATACCCTCTCTCCTCCCGATTTCTAAACGAGGCTTCGTGCTCATTTTTTCGTTTTGACACCACCAACACGTCTCGTGGCCTATTTCTATCCTATAATCGAGACTTTTTCGGGTTTTAAAGGAAGTGGATATCATTTCATACCCTCTCTCCTCCCGATTTCAAAACGAGGCTTCGTGCTCGTTTTTTCGTTTTGACACCACCAACACGTCCCGTAGCCCATTTCTAACCTATAATCGAGACTTTTTCGGGTTTTAAAGGAAGTGGATATCATTTCATACCCTCTCTCCTCCCAATTTCTAAACGAGACTTTGTGCTCGTTTTTTCATTTTGACACCACCAGCACGTCCCGTGGCCGATTTCTAACCTATAATCGAGGCCTTTTTAGGTTTTAAAGGAGGTGGATATTATTTCATACCCTCTCTCCTCCTGATTTTTAAGCGAGACTTCGTGCTCGTTTTTTCGTTTTGACACCACCAACACGTCCCGTGGCCCATTTCTAACCTATAATCGAGGCTTTTTTGGGTTTTAAAGGAAGTGGATATTATTTCATACACTCTCTCCTCCCAATTTCTAAACGAGGCTTCGTGCTCGTTTTTTTATTTTGACACCACCAAGACGTCTCGTGACCCATTTCTAACATATTATCGAGACTTTTTCTGGTTTTAAAGGAAGTGGATATCATTCCATACCCTCTCTCCTCCCGATCTCTAAACTAGGCTTCGTAACTGTTTTTTTTTGTTTTGACACCACCAACACGTTTCGTGGCCCATTTCTAACATATAATCTAGACTTTTTCGGGTTTTAAAGGAAGTGAGTATCATTTCATACCCTCTCTCCTCCCGATTTCTAAACGAGGCTTCGTGCTTGTTTTTTTATTTTGACACCACCAAAACGCCTCGTGGCCCATATCTAACATATAATAAAGACTTTTTCGGGTTTTAAAGGAAGTGGATATTATTTCATACCCTCTCTCCTCCCGATTTCTAAACGAGGCTTCGTTTTCGTTTTTTTGTTTTGACACCACCAAAACGTCTCGTGGCCCATATCTAACTTATAATCGAGACTTTTTCTGGTTTTAGAGGAAGTGGATATCATTTCATACCCTCTCTCCTCCCGATTTCTAAACGAGGCTTCGTGCTCGTTTTTTCGTTTTGACACCACCAACACGTCTCGTGGCCCATTTCTAACAGATAATCGGGACTTTTTCTGGTTCTAAAGGAATTGGATATCATTTCATACCCTCTCTTCTCCCGATTTCTAAACGAGGCTTCGTGCTCGTTTTTTTATTTTGACACCACCAAGACGTCTCGTGACCCATTTCTAACATATTATCGAGACTTTTTCTGGTTTTAAAGGAAGTGGATATCATTCCATACCCTCTCTCCTCCCGATTTCTAAACTAGGCTTCATGACTGTTTTTTTTGTTTTGACACCACCAACACGTTTCGTGGCCCATTTCTAACATATAATCTAGACTTTTTCGGGTTTTAAAGGATGTGAGTATCATTTCATACCCTCTCTCCTCCCGATTTCTAAACGAGGCTTCGTGCTTGTTTTTTTATTTTGACACCACCAAAACGCCTCGTGGCCCATATCTAACATATAATAAAGACTTTTTCGGGTTTTAAAGGAAGTGGATATTATTTCATACCCTCTCTTCTCCCGATTTCTAAACGAGGCTTCGTGCTCGTTTTTTTGTTTTGACACCACCAAAACGTCTCGTGGCCCATATCTAACTTATAATCGAGACTTTTTCTGGTTTTAAAGGAAGTGGATATCATTTCATACCCTCTCTCCTCCCGATTTCTAAACGAGGCTTCGTGCTCGTTTTTTCGTTTTGACACCACCAACACGTCTCGTGGCCCATTTCTCACAGATAATCGGGACTTTTTCTGGTTCTAAAGGAATTGGATATCATTTCATACCCTCTCTTCTCCCGATTTCTAAACGAGGCTTCGTGCTCGTTTTTTTATTTTGACACCACCAAGACGTCTCGTGACCCATTTCTAACATATTATCGAGACTTTTTCTGGTTTTAAAGGAAGTGGATATCATTCCATACCCTCTCTCCTCCCGATTTCTAAACTAGGCTTCATGACTGTTTTTTTTGTTTTGACACCACCAACACGTTTCGTGGCCCATTTCTAACATATAATCTAGACTTTTTCGGGTTTTAAAGGAAGTGAGTATCATTTCATACCCTCTCTCCTCCCGATTTCTAAACGAGGCTTCGTGCTTGTTTTTTTATTTTGACACCACCAAAACGCCTCGTGGCCCATATCTAACATATAAGAAAGACTTTTTCGGGTTTTAAAGGAAGTGGATATTATTTCATACCCTCTCTTCTCCCGATTTCTAAACGAGGCTTCGTGCTCGTTTTTTTGTTTTGACACCACCAAAACGTCTCGTGGCCCATATCTAACTTATAATCGATACTTTTTCTGGTTTTAAAGGAAGTGGATATCATTTCATACCCTCTCTCCTCCCGATTTCTAAACGAGGCTTCGTGCTCGTTTTTCCGTTTTGACACCACCAACACGTCTAGTGGCCCATTTCTAACAAATAATCGGGACTTTTTCTGGTTTTAAAGGAAGTGGATATCATTTCATACCCTCTCTCCTCCCGATTTCTAAACGAGGCTTCGTGCTCGTTTTTTCATTTTGACACCACCAACACGTCTCGTGGCCTATTTCTAACCTATAATCTAGACTTTTTCGGGTTTTAAAGGAAGTGGATATCATTTCATACCCTCTCTCCTCACGATTTCAAAACGAGGCTTCGTGCTCGTTTTTTCATTTTGACACCACCAACACGTCTCGTAGCCCATTTCTAACCTATAATCGAGACTTTTTCGGGTTTTAAACGAAGTGGATATAATTTCATACCCTCTCTCCTCCCGATTTCTAAACGAGGCTTCGTGCTCGTTTTTTAGTTTTGGCACAACAAACACGTCCCGTTGCCCATTTTTAACCTATAATCGAGACTTTTTCGGGTTTTAAAGGAAGTGGATATCATTTCATACCCTCTCCCCTCCCGATTTCCAAACGAGGCTTCGTGCTCGTTTTTTCGTTTTGACACCTCCAACAAGTCCCGTGGCCCATTTCTAACCTATAATTGAGACTTTTTCGGGTTTTAAAGGTAGTGGATATAATTTCATACCCTCTCTCGAACCGATTTCTAAACGAGGCTTCGTGCTCGTTTTTTCGTTTTGACACCACCAACCCGTCCCGTAGCCCAATTCTAACCTATAATCGAGACTTTTTCGGGTTTTAAAAGAAGTGAATAGCATTTCATACCCTCTCTCCTCCCGATTTCTAAATGAATCTTTGTGCTCGTTTTTTCATTTTGACACAACCAACACGTCCCGTGGAATGTTTCTAACATATAATCGAGACTTTTTCGGGTTTTAAAGGAAGTGGATATCATTTCATACCCTCTCTCCTCCCGTTTTCTAAACAAGGCTTCGTGCTCGTTTTTTCGTTTTGACACCTCCAACACGTCCCGTGGCCCATTTCTAACCTATAATCCATACTTTTTCGAGTTTTAAAGGAAGTGGATATCATTTCATACCCACCCTCCTCCCGATTTCTAAACGAGGCTTCGTGCTCGTTTTTTTATTTTGACACCACCAACACGTCTCATGACCCATTTCTAACATATTATCGATACTTTTTCGGGTTTTAAAGGAAGTGAGTATCATTTCATACCCTCTCTCCTCCCGATTTCTAAACGAGGCTTTGTGCTCGTTTTTTTGTTTTGACACCACCAAAACGCCTCGTGGCCCATATATCTAACATATGATAAAGACTTTTTCGGGTTTTAAAGGAAGTGGATATCATTTCATACCCTCTCTCCTCCCGATTTCTAAACGAGGCTTCGTGCTCGTTTTTTCATTTTGACACCAAAAACACGTCCCGTGTCCCATTTCTAACCTATAATTGACACTTTTTCGGGTTTTAAAGGAAGTGGATATCATTTCATACCCTCTCTCCTCCCGATTTCTAAACGAGGCTTCGTGGTCGTTTTTTCATTTTGACACTACCAGCATGTCCCGTGGCCCATTTCTAACATATAATCGAGACTTTTCCGGGTTTTAAAGGAAGTGGATATCATTTCATACCCTCTCTCCTCCCGATTTCTAAACGAGGCTTCGTGCTTATTTTTTTATTTTGACACCACCAAAACGTCTCGTGGCCCATATCTAACATATAATCGAGACTTTTTCGGGTTTTAAAGGAAGTGGATATCATTCCATACCCTCTCTCCTCCCGATTTCTAAACGAGGCTTCGTGCTTGTTTTTTTTGTTTTGACACCACCAACACGTCCCGTAGCCCATTTCTAACCTATAATCGAGACTTTTTCGGGTTTTATAGGAAGTGGATATAATTTCGTACCCTCTCTCCTCCCGATTTCTAAACGAGGCTTCGTGCTCGTTTTTTAGTTTTGACACAACAAACACGTCCCGTTGCCCATTTCTAACCTATAATCGAGATTTTTTCTGGTTTTAAAGGATGTGGATATCATTTCACACCCTCTCTCCTCCCGATTTCTAAACTAGGCTTCGTGATCATTTTTTCATTTTGACACCACAAACACGTCCCGTGGCCCATTTCTAACCTATAATCGAGACTTTTTTGGGTTTTAAAGGAAGTTGATATAATTTCATACCCTCTCTCCTCCGATTTCTAAAGGAGGCTTCGTGCTCATTTTTTAGTTTTGACACAACAAAAACGTCCCGTTGCCCATTTCTAACCTATAATCGAGACTTTTTCGGGTTTTAAAGGAAGTGGATATTATTTCATACCCTCTCTCCTCCCGATTTCTAAACGAGGCTTGGTGCTCGTTTTTTCGTTTTGACACGACCAACACCTCCCGTAGCCCATTTCTAAACTATAATCGAGACTTTTTCGGGTTTTAAAGGAAGTGCATATAATTTCATACCCAGTCTCCTCCCGATTTCTAAACGAGGCTTCGTACTCGTTTTTTAGTTTTGTCACAACAAACACGTCCAGTTGCCCATTTCTAACCAATAATCGAGACTTTTTCCGGTTTTAAAGGAAGTGGATATCATTTTATACCTTCTCTCCTCCAGATTTCTAAACGAGGCTTCGTGCTCGTTTTTTCATTTTGATACCAAAAACACGTACCGTGGCCCATTTCTAACCTATAATTGAGACTTTTTCAGGTTTTAAACGAAGTGGATATCATTTCATACCCTCTCTCCTCCCGATTTCTAAACGAGGCTTCGTGGTCGTTTTTTCGTTTTGACACTACCAGCATCTCCCGTGGCTCATTTCTAACATATAATCGAGACTTTTTCGGCTTTTAAAGGAAGTGGATATCATTTTATACCATCTCTCCTCCCGATTACTAAACGAGGCTTCGTGACTGTTTTTTTTTGGATTTTGACACCACAAACACGTCCTGCGGCCCATTTCTAACATATAATCGAGACTTTTTCGGGTTTTAAGGGAAGTGGATATCATTTCATAACGTCTCTCCTCCCGATTTCTAAACGTGGCTTCGTGCTTGTTTTTTTGTTTTGACACCTCCAACAAGTCCCGTGGCCCATTTCTAACCTATAATTGAGACTTTTTCGGGTTTTAAAGGTAGAGGATATAATTTCATACCCTCTCTCGAACCGATTTCTAAACGAGGCTTCGTGCTCGTTTTTTCGTTTTGACACCACCAACACGTCCCGTAGCCCAATTCTAACCTATAATCGAGACTTTTTCGGGTTTTAAAATAAGTGAATATCATTTCATACCCTCTCTCCTCCCGATTTCTAAATGAATCTTTGTGCTCGTTTTTTCGTTTTGACACCACCAACACGTCCCGTGGAACGTTTCTAACATATAATCGAGACTTTTTCGGGTTTCAAAGGGAGTGGATATCATTTCATACCCTCTCTCCTCCCGTTTTCTAAACAAGGCTTCGTGCTCGTTTTTTCGTTTTGACACCTCCAACACGTCCCGTGGCCCATTTATAACCTATAATCCAGACTTTTTCGAGTTTTAAAGGAAGTGGATATCATTTCATACCCTCTCTCCTCCCGATTTCTAAACGAGGCTTCGTGCTCGTTTTTTTGTTTTGACACCACCAACACGTCTCGTGACCCATTTCTAACATATAATCGAGACTTTTTCTGGTTTTAAAGGAAATGGATATAATTTCATACCCTCTCTCCTCCCAATTTCTAAACGATGCTTCGTGCTCGTTTTTCTGTTTTGACACCACCAACACGTCTCGTGGCCCATTTCTAACATATAATCGAGACTTTTTCGGGTTTTAAAGGAAGTGAGTATCATTTCATACCCTCTCTCCTCCCGATTTCTAAACGAGGCTTTGTGCTCGTTTTTTTGTTTTGACACAACCAAAACGCCTCGTGGCCCATATCTAACATATGATAAAGACTTTTGCGGGTTTTAAAGGAAGTGGATATCATTTCATACCCTCTCTCCTCCCGATTTCTAAACGAGGCTTCGTGCTCGTTTTTTCGTTTTGACACCACAAACACGTCCCGTGGCCCATTTCTAACCTATAATTGACACTTTTTCGGGTTTTAAAGGAAGTGGATATCATTTCATACCCTCTCTCCTCCCGATTTCTAAACGAGGCTTCGTGGTCGTTTTTTCATTTTGACACTACCAGCATGTCCCGTGGCCCATTTCTAACATATAATCGAGACTTTTCCGGGTTTTAAAGGAAGTGAATATCATTTCATACCCTCTCTCCTCCCGATTTCTAAACGAGGCTTCGTGCTTATTTTTTTATTTTGACACCACCAAAACGTCTCGTGGCCCATATCTAACATATAATCGAGACTTTTTCGGGTTTTAAAGGAAGTGGATATCATTCCATACCCTCTCTCCTCCCGATTTCTAAACGAGGCTTCGTGCTTGTTTTTTTTGTTTTGACACCACCAACACGTCCCGTAGCCCATTTCTAACCTATAATCGAGACTTTTTCGGGTTTTATAGGAAGTGGATATAATTTCGTACCCTCTCTCCTCCCGATTTCTAAACGAGGCTTCGTGCTCGTTTTTTAGTTTTGACACAACAAACACGTCCCGTTGCCCATTTCTAACCTATAATCGAGATTTTTTCTGGTTTTAAAGGAAGTGGATATCATTTCACACCCTCTCTCCTCCCGATTTCTAAACTAGGCTTCGTGATCATTTTTTTCATTTTGACACCACAAACACGTCCCGTGGCCCATTTCTAACCTATAATCGAGACTTTTTCGGGTTTTAAAGGAAGTGGATATCAATTCATACCCTCTCTCCTCCCGATTTCTAAACGAGGCTTCGTGCTCGTTTTTTCGTTTTGACACCACCAACACATCTCGTGGCCTATTTCTAACCTATAATCGAGACTCTTTCGGGTTTTAAAGGAAGTGGATATTAGTTCATACCCTCTCTCCTTCCGATTTCAAAACGAGGCTTCGTTCTCGTTTTTTCGTTTTGACACCACCAACACGTCTCGTAGCCCATTTCTAATATATAATCGAGACTTTTTCTTGTTTTAAAGGAAGTGGATATCATTTCATACCCTTTCTCCTCCCGATTTCTAAACGAGGCTTCGTGCTCCTTTTTTCGTTTTGACACCACCAATACGTCTCGTGGCCCATTTCTAACAAATAATCGGGACCTTTTCTGGTTTTAAAGGAAGTGGATATCATTTCATACCCTCTCTCCTCCCGATTTCTAAACGAGGCTTCGTGCTCGTTTTTTCGTTTTGACACCACCAACACGTCTCGTGGCCTATTTCTAACCTATAATCGAGACTTTTTCGGGTTTTAAAGGAAGTGGATATCATTTCATACCCTCTCTCCTCCCGATTTCAAAACGAGGCTTCGTGCTCGTTTTTTCGTTTTGACACCACCAACACGTCTCGTAGCCCATTTCTAACATATAATCGAGACTTTTTCTGGTTTTAAAGGAAGTGGATATCATTTCATACCCTCTCTACTCCGGATTTCTGAACGATGCTTCGTGCTTGTTTTTTTCATTTTGACACCACCGACACGTCCCGTAACCCATTTCTAACCTATAATCGAGACTTTTTCGGGTTTTAAAGGAAGTGGATATAATTTCATACCCTCTCTCCTCCCGATTTCTAAACGAGGCTTTGGCTCATTTTTTAGTTTTGGCACAACAAACACGTCCCGTTGTCCATTTCTAACCTATAATCGAGACTTTTTCGGGTTTTAAAAGAAGTGGATATCATTTCATACCCTCTCTCCTCCCGATTTTCAAACGAGACTTCGTGCTCGTTTTTTCGTTTTGACACCTCCAACAAGTCCCGTGGCCCATTTCTAACCAATAATTGAGACTTTTTCGGGTTTTAAAGGAAGTGGATATAATTTCATACCCTCTCTCGAACCGATTTCTAAACGAGGCTTCGTGCTCGTTTTTTCGTTTTGACACCACCAACACGTCCCGTAGCCCAATTCTAACCTATAATCGAGACTTTTTCGGGTTTTAAAAGAAGTGAATATCATTTCATACCCTCTCTCCTCCCGTTTTCTAAACGAATCTTTGTGCTCAATTATACATTTTGACACCACCAACACGTCCCGTGGCCCATTTCTAACATATAATCGAGACTTTTTCGGGTTTTAAAGGAAGTGGACATCATTTCATACCCTCTCTCCTTCCGATATCTAAACGAGGCTTCGTGCTAATTTTTTCGTTTTGACACCACCAACACGTCCCGTGGCCTATTTCTTACCTATAATCTAGATTAATACGGGTTTTAAAGGAAGTGGATATCATTTCATACCCTCTCTCCTCCCGTTTTCTAAACGAGGCTTCGTGCTCGTTTTTTCGTTTTGACACCTCCAACACGTCCCGTGGCCCATTTCTAACCTATAATCCAGACTTTTTCGGGTTTTAAAGGAAGTGGATATCATTTCATACCCTCTCTCCTTCCGATTTCTAAATGAGGCTTCGTGCTCATTTTTTCGTTTTGACACCACAAACAAGTCCCGTGGCCCATTTCTAACCTTTAATCGAGACTTTTTCGGGTTTCAAAGGAAGTAGATATCATTTCATACACTCTCTCCTCCCGATTTCTAAACGAGGCTTCGTGCTCGTTTATTCGTTTTGACACCACCAACACATCCCGTAGCACATTTCTAACCTATACGCGAGACTTTTTCGGGTTTTAATGGAAGTCGATATAATTTCATACCCTCTCTCCTCCCGATTTCTAAACGAGGCTTCTTGCTAGTTTTTTCGTTTTGACACCACAAACACGTCACGTGGCCCATTTCTAACCATTAATCGAGACTTTTTCGGGTTTTAATGGAAGTGGATATAATTTCATACCCTCTCTCCTCCCGATTTCTAAACGAGGCTTCGTGCTCATTTTTTTGTTTTGACACCACCAACACGTCCCGTAGCCCATTTCTAACCTATAATCGAGTCTTTTTCGGGTTTTAAAGGAAGTGGATATAATTTCATACCCTCTCTCCTCCGGATTTCTAAACGAGGCTTCGTTGTCGTTTTTTCATTTTGACACCACCAACACGTCCCGTAGCCCATTTCTAACCTATAATTGAGACTTTTTCGGGTTTTAAAGGAAGTGGATATAATTTCATACCCTCTCTCCTCCCGATTTCTAAACGAGGCTTCGTGCTCGTTTTTTTGTTTTGACACCACCAACACGTCTCGTGACCCATTTCTAACATATAATCGAGACTTTTTCTGGTTTTAAAGGAAATGGATATAATTTCATACCCTCTCTCCTCCCAATTTCTAAACGATGCTTCGTGCTCGTTTTTTTGTTTTGACACCACCAACACGTCTCGTGACCCATTTCTAACATATAATCGAGACTTTTTCTGGTTTTAAAGGAAATGGATATCATTTCATACCCTCTATCCTCCCGATTTCTAAACGAGGCTTCGTGCTCGTTTTTTCATTTTGACACCACCAACACGTCCCGTGGCGAATTTCTAACCAATAATCCAGACTTTTTCGGGTTTTAAAGGAAGTGGATATCATTTCATACCCTCTCTCCTCCCGATTTCTAAAGGAGGCTTTGTGCTCGTTTTTTCGTTTTGACACAACCAACACGTCCCGTGGCCCATTTCTAGCGTATAATCGAGACTTTTTCGGGTTTTAAAGGAAGAGGATATCATTTCATACCCTCTCTCCTCCCGATTTCTAAACGAGGCTTCGTGCTCGTTTTTTCGTTTTGACACCTCCAACAAGTCCCGTAGCCCATTTCTAACCTATAATCGAGACTTTTTCGGGTTTTAAAGGAAGTGGATATAATTTCATACCCTCTCTCCAACCTATTTCTAAAGGAGGCTTCGTGCTTGTTTTTTCGTTTTGACACCACGAACACGTCCCGTAGCCCAATTCTAACCTATAATCGAGACTTTTTCGGGTTTTAAAGGAAGTGGATATCATTCCATACCCTCTCTCCTCCCGATTTCTAAACGAGGCTACTTACTCGTTTTTTCGTTTTGATACCACAAACACGTCCCGTGGCCCATTTCTAACCTATAATCTAGACTTTTTCGGGTTTTAAAGGAAGTGGATATAATTTCATACCCTCTCTCCAACCTATTTCTAAAGGAGGCTTCGTGCTCGTTTTTTCGTTTTGACACCACGAACACGTCCCGTAGCACAATTCTAACCTATAATCGAGACTTTTTCGAGTTTTAAAGGAAGTGGATATCATTCCATACCCTCTCTCCTCCCGATTTCTAAACGAGGCTTCGTTGTCGTTTTTTCGTTTTGACACCACCAACACGTCCCGTAGCCCATTTCTAACCTATAATTGAGACTTTTTCGGATTTTAAAGGAAGTGGATATAATTTCATACCCTCTCTCCTCCCGATTTCTAAACGAGGCTTCGTGCTTGTTTTTTTCATTTTGACACCACCGACACGTCCCGTAACCCATTTCTAACCTATAATCGAGACTTTTTCGGGTTTTAAAAGAAGTGAATATCATTTCATACCCTCTCTCCTCCCGTTTTCTAAACGAATCTTTGTGCTCAATTTTTCATTTTGACACCACCAACACGTCCCGTGGCCCATTTCTAACATATAATCGAGACTTTTTCGAGTTTTAAAGGAAGTGGACATCATTTCATACCCTCTCTCCTCCCGATATCTAAACGAGGCTTCGTGCTCGTTTTTTCGTTTTCACACCAACAACACGTCCCGTGGCCTATTTCTAACCTATAATCTAGATTAATTTGGGTTTTAAAGGAAGTGGATATCATTTCATACCCTCTCTCCTCCCGTTTTCTAAACGAGGCTTCGTGCTCGTTTTGACACCACAAACAAGTCCCGTGGCCCATTTCTAACCTTTAATCGAGACTTTTTCGGGTTTTAAAGGAAGTGGATATCATTTCATACCCTCTCTCCTCCCGATTTCTAAACGACGCTTCGTGCTCGTTTTTTCGTTTTGACACCACCAACACGTCCCGTAGCACATTTCTAACCTATACGCGAGACTTTTTCGGGTTTTAAAGGAAATGGATATCATTTCATACCCTCTCTCCTCCCGATTTCTAAACGACGCTTCGTGCTCGTTTTTTCGTTTTGACACCACCAACACGTCCCGTAGCACATTTCTAACCTATACGCGAGACTTTTTCGGGTTTTAAAGGAAATGGATATCATTTCATACCCTCTCTCCTCCCGATTTCTAAACGATGCTTCGTGCTCGTTTTTTTGTTTTGACACCACCAACACGTCTCATCACCCATTTCTAACATATAATCGAGACTTTTTCTGGTTTTAAAGGAAATGGATATCATTTCATACCCTCTATCCTCCCGATTTCTAAATGAGGCTTCGTGCTCGTTTTTTCATTTTGACACAACCAACACGTCCCGTGGCCAATTTCTAACCAATAATCCAGACTTTTTTCGGGTTTTAAAGGAAGTGGATATCATTTCATACCCTCTCTCCTCCCGATTTCTAAAGGAGGCTTTATGCTCATTTTTTCGTTTTGACACAACCAACATGTCCCGTGGCCCATTTCTAGCGTATAATCGAGACTTTTTCGGGTTTTAAAGGAAGAGGATATCATTTCATACCCTCTCTCCTCCCGATTTCTAAACGAGGCTTCGTGCTCGTTTTTTCGTTTTGACACCACAAACACGTCCCATGGCTCATTTCTAACCTATAATCTAGACTTTTTTGGGTTTTAAAGGAAGTGGATATTATTTCATACCCTCTCTCCTCCCGATTTCTAAACTAGTCTTCGTGGTCGTTTTTTCGTTTTGACACCTCCAACAAGTCCCGTGGCCCATTTCTTACCTATATTCGAGACTTTTTCGGGTTTTAAAGGAAGTGGATATAATTTCATACCCTCTCTCCAACCTATTTCTAAAGGAGGCTTCGTGCTCGTTTTTTCGTTTTAACACCACGAACACGTCCCGTAGCCCAATTCTAACCTATAATCGAGACTTTTTCGGGTTTTAAAGGAAGTGGATATCATTCCATACCCTCTCTCCTCCCGATTTCTAAACGAGGCTTCGTGCTCGTTTTTTCGTTTTGACACCACAAACACGTCCCGTGGCTCATTTCTAACCTATAATTGAGACTTTTTCGGGTTTTAAAGGAAGTGGATATAATTTCATACCCTCTCTCCTCCCGATTTCTAAACGAGGCTTCGTGCTTGTTTTTTTCATTTTGACACCACCGACACGTCCCGTAACCCATTTCTAACCTATAATCGAGACTTTTTCGGGTTTTAAAGGAAATGGATATAATTTCATACCCTCTCTCCTCCCGATTTCTAAACGAGGCTTTGGCTCATTTTTTAGTTTTGGCACAACAAACACGTCCCGTTGTCCATTTCTAACCTATAATCGAGACTTTTTCGGGTTTTAAAGGAAGTGGATATCATTTCATACCCTCTCTCCTCCCGATTTCCAAACGAGACTTCGTGCTCGTTTTTTCGTTTTCACACCTCCAACAAGTCCCGTGGCCCATTTCTAACCAATAATTGAGACTTTTTCGGGTTTTAAAGGAAGTGGATATAATTTCATACCCTCTCTCGAACCGATTTCTAAACTAGGCTTCGTGGTCGTTTTTTAGTTTTGACACCACCAACACGTCCCGTAGCCCAATTCTAACCTATAATCGAGACTTTTTCGGGTTTTAAAAGAAGTGAATATCATTTCATACCCTCTCTCCTCCCGTTTTCTAAACGAATCTTTGTGCTCAATTTTTCATTTTGACACCACCAACACGTCCCGTGGCCCATTTCTAACATATAATCGAGACTTTTTCGGGTTTTAAAGGAAGTGGACATCATTTTATACCCTCTCTCCTCCCGATCTCTAAACGAGGCTTCGTGCTCGTTTTTTCGTTTTCACACCACCAACACGTCCCGTGTCCTATTTCTAACCTATAATCTAGATTAATTCAGGTTTTAAAGGAAGTGGATATCATTTCATACCCTCTCTCCTCCCGTTTTCTAAACGAGGCTTCGTGCTCGTTTTGACACCACAAACAAGTCCCGTGGCCCATTTCTAACCTTTAATCAAGACTTTTTTGGGTTTTAAATGAAGTGGATATCATTTCATACCCTCTCTCCTCCCGATTTCTAAACGACGCTTCGTGCTCGTTTTTTCGTTTTGACACCACCAACACGTCCCGTAGCACATTTCTAACCTATACGCGAGACTTTTTCGGGTTTTAAAGGAAATGGATATCATTTCATACCCTCTCTCCTCCCGATTTCTAAACGATGCTTCGTGCTCGTTTTTTCATTTTGACACCACCAACACGTCCCGTGGCCAATTTCTAACCAATAATCCAGACTTTTTCGGGTTTTAAAGGAAGTGGATATCATTTCATACACTCTCTCCTCCCGATTTCTAAAGGAGGCTTTGTGCTCGTTTTTTCGTTTTGACACAACCAACACGTCCCGTGCCCCATTTCCAGCGTATAATCGAGACTTTTTCGGGTTTTAAAGGAAGATGATATCATTTCATACCCTCTCTCCTCCCGATTTCTAAACGAGGCTTCGTGCTCATTTTTTCGTTTTGACACCACAAACACGTCCCGTGGCCCATTTCTAACCTATAATCCAGACTTTTTTGGGTTTTAAAGGAAGTGGATATTATTTCATACCCTCTCTCCTCCCGATTTCTAAACGAGTCTTCGTGGTCGTTTTTTCATTTTGACACCTCCAACAAGTCCCGTGGCCCATTTCTAACCTATAATCGAGACTTTTTCGGGTTTTAAAGGAAGTGGATATAATTTCATACCCTCTCTCCAACCTATTTCTAAAGGAGGCTTCGTGCTCGTTTTTTCGTTTTGACACCACGAACACGTCCCGTAGCCCAATTCTAACCTATAATCGAGACTTTTTCGGGTTTTAAAGGAATTGGATATCATTCCATACCCTCTCTTCTCCCGATTTCTAATCGAGGCTTCGTGCTCATTTTTTCGTTTTGACACCACAAACACGTCCCATCGCCCATTTCTAACCTATAATCTAGACTTTTTTGGATTTTAAAGGAAGTGGATATTATTTCATACCCTCTCTCCTCCCGATTTCTAAACGAGGCTTCGTGCTCGTGTTTTAGTTTTGACATAACAAACACGTCCCGTTGCCCATTTCTAACCTATAATCGAGACTTTTTCGGGTTTTAAAAGAAGTGGATATCATTTCATACCCTCTCTCCTCCCGAGTTCTAAACGAGGCTTCGTGCTCGTTTTTTCGTTTTGACACCACAAACACGTCCCGTGGCCCATTTCTAACCTATAATCGAGACTTTTTCGGGTTTTAAAGGAAATGGATATCATTTCATACCCTCTCTCCTCCCGATTTCTAAACGAGGCTTCGTGCTCGTTTTTTCGTTTTGACACCACAAACACGTCCCGTGGCCCATTTCTAACCTATAATCCAGACTTTTTTGGGTTTTAAAGGAAGTGGATATTATTTCATACCCTCTCTCCTCCCGATTTCTAAACGAGTCTTCGTGGTCGTTTTTTCATTTTGACACCTCCAACAAGTCCCGTGGCCCATTTCTAACCTATAATCGAGACTTTTTCGGGTTTTAAAGGAAGTGGATATAATTTCATACCCTCTCTCCAACCTATTTCTAAAGGAGGCTTCGTGCTCGTTTTTTCGTTTTGACACCACGAACACGTCCCGTAGCCCAATTCTAACCTATAATCGAGACTTTTTCGGGTTTTAAAGGAACTGGATATCATTCCATACCCTCTCTCCTCCCGATTTCTAATCGAGGCTTCGTGCTCATTTTTTCGTTTTGACACCACAAACACGTCCCATCGCCCATTTCTAACCTATAATCTAGACTTTTTTGGATTTTAAAGGAAGTGGATATTATTTCATACCCTCTCTCCTCCCGATTTCTAAACGAGGCTTCGTGCTCGTGTTTTAGTTTTGACATAACAAACACGTCCCGTTGCCCATTTCTAACCTATAATCGAGACTTTTTCGGGTTTTAAAAGAAGTGGATATCATTTCATACCCTCTCTCCTCCCGAGTTCTAAACGAGGCTTCGTGCTCGTTTTTTCGTTTTGACACCACAAACACGTCCCGTGGCTCATTTCTAACCTATAATCGAGACTTTTTCGGGTTTAAAAGGAAATGGATATCATTTCATACCCTCTCTCCTCCCGATTTCTAAACGAGGCTTCGTGCTCGTTTTTTCGTTTTGACACCACAAACACGTCCCGTGGCCCATTTCTAACCTATAATCCAGAATTTTTTGGGTTTTAAAGGAAGTGGATATTATTTCATACCCTCTCTCCTCCCGATTTCTAAACGAGTCTTCGTGGTCGTTTTTTCATTTTGACACCTCCAATAAGTCCCGTGGCCCATTTCTAACCTATAATCGAGACTTTTTCGGGTTTTAAAGGAAGTGGATATAATTTCATACCCTCTCTCCAACCTATTTCTAAAGGAGGCTTCGTGCTCGTTTTTTCGTTTTGACACCACGAACACGTCCCGTAGCCCAATTCTAACCTATAATCGAGACTTTTTCGGGTTTTAAAGGAACTGGATATCATTCCATACCCTCTCTCCTCCCGATTTCTAATCGAGGCTTCGTGCTCATTTTTTCGTTTTGACACCACAAACACGTCCCGTGGCCCATTTCTAACCTATAATCTAGACTTTTTCAGGTTTTAAAGGAAGTGGATATAATTTCATACCCTCTCTCCAACCTATTTCTAAAGGAGGCTTGGTTCTCGTTTTTTCGTTTTGACACCACGAACACGTCCCGTAGCCCAATTCTAACTTATAATCGAGACTTTTTCGGGTTTTAAAGGAAGTGGATATCATTCCATACCCTCTCTCCTCCCGATTTCTAAACGAGGCTTCGTTGTCGTTTTTTAATTTTGACACCACCAACACGTCCCGTTCCCATTTCTAACCTATAATTGAGAATTTTCGGGTTTTAAAGGAAGTGGATATCATTTCATACCCTCTCTCCTCCCGTTTTCTAAACGAGGCTTCGTGCTCGTTTTGACACCACAAACAAGTCCCGTGGCCCATTTCTAACCTTTAATCGAGACTTTTTCGGGTTTTAAAGGAAGTGGATATCATTTCATACCCTCTCTCCTCCCGATTTCTAAACGACGCTTCGTGCTCGTTTTTTCGTTTTGACACCACCAACTCGTCCCGTAGCACATTTCTAACCTATACGCGAGACTTTTTCGGGTTTTAAAGGAAGTCGATATAATTTCATACCCTCTCTCCTCCCGATTTCTAAACGAGGCTTCTTGCTAGTTTTTTCGTTTTGACACCACAAACACGTCACGTGGCCCATTTCTAACCTTTAATCGAGACTTTTTCGGGTTTTAATGGAAGTGGATATAATTTCATACCCTCTCTCCTCCCGATTTCTAAACGAGGCTTCGTGCTCTTTTTTTTGTTTTGACACCACCAACACGTCCCGTAGCCCATTGCTAACCTATAATCGAGACTTTTTCGGGTTTTAAAAGAAGTGGATATAATTTCATACCCTCTCTCCTCCCGATTTCTAAACGAGGCTTCGTTGTCGTTTTTTCGTTTTGACACCACCAACACGTCCCGTAGCCCATTTCTAACCTATAATTGAGACTTTTTCGGGTTTTAAAGGAAGTGGATATAATTTCATACCCTCTCTCCTCCCGATTTCTAAACGAGGCTTCGTGCTCGTTTTTTTGTTTTGACACCACCAACACGTCTCGTGACCCATTTCTAACATATAATCGAGACTTTTTCTGGTTTTAAAGGAAATGGATATAATTTCATACCCTCTCTCCTCCCAATTTCTAAACGATGCTTCGTGCTCGTTTTTTTGTTTTGACACCACCAACACGTCTCGTGACCCATTTCTAACCTATAATCGAGACTTTTTCGGGTTTTAAAGGAAATGGATATCATTTCATACCCTCTCTCCTCCCGATTTATAAACGAGGCTTCGTGCTCGTTTTTTAGTTTTGATATAACAAACACGTCCCGTTGCCCATTTCTAACCTATAATCGAGACTTTTTCGGGTTTTAAAGGAAGTGGATATCATTTCATACCCTCTCTCCTCCCGATTTCTAAACGAGGCTTCGTGCTCGTTTTTTCGTTTTGACACCACAAACACGTCCCGTGGCCCATTTCTAACCTATAATCGAGACTTTTTCGGGTTTTAAAGGAAATGGATATCATTTCATACCCTCTCTCCTCCCGATTTCTAAACGAGGCTTCGTGCTCGTTTTTTAGTTTTGATATAACAAACACGTCCCGTTGCCCATTTCTACCCTATAATCGAGACTTTTTCGGGTTTTAAAGGAAGTGGATATCATTTCATACCCTCTCTCGAACCGATTTCTAAACGAGGCTTTGTGCTCGTTTTTTCGTTTTGACACCACCAACACGTCCCGCAGCCCAATTCTAACCTATAATCGAGACTTTTTCGGGTTTTAAAAGAAGTGAATATCATTTCATACCCTCTCTCCTTCCGTTTTCTAAACGAATCTTTGTGCTCAATTTTTCATTTTGACACCACCAAGACGTCCCGTGGCCCATTTCTAACATATAATCGAGACTTTTTCGGGTTTTAAAGGAAGTGGACATCATTTCATACCCTCTCTCCTCCCGATATCTAAACGAGGCTTCGTGCTCGTTTTTTCGTTTTCACACCACCAACACGTCCCGTGTCCTATTTCTAACCTATAATCTACATTAATTCGGGTTTTAAAGGAAGTGGATATCATTTCATACCCTCTCTCCTCCCGTTTTCTAAACGAGGCTTCGTGCTCGTTTTGACACCACAAACAAGTCCCGTGGCCCATTTCTAACCTTTAATCGAGACTTTTTCGGGTTTTAAAGGAAGTGGATATCATTTCATATCCTCTCTCCTCCCGATTTCTAAACGACGCTTCGTGCTCGTTTTTTCGTTTTGACACAACCAACACGTCCCGTAGCACATTTCTAACCTATACGCGAGACTTTTTCGGGTTTTAAAGGAAATGGATATCATTTCATACCCTCTCTCCTCCCGATTTCTAAACGATGCTTCGTGCTCGTTTTTTTTTTTGACACCACCAACACGTCTCGTGACCCATTTCTAACATATAATCGAGACTTTTTCTGGTTTTAAAGGAAATGGATATCATTTCATACCCTCTATCCTCCCGATTTCTAAACGAGGCTTCGTGCTCGTTTTTTCATTTTGACACCACCAACACGTCCCGGGGCCAATTTCTAACCAATAATCCAGACTTTTTCGGGTTTTAAAGGAAGTGGATATCATTTCATACCCTCTCTCCTCCCGATTTCTAAAGGAGGCTTTGTGCTCGTTTTTTCGTTTTGACACAACCAACACGTCCCGTGGCCCATTTCTAGCGTATAATCGAGACTTTTTCGGGTTTTAAAGGAAGAGGATATCATTTCATACCCTCTCTCCTCCCGATTTCTAAACGAGGCTTCGTGCTCGTTTTTTCGATTTGACACCACAAACACGTCCCATGGCCTATTTCTAACCTATAATCTAGACTTTTTTGGGTTTTAAAGGAAGTGGATATTATTTCATACCCTCTCTCCTCCCGATTTCTAAACGAGGCTTCGTGCTCGTGTTTTAGTTTTCACATAACATAACAAACACGTCCCGTTGCCCATTTCTAACCTATAATCGAGACTTTTTCGGGTTTTAAAGGAAGTGGATATTATTTCATACCCTCTCTCCTCCCGATTTCTAAACGAGTCTTCGTGGTCGTTTTTTCGTTTCGACACCTCCAACAAGTCCCGTGGCCCATTTCTCACCTATAATCGAGACTTTTTCGGGTTTTAAAGGAAGTGGATATAATTTCATACCCTCTCTCCAACCTATTTCTAAAGGAGGCTTCGTGCTCGTTTTTTCGTTTTAACACCACGAACACGTCCCGTAGCCCAATTCTAACCTATAATCGAGACTTTTTCGGGTTTTAAAGGAAGTGGATATCATTCCATACCCTCTCTCCTCCCGATTTCTAAACGAGGCTTCGTGCTCGTTTTTTCGTTTTGACACCACAAACACGTCACGTGGCCCATTTCTAACCTTTAATCGAGACTTTTTCGGGTATTAATGGAAGTGGATATAATTTCATACCCTCTCTCCTCCCGATTTCTAAACGACGCTTCGTGCTCGTTTTTTCGTTTTGACACCACCAACACGTCCCGTAGCACATTTCTAACCTATACGCGAGACTTTTTCGGGTTTTAAAGGAAATGGATATCATTTCATACCCTCTCTCCTCCCGATTTCTAAACGATGCTTCGTGCTCGTTTTTTTGTTTTGACACCACCAACACGTCTCGTGACCCATTTCTAACATATAATCGAGACTTTTTCTGGTTTTAAAGGAAATGGATATCATTTCATACCCTCTATCCTCCCGATTTCTAAACGAGGCTTCGTGCTCGTTTTTTCATTTTGACACCACCAACACGTCCCGTGGACAATTTCTAACCAATAATCCAGACTTTTTCGGGTTTTAAAGGAAGTGGATATCATTTCATACCCTCTCTCCTCCCGTTTTCTAAAGGAGGCTTTGTGCTCGTTTTTTCGTTTTGACACAACCAACACGTCCCGTGGCCCATTTCTAGCGTATAATCGAGACTTTTTCGGGTTTTAAAGGAAGAGGATATCATTTCATACCCTCTCTCCTCCCGATTTCTAAACGAGGCTTCGTGCTCGTTTTTTCGTTTTGACACCACAAACACGTCCCATGGCCCATTTCTAACCTATAATCTAGACTTTTTTGGGTTTTAAAGGAAGTGGATATTATTTCATACCCTCTCTCCTCCCGATTTCTAAACGAGTCTTCGTGGTCGTTTTTTCGTTTCGACACCTCCAACAAGTCCCGTGGCCCATTTCTCACCTATAATCGAGACTTTTTCGGGTTTTAAAGGAAGTGGATATAATTTCATACCCTCTCTCCAACCTATTTCTAAAGGAGGCTTCGTGCTCGTTTTTTCGTTTTAACACCACGAACACGTCCCGTAGCCCAATTCTAACCTATAATCGAGACTTTTTCGGGTTTTAAAGGAAGTGGATATCATTCCATACCCTCTCTCCTCCCGATTTCTAAACGAGGCTTCGTGCTCGTTTTTTCGTTTTGACACCACAAACACGTCCCGTGGCTCATTTCTAACCTATAATCTAGACTTTTTCGGGTTTTAAAGGAAGTGGATATAATTTCATACCCTCTCTCCAACCTATTTCTAAAGGAGGCTTCGTGCTCGTTTTTTCGTTTTGACACCACGAACACGTCCCGTAGCCCAATTCTAACCTATAATCGAGACTTTTTCGGGTTTTAAAGGAAGTGGATATTTTTCCATACCCTCTCTCCTCCCGATTTCTAAACGAGGCTTCGTTGTCGTTTTTTCGTTTTGACACCACCAACACGTCCCGTAGCCCATTTCTAACCTATAATTGAGACTTTTTCGGGTTTTAAAGGAAGTGGATATAATTTCATACCCTCTCTCCTCCCGATTTCTAAACGAGGCTTCGTGCTTGTTTTTTTCATTTTGACACCACCGACACGTCCCGTAACCCATTTCTAACCTATAATCGAGACTTTTTCGGGTTTTAAAGGAAATGGATATAATTTCATACCCTCTCTCCTCCCGATTTCTAAACGAGGCTTTGGCTCATTTTTTAGTTTTGGCACAACAAACACGTCCCGTTGTCCATTTCTAACCTATAATCGAGACTTTTTCGGGTTTTAAAGGAAGTGGATATCATTTCATACCCTCTCTCCTCCCGATTTCCAAACGAGACTTCGTGCTCGTTTTTTCGTTTTGACACCTCCAACAAGTCCCGTGGCCCATTTCTAACCAATAATTGAGACTTTTTCGGGTTTTAAAGGAAGTGGATATAATTTCATACCCTCTCTCGAACCGATTTCTAAACTAGGCTTCGTGGTCGTTTTTTAGTTTTGACACCACCAACACGTCCCGTAGCCCAATTCTAACCTATAATCGAGACTTTTTCGGGTTTTAAAAGAAGTGAATATCATTTCATACCCTCTCTCCTCCCGTTTTCTAAACGAATCTTTGTGCTCAATTTTTCATTTTGACACCACCAACACGTCCCGTGGCCCATTTCTAACATATAATCGAGACTTTTTCGGGTTTTAAAGGAAGTGGACATCATTTCCTACCCTCTCTCCTCCCGATATCTAAACGAGGCTTCATGCTCGTTTTTTCGTTTTCACACACCAACACGTCTCGTGTCCTATTTCTAACCAATAATCTAGATTAATTCGGGTTTTAACGGAAGTGGATATCATTTCATACCCTCTCTCCTCCCGTTTTCTAAACGAGGCTTCGTGCTCGTTTTGACACCACAAACAAGTCCCGTGGCCCATTTCTAACCTTTAATCGAGACTTTTTCGGGTTTTAAAGGAAGTGGATATCATTTCATACCCTCTCTCCTCCCGATTTCTAAACGACGCTTCGTGCTCGTTTTTTCATTTTGACACCACCAACACGTCCCGTAGCACATTTCTAACCTATACGCGAGACTTTTTCGGGTTTTAAAGGAAATGGATATCATTTCATACCCTCTCTCCTCCCGATTTCTAAACGATGCTTCGTGCTCGTTTTTTTGTTTTGACATCACCAACACGTCTCGTGACCCATTTGTAACATATAATCGAGACTTTTTCTGGTTTTAAAGGAAATGGATATCATTTCATACCCTCTATCCTCCCGATTTCTAAACGAGGCTTCGTGCTCGTTTTTTCGTTTTGACACCACAAACACGTCCCGTGGCCCATTTCTAACCTATAATCCAGACTTTTTTGGGTTTTAAAGGAAGTGGATATCATTTCATACCCTCTCTCCTCTCGATTTCTAAACGACGCTTCGTGCTCGTTTTTTCGTTTTGACACCACCAACACGTCCCGTAGCACATTTCTAACCTATACGCGAGACTTTTTCGGGTTTTAAAGGAAATAGATATCATTTCATACCCTCTCTCCTCCCGATTTCTAAACGATTCTTCGTGCTCGTTTTTTTGTTTTGACACCACCAACACGTCTCGTGACCCATTTCTACCATATAATCGAGACTTTTTCTGGTTTTAAAGGAAGTGGATATCATTCCATACCCTCTCTCCTACCGATTTCTAAACGAGGCTTCGTGCTCGTTTTTTCGTTTTGACACCACAAACACGTCCCGTGGCCCATTTCTAACCTATAATCTAGACTTTTTCAGGTTTTAAAGGAAGTGGATATAATTTCATACCCTCTCTCCAACCTATTTCTAAAGGAGGCTTTGTGCTCGTTTTTTCGTTTTGACACCACGAACACGTCCCGTAGCCCAATTCTAACTTATAATCGAGACTTTTTCGGGTTTTAAAGGAAGTGGATATCATTTCATACCCTCTCTCCTCCCGATTTCTAAACGAGGCTTCGTTGTCGTTTTTTAATTTTGACACCACCAACACGTCCCGTAGCCCATTTCTAACCTATAATTGAGACTTTTTCAGGTTTTAAAGGAAGTGGATATCATTTCATACCCTCTCTCCTCCCGTTTTCTAAACGAGGCTTCGTGCTCGTTTTGACACCACAAACAAGTCCCGTGGCCCATTTCTAACCTTTAATCGAGACTTTTTCGGGTTTTAAAGGAAGTGGATATCATTTCATACCCTCTCTCCTCCCGATTTCTAAACTACGCTTCGTGCTCGTTTTTTCGTTTTGACACCACCAACACGTCCCGTAGCACATTTCTAACCTATACGCGAGACTTTTTCGGGTTTTAAAGGAAGTCGATATAATTTCATACCCTCTCTCCTCCCGATTTCTAAACGAGGCTTCTTGCTAGTTTTTTCGTTTTGACACCACAAACACGTCACGTGGCCCATTTCTAACCTTTAATCGAGACTTTTTCGGGTTTTAATGGAAGTGGATATAATTTCATACCCTCTCTCCTCCCGATTTCTAAACGAGTCTTCGTGCTCTTTTTTTTGTTTTGACACCACCAACACGTCCCCCGTAGCCCATTGCTAACCTATAATCGAGACTTTTTCGGGTTTTAAAAGAAGTGGATATAATTTCATACCCTCTCTCCAACCTATTTCTAAAGGAGGCTTCGTTGTCGTTTTTTCGTTTTGACACCACCAACACGTCCTGTAGCCCATTTCTAACCTATAATTGAGTCTTTTTCGGGTTTTAAAGGAAGTGGATATCATTCCATACCCTCTCTCCTCCCGATTTCTAAACGAGGCTTCGTGCTCGTTTTTTCGTTTTGACACCACAAACACGTCCCGTGGCCAATTTCTAACCTATAATCTAGACTTTTTCAGGTTTTAAAGGAAGTGGATATAATTTCATACCCTCTCTCCAACCTATTTCTAAAGGAGGCTTTGTGCTCGTTTTTTCGTTTTGACACCACGAACACGTCCCGTAGCCCAATTCTAACTTATAATCGAGACTTTTTCGGGTTTTAAAGGAAGTGGATATCATTTCATACCCTCTCTCCTCCCGATTTCTAAACGAGGCTTCGTTGTCGTTTTTTAATTTTGACACCACCAACACGTCCCGTAGCCCATTTCTAACCTATAATTGAGACTTTTTCAGGTTTTAAAGGAAGTGGATATCATTTCATACCCTCTCTCCTCCCGTTTTCTTAACGAGGCTTCGTGCTCGTTTTGACACCACAAACAAGTCCCGTGGCCCATTTCTAACCTTTAATCGAGACTTTTTCGGGTTTTAAAGGAAGTGGATATCATTTCATACCCTCTCTCCTCCCGATTTCTAAACTACGCTTCGTGCTCGTTTTTTCGTTTTGACACCACCAACACGTCCCGTAGCACATTTCTAACCTATACGCGAGACTTTTTCGGGTTTTAAAGGAAATGGATATCATTTCATACCCTCTCTCCTCCCGATTTCTAAACGATGCTTCGTGCTCGTTTTTTTGTTTTGACACCACCAACACGTCTCGTGTCCCATTTCTAACATATAATCGAGACTTTTTCTGGTTTTAAAGGAAATGGATATCATTTCATACCCTCTATCCTCCCGATTTCTAAACGAGGCTTCGTGCTCGATTTTTCATTTTGACACCACCAACACGTCCCGTGGACAATTTCTAACCAATAATCCAGACTTTTTCGGGTTTTAAAGGAAGTGGATATCATTTCATACCCTCTCTCCTCCCGTTTTCTAAAGGAGGCTTTGTGCTCGTTTTTTCGTTTTGACACAACCAACACGTCCCGTGGCCCATTTCTAGCGTATAATCGAGACTTTTTCGGGTTTTAAAGGAAGAGGATATCATTTCATACCCTCTCTCCTCCCGATTTCTAAACGAGGCTTCGTGCTCGTTTTTTCGTTTTGACACCACAAACACGTCCCATGGCCCATTTCTAACCTATAATCTAGACTTTTTTGGGTTTTAAAGGAAGTGGATATTATTTCATACCCTCTCTCCTCCCGATTTCTAAACGAGTCTTCGTGGTCGTTTTTTCGTTTCGACACCTCCAACAAGTCCCGTGGCCCATTTCTCACCTATAATCGAGACTTTTTCGGGTTTTAAAGGAAGTGGATATAATTTCATACCCTCTCTCCAACCTATTTCTAAAGGAGGCTTCGTGCTCGTTTTTTCGTTTTAACACCACGAACACGTCCCGTAGCCCAATTCTAACCTATAATCGAGACTTTTTCGGGTTTTAAAGGAAGTGGATATCATTCCATACCCTCTCTCCTCCCGATTTCTAAACGAGGCTTCGTGCTCGTTTTTTCGTTTTGACACCACAAACACGTCCCGTGGCTCATTTCTAACCTATAATCTAGACTTTTTCGGGTTTTAAAGGAAGTGGATATAATTTCATACCCTCTCTCCAACCTATTTCTAAAGGAGGCTTCGTGCTCGTTTTTTCGTTTTGACACCACGAACACGTCCCGTAGCCCAATTCTAACCTATAATCGAGACTTTTTCGGGTTTTAAAGGAAGTGGATATTTTTCCATACCCTCTCTCCTCCCGATTTCTAAACGAGGCTTCGTTGTCGTTTTTTCGTTTTGACACCACCAACACGTCCCGTAGCCCATTTCTAACCTATAATTGAGACTTTTTCGGGTTTTAAAGGAAGTGGATATAATTTCATACCCTCTCTCCTCCCGATTTCTAAACGAGGCTTCGTGCTTGTTTTTTTCATTTTGACACCACCGACACGTCCCGTAACCCATTTCTAACCTATAATCGAGACTTTTTCGGGTTTTAAAGGAAATGGATATAATTTCATACCCTCTCTCCTCCCGATTTCTAAACGAGGCTTTGGCTCATTTTTTAGTTTTGGCACAACAAACACGTCCCGTTGTCCATTTCTAACCTATAATCGAGACTTTTTCGGGTTTTAAAGGAAGTGGATATCATTTCATACCCTCTCTCCTCCCGATTTCCAAACGAGACTTCGTGCTCGTTTTTTCGTTTTGACACCTCCAACAAGTCCCGTGGCCCATTTCTAACCAATAATTGAGACTTTTTCGGGTTTTAAAGGAAGTGGATATAATTTCATACCCTCTCTCGAACCGATTTCTAAACTAGGCTTCGTGGTCGTTTTTTAGTTTTGACACCACCAACACGTCCCGTAGCCCAATTCTAACCTATAATCGAGACTTTTTCGGGTTTTAAAAGAAGTGAATATCATTTCATACCCTCTCTCCTCCCGTTTTCTAAACGAATCTTTGTGCTCAATTTTTCATTTTGACACCACCAACACGTCCCGTGGCCCATTTCTAACATATAATCGAGACTTTTTCGGGTTTTAAAGGAAGTGGACATCATTTCCTACCCTCTCTCCTCCCGATATCTAATCGAGGCTTCATGCTCGTTTTTTCGTTTTCACACACCAACACGTCTCGTGTCCTATTTCTAACCAATAATCTAGATTAATTCGGGTTTTAACGGAAGTGGATATCATTTCATACCCTCTCTCCTCCCGTTTTCTAAACGAGGCTTCGTGCTCGTTTTGACACCACAAACAAGTCCCGTGGCCCATTTCTAACCTTTAATCGAGACTTTTTCGGGTTTTAAAGGAAGTGGATATCATTTCATACCCTCTCTCCTCCCGATTTCTAAACGACGCTTCGTGCTCGTTTTTTCATTTTGACACCACCAACACGTCCCGTAGCACATTTCTAACCTATACGCGAGACTTTTTCGGGTTTTAAAGGAAATGGATATCATTTCATACCCTCTCTCCTCCCGATTTCTAAACGATGCTTCGTGCTCGTTTTTTTGTTTTGACATCACCAACACGTCTCGTGACCCATTTGTAACATATAATCGAGACTTTTTCTGGTTTTAAAGGAAATGGATATCATTTCATACCCTCTATCCTCCCGATTTCTAAACGAGGCTTCGTGCTCGTTTTTTCGTTTTGACACCACAAACACGTCCCGTGGCCCATTTCTAACCTATAATCCAGACTTTTTTGGGTTTTAAAGGAAGTGGATATCATTTCATACCCTCTCTCCTCTCGATTTCTAAACGACGCTTCGTGCTCGTTTTTTCGTTTTGACACCACCAACACGTCCCGTAGCACATTTCTAACCTATACGCGAGACTTTTTCGGGTTTTAAAGGAAATAGATATCATTTCATACCCTCTCTCCTCCCGATTTCTAAACGATTCTTCGTGCTCGTTTTTTTGTTTTGACACCACCAACACGTCTCGTGACCCATTTCTACCATATAATCGAGACTTTTTCTGGTTTTAAAGGAAGTGGATATCATTCCATACCCTCTCTCCTACCGATTTCTAAACGAGGCTTCGTGCTCGTTTTTTCGTTTTGACACCACAAACACGTCCCGTGGCCCATTTCTAACCTATAATCTAGACTTTTTCAGGTTTTAAAGGAAGTGGATATAATTTCATACCCTCTCTCCAACCTATTTCTAAAGGAGGCTTTGTGCTCGTTTTTTCGTTTTGACACCACGAACACGTCCCGTAGCCCAATTCTAACTTATAATCGAGACTTTTTCGGGTTTTAAAGGAAGTGGATATCATTTCATACCCTCTCTCCTCCCGATTTCTAAACGAGGCTTCGTTGTCGTTTTTTAATTTTGACACCACCAACACGTCCCGTAGCCCATTTCTAACCTATAATTGAGACTTTTTCAGGTTTTAAAGGAAGTGGATATCATTTCATACCCTCTCTCCTCCCGTTTTCTAAACGAGGCTTCGTGCTCGTTTTGACACCACAAACAAGTCCCGTGGCCCATTTCTAACCTTTAATCGAGACTTTTTCGGGTTTTAAAGGAAGTGGATATCATTTCATACCCTCTCTCCTCCCGATTTCTAAACTACGCTTCGTGCTCGTTTTTTCGTTTTGACACCACCAACACGTCCCGTAGCACATTTCTAACCTATACGCGAGACTTTTTCGGGTTTTAAAGGAAGTCGATATAATTTCATACCCTCTCTCCTCCCGATTTCTAAACGAGGCTTCTTGCTAGTTTTTTCGTTTTGACACCACAAACACGTCACGTGGCCCATTTCTAACCTTTAATCGAGACTTTTTCGGGTTTTAATGGAAGTGGATATAATTTCATACCCTCTCTCCTCCCGATTTCTAAACGAGTCTTCGTGCTCTTTTTTTTGTTTTGACACCACCAACACGTCCCCCGTAGCCCATTGCTAACCTATAATCGAGACTTTTTCGGGTTTTAAAAGAAGTGGATATAATTTCATACCCTCTCTCCAACCTATTTCTAAAGGAGGCTTCGTTGTCGTTTTTTCGTTTTGACACCACCAACACGTCCTGTAGCCCATTTCTAACCTATAATTGAGTCTTTTTCGGGTTTTAAAGGAAGTGGATATCATTCCATACCCTCTCTCCTCCCGATTTCTAAACGAGGCTTCGTGCTCGTTTTTTCGTTTTGACACCACAAACACGTCCCGTGGCCAATTTCTAACCTATAATCTAGACTTTTTCAGGTTTTAAAGGAAGTGGATATAATTTCATACCCTCTCTCCAACCTATTTCTAAAGGAGGCTTTGTGCTCGTTTTTTCGTTTTGACACCACGAACACGTCCCGTAGCCCAATTCTAACTTATAATCGAGACTTTTTCGGGTTTTAAAGGAAGTGGATATCATTTCATACCCTCTCTCCTCCCGATTTCTAAACGAGGCTTCGTTGTCGTTTTTTAATTTTGACACCACCAACACGTCCCGTAGCCCATTTCTAACCTATAATTGAGACTTTTTCAGGTTTTAAAGGAAGTGGATATCATTTCATACCCTCTCTCCTCCCGTTTTCTTAACGAGGCTTCGTGCTCGTTTTGACACCACAAACAAGTCCCGTGGCCCATTTCTAACCTTTAATCGAGACTTTTTCGGGTTTTAAAGGAAGTGGATATCATTTCATACCCTCTCTCCTCCCGATTTCTAAACTACGCTTCGTGCTCGTTTTTTCGTTTTGACACCACCAACACGTCCCGTAGAACATTTCTAACCTATACGCGAGACTTTTTCGGGTTTTAAAGGAAGTCGATATAATTTCATACCCTCTCTCCTCCCGATTTCTAAACGAGGCTTCTTGCTAGTTTTTTCGTTTTGACACCACAAACACGTCACGTGGCCCATTTCTAACCTTTAATCGAGACTTTTTCGGGTTTTAATGGAAGTGGATATAATTTCATACCCTCTCTCCTCCCGATTTCTAAACGAGGCTTCGTGCTCTTTTTTTTGTTTTGACACCACCAACACGTCCCGTAGCCCATTGCTAACCTATAATCGAGACTTTTTCGGGTTTTAAAAGAAGTGGATATAATTTCATACCCTCTCTCCTCCCGATTTCTAAACGAGGCTTCGTTGTCGTTTTTTCGTTTTGACACCACCAACACGTCCCGTAGCCCATTTCTAACCTATAATTGAGACTTTTTCGGGTTTTAAAGGAAGTGGATATAATTTCATACCCTCTCTCCTCCCGATTTCTAAACGAGGCTTCGTGCTCGTTTTTTTGTTTTGACACCACCAACACGTCTCGTGGCCCATTTCTAACCTATAATCGAGACTTTTTCGGGTTTTAAAGGAAATGGATATCATTTCATACCCTCTCTCCTCCCGATTTCTAAACGAGGCTTCGTGCTCGTTTTTTAGTTTTGATATAACAAACACGTCCCGTTGCCCATTTCTACCCTATAATCGAGACTTTTTCGGGTTTTAAAGGAAGTGGATATCATTTCATACCCTCTCTCGAACCGATTTCTAAACGAGGCTTCGTGCTCGTTTTTTCGTTTTGACACCACCAACACGTCCCGTAGCCCAATTCTAACCTATAATCGAGACTTTTTCGGGTTTTAAAAGAAGTGAATATCATTTCATACCCTCTCTCCTTCCGTTTTCTAAACGAATCTTTGTGCTCAATTTTTCATTTTGACACCACCAACACGTCCCGTGGCCCATTTCTAACATATAATCGAGACTTTTTCGGGTTTTAAAGGAAGTGGACATCATTTCATACCCTCTCTCCTCCCGATATCTAAACGAGGCTTCGTGCTCGTTTTTTCGTTTTCACACCACCAACACGTCCCGTGTCCTATTTCTAACCTATAATCTAGATTAATTCGGGTTTTAAAGGAAGTGGATATCATTTCATACCCTCTCTCCTCCCGTTTTCTAAACGAGGCTTCGTGCTCGTTTTGACACCACAAACAAGTCCCGTGGCCCATTTCTAACCTTTAATCGAGACTTTTTCGGGTTTTAAAGGAAGAGGATATCATTTCATTCCCTCTCTCCTCCCGATTTCTAAACGAGGCTTCGTGCTCGTTTTTTCGTTTTGACACCACAAACACGTCCCGTGGCCCATTTCTAACCTATAATCGAGACTTTTTCGGGTTTTAAAGGAAATGGATATAATTTCATACCATCTCTCCTCCCGATTTCTAAACGAGGCTTCGTGCTCGTTTTTTCGTTTTGACACCACAAACACGTCCCGTGGCCCATTTCTAACCTATAATCCAGACTTTTTTGGGTTTTAAAGGAAGTGGATATTATTTCATACCCTCTCTCCTCCCGATTTCTAAACGAGTCTTCGTGGTCGTTTTTTCATTTTGACACCTCCAACAAGTCCCGTGGCCCATTTCTAACCTATAATCGAGACTTTTTCGGGTTTTAAAGGAAGTGGATATAATTTCATACCCTCTCTCCAACCTATTTCTAAAGGAGGCTTCGTGCTCGTTTTTTCGTTTTGACACCACGAACACGTCCCGTAGCCCAATTCTAACCTATAATCGAGACTTTTTCGGGTTTTAAAGGAACTGGATATCATTCCATACCCTCTCTCCTCCCGATTTCTAATCGAGGCTTCGTGCTCATTTTTTCGTTTTGACACCACAAACACGTCCCGTGGCCCATTTCTAACCTATAATCTAGACTTTTTCAGGTTTTAAAGGAAGTGGATATAATTTCATACCCTCTCTCCAACCTATTTCTAAAGGAGGCTTCGTGCTCGTTTTTTCGTTTTGACACCACGAACACGTCCCGTAGCCCAATTCTAACTTATAATCGAGACTTTTTCGGGTTTTAAAGGAAGTGGATATCATTCCATACCCTCTCTCCTCCCGATTTCTAAACGAGGCTTCGTTGTCGTTTTTTAATTTTGACACCACCAACACGTCCCGTACCCATTTCTAACCTATAATTGAGACTTTTTCGAGTTTTAAAGGAAGTGGATATCATTTCATACCCTCTCTCCTCCCGTTTTCTTAACGAGGCTTCGTGCTCGTTTTGACACCACAAACAAGTCCCGTGGCCCATTTCTAACCTTTAATCGAGACTTTTTCGGGTTTTAAAGGAAGTGGATATCATTTCATACCCTCTCTCCTCCCGATTTCTAAACGACGCTTCGTGCTCGTTTTTTCGTTTTGACACCACCAACTCGTCCCGTAGCACATTTCTAACCTATACGCGAGACTTTTTCGGGTTTTAAAGGAAGTCGATATAATTTCATACCCTCTCTCCTCCCGATTTCTAAACGAGGCTTCTTGCTAGTTTTTTCGTTTTGACACCACAAACACGTCACGTGGCCCATTTCTAACCTTTAATCGAGACTTTTTCGGGTTTTAATGGAAGTGGATATAATTTCATACCCTCTCTCCTCCCGATTTCTAAACGAGGCTTCGTGCTCTTTTTTTTGTTTTGACACCACCAACACGTCCCGTAGCCCATTGCTAACCTATAATCGAGACTTTTTCGGGTTTTAAAAGAAGTGGATATAATTTCATACCCTCTCTCCTCCCGATTTCTAAACGAGGCTTCGTTGTCGTTTTTTCGTTTTGACACCACCAACACGTCCCGTAGCCCATTTCTAACCTATAATTGAGACTTTTTCGGGTTTTAAAGGAAGTGGATATAATTTCATACCCTCTCTCCTCCCGATTTCTAAACGAGGCTTCGTGCTCGTTTTTTTGTTTTGACACCACCAACACGTCCCGTGGCCCATTTCTAACCTATAATCGAGACTTTTTCGGGTTTTAAAGGAAATGGATATCATTTCATACCCTCTCTCCTCCCGATTTCTAAACGAGGCTTCGTGCTCGTTTTTTAGTTTTGATATAACAAACACGTCCCGTTGCCCATTTCTACCCTATAATCGAGACTTTTTCGGGTTTTAAAGGAAGTGGATATCATTTCATACCCTCTCTCGAACCGATTTCTAAACGAGGCTTCGTGCTCGTTTTTTCGTTTTGACACCACCAACACGTCCCGTAGCCCAATTCTAACCTATAATCGAGACTTTTTCGGGTTTTAAAAGAAGTGAATATCATTTCATACCCTCTCTCCTTCCGTTTTCTAAACGAATCTTTGTGCTCAATTTTTCATTTTGACACCACCAACACGTCCCGTGGCCCATTTCTAACATATAATCGAGACTTTTTCGGGTTTTAAAGGAAGTGGACATCATTTCATACCCTCTCTCCTCCCGATATCTAAACGAGGCTTCGTGCTCGTTTTTTCGTTTTCACACCACCAACACGTCCCGTGTCCTATTTCTAACCTATAATCTAGATTAATTCGGGTTTTAAAGAAAGTGGATATCATTTCATACCCTCTCTCCTCCCGTTTTCTAAACGAGGCTTCGTGCTCGTTTTGACACCACAAACAAGTCCCGTGGCCCATTTCTAACCTTTAATCGAGACTTTTTCGGGTTTTAAAGGAAGTGGATATCATTTCATACCCTCTCTCCTCCCGATTTCTAAACGACGCTTCGTGCTCGTTTTTTCGTTTTGACACCACCAACACGTCCCGTAGCACATTTCTAACCTATACGCGAGACTTTTTCGGGTTTTAAAGGAAATGGATATCATTTCATACCCTCTCTCCTCCCGATTTCTAAACGATGCTTCGTGCTCGTTTTTTTGTTTTGACACCACCAACACGTCTCGTGACCCATTTCTAACATATAATCGAGACTTTTTCTGGTTTTAAAGGAAATGGATATCATTTCATACCCTCTATCCTCCCGATTTCTAAACGAGGCTTCGTGCTCGTTTTTTCATTTTGACACCACCAACACGTCCCGTGGCCAATTTCTAACCAATAATCCAGACTTTTTCGGGTTTTAAAGGAAGTGGATATCATTTCATACCCTCTCTCCTCCCCATTTCTAAAGGAGGCTTTGTGCTCGTTTTTTCGTTTTGACACAACCAACACGTCCCGTGGCCCATTTCTAGCGTATAATCGAGACTTTTTCGGGTTTTAAAGGAAGAGGATATCATTTCATACCCTCTCTCCTCCCGATTTCTAAACGAGGCTTCGTGCTCGTTTTTTCGTTTTGACACCACAAACACGTCCCATGGCCCATTTCTAACCTATAATCTAGACTTTTTTGGGTTTTAAAGGAAGTGGATATTATTTCATACCCTCTCTCCTCCCGATTTCTAAACGAGGCTTCGTGCTCGTGTTTTAGTTTTGACATAACAAACACGTCCCGTTGCCCATTTCTAACCTATAATCGAGACTTTTTCGGGTTTTAAAAGAAGTGGATATCATTTCATACCCTCTCTCCTCCCGAGTTCTAAACGAGGCTTCGTGCTCGTTTTTTCGTTTTGACACCACAAACACGTCCCGTGGCCCATTTCTAACCTATAATCGAGACTTTTTCGGGTTTTAAAGGAAATGGATATCATTTCATACCCTCTCTCCTCCCGATTTCTAAACGAGGCTTCGTGCTCGTTTTTTAGTTTTGATATAACAAACACGTCCCGTTGCCCATTTCTAACCTATAATCGAGACTTTTTCGGGTTTTAAAGGAAGTGGATATCATTTCATACCCTCTCTCGAACCGATTTCTAAACGAGGCTTCGTGCTCGTTTTTTCGTTTTGACACCACCAACACGTCCCGTAGCCCAATTATAACCTATAATCGAGACTTTTTCGGGTTTTAAAAGAAGTGAATATCATTTCATACCCTCTCTCCTCCCGTTTTCTAAACGAATCTTTGTGCTCAATTTTTCATTTTGACACCACCAACACGTCCAGTGGCCCATTTCTAACATATAATCGAGACTTTTTCGGGTTTTAAAGGAAGTGGACATCATTTCATACCCTCTCTCCTCCCGATATCTAAACGAGGCTTCGTGCTCGTTTTTTCGTTTTCACACCACCAACACGTCCCGTGTCCTATTTCTAACCTATAATCTACATTAATTCGGGTTTTAAAGGAAGTGGATATCATTTCATACCCTCTCTCCTCCCGTTTTCTAAACGAGGCTTCGTGCTCGTTTTGACACCACAAACAAGTCCCGTGGCCCATTTCTAACCTTTAATCGAGACTTTTTCGGGTTTTAAAGGAAGTGGATATCATTTCATACCCTCTCTCCTCCCGATTTCTAAACGACGCTTCGTGCTCGTTTTTTCGTTTTGACACCACCAACACGTCCCGTAGCACATTTCTAACCTATACGCGAGACTTTTTCGGGTTTTAAAGGAAATGGATATCATTTCATACCCTCTCTCCTCCCGATTTCTAAACGATGCTTCGTGCTCGTTTTTTTGTTTTGACACCACCAACACGTCTCGTGACCCATTTCTAACATATAATCGAGACTTTTTCTGGTTTTAAAGGAAATGGATATCATTTCATACCCTCTATCCTCCCGATTTCTAAACGAGGCTTCGTGCTCGTTTTTTCATTTTGACACCACCAACACGTCCCGTGGCCAATTTCTAACCAATAATCCAGACTTTTTCGGGTTTTAAAGGAAGTGGATATCATTTCATACCCTCTCTCCTCCCCATTTCTAAAGGAGGCTTTGTGCTCGTTTTTTCGTTTTGACACAACCAACACGTCCCGTGGCCCATTTCTAGCGTATAATCGAGACTTTTTCGGGTTTTAAAGGAAGAGGATATCATTTCATACCCTCTCTCCTCCCGATTTCTAAACGAGGCTTCGTGCTCGTTTTTTCGTTTTGACACCACAAACACGTCCCATGGCCCATTTCTAACCTATAATCTAGACTTTTTTGGGTTTTAAAGGAAGTGGATATTATTTCATACCCTCTCTCCTCCCGATTTCTAAACGAGGCTTCGTGCTCGTGTTTTAGTTTTGACATAACAAACACGTCCCGTTGCCCATTTCTAACCTATAATCGAGACTTTTTCGGGTTTTAAAAGAAGTGGATATCATTTCATACCCTCTCTCCTCCCGAGTTCTAAACGAGGCTTCGTGCTCGTTTTTTCGTTTTGACACCACAAACACGTCCCGTGGCCCATTTCTAACCTATAATCGAGACTTTTTCGGGTTTTAAAGGAAATGGATATCATTTCATACCCTCTCTCCTCCCGATTTCTAAACGAGGCTTCGTGCTCGTTTTTTAGTTTTGATATAACAAACACGTCCCGTTGCCCATTTCTAACCTATAATCGAGACTTTTTCGGGTTTTAAAGGAAGTGGATATCATTTCATACCCTCTCTCGAACCGATTTCTAAACGAGGCTTCGTGCTCGTTTTTTCGTTTTGACACCACCAACACGTCCCGTAGCCCAATTATAACCTATAATCGAGACTTTTTCGGGTTTTAAAAGAAGTGAATATCATTTCATACCCTCTCTCCTCCCGTTTTCTAAACGAATCTTTGTGCTCAATTTTTCATTTTGACACCACCAACACGTCCAGTGGCCCATTTCTAACATATAATCGAGACTTTTTCGGGTTTTAAAGGAAGTGGACATCATTTCATACCCTCTCTCCTCCCGATATCTAAACGAGGCTTCGTGCTCGTTTTTTCGTTTTCACACCACCAACACGTCCCGTGTCCTATTTCTAACCTATAATCTACATTAATTCGGGTTTTAAAGGAAGTGGATATCATTTCATACCCTCTCTCCTCCCGTTTTCTAAACGAGGCTTCGTGCTCGTTTTGACACCACAAACAAGTCCCGTGGCCCATTTCTAACCTTTAATCGAGACTTTTTCGGGTTTTAAAGGAAGTGGATATCATTTCATACCCTCTCTCCTCCCGATTTCTAAACGACGCTTCGTGCTCGTTTTTTCGTTTTGACACCACCAACACGTCCCGTAGCACATTTCTAACCTATACGCGAGACTTTTTCGGGTTTTAAAGGAAATGGATATCATTTCATACCCTCTCTCCTCCCGATTTCTAAACGATGCTTCGTGCTCGTTTTTTTGTTTTGACACCACCAACACGTCTCGTGACCCATTTCTAACATATAATCGAGACTTTTTCTGGTTTTAAAGGAAATGGATATCATTTCATACCCTCTATCCTCCCGATATCTAAACGAGGCTTCGTGCTCGTTTTTTCATTTTGACACCACCAACACGTCCCGTGGCCAATTTCTAACCAATAATCCAGACTTTTTCGGGTTTTAAATGAAGTGGATATCATTTCATACCCTCTCTCCTCCCCATTTCTAAAGGAGGCTTTGTGCTCGTTTTTTCGTTTTGACACAACCAACACGTCCCGTGGCCCATTTCTAGCGTATAATCGAGACTTTTTCGGGTTTTAAAGGAAGAGGATATCATTTCATACCCTCTCTCCTCCCGATTTCTAAACGAGGCTTCGTGCTCGTTTTTTCGTTTTGACACCACAAACACGTCCCATGGCCCATTTCTAACCTATAATCTAGACTTTTTTGGGTTTTAAAGGAAGTGGATATTATTTCATACCCTCTCTCCTCCCGATTTCTAAACGAGGCTTCGTGCTCGTGTTTTAGTTTTGACATAACAAACACGTCCCGTTGCCCATTTCTAACCTATAATCGAGACTTTTTCGGGTTTTAAAAGAAGTGGATATCATTTCATACCCTCTCTCCTCCCGAGTTCTAAACGAGGCTTCGTGCTCGTTTTCGTTTTGACACCACAAACACGTCCCGTGGCCCATTTCTAACCTATAATCGAGACTTTTTCGGGTTTTAAAGGAAATGGATATCATTTCATACCCTCTCTCCTCCCGATTTCTAAACGAGGCTTCGTGCTCGTTTTTTAGTTTTGATATAACAAACACGTCCCGTTGCCCATTTCTAACCTATAATCGAGACTTTTTCGGGTTTTAAAGGAAGTGGATATCATTTCATACCCTCTCTCGAACCGATTTCTAAACGAGGCTTCGTGCTCGTTTTTTCGTTTTGACACCACCAACACGTCCCGTAGCCCAATTATAACCTATAATCGAGACTTTTTCGGGTTTTAAAAGAAGTGAATATCATTTCATACCCTCTCTCCTCCCGTTTTCTAAACGAATCTTTGTGCTCAATTTTTCATTTTGACACCACCAACACGTCCAGTGGCCCATTTCTAACATATAATCGAGACTTTTTCGGGTTTTAAAGGAAGTGGACATCATTTCATACCCTCTCTCCTCCCGATATCTAAACGAGGCTTCGTGCTCGTTTTTTCGTTTTCACACCACCAACACGTCCCGTGTCCTATTTCTAACCTATAATCTACATTAATTCGGGTTTTAAAGGAAGTGGATATCATTTCATACCCTCTCTCCTCCCGTTTTCTAAACGAGGCTTCGTGCTCGTTTTGACACCACAAACAAGTCCCGTGGCCCATTTCTAACCTTTAATCGAGACTTTTTCGGGTTTTAAAGGAAGTGGATATCATTTCATACCCTCTCTCCTCCCGATTTCTAAACGACGCTTCGTGCTCGTTTTTTCGTTTTGACACCACCAACACGTCCCGTAGCACATTTCTAACCTATACGCGAGACTTTTTCGGGTTTTAAAGGAAGTGGATATAATTTCATTCGCTCTCTCCTCCCGATTTCTAAACGAGGCTTCGTTGTCGTTTTTTCGTTTTGACACCACCAACATGTCCCGTAGCCCATTTCTAACCTATAATTGAGACTTTTTCGGGTTTTAAAGGAAGTGGATATAATTTCATACCCTCTCTCCTCCCGATTTCTAAACGAGGCTTCGTGCTCGTTTTTTTGTTTTGACACCACCAACACGTCTCGTGACCCATTTCTAACATATAATCGAGACTTTTTCTGGTTTTAAAGGAAATGGATATAATTTCATACCCTCTCTCCTCCCAATTTCTAAACGATGCTTCGTGCTCGTTTTTTTGTTTTGACACCACCAACACGTCTCGTGACCCATTTCTAACCTATAATCGAGACTTTTTCGGGTTTTAAAGGAAATGGATATCATTTCATACCCTCTCTCCTCCCGATTTCTAAACGAGGCTTCGTGCTCGTTTTTTAGTTTTGATATAACAAACACGTCCCGTTGCCCATTTCTAACCTATAATCGAGACTTTTTCGGGTTTTAAAGGAAGTGGATATCATTTCATACCCTCTCTCCTCCCGATTTCTAAAGGAGGCTTTGTGCTCGTTTTTTTGTTTTGACACAACCAACACGTCCCGTGGCCCATTTCTAGCGTATAATCGAGACTTTTTCGGGTTTTAAAGGAAGAGGATATCATTTCATACCCTCTCTCCTCCCGATTTCTAAAGGAGGCTTTGTGCTCGTTTTTTCGTTTTGACACAACCAACACCTCCCGTGGCCCATTTCTAGCGTATAATCGAGACTTTTTCGGGTTTTAAAGGAAGAGGATATCATTTCATACCCTCTCTTCTCCCGATTTCTAAACGAGACTTCGTGCTCGTTTTTTCGTTTTGACACCACAAACACGTCCCATGGCCCATTTCTAACCTATAATCTAGACTTTTTTGGGTTTTAAAGGAAGTGGATATTATTTCATACCCTCTCTCCTCCCGATTTCTAAACGAGTCTTCGTGGTCGTTTTTTCGTTTCGACACCTCCAACAAGTCCCGTGGCCCATTTCTCACCTATAATCGAGACTTTTTCAGGTTTTAAAGGAAGTGGATATAATTTCATACCCTCTCTCCAACCTATTTCTAAAGGAGGCTTCGTGCTCGTTTTTTCGTTTTAACACCACGAACACGTCCCGTAGCCCAATTCTAATCTATAATCGAGACTTTTTCGGGTTTTAAAGGAAGTGGATATCATTCCATACCCTCTCTCCTCCCGATTTCTAAACGAGGCTTCGTGCTCGTTTTTTCGTTTTGACACCACAAACACGTCACGTGGCCCATTTCTAACCTTTAATCGAGACTTTTTCGGGTTTTAATGGAAGTGGATATAATTTCATACCCTCTCTCCTCCCGATTTCTAAACGAGGCTTCGTGCTCTTTTTTTTGTTTTGACACCACCAACACGTCCCGTAGCCCATTGCTAACCTATAATCGAGACTTTTTCGGGTTTTAAAAGAAGTGGATATAATTTCATACCCTCTCTCCTCCCGATTTCTAAACGAGGCTTCGTTGTCGTTTTTTCGTTTTGACACCACCAACACGTCCCGTAGCCCATTTCTAACCTATAATCTAGACTTTTTTGGGTTTTAAAGGAAGTGGATATTATTTCATACCCTCTCTCCTCCCGATTTCTAAACGAGGCTTCGTGCTCGTGTTTTAGTTTTGACATAACAAACACGTCCCGTTGCCCATTTCTAACCTATAATCGAGACTTTTTCGGGTTTTAAAAGAAGTGGATATCATTTCATACCCTCTCTCCTCCCGAGTTCTAAACGAGGCTTCGTGCTCGTTTTTTCGTTTTGACACCACAAACACGTCCCGTGGCCCACTTCTAACCTATAATCGAGACTTTTTCGGGTTTTAAAGGAAATGGATATCATTTCATACCCTCTCTCCTCCCGATTTCTAAACGAGGCTTCGTGCTCGTTTTTTAGTTTTGATATAACAAACACGTCCCGTTGCCCATTTCTAACCTATAATCGAGACTTTTTCGGGTTTTAAAGGAAGTGGATATCATTTCATACCCTCTCTCGAACCGATTTCTAAACGAGGCTTCGTGCTCGTTTTTTCGTTTTGACACCACCAACACGTCCCGTAGCCCAATTATAACCTATAATCGAGACTTTTTCGGGTTTTAAAAGAAGTGAATATCATTTCATACCCTCTCTCCTCCCGTTTTCTAAACGAATCTTTGTGCTCAATTTTTCATTTTGACACCACCAACACGTCCAGTGGCCCATTTCTAACATATAATCGAGACTTTTTCGGGTTTTAAAGGAAGTGGACATCATTTCATACCCTCTCTCCTCCCGATATCTAAACGAGGCTTCGTGCTCGTTTTTTCGTTTTCACACCACCAACACGTCCCGTGTCCTATTTCTAACCTATAATCTACATTAATTCGGGTTTTAAAGGAAGTGGATATCATTTCATACCCTCTCTCCTCCCGTTTTCTAAACGAGGCTTCGTGCTCGTTTTGACACCACAAACAAGTCCCGTGGCCCATTTCTAACCTTTAATCGAGACTTTTTCGGGTTTTAAAGGAAGTGGATATCATTTCATACCCTCTCTCCTCCCGATTTCTAAACGACGCTTCGTGCTCGTTTTTTCGTTTTGACACCACCAACACGTCCCGTAGCACATTTCTAACCTATACGCGAGACTTTTTCGGGTTTTAAAGGAAATGGATATCATTTCATACCCTCTCTCCTCCCGATTTCTAAACGATGCTTCGTGCTCGTTTTTTTGTTTTGACACCACCAACACGTCTCGTGACCCATTTCGAACATATAATCGAGACTTTTTCTGGTTTTAAAGGAAATGGATATCATTTCATACCCTCTATCCTCCCGATTTCTAAACGAGGCTTCGTGCTCGTTTTTTCGTTTTGACACCACAAACACGTCCCGTGGCCCATTTCTAACCTATAATCCAGACTTTTTTGGGTTTTAAAGGAAGAGGATATCATTTCATACCCTCTCTCCTCTCGATTTCTAAACGACGCTTCGTGCTCGTTTTTTCGTTTTGACACCACCAACACGTCCCGTGGCACATTTCTAACCTATACGCGAGACTTTTTCGGGTTTTAAAGGAAATAGATATCATTTCATACCCTCTCTCCTCCCGATTTCTAAACGATGCTTCGTGCTCGTTTTTTTGTTTTGACACCACCAACACGTCTCGTGACCCATTTCTAACATATAATCGAGACTTTTTCTGGTTTTAAAGTAAGTGGATATCATTCCATACCCTCTCTCCTACCGATTTCTAAACGAGGCTTCGTGCTCGTTTTTTCGTTTTGACACCACAAACACGTCCCGTGGCCCATTTCTAACCTATAATCTAGACTTTTTCAGGTTTTAAAGGAAGTGGATATAATTTCATACCCTCTCTCCAACCTATTTCTAAAGGAGGCTTTGTGCTCGTTTTTTCGTTTTGACACCACGAACACGTCCCGTAGCCCAATTCTAACTTATAATCGAGACTTTTTCGGGTTTTAAAGGAAGTGGATATCATTCCATACCCTCTCTCCTCCCGATTTCTAAACGAGGCTTCGTTGTCGTTTTTTAATTTTGACACCACCAACACGTCCCGTAGCCCATTTCTAACCTATAATTGAGACTTTTTCAGGTTTTAAAGGAAGTGGATATCATTTCATACCCTCTCTCCTCCCGTTTTCTAAACGAGGCTTCGTGCTCGTTTTGACACCACAAACAAGTCCCGTGGCCCATTTCTAACCTTTAATCGAGACTTTTTCGGGTTTTAAAGGAAGTGGATATCATTTCATACCCTCTCTCCTCCCGATTTCTAAACGACGCTTCGTGCTCGTTTTTTCGTTTTGACACCACCAACACGTCCCGTAGCACATTTCTAACCTATACGCGAGACTTTTTCGGGTTTTAAAGGAAGTGGATATAATTTCATTCGCTCTCTCCTCCCGATTTCTAAACGAGGCTTCGTTGTCGTTTTTTCGTTTTGACACCACCAACATGTCCCGTAGCCCATTTCTAACCTATAATCGAGACTTTTTCAGGTTTTAAAGGAAGTGGATATCATTTCATACCCTCTCTACTCCCGATTTCTAAACGAGGCTTCGTGCTCGTTTTTTCGTTTTGACACCACAAACACGTCCCGTGGTCCATTTCTAACCTATAATCGAGACTTTTTCGGGTTTTAAAGGAAGTTGATATCATTTCATATCCTCTCTCCTCCCGTTTTCTAAATGAGGCTTCGTGCTCGTTTTTTCGTATTGACACCACCAACACGTCCCGTGGCCCATTTCTAACATATAATCGAGACTCTTTCTGGTTTTAAAGGAAGTGGATATCATTTCATACCCTCTATCCTCCCGATTTCTAAACGAGGCTTCGTGCTCGTTTTTTCGTTTTGACACCACAAACACGTCCCGTTGCCCATTTCTAACCTATAATGGAGACTTTTTCAGGTTTTAAAGGAAGTGGATATCATTTCATACGCTCTCTGCTCCTGATTTCTAAACGAGGCTTCGTGCTCGTTTTTTTGTTTTGACACCACCAAAACGTCTCGTGGCCCATTTCTAACATATAATCGAGACTTTTTCTGGTTTTAAAGGAAGTGGATATCATTTCATACCCTCTCTACTCCCGATTTCTAAACGTGGCTTCGTGCACGTTTTTTCGTTTTGACACCACAAACACGTCCCGTGGCCCATTTCTAATCTATAATCGAGACTTTTTCGGGTTTTAAAGGAAGTTGATATCATTTCATATCCTCTCTCCTCCCGTTTTCTAAATGAGGCTTCGTGCTCATTTTTTCGTTTTGACACCTCCAACACGTCCCGTGGCCCATTTCTGACCTATAATCCAGACTTTTTCGGGTTTTAAAGGAAGTGGATATCATTTCATACACTCTCTCCTCCCGATTTCTAAAAGAGGCTTTGTGCTCATTTTTTCGTTTTGACACCACCAACACGTCCCGTAGCCCATTTCTAACCTATAATCGAGACTTTTTCGGGTTTTAAAGGAAGTGGATATAATTTCATACCCTCTCTCCTCCCGATTTCTAAACGAGGCTTCGTGCTCGTTTTTTTGTTTTGACACCACCAACACGTCTCGTGACCCATTTCTAACATATAATCGAGACTTTTTCTGGTTTTAAAGGAAATGGATATAATTTCATACCCTCTCTCCTCCCAATTTCTAAACGATGCTTCGTGCTCGTTTTTTTGTTTTGACACCACCAGCACGTCTCGTGACCCATTTCTAACCTATAATCGAGACTTTTTCGGGTTTTAAAGGAAATGGATATCATTTCATACCCTCTCTCCTCCCGATTTCTAAACGAGGCTTCGTGCTCGTTTTTTAGTTTTGATATAACAAACACGTCCCGTTGCCCATTTCTAACCTATAATCGAGACTTTTTCGGGTTTTAAAGGAAGTGGATATCATTTCATACCCTCTCTCCTCCCGATTTCTAAAGGAGCCTTTGTGCTCGTTTTTTTGTTTTGACACAACCAACACGTCCCGTGGCCCATTTCTAGCGTATAATCGAGACTTTTTCGGGTTTTAAAGGAAGAGGATATCATTTCATACCCTCTCTCCTCCCGATTTCTAAAGGAGGCTTTGTGCTCGTTTTTTCGTTTTGACACAACCAACACCTCCCGTGGCCCATTTCTAGCGTATAATCGAGACTTTTTCGGGTTTTAAAGGAAGAGGATATCATTTCATACCCTCTCTTCTCCCGATTTCTAAACGAGACTTCGTGCTCGTTTTTTCGTTTTGACACCACAAACACGTCCCATGGCCCATTTCTAACCTATAATCTAGACTTTTTTGGGTTTTAAAGGAAGTGGATATTATTTCATACCCTCTCTCCTCCCGATTTCTAAACGAGTCTTCGTGGTCGTTTTTTCGTTTCGACACCTCCAACAAGTCCCGTGGCCCATTTCTCACCTATAATCGAGACTTTTTCAGGTTTTAAAGGAAGTGGATATAATTTCATACCCTCTCTCCAACCTATTTCTAAAGGAGGCTTCGTGCTCGTTTTTTCGTTTTAACACCACGAACACGTCCCGTAGCCCAATTCTAACCTATAATCGAGACTTTTTCGGGTTTTAAAGGAAGTGGATATCATTCCATACCCTCTCTCCTCCCGATTTCTAAACGAGGCTTCGTGCTCGTTTTTTCGTTTTGACACCACAAACACGTCACGTGGCCCATTTCTAACCTTTAATCGAGACTTTTTCGGGTTTTAATGGAAGTGGATATAATTTCATACCCTCTCTCCTCCCGATTTCTAAACGAGGCTTCGTGCTCTTTTTTTTGTTTTGACACCACCAACACGTCCCGTAGCCCATTGCTAACCTATAATCGAGACTTTTTCGGGTTTTAAAGGAAGTGGATATCATTCCATACCCTCTCTCCTCCCGATTTCTAAACGAGGCTTCGTTGTCGTTTTTTAATTTTGACACCACCAACACGTCCCGTAGCCCATTTCTAACCTATAATTGAGACTTTTTCAGGTTTTAAAGGAAGTGGATATCATTTCATACCCTCTCTCCTCCCGTTTTCTAAACGAGGCTTCGTGCTCGTTTTGACACCACAAACAAGTCCCGTGGCCCATTTCTAACCTTTAATCGAGACTTTTTCGGGTTTTAAAGGAAGTGGATATCATTTCATACCCTCTCTCCTCCCGATTTCTAAACGACGCTTCGTGCTCGTTTTTTCGTTTTGACACCACCAACACGTCCCGTAGCACATTTCTAACCTATACGCGAGACTTTTTCGGGTTTTAAAGGAAGTGGATATAATTTCATTCCCTCTCTCCTCCCGATTTCTAAACGAGGCTTCGTTGTCGTTTTTTCGTTTTGACACCACCAACATGTCCCGTAGCCCATTTCTAACCTATAATTGAGACTTTTTCGGGTTTTAAAGGAAGTGGATATAATTTCATACCCTCTCTCCTCCCGATTTCTAAACGAGGCTTCGTGCTCGTTTTTTTGTTTTGATACCACCAACACGTCTCGTGACCCATTTCTAACATATAATCGAGACTTTTTCTGGTTTTAAAGGAAATGGATATAATTTCATACCCTCTCTCCTCCCAATTTCTAAACGATGCTTCGTGCTCGTTTTTTTGTTTTGACACCACCAACACGTCTCGTGACCCATTTCTAACCTATAATCGAGACTTTTTCGGGTTTTAAAGGAAATGGATATCATTTCATACCCTCTCTCCTCCCGATTTCTAAACGAGGCTTCGTGCTCGTTTTTTAGTTTTGATATAACAAACACGTCCCGTTGCCCATTTCTAACCTATAATCGAGACTTTTTCGGGTTTTAAAGGAAGTGGATATCATTTCATACCCTCTCTCCTCCCGATTTCTAAAGGTGGCTTTGTGCTCGTTTTTTTGTTTTGACACAACCAACACGTCCCGTGGCCCATTTCTAGCGTATAATCGAGACTTTTTCGGGTTTTAAAGGAAGAGGATATCATTTCATACCCTCTCTCCTCCCGATTTCTAAAGGAGGCTTTGTGCTCGTTTTTTCGTTTTGACACAACCAACACGTCCCGTGGCCCATTTCTAGCGTATAATCGAGACTTTTTCGGGTTTTAAAGGAAGAGGATATCATTTCATACCCTCTCTTCTCCCGATTTCTAAACGAGGCTTCGTGCTCGTTTTTTCGTTTTGACACCACAAACACGTCCCATGGCCCATTTCTAACCTATAATCTAGACTTTTTTGGGTTTTAAAGGAAGTGGATATTATTTCATACCCTCTCTCCTCCCGATTTCTAAACGAGTCTTCGTGGTCGTTTTTTCGTTTCGACACCTCCAACAGGTCCCGTGGCCCATTTCTCACCTATAATCGAGACTTTTTCAGGTTTTAAAGGAAGTGGATATAATTTCATACCCTCTCTCCAACCTATTTCTAAAGGAGGCTTCGTGCTCGTTTTTTCGTTTTAACACCACGAACACGTCCCGTAGCCCAATTCTAACCTATAATCGAGACTTTTTTGGGTTTTAAAGGAAGTGGATATCATTCCATACCCTCTCTCCTCCCGATTTCTAAACGAGGCTTCGTGCTCGTTTTTTCGTTTTGACACCACAAACACGTCACGTGGCCCATTTCTAACCTTTAATCGAGACTTTTTCGGGTTTTAATGGAAGTGGATATAATTTCATACCCTCTCTCCTCCCGATTTCTAAACGAGGCTTCGTGCTCTTTTTTTTGTTTTGACACCACCAACACGTCCCGTAGCCCATTGCTAACCTATAATCGAGACTTTTTCGGGTTTTAAAAGAAGTGGATATAATTTCATACCCTCTCTCCTCCCGATTTCTAAACGAGGCTTCGTTGTCGTTTTTTCGTTTTGACACCACCAACACGTCCCGTAGCCCATTTCTAACCTATAATTGAGACTTTTTCGGGTTTTAAAGGAAGTGGATATAATTTCATACCCTCTCTCCTCCCGATTTCTAAACGAGGCTTCGTGCTCGTTTTTTTATTTTGACACCACCAACACGTCCCGTGGCCCATTTCTAACCTATAATCGAGACTTTTTCGGGTTTTAAAGGAAATGGATATCATTTCATACCCTCTCTCCTCCCGATTTCTAAACGAGGCTTCGTGCTCGTTTTTTAGTTTTGATATAACAAACACGTCCCGTTGCCCATTTCTACCCTATAATCGAGACTTTTTCGGGTTTTAAAGGAAGTGGATATCATTTCATACCCTCTCTCGAACCGATTTCTAAACGAGGCTTCGTGCTCGTTTTTTCGTTTTGACACCACCAACACGTCCCGTAGCCCAATTCTAACCTATAATCGAGACTTTTTCGGGTTTCAAAAGAAGTGAATATCATTTCATACCCTCTCTCCTTCCGTTTTCTAAACGAATCTTTGTGCTCAATTTTTCATTTTGACACCACCAACACGTCCCGTGGCCCATTTCTAACATATAATCGAGACTTTTTCGGGTTTTAAAGGAAGTGGACATCATTTCATACCCTCTCTCCTCCCGATATCTAAACGAGGCTTCGTGCTCGTTTTTTCGTTTTCACACCACCAACACGTCCCGCGTCCTATTTCTAACCTATAATCTAGATTAATTCGGGTTTTAAAGGAAGTGGATATCATTTCATACCCTCTCTCCTCCCGTTTTCTAAACGAGGCTTCGTGCTCGTTTTGACACCACAAACAAGTCCCGTGGCCCATTTCTAACCTTTAATCGAGACTTTTTCGGGTTTTAAAGGAAGTGGATATCATTTCATACCCTCTCTCCTCCCGATTTCTAAACGACGCTTCGTGCTCGTTTTTTCGTTTTGACACCACCAACACGTCCCGTAGCACATTTCTAACCTATACGCGAGACTTTTTCGGGTTTTAAAGGAAATGGATATCATTTCATACCCTCTCTCCTCCCGATTTCTAAACGATGCTTCGTGCTCGTTTTTTTGTTTTGACACCACCAACACGTCTCGTGACCCATTTCTAACATATAATCGAGACTTTTTCTGGTTTTAAAGGAAATGGATATCATTTCATACCCTCTATCCTCCCGATTTCTAAACGAGGCTTCGTGCTCGTTTTTTCATTTTGACACCACCAACACGTCCCGTGGCCAATTTCTAACCAATAATCCAGACTTTTTCGGGTTTTAAAGGAAGTGGATATCATTTCATACCCTCTCTCCTCCCGATTTCTAAAGGAGGCTTTGTGCTCGTTTTTTCGTTTTGAAACAACCAACACGTCCCGTGGCCCATTTCTAGCGTATAATCGAGACTTTTTCGGGTTTTAAAGGAAGAGGATATCATTTCATACCCTCTCTCCTCCCGATTTCTAAACGAGGCTTCGTGCTCGTTTTTTCGTTTTGACACCACAAACACGTCCCATGGCCCATTTCTAACCTATAATCTAGACTTTTTTGGGTTTTAAAGGAAGTGGATATTATTTCATACCCTCTCTCCTCCCGATTTCTAAACGAGGCTTCGTGCTCGTGTTTTAGTTTTGATATAACAAACACGTCCCGTTGCCCATTTCTAACCTATAATCGAGACTTTTTCGGGTTTTAAAAGAAGTGGATATCATTTCATACCCTCTCTCCTCCCGAGTTCTAAACGAGGCTTCGTGCTCGTTTTTTCGTTTTGACACCACCAACACGTCCCGTAGCCCAATTCTAACCTATAATCGAGACTTTTTCGGGTTTTAAAAGAAGTGAATATCATTTCATACCCTCTCTCCTCCCGTTTTCTAAACGAATCTTTGTGCTCAATTTTTCATTTTGACACCACCAACACGTCCCGTGGCCCATTTCTAACATATAATCGAGACTTTTTCGGGTTTTAAAGGAAGTGGACATCATTTCATACCCTCTCTCCTCCCGATATCTAAACGAGGCTTCGTGCTCGTTTTTTCGTTTTCACACCACCAACACGTCCCGTGTCCTATTTCTAACCTATAATCTAGATTAATTCGGGTTTTAAAGGAAGTGGATATCATTTCATACCCTCTCTCCTCCCGTTTTCTAAACGAGGCTTCGTGCTCGTTTTGACAACACAAACAAGTCCCGTGGCCCATTTCTAACCTTTAATCGAGACTTTTTCGGGTTTTAAAGGAAGTGGATATCATTTCATACCCTCTCTCCTCCCGATTTCTAAACGACGCTTCGTGCTCGTTTTTTCGTTTTGACACCACCAACACGTCCCGTAGCACATTTCTAACCTATACGCGAGACTTTTTCGGGTTTTAAAGGAAATGGATATCATTTCATACCCTCTCTCCTCCCGATTTCTAAACGATGCTTCGTGCTCGTTTTTTTGTTTTGACACCACCAACACGTCTCGTGATCCATTTCTAACATATAATCGAGACTTTTTCTGGTTTTAAAGGAAATGGATATCATTTCATACCCTCTATCCTCCCGATTTCTAAACGAGGCTTCGTGCTCGTTTTTTCATTTTGACACCACCAACACGTCCCGTGGCCAATTTCTAACCAATAATCCAGACTTTTTCGGGTTTTAAAGGAAGTGGATATCATTTCATACCCTCTCTCCTCCCGATTTCTAAAGGAGGCTTTGTGCTCGTTTTTTCATTTTGACACAACCAACACGTCCCGTGGCCCATTTCTAGCGTATAATCGAGACTTTTTCGGGTTTTAAAGGAAGAGGATATCATTTCATACCCTCTCTCCTCCCGATTTCTAAACGAGGCTTCGCGCTCGTTTTTTCGTTTTGACACCACAAACACGTCCCATGGCCCATTTCTAACCTATAATCTAGACTTTTTTGGGTTTTAAAGGAAGTGGATATTATTTCATACCCTCTCTCCTCCCGATTTCTAAACGAGTCTTCGTGGTCGTTTTTTCGTTTCGACACCTCCAACAAGTACCGTGGCCCATTTCTCACCTATAATCGAGACTTTTTCGGGTTTTAAAGGAAGTGCATATAATTTCATACCCTCTCTCCAACCTATTTCTAAAGGAGGCTTCGTGCTCGTTTTTTCGTTTTAACACCACGAACACGTCCCGTAGCCCAATTTTAACCTATAATCGAGACTTTTTCGGGTTTTAAAGGAAGTGGATATCATTCCATACCCTCTCTCCTCCCGATTTCTAAACGAGGCTTCGTGCTCGTTTTTTCGTTTTGACACCACAAACACGTCACGTGGCCCATTTCTAACCTTTAATCGAGACTTTTTCGGGTTTTAATGGAAGTGGATATAATTTCATACCCTCTCTCCTCCCGATTTCTAAACGAGGCTTCGTGCTCTTTTTTTTGTTTTGACACCACCAACACGTCCCGTAGCCCATTGCTAACCTATAATCGAGACTTTTTCGGGTTTTAAAAGAAGTGGATATAATTTCATACCCTCTCTCCTCCCGATTTCTAAACGAGGCTTCGTTGTCGTTTTTTCGTTTTGACACCACCAACACGTCCCGTAGCACATTTCTAACCTATAATTGAGACTTTTTCGGGTTTTAAAGGAAGTGGATATAATTTCATACCCTCTCTCCTCCCGATTTCTAAACGAGGCTTCGTGCTCGTTTTTTTGTTTTGACACCACCAACACGTCCCGTGGCCCATTTCTAACCTATAATCGAGACTTTTTCGGGTTTTAAAGGAAATGGATATCATTTCATACCCTCTCTCCTCCCGATTTCTAAACGAGGCTTCGTGCTCGTTTTTTTGTTTTGATATAACAAACACGTCCCGTTGCCCATTTCTACCCTATAATCGAGACTTTTTCGGGTTTTAAAGGAAGTGGATATCATTTCATACCCTCTCTCCTCCCGATTTCTAAAGGAGGCTTTGTGCTCGTTTTTTCGTTTTGAAACAACCAACACGTCCCGTGGCCCATTTCTAGCGTATAATCGAGACTTTTTCGGGTTTTAAAGGAAGAGGATATCATTTCATACCCTCTCTCCTCCCGATTTCTAAACGAGGCTTCGTGCTCGTTTTTTCGTTTTGACACCACAAACACGTCCCATGGCCCATTTCTAACCTATAATCTAGACTTTTTTGGGTTTTAAAGGAAGTGGATATTATTTCATACCCTCTCTCCTCCCGATTTCTAAACGAGGCTTCGTGCTCGTGTTTTAGTTTTGATATAACAAACACGTCCCGTTGCCCATTTCTAACCTATAATCGAGACTTTTTCGGGTTTTAAAAGAAGTGGATATCATTTCATACCCTCTCTCCTCCCGAGTTCTAAACGAGGCTTCGTGCTCGTTTTTTCGTTTTGACACCACCAACACGTCCCGTAGCCCAATTCTAACCTATAATCGAGACTTTTTCGGGTTTTAAAAGAAGTGAATATCATTTCATACCCTCTCTCCTCCCGTTTTCTAAACGAATCTTTGTGCTCAATTTTTCATTTTGACACCACCAACACGTCCCGTGGCCCATTTCTAACATATAATCGAGACTTTTTCGGGTTTTAAAGGAAGTGGACATCATTTCATACCCTCTCTCCTCCCGTTTTCTAAACGAATCTTTGTGCTCAATTTTTCATTTTGACACCACCAACACGTCCCGTGGCCCATTTCTAACATATAATCGAGACTTTTTCGGGTTTTAAAGGAAGTGGACATCATTTCATACCCTCTCTCCTCCCGATATCTAAACGAGGCTTCGTGCTCGTTTTTTCGTTTTCACACCACCAACACGTCCCGTGTCCTATTTCTAACCTATAATCTAGATTAATTCGGGTTTTAAAGGAAGTGGATATCATTTCATACCCTCTCTCCTCCCGTTTTCTAAACGAGGCTTCGTGCTCGTTTTGACAACACAAACAAGTCCCGTGGCCCATTTCTAACCTTTAATCGAGACTTTTTCGGGTTTTAAAGGAAGTGGATATCATTTCATACCCTCTCTCCTCCCGATTTCTAAACGACGCTTCGTGCTCGTTTTTTCGTTTTGACACCACCAACACGTCCCGTAGCACATTTCTAACCTATACGCGAGACTTTTTCGGGTTTTAAAGGAAATGGATATCATTTCATACCCTCTCTCCTCCCGATTTCTAAACGATGCTTCGTGCTCGTTTTTTTGTTTTGACACCACCAACACGTCTCGTGATCCATTTCTAACATATAATCGAGACTTTTTCTGGTTTTAAAGGAAATGGATATCATTTCATACCCTCTATCCTCCCGATTTCTAAACGAGGCTTCGTGCTCGTTTTTTCATTTTGACACCACCAACACGTCCCGTGGCCAATTTCTAACCAATAATCCAGACTTTTTCGGGTTTTAAAGGAAGTGGATATCATTTCATACCCTCTCTCCTCCCGATTTCTAAAGGAGGCTTTGTGCTCGTTTTTTCATTTTGACACAACCAACACGTCCCGTGGCCCATTTCTAGCGTATAATCGAGACTTTTTCGGGTTTTAAAGGAAGAGGATATCATTTCATACCCTCTCTCCTCCCGATTTCTAAACGAGGCTTCGTGCTCGTTTTTTCGTTTTGACACCACAAACACGTCCCATGGCCCATTTCTAACCTATAATCTAGACTTTTTTGGGTTTTAAAGGAAGTGGATATTATTTCATACCCTCTCTCCTCCCGATTTCTAAACGAGTCTTCGTGGTCGTTTTTTCGTTTCGACACCTCCAACAAGTCCCGTGGCCCATTTCTCACCTATAATCGAGACTTTTTCGGGTTTTAAAGGAAGTGCATATAATTTCATACCCTCTCTCCAACCTATTTCTAAAGGAGGCTTCGTGCTCGTTTTTTCGTTTTAACACCACGAACACGTCCCGTAGCCCAATTTTAACCTATAATCGAGACTTTTTCGGGTTTTAAAGGAAGTGGATATCATTCCATACCCTCTCTCCTCCCGATTTCTAAACGAGGCTTCGTGCTCGTTTTTTCGTTTTGACACCACAAACACGTCACGTTGCCCATTTCTAACCTTTAATCGAGACTTTTTCGGGTTTTAATGGAAGTGGATATAATTTCATACCCTCTCTCCTCCCGATTTCTAAACGAGGCTTCGTGCTCTTTTTTTTGTTTTGACACCACCAACACGTCCCGTAGCCCATTGCTAACCTATAATCGAGACTTTTTCGGGTTTTAAAAGAAGTGGATATAATTTCATACCCTCTCTCCTCCCGATTTCTAAACGAGGCTTCGTTGTCGTTTTTTCGTTTTGACACCACCAACACGTCCCGTAGCACATTTCTAACCTATAATTGAGACTTTTTCGGGTTTTAAAGGAAGTGGATATAATTTCATACCCTCTCTCCTCCCGATTTCTAAACGAGGCTTCGTGCTCGTTTTTTTGTTTTGACACCACCAACACGTCCCGTGGCCCATTTCTAACCTATAATCGAGACTTTTTCGGGTTTTAAAGGAAATGGATATCATTTCATACCCTCTCTCCTCCCGATTTCTAAACGAGGCTTCGTGCTCGTTTTTTTGTTTTGATATAACAAACACGTCCCGTTGCCCATTTCTACCCTATAATCGAGACTTTTTCGGGTTTTAAAGGAAGTGGATATCATTTCATACCCTCTCTCCTCCCGATTTCTAAAGGAGGCTTTGTGCTCGTTTTTTCGTTTTGAAACAACCAACACGTCCCGTGGCCCATTTCTAGCGTATAATCGAGACTTTTTCGGGTTTTAAAGGAAGAGGATATCATTTCATACCCTCTCTCCTCCCGATTTCTAAACGAGGCTTCGTGCTCGTTTTTTCGTTTTGACACCACAAACACGTCCCATGGCCCATTTCTAACCTATAATCTAGACTTTTTTGGGTTTTAAAGGAAGTGGATATTATTTCATACCCTCTCTCCTCCCGATTTCTAAACGAGGCTTCGTGCTCGTGTTTTAGTTTTGATATAACAAACACGTCCCGTTGCCCATTTCTAACCTATAATCGAGACTTTTTCGGGTTTTAAAAGAAGTGGATATCATTTCATACCCTCTCTCCTCCCGAGTTCTAAACGAGGCTTCGTGCTCGTTTTTTCGTTTTGACACCACCAACACGTCCCGTAGCCCAATTCTAACCTATAATCGAGACTTTTTCGGGTTTTAAAAGAAGTGAATATCATTTCATACCCTCTCTCCTCCCGTTTTCTAAACGAATCTTTGTGCTCAATTTTTCATTTTGACACCACCAACACGTCCCGTGGCCCATTTCTAACATATAATCGAGACTTTTTCGGGTTTTAAAGGAAGTGGACATCATTTCATACCCTCTCTCCTCCCGTTTTCTAAACGAATCTTTGTGCTCAATTTTTCATTTTGACACCACCAACACGTCCCGTGGCCCATTTCTAACATATAATCGAGACTTTTTCGGGTTTTAAAGGAAGTGGACATCATTTCATACCCTCTCTCCTCCCGATATCTAAACGAGGCTTCGTGCTCGTTTTTTCGTTTTCACACCACCAACACGTCCCGTGTCCTATTTCTAACCTATAATCTAGATTAATTCGGGTTTTAAAGGAAGTGGATATCATTTCATACCATCTCTCCTCCCGTTTTCTAAACGAGGCTTCGTGCTCGTTTTGACAACACAAACAAGTCCCGTGGCCCATTTCTAACCTTTAATCGAGACTTTTTCGGGTTTTAAAGGAAGTGGATATCATTTCATACCCTCTCTCCTCCCGATTTCTAAACGACGCTTCGTGCTCGTTTTTTCGTTTTGACACCACCAACACGTCCCGTAGCACATTTCTAACCTATACGCGAGACTTTTTCGGGTTTTAAAGGAAATGGATATCATTTCATACCCTCTCTCCTCCCGATTTCTAAACGATGCTTCGTGCTCGTTTTTTTGTTTTGACACCACCAACACGTCTCGTGATCCATTTCTAACATATAATCGAGACTTTTTCTGGTTTTAAAGGAAATGGATATCATTTCATACCCTCTATCCTCCCGATTTCTAAACGAGGCTTCGTGCTCGTTTTTTCATTTTGACACCACCAACACGTCCCGTGGCCAATTTCTAACCAATAATCCAGACTTTTTCGGGTTTTAAAGGAAGTGGATATCATTTCATACCCTCTCTCCTCCCGATTTCTAAAGGAGGCTTTGTGCTCGTTTTTTCATTTTGACACAACCAACACGTCCCGTGGCCCATTTCTAGCGTATAATCGAGACTTTTTCGGGTTTTAAAGGAAGAGGATATCATTTCATACCCTCTCTCCTCCCGATTTCTAAACGAGGCTTCGTGCTCGTTTTTTCGTTTTGACACCACAAACACGTCCCATGGCCCATTTCTAACCTATAATCTAGACTTTTTTGGGTTTTAAAGGAAGTGGATATTATTTCATACCCTCTCTCCTCCCGATTTCTAAACGAGTCTTCGTGGTCGTTTTTTCGTTTCGACACCTCCAACAAGTCCCGTGGCCCATTTCTCACCTATAATCGAGACTTTTTCGGGTTTTAAAGGAAGTGCATATAATTTCATACCCTCTCTCCAACCTATTTCTAAAGGAGGCTTCGTGCTCGTTTTTTCGTTTTAACACCACGAACACGTCCCGTAGCCCAATTTTAACCTATAATCGAGACTTTTTCGGGTTTTAAAGGAAGTGGATATCATTCCATACCCTCTCTCCTCCCGATTTCTAAACGAGGCTTCGTGCTCGTTTTTTCGTTTTGACACCACAAACACGTCACGTGGCCCATTTCTAACCTTTAATCGAGACTTTTTCGGGTTTTAATGGAAGTGGATATAATTTCATACCCTCTCTCCTCCCGATTTCTAAACGAGGCTTCGTGCTCTTTTTTTTGTTTTGACACCACCAACACGTCCCGTAGCCCATTGCTAACCTATAATCGAGACTTTTTCGGGTTTTAAAAGAAGTGGATATAATTTCATACCCTCTCTCCTCCCGATTTCTAAACGAGGCTTCGTTGTCGTTTTTTCGTTTTGACACCACCAACACGTCCCGTAGCACATTTCTAACCTATAATTGAGACTTTTTCGGGTTTTAAAGGAAGTGGATATAATTTCATACCCTCTCTCCTCCCGATTTCTAAACGAGGCTTCGTGCTCGTTTTATTGTTTTGACACCACCAACACGTCCCGTGGCCCATTTCTAACCTATAATCGAGACTTTTTCGGGTTTTAAAGGAAATGGATATCATTTCATACCCTCTCTCCTCCCGATTTCTAAACGAGGCTTCGTGCTCGTTTTTTTGTTTTGATATAACAAACACGTCCCGTTGCCCATTTCTACCCTATAATCGAGACTTTTTCGGGTTTTAAAGGAAGTGGATATCATTTCATACCCTCTCTCGAACCGATTTCTAAACGAGGCTTCGTGCTCGTTTTTTCGTTTTGACACCACCAACACGTCCCGTAGCCCAATTCTAACCTATAATCGAGTCTTTTTCGGGTTTTAAAAGAAGTGAATATCATTTCATACCCTCTCTCCTTCCGTTTTCTAAACGAATCTTTGTGCTCAATTTTTCATTTTGACACCACCAACACGTCCCGTGGCCCATTTCTAACATATAATCGAGACTTTTTCGGGTTTTAAAGGAAGTGGACATCATTTCATACCCTCTCTCCTCCCGATATCTAAACGAGGCTTCGTGCTCGTTTTTTCGTTTTCACACCACCAACACGTCCCGTGTCCTATTTCTAACCTATAATCTAGATTAATTCGGGTTTTAAAGGAAGTGGATATCATTTCATACCCTCTCTCCTCCCGTTTTCTAAACGAGGCTTCGTGCTCGTTTTGACACCACAAACAAGTCCCGTGGCCCATTTCTAACCTTTAATCGAGACTTTTTCGGGTTTTAAAGGAAGTGGATATCATTTCATACCCTCTCTCCTCCCGATTTCTAAACGACGCTTCGTGCTCGTTTTTTCGTTTTGACACCACCAACACGTCCCGTAGCACATTTCTAACCTATACGCGAGACTTTTTCGGGTTTTAAAGGAAATGGATATCATTTCATACCCTCTCTCCTCCCGATTTCTAAACGATGCTTCGTGCTCGTTTTTTTGTTTTGACACCACCAACACGTCTCGTGACCCATTTCTAACATATAATCGAGACTTTTTCTGGTTTTAAAGGAAATGGATATCATTTCATACCCTCTATCCTCCCGATTTCTAAACGCGGCTTCGTGCTCGTTTTTTCATTTTGACACCACCAACACGTCCCGTGGCCAATTTCTAACCAATAATCCAGACTTTTTCGGGTTTTAAAGGAAGTGGATATCATTTCATACCCTCTCTCCTCCCGATTTCTAAAGGAGGCTTTGTGCTCGTTTTTTCGTTTTGACACAACCAACACGTCCCGTGGCCCATTTCTAGCGTATAATCGAGACTTTTTCGGGTTTTAAAGGAAGAGGATATCATTTCATACCCTCTCTCCTCCCGATTTCTAAACGAGGCTTCGTGCTCGTTTTTTCGTTTTGACACCACAAACACGTCCCATGGCCCATTTCTAACCTATAATCTAGACTTTTTTGGGTTTTAAAGGAAGTGGATATTATTTCATACCCTCTCTCCTCCCGATTTCTAAACGAGGCTTCGTGCTCGTTTTTTCGTTTTGACACCACCAACATGTCCCGTAGCCCAATTATAACCTATAATCGAGACTTTTTCGGGTTTTAAAAGAAGTGAATATCATTTCATACCCTCTCTCCTCCCGTTTTCTAAACGAATCTTTGTGCTCAATTTTTCATTTTGACACCACCAACACGTCCAGTGGCCCATTTCTAACATATAATCGAGACTTTTTCGGGTTTTAAAGGAAGTGGACATCATTTCATACCCTCTCTCCTCCCGATATCTAAACGAGGCTTCGTGCTCGTTTTTTCGTTTTCACACCACCAACACGTCTCGTGTCCTATTTCTAACCTATAATCTAGATTAATTCGGGTTTTAAAGGAAGTGGATATCATTTCATACCCTCTCTCCTCCCGTTTTCTAAACGAGGCTTCGTGCTCGTTTTGACACCACAAACAAGTCCCGTGGCCCATTTCTATCCTTTAATCGAGACTTTTTCGGGTTTTAAAGGAAGTGGATATCATTTCATACCCTCTCTCCTCCCGATTTCTAAACGACGCTTCATGCTCGTTTTTTCGTTTTGACACCACCAACACGTCCCGTAGCACATTTCTAACCTATACGCGAGACTTTTTCGGGTTTTAAAGGAAATGGATATCATTTCATACCCTCTCTCCTCCCGATTTCTAAACGATGCTTCGTGCTCGTTTTTTTGTTTTGACACCACCAACACGTCTCGTGACCCATTTCTAACATATAATCGAGACTTTTTCTGGTTTTAAAGGAAATGGATATCATTTCATGCCCTCTATCCTCCCGATTTCTAAACGAGGCTTCGTGCTCGTTTTTTCATTTTGACACCACCAACACGTCCCGTGGCCAATTTCTAACCAATAATCCAGACTTTTTCGGGTTTTAAAGGAAGTGGATATCATTTCATACCCTCTCTCCTCCCGATTTCTAAAGGAGGCTTCGTGCTCGTTTTTTCGTTTTGACACCACAAACACGTCCCATGGCCCATTTCTAACCTATAATCTAGACTTTTTTGGGTTTTAAAGGAAGTGGATATTATTTCATACCCTCTCTCCTCCCGATTTCTAAACGAGTCTTCGTGGTCGTTTTTTCGTTTCGACACCTCCAACAAGTCCCGTGGCCCATTTCTCACCTATAATCGAGACTTTTTCGGGTTTTAAAGGAAGTGGATATAATTTCATACCCTCTCTCCAACCTATTTCTAAAGGAGGCTTCGTGCTCGTTTTTTCGTTTTAACACCACGAACACGTCCCGTAGCCCAATTCTAACCTATAATCGAGACTTTTTCGGGTTTTAAAGGAAGTGGATATCATTCCATACCCTCTCTCCTCCCGATTTCTGAACGAGGCTTCGTGCTCGTTTTTTCATTTTGACACCACAAACACGTCCCGTGGCTCATTTCTAACCTATAATCTAGACTTTTTCGGGTTTTAAAGGAAGTGGATATAATTTCATACCCTCTCTCCAACCTATTTCTAAAGGAGGCTTCGTGCTCGTTTTTTCGTTTTAACACCACGAACACGTCCCGTAGCCCAATTCTAACCTATAATCGAGACTTTTTCGGGTTTTAAAGGAAGTGGATATTTTTCCATACCCTCTCTCCTCCCGATTTCTAAACGAGGCTTCGTTGTCGTTTTTTCGTTTTGACACCACCAACACGTCCCGTAGCCCATTTCTAACCTATAATTGAGACTTTTTCGGGTTTTAAAGGAAGTGGATATAATTTCATACCCTCTCTCCTCCCGATTTCTAAACGAGGCTTCGTGCTTGTTTTTTTCATTTTGACACCACCGACACGTCCCGTAACTCATTTCTAACCTATAATCGAGACTTTTTCGGGTTTTAAAGGAAATGGATATAATTTCATACCCTCTCTCCTCCCGATTTCTAAACGAGGCTTTGGCTCATTTTTTAGTTTTGGCACAACAAAAACGTCCCGTTGTCCATTTCTAACCTATAATCGAGACTTTTTCGGGTTTTAAAGGAAGTGGATATCATTTCATACCCTCTCTCCTCCCGATTTCCAAACGAGACTTCATGCTCGTTTTTTCGTTTTGACACCTCCAACAAGTCCCGTGGCCCATTTCTAATCAATAATTGAGACTTTTTCGGGTTTTAAAGGAAGTGGATATAATTTCATACCCTCTCTCGAACCGATTTCTAAACTAGGCTTCGTGGTCGTTTTTTAGTTTTGACACCACCAACACGTCCCGTAGCCCAATTCTAACCTATAATCGAGACTTTTTCGGGTTTTAAAAGAAGTGAATATCATTTCATACCCTCTCTCCTCCCGTTTTCTAAACGAATCTTTGTGCTCAATTTTTCATTTTGACACCACCAACACGTCCCGTGGCCCCTTTCTAACATATAATCGAGACTTTTTCGGGTTTTAAAGGAAGTGGACATCATTTCATACCCTCTCTCCTCCCGATATCTAAACGAGGCTTCGTGCTCGTTTTTTCGTTTTCACACCACCAACACGTCCCGTGTCCTATTTCTAACCTATAATCTAGATTAATTCGGGTTTTAAAGGAAGTGGATATCATTTCATACCCTCTCTCCTCCCGTTTTCTAAACGAGGCTTCGTGCTCGTTTTGACACCACAAACAAGTCCCGTGGCACATTTCTAACCTTTAATCGAGACTTTTTCGGGTTTTAAAGGAAGTGGATATCATTTCATACCCTCTCTCCTCCCGATTTCTAAACGACGCTTCGTGCTCGTTTTTTCGTTTTGACACCACCAACACGTCCCGTAGCACATTTCTAACCTATACGCGAGACTTTTTCGGGTTTTAAAGGAAATGGATATCATTTCATACCCTCTCTCCTCCCGATTTCTAAACGATGCTTCGTGCTCGTTTTTTTGTTTTGACACCACCAACACGTCTCGTGACCCATTTCTAACATATAATCGAGACTTTTTCTGGTTTTAAAGGAAATGGATATCATTTCATACCCTCTATCCTCCCGATTTCTAAACGAGGCTTCGTGCTCGTTTTTTCATTTTGACACCACCAACACGTCCCGTGGCCAATTTCTAACCAATAATCCAGACTTTTTCGGGTTTTAAAGGAAGTGGATATCATTTCATACCCTCTCTCCTCCCGATTTCTAAAGGAGGCTTTGTGCTCGTTTTTTCGTTTTGACACAACCAACACGTCCCGTGGCCCATTTCTAGCGTATAATCGAGACTTTTTCGGGTTTTAAAGGAAATGGATATCATTTCATACCCTCTCTCCTCCCGATTTCTAAACGAGGCTTCGTGCTCGTTTTTTCGTTTTGACACCACAAACACGTCCCATGGCCCATTTCTAACCTATAATCTAGACTTTTTTGGGTTTTAAAGGAAGTGGATATTATTTCATACCCTCTCTCCTCCCGATTTCTAAACGAGGCTTCGTGCTCGTTTTTTCGTTTTGACACCACCAACACGTCCCGTAGCCCAATTATAACCTATAATCGAGACTTTTTCGGGTTTTAAAAGAAGTGAATATCATTTCATACCCTCTCTCCTCCCGTTTTCTAAACGAATCTTTGTGCTCAATTTTTCATTTTGACACCACCAACACGTCCAGTGGCCCATTTCTAGCGTATAATCGAGACTTTTTCGGGTTTTAAAGGAAGAGGATATCATTTCATACCCTCTCTCCTCCCGATTTCTAAACGAGGCTTCGTGCTCGTTTTTTCGTTTTGACACCACAAACACGTCCCATGGCCCATTTCTAACCTATAATCTAGACTTTTTTGGGTTTTAAAGGAAGTGGATATCATTTCATACCCTCTCTCCTCCCGAGTTCTAAACGAGGCTTCGTGCTCGTTTTTTCGTTTTGACACCACAAACACGTCCCGTGGCCCATTTCTAACCTATAATCGAGACTTTTTCGGGTTTTAAAGGAAATGGATATCATTTCATACCCTCTCTCCTCCCGATTTCTAAACGAGGCTTCGTGCTCGTTTTTTAGTTTTGATATAACAAACACGTCCCGTTGCCCATTTCTAACCTATAATCGAGACTTTTTCGGGTTTTAAAGGAAGTGGATATCATTTCATACCCTCTCTCGAACCGATTTCTAAACGAGGCTTCGTGCTCGTTTTTTCGTTTTGACACCACCAACACGTCCCGTAGCCCAATTATAACCTATAATCGAGACTTTTTCGGGTTTTAAAAGAAGTGAATATCATTTCATACCCTCTCTCCTCCCGTTTTCTAAACGAATCTTTGTGCTCAATTTTTCATTTTGACACCACCAACACGTCCAGTGGCCCATTTCTAACATATAATCGAGACTTTTTCGGGTTTTAAAGGAAGTGGACATCATTTCATACCCTCTCTCCTCCCGATATCTAAACGAGGCTTCGTGCTCGTTTTTTCGTTTTCACACCACCAACACGTCCCGTGTCCTATTTCTAACCTATAATCAAGATTAATTCGGGTTTTAAAGGAAGTGGATATCATTTCATACCCTCTCTCCTCCCGTTTTCTAAACGAGGCTTCGTGCTCGTTTTGACACCACAAACAAGTCCTGTGGCCCATTTCTAACCTTTAATCGAGACTTTTTCGGGTTTTAAAGGAAGTGGATATCATTTCATACCCTCTCTCCTCCCGATTTCTAAACGATGCTTCGTGCTCGTTTTTTTGTTTTGACACCACCAACACGTCTCGTGACCCATTTCTAACATATAATCGAGACTTTTTCTGGTTTTAAAGGAAATGGATATCATTTCATACCCTCTATCCTCCCGATTTCTAAACGAGGCTTCGTGCTCGTTTTTTCGTTTTGACACCACAAACACGTCCCGTGGCCCATTTCTAACCTATAATCCAGACTTTTTTGGGTTTTAAAGGAAGTGGATATCATTTCATACCCTCTCTCCTCTCGATTTCTAAACGACGCTTCGTGCTCGTTTTTTCGTTTTGACACCACCAACACGTCCCGTGGCCCATTTCTAGCGTATAATCGAGACTTTTTCGGGTTTTAAAGGAAGAGGATATCATTTCATACCCTCTCTCCTCCCGATTTCTAAACGAGGCTTCGTGCTCGTTTTTTCGTTTTGACACCACAAACACGTCCCATGGCCCATTTCTAACCTATAATCTAGACTTTTTTGGGTTTTAAAGGAAGTGGATATTATTTCATACCCTCTCTCCTCCCGATTTCTAAACGAGGCTTCGTGCTCGTGTTTTAGTTTTGACATAACAAACACGTCCCGTTGCCCATTTCTAACCTATAATCGAGACTTTTTCGGGTTTTAAAAGAAGTGGATATCATTTCATACCCTCTCTCCTCCCGAGTTCTAAACGAGGCTTCGTGCTCGTTTTTTCGTTTTGACACCACAAACACGTCCCGTGGCCCATTTCTAACCTATAATCCAGACTTTTTTGGGTTTTAAAGGAAGTGGATATCATTTCATACCCTCTCTCCTCTCGATTTCTAAACGACGCTTCGTGCTCGTTTTTTCGTTTTGACACCACCAACACGTCCCGTGGCCCATTTCTAGCGTATAATCGAGACTTTTTCGGGTTTTAAAGGAAGAGGATATCATTTCATACCCTCTCTCCTCCCGATTTCTAAACGAGGCTTCGTGCTCATTTTTTCGTTTTGACACCACAAACACGTCCCATGGCCCATTTCTAACCTATAATCTAGACTTTTTTGGGTTTTAAAGGAAGTGGATATTATTTCATACCCTCTCTCCTCCCGATTTCTAAACGAGGCTTTGTGCTCGTGTTTTAGTTTTGACATAACAAACACGTCCCGTTGCCCATTTCTAACCTATAATCGAGACATTTTCGGGTTTTAAAAGAAGTGGATATCATTTCATACCCTCTCTCCTCCCGAGTTCTAAACGAGGCTTCGTGCTCGTTTTTTCGTTTTGACACCACAAACACGTCCCGTGGCCCATTTCTAACCTATAATCGAGACTTTTTCGGGTTTTAAAGGAAATGGATATCATTTCATACCCTCTCTCCTCCCGATTTCTAAACGAGGCTTCGTGCTCGTTTTTTAGTTTCGATATAACAAACACGTCCCGTTGCCTATTTCTAACCTATAATCGAGACTTTTTCGGGTTTTAAAGGAAGTGGATATCATTTCATACCCTCTCTCGAACCGATTTCTAAACGAGGCTTCGTGCTCGTTTTTTCGTTTTGACACCACCAACACGTCCCGTAGCCCAATTATAACCTATAATCGAGACTTTTTCGGGTTTTAAAAGAAGTGAATATCATTTCATACCCTCTCTCCTCCCGTTTTCTAAACGAATCTTTGTGCTCAATTTTTCATTTTGACACCACCAACACGTCCAGTGGCCCATTTCTAACATATAATCGAGACTTTTTCGGGTTTTAAAGGAAGTGGACATCATTTCATACCCACTCTCCTCCCGATATCTAAACGAGGCTTCGTGCTCGTTTTTTCGTTTTCACACCACCAACACGTCCCGTGTCCTATTTCTAACCTATAATCTAGATTAATTCGGGTTTTAAAGGAAGTGGATATCATTTCATACCCTCTCTCCTCCCGTTTTCTAAACGAGGCTTCGTGCTCGTTTTGACACCACAAACAAGTCCTGTGGCCCATTTCTAACCTTTAATCGAGACTTTTTCGGGTTTTAAAGGAAGTGGATATCATTTCATACCCTCTCTCCTCCCGATTTCTATACGACGCTTCGTGCTCGTTTTTTCGTTTTGACACCACCAACACGTCCCGTAGCACATTTCTAACCTATACGCGAGACTTTTTCGGGTTTTAAAGGAAATGGATATCATTTCATACCCTCTCTCCTCCCGATTTCTAAACGATGCTTCGTGCTCGTTTTTTTGTTTTGACACCACCAACACGTCTCGTGACCCATTTCTAACATATAATCGAGACTTTTTCTGGTTTTAAAGGAAATGGATATCATTTCATACCCTCTATCCTCCCGATTTCTAAACGAGGCTTCGTGCTCGTTTTTTCATTTTGACACCACCAACACGTCCCGTGGCCAATTTCTAACCAATAATCCAGACTTTTTCGGGTTTTAAAGGAAGTGGATATCATTTCATACCCTCTCTCCTCCCGATTTCTAAAGGAGGCTTTGTGCTCGTTTTTTCGTTTTGACACAACCAACACGTCCCGTGGCCCATTTCTAGCGTATAATCGAGACTTTTTCGGGTTTTAAAGGAAGAGGATATCATTTCATACCCTCTCTCCTCCCGATTTCTAAACGAGGCTTCGTGCTCGTTTTTTTGTTTTGACACCACAAACACGTCCCATGGCCCATTTCTAACCTATAATCTAGACTTTTTTGGGTTTTAAAGGAAGTGGATATTATTTCATACCCTCTCTCCTCCCGATTTCTAAACGAGTCTTCGTGGTCGTTTTTTCGTTTCGACACCTCCAACAAGTCCCGTGGCCCATTTCTCACCTATAATCGAGACTTTTTCGGGTTTTAAAGGAAGTGGATATAATTTCATACCCTCTCTCCAACCTATTTCTAAAGGAGGCTTCGTGCTCGTTTTTTCGTTTTAACACCACGAACACGTCCCGTAGCCCAATTCTAACCTATAATCGAGACTTTTTCGGGTTTTAAAGGAAGTGGATATCATTCCATACCCTCTCTCCTCCCGATTTCTAAACGAGGCTTCGTGCTCGTTTTTTCGTTTTGACACCACAAACACGTCCCGTGGCTCATTTCTAACCTATAATCTAGACTTTTTCGGGTTTTAAAGGAAGTGGATATAATTTCATACCCTCTCTCCAACCTATTTCTAAAGGAGGCTTCGTGCTCGTTTTTTCGTTTTGACACCACGAACACGTCCCGTAGCCCAATTCTAACCTATAATCGAGACTTTTTCGGGTTTTAAAGGAAGTGGATATTTTTCCATACCCTCTCTCCTCCCGATTTCTAAACGAGGCTTCGTTGTCGTTTTTTCGTTTTGACACCACCAACACGTCCCGTAGCCCATTTCTAACCTATAATTGAGACTTTTTCGGGTTTTAAAGGAAGTGGATATAATTTCATACCCTCTCTCCTCCCGATTTCTAAACGAGGCTTCGTGCTTGTTTTTTTCATTTTGACACCACCGACACGTCCCGTAACCCATTTCTAACCTATAATCGAGACTTTTTCGGGTTTTAAAGGAAATGGATATAATTTCATACCCTCTCTCCTCCCGATTTCTAAACGAGGCTTTGGCTCATTTTTTAGTTTTGGCACAACAAACACGTCCCGTTGTCCATTTCTAACCTATAATCGAGACTTTTTCGGGTTTTAAAGGAAGTGGATATCATTTCATACCCTCTCTCCTCCCGATTTCCAAACGAGACTTCATGCTCGTTTTTTCGTTTTGACACCTCCAACAAGTCCCGTGGCCCATTTCTAACCAATAATTGAGACTTTTTCGGGTTTTAAAGGAAGTGGATATAATTTCATACCCTCTCTCGAACCGATTTCTAAACTAGGCTTCGTGGTCGTTTTTTAGTTTTGACACCACCAACACGTCCCGTAGCCCAATTCTAACCTATAATCGAGACTTTTTCGGGTTTTAAAAGAAGTGAATATCATTTCATACCCTCTCTCCTCCCGTTTTCTAAACGAATCTTTGTGCTCAATTTTTCATTTTGACACCACCAACACGTCCCGTGGCCCCTTTCTAACATATAATCGAGACTTTTTCGGGTTTTAAAGGAAGTGGACATCATTTCATACCCTCTCTCCTCTCGATATCTAAACGAGGCTTCGTGCTCGTTTTTTCGTTTTCACACCACCAACACGTCCCGTGTCCTATTTCTAACCTATAATCTAGATTAATTCGGGTTTTAAAGGAAGTGGATATCATTTCATACCCTCTCTCCTCCCGTTTTCTAAACGAGGCTTCGTACTCGTTTTGACACCACAAACAAGTCCCGTGGCCCATTTCTAACCTTTAATCGAGACTTTTTCGGGTTTTAAAGGAAGTGGATATCATTTCATACCCTCTCTCCTCCCGATTTCTAAACGACGCTTCGTGCTCGTTTTTTCATTTTGACACCACCAACACGTCCCGTAGCACATTTCTAACCTATACGCGAGACTTTTTCGGGTTTTAAAGGAAATGGATATCATTTCATACCCTCTCTCCTCCCGATTTCTAAACGATGCTTCGTGCTCGTTTTTTTGTTTTGACACCACCAACACGTCTCGTGACCCATTTCTAACATATAATCGAGACTTTTTCTGGTTTTAAAGGAAATGGATATCATTTCATACCCTCTATCCTCCCGATTTCTAAACGAGGCTTCGTGCTCGTTTTTTCGTTTTGACACCACAAACACGTCCCGTGGCCCATTTCTAACCTATAATCCAGACTTTTTTGGGTTTTAAAGGAAGTGGATATCATTTCATACCCTCTCTCCTCTCGATTTCTAAACAACGCTTCGTGCTCGTTTTTTCGTTTTGACACCACCAACACGTCCCGTGGCACATTTCTAACCTATACGCGAGACATTTTCGGGTTTTAAAGGAAATAGATATCATTTCATACCCTCTCTCCTCCCGATTTCTAAACGATGCTTCGTGCTCGTTTTTTTGTTTTGACACCACCAACACGTCTCGTGACCCATTTCTAACATATAATCGAGACTTTTTCTGGTTTTAAAGGAAGTGGATATCATTCCATACCCTCTCTCCTACCGATTTCTAAACGAGGCTTCGTGCTCGTTTTTTCGTTTTGACACCACAAACACGTCCCGTGGCCCATTTCTAACCTATAATCTAGACTTTTTCAGGTTTTAAAGGAAGTGGATATAATTTCATACCCTCTCTCCAACCTATTTCTAAAGGAGGCTTTGTGCTCGTTTTTTCGTTTTGACACCACGAACACGTCCCGTAGCCCAATTCTAACTTATAATCGAGACTTTTTCGGGTTTTAAAGGAAGTGGATATCATTCCATACCCTCTCTCCTCCCGATTTCTAAACGAGGCTTCGTTGTCGTTTTTTAATTTTGACACCACCAACACGTCCCGTAGCTCATTTCTAACCTATAATTGAGACTTTTTCAGGTTTTAAAGGAAGTGGATATCATTTCATACCCTCTCTCCTCCCGTTTTCTAAACGAGGCTTCGTGCTCGTTTTGACACCACAAACAAGTCACGTGGCCCATTTCTAACCTTTAATCGAGACTTTTTCGGGTTTTAAAGGAAGTGGATATCATTTCATACCCTCTCTCCTCCCGATTTCTAAACGACGCTTCGTGCTCGTTTTTTCGTTTTGACACCACCAACACGTCCCGTAGCACATTTCTAACCTATACGCGAGACTTTTTCGGGTTTTAAAGGAAGTGGATATAATTTCATTCCCTCTCTCCTCCCGATTTCTAAACGAGGCTTCGTTGTCGTTTTTTCGTTTTGACACCACCAACATGTCCCGTAGCCCATTTCTAACCTATAATTGAGACTTTTTCGGGTTTTAAAGGAAGTGGAAATAATTTCATACCCTCTCTCCTCCCGATTTCTAAACGAGGCTTCGTGCTCGTTTTTTTGTTTTGACACCACCAACACGTCTCGTGACCCATTTCTAACATATAATCGAGTCTTTTTCTGGTTTTAAAGGAAATGGATATAATTTCATACCCTCTCTCCTCCCAATTTATAAACGATGCTTCGTGCTCGTTTTTTTTTTTTGACACCACCAACACGTCTCGTGACCCATTTCTAACCTATAATCGAGACTTTTTCGGGTTTTAAAGGAAATGGATATCATTTCATACCCTCTCTCCTCCCGATTTCTAAACGAGGCTTCGTGCTCGTTTTTTAGTTTTGATATAACAAACACGTCCCGTTGCCCATTTCTAACCTATAATCGAGACTTTTTCGAGTTTTAAAGGAAGTGGATATCATTTCATACCCTCTCTCCTCCCGATTTCTAAAGGAGGCTTTGTGCTCGTTTTTTCGTTTTGACACAACCAACACGTCCCGTGGCCCATTTCTAGCGTATAATCGAGACTTTTTCGGGTTTTAAAGGAAGAGGATATCATTTCATACCCTCTCTCCTCCCGATTTCTAAACGAGGCTTCGTGCTCATTTTTTCGTTTTGACACCACAAACACGTCCCATGGCCCATTTCTAACCTATAATCTAGACTTTTTTGGGTTTTAAAGGAAGTGGATATTATTTCATACCCTCTCTCCTCCCGATTTCTAAACGAGGCTTCGTGCTCGTGTTTTAGTTTTGACATAACAAACACGTCCCGTTGCCCATTTCTAACCTATAATCGAGACTTTTTCGGGTTTTAAAAGAAGTGGATATCATTTCATACCCTCTCTCCTCCCGAGTTCTAAACGAGGCTTCGTGCTCGTTTTTTCGTTTTGACACCACAAACACGTCCCGTGGCCCATTTCTAACCTATAATCGAGACTTTTTCGGGTTTTAAAGGAAATGGATATCATTTCATACCCTCTCTCCTACCGATTTCTAAACGAGGCTTCGTGCTCGTTTTTTAGTTTTGATATAACAAACACGTCCCGTTGCCCATTTCTAACCTATAATCGAGACTTTTTCGGGTTTTAAAGGAAGTGGATATCATTTCATACCCTCTCTCCTCTCGATTTCTAAACGACGCTTCGTGCTCGTTTTTTCGTTTTGACACCACCAACACGTCCCGTGGCACATTTCTAACCTATACGCGAGACATTTTCGGGTTTTAAAGGAAATAGATATCATTTCATACCCTCTCTCCTCCCGATTTCTAAACGATGCTTCGTGCTCGTTTTTTTGTTTTGACACCACCAACACGTCTCGTGACCCATTTCTAACATATAATCGAGACTTTTTCTGGTTTTAAAGGAAGTGGATATCATTCCATACCCTCTCTCCTACCGATTTCTAAACGAGGCTTCGTGCTCGTTTTTTCGTTTTGACACCACAAACACGTCCCGTGGCCCATTTCTAACCTATAATCTAGACTTTTTCAGGTTTTAAAGGAAGTGGATATAATTTCATACCCTCTCTCCAACCTATTTCTAAAGGAGGCTTTGTGCTCGTTTTTTCGTTTTGACACCACGAACACGTCCCGTAGCCCAATTCTAACTTATAATCGAGACTTTTTCGGGTTTTAAAGGAAGTGGATATCATTCCATACCCTCTCTCCTCCCGATTTCTAAACGAGGCTTCGTTGTCGTTTTTTAATTTTGACACCACCAACACGTCCCGAAGCTCATTTCTAACCTATAATTGAGACTTTTTCAGGTTTTAAAGGAAGTGGATATCATTTCATACCCTCTCTCCTCCCGTTTTCTAAACGAGGCTTCGTGCTCGTTTTGACACCACAAACAAGTCACGTGGCCCATTTCTAACCTTTAATCGAGACTTTTTCGGGTTTTAAAGGAAGTGGATATCATTTCATACCCTCTCTCCTCCCGATTTCTAAACGACGCTTCGTGCTCGTTTTTTCGTTTTGACACCACCAACACGTCCCGTAGCACATTTCTAACCTATACGCGAGACTTTTTCGGGTTTTAAAGGAAGTGGATATAATTTCATTCCCTCTCTCCTCCCGATTTCTAAACGAGGCTTCGTTGTCGTTTTTTCGTTTTGACACCACCAACATGTCCCGTAGCCCATTTCTAACCTATAATTGAGACTTTTTCGGGTTTTAAAGGAAGTGGATATAATTTCATACCCTCTCTCCTCCCGATTTCTAAACGAGGCTTCGTGCTCGTTTTTTTGTTTTGACACCACCAACACGTCTCGTGACCCATTTCTAACATATAATCGAGACTTTTTCTGGTTTTAAAGGAAATGGATATAATTTCATACCCTCTCTCCTCCCAATTTATAAACGATGCTTCGTGCTCGTTTTTTTGTTTTGACACCACCAACACGTCTCGTGACCCATTTCTAACCTATAATCGAGACTTTTTCGGGTTTTAAAGGAAATGGATATCATTTCATACCCTCTCTCCTCCCGATTTCTAAACGAGGCTTCGTGCTCGTTTTTTAGTTTTGATATAACAAACACGTCCCGTTGCCCATTTCTAACCTATAATCGAGACTTTTTCGAGTTTTAAAGGAAGTGGATATCATTTCATACCCTCTCTCCTCCCGATTTCTAAAGGAGGCTTTGTGCTCGTTTTTTCGTTTTGACACAACCAACACGTCCCGTGGCCCATTTCTAGCGTATAATCGAGACTTTTTCGGGTTTTAAAGGAAGAGGATATCATTTCGTACCCTCTCTCCTCCCGATTTCTAAACGAGGCTTCGTGCTCGTTTTTTCGTTTTGACACCACAAACACGTCCCATGGCCCATTTCTAACCTATAATCTAGACTTTTTTGGGTTTTAAAGGAAGTGGATATTATTTCATACCCTCTCTCCTCCCGATTTCTAAACGAGGCTTCGTGCTCGTGTTTTAGTTTTGACATAACAAACACGTCCCGTTGCCCATTTCTAACCTATAATCGAGACTTTTTCGGGTTTTAAAAGAAGTGGATATCATTTCATACCCTCTCTCCTCCCGAGTTCTAAACGAGGCTTCGTGCTCGTTTTTTCGTTTTGACACCACAAACACGTCCCGTGGCCCATTTCTAACCTATAATCGAGACTTTTTCGGGTTTTAAAGGAAATGGATATCATTTCATACCCTCTCTCCTACCGATTTCTAAACGAGGCTTCGTGCTCGTTTTTTAGTTTTGATATAACAAACACGTCCCGTTGCCCATTTCTAACCTATAATCGAGACTTTTTCGGGTTTTAAAGGAAGTGGATATCATTTCATACCCTCTCTCGAACCGATTTCTAAACGAGGCTTCGTGCTCGTTTTTTCGTTTTGACACCACCAACATGTCCCGTAGCCCAATTCTAACCTATAATCGAGACTTTTTCGGGTTTTAAAAGAAGTGAATATCATTTCATACCCTCTCTCCTCCCGTTTTCTAAACGAATCTTTGTGCTCAATTTTTCATTTTGACACCACCAACACGTCCCGTGGCCCATTTCTAACATATAATCGAGACTTTTTCGGGTTTTAAAGGAAGTGGACATCATTTCATACCCTCTCTCTTCCCGATATCTAAACGAGGCTTCGTGCTCGTTTTTTCGTTTTCACACCACCAACACGTCCCGTGTCCTATTTCTAACCTATAATCTAGATTAATTCGGGTTTTAAAGGAAGTGGATATCATTTCATACCCTCTCTCCTCCCGTTTTCTAAACGAGGCTTCGTGCTCGTTTTGACACCACAAACAAGTCCCGTGGCCCATTTCTAACCTTTAATCGAGACTTTTTCGGGTTTTAAAGGAAGTGGATATCATTTCATACCCTCTCTCCTCCCGATTTCTAAACGACGCTTCGTGCTCGTTTTTCGTTTTGACACCACCAACACGTCCCGTAGCACATTTCTAACCTATACGCGAGACTTTTTCGGGTTTTAAAGGAAATGGATATCATTTCATACCCTCTCTCCTCCCGATTTCTAAACGATGCTTCGTGCTCGTTTTTTTATTTTGACACCACCAACACGTCTCGTGACCCATTTCTAACATATAATCGAGACTTTTTCTGGTTTTAAAGGAAATGGATATCATTTCATACCCTCTATCCTCCCGATTTCTAAACGAGGCTTCGTGCTCGTTTTTTCATTTTGACACCACCAACACGTCCCGTGGCCAATTTCTAACCAATAATCCAGACTTTTTCGGGTTTTAAAGGAAGTGGATATCATTTCATACCCTCTCTCCTCCCGATTTCTAAAGGAGGCTTTGTGCTCGTTTTTTCGTTTTGACACAACCAACACGTCCCGTGGCCCATTTCTAGCGTATAATCGAGACTTTTTCGGGTTTTAAAGGAAGAGGATATCATTTCATACCCTCTCTCCTCCCGATTTCTAAACGAGGCTTCGTGCTCGTTTTTTCGTTTTGACACCACAAACACGTCCCATGGCCCATTTCTAACCTATAATCTAGACTTTTTTGGGTTTTAAAGGAAGTGGATATTATTTCATACCCTCTCTCCTCCCGATTTCTAAACGAGGCTTCGTGCTCGTTTTTTCGTTTTGACACCACCAACACGTCCCGTAGCCCAATTATAACCTATAATCGAGACTTTTTCGGGTTTTAAAAGAAGTGAATATCATTTCATACCCTCTCTCCTCCCGTTTTCTAAACGAATCTTTGTGCTCAATTTTTCATTTTGACACCACCAACACGTCCAGTGGCCCATTTCTAACCTATAATCCAGATTTTTTGGGTTTTAAAGGAAGTGGATATCATTTCATACCCTCTCTCCTCTCGATTTCTAAACGACGCTTCGTGCTCGTTTTTTCATTTTGACACCACCAACACGTCCCGTGGCCCATTTCTAGCGTATAATCGAGACTTTTTCGGGTTTTAAAGGAAGAGGATATCATTTCATACCCTCTCTCCTCCCGATTTCTAAACGAGGCTTCGTGCTCGTTTTTTCGTTTTGACACCACAAACACGTCCCATGGCCCATTTCTAACCTATAATCTAGACTTTTTTGGGTTTTAAAGGAAGTGGATATTATTTAATACCCTCTCTCCTCCCGATTTCTAAACGAGGCTTCGTGCTCGTGTTTTAGTTTTGACATAACAAACACGTCCCGTTGCCCATTTCTAACCTATAATCGAGACTTTTTCGGGTTTTAAAAGAAGTGGATATCATTTCATACCCTCTCTCCTCCCGAGTTCTAAACGAGGCTTCGTGCTCGTTTTTTCGTTTTGACACCACAAACACGTCCCGTGGCCCATTTCTAACCTATAATCGAGACTTTTTCGGGTTTTAAAGGAAATGGATATCATTTCATACCCTCTCTCCTCCCGATTTCTAAACGAGGCTTCGTGCTCGTTTTTTAGTTTTGATATAACAAACACGTCCCGTTGCCCATTTCTAACCTATAATCGAGACTTTTTCGGGTTTTAAAGGAAGTGGATATCATTTCATACCCTCTCTCGAACCGATTTCTAAACGAGGCTTCGTGCTCGTTTTTTCGTTTTGACACCACCAACACGTCCCGTAGCCCAATTATAACCTATAATCGAGACTTTTTCGGGTTTTAAAAGAAGTGAATATCATTTTATACCCTCTCTCCTCCCGTTTTCTAAACGAGGCTTCGTGCTCGTTTTGACACCACAAACAAGTCACGTGGCCCATTTCTAACCTTTAATCGAGACTTTTTCGGGTTTTAAAGGAAGTGGATATCATTTCATACCCTCTCTCCTCCCGATTTCTAAACGACGCTTCGTGCTCGTTTTTTCGTTTTGACACCACCAACACGTCCCGTAGCACATTTCTAACCTATACGCGAGACTTTTTCGGGTTTTAAAGGAAGTGGATATAATTTCATTCCCTCTCTCCTCCCGATTTCTAAACGAGGCTTCGTTGTCGTTTTTTCGTTTTGACACCACCAACATGTCCCGTAGCCCATTTCTAACCTATAATTGAGACTTTTTCGGGTTTTAAAGGAAGTGGATATAATTTCATACCCGCTCTCCTCCCGATTTCTAAACGAGGCTTCGTGCTCGTTTTTTTGTTTTGACACCACCAACACGTCTCGTGACCCATTTCTAACATATAATCGAGACTTTTTCTGGTTTTAAAGGAAATGGATATAATTTCATACCCTCTCTCCTCCCAATTTATAAACGATGCTTCGTGCTCGTTTTTTTGTTTTGACACCACCAACACGTCTCGTACCCATTTCTAACCTATAATCGAGACTTTTTCGGGTTTTAAAGGAAATGGATATCATTTCATACCCTCTCTCCTCCCGATTTCTAAACGAGGCTTCGTGCTCGTTTTTTAGTTTTGATATAACAAACACGTCCCGTTGCCCATTTCTAACCTATAATCGAGACTTTTTCGAGTTTTAAAGGAAGTGGATATCATTTCATACCCTCTCTCCTCCCGATTTCTAAAGGAGGCTTTGTGCTCGTTTTTTCGTTTTGACACAACCAACACGTCCCGTGGCCCATTTCTAGCGTATAATCGAGACTTTTTCGGGTTTTAAAGGAAGAGGATATCATTTCATACCCTCTCTCCTCCCGATTTCTAAACGAGGCTTCGTGCTCGTTTTTTCGTTTTGACACCACAAACACGTCCCATGGCCCATTTCTAACCTATAATCTAGACTTTTTTGGGTTTTAAAGGAAGTGGATATTATTTCATACCCTCTCTCCTCCCGATTTCTAAACGAGGCTTCGTGCTCGTGTTTTAGTTTTGACATAACAAACACGTCCCGTTGCCCATTTCTAACCTATAATCGAGACTTTTTCGGGTTTTAAAAGAAGTGGATATCATTTCATACCCTCTCTCCTCCCGAGTTCTAAACGAGGCTTCGTGCTCGTTTTTTCGTTTTGACACCACAAACACGTCCCGTGGCCCATTTCTAACCTATAATCGAGACTTTTTCGGGTTTTAAAGGAAATGGATATCATTTCATACCCTCTCTCCTACCGATTTCTAAACGAGGCTTCGTGCTCGTTTTTTAGTTTTGATATAACAAACACGTCCCGTTGCCCATTTCTACCCTATAATCGAGACTTTTTCGGGTTTTAAAGGAAGTGGATATCATTTCATACCCTCTCTCGAACCGATTTCTAAACGAGGCTTCGTGCTCGTTTTTTCGTTTTGACACCACCAACATGTCCCGTAGCCCAATTCTAACCTATAATCGAGACTTTTTCGGGTTTTAAAAGAAGTGAATATCATTTCATACCCTCTCTCCTCCCGTTTTCTAAACGAATCTTTGTGCTCAATTTTTCATTTTGACACCACCAACACGTCCCGTGGCCCATTTCTAACATATAATTGAGACTTTTTCGGGTTTTAAAGGAAGTGGACATCATTTCATACCCTCTCTCTTCCCGATATCTAAACGAGGCTTCGTGCTCGTTTTTTCGTTTTCACACCACCAACACGTCCCGTGTCCTATTTCTAACCTATAATCTAGATTAATTCGGGTTTTAAAGGAAGTGGATATCATTTCATACCCTCTCTCCTCCCGTTTTCTAAACGAGGCTTCGTGCTCGTTTTGACACCACAAACAAGTCCCGTGGCCCATTTCTAACCTTTAATCGAGACTTTTTCGGGTTTTAAAGGAAGTGGATATCATTTCATACCCTCTCTCCTCCCGATTTCTAAACGACGCTTCGTGCTCGTTTTTCGTTTTGACACCACCAACACGTCCCGTAGCACATTTCTAACCTATACGCGAGACTTTTTCGGGTTTTAAAGGAAATGGATATCATTTCATACCCTCTCTCCTCCCGATTTCTAAACGATGCTTCGTGCTCGTTTTTTTATTTTGACCCCACCAACACGTCTCGTGACCCATTTCTAACATATAATCGAGACTTTTTCTGGTTTTAAAGGAAATGGATATCATTTCATACCCTCTATCCTCCCGATTTCTAAACGAGGCTTCGTGCTCGTTTTTTCGTTTTGACACCACCAACACGTCCCGTAGCCCAATTATAACCTATAATCGAGACTTTTTCGGGTTTTAAAAGAAGTGAATATCATTTCATACCCTCTCTCCTCCCGTTTTCTAAACGAATCTTTGTGCTCAATTTTTCATTTTGACACCACCAACACGTCGAGTGGCCCATTTCTAACCTATAATCCAGACTTTTTTGGGTTTTAAAGGAAGTGGATATCATTTCATACCCTCTCTCCTCTCGATTTCTAAACGACGCTTCGTGCTCGTTTTTTCATTTTGACACCACCAACACGTCCCGTGGCCCATTTCTAGCGTATAATCGAGACTTTTTCGGGTTTTAAAGGAAGAGGATATCATTTCATACCCTCTCTCCTCCCGATTTCTAAACGAGGCTTTGTGCTCGTTTTTTCGTTTTGACACCACAAACACGTCCCATGGCCCATTTCTAACCTATAATCTAGACTTTTTTGGGTTTTAAAGGAAGTGGATATTATTTCATACCCTCTCTCCTCCCGATTTCTAAACGAGGCTTCGTGCTCGTGTTTTAGTTTTGACATAACAAACACGTCCCGTTGCCCATTTCTAACCTATAATCGAGACTTTTTCGGGTTTTAAAAGAAGTGGATATCATTTCATACCCTCTCTCCTCCCGAGTTCTAAACGAGGCTTCGTGCTCGTTTTTTCATTTTGACACCACAAACACGTCCCGTGGCCCATTTCTAACCTATAATCGAGACTTTTTCGGGTTTTAAAGGAAATGGATATCATTTCATACCCTCTCTCCTCCCGATTTCTAAACGAGGCTTCGTGCTCGTTTTTTAGTTTTGATATAACAAACACGTCCCGTTGCCCATTTCTAACCTATAATCGAGACTTTTTCGGGTTTTAAAGGAAGTGGATATCATTTCATACCCTCTCTCGAACCGATTTCTAAACGAGGCTTCGTGCTCGTTTTTTCGTTTTGACACCACCAACACGTCCCGTAGCCCAATTATAACCTATAATCGAGACTTTTTCGGGTTTTAAAAGAAGTGAATATCATTTCATACCCTCTCTCCTCCCGTTTTCTAAACGAATCTTTGTGCTCAATTTTTCATTTTGACACCACCAACACGTCCAGTGGCCCATTTCTAACATATAATCGAGACTTTTTCGGGTTTTAAAGGAAGTGGACATCATTTCATACCCTCTCTCCTCCCGATATCTAAACGAGGCTTCGTGCTCGTTTTTTAGTTTTCACACCACCAACACGTCCCGTGTCCTATTTCTAACCTATAATCAAGATTAATTCGGGTTTTAAAGGAAGTGGATATCATTTCATACCCTCTCTCCTCCCATTTTCTAAACGAGGCTTCGTGCTCGTTTTGACACCACAAACAAGTCCTGTGGCCCATTTCTAACCTTTAATCGAGACTTTTTCGGGTTTTAAAGGAAGTGGATATCATTTCATACCCTCTCTCCTCCCGATTTCTAAACGATGCTTCGTGCTCGTTTTTTTGTTTTGACACCACCAACACGTCTCGTGACCCATTTCTAACATATAATCGAGACTTTTTCTGGTTTTAAAGGAAATGGATATCATTTCATACCCTCTATCCTCCCGATTTCTAAACGAGGCTTCGTGCTCGTTTTTTCGTTTTGACACCACAAACACGTCCCGTGGCCCATTTCTAACCTATAATCCAGACTTTTTTGGGTTTTAAAGGAAGTGGATATCATTTCATACCCTCTCTCCTCTCGATTTCTAAACGACGCTTCGTGCTCGTTTTTTCGTTTTGACACCACCAACACGTCCCGTGGCCCATTTCTAGCGTATAATCGAGACTTTTTCGGGTTTTAAAGGAAGAGGATATCATTTCATACCCTCTCTCCTCCCGATTTCTAAACGAGGCTTCGTGCTCGTTTTTTCGTTTTGACACCACAAACACGTCCCATGGCCCATTTCTAACCTATAATCTAGACTTTTTTGGGTTTTAACGGAAGTGGATATTATTTCATACCCTCTCTCCTCCCGATTTCTAAACGAGGCTTCGTGCTCGAGTTTTAGTTTTGACATAACAAACACGTCCCGTTGCCCATTTCTAACCTATAATCGAGACTTTTTCGGGTTTTAAAAGAAGTGGATATCATTTCATACCCTCTCTCCTCCCGAGTTCTAAACGAGGCTTCGTGCTCGTTTTTTCGTTTTGACACCACAAACACGTCCCGTGGCCCATTTCTAACCTATAATCCAGACTTTTTTGGGTTTTAAAGGAAGTGGATATCATTTCATACCCTCTCTCCTCTCGATTTCTAAACGACGCTTCGTGCTCGTTTTTTCGTTTTGACACCACCAACACGTCCCGTGGCCCATTTCTAGCGTATAATCGAGACTTTTTCGGGTTTTAAAGGAAGAGGATATCATTTCATACCCTCTCTCCTCCCGATTTCTAAACGAGGCTTCGTGCTCGTTTTTTCGTTTTGACACCACAAACACGTCCCATGGCCCATTTCTAACCTATAATCTAGACTTTTTTGGGTTTTAAAGGAAGTGGATATTATTTCATACCCTCTCTCCTCCCGATTTCTAAACGAGGCTTTGTGCTCGTGTTTTAGTTTTGACATAACAAACACGTCCCGTTGCCCATTTCTAACCTATAATCGAGACTTTTTCGGGTTTTAAAAGAAGTGGATATCATTTCATACCCTCTCTCCTCCCGAGTTCTAAACGAGGCTTCGTGCTCGTTTTTTCGTTTTGACACCACAAACACGTCCCGTGGCCCATTTCTAACCTATAATCGAGACTTTTTCGGGTTTTAAAGGAAATGGATATCATTTCATACCCTCTCTCCTCCCGATTTCTAAACGAGGCTTCGTGCTCGTTTTTTAGTTTTGATATAACAAACACGTCCCGTTGCCTATTTCTAACCTATAATCGAGACTTTTTCGGGTTTTAAAGGAAGTGGATATCATTTCATACCCTCTCTCGAACCGATTTCTAAACGAGGCTTCGTGCTCGTTTTTTCGTTTTGACACCACCAACACGTCCCGTAGCCCAATTATAACCTATAATCGAGACTTTTTCGGGTTTTAAAAGAAGTGAATATCATTTCATACCCTCTCTCCTCCCGTTTTCTAAACGAATCTTTGTGCTCAATTTTTCATTTTGACACCACCAACACGTCCAGTGGCCCATTTCTAACATATAATCGAGACTTTTTCGGGTTTTAAAGGAAGTGGACATCATTTCATACCCTCTCTCCTCCCGATATCTAAACGAGGCTTCGTGCTCGTTTTTTCGTTTTCACACCACCAACACGTCCCGTGTCCTATTTCTAACCTATAATCTATATTAATTCGGGTTTTAAAGGAAGTGGATATCATTTCATACCCTCTCTCCTCCCGTTTTCTAAACGAGGCTTCGTGCTCGTTTTGACACCACAAACAAGTCCTGTGGCCCATTTCTAACCTTTAATCGAGACTTTTTCGGGTTTTAAAGGAAGTGGATATCATTTCATACCCTCTCTCCTCCCGATTTCTATACGACGCTTCGTGCTCGTTTTTTCGTTTTGACACCACCAACACGTCCCGTAGCACATTTCTAACCTATACGCGAGACTTTTTCGGGTTTTAAAGGAAATGGATATCATTTCATACCCTCTCTCCTCCCGATTTCTAAACGATGCTTCGTGCTCGTTTTTTTGTTTTGACACCACCAACACGTCTCGTGACCCATTTCTAACATATAATCGAGACTTTTTCTGGTTTTAAAGGAAATGGATATCATTTCATACCCTCTATCCTCCCGATTTCTAAACGAGGCTTCGTGCTCGTTTTTTCATTTTGACACCACCAACACGTCCCGTGGCCAATTTCTAACCAATAATCCAGACTTTTTCGGGTTTTAAAGGAAGTGGATATCATTTCATACCCTCTCTCCTCCCGATTTCTAAAGGAGGCTTTGTGCTCGTTTTTTCGTTTTGACACAACCAACACGTCCCGTGGCCCATTTCTAGCGTATAATCGAGACTTTTTCGGGTTTTAAAGGAAGAGGATATCATTTCATACCCTCTCTCCTCCCGATTTCTAAACGAGGCTTCGTGCTCGTTTTTTCGTTTTGACACCACAAACACGTCCCATGGCCCATTTCTAACCTATAATCTAGACTTTTTTGGGTTTTAAAGGAAGTGGATATTATTTCATACCCTCTCTCCTCCCGATTTCTAAACGAGTCTTCGTGGTCGTTTTTTCGTTTCGACACCTCCAACAAGTCCCGTGGCCCATTTCCCACCTATAATCGAGACTTTTTCGGGTTTTAAAGGAAGTGGATATAATTTCATACCCTCTCTCCAACCTATTTCTAAAGGAGGCTTCGTGCTCGTTTTTTCGTTTTAACACCACGAACACGTCCCGTAGCCCAATTCTAACCTATAATCGAGACTTTTTCGGGTTTTAAAGGAAGTGGATATCATTCCATACCCTCTCTCCTCCCGATTTCTAAACGAGGCTTCGTGCTCGTTTTTTCGTTTTGACACCACAAACACGTCCCGTGGCTCATTTCTAACCTATAATCTAGACTTTTTCGGGTTTTAAAGGAAGTGGATATAATTTCATACCCTCTCTCCAACCTATTTCTAAAGGAGGCTTCGTGCTCGTTTTTTCGTTTTGACACCACGAACACGTCCCGTAGCCCAATTCTAACCTATAATCGAGACTTTTTCGGGTTTTAAAGGAAGTGGATATTTTTCCATACCCTCTCTCCTCCCGATTTCTAAACGAGGCTTCGTTGTCGTTTTTTCGTTTTGACACCACCAACACGTCCCGTAGCCCATTTCTAACCTATAATTGAGACTTTTTCGGGTTTTAAAGGAAGTGGATATAATTTCATACCCTCTCTCCTCCCGATTTCTAAACGAGGCTTCGTGCTTGTTTTTTTCATTTTGACACCACCGACACGTCCCGTAACCCATTTCTAACCTATAATCGAGACTTTTTCGGGTTTTAAAGGAAATGGATATAATTTCATACCCTCTCTCCTCCCGATTTCTAAACGAGGCTTTGGCTCATTTTTTAGTTTTGGCACAACAAACACGTCCCGTTGTCCATTTCTAACCTATAATCGAGACTTTTTCGGGTTTTAAAGGAAGTGGATATCATTTCATACCCTCTCTCCTCCCGATTTCCAAACGAGACTTCATGCTCGTTTTTTCGTTTTGACACCTCCAACAAGTCCCGTGGCCCATTTCTAACCAATAATTGAGACTTTTTCGGGTTTTAAAGGAAGTGGATATAATTTCATACCCTCTCTCGAACCGATTTCTAAACTAGGCTTCGTGGTCGTTTTTTAGTTTTGACACCACCAACACGTCCCGTTGCCCAATTCTAACCTATAATCGAGACTTTTTAGGGTTTTAAAAGAAGTGAATATCATTTCATACCCTCTCTCCTCCCGTTTTCTAAACGAATCTTTGTGCTCAATTTTTCATTTTGACACCACCAACACGTCCCGTGGCCCCTTTCTAACATATAATCGAGACTTTTTCGGGTTTTAAAGGAAGTGGACATCATTTCATACCCTCTCTCCTCTCGATATCTAAACGAGGCTTCGTGCTCGTTTTTTCGTTTTCACACCACCAACACGTCCCGTGTCCTATTTCTAACCTATAATCTAGATTAATTCGGGTTTTAAAGGAAGTGGATATCATTTCATACCCTCTCTCCTCCCGTTTTCTAAACGAGGCTTCGTGCTCGTTTTGACACCACAAACAAGTCCCGTGGCCCATTTCTAACCTTTAATCGAGACTTTTTCGGGTTTTAAAGGAAGTGGATATCATTTCATACCCTCTCTCCTCCCGATTTCTAAACGACGCTTCGTGCTCGTTTTTTCATTTTGACACCACCAACACGTCCCGTAGCACATTTCTAACCTATACGCGAGACTTTTTCGGGTTTTAAAGGAAATGGATATCATTTCATACCCTCTCTCCTCCCGATTTCTAAACGATGCTTCGTGCTCGTTTTTTTGTTTTGACACCACCAACACGTCTCGTGACCCATTTCTAACATATAATCGAGACTTTTTCTGGTTTTAAAGGAAATGGATATCATTTCATACCCTCTATCCTCCCGATTTCTAAACGAGGCTTCGTGCTCGTTTTTTCGTTTTGACACCACAAACACGTCCCGTGGCCCATTTCTAACCTATAATCCAGACTTTTTTGGGTTTTAAAGGAAGTGGATATCATTTCATACCCTCTCTCCCCTCGATTTCTAAACGACGCTTCGTGCTCGTTTTTTCGTTTTGACACCACCAACACGTCCCGTGGCACATTTCTAACCTATACGCGAGACATTTTCGGGTTTTAAAGGAAATAGATATCATTTCATACCCTCTCTCCTCCCGATTTCTAAACGATGCTTCGTGCTCGTTTTTTTGTTTTGACATCACCAACACGTCTCGTGACCCATTTCTAACATATAATCGAGACTTTTTCTGGTTTTAAAGGAAGTGGATATCATTCCATACCCTGTCTCCTACCGATTTCTAAACGAGGCTTCGTGCTCGTTTTTTCGTTTTGACACCACAAACACGTCCCGTGGCCCATTTCTAACCTATAATCTAGACTTTTTCAGGTTTTAAAGGAAGTGGATATAATTTCATACCCTCTCTCCAACCTATTTCTAAAGGAGGCTTTGTGCTCGTTTTTTCGTTTTGACACCACGAACACGTCCCGTAGCCCAATTCTAACTTATAATCGAGACTTTTTCGGGTTTTAAAGGAAGTGGATATCATTCCATACCCTCTCTCCTCCCGATTTCTAAACGAGGTTTCGTTGTCGTTTTTTAATTTTGACACCACCAACACGTCCCGTAGCTCATTTCTAACCTATAATTGAGACTTTTTCAGGTTTTAAAGGAAGTGGATATCATTTCATACCCTCTCTCCTCCCGTTTTCTAAACGAGGCTTCGTGCTCGTTTTGACACCACAAACAAGTCACGTGGCCCATTTCTAACCTTTAATCGAGACTTTTTCGGGTTTTAAAGGAAGTGGATATCATTTCATACCCTCTCTCCTCCCGATTTCTAAACGACGCTTCGTGCTCGTTTTTTCGTTTTGACACCACCAACACGTCCCGTAGCACATTTCTAACCTATACGCGAGACTTTTTCGGGTTTTAAAGGAAGTGGATATAATTTCATTCCCTCTCTCCTCCCGATTTCTAAACGAGGCTTCGTTGTCGTTTTTTCGTTTTGACACCACCAACATATCCCGTAGCCCATTTCTAACCTATAATTGAGACTTTTTCGGGTTTTAAAGGAAGTGGATATAATTTCATACCCTCTCTCCTCCCGATTTCTAAACGAGGCTTCGTGCTCGTTTTTTTGTTTTGACACCACCAACACGTCTCGTGACCCATTTCTAACATATAATCGAGACTTTTTCTGGTTTTAAAGGAAATGGATATAATTTCATACCCTCTCTCCTCCCAATTTATAAACGATGCTTCGTGCTCGTTTTTTTGTTTTGACACCACCAACACGTCTCGTGACCCATTTCTAACCTATAATCGAGACTTTTTCGGGTTTTAAAGGAAATGGATATCATTTCATACCCTCTCTCCTCCCGATTTCTAAACGAGGCTTCGTGCTCGTTTTTTAGTTTTGATATAACAAACACGTCCCGTTGCCCATTTCTAACCTATAATCGAGACTTTTTCGAGTTTTAAAGGAAGTGGATATCATTTCATACCCTCTCTCCTCCCGATTTCTAAAGGAGGCTTTGTGCTCGTTTTTTCGTTTTAACACAACCAACACGTCCCGTGGCCCATTTCTAGCGTATAATCGAGACTTTTTCGGGTTTTAAAGGAAGAGGATATCATTTCATACCCTCTCTCCTCCCGATTTCTAAACGAGGCTTCGTGCTCGTTTTTTCGTTTTGACACCACAAACACGTCCCATGGCCCATTTCTAACCTATAATCTAGACTTTTTTGGGTTTTAAAGGAAGTGGATATTATTTCATACCCTCTCTCCTCCCGATTTCTAAACGAGGCTTCGTGCTCGTGTTTTAGTTTTGACATAACAAACACGTCCCGTTGCCCATTTCTAACCTATAATCGAGACTTTTTCGGGTTTTAAAAGAAGTGGATATCATTTCATATCCTCTCTCCTCCCGAGTTCTAAACGAGGCTTCGTGCTCGTTTTTTCGTTTTGACACCACAAACACGTCCCGTGGCCCATTTCTAACCTATAATCGAGACTTTTTCGGGTTTTAAAGGAAATGGATATCATTTCATACCCTCTCTCCTACCGATTTCTAAACGAGGCTTCGTGCTCGTTTTTTAGTTTTGATATAACAAACACGTCCCGTTGCCCATTTCTAACCTATAATCGAGACTTTTTCGGGTTTTAAAGGAAGTGGATATCATTTCATACCCTCTCTCGAACCGATTTCTAAACGAGGCTTCGTGCTCGTTTTTTCGTTTTGACACCACCAACACGTCCCGTAGCCCAATTCTAACCTATAATCGAGACTTTTTCGGGTTTTAAAAGAAGTGAATATCATTTCATACCCTCTCTCCTCCCGTTTTCTAAACGAATCTTTGTGCTCAATTTTTCATTTTGACACCACCAACACGTCCCGTGGCCCATTTCTAACATATAATCGAGACTTTTTCGGGTTTTAAAGGAAGTGGACATCATTTCATACCCTCTCTCTTCCCTATATCTAAACGAGGCTTCGTGCTCGTTTTTTCGTTTTCACACCACCAACACGTCCCGTGTCCTATTTCTAACCTATAATCTAGATTAATTCGGGTTTTAAAGGAAGTGGATATCATTTCATACCCTCTCTCCTCCCGTTTTCTAAACGAGGCTTCGTGCTCGTTTTGACACCACAAACAAGTCCCGTGGCCCATTTCTAACCTTTAATCGAGACTTTTTTGGGTTTTAAAGGAAGTGGATATCATTTCATACCCTCTCTCCTCCCGATTTCTAAACGACGCTTCGTGCTCTTTTTTTCGTTTTGACACCACCAACACGTCCCGTAGCACATTTCTAACCTATACGCGAGACTTTTTCGGGTTTTAAAGGAAATGGATATCATTTCATACCCTCTCTCCTCCCGATTTCTAAACGATGCTTCGTGCTCGTTTTTTTATTTTGACACCACCAACACGTCTCGTGACCCATTTCTAACATATAATCGAGACTTTTTCTGGTTTTAAAGGAAATGGATATCATTTCATACCCTCTATCCTCCCGATTTCTAAACGAGGCTTCGTGCTCGTTTTTTCATTTTGACACCACCAACACGTCCCGTGGCCAATTTCTAACCAATAATCCAGACTTTTTCGGGTTTTAAAGGAAGTGGATATCATTTCATACCCTCTCTCCTCCCGATTTCTAAAGGAGGCTTTGTGCTCGTTTTTTCGTTTTGACACAACCAACACGTCCCGTGGCCCATTTCTAGCGTATAATCGAGACTTTTTCGGGTTTTAAAGGAAGAGGATATCATTTCATACCCTCTCTCCTCCCGATTTCTAAACGAGGCTTCGTGCTCGTTTTTTCTTTTTGACACCACAAACACGTCCCGTGGCCCATTTCTAACCTATAATCCAGACTTTTTTGGGTTTTAAAGGAAGTGGATATTATTTCATACCCTCTCTCCTCCCGATTTCTAAACGAGTCTTCGTGGTCGTTTTTTCATTTTGACACCTCCAACAAGTCCCGTGGCCCATTTCTAACCTATAATCGAGACTTTTTCGGGTTTTAAAGGAAGTGGATATAATTTCATACCCTCTCTCCAACCTATTTCTAAAGGAGGCTTCGTGCTCGTTTTTTCGTTTTGACACCACGAACACGTCCCGTAGCCCAATTCTAACCTATAATCGAGACTTTTTCGGGTTTTAAAAGAAGTGAATATCATTTCATACCCTCTCTCCTCCCGTTTTCTAAACGAATCTTTATGCTCAATTTTTCATTTTGACACCACCAACACGTCCCGTGGCCCATTTCTAACATATAATCGAGACTTTTTCGGGTTTTAAAGGAAGTGGACATCATTTCATACCCTCTCTCCTCCCAATATCTAAACGAGGCTTCGTGCTCGTTTTTTCGTTTTCACACCACCAACACGTCCCGTGGCCTATTTCTAACCTATAATCTAGATTAATTCGGGTTTTAAAGGAAGTGGATATCATTTCATACCCTCTCTCCTCCCGTTTTCTAAACGAGGCTTCGTGCTCGTTTTGACACCACAAACAAGTCTCGTGGCCCATTTCTAACCTTTAATCGAGACTTTTTCGGATTTTAAAGGAAGTGGATATCATTTCATACCCTCTCTCCACCCGATTTCTAAACGACGCTTCGTGCTCGTTTTTTCGTTTTGACACCACCAACACGTCCCGTAGCACATTTCTAACCTATATGCAAGACTTTTTCGGGTTTTAAAGGAAGTCGATATAATTTCATACCCTCTCTCCTCCCGATTTCTAAACGAGGCTTCTTGCTAGTTTTTTCATTTTGACACCACAAACATGTCACGTGGCCCATTTCTAACATTTAATCGAGACTTTTTTGGGTTTTAATGGAAGTGGATATAATTTCATACCCTCTCTCCTCCCGATTTCTAAACGAGGCTTCGTGCTCGTTTTTTCGTTTTGACACCACAAACACGTCCCGTGGCCCATTTCTAACCTATAATCGAGACTTTTTCGGGTTTTAAAGGAAATGGATATCATTTCATACCCTCTCTCCTCCCGATTTCTAAACGAGGCTTCGTGCTCGTTTTTTAGTTTTGACATAACAAACACGTCCCGTGGCCCATTTCTAACCTATAATCGAGACTTTTTCGGGTTTTAAAGGAAATGGATATCATTTCATACCCTCTCTCCTCCCGATTTCTAAACGAGGCTTCGTGCTCATTTTTTTGTTTTGACACCACCAACACGTCTCGTGACCCATTTCTAACATATAATCGAGACTTTTTCGGGTTTTAATGGAAGTGGATATCATTTCATACCCTCTATCCTCCCGATTTCTAAACGAGGCTTCGTGCTCGTTTTTTCGTTTTGACACCACCAACACGTCCCGTGGCCAATTTCTAACCAATAATCCAGACTTTTTCGGGTTTTAAAGGAAGTGATTATCATTTCATACCCTCTCTCCTACCGATTTCTAAAGGAGGCTTTGTGCTCGTTTTTTCGTTTTGACACAACCAACACGTCCCGTGGCCCATTTCTAGCGTATAATCGAGACTTTTTCGGATTTTAAAGGAAGAGGATATCATTTCATACCCTCTCTCCTCCCGATTTCTAAACGAGGCTTCGTGCTCGTTTTTTAGTTTTGACATAACAAACACGTCCCGTTGCCCATTTCTAACCTATAATCGAGACTTTTTTGGGTTTTAAAAGAAGTGGATATCATTTCATACCCTATCTCCTCCCGATTTCTAAACGAGGCTTCGTGCTCGTTTTTTCGTTTTGACACCACAAACACGTCCCGTGGCCCATTTCTAACCTATAATCGAGACTTTTTCGGGTTTTAAAGGAAATGGATATCATTTCATACCCTCTCTCCTCCCGATTTCTAAACGAGGCTTCGTGCTCGTTTTTTAGTTTTGACATAACAAACACGTCCCGTTGCCCATTTCTAACCTATAATCGAGACTTTTTCGGGTTTTAAAGGAAGTGGATATCATTTCATACCCTCTCTCCTCCCGATTTCTAAACGAGGCTTCGTGCTCGTTTTTTATTTTGAAACCACAAACACGTCCCGTGGCCCATTTCTAACCTATAATCGAGACTTTTTCGGGTTTTAAAGGAAATGGATATCATTTCATACCCTCTCTCCTCCCGATTTCTAAACGAGGCTTCGTGCTCGTTTTTTTGTTTTGACACCACCAACACGTCTCGTGACCCATTTCTAACATATAATCGAGACTTTTTCTGGTTTTAAAGGAAATGGATATCATTTCATACCCTCTATCGTTCCGATTTCTAAACGAGGCTTCGTGCTCGTTTTTTCGTTTTGACACCACCAACACGTCCCGTGGCCAATTTCTAACCAATAATCCAGACTTTTTCGGGTTTTAAAGGAAGTGGATATCATTTCATACCCTCTCTCCTCCCGATTTCTAAAGGAGGCTTTGTGCTCGTTTTTTCATTTTGACACAACCAACACGTCCCGTGGCCCATTTCTGGCGTATAATCGAGACTTTTTCGAGTTTTAAAGGAAGAGGATATCATTTCATACCCTCTCTCCTCCCGATTTCTAAACGAGGCTTCGTGCTCGTTTTTTCGTTTTGACACCACAAACACGTCCCGTGGCCCATTTCTAACCTATAATCTAGACTTTTTTGGGTTTTAAAGGAAGTGGATATTATTTAATACCCTCTCTCCTCCCGATTTCTAAACGAGTCTTCGTGGTCATTTTTTCGTTTTGATACCTCCAACAAGTCCCGTGGCCCATTTCTAACCTATAATCGAGACTTTTTCGGGTTTTAAAGGAAGTGGATATAATTTCATACCCTCTCTCCAACCTATTTCTAAAGGAGGCTTCGTGCTTTTTTTTCGTTTTGACACCACGAACACGTCCCGTAGCCCTATTCTAACCTATAATCGAGACTTTTTCGGGTTTTAAAAGAAGTGGATATCATTTCATACCCTCTCTCCTCCCGATTTCTAAACGAGGCTTCTTGCTCGTTTTTTCGTTTTGACACCACAAACACGTCCCGTGGCCCATTTCTAACCTATAATCTAGACTTTTTTGGGTTTTAAAGGAAGTGGATATTATTTCATACCCTCTCTCCTCCCGATTACTAAACGAGGCTTCGTGCTCGTTTTTTCGTTTTGACACCACCAAAACGTCTTGTGGCCCATATCTAACATATAATCGAGACTTTTTCGGGTTTTAAAGGAAGTGGATATCATTCCATACCCTCTCTCCTCCCGATTTCTAAACGAGGCTTCGTGCTTGTTTTTTTTGTTTTGACACCACCAACACGTCTCCTGGCCCATTTCTAACCTATAATCGAGACTTTTTCGGGTTTTAAAGGAAGTGAGTATCATTTCATACCCTGTCTCCTCCCGATTTCTAAACGATGCTTCGTGCTAGTGTTTTTCTTTTGACACCACCAAAATATCTCGTGGCCCAAATCTAACATATAATCAAGACTTTTTCGGGTTTTAAAGGAAGTGGATATTATTTCACACCCTCTCTCCTCCCGATTTCTAAACGAGGCTTCGTGCTCATTTTTTTATTTTGACACCACCAACACGTCCCGTAGCCCAATTCTAACCTATAATCGAGACTTTTTCGGGTTTTAAAAGAAGTGGATATAATTTCATACCCTCTCTCCAACCGATTTCTAAAGGAGGCTTCGTGCTCGTTTTTTCGTTTTGACACCACGAACACGTTTTGTAGCCCAATTCTAACCTATAATCGAGACTTTTTCGGGTTTTAAAGGAAGTGGATATCATTTCATACCCTCTCTCCTCCCGATTTCTAAACGAGGCTTCGTGCTCGTTTTTTCGTTTTGACACCACAAACACGTCCCGTGGCCCATTTCTAACCTATAATCTAGACTTTTTTGGGTTTTAAAGGAAGTGGATATTATTTCATACCCTCTCTCCTCCCGATTATTAAATGAGGCTTCGTGCTCGTTTTTTCGTTTTGACATCACCAAAACGTCTTGTGGCCCATATCTAACATATAATCGAGACTTTTTCGGGTTTGAAAGGAAGTCGATATCATTCCATACCCTCTCTCCTCCCGATTTCTAAACGAGGCTTCGTGCTTGTTTTTTTTGTTTTGACACTACCAACACGTCTCGTGGCCCATTTCTAACATATAATCGAGACTTTTTCGGGTTTTAATGGAAGTGAGTATCATTTCATACCCTCTCTCCTCCCGATTTCTAAACGAGGCTTTGTGCTCGTTTTTTTCTTTTGACACCACCAAAATGTCTCGTGGCCCATATCTAACGTATAATCAAGATTTTTTCGGGTTTTAAAGGAAGTGGATATTATTTCACACCCTCTCTCCTCCCGATTTCTAAACGAGGCTTCGTGCTCGTTTTTTTGTTTTGACACCACCAATACATCTCGTGGCCCATATCTAACCTATAATCGAGACTTTTTCTGGTTTTAAAGGAAGTGGATATCATTTCATACCCTCTCTCCTCCCGATTTCTAAACGAGGCTTCGTGCTCGTTTTTTCATTTTGACACCACCAACACAATCCGTTGCCCATTTCTAACATATAATCGAGATTTTTTCGGGTTTTAAAGGAAGTGGATATCATTTCTCATACCCTCTCTCCTCCCGATTTCTAAACGAGGCTTCGTGGTCGTTTTTTCGTTTTGACACTACCAGCACGTCTCGTAGCCCATTTCTAACCTATAATCGAGACTCTTCCGGGTTTTAAAGGAAGTGGATATTATTTCATACCCTCTCTCCTCCCGATTTCTAAAAGAGGCTTCGTGCTCGTTTTTTCGTTTTGACACCACAAACACGTCCCGTGGCCCATTTCTCTATAATCGAGGCTTTTTTCGGTTTTAAAGGAAATGGATATTATTTCACACACTCTTTCCTCCCGATTTCTAAACGAGGCTTCGTGCTCGTTTTTTTGTTTTGACACCACCAACATGTCTCGTGACCCATTTCTAAAATATAATCGAGACTTTTTCTGGTTTTAAAGGAAATGGATATCATTTCAAACCCTCTATCCTCCCGATTTCTAAACGAGGCTTCGTGCTCGTTTTTTCATTTTGACACCACCAACACGTCCCGTGGCCAATTTCTAACCAATAATCCAGACCTTTTTGGGTTTTAAAGGAAGTGGATATCATTTCATACCCTCTCTCCTCCCGATTTCTAAAGGAGGCTTTGTGCTCGTTTTTTCGTTTTGACACAACCAACACGTCCCGTGGCTCATTTCTAGCGTATAATCGAGACTTTTTCGGGTTTTAAAGGAAGAGGATATCATTTCATACCCTCTCTCCTCCCGATTTCTAAATGAGGCTTTGTGCTCGTTTTTTCGTTTTGACACCACAAAAACGTCACGTGGCCCATTTCTAACTTATAATCTAGACTTTTTTAAGTTTTAAAGGAAGTGGATATTATTTCATACCCTCTCTCCTCCCGATTTCTAAACGAGTCTTCGTGGTCGTTTTTTCGTTTTGATACCTCCAACAAGTCCCGTGGCCCATTTCTAACCTATAATCGAGACTTTTTCGGGTTTTAAAGGAAGTGGATATAATTTCATACCCTCTCTCCAACCTATTTCTAAAGGAGGCTTCGTGCTTTTTTTTCGTTTTGACACCACGAACACGTCCCGTAGCACAATTCTAACCTATAATCGAGACTTTTTCGTGTTTTAAAGGAAGTGGATATCATTTCATACCCTCTCTCCTCCCGATTTCTAAACGAGGCTTCTTGCTCGTTTTTTCGTTTTGACACCACAAACACGTCCCGTGGCCCATTTCTAACCTATAATCTAGACTTTTTTGGGTTTTAAAGGAAGTGGATATTATTTCATACCCTCTCTCCTCCCGATTACTAAACGAGGCTTCGTGCTCGTTTTTTCGTTTTGACACCACCAAAACGTCTTGTGGCCCATATCTAACATATAATCGAGACTTTTTCGGGTTTTAAAGGAAGTGGATATCATTCCATACCCTCTCTCCTCCCGATTTCTAAGCGAGGCTTCGTGCTCGTTTTTTTGTTTTGACACCACCAACATGTCTCGTGACCCATTTCTAAAATATAATCGAGACTTTTTCTGGTTTTAAAGGAAATGGATATCATTTCAAACCCTCTATCCTCCCGATTTCTAAACGAGGCTTCGTGCTCGTTTTTTCATTTTGACACCACCAACACGTCCCGTGGCCAATTTCTAACCAATAATCCAGACCTTTTTGGGTTTTAAAGGAAGTGGATATCATTTCATACCCTCTCTCCTCCCGATTTCTAAAGGAGGCTTTGTGCTCGTTTTTTCGTTTTGACACAACCAACACGTCCCGTGGCCCATTTCTAGCGTATAATCGAGACTTTTTCGGGTTTTAAAGGAAGAGGATATCATTTCATACCCTCTCTCCTCCCGATTTCTAAATGAGGCTTTGTGCTCGTTTTTTCGTTTTGACACCACAAAAACGTCACGTGGCCCATTTCTAACTTATAATCTAGACTTTTTTAAGTTTTAAAGGAAGTGGATATTATTTCATACCCTCTCTCCTCCCGATTTCTAAACGAGTCTTCGTGGTCGTTTTTTCGTTTTGATACCTCCAACAAGTCCCGTGGCCCATTTCTAACCTATAATCGAGACTTTTTCGGGTTTTAAAGGAAGTGGATATAATTTCATACCCTCTCTCCAACCTATTTCTAAAGGAGGCTTCGTGCTTTTTTTTCGTTTTGACACCACGAACACGTCCCGTAGCCCAATTCTAACCTATAATCGAGACTTTTTCGTGTTTTAAAGGAAGTGGATATCATTTCATACCCTCTCTCCTCCCGATTTCTAAACGAGGCTTCTTGCTCGTTTTTTCGTTTTGACACCACAAACACGTCCCGTGGCCCATTTCTAACCTATAATCTAGACTTTTTTGGGTTTTAAAGGAAGTGGATATTATTTCATACCCTCTCTCCTCCCGATTACTAAACGAGGCTTCGTGCTCGTTTTTTCGTTTTGACACCACCAAAACGTCTTGTGGCCCATATCTAACATATAATCGAGACTTTTTCGGGTTTTAAAGGAAGTGGATATCATTTCATACCCTCTCTCCTCCCGATTTCTAAACGAGGCTTCGTGCTCGTTTTTTCGTTTTGACACCACAAACACGTCCCGTGGCCCATTTCTAACCTATAATCGAGACTTTTTCGAGTTTTAAAGGAAATGGATATCATTTCATACCCTCTCTCCTCCCGATTTCTAAACGAGGCTTCGTGCTCGTTTTTTAGTTTTGACATAACAAACACGTCCCGTTGCCCATTTCTAACCTATAATCGAGACTTTTTCGGGTTTTAAAGGAAGTGGATATCATTTCATACCCTCTCTCCTCCCGATTTCTAAACGAGGCTTCGTGCTCGTTTTTTCGTTTTGACACCACAAACACGTCCCGTGGCCCATTTCTAACCTATAATCGAGACTTTTTCGGGTTTTAAAGGAAATGGATATCATTTCATACCCTCTCTCCTCCCGATTTCTAAACGAGGCTTCGTGCTCGTTTTTTAGTTTTGACATAACAAACACGTCCCGTTGCCCATTTCTAACCTATAATCGAGACTTTTTCGGGTTTTAAAGGAAGTGGATATCATTTCATACTCTCTCTCCTCCCGATTTCTAAACGAGGCTTCATGCTCGTTTTTTATTTTGAAACCACAAACACGTCCCGTGGCCCATTTCTAACCTATAATCGAGACTTTTTCGGGTTTTAAAGGAAATGGATATCATTTCATACCCTTTCTCCTCCCGATTTCTAAACGAGGCTTCGTGCTCGTTTTTTTGTTTTGACACCACCAACACGTCTCGTGACCCATTTCTAACATATAATCGAGACTTTTTCTGGTTTTAAAGGAAATGGATATCATTTCATACCCTCTATCGTTCCGATTTCTAAACGAGGCTTCGTGCTCGTTTTTTCGTTTTGACACCACCAACACGTCCCGTGGCCAATTTCTAACCAATAATCCAGACTTTTTCGGGTTTTAAAGGAAGTGGATATCATTTCATACCCTCTCTCCTCCCGATTTCTAAAGGAGGCTTTGTGCTCGTTTTTTCGTTTTGACACAACCAACACGTCCCGTGGCCCATTTCTAGCGTATAATCGAGACTTTTTCGGGTTTTAAAGGAAGTGGATATAATTTCATACCCTCTCTCCAACCTATTTCTAAAGGAGGCTTCGTGCTTTTTTTTCGTTTTGACACCACGAACACGTCCCGTAGCCCTATTCTAACCTATAATCGAGACTTTTTCGGGTTTTAAAGGAAGTGGATATCATTTCATACCCTCTCTCCTCCCGATTTCTAAACGAGGCTTCTTGCTCGTTTTTTCGTTTTGACACCACAAACACGTCCCGTGGCCCATTTCTAACCTATAATCTAGACTTTTTTGGGTTTTAAAGGAAGTGGATATTATTTCATACCCTCTCTCCTCCCGATTACTAAACGAGGCTTCGTGCTCGTTTTTTCGTTTTGACACCACCAAAACGTCTTGTGGCCCATATCTAACCTATAATCGAGACTTTTTCTGGTTTTAAAGGAAGTGGATATCATTTCATACCCTCTCTCCTCCCGATTTCTAAACGAGGCTTCGTGCTCGTTTTTTAGTTTTGACATAACAAACACGTCCCGTTGCCCATTTCTAACCTATAATCGAGACTTTTTCGGGTTTTAAAGGAAGTGGATATCATTTCATACCCTCTCTCCTCCCGATTTCTAAACGAGGCTTCGTGCTCGTTTTTTCGTTTTGACACCACAAACACGTCCCGTGGCCCATTTCTAACCTATAATCGAGACTTTTTCGGGTTTTAAAGGAAATGGATATCATTTCATACCCTCTCTCCTCCCGATTTCTAAACGAGGCTTCGTGCTCGTTTTTTAGTTTTGACATAACAAACACGTCCCGTTGTCCATTTCTAACCTATAATCGAGACTTTTTCGGGTTTTAAAGGAAGTGGATATCATTTCATACTCTCTCTCCTCCCGATTTCTAAACGAGGCTTCGTGCTCGTTTTTTATTTTGAAACCACAAACACGTCCCGTGGCCCATTTCTAACCTATAATCGAGACTTTTTCGGGTTTTAAAGGAAATGGATATCATTTCATACCCTCTCTCCTCCCGATTTCTAAACGAGGCTTCGTGCTCGTTTTTTTGTTTTGACACCACCAACACGTCTCGTGACCCATTTCTAACATATAATCGAGACTTTTTCTGGTTTTAAAGGAAATGGATATCATTTCATACCCTCTATCGTTCCGATTTCTAAACGAGGCTTCGTGCTCGTTTTTTCGTTTTGACACCACCAACACGTCCCGTGGCCAATTTCTAACCAATAATCCAGACTTTTTCGGGTTTTAAAGGAAGTGGATATCATTTCATACCCTCTCTCCTCCCGATTTCTAAAGGAGGCTTTGTGCTCGTTTTTTCATTTTGACACAACCAACACGTCCCGTGGCCCATTTCTAGCGTATAATCGAGACTTTTTCGGGTTTTAAAGGAAGTGGATATAATTTCATACCCTCTCTCCAACCTATTTCTAAAGGAGGCTTCTTGCTTTTTTTTCGTTTTGACACCACGAACACGTCCCGTAGCCCTATTCTAACCTATAATCGAGACTTTTTCGGGTTTTAAAGGAAGTGGATATCATTTCATACCCTCTCTCCTCCCGATTTCTAAACGAGGCTTCTTGCTCGTTTTTTCGTTTTGACACCACAAACACGTCCCGTGGCCCATTTCTAACCTATAATCTAGACCTTTTTGGGTTTTAAAGGAAGTGGATATTATTTCATACCCTCTCTCCTCCCGATTACTAAACGAGGCTTCGTGCTCGTTTTTTCGTTTTGACACCACCAAAACGTCTTGTGGCCCATATCTAACCTATAATCGAGACTTTTTCTGGTTTTAAAGGAAGTGGATATCATTTCATACCCTCTCTCCTCCCGATTTCTAAACGAGGCTTCGTGCTCGTTTTTTCGTTTTGACACCACCAACACAATCCGTTGCCCATTTCTAACATATAATCGAGATTTTTTCGGGTTTTAAAGGAAGTGGATATCATTTCTCATACCCTCTCTCCTCCCGATTTCTAAACGAGGCTTCGTGGTCGTTTTTTCGTTTTGACACTACCAGCACGTCTCGTAGCCCATTTCTAACCTATAATCGAGACTCTTCCGGGTTTTAAAGGAAGTGGATATTATTTCATACCCTCTCTCCTCCCGATTTCTAAAAGAGGCTTCGTGCTCGTTTTTTCGTTTTGACACCACAAACACGTCCCGTGGCCCATTTCTCTATAATCGAGGCTTTTTTAGGTTTTAAAGGAAATGGATATTATTTCATACACTCTTTCCTCCCGATTTCTAAACGAGGCTTCGTGCTCGTTTTTTTGTTTTGACACCACCAACATGTCTCGTGACCCATTTCTAAAATATAATCGAGACTTTTTCTGGTTTTAAAGGAAATGGATATCATTTCAAACCCTCTATCCTCCCGATTTCTAAACGAGGCTTCGTGTTCGTTTTTTCATTTTGACACCACCAACACGTCCCGTGGCCAATTTCTAACCAATAATCCAGACCTTTTTGGGTTTTAAAGGAAGTGGATATCATTTCATACCCTCTCTCCTCCCGATTTCTAAAGGAGGCTTTGTGCTCGTTTTTTCGTTTTGACACAACCAACACGTCCCGTGGCCCATTTCTAGCGTATAATCGAGACATTTTCGGGTTTTAAAGGAAGAGGATATCATTTCATACCCTCTCTCCTCCCGATTTCTAAATGAGGCTTTGTGCTCGTTTTTTCGTTTTGACACCACAAAAACGTCACGTGGCCCATTTCTAACTTATAATCTAGACTTTTTTAAGTTTTAAAGGAAGTGGATATTATTTCATACCCTCTCTCCTCTCGATTTCTAAACGAGTCTTCGTGGTCGTTTTTTCGTTTTGATACCTCCAACAAGTCCCGTGGCCCATTTCTAACCTATAATCGAGACTTTTTCGGGTTTTAAAGGAAGTGGATATAATTTCATACCCTCTCTCCAACCTATTTCTAAAGGAGGCTTCGTGCTTTTTTTTCGTTTTGACACCACGAACACGTCCCGTAGCCCAATTCTAACCTATAATCGAGACTTTTTCGTGTTTTAAAGGAAGTGGATATCATTTCATACCCTCTCTCCTCCCGATTTCTAAACGAGGCTTCTTGCTCGTTTTTTCGTTTTGACACCACAAACACGTCCCGTGGCCCATTTCTAACCTATAATCTAGACTTTTTTGGGTTTTAAAGGAAGTGGATATTATTTCATACCCTCTCTCCTCCCGATTACTAAACGAGGCTTCGTGCTCGTTTTTTCGTTTTGACACCACCAAAACGTCTTGTGGCCCATATCTAACATATAATCGAGACTTTTTCGGGTTTTAAAGGAAGTGGATATCATTCCATACCCTCTCTCCTCCCGATTTCTAAGCGAGGCTTCGTGCTTGTTTTTTTTGTTTTGACACCACCAACACGTCTCCTGGCCCATTTCTAACCTATAATCGAGACTTTTTCGGGTTTTAAAGGAAGTGAGTATCATTTCATACCCTGTCTCCTCCCGATTTCTAAACGATGCTTCGTGCTAGTGTTTTTCTTTTGACACCACCAAAATATCTCGTGGCCCAAATCTAACATATAATCAAGACTTTTTCGGGTTTTAAAGGAAGTGGATATTATTTCACACCCTCTCTCCTCCCGATTTCTAAACGAGGCTTCGTGCTCATTTTTTTATTTTGACACCACCAACACGTCCCGTAGCCCAATTCTAACCTATAATCGAGACTTTTTCGGGTTTTAAAAGAAGTGGATATAATTTCATACCCTCTCTCCAACCGATTTCTAAAGGAGGCTTCGTGCTCGTTTTTTCGTTTTGACACCACGAACACGTTTTGTAGCCCAATTCTAACCTATAATCGAGAATTTTTCGGGTTTTAAAGGAAGTGGATATCATTTCATACCCTCTCTCCTCCCGATTTCTAAACGAGGCTTCGTGCTCGTTTTTTCGTTTTGACACCACAAACACGTCCCGTGGCCCATTTCTAACCTATAATCTAGACTTTTTTGGGTTTTAAAGGAAGTGGATATTATTTCATACCCTCTCTCCTCCCGATTATTAAATGAGGCTTCGTGCTCGTTTTTTCGTTTTGACATCACCAAAACGTCTTGTGGCCCATATCTAACATATAATCGAGACTTTTTCGGGTTTGAAAGGAAGTCGATATCATTCCATACCCTCTCTCCTCCCGATTTCTAAACGAGGCTTCGTGCTTGTTTTTTTTGTTTTGACACCACCAACACGTCTCGTGGCCCATTTCTAACATATAATCGAGACTTTTTCGGGTTTTAATGGAAGTGAGTATCATTTCATACCCTCTCTCCTCCCGATTTCTAAACAAGGCTTTGTGCTCGTTTTTTTCTTTTGACACCACCAAAATGTCTCGTGGCCCATATCTAACGTATAATCAAGATTTTTTCGGGTTTTAAAGGAAGTGGATATTATTTCACACCCTCTCTCCTCCCGATTTCTAAACGAGGCTTCGTGCTCGTTTTTTTGTTTTGACACCACCAATACGTCTCGTGGCCCATATCTAACCTATAATCGAGACTTTTTCTGGTTTTAAAGGAAGTGGATATCATTTCATACCCTCTCTCCTCCCGATTTCTAAACGAGGCTTCGTGCTCGTTTTTTCGTTTTGACACCACAAACACCTCCCGTGGCCCATTTCTAACCTATAATCGGTACTTTTTCGGGTTTTAAAGGAAGTGGATATCATTTCATACCCTCTCTCCTCCCGATTTCTAAATGAGGCTTAATACTCGTTTTTTCGTTTTGACACCACCAACACGTCTCGTGGCCCATTTCTAACATATAATCGAGACTTTTTCGGGTTTTAATGGAAGTGAGTATCATTTCATACCCTCTCTCCTCCCGATTTCTAAACGAGGCTTTGTGCTCGTTTTTTTCTTTTGACACCACCAAAATGTCTCGTGGCCCATATCTAACGTATAATCAAGATTTTTTCGGGTTTTAAAGGAAGTGGATATTATTTCACACCCTCTCTCCTCCCGATTTCTAAACGTGGCTTCGTGCTCGTTTTTTTGTTTTGACACCACCAATACGTCTCGTGGCCCATATCTAACCTATAATCGAGACTTTTTCTGGTTTTAAAGGAAGTGGATATCATTTCATACCCTCTCTCCTCCCGATTTCTAAACGAGGCTTCGTGCTCGTTTTTTCGTTTTGACACCACCAACACAATCCGTTGCCCATTTCTAACATATAATCGAGATTTTTTCGGGTTTTAAAGGAAGTGGATATCATTTCTCATACCCTCTCTCCTCCCGATTTCTAAACGAGGCTTCGTGGTCGTTTTTTCGTTTTGACACTACCAGCACGTCTCGTAGCCCATTTCTAACCTATAATCGAGACTCTTCCGGGTTTTAAAGGAAGTGGATATTATTTCATACCCTCTCTCCTCCCGATTTCTAAAAGAGGCTTCATGCTCGTTTTTTCGTTTTGACACCACAAACACGTCCCGTGGCCCATTTCTCTATAATCGAGGCTTTTTTAGGTTTTAAAGGAAATGGATATTATTTCATACACTCTTTCCTCCCGATTTCTAAACGAGGCTTCGTGCTCGTTTTTTTGTTTTGACACCACCAACATGTCTCGTGACCCATTTCTAAAATATAATCGAGACTTTTTCTGGTTTTAAAGGAAATGGATATCATTTCAAACCCTCTATCCTCCCGATTTCTAAACGAGGCCTCGTGCTCGTTTTTTCATTTTGACACCACCAACACGTCCCGTGGCCAATTTCTAACCAATAATCCAGACCTTTTTGGGTTTTAAAGGAAGTGGATATCATTTCATACCCTCTCTCCTCCCGATTTCTAAAGGAGGCTTTGTGCTCGTTTTTTCGTTTTGACACAACCAACACGTCCCGTGGCCCATTTCTAGCGTATAATCGAGACTTTTTCGGGTTTTAAAGGAAGAGGATATCATTTCATACCCTCTCTCCTCCCGATTTCTAAATGAGGCTTTGTGCTCGTTTTTTCGTTTTGACACCACAAAAACGTCACGTGGCCCATTTCTAACTTATAATCTAGACTTTTTTAAGATTTAAAGGAAGTGGATATTATTTCATACCCTCTCTCCTCCCGATTTCTAAACGAGTCTTCGTGGTCGTTTTTTCGTTTTGATACCTCCAACAAGTCTCGTGGCCCATTTCTAACCTATAATCGAGACTTTTTCGGGTTTTAAAGGAAGTGGATATAATTTCATACCCTCTCTCCAACCTATTTCTAAAGGAGGCTTCGTGCTTTTTTTTCGTTTTGACACCACGAACACGTCCCGTAGCCCAATTCTAACCTATAATCGAGACTTTTTCGTGTTTTAAAGGAAGTGGATATCATTTCATACCCTCTCTCCTCCCGATTTCTAAACGAGGCTTCTTGCTCGTTTTTTCGTTTTGACACCACAAACACGTCCCGTGGCCCATTTCTAACCTATAATCTAGACTTTTTTGGGTTTTAAAGGAAGTGGATATTATTTCATACCCTCTCTCCTCCCGATTACTAAACGAGGCTTCGTGCTCGTTTTTTCGTTTTGACACCACCAAAACGTCTTGTGGCCCATATCTAACATATAATCGAGACTTTTTCGGGTTTTAAAGGAAGTGGATATCATTCCATACCCTCTCTCCTCCCGATTTCTAAGCGAGGCTTCGTGCTTGTTTTTTTTGTTTTGACACCACCAACACGTCTCCTGGCCCATTTCTAACCTATAATCGAGACTTTTTCGGGTTTTAAAGGAAGTGAGTATCATTTCATACCCTGTCTCCTCCCGATTTCTAAACGATGCTTCGTGCTAGTGTTTTTCTTTTGACACCACCAAAATATCTCGTGGCCTATATCTAACATATAATCAAGACTTTTTCGGGTTTTAAAGGAAGTGGATATTATTTCACACCCTCTCTCCTCCCGATTTCTAAACGAGGCTTCGTGCTCATTTTTTTATTTTGACACCACCAACACGTCCCGTAGCCCAATTCTAACCTATAATCGAGACTTTTTCGGGTTTTAAAAGAAGTGGATATAATTTCATACCCTCTCTCAGACCGATTTCTAAAGGAGGCTTCGTGCTCGTTTTTTCGTTTTGACACCACGAACACGTTTTGTAGCCCAATTCTAACCTATAATCGAGACTTTTTCGGGTTTTAAAGGAAGTGGATATCATTTCATACCCTCTCTCCTCCCGATTTCTAAACGAGGCTTCGTGCTCGTTTTTTCGTTTTGACACCACAAACACGTCCCGTGGCCCATTTCTAACCTATAATCTAGACTTTTTTGGGTTTTAAAGGAAGTGGATATTATTTCATACCCTCTCTCCTCCCGATTATTAAATGAGGCTTCGTGCTCGTTTTTTCGTTTTGACATCACCAAAACGTCTTGTGGCCCATATCTAACATATAATCGAGACTTTTTCGGGTTTGAAAGGAAGTCGATATCATTCCATACCCTCTCTCCTCCCGATTTCTAAACGAGGCTTCGTGCTTGTTTTTTTTGTTTTGACACCACCAACACGTCTCGTGGCCCATTTCTAACATATAATCGAGACTTTTTCGGGTTTTAATGGAAGTGAGTATCATTTCATACCCTCTCTCCTCCCGATTTCTAAACGAGGCTTTGTGCTCGTTTTTTTCTTTTGACACCACCAAAATGTCTCGTGGCCCATATCTAACGTATAATCAAGATTTTTTCGGGTTTTAAAGGAAGTGGATATTATTTCACACCCTCTCTCCTCCCGATTTCTAAACGAGGCTTCGTGCTCGTTTTTTTGTTTTGACACCACCAATACGTCTCGTGGCCCATATCTAACCTATAATCGAGACTTTTTCTGGTTTTAAAGGAAGTGGATATCATTTCATACCCTCTCTCCTCCCGATTTCTAAACGAGGCTTCGTGCTCGTTTTTTCGTTTTGACACCACCAACACAATCCGTTGCCCATTTCTAACATATAATCGAGATTTTTTCGGGTTTTAAAGGAAGTGGATATCATTTCTCATACCCTCTCTCCTCCCGATTTCTAAACGAGGCTTCGTGGTCGTTTTTTCGTTTTGACACTACCAGCACGTCTCGTAGCCCATTTCTAACCTATAATCGAGACTCTTCCGGGTTTTAAAGGAAGTGGATATTATTTCATACCCTCTCTACTCCCGATTTCTAAAAGAGGCTTCATGCTCGTTTTTTCGTTTTGACACCACAAACACGTCCCGTGGCCCATTTCTCTATAATCGAGGCTTTTTTAGGTTTTAAAGGAAATGGATATTATTTCATACACTCTTTCCTCCCGATTTCTAAACGAGGCTTCGTGCTCGTTTTTTTGTTTTGACACCACCAACATGTCTCGTGACCCATTTCTAAAATATAATCGAGACTTTTTCTGGTTTTAAAGGAAATGGATATCATTTCAAACCCTCTATCCTCCCGATTTCTAAACGAGGCTTCGTGCTCGTTTTTTCATTTTGACACCACCAACACGTCCCGTGGCCAATTTCTAACCAATAATCCAGACCTTTTTGGGTTTTAAAGGAAGTGGATATCATTTCATACCCTCTCTCCTCCCGATTTCTAAAGGAGGCTTTGTGCTCGTTTTTTCGTTTTGACACAACCAACACGTCCCGTGGCCCATTTCTAGCGTATAATCGAGACTTTTTCGGGTTTTAAAGGAAGAGGATATCATTTCATACCCTCTCTCCTCCCGATTTCTAAACGAGGCTTCGTGCTCGTTTTTTCGTTTTGACACCACAAACACGTCCCGTGGCCCATTTCTAACTTATAATCTAGACTTTTTTAAGTTTTAAAGGAAGTGGATATTATTTCATACCCTCTCTCCTCTCGATTTCTAAACGAGTCTTCGTGGTCGTTTTTTCGTTTTGATACCTCCAACAAGTCCCGTGGCCCATTTCTAACCTATAATCGAGACTTTTTCGGGTTTTAAAGGAAGTGGATATAATTTCATACCCTCTCTCCAACCTATTTCTAAAGGAGGCTTCGTGCTTTTTTTTCGTTTTGACACCACGAACACGTCCCGTAGCCCAATTCTAACCTATAATCGAGACTTTTTCGTGTTTTAAAGGAAGTGGATATCATTTCATACCCTCTCTCCTCCCGATTTCTAAACGAGGCTTCTTGCTCGTTTTTTCGTTTTGACACCACAAACACGTCCCGTGGCCCATTTCTAACCTATAATCTAGACTTTTTTGGGTTTTAAAGGAAGTGGATATTATTTCATACCCTCTCTCCTCCCGATTACTAAACGAGGCTTCGTGCTCGTTTTTTCGTTTTGACACCACCAAAACGTCTTGTGGCCCATATCTAACATATAATCGAGACTTTTTCGGGTTTTAAAGGAAGTGGATATCATTCCATACCCTCTCTCCTCCCGATTTCTAAACGAGGCTTCGTGCTCGTTTTTTTGTTTTGACACCACCAACATGTCTCGTGACCCATTTCTAAAATATAATCGAGACTTTTTCTGGTTTTAAAGGAAATGGATATCATTTCAAACCCTCTATCCTCCCGATTTCTAAACGAGGCTTCGTGCTCGTTTTTTCATTTTGACACCACCAACACGTCCCGTGGCCAATTTCTAACCAATAATCCAGACCTTTTTGGGTTTTAAAGGAAGTGGATATCATTTCATACCCTCTCTCCTCCCGATTTCTAAAGGAGGCTTTGTGCTCGTTTTTTCGTTTTGACACAACCAACACGTCCCGTGGCCCATTTCTAGCGTATAATCGAGACTTTTTCGGGTTTTAAAGGAAGAGGATATCATTTCATACCCTCTCTCCTCCCGATTTCTAAACGAGGCTTCGTGCTCGTTTTTTCGTTTTGACACCACAAACACGTCCCGTGGCCCATTTCTAACCTATAATCTAGACTTTTTTGGGTTTTAAAGGAAGTGGATATTATTTAATACCCTCTCTCCTCCCGATTTCTAAACGATGCTTCGTGCTAGTGTTTTTCTTTTGACACCACCAAAATATCTCGTGGCCTATATCTAACATATAATCAAGACTTTTTCGGGTTTTAAAGGAAGTGGATATTATTTCACACCCTCTCTCCTCCCGATTTCTAAACGAGGCTTCGTGCTCATTTTTTTATTTTGACACCACCAACACGTCCCGTAGCCCAATTCTAACCTATAATCGAGACTTTTTCGGGTTTTAAAAGAAGTCGATATAATTTCATACCCTCTCTCCAACCGATTTCTAAAGGAGGCTTCGTGCTCGTTTTTTCGTTTTGACACCACGAACACGTTTTGTAGCCCAATTCTAACCTATAATCGAGACTTTTTCGGGTTTTAAAGGAAGTGGATATCATTTCATACCCTCTCTCCTCCCGATTTCTAAACGAGGCTTCGTGCTCGTTTTTTCGTTTTGACACCACAAACACGTCCCGTGGCCCATTTCTAACCTATAATCTAGACTTTTTTGGGTTTTAAAGGAAGTGGATATTATTTCATACCCTCTCTCCTCCCGATTATTAAATGAGGCTTCGTGCTCGTTTTTTCGTTTTGACATCACCAAAACGTCTTGTGGCCCATATCTAACATATAATCGAGACTTTTTCGGGTTTGAAAGGAAGTCGATATCATTCCATACCCTCTCTCCTCCCGATTTCTAAACGAGGCTTCGTGCTTGTTTTTTTTGTTTTGACACCACCAACACGTCTCGTGGCCCATTTCTAACATATAATCGAGACTTTTTCGGGTTTTAATGGAAGTGAGTATCATTTCATACCCTCTCTCCTCCCGATTTCTAAACGAGGCTTTGTGCTCGTTTTTTTCTTTTGACACCACCAAAATGTCTCGTGGCCCATATCTAACGTATAATCAAGATTTTTTCGGGTTTTAAAGGAAGTGGATATTATTTCACACCCTCTCTCCTCCCGATTTCTAAACGAGGCTTCGTGCTCGTTTTTTTGTTTTGACACCACCAATACGTCTCGTGGCCCATATCTAACCTATAATCGAGACTTTTTCTGGTTTTAAAGGAAGTGGATATCATTTCATACCCTCTCTCCTTCCGATTTCTAAACGAGGCTTCGTGCTCGTTTTTTCGTTTTGACACCACCAACACAATCCGTTGCCCATTTCTAACATATAATCGAGATTTTTTCGGGTTTTAAAGGAAGTGGATATCATTTCTCATACCCTCTCTCCTCCCGATTTCTAAACGAGGCTTCGTGGTCGTTTTTTCGTTTTGACACTACCAGCACGTCTCGTAGCCCATTTCTAACCTATAATCGAGACTCTTCCGGGTTTTAAAGGAAGTGGATATTATTTCATACCCTCTCTCCTCCCGATTTCTAAAAGAGGCTTCATGCTCGTTTTTTCGTTTTGACACCACAAACACGTCCCGTGGCCCATTTCTCTATAATCGAGGCTTTTTTAGGTTTTAAAGGAAATGGATATTATTTCATACACTCTTTCCTCCCGATTTCTAAACGAGGCTTCGTGCTCGTTTTTTTGTTTTGACACCACCAACATGTCTCGTGACCCATTTCTAAAATATAATCGAGACTTTTTTCTGGTTTTAAAGGAAATGGATATCATTTCAAACCCTCTATCCTCCCGATTTCTAAACGAGGCTTCGTGCTCGTTTTTTCATTTTGACACCACCAACACGTCCCGTGGCCAATTTCTAACCAATAATCCAGACCTTTTTGGGTTTTAAAGGAAGTGGATATCATTTCATACCCTCTCTCCTCCCGATTTCTAAAGGAGGCTTTGTGCTCGTTTTTTCGTTTTGACACAACCAACACGTCCCGTGGCCCATTTCTAGCGTATAATCGAGACTTTTTCGGGTTTTAAAGGAAGAGGATATCATTTCATACCCTCTCTCCTCCCGATTTCTAAACGAGGCTTCGTGCTCGTTTTTTCGTTTTGACACCACAAACACGTCCCGTGGCCCATTTCTAACCTATAATCTAGACTTTTTTGGGTTTTAAAGGAAGTGGATATTATTTAATACCCTCTCTCCTCCCGATTTCTAAACGATGCTTCGTGCTAGTGTTTTTCTTTTGACACCACCAAAATATCTCGTGGCCTATATCTAACATATAATCAAGACTTTTTCGGGTTTTAAAGGAAGTGGATATAATTTCATACCCTCTCTCCAACCTATTTCTAAAGGAGGCTTCGTGCTTTTTTTTCGTTTTGACACCACGAACACGTCCCGTAGCCCAATTCTAACCTATAATCGAGACTTTTTCGTGTTTTAAAGGAAGTGGATATCATTTCATACCCTCTCTCCTCCCGATTTCTAAACGAGGCTTCTTGCTCGTTTTTTCGTTTTGACACCACAAACACGTCCCGTGGCCCATTTCTAACCTATAATCTAGACTTTTTTGGGTTTTAAAGGAAGTGGATATTATTTCATACCCTCTCTCCTCCCGATTACTAAACGAGGCTTCGTGCTCGTTTTTTCGTTTTGACACCTCCAAAACGTCTTGTGGCCCATATCTAACATATAATCGAGACTTTTTCGGGTTTTAAAGGAAGTGGATATCATTCCATACCCTCTCTCCTCCCGATTTCTAAGCGAGGCTTCGTGCTTGTTTTTTTTGTTTTGACACCACCAACACGTCTCCTGGCCCATTTCTAACCTATAATCGAGACTTTTTCGGGTTTTAAAGGAAGTGAGTATCATTTCATACCCTGTCTCCTCCCGATTTCTAAACGATGCTTCGTGCTAGTGTTTTTCTTTTGACACCACCAAAATATCTCGTGGCCTATATCTAACATATAATCAAGACTTTTTCGGGTTTTAAAGGAAGTGGATATTATTTCACACCCTCTCTCCTCCCGATTTCTAAACGAGGCTTCGTGCTCATTTTTTTATTTTGACACCACCAACACGTCCCGTAGCCCAATTCTAACCTATAATCGAGACTTTTTCGGGTTTTAAAAGAAGTGGATATAATTTCATACCCTCTCTCCAACCGATTTCTAAAGGAGGCTTCGTGCTCGTTTTTTCGTTTTGACACCACGAACACGTTTTGTAGCCCAATTCTAACCTATAATCGAGACTTTTTCGGGTTTTAAAGGAAGTGGATATCATTTCATACCCTCTCTCCTCCCGATTTCTAAACGAGGCTTCGTGCTCGTTTTTTCGTTTTGACACCACAAACACGTCCCGTGGCCCATTTCTAACCTATAATCTAGACTTTTTTGGGTTTTAAAGGAAGTGGATATTATTTCATACCCTCTCTCCTCCCGATTATTAAATGAGGCTTCGTGCTCGTTTTTTCGTTTTGACATCACCAAAACGTCTTGTGGCCCATATCTAACATATAATCGAGACTTTTTCGGGTTTGAAAGGAAGTCGATATCATTCCATACCCTCTCTCCTCCCGATTTCTACACGAGGCTTCGTGCTTGTTTTTTTTGTTTTGACACCACCAACACGTCTCGTGGCCCATTTCTAACATATAATCGAGACTTTTTCGGGTTTTAATGGAAGTGAGTATCATTTCATACCCTCTCTCCTCCCGATTTCTAAACGAGGCTTTGTGCTCGTTTTTTTCTTTTGACACCACCAAAATGTCTCGTGGCCCATATCTAACGTATAATCAAGACTTTTTCGGGTTTTAAAGGAAGTGGATATTATTTCACACCCTCTCTCCTCCCGATTTCTAAACGAGGCTTCGTGCTCGTTTTTTTGTTTTGACACCACCAATACGTCTCGTGGCCCATATCTAACCTATAATCGAGACTTTTTCTGGTTTTAAAGGAAGTGGATATCATTTCATACCCTCTCTCCTCCCGATTTCTAAACGAGGCTTCGTGCTCGTTTTTTCGTTTTGACACCACCAACACAATCCGTTGCCCATTTCTAACATATAATCGAGATTTTTTCGGATTTTAAAGGAAGTGGATATCATTTCTCATACCCTCTCTCCTCCCGATTTCTAAACGAGACTTCGTGGTCGTTTTTTCGTTTTGACACTACCAGCACGTCTCGTAGCCCATTTCTAACCTATAATCGAGACTCTTCCGGGTTTTAAAGGAAGTGGATATTATTTCATACCCTCTCTCCTCCCGATTTCTAAAAGAGGCTTCGTGCTCGTTTTTTCGTTTTGACACCACAAACACGTCCCGTGGCCCATTTCTCTATAATCGAGGCTTTTTTAGGTTTTAAAGGAAATGGATATTATTTCATACACTCTTTCCTCCCGATTTCTAAACGAGTCTTCGTGCTCGTTTTTTTGTTTTGACACCACCAACATGTCTCGTGACCCATTTCTAAAATATAATCGAGACTTTTTATGGTTTTAAAGGAAATGGATATCATTTCAAACCCTCTATCCTCCCGATTTCTAAACGAGGCTTCGTGCTCGTTTTTTCATTTTGACACCACCAACACGTCCCGTGGCCAATTTCTAACCAATAATCCAGACCTTTTTGGGTTTTAAAGGAAGTGGATATCATTTCATACCCTCTCTCCTCCCGATTTCTAATGGAGGCTTTGTGCTCGTTTTTTCGTTTTGACACAACCAACACGTCTCGTGGCCCATTTCTAGCGTATAATCGAGACTTTTTCGGGTTTTAAAGGAAGAGGATATCATTTCATACCCTCTCTCCTCCCGATTTCTAAATGAGGCTTTGTGCTCGTTTTTTCGTTTTGACACCACAAAAACGTCACGTGGCCCATTTCTAACCAATAATCTAGACTTTTTTAAGTTTTAAAGGAAGTGGATATTATTTCATACCCTCTCTCCTCCCGATTTCTAAACGAGGCTTCGTGGTCGTTTTTTCGTTTTGACACCTCCAACAAGTCCCGTGGCCCATTTCTAACCTATAATCGAGAATTTCTCGGGTTTTAAAGGAAGTGGATATAATTTCATACCCTCTCTCCAACCTATTTCTAAAGGAGGCTTCGTGCTCGTTTTTTCGTTTTGACACCACGAAGACGTCCCGTAGCCCAATTCTAACCTATAAACGAGACTTTTTCGGGTTTTAAAGGAAGTGGATATCATTTCATACCCTCTCTCCTCCCGATTTCTAAACGAGGCTTCGTGCTCGTTTTTTCGTTTTGACACCACCAAAACGTCTTGTGGCCCATATCTAACATATAATCGAGACTTTTTCGGGTTTTAAAGGAAGTGGATATCATTCCATACCCTCTCTCCTCCCGATTTCTAAACGAGGCTTTGTGCTTGTTTTTTTTGTTTTGACACCACCAACACGTCTCCTGGCCCATTTCTAACCTATAATCGAGACTTTTTCGGGTTTTAAAGGAAGTGAGTATCATTTCATACCCTCTCTCCTCCCGATTTCTAAACGAGGCTTCGTGCTCGTTTTTTCCTTTTGACACCACCAAAATGTCTCGTGGCCCATATCTAACATATAATCATGACTTTTTCGGGTTTTAATGGAAGTGAAAATTATTTCACACCCTCTCTCCTCCCGATTTCTAAACGAGGCTTCGTGCTCATTTTTTTGTTTTGACACCACCAATACGTCTCGTGGCCCATATCTAACCTATAATCGAGACTTTTTCTGGTTTTAAAGGAAATGGATATCATTTCATACCCTCTCTCCTCCCGATTTTTAAAAGAGGCTTCGTGCTCGTTTTTTCGTTTTGACACCACAAACACGTCCCGTGGCCCATTTCTAACCTATAATCGAGTCTTTTTTAGGTTTTAATGGAACTGGATATTATTTCATACACTCTTTCCTCCCGATTTCTAAACGAGGCTTCGTGCTCGTTTTTTTGTTTTGACACCACCAACACGTCTCGTGACCCATTTCTAACATATAATCGAGACTTTTTCTGGTTTTAAAGGAAATGGATATCATTTCATACCCTCTATCCTCCCGATTTCTAAACGAGGCTTCGTGCTTGTTTTTTCGTTTTGACACCACAAACACGTCCCGTGGCCCATTTATAACCTATAATCTAGACTTTTTTGGGTTTTAAAGGAAGTGGATATTATTTCATACCCTCTCTCCTCCCGATTACTAAATGAGGCTTCATGCTCGTTTTTTCGTTTTAACATCACCAAAACGTCTTGTGGCCCATATCTAACATATAATCGAGACTTTTTCGGGTTTTAAAGGAAGTCGATATCATTCCATACCCTCTCTCCTCCCGATTTCTAAACGAGGCTTCGTGCTTGTTTTTTTTGTTTTGACACCACCAACACGTCTCGTGGCCCATTTCTAACATATAATCGAGACTTTTTCGGGTTTTAAAGGAAGTGAGTATCATTTCATACCCTCTCTCCTCCCGATTTCTAAACGACGCTTTGTGCTCGTTTTTTTCTTTTGACACCACCAAAATGTCTCGTGGCCCATATCTAACATATAATCAAGACTTTTTCGGGTTTTAAAGGAAGTGGATATTATTTCACACCCTCTCTCCTCCCGATTTCTAAACGAGGCTTCGTGCTCGTTTTTTTGTTTTGACACCACCAACACGTCCCGTAGCCCAATTCTAATCTATAATCGAGACTTTTTCGGGTTTTAAAGGAAGTGGATATCATTTCATACCCTCTCTCCTCCCGATTTCTAAACGAGGCTTCGTGCTCGTTTTTTCGTTTTGACACCACGAACACGTCCCGTGGCCCATTTCTAACCTATAATCTAGACTTTTTTGGGTTTTAAAGGAAGTGGATATTATTTCATACCCTCTCTCCTCCCGATTACTAAACAAGGCTTCGTGCTCGTTTTTTCGTTTTGACACCACCAAAACGTCTTGTGGCCCATATCTAACATATAATCAAGACTTTTTCGTGTTTTAAAGGAAGTGGATATCATTCCATACCCTCTCTCCTCCCGATTTCTAAACGAGGCTTCGTGCTTGTATTTTTTATTTTGACACCACCAACACGTCTCCTGGCCCATTTCTAACATATAATCGAGACTTTTTCGGGTTTTAAAGTAAGTGAGTATCATTTCATACCCTCTCTCCTCCCGATTTCTAAACGAGGCTTTGTGCTCGTTTTTTTCTTTTGACACCACCAAAATGTCTCGTGGCCCATATCTAACATATAATCAAGACTTTTTCGGGTTTTAAAGGAAGTGGATATTATTTCACACCCTCTCTCCTCCCGATTTCTAAACGAGGCTTCGTGCTCATTTTTTTGTTTTGACACCACCAATACATCTCGTGGCCCATATCTAACCTATAATCGAGACTTTTTCTGGTTTTAAAGGAAATGGATATCATTTCATACCCTCTCTCCTCCCGATTTCTAAAAGAGGCTCCGTGCTTGTTTTTTCGTTTTGACACCACAAACACGTCCCGTGGCCCATTTCTAACCTATAATCGAGGCTTTTTTAGGTTTTAATGGAACTGGATATTATTTCATACACTCTTTCCTCCCGATTTCTAAACGAGGCTTCGTGCTCGTTTTTTTGTTTTGACACCACCAACACGTCTCGTGACCCATTTCTAACATATAATCGAGACTTTTTCTGGTTTTAAAGGAAATGGATATCATTTCATACCCTCTATCCTCCCGATTTCTAAACGAGGCTTCGTGCTTGTTTTTTCGTTTTGACACCACAAACACGTCCCGTGGCCCATTTCTAACCTATAATCTAGACTTTTTTGGGTTTTAAAGGAAGTGGATATTATTTCATACCCTCTCTCCTCCCGATTACTAAATGAGGCTTAATGCTCGTTTTTTCGTTTTGACATCACCAAAACGTCTTGTGGCCCATATCTAACATATAATCGAGACTTTTTCGGGTTTTAAAGGAAGTCGATATCATTCCATACCCTCTCTCCTCCCGATTTCTAAACGAGGCTTCGTGCTTGTTTTTCTCGTTTTGACACCACCAACACGTCTCGTGGCCCATTTCTAACATATAATCGAGACTTTTTCGGATTTTAAAGGAAGTGAGTATCACTTCATACCCTCTCTCCTCCCGATTTCTAAATGAGGCTTTGTGCTCGTTTTTTTCTTTTGACACCACCAAAATGTCTCGTGGCCCATATCTAACATATAATCAAGACTTTTCGGGTTTTAAAGGAAGTGGATATTATTTCACACCCTCTCTCCTCCCGATTTCTAAACGAGGCTTCGTGCTCGTTTTTTTGTTTTGACACCACCAATACGTCTCGTGGCCCATATCTAACCTATAATCGAGACTTTTTCTGGTTTTAAAGGAAGTAGATATCATTTCATACCCTCTCTCCTCCCGATTTCTAAACGAGGCTTCGTGCTCGTTTTTTCGTTTTGACACCACCAACACAATCCGTTGCCCATTTCTAACCTATAATCGATATTTTTTTGGGTTTTAAAGGAATTGGATATCATTTCATACCCTCTCTCCTCCCGATTTCTAAAAGAGGCTACGTGCTCGTTTCTTCGTTTTGACACCACAAATACGTCCCGTGGCCCATTTCTAACATATAATCGAGACTTTTTCGGGTTTTAAAGGAAGTGGATATCATTTCATACCCTCTCTCCTTCCGATTTCTAAAAGAGGCTTCGTGCTCGTTTTTTCGTTTTGACACCACAAACACGCCCCGTGGCCTATTTCTCTATAATCGAGGCTTTTTTAGGTTTTAAAGGAAATGGATATTATTTCATACACTCTTTCCTCCCGATTTCTAAACGAGGCTTCGTGCTCGTTTTTTTGTTTTGACACCACCAACACGTCTCGTGACCCATTTCTAACATATAATCGAGACTTTTTCTGGTTTTAAAGGAAATGGATATCATTTCATACCCTCTATCCTCCCGATTTCTAAACGAGGCTTCGTGCTCGTTTTTTCTTTTTCACACCACAAACACGTCCCGTGGCCCATTTCTAACCTATAATCTAGACTTTTTTGGGTTTTAAAGGAAGTGGATATTATTTCATACCCTCTCTCCTCCCGATTACTAAATGAGGCTTCGTGCTCGTTTTTTCGTTTTGACATCACCAAAACGTCTTGTGGCCCATATCTAACATATAATCGAGACTTTTTCGGGTTTTAAAGGAAGTGGATATCATTTCATACCCTCTCTCCTCCCGATTTCTAAACGAGGTTTCGTGTTCGCTTTTTCGTTTTGACACCACAAACACGTCTCGTGGCCCATTTCTAACCTATAATCGAACTTTTTTAGGTTTTAAAGGAAGTGGATATAATTTCATACCCTCTCTCCTCCCGATTTCTAAACGAGGCTTCGTGCTCGTTTTTTCGTTTTGACACCATAAACACGTCCCGTGGCCCATTTCTAACCTATAATCTAGACTTTTTTGGGTTTTAAAGGAAGTGTATATTATTTCATACCCTCTCTCCTCCCGATTACTAAACGAGGCTTCGTGCTCGTTTTTTCGTTTTGACACCACCAAAACGTCTTGTGGCCCATATCTAACATATAATCGAGACTTTTTCGGGTTTTAAAGGAAGTGGATATCATTCCATACCCTCTCTCCTCCCGATTTCTAAACGAGGCTTCGTGCTTGTTTTTTTTGTTTTGACACCACCAACACGTCTCCTGGCCCATTTCTAACCTATAATCGAGACTTTTTCGGGTTTCAAAGGAAGTGAGTATCATTTCAGACCCTCTCTCCTCCCGATTTCTAAACGAGGCTTCGTGCTCGTTTTTTTCTTTTGACACCACCAAAATGTCTCGTGGCCCATATCTAACATATAATCAAGACTTTTTTGGGTTTTAAAGGAAGTGGATATTATTTCACACCCTCTCTCCTTCCGATTCCTAAACGAGGCTTCGTGCTCATTTATTTGTTTTGACACCACCAACACGTCCCGTAGCCCAATTCTAACCTATAATCGAGACTTTTTTGGGTTTTAAAGGAAGTGAATATTATTTCATACACTCTCTCCTCCCGATTTCTAAAAGAGGCTTCGTGCTCGTTTTTCGTTTTGACACAACCAACACGTCTCGTGGCCAATTTCTAGCGTATAATCGAGACTTTTTCGGGTTTTAAAGGAAGAGGATATCATTTCATACCCTCTCTCCTCCCGATTTCTAAACGAGGCTTCGTGCTCGTTTTTTCGTTTTGACACCACGAACACGTTTTGTAGCCCAATTCTAACCTATAATCGAGACTTTTTCGGGTTTTAAAGGAAGTGGATATCATTTCATACCCTCTCTCCTCCCGATTTCTAAACGAGGCTTCGTGCTCGTTTTTTCGTTTTGACACCACAAACACGTCCCGTGGCCCATTTCTAACCTATAATCTAGACTTTTTTGGGTTTTAAAGGAAGTGGATATTATTTCATACCCTCTCTCCTCCCGATTATTAAATGAGGCTTCGTGCTCGTTTTTTCGTTTTGACATCACCAAAACGTCTTGTGGCCCATATCTAACATATAATCGAGACTTTTTCGGGTTTGAAAGGAAGTCGATATCATTCCATACCCTCTCTCCTCCCGATTTCTACACGAGGCTTCGTGCTTGTTTTTTTTGTTTTGACACCACCAACACGTCTCGTGGCCCATTTCTAACATATAATCGAGACTTTTTCGGGTTTTAATGGAAGTGAGTATCATTTCATACCCTCTCTCCTCCCGATTTCTAAACGAGGCTTTGTGCTCGTTTTTTTCTTTTGACACCACCAAAATGTCTCGTGGCCCATATCTAACGTATAATCAAGACTTTTTCGGGTTTTAAAGGAAGTGGATATTATTTCACACCCTCTCTCCTCCCGATTTCTAAACGAGGCTTCGTGCTCGTTTTTTTGTTTTGACACCACCAATACGTCTCGTGGCCCATATCTAACCTATAATCGAGACTTTTTCTGGTTTTAAAGGAAGTGGATATCATTTCATACCCTCTCTCCTCCCGATTTCTAAACGAGGCTTCGTGCTCGTTTTTTCGTTTTGACACCACCAACACAATCCGTTGCCCATTTCTAACATATAATCGAGATTTTTTCGGGTTTTAAAGGAAGTGGATATCATTTCTCATACCCTCTCTCCTCCCGATTTCTAAACGAGGCTTCGTGGTCGTTTTTTCGTTTTGACACTACCAGCACGTCTCGTAGCCCATTTCTAACCTATAATCGAGACTCTTCCGGGTTTTAAAGGAAGTGGATATTATTTCATACCCTCTCTCCTCCCGATTTCTAAAAGAGGCTTCGTGCTCGTTTTTTCGTTTTGACACCACAAACACGTCCCGTGGCCCATTTCTCTATAATCGAGGCTTTTTTAGGTTTTAAAGGAAATGGATATTATTTCATACACTCTTTCCTCCCGATTTCTAAACGAGTCTTCGTGCTCGTTTTTTTGTTTTGACACCACCAACATGTCTCGTGACCCATTTCTAAAATATAATCGAGACTTTTCATGGTTTTAAAGGAAATGGATATCATTTCAAACCCTCTATCCTCCCGATTTCTAAACGAGGCTTCGTGCTCGTTTTTTCATTTTGACACCACCAACACGTCTCGTGGCCAATTTCTAACCAATAATCCAGACCTTTTTCGGTTTTAAAGGAAGTGGATATCATTTCATACCCTCTCTCCTCCCGATTTCTAATGGAGGCTTTGTGCTCGTTTTTTCGTTTTGACACAACCAACACGTCTCGTGGCCCATTTCTAGCGTATAATCGAGACTTTTTCGGGTTTTAAAGGAAGAGGATATCATTTCATACCCTCTCTCCTCCCGATTTCTAAATGAGGCTTTGTGCTCGTTTTTTCGTTTTGACACCACAAAAACGTCACGTGGCCCATTTCTAACCAATAATCTAGACTTTTTTAAGTTTTAAAGGAAGTGGATATTATTTCATACCCTCTCTCCTCCCGATTTCTAAACGAGGCTTCGTGGTCGTTTTTTCGTTTTGACACCTCCAACAAGTCCCGTGGCCCATTTCTAACCTATAATCGAGAATTTCTCGGGTTTTAAAGGAAGTGGATATAATTTCATACCCTCTCTCCAACCTATTTCTAAAGGAGGCTTCGTGCTCGTTTTTTCGTTTTGACACCACGAAGACGTCCCGTAGCCCAATTCTAACCTATAAACGAGACTTTTTCGGGTTTTAAAGGAAGTGGATATCATTTCATACCCTCTCTCCTCCCGATTTCTAAACGAGGCTTCGTGCTCGTTTTTTCGTTTTGACACCACCAAAACGTCTTGTGGCCCATATCTAACATATAATCGAGACTTTTTCGGGTTTTAAAGGAAATGGATATCATTCCATACCCTCTCTCCTCCCGATTTCTAAACGAGGCTTCGTGCTTGTTTTTTTTGTTTTGACACCACCAACACGTCTCCTGGCCCATTTCTAACCTATAATCGAGACTTTTTCGGGTTTTAAAGGAAGTGAGTATCATTTCATACCCTCTCTCCTCCCGATTTCTAAACGAGGCTTCGTGCTCGTTTTTTCCTTTTGACACCACCAAAATGTCTCGTGGCCCATATCTAACATATAATCATGACTTTTTCGGGTTTTAATGGAAGTGAAAATTATTTCACACCCTCTCTCCTCCCGATTTCTAAACGAGGCTTCGTGCTCATTTTTTTGTTTTGACAACACCAATACGTCTCGTGGCCCATATCTAACGTATAATCGAGACTTTTTCTGGTTTTAAAGGAAATGGATATCATTTCATACCCTCTCTCCTCCCGATTTTTAAAAGAGGCTTCGTGCTCGTTTTTTCGTTTTGACACCACAAACACGTCCCGTGGCCCATTTCTAACCTATAATCGAGTCTTTTTTAGGTTTTAATGGAACTGGATATTATTTCATACACTCTTTCCTCCCGATTTCTAAACGAGGCTTCGTGCTCGTTTTTTTGTTTTGACACCACCAACACGTCTCGTGACCCATTTCTAACATATAATCGAGACTTTTTCTGGTTTTAAAGGAAATGGATATCATTTCATACCCTCTATCCTCCCGATTTCTAAACGAGGCTTCGTGCTTGTTTTTTCGTTTTGACACCACAAACACGTCCCGTGGCCCATTTATAACCTATAATCTAGACTTTTTTGGGTTTTAAAGGAAGTGGATATTATTTCATACCCTCTCTCCTCCCGATTACTAAATGAGGCTTCATGCTCGTTTTTTCGTTTTAACATCACCAAAACGTCTTGTGGCCCATATCTAACATATAATCGAGACTTTTTCGGGTTTTAAAGGAAGTCGATATCATTCCATACCCTCTCTCCTCCCGATTTCTAAACGAGGCTTCGTGCTTGTTTTTTTTGTTTTGACACCACCAACACGTCTCGTGGCCCATTTCTAACATATAATCGAGACTTTTTCGGGTTTTAAAGGAAGTGAGTATCATTTCATACCCTCTCTCCTCCCGATTTCTAAACGACGCTTTGTGCTCGTTTTTTTCTTTTGACACCACCAAAATGTCTCGTGGCCCATATCTAACATATAATCAAGACTTTTTCGGGTTTTAAAGGAAGTGAATATTATTTCACACCCTCTCTCCTCCCGATTTCTAAACGAGGCTTCGTGCTCGTTTTTTTGTTTTGACACCACCAACACGTCCCGTAGCCCAATTCTAATCTATAATCGAGACTTTTTCGGGTTTTAAAGGAAGTGGATATCATTTCATACCCTCTCTCCTCCCGATTTCTAAACGAGGCTTCGTGCTCGTTTTTTCGTTTTGACACCACAAACACGTCCCGTGGCCCATTTCTAACCTATAATCTAGACTTTTTTGGGTTTTAAAGGAAGTGGATATTATTTCATACCCTCTCTCCTCCCGATTACTAAACAAGGCTTCGTGCTCGTTTTTTCGTTTTGACACCACCAAAACGTCTTGTGGCCCATATCTAACATATAATCAAGACTTTTTCGTGTTTTAAAGGAAGTGGATATCATTCCATACCCTCTCTCCTCCCGATTTCTAAACGAGGCTTCGTGCTTGTATTTTTTATTTTGACACCACCAACACGTCTCCTGGCCCATTTCTAACATATAATCGAGACTTTTTCGGGTTTTAAAGTAAGTGAGTATCATTTCATACCCTCTCTCCTCCCGATTTCTAAACGAGGCTTTGTGCTCGTTTTTTTCTTTTGACACCACCAAAATGTCTCGTGGCCCATATCTAACATATAATCAAGACTTTTTCGGGTTTTAAAGGAAGTGGATATTATTTCACACCCTCTCTCCTCCCGATTTCTAAACCAGGCTTCGTGCTCATTTTTTTGTTTTGACACCACCAATACATCTCGTGGCCCATATCTAACCTATAATCGAGACTTTTTCTGGTTTTAAAGGAAATGGATATCATTTCATACCCTCTCTCCTCCCGATTTCTAAAAGAGGCTCCGTGCTTGTTTTTTCGTTTTGACACCACAAACACGTCCCGTGGCCCATTTCTAACCTATAATCGAGGCTTTTTTAGGTTTTAATGGAACTGGATATTATTTCATACACTCTTTCCTCCCGATTTCTAAACGAGGCTTCGTGCTCGTTTTTTTGTTTTGACACCACCAACACGTCTCGTGACCCATTTCTAACATATAATCGAGACTTTTTCTGGTTTTAAAGGAAATGGATATCATTTCATACCCTCTATCCTCCCGATTTCTAAACGAGGCTTCGTGCTTGTTTTTTCGTTTTGACACCACAAACACGTCCCGTGGCCCATTTCTAACCTATAATCTAGACTTTTTTGGGTTTTAAAGGAAGTGGATATTATTTCATACCCTCTCTCCTCCCGATTACTAAATGAGGCTTAATGCTCGTTTTTTCGTTTTGACATCACCAAAACGTCTTGTGGCCCATATCTAACATATAATCGAGACTTTTTCGGGTTTTAAAGGAAGTCGATATCATTCCATACCCTCTCTCCTCCCGATTTCTAAACGAGGCTTCGTGCTTGTTTTTGTCGTTTTGACACCACCAACACGTCTCGTGGCCCATTTCTAACATATAATCGAGACTTTTTCGGATTTTAAAGGAAGTGAGTATCACTTCATACCCTCTCTCCTCCCGATTTCTAAATGAGGCTTTGTGCTCGTTTTTTTCTTTTGACACCACCAAAATGTCTCGTGGCCCATATCTAACATATAATCAAGACTTTTTCGGGTTTTAAAGGAAGTGGATATTATTTCACACCCTCTCTCCTCCCGATTTCTAAACGAGGCTTCGTGCTCGTTTTTTTGTTTTGACACCACCAATACGTCTCGTGGCCCATATCTAACCTATAATCGAGACTTTTTCTGGTTTTAAAGGAAGTAGATATCATTTCATACCCTCTCTCCTCCCGATTTCTAAACGAGGCTTCGTGCTCGTTTTTTCGTTTTGACACCACCAACACAATCCGTTGCCCATTTCTAACCTATAATCGAGATTTTTTTGGGTTTTAAAGGAATTGGATATCATTTCATACCCTCTCTCCTCCCGATTTCTAAAAGAGGCTACGTGCTCGTTTCTTCGTTTTGACACCACAAATACGTCCCGTGGCCCATTTCTAACATATAATCGAGACTTTTTCGGGTTTTAAAGGAAGTGGATATCATTTCATACCCTCTCTCCTTCCGATTTCTAAAAGAGGCTTCGTGCTCGTTTTTTCGTTTTGACACCACAAACACGCCCCGTGGCCTATTTCTCTATAATCGAGGCTTTTTTAGGTTTTAAAGGAAATGGATATTATTTCATACACTCTTTCCTCCCGATTTCTAAACGAGGCTTCGTGCTCGTTTTTTTGTTTTGACACCACCAACACGTCTCGTGACCCATTTCTAACATATAATCGAGACTTTTTCTGGTTTTAAAGGAAATGGATATCATTTCATACCCTCTATCCTCCCGATTTCTAAACGAGGCTTCGTGCTCGTTTTTTCTTTTTCACACCACAAACACGTCCCGTGGCCCATTTCTAACCTATAATCTAGACTTTTTTGGGTTTTAAAGGAAGTGGATATTATTTCATACCCTCTCTCCTCCCGATTACTAAATGAGGCTTCGTGCTCGTTTTTTCGTTTTGACATCACCAAAACGTCTTGTGGCCCATATCTAACATATAATCGAGACTTTTTCGGGTTTTAAAGGAAGTGGATATCATTTCATACCCTCTCTCCTCCCGATTTCTAAACGAGGTTTCGTGTTCGCTTTTACGTTTTGACACCACAAACACGTCTCGTGGCCCATTTCTAACCTATAATCGAACTTTTTTAGGTTTTAAAGGAAGTGGATATAATTTCATACCCTCTCTCCTCCCGATTTCTAAACGAGGCTTCGTGCTCGTTTTTTCGTTTTGACACCATAAACACGTCCCGTGGCCCATTTCTAACCTATAATCTAGACTTTTTTGGGTTTTAAAGGAAGTGTATATTATTTCATACCCTCTCTCCTCCCGATTACTAAACGAGGCTTCGTGCTCGTTTTTTCGTTTTGACACCACCAAAACGTCTTGTGGCCCATATCTAACATATAATCGAGACTTTTTCGGGTTTTAAAGGAAGTGGATATCATTCCATACCCTCTCTCCTCCCGATTTCTAAACGAGGCTTCGTGCTTGTTTTTTTTGTTTTGACACCACCAACACGTCTCCTGGCCCATTTCTAACCTATAATCGAGACTTTTTCGGGTTTCAAAGGAAGTGAGTATCATTTCAGACCCTCTCTCCTCCCGATTTCTAAACGAGGCTTCGTGCTCGTTTTTTTCTTTTGACACCACCAAAATGTCTCGTGGCCCATATCTAACATATAATCAATACTTTTTTGGGTTTTAAAGGAAGTGGATATTATTTCACACCCTCTCTCCTTCCGATTCCTAAACGAGGCTTCGTGCTCATTTATTTGTTTTGACACCACCAACACGTCCCGTAGCCCAATTCTAACCTATAATCGAGACTTTTTTGGGTTTTAAAGGAAGTGGATATTATTTCATACACTCTCTCCTCCCGATTTCTAAAAGAGGCTTCGTGCTCGTTTTTTCGTTTTGACACAACCAACACGTCTCGTGGCCAATTTCTAGCGTATAATCGAGACTTTTTCGGGTTTTAAAGGAAGAGGATATCATTTCATACCCTCTCTCCTCCCGATTTCTAAACGAGGCTTCGTGCTCGTTTTTTCGTTTTGACACCACAAACACATCCCGTGGCCCATTTCTATCCTATAATCTAGACTTTTTTGGGTTTTAAAGGAAGTGGATATTATTTCATACCCTCTCTCCTCCCGATTTCTAAACGAGGCTTCGTGGTCGTTTTTTCGTTTTGACACCTCCAACAAGTCCCGTGGCCCATTTCTAACCTATAATCGAGAATTTTTCGGGTTTTAAAGGAAGTGGATATAATTTCATACCCTCTCTCCAACTTATTTCTAAAGGAGGCTTCGTGCTCGTTTTTTCATTTTGACACCACGAACACGTCCCGTAGCCCAATTCTAACCTATAATCGAGACTTTTTCGGGTTTTAAAGGAAGTGGATATTATTTCACACCCTCTCTCCTCCCGATTTCTAAACGAGGCTTCGTGCTCATTTTTTTGTTTTGACACCACCAATACGTCTCGTCGCCCATATCTAACCTATAATCGAGACTTTTTCTGGTTTTAAAGGAAATGGATATCATTTCATACCCTCTCTCCTCCCGATTTCTAAACGAGGCTTCGTGCTTGTTTTTTCGTTTTGACACCACAAACACGTCCCGTGGCCCATTTCTAACCTATAACCGAGACTTTTTCGGGTTTTAAAGGAAGTAGATATCATTTCATACCCTCTCTCCTCCCGATTTCTAAACGAGGCTTCGTGCTCGTTTTTTCGTTTTGACACAACAAACACGTCCCGTTGTCCATTTCTAACCTATAAACGAAACTTTTTTGAATTTTGAAGGAAGTGGATATTATTCTCATACCCTCTCTCCTCCCGATTTCTAAACGAGGCTTCGTGGTCATTTTTTCGTTTTGACACTACCAGCACGTCCCGTAGCCTATTTCTATCCTATAATCGAGACTTTTTCGGGTTTTAAAGGAAGTGAATATTATTTCATACCCTCTCTCCTCGCGATTTCTAAAAGAGGCTTCGTGCTCGTTTTTTCTTTTTGACACTACCGACAGGTCCAGTGTCCCATTTCTAACCTATAATCGAGGCTTTTTTAGGTTTTAAAGGAAATGGATATTATTTCATACACTCTTTCCTCCCGATTTCTAAACGTGGCTTCGTGCTCGTTTTTTTGTTTTGACACCACCAACACGTCTCGTGATCCATTTCTAACATATAATCGAGACTTTTTCTGGTTTTAAAGGAAATGGATATCATTTCATACCCTCTATCCTCCCGATTTCTAAACGAGGCTTCGTGCTCGTTTTTTCGTTTTGACACTGCCAACACGTCTGGCGGCCAATTTCTAACCAATAATCCAGACTTTTTCGGGTTTTAAAGGAAGTGGATATCATTTCATACCCTCTCTCCTCCCGATTTCTAAACGAGGCTTCGTGCTTGTTTTTTTTGTTTTGACACCACCAACACGTCTCCTGGCCCATTTCTAACCTATAATCGAGACTTTTTCGGTTTTTAAAGGAAGTGAGTATCATTTCATACCCTCTCTCCTCCCGATTTCTAAACGAGGCTTCGTGCTCTTTTTTTCTTTTGACACCACCAAAATGTCTCGTGGCCCATATCTAACATATAATCAAGACTTTTTCGGGTTTTAAAGGAAGTGGATATTATTTCACACCCTCTCTCCTCCCGATTTCTAAACGAGGCTTTGTGCTCATTTTTTTGTTTTGACACCACCAGTACGTCTCCTGGCCCATATCTAACCTATAATCGAGACTTTTTCTGGTTTTAAAGGAAGTGGATATCATTTCATACCCTCTCTCCTCCCGATTTCTAAACGAGGCTTTGTGCTCGTTTTTTCGTTTTGACACCACAAACACGTCCCTTGACCCATTTCTAACCTATAACCGAGACTTTTTCGGGTTTTAAAGGAAGTAGATATTATTTCATACCCTCTCTCCTCCCGATTTCTAAACGAGGCTTCGTGCTCGTTTTTTCATTTTGACACAACAAACACGTCCCGTTGTCCATTTCTAACCTATAAACGAGACTTTTTCGGATTTTGAAGGAAGTGCATATTATTCTCATACCCTCTCTCCTCCCGATTTCTAAACGAGGCTTCGTGGTTGTTTTATCGTTTTGACACTACCAGCACGTCCCGTAGCCCATGTCTAACCTATAATCGAGACTTTTTCGGGTTTTAAAGGAAGTGGATATCATTCCATACCCTCTCTCCTCCCGATTTCTAAACGAGGCTGCACGCTTGTTTTTTTTGTTTTGACACCACCAACACGTCTACTGGCCCATTTCTAACCTATAATCGAGACTTTTTCGGGTTTTAAAGGAAGTGAGTATCATTTCATACCCTCTCTCCTCCCGATTTCTAAACGAGGCTTCGTGCTCGTTTTTTCCTTTTGACACCACCAAAATGTCTCGTGGCCCATATCTAACATATAATCAAGACTTTTTCGGGTTTTAAAGGAATTGGATATTATTTCACACCCTCTCTCCTCCTGATTTCTAAACGAGGCTTTGTGCTCATATTTTTGTTTTGACACCACCAGTACGTCTCCTGGCCAATATCTAACCTATAATCGAGACTTTTTCTGGTTTTAAAGGAAGTGGATATCATTTCATACCCTCTCTCCTCCCGATTTCTAAACGAGGCTTCGTGCTCGTTTTTTCGTTTTGACACCACAAATACGTCCCGTGACCCATTTCTAACCTATAACCAAGACTTTTTCGGGTTTTAAAGGAAGTAGATATCATTTCATACCCTCTCTCCTCCGGATTTCTAAACGAGGCTTCGTGCTCGTTTTTTCATTTTGACACAACAAACACGTCCCGTTGTCCATTTCTAACCTATAAACGAGATTTTTTCAGATTTTGAAGGAAGTGCATATTATTCTCATACCCTCTCTCCTCTCAATTTCTAAACGAGGCTTCGTGGTTGGTGGTGTCAAAACAAAAAAAATAAGCACGAAGCATCATTTAGAAATCGGGAGGAGAGAGGGTATGGAATGATATCCACTTCCTTTAAAACCCGAAAAAGTCTCGATTACAGGTTAGAAGTGGGCCACGGGACGTATTTGTGGTGTCAAAATGAAAAAACGAGCACGAAGCCTCGTTTAGAAATCGGGAGGAGAGAGGGTATGAAATGATATCCACTTCCTTTAAAACCCGAAAAAGTCTCGATTATAGGTTAGAAATGGGCCACTGGACGTGTTTGTGGTGCAAAACGAAAAAACGAGCACGAATCCTCTTTTAGAAATCGGAAGGAGAGAGGGTATGAAATGATATCCACTTCCTTTAAAACCCGAAAAAGTCTCGATTATAGGTTAGACATGGGCTACGGGACGTGCTGGTTGTGTCAAAATGAAAAAACGACCACGAAGCCTCGTTTAGAAATCGGGAGGAGAGAGGGTATGAGAATAATATCCAATTCCTTCAAAATCCGAAAAAGTCTCGTTTATAGGTTAGAAATGGACAACGGGACGTGTTTGTTGTGTCAAAACGAAAAAACGAGCACGAAGCCTCGTTTAGAAATCGGGAGGAGAGAGGGTATGAAATGATATCTACTTCCTTTAAAACCCGAAAAAGTCTCGATTATAGGTTAGAAATGGGCCACGGGACGTGTTTGTGGTGTCAAAACGAAAAAACGAGCACGAAGCCTCGTTTAGAAATCGGGAGGAGAGAGGATATGAAATGATATCCACTTCCTTTAAAACCAGAAAAAGACTCGATTATAGGTTAGATATGGGCCACGAGACGTATTGGTGGTGTCAAAAAAAAAAAATGAGCACGAAGCCTCGTTTAGAAATCGGGAGGAGAGAGGGTTTGAAATAATATCCACTTCCTTTAAAACCCGAAAAAGTCTTGATTATATGTTAGATATGGGCCACGAGACATTTTGGTGGTGTGAAAAGAAAAAAATGAGCACGAAGCCTCGTTTAGAAATCGGGAGGAGAGAGGGTATGAAATGATACTCGCTTCCTTTAAAACCCGAAAAAGTCTCGATTATATGTTAGAAATGGGCCAGGAGACGTGTTGGTGGTGTCAAAACAAAAAAAACAAGCACGAAGCCTCGTTTAGAAATCGGGAGGAGAGAGGGTATGAAATGATATCCACTTCCTTTAAAACTCAAAAAAATCTCGATTATATGTTAGATATGGGCCACAAGACGTTTTGGTGGTGTCAAAACGAAAGAACGAGCACGAAGCCTCGTTTAGAAATCGGGAGGAGAGAGGGTATGAAATGATATCCACTTCCTTTAAAACTCAAAAAAATCTCGATTATATGTTAGATATGGGCCACAAGACGTTTTGGTGGTGTCAAAACGAAAGAACGAGCACGAAGCCTCGTTTAGAAATCGGGAGGAGAGAGGGTATGAAATAATATCCACTTCCTTTAAAACCCAAAAATGTCTAGATTATAGGTTAGAAATGGGCCAGTAGACGTGTTGGTGGTGTCAAAACAAAAAAAACAAGCGCGAAGCCTCGTTTAGAAATCGGGAGGAGAGAGGATATGGAATGATATCCACTTCCTTTAATACGTCTCGTGGCCCATATCTAACCTATAATCGAGACTTTTTCTGGTTTTAAAGGAAATGGATATCATTTCATACCCTCTCTCCTCCCGATTTTTAAAAGAGGCTTCGTGCTCGTTTTTTCGTTTTGACACCACAAACACGTCCCGTGGCCCATTTCTAACCTATAATCGAGTCTTTTTTAGGTTTTAATGGAACTGGATATTATTTCATACACTCTTTCCTCCCGATTTCTAAACGAGGCTTCGTGCTCGTTTTTTTGTTTTGACACCACCAACACGTCTCGTGACCCATTTCTAACATATAATCGAGACTTTTTCTGGTTTTAAAGGAAATGGATATCATTTCATACCCTCTATCCTCCCGATTTCTAAACGAGGCTTCGTGCTTGTTTTTTCGTTTTGACACCACAAACACGTCCCGTGGCCCATTTATAACCTATAATCTAGACTTTTTTGGGTTTTAAAGGAAGTGGATATTATTTCATACCCTCTCTCCTCCCGATTACTAAATGAGGCTTCATGCTCGTTTTTTCGTTTTAACATCACCAAAACGTCTTGTGGCCCATATCTAACATATAATCGAGACTTTTTCGGGTTTTAAAGGAAGTCGATATCATTCCATACCCTCTCTCCTCCCGATTTCTAAACGAGGCTTCGTGCTTGTTTTTTTTGTTTTGACACCACCAACACGTCTCGTGGCCCATTTCTAACATATAATCGAGACTTTTTCGGGTTTTAAAGGAAGTGAGTATCATTTCATACCCTCTCTCCTCCCGATTTCTAAACGACGCTTTGTGCTCGTTTTTTTCTTTTGACACCACCAAAATGTCTCGTGGCCCATATCTAACATATAATCAAGACTTTTTCGGGTTTTAAAGGAAGTGGATATTATTTCACACCCTCTCTCCTCCCGATTTCTAAACGAGGCTTCGTGCTCGTTTTTTTGTTTTGACACCACCAACACGTCCCGTAGCCCAATTCTAATCTATAATCGAGACTTTTTCGGGTTTTAAAGGAAGTGGATATCATTTCATACCCTCTCTCCTCCCGATTTCTAAACGAGGCTTCGTGCTCGTTTTTTCGTTTTGACACCACAAACACGTCCCGTGGCCCATTTCTAACCTATAATCTAGACTTTTTTGGGTTTTAAAGGAAGTGGATATTATTTCATACCCTCTCTCCTCCCGATTACTAAACAAGGCTTCGTGCTCGTTTTTTCGTTTTGACACCACCAAAACGTCTTGTGGCCCATATCTAACATATAATCAAGACTTTTTCGTGTTTTAAAGGAAGTGGATATCATTCCATACCCTCTCTCCTCCCGATTTCTAAACGAGGCTTCGTGCTTGTATTTTTTATTTTGACACCACCAACACGTCTCCTGGCCCATTTCTAACATATAATCGAGACTTTTTCGGGTTTTAAAGTAAGTGAGTATCATTTCATACCCTCTCTCCTCCCGATTTCTAAACGAGGCTTTGTGCTCGTTTTTTTCTTTTGACACCACCAAAATGTCTCGTGGCCCATATCTAACATATAATCAAGACTTTTTCGGGTTTTAAAGGAAGTGGATATTATTTCACACCCTCTCTCCTCCCGATTTCTAAACCAGGCTTCGTGCTCATTTTTTTGTTTTGACACCACCAATACATCTCGTGGCCCATATCTAACCTATAATCGAGACTTTTTCTGGTTTTAAAGGAAATGGATATCATTTCATACCCTCTCTCCTCCCGATTTCTAAAAGAGGCTCCGTGCTTGTTTTTTCGTTTTGACACCACAAACACGTCCCGTGGCCCATTTCTAACCTATAATCGAGGCTTTTTTAGGTTTTAATGGAACTGGATATTATTTCATACACTCTTTCCTCCCGATTTCTAAACGAGGCTTCGTGCTCGTTTTTTTGTTTTGACACCACCAACACGTCTCGTGACCCATTTCTAACATATAATCGAGACTTTTTCTGGTTTTAAAGGAAATGGATATCATTTCATACCCTCTATCCTCCCGATTTCTAAACGAGGCTTCGTGCTTGTTTTTTCGTTTTGACACCACAAACACGTCCCGTGGCCCATTTCTAACCTATAATCTAGACTTTTTTGGGTTTTAAAGGAAGTGGATATTATTTCATACCCTCTCTCCTCCCTATTACTAAATGAGGATTAATGCTCGTTTTTTCGTTTTGACATCACCAAAACGTCTTGTGGCCCATATCTAACATATAATCGAGACTTTTTCGGGTTTTAAAGGAAGTCGATATCATTCCATACCCTCTCTCCTCTCGATTTCTAAACGAGGCTTCGTGCTTGTTTTTCTCGTTTTGACACCACCAACACGTCTCGTGGCCCACTTCTAACATATAATCGAGACTTTTTCGGATTTTAAAGGAAGTGAGTATCACTTCATACCCTCTCTCCTCCCGATTTCTAAATGAGGCTTTGTGCTCGTTTTTTTCTTTTGACACCACCAAAATGTCTCGTGGCCCATATCTAACATATAATCAAGACTTTTTCGGGTTTTAAAGGAAGTGGATATTATTTCACACCCTCTCTCCTCCCGATTTCTAAACGAGGCTTCGTGCTCGTTTTTTTGTTTTGACACCACCAATACGTCTCGTGGCCCATATCTAACCTATAATCGAGACTTTTTCTGGTTTTAAAGGAAGTAGATATCATTTCATACCCTCTCTCCTCCCGATTTCTAAACGAGGCTTCGTGCTCGTTTTTTCGTTTTGACACCACCAACACAATCCGTTGCCCATTTCTAACCTATAATCGAGATTTTTTTGGGTTTTAAAGGAATTGGATATCATTTCATACCCTCTCTCCTCCCGATTTCTAAAAGAGGCTACGTGCTCGTTTCTTCGTTTTGACACCACAAATACGTCCCGTGGCCCATTTCTAACATATAATCGAGACTTTTTCGGGTTTTAAAGGAAGTGGATATCATTTCATACCCTCTCTCCTTCCGATTTCTAAAAGAGGCTTCGTGCTCGTTTTTTCGTTTTGACACCACAAACACGCCCCGTGGCCTATTTCTCTATAATCGAGGCTTTTTTAGGTTTTAAAGGAAATGGATATTATTTCATACACTCTTTCCTCCCGATTTCTAAACGAGGCTTCGTGCTCGTTTTTTTGTTTTGACACCACCAACACGTCTCGTGACCCATTTCTAACATATAATCGAGACTTTTTCTGGTTTTAAAGGAAATGGATATCATTTCATACCCTCTATCCTCCCGATTTCTAAACGAGGCTTCGTGCTCGTTTTTTCTTTTTCACACCACAAACACGTCCCGTGGCCCATTTCTAACCTATAATCTAGACTTTTTTGGGTTTTAAAGGAAGTGGATATTATTTCATACCCTCTCTCCTCCCGATTACTAAATGAGGCTTCGTGCTCGTTTTTTCGTTTTGACATCACCAAAACGTCTTGTGGCCCATATCTAACATATAATCGAGACTTTTTCGGGTTTTAAAGGAAGTGGATATCATTTCATACCCTCTCTCCTCCCGATTTCTAAACGAGGTTTCGTGTTCGCTTTTACGTTTTGACACCACAAACACGTCTCGTGGCCCATTTCTAACCTATAATCGAACTTTTTTAGGTTTTAAAGGAAGTGGATATAATTTCATACCCTCTCTCCTCCCGATTTCTAAACGAGGCTTCGTGCTCGTTTTTTCGTTTTGACACCATAAACACGTCCCGTGGCCCATTTCTAACCTATAATCTAGACTTTTTTGGGTTTTAAAGGAAGTGTATATTATTTCATACCCTCTCTCCTCCCGATTACTAAACGAGGCTTCGTGCTCGTTTTTTCGTTTTGACACCACCAAAACGTCTTGTGGCCCATATCTAACATATAATCGAGACTTTTTCGGGTTTTAAAGGAAGTGGATATCATTCCATACCCTCTCTCCTCCCGATTTCTAAACGAGGCTTCGTGCTTGTTTTTTTTGTTTTGACACCACCAACACGTCTCCTGGCCCATTTCTAACCTATAATCGAGACTTTTTCGGGTTTCAAAGGAAGTGAGTATCATTTCAGACCCTCTCTCCTCCCGATTTCTAAACGAGGCTTCGTGCTCGTTTTTTTCTTTTGACACCACCAAAATGTCTCGTGGCCCATATCTAACATATAATCAATACTTTTTTGGGTTTTAAAGGAAGTGGATATTATTTCACACCCTCTCTCCTTCCGATTCCTAAACGAGGCTTCGTGCTCATTTATTTGTTTTGACACCACCAACACGTCCCGTAGCCCAATTCTAACCTATAATCGAGACTTTTTTGGGTTTTAAAGGAAGTGGATATTATTTCATACACTCTCTCCTCCCGATTTCTAAAAGAGGCTTCGTGCTCGTTTTTTCGTTTTGACACAACCAACACGTCTCGTGGCCAATTTCTAGCGTATAATCGAGACTTTTTCGGGTTTTAAAGGAAGAGGATATCATTTCATACCCTCTCTCCTCCCGATTTCTAAACGAGGCTTCGTGCTCGTTTTTTCGTTTTGACACCACAAACACATCCCGTGGCCCATTTCTATCCTATAATCTAGACTTTTTTGGGTTTTAAAGGAAGTGGATATTATTTCATACCCTCTCTCCTCCCGATTTCTAAACGAGGCTTCGTGGTCGTTTTTTCGTTTTGACACCTCCAACAAGTCCCGTGGCCCATTTCTAACCTATAATCGAGAATTTTTCGGGTTTTAAAGGAAGTGGATATAATTTCATACCCTCTCTCCAACTTATTTCTAAAGGAGGCTTCGTGCTCGTTTTTTCGTTTTGACACCACGAACACGTCCCGTAGCCCAATTCTAACCTATAATCGAGACTTTTTCGGGTTTTAAAGGAAGTGGATATTATTTCACACCCTCTCTCCTCCCGATTTCTAAACGAGGCTTCGTGCTCATTTTTTTGTTTTGACACCACCAATACGTCTCGTCGCCCATATCTAACCTATAATCGAGACTTTTTCTGGTTTTAAAGGAAATGGATATCATTTCATACCCTCTCTCCTCCCGATTTCTAAACGAGGCTTCGTGCTTGTTTTTTCGTTTTGACACCACAAACACGTCCCGTGGCCCATTTCTAACCTATAACCGAGACTTTTTCGGGTTTTAAAGGAAGTAGATATCATTTCATACCCTCTCTCCTCCCGATTTCTAAACGAGGCTTCGTGCTCGTTTTTTCGTTTTGACACAACAAACACGTCCCGTTGTCCATTTCTAACCTATAAACGAAACTTTTTTGAATTTTGAAGGAAGTGGATATTATTCTCATACCCTCTCTCCTCCCGATTTCTAAACGAGGCTTCGTGGTCATTTTTTCGTTTTGACACTACCAGCACGTCCCGTAGCCTATTTCTATCCTATAATCGAGACTTTTTCGGGTTTTAAAGGAAGTGAATATTATTTCATACCCTCTCTCCTCGCGATTTCTAAAAGAGGCTTCGTGCTCGTTTTTTCTTTTTGACACTACCGACAGGTCCAGTGTCCCATTTCTAACCTATAATCGAGGCTTTTTTAGGTTTTAAAGGAAATGGATATTATTTCATACACTCTTTCCTCCCGATTTCTAAACGTGGCTTCGTGCTCGTTTTTTTGTTTTGACACCACCAACACGTCTCGTGATCCATTTCTAACATATAATCGAGACTTTTTCTGGTTTTAAAGGAAATGGATATCATTTCATACCCTCTATCCTCCCGATTTCTAAACGAGGCTTCGTGCTCGTTTTTTCGTTTTGACACTGCCAACACGTCTGGCGGCCAATTTCTAACCAATAATCCAGACTTTTTCGGGTTTTAAAGGAAGTGGATATCATTTCATACCCTCTCTCCTCCCGATTTCTAAACGAGGCTTCGTGCTTGTTTTTTTTGTTTTGACACCACCAACACGTCTCCTGGCCCATTTCTAACCTATAATCGAGACTTTTTCGATTTTTAAAGGAAGTGAGTATCATTTCATACCCTCTCTCCTCCCGATTTCTAAACGAGGCTTCGTGCTCTTTTTTTCTTTTGACACCACCAAAATGTCTCGTGGCCCATATCTAACATATAATCAAGACTTTTTCGGGTTTTAAAGGAAGTGGATATTATTTCACACCCTCTCTCCTCCCGATTTCTAAACGAGGCTTTGTGCTCATTTTTTTGTTTTGACACCACCAGTACGTCTCCTGGCCCATATCTAACCTATAATCGAGACTTTTTCTGGTTTTAAAGGAAGTGGATATCATTTCATACCCTCTCTCCTCCCAATTTCTAAACGAGGCTTCGTGGTCGTTTTTTCGTTTTGACACCTCCAACAAGTCCCGTGGCCCATTTATAACCTATAATAGAGACTTTTTCGGGTTTTAAAGGAAGTGGATATAATTTCATACCCTCTCTCAAACTGATTTCTAAAGGAGGCTTCGTGCTCGTTTTTTTGTTTTGACACCACCAACACGTCCCGTAGCCCAATTCTAACCTATAATCGAGACTTTTTTGGGTTTTAAAGGAACTGGATATCATTTCATACCCTCTCTCCTCCCGATTTTTAAACGAGGCTTCGTGCTCGTTTTTTTGTTTTGACACCACAAACACGTCCCGTGGCCCATTTCTAACCTACAATCTAGACTTTTTTGGGTTTTAAAGGAAGTGGATATTATTTCATACCCTCTCTCCTCCCGATTACTAAACGAGGCTTCGTGCTCGTTTTTTCGTTTTGACACCACCAAAACGTCTTGTGGCCCATATCTAACTTATAATCGAGATTTTTTCGAGTTTTAAAGGAAGTGGATATCATTCCATACCCTCTCTCCTCCCGATTTCTAAACGAGGCTTCGTGCTTGTTTTTTTTATTTTGACACCACCAACACGTCTCCTGGCCCATTTCTAACATATGAATGAGTATCATTTCATACCCTCTCTCCTCCCGATTTCTAAATGAGGCTTCGTGCTCGTTTTTTTCTTTTCACACCACCAAAATGTCTCGTGGCCCGTATCTAACATATAATCAAGACTTTTTCGGGTTTTAAAGGATGTGGATATTATTTCACACCCTCTCTCCTCCCGATTTCTAAACGAGGCTTCGTGCTCATTTTTTTGTTTTTACACCACCAATACGTCTCGTGGCCCATATCTAACCTATAATCGAGATTTTTTCTGGTTTTAAAGGAAGTGGATATCATTTCATACCCTCTCTCCTCCCGATTTCTAAACGAGGCTTCGTGCTCGTTTTTTCGTTTTGACACCACAAACACGTCCCGTGGTCCATTTCTAACCTATAAACGAGACTGTTTCGGATTTTGAAGGAATTGGATATTATTCTCATACCCTCTCTCCTCCCGATTTCTAAACGAGGCTTCGTGGTCGTTTTCTCATTTTGACACTACCAGCACGTCCCGTAGCCCATTTCTAACCTATAATCGAGACTTTTTCGGGTTTTAAAGGAAGTGGATATCATTTCATACCCTCTCTCCTCCCGATTTCTAAACGAGGCTTCGTGCTCGTTTTTTCGTTTTGACACCACAAACACGTCCCGTGGCCTATTTCTAACCTATAATCGAGACTTTTTTGGGTTTTAAAGGAATTGGATATTATTTCATACCCTCTATCCTCCCGATTTCTAAACGAGGCTTCGTTGTCGTTTTTTCATTTTGATACCTCCAACAAGTCCAGTGGCCCATTTCTAATCTATAATCGAGACTTTTTTGGATTTTAAAGAAAGTGGATATAATTTCATACCCTCTCTCCAACCGATTTCTAAACGAGGCTTCGTGCTCGTTTTTTTGTTTTGACACCACCAACAAGTCTCGTGGCTGATTTCTAACATATAATCGAGACTTTTTCGAGTTTTAAAGGAAGTGAATATCATTTCATACCCTCTGTGCTCCCGATTTCTAAACGAGGCTTCGTGCTCGTTTTTTTATTTTGACACAACAAGCACGTCTAGTGGCCTATTTGTAACCTATTATCGAGACTTTTTCATGTTTTAAAGGAAGTGGATATCATTTCATACCCTCTATCCTCCCGATTTCTAAACGAGGTTTCGTGCTCGTTTTTTCGTTTTGACACCACAAACACGTCCCGTGGCCCTTTTCTAACCGATAATCGAGACTTTTTCGGGTTTTAAAGGAAGTGGATATCATTTCATACCCTCTCTCCTCCCGATTTCTAAACGATGCTTCGTGGTCGTTTTTTCGTTTTGACACTACCAGCATGTCCCGTGGCGAATTTCTAACATGTAATCGAGACTTTTTCTGGTTTTAAAGGAAGTGGATATCATTTCATACCCTCTCTCCTCCCAATTTCTAAACGAGGCTTTGTGCTCGTTTTTTCGTTTTGACACCACAAACACGTCCCGTGGCCTATTTCTAACCTATAATCGAGACTTTTTTGGATTTTAAAGGAAGTGGATATTATTTCATACCCTCTCTCCTCCCGATTTCTAAACGAGGCTTCGTGGTCGTTTTTTCGTTTTGATACCTCGAACAAGTCCAGTGGCCCATTTCTAACCTATAATCGAGACTTTTTCGGATTTTAAAGAAAGTGGATATAATTTCATACCCTCTCTCCTCCCGATTTCTAAACGAGGCTTCGTGCTCTTTTTATAGTTTTGACACAACAAACAAGTCCCGTGGCCCATTTCTAACTTATAATCGAGACTTTTTTGGGTTTTAAAGGAATTGGATATCATTTCATACCCTCTCTCCTCCCGATTTCTAAAAGAGGCTTTGTGCTCATTTTTTCGTTTTGACACCACAAACACGTCCCGTGGCCCATTTCTAACCTATAATTGAGACTTTTTCGGGTTTTAAAGGATGTGAGTATCATTTCATACCCCCTCTCCTCCCGATTTCTAAACGAGGCTTCGTGCTCATTTTTTTGTTTTGACACCACCAACACATCTCGTGATCCATTTCTAACATATAATCGAGACTTTTTCGGGTTTTAAAGGAAGTGAGTATCATTTCATACCCTCTCTCCTCCCGATTTCTAAACGAGGCTTCGTGCTCGTTTTTTCGTTTTGACACCACAAACACGTCCCGTGGCCCATTTCTAACCTATAACCGAGACTTTTTCGGGTTCTAAAGGAAGTGGATATCATTTCATACCCTCTCTCCTCCCGATTTCTAAACGAGGCTTCGTGCTCGTTTTTTCGTTTTGACACAACAAACACGTCGCGTTGTCCATTTCTAACCTATAAACGAGACTTTTTCGGATTTTGAAGGAAGTGGATATTATTCTCATACCCTCTCTCCTCTCAATTTCTAAACGAGGCTTCGTGGTCGTTTTTTCGTTTTGACACTACCAGCACGTCCCGTAGCCCATGTCTAACCTATAATCGAGACTTTTTCGGGTTTTAAAGGAAGTGGATATCATTTCATACCCTCTCTCCTTCCGATCTCTAACCTATAATCGAGACTTTTTCAGGTTTTAAAGGAAGTAGATATCATTTCATACCCTCTCTCCTCCCGATTTCTAAACGAGGCTTCGTGCTCGTTTTTTCGTTTTGACACAACAAACACGTCCCGTTGTCCATTTCTAACCTATAAACGAGACTTTTTCGGATTTTGAAGGAATTGGATATTATTCTCATACCCTCTCTCCTCCCGATTTCTAAACGAGGCTTCGTGGTCGTTTTCTCGTTTTGACACTACCAGCACGTCCCGTAGCCCATTTCTAACATATAATCGAGACTTTTTCGGGTTTTAAATGAAGTGGATATCATTTCATACCCTCTCTCCTCCCGATTTCTGAAAGAGGCTTCGTGCTCGTTTTTTCGTTTTGACACCACAAACACGTACCGTGGCCCATTTCAAACCTATAATTGAGACTTTTTCGGGTTTTAAAAGAAGTGGATATCATTTCATACACTCTCTCCTCCCGATTTCTAAACGAGGCTTTGTGCTCCTTTTTTTGTTTTGACACCACCAACACGTCTCGTGACCCATTTCTAACATTTAATCGAGACTTTTTCTGGTTGTAAAGGAAGTGGATATCATTTCATACCCGCTATCCTCCCGATTTCTAAACGAGGCTTCGTGCTCGTTTTTTCGTTTTGACACAACAAACACGTCCCGTGGCCCATTTCTAACCTATAATCGAGACTTTTTCGGGTTTTAAAGGAAGTGGATATAATTTCATACCCTCTCTCCAACCGATTTCTAAACGAGGCTTCGTGCTCTTTTTTTATTTTGACACCACCAATACGTCTTGTGGCTCATATCTAACCTATAATCGAGACTTTTTCTGGTTTTAAAGGTAGTGGATATCATTTCATACCCTCTCTTCTCCCGATTTCTAAACGAGGCTTCGTGCTCGTTTTTTCGTTTTGACACAACAAGCACGTCTAGTGGCCTATTTGTAACCTATAATCGAGACTTTTTCGTGTTTTAAAGGAAGTGGATATCATTTCATACCCTCTATCCTCCCGATTTCTAAATGAGGTTTCGTGCTCGTTTTTTCATTTTGACACCACAAAGACGTCCCGTGGCCCTTTTCTAACCGATAATCGAGACTTTTTCGAGTTTTAAAGGAAGTGGATATCATTTCATACCCTCTCTCATCCCGATTTCTAAACGATGCTTCGTGGTTGTTTTTTCGTTTTGACACTACCAGCATGTCCCGTGGCCAATTTCTAACATGTAATCTATACTTTTTCGGGTTTTAAAGGAAGTGGATATCATTTCATACCCTCTCTCCTTCCGATTTCTAAACGAGGCTTTGTGCTCGTTTTTTCATTTTGTCACCACCAACACGTCCCGTGTCCTATTTCTAACCTATAATCGAGACTTTTTCGGGTTTTAAAGGAAGTGGATATCATTTCATACCCTCTCTCCTCCCGATTTCTAAACGAGGCTTCGTGCTCGTTTTTTCGTTTTGACACCACCAACACGTCCCGTAGCCCATTTATAACCTATAATCCAGACTTTTTCGGGTTTTAAAGGAAGTGGATATAATTTCATACACTCTCTTCTCCTGATTTCTAAACGAGGCTTCGTGCTCATTTTTTTGTTTTGACACCACCAACACGTCTCGTGATCCATTTCTAACATTGAATCGAGACTTTTTCGGGTTTTAAAGGAAGTGGATATCATTCCATACCCTCTCTCCTCCCGATTTCTAAACGAGGCTTCGTGCTCATTTTTTTCTTTTGACACCACCAAAATGTCTCTGGCCCATATCTAACATATAATCAAGACTTTTTCGGGTTTTAAAGGAAGTGGATATTATTTCACACCCTCTCTCCTCCCGATTTCTAAACGAGGCTTCGTGCTCATTTTTTTATTTTGACACCACCAATACGTCTCGTGGCTCATATCTAACCTATAATCGAGACTTTTTCTGGTTTTAAAGGAAGTCGATATCATTTCATACCCTCTCTCCTCCCGATTTCTAAACGAGGCTTCGTGCTCATTTTTTCGTTTTGACACAACAAACACATCCCGTTGTCCATTTCTAACCTATAAACGAGACTTTTTCGGATTTTGAAGGAAGTGGATATTATTCTCATACCCTCTCTCCTCCCGATTTCTAAACGAGGCTTCGTGGTCGTTTTGACACTACCAGCACGTCCCGTAACCCATTTCTAACCTATAATCGAGACTCTTTCGGGTTTTAAAGGAAGTGGATATCATTTCATACCCTCTCTCCTCCCGATTTCTAAAAGAGGCTTTGTGCTCGTTTTTTCGTTTTGACACCACAAACACGTCCCGTGGCCCATTTCTAACCTATAATTGAGACTTTTTCGGGTTTTAAAGGAAGTGAGTATCATTTCATACCCCCTCTCCTCCCGATTTCTAAACGATGCTTCGTGCTCGTTTTTTTATTTTAACACCACCAACACGTCTCGTGGCCCATTTCTAACATATAATCGAGAATTTTTCTAGTTTTAAAGGAAGTGGATATCATTTCATACCCTCTCTCCTCCCGATTTCTAAACGAGGCTTTGTGCTCGTTTTTTCGTTTTGTCACCACCAACACGTCCCATGGCCTATTTCTAACCTATAATCGAGACTTTTTCGGGTTTTAAAGGAAGTGGATATCATTTCATACCCTCTCTCCTCCCGATTTCTAAACGTGGCTTCGTGCTCGTTTTTTCGTTTTAACACCACCAACACGTCCCGTAGCCCATTTCTAACATATAATCGAGACTTTTTCGGGTTTTAAAGGAAGTAGATATAATTTCATACCCTCTCTCCTCCCGATTTCTAAACGAGGCTTCGTGCTCTTTTTTTAGTTTTGACACAACAAACACGTCCCGTTGTCTATTTCTAACCTATAATCGAAACTTTTTCGGGTTTTAAAGTAAGTGGATATCATTTCATACCCTCTCTCCTCCCGATTTCTAAACGAGGCTTCGTGCTCGTTTTTTCGTTTTGACACCACAAACACCTCCCGTGGCCCATTTCTAACCTATAATCGGTACTTTTTCGGGTTTTAAAGGAAGTGGATATCATTTCATACCCTCTCTCCTCCCGATTTCTAAATGAGGCTTAATGCTCGTTTTTTCGTTTTGACACCACAAACACGTCCCGTGGCCCATTTCTAACCTATAATCGAGACTTTTTCGGGTTTTAAAGGAAGTGGATATCATTCCATACCATCTCTCCTCCCGATTTCTAAATGATGCTTTGTGCTTGTTTTTTTTGTTTTGACACCACCAACACGTCTCATGACCCATTTCTAACATATAATCGAGACTTTTTCGGGTTTTAAAGGATGTGAGTATCATTCCATACCCTCTCTCCTCCCGATTTCTAAACGAGGCTTCGTGCTCGTTTTTTCGTTTTGACACCACCAACACGTCCCGTGGCCCATTTCTAACCTATAATCGAGGATTTTTTGGGTTTTGAAGGAAGTGGATATTATTTCATACACTCTCTTCTCCCGATTTCTAAACGAGGCTTCGTGCTCATTTTTTTGTTTTGACACCACCAACACGTCTCGTGATCCATTTCTAACATTTAATCGAGACTTTTTCGGGTTTTAAAGGAAGTGGATATCATTCCATACCCTCTCTCCTCCCGATTTCTAAACGCTTGTTTTTTTTGTTTTGACACCACCAACACGTCTCGTGGCCCATTTCTAACATATAATCGAGACTTTTTCGGGTTTTAAAGGAAGTGAGTATCATTTCAAACCCTCTCTCCTCCCGATTTCTAAACGAGGCTTCGTGCTCGTTTTTTTCTTTTGACACCACCAAAATGTCTCGTGGCCCATATCTAACATATAATCAATACTTTTTCGGGTTTTAAAGGAAGTGGATATTATTTCACACCCTCTCTCCTCCCGATTACTAAACGAGGCTTCGTGCTCATTTTTTTATTTTGACACCACCAATACGTCTCGTGGCCCATATCTAACCTATAATCGAGACTTTTTCTGGTTTTAAAGGAAGTGGATATCATTTCATACCCTCTCTCCTCCCGATTTCTAAACGAGGCTTCATGCTCGTTTTTTCGTTTTGACACAACAAACACGTCCCGTTGTCCATTTCTAACCTATAAACGAGACTTTTTCGGATTATGAAGGAAGCGGATATTATTCTCATACCCTCTCTCCTCCCGATTTCTAAACGAGGCTTCGTGGTCGTTTTGACACTACCAGCACGTCCCGTAGCCCATTTCTAACCTATAATCGAGACTCTTTCGGGTTTTAAAGGAAGTGGATATCATTTCATACCCTCTCTCCTCCCGATTTCTAAAAGAGGCTTCGTGCTCGTTTTTTCATTTTGACACCACAAACACGTCCCGTGGCCCATTTCTAACCTATAATCGAGACTTTTTCGGGTTTTAAAGGCAGTAGATATCATTTCATACCCTCTCTCCTCCCGATTTCTAAACGAGGCTTCGTGCTCATTTTTTCGTTTTGACACCACAAACACGTCACGTGGCCCATTTCTAACCTATAATCGAGACTTTTTTTGGTTTTAAAGTAATTGGATATCATTTCATACCCTCTCTCCTCCGGATTTCTAAAAGAGGCTTTGTGCTCGTTTTTTCGTTTTGACACCACAAACACGTCCCGTGGCCCATTTCTAACCTATAATTGAGACTTATTCGGGTTTTAAAGGAAGTGGATATCATTTCATACCCTCTCTCCTCCCGATTTCTAAACGAGGCTTCGTGCTCGTTTTTTCTTTTTGACACCACAAACACGTCTCGTGGCCCATTTCTAACCTATAATCGAGACTTTTTTGGGTTTTAAAGGAATTGGATATTATTTCATACCCTCTCTCCTCCCGATTTCTAAACGAGGCTTCGTGGTCGTTTTTTCGTTTTGACACCTCCAACAAGTCCCATGGCCCATTTCTAACCTATAATCGAGACTTTTTCGGGTTTTAAAGGAAGTGGATATAATTTCATACCCTCTCTCCAACCGATTTCTAAACGAGGCTTCGTGCTCGTTTTTTTATTTTGACACCATCAACACATCTCGTGGCCGATTTCTAACATATAATCGAGACTTTTTCGAGTTTTAAAGGAAGTGAATATCATTTCATGCCCTCTGTGCTCCCGATTTCTAAACGAGGCTTCGTGCTCGTTTTTTCGTTTTGACACCACAAACACGTCCCGTTGCCCTTTTCTAACCGATAATCGAGACTTTTTCGGGTTTTAAAGGAAGTGTATATCATTTCATACCCTCTCTCCTCCCGATTTCTAAACGATGCTTCGTGGTCGTTTTTTCGTTTTGACACTACCAGCATGTCCCGTGGCCAATTTCTAACATATAATCGAGACATTCTTGGGTTTTAAAGGAAGTGTATATCATTTCATACCCTCTCTCCTCCTGATTTCTAAACGAGGCTTCGTGCTCGTTTTTTTGTTTTGACACCACCAAAACGTCTCGTGGCCTATATCTAACATATAATCGAGACTTTTTCGGGTTTTAAAGGAAGTGGATATCATTCCATACCCTCTCTCCTCCCGATTTTTAAACGAGGCTTCGTGCTTGCTTTTTTTGTTTTGACACCACCAACACGTCTCGTGGCACATTTCTAAGATATAATCGAGACATTTTCGGGTTTTAAAGGAAGTGAGTATCATTTCATACCCTCTCTCCTCCCGATTTCTAAACGATGCTTCGTCCTCGTTTTTTTATTTTAACACCACCAACACGTCTCGTGGCCTATTTCTAACATATAATCGAGAATTTTTCTAGTTTTAAAGGAAGTGGATATCATTTCATACCCTCTCTCCTCCCGATTTCTAAACGAGGCTTTGTGCTCGTTTTTTCGTTTTGTCACCACCAACACGTCCCATGGCCTATTTCTAACCCATAATCGAGACTTTTTCGTGTTTTAAAGGAAGTGGATATAATTTCATACCCTCTCTCCTCCCGATTTCTAAACGAGGCTTCGTGCTCTTTTTTTAGTTTTGACACAACAAACACGTCCGGTTGTCCATTTCTAACCTATAATCGAGACTTTTTCGGGTTTTAAAGTAAGTGGATATCTTTTCATATCCTCTCTCCTCCCGATTTCAAAACGAGGCTTCGTGCTCGTTTTTTCGTTTTGACACCACAAACACGTCACGTGGCCCATTTCTAACCTTTAATCGAGACTTTTTCGGGTTTTAAAGTAAGTGGATATCATTTCATACCCTCTCTCCTCCCGATTTCTAAACGAGGCTTCGTGCTCGTTTTTTCGTTTTGACACCACAAACACGTCACGTGGCCCATTTCTAACCTATAATCGAGACTTTTTTGGGTTTTAAAGGAATTGGATATCATTTCATACCCTCTCTCCTCCCGATTTCTAAACGATGCTTCGTGGTCGTTTTTTCGTTTTGACACTACCAGCATGTCCCGTGGCTAATTTCTGACATATAATCGAGACATTTTTGGGTTTTAAAGGAAGTGTATATCATTTCATACCCTCTCTCCTCCTGATTTCTAAACGAGGCTTCGTGCTCGTTTTTTTGTTTTGACACCACCAAAACGTCTCGTGGCCCATATCTAACATATAATCGAGACTTTTTCGGGTTTTAAAGGAAGTGGATATCATTCCATACCCTCTCTCCTCCCGATTTTTAAACGAGGCTTCATGCTTGCTTTTTTTGTTTTGACACCACCAACACGTCTCGTGGCATATTTCTAAGATATAATCGAGACATTTTCGGGTTTTAAAGGAAGTGAGTATCATTTCATACCCTCTCTCCTCCCGATTTCTAAACGATGCTTCGTGCTCGTTTTTTTATTTTAACACCACCAACACGTCTCGTGGCCCATTTCTAACATATAATCGAGAATTTTTCTAGTTTTAAAGGAAGTGGATATCATTTCATACCCACTCTCCTCCCGATTTCTAAACGAGGCTTTGTGCTCGTTTTTTCGTTTTGTCCCCACCAACACGTCCCATGGCCTATTTCTAACCTATAATCGAGACTTTTTCGGGTTTTAAAGGAAGTGGATATCATTTCATACCCTCTCTCCTCCCAATTTCTAAACGTGGCTTCGTGCTCGTTTTTTCGTTTTGACACCACAAACACGTCACGTGGCCCATTTCTAACCTTTAATCGAGACTTTTTCGGGTTTTAAAGTAAGTGGATATCATTTCATACCCTCTCTCCTCCCGATTTCTAAACGAGGCTTCGTGCTCGTTTTTTCGTTTTGACACCACAAACACGTCACGTGGCCCATTTCTAACCTATAATCGAGACTTTTTTGGGTTTTAAAGGAATTGGATATCATTTCATACCCTCTCTCCTCCCGATTTCTAAACGAGGCTTCGTGGTCGTTTTGACACAACCAGCACGCCGCGTAGCACATTTCTAACCTATGATCGAGACTTTTTCGGGTTTTAAAGGAAGTGGATATCATTTCATACCCCCTCTCTCCTCCCGATTTCTAAAAGAGGCTTCGTGCTCGTTTTTTTGTTTTGACACCACCAAAACGTCTCGTGGCCCATATCTAACATATAATCGAGAGTTTTTCGGGTTTTAAAGGAAGTGGATATCATTCCATACCCTCTCTCCTCCCGATTTCTAAACGAGGCTTCGTGCTTGCTTTTTTTGTTTTGACACCACCAACACGTCTCGTGGCACATTTCTAAGATATAATCGAGACATTTTCGGGTTTTAAAGGAAGTGAGTATCATTTCATACCCTCTCTCCTCCCGATTTCTAAACGATGCTTCGTGCTTGTTTTTTTATTTTAACACCACCAACACGTCTCGTGGCCTATTTCTAACATATAATCGATAATTTTTCTGGTTTTAAAGGAAGTGGATATCATTTCATACCCTCTCTCCTCCCGATTTCTAAACGAGGCTTTGTGCTCGTTTTTTCGTTTTGTCACCACCAACACGTCCCATGGCCTATTTCTAACCTATAATCGAGACTTTTTCGGGTTTTAAAGGAAGTGGATATCATTTCATACCCTCTCTCCTCCCGATTTCTAAACGTGGCTTCGTGCTCGTTTTTTCGTTTTGACACCACCAACACGTCCCGTAGCCCATTTCTAACCTATAATCGAGACTCTTTCGGGTTTTAAAGGAAGTGGATATAATTTCATACCCTCTCTCCTCCCGATTTCTAAACGAGGCTTCGTGCTCTTTTTTTAGTTTTTGACACAACAAACACGTCCCGTTGTCCATTTCTAACCTATAATCGAGACTTTTTCGGGTTTTAAAGTAAGTGGATATCATTTCATACCCTCTCTCCTCCTGATTTCTAAACGAGGCTTCGTGCTCGTTTTTTCATTTTGACACCACAAACACGTCACGTGGCCCATTTCTAACCTTTAATCGAGACTTTTTCGGGTTTGAAAGTAAGTGGATATCATTTCATACCCTCTCTCCTACCGATTTCTAAACGAGGCTTCGTGCTCGTTTTTTCGTTTTGACACCACAAACACGTCACTTGGCCCATTTCTAACCTATAATCGACTCTTTTTTGGGTTTTAAAGGAATTGGATATCATTTCATACCCTCTCTCCTCCCTATTTCTAAAAGAGGCTACGTGCTCGTTTTTTCATTTTGACACCACAAATACGTCCCGTGGCCCATTTCTAACATATAATCGAGACTTTTTCGGGTTTTAAAGGAAGTGGATATCATTTCATACCCTCTCTCCTCCCGATTTCTAAACGAGGTTTGGTGGTCGTTTTGACACAACCAGCACGTCCCGTAGCCCATTTCTAACCTATAATCGAGACTTTTTCGGGTTTTAAAGGAAGTGGATATCATTTCATACCCTCTCTCCTCCCGATTTCTAAAAGAGGCTTCGTGCTCGTTTTTTCGTTTTGACACCACCAACAGGTCCCGTGGCCCATTTCTAACCTATAATCGAGGCTTTTTTAGGTTTTAAAGGAAATGGATATTATTTCATACACTCTTTCCTCCCGATTTCTAAACGAGGCTTCGTGCTCGTTTTTTTGTTTTGACACCACCAACACATCTCGTGACCCATTTCTAACATATAATCGAGACTTTTTCTGCTTTTAAAGGAAATGGATATCATTTCATACCCTCTATCCTCCCGATTTCTAAACGAGGCTTCGTGCTCGTTTTTTCGTTTTGACACCGCCAATACGTCCCGTGGCCAATTTCTAACCAATAATCCAGACTTTTTCGGGTTTTAAAGGAACTGGATATCATTTCATACCCTCTCTCCTCCCGATTTCTAAAGGAGGCTTTGTGCTCGTTTTTTCGTTTTGACACAACCAACACATCCCGTGGACCATTTCTAGCGTATAATCGAGACTTTTTCGGGTTTTAAAGGAAGTGGATATCATTTCATACCCTCTCTCCTCCCGATTTCTAAACGAGGCTTCATGCTCGTTTTTTCGTTTTGACACCACAAACACGTCCCGTGGCCCATTTCTAACCTATGATCTAGACTTTTTCGGGTTTTAAAGGAAGTGGATATCATTTCATAACCTCTCTCCTCCCGATTTCTAAACGAGGCGTCGTGCTCGTTTTTTCGTTTTGACACCACAAACACGTCCCGTGGCCCATTTCTAACCTATAATCGAGACTTTTTCGGGTTTTAAAGGAAGTGGATATCATTCCATACCCTCTCTCCTCCCGATTTCTAAACGATGCTTCGTGCCTTTTTTTTGTTTTGACACCACCAACACGTCTCGTGACCCATTTCTAACATATAATCGAGACTTTTTCAGGTTTTAAAGGAAGTGACTATCATTTCATACCCTCTCTCCTCCCGATTTCTAAACGAGGCTTCGTGCTCGTTTTTTTGTTTTGACACCACCAAAATGTCTCGTGGCCCATATCTAACATATAATCAAGACTTTTTCGGGTTTTAAAGGAAGTGGATATCATTTCATACCCTCTCTCCTCCCGATTTCTAAAGGAGGCTTTGTGCTCGTTTTTTCGTTTTGACACAACCAACACATCCCGTGGACCATTTCTAGCGTATAATCGAGACTTTTTCGGGTTTTAAAGGAAGTGGATATCATTTCATACCCTCTCTCCTCCCGATTTCTAAACGAGGCTTCATGCTCGTTTTTTCGTTTTGACACCACAAACACGTCCCGTGGCCCATTTCTAACCTATGATCTAGACTTTTTCGGGTTTTAAAGGAAGTGGATATCATTTCATAACCTCTCTCCTCCCGATTTCTAAACGAGGCGTCGTGCTCGTTTTTTCGTTTTGACACCACAAACACGTCCCGTGGCCCATTTCTAACCTATAATCGAGACTTTTTCGGGTTTTAAAGGAAGTGGATATCATTCCTTACCCTCTCTCCTCCCGATTTCTAAACGTTGCTTCGTGCCTTTTTTTTGTTTTGACACCACCAACACGTCTCGTGACCCATTTCTAACATATAATCGAGACTTTTTCAGGTTTTAAAGGAAGTGAGTATCATTTCATACCCTCTCTCCTCCCGATTTCTAAACGAGGCTTCGTGCTCGTTTTTTTGTTTTGACACCACCAAAATGTCTCGTGGCCCATATCTAACATATAATCAAGACTTTTTCGGGTTTTAAAGGAAGTGGATATTATTTCACACCCTCTCTCCTGCCGATTTCTAAACAAGGCTTCGTGCTTGTTTTTTGGTTTTGACACCACCAATACGTCTCGTGGCCCATATCTAACATATAATCGAGACTTTTTCTGATTTTAAAGGAAGAAGATATCATTTGATACCCTCTCTCCTCCCGATTTCTAAACGAGGCTTCGTGGTAGTTTTTTCGTTTTGACACTACCAGCACGTCCCGTAGCACAAGTCTAACCTATAATCGAGACTTTTTCGGGTTTTAAAGGAAGTGGATATCATTTCATACCCTCTCTCCTCCCGATTTCTAAAGGAGGCTTTGTGCTCGTTTTTTCGTTTTGACACAACCAACACATCCCGTGGGCCATTTCTAGCGTATAATCGAGACTTTTTCGGGTTTTGAAGGAAGTGGATATCATTTCATACCCTCTCTCCTCTCGATTTCTAAACGAGGCTTCATGCTCGTTTTTTCGTTTTGACACCACAAACACGTCCCGTGGCCCATTTCTAACCTATGATCGAGACTTTTTCGGGTTTTAAAGGAAGTGGAAATCATTTCATACCCTCTCTCCTCCCGATTTCTAAACGAGGCGTCGTGCTCGTTTTTTCGTTTTGACACCACAAACACGTCCCGTGGCCCATTTCTAACCTATAATCGAGACTTTTTCGGGTTTTAAAGGAAGTGGATATCATTTCATACCCTCTCTCCTCCCGATTTCTAAAGGAGGCTTTGTGCTCGTTTTTTCGTTTTGACACAACCAACACATCCCGTGGGCCATTTCTAGCGTATAATCAAGACTTTTTCGGGTTTTAAAGGAAGTGGATATCATTTCATACCCTCTCTCCTCCCGATTTCTAAACGAGGCTTCATGCTCGTTTTTTCGTTTTGACACCTCAAACACGTCCCGTGGCCCATTTCTAACCTATGATCGAGACTTTTTCGGGTTTTAAAGGAAGTGGATATCATTTCATACCCTCTCTCCTCCCGATTTCTAAACGAGGCGTCGTGCTCGTTTTTTCGTTTTAACACCACAAACACGTCCCGTGGCCCATTTCTAACCTATAATCGAGACTTTTTCGGGTTTTAAAGGAAGTGGATATCATTCCATACCCTCTCTCCTCCCGATTTCTAAACGATGCTTCGTGCCTTTTTTTTGTTTTGACACCACCAACACGTCTCGTGACCCATTTCTAACATATAATCGAGACTTTTACGGGTTTTAAAGGAAGTGGATATCATTTCATACCCTATCTCCTCCCGATTTCTAAACGATGCTTCGTGCTCATTTTTTCGTTTTGACACCACAAACACGTCCCGTGGCCCATTTCTAACCTATAATCGAGACTTTTTCGGGTTTTAAAGGAAGTGGATATCATTCCATACCCTCTCTCCTCCCGATTTCTAAACGATGCTTCGTGCCTTTTTTTTGTTTTGACACCACCAACACGTCTCGTGACCCATTTCTAACATATAATCGAGACTTTTTCAGGTTTTAAAGGAAGTGAGTATCATTTCATACCCTCTCTCCTCCCGATTTCTAAACGAGGCTTCGTGCTCGTTTTTTTGTTTTGACACCACCAAAATGTCTCGTGGCCCATATCTAACATATAATCAAGACTTTTTCGGGTTTTAAAGGAAGTGGATATTATTTCACACCCTCTCTCCTGCCGATTTCTAAAGGAGGCTTCGTTTTGACACAACCAACACATCCCGTGGACCATTTCTAGCGTATAATCGAGACTTTTTCTGATTTTAAAGGAAGAAGATATCATTTGATACCCTCTCTCCTCCCGATTTCTAAACGAGGCTTCGTGGTAGTTTTTTCGTTTTGACACTACCAGCACGTCCCGTAGCACAAGTCTAACCTATAATCGAGACTTTTTCGGGTTTTAAAGGAAGTGGATATCATTTCATACCCTCTCTCCTCCCGATTTCTAAAGGAGGCTTTGTGCTCGTTTTTTCGTTTTGACACAACCAACACATCCCGTGGGCCATTTCTAGCGTATAATCGAGACTTTTTCGGGTTTTGAAGGAAGTGGATATCATTTCATACCCTCTCTCCTCTCGATTTCTAAACGAGGCTTCATGCTCGTTTTTTCGTTTTGACACCACAAACACGTCCCGTGGCCCATTTCTAACCTATGATCGAGACTTTTTCGGGTTTTAAAGGAAGTGGAAATCATTTCATACCCTCTCTCCTCCCGATTTCTAAACGAGGCGTCGTGCTCGTTTTTTCATTTTGACACCACAAACACGTCCCGTTGCCCATTTCTAACCTATAATCGAGACTTTTTCGGGTTTTAAAGGAAGTGGATATCATTCCATACCCTCTCTCCTCCCGATTTCTAAACGATGCTTCGTGCCTTTTTTTTGTTTTGACACCACCAACACGTCTCGTGACCCATTTCTAACATATAATCGAGACTTTTTCGGGTTTTAAAGGAAGTGGATATCATTTCATACCCTATCTCCTCCCGATTTCTAAACGATGCTTCGTGCTCGTTTTTTCGTTTCGACACCACAAACACGTCCCGTGGCCCATTTCTAACCTATAATCGAGACTTTTTCGGGTTTTAAAGGAAGTGGATATCATTCCATACCCTCTCTCCTCCCGATTTCTAAACGATGCTTCGTGCCTTTTTTTTGTTTTGACACCACCAACACGTCTCGTGACCCATTTCTAACATATAATCGAGACTTTTTCTGGTTTTAAAGGAAGTGAGTATCATTTCATACCCTTTCTCCTCCCGATTTCTAAACGAGGCTTCGTGCTCGTTTTTTTGTTTTGACACCACCAAAATGTCTCGTGGCCCATATCTAACATATAATCAAGACTTTTTCGGGTTTTAGAGGAAGTGGATATTATTTCACACCCTCTCTCCTGCCGATTTCTAAACGAGGCTTCGTGCTCGTTTTTTTGTTTTGACACCACCAATACGTCTCGTGGCCCATATCTAACATATAATCGAGACTTTTTCTGATTTTAAAGGAAGAAGATATCATTTGATACCCTCTCTCCTCCCGATTTCTAAACGAGGCTTCGTGGTAGTTTTTTCGTTTTGACACTACCAGCACGTCCCGTAGCACAAGTCTAACCTATAATCGAGACTTTTTTGGGTTTTAAAGGAAGTGGATATCATTTCATACCCTCTCTCCTCCCTATTTCTAAAAGAGGCTATGTGCTCGTTTTTTCGTTTTGACACCACAAACACGTCCCGTGGCCCATTTCTAACATATAATCGAGACTTTTTCGGGTTTTAAAGGAAGTGGATATCATTTCATACCCTCTCTCCTCCCGATTTCTAAACGAGGTTTGGTGGTCGTTTTGACACAACCAGCACGTCCCGTAGCCCATTTCTAACCTATAATCGAGACTTTTTCGGGTTTTAAAGGAAGTGGATATCATTTCATACCCTCTCTCCTCCCGATTTCTAAAAGAGGCTTCGTGCTCGTTTTTTCGTTTTGACACCACCAACAGGTCCCGTGGCCCATTTCTAACCTATAATCGAGGCTTTTTTAGGTTTTAAAGGAAATGGATATTATTTCATACACTCTTTCCTCCCGATTTCTAAACGAGGCTTCGTGCTCGTTTTTTTGTTCTGACACCACCAACACATCTCGTGACCCATTTCTAACATATAATCGAGACTTTTTCTAGTTTTAAAGGAAATGGATATCATTTCATACCCTCTATCCTCCCGATTTCTAAACGAGGCTTCGTGCTCGTTTTTTCGTTTTGACACCGCCAATACGTCCCGTGGCCCATTTCTAACCTATAATCGAGGCTTTTTTAGGTTTTAAAGGAAATGGATATTATTTCATACACTCTTTCCTCCCGATTTCTAAACGAGGCTTCGTGCTCGTTTTTTTGTTTTGACACCACCAACACATCTCGTGACCCATTTCTAACATATAATCGAGACATTTTCTGGTTTTAAAGGAAATGGATATCATTTCATACCCTCTCTCCTCCCGATTTCTAAACGAGGCTTCGTGCTCGTTTTTTTTTTTTGACACCACCAAAATGTCTCGTGGCCCATATCTAACATATAATCAAGACTTTTTCGGGTTTTAAAGGAAGTGGATATTATTTCACACCCTCTCTCCTGCCGATTTCTAAACGAGGCTTCGTGCTCGTTTTTTTGTTTTGACACCACCAATACGTCTCGTGGCCCATATCTAACGTATAATCGAGACTTTTTCTGATTTTAAAGGAAGAAGATATCATTTGATACCCTCTCTCCCCCCGATTTCTAAACGAGGCTTCGTGGTAGTTTTTTCGTTTTGACACTACCAGCACGTCCCGTAGCACAAGTCTAACCTATAATCGAGACTTTTTCGGGTTTTAAAGGAAGTGGATATCATTTCATACCCTCTCTCCTCCCGATTTCTAAAGGAGGCTTTGTGCTCGTTTTTTCGTTTTGACACAACCAACACATCCCGTGGGCCATTTCTAGCGTATAATCGAGACTTTTTCGGGTTTTGAAGGAAGTGGATATCATTTCATACCCTCTCTCCTCTCGATTTCTAAACGAGGCTTCATGCTCGTTTTTTCGTTTTGACACCACAAACACGTCCCGTGGCCCATTTCTAACCTATGATCGAGACTTTTTCGGGTTTTAAAGGAAGTGGAAATCATTTCATACCCTCTCTCCTCCCGATTTCTAAACGAGGCGTCGTGCTCGTTTTTTCGTTTTGACACCACAAACACGTCCCGTGGCCCATTTCTAACCTATAATCGAGACTTTTTCGGGTTTTAAAGGAAGTGGATATCATTTCATACCCTCTCTCCTCCCGATTTCTAAAGGAGGCTTTGTGCTCGTTTTTTCGTTTTGACACAACCAACACATCCCGTGGGCCATTTCTAGCGTATAATCAAGACTTTTTCGGGTTTTAAAGGAAGTGGATATCATTTCATACCCTCTCTCCTCCCGATTTCTAAACGAGGCTTCATGCTCGTTTTTTCGTTTTGACACCTCAAACACGTCCCGTGGCCCATTTCTAACCTATGATCGAGACTTTTTCGGGTTTTAAAGGAAGTGGATATCATTTCATACCCTCTCTCCTCCCGATTTCTAAACGAGGCGTCGTGCTCGTTTTTTCGTTTTAACACCACAAACACGTCCCGTGGCCCATTTCTAACCTATAATCGAGACTTTTTCGGGTTTTAAAGGAAGTGGATATCATTCCATACCCTCTCTCCTCCCGATTTCTAAACGATGCTTCGTGCCTTTTTTTTGTTTTGACACCACCAACACGTCTCGTGACCCATTTCTAACATATAATCGAGACTTTTACGGGTTTTAAAGGAAGTGGATATCATTTCATACCCTATCTCCTCCCGATTTCTAAACGATGCTTCGTGCTCATTTTTTCGTTTTGACACCACAAACACGTCCCGTGGCCCATTTCTAACCTATAATCGAGACTTTTTCGGGTTTTAAAGGAAGTGGATATCATTCCATACCCTCTCTCCTCCCGATTTCTAAACGATGCTTCGTGCCTTTTTTTTGTTTTGACACCACCAACACGTCTCGTGACCCATTTCTAACATATAATCGAGACTTTTTCAGGTTTTAAAGGAAGTGAGTATCATTTCATACCCTCTCTCCTCCCGATTTCTAAACGAGGCTTCGTGCTCGTTTTTTTGTTTTGACACCACCAAAATGTCTCGTGGCCCATATCTAACATATAATCAAGACTTTTTCGGGTTTTAAAGGAAGTGGATATTATTTCACACCCTCTCTCCTGCCGATTTCTAAAGGAGGCTTCGTTTTGACACAACCAACACATCCCGTGGACCATTTCTAGCGTATAATCGAGACTTTTTCTGATTTTAAAGGAAGAAGATATCATTTGATACCCTCTCTCCTCCCGATTTCTAAACGAGGCTTCGTGGTAGTTTTTTCGTTTTGACACTACCAGCACGTCCCGTAGCACAAGTCTAACCTATAATCGAGACTTTTTCGGGTTTTAAAGGAAGTGGATATCATTTCATACCCTCTCTCCTCCCGATTTCTAAAGGAGGCTTTGTGCTCGTTTTTTCGTTTTGACACAACCAACACATCCCGTGGGCCATTTCTAGCGTATAATCGAGACTTTTTCGGGTTTTGAAGGAAGTGGATATCATTTCATACCCTCTCTCCTCTCGATTTCTAAACGAGGCTTCATGCTCGTTTTTTCGTTTTGACACCACAAACACGTCCCGTGGCCCATTTCTAACCTATGATCGAGACTTTTTCGGGTTTTAAAGGAAGTGGAAATCATTTCATACCCTCTCTCCTCCCGATTTCTAAACGAGGCGTCGTGCTCGTTTTTTCATTTTGACACCACAAACACGTCCCGTTGCCCATTTCTAACCTATAATCGAGACTTTTTCGGGTTTTAAAGGAAGTGGATATCATTCCATACCCTCTCTCCTCCCGATTTCTAAACGATGCTTCGTGCCTTTTTTTTGTTTTGACACCACCAACACGTCTCGTGACCCATTTCTAACATATAATCGAGACTTTTTCGGGTTTTAAAGGAAGTGGATATCATTTCATACCCTATCTCCTCCCGATTTCTAAACGATGCTTCGTGCTCGTTTTTTCGTTTCGACACCACAAACACGTCCCGTGGCCCATTTCTAACCTATAATCGAGACTTTTTCGGGTTTTAAAGGAAGTGGATATCATTCCATACCCTCTCTCCTCCCGATTTCTAAACGATGCTTCGTGCCTTTTTTTTGTTTTGACACCACCAACACGTCTCGTGACCCATTTCTAACATATAATCGAGACTTTTTCTGGTTTTAAAGGAAGTGAGTATCATTTCATACCCTTTCTCCTCCCGATTTCTAAACGAGGCTTCGTGCTCGTTTTTTTGTTTTGACACCACCAAAATGTCTCGTGGCCCATATCTAACATATAATCAAGACTTTTTCGGGTTTTAGAGGAAGTGGATATTATTTCACACCCTCTCTCCTGCCGATTTCTAAACGAGGCTTCGTGCTCGTTTTTTTGTTTTGACACCACCAATACGTCTCGTGGCCCATATCTAACATATAATCGAGACTTTTTCTGATTTTAAAGGAAGAAGATATCATTTGATACCCTCTCTCCTCCCGATTTCTAAACGAGGCTTCGTGGTAGTTTTTTCGTTTTGACACTACCAGCACGTCCCGTAGCACAAGTCTAACCTATAATCGAGACTTTTTTGGGTTTTAAAGGAAGTGGATATCATTTCATACCCTCTCTCCTCCCTATTTCTAAAAGAGGCTATGTGCTCGTTTTTTCGTTTTGACACCACAAACACGTCCCGTGGCCCATTTCTAACATATAATCGAGACTTTTTCGGGTTTTAAAGGAAGTGGATATCATTTCATACCCTCTCTCCTCCCGATTTCTAAACGAGGTTTGGTGGTCGTTTTGACACAACCAGCACGTCCCGTAGCCCATTTCTAACCTATAATCGAGACTTTTTCGGGTTTTAAAGGAAGTGGATATCATTTCATACCCTCTCTCCTCCCGATTTCTAAAAGAGGCTTCGTGCTCGTTTTTTCGTTTTGACACCACCAACAGGTCCCGTGGCCCATTTCTAACCTATAATCGAGGCTTTTTTAGGTTTTAAAGGAAATGGATATTATTTCATACACTCTTTCCTCCCGATTTCTAAACGAGGCTTCGTGCTCGTTTTTTTGTTCTGACACCACCAACACATCTCGTGACCCATTTCTAACATATAATCGAGACTTTTTCTAGTTTTAAAGGAAATGGATATCATTTCATACCCTCTATCCTCCCGATTTCTAAACGAGGCTTCGTGCTCGTTTTTTCGTTTTGACACCGCCAATACGTCCCGTGGCCCATTTCTAACCTATAATCGAGGCTTTTTTAGGTTTTAAAGGAAATGGATATTATTTCATACACTCTTTCCTCCCGATTTCTAAACGAGGCTTCGTGCTCGTTTTTTTGTTTTGACACCACCAACACATCTCGTGACCCATTTCTAACATATAATCGAGACATTTTCTGGTTTTAAAGGAAATGGATATCATTTCATACCCTCTCTCCTCCCGATTTCTAAACGAGGCTTCGTGCTCGTTTTTTTTTTTTGACACCACCAAAATGTCTCGTGGCCCATATCTAACATATAATCAAGACTTTTTCGGGTTTTAAAGGAAGTGGATATTATTTCACACCCTCTCTCCTGCCGATTTCTAAACGAGGCTTCGTGCTCGTTTTTTTGTTTTGACACCACCAATACGTCTCGTGGCCCATATCTAACATATAATCGAGACTTTTTCTGATTTTAAAGGAAGAAGATATCATTTGATACCCTCTCTCCCCCCGATTTCTAAACGAGGCTTCGTGGTAGTTTTTTCGTTTTGACACTACCAGCACGTCCCGTAGCACAAGTCTAACCTATAATCGAGACTTTTTTGGGTTTTAAAGGAAGTGGATATCATTTCATACCCTCTCTCCTCCCGATTTCTAAAGGAGGCTTTGTGCTCGTTTTTTCGTTTTGACACAACCAACACATCCCGTGGGCCATTTCTAGTGTATAATCGAGACTTTTTCGGGTTTTAAAGGAAGTGGATATCATTTCATACCCTCTCTCCTCCCGATTTCTAAACGAGGCTTCATTCTCGTTTTTTCATTTTGACAACACAAACACGTCTCGTGGCCCATTTCTAACCTATGATCGAGACTTTTTCGGGTTTTAAAGGAAGTGGATATTATTTCATACCCTCTCTCCTCCCGATTTCTAAACGAGGCGTCGTGCTCGTTTTTTCATTTTGACACCACAAACACGTCCCGTGGCCCATTTCTAACCTATAATCGAGACTTTTTCGGGTTTTAAAGTAAGTGGATATCATTTCATACCCTCTCTCCTCCCGATTTCTAAACGAGGCGTCGTGCTCGTTTTTTCATTTTGACACCACAAACACGTCCCGTGGCCCATTTCTAACCTATAATCGAGACTTTTTCGGGTTTTAAAGGAAGTGGATATCATTCCATACCCTCTCTCCTCCCGATTTCTAAACGATGCTTCGTGCCTTTTTTTTGTTTTGACACCACCAACACGTCTCGTGACCCATTTCTAACATATAATCGAGACTTTTTCAGGTTTTAAAGGAAGTGAGTATCATTTCATACCCTCTCTCCTCCCGATTTCTAAACGAGGCTTCGTGCTCGTTTTTTTTTTTGACGCCACCAAAATGTCTCGTGGCCCATATCTAACATATAATCAAGACTTTTTCGGGTTTTAAAGGAAGTGGATATTATTTCACACCCTCTCTCCTGCCGATTTCTAAACGAGGCTTCGTGCTCGTTTTTTTGTTTTGACACCACCAATACGTCTCGTGGCCCATATCTAACATATAATCGAGACTTTTTCTGATTTTAAAGGAAGAAGATATCATTTGATACCCTCTCTCCTCCCGATTTCTAAACGAGGCTTCGTGGTAGTTTTTTCGTTTTGACACTACCAGCACGTCCCGTAGCACAAGTCTAACCTATAATCGAGACTTTTTTGCGTTTTAAAGGAAGTGGATATCATTTCATACCCTCTCTCCTCCCGATTTCTAAAGGAGGCTTTGTGCTCGTTTTTTCGTTTTGACACAACCAACACATCCCGTGGGCCATTTCTAGTGTATAATCGAGACTTTTTCGGGTTTTAAAGGAAGTGGATATCATTTCATACCCTCTCTCCTGCCGATTTCTAAACGAGGCTTCATTCTCGTTTTTTCATTTTGACACCACAAACACGTCCCGTGGCCCATTTCTAACCTATGATCGAGACTTTTTCGGGTTTTAAAGGAAGTGGATATCATTTCATACCCTCTCTCCTCCCGATTTCTAAATGAGGCGTCGTGCTCGTTTTTTCGTTTTGACACCACAAACACGTCCCGTGGCCCATTTCTAACCTATAATCGAGACTTTTTCGGGTTTTAAAGGAAGTGGATATCATTCCATACCCTCTCTCCTCCCGATTTCTAAACGATGCTTCGTGCCTTTTTTTTGTTTTGACACCACCAACACGTCTCGTGACCCATTTCTAACATATAATCGAGACTTTTTCGGGTTTTAAAGGAAGTGGATATCATTTCATACCCTATCTCCTCCCGATTTCTAAACGATGCTTCGTGCTCGTTTTTTCGTTTCGACACCACAAACACGTCCCGTGGCCCATTTCTAACCTATAATCGAGACTTTTTCAGGTTTTAAAGGAAGTGGATATCATTCCATACCCTCTCTCCTCCCGATTTCTAAACGATGCTTCGTGCCTTTTTTTTGTTTTGACACCACCAACACGTCTCGTGACCCATTTCTAACATATAATCGAGACTTTTTCTGGTTTTAAAGGAAGTGAGTATCATTTCATACCCTTTCTCCTCCCGATTTCTAAACGATGCTTCGTGCCTTTTTTTTGTTTTGACACCACCAACACGTCTCGTGACCCATATCTAACATATAATCGAGACTTTTTCTGATTTTAAAGGAAGAAGATATCATTTGATACCCTCTCTCCTCCCGATTTCTAAACGAGGCTTCGTGGTAGTTTTTTCGTTTTGACACTACCAGCACGTCCCGTAGCACAAGTCTAACCTATAATCGAGACTTTTTTGGGTTTTAAAGGAAGTGGATATCATTTCATACCCTCTCTCCTCCCGATTTCTAAAAGAGGCTACGTGCTCGTTTTTTCGTTTTGACACCACAAACACGTCCCGTGGCCCATTTCTAACATATAATCGAGACTTTTTCGGGTTTTAAAGGAAGTGGATATCATTTCATACCCTCTCTCCTCCCGATTTCTAAACGAGGTTTGGTGGTCGTTTTGACACAACCAGCACGTCCCGTAGCCCATTTCTAACCTATAATCGATACTTTTTCGGGTTTTAAAGGAAGTGGATATCATTTCATACCCTCTCTCCTCCCGATTTCTAAAAGAGGCTTCGTGCTCGTTTTTTCGTTTTGACACCACCAACAGGTCCCGTGGCCCATTTCTAACCTATAATCGAGGCTTTTTTAGGTTTTAAAGGAAATGGATATTATTTCATACACTCTTTCCTCCCGATTTCTAAACGAGGCTTCGTCTCGTTTTTTTGTTTTGACACCACCAACACCTCTCGTGACCCATTTCTAACATATAATCGAGACTTTTTCTGGTTTTAAAGGAAATGGATATCATTTCATACCCTCTATCCTCCCGATTTCTAAACGAGGCTTCGTGCTCGTTTTTTCGTTTTGACACCGCCAATACGTCCCGTGGCCAATTTCTAACCAATAATCAAGACTTTTTCGGGTTTTAAAGGAAGTGGATATCATTTCATACCCTCTCTGCTCCCGATTTCTAAAGGAGGCTTTGTGCTCGTTTTTTCGTTTTGACACAACCAACACATCCCGTGGGCCATTTCTAGCGTATAATCGAGACTTTTTCGGGTTTTAAAGGAAGTGGATATCATTTCATACCCTCTCCTCCCGATTTCTAAACGAGGCTTCATGCTCGTTTTTTCGTTTTGACACCACAAACAAGTCCCGTGGCCCATTTCTAACCTATGATCGAGACTTTTTCGGGTTTTAAAGGAAGTGGATATCATTTCATACCCTCTCTCCTCCCGATTTCTAAACGAGGCGTCGTGCTCGTTTTTTCATTTTGACACCACAAACACGTCCCGTGGCCCATTTCTAATCTATAATCGAGACTTTTTCGGATTTTAAAGGAAGTGGATATCATTCCATACCCTCTCTCCTCCCGATTTCTAAACGATGCTTCGTGCCTTTTTTTTGTTTTGACACCACCAACACGTCTCGTGACCCATTTCTAACATATAATCGAGACTTTTTCAGGTTTTAAAGGAAGTGAGTATCATTTCATACCCTCTCTCCTCCCGATTTCTAAACGAGGCTTCGTGCTCGTTTTTTTGTTTTGACACCACCAAAATGTCTCGTGGCCCATATATAACATATAATCAAGACTTTTTCGGGTTTTAAAGGAAGTGGATATTATTTCACACCCTCTCTCCTGCCGATTTCTAAACGAGGCTTCGTGCTCGTTTTTCTTGTTTTGACACCACCAATACGTCTCGTGGCCCATATCTAACATATAATCGAGACTTTTTCTGATTTTAAAGGAAGAAGATATCATTTGATACCCTCTCTCCTCCCGATTTCTAAACGAGGCTTCGTGGTAGTTTTTTCTTTTTGACACTACCAGCACGTCCCGTAGCACAAGTCTAACCTATAATCGAGACTTTTTTGGGTTTTAAAGGAAGTGGATATCATTTCATACCCTCTCTCCTTCCGATTTCTAAAAGAGGCTTCGTGCTCGTTTTTTAGTTTTGACACCACCAAAACGTCTTGTGGCCCATATCTAACATATAGTCGAGACTTTTTCGGGTTTTAAAGGAAGTGCATATCATTCCATACCCTCTCTCCTCCCGATTTCTAAACGAGGCTTCGTGCTTGTTTTTTTTGTTTTGACACCACCAACATGTTTCCTGGCCCATTTCTAACCTATAATCGAGACTTTTTCGGGTTTTAAAGGAAGTGAGTATCATTTCATACCCTCTCTCCTCCAGATTTCTGAACGAGGCTTCGTGCTCGTTTTTTTCTTTTGACACCACCAAAATGTCTCGTGGCCCATATCTAACATATAATCAAGACATTTTCGAGTTTTAAAGGAAGTGGATATTATTTCACACCCTCTCTCCTCCCGATTTCTAAACGAGGCTTCGTGCTCGTTTTTTCGTTTTGACACCACAAACAAGTCCCGTGGCCCATTTCTAACCTATAATCGAGACTTTTTCGGGTTTTAAAGGAAGTGGATATCATTCCATACCTCCCTCCTCCCGATTTCTAAACGAGGCTTCGTGCTCGTTTTTTCGTTTTGACACCACAAACACGTCCCGTGACCCATTTCTAACCTATAACCGAGTCTTTTTCGGGTTTTAAAGGAAGTAGATATCATTTCATACCCTCTCTCCTCCCGATTTTTAAACTAGGCTTCGTGCTCGTTTTTTCGTTTTGACACCACAAACACGTCCCGTGACCCATTTCTAACCTATAACCGAGTCTTTTTCGGGTTTTAAAGGAAGTAGATATCATTTCATACCCTCTCTCCTCCCGATTTTTAAACGAGGCTTCGTGCTCGTTTTTTCGTTTTGACACAACAAACACGTCCCGTTGTCCATTTCTAACCTATAAACGAGACTTCTTCGAATTTTGAAGGAAGTGCATATTATTCTCATACCCTCTCTCCTTCCGAGGCTTCGTGGTTGTTTTTTCGTTTTGACACTACCAGCACGTCCCGTAGCCCATGTCTAACCTATAATCGAGACTTTTTCGGGTTTTAAAGGAAGTGGATATCATTCCATACCCTCTCTCCTCCCGATTTCTAAACGAGGCTTCGTGCTTGTTTTTTTTGTTTTGACACCACCAACACGTCTCCTGGCCCATTTCTAACCTATAATCGAGACTTTTTCGGGTTTTAAAGGAAGTGAGTATCATCTCATACCCTCTCTCCTTCCGATTTCTAAACGAGGCTTCGTGCTCGTTTTTTTCTTTTGACACCACCAAAATGTCTCGTGGCCCATCTCTAACATATAATCAAGACTTTTTCGGGTTTTAAAGGAAGTGGATATTATTTCACACCCTCTCTCCTGCCGATTTCTAAACGAGGCTTCGTGCTCATTTTTTTGTTTTGTCACCACCAATACGTCTCGTGGCCCATATCTAACCTATAATCGTTACTTTTTCTGGTTTTAAAGGAAGTGGATATCATTTCATACCCTCTCTCCTCCCGATTTCTAAACGAGGCTTCGTGCTCATTTTTTCGTTTTGACACCACAAACACGTCCCGTGGCCCATTTCTAACCTATGATCGAGACTTTTTCGGGTTTTAAAGGAAGTGGATATCATTTCATACCCTCTCTCCTCCCGATTTCTAAACGAGGCGTCGTGCTCGTTTTTTTATTTTGACACCACAAACACGTCCCGTGGCCCATTTCTAATCTATAATCGAGACTTTTTCGGATTTTAAAGGAAGTGGATATCATTCCATACCCTCTCTCCTCCCGATTTCTAAACGATGCTTCGTGCCTTTTTTTTGTTTTGACACCACCAACACGTCTCGTGACCCATTTCTAACATATAATCGAGACTTTTTCAGGTTTTAAAGGAAGTGAGTATCATTTCATACCCTCTCTCCTCCCGATTTCTAAACGAGGCTTCGTGCTCGTTTTTTTGTTTTGACACCACCAAAATGTCTCGTGGCCCATATATAACATATAATCAAGACTTTTTCGGGTTTTAAAGGAAGTGGATATTATTTCACACCCTCTCTCCTGCCGATTTCTAAACGAGGCTTCGTGCTCGTTTTTCTTGTTTTGACACCACCAATACGTCTCGTGGCCCATATCTAACATATAATCGAGACTTTTTCTGATTTTAAAGGAAGAAGATATCATTTGATACCCTCTCTCCTCCCGATTTCTAAACGAGGCTTCGTGGTAGTTTTTTCTTTTTGACACCACAAACACGTCCCGTGGCCCATTTCTAACCTATAACCGAGACTTTTTCGGGTTTTAAAGGAAGTAGATATCATTTCATACCCTCTCTCCTCCCGATTTCTAAACGAGGCTTCGTGCTCGTTTTTTCGTTTTGACACAACAAACACGTCCCGTTGTCCATTTCTAACCTATAAACGAGACTTTTTCGGATTTTGAAGGAAGTGCATATTATTCTCATACCCTCTCTCCTCTCGATTTCTAAACGAGGCTTCGTGGTCGTTTTTTCGTTTTGACACTACCAGCATGTCCCGTAGCCCATGTCTAACCTATAATCGAGACTTTTTCGGGTTTTAAAGGAAGTGGATATCATTTCATACTCTCTCTCCTTCTGATTTCTAAAAGAGGCTTCGTGCTCGTTTTTTCGTTTTGACACCACAAACACGTCCCGTGGCCCATTTCTAACCTATAATCGAGACTTTTTCGGGTTTTAAAGGAAGTGGATAGCATTTCATACCCTCTCTCCTCCCGATTTCTAAACGAGGCTTCGTGCTCGTTTTTTCATTTTGACACCACAAACACGTCCCGTGGCCCATTTCTAACCTATAATCGAGACTTTTTCGGGTTTTAAAGAAAGTGGATATCATTCCATACCCTCTCTCCTCCCGATTTCTAAACGATGCTTCGTGCTTGTTTTTTTTGTTTTGACACCACCAACACGTCTCATGACCCATTTCTAACCTATAACCGAGTCTTTTTCGGGTTTTAAAGGAAGTAGATATCATTTCATACCCTCTCTCCTCCCGATTTTTAAACGAGCCTTCGTGCTCGTTTTTTCGTTTTGACACCACAAACACGTCCCGTGACCCATTTCTAACCTATAACCGAGTCTTTTTCGGGTTTTAAAGGAAGTAGATATCATTTCATACCCTCTCTCCTCCCGATTTTTAAACGAGGCTTCGTGCTCGTTTTTTCGTTTTGACACAACAAACACGTCCCGTTGTCCATTTCTAACCTATAAACGAGACTTCTTCGAATTTTGAAGGAAGTGCATATTATTCTCATACCCTCTCTCCTCCCGATTTCTAAACGAGGCTTCGTGGTTGTTTTTTCGTTTTGACACTACCAGCACGTCCCGTAGCCCATGTCTAACCTATAATCGAGACTTTTTCGGGTTTTAAAGGAAGTGGATATCATTCCATACCCTCTCACCTCCCGATTTCTAAACGAGGCTTCGTGCTTGTTTTTTTTGTTTTGACACCACCGACACGTCTCGTGGCCCATTTCTAACATATAATCGAGACTTTTTCGGGTTTTAAGGGAAGTGGATATAATTTCATACCCTCTCTCCTCCCGATTTCTAAACGAGGCTTCGTGCTCGTTTTTTCGTTTTGACACCACAAACACGTCCCGTGGCCCATTTCTAACCTATAATAGAGATTTTTTGGGTTTTAAAGGAAGTGGATATCATTTCATACCTTCTCTCCTCCCGATTTCTAAACGAGGCTTCGTGCTCATTTTTTCATTTTGACACAACAAACACGTCCCGTTGTCCATTTCGAACCTATAAAAGAGTCTTTTTCGGATTTTGAAGGAAGTGGATATTATTCTCATACCCTCTCTCCTCCCGATTTCTAAACGAGGCGTCGTGCTCGTTTTTTCGTTTTGACACCACAAACACGTCCCGTGGCCCATTTCTAACCTATAATCGAGACTTTTTCGGGTTTTAAAGGAAGTGGATATCATTCCATACCCTCTCTCCTCCCGATTTCTAAACGATGCTTCGTGCCTTTTTTTTGTTTTGACACCACCAACACGTCTCGTGACCCATTTCTAACATATAATCGAGACTTTTTCAGGTTTTAAAGAAAGTGAGTATCATTTCATACCCTCTCTCCTCCCGATTTCTAAACGAGGCTTCGTGCTCGTTTTTTTGTTTTGACACCACCAAAATGTCTCGTGGCCCATATCTAACATATAATCAAGACTTTTTCGGGTTTTAAAGGAAGTGGATATTATTTCACACCCTCTCTCCTGTCGATTTCTTAACGAGGCTTCGTGCTCGTTTTTTTGTTTTGACACCACCAATACGTCTCGTGGCCCATATCTAACATATAATCGAGACTTTTTCTGATTTTAAAGGAAGACGATATCATTTGATACCCTCTCTCCTCCCGATTTCTAAACGAGGCTTCGTGGTAGTTTTTTCGTTTTGACACTACCAGCACGTCCCGTAGCACAAGTCTAACCTATAATCGAGACTTTTTTGGGTTTTAAAGGAAGTGGATATCATTTCATAACCTCTCTCCTTCCGATTTCTAAAAGAGGCTTCGTGCTCGTTTTTTCGTTTTGACACCACCAAAACGTCTTGTGGCCCATATCTAACATAGAATCGAGACTTTTTCGGGTTTTAAAGGAAGTGGATATCATTCTATACCCTCTCTCCTCCCGATTTCTAAACGAGGCTTCGTGCTTGTTTTTTTTGTTTTGACACCACCAACATGTTTCCTGGCCCATTTCTAACCTATAATCGAGACTTTTTCGGGTTTTAAAGGAAGTGAGTATCATTTCATACCCTCTCTCCTCCAGATTTCTAAACGAGGCTTCGTGCTCGTTTTTTTATTTTGACACCACCAAAATGTGTCGTGGCCCATATCTAACATATAATCAAGACATTTTCGAGTTTTAAAGGAAGTGGATATTATTTCACACCCTCTCTCCTCCCGATTTCTAAACGAGGCTTCGTGCTCGTTTTTTCGTTTTGACACCACAAACACGTCCCGTGGCCCATTTCTAACCTATAATCGAGACTTTTTCGGGTTTTAAAGGAAGTGGATATCATTCCATACCCTCCCTCCTCCTGATTTCTAAACGAGGCTTCGTGCTCGTTTTTTCATTTTGACACCACAAACACGTCTCGTGACCCATTTCTAACCTATAACCGAGTCTTTTTCGGGTTTTAAAGGAAGTAGATATCATTTCATACCCTCTCTCCTCCCGATTTTTAAACGAGCCTTCGTGCTCGTTTTTTCGTTTTGACACCACAAACACGTCCCGTGACCCATTTCTAACCTATAACCAAGTCTTTTTCGGGTTTTAAAGGAAGTAGATATCATTTCATACCCTCTCTCCTCCCGATTTTTAAACGAGGCTTCGTGCTCGTTTTTTCGTTTTGACACAACAAACACGTCCCGTTGTCCATTTCTAACCTATAAACGAGACTTCTTTGAATTTTGAAGGAAGTGCATATTATTCTCATACCCTCTCTCCTCCCGATTTCTAAACGAGGCTTCGTGGTTGTTTTTTCGTTTTGACACTACCAGCACGTCCCGTAGCCCATGTCTAACCTATAATCGAGACTTTTTCGGGTTTTAAAGGAAGTGGATATCATTCCATACCCTCTCTCCTCCCGATTTCTAAACAAGTCTTCGTGCTTGTTTTTTTTTTTTTGACACAACCAACAGGTCTCCTGGCCCATTTCTAACCTATAATCGAGACTTTTTCGGGTTTTAAAGGAAGTGAGTATCATTTCATACCCTCTCTCCTTCCGATTTCTAAACGAGGCTTCGTGCTCGTTTTTTTCTTTTGACACCACCAAAATGTCTCGTGGCCTATCTCTAACATATAATCAAGACTTTTTCGGGTTTTAAAGGAAGTGGATATTATTTCACACCCTCTCTCCTGCCGATTTCTAAACGAGGCTTCGTGCTCATTTTTTTGTTTTGTCACCACCAATACGTCTCGTGGCCCATATCTAACCTATAATCGTGACTTTTTCTGGTTTTAAAGGAAGTGGATATCATTTCATACCCTCTCTCCTCCCGATTTCTAAACGAGGCTTCGTGCTCATTTTTTCGTTTTGACACCACAAACACGTCCCGTGGCCCATTTCTAACCTATAACCGAGACTTTTTCGGGTTTTAAAGGAAGTAGATATCATTTCATACCCTCTCTCCTCCCGATTTCTAAACGAGGCTTCGTGCTCGTTTTTTCGTTTTGACACAACAAACACGTCCCGTTGTCCATTTCTAACCTATAAACGAGACTTTTTCGGATTTTGAAGGAAGTGCATATTATTCTCATACCCTCTCTCCTCCCGATTTCTAAACGAGGCTTCGTGGTCGTTTTTTCGTTTTGACACTACCAGCACGTCCCGTAGCCCATGTCTAACCTATAATCGAGACTTTTTCGGGTTTTAAAGGAAGTGGATATCATTTCATACTCTCTCTCCTTCTGATTTCTAAAAGAGGCTTCGTGCTCGTTTTTTCGTTTTGACACCACAAACACGTCCCGTGGCCCATTTCTAACCTATAATCGAGACTTTTTCGGGTTTTAAAGGAAGTGGATATCATTTCATACCCTCTCTCCTCCCGATTTCTAAACAAGGCTTCGTGCTCGTTTTTTCGTTTTGACACCACAAACACGTCCCGTGGCCCATTTCTAACCTATAATCGAGACTTTTTCGGGTTTTAAAGAAAGTGGATATCATTCCATACCCTCTCTCCTCCCGATTTCTAAACGATGCTTCGTGCTTGTTTTTTTTGTTTTGACACCACCAACACGTCTCATGACCCATTTCTAACATATAATCGAGACTTTTTCGGGTTTTAAAGGAAGTGTATATCATTCCATACCCTCTCTCCTCCCGATTTCTAAACGAGGCTTCGTGCTTGTTTTTTTTATTTTGACACCACCGACACGTCTCGTGGCCCATTTCTAACATATAATCGAGACTTTTTCGGGTTTTAAAGGAAGTGGAAATCATTTCATACCCTCTCTCCTCCCGATTTCTAAACAAGGCTTCGTGCTCGTTTTTTCGTTTTGACACCACAAACACGTCCCGTGGCCCATTTCTTACCTATAATCGAGACTTTTTCGGGTTTTAAAGGAAGTGGATATCATTTCATACCCTCTCTCCTCCCGATTTCTAAACGAGGCTTCGTGCTCGTTTTTTCGTTTTGACACCACAAACACGTCCCGTGGCCCATTTCTAACCTATAATCGAGACTTTTTTGGGTTTTAAAGGAATTGGATATTATTTCATACCCTCTCTCCTCCCGATTTCTAAACGAGGCTTCGTGGTAGTTTTTTTTTTTTGACACTACCAGCATTCTCGTGGCTCATTTCTAACATATAATCGAGACTTTTTCGGGTTTTAAAGGAAGTGGATCTCATTTCATACCCTCTCTCCTCCCGATTTCTAAACGTGACTTCGTGCTAGTTTTTTCGTTTTGACACCAACAACAGGTCCCGTGGCCCATTTCTAACCTATAATCGAGGCTTTTTTAGGTTTTAAAGGAAATGGATATTATTTCATACACTCTTTCCTCCCGATTTCTAAACGAGGCTTCGTGCTCGTTTTTTTCTTTTGACACCACCAACACATCTCGTGACCCATTTCTAACATATAATCGAGACTTTTTCTGGTTTTAAAGGAAATGGATATCATTTCATACCATCTATCCTCCCGATTTCTAAACGAGGCTTCGTGCTCATTTTTTCGTTTTGACACCACCAACACGTCCCGTGGCTAATTTCTAACCAATAATCCAGACTTTTTCGGGTTTTAAAGGAAGTGGATATCATTTCATACCCTCTGTCCTCCCGATTTCTAAAGGAGGCTTTGTGCTCGTTTTTTCGTTTTGACACAACCAACACGTCCCGTGGCCCATTTCTAGCATATAATCGAGACTTTTTCGGGTTTTAAAGGAAGTGGATATCATTTCATACCCTCTCTCCTCCCGATTTCTAAATGAGGCTTCGTGCTCGTTTTTTCGTTTTGACACCACAAACACGTCCCGTGGCCCATTTCTAACCTATAATCTAGACTTTTTTGGGTTTTAAAGGAAGTGGATATTATTTCATACCCTCTCTCCTCCCGATTTCTAAACGAGGCTTCGTGGTCGTTTTTTCGTTTTGACACCTCCAACAAGTCCCGTGGCCCATTTCTAACCTATAATCGAGACTTTTTCGGGTTTTAAAGGAAGTAGATATAATTTCATACCCTCTCTCAAACCGATTTCTAAAGGAGGCTTCGTGCTCATTTTTTCGTTTTGACACCACCAACACGTCCCGTAGCCCAATTCCAACCTATAATTGAGACTTTTTCGGGTTTTAAAGGAAGTGGATATCATTTCATACCCTCTCTCCTCCCGATTTTTAAACGAGGCTTCGTGCTCATTTTTTCGTTTTCACACCACAAACACGTCTCGTGGCCCATTTCTAACCTATAATCTAGACTTTTTTGGGTTTTAATGGAAGTGAATATTATTTCATACCCTCTCTCCTCCCGATTTCTAAACGAGGCTTCGTGCTCGTTTTTTTCTTTTCACACCACCAAAATGTCTCGTGGCCCATATCTAACATATAATCAAGACTTTTTCGGGTTTTAAAGGAAGTGGATATTATTTCACACCCTCTCTCCTCCCGATTTCTAAACGAGGCTTCGTGCTCTTTTTTTTTTTTGACACCACCAATACGTCTCGTGGCCCATATCTAACCTATAATCGAGACTTTTTCTGGTTTTAAAGGAAGTGGATATCATTTCATTCCCTCTCTCCTCCCGATTTCTAAACGAGGCTTCGTGCTCGTTTTTTCGTTTTGACACCACAAACACGTCCCGTGGCCAATTTCTAACCTATAATCGAGATTTTTTCGAGTTTTAAAGGAAGTAGATATCATTTCATACCCTCTCTCCTCCCGATTTCTAAACGAGGCTTCGTGCTCGTTTTTTCGTTTTGACACAACAAACACGTCCCGTTGTCCATTTCTAACCTATAAACGAGACTTTTTCGGATTTTGAAGGAATTGGATATTATTCTCATACCCTCTCTCCTCCCGATTTCTAAACGAGGCTTCGTGGTCGTTTTCTCGTTTTGACACTACCAGCACGTCCCGTAGCCCATTTCTAACCTATAATCGAGACTTTTTCGGGTTTTAAAGGAAGTGGATATCATTTCATACCCTCTCTCCTCCCGATTTCTAAAAGAGGCTTCGTGCTCGTTTTTTCATTTTGACACCACAAACACGTCCCGTGGCCCATTTCAAACCTATAATCGAGACTTTTTCGGGTTTTAAAGGAAGTGGATATCATTTCATACCCTCTCTCCTCCCGATTTTTAAACGAGGCTTCGTGCTCATTTTTTCGTTTTCACACCACAAACACGTCTCGTGGCCCATTTCTAACCTATAATCTAGACTTTTTTGGGTTTTAATGGAAGTGAATATTATTTCATACCCTCTCTCCTCCCGATTTCTAAACGAGGCTTCGTGCTCGTTTTTTTCTTTTCACACCACCAAAATGTCTCGTGGCCCATATCTAACATATAATCAAGACTTTTTCGGGTTTTAAAGGAAGTGGATATTATTTCACACCCTCTCTCCTCCCGATTTCTAAACGAGGCTTCGTGCTCTTTTTTTTTTTTGACACCACCAATACGTCTCGTGGCCCATATCTAACCTATAATCGAGACTTTTTCTGGTTTTAAAGGAAGTGGATATCATTTCATTCCCTCTCTCCTCCCGATTTCTAAACGAGGCTTCGTGCTCGTTTTTTCGTTTTGACACCACAAACACGTCCCGTGGCCAATTTCTAACCTATAATCGAGATTTTTTCGAGTTTTAAAGGAAGTAGATATCATTTCATACCCTCTCTCCTCCCGATTTCTAAACGAGGCTTCGTGCTCGTTTTTTCGTTTTGACACAACAAACACGTCCCGTTGTCCATTTCTAAACTATAAACGAGACTTTTTCGGATTTTGAAGGAATTGGATATTATTCTCATACCCTCTCTTCTCCCGATTTCTAAACGAGGCTTCGTGGTCGTTTTCTCGTTTTGACACTACCAGCACGTCCCGTAGCCCATTTCTAACCTATAATCGAGACTTTTTCGGGTTTTAAAGGAAGTGGATATCATTTCATACCCTCTCTCCTCCCGATTTCTAAAAGAGGCTTCGTGCTCGTTTTTTCATTTTGACACCACAAACACGTCCCGTGGCCCATTTCAAACCTATAATCGAGACTTTTTCGGGTTTTAAAGGAAGTGGATATCATTTCATACCCTCTCTCCTCCCGATTTCTAAACGAGGCTTTGTGCTCGTTTTTTCGTTTTGACACCACAAACACGTACCGTGGCCTATTTCTAACCTATAATCGAGACTTTTTTGGGTTTTAAAGGAAGTGGATATTATTTCATACCCTCTCTCCTCCCGATTTCTAAACGAGGCTTCGTGGTTGTTTTTTCGTTTTGATACCTCCAACAAGTCCAGTGGCCCATTTCTATCCTATAATCGAGACTTTTTCGGATTTTAAAGAAAGTGGATATAATTTCATACCCTCTCTCCAACCGATTTCTAAACGAGGCTTCGTGCTCGTTTTTTTGTTTTGACACCACCAACAAGTCTCGTGGCCGATTTCTAACATATAATAAAGACTTTTTCGAGTTTTAAAGGAAGTGAATATCATTTCATACCCTCTGTGCTCCCGATTTCTAAACGAGGCTTCGTGCTCGTTTTTTCGTTTTGACACAACAAGCACGTCTAGTGGCCTATTTGTAACCTATAATCGAGACTTTTTCGTGTTTTAAAGGAAGTGGATATCATTTCATACCCTCTATCCTCCCGATTTCTAAACGAGGTTTCGTGCTCGTTTTTTCGTTTTGACACCACAAACACGTCCCGTGGCCCTTTTCGAACCGATAATCGAGACTTTTTCGGGTTTTAAAGGAAGTGGATATCATTTCATACCCTCTCTCCTCCCGATTTCTAAACGATGCTTCGTAGTCGTTTTTTCGTTTTGACACTACCAGCATGTCCCGTGGCCAATTTCTAACATGTAATCGAGACTTTTTCGGGTTTTAAAGGAAGTGGATATCATTTCATACCCTCTCTCCTCCCGATTTCTAAATGAGGCTTCGTGCTCGTTTTTTCATTTTGACACCACAAACACGTCCCGTGGCCCATTTCTAACCTATAATCTAGACTTTTTTGGGTTTTAAAGGAAGTGGATATTATTTCATACCCTCTCTCCTCCCGATTTCTAAACGAGGCTTCGTGGTCGTTTTTTCGTTTTGACACCTCCAACAAGTCCCGTGGCCTATTTCTAACCTATAATCGAGACTTTTTCGGGCTTTAAAGGAAGTAGATATAATTTCATACCCTCTCTCAAACCGATTTCTAAAGGAGGCTTCGTGCTCATTTTTTCGTTTTGACACCACCAACACGTCCCGTAGCCCAATTCCAACCTATAATTGAGACTTTTTCGGGTTTTAAAGGAAGTGGATATCATTTCATACCCTCTCTCCTCCCGATTTCTAAACGAGGCTTCGTGCTCATTTTTTCGTTTTCACACCACAAACACGTCTCGTGGCCCATTTCTAACCTATAATCTAGACTTTTTTGGGTTTTAATGGAAGTGAATATAATTTCATACCATCTCTCGTCCCGATTTCTAAACGAGGCTTCGTGCTTGTTTTTTTTTGTTTTGACACCACCAACACGTCTCCTGGCACATTTCTAATATATAATCGAGACTTTTTCGGGTTTTAAAGGAAGTGAGCATCATTTCATACCCTCTCTCCTCCCGATTTCTAAACGAGGCTTCGTGCTCGTTTTTTTCTTTTCACACCACCAAAATGTCTCGTGGCCCATATCTAACATATAATCAAGACTTTTTCGGGTTTTAAAGGAAGTGGATATTATTTCACACCCTCTCTCCTCCCGATTTCTAAACGAGGCTTCGTGCTCATTTTTTTTTTTGACACCACCAATACGTCTCGTGGCCCATATCTAACCTATAATCGAGACTTTTTCTGGTTTTAAAGGAAGTGGATATCATTTCATACCCTCTCTCCTCCCGATTTCTAAACGAGGCTTCGTGCTCGTTTTTTCGTTTTGACACCACAAACACGTCCCGTGGCCCATTTCTAACCTATAATCGAGATTTTTTCGAGTTTTAAAGGAAGTAGGTATCATTTCATACCCTCTCTCCTCCCGATTTCTAAACGAGGCTTCGTGCTCGTTTTTTCGTTTTGACACAACAAACACGTCCCGTTGTCCATTTCTAACCTATAAACGAGACTTTTTCGGATTTTGAAGGAATTGGATATTATTCTCATACCCTCTCTCCTCCCGATTTCTAAACGAGGCTTCGTGGTCGTTTTCTCGTTTTGACACTACCAGCACGTCCCGTAGCCCATTTCTAACCTATAATCGAGACTTTTTCGGGTTTTAAAGGAAGTGGATATCATTTCATACCCTCTCTCCTCCCGATTTCTAAAAGAGGCTTCGTGCTCGTTTTTTCATTTTGACACCACAAACACGTCCCGTGGCCCATTTCAAACCTATAATCGAGACTTTTTCGGGTTTTAAAGGAAGTGGATATCATTTCATACCCTCTCTCCTCCCGATTTCTAAACGAGGCTTTGTGCTCGTTTTTTCGTTTTGACACCACAAACACGTCCCGTGGCCTATTTCTAACCTATAATCGAGACTTTTTTGGGTTTTAAAGGAAGTGGATATTATTTCATACCCTCTCTCCTCCCGATTTCTAAACGAGGCTTCGTGGTCGTTTTTTCGTTTTGATACCTCCAACAAGTCCAGTGGCCCATTTCTAACCTATAATCGAGACTTTTTCGGATTTTAAAGAAAGTGGATATAATTTCATACCCTCTCTCCAACCGATTTCTAAACGAGGCTTCGTGCTCGTTTTTTTGTTTTGACACCACCAACAAGTCTCGTGGCCGATTTCTAACATATAATAAAGACTTTTTCGAGTTTTAAAGGAAGTGAATATCATTTCATACCCTCTGTGCTCCCGATTTCTAAACGAGGCTTCGTGCTCGTTTTTTCGTTTTGACACAACCAGCACGTCTAGTGGCCTATTTGTAACCTATAATCGAGACTTTTTCTGGTTTTAAAGGAAGTGGATATCATTTCATACCCTCTCTCCACCCGATTTCTAAACGAGGCTTTGTGCTCGTTTTTTCGTTTTGTCACCACCAACACGTCCCGTGTCCTATTTCTAACCTATAATCGAGACTTTTTCGGGTTTTAAAGGAAGTGGATATCATTTCATACCCTCTCTCCTCCCTATTTCTAAACGAGGCTTCGTGCTCGTTTTTTCCTTTTGACACCACCAACACGTCCCGTAGCCAATTTCTAACCTATAATCGAGACTTTTTCGGGTTTTAAAGTAAGTAGATATAATTTCATACCCTCTCTCCTCCCGATTTCTAAACGAGGCTTCGTGCTCTTTTTTTAGTTTTGACACAACAAACACGTCTCGTTGTCCATTTCTAACCTATAATCGAGACTTTTTCGGGTTTTAAAGGAAGTGGATATCATTTCATACCCTCTCTCCTCCCGATTTCTAAACGAGGCTTCGTGCTCGTTTTTTCGTTTTGACACCACAAACACGTCCCGTGGCCCATTTCTAACCTATAACCGAGACTTTTTCGGGTTCTAAAGGAAGTGGATATCATTTAATACCCTCTCTCCTCCCGATTTCTAAACGAGGCTTCGTGCTCGTTTTTTCGTTTTGACACAACAAACACGTCGCGTTGTCCATTTCTAACCTATAAACGAGACTTTTTCGGATTTTGAAGGAAGTGGATATTATTCTCATACCCTCTCTCCTCCCGATTTCTAAACGAGGCTTCGTGGTCGTTTTTTCGTTTTGACACCTCCAACAAGTCCCGTGGCCCATTTCTAACCTATAATCTAGACTTTTTCGGGCTTTAAAGGAAGTAGATATAATTTCATACCCTCTCTCAAACCGATTTCTAAAGGAGGCTTCGTGCTCATTTTTTCGTTTTGACACCACCAACACGTCCCGTGGCCCATTTCTAACCTATAATCGAGACTTTTTCTGGTTTTAAAGGAAGTGTATATCATTTCATACCCTCTCTCCTCCCGATTTCTAAACGAGGCTTCGTGCTCGTTTTTTCGTTTTGACACTACCAGCACGTCCCGTAGCCCATGTCTAACCTATAATCGAGACTTTTTCGGGTTTTAAAGGAAGTGGATATCATTTCATACCCTCTCTCCTTCCGATTTCTAAAAGAGGCTTCGTGCTCGTTTTTTCGTTTTGCACCACAAACACGTCCCGTGGCCCATTTCTAACCTATAATCGAGACTTTTTCTGGTTTTAAAGGAAGTGTATATCATTTCATACCCTCTCTCCTCCCGATTTCTAAACGAGGCTTCGTGCTCGTTTTTTCGTTTTGACACCACAAACACGTCCCGTGGCCCATTTCTAACCTATATTCGAGACTTTTTCGGGTTTTAAAGGAAGTGGATATCATTCCATACCATCTCTCCTCCCGATTTCTAAATGATGCTTCGTGCTTGTTTTTTTAGTTTTGACACAACAAACACGTCCCGTTGTCCATTTCTAACCTATAATCGAGACTTTTTCTGATTTTAAAGGAAGTGGATATCATTTCATACCCTCTCTCCTCCCGATTTCTAAACGAGGCTTTGTGCTCGTTTTTTCGTTTTGTCACCACCAACACGTCCCACGGCCTATTTCTAACCTATAATCGAGACTTTTTCGGGTTTTAAAGGAAGTGGATATCATTTCATACCCTCTCTCCTCCCGATTTCTAAACGTGGCTTCGTGCTCGTTTTTTCGTTTTGACACCACCAACACGTCCCGTAGCCCATTTCTAACCTATAATCGTGACTTTTTCGGGTTTTAAAGGAAGTGGACAAAATTTCATACCCTCTCTCCTCCCGATTTCTAAACGATGCTTCGTGCTCTTTATTTAGTTTTGACACAACAAACACGTCCCGTTGTCCATTTCTAACCTATAATCGAGACTTTTTCAGGTTTTAAAGTAAGTGGATATCATTTCATACCCTCTCTCCTCCCGATTTCTAAACGAGGCTACGTGCTCGTTTTTTCGTTTTGACACCACAAACACGTCCCGTGGCCCATTTCTAACCTATAACCGAGACTTTTTCGGGTTTTAAAGGAAGTGGATATCATTTCATACCCTCTCTCCTCCCGATTTCTAAACGAGGCTTCGTGCTCGTTTTTTCGTTTTGACACAACAAACACATCCCGTAGTCCATTTCTAACCTATAAACGAGACTTTTTCGGATTTTGAAGGAAGTGGATATTATTCTCATACCCTCTCTCCTCCCGATTTCTAAACGAGGCATCGTGGTCGTTTTGACACTACCAGCACGTCCCGTAGCCCATTTCTAACCTATAATCGAGACTTTTTCGGGTTTTAAAGGAAGTGGATATCATTTCATACCCTCTCTCCTCCCGATTTCTAAACGAGGCTTCGTGCTCGTTTTTTCATTTTGACACCACAAACACGTCCCGTGGCCCATTTCAAACCTATAATCGAGACTTTTTCGGGTTTTAAAGGAAGTGGATATCATTTCATACCCTCTCTCCTCCCGATTTCTAAACGAGGCTTTGTGCTCGTTTTTTCGTTTTGACACCACAAACACGTCCCGTGGCCTATTTCTAACCTATAATCGAGACTTTTTTGGGTTTTAAAGGAAGTGGATATTATTTCATACCCTCTCTCCTCCCGATTTCTAAACGAGGCTTCGTGGTCGTTTTTTCGTTTTGATACCTCCAACAAGTCCAGTGGCCCATTTCTAACCTATAATCGAGACTTTTTCGGATTTTAAAGAAAGTGGATATAATTTCATACCCTCTCTCCAACCGATTTCTAAACGAGGCTTCGTGCTCGTTTTTTTGTTTTGACACCACCAACAAGTCTCGTGGCCGATTTCTAACATATAATAAAGACTTTTTCGAGTTTTAAAGGAAGTGAATATCATTTCATACCCTCTGTGCTCCCGATTTCTAAACGAGGCTTCGTGCTCGTTTTTTCGTTTTGACACAACCAGCACGTCTAGTGGCCTATTTGTAACCTATAATCGAGACTTTTTCTGGTTTTAAAGGAAGTGGATATCATTTCATACCCTCTCTCCACCCGATTTCTAAACGAGGCTTCGTGCTCGTTTTTTCGTTTTGTCACCACCAACACGTCCCGTAGCCAATTTCTAACCTATAATCGAGACTTTTTCGGGTTTTAAAGTAAGTAGATATAATTTCATACCCTCTCTCCTCCCGATTTCTAAACGAGGCTTCGTGCTCTTTTTTTAGTTTTGACACAACAAACACGTCTCGTTGTCCATTTCTAACCTATAATCGAGACTTTTTCGGGTTTTAAAGGAAGTGGATATCATTTCATACCCTCTCTCCTCCCGATTTCTAAACGAGGCTTCGTGCTCGTTTTTTCGTTTTGACACCACAAACACGTCCCGTGGCCCATTTCTAACCTATAACCGAGACTTTTTCGGGTTCTAAAGGAAGTGGATATCATTTAATACCCTCTCTCCTCCCGATTTCTAAACGAGGCTTCGTGCTCGTTTTTTCGTTTTGACACAACAAACACGTCGCGTTGTCCATTTCTAACCTATAAACGAGACTTTTTCGGATTTTGAAGGAAGTGGATATTATTCTCATACCCTCTCTCCTCCCGATTTCTAAACGAGGCTTCGTGGTCGTTTTTTCGTTTTGACACTACCAGCACGTCCCGTAGCCCATGTCTAACCTATAATCGAGACTTTTTCAGGTTTTAAAGGAAGTGGATATCATTTCATACCCTCTCTCCTTCCGATTTCTAAAAGAGGCTTCGTGCTCGTTTTTTCGTTTTGCACCACAAACACGTCCCGTGGCCCATTTCTAACCTATAATCGAGACTTTTTCTGGTTTTAAAGGAAGTGTATATCATTTCATACCCTCTCTCCTCCCGATTTCTAAACGAGGCTTCGTGCTCGTTTTTTCGTTTTGACACTACCAGCACGTCCCGTAGCCCATGTCTAACCTATAATCGAGACTTTTTCGGGTTTTAAAGGAAGTGGATATCATTTCATACCCTCTCTCCTTCCGATTTCTAAAAGAGGCTTCGTGCTCGTTTTTTCGTTTTGCACCACAAACACGTCCCGTGGCCCATTTCTAACCTATAATCGAGACTTTTTCTGGTTTTAAAGGAAGTGTATATCATTTCATACCCTCTCTCCTCCCGATTTCTAAACGAGGCTTCGTGCTCGTTTTTTCGTTTTGACACCACAAACACGTCCCGTGGCCCATTTCTAACCTATATTCGAGACTTTTTCGGGTTTTAAAGGAAGTGGATATCATTCCATACCATCTCTTCTCCCGATTTCTAAATGATGCTTCGTGCTTGTTTTTTTAGTTTTGACACAACAAACACGTCCCGTTGTCCATTTCTAACCTATAATCGAGACTTTTTCTGATTTTAAAGGAAGTGAATATCATTTCATACCCTCTCTCCTCCCGATTTCTAAACGAGGCTTTGTGCTCGTTTTTTCGTTTTGTCACCACCAACACGTCCCACGGCCTATTTCTAACCTATAATCGAGACTTTTTCGGGTTTTAAAGGAAGTGGATATCATTTCATACCCTCTCTCCTCCCGATTTCTAAACGTGGCTTCGTGCTCGTTTTTTCGTTTTGACACCACCAACACGTCCCGTAGCCCATTTCTAACCTATAATCGAGACTTTTTCGGGTTTTAAAGGAAGTGGATAAAATTTCATACCCTCTCTCCTCCCGATTTCTAAACGATGCTTCGTGCTCTTTTTTTAGTTTTGACACAACAAACACGTCCCGTTGTCCATTTCTAACCTATAATCGAGACTTTTTCAGGTTTTAAAGTAAGTGGATATCATTTCATACCCTCTCTCCTCCCGATTTCTAAACGAGGCTACGTGCTCGTTTTTTCGTTTTGACACCACAAACACGTCCCGTGGCCCATTTCTAACCTATAACCGAGACTTTTTCGGGTTTTAAAGGAAGTGGATATCATTTCATACCCTCTCTCCTCCCGATTTCTAAACGAGGCTTCGTGCTCGTTTTTTCGTTTTGACACAACAAACACATCCCGTAGTCCATTTCTAACCTATAAACGAGACTTTTTCGGATTTTGAAGGAAGTGGATATTATTCTCATACCCTCTCTCCTCCCGATTTCTAAACGAGGCATCGTGGTCGTTTTGACACTACCAGCACGTCCCGTAGCCCATTTCTAACCTATAATCGAGACTTTTTCGGGTTTTAAAGGAAGTGGATATCATTTCATACCCTCTCTCCTCCCGATTTCTAAACGAGGCTTTGTGCTCGTTTTTTCGTTTTGTCACCACCAACACGTCCCACAGCCTATTTCTAACCTATAATCGAGACTTTTTCGGGTTTTAAAGGAAGTGGATATCGTTTCATACCCTCTCTCCTCCCGATTTCTAAACGTGGCTTCGTGCTCGTTTTTTCATTTTGACACCACCAACACGTCCCGTAGCACATTTCTAACCTATAATCGAGACTTTTTCGGGTTTTAAAGGAAGTGGATATAATTTCATACCCTCTCTCCTCCCGATTTCTAAACGAGGCTTTGTGCTCGTTTTTTCGTTTTGTCACCACCAACACGTCCCACGGCCTATTTCTAACCTATAAACGAGACTTTTTCGGATTTTGAAGGAAGTGGATATTATTCTCATACCCTCTCTCCTCCCGATTTCTAAACGAGGCTTCGTGGTCGTTTTGACACTACCAGCACGTCCCGTAGACCATTTCTAACCTATAATCGAGACTTTTTCGGGTTTTAAAGGAAGTGGATATCATTTCATACCCTCTCTCCTCCCGATTTCTAAACGAGGCTTCGTGCTCGTTTTTTCGTTTTGACACAACAAACACATCCCGTTGTCCATTTCTAACCTATAAACGAGACTTTTTCGGATTTTGAAGGAAGTGGATATTATTCTCATACCCTCTCTCCTCCCGATTTCTAAACGAGGCTTCGTGGTCGTTTTGACACTACCAGCACGTCCCGTAGCCCATTTCTAACCTATAATCGAGACTTTTTCGGGTTTTAAAGGAAGTGGATATCATTTCATACCTCTCTCCTCCCGATTTTTAAACGAGGCTTTGTGCTCGTTTTTTCGTTTTGTCACCACCAACACGTCCCACGGCCTATTTCTAACCTATAAACGAGACTTTTTCGGATTTTGAAGGAAGTGGATATTATTCTCATACCCTCTCTCCTCCCGATTTCTAAACGAGGCTTCGTGGTCGTTTTGACACTACCAGCACGTCCCGTAGACCATTTCTAACCTATAATCGAGACTTTTTCGGGTTTTAAAGGAAGTGGATATCATTTCATACCCTCTCTCCTCCCGATTTCTAAACGAGGCTTTGTGCTCGTTTTTTCGTTTTGTCACCACCAACACGTCCCACGGCCTATTTCTAACCTATAATCGAGACTTTTTCGGGTTTTAAAGGAAGTGGATATCGTTTCATACCCTCTCTCCTCCCGATTTCTAAACGTGGCTTCGTGCTCGATTTTTCGTTTTGACACCACCAACACGTCCCGTAGCACATTTCTAACCTATAATCGAGACTTTTTCGGGTTTTAAAGGAAGTGGATATAATTTCATACCCTCTCTCCTCCCGATTTCTAAACGAGGCTTCGTGCTCTTTTTTTAGTTTTGACACAACAAACACGTCCCGTTGTCCTTTTCTAACCTATAATCGAGACTTTTTCGGGTTTTAAAGGAAGTGGATATAATTTTATACCCTCTCTCCAACCGATTTCTAAACGAGGCTTCGTGCTCGTTTTTTTGTTTTGACACCACCAACACGTCTCGTGGCCGATTTCTAACATATAATCGAGACTTTTTCGAGTTTTAAAGGAAGTGAATATCATTTCATGCCCTCTGTGCTCCCGATTTCTAAACGAGGCTTCGTGCTCGTTTTTTCGTTTTGACACCACAAACACGTCTCGTGGCACATTTCTAAGATATAATCGAGACATTTTCGGGTTTTAAAGGAAGTGAGTATCATTTCATACCCTCTCTCCTCCCGATTTCTAAACGATGCTTCGTGCTCGTTTTTTTATTTTAACACCACCAACACGTCTCGTGGCCCATTTCTAACATATAATCGAGAATTTTTCTGATTTTAAAGGAAGTGGATATCATTTCATACCCTCTCTCCTCCCGATTTCTAAACGAGGCTTTGTGCTCGTTTTTTCGTTTTGTCACCACCAACACGTCCCACGGCCTATTTCTAATCTATAATCGAGACTTTTTCGGGTTTTAAAGGAAGTGGATATCATTTCATACCCTCTCTCCTCCCGATTTCTAAACGTGGCTTCGTGCTCGTTTTTTCGTTTTGACACCACCAACACGTCCCGTAGCCCATTTCTAACCTATAATCGAGACTTTTTCGGGTTTTAAAGGAAGTGGATATAATTTCATACCCTCTCTCCTCCCGATTTCTAAACGAGGCTTCGTGCTCTTTTTTTAGTTTTGACACAACAAACACGTCCCGTTGTCCTTTTCTAACCTATAATCGAGACTTTTTCGGGTTTTAAAGGAAGTGGATATAATTTTATACCCTCTCTCCAACCGATTTCTAAACGAGGCTTCGTGCTCTTTTTTTAGTTTTGACACAACAAACACGTCCCGTTGACCATTTCTAACCTATAATCGAGACTTTTTCAGGTTTTAAAGTAAGTGGATATCATTTCATACCCTCTCTCCTCCCGATTTCTAAACGAGGCTACGTGCTCGTTTTTTCGTTTTGACACCACAAACACGTCCCGTGGCCCATTTCTAACCTATAATCGAGACTTTTTCTGGTTTTAAAGGAAGTGGATATCATTTCATACCCTCTCTCCTCCCGATTTCTAAACGAGGCTTCGTGCTCGTTTTTTCGTTTTGACACAACAAACACATCCCGTTGTCCATTTCTAACCTATAAACGAGACTTTTTCGGATTTTGAAGGAAGTGGATATTATTCTCATACCCTCTCTCCTCCCGATTTCTAAACGAGGCTTCGTGGTCGTTTTGACACTACCAGCACGTCCCGTAGCCCATTTCTAACCTATAATCGAGACTTTTTCGGGTTTTAAAGGAAGTGGATATAATTTCATACCCTCTCTCCTCCCGATTTCTAAACGAAGCTTTGTGCTCGTTTTTTCGTTTTGTCACCACCAACACGTCCCACGACCTATTTCTAACCTATAAACGAGACTTTTTCGGATTTTGAAGGAAGTGGATATTATTCTCATACCCTCTCTCCTCCCGATTTCTAAACGAGGCTTCGTGGTCGTTTTGACACTACCAGCACGTCCCGTAGCCCATTTCTAACCTATAATCGAGACTTTTTCGGGTTTTAAAGGAAGTGGATATCATTTCATACCCTCTCTCCTCCCGATTTCTAAACGAGGCTTTGTGCTCGTTTTTTCGTTTTGTCACCACCAACACGTCCCACGGCCTATTTCTAACCTATAATCGAGACTTTTTCGGGTTTTAAAGGAAGTGGATATCGTTTCATACCCTCTCTCCTCCCGATTTCTAAACGTGGATTCGTGCTCGTTTTTTCGTTTTGACACCACCAACACGTCCCGTAGCACATTTCTAACCTATAATCGAGACTTTTTCGGGTTTTAAAGGAAGTGGATATAATTTCATACCCTCTCTCCTCCCGATTTCTAAACGAGGCTTCGTGCTCTTTTTTTAGTTTTGACACAACAAACACGTCCCGTTGTCCTTTTCTAACCTATAATCGAGACTTTTTCGGGTTTTAAAGGAAGTGGATATAATTTTATACCCTCTCTCCAACCGATTTCTAAACGAGGCTTCGTACTCGTTTTTTTGTTTTGACACCACCAACACGTCTCGTGGCCGATTTCTAACATATAATCGAGACTTTTTCGAGTTTTAAAGGAAGTGAATATCATTTCATGCCCTTTGTGCTCCCGATTTCTAAACGAGGCTTCGTGCTCGTTTTTTCGTTTTGACACCACAAACACGTCTCGTGGCACATTTCTAAGATATAATCGAGACAATTTCGGGTTTTAAAGGAAGTGAGTATCATTTCATACCCTCTCTCCTCCCGATTTCTAAACGATGCTTCGTGCTTATTTTTTTATTTTAACACCACCAACACGTCTCGTGGCCCATTTCTAACATATAATCGAGAATTTTTCTGATTTTAAAGGAAGTGGATATCATTTCATACCCTCTCTCCTCCCGATTTCTAAACGAGGCTTTGTGCTCGTTTTTTCGTTTTGTCACCACCAACACGTCCCACGACCTATTTCTAACCTATAAACGAGACTTTTTCGGATTTTTAAGGAAGTGGATATTATTCTCATACCCTCTCTCCTCCCGATTTCTAAACGAGGCTTCGTGGTCGTTTTGACACTACCAGCACGTCCCGTAGCCCATTTCTAACCTATAATCGAGACTTTTTCGGGTTTTAAAGGAAGTGGATATCATTTCATACCCTCTCTCCTCCCGATTTTTAAACGAGGCTTTGTGCTCGTTTTTTCGTTTTGTCACCACCAACACGTCCCACGGCCTATTTCTAACCTATAAACGAGACTTTTTCGGATTTTGAAGGAAGTGGATATTATTCTCATACCCTCTCTCCTCCCGATTTCTAAACGAGGCTTCGTGGTCGTTTTGACACTACCAGCACGTCCCGTAGCCCATTTCTAACCTATAATCGAGACTTTTTCGGGTTTTAAAGGAAGTGGATATCATTTCATACCCTCTCTCCTCCCGATTTCGAAAAGAGGCTTCGTGCTCGTTTTTTCGTTTTGACACCACAAACACGTCCCGTGGCCCATTTCTAACCTATAATAGAGACTTTTTCGGGTTTTAAAGGAAGTGGATATCATTTCATACCCTCTCTCCTCCCGATTTCGAAAAGAGGCTTCGTGCTCGTTTTTTCGTTTTGACACCACAAACACGTCCCGTGGCCCATTTCTAACCTATAATCGAGACTTTTTTGGGTTTTAAAGGAATTGGATATTATTTCATACCCTCTCTCCTCCCGATTTCTAAACGAGGCTTCGTGGTCGTTTTTTCGTTTTGACACCTACAACAAGTCCCATGGCCCATTTCTAACCTATAATAAAGTCTTTTTCGGGTTTTAAAGGAAGTGGATATTATTCTCATACCCTCTCTCCTCCCGATTTCTAAACGAGGCTTCGTGGTCGTTTTGACACTACCAGCACGTCCCGTAGCCCATTTCTAACCTATAATCGAGACTTTTTCGGGTTTTAAAGGAAGTGGATATCATTTCATACCCTCTCTCCTCCCGATTTCTAAACGAGGCTTTGTGCTCGTTTTTTCGTTTTGTCACCACCAACACGTCCCACGGCCTATTTCTAAGCTATAAACGAGACTTTTTCGGATTTTGAAGGAAGTGGATATTATACTCATACCCTCTCTCCTCCCGATTTCTAAACGAGGCTTCGTGGTCGTTTTGACACTACCAGCACGTCCCGTAGCCCATTTCTAACGTATAATCGAGACTTTTTCGGGTTTTAAAGGAAGTGGATATCATTTCATACCCTCTCTCCTCCCGATTTCTAAACGAGGCTTTGTGCTCGTTTTTTCGTTTTGTCACCACCAACACGTCCCACGGCCTATTTCTAACCTATAATCGAGACTTTTTCGGGTTTTAAAGGAAGTGGATATCGTTTCATACCCTCTCTCCTCCCGATTTCTAAACGTGGCTTCGTGCTCGTTTTTTCGTTTTGACACCACCAACACGTCCCGTAGCACATTTCTAACCTATAATCGAGACTTTTTCGGGTTTTAAAGGAAGTGGATATAATTTCATACCCTCTCTCCTCCCGATTTCTAAACGAGGCTTCGTGCTCTTTTTTTAGTTTTGACACAACAAACACGTCCCGTTGTCCTTTTCTAACCTATAATCGAGACTTTTTCGGGTTTTAAAGGAAGTGGATATAATTTTATACCCTCTCTCCAACCGATTTCTAAACGAGGCTTCGTGCTCGTTTTTTTGTTTTGACACCACCAACACGTCTCGTGGCCGATTTCTAACATATAATCGAGACTTTTTCGAGTTTTAAAGGAAGTGAATATCATTTCATGCCCTCTGTGCTCCCGATTTCTAAACGAGGATTCGTGCTCGTTTTTCCGTTTTGACACCACAAACACGTCTCGTGGCACATTTCTAAAATATAATCGAGACATTTTCGGGTTTTAAAGGAAGTGAGTATCATTTCATACCCTCTCTCCTCCCGATTTCTAAACGATGCTTCGTGCTCGTTTTTTTATTTTAACACCACCAACACGTCTCGTGGCCCATTTCTAACATATAATCGAGAATTTTTCTGATTTTAAAGGAAGTGGATATCATTTCATACCCTCTCTCCTCCCGATTTCTAAACGAGGCTTCGTGCTCGTTTTTTCGTTTTGTCACCACCAACACGTCCCATGGCCTATTTCTAACCTATAATCGAGACTTTTTCGGGTTTTAAAGGAAGTGGATATCATTTCATACCCTCTCTCCTCCCGATTTCTAAACGTGGCTTCGTGCTCGTTTTTTCGTTTTGACACCACCAACACGTCCCGTAGCCCATTTCTAACCTATAATCGAGACTTTTTCGGGTTTTAAAGGAAGTGGATATAATTTCATACCCTCTCTCCTCCCGATTTCTAAACGAGGCTTCGTGCTCTTTTTTTAGTTTTGACACAACAAACACGTCCCGTTGACCATTTCTAACCTATAATCGAGACTTTTTCAGGTTTTAAAGTAAGTGGATATCATTTCATACCCTCTCTCCTCCCGATTTCTAAACGAGGCTACGTGCTCGTTTTTTCGTTTTGACACCACAAACACGTCCCGTGGCTCATTTCTAACCTATAACCGAGACTTTTTCGGGTTTTAAAGGAAGTGGATATCATTTCATACCCTCTCTCCTCCCGATTTCTAAACGAGGCTTCGTGCTCGTTTTTTCGTTTTGACACAACAAACACATCCCGTTGTCCATTTCTAACCTATAAACGAGACTTTTTCGGATTTTGAAGGAAGTGGATATTATTCTCATACCCTCTCTCCTCCCGATTTCTAAACGAGGCTTCGTGGTCGTTTTGACACTACCAGCACGTCCCGTAACGCATTTCTAACCAATAATCGAGACTTTTTCGGGTTTTAAAGGAAGTGGATATCATTTCATACCCTCTCTACTCCCGATTTCTAAACGAAGCTTTGTGCTCGTTTTTTCGTTTTGTCACCACCAACACGTCCCACGGCCTATTTCTAACCTATAAACGAGACTTTTTCGGATTTTGAAGGAAGTGGATATTATTCACATACCCTCTCTCCTCCCGATTTCTAAACGAGGCTTCGTGGTCGTTTTGACACTACCAGCACGTCCCGTAGCCCATTTCTAACCTATAATCGAGACTTTTTCGGGTTTTAAAGGAAGTGGATATCATTTTATACCCTCTCTCCTCCCGATTTCTAAACGAGGCTTTGTGCTCGTTTTTTCGTTTTGTCACCACCAACACGTCCCACGGCCTATTTCTAACCTATAATCGAGACTTTTTCGGGTTTTAAAGGAAGTGGATATCGTTTCATACCCTCTCTCCTCCCGATTTCTAAACGTGGCTTCGTGCTCTTTTTTTCGTTTTGACACCACCAACACGTCCCGTAGCACATTTCTAACCTATAATCGAGACTTTTTCGGGTTTTAAAGGAAGTGGATATAATTTCATACCCTCTCTCCTCCCGATTTCTAAACGAGGCTTCGTGCTCTTTTTTTAGTTTTGACACAACAAACACGTCCCGTTGTCCTTTTCTAACCTATAATCAAGACTTTTTCGGGTTTTAAAGGAAGTGGATATAATTTTATACCCTCTCTCCAACCGATTTCTAAACGAGGGTTCGTACACGTTTTTTTGTTTTGACACCACCGACACGTCTCGTGGCCGATTTCTAACATATAATCGAGACTTTTTCGAGTTTTAAAGGAAGTGAATATCATTTCATGCCCTTTGTGCTCCCGATTTCTAAACGAGGCTTCGTGCTCGTTTTTTCGTTTTGACACCACAAACACGTCTCGTGGCACATTTCTAAGATATAATCGAGACATTTTCGGGTTTTAAAGGAAGTGAGTATCATTTCATACCCTCTCTCCTCCCGATTTCTAAACGATGCTTCGTGCTCATTTTTTTATTTTAACACCACCAACACGTCTCGTGGTCCATTTCTAACATATAATCGAGAATTTTTCTGATTTTAAAGGAAGTGGATATCATTTCATACCCTCTCTCCTCCCGATTTCTAAACGAGGCTTTGTGCTCGTTTTTTCGTTTTGTCACCACCAACACGTCCCACGGCCTATTTCTAACCTATAATCGAGACTTTTTCGGGTTTTAAAGGAAGTGGATATCATTTCATACCCTCTCTCCTCCCGATTTCTAAACGTGGCTTCGTGCTCGTTTTTTCGTTTTGACACCACCAACACGTCCCGTAGCCCATTTCTAACCTATAATCGAGACTTTTTCGGGTTTTAAAGGAAGTGGATAAAATTTCATACCCTCTCTCCTCCCGATTTCTAAACGATGCTTCGTGCTCTTTTTTAAGTTTTGACACAACAAACACGTCCCGTTGTCCATTTCTAACCTATAATCGAGACTTTTTCAGGTTTTAAAGTAAGTGGATATCATTTCATACCCTCTCTCCTCCCGATTTCTAAACGAGGCTACGTGCTCGTTTTTTCGTTTTGACACCACAAACACGTCCCGTGGCCCATTTCTAACCTATAACCGAGACTTTTTCGGGTTTTAAAGGAAGTGGATATCATTTCATACCCTCTCTCCTCCCGATTTCTAAACGAGGCTTCGTGCTCGTTTTTTCGTTTTGACACAACAAACACATCCCGTAGTCCATTTCTAACCTATAAACGAGACTTTTTCGGATTTTGAAGGAAGTGGATATTATTCTCATACCCTCTCTCCTCCCGATTTCTAAACGAGGCATCGTGGTCGTTTTGACACTACCAGCACGTCCCGTAGCCCATTTCTAACCTATAATCGAGACTTTTTCGGGTTTTAAAGGAAGTGGATATCATTTCATACCCTCTCTCCTCCCGATTTCTAAACGAGGCTTTGTGCTCGTTTTTTCGTTTTGTCACCACCAACACGTCCCACAGCCTATTTCTAACCTATAATCGAGACTTTTTCGGGTTTTAAAGGAAGTGGATATCGTTTCATACCCTCTCTCCTCCCGATTTCTAAACGTGGCTTCGTGCTCGTTTTTTCGTTTTGACACCACCAACACGTCCCGTAGCACATTTCTAACCTATAATCGAGACTTTTTCGGGTTTTAAAGGAAGTGGATATAATTTCATACCCTCTCTCCTCCCGATTTCTAAACGAGGCTTTGTGCTCGTTTTTTCGTTTTGTCACCACCAACACGTCCCACGGCCTATTTCTAACCTATAAACGAGACTTTTTCGGATTTTGAAGGAAGTGGATATTATTCTCATACCCTCTCTCCTCCCGATTTCTAAACGAGGCTTCGTGGTCGTTTTGACACTACCAGCACGTCCCGTAGACCATTTCTAACCTATAATCGAGACTTTTTCGGGTTTTAAAGGAAGTGGATATCATTTCATACCCTCTCTCCTCCCGATTTCTAAACGAGGCTTCGTGCTCGTTTTTTCGTTTTGACACAACAAACACATCCCGTTGTCCATTTCTAACCTATAAACGAGACTTTTTCGGATTTTGAAGGAAGTGGATATTATTCTCATACCCTCTCTCCTCCCGATTTCTAAACGAGGCTTCGTGGTCGTTTTGACACTACCAGCACGTCCCGTAGCCCATTTCTAACCTATAATCGAGACTTTTTCGGGTTTTAAAGGAAGTGGATATCATTTCATACCCTCTCTCCTCCCGATTTCTAAACGAGGCTTTGTGCTCGTTTTTTCGTTTTGTCACCACCAACACGTCCCACGGCCTATTTCTAAGCTATAAACGAGACTTTTTCGGATTTTGAAGGAAGTGGATATTATTCTCATACCCTCTCTCCTCCCGATTTCTAAACGAGGCTTCGTGGTCGTTTTGACACTACCAGCACGTCCCGTAGACCATTTCTAACCTATAATCGAGACTTTTTCGGGTTTTAAAGGAAGTGGATATCATTTCATACCCTCTCTCCTCCCGATTTCTAAACGAGGCTTTGTGCTCGTTTTTTCGTTTTGTCACCACCAACACGTCCCACGGCCTATTTCTAACCTATAATCGAGACTTTTTCGGGTTTTAAAGGAAGTGGATATCGTTTCATACCCTCTCTCCTCCCGATTTCTAAACGTGGCTTCGTGCTCGTTTTTTCGTTTTGACACCACCAACACGTCCCGTAGCACATTTCTAACCTATAATCGAGACTTTTTCGGGTTTTAAAGGAAGTGGATATAATTTCATACCCTCTCTCCTCCCGATTTCTAAACGAGGCTTCGTGCTCTTTTTTTAGTTTTGACACAACAAACACGTCCCGTTGTCCTTTTCTAACCTATAATCGAGACTTTTTCGGGTTTTAAAGGAAGTGGATATAATTTTATACCCTCTCTCCAACCGATTTCTAAACGAGGCTTCGTGCTCGTTTTTTTGTTTTGACACCACCAACACGTCTCGTGGCCGATTTCTAACATATAATCGAGACTTTTTCGAGTTTTAAAGGAAGTGAATATCATTTCATGCCCTCTGTGCTCCCGATTTCTAAACGAGGCTTCGTGCTCGTTTTTCCGTTTTGACACCACAAACACGTCTCGTGGCACATTTCTAAAATATAATCGAGACATTTTCGGGTTTTAAAGGAAGTGAGTATCATTTCATACCCTCTCTCCTCCCGATTTCTAAACGATGCTTCGTGCTCGTTTTTTTATTTTAACACCACCAACACGTCTCGTGGCCCATTTCTAACATATAATCGAGAATTTTTCTGATTTTAAAGGAAGTGGATATCATTTCATACCCTCTCTCCTCCCGATTTCTAAACGAGGCTTCGTGCTCGTTTTTTCGTTTTGTCACCACCAACACGTCCCATGGCCTATTTCTAACCTATAATCGAGACTTTTTCGGGTTTTAAAGGAAGTGGATATCATTTCATACCCTCTCTCCTCCCGATTTCTAAACGTGGCTTCGTGCTCGTTTTTTCGTTTTGACACCACCAACACGTCCCGTAGCCCATTTCTAACCTATAATCGAGACTTTTTCGGGTTTTAAAGGAAGTGGATATAATTTCATACCCTCTCTCCTCCCGATTTCTAAACGAGGCTTCGTGCTCTTTTTTTAGTTTTGACACAACAAACACGTCCCGTTGACCATTTCTAACCTATAATCGAGACTTTTTCAGGTTTTAAAGTAAGTGGATATCATTTCATACCCTCTCTCCTCCCGATTTCTAAACGAGGCTACGTGCTCGTTTTTTCGTTTTGACACCACAAACACGTCCCGTGGCTCATTTCTAACCTATAACCGAGACTTTTTCGGGTTTTAAAGGAAGTGGATATCATTTCATACCCTCTCTCCTCCCGATTTCTAAACGAGGCTTCGTGCTCGTTTTTTCGTTTTGACACAACAAACACATCCCGTTGTCCATTTCTAACCTATAAACGAGACTTTTTCGGATTTTGAAGGAAGTGGATATTATTCTCATACCCTCTCTCCTCCCGATTTCTAAACGAGGCTTCGTGGTCGTTTTGACACTACCAGCACGTCCCGTAACGCATTTCTAACCAATAATCGAGACTTTTTCGGGTTTTAAAGGAAGTGGATATCATTTCATACCCTCTCTGCTCCCGATTTCTAAACGAAGCTTTGTGCTCGTTTTTTCGTTTTGTCACCACCAACACGTCCCACGGCCTATTTCTAACCTATAAACGAGACTTTTTCGGATTTTGAAGGAAGTGGATATTATTCACATACCCTCTCTCCTCCCGATTTCTAAACGAGGCTTCGTGGTCGTTTTGACACTACCAGCACGTCCCGTAGCCCATTTCTAACCTATAATCGAGACTTTTTCGGGTTTTAAAGGAAGTGGATATCATTTTATACCCTCTCTCCTCCCGATTTCTAAACGAGGCTTTGTGCTCGTTTTTTCGTTTTGTCACCACCAACACGTCCCACGGCCTATTTCTAACCTATAATCGAGACTTTTTCGGGTTTTAAAGGAAGTGGATATCGTTTCATACCCTCTCTCCTCCCGATTTCTAAACGTGGCTTCGTGCTCTTTTTTTCGTTTTGACACCACCAACACGTCCCGTAGCACATTTCTAACCTATAATCGAGACTTTTTCGGGTTTTAAAGGAAGTGGATATAATTTCATACCCTCTCTCCTCCCGATTTCTAAACGAGGCTTCGTGCTCTTTTTTTAGTTTTGACACAACAAACACGTCCCGTTGTCCTTTTCTAACCTATAATCAAGACTTTTTCGGGTTTTAAAGGAAGTGGATATAATTTTATACCCTCTCTCCAACCGATTTCTAAACGAGGCTTCGTACACGTTTTTTTGTTTTGACACCACCGACACGTCTCGTGGCCGATTTCTAACATATAATCGAGACTTTTTCGAGTTTTAAAGGAAGTGAATATCATTTCATGCCCTTTGTGCTCCCGATTTCTAAACGAGGCTTCGTGCTCGTTTTTTCGTTTTGACACCACAAACACGTCTCGTGGCACATTTCTAAGATATAATCGAGACATTTTCGGGTTTTAAAGGAAGTGAGTATCATTTCATACCCTCTCTCCTCCCGATTTCTAAACGATGCTTCGTGCTCATTTTTTTATTTTAACACCACCAAGACGTCTCGTGGCCCATTTCTAACATATAATCGAGAATTTTTCTGATTTTAAAGGAAGTGGATATCATTTCATACCCTCTCTCCTCCCGATTTCTAAACGAGGCTTTGTGCTCGTTTTTTCGTTTTGTCACCACCAACACATCCCACGACCTATTTCTAACCTATAAACGAGACTTTTTCGGATTTTGAAGGAAGTGGATATTATTCTCATACCCTCTCTCCTCCCGATTTCTAAACGAGGCTTCGTGGTCGTTTTGACACTACCAGCACGTCCCGTAGCCCATTTCTAACCTATAATCGAGACTTTTTCGGGTTTTAAAGGAAGTGGATATCATTTCATACCCTTTCTCCTCCCGATTTCTAAACGTGGCTTCGTGCTCGTTTTTTCGTTTTGACACCACCAACACGTCCCGTAGCCCATTTCTAACCTATAATCGAGACTTTTTCGGGTTTTAAAGGAAGTGGATATAATTTCATACCCTCTCTCCTCCCGATTTCTAAACGATGCTTCGTGCTCTTTTTTTAGTTTTGACACAACAAACACGTCCCGTTGTCCATTTCTAACCTATAATCGAGACTTTTTCAGGTTTTAAAGTAAGTGGATATCATTTCATACCCTCTCTCCTCCCGATTTCTAAACGAGGCTACGTGCTCGTTTTTTCGTTTTGACACCACAAACACGTCCCGTGGCCCATTTCTAACCTATAACCGAGACTTTTTCGGGTTTTAAAGGAAGTGGATATCATTTCATACCCTCTCTCCTTCCGATTTCTAAACGAGGCTTCGTGCTCGTTTTTTCGTTTTGACACAACAAACACATCCCGTTGTCCATTTCTAACCTATAAACGAGACTTTTTCGGATTTTGAAGGAAGTGGATATTATTCTCATACCCTCTCTCCTCCCGATTTCTAAACGAGGCTTCGTGGTCGTTTTGACACTACCAGCACGTCCCGTAGCCCATTTCTAACCTATAATCGAGACTTTTTCGGGTTTTAAAGGAAGTGGATATCATTTCATACCCTCTCTCCTCCCGATTTCTAAACGAGGCTTTGTGCTCGTTTTTTCGTTTTGTCACCACCAACACGTCCAACGGCCTATTTCTAACCTATAAACGAGACTTTTTCGGATTTTGAAGGAAGTGGATATTATTCACATACCCTCTCTCCTCCCGATTTCTAAACGAGGCTTCGTGGTCGTTTTGACACTACCAGCACGTCCCGTAGCCCATTTCTAACCTATAATCGAGACTTTTTCGGGTTTTAAAGGAAGTGGATATCATTTCATACCCTCTCTCCTCCCGATTTCTAAACGAGGCTTTGTGCTCGTTTTTTCGTTTTGTCACCACCAACACGTCCCACAGCCTATTTCTAACCTATAATCGAGACTTTTTCGGGTTTTAAAGGAAGTGGATATCGTTTCATACCCTCTCTCCTCCCGATTTCTAAACGTGGCTTCGTGCTCGTTTTTTCGTTTTGACACCACCAACACGTCCCGTAGCACATTTCTAACCTATAATCGAGACTTTTTCGGGTTTTAAAGGAAGTGGATATAATTTCATACCCTCTCTCCTCCCGATTTCTAAACGAGGCTTCGTGCTCTTTTTTTAGTTTTGACACAACAAACACGTCCCGTTGTCCTTTTCTAACCTATAAACGAGACTTCTTCGTATTTTCAAGGAAGTGGATATAATTTTATACCCTCTCTCCAACCGATTTCTAAACGAGGCTTCGTACACGTTTTTTTGTTTTGACACCACCGACACGTCTCGTGGCCGATTTCTAACATATAATCGAGACTTTTTCGAGTTTTAAAGGAAGTGAATATCATTTCATGCCCTTTGTGCTCCCGATTTCTAAACGAGGCTTCGTGCTCGTTTTTTCGTTTTGACACCACAAACACGTCTCGTGGCACATTTCTAAGATATAATCGAGACATTTTCGGGTTTTAAAGGAAGTGAGTATCATTTCATACCCTCTCTCCTCCCGATTTCTAAACGATGCTTCGTGCTCATTTTTTTATTTTAACACCACCAACACGTCTCGTGGCCCATTTCTAACATATAATCGAGAATTTTTCTGATTTTAAAGGAAGTGGATATCATTTCATACCCTCTCTCCTCCCGATTTCTAAACGAGGCTTTGTGCTCGTTTTTTCGTTTTGTCACCACCAACACATCCCACGACCTATTTCTAACCTATAAACGAGACTTTTTCGGATTTTGAAGGAAGTGGATATTATTCTCATACCCTCTCTCCTCCCGATTTCTAAACGAGGCTTCGTGGTCGTTTTGACACTACCAGCACGTCCCGTAGCCCATTTCTAACCTATAATCGAGACTTTTTCGGGTTTTAAAGGAAGTGGATATCATTTCATACCCTTTCTCCTCCCGATTTCTAAACGTGGCTTCGTGCTCGTTTTTTCGTTTTGACACCACCAACACGTCCCGTAGCCCATTTCTAACCTATAATCGAGACTTTTTCGGGTTTTAAAGGAAGTGGATATAATTTCGTACCCTCTCTCCTCCCGATTTCTAAACGATGCTTCGTGCTCTTTTTTTAGTTTTGACACAACAAACACGTCCCGTTGTCCATTTCTAACCTATAATCGAGACTTTTTCAGGTTTTAAAGTAAGTGGATATCATTTCATACCCTCTCTCCTCCCGATTTCTAAACGAGGCTACGTGCTCGTTTTTTCGTTTTGACACCACAAACACGTCCCGTGGCCCATTTCTAACCTATAACCGAGACTTTTTCGGGTTTTAAAGGAAGTGGATATCATTTCATACCCTCTCTCCTCCCGATTTCTAAACGAGGCTTCGTGCTCGTTTTTTCGTTTTGACACAACAAACACATCCCGTTGTCCATTTCTAACCTATAAACGAGACTTTTTCGGATTTTGAAGGAAGTGGATATTATTCTCATACCCTCTCTCCTCCCGATTTCTAAACGAGGCTTCGTGGTCGTTTTGACACTACCAGCACGTCCCGTAGCCCATTTCTAACCTATAATCGAGACTTTTTCGGGTTTTAAAGGAAGTGGATATCATTTCATACCCTCTCTCCTCCCGATTTCTAAACGAGGCTTTGTGCTCGTTTTTTCGTTTTGTCACCACCAACACGTCCCACGGCCTATTTCTAACCTATAAACGAGACTTTTTCGGATTTTGAAGGAAGTGGATATTATTCACATACCCTCTCTCCTCCCGATTTCTAAACGAGGCTTCGTGGTCGTTTTGACACTACCAGCACGTCCCGTAGCCCATTTCTAACCTATAATCGAGACTTTTTCGGGTTTTAAAGGAAGTGGATATCATTTCATACCCTCTCTCCTCCCGATTTCTAAACGAGGCTTTGTGCTCGTTTTTTCGTTTTGTCACCACCAACACGTCCCACGGCTTATTTCTAACCTATAAATGAGACTTTTTCGGATTTTGAAGGAAGTGGATATTATTCACATACCCTCTCTCCTCCCGATTTCTAAACGAGGCTTCGTGGTCGTTTTGACACTACCAGCACGTCCCGTAGCCCATTTCTAACTTATAACCGAGACTTTTTCGGGTTTTAAAGGAAGTGGATATCATTTCATACCCTCTCTCCTCCCGATTTCTAAACGAGGCTTCGTGCTCGTTTTTTCGTTTTGACACAACAAACACATCCCGTTGTCCATTTCTAACCTATAAATGAGACTTTTTCGGATTTTGAAGGAAGTGGATATTATTCTCATACCCTCTCTCCTCCCGATTTCTAAACGAGGCTTCGTGGTCGTTTTGACACTACCAGCACGTCCCGTAACCCATTTCTAACCTATAATCGAGACTTTTTCGGGTTTTAAAGGAAGTGGATATCATTTCATACCCTCTCTCCTCCCGATTTCTAAACGAAGCTTTGTGCTCGTTTTTTCGTTTTGTCACCACCAACACGTCCCACGGCCTATTTCTAACCTATAAACGAGACTTTTTCGGATTTTGAAGGAAGTGGATATTATTCACATACCCTCTCTCCTCCCGATTTCTAAACGAGGCTTCGTGGTCGTTTTGACACTACTAGCACGTCCCGTAGCCCATTTCTAACCTATAATCGAGACTTTTTCGGGTTTTAAAGGAAGTGGATATCATTTTATACCCTCTCTCCTCCCGATTTCTAAACGAGGCTTTGTGCTCGTTTTTTCGTTTTGTCACCACCAACACGTCCCACGGCCTATTTCTAACCTATAATCGAGACTTTTTCGGGTTTTAAAGGAAGTGGATATCGTTTCATACCCTCTCTCCTCCCGATTTCTAAACGTGGCTTCGTGCTCTTTTTTTCGTTTTGACACCACCAACACGTCCCGTAGCACATTTCTAACCTATAATCGAGACTTTTTCGGGTTTTAAAGGAAGTGGATATAATTTCATACCCTCTCTCCTCCCGATTTCTAAACGAGGCTTCGTGCTCTTTTTTTAGTTTTGACACAACAAACACGTCCCGTTGTCCTTTTCTAACCTATAATCGAGACTTTTTCGGGTTTTAAAGGAAGTGGATATAATTTTATACCCTCTCTCCAACCGATTTCTAAACGAGGCTTCGTACACGTTTTTTTGTTTTGACACCACCGACACGTCTCGTGGCCGATTTCTAACATATAATCGAGACTTTTTCGAGTTTTAAAGGAAGTGAATATCATTTCATGCCCTTTGTGCTCCCGATTTCTAAACGAGGCTTCATGCTCGTTTTTTCGTTTTGACACCACAAACACGTCTCGTGGCACATTTCTAAGATATAATCGAGACATTTTCGGGTTTTAAAGGAAGTGAGTATCATTTCATACCCTCTCTCCTCCCGATTTCTAAACGATGCTTCGTGCTCATTTTTTTATTTTAACACCACCAACACGTCTCGTGGCCCATTTCTAACATATAATCGAGAATTTTTCTGATTTTAAAGGAAGTGGATATCATTTCATACCCTCTCTCCTCCCGATTTCTAAACGAGGCTTTGTGCTCGTTTTTTCGTTTTGTCACCACCAACACATCCCACGACCTATTTCTAACCTATAAACGAGACTTTTTCGGATTTTGAAGGAAGTGGATATTATTCTCATACCCTCTCTCCTCCCGATTTCTAAACGAGGCTTCGTGGTCGTTTTGACACTACCAGCACGTCCCGTAGCCCATTTCTAACCTATAATCGAGACTTTTTCGGGTTTTAAAGGAAGTGGATATCATTTCATACCCTTTCTCCTCCCGATTTCTAAACGTGGCTTCGTGCTCGTTTTTTCGTTTTGACACCACCAACACGTCCCGTAGCCCATTTCTAACCTATAATCGAGACTTTTTCGGGTTTTAAAGGAAGTGGATATAATTTCATACCCTCTCTCCTCCCGATTTCTAAACGATGCTTCGTGCTCTTTTTTTAGTTTTGACACAACAAACACGTCCCGTTGTCCATTTCTAACCTATAATCGAGACTTTTTCAGGTTTTAAAGTAAGTGGATATCATTTCATACCCTCTCTCCTCCCGATTTCTAAACGAGGCTACGTGCTCGTTTTTTCGTTTTGACACCACAAACACGTCCCGTGGCCCATTTCTAACCTATAACCGAGACTTTTTCGGGTTTTTAAGGAAGTGGATATCATTTCATACCCTCTCTCCTTCCGATTTCTAAACGAGGCTTCGTGCTCGTTTTTTCGTTTTGACACAACAAACACATCCCGTTGTCCATTTCTAACCTATAAACGAGACTTTTTCGGATTTTGAAGGAAGTGGATATTATTCTCATACCCTCTCTCCTCCCGATTTCTAAACGAGGCTTCGTGGTCGTTTTGACACTACCAGCACGTCCCGTAGCCCATTTCTAACCTATAATCGAGACTTTTTCGGGTTTTAAAGGAAGTGGATATCATTTCATACCCTCTCTCCTCCCGATTTCTAAACGAGGCTTTGTGCTCGTTTTTTCGTTTTGTCACCACCAACACGTCCCACGGCCTATTTCTAACCTATAAACGAGACTTTTTCGGATTTTGAAGGAAGTGGATATTATTCACATACCCTCTATCCTCCCGATTTCTAAACGAGGCTTCGTGGTCGTTTTGACACTACCAGCACGTCCCGTAGCCCATTTCTAACCTATAATCGAGACTTTTTCGGGTTTTAAAGGAAGTGGATATCATTTCATACCCTCTCTCCTCCCGATTTCTAAACGAGGCTTTGTGCTCGTTTTTTCGTTTTGTCACCACCAACACGTCCCACAGCCTATTTCTAACCTATAATCGAGACTTTTTCGGGTTTTAAAGGAAGTGGATATCGTTTCATACCCTCTCTCCTCCCGATTTCTAAACGTGGCTTCGTGCTCGTTTTTTCGTTTTGACACCACCAACACGTCCCGTAGCACATTTCTAACCTATAATCGAGACTTTTTCGGGTTTTAAAGGAAGTGGATATAATTTCATACCCTCTCTCCTCCCGATTTCTAAACGAGGCTTCGTGCTCTTTTTTTAGTTTTGACACAACAAACACGTCCCGTTGTCCTTTTCTAACCTATAAACGAGACTTCTTCGTATTTTCAAGGAAGTGGATATTATTCTCATACCCTCTCTCCTCCCGATTTCTAAACGAGGCTACGTGCTCGTTTTTTCATTTTGACACCACAAACACGTCCCGTGGCCCATTTCTAACCTATAACCGAGACTTTTTCGGGTTTTAAAGGAAGTGGATATCATTTCATACTCTCTCTCCTCCCGATTTCTAAACGAGGCTTCGTGCTCGTTTTTTCGTTTTGACACAACAAACACATCCCTTGTCCATTTCTAACCTATAAACGAGACTTTTTCGGATTTTGAAGGAAGTGGATATTATTCTCATACCCTCTCCTCTCCCGATTTCTAAATAAGGCTTCGTGGTCGTTTTGACACTACCAGCACGTCCCGTAGCCCATTTCTAACCTATAATCGAGACTTTTTCGTGTTTTAAAGGAAGTGGATATCATTTCATACCCTCTCTCCTCCCGATTTCTAAACGAGGCTTTGTGCTCGTTTTTTCGTTTTGTCACCACCAACACGTCTCACGGCCTATTTCTAACCTATAAACGAGACTTCTTCGTATTTTCAAGGAAGTGGATATTATTCTCATACCCTCTCTCCTCCCGATTTCTAAACGAGGCTTCGTGGTCGTTTTGACACTACCAGCACGTCCCGTAGCCCATTTCTAACCTATAATCGAGACTTTTTCGGGTTTTAAAGGAAGTGGATATCATTTCATACCCTCTCTCCTCCCGATTTCAAAACGAGGCTTTGTGCTCGTTTTTTCGTTTTGTCACCACCAACACGTCCCACGGCCTATTTCTAACCTATAATCGAGACTTTTTCGGGTTTTAAAGGAAGTGGATATCATTTCATACCCTCTCTCCTCCTGATTTCTAAACGTGGCTTCGTGCTCGTTTTTTCGTTTTGACACAACAAACACATCCCGTTGTCCATTTCTAACCGATAAACGATACTTTTTCGGATTTTGAAGGAAGTGGATATTATTCTCATACCCTCTCTCCTCCCGATTTCTAAACGAGGCTTCGTGTTCGTTTTGACACTACCAGCATGTCCCATAGCCCATTTCTAACCTATAATCGAGTCTTTTTCGGGTTTTAAAGGAAGTGGATATCATTTCATACCCTCTCTCCTCCCGATTTCTAAACGAGGCTTTGTGCTCGTTTTTTCGTTTTGTCACCACCAACACGTCCCACGGCCTATTTCTAACCTATAAACGAGACTTCTTCGGATTTTCAAGGAAGTGGATATTATTCTCATACCCTCTCTCCTCCCGATTTCTAAACGAGGCTTCGTGGTCGTTTTGACACTACCAGCACGTCCCGTAGCCCATTTCTAACCTATAATCGAGACTTTTTCGGGTTTTAAAGGAAGTGGATATCATTTCATACCCTCTCTCCTCCCGATTTTTAAACGAGGCTTTGTGCTCGTGTTTTCGTTTTGTCACCACCAATACGTCCCACGGCCTATTTCTAACCTATAAACGAGACTTTTTAGGATTTTGAAGGAAGTGGTTATTATTCTCATACCCTCTCTCCTCCCGATTTCTAAACGAGGCTTCGTGGTCGTTTTGACACTACCAGCACGTCCCGTAGCGCATTTCTAACCTATAATCGAGACTTTTTCGGGTTTTAAAGGAAGTGGATATCATTTCATACCCTCTCTCCTCCCGATCTCTAAACGAGGCTTTGTGCTCGTTTTTTCGTTTTGTCACCACCAACACGTTCCACGGCCTATTTCTAACCTATAAACGAGACTTCTTCGGATTTTCAAGGAAGTGGATATTATTCTCATACCCTCTCTCCTCCCGATTTCTAAACGAGGCTTCGTGGTCGTTTTGACACTACCAACACGTCTGGTAGTGTCAAAACGAGGCTTCGTGGCCTATTTGTAATCTATAATCGAGACTTTTTCGTGTTTTAAAGGAAGTGGATATCATTTCATACCCTCTATCCTCCCGATTTCTAAACGAGGTTTCGTGCTCGTTTTTTCGTTTTGACACCACAAACACATCCCGTTGCCCTTTTCTAACCGATAATCGAGACTTTTTCGGGTTTTAAAGGAAGTGGATATCATTTCATACCCTCTCTCCTCCCGATTTCTAAAAGAGGCTTCGTGCTCGTTTATTCGTTTTGACAGCACAAACACGTCCAGTCGCCCATTTCTAACCTATAATCGAGACTTTTTCGGGTTTTAAAGGAAGTGGATATCATTTCATACCCTCTCTCCTCCCGATTTCTAAACGAGGCTTCGTGCTCGTTTTTTCGTTTTGACACCACAAACACGTCCCGTGGCCCATTTCTAACCTATAATCGAGACTTTTTTGGGTTTTAAAGGAATTGGATATTATTTCATACCCTCTCTCCTCCCGATTTCTAAACGAGGCTTCGTGGTCGTTTTTTCGTTTTGACACCTCCAACAAGTCCCATGGCCCATTTCTAACCTATAATCGAGACTTTTTCGGGTTTTAAAGGAAGTGAATATAATTTCATACCCTCTCTCCAACCGATTTCTAAACGAGGCTTCGTGCTCATTCTTTTATTTTTACACCACCAACACGTCTCGTGGCCAATTTCTAACATATAATCGAGACTTTTTCGGGTTTTAAAGAAGTGGATATCATTTCATACCCTCTCTCCTCCCGATTTCTAAACGAGGCTTTGTGCTCGTTTTTTCGTTTTGTCACCACCAACACGTCCCACGGCCTATTTCTAACCTATAATCGAGACTTTTTCAGGTTTTAAAGGAAGTGGATATCGTTTCATACCCTCTCTCCTCCCGATTTCTAAACGTGGCTTCGTGCTCGTTTTTTCGTTTTGACACCACCAACACGTCCCGTAGCACATTTCTAACCTATAATCGAGACTTTTTCGGGTTTTAAAGGAAGTGGATATAATTTCATACCCTCTCTCCTCCCGATTTCTAAACGAGGCTTCGTGCTCTTTTTTTAGTTTTGACACAACAAACACGTCCCGTTGTCCTTTTCTAACCTATAATCGAGACTTTTTTGGGTTTTAAAGGAAGTGGATATAATTTTATACCCTCTCTCCAACCGATTTCAAAACGAGGCTTCGTGCTCGTTTTTTTTTTTTGACACCACCAACACGTCTCGTGGCCGATTTCTAACATATAATCGAGACTTTTTCGAGTTTTAAAGGAAGTGAATATCATTTTATGCCCTCTGTGCTCCCGATTTCTAAACGAGGCTTCGTGCTCGTTTTTTCGTTTTGACACCACAAACACGTCTCGTGGCACATTTCTAAGATATAATCGACACATTTTCGGGTTTTAAAGGAAGTGAGTATCATTTCATACCCTCTCTCCTCCCGATTTCTAAACGATGCTTCGTGCTCGTTTTTTTATTTTAACACCACCAACACGTCTCGTGGCCCATTTCTAACATATAATCGAGAATTTTTCTGATTTTAAAGGAAGTGGATATCATTTCATACCCTCTCTCCTCCCGATTTCTAAACGAGGCTTTGTGCTCGTTTTTTCGTTTTGTCACCACCAACACGTCCCACGGCCTATTTCTAACCTATAATCGAGACTTTTTCGGGTTTTAAAGGAAGTGGATATCATTTCATACCCTCTCTCCTCCCGATTTCTAAACGTGGCTTCGTGCTCGTTTTTTCGTTTTGACACCACAAACACGTCCCGTGGCCCATTTCTAACCTATAACCGAGACTTTTTCGGGTTTTAAAGGAAGTGGATATCATTTCATACCCTCTCTCCTCCCGATTTCTAAACGAGGCTTCGTGCTCTTTTTTTAGTTTTACACAACAAACACGTCCCGTTGTCCATTTCTAACCTATAATCGAGACTTTTTCAGGTTTTAAAGTAAGTGGATATCATTTCATACCCTCTCTCCTCCCGATTTCTAAACGAGGCTACGTGCTCGTTTTTTCATTTTGACACCACAAACACGTCCCGTGGCCCATTTCTAACCTATAACCGAGACTTTTTCGGGTTTTAAAGGAAGTGGATATCATTTCATACCCTCTCTCCTCCCGATTTCTAAACGAGGCTTCGTGCTCGTTTTTTCGTTTTGACACAACAAACACATCCCGTAGTCCATTTCTAACCTATAAACGAGACTTTTTCGGATTTTGAAGGAAGTGGATATTATTCTCATACCCTCTCTCCTCCCGATTTCTAAACGAGGCTTCGTGGTCGTTTTGACACTACCAGCACGTCCCGTAGCCCATTTCTAACCTATAATCGAGACTTTTTCGGGTTTTAAAGGAAGTGGATATCATTTCATACCCTCTCTCCTCCCGATTTCTAAACGAGGCTTTGTGCTCGTTTTTTCGTTTTGTCACCACCAACACGTCCCACGGCCTATTTCTAACCTATAAACGAGACTTTTTCGGATTTTGAAGGAAGTGGATATTATTCTCATACCCTCTCTCCTCCCGATTTCTAAACGAGGCTTCGTGGTCGTTTTGACACAACCAGCACGTCCCGTAGCCCATTTCTAACCTATAATCGAGACTTTTTGGGGTTTTAAAGGAAGTGGATATCATTTCATACCCTCTGTCCTCCCGATTTCTAAAGGAGGCTTTGTGCTCGTTTTTTCGTTTTGTCACCACCAACACGTCCCTCGGCCTATTTCTAACCTATAATCGAGACTTTTTCGGGTTTTAAAGGAAGTGGATATCGTTTCATACCCTCTCTCCTCCCGATTTCTAAACGTGGATTCGTGCTCGTTTTTTCGTTTTGACACCACCAACACGTCCCGTAGCACATTTCTAACCTATAATCGAGACTTTTTCGGGTTTTAAAGGAAGTGGATATAATTTCATACCCTCTCTCCTCCCGATTTCTAAACGAGGCTTCGTGCTCTTTTTTTAGTTTTGACACAACAAACACGTCCCGTTGTCCTTTTCTAACCTATAATCGAGACTTTTTCGGGTTTTAAAGGAAGTGGATATAATTTTATACCCTCTCTCCAACCGATTTCTAAACGAGGCTTCGTGCTCGTTTTTTTGTTTTGACACCACCAACACGTCTCGTGGCCGATTTCTAACATATAATCGAGACTTTTTCGAGTTTTAAAGGAAGTGAATATCATTTCATGCCCTCTGTGCTCCCGATTTCTAAACGAGGCTTCGTGCTCGTTTTTTCGTTTTGACACCACAAACACGTCTCGTGGCACATTTCTAAGATATAATCGAGACATTTTCGGGTTTTAAAGGAAGTGAGTATCATTTCATACCCTCTCTCCTCCCGATTTCTAAACGATGCTTCGTGCTCGTTTTTTTATTTTAACACCACCAACACGTCTCGTGGCCCATTTCTAACATATAATCGAGAATTTTTCTGATTTTAAAGGAAGTGGATATCATTTCATACCCTCTCTCCTCCCGATTTCTAAACGAGGCTTTATGCTCGTTTTTTCGTTTTGTCACCACCAACACGTCCCACGGCCTATTTCTAACCTATAATCGAGACTTTTTCGGGTTTTAAAGGAAGTGGATATCATTTCATACCCTCTCTCCTCCCGATTTCTAAACGTGGCTTCGTGCTCGTTTTTTCGTTTTGACACCACCAACACGTCCCGTAGCCCATTTCTAACCTATAATCGAGACTTTTTCGGGTTTTAAAGGAAGTGGATATAATTTCATACCCTCTCTCCTCCCGATTTCTAAACGAGGCTTCGTGCTCTTTTTTTAGTTTTACACAACAAACACGTCCCGTTGTCCATTTCTAACCTATAATCGAGACTTTTTCAGGTTTTAAAGTAAGTGGATATCATTTCATACCCTCTCTCCTCCCGATTTCTAAACGAGGCTACGTGCTCGTTTTTTCATTTTGACACCACAAACACGTCCCGTGGCCCATTTCTAACCTATAACCGAGACTTTTTCGGGTTTTAAAGGAAGTGGATATCATTTCATACCCTCTCTCCTCCCGATTTCTAAACGAGGCTTCGTGCTCGTTTTTTCGTTTTGACACAACAAACACATCCCGTAGTCCATTTCTAACCTATAAACGAGACTTTTTCGGATTTTGAAGGAAGTGGATATTATTCTCATACCCTCTCTCCTCCCGATTTCTAAACGAGGCTTCGTGGTCGTTTTGACACTACCAGCACGTCCCGTAGCCCATTTCTAACCTATAATCGAGACTTTTTCGGGTTTTAAAGGAAGTGGATATCATTTCATACCCTCTCTCCTCCCGATTTCTAAACGAGGCTTTGTGCTCGTTTTTTCGTTTTGTCACCACCAACACGTCCCACGGCCTATTTCTAACCTATAAATGAGACTTTTTCGGATTTTGAAGGAAGTGGATATTATTCTCATACCCTCTCTCCTCCCGATTTCTAAACGAGGCTTCGTGGTCGTTTTGACACAACCAGCACGTCCCGTAGCCCATTTCTAACCTATAATCGAGACTTTTTGGGGTTTTAAAGGAAGTGGATATCATTTCATACCCTCTCTCCTCCCGATTTCTAAATGAGGCTTTGTGCTCGTTTTTTCGTTTTGTCACCACCAACACGTCCCTCGGCCTATTTCTAACCTATAATCGAGACTTTTTCGGGTTTTAAAGGAAGTGGATATCGTTTCATACCCTCTCTCCTCCCGATTTCTAAACGTGGCTTCGTGCTCGTTTTTTCGTTTTGACACCACCAACACGTCCCGTAGCACATTTCTAACCTATAATCGAGACTTTTTCGGGTTTTAAAGGAAGTGGATATAATTTCATACCCTCTCTCCTCCCGATTTCTAAACGAGGCTTCGTGCTCTTTTTTTAGTTTTGACACAACAAACACGTCCCGTTGTCCTTTTCTAACCTATAATCGAGACTTTTTCGGGTTTTAAAGGAAGTGGATATAATTTTATACCCTCTCTCCAACCGATTTCTAAACGAGGCTTCGTGCTCGTTTTTTTGTTTTGACACCACCAACACGTCTCGTGGCCGATTTCTAACATATAATCGAGACTTTTTCGAGTTTTAAAGGAAGTGAATATCATTTCATGCCCTCTGTGCTCCCGATTTCTAAACGAGGCTTCGTGCTCGTTTTTTCGTTTTGACACCACAAACACGTCTCGTGGCACATTTCTAAGATATAATCGAGACATTTTCGGGTTTTAAAGGAAGTGAGTATCATTTCATACCCTCTCTCCTCCCGATTTCTAAACGATGCTTCGTGCTCGTTTTTTTATTTTAACACCACCAACACGTCTCGTGGCCCATTTCTAACATATAATCGAGAATTTTTCTGATTTTAAAGGAAGTGGATATCATTTCATACCCTCTCTCCTCCCGATTTCTAAACGAGGCTTTATGCTCGTTTTTTCGTTTTGTCACCACCAACACGTCCCACGGCCTATTTCTAACCTATAATCGAGACTTTTTCGGGTTTTAAAGGAAGTGGATATCATTTCATACCCTCTCTCCTCCCGATTTCTAAACGTGGCTTCGTGCTCGTTTTTTCGTTTTGACACCACCAACACGTCCCGTAGCCCATTTCTAACCTATAATCGAGACTTTTTCGGGTTTTAAAGGAAGTGGATATAATTTCATACCCTCTCTCCTCCCGATTTCTAAACGAGGCTTAGTGCTCTTTTTTTAGTTTTGACACAACAAACACGTCCCGTTGTCCATTTCTAACCTATAATCGAGACTTTTTCAGGTTTTAAAGTAAATGGATATCATTTCATACCCTCTCTCCTCCCGATTTCTAAACGAGGCTACGTACTCGTTTTTTCGTTTTGACACCACAAACACGTCCCGTGGCCCATTTCTAACCTATAACCGAGACTTTTTCGGGTTTTAAAGGAAGTGGATATCATTTCATACCCTCTCTCCTCCCGATTTCTAAACGAGGCTTCGTGCTCGTTTTTTCGTTTTGACACAACAAACACATCCCGTTGTCCATTTCTAACCTATAAACGAGATTTTTTCGGATTTTGAAGGAAGTGGATATTATTCTCATACCCTCTCTCCTCCCGATTTCTAAACGAGACTTCGTGGTCGTTTTGACACTACCAGCACGTCCCGTAGCCCATTTCTAACCTATAATCGAGACTTTTTCGGGTTTTAAAGGAAGTGGATATCATTTCATACCCTCTCTCCTCCCGATTTCTAAACGAGGCTTTGTGCTCGTTTTTTCATTTTGTCACCACCAACACGTCCCACGGCCTATTTCTAACCTATAAACGAGACTTTTTCGAATTTTGAAGGAAGTGGATATTATTCTCATACCCTCTCTCCTCCCGATTTCTAAACGAGGCTTCGTGGTCGTTTTGACACTACCAGCACGTCCCGTAGCCCATTTCTAACCTATAATCGAGACTTTTTCGGGTTTTAAAGGAAGTGGATATCATTTCATACCCTCTCTCCTCCCGATTTCTAAACGAGGCTTTGTGCTCGTTTTTTCGTTTTGTCACCACCAACACGTCCCACGGCCTATTTCTAACCTATAATCGAGACTTTTTCGGGTTTTAAAGGAAGTGGATATCGTTTCATACCCTCTCTCCTCCCGATTTCTAAACGTGGCTTCGTGCTCGTTTTTTCATTTTGACACCACCAACACGTCCCGTAGCACATTTCTAACCTATAATCGAGACTTTTTCGGGTTTTAAAGGAAGTGGATATAATTTCATACCCTCTCTCCTCCCGATTTCTAAACGAGGCTTCGTGCTCTTTTTTTAGTTTTGACACAACAAACACGTCCCGTTGTCCTTTTCTAACCTATAATCGAGACTTTTTCGGGTTTTAAAGTAAGTGGATATCATTTCATACCCTCTCTCCTCCCGATTTCTAAACGAGGCTACGTGCTCGTTTTTTCATTTTGACACCACAAACACGTCCCGTGGCCCATTTCTAACCTATAACCGAGACTTTTTCGGGTTTTAAAAGAAGTGGATATCATTTCATACTCTCTCTCCTCCCGATTTCTAAACGAGGCTTCGTGCTCGTTTTTTCATTTTGACACAACAAACACATCCCTTGTCCATTTCTAACCTATAAACGAGACTTTTTCGGATTTTGAAGGAAGTGGATATTATTCTCATACCCTCTCCTCTCCCGATTTCTAAATGAGGCTTCATGGTCGTTTTGGCACTACCAGCACGTCCCGTAGCCCATTTCTAACCTATAATCGAGACTTTTTCGGGTTTTAAAGGTAGTGGATATCATTTCATACCCTCTCTCCTCCCGATTTCTAAACGAGGCTTTGTGCTCGTTATTTCGTTTTGTCACCACCAACACGTCCCACGGCCTATTTCTAACCTATAAACGAGACTTCTTCGTATTTTCAAGGAAGTGGATATTATTCTCATACCCTCTCTCCTCCCGATATCTAAACGAGGCTTCGTGGTCGTTTTGACACTACCAGCACGTCCCGTAACCCATTTCTAACCTATAATCGAGACTTTTTCGGGTTTTAAAGGAAGTGGATATCATTTCATACCCTCTCTCCTCCCGATTTCAAAACGAGGCTTTGTGCTCGTTTTTTCGTTTTGTCACCACCAACACGTCCCACGGCCTATTTCTAACCTATAATCGAGACTTTTTCGGGTTTTAAAGGAAGTGGATATCATTTCATACCCTCTCTCCTCCCGATTTCTAAACGTGGCTTCGTGCTCGTTTTTTCGTTTTGACACAACAAACACATCCCGTTGTCCATTTCTAACCTATAAACGAGACTTTTTCGGATTTTGAAGGAAGTGGATATTATTCTCATACCCTCTCTCCTCCCGTTTTCTAAACGAGGCTTCGTGGTCGTTTTGACACTACCAGCACGTCCCGTAGCCCATTTCTAACCTATAATCGTGACTTTTTCTGGTTTTAAAGGAAGTGGATATCATTTCATACCCTCTCTCCTCCCGATTTCTAAACGAGGCTTTGTGCTCGTTTTTTCGTTTTATCACCACCAACACGTCCCACGGCCTATTTCTAACCTATAAACGAGACTTTTTCGGATTTTGAAGGAAGTGGATATTATTCTCATACCCTCTCTCCTCCCGATTTCTAAACGAGGCTTCGTGGTCGTTTTGACACTACCAGCACGTCCCGTAGCGCATTTCTAACCTATAATCGAGACTTTTTCGGGTTTTAAAGGAAGTGGATATCATTTCATACCCTCTCTCCTCCCGATTTCTAAACGAGGCTTTGTGCTCGTTTTTTCGTTTTGTCACCACCAACACGTCCCACGGCCTATTTCTAACCTATAAACGAGACTTCTTCGGATTTTCAAGGAAGTGGATATTATTCTCATACCCTCTCTCCTCCCGATTTCTAAACGAGGCTTCATGGTCGTTTTGACACTACCAACACGTCTGGTAGTGTCAAAACGAGGCTTCGTGGCCTATTTGTAACCTATAATCGAGACTTTTTCGTGTTTTAAAGGAAGTGGATATCATTTCATACCCTCTATCCTCCCGATTTCTAAACGAGGTTTCGTGCTCTTTTTTTCGTTTTGACACCACAAACACATCCCGTTGCCCTTTTCTAACCGATAATCGAGACTTTTTCGGGTTTTAAAGGAAGTGGATATCATTTCATACCCTCTCTCCTCCCGATTTCTAAAAGAGGCTTCGTGCTCGTTTATTCGTTTTGACAGCACAAACACGTCTCATGACCCATTTCTAACATATAATCGAGACTTTTTCGGGTTTTAAAGGAAGTGAGTATCATTCCATACCCTCTCTCCTCCCGATTTCTAAACGAGGCTTCGTGCTCGATTTTCGTTTTGACACCACCAACACGTCCCGTGGCCCATTTCTAACATTTAATCGAGACTTTTTCGGGTTTTAAAGGAAGTGGATATCATTCCATACCCTCTCTCCTCTCGATTTCTAAACACTTGTTTTTTTTCTTTTGACACCACCAACACGTCTCGTGGCCCATTTCTAACATATAATCTAGACTTTTTCGGGTTTTAAAGGAAGTGAGTATCATTTCAGACCCTCTCTCCTCCCGATTTCTAAACGAGGCTTCGTGCTCGTTTTTTTCTTTTGACACCACCAAAATGTCTCGTAGCCCATATCTGACATATAATCAAGACTTTTTCGGGTTTTAAAGGAAGTGGATATTATTTCACACCCTCTCTCCTCCCGATTTCTAAACGAGGCTTCGTGCTCGTTTTTTCATTTTGACACAACAAACACATCCCGTTGTCCATTTCTAACCTATAAACGAGACTTTTTCGGATTTTGAAGGAAGTGGATATTATTCTCATACCCTCTCTCCTCCCGATTTCTAAACGAGGCTTCGTGGTCTTTTTGACACCACCAGCACGTCCTGTAGCCCATTTCTAACCTATATTTGAGACTTTTTCGGGTTTTAAAGGAAGTGGATATCATTTCATACCCTCTCTCCTCCCGATTTCTAAAAGAGGCTTCGTGCTCGTTTTTTCGTTTTGACACCACAAACACGTCCCGTGGCCCATTTCTAACCTATAATCGAGACTTTTTCGGATTTTAAAGGAAGTGGATATCATTTCATACCCTCTCTCCTCCCGATTTCTAAACGAGGCTTCGTGCTCGTTTTTTCGTTTTGACACCACAAACACGTCACGTGGCCCATTTCTAACCTATAATCGAGACTTTTTTGGGTTTTAAAAGAATTGGATATCATTTCATACCCTCTCTCCTCCCGATTTCTAAAAGAGGCTTCGTGCTCGTTTTTTCGTTTTGACACCACAAACACGTCCCGTAGCCCATTTCTAACCTATAATCGAGACTTTTTCGGGTTTTAAAGGAAGTGGATATCATTTCATACCCTCTCTCCTCCCGATTTCTAAACGAGGCTTCGTGCTCATTTTTTTGTTTTGACACCACCAACACGTCTCGTGATCCATTTCTAACATTTAATCGAGACTTTTTCGGGTTTTAAAGGAAGTGGATATCATTCCATACCCTCTCTCCTCCCGATTTCTAAACGCTTGTTTTTTTTGTTTTGACACCACCACCACGTCTCGTGGCCCATTTCTAACATATAATCGAGATTTTTTCGGGTTTTAAAGGAAGTGAGTATCATTTCATACCCTCTCTCCTCCCGATTTCTAAACGAGGCTTCGTGCTCGTTTTTTTCTTTTGACACCACCAAAATATCTCGTAGCCCATATCTAACATATAATCAAGACTTTTTTGGGTTTTAAAGGATGTGGATATTATTTCACACCCTCTCTCCTCCCGATTTCTAAACGAGGCTTCGTGCTCATTTTTTTATTTTGACACCACCAATACGTCTCGTGGCCCATATCTAACCTATAATCGATACTTTTTCTGGTTTTAAAGGAAGTGGATATCATTTCATACCCTCTCTCCTCCCGATTTCTAAACGAGGCTTCGTGCTCGTTTTTTCGTTTTGACACAACAAATACGTCCCGTTGTCCATTTCTAACCTATAAACGAGACTTTTTCGGATTTTGAAGGAAGTGGATATTATTCTCATACCCTCTCTCCTCCCGATTTCTAAACGAGGCTTCGTGGTCGTTTTGACACCACCAGCACGTCCTGTAGCCCATTTCTAACCTATATTTGAGACTTTTTCGGGTTTTAAAGGAAGTGGATATCATTTCATACCCTCTCTCCTCCCGATTTCTAAAAGAGGCTTCGTGCTCGTTTTTTCGTTTTGACACCACAAACACGTCCCGTGGCCCATTTCTAACCTATAATCGAGACTTTTTCGGATTTTAAAGGAAGTGGATATCATTTCATACCCTCTCTCCTCCCGATTTCTAAACGAGGCTTCGTGCTCGTTTTTTCGTTTTGACACCACAAACACGTCACGTGGCCCATTTCTAACCTATAATCGAGACTTTTTTGGGTTTTAAAAGAATTGGATATCATTTCATACCCTCTCTCCTCCCGATTTCTAAAAGAGGCTTCGTGCTCGTTTTTTCGTTTTGACACCACAAACACGTCCCGTAGCCCATTTCTAACCTATAATCGAGACTTTTTCGGGTTTTAAAGGAAGTGGATATCATTTCATACCCTCTCTCCTCCCGATTTCTAAATGAGGCTTCGTGCTCATTTTTTTGTTTTGACACCACCAACACGTCTCGTGATCCATTTCTAACATTTAATCGAGACTTTTTCGGGTTTTAAAGGAAGTGGATATCATTCCATACCCTCTCTCCTCCCGATTTCTAAACGCTTGTTTTTTTTGTTTTGACACCACCACCACGTCTCGTGGCCCATTTCTAACATATAATCGAGATTTTTTCGGGTTTTAAAGGAAGTGAGTATCATTTCATACCCTCTCTCCTCCCGATTTCTAAACGAGGCTTCGTGCTCGTTTTTTTCTTTTGACACCACCAAAATATCTCGTAGCCCATATCTAACATATAATCAAGACTTTTTTGGGTTTTAAAGGATGTGGATATTATTTCACACCCTCTCTCCTCCCGATTTCTAAACGAGGCTTCGTGCTCATTTTTTTATTTTGACACCACCAATACGTCTCGTGGCCCATATCTAACCTATAATCGATACTTTTTCTGATTTTAAAGGAAGTGGATATCATTTCATACCCTCTCTCCTCCCGATTTCTAAACGAGGCTTCGTGCTCGTTTTTTCGTTTTGACACAACAAATACGTCCCGTTGTCCATTTCTAACCTATAAACGAGACTTTTTCGGATTTTGAAGGAAGTGGATATTATTCTCATACCCTCTCTCCTCCCGATTTCTAAACGAGGCTTCGTGGTCGTTTTGACACTACCAGCACGTCCCGTAGCCCATTTCTAACCTATAATCGAGACTTTTTCGGGTTTTAAAGGAAGTAGATATCATTTCATACCCTCTCTCCTCCCAATTTCTAAAAGAGGCTTCGTGCTCGTTTTTTCGTTTTGACACCACAAACACGTCCCGTGGCCCATTTCTAACCTATAATCGAGACTTTTTCAGATTTTAAAGGAAGTGGATATCATTTCATACCCTCTCTCCTCCCGATTTCTAAACGAGGCTTCGTGCTCGTTTTTTCGTTTTGACACCACAAACACGTCACGTGGCCCATTTCTAACCTATAATCGAGACTTTTTTGGGTTTTAAAGGAATTGGATATCATTTCATACCCTCTCTCCTCCCGATTTCTAAAAGAGGCTTCGTGCTCGTTTTTTCGTTTTGACACTACAAACACGTCCCGTGGCCCATTTCTAACCTATAATCGAGACTTTTTCGGGTTTTAAAGGAAGTGGATATCATTTCATACCCTCTCTCCTCCCGATTTCTAAACGAGGCTTCGTGCTCGTTTTTTCGTTTTGACACCACAAACACGTCCCGTGGCCCATTTCTAACCTATAATCGATACTTTTTTGGGTTTTAAAGGAATTGGATATTATTTTATACCCTCTCTCCTCCCGATTTCTATACGAGGCTTCGTGGTCGTTTTTTCGTTTTGACACCTCCAACAAGTCCCATGGCCCATTTCTAACCTATAATCGAGACTTTTTCGGGTTTTAAAGGAAGTGGATATAATTTCATACCCTCTCTCCAACCGATTTCTAAACGAGGCTTCGTGCTCGTTTTTTTGTTTTGACACCACCAACACGTCTCGTGGCCGATTTCTAACATATAATCAAGACTTTTTCGAGTTTTAAAGGAAGTGAATATCATTTCATGCCCTCTGTGCTCCCGATTTTTAAACGAGGCTTCGTGCTCGTTTTTTCGTTTTGACACCACAAACACGTCCCGTTGCCCTTTTCTAACCGATAATCGAGACTTTTTCGGGTTTTAAAGGAAGTGTATATCATTTCATACCCTCTCTCCTCCTGATTTCTAAACGATTCTTCGTGGTCGTTTTTTCGTTTTGACACTACCAGCATGTCCCGTGGCCAATTTCTAACATATAATCGAGACTTTTTCGGGTTTTAAAGGAAGTGGATATCATTTCATACCCTCTCTCCTCCTGATTTCTAAACGAGGCTTCGTGCTCGTTTTTTTGTTTTGACACCACCAAAACGTCTCATGGCCCATATCTAACATATAATCGAGACTCTTTCGGGTTTTAAAGGAAGTGGATATTATTTCATACCCTCTCTCCTCCCGATTTCTAAACGAGGCTTCGTGCTCGTTTTTTCGTTTTGACACCTCCAACAAGTCCCGTGGCCCATTTCTAACCTATAATCGAGACTTTTTCGGGTTTTAAAGGAAGTAGATATAATTTCATACCCTCTCTCAAACCTATTTCTAAAGGAGGCTTCGTGCTCATTTTTTCGTTTTGACACCACCAACACGTCCCGTAGCCCAATTCTAACCTATAATCGAGACTTTTTCGGGTTTTAAAGGAAGTGGATATCATTTCATACCCTCTCTCCTCCCGATTTCTAAACGAGGCTTCGTGCTCGTTTTTTCGTTTTGACACCACAAACACGTCCCGTGGCCCATTTCTAACCTATAATCTAGACTTTTTTGGGTTTTAAAGGAAGTGGATATTATTTCATACCCTCTCTCCTCCCGATTACTAAACGAGGCTTCGTGCTCGTTTTTTCGTTTTGACACCACCAAAACGTCTTGTGGCCCATATCTAACATATAATCGAGATTTTTTCGAGTTTTAAAGGTAGTGGATATCATTCCATACCCTCACTCCTCCCGATTTCTAAACGAGGCTTCGTGCTTGTTTTTTTTGTTTTGACACCACCAACACGTCTCCTGGCCCATTTCTAACATATAATCGAGACTTTTTCGAGTTTTAAAGGAAGTGAGTATCATTTCATACCCTCTCTCCTCCCGATTTCTAAACGAGGCTTCGTGGTCGTTTTGACACTACCAGCACGTCCCGTAGCCCATTTCTAACCTATAATCGAGACTTTTTCGGGTTTTAAAGGAAGTGGATATTATTTCATACCCTCTCTCCTCCCGATTTCTAAAAGAGACTTCGTGCTCGTTTTTTCGTTTTGACACCACAAACACGTCCCGTGGCCCATTTCAAACCTATAATCAAGACTTTTTCGGTTTTTAAAGGAAGTGGATATCATTTCATACCCTCTCTCCTCCCGATTTCTAAACGAGGCTTCGTGCTCATTTTTTCGTTTTGACACCACAAACACGTCTCGTGGCCTATTTCTAACCTATAATCGAGACTTTTTTGGGTTTTAAAGGAAGTGGATATTATTTCATACCCTCTCTCCTCCCGATTTCTAAACGAGGCTTCGTGCTCGTTTTTTCGTTTTGACACCACAAACACGTCCCGTGGCCTATTTCTAACCTATAATCGAGACTTTTTTGGGTTTTAAAGGAAGTGGATATTATTTCATACCCTCTCTCCTCCCGATTTCTAAACGAGGCTTCGTTGTCATTTTTTCGTTTTGATACCTCCAACAAGTATAGTGGCCCATTTCTAACCAATAATCGAGACTTTTTCAGATTTTAAAGAAAGTGGATATAATTTCATACCCTCTCTCCAACCGATTTCTAAACGAGGCTTCGTGCTCATTTTTTTGTTTTGACACCACCAACAAGTCTCGTGGCCAATTTCTAACATATAATCGAGACTTTTTCGAGTTTTAAAGGAAGTGAATATCATTTCATACCCTCTGTGCTCCCGATTTCTAAAAGAGGCTTCGTGCTCGTTTTTTCGTTTTGACACAACAAGCACGTCTAGTGGCCTATTTGTAACCTATAATCGAGATTTTTTCGGGTTTTAAAGGAAGTGGATATAATTTCATACCCTCTCTCCTCCCGATTTCTAAACGAGGCTTCGTGCTCTTTTTTTAGTTTTGACACAACAAACATGTCCCGTTGTCCATTTCTAACCTATAATCGAGACTTTTTCGGGTTTTAAAGGAAGTGGATATCATTTCATACCCTCTCTCCTCCCGATTTCTAAACGAGGCTTCGTGCTCGTTTTTTGTTTTGACACCACAAACACGTCCCGTTGCACATTTCTAACCTATAACCGAGACTTTTTCAGGTTTTAAAGGAAGTGGATATCATTTCATACCCTCTCTCCTCCCGATTTCTAAACGAGGCTTCGTGCTCATTTTTTCGTTTTGACACCACAAACACGTCCCGTGGCCTATTTCTAACCTATAATCGAGATTTTTTTGGGTTTTAAAGGAAGTGGATATTATTTCATACCCTCTCTCCTCCCGATTTCTAAACGAGGCTTCGTGCTCGTTTTTTCGTTTTGACACCACAAACACGTCCCGTGGCCTATTTCTAACTTATAATCGAGACTTTTTTGGGTTTTAAAGGAAGTGGATATTATTTCATACCCTCTCTCCTCCCGATTTCTAAACGAGGCTTCGTGCTCGTTTTGACACCGCAAACACGTCCCGTGGCCTATTTCTAACCTATAATCGAGACTTTTTTGGGTTTTAAAGGAAGTGGATATTATTTCATACCCTCTCTCCTCCCGATTTCTAAACGAGGCTTCGTGGTCATTTTTTCGTTTTGATACCTCCAACAAGTACAGTGGCCCATTTCTAACCAATAATCGAGACTTTTTCAGATTTTAAAGAAAGTGGATATAATTTCATACCCTCTCTCCAACCGATTTCTAAACGAGGCTTCGTGCTCATTTTTTTGTTTTGACACCACCAACAAGTCTCGTGGCCGATTTCTAACATATAATCGAGACTTTTTCGAGTTTTAAAGGAAGTGAATATCATTTCATACCCTCTGTGCTCCCGATTTCTAAACGAGGCTTCGTGCTCGTTTTTTCGTTTTGACACAACAAGCACGTCTAGTGGCCTATTTGTAACCTATAATCGAGATTTTTTCGGGTTTTAAAGGAAGTGGATATAATTTCATACCCTCTCTCCTCCCGATTTCTAAACGAGGCTTCGTGCTCTTTTTTTAGTTTTGACACAACAAACATGTCCCGTTGTCCATTTCTAACCTATAATCGAGACTTTTTCGGGTTTTAAAGGAAGTGGATATCATTTCATACCCTCTCTCCTCCCGATTTCTAAACGAGGCTTCGTGCTCGTTTTTTGTTTTGACACCACAAACACGTCCCGTTGCACATTTCTAACCTATAACCGAGACTTTTTCAGGTTTTAAAGGAAGTGGATATCATTTCATACCCTCTCTCCTCCCGATTTCTAAACGAGGCTTCGTGCTCATTTTTTCGTTTTGACACCACAAACACGTCCCGTGGCCTATTTCTAACCTATAATCGAGACTTTTTTGGGTTTTAAAGGAAGTGGATATTATTTCATACCCTCTCTCCTCCCGATTTCTAAACGAGGCTTCGTGCTCGTTTTTTCGTTTTGACACCACAAACACGTCCCGTGGCCTATTTCTAACCTATAATCGAGACTTTTTTGGGTTTTAAAGGAAGTGGATATTATTTCATACCCTCTCTCCTCCCGATTTCTAAACGAGGCTTCGTGGTCATTTTTTCGTTTTGATACCTCCAACAAGTACAGTGGCCCATTTCTAACCAATAATCGAGACTTTTTCAGATTTTAAAGAAAGTGGATATAATTTCATACCCTCTCTCCAACCGATTTCTAAACGAGGCTTCGTGCTCATTTTTTTGTTTTGACACCACCAACAAGTCTCGTGGCCGATTTCTAACATATAATCGAGACTTTTTCGAGTTTTAAAGGAAGTGAATATCATTTCATACCCTCTGTGCTCCCGATTTCTAAACGAGGCTTCGTGCTCGTTTTTTCGTTTTGACACAACAAGCACGTCTAGTGGCCTATTTGTAACCTATAATCGAGATTTTTTCGGGTTTTAAAGGAAGTGGATATAATTTCATACCCTCTCTCCTCCCGATTTCTAAACTAGGCTTCGTGCTCTTTTTTTAGTTTTGACACAACAAACATGTCCCGTTGTCCATTTCTAACCTATAATCGAGACTTTTTCGGGTTTTAAAGGAAGTGGATATCATTTCATACCCTCTCTCCTCCCGATTTCTAAACGAGGCTTCGTGCTCGTTTTTTGTTTTGACACCACAAACACGTCCCGTTGCACATTTCTAACCTATAACCGAGACTTTTTCAGGTTTTAAAGGAAGTGGATATCATTTCATACCCTCTCTCCTCCCGATTTCTAAACGAGGCTTTGTGCTCGTTTTTTCGTTTTGTCACCACCAACACGTCCCGTGTCCTATTTCTAACCTATAATCGAGACTTTTTCGGGTTTTAAAGGAAGTGGATATCATTTCATACCCTCTCTCCTCCCGATTTCTAAACGAGTCTTCGTGTTCGTTTTTTCGTTTTGACACCACCAACACGTCCCGTAGCCCATTTCTAACCTATAATCGAGACTTTTTCGGGTTTTAAAGGAAGTGGATATAATTTCATACCCTCTCTCTTCCCGATTTCTAAACGAGGCTTCGTGCTCGTTTTTTCGTTTTGACACAACAAACACGTCGCGTTGTCCATTTCTAACCTATAAACGAGACTTTTTCGGATTTTGAAGGAAGTGGATATTATTCTCATACCCTCTCTCCTCCCGATTTCTAAACGAGGCTTCGTGGTCGTTTTTTCGTTTTGACACCACCAAAACGTCTTGTGGCCCATATCTAACATATAATCGAGATTTTTTCGAGTTTTAAAGGAAGTGGATATCATTCCATACCCTCACTCCTCCCGATTTCTAAACGAGGCTTCGTGCTTGTTTTTTTTGTTTTGACACCACCAACACGTCTCCTGGCCCATTTCTAACATATAATCGAGACTTTTTCGAGTTTTAAAGGAAGTGAGTATCATTTCATACCCTCTCTCCTCCCTATTTCTAAACGAGGCTTCGTGGTCGTTTTGACACTTCCAGCACGTCCCGTAGCCCATTTCTAACCTATAATCGAGACTTTTTCGGGTTTTAAAGGAAGTGGATATCATTTCATACCCTCTCTCCTCCCGATTTCTAAAAGAGGCTTCGTGCTCGTTTTTTCGTTTTGACACCACAAACACGTCCCGTGGCCCATTTCAAACCTATAATCGAGACTTTTTCGGGTTTTAAAGGAAGTGGATATCATTTCATACCCTCTCTCCTCCCGATTTCTAAACGAGGCTTCGTGCTCGTTTTTTGTTTTGACACCACAAACACGTCCCGTTGCACATTTCTAACCTATAACCGAGACTTTTTCAGGTTTTAAAGGAAGTGGATATCATTTCATACCCTCTCTCCTCCCGATTTCTAAACGAGGCTTCGTGCTCATTTTTTCGTTTTGACACCACAAACACGTCCCGTGGCCTATTTCTAACCTATAATCGAGACTTTTTTGGGTTTTAAAGGAAGTGGATATTATTTCATACCCTCTCTCCTCCCGATTTCTAAACGAGGCTTCGTGCTCGTTTTTTCGTTTTGACACCACAAACACGTCCCGTGGCCTATTTCTAACCTATAATCGAGACTTTTTTGGGTTTTAAAGGAAGTGGATATTATTTCATACCCTCTCTCCTCCCGATTTCTAAACGAGGCTTCGTGGTCATTTTTTCGTTTTGATACCTCCAACAAGTACAGTGGCCCATTTCTAACCAATAATCGAGACTTTTTCAGATTTTAAAGAAAGTGGATATAATTTCATACCCTCTCTCCAACCGATTTCTAAACGAGGCTTCGTGCTCATTTTTTTGTTTTGACACCACCAACAAGTCTCGTGGCCGATTTCTAACATATAATCGAGACTTTTTCGAGTTTTAAAGGAAGTGAATATCATTTCATACCCTCTGTGCTCCCGATTTCTAAACGAGGCTTCGTGCTCGTTTTTTCGTTTTGACACAACAAGCACGTCTAGTGGCCTATTTGTAACCTATAATCGAGATTTTTTCGGGTTTTAAAGGAAGTGGATATAATTTCATACCCTCTCTCCTCCCGATTTCTAAACGAGGCTTCGTGCTCTTTTTTTAGTTTTGACACAACAAACATGTCCCGTTGTCCATTTCTAACCTATAATCGAGACTTTTTCGGGTTTTAAAGGAAGTGGATATCATTTCATACCCTCTCTCCTCCCGATTTCTAAACGAGGCTTCGTGCTCGTTTTTTGTTTTGACACCACAAACACGTCCCGTGGCCTATTTCTAACCTATAATCGAGACTTTTTTGGGTTTTAAAGGAAGTGGATATCATTTCATACCCTCTCTCCTCCCGATTTCTAAACGAGGCTTCGTGCTCGTTTTGACACCGCAAACACGTCCCGTGGCCTATTTCTAACCTATAATCGAGACTTTTTTGGGTTTTAAAGGAAGTGGATATTATTTCATACCCTCTCTCCTCCCGATTTCTAAACGAGGCTTCGTGGTCATTTTTTCGTTTTGATACCTCCAACAAGTACAGTGGCCCATTTCTAACCAATAATCGAGACTTTTTCAGATTTTAAAGAAAGTGGATATAATTTCATACCCTCTCTCCAACCGATTTCTAAACGAGGCTTCGTGCTCATTTTTTTGTTTTGACACCACCAACAAGTCTCGTGGCCGATTTCTAACATATAATCGAGACTTTTTCGAGTTTTAAAGGAAGTGAATATCATTTCATACCCTCTGTGCTCCCGATTTCTAAACGAGGCTTCGTGCTCGTTTTTTCGTTTTGACACAACAAGCACGTCTAGTGGCCTATTTGTAACCTATAATCGAGATTTTTTCGGGTTTTAAAGGAAGTGGATATAATTTCATACCCTCTCTCCTCCCGATTTCTAAACGAGGCTTCGTGCTCTTTTTTTAGTTTTGACACAACAAACATGTCCCGTTGTCCATTTCTAACCTATAATCGAGACTTTTTCGGGTTTTAAAGGAAGTGGATATCATTTCATACCCTCTCTCCTCCCGATTTCTAAACGAGGCTTCGTGCTCATTTTTTGTTTTGACACCACAAACACGTCCCGTTGCACATTTCTAACCTATAACCGAGACTTTTTCAGGTTTTAAAGGAAGTGGATATCATTTCATACCCTCTCTCCTCCCGATTTCTAAACGAGGCTTCGTGCTCATTTTTTCGTTTTGACACCACAAACACGTCCCGTGGCCTATTTCTAACCTATAATCGAGACTTTTTTGGGTTTTAAAGGAAGTGGATATTATTTCATACCCTCTCTCCTCCCGATTTCTAAACGAGGCTTCGTGCTCGTTTTTTCGTTTTGACACCACAAACACGTCCCGTGGCCTATTTCTAACCTATAATCGAGACTTTTTTGGGTTTTAAAGGAAGTGGATATTATTTCATACCCTCTCTCCTCCCGATTTCTAAACGAGGCTTCGTGGTCATTTTTTCGTTTTGATACCTCCAACAAGTACAGTGGCCCATTTCTAACCAATAATCGAGACTTTTTCAGATTTTAAAGAAAGTGGATATAATTTCATACCCTCTCTCCAACCGATTTCTAAACGAGGCTTCGTGCTCATTTTTTTGTTTTGACACCACCAACAAGTCTCGTGGCCGATTTCTAACATATAATCGAGACTTTTTCGAGTTTTAAAGGAAGTGAATATCATTTCATACCCTCTGTGCTCCCGATTTCTAAACGAGGCTTCGTGCTCGTTTTTTCGTTTTGACACAACAAGCACGTCTAGTGGCCTATTTGTAACCTATAATCGAGATTTTTTCGGGTTTTAAAGGAAGTGGATATAATTTCATACCCTCTCTCCTCCCGATTTCTAAACTAGGCTTCGTGCTCTTTTTTTAGTTTTGACACAACAAACATGTCCCGTTGTCCATTTCTAACCTATAATCGAGACTTTTTCGGGTTTTAAAGGAAGTGGATATCATTTCATACCCTCTCTCCTCCCGATTTCTAAACGAGGCTTCGTGCTCGTTTTTTGTTTTGACACCACAAACACGTCCCGTTGCACATTTCTAACCTATAACCGAGACTTTTTCAGGTTTTAAAGGAAGTGGATATCATTTCATACCCTCTCTCCTCCCGATTTCTAAACGAGGCTTTGTGCTCGTTTTTTCGTTTTGTCACCACCAACACGTCCCGTGTCCTATTTCTAACCTATAATCGAGACTTTTTCGGGTTTTAAAGGAAGTGGATATCATTTCATACCCTCTCTCCTCCCGATTTCTAAACGAGTCTTCGTGTTCGTTTTTTCGTTTTGACACCACCAACACGTCCCGTAGCCCATTTCTAACCTATAATCGAGACTTTTTCGGGTTTTAAAGGAAGTGGATATAATTTCATACCCTCTCTCTTCCCGATTTCTAAACGAGGCTTCGTGCTCGTTTTTTCGTTTTGACACAACAAACACGTCGCGTTGTCCATTTCTAACCTATAAACGAGACTTTTTCGGATTTTGAAGGAAGTGGATATTATTCTCATACCCTCTCTCCTCCCGATTTCTAAACGAGGCTTCGTGGTCGTTTTTTCGTTTTGACACCACCAAAACGTCTTGTGGCCCATATCTAACATATAATCGAGATTTTTTCGAGTTTTAAAGGAAGTGGATATCATTCCATACCCTCACTCCTCCCGATTTCTAAACGAGGCTTCGTGCTTGTTTTTTTTGTTTTGACACCACCAACACGTCTCCTGGCCCATTTCTAACATATAATCGAGACTTTTTCGAGTTTTAAAGGAAGTGAGTATCATTTCATACCCTCTCTCCTCCCTATTTCTAAACGAGGCTTCGTGGTCGTTTTGACACTTCCAGCACGTCCCGTAGCCCATTTCTAACCTATAATCGAGACTTTTTCGGGTTTTAAAGGAAGTGGATATCATTTCATACCCTCTCTCCTCCCGATTTCTAAAAGAGGCTTCGTGCTCGTTTTTTCGTTTTGACACCACAAACACGTCCCGTGGCCCATTTCAAACCTATAATCGAGACTTTTTCGGGTTTTAAAGGAAGTGGATATCATTTCATACCCTCTCTCCTCCCGATTTCTAAACGAGGCTTCGTGCTCGTTTTTTGTTTTGACACCACAAACACGTCCCGTTGCACATTTCTAACCTATAACCGAGACTTTTTCAGGTTTTAAAGGAAGTGGATATCATTTCATACCCTCTCTCCTCCCGATTTCTAAACGAGGCTTCGTGCTCATTTTTTCGTTTTGACACCACAAACACGTCCCGTGGCCTATTTCTAACCTATAATCGAGACTTTTTTGGGTTTTAAAGGAAGTGGATATTATTTCATACCCTCTCTCCTCCCGATTTCTAAACGAGGCTTCGTGCTCGTTTTTTCGTTTTGACACCACAAACACGTCCCGTGGCCTATTTCTAACCTATAATCGAGACTTTTTTGGGTTTTAAAGGAAGTGGATATTATTTCATACCCTCTCTCCTCCCGATTTCTAAACGAGGCTTCGTGGTCATTTTTTCGTTTTGATACCTCCAACAAGTACAGTGGCCCATTTCTAACCAATAATCGAGACTTTTTCAGATTTTAAAGAAAGTGGATATAATTTCATACCCTCTCTCCAACCGATTTCTAAACGAGGCTTCGTGCTCATTTTTTTGTTTTGACACCACCAACAAGTCTCGTGGCCGATTTCTAACATATAATCGAGACTTTTTCGAGTTTTAAAGGAAGTGAATATCATTTCATACCCTCTGTGCTCCCGATTTCTAAACGAGGCTTCGTGCTCGTTTTTTCGTTTTGACACAACAAGCACGTCTAGTGGCCTATTTGTAACCTATAATCGAGATTTTTTCGGGTTTTAAAGGAAGTGGATATAATTTCATACCCTCTCTCCTCCCGATTTCTAAACTAGGCTTCGTGCTCTTTTTTTAGTTTTGACACAACAAACATGTCCCGTTGTCCATTTCTAACCTATAATCGAGACTTTTTCGGGTTTTAAAGGAAGTGGATATCATTTCATACCCTCTCTCCTCCCGATTTCTAAACGAGGCTTCGTGCTCGTTTTTTGTTTTGACACCACAAACACGTCCCGTTGCACATTTCTAACCTATAACCGAGACTTTTTCAGGTTTTAAAGGAAGTGGATATCATTTCATACCCTCTCTCCTCCCGATTTCTAAACGAGGCTTTGTGCTCGTTTTTTCGTTTTGTCACCACCAACACGTCCCGTGTCCTATTTCTAACCTATAATCGAGACTTTTTCGGGTTTTAAAGGAAGTGGATATCATTTCATACCCTCTCTCCTCCCGATTTCTAAACGAGTCTTCGTGTTCGTTTTTTCGTTTTGACACCACCAACACGTCCCGTAGCCCATTTCTAACCTATAATCGAGACTTTTTCGGGTTTTAAAGGAAGTGGATATAATTTCATACCCTCTCTCTTCCCGATTTCTAAACGAGGCTTCGTGCTCGTTTTTTCGTTTTGACACAACAAACACGTCGCGTTGTCCATTTCTAACCTATAAACGAGACTTTTTCGGATTTTGAAGGAAGTGGATATTATTCTCATACCCTCTCTCCTCCCGATTTCTAAACGAGGCTTCGTGGTCGTTTTTTCGTTTTGACACCACCAAAACGTCTTGTGGCCCATATCTAACATATAATCGAGATTTTTTCGAGTTTTAAAGGAAGTGGATATCATTCCATACCCTCACTCCTCCCGATTTCTAAACAAGGCTTCGTGCTTGTTTTTTTTGTTTTGACACCACCAACACGTCTCCTGGCCCATTTCTAACATATAATCGAGACTTTTTCGAGTTTTAAAGGAAGTGAGTATCATTTCATACCCTCTCTCCTCCCTATTTCTAAACGAGGCTTCGTGGTCGTTTTGACACTTCCAGCACGTCCCGTAGCCCATTTCTAACCTATAATCGAGACTTTTTCGGGTTTTAAAGGAAGTGGATATCATTTCATACCCTCTCTCCTCCCGATTTCTAAAAGAGGCTTCGTGCTCGTTTTTTCGTTTTGACACCACAAACACGTCCCGTGGCCCATTTCAAACCTATAATCGAGACTTTTTCGGGTTTTAAAGGAAGTGGATATCATTTCATACCCTCTCTCCTCCCGATTTCTAAACGAGGCTTCGTGCTCGTTTTTTGTTTTGACACCACAAACACGTCCCGTTGCACATTTCTAACCTATAACCGAGACTTTTTCAGGTTTTAAAGGAAGTGGATATCATTTCATACCCTCTCTCCTCCCGATTTCTAAACGAGGCTTCGTGCTCATTTTTTCGTTTTGACACCACAAACACGTCCCGTGGCCTATTTCTAACCTATAATCGAGACTTTTTTGGGTTTTAAAGGAAGTGGATATTATTTCATACCCTCTCTCCTCCCGATTTCTAAACGAGGCTTCGTGCTCGTTTTTTCGTTTTGACACCACAAACACGTCCCGTGGCCTATTTCTAACCTATAATCGAGACTTTTTTGGGTTTTAAAGGAAGTGGATATTATTTCATACCCTCTCTCCTCCCGATTTCTAAACGAGGCTTCGTGGTCATTTTTTCGTTTTGATACCTCCAACAAGTACAGTGGCCCATTTCTAACCAATAATCGAGACTTTTTCAGATTTTAAAGAAAGTGGATATAATTTCATACCCTCTCTCCAACCGATTTCTAAACGAGGCTTCGTGCTCATTTTTTTGTTTTGACACCACCAACAAGTCTCGTGGCCGATTTCTAACATATAATCGAGACTTTTTCGAGTTTTAAAGGAAGTGAATATCATTTCATACCCTCTGTGCTCCCGATTTCTAAACGAGGCTTCGTGCTCGTTTTTTCGTTTTGACACAACAAGCACGTCTAGTGGCCTATTTGTAACCTATAATCGAGATTTTTTCGGGTTTTAAAGGAAGTGGATATAATTTCATACCCTCTCTCCTCCCGATTTCTAAACGAGGCTTCGTGCTCTTTTTTTAGTTTTGACACAACAAACATGTCCCGTTGTCCATTTCTAACCTATAATCGAGACTTTTTCGGGTTTTAAAGGAAGTGGATATCATTTCATACCCTCTCTCCTCCCGATTTCTAAACGAGGCTTCGTGCTCGTTTTTTGTTTTGACACCACAAACACGTCCCGTTGCACATTTCTAACCTATAACCGAGACTTTTTCAGGTTTTAAAGGAAGTGGATATCATTTAATACCCTCTCTCCTCCCGATTTCTAAACGAGGCTTTGTGCTCGTTTTTTCGTTTTGTCACCACCAACACGTCCCGTGTCCTATTTCTAACCTATAATCGAGACTTTTTCGGGTTTTAAAGGAAGTGGATATCATTTCATACCCTCTCTCCTCCCGATTTCTAAACGAGTCTTCGTGTTCGTTTTTTCGTTTTGACACCACCAACACGTCCCGTAGCCCATTTCTAACCTATAATCGAGACTTTTTCGGGTTTTAAAGGAAGTGGATATAATTTCATACCCTCTCTCTTCCCGATTTCTAAACGAGGCTTCGTGCTCGTTTTTTCGTTTTGACACAACAAACACGTCGCGTTGTCCATTTCTAACCTATAAACGAGACTTTTTCGGATTTTGAAGGAAGTGGATATTATTCTCATACCCTCTCTCCTCCCGATTTCTAAACGAGGCTTCGTGGTCGTTTTTTCGTTTTGACACCACCAAAACGTCTTGTGGCCCATATCTAACATATAATCGAGATTTTTTCGAGTTTTAAAGGAAGTGGATATCATTCCATACCCTCACTCCTCCCGATTTCTAAACGAGGCTTCGTGCTTGTTTTTTTTGTTTTGACACCACCAACACGTCTCCTGGCCCATTTCTAACATATAATCGAGACTTTTTCGAGTTTTAAAGGAAGTGAGTATCATTTCATACCCTCTCTCCTCCCTATTTCTAAACGAGGCTTCGTGGTCGTTTTGACACTTCCAGCACGTCCCGTAGCCCATTTCTAACCTATAATCGAGACTTTTTCGGGTTTTAAAGGAAGTGGATATCATTTCATACCCTCTCTCCTCCCGATTTCTAAAAGAGGCTTCGTGCTCGTTTTTTCGTTTTGACACCACAAACACGTCCCGTGGCCCATTTCAAACCTATAATCGAGACTTTTTCGGGTTTTAAAGGAAGTGGATATCATTTCATACCCTCTCTCCTCCCGATTTCTAAACGAGGCTTCGTGCTAGTTTTTTGTTTTGACACCACAAACACGTCCCGTTGCACATTTCTAACCTATAACCGAGACTTTTTCTGGTTTTAAAGGAAGTGGATATCATTTCATACCCTCTCTCCTCCCGATTTCTAAACGAGGCTTCGTGCTCGTTTTTTCGTTTTGACACAACAAACACGTCGCGTTGTCCATTTCTAACCTATAAACGAGACTTTTTCGGCTTTTGAAGGAAGTGGATATTATTCTCATACCCTCTCTCCTCCCGATTTCTAAACGAGGCTTCGTGGTCGTTTTTTCGTTTTGACACCACCAAAACGTCTTGTGGCCCATATCTAACATATAATCGAGATTTTTTCGAGTTTTAAAGGAAGTGGATATCATTCCATACCCTCACTCCTTTCGATTTCTAAACGAGGCTTCGTGCTTGTTTTTTTTATTTTGACACCACCAACACGTCTCCTGGCCCATTTCTAACATATAATCGAGACTTTTTCGAGTTTTAAAGTAAGTGAGTATCATTTCATACCCTCTCTCCTCCCTATTTCTAAACGAGGCTTCGTGGTCGTTTTGACACTACCAGCACGTCCCGTAGCCCATTTCTAACCTATAATCGAGACTTTTTCGGGTTTTAAAGGAAGTGGATATCATTTCATACCCTCTCTCCTCCCGATTTCTAAAAGAGGCTTCGTGCTCGTTTTTTCGTTTTGACACCACAAACACGTCCCGTGGCCCATTTCAAACCTATAATCGAGACTTTTTCGGGTTTTAAAGGAAGTAGATATCATTTCATACCCTCTCTCCTCCCGATTTCTAAACGAGGCTTCGTGCTCATTTTTTCGTTTTGACACCACAAACACGTCCCGTGGCCTATTTCTAACCTATAATCGAGACTTTTTGGGGTTTTAAAGGAAGTGGATATTATTTCATACCCTCTCTCCTCCCGATTTCTAAACGAGGCTTCGTGCTCGTTTTTTCGTTTTGACACCACAAATACGTCCCGTGGCCTATTTCTAACCTATAATCGAGACTTTTTTGGGTTTTAAAGGAAGTGGATATTATTTCATACCCTCTCTCCTCCCGATTTCAAAACGAGGCTTCGTGGTCGTTTTTTTCGTTTTGATACCTCCAACAAGTACAGTGGCCCATTTCTAACCTATAATCGATACTTTTTCAGATTTTAAAGAAAGTGGATATAATTTCATACCCTCTCTCCAACCGATTTCTAAACGAGGCTTCGTGCTCGTTTTTTTGTTTTGACACCACCAACAAGTCTCGTGGCCGATTTCTAACATATAATCGAGACTTTTTCGAGTTTTAAAGGAAGTGAATATCATTTCATACCCTCTGTGCTCCCGATTTCTAAACGAGGCTTCGTGCTCGTTTTTTCGTTTTGACACAACAAGAACGTCTAGTGGCCTATTTGTAACCTATAATCGAGACTTTTTCGGGTTTTAAAGGAAGTGGATATAATTTCATACCCTCTCTCCTCCCGATTTCTAAACGAGGCTTCGTGCTCTTTTTTTAGTTTTGACACAACAAACATGTCCCGTTGTCCATTTCTAACCTATAATCGAGACTTTTTCGGGTTTTAAAGGAAGTGGATATCATTTCATACCCTCTCTCCTCCCGATTTCTAAACGAGGCTTCGTGCTCGTTTTTTGTTTTGACACCACAAACACGTCCCGTTGCACATTTCTAACCTATAACCGAGACTTTTTCTAGTTTTAAAGGAAGTGGATATCATTTCATACCCTCTCTCCTCCCGATTTCTAAACGAGGCTTTGTGCTCGTTTTTTCGTTTTGTCACCACCAACACGTCCCGTGTCCTATTTCTAAACTATAATCGAGACTTTTTCGGGATTTAAAGGAAGTGAGTATCATTTCATACCCTCTCTCCTCCCTATTTCTAAACGAGGCTTCGTGGTCGTTTTGACACTTCCAGCACGTCCCGTAGCCCATTTCTAACCTATAATCGAGACTTTTTCAGGTTTTAAAGGAAGTGGATATCATTTCATACCCTCTCTCCTCCCGATTTCTAAAAGAGGCTTCGTGCTCGTTTTTTCGTTTTGACACCACAAACACGTCCCGTGGCCCATTTCAAACCTATAATCGAGACTTTTTCGGGTTTTAAAGGAAGTGGATATCATTTCATACCCTCTCTCCTCCCGATTTCTAAACGAGGCTTCGTGCTCGTTTTTTGTTTTGACACCACAAACACGTCCCGTTGCACATTTCTAACCTATAACCGAGACTTTTTCTGGTTTTAAAGGAAGTGGATATCATTTCATACCCTCTCTCCTCCCGATTTCTAAACGAGGCTTTGTGCTCGTTTTTTCGTTTTGTCACCACCAACACGTCCCGTGTCCTATTTCTAACCTATAATCGAGACTTTTTCGGGTTTTAAAGGAAGTGGATATCATTTCATACCCTCTCTCCTCCCGATTTCTAAACGAGTCTTCGTGCTCGTTTTTTCGTTTTGACACCACCAACACGTCCCGTAGCCCATTTCTAACCTATAATCGAGACTTTTTCGGGTTTTAAAGGAAGTGGATATAATTTCATACCCTCTCTCTTCCCGATTTCTAAACGAGGCTTCGTGCTCGTTTTTTCGTTTTGACACAACAAACACGTCGCGTTGTCCATTTCTAACCTATAAACGAGACTTTTTCGGATTTTGAAGGAAGTGGATATTATTCTCATACCCTCTCTCCTCCCGATTTCTAAAAGAGGCTTCGTGGTCGTTTTTTCGTTTTGACACCACCAAAACGTCTTGTGGCCCATATCTAACATATAATCGAGATTTTTTCGAGTTTTAAAGGAAGTGGATATCATTCCATACCCTCACTCCTCCCGATTTCTAAACGAGGCTTCGTGCTTGTTTTTTTTGTTTTGACACCACCAACACGTCTCCTGGCCCATTTCTAACATATAATCGAGACTTTTTCGAGTTTTAAAGGAAGTGAGTATCATTTCATACCCTCTCTCCTCCCTATTTCTAAACGAGGCTTCGTGGTCGTTTTGACACTACCAGCACGTCCCGTAGCCCATTTCTAACCTATAATCGAGACTTTTTCGGGGTTTAAAGGAAGTGGATATCATTTCATACCCTCTCTCCTCCCGATTTCTAAAAGAGGCTTCGTGCTCGTTTTTTCGTTTTGACACAACAAACACGTCCCGTGGCCCATTTCAAACCTATAATCGAGACTTTTTCGGGTTTTAAAGGAAGTGGATATCATTTCATACCCTCTCTCCTCCCGATTTCTAAACAAGGCTTCGTGCTCATTTTTTGTTTTGACACCACAAACACGTTACGTTGCACATTTCTAACCTATAACCGAGACTATTTCTGGTTTTAAAGGAAGTGGATATCATTTCATACCCTCTCTCCTCCCGATTTCTAAACGAGGCTTTGTGCTCGTTTTTTCGTTTTGACACCACAAACACGTCCCGTGGCCTATTTCTAACCTATAATCGAGACTTTTTTGGGTTTTAAAGGAAGTGGATATTATTTCATACCCTCTCTCCTCCCGATTTCTAAACGAGGCTTCGTGCTCGTTTTTTCGTTTTGACACCACAAACACGTCCCGTGGCCTATTTCTAACCTATAATAGAGACTTTTTTGGGTTTTAAAGGAAGTGGATATTATTTCATACCCTCTCTCCTCTTGATTTCTAATCGAGGCTTCGTGGTCGTTTTTTCGTTTTGATACCTCCAACAAGTACAGTGGCCCATTTCTAACCTATAATCGAGACTTTTTCAGATTTTAAAGAAAGTGGATATAATTTCATACCCTCTCTCCAACCGATTTCTAAACGAGGCTTCGTGCTCGTTTTTTTGTTTAGACACCACCAACAAGTCTCGTGGCCGATTTCTAACATATAATCGAGACTTTTTCGAGTTTTAAAGGAAGTGAATATCATTTCATACCCTCTGTGCTCCCGATTTCTAAACGAGGCTTCGTGCTCGTTTTTTCGTTTTGACACAACAAGCACGTCTAGTGGCCTATTTGTAACCTATAATCGAGACTTTTTCGGGTTTTAAAGGAAGTGGATATAATTTCATACCCTCTCTCCTCCCGATTTCTAAACGAGGCTTCGTGCTCTTTTTTTAGTTTTGACACAACAAACAAGTCCCGTTGTCCATTTCTAACCTATAATCGAGACTTTTTCGGGTTTTAAAGGAAGTGGATATCATTTCATACCCTCTCTCCTCCAGATTTCTAAACGAGGCTTCGTGCTCGTTTTTTGTTTTGACACCACAAACACGTCCCGTTGCCCATTTCTAACCTATAACCGAGACTTTTTCTGGTTTTAATGGAAGTGGATATCATTTCATACTCTCTCTCCTCCCGATTTCTAAACGAGGCTTTGTGCTCGTTTTTTCGTTTTGTCACCACCAACACGTCCCGTGTCCTATTTCTAACCTATAATTGAGACTTTTTCGGGTTTTAAAGGAAGTGGATATCATTTCATACCCTCTCTCCTTCCGATTTCTAAAAGAGGCTTCGTGCTCGTTTTTTCGTATTGCACCACAAACACGTCCCGTGGCCCATTTCTAACCTATAATCGAGTCTTTTTCGGGTTTTAAAGGAAGTGGATATCGTTTCATACCCTCTCTCCTCCCGATTTCTAAACGAGTCTTCGTGCTCGTTTTTTCGTTTTGACACCACCAACACGTCCCGTAGCCCATTTCTAACCTATAATCGAGACGTTTTCGGGTTTTAAAGGAAGTGGATATAATTTCATACCCTCTCTCTTCCCGATTTCTAAACGAGGCTTCGTGCTCATTTTTTCGTTTTGACACAACAAACACGTCGCGTTGTCCATTTCTAACCTATAAACGAGACTTTTTCGGATTTTGAAGGAAGTGGATATTATTCTCATACCCTCTCTCCTCCCGATTTCTAAACGAGGCTTCGTGGTCGTTTTTTCGTTTTGACACTACCAGCACGTCCCGTAGCCCATGTCTAACCTATAATCAAGACTTTTTCGGGTTTTAAAGGAAGTGGATATCATTTCATACCCTTTCTCCTTCCGATTTCTAAAAGAGGCTTCGTGCTCGTTTTTTCGTATTGCACCACAAACACGTCCCGTGGCCCATTTCTAACCTATAATCGAGACTTTTTCGGGTTTTAAAGGAAGTGGATATCATTTCATACCCTCTCTCCTCCCGATTTCTAAACGAGGCTTCGTGCTCGTTTTTTCGTTTTGACACCACAAACACGTCCCGTGGCCCATTTCTAACCTATAATCGAGACTTTTTCGGGTTTTAAAGGAAGTGGATATCATTCCATACCATCTCTCCTCCCGATTTCTAAATGATGATGCTTCGTGCTTGTTTTTTTAGTTTTGACACAACAAACACGTCCCGTTGTCCATTTCTAACCTATAATCGAGACTTTTTCGGGTTTTAAAGGAAGTGGATATCATTTCATACCCTCTCTCCTCCCGATTTCTAAACGAGGCTTCGTGCTCGTTTTTTCGTTTTGACACCACAAACACGTCCCGTGGCCCATTTCTAACCTATAATCGAGACTTTTTCGGGTTTTAAAGGAAGTGGATATCATTCCATACCATCTCTCCTCCCGATTTCTAAATGATGCTTCGTGCTTGTTTTTTTTGTTTCGACACCACCAACACGTCTCATGACCCATTTCTAATATATAATCGAGACCCTTTCGAGTTTTAAAGGAAGTGAATATCATTTCATACCCTCTGTGCTCCCGATTTCTAAACGAGGCTTCGTGCTCGTTTTTTCGTTTTGACACAACAAACACGTCGCGTTGTCCATTTCTAACCTATAAACGAGACTTTTTCGAATTTTGAAGGAAGTGGATATTATTCTCATACCCTCTCTCCTCCCGATTTCTAAACGCGGCTTCGAGGTCGTTTTTTCGTTTTGACACTACCAGCACGTCCCGTAGCCCAAGTCTAACCTATAATCGAGACTTTTTCGGGTTTTAAAGGAAGTGGATATCATTTCATACCCTCTCTCCTTCCGATTTCTAAAAGAGGCTTCGTGCTCGTTTTTTCGTTTTGCACCACAAAAACGTCCCGTGGCCCATTTCTTACCTATAATCGAGACTTTTTCGGGTTTTAAAGGAAGTGGATATCATTTCATACCCTCTCTCCTTCCGATTTCTAAACGAGGCTTCGTGCTCGTTTTTTCGTTTTGACACCACAAACACGTCCCGTGGCCCATTTCTAACCTATAATCGAGACTTTTTCGGGTTTTAAAGGAAGTGGATATCATTCCATACCATCTCTCCTCCCGATTTTTAAATGATGCTTCGTGCTTGTTTTTTTTGTTTTGACACCACCAACACGTCTCATGACCCATTTCTAACATATAATCGTGACTTTTTCGGGTTTTAAAGGAAGTAAGTATCATTCCATACCCTCTCTCCTCCCGATTTCTAAACGAGGCTTCGTGCTCGTTTTTTCGTTTTGACACCACCAACACGTCCCGTGGCCCATTTCTAACATTTAATCGAGACTTTTTCGGGTTTTAAAGGAAGTGGATATCATTCCATACCCTCTCTCCTCCCGATTTCTAAACGCTTGTTTTTTTTGTTTTGACACCACCAACACGTCTCGTGGCCCATTTCTAACATATAATCGAGACTTTTTCAGGTTTTAAAGGAAGTGAGTATCATTTCATACCCTCTCTCCTCCCGATTTCTAAACGAGGCTTCGTGCTCGTTTTTTTCTTTTGACACCACCAAAATGTCTCGTAGCCCATATCTAACATATAATCAAGACTTTTTCGGGTTTTAAAGGAAGTGGATATTATTTCACACCCTCTCTCCTCCCCATTTCTAAACGATGCTTCGTGCTCATTTTTTTATTTTGACACCACCAATACGTCTCGTGGCCCATATCTAACCTGTAATCGATACTTTTTCTGGTTTTAAAGGAAGTGGATATCATTTCATACCCTCTCTCCTCCCGATTTCTAAACGAGGCTTCGTGCTCGTTTTTTCATTTTGACACAACAAACACATCCCGTTGTCCATTTCTAACCTATAAACGAGACTTTTTCGGATTTTGAAGGAAGTGGATATTATTCTCATACCCTCTCTCCTCCCGATTTCTAAACGAGGCTTCGTGGTCGTTTTGACACTACCAGCACGTCCCGTAGCCCATTTCTAATCTATAATCGAGACTTTTTCGGGTTTTAAAGGAAGTGGATGTCATTTCATACCCTCTCTCCTCCCGATTTCTAAAAGAGGCTTCGTGCTCGTTTTTTCGTTTTGACACCACAAACACGTCCCGTGGCCCATTTCTAACCTATAATCGAGACTTTTTCGGGTTTTAAAGGAAGTGGATATCATTTCATACCCTCTCTCCTCCCGATTTCAAAACGAGGCTTCATGCTCGTTTTTTCATTTTGACACCACAAACACGTCCCGTGGCCCATTTCTAACCTATAATCGAGACTTTTTCAGGTTTTAAAGGAAGTGGATATTATTTCATACCCTCTCTACTCCCGATTACTAAACGAGGCTTCGTGCTCGTTTTTTCGTTTTGACACCACCAAAATGTCTTGTGGCCCATATCTAACATATAATCGAGATTTTTTCGAGTTTTAAAGGAAGTGGATATCATTCCATACCCTCTCTCCTCCCGATTTCTAAACGAGGCTTCGTGCTTGTTTTTTTTGTTTTGACACCACCAACACGTCTCCTGGCCCATTTCTAACATATAATCGAGACTTTTTCGAGTTTTAAAGGAAGTGAGTATCATTTCATACCCTCTCTCCTCCCGATTTCTAAACGAGGCTTCGTGGTCGTTTTGACACTACCAGCACGTCCCGTAGCCCATTTCTAACCTATAATCGAGAATTTTTCGGGTTTTAAAGGAAGTGGATATCATTTCATACCCTCTCTCCTCCCGATTTCTAAAAGAGGCTTCGTGCTCGTTTTTTCGTTTTGACACCACAAACACGTTCCGTGGCCCATTTCTAACCTATAATCTAGACTTTTTTGGGTTTTAAAGGAAGTGGATATTATTTCATACCCTCTCTACTCCCGATTACTAAACGAGGCTTCGTGCTCGTTTTTTCGTTTTGACACCACCAAAATGTCTTGTGGCCCATATCTAACATATAATCGAGATTTTTTCGAGTTTTAAAGGAAGTGGATATCATTCCATACCCTCTCTCCTCCCGATTTCTAAACGAGGCTTCGTGCTTGTTTTTTTTGTTTTGACACCACCAACACGTCTCCTGGCCCATTTCTAACATATAATCGAGACTTTTTCGAGTTTTAAAGGAAGTGAGTATCATTTCATACCCTCTCTCCTCCCGATTTCTAAACGAGGCTTCGTGGTCGTTTTGACACTACCAGCACGTCCCGTAGCCCATTTCTAACCTATAATCGAGACTTTTTCGGGTTTTAAAGGAAGTGGATATCATTTCATACCCTCTCTCCTCCCGATTTCTAAAAGAGGCTTCGTGCTCGTTTTTTCGTTTTGACACCACAAACACGTTCCGTGGCCCATTTCTAACCTATAATCTAGACTTTTTTGGGTTTTAAAGGAAGTGGATATTATTTCATACCCTCTCTACTCCCGATTACTAAACGAGGCTTCGTGCTCGTTTTTTCGTTTTGACACCACCAAAATGTCTTGTGGCCCATATCTAACATATAATCGAGATTTTTTCGAGTTTTAAAGGAAGTGGATATCATTCCATACCCTCTCTCCTCCCGATTTCTAAACGAGGCTTCGTGCTTGTTTTTTTGTTTTGACACCACCAACACGTCTCCTGGCCCATTTCTAACATATAATCGAGACTTTTTCGAGTTTTAAAGGAAGTGAGTATCATTTCATACCCTCTCTCCTCCTGATTTCTAAACGAGGCTTCGTTGTCGTTTTGACACTACCAGCACGTCCCGTAGCCCATTTCTAACCTATAATCGAGACTTTTTCGGGTTATAAAGGAAGTGGATATCATTTCATACCCTCTCTCCTCCCGATTTCTAAAAGAGGCTTCGTGCTCGTTTTTTCGTTTTGACACCACAAACACGTCCCGTGGCCTATTTCAAACCTATAATCGAGACTTTTTCGGGTTTTAAAAGAAGTGGATATCATTTCATACCCTCTCTCCTCCCGATTTCTAAACGAGGCTTCGTGCTCATTTTTTCGTTTTGACACCACAAACACGTCCCGTGGCCTATTTCTAACCTATAATCGAGACTTTTTTGGGTTTTAAAGGAAGTGGATATTATTTCATACCCTCTCTCCTCCCGATTTCTAAACGATGCTTCGTGCTCGTTTTTTCATTTTGACACCACAAACACGTCCCGTGGCCTATTTCTAACCTATAATCGAGACTTTTTTGGGTTTTAAAGGAAGTGGATATTATTTCATACCCTCTCTCCTCCCGATTTCTAAACGAGGATTCGTTGTCGTTTTTTCGTTTTGATACCTCCAACAAGTCCAGTGGCCCATTTCTAACCTATAATCGAGACTTTTTCAGATTTTAAAGAAAGTGGATATAATTTCGTACCCTCTCTCCAACCGATTTCTAAACGAGGCTTCATGCTCGTTTTTTTGTTTTGACACCACCAACAAGTCTTGTGGCCGATTTCTAACATATAATCGAGACTTTTTCGAGTTTTAAAGGAAGTGAATATCATTTCATACCCTCTGTGCTCCCGATTTCTAAACGAGGCTTCGTGCTCGTTTTTTCGTTTTGACACAACAAGCACGTCTAGTGGCCTATTTGTAACCTATAATCGAGACTTTTTCGTGTTTTAAAGGAAGTGGATATCATTTCATACCCTCTATCCTCCCGATTTCTAAACGAGGTTTCGTGCTCGTTCTTTCGTTTTGACACCACAAACACGTCCCGTGGCCCTTTTCTAACCGATAATCGAGACTTTTTCGGGTTTTAAAGGAAGTGGATATCATTTCATACCCTCTCTCCTCCCGATTTCTAAACGATGCTTCGTGGTTGTTTTTTCGTTTTGACACTACCAGCATGTCCCGTGGCTAATTTCTAACATGTAATCGAGACTTTTTCTGGTTTTAAAGGAAGTGAGTATCATTTCATACCCTCTCTCCTCCCGATTTCTAAACGAGGCTTTGTGCTCGTTTTTTCGTTTTGTCACCACCAACACGTCCCGTGTCGTATTTCTAACCTATAATCGAGACATTTTCGGGTTTTAAAGGAAGTGGATATCATTTCATACCCTCTCTCCTTCCGATTTCTAAAAGAGGCTTCGTGCTCGTTTTTTCGTATTGCACCACAAACACGTCCCGTGGCCCATTTCTAACCTATAATCGAGACTTTTTCGGGTTTTAAAGGAAGTGGATATCATTTCATACCCTTTCTCCTCCCGATTTCTAAACGAGGCTTCGTGCTCGTTTTTTCGTTTTGACACCACAAACACGTCCCGTGGCCCATTTCTAACCTATAATCGAGACTTTTTCAGATTTTAAAGGAAGTGGATATCATTTCATACCCTCTCTCCTCCCGATTTCTAAACGAGGCTTCGTGCTCGTTTTTTCGTTTTGACACCACAAACACGTCACGTGGCCCATTTCTAACCTATAATCGAGACTTTTTTGGGTTTTAAAGGAATTGGATATCATTTCATACCCTCTCTCCTCCCGATTTCTAAAAGTGGCTTCGTGCTCGTTTTTTGGTTTTGACACCACAAACACGTCCCGTGGCCCATTTCTAACCTATAATCGAGACTTTTTCGGGTTTTAAAGGAAGTGGATATCATTTCATACCCTCTCTCCTCCCGATTTCTAAACGAGGCTTCGTGCTCGTTTTTTCGTTTTGACACCACAAACACGTCCCGTGGCCCATTTCTAACCTATAATCGAGACTTTTTCGGATTTTAAAGGAAGTGGATATCATTCCATACCATCTCTCCTCCCGATTTCTAAATGATGCTTCGTGCTTGTTTTTTTTGTTTTAACACCACCAACACGTCTCATGACCCATTTCTAACATATAATCGAGACTTTTTCGGGTTTTAAAGGAAGTGAGTATCATTCCATACCCTCTCTCCTCCCGATTTCTAAACGAGGCTTCGTGCTCGTTTTTTCGTTTTGACACCACCAACACGTCCCGTGGCCCATTTCTAACCTTTAATCGAGGCTTTTTTGGGTTTTGAAGGAAGTGGATATTATTTCATACACTCTCTTATCCCGATTTCTAAACGAGGCTTCGTGCTCATTTTTTTGTTTTGACACCACCAACACGTCTTGTGATCCATTTCTAACATTTAATCAACACTTTTTCGGGTTTTAAAGGAAGTGGACATCATTCCATACCCTCTCTCCTCCCGATTTCTAAACGCTTGTTTTTTTAGTTTTGACACCACCAACACGTCTCGTGGCCCATTTCTAACATATAATCGAGACTTTTTCGGGTTTTAAAGGAAGTGAGTATCATTTCATACCCTCTCTCTTCCGATTTCTAAACGAGGCTTCGTGCTCGTTTTTTTCTTTTGACACCACCAAAATGTCTCGTAGCCCATATCTAACATATAATCAAGACTTTTTCGGGTTTTAAAGGAAGTGGATATTATTTCACACCCTCTCTCCCGATTTCTAAACGAGGCTTCGTGCTCATTTTTTTATTTTGACACCACCAATATGTCTCGTGGCCCATATCTAACCTATAATCGAGACTTTTTCTGGTTTTAAAGGAAGTGGATATCATTTCATACCCTCTCTCCTCCAGATTTCTAAACGAGGCTTCGTGCTCGTTTTTTCGTTTTGACACAACAAACATGTCCCGTTGTCCATTTCTAACCTATAAACGAGACTTTTTCGGATTTTGAAGGAAGTGGATATTATTCTCATACCCTCTCTCCTCCCGATTTCTAAACGAGGCTTCGTGGTCGTTTTGACACTACCAGCACGTCCCATAGCCCATTTCTAACATATAATCGAGACTTTTTCGGGTTTTAAAGGAAGTAGATATAATTTCATACCCTCTCTCCTCCCGATTTCTAAAAGAGGCTTCGTGCTCGTTTTTTCGTTTTGACACCACAAACACGTCCCGTGGCCCATTTCTAACCTATAATCGAGACTTTTTCGGGTTTTAAAGGAAGTGGATATCATTTCATACCCTCTCTCCTCCCGATTTCTAAACGAGGCTTCGTGCTCGTTTTTTCGTTTTGACACCACAAACACGTCACGTGGCCCATTTCTAACCTATAATCGAGACTTTTTTGGGTTTTAAAGGAATTGGATATCATTTCATACCCTCTCTCCTCCCGATTTCTAAAAGAGAATTCGTGCTCGTTTTTTCGTTTTGACACCACAAACACGTCCCGTGGCCCATTTCTAACCTATAATCGAGACTTTTTCGGGTTTTAAAGGAAGTGGATATCATTTCATACCCTCTCTCCTCCCGATTTCTAAACGAGGCTTCGTGCTCGTTTTTTCGTTTTGACACCACAAACACGTCCCGTGGCCCATTTCTAACCTATAATCGAGTCTTTTTTGGGTTTTAAAGGAATTGGATATTATTTCATACCCTCTCTCCTCCCGATTTTTAAACGAGGCTTCGTGGTCGTTTTTTCGTTTTGACACCTCCAACAAGTCCCATGGCCCATTTCTAACCTATAAAAAAGACTTTTTCGGGTTTTAAAGGAAGTGGATATAATTTTATACCCTCTCTCCAACCGATTTCTAAACGAGGCTTCGTGCTCGTTTTTTTGTTTTGACACCACCAACACGTCTCGTGGCCGATTTCTAACATATAATCGAGACTTTTTCGAGTTTTAAAGGAAGTGAATATCATTTCATGCCCTCTGTGCTCCCGATTTCTAAACGAGGCTTCGTGCTCGTTTTTTCGTTTTGACACCACAAACACGTCCCGTTGCCCTTTTCTAACCGATAATCGAGACTTTTTCGGGTTTTAAAGGAAGTGTATATCATTTCATACCCTCTCTCCTCCCGATTTCTAAACGATGCTTCGTGGTCGTTTTTTCGTTTTGACACTACCAGCATGTCCCGTGGCCAATTTCTAACATATAATCGAGACTTTTTCGGGTTTTAAAGGAAGTGGATATCATTTCATACCCTCTCTCCTCCCGATTTCTAAACGAGGCTTCGTGCTCGTTTTTTTGTTTTGACACCACCAAAACGTCTCGTGGCCCATATCTAACATATAATCGAGACTCTTTCGGGTTTTAAAGGAAGTGGATATCATTCCATACCCTCTCTCCTCCCGATTTCTAAACGAGGCTTCGTGCTTGCTTTTTTTGTTTTGACACCACCAACACGTCTCGTGGCACATTTCTAAGATATAATCGAGACATTTTCGGGTTTTAAAGGAAGTGAGTATCATTTCATACCCTCTCTCCTCCCGATTTCTAAACGATGCTTCGTGCTCGTTTTTTTATTTTAACACCACCAACACGTCTCGTGGCCCATTTCTAACATATAATCGAGAATTTTTCTGATTTTAAAGGAAGTGGATATCATTTCATACCCTCTCTCCTCCCGATTTCTAAACGAGGCTTTGTGCTCGTTTTTTCGTTTTGTCACCACCAACACGTCCTACGGCCTATTTCTAACCTATAATCGAGACTTTTTCGGGTTTTAAAGGAAGTGGATATCATTTCATACCCTCTCTCCTCCCGATTTCTAAACGTGGCTTCGTGCTCGTTTTTTTATTTTGACACCACCAACACGTCCCGTAGCCCATTTCTAACCTATAATCGAGACTTTTTCGGGTTTTAAAGGAAGTGGATATAATTTCATACCCTCTCTCCTCCCAATTTCTAAACGAGGCTTCGTGCTCTTTTTTTAGTTTTGACACAACAAACACGTCCCGTTGTCCATTTCTAACCTATAATCGAGACTTTTTTGGGTTTTAAAGGAAGTGGATATCATTTCATACCCTCTCTCCTTCCGATTTCTAAAAGAGGCTTCGTGCTCGTTTTTTCGTTTTGCACCACAAACACGTCCCGTGGCCCATTTCTAACCTATAATCGTGACTTTTTCGGGTTTTAAAGGAAGTGGATATCATTTCATACCCTCTCTCCTCCCGATTTCTAAACGAGGCTTCGTGCTCGTTTTTTCGTTTTGACACCACAAACACGTCCCGTGGCTCATTTCTAACCAATAATGGAGACTTTTTCGGGTTTTAAAGGAAGTGGATATCATTCCATACCATCTCTCCTCCCGATTTCTAAATGATTCTTCGTGCTTGTTTTTTTTGTTTTGACACCACCAACACGTCTCATGACCCATTTCTAACATATAATCGAGACTTTTTCGGGTTTTAAAGGAAGTGAGTATCATTCCATACCCTCTCTCCTCCCGATTTCTAAACGAGGCTTCGTGCTCGTTTTTTCGTTTTGACACCACCAACACGTCCCGTGGCCCATTTCTAACCTATAATCGAGGCTTTTTCGGGTTTTAAAGGAAGTGGATATCATTTCATACCCTCTCTCCTCCCGATTTCTAAACGTGGCTTCGTGCTCGTTTTTTTATTTTGACACCACCAACACGTCCCGTAGCCCATTTCTAACCTATAATCGAGACTTTTTCGGGTTTTAAAGGAAGTGGATATAATTTCATACCCTCTCTCCTCCCAATTTCTAAACGAGGCTTCGTGCTCTTTTTTTAGTTTTGACACAACAAACACGTCCCGTTGTCCATTTCTAACCTATAATCGAGACTTTTTTGGGTTTTAAAGGAAGTGGATATCATTTCATACCCTCTCTCCTTCCGATTTCTAAAAGAGGCTTCGTGCTCGTTTTTTCGTTTTGCACCACAAACACGTCCCGTGGCCCATTTCTAACCTATAATCGTGACTTTTTCGGGTTTTAAAGGAAGTGGATATCATTTCATACCCTCTCTCCTCCCGATTTCTAAACGAGGCTTCGTGCTCGTTTTTTCGTTTTGACACCACAAACACGTCCCGTGGCTCATTTCTAACCAATAATGGAGACTTTTTCGGGTTTTAAAGGAAGTGGATATCATTCCATACCATCTCTCCTCCCGATTTCTAAATGATTCTTCGTGCTTGTTTTTTTTGTTTTGACACCACCAACACGTCTCATGACCCATTTCTAACATATAATCGAGACTTTTTCGGGTTTTAAAGGAAGTGAGTATCATTCCATACCCTCTCTCCTCCCGATTTCTAAACGAGGCTTCGTGCTCGTTTTTTCGTTTTGACACCACCAACACGTCCCGTGGCCCATTTCTAACCTATAATCGAGGCTTTTTCGGGTTTTAAAGGAAGTGGATATCATTTCATACCCTCTCTCCTCCCGATTTCTAAACGTGGCTTCGTGCTCGTTTTTTTATTTTGACACCACCAACACGTCCCGTAGCCCATTTCTAACCTATAATCGAGACTTTTTCGGGTTTTAAAGGAAGTGGATATAATTTCATACCCTCTCTCCTCCCAATTTCTAAACGAGGCTTCGTGCTCTTTTTTTAGTTTTGACACAACAAACACGTCCCGTTGTCCATTTCTAACCTATAATCGAGACTTTTTTGGGTTTTAAAGGAAGTGGATATCATTTCATACCCTCTCTCCTTCCGATTTCTAAAAGAGGCTTCGTGCTCGTTTTTTCGTTTTGCACCACAAACACGTCCCGTGGCCCATTTCTAACCTATAATCGTGACTTTTTCGGGTTTTAAAGGAAGTGGATATCATTTCATACCCTCTCTCCTCCCGATTTCTAAACGAGGCTTCGTGCTCGTTTTTTCGTTTTGACACCACAAACACGTCCCGTGGCTCATTTCTAACCTATAATGGAGACTTTTTCGGGTTTTAAAGGAAGTGGATATCATTCCATACCATCTCTCCTCCCGATTTCTAAATGATTCTTCGTGCTTGTTTTTTTTGTTTTGACACCACCAACACGTCTCATGACCCATTTCTAACATATAATCGAGACTTTTTCGGGTTTTAAAGGAAGTGAGTATCATTCCATACCCTCTCTCCTCCCGATTTCTAAACGAGGCTTCGTGCTCGTTTTTTCGTTTTGACACCACCAACACGTCCCGTGGCCCATTTCTAACCTATAATCGTGGCTTTTTTGGGTTTTGAAGGAAGTGGATATTATTTCATACACTCTCTTCTCCCGATTTCCAAACGAGGCTTCGTGCTCATTTTTTTGTTTTGACACCACCAACACGTCTCGTGATCCATTTCTAACATTTAATCGAGACTTTTTCGGGTTTTAAAGGAAGTGGATATCATTCCATACCCTCTCTCCTCCCGATTTCTAAACGCTTGTTTATTTTGTTTTGACTCCACCAACACGTCTCGTGGCCCATTTCTAACATATAATCGAGACTTTTTCGGGTTTTAAAGGAAGTGAGTATCATTTCATACCCTCTCTCTTCCGATTTCTAAACGAGGCTTCGTGCTCGTTTTTTTCTTTTGACACCACCAAAATGTCTCGTAGCCCATATCTAACATATAATCAAGACTTTTTCGGGTTTTAAAGGAAGTGGATATTATTTCACACCCTCTCTCCTCCCGATTTCTAAACGAGGCTTCGTGCTCATTTTTTTATTTTGACACCACCAATACGTCTCGTGGCCCATATCTAACCTATAATCGAGACTTTTTCTGGTTTTAAAGGAAGTGGATATCATTTCATACCCTCTCTCCTCCCGATTTCTAAACGAGGCTTCGTGCTCGTTTTTTCGTTTTGACACAACAAACATGTCCCGTTGTCCATTTCTAACCTATAAACGAGACTTTTTCGGATTTTGAAGGAAGTGGATATTATTCTCATACCCTCTCTCCTCCCGATTTCTAAACGAGGCTTCGTGGTCGTTTTGACACTACCAGCACGTCCCGTAGCCCATTTCTAACCTATAATCGAGACTTTTTCGGGTTTTAAAGGAAGTAGATATCATTTCATACCCTCTCTCCTCCCGATTTCTAAAAGAGGCTTCGTGCTCGTTTTTTCGTTTTGACACCATGAACACGTCCCGTGGCCCATTTCTAACCTATAATCGAGACTTTTTCGGGTTTTAAAGGAAGTGGATATCATTTCATACCCTCTCTCCTCCCGATTTCTAAACGAGGCTTCGTGCTCGTTTTTTCGTTTTGACACAACAAACACGTCACGTGGCCCATTTCTAACCTATAATCGAGACTTTCTTGGATTTTAAAGGAATTGGATATCATTTCATACCCTCTCTCCTCCCGATTTCTAAAAGAGGCTTCGTGCTCGTTTTTTCGTTTTGACACCACAAACACGTCCCGTGGCCCATTTCTAAACTATAATCGAGACTTTTTCGGGTTTTAAAGGAAGTGGATATCATTTCATACCCTCTCTCCTCCCGATTTCTAAACGAGGCTTCGTGGTCGTTTTTTCGTTTTGACACCTCCAACAAGTCCCATGGCCCATTTCTAACCTATAATAAAGTCTTTTTCGGGTTTTAAAGGAAGTGGATATAATTTTATACCCTCTCTCCAACTGATTTCTAAACGAGGCTTCGTGCTCGTTTTTTTGTTTTGACACCACCAACACGTCTCGTGGCCGATTTCTAACATATTATCGAGACTTTTTCGAGTTTTAAAGGAAGTGAATATCATTTCATGCCCTCTATGCTCCCGATTTCTAAACGAGGCTTCGTGCTCGTTTTTTCGTTTTGACACCACAAACACGTCCCGTTGCCCTTTTCTAACCGATAATCGAGACTTTTTCGGGTTTTAAAGGAAGTGTATATCATTTCATACCCTCTCTCCTCCCGATTCCTAAACGATGCTTCGTGGTCGTTTTTTCGTTTTGACACCATAAACACGTCCCGTGGCCCATTTCTAACCTATAATCGAGACTTTTTCGGGTTTTAAAGGAAGTGGATATCATTTCATACCCTCTCTCCTCCCGATTTCTAAACGAGGCTTCGTGGTCGTTTTTTCGTTTTGACACCTCCAACAAGTCCCATGGCCCATTTCTAACCTATAATAAAGTCTTTTTCGGGTTTTAAAGGAAGTGGATATAATTTTATACCCTCTCTCCAACTGATTTCTAAACGAGGCTTCGTGCTCGTTTTTTTGTTTTGACACCACCAACACGTCTCGTGGCCGATTTCTAACATATTATCGAGACTTTTTCGAGTTTTAAAGGAAGTGAATATCATTTCATGCCCTCTGTGCTCCCGATTTCTAAACGAGGCTTCGTGCTCGTTTTTTCGTTTTGACACCACAAACACGTCCCGTTGCCCTTTTCTAACCGATAATCGAGACTTTTTCGGGTTTTAAAGGAAGTGTATATCATTTCATACCCTCTCTCCTCCCGATTCCTAAACGATGCTTCGTGGTCGTTTTTTCGTTTTGACACCATAAACACGTCCCGTGGCCCATTTCTAACCTATAATCGAGACTTTTTCGGGTTTTAAAGGAAGTGGATATCATTTCATACCCTCTCTCCTCCCGATTTCTAAACGAGGCTTCGTGCTCGTTTTTTCGTTTTGACACAACAAACAAGTCCCGTTGTCCATTTCTAACCTATAACCGAGACTTTTTCGGGTTTTAAATGAAGTGGATATCATTTCATACCCTCTCTCCTCCCGATTTCTAAACGAGTCTTCGTGCTCGTTTTTTCGTTTTGACACCACCAACATGTCCCGTAGCCCATTTCTAACCTATAATCGAGACTTTTTCGGGTTTTAAAGGAAGTGGATATAATTTCATACCCTCTCTCTTCCCGATTTCTAAACGAGTCTTCGTGCTCATTTTTTCGTTTTGACACAACAAACACGTCGCGTTGTCCATTTCTAACCTATAAACGAGACTTTTTCGGATTTTGAAGGAAGTGGATATTATTCTCATACCCTCTCTCCTCCCGATTTCTAAACGAGGCTTCGTGCTCGTTTTTTCGTTTTGACACCACAAACACGTCCCGTGGCCCATTTCTAACCTATAATCGAGACTTTTTCGGGTTTTAAAGGAAGTGGATATCATTCCATACCATCTCTCCTCCCGATTTCTAAATGATGCTTCGTGCTTGTTTTTTTAGTTTTGACACAACAAACACGTCCCGTTGTCCATTTCTAACCTATAATCGACACTTTTTCGGGTTTTAAAGGAAGTGGATATCATTTCATATCCTCTCTCCTCCCGATTTCTAAACGAGGCTTCGTGCTCGTTTTTTCGTTTTGACACCACAAACACGTCCCGTGGCCCATTTCTAACCTATAATCGAGACTTTTTCGGGTTTTAAAGGAAGTGGATATCATTCCATACCATCTCTCCTCCCGATTTCTAAATGATGCTTCGTGCTTGTTTTTTTTGTTTTGACACCACCAACACGTCTCATGACCCATTTCTAACAAATAATCGAGACTTTTTCGGGTTTTAAAGGAAGTGGATATCATTTCATACCCTCTCTCCTCCCGATTTCTAAACGAGGCTTCGTGCTCGTTTTTTCGTTTTGACACCACAAACACGTCCCGTGGCCCATTTCTAACCTATAATCTAGACTTTTTTGGGTTTTAAAGGAAGTTGATATTATTTCATACCCTCTCTCCTCCCGATTACTAAACGAGGCTTCGTGCTCGTTTTTTCGTTTTGACACCACCAAAACGTCTTGTGGCCCATATCTAACATATAATCGAGATTTTTTCGAGTTTTAAAGGAAGTGGATATCATTCCATACTCTCTCTCCTCCCGATTTCTAAACGAGGCTTTGTGCTTGTTTTTTTTGTTTTGACACCACCAACACGTCTCCTGGCCCATTTCTAACTTATAATCGAGACTTTTTCGAGTTTTAAAGGAAGTGAGTATCATTTCATACCCTCTCTCCTCCCGATTTCTAAACGAGGCTTCGAGGTCGTTTTGACACTACCAGCACGTCCCGTAGCCCATTTCTAACCTATAATCGAGACTTTTTCGGGTTTTAAAGGAAGTAGATATCATTTCATACCCTCTCTCCTCCCGATTTCTAAAAGAGGCTTCGTGCTCGTTTTTTCGTTTTGACACCATAAACACGTCCCGTGGCCCATTTCTAACCTATAATCGAGACTTTTTCGGGTTTTAAAGGAAGTGGATATCATTTCATACCCTCTCTCCTCCCGATTTCTAAACGAGGCTTCGTGCTCGTTTTTTCGTTTTGACACAACAAACACGTCACGTGGCCCATTTCTAACCTATAATCGAGACTTTTTTGGATTTTAAAGGAATTGGATATCATTTCATACCCTCTCTCCTCCCGATTTCTAAAAGAGGCTTCGTGCTCGTTTTTTCGTTTTGACACCACAAACACGTCCCGTGGCCCATTTCTAAACTATAATCGAGACTTTTTCGGGTTTTAAAGGAAGTGGATATCATTTCATACCCTCTCTCCTCCCGATTTCTAAACGAGGCTTCGTGGTCGTTTTTTCGTTTTGACACCTCCAACAAGTCCCATGGCCCATTTCTAACCTATAATAAAGTCTTTTTCGGGTTTTAAAGGAAGTGGATATAATTTTATACCCTCTCTCCAACTGATTTCTAAACGAGGCTTCGTGCTCGTTTTTTTGTTTTGACACCACCAACACGTCTCGTGGCCGATTTCTAACATATTATCGAGACTTTTTCGAGTTTTAAAGGAAGTGAATATCATTTCATGCCCTCTATGCTCCCGATTTCTAAACGAGGCTTCGTGCTCGTTTTTTCGTTTTGACACCACAAACACGTCCCGTTGCCCTTTTCTAACCGATAATCGAGACTTTTTCGGGTTTTAAAGGAAGTGTATATCATTTCATACCCTCTCTCCTCCCGATTCCTAAACGATGCTTCGTGGTCGTTTTTTCGTTTTGACACCATAAACACGTCCCGTGGCCCATTTCTAACCTATAATCGAGACTTTTTCGGGTTTTAAAGGAAGTGGATATCATTTCATACCCTCTCTCCTCCCGATTTCTAAACGAGGCTTCGTGGTCGTTTTTTCGTTTTGACACCTCCAACAAGTCCCATGGCCCATTTCTAACCTATAATAAAGTCTTTTTCGGGTTTTAAAGGAAGTGGATATAATTTTATACCCTCTCTCCAACTGATTTCTAAACGAGGCTTCGTGCTTGTTTTTTTGTTTTGACACCACCAACACGTCTCGTGGCCGATTTCTAACATATTATCGAGACTTTTTCGAGTTTTAAAGGAAGTGAATATCATTTCATGCCCTCTGTGCTCCCGATTTCTAAACGAGGCTTCGTGCTCGTTTTTTCGTTTTGACACCACAAACACGTCCCGTTGCCCTTTTCTAACCGATAATCGAGACTTTTTCGGGTTTTAAAGGAAGTGTATATCATTTCATACCCTCTCTCCTCCCGATTCCTAAACGATGCTTCGTGGTCGTTTTTTCGTTTTGACACCATAAACACGTCCCGTGGCCCATTTCTAACCTATAATCGAGACTTTTTCGGGTTTTAAAGGAAGTGGATATCATTTCATACCCTCTCTCCTCCCGATTTCTAAACGAGGCTTCGTGCTCGTTTTTTCGTTTTGACACAACAAACAAGTCCCGTTGTCCATTTCTAACCTATAACCGAGACTTTTTCGGGTTTTAAATGAAGTGGATATCATTTCATACCCTCTCTCCTCCCGATTTCTAAACGAGTCTTCGTGCTCGTTTTTTCGTTTTGACACCACCAACACGTCCCGTAGCCCATTTCTAACCTATAATCGAGACTTTTTCGGGTTTTAAAGGAAGTGGATATAATTTCATACCCTCTCTCTTCCCGATTTCTAAACGAGGCTTCGTGCTCATTTTTTCGTTTTGACACAACAAACACGTCGCGTTGTCCATTTCTAACCTATAAACGAGACTTTTTCGGATTTTGAAGGAAGTGGATATTATTCTCATACCCTCTCTCCTCCCGATTTCTAAACGAGGCTTCGTGCTCGTTTTTTCGTTTTGACACCACAAACACGTCCCGTGGCCCATTTCTAACCTATAATCGAGACTTTTTCGGGTTTTAAAGGAAGTGGATATCATTCCATACCATCTCTCCTCCCGATTTCTAAATGATGCTTCGTGCTTGTTTTTTTAGTTTTGACACAACAAACACGTCCCGTTGTCCATTTCTAACCTATAATCGACACTTTTTCGGGTTTTAAAGGAAGTGGATATCATTTCATACCCTCTCTCCTCCCGATTTCTAAACGAGGCTTCGTGCTCGTTTTTTCGTTTTGACACCACAAACACGTCCCGTGGCCCATTTCTAACCTATAATCGAGACTTTTTCGGGTTTTAAAGGAAGTGGATATCATTCCATACCATCTCTCCTCCCGATTTCTAAATGATGCTTCGTGCTTGTTTTTTTTGTTTTGACACCACCAACACGTCTCATGACCCATTTCTAACATATAATCGAGACTTTTTCGGGTTTTAAAGGAAGTGGATATCATTTCATACCCTCTCTCCTCCCGATTTCTAAACGAGGCTTCGTGCTCGTTTTTTCGTTTTGACACCACAAACACGTCCCGTGGCCCATTTCTAACCTATAATCTAGACTTTTTTGGGTTTTAAAGGAAGTTGATATTATTTCATACCCTCTCTCCTCCCGATTACTAAACGAGGCTTCGTGCTCGTTTTTTCGTTTTGACACCACCAAAACGTCTTGTGGCCCATATCTAACATATAATCGAGATTTTTTCGAGTTTTAAAGGAAGTGGATATCATTCCATACTCTCTCTCCTCCCGATTTCTAAACGAGGCTTTGTGCTTGTTTTTTTTGTTTTGACACCACCAACACGTCTCCTGGCCCATTTCTAACATATAATCGAGACTTTTTCGAGTTTTAAAGGAAGTGAGTATCATTTCATACCCTCTCTCCTCCCGATTTCTAAACGAGGCTTCGAGGTCGTTTTGACACTACCAGCACGTCCCGTAGCCCATTTCTAACCTATAATCGAGACTTTTTCGGGTTTTAAAGGAAGGGGATATCATTTCATACCCTCTCTCCTCCCGATTTCTAAAAGAGGCTTCGTGCTCGTTTTTTCATTTTGACACCACAAACACATCCCGTGGCCCATTTCTAACCTATAATCGAGACTTTTTCGGGTTTTAAAGGATGTGGATATCTTTTCATACCCACTCTCCTCCCGATTTCTAAACGAGGCTTCGTGCTCGTTTTTTCATTTTGACACCACAAACACGTCCCGTGGCCCATTTCTAACCTATAATCGAGACTTTTTCGGGTTTTAAAGGAAGTGGATATCATTCCATACCATCTCTCCTCCCGATTTCTAAATGATGCTTCGTGCTTGTTTTTTTAGTTTTGACACAACAAACACGTCCCGTTGTCCATTTCTAACCTATAATCGACACTTTTTCGGGTTTTAAAGGAAGTGGATATCATTTCATACCCTCTCTCCTCCCGATTTCTAAACGAGGCTTCGTGCTCGTTTTTTCGTTTTGACACCACAAACACGTCCCGTGGCCCATTTCTAACCTATAATCGAGACTTTTTCGGGTTTTAAAGGAAGTGGATATCATTCCATACCATCTCTCCTCCCGATTTCTAAATGATGCTTCGTGCTTGTTTTTTTTGTTTTGACACCACCAACACGTCTCATGACCCATTTCTAACATATAATCGAGACTTTTTCGGGTTTTAAAGGAAGTGGATATCATTTCATACCCTCTCTCCTCCCGATTTCTAAACGAGGCTTCGTGCTCGTTTTTTCGTTTTGACACCACAAACACGTCCCGTGGCCCATTTCTAACCTATAATCTAGACTTTTTTGGGTTTTAAAGGAAGTTGATATTATTTCATACCCTCTCTCCTCCCGATTACTAAACGAGGCTTCGTGCTCGTTTTTTCGTTTTGACACCACCAAAACGTCTTGTGGCCCATATCTAACATATAATCGAGATTTTTTCGAGTTTTAAAGGAAGTGGATATCATTCCATACTCTCTCTCCTCCCGATTTCTAAACGAGGCTTTGTGCTTGTTTTTTTTGTTTTGACACCACCAACACGTCTCCTGGCCCATTTCTAACATATAATCGAGACTTTTTCGAGTTTTAAAGGAAGTGAGTATCATTTCATACCCTCTCTCCTCCCGATTTCTAAACGAGGCTTCGAGGTCGTTTTGACACTACCAGCACGTCCCGTAGCCCATTTCTAACCTATAATCGAGACTTTTTCGGGTTTTAAAGGAAGTGGATATCATTTCATACCCTCTCTCCTCCCGATTTCTAAAAGAGGCTTCGTGCTCGTTTTTTCATTTTGACACCACAAACACATCCCGTGGCCCATTTCTAACCTATAATCGAGACTTTTTCGGGTTTTAAAGGATGTGGATATCTTTTCATACCCACTCTCCTCCCGATTTCTAAACGAGGCTTCGTGCTCGTTTTTTCATTTTGACACCACAAACACGTCCCGTGGCCCATTTCTAACCTATAATCGAGACTTTTTCGGGTTTTAAAGGAAGTGGATATCATTCCATACCATCTCTCCTCCCGATTTCTAAATGATGCTTCGTGCTTGTTTTTTTAGTTTTGACACAACAAACACGTCCCGTTGTCCATTTCTAACCTATAATCGACACTTTTTCGGGTTTTAAAGGAAGTGGATATCATTTCATACCCTCTCTCCTCCCGATTTCTAAACGAGGCTTCGTGCTCGTTTTTTCGTTTTGACACCACAAACACGTCCCGTGGCCCATTTCTAACCTATAATCGAGACTTTTTCGGGTTTTAAAGGAAGTGGATATCATTCCATACCATCTCTCCTCCCGATTTCTAAATGATGCTTCGTGCTTGTTTTTTTTGTTTTGACACCACCAACACGTCTCATGACCCATTTCTAACATATAATCGAGACTTTTTCGGGTTTTAAAGGAAGTGGATATCATTTCATACCCTCTCTCCTCCCGATTTCTAAACGAGGCTTCGTGCTCGTTTTTTCGTTTTGACACCACAAACACGTCCCGTGGCCCATTTCTAACCTATAATCTAGACTTTTTTGGGTTTTAAAGGAAGTTGATATTATTTCATACCCTCTCTCCTCCCGATTACTAAACGAGGCTTCGTGCTCGTTTTTTCGTTTTGACACCACCAAAACGTCTTGTGGCCCATATCTAACATATAATCGAGATTTTTTCGAGTTTTAAAGGAAGTGGATATCATTCCATACTCTCTCTCCTCCCGATTTCTAAACGAGGCTTTGTGCTTGTTTTTTTTGTTTTGACACCACCAACACGTCTCCTGGCCCATTTCTAACATATAATCGAGACTTTTTCGAGTTTTAAAGGAAGTGAGTATCATTTCATACCCTCTCTCCTCCCGATTTCTAAACGAGGCTTCGAGGTCGTTTTGACACTACCAGCACGTCCCGTAGCCCATTTCTAACCTATAATCGAGACTTTTTCGGGTTTTAAAGGAAGTGGATATCATTTCATACCCTCTCTCCTCCCGATTTCTAAAAGAGGCTTCGTGCTCGTTTTTTCATTTTGACACCACAAACACATCCCGTGGCCCATTTCTAACCTATAATCGAGACTTTTTCGGGTTTTAAAGGATGTGGATATCTTTTCATACCCACTCTCCTCCCGATTTCTAAACGAGGCTTCGTGCTCGTTTTTTCATTTTGACACCACAAACACGTCCCGTGGCCCATTTCTAACCTATAATCGAGACTTTTTCAGGTTTTAAAGGAAGTGGATATCATTTCATACCATCTCTCCTCCCGATTTCTAAATGATGCTTCGTGCTTGTTTTTTTTGTTTTGACACCACCAACACGTCTCATGACCCATTTCTAACATATAATCGAGACTTTTTCGGGTTTTAAAGGAAGTGAGTATCATTCCATACCCTCTCTCCTCCCGATTTCTAAACGAGTCTTCGTGCTCGTTTTTTCGTTTTGATACCTCCAACAAGTACAGTGGCCCATTTCTAACCTATAATCGAGACTTTTTCAGATTTTAAAGAAAGTGGATATAATTTCATACCCTCTCTCCAACCGATTTCTAAACGAGGCTTCGTGCTCGTTTTTTTGTTTTGACACCACCAACAAGTCTCGTGGCCGATTTCTAACATATAATCGAGACTTTTTCGAGTTTTAAAGGAAGTAAATATCATTTCATACCCTCTGTGCTCCCGATTTCTAAACGAGGCTTCGTGCTCGTTTTTTCGTTTTGACACAACAAACATGTCCCGTTGTCCATTTCTAACCTATAAACGAGACTTTTTCGGATTTTGAAGGAAGTGGATATTATTCTCATACCCTCTCTCCTCCCGATTTCTAAACGAGGCTTCGTGGTCGTTTTGACACTACCAGCACGTCCCGTAGCCCATTTCTAACATATAATCGAGACTTTTTCGGGTTTTAAAGGAAGTAGATATAATTTCATACCCTCTCTCCTCCCGATTTCTAAAAGAGGCTTCGTGCTCGTTTTTTCGTTTTGACACCACAAACACGTCCCGTGGCCCATTTCTAACCTATAATCGAGACTTTTTCGGGTTTTAAAGGAAGTGGATATCATTTCATACCCTCTCTCCTCCCGATTTCTAAACGAGGCTTCGTGCTCGTTTTTTCGTTTTGACACCACAAACACGTCACGTGGCCCATTTCTAACCTATAATCGAGACTTTTTTGGGTTTTAAAGGAATTGGATATCATTTCATACCCTCTCTCCTCCCGATTTCTAAAAGAGGCTTCGTGCTCGTTTTTTCGTTTTGACACCACAAACACGTCCCGTGGCCCATTTCTAACCTATAATCGAGACTTTTTCGGGTTTTAAAGGAAGTGGATATCATTTCATACCCTCTCTCCTCCCGATTTCTAAACGAGGCTTCGTGCTCGTTTTTTCGTTTTGACACCATAAACACGTCCCGTGGCCCATTTCTAACCTATAATCGAGACTTTTTCGGGTTTTAAAGGAAGTGGATATCATTTCATACCCTCTCTCCTCCCGATTTCTAAACGAGGCTTCGTGCTCGTTTTTTCGTTTTGACACAACAAACACGTCACGTGGCCCATTTCTAACCTATAATCGAGACTTTTTTGGATTTTAAAGGAATTGGATATCATTTCATACCCTCTCTCCTCCCGATTTCTAAAAGAGGCTTCGTGCTCGTTTTTTCGTTTTGACACCACAAACACGTCCCATGGCCCATTTCTAACCTATAATAAAGTCTTTTTCGGGTTTTAAAGGAAGTGGATATAATTTTATACCCTCTCTCCAACTGATTTCTAAACGAGGCTTCGTGCTTGTTTTTTTGTTTTGACACCACCAACACGTCTCGTGGCCGATTTCTAACATATTATCGAGACTTTTTCGAGTTTTAAAGGAAGTGAATATCATTTCATGCCCTCTGTGCTCCCGATTTCTAAACGAGGCTTCGTGCTCGTTTTTTCGTTTTGACACCACAAACACGTCCCGTTGCCCTTTTCTAACCGATAATCGAGACTTTTTCGGGTTTTAAAGGAAGTGTATATCATTTCATACCCTCTCTCCTCCCGATTCCTAAACGATGCTTCGTGGTCGTTTTTTCGTTTTGACACCATAAACACGTCCCGTGGCCCATTTCTAACCTATAATCGAGACTTTTTCGGGTTTTAAAGGAAGTGGATATCATTTCATACCCTCTCTCCTCCCGATTTCTAAACGAGGCTTCGTGCTCGTTTTTTCGTTTTGACACAACAAACAAGTCCCGTTGTCCATTTCTAACCTATAACCGAGACTTTTTCGGGTTTTAAATGAAGTGGATATCATTTCATACCCTCTCTCCTCCCGATTTCTAAACGAGTCTTCGTGCTCGTTTTTTCGTTTTGACACCACCAACACGTCCCGTAGCCCATTTCTAACCTATAATCGAGACTTTTTCGGGTTTTAAAGGAAGTGGATATAATTTCATACCCTCTCTCTTCCCGATTTCTAAACGAGGCTTCGTGCTCATTTTTTCGTTTTGACACAACAAACACGTCGCGTTGTCCATTTCTAACCTATAAACGAGACTTTTTCGGATTTTGAAGGAAGTGGATATTATTCTCATACCCTCTCTCCTCCCGATTTCTAAACGAGGCTTCGTGCTCGTTTTTTCGTTTTGACACCACAAACACGTCCCGTGGCCCATTTCTAACCTATAATCGAGACTTTTTCGGGTTTTAAAGGAAGTGGATATCATTCCATACCATCTCTCCTCCCGATTTCTAAATGATGCTTCGTGCTTGTTTTTTTAGTTTTGACACAACAAACACGTCCCGTTGTCCATTTCTAACCTATAATCGACACTTTTTCGGGTTTTAAAGGAAGTGGATATCATTTCATACCCTCTCTCCTCCCGATTTCTAAACGAGGCTTCGTGCTCGTTTTTTCGTTTTGACACCACAAACACGTCCCGTGGCCCATTTCTAACCTATAATCGAGACTTTTTCGGGTTTTAAAGGAAGTGGATATCATTCCATACCATCTCTCCTCCCGATTTCTAAATGATGCTTCGTGCTTGTTTTTTTTGTTTTGACACCACCAACACGTCTCATGACCCATTTCTAACATATAATCGAGACTTTTTCGGGTTTTAAAGGAAGTGGATATCATTTCATACCCTCTCTCCTCCCGATTTCTAAACGAGGCTTCGTGCTCGTTTTTTCGTTTTGACACCACAAACACGTCCCGTGGCCCATTTCTAACCTATAATCTAGACTTTTTTGGGTTTTAAAGGAAGTTGATATTATTTCATACCCTCTCTCCTCCCGATTACTAAACGAGGCTTCGTGCTCGTTTTTTCGTTTTGACACCACCAAAACGTCTTGTGGCCCATATCTAACATATAATCGAGATTTTTTCGAGTTTTAAAGGAAGTGGATATCATTCCATACTCTCTCTCCTCCCGATTTCTAAACGAGGCTTTGTGCTTGTTTTTTTTGTTTTGACACCACCAACACGTCTCCTGGCCCATTTCTAACATATAATCGAGACTTTTTCGAGTTTTAAAGGAAGTGAGTATCATTTCATACCCTCTCTCCTCCCGATTTCTAAACGAGGCTTCGAGGTCGTTTTGACACTACCAGCACGTCCCGTAGCCCATTTCTAACCTATAATCGAGACTTTTTCGGGTTTTAAAGGAAGTGGATATCATTTCATACCCTCTCTCCTCCCGATTTCTAAAAGAGGCTTCGTGCTCGTTTTTTCATTTTGACACCACAAACACATCCCGTGGCCCATTTCTAACCTATAATCGAGACTTTTTCGGGTTTTAAAGGATGTGGATATCTTTTCATACCCACTCTCCTCCCGATTTCTAAACGAGGCTTCGTGCTCGTTTTTTCATTTTGACACCACAAACACGTCCCGTGGCCCATTTCTAACCTATAATCGAGACTTTTTCAGGTTTTAAAGGAAGTGGATATCATTTCATACCATCTCTCCTCCCGATTTCTAAATGATGCTTCGTGCTTGTTTTTTTTGTTTTGACACCACCAACACGTCTCATGACCCATTTCTAACATATAATCGAGACTTTTTCGGGTTTTAAAGGAAGTGAGTATCATTCCATACCCTCTCTCCTCCCGATTTCTAAACGAGTCTTCGTGCTCGTTTTTTCGTTTTGATACCTCCAACAAGTACAGTGGCCCATTTCTAACCTATAATCGAGACTTTTTCAGATTTTAAAGAAAGTGGATATAATTTCATACCCTCTCTCCAACCGATTTCTAAACGAGGCTTCGTGCTCGTTTTTTTGTTTTGACACCACCAACAAGTCTCGTGGCCGATTTCTAACATATAATCGAGACTTTTTCGAGTTTTAAAGGAAGTAAATATCATTTCATACCCTCTGTGCTCCCGATTTCTAAACGAGGCTTCGTGCTCGTTTTTTCGTTTTGACACAACAAACATGTCCCGTTGTCCATTTCTAACCTATAAACGAGACTTTTTCGGATTTTGAAGGAAGTGGATATTATTCTCATACCCTCTCTCCTCCCGATTTCTAAACGAGGCTTCGTGGTCGTTTTGACACTACCAGCACGTCCCGTAGCCCATTTCTAACATATAATCGAGACTTTTTCGGGTTTTAAAGGAAGTAGATATAATTTCATACCCTCTCTCCTCCCGATTTCTAAAAGAGGCTTCGTGCTCGTTTTTTCGTTTTGACACCACAAACACGTCCCGTGGCCCATTTCTAACCTATAATCGAGACTTTTTCGGGTTTTAAAGGAAGTGGATATCATTTCATACCCTCTCTCCTCCCGATTTCTAAACGAGGCTTCGTGCTCGTTTTTTCGTTTTGACACCACAAACACGTCACGTGGCCCATTTCTAACCTATAATCGAGACTTTTTTGGGTTTTAAAGGAATTGGATATCATTTCATACCCTCTCTCCTCCCGATTTCTAAAAGAGGCTTCGTGCTCGTTTTTTCGTTTTGACACCACAAACACGTCCCGTGGCCCATTTCTAACCTATAATCGAGACTTTTTCGGGTTTTAAAGGAAGTGGATATCATTTCATACCCTCTCTCCTCCCGATTTCTAAACGAGGCTTCGTGCTCGTTTTTTCGTTTTGACACCATAAACACGTCCCGTGGCCCATTTCTAACCTATAATCGAGACTTTTTCGGGTTTTAAAGGAAGTGGATATCATTTCATACCCTCTCTCCTCCCGATTTCTAAACGAGGCTTCGTGCTCGTTTTTTCGTTTTGACACAACAAACACGTCACGTGGCCCATTTCTAACCTATAATCGAGACTTTTTTGGATTTTAAAGGAATTGGATATCATTTCATACCCTCTCTCCTCCCGATTTCTAAAAGAGGCTTCGTGCTCGTTTTTTCGTTTTGACACCACAAACACGTCCCGTGGCCCATTTCTAAACTATAATCGAGACTTTTTCGGGTTTTAAAGGAAGTGGATATCATTTCATACCCTCTCTCCTCCCGATTTCTAAACGAGGCTTCGTGGTCGTTTTTTCGTTTTGACACCTCCAACAAGTCCCATGGCCCATTTCTAACCTATAATAAAGTCTTTTTCGGGTTTTAAAGGAAGTGGATATAATTTTATACCCTCTCTCCAACTGATTTCTAAACGAGGCTTCGTGCTCGTTTTTTTGTTTTGACACCACCAACACGTCTCGTGGCCGATTTCTAACATATTATCGAGACTTTTTTGAGTTTTAAAGGAAGTGAATATCATTTCATGCCCTCTATGCTCCCGATTTCTAAACGAGGCTTCGTGCTCGTTTTTTCGTTTTGACACCACAAACACGTCCCGTTGCCCTTTTCTAACCGATAATCGAGACTTTTTCGGGTTTTAAAGGAAGTGTATATCATTTCATACCCTCTCTCCTCCCGATTCCTAAACGATGCTTCGTGGTCGTTTTTTCGTTTTGACACCATAAACACGTCCCGTGGCCCATTTCTAACCTATAATCGAGACTTTTTCGGGTTTTAAAGGAAGTGGATATCATTTCATACCCTCTCTCCTCCCGATTTCTAAACGAGGCTTCGTGGTCGTTTTTTCGTTTTGACACCTCCAACAAGTCCCATGGCCCATTTCTAACCTATAATAAAGTCTTTTTCGGGTTTTAAAGGAAGTGGATATAATTTTATACCCTCTCTCCAACTGATTTCTAAACGAGGCTTCGTGCTCGTTTTTTTGTTTTGACACCACCAACACGTCTCGTGGCCGATTTCTAACATATTATCGAGACTTTTTCGAGTTTTAAAGGAAGTGAATATCATTTCATGCCCTCTGTGCTCCCGATTTCTAAACGAGGCTTCGTGCTCGTTTTTTCGTTTTGACACCACAAACACGTCCCGTTGCCCTTTTCTAACCGATAATCGAGACTTTTTCGGGTTTTAAAGGAAGTGTATATCATTTCATACCCTCTCTCCTCCCGATTCCTAAACGATGCTTCGTGGTCGTTTTTTCGTTTTGACACCATAAACACGTCCCGTGGCCCATTTCTAACCTATAATCGAGACTTTTTCGGGTTTTAAAGGAAGTGGATATCATTTCATACCCTCTCTCCTCCCGATTTCTAAACGAGGCTTCGTGCTCGTTTTTTCGTTTTGACACAACAAACAAGTCCCGTTGTCCATTTCTAACCTATAACCGAGACTTTTTCGGGTTTTAAATGAAGTGGATATCATTTCATACCCTCTCTCCTCCCGATTTCTAAACGAGTCTTCGTGCTCGTTTTTTCGTTTTGACACCACCAACACGTCCCGTAGCCCATTTCTAACCTATAATCGAGACTTTTTCGGGTTTTAAAGGAAGTGGATATAATTTCATACCCTCTCTCTTCCCGATTTCTAAACGAGGCTTCGTGCTCATTTTTTCGTTTTGACACAACAAACACGTCGCGTTGTCCATTTCTAACCTATAAACGAGACTTTTTCGGATTTTGAAGGAAGTGGATATTATTCTCATACCCTCTCTCCTCCCGATTTCTAAACGAGGCTTCGTGCTCGTTTTTTCGTTTTGACACCACAAACACGTCCCGTGGCCCATTTCTAACCTATAATCGAGACTTTTTCGGGTTTTAAAGGAAGTGGATATCATTCCATACCATCTCTCCTCCCGATTTCTAAATGATGCTTCGTGCTTGTTTTTTTAGTTTTGACACAACAAACACGTCCCGTTGTCCATTTCTAACCTATAATCGACACTTTTTCGGGTTTTAAAGTAAGTGGATATCATTTCATACCCTCTCTCCTCCCGATTTCTAAACGAGGCTTCGTGCTCGTTTTTTCGTTTTGACACCACAAACACGTCCCGTGGCCCATTTCTAACCTATAATCGAGACTTTTTCGGGTTTTAAAGGAAGTGGATATCATTCCATACCATCTCTCCTCCCGATTTCTAAATGATGCTTCGTGCTTGTTTTTTTTGTTTTGACACCACCAACACGTCTCATGACCCATTTCTAACATATAATCGAGACTTTTTCGGGTTTTAAAGGAAGTGGATATCATTTCATACCCTCTCTCCTCCCGATTTCTAAACGAGGCTTCGTGCTCGTTTTTTCGTTTTGACACCACAAACACGTCCCGTGGCCCATTTCTAACCTATAATCTAGACTTTTTTGGGTTTTAAAGGAAGTTGATATTATTTCATACCCTCTCTCCTCCCGATTACTAAACGAGGCTTCGTGCTCGTTTTTTCGTTTTGACACCACCAAAACGTCTTGTGGCCCATATCTAACATATAATCGAGATTTTTTCGAGTTTTAAAGGAAGTGGATATCATTCCATACTCTCTCTCCTCCCGATTTCTAAACGAGGCTTTGTGCTTGTTTTTTTTGTTTTGACACCACCAACACGTCTCCTGGCCCATTTCTAACATATAATCGAGACTTTTTCGAGTTTTAAAGGAAGTGAGTATCATTTCATACCCTCTCTCCTCCCGATTTCTAAACGAGGCTTCGAGGTCGTTTTGACACTACCAGCACGTCCCGTAGCCCATTTCTAACCTATAATCGAGACTTTTTCGGGTTTTAAAGGAAGTGGATATCATTTCATACCCTCTCTCCTCCCGATTTCTAAAAGAGGCTTCGTGCTCGTTTTTTCATTTTGACACCACAAACACATCCCGTGGCCCATTTCTAACCTATAATCGAGACTTTTTCGGGTTTTAAAGGATGTGGATATCTTTTCATACCCACTCTCCTCCCGATTTCTAAACGAGGCTTCGTGCTCGTTTTTTCATTTTGACACCACAAACACGTCCCGTGGCCCATTTCTAACCTATAATCGAGACTTTTTCAGGTTTTAAAGGAAGTGGATATCATTTCATACCATCTCTCCTCCCGATTTCTAAATGATGCTTCGTGCTTGTTTTTTTTGTTTTGACACCACCAACACGTCTCATGACCCATTTCTAACATATAATCGAGACTTTTTCGGGTTTTAAAGGAAGTGAGTATCATTCCATACCCTCTCTCCTCCCGATTTCTAAACGAGTCTTCGTGCTCGTTTTTTCGTTTTGATACCTCCAACAAGTACAGTGGCCCATTTCTAACCTATAATCGAGACTTTTTCAGATTTTAAAGAAAGTGGATATAATTTCATACCCTCTCTCCAACCGATTTCTAAACGAAGCTTCGTGCTCGTTTTTTTGTTTTGACACCACCAACAAGTCTCGTGGCCGATTTCTAACATATAATCGAGACTTTTTCGAGTTTTAAAGGAAGTGAATATCATTTCATACCCTCTGTGCTCCCGATTTCTAAACGAGGCTTCGTGCTCGTTTTTTCGTTTTGACACAACAAACATGTCCCGTTGTCCATTTCTAACCTATAAACGAGACTTTTTCGGATTTTGAAGGAAGTGGATATTATTCTCATACCCTCTCTCCTCCCGATTTCTAAACGAGGCTTCGTGGTCGTTTTGACACTACCAGCACGTCCCGTAGCCCATTTCTAACATATAATCGAGACTTTTTCGGGTTTTAAAGGAAGTAGATATAATTTCATACCCTCTCTCCTCCCGATTTCTAAAAGAGGCTTCGTGCTCGTTTTTTCGTTTTGACACCACAAACACGTCCCGTGGCCCATTTCTAACCTATAATCGAGACTTTTTCGGGTTTTAAAGGAAGTGGATATCATTTCATACCCTCTCTCCTCCCGATTTCTAAACGAGGCTTCGTGCTCGTTTTTTCGTTTTGACACCACAAACACGTCACGTGGCCCATTTCTAACCTATAATCGAGACTTTTTTGGGTTTTAAAGGAATTGGATATCATTTCATACCCTCTCTCCTCCCGATTTCTAAAAGAGGCTTCGTGCTCGTTTTTTCGTTTTGACACCACAAACACGTCCCGTGGCCCATTTCTAACCTATAATCGAGACTTTTTCGGGTTTTAAAGGAAGTGGATATCATTTCATACCCTCTCTCCTCCCGATTTCTAAACGAGGCTTCGTGCTCGTTTTTTCGTTTTGACACCATAAACACGTCCCGTGGCCCATTTCTAACCTATAATCGAGACTTTTTCGGGTTTTAAAGGAAGTGGATATCATTTCATACCCTCTCTCCTCCCGATTTCTAAACGAGGCTTCGTGCTCGTTTTTTCGTTTTGACACAACAAACACGTCACGTGGCCCATTTCTAACCTATAATCGAGACTTTTTTGGATTTTAAAGGAATTGGATATCATTTCATACCCTCTCTCCTCCCGATTTCTAAAAGAGGCTTCGTGCTCGTTTTTTCGTTTTGACACCACAAACACGTCCCGTGGCCCATTTCTAAACTATAATCGAGACTTTTTCGGGTTTTAAAGGAAGTGGATATCATTTCATACCCTCTCTCCTCCCGATTTCTAAACGAGGCTTCGTGGTCGTTTTTTCGTTTTGACACCTCCAACAAGTCCCATGGCCCATTTCTAACCTATAATAAAGACTTTTTCGGGTTTTAAAGGAAGTGGATATAATTTTATACCCTCTCTCCAACTGATTTCTAAACGAGGCTTCGTGCTCGTTTTTTTGTTTTGACACCACCAACACGTCTCGTGGCCGATTTCTAACATATTATCGAGACTTTTTTGAGTTTTAAAGGAAGTGAATATCATTTCATGCCCTCTATGCTCCCGATTTCTAAACGAGGCTTCGTGCTCGTTTTTTCGTTTTGACACCACAAACACGTCCCGTGGCCTATTTCTAACCTATAATCGAGACTTTTTTGGGTTTTAAAGGAAGTGGATATTATTTCATACCCTCTCTCCTCCCGATTTCTAAACGAGGCTTCGTGCTCGTTTTTTCGTTTTGACACCACAAACACGTCCCGTGGCCCATTTCTAACCTATAATCGAGTCTTTTTTGGGTTTTAAAGGAATTGGATATTATTTCATACCCTCTCTCCTCCCGATTTTTAAACGAGGCTTCGTGGTCGTTTTTTCGTTTTGACACCTCCAACAAGTCCCATGGCCCATTTCTAACCTATAATAAAGACTTTTTCGGGTTTTAAAGGAAGTGGATATAATTTTATACCCTCTCTCCAACCGATTTCTAAACGAGGTTTCGTGCTCGTTTTTTTGTTTTGACACCACCAACACGTCTCATGGCCGATTTCTAACATATAATCGAGACTTTTTCGAGTTTTAAAGGAAGTGAATATCATTTCATGCCCTCTGTGCTCCCGATTTCTGAACGAGGCTTCGTGCTCGTTTTTTCGTTTTGACACCACAAACACGTCCCGTTGCCCTTTTCTAACCGATAATCGAGACTTTTTCGGGTTTTAAAGGAAGTGTATATCATTTCATACCCTCTCTCCTCCCGATTTCTAAACGATGCTTCGTGGTCGTTTTTTCGTTTTGACACTACCAGCATGTCCCGTGGCCAATTTCTAACATATAATCGAGACTTTTTCGGGTTTTAAAGGAAGTGGATATCATTTCATACCCTCTCTCCTCCTGATTTCTAAACGAGGCTTCGTGCTCGTTTTTTTGTTTTGACACCACCAAAACGTCTCGTGGCCCATATCTAACATATAATCGAGACTCTTTCGGGTTTTAAAGGAAGTGGATATCATTCCATACCCTCTCTCCTCCCGATTTCTAAACGAGGCTTCGTGCTTGCTTTTTTTGTTTTGACACCACCAACACGTCTCGTGGCACATTTCTAAGATATAATCGAGACATTTTCGGGTTTTAAAGGAAGTGAGTATCATTTCATACCCTCTCTCCTCTCGATTTCTAAACGATGCTTCGTGCTCGTTTTTTTATTTTAACACCACCAACACGTCTCGTGGCCCATTTCTAACATATAATCGAGAATTTTTCTGATTTTAAAGGAAGTGGATATCATTTCATACCCTCTCTCCTCCCGATTTCTAAACAAGGCTTTGTGCTCGTTTTTTCGTTTTGTCACCACCAACACGTCCTACGGCCTATTTCTAACCTATAATCGAGACTTTTTCGGGTTTTAAAGGAAGTGGATATCATTTCATACCCTCTCTCCTCCCGATTTCTAAACGTGGCTTCATGCTCGTTTTTTTATTTTGACACCACCAACACGTCCCGTAGCCCATTTCTAACCTATAATCGAGACTTTTTCGGGTTTTAAAGGAAGTGGATATAATTTCATACCCTCTCTCCTCCCAATTTCTAAACGAGGCTTCGTGCTCTTTTTTTAGTTTTGACACAACAAACACGTCCCGTTGTCCATTTCTAACCTATAATCGAGACTTTTTTGGGTTTTAAAGGAAGTGGATATCATTTCATACCCTCTCTCCTTCCGATTTCTAAAAGAGGCTTCGTGCTCGTTTTTTCGTTTTGCACCACAAACACGTCCCGTGGCCCATTTCTAACCTATAATCGTGACTTTTTCGGGTTTTAAAGGAAGTGGATATCATTTCATACCCTCTCTCCTCCCGATTTCTAAACGAGGCTTCGTGCTCGTTTTTTCGTTTTGACACCACAAACACGTCCCGTGGCTCATTTCTAACCTATAATGGAGACTTTTTCGGGTTTTAAAGGAAGTGAGTATCATTCCATACCCTCTCTCCTCCCGATTTCTAAACGAGGCTTCGTGCTCGTTTTTTCGTTTTGACACCACCAACACGTCCCGTGGCCCATTTCTAACCTATAATCGAGGCTTTTTTGGGTTTTGAAGGAAGTGGATATTATTTCATACACTCTCTTCTCCCGATTTCCAAACGAGGCTTCGTGCTCATTTTTTTGTTTTGACACCACCAACACGTCTCGTGATCCATTTCTAACATTTAATCGAGACTTTTTCGGGTTTTAAAGGAAGTGGATATCATTCCATACCCTCTCTCCTCCCGATTTCTAAACGCTTGTTTATTTTGTTTTGACTCCACCAACACGTCTCGTGGCCCATTTCTAACATATAATCGAGACTTTTTCGGGTTTTAAAGGAAGTGAGTATCATTTCATACCCTCTCTCTTCCGATTTCTAAACGAGGCTTCGTGCTCGTTTTTTTCTTTTGACACCACCAAAATGTCTCGTAGCCCATATCTAACATATAATCAAGACTTTTTCGGGTTTTAAAGGAAGTGGATATTATTTCACACCCTCTCTCCTCCCGATTTCTAAACGAGGCTTCGTGCTCATTTTTTTATTTTGACACCACCAATACGTCTAGTGGCCCATATCTAACCTATAATCGAGACTTTTTCTGGTTTTAAAGGAAGTGGATATCATTTCATACCCTCTCTCCTCCCGATTTCTAAACGAGGCTTCATTCTCGTTTTTTCGTTTTGACACAACAAACATGTCCCGTTGTCCATTTCTAACCTATAAACGAGACTTTTTCGGATTTTGAAGGAAGTGGATATTATTCTCATACCCTCTCTCCTCCCGATTTCTAAACGAGGCTTCGTGGTCGTTTTGACACTACCAGCACGTCCCGTAGCCCATTTCTAACCTATAATCGAGACTTTTTCGGGTTTTAAAGGAAGTAGATATCATTTCATACCCTCTCTCCTCCCGATTTCTAAAAGAGGCTTCGTGCTCGTTTTTTCGTTTTGACACCATAAACACGTCCCGTGGCCCATTTCTAACCTATAATCGAGACTTTTTCGGGTTTTAAAGGAAGTGGATATCATTTCATACCCTCTCTCCTCCCGATTTCTAAACGAGGCTTCGTGCTCGTTTTTTCGTTTTGACACAACAAACACGTCACGTGGCCCATTTCTAACCTATAATCGAGACTTTTTTGGATTTTAAAGGAATTGGATATCATTTCATACCCTCTCTCCTCCCGATTTCTAAAAGAGGCTTCGTGCTCGTTTTTTCGTTTTGACACCACAAACACGTCCCGTGGCCCATTTCTAACCTATAATCGAGACTTTTTCGAGTTTTAAAGGAAGTGGATATCATTTCATACCCTCTCTCCTCCCGATTTCTAAACGAGGCTTCGTGGTCGTTTTTTCGTTTTGACACCTCCAACAAGTCCCATGGCCCATTTCTAACCTATAATAAAGTCTTTTTCGGGTTTTAAAGGAAGTGGATATAATTTTATACCCTCTCTCCAACCGATTTCTAAACGAGGCTTCGTGCTCGTTTTTTTGTTTTGACACCACCAACACGTCTCGTGGCCGATTTCTAACATATAATCGAGACTTTTTCGAGTTTTAAAGGAAGTGAATATCATTTCATGCCCTCTGTGCTCCCGATTTCTAAACGAGGCTTCGTGCTCGTTTTTTCGTTTTGACACCACAAACACGTCCCGTTGCCCGTTTCTAACCGATAATCGAGACTTTTTCGGGTTTTAAAGGAAGTGTATATCATTTCATACCCTCTCTCCTCCCGATTCCTAAACGATGCTTCGTGGTCGTTTTTTCGTTTTGACACTACCAGCATGTCCCGTGGCCAATTTCTCACATATAATCGAGACTTTTTCGGGTTTTAAAGGAAGTGGATATCATTTCATATCCTCTCTCCTCCTGATTTCTAAACGAGGCTTCCTGCTCGTTTTTTTGTTTTGACACCATCAAAACTTCTCGTGGCCCATATCTAACATATAATCGAGACTCTTTCGGGTTTTAAAGGAAGTGGATATCATTCCATACCCTCTCTCCTCCCGATTTCTAAACGAGGCTTCGTGCTTGCCTTTTTTGTTTTGACACCACCAACACGTCTCGTGGCACATTTCAAAGATATAATCGAGACATTTTCGGGTTTTAAAGGAAGTGTATATCATTCCATACCCTCTCTCCTCCCGATTTCTAAACGAGGCTTCGTGCTTGCTTTTTTTGTTTTGACACCACCAACACGTCTCGTGGCACATTTCTAAGATATAATCGAGACATTTTCGGGTTTTAAAGGAAGTGAGTATCGTTTCATACCCTCTCTCCTCCCGATTTCTAAACGATGCTTCGTGCTCGTTTTTTTATTTTAACACCACCAACACGTCTCGTGGCCCATTTCTGACATATAATCGAGAATTTTTCTGATTTTAAAGGAAGTGGATATCATTTCATACCCTCTCTCCTTCCGATTTCTAAACGAGGCTTCGTGGTCGTTTTGACACTACCAGCACGTCCCGTAGCTCATTTCTAATCTATAATCGAGACTTTTTCGGGTTTTAAAGGAAGTGGATATCATTTCATACCCTCTCTCCTCCCGATTTCTAAACGAGGCTTTGTGCTCGTTTTTTCGTTTTGTCACCACCAACACGTCCCACGGCCTATTTCTAACCTATAAACGAGACTTTTTCGGATTTTGAAGGAAGTGGATATTATTCTCATACCCTCTCTCCTCCCGATTTCTAAACGGGGCTTCGTGGTCGTTTTGACACTACCAGCACGTCCCGTAGCCCATTTCTAACCTATAATCGAGACTTTTTCGGGTTTTAAAGGAAGTGGATATCATTTCATACCATCTGTCCTCCCGATTTCTAAACGAGGCTTTGTGCTCGTTTTTTCATTTTGTCACCACCAACACGTCCCACGGCCTATTTCTAACCTATAATCGAGACTTTTTCGGGTTTTAAAGGAAGTGGATATCATTTCATACCCTCTCTCCTCCCGATTTCTAAACGTGGCTTCGTGCTCGTTTTTTCGTTTTGACACCACCAACACGTCCCGTAGCCCATTTCTAACCTATAATCGAGACTTTTTCAGGTTTTAAAGGAAGTGGATATAATTTCATACCCTCTCTCCTCCCGATTTCTAAACGAGGCTTCGTGCTCTTTTTTTAGTTTTGACACAACAAACACGTCCCGTTGTCCATTTCTAACCTATAATCGAGACTTTTTCGGGTTTTAAAGGAAGTGGATATCATTTCATACCCTCTCTCCTCCCGATTTCTAAACGAGGCTTTGTGCTCATTTTTTCGTTTTGTCACCACCAACACGTCCCACGGCCTATTTCTAACCTATAAACGAGACTTTTTAGGATTTTGAAGGAAGTGGATATTATTCTCATACCCTCTCTCCTCCCGATTTCTAAACGAGGCTTCGTGGTCGTTTTGACACTACCAGCACGTCCCGTAGCCCATTTCTAGCCTATAATCGAGACTTTTTCGGGTTTTAAAGGAAGTGGATATCATTTCATACCCTCTCTCCTCCCGATTTCTAAACGAGGCTTTGTGCTCGTTTTTTCTTTTTGTCACCACCAACACGTCCGACGGCCTATTTCTAACCTATAAACGAGACTTCTTCGGGTTTTCAAGGAAGTGGATATTATTCTCATACCCTCTCTCCTCCCGATTTCTAAACGAGGCTTCGTGGTCGTTTTGACACTACCAGCACGTCCCGTAGCCCATTTCTAACCTATAATCGAGACTTTTTCGGGTTTTAAAGGAAGTGGATATCATTTCATACCCTCTCTCCTCCCGATTTCTAAACGAGTCTTTGTGCTCTTTTTTTCGTTTTGTCACCACCAACACGTCCCACGGCCTATTTCTAACCTATAATCGAGACTTTTTCGGGTTTTAAAGGAAGTGGATATCATTTCATACCCTCTCTCCTCCCGATTTCTAAACGTGGCTTCCTGCTCGTTTTTTCGTTTTGACACCTCCAACACGTCCCGTAGCCCATTTCTAACCTATAATCGAGACTTTTTCGGGTTTTAAAGGAAGTGGATATAATTTCATACCCTCTCTCCTCCCGATTTCTAAACGAGGCTTCGTGCTCTTTTTTTAGTTTTAACACAACAAACACGTCTCGTTGTCTGTTTCTAACCTATAATCGAGACTTTTTCGGGTTTTAAAGTAAGTGGATATCATTTCATACCCTCTCTCCTCCCGATTTCTAAACGAGGCTACGTGCTCGTTTTTTCGTTTTGACACCACAAACACGTCCCGTGGCCCATTTCTAACCTATAACCGAGTCTTTTTCGGGTTTTAAAGGAAGTGGATATCATTTCATACCCTCTCTCCTCCTGATTTCTAAACGAGGCTTCGTGCTCGTTTTTTCGTTTTGTCACCACCAACACGTCCCACGGCCTATTTCTAACCTATAAACGAGACTTTTTAGGATTTTGAAGGAAGTGGATATTATTCTCATACCCTCTCTCCTCCCGATTTCTAAACGAGGCTTCGTGGTCGTTTTGACACTACCAGCACGTCCCGTAGCCCATTTCTAACCTATAATCGAGACTATTTCGGGTTTTAAAGGAAGTGGATATAATTTCATACCCTCTCTCCTCCCGATTTCTAAACGAGGATTCGTGCTCTTTTTTTTGTTTTGACACAACAAACACGTCCCGTTGTCCATTTCCAACCTATAATCGAGACTTTTTCAGGTTTTAAAGTAAGTGGATATCATTTCATACCCTCTCTCCTCCCGATTTCTAAACGAGGCTACGTGCTCGTTTTTTCGTTTTGACACCACAAACACGTCCCGTGGCCCATTTCTAACCTATAACCGAGACTTTTTCGGGTTTTGAAGGAAGTGGATATCATTTTATACCCTCTCTCCTCCCGATTTCTAAACGAGGCTTCGTGCTCGTTTTTTCGTTTTGACACAACAAACACATCCCGTTGTCCATTTCTAACCTATAAACGAGACTTTTTCGGATTTTGAAGGAAGTGGATATTATTCTCATACCCTCTTTCCTCCCGATTTCTAAACGAGGCTTCGTGGTCGTTTTGACACCACCAGCACGTCCCGTAGCCCATTTCTAAACTATAATCGAGACTTTTTCGGGTTTTAAAGGAAGTGGATATCATTTCATACCCTCTCTCCTCCCGATTTCTAAACGAGGCTTTGTGCTCGTTTTTTCGTTTTGTCACCACCAACACGTCCCACGGCCTATTTCTAACCTATAAACGAGACTTTTTAGGATTTTGAAGGAAGTGGTTATTATTCTCATACCCTCTCTCCTCCCGATTTCTAAACGAGGCTTCGTGGTCATTTTGACACTACCAGCACGTCCCGTAGCCCATTTCTAACCTATAATCGAGACTTTTTCGGGTTTTAAAGGAAGTGGATATCATTTCATACCCTCTCTCCTCCCGATTTCTAAACGAGGCTTTGTGCTCGTTTTTTCGTTTTGTCACCACCAACACGTCCCACGGCCTATTTCTAACCTATAATCGAGACATTTTCGGGTTTTAAAGGAAGTGTATATCATTTCATACCCTCTCTCCTCCCGATTTCTAAACGTGGCTTCGTGCTCGTTTTTTCGTTTTGACACCACCAACACGTCCCGTAGCCCATTCGTAACCTGTAATCGAGACTTTTTCGGGTTTTAAAGTAAGTGGATATAATTTCATACCCTCTCTCCTCCCGATTTCTAAACGAGGCTTCGTGCTCTTTTTTTAGTTTTGAAACAACAAACACGTCCCGTTGTCCATTTCTAACCTATAATCGAGACTTTTTCGGGTTTTAAAGGAAGTGGATATCATTTCATACCCTCTCTCCTCCCGATTTCTAAACGAGGCTTCGTGCTCGTTTTTTCGTTTTGACACCACAAACACGTCCCGTGGCCCATTTCTAATCTATAACCGAGACTTTTTCGGGTTTTAAAGGAAGTGGATATCATTTCGTACCCTCTCTCCTCCCGATTTCTAAACGAGGCTTCGTGCTCGTTTTTTTGTTTTGACACAACAAACACGTCCCGTTGTCCATTTTTAACCTATAAATGAGACTTTTTCGGATTTTGAAGGAAGTGGATATTATTCTCATACCCTCTCTTCTCCCGATTTCTAAACGAGGCTTCGTGGTCATTTTGACACGACCAGCACGTCCCGTAGCTCATTTCTAACCTATAATCGAGACTTTTTCGGGTTTTAAAGGAAGTGGATATCATTTCATACCCTCTCTCCTCCCGATTTCTAAACGAGGCTTTGTGCTTGTTTTTTCGTTTTGTCACCACCAACACGTCCCACGGCCTATTTCTAACCTATAATCGAGACTTTTTCGGGTTTTAAAGGAAGTGGATATCATTTCATACCCTCTCTCCTCCCGATTTCTAAACGTGGCTTCGTGCTCGTTTTTTCGTTTTGACACCACCAACACGTCCCGTAGCCCATTTCTAACCTATAATCGAGACTTTTTCGGGTTTTAAAGGAAGTGGATATCATTTCATACCCTCTCTCCTCCCGATTTCTAAACGAGGCTTTGTGCTCGTTTTTTCGTTTTGTCACCACCAACACGTCCCACGGCCTATTTCTAACCTATAAACGAGACTTTTTAGGATTTTGAAGGAAGTGGTTATTATTCTCATACCCTCTCTCCTCCCGATTTCTAAACGAGGCTTCGTGGTCGTTTTGACACTACCAGCATGTCCCGTAGCCCATTTCTAACCTATAATCGAGACTTTTTCGGGTTTTAAAGGAAGTGGATATCATTTCATACCCTCTCTCCTCCCGATTTCTAAACGAGGCTTTGTGCTCGTTTTTTCGTTTTGTCACCACCAACACATCCCACGGCCTATTTCTAACCTATAATCGAGACATTTTCGGGTTTTAAAGGAAGTGTATATCATTTCATACCCTCTCTCCTCCCGATTTCTAAACGTGGCATCGTGCTCGTTTTTTCGTTTTGACACCACCAACACGTCCCGTAGCCCATTCGTAACCTGTAATCGAGACTTTTTCGGGTTTTAAAGTAAGTGGATATAATTTCATACCCTCTCTCCTCCCGATTTCTAAACGAGGCTTCGTGCTCTTTTTTTAGTTTTGACACAACAAACACGTCCCGTTGTCCATTTCTAACCTATAATCGAGACTTTTTCGGGTTTTAAAGGAAGTGGATATCATTTCATACCCTCTCTCCTCCCGATTTCTAAACGAGGCATCGTGCTCGTTTTTTCGTTTTGACACCACAAACACGTCCCGTGGCCCATTTCTAATCTATAACCGAGACTTTTTCGGGTTTTAAAGGAAGTGGATATCATTTCGTACCCTCTCTCCTCCCGATTTCTAAACGAGGCTTCGTGCTCGTTTTTTTGTTTTGACACAACAAACACGTCCCGTTGTCCATTTTTAACCTATAAATGAGACTTTTTCGGATTTTGAAGGAAGTTGATATTATTCTCATACCCTCTGTTCTCCCGATTTCTAAACGAGGCTTCGTGGTCATTTTGACACTACCAGCACGTCCCGTAGCTCATTTCTAACCTATAATCGAGACTTTTTCGGGTTTTAAAGGAAGTGGATATCATTTCATACCCTCTCTCCTCCCGATTTCTAAACGAGGCTTTGTGCTTGTTTTTTCGTTTTGTCACCACCAACACGTCCCACGGCCTATTTCTAACCTATAATCGAGACTTTTTCGGGTTTTAAAGGAAGTGGATATCATTTCATACCCTCTCTCCTCCCGATTTCTAAACGTGGCTTCGTGCTCGTTTTTTCGTTTTGACACCACCAACACGACCCGTAGCCCATTTCTAACCTATAATCGAGACTTTTTCGGGTTTTAAAGGATGTGGATATAATTTCATACCCTCTCTCCTCCCGATTTCTAAACGAGGCTTCGTGCTCTTTTTTTAGTTTTGACACAACAAACACGTCCCGTTGTCCATTTCTAACCTATAATCGAGACTTTTTCGGGTTTTAAAGGAAGTGGATATCATTTCATACCCTCTCTCCTCCCGATTTCTAAACGAGGCTTCGTGCTCGTTTTTTCGTTTTGACACCACAAACAAGTCCCGTGGCCCATTTCTAATCTATAACCGAGACTTTTTCGTGTTTTAAAGGAAGTGGATATCATTTCGTACCCTCTCTCCTCCCGATTTCTAAACGAGGCTTCGTGCTCGTTTTTTCGTTTTGACACAACAAACACGTCCCGTTGTCCATTTTTAACCTATAAACGAGAATTTTTCGGATTTTGAAGGAAGTGGATATTATTCTCATACCCTCTCTCCTCCCGATTTCTAAACGAGGCTTCGTGGTCGTTTTGATACTACCAGCACGTACCGTAGCCCATTTCTAACCTATAATCGAGACTTTTTCGGGTTTTAAAGGAAGTGGATATCATTTCATACCCTCTCTCCTCCCGATTTCGAAAAGAGGCTTCGTGCTCGTTTTTTCGTTTTGACACCACAAACACGTCCCGTGGCCCATTTCTAACCTATAATAGAGACTTTTTCGGGTTTTAAAGGAAGTGGATATCATTTCATACCCTCTCTCCTCCCGATTTCGAAAAGAGGCTTCGTGCTCGTTTTTTCATTTTGACACCACAAATACGTCCCGTGGCCCATTTCTAACCTATAATCGAGACTTTTTTGGGTTTTAAAGGAATTGGATATTATTTCATACCCTCTCTCCTCCCGATTTCTAAACGAGGCTTCGTGGTCGTTTTTTCGTTTTGACACCTCCAACAAGTCCCATGGCCCATTTCTAACCTATAATAAAGACTTTTTCGGGTTTTAAAGGAAGTGGATATAATTTTATACCCTCTCTCCAACCGATTTCTAAACGAAGCTTCGTGCTCGTTTTTTTGTTTTGACACCACCAACACGTCTCGTGGCCGATTTCTAACATATAATCGAGACTTTTTCGAGTTTTAAAGGAAGTGAATATCATTTCATGCCCTCTGTGCTCCCAATTTTTAAACGAGGCTTCGTGCTCGTTTTTTCGTTTTGACACCACAAACACGTCCCGTTGCCCTTTTCTAACCGATAATCGAGACTTTTTCGGGTTTTAAAGGAAGTGTATATCATTTCATACCCTCTCTCCTCCCGATTTCTAAACGATGCTTCGTGGTCGTTTTTTCGTTTTGACACTACCAGCATGTCCCGTGGCCAATTTCTAACATATAATCGAGACTTTTTCGGGTTTTAAAGGAAGTGGATATCATTTCATACCCTCTCTCCTCCTGATTTCTAAACGAGGCTTCGTGCTCGTTTTTTTGTTTTGACACCACCAAAACGTCTCGTGGCCCATATCTAACATATAATCGAGACTCTTTTGGGTTTTAAAGGAAGTGGATATCATTCCATACCCTCTCTCCTCCCGATTTCTAAACGAGGCTTCGTGCTTGCTTTTTTTGTTTTGACACCACCAACACGTCTCGTGGCATATTTCTAAGATATAATCGAGACATTTTCGGGATTTTTTATTTTAACACCACCAACACGTCTCGTGGCCCATTTCTAACATATAATCGAGAATTTTTCTGATTTTAAAGGAAGTGGATATCATTTCATACCCTCTCTCCTCCCGATTTCTAAACGAGGCTTTGTGCTCGTTTTTTCGTTTTGTCACCACCAACACGTCCCACGGCCTATTTCTAACCTATAATCGAGACTTTTTCGGGTTTTAAAGGAAGTGGATATCATTTCATACCCTCTCTCCTCCCGATTTCTAAACGTGGCTTCGTGCTCGTTTTTTCATTTTGACACCACCAACACGTCCCGTAGCCCATTTCTAACCTATAATCGAGACTTTTTCGGGTTTTAAAGGAAGTGGATATCATTTCATACCCTCTCTCCTCCCGATTTCTAAACGAGGTTTTGTGCTCGTTTTTTCGTTTTGTCACCACCAACACGTCCCACGGCCTATTTCTAACCTATAATCGAGACATTTTCGGGTTTTAAAGGAAGTGTATATCATTTCATACCCTCTCTCCTCCCGATTTCTAAACGTGGCTTCGTGCTCGTTTTTTCGTTTTGACACCACCAACACGTCCCGTAGCCCATTCGTAACCGGTAATCGAGACTTTTTCGGGTTTTAAAGTAAGTGGATATAATTTCATAACCTCTCTCCTCCCGATTTCTAAACGAGGCTTCGTGCTCTTTTTTTAGTTTTGACACAACAAACACGTCCCGTTGTCCATTTCTAACCTATAATCGAGACTTTTTCAGGTTTTAAAGTAAGTGGATATCATTTCATACCCTCTCTCCTCCCGATTTCTAAACGAGGCTACGTGCTCGTTTTTTCGTTTTGACACCACAAACACGTCCCGTGGCCCATTTCTAACCTATAACCGAGACTTTTTCGGGTTTTAAAGGAAGTGGATATCATTTCATACCCTCTCTCCTCCCGATTTCTAAATGAGGCTTCGTGCTCGTTTTTTCGTTTTGACACAACAAACACATCCCGTTGTCCATTTCTAACCTATAAACGAGACTTTTTCGGATTTTGAAGGAAGTGGATATTATTCTCATACCCTCTCTCCTCCCGATTTCTAAACGAGGCTTCGTGGTCGTTTTGATACTACCAGCACGTCCCGTAGCCCATTTCTAACCTATAATCGAGACTTTTTCGGGTTTTAAAGGAAGTCGATATCATTTCATACCCTCTCTCCTCCCGATTTCTAAACGAGGCTTTTTGCTCGTTTTTTCATTTTGTCACCACCAACACGTCCCACGGCCTATTTCTAACCTATAAACGAGACTTTTTAGGATTTTGAAGGAAGTGGTTATTATTCTCATACCCTCTCTCCTCCCGATTTCTAAACGAGGCTACGTGGTCGTTTTGACACTACCAGCACGTCCCGTAGCCCATTTCTAACCTATAATCGAGACTTTTTCGGGTTTTAAAGGAAGTGGATATCATTTCATACCCTCTCTCCTCCCGATTTCTAAACGAGGCTTTGTGCTCGTTTTTTCGTTTTGTCACCACCAACACGTCCCACGGCCTATTTCTAACCTATAATCGAGACATTTTCGGGTTTTAAAGGAAGTGTATATCATTTCATACCCTCTCTCCTCCCGATTTCTAAACGTGGCTTCGTGCTCGTTTTTTCGTTTTGACACCACCAACACGTCCCGTAGCCCATTCGTAACTTGTAATCGAGACTTTTTCGGGTTTTAAAGTAAGTGGATATAATTTCATACCCTCTCTCCTCCCGATTTCTAAACGAGGCTTCGTGCTCTTTTTTTAGTTTTGACACAACAAACACGTCCCGTTGTCCATTTCTAACCTATAATCGAGACTTTTTCGGGTTTTAAAGGAAGTGGATATCATTTCATACCCTCTCTCCTCCCGATTTCTAAACGAGGCTACGTGCTCGTTTTTTCGTTTTGACACCACAAACACGTCCCGTGGCCCATTTCCAACCTATAACCGAGACTTTTTCGGGTTTTAAAGGAAGTGGATATCATTTCATACCCTCTCTCCTCCCGATTTCTAAACGAGGAGTCGTGCTCTTTTTTTTGTTTTGACACAACAAACACGTCCCGTTGTCCATTTCCAACCTATAATCGAGACTTTTTCAGGTTTTAAAGTAAGTGGATATCATTTCATACCCTCTCTCCTCCCGATTTCTAAACGAGGCTACGTGCTCGTTTTTTCGTTTTGACACCACAAACACGTCCCGTGGCCCATTTCTAACCTATAACCGAGACTTTTTCGGGTTTTGAAGGAAGTGGATATCATTTTATACCCTCTCTCCTCCCGATTTCTAAACGAGGCTTCGTGCTCGTTTTTTCGTTTTGACACAACAAACACATCCCGTTGTCCATTTCTAACCTATAAACGAGACTTTTTCGGATTTTGAAGGAAGTGGATATTATTCTCATACCCTCTCTCCTCCCGATTTCTAAACGAGGCTTCGTGGTCGTTTTGACACCACCAGCACGTCCCGTAGCCCATTTCTAACCTATAATCGAGACTTTTTCGGGTTTTAAAGGAAGTGGATATCATTTCATACCCTCTCTCCTCCCGATTTCTAAACGAGGCTTTGTGCTCTTTTTTTCGTTTTGTCACCACCAACACGTCCCACGGCCTATTTCTAACCTATAAACGAGATTTTTTAGGATTTTGAAGGAAGTGGTTATTATTCTCATACCCTCTCTCCTCCCGATTTCTAAACGAGGCTTCGTGGTCGTTTTGACACTACCAGCACGTCCCGTAGCCCATTTCTAACCTATAATCGAGACTTTTTCGGGTTTTAAAGGAAGTGGATATCATTTCATACCCTCTCTCCTCCCGATTTCTAAACGAGGCTTTGTGCTCGTTTTTTCGTTTTGTCACCACCAACACGTCCCACGGCCTATTTCTAACCTATAATCGAGACATTTTCGGGTTTTAAAGGAAGTGTATATCATTTCATACCCTCTCTCCTCCCGATTTCTAAACGTGGCTTCGTGCTCGTTTTTTCGTTTTGACACCACCAACACGTCCCGTAGCCCATTCGTAACCTGTAATCGAGACTTTTTCGGGTTTTAAAGTAAGTGGATATAATTTCATACCCTCTCTCCTCCCGATTTCTAAACGAGGCTTCGTGCTCTTTTTTTAGTTTTGACACAACAAACACGTCCCGTTGTCCATTTCTAACCTATAATCGAGACTTTTTCGGGTTTTAAAGGAAGTGGATATCATTTCATACCCTCTCTCCTCCCGATTTCTAAACGAGGCATCGTGCTCGTTTTTTCGTTTTGACACCACAAACACGTCCCGTGGCCCATTTCTAATCTATAACCGAGACTTTTTCGGGTTTTAAAGGAAGTGGATATCATTTCGTACCCTCTCTCCTCCCGATTTCTAAACGAGGCTTCGTGCTCGTTTTTTTGTTTTGACACAACAAACACGTCCCGTTGTCCATTTTTAACCTATAAATGAGACTTTTTCGGATTTTGAAGGAAGTGGATATTATTCTCATACCCTCTCTTCTCCCGATTTCTAAACGAGGCTTCGTGGTCATTTTTTAGTTTTGACACCACAAACACGTCCCGTTGCCCTTTTCTAACCGATAATCGAGACTTTTTCGGGTTTTAAAGGAAGTGTATATCATTTCATACCCTCTCTCCTCCCGATTTCTAAACGATGCTTCGTGGTCGTTTTTTCGTTTTGACACTACCAGCATGTCCCGTGGCCAATTTCTAACATAAAATCGAGACTTTTTCGGGTTTTAAAGGAAGTGGATATCATTTCATACCCTCTCTCCTCCTGATTTCTAAACGAGGCTTCGTGCTCGTTTTTTTGTTTTGACACCACCAAAACGTCTCGTGGCCCATATCTAACATATAATCGAGACTCTTTTGGGTTTTAAAGGAAGTGGATATCATTCCATACCCTCTCTCCTCCCGATTTCTAAACGAGGCTTCGTGCTTGCTTTTTTTGTTTTGACACCACCAACACGTCTCGTGGCATATTTCTAAGATATAATCGAGACATTTTCGGGATTTTTTATTTTAACACCACCAACACGTCTCGTGGCCCATTTCTAACATATAATCGAGAATTTTTCTGATTTTAAAGGAAGTGGATATCATTTCATACCCTCTCTCCTCCCGATTTCTAAACGAGGCTTTGTGCTCGTTTTTTCGTTTTGTCACCACCAACACGTCCCACGGCCTATTTCTAACCTATAATCGAGACTTTTTCGGGTTTTAAAGGAAGTGGATATCATTTCATACCCTCTCTCCTCCCGATTTCTAAACGTGGCTTCGTGCTCGTTTTTTCATTTTGACACCACCAACACGTCCCGTAGCCCATTTCTAACCTATAATCGAGACTTTTTCGGGTTTTAAAGGAAGTGGATATCATTTCATACCCTCTCTCCTCCCGATTTCTAAACGAGGCTTTGTGCTCGTTTTTTCGTTTTGTCACCACCAACACGTCCCACGGCCTATTTCTAACCTATAATCGAGACATTTTCGGGTTTTAAAGGAAGTATATATCTTTTCATACCCTCTCTCCTCCCGATTTCTAAACGTGGCTTTGTGCTCGTTTTTTCGTTTTGACACCACCAACACGTCCCGTAGCCCATTCGTAACCGGTAATCGAGACTTTTTCGGGTTTTAAAGTAAGTGGATATAATTTCATAACCTCTCTCCTCCCGATTTCTAAACGAGGCTTCGTGCTCTTTTTTTAGTTTTGACACAACAAACACGTCCCGTTGTCCATTTCTAACCTATAATCGAGACTTTTTCAGGTTTTAAAGTAAGTGGATATCATTTCATACCCTCTCTCCTCCCGATTTCTAAACGAGGCTACGTGCTCGTTTTTTCGTTTTGACACCACAAACACGTCCCGTGGCCCATTTCTAACCTATAACCGAGACTTTTTCGGGTTTTAAAGGAAGTGGATATCATTTCATACCCTCTCTCCTCCCGATTTCTAAATGAGGCTTCGTGCTCGTTTTTTCGTTTTGACACAACAAACACATCCCGTTGTCCATTTCTAACCTATAAACGAGACTTTTTCGGATTTTGAAGGAAGTGGATATTATTCTCATACCCTCTCTCCTCCCGATTTCTAAACGAGGCTTCGTGGTCGTTTTGATACTACCAGCACGTCCCGTAGCCCATTTCTAACCTATAATCGAGACTTTTTCGGGTTTTAAAGGAAGTCGATATCATTTCATACCCTCTCTCCTCCCGATTTCTAAACGAGGCTTTTTGCTCGTTTTTTCATTTTGTCACCACCAACACGTCCCACGGCCTATTTCTAACCTATAAACGAGACTTTTTAGGATTTTGAAGGAAGTGGTTATTATTCTCATACCCTCTCTCCTCCCGATTTCTAAACGAGGCTACGTGGTCGTTTTGACACTACCAGCACGTCCCGTAGCCCATTTCTAACCTATAATCGAGACTTTTTCGGGTTTTAAAGGAAGTGGATATCATTTCATACCCTCTCTCCTCCCGATTTCTAAACGAGGCTTTGTGCTCGTTTTTTCGTTTTGTCACCACCAACACGTCCCACGGCCTATTTCTAACCTATAATCGAGACATTTTCGGGTTTTAAAGGAAGTGTATATCATTTCATACCCTCTCTCCTCCCGATTTCTAAACGTGGCTTCGTGCTCGTTTTTTCGTTTTGACACCACCAACACGTCCCGTAGCCCATTCGTAACCTGTAATCGAGACTTTTTCGGGTTTTAAAGTAAGTGGATATAATTTCATACCCTCTCTCCTCCCGATTTCTAAACGAGGCTTCGTGCTCTTTTTTTAGTTTTGACACAACAAACACGTCCCGTTGTCCATTTCTAACCTATAATCGAGACTTTTTCGGGTTTTAAAGGAAGTGGATATCATTTCATACCCTCTCTCCTCCCGATTTCTAAATGAGGCATCGTGCTCGTTTTTTCGTTTTGACACCACAAACACGTCCCGTGGCCCATTTGTAATCTATAACCGAGACTTTTTCGGGTTTTAAAGGAAGTGGATATCATTTCGTACCCTCTCTCCTCCCGATTTCTAAACGAGGCTTCGTGCTCGTTTTTTTGTTTTGACACAACAAACACGTTCCGTTGTCCATTTTTAACCTATAAATGAGACTTTTTCGGATTTTGAAGGAAGTGGATATTATTCTCATACCCTCTCTTCTCCCGATTTCTAAACGAGGCTTCGTGGTCATTTTGACACTACCAGCACGTCCCGTAGCTCATTTCTAACCTATAATCGAGACTTTTTCGGGTTTTAAAGGAAGTGGATATCATTTCATACCCTCTCTCCTCCTGATTTCTAAACGAGGCTTCGTGCTCGTTTTTTTGTTTTGACACCACCAAAACGTCTCGTGGCCCATATCTAACATATAATCGAGACTCTTTCGGGTTTTAAAGGAAGTGGATATCATTCCATACCCTCTATCCTCCCGATTTCTAAACGAGGCTTCGTGCTTGCTTTTTTTGTTTTGACACCACCAACACGTCTCGTGGCATATTTCTAAGATATAATCGAGACATTTTCGGGATTTTTTATTTTAACACCACCAACACGTCTCGTGGCCCATTTCTAACATATAATCGAGAATTTTTCTGATTTTAAAGGAAGTGGATATCATTTCATACCCTCTCTCCTCCCGATTTCTAAACGAGGCTTTGTGCTCGTTTTTTCGTTTTGTCACCACCAACACGTCCCACGGCCTATTTCTAACCTATAATCGAGACTTTTTCGGGTTTTAAAGGAAGTGGATATCATTTCATACCCTCTCTCCTCCCGATTTCTAAACGTGGCTTCGTGCTCGTTTTTTCATTTTGACACCACCAACACGTCCCGTAGCCCATTTCTAACCTATAATCGAGACTTTTTCGGGTTTTAAAGGAAGTGGATATCATTTCATACCCTCTCTCCTCCCGATTTCTAAACGAGGCTTTGTGCTCGTTTTTTCGTTTTGTCACCACCAACACGTCCCACGGCCTATTTCTAACCTATAATCGAGACATTTTCGGGTTTTAAAGGAAGTGTATATCATTTCATACCCTCTCTCCTCCCGATTTCTAAACGTGGCTTCGTGCTCGTTTTTTCGTTTTGACACCACCAACACGTCCCGTAGCCCATTCGTAACCTGTAATCGAGACTTTTTCGGGTTTTAAAGTAAGTGGATATAATTTCATACCCTCTCTCCTCCCGATTTCTAAACGAGGCTTCGTGCTCTTTTTTTAGTTTTGACACAACAAACACGTCCCGTTGTCCATTTCTAACCTATAATCGAGACTTTTTCAGGTTTTAAAGTAAGTGGATATCATTTCATACCCTCTCTCCTCCCGATTTCTAAACGAGGCTACGTGCTCGTTTTTTCGTTTTGAAACCACAAACACGTCCCGTGGCCCATTTCCAACCTATAACCGAGACTTTTTCGGGTTTTAAAGGAAGTGGATATCATTTCATACCCTCTCTCCTCCCGATTTCTAAACGAGGATTCGTGCTCTTTTTTTTGTTTTGACACAACAAACACGTCCCGTTGTCCATTTCCAACCTATAATCGAGACTTTTTCAGGTTTTAAAGTAAGTGGATATCATTTCATACCCTCTCTCCTCCCGATTTCTAAACGAGGCTACGTGCTCGTTTTTTCGTTTTGACACCACAAACACGTCCCGTGGCCCATTTCTAACCTATAACCGAGACTTTTTCGGGTTTTGAAGGAAGTGGATATCATTTAATACCCTCTCTCCTCCCGATTTCTAAACGAGGCTTCGTGCTCGTTTTTTCGTTTTGACACAACAAACACATCCCGTTGTCCATTTCTAACCTATAAACGAGACTTTTTCGGATTTTGAAGGAAGTGGATATTATTCTCATACCCTCTCTCCTCCCGATTTCTAAACGAGGCTTCGTGGTCGTTTTGACACCACCAGCACGTCCCGTAGCCCATTTCTAACCTATAATCGAGACTTTTTCGGGTTTTAAAGGAAGTGGATATCATTTCATACCCTCTCTCCTCCCGATTTCTAAACGAGGCTTTGTGCTCTTTTTTTCGTTTTGTCACCACCAACACGTCCCACGGCCTATTTCTAACCTATAAACGAGATTTTTTAGGATTTTGAAGGAAGTGGTTATTATTCTCATACCCTCTCTCCTCCCGATTTCTAAACGAGGCTTCGTGGTCGTTTTGACACTACCAGCACGTCCCGTAGCCCATTTCTAACCTATAATCGAGACTTTTTCGGGTTTTAAAGGAAGTGGATATCATTTCATACCCTCTCTCCTCCCGATTTCTAAACGAGGCTTTGTGCTCGTTTTTTCGTTTTGTCACCACCAACACGTCCCACGGCCTATTTCTAACCTATAATCGAGACATTTTCGGGTTTTAAAGGAAGTGTATATCATTTCATACCCTCTCTCCTCCCGATTTCTAAACGTGGCTTCGTGCTCGTTTTTTCGTTTTGACACCACCAACACGTCCCGTAGCCCATTCGTAACCTGTAATCGAGACTTTTTCGGGTTTTAAAGTAAGTGGATATAATTTCATACCCTCTCTCCTCCCGATTTCTAAACGAGGCTTCGTGCTCTTTTTTTAGTTTTGACACAACAATCGAGACATTTTCGGGATTTTTTATTTTAACACCACCAACACGTCTCGTGGCCCATTTCTAACATATAATCGAGAATTTTTCTGATTTTAAAGGAAGTGGATATCATTTCATACCCTCTCTCCTCCCGATTTCTAAACGAGGCTTTGTGCTCGTTTTTTCGTTTTGTCACCACCAACACGTCCCACGGCCTATTGCTAACCTATAATCGAGACTTTTTCGGGTTTTAAAGGAAGTGGATATCATTTCATACCCTCTCTCCTCCCGATTTCTAAACGTGGCTTCGTGCTCGTTTTTTCATTTTGACACCACCAACACGTCCCGTAGCCCATTTCTAACCTATAATCGAGACTTTTTCGGGTTTTAAAGGAAGTGGATATCATTTCATACCCTCTCTCCTCCCGATTTCTAAACGAGGCTTTGTGCTCGTTTTTTCGTTTTGTCACCACCAACACGTCCCACGGCCTATTTCTAACCTATAATCGAGACATTTTCGGGTTTTAAAGGAAGTGTATATCATTTCATACCCTCTCTCCTCCCGATTTCTAAACGTGGCTTCGTGCTCGTTTTTTCGTTTTGACACCACCAACACGTCCCGTAGCCCATTCGTAACCTGTAATCGAGACTTTTTCGGGTTTTAAAGTAAGTGGATATAATTTCATACCCTCTCTCCTCCCGATTTCTAAACGAGGCTACGTGCTCGTTTTTTCGTTTTGACACCACAAACACGTCCCGTGGCCCATTTCTAACCTATAACCGAGACTTTTTCGGGTTTTGAAGGAAGTGGATATCATTTAATACCCTCTCTCCTCCCGATTTCTAAACGAGGCTTCGTGCTCGTTTTTTCGTTTTGACACAACAAACACATCCCGTTGTCCATTTCTAACCTATAAACGAGACTTTTTCGGATTTTGAAGGAAGTGGATATTATTCTCATACCCTCTCTCCTCCCGATTTCTAAACGAGGCTTCGTGGTCGTTTTGACACCACCAGCACGTCCCGTAGCCCATTTCTAACCTATAATCGAGACTTTTTCGGGTTTTAAAGGAAGTGGATATCATTTCATACCCTCTCTCCTCCCGATTTCTAAACGAGGCTTTGTGCTCTTTTTTTCGTTTTGTCACCACCAACACGTCCCACGGCCTATTTCTAACCTATAAACGAGATTTTTTAGGATTTTGAAGGAAGTGGTTATTATTCTCATACCCTCTCTCCTCCCGATTTCTAAACGAGGCTTCGTGGTCGTTTTGACACTACCAGCACGTCCCGTAGCCCATTTCTAACCTATAATCGAGACTTTTTCGGGTTTTAAAGGAAGTGGATATCATTTCATACCCTCTCTCCTCCCGATTTCTAAACGAGGCTTTGTGCTCGTTTTTTCGTTTTGTCACCACCAACACGTCCCACGGCCTATTTCTAACCTATAATCGAGACATTTTCGGGTTTTAAAGGAAGTGTATATCATTTCATACCCTCTCTCCTCCCGATTTCTAAACGTGGCTTCGTGCTCGTTTTTTCGTTTTGACACCACCAACACGTCCCGTAGCCCATTCGTAACCTGTAATCGAGACTTTTTCGGGTTTTAAAGTAAGTGGATATAATTTCATACCCTCTCTCCTCCCGATTTCTAAACGAGGCTTCGTGCTCTTTTTTTAGTTTTGACACAACAAACACGTCCCGTTGTCCATTTCTAACCTATAATCGAGACTTTTTCGGGTTTTAAAGGAAGTGGATATCATTTCATACCCTCTCTCCTCCCGATTTCTAAACGAGGCATCGTGCTCGTTTTTTCGTTTTGACACCACAAACACGTCCCGTGGCCCATTTCTAATCTATAACCGAGACTTTTTCGGGTTTTAAAGGAAGTGGATATCATTTCGTACCCTCTCTCCTCCCGATTTCTAAACGAGGCTTCGTGCTCGTTTTTTTGTTTTGACACAACAAACACGTCCCGTTGTCCATTTTTAACCTATAAATGAGACTTTTTCGGATTTTGAAGGAAGTGGATATTATTCTCATACCCTCTCTTCTCCCGATTTCTAAACGAGGCTTCGTGGTCATTTTGACACTACCAGCACGTCCCGTAGCTCATTTCTAACCTATAATCGAGACTTTTTCGGGTTTTAAAGGAAGTGGATATCATTTCATACTCTCTCTCCTCCTGATTTCTAAACGAGGCTTCGTGCTCGTTTTTTTGTTTTGACACCACCAAAACGTCTCGTGGCCCATATCTAACATATAATCGAGACTCTTTCGGGTTTTAAAGGAAGTGGATATCATTCCATACCCTCTATCCTCCCGATTTCTAAACGAGGCTTCGTGCTTGCTTTTTTTGTTTTGACACCACCAACACGTCTCGTGGCATATTTCTAAGATATAATCAAGACATTTTCGGGATTTTTTATTTTAACACCACCAACACGTCTCGTGGCCCATTTCTAACATATAATCGAGAATTTTTCTGATTTTAAAGGAAGTGGATATCATTTCATACCCTCTCTCCTCCCGATTTCTAAACGAGGCTTTGTGCTCGTTTTTTCGTTTTGTCACCACCAACACGTCCCACGGCCTATTTCTAACCTATAATCGAGACTTTTTCGGGTTTTAAAGGAAGTGGATATCATTTCATACCCTCTCTCCTCCCGATTTCTAAACGTGGCTTCGTGCTCGTTTTTTCATTTTGACACCACCAACACGTCCCGTAGCCCATTTCTAACCTATAATCGAGACTTTTTCGGGTTTTAAAGGAAGTGGATATCATTTCATACCCTCTCTCCTCCCGATTTCTAAACGAGGCTTTGTGCTCGTTTTTTCGTTTTGTCACCACCAACACGTCCCACGGCCTATTTCTAACCTATAATCGAGACATTTTCGGGTTTTAAAGGAAGTGTATATCATTTCATACCCTCTCTCCTCCCGATTTCTAAACGTGGCTTCGTGCTCGTTTTTTCGTTTTGACACCACCAACACGTCCCGTAGCCCATTCGTAACCTGTAATCGAGACTTTTTCGGGTTTTAAAGTAAGTGGATATAATTTCATACCCTCTCTCCTCCCGATTTCTAAACGAGGCTTCGTGCTCTTTTTTTAGTTTTGACACAACAAACACGTCCCGTTGTCCATTTCTAACCTATAATCGAGACTTTTTCGGGTTTTAAAGGAAGTGGATATCATTTCATACCCTCTCTCCTCCCGATTTCTAAACGAGGCATCGTGCTCGTTTTTTCGTTTTGACACCACAAACACGTCCCGTGGCCCATTTCTAATCTATAACCGAGACTTTTTCGGGTTTTAAAGGAAGTGGATATCATTTCGTACCCTCTCTCCTCCCGATTTCTAAACGAGGCTTCGTGCTCGTTTTTTTGTTTTGACACAACAAACACGTCCCGTTGTCCATTTTTAACCTATAAATGAGACTTTTTCGGATTTTGAAGGAAGTGGATATTATTCTCATACCCTCTCTTCTCCCGATTTCTAAACGAGGCTTCGTGGTCATTTTGACACTACCAGCACGTCCCGTAGCTCATTTCTAACCTATAATCGAGACTTTTTCGGGTTTTAAAGGAAGTGGATATCATTTCATACCCTCTCTCCTCCTGATTTCTAAACGAGGCTTCGTGCTCGTTTTTTTGTTTTGACACCACCAAAACGTCTCGTGGCCCATATCTAACATATAATCGAGACTCTTTCGGGTTTTAAAGGAAGTGGATATCATTCCATACCCTCTATCCTCCCGATTTCTAAACGAGGCTTCGTGCTTGCTTTTTTTGTTTTGACACCACCAACACGTCTCGTGGCATATTTCTAAGATATAATCAAGACATTTTCGGGATTTTTTATTTTAACACCACCAACACGTCTCGTGGCCCATTTCTAACATATAATCGAGAATTTTTCTGATTTTAAAGGAAGTGGATATCATTTCATACCCTCTCTCCTCCCGATTTCTAAACGAGGCTTTGTGCTCGTTTTTTCGTTTTGTCACCACCAACACGTCCCACGGCCTATTTCTAACCTATAATCGAGACTTTTTCGGATTTTAAAGGAAGTGGATATCATTTCATACCCTCTCTCCTCCCGATTTCTAAACGTGGCTTCGTGCTCGTTTTTTCATTTTGACACCACCAACACGTCCCGTAGCCCATTTCTAACCTATAATCGAGACTTTTTCGGGTTTTAAAGGAAGTAGATATCATTTCATACCCTCTCTCCTCCCGATTTCTAAACGAGGCTTTGTGCTCGTTTTTTCGTTTTGTCACCACCAACACGTCCCACGGCCTATTTCTAACCTATAATCGAGACATTTTCGGGTTTTAAAGGAAGTGTATATCATTTCATACCCTCTCTCCTCCCGATTTCTAAACGTGGCTTCGTGCTCGTTTTTTCGTTTTGACACCACCAACACGTCCCGTAGCCCATTCGTAACCTGTAATCGAGACTTTTTCGGGTTTTAAAGTAAGTGGATATAATTTCATACCCTCTCTCCTCCCGATTTCTAAACGAGGCTTCGTGCTCTTTTTTTAGTTTTGACACAACAAACACGTCCCGTTGTCCATTTCTGACCTATAATCGAGACTTTTTCGGGTTTTAAAGTAAGTGGATATCATTTCATACCCTCTCTCCTCCCGATTTCTAAACTAGGCTACGTGCTCGTTTTTTCGTTTTGACACCACAAACACGTCCCGTGGCCCATTTCTAACCTATAACCGAGACTTTTTCGGGTTTTAAAGGAAGTGGATATCATTTCATACCCTCTCTCCTCCCGATTTATAAATGAGGCTTCGTGCTCGTTTTTTCGTTTTGACACAACAAACACATCCCGTTGTCCATTTCTAACCTATAAACGAGACTTTTTCGGATTTTGAAGGAAGTGGATATTATTCTCATACCCTCTCTCCTCCCGATTTCTAAACGAGGCTTCGTGGTCGTTTTGATACTACCAGCACGTCCCGTAGCCCATTTCTAACCTATAATCGAGACTTTTTCGGGTTTTAAAGGAAGTCGATATCATTTCATACCCTCTCTCCTCCCGATTTCTAAACGAGGCTTTTTGCTCGTTTTTTCATTTTGTCACCACCAACACGTCCCACATCCTATTTCTAACCTATAAACGAGACTTTTTAGGATTTTGAAGGAAGTGGTTATTATTCTCATACCCTCTCTCCTCCCGATTTCTAAACGAGGCTTCGTGGTCGTTTTGACACTACCAGCACGTCCCGTAGCCCATTTCTAACCTATAATCGAGACTTTTTCGGGTTTTAAAGGAAGTGGATATCATTTCATACCCTCTCTCCTCCCGATTTCTAAACGAGGCTTTGTGCTCGTTTTTTCGTTTTGTCACCACCAACACGTCCCACGGCCTATTTCTAACCTATAATCGAGACATTTTCGGGTTTTAAAGGAAGTGTATATCATTTCATACCCTCTCTCCTCCCGATTTCTAAACGTGGCTTCGTGCTCGTTTTTTCGTTTTGACACCACCAACACGTCCCGTAGCCCATTCGTAACCTGTAATCGAGACTTTTTCGGGTTTTAAAGTAAGTGGATATAATTTCATACCCTCTCTCCTCCCGATTTCTAAACGAGGCTTCGTGCTCTTTTTTTAGTTTTGACACAACAAACACGTCCCGTTGTCCATTTCTAACCTATAATCGAGACTTTTTCAGGTTTTAAAGTAAGTGGATATCATTTCATACCCTCTCTCCTCCCGATTTCTAAACGAGGCTACGTGCTCGTTTTTTCGTTTTGACACCACAAACTCGTCCCGTGGCCCATTTCCAACCTATAACCGAGACTTTTTCGGGTTTTAAAGGAAGTGGATATCATTTCATACCCTCTCTCCTCCCGATTTCTAAACGAGGATTCGTGCTCTTTTTTTTGTTTTGACACAACAAACACGTCCCGTTGTCCATTTCCAACCTATAATCGAGACTTTTTCAGGTTTTAAAGTAAGTGGATATCATTTCATACCCTCTCTCCTCCCGATTTCTAAACGAGGCTACGTGCTCGTTTTTTCGTTTTGACACCACAAACACGTCCCGTTGCCCATTTCTAACCTATAACCGAGACTTTTTCGGGTTTTGAAGGAAGTGGATATCATTTTATACCCTCTCTCCTCCCGATTTCTAAACGAGGCTTCGTGCTCGTTTTTTCGTTTTGACAAAACAAACACATCCCGTTGTCCATTTCTAACCTATAAACGAGACTTTTTCGGATTTTGAAGGAAGTGGATATTATTCTCATACCCTCTCTCCTCCCGATTTCTAAACGAGGCTTCGTGGTCGTTTTGACACCACCAGCACGTGCCGTAGCCCATTTCTAACCTATAATCGAGACTTTTTCGGGTTTTAAAGGAAGTGGATATCATTTCATACCCTCTCTCCTCCCGATTTCTAAACGAGGCTTTGTGCTCGTTTTTTCGTTTTGTCACCACCAACACGTCCCACGGCCTATTTCTAACCTATAAACGAGACTTTTTAGGATTTTGAAGGAAGTGGTTATTATTCTCATACCCTCTCTCCTCCCGATTTCTAAACGAGGCTTCGTGGTCGTTTTGACACTACCAGCACGTCCCGTAGCCCATTTCTAACCTATAATCGAGACTTTTTCGGGTTTTAAAGGAAGTGGATATCATTTCATACCCTCTCTCCTCCCGATTTCTAAACGAGGCTTTGTGCTCGTTTTTTCGTTTTGTCACCACCAACACGTCCCACGGCCTATTTCTAACCTATAATCGAGACATTTTCGGGTTTTAAAGGAAGTGTATATCATTTCATACCCTCTCTCCTCCCGATTTCTAAACGTGGCTTCGTGCTCGTTTTTTCGTTTTGACACCACCAACACGTCCCGTAGCCCATTCGTAACCTGTAATCGAGACTTTTTCGGGTTTTAAAGTAAGTGGATATAATTTCATACCCTCTCTCCTCCCGATTTCTAAACGAGGCTTCGTGCTCTTTTTTTAGTTTTGACACAACAAACACGTCCCGTTGTCCATTTCTAACCTATAATCGAGACTTTTTCGGGTTTTAAAGGAAGTGGATATCATTTCATACCCTCTCTCCTCCCGATTTCTAAACGAGGCTTCGTGCTCGTTTTTTCGTTTTGACACCACAAACACGTCCCGTGGCCCATTTCTAATCTATAACCGAGACTTTTTCGGGTTTTAAAGGAAGTGGATATCATTTCGTACCCTCTCTCCTCCCGATTTCTAAACGAGGCTACGTGCTCGTTTTTTTGTTTTGACACAACAAACACGTCCCGTTGTCCATTTTTAACCTATAAACGAGACTTTTTCGGATTTTGAAGGAAGTGGATATTATTCTCATACCCTCTCTTCTCCCGATTTCTAAACGAGGCTTCGTGGTCATTTTGACACTACCAGCACGTCCCGTAGCTCATTTCTAACCTATAATCGAGACTTTTTCGGGTTTTAAAGGAAGTGGATATCATTTCATACCCTCTCTCCTCCCGATTTCTAAACGAGGCTTTGTGCTTGTTTTTTCGTTTTGTCACCACCAACACGTCCCACGGCCTATTTCTAACCTATAATCGAGACTTTTTCGGGTTTTAAAGGAAGTGGATATCATTTCATACCCTCTCTCCTCCCGATTTCTAAACGTGGCTTCGTGCTCGTTTTTTCGTTTTGACACCACCAACACGTCCCGTAGCCCATTTCTAACCTATAATCGAGACTTTTTCGGGTTTTAAAGGATGTGGATATAATTTCATACCCTCTCTCCTCCCGATTTCTAAACGAGGCTTCGTGCTCTTTTTTTAGTTTTGACACAACAAACACGTCCCGTTGTCCATTTCTAACATATAATCGAGACTTTTTCGGGTTTTAAAGGAAGTGGATATCATTTCATACCCTCTCTCCTCCCGATTTCTAAACGAGGCTTCGTGCTCGTTTTTTCATTTTGACACCACAAACACGTCCCACGGCCTATTTCTAACCTATAATCGAGACATTTTCGGGTTTTAAAGGAAGTGTATATCATTTCATACCCTCTCTCCTCCCGATTTCTAAACGTGGCTTCGTGCTCGTTTTTTCGTTTTGACACCACCAACACGTCCCGTAGCCCATTCGTAACCTGTAATCGAGACTTTTTCGGGTTTTAAAGTAAGTGGATATAATTTCATACCCTCTCTCCTCCCGATTTCTAAACGAGGCTTCGTGCTCTTTTTTTAGTTTTGACACAACAAACACGTCCCGTTGTCCATTTCTAACCTATAATCGAGACTTTTTCGGGTTTTAAAGGAAGTGGCTATCATTTCATACCCTCTCTCCTCCCGATTTCTAAACGAGGCTTCGTGCTCGTTTTTTCATTTTGACACCACAAACACGTCCCGTGGCCCATTTCTAATCTATAACCGAGACTTTTTCGGGTTTTAAAGGAAGTGGATATCATTTCGTACCCTCTCTCCTCCCGATTTCTAAACGAGGCTTCGTGCTCGTTTTTTTGTTTTGACACAACAAACACGTCCCGTTGTCCATTTTTAACCTATAAACAAGACTTTTTCGGATTTTGAAGGAAGTGGATATTATTCTCATACCCTCTCTTCTCCCGATTTCTAAACGAGGCTTCGTGGTCATTTTGACACTACCAGCACGTCCCGTAGCTCATTTCTAACCTATAATCGAGACTTTTTCGGGTTTTAAAGGAAGTGGATATCATTTCATACCCTCTCTCCTCCCGATTTCTAAACGAGGCTTTGTGCTTGTTTTTTCGTTTTGTCACCACCAACACGTCCCACGGCCTATTTCTAACCTATAATCGAGACTTTTTCGGGTTTTAAAGGAAGTGGATATCATTTCATACCCTCTCTCCTCCCGATTTCTAAACGTGGCTTCGTGCTCGTTTTTTCGTTTTGACACCACCAACACGTCCCGTAGCCCATTTCTAACCTATAAACGAGACTTTTTAGGATTTTGAAGGAAGTGGTTATTATTCTCATACCCTCTCTCCTCCCGATTTCTAAACGAGGCTTCGTGGTCGTTTTGACACTACCAGCATGTCCCGTAGCCCATTTCTAACCTATAATCGAGACTTTTTCGGGTTTTAAAGGAAGTGGATATCATTTCATACCCTCTCTCCTCCCGATTTCTAAACGAGGCTTTGTGCTTGTTTTTTCGTTTTGTCACCACCAACACGTCCCACGGCCTATTTCTAACCTATAATCGAGACTTTTTCGGGTTTTAAAGGAAGTGGATATCATTTCATACCCTCTCTCCTCCCGATTTCTAAACGTGGCTTCGTGCTCGTTTTTTCGTTTTGACACCACCAACACGTCCCGTAGCCCATTTCTAACCTATAATCGAGACTTTTTCGGGTTTTAAAGGATGTGGATATAATTTCATACCCTCTCTCCTCCCGATTTCTAAACGAGGCTTCGTGCTATTTTTTTAGTTTTGACACAACAAACACGTCCCGTTGTCCATTTCTAACATATAATCGAGACTTTTTCGGGTTTTAAAGGAAGTGGATATCATTTCATACCCTCTCTCCTCCCGATTTCTAAACGAGGCTTCGTGCTCGTTTTTTCATTTTGACACCACAAACACGTCCCACGGCCTATTTCTAACCTATAATCGAGACATTTTCGGGTTTTAAAGGAAGTGTATATCATTTCATACCCTCTCTCCTCCCGATTTCTAAACGTGGCTTCGTGCTCGTTTTTTCGTTTTGACACCACCAACACGTCCCGTAGCCCATTCGTAACCTGTAATCGAGACTTTTTCGGGTTTTAAAGTAAGTGGATATAATTTCATACCCTCTCTCCTCCCGATTTCTAAACGAGGCTTCGTGCTCTTTTTTTAGTTTTGACACAACAAACACGTCCCGTTGTCCATTTCTAACCTATAATCGAGACTTTTTCGGGTTTTAAAGGAAGTGGCTATCATTTCATACCCTCTCTCCTCCCGATTTCTAAACGAGGCTTCGTGCTCGTTTTTTCATTTTGACACCACAAACACGTCCCGTGGCCCATTTCTAATCTATAACCGAGACTTTTTCGGGTTTTAAAGGAAGTGGATATCATTTCGTACCCTCTCTCCTCCCGATTTCTAAACGAGGCTTCGTGCTCGTTTTTTTGTTTTGACACAACAAACACGTCCCGTTGTCCATTTTTAACCTATAAACAAGACTTTTTCGGATTTTGAAGGAAGTGGATATTATTCTCATACCCTCTCTTCTCCCGATTTCTAAACGAGGCTTCGTGGTCATTTTGACACTACCAGCACGTCCCGTAGCTCATTTCTAACCTATAATCGAGACTTTTTCGGGTTTTAAAGGAAGTGGATATCATTTCATACCCTCTCTCCTCCCGATTTCTAAACGAGGCTTTGTGCTTGTTTTTTCGTTTTGTCACCACCAACACGTCCCACGGCCTATTTCTAACCTATAATCGAGACTTTTTCGGGTTTTAAAGGAAGTGGATATCATTTCATACCCTCTCTCCTCCCGATTTCTAAACGTGGCTTCGTGCTCGTTTTTTCGTTTTGACACCACCAACACGTCCCGTAGCCCATTTCTAACCTATAAACGAGACTTTTTAGGATTTTGAAGGAAGTGGTTATTATTCTCATACCCTCTCTCCTCCCGATTTCTAAACGAGGCTTCGTGGTCGTTTTGACACTACCAGCATGTCCCGTAGCCCATTTCTAACCTATAATCGAGACTTTTTCGGGTTTTAAAGGAAGTGGATATCATTTCATACCCTCTCTCCTCCCGATTTCTAAACGAGGCTTTGTGCTCGTTTTTTCGTTTTGTCACCACCAACACGTCCCACGGCCTATTTCTAACCTATAATCGAGACATTTTCGGGTTTTAAAGGAAGTGTATATCATTTCATACCCTCTCTCCTCCCGATTTCTAAACGTGGCTTCGTGCTCGTTTTTTCGTTTTGACACCACCAACACGTCCCGTAGCCCATTCGTAACCTGTAATCGAGACTTTTTCGGGTTTTAAAGTAAGTGGATATAATTTCATACCCTCTCTCCTCCCGATTTCTAAACGAGGCTTCGTGCTCTTTTTTTAGTTTTGACACAACAAACACGTCCCGTTGTCCATTTCTAACATATATTCGAGACTTTTTCGGGTTTTAAAGGAAGTGGATATCATTTCATACCCTCTCTCCTCCCGATTTCTAAACGAGGCTTCGTGCTCGTTTTTTCATTTTGACACCACAAACACGTCCCGTGGCCCATTTCTAATCTATAACCGAGACTTTTTCGGGTTTTAAAGGAAGTGGATATCATTTCGTACCCTCTCTCCTCCCGATTTCTAAACGAGGCTTCGTGCTCGTTTTTTTGTTTTGACACAACAAACACGTCCCGTTGTCCATTTTTAACCTATAAACGAGACTTTTTCGGATTTTGAAGGAAGTGGATATTATTCTCATACCCTCTCTTCTCCCGATTTCTAAACGAGGCTTCGTGGTCATTTTGACACTACCAGCACGTCCCGTAGCTCATTTCTAACCTATAATCGAGACTTTTTCGGGTTTTAAAGGAAGTGGATATCATTTCATACCCTCTCTCCTCCCGATTTCTAAACGAGGCTTTGTGCTTGTTTTTTCGTTTTGTCACCACCAACACGTCCCACGGCCTATTTCTAACCTATAATCGAGACTTTTTCGGGTTTTAAAGGAAGTGGATATCATTTCATACCCTCTCTCCTCCCGATTTCTAAACGTGGCTTCGTGCTCGTTTTTTCATTTTGACACCACCAACACGTCCCGTAGCCCATTTCTAACCTATAAACGAGACTTTTTAGGATTTTGAAGGAAGTGGTTATTATTCTCATACCCTCTCTCCTCCCGATTTCTAAACGAGGCTTCGTGGTCGTTTTGACACTACCAGCATGTCCCGTAGCCCATTTCTAACCTATAATCGAGACTTTTTCGGGTTTTAAAGGAAGTGGATATCATTTCATACCCTCTCTCCTCCCGATTTCTAAACGAGGCTTTGTGCTCGTTTTTTCGTTTTGTCACCACCAACACGTCCCACGGCCTATTTCTAACCTATAATCGAGACATTTTCGGGTTTTAAAGGAAGTGTATATCATTTCATACCCTCTCTCCTCCCGATTTCTAAACGTGGCTTCGTGCTCGTTTTTTCGTTTTGACACCACCAACACGTCCCGTAGCCCATTCGTAACCTGTAATCGAGACTTTTTCGGGTTTTAAAGTAAGTGGATATAATTTCATACCCTCTCTCCTCCCGATTTCTAAACGAGGCTTCGTGCTCTTTTTTTAGTTTTGACACAACAAACACGTCCCGTTGTCCATTTCTAACCTATAATCGAGACTTTTTCTGGTTTTAAAGTAAGTGGATATCATTTCATACCCTCTCTCCTCCCGATTTCTAAACGAGGCTACGTGCTCGTTTTTTCGTTTTGACACCACAAACACGTCCCGTGGCCCATTTCTAACCTATAACCGAGACTTTTTCGGGTTTTAAAGGAAGTGGATATCTTTTCATACCCTCTCTCCTCCCGATTTCTAAATGAGGCTTCGTGCTCGTTTTTTCGTTTTGACACAACAAACACATCCCGTTGTCCATTTCTAACCTATAAACGAGACTTTTTCGGATTTTGAAGGAAGTGGATATTATTCTCATACCCTCTCTCCTACCGATTTCTAAACGAGGCTTCGTGGTCGTTTTGATACTACCAGCACGTCCCGTAGCCCATTTCTAACCTATAATCGAGACTTTTTCGGGTTTTAAAGGAAGTCGATATCATTTCATACCCTCTCTCCTCCCGATTTCTAAACGAGGCTTTTTGCTCGTTTTTTCATTTTGTCACCACCAACACGTCCCACGGCCTATTTCTAACCTATAAACGAGACTTTTTAGGATTTTGAAGGAAGTGGTTATTATTCTCATACCCTCTCTCCTCCCGATTTCTAAACGAGGCTTCGTGGTCGTTTTGACACTACCAGCACGTCCCGTAGCCCATTTCTAACCTATAATCGAGACTTTTTCGGGTTTTAAAGGAAGTGGATATCATTTCATACCCTCTCTCCTCCCGATTTCTAAACGAGGCTTTGTGCTCGTTTTTTCGTTTTGTCACCACCAACACGTCCCACGGCCTATTTCTAACCTATAATCGAGACATTTTCGGGTTTTAAAGGAAGTGTATATCATTTCATACCCTCTCTCCTCCCGATTTCTAAACGTGGCTTCGTGCTCGTTTTTTCGTTTTGACACCACCAACACGTCCCGTAGCCCATTCGTAACCTGTAATCGAGACTTTTTCGGGTTTTAAAGTAAGTGGATATAATTTCATACCCTCTCTCCTCCCGATTTCTAAACGAGGCTTCGTGCTCTTTTTTTAGTTTTGACACAACAAACACGTCCCGTTGTCCATTTCTAACCTATAATCGAGACTTTTTCAGGTTTTAAAGTAAGTGGATATCATTTCATACCCTCTCTCCTCCCGATTTCTAAACGAGGCTACGTGCTCGTTTTTTCGTTTTGACACCACAAACACGTCCCGTGGCCCATTTCTAACCTATAACCGAGACTTTTTCGGGTTTTAAAGGAAGTGGATATCATTTCATACCCTCTCTCCTCCCGATTTCTAAACGAGGCTTCGTGCTCGTTTTTTCGTTTTGACACAACAAACACATCCCGTTGTCCATTTCTAACCTATAAACGAGACTTTTTCGGATTTTGAAGGAAGTGGATATTATTCTCATACCCTCTCTCCTCCCGATTTCTAAACGAGGCTTCGTGGTCGTTTTGATACTACCAGCACGTCCCGTAGCCCATTTCTAACCTATAATCGAGACTTTTTCGGGTTTTAAAGGAAGTCGATATAATTTCATACCCTCTCTCCTCCCGATTTCTAAAGGAGGCTTTTTGCTCGTTTTTTCATTTTGTCACCACCAACACGTCCCACGGCCTATTTCTAACCTATAATCGAGACTTTTTCGGGTTTTAAAGGAAGTGGATATCATTTCATACCCTCTCTCCTCCCGATTTCTAAACGTGGCTTCGTGCTCGTTTTTTCGTTTTGACACCACCAACACGTCTCGTAGCCCATTTCTAACCTATAATCGAGACTTTTTCGGGTTTTAAAGGAAGTGGATATAATTTCATACCCTCTCTCCTCCTGATTTCTAAACGAGGCTTCGTGGTCGTTTTGATACTACCAGCACGTCCCGTAGCCCATTTCTAACCTATAATCGAGACTTTTTCGGGTTTTAAAGGAAGTCGATATCATTTCATACCCTCTCTCCTCCCGATTTCTAAACGAGGCTTTTTGCTCGTTTTTTCGTTTTGGCACCTCCAACACGTCCCGTAGCCCATTTCTAACCTATAATCGAGACTTTTTCGGGTTTTAAAGGAAGTGGATATAATTTCATACCCTCTCTCCTCCCGATTTCTAAACGAGGCTTCGTGCTCTTTTTTTAGTTTTGACACAACAAACACGTCTCGTTGTCCGTTTCTAACCTATAATCGAGACTTTTTCGGGTTTTAAAGTAAGTGGATATCATTTCATACCCTCTCTCCTCCCGATTTCTAAACGAGGCTACGTGCTCGTTTTTTCGTTTTGACACCACAAACACGTCCCGTGGCCCATTTCTAACCTATAACCGAGACTTTTTCGGGTTTTAAAGGAAGTGGATATCATTTCATACCCTCTCTCCTCCCGATTTCTAAACGAGGCTTCGTGCTCGTTTTTTCGTTTTGACACAACAAACACACCCCGTTGTCCATTTCTAACCTATAAACGAGACTTTTTCGGATTTTGAAGGAAGTGGATATTATTCTCATACCCTCTCTCCTCCCGATTTCTAAACGAGGCTTCGTGGTCGTTTTGATACTACCAGCACGTCCCGTAGCCCATTTCTAACCTATAATCGAGACTTTTTCGGGTTTTAAAGGAAGTCGATATCATTTCATACCCTCTCTCCTCCCGATTTCTAAATGAGGCTTCGTGCTCGTTTTTTCGTTTTGACACAACAAACACATCCCGTTGTCCATTTCTAACCTATAAACGAGACTTTTTCGGATTTTGAAGGAAGTGGATATTATTCTTATACCCTCTCTCCTACCGATTTCTAAACGAGGCTTCGTGGTCGTTTTGATACTACCAGCACGTCCCGTAGCCCATTTCTAACCTATAATCGAGACTTTTTCGGGTTTTAAAGGAAGTCGATATCATTTCATACCCTCTCTCCTCCCGATTTCTAAACGAGGCTTTTTGCTCGTTTTTTCATTTTGTCACCACCAACACGTCCCACGGCCTATTTCTAACCTATAAACGAGACTTTTTAGGATTTTGAAGGAAGTGGTTATTATTCTCATACCCTCTCTCCTCCCGATTTCTAAACGAGGCTTCGTGGTCGTTTTGACACTACCAGCACGTCCCGTAGCCCATTTCTAACCTATAATCGAGACTTTTTCGGGTTTTAAAGGAAGTGGATATCATTTCATACCCTCTCTCCTCCCGATTTCTAAACGAGGCTTTGTGCTCGTTTTTTCGTTTTGTCACCACCAACACGTCCCACGGCCTATTTCTAACCTATAATCGAGACATTTTCGGGTTTTAAAGGAAGTGTATATCATTTCATACCCTCTCTCCTCCCGATTTCTAAACGTGGCTTCGTGCTCGTTTTTTCGTTTTGACACCACCAACACGTCCCGTAGCCCATTCGTAACCTGTAATCGAGACTTTTTCGGGTTTTAAAGTAAGTGGATATAATTTCATACCCTCTCTCCTCCCGATTTCTAAACGAGGCTTCGTGCTCGTTTTTTCGTTTTGACACAACAAACACACCCCGTTGTCCATTTCTAACCTATAAACGAGACTTTTTCGGATTTTGAAGGAAGTGGATATTATTCTCATACCCTCTCTCCTCCCGATTTCTAAACGAGGCTTCGTGCTCGTTTTTTCGTTTTGACACCACAAACACGTCCCGTGGCCCATTTCTAACCTATAACCGAGACTTTTTCGGGTTTTAAAGGAAGTGGATATCATTTCATACCCTCTCTCCTCCCGATTTCTAAACGAGGCTTCGTGCTCGTTTTTTCGTTTTGACACAACAAACACATCCCGTTGTCCATTTCTAACCTATAAACGAGACTTTTTCGGATTTTGAAGGAAGTGGATATCATTTCATACCCTCTCTCCTCCCGATTTCTAAACGAGGCTTCGTGCTCGTTTTTTCGTTTTGACACAACAAACACATCCCGTTGTCCATTTCTAACCTATAAACGAGACTTTTTCGGATTTTGAAGGAAGTGGATATTATTCTCATACCCTCTCTCCTCCCGATTTCTAAACGAGGCTTCGTGGTCGTTTTGATACTACCAGCACGTCCCGTAGCCCATTTCTAACCTATAATCGAGACTTTTTCGGGTTTTAAAGGAAGTCGATATAATTTCATACCCTCTCTCCTCCCGATTTCTAAAGGAGGCTTTTTGCTCGTTTTTTCATTTTGTCACCACCAACACGTCCCACGGCCTATTTCTAACCTATAATCGAGACTTTTTCGGGTTTTAAAGGAAGTGGATATCATTTCATACCCTCTCTCCTCCCGATTTCTAAACGTGGCTTCGTGCTCGTTTTTTCGTTTTGACACCACCAACACGTCTCGTAGCCCATTTCTAACCTATAATCGAGACTTTTTCGGGTTTTAAAGGAAGTGGATATAATTTCATACCCTCTCTCCTCCCGATTTCTAAACGAGGCTTCGTGGTCGTTTTGATACTACCAGCACGTCCCGTAGCCCATTTCGAACCTATAATCGAGACTTTTTCGGGTTTTAAAGGAAGTCGATATCATTTCATACCCTCTCTCCTCCCGATTTCTAAACGAGGCTTTGTGCTCGTTTTTTCGTTTTGTCACCACCAACACGTCCCACGGCCTATTTCTAACCTATAAACGAGACTTCTTCGGATTTTCAAGGAAGTGGATATTATTCTCATACCCTCTCTCCTCCCGATTTCTAAACGAGGCTTCGTGGTCGTTTTGACACTACCAGCACGTCCCGTAGCCCATTTCTAACCTATAATCGAGACTTTTTCGGGTTTTAAAGGAAGTGGATATCATTTCATACCCTCTCTCCTCCCGATTTCTAAACGAGGCTTTGTGCTCGTTTTTTCGTTTTGTCACCACCAACACGTCCCACGGCCTATTTCTAACCTATAAACGAGACTTCTTCGGATTTTCAAGGAAGTGGATATTATTCTCATACCCTCTCTCCTCCCGATTTCTAAACGAGGCTTCGTGGTCGTTTTGACACTACCAGCACGTCCCGTAGCCCATTTCTAACCTATAATCGAGACTTTTTCGGGTTTTAAAGGAAGTGGATATCATTTCATACCCTCTCTCCTCCCGATTTCTAAACGAGGCTTTGTGCTCTTTTTTTCGTTTTGTCACCACCAACACGTCCCACGGCCTATTTCTAACCTATAATCGAGACTTTTTCGGGTTTTAAAGGAAGTGGATATCATTTCATACCCTCTCTCCTCCCGATTTCTAAACGTGGCTTCGTGCTCGTTTTTTCGTTTTGACACCTCCAACACGTCCCGTAGCCCATTTCTAACCTATAATCGAGACTTTTTCGGGTTTTAAAGGAAGTGGATATAATTTCATACCCTCTCTCCTCCCGATTTCTAAACGAGGCTTCGTGGTCGTTTTGATACTACCAGCACGTCCCGTAGCCCATTTCTAACCTATAATCGAGACTTTTTCGGGTTTTAAAGGAAGTCGATATCATTTCATACCCTCTCTCCTCCCGATTTCTAAACGAGGCTTTGTGCTCGTTTTTTCGTTTTGGCACCTCCAACACGTCCCGTAGCCCATTTCTAACCTATAATCGAGACTTTTTCGGGTTTTAAAGGAAGTTGATATAATTTCATACCCTCTCTCCTCCCGATTTCTAAACGAGGCTTCGTGCTCTTTTTTTAGTTTTGACACAACAAACACGTCTCGTTGTCCGTTTCTAACCTATAATCGAGACTTTTTCGGGTTTTAAAGTAAGTGGATATCATTTCATACCCTCTCTCCTCCCGATTTCTAAACGAGGCTACGTGCTCGTTTTTTCGTTTTGACACCACAAACACGTCCCGTGGCCCATTTCTAACCTATAACCGAGACTTTTTCGGGTTTTAAAGGAAGTGGATATCATTTCATACCCTCTCTCCTCCCGATTTCTAAACGAGGCTTCGTGCTCGTTTTTTCGTTTTGACACAACAAACACATCCCGTTGTCCATTTCTAACCTATAAACGAGACTTTTTCGGATTTTGAAGGAAGTGGATATTATTCTCATACCCTCTCTCCTCCCGATTTCTAAACGAGGCTTCGTGGTCGTTTTGACACTCCCAGCACGTCCCGTAGCCCATTTCTAACCTATAATCGAGACTTTTTCGGGTTTTAAAGGAAGTGGATATCATTTCATACCCTCTCTCCTCCCGATTTCTAAACGAGGCTTTGTGCTCGTTTTTTCGTTTTGTCACCACCAACACGTCCCACGGCCTATTTCTAACCTATAAACGAGACTTCTTCGGATTTTCAAGGAAGTGGATATTATTCTCATACCCTCTCTCCTCCCGATTTCTAAACGAGGCTTCGTGGTCGTTTTGACACTACCAGCACGTCCCGTAGCCCATTTCTAACCTATAATCGAGACTTTTTTGGGTTTTAAAGGAAGTGGATGTCATTTCATACCCTCTCTCCTCCCGATTTCTAAACGTGGCTTTGTGCTCGTTTTTTTGTTTTGTCACCACCAACACGTCCCACGGCCTATTTCTAACCTATAATCGAGATATTTTCGGGTTTTAAAGGAAGTGGATATCATTTCATACCCTCTCTCCTCCCGATTTCTAAACGTGGCTTCGTGCTCGTTTTTTCGTTTTGACACCACCAACACGTCCCGTAGCCCATTTCTAACCTATAATCGAGACTTTTTCGGGTTTTAAAGGAAGTGGATATAATTTCATACCCTCTCTCCTCCCGATTTCTAAACGAGGCTTCGTGCTCTTTTTTTAGTTTTGACACAACAAACACGTCCCGTTGTCCATTTCTAACCTATAATCGAGACTTTTTCGGGTTTTAAAGTAAGTGGATATCATTTCATACCCTCTCTCCTCCCGATTTCTAAACGAGGCTACGTGCTCGTTTATTCGTTTTGACACCACAAACACGTCCCGTGGCCCATTTCTAACCTGTAACCGAGACTTTTTCGGGTTTTAAAGGAAGTGGATATCATTTCATACCCTCTCTCCTCCCGATTCCTAAATGAGGCTTCGTGCTCGTTTTTTCGTTTTGACACAACAAACACATCCCGTTGTCCATTTCTAACCTATAAACGAGACTTTTTCGGATTTTGAAGGAAGTGGATATTATTCTCATACCCTCTCTCCTCCCGATTTCTAAACGAGGCTTCGTGCTCGTTTTGACACCACCAGCACGTCCCGTAGCCCATTTCTAACCTATAATCGAGACTTTTTCGGGTTTTAAAGGAAGTGGATATCATTTCATACCCTCTCTCCTCCCGATTTCTAAACGAGGCTTCGTGCTCGTTTTTTCGTTTTGACACCACCAACACATCCCGTTGTCCATTTCTAACCTATAAACGAGACTTTTTCGGATTTTGAAGGAAGTGGATATTATTCTCATACCCTCTCTCCTCCCGATTTCTAAACGAGGCTTCGTGGTCGTTTTGATACTACCAGCACGTCCCGTAGCCCATTTCTAACCTATAATCGAGACTTTTTCGGGTTTTAAAGGAAGTCGATATCATTTCATACCCTCTCTCCTCCCGATTTCTAAACGAGGCTTTGTGCTCGTTTTTTCGTTTTGGCACCTCCAACACGTCCCGTAGCCCATTTCTAACCTATAATCGAGACTTTTTCGGGTTTTAAAGGAAGTGGATATAATTTCATACCCTCTCTCCTCCCGATTTCTAAACGAGGCTTCGTGCTCTTTTTTTAGTTTTGACACAACAAACACGTCTCGTTGTCCGTTTCTAACCTATAATCGAGACTTTTTCGGGTTTTAAAGGAAGTGGATATCATTTCATACCCTCTCTCCTCCCGATTTCTAAACGAGGCTTTGTGCTCTTTTTTTCGTTTTGTCACCACCAACACGTCCCACGGCCTATTTCTAACCTATAATCGAGACTTTTTCGGGTTTTAAAGGAAGTGGATATCATTTCATACCCTCTCTCCTCCCGATTTCTAAACGTGGCTTCGTGCTCGTTTTTTCGTTTTGACACCTCCAACACGTCCCGTAGCCCATTTCTAACCTATAATCGAGACTTTTTCGGGTTTTAAAGGAAGTGGATATAATTTCATACCCTCTCTCCTCCCGATTTCTAAACGAGGCTTCGTGGTCGTTTTGATACTACCAGCACGTCCCGTAGCCCATTTCTAACCTATAATCGAGACTTTTTCGGGTTTTAAAGGAAGTCGATATCATTTCATACCCTCTCTCCTCCCGATTTCTAAACGAGGCTTTGTGCTCGTTTTTTCGTTTTGGCACCTCCAACACGTCCCGTAGCCCATTTCTAACCTATAATCGAGACTTTTTCGGGTTTTAAAGGAAGTTGATATAATTTCATACCCTCTCTCCTCCCGATTTCTAAACGAGGCTTCGTGCTCTTTTTTTAGTTTTGACACAACAAACACGTCTCGTTGTCCGTTTCTAACCTATAATCGAGACTTTTTCGGGTTTTAAAGTAAGTGGATATCATTTCATACCCTCTCTCCTCCCGATTTCTAAACGAGGCTACGTGCTCGTTTTTTCGTTTTGACACCACAAACACGTCCCGTGGCCCATTTCTAACCTATAACCGAGACTTTTTCGGGTTTTAAAGGAAGTGGATATCATTTCATACCCTCTCTCCTCCCGATTTCTAAACGAGGCTTCGTGCTCGTTTTTTCGTTTTGACACAACAAACACATCCCGTTGTCCATTTCTAACCTATAAACGAGACTTTTTCGGATTTTGAAGGAAGTGGATATTATTCTCATACCCTCTCTCCTCCCGATTTCTAAACGAGGCTTCGTGGTCGTTTTGACACTCCCAGCACGTCCCGTAGCCCATTTCTAACCTATAATCGAGACTTTTTCGGGTTTTAAAGGAAGTGGATATCATTTCATACCCTCTCTCCTCCCGATTTCTAAACGAGGCTTTGTGCTCGTTTTTTCGTTTTGTCACCACCAACACGTCCCACGGCCTATTTCTAACCTATAAACGAGACTTCTTCGGATTTTCAAGGAAGTGGATATTATTCTCATACCCTCTCTCCTCCCGATTTCTAAACGAGGCTTCGTGGTCGTTTTGACACTACCAGCACGTCCCGTAGCCCATTTCTAACCTATAATCGAGACTTTTTTGGGTTTTAAAGGAAGTGGATGTCATTTCATACCCTCTCTCCTCCCGATTTCTAAACGTGGCTTTGTGCTCGTTTTTTTGTTTTGTCACCACCAACACGTCCCACGGCCTATTTCTAACCTATAATCGAGATATTTTCGGGTTTTAAAGGAAGTGGATATCATTTCATACCCTCTCTCCTCCCGATTTCTAAACGTGGCTTCGTGCTCGTTTTTTCGTTTTGACACCACCAACACGTCCCGTAGCCCATTTCTAACCTATAATCGAGACTTTTTCGGGTTTTAAAGGAAGTGGATATAATTTCATACCCTCTCTCCTCCCGATTTCTAAACGAGGCTTCGTGCTCTTTTTTTAGTTTTGACACAACAAACACGTCCCGTTGTCCATTTCTAACCTATAATCGAGACTTTTTCGGGTTTTAAAGTAAGTGGATATCATTTCATACCCTCTCTCCTCCCGATTTCTAAACGAGGCTACGTGCTCGTTTATTCGTTTTGACACCACAAACACGTCCCGTGGCCCATTTCTAACCTGTAACCGAGACTTTTTCGGGTTTTAAAGGAAGTGGATATCATTTCATACCCTCTCTCCTCCCGATTCCTAAATGAGGCTTCGTGCTCGTTTTTTCGTTTTGACACAACAAACACATCCCGTTGTCCATTTCTAACCTATAAACGAGACTTTTTCGGATTTTGAAGGAAGTGGATATTATTCTCATACCCTCTCTCCTCCCGATTTCTAAACGAGGCTTCGTGCTCGTTTTGACACCACCAGCACGTCCCGTAGCCCATTTCTAACCTATAATCGAGACTTTTTCGGGTTTTAAAGGAAGTGGATATCATTTCATACCCTCTCTCCTCCCGATTTCTAAACGAGGCTTCGTGCTCGTTTTTTCGTTTTGACACCACCAACACATCCCGTTGTCCATTTCTAACCTATAAACGAGACTTTTTCGGATTTTGAAGGAAGTGGATATTATTCTCATACCCTCTCTCCTCCCGATTTCTAAACGAGGCTTCGTGGTCGTTTTGATACTACCAGCACGTCCCGTAGCCCATTTCTAACCTATAATCGAGACTTTTTCGGGTTTTAAAGGAAGTCGATATCATTTCATACCCTCTCTCCTCCCGATTTCTAAACGAGGCTTTGTGCTCGTTTTTTCGTTTTGGCACCTCCAACACGTCCCGTAGCCCATTTCTAACCTATAATCGAGACTTTTTCGGGTTTTAAAGGAAGTGGATATAATTTCATACCCTCTCTCCTCCCGATTTCTAAACGAGGCTTCGTGCTCTTTTTTTAGTTTTGACACAACAAACACGTCTCGTTGTCCGTTTCTAACCTATAATCGAGACTTTTTCGGGTTTTAAAGTAAGTGGATATCATTTCATACCCTCTCTCCTCCCGATTTCTAAACGAGGCTACGTGCTCGTTTTTTCGTTTTGACACCACAAACACGTCCCGTGGCCCATTTCTAACCTATAACCGAGACTTTTTCGGGTTTTAAAGGAAGTGGATATCATTTCATACCCTCTCTCCTCCCGATTTCTAAACGAGGCTTCGTGCTCGTTTTTTCGTTTTGACACAACAAACACACCCCGTTGTCCATTTCTAACCTATAAACGAGACTTTTTCGGATTTTGAAGGAAGTGGATATTATTCTCATACCCTCTCTCCTCCCGATTTCTAAACGAGGCTTCGTGGTCGTTTTGACACTACCAGCACGTCCCGTAGCCCATTTCTAACCTATAATCGAGACTTTTTCGAGTTTTAAAGGAAGTGGATATCATTTCATACCCTCTCTCCTCCCGATTTCTAAACGAGGCTTTGTGCTCGTTTTTTCGTTTTGTCACCACCAACACGTCCCACGGCCTATTTCTAACCTATAAACGAGACTTTTTCGGATTTTGAAGGAAGTGGATATTATTCTCATACCCTCTCTCCTCCCGATTTCTAAACGAGGCTTCGTGGTCGTTTTGACACTACCAGCACGTCCCGTAGCCCATTTCTAACCTATAATCGAGACTTTTTCGGGTTTTAAAGGAAGTGGATATCATTTCATACCCTCTCTCCTCCCGATTTCTAAACGTGGCTTTGTGCTCGTTTTTTTGTTTTGTCACCACCAACACGTCCCACGGCCTATTTCTAACCTATAATCGAGATATTTTCGGGTTTTAAAGGAAGTGGATATCATTTCATACCCTCTCTCCTCCCGATTTCTAAACGTGGCTTCGTGCTCGTTTTTTCGTTTTGACACCACCAACACGTCCCGTAGCCCATTTCTAACCTATAATCGAGACTTTTTCGGGTTTTAAAGGAAGTGGATATAATTTCATACCCTCTCTCCTCCCGATTTCTAAACGAGGCTTCGTGCTCTTTTTTTAGTTTTGACACAACAAACACGTCCCGTTGTCCATTTCTAACCTATAATCGAGACTTTTTCGGGTTTTAAAGTAAGTGGATATCATTTCATACCCTCTCTCCTCCCGATTTCTAAACGAGGCTACGTGCTCGTTTATTCGTTTTGACACCACAAACACGTCCCGTGGCCCATTTCTAACCTGTAACCGAGACTTTTTCGGGTTTTAAAGGAAGTGGATATCATTTCATACCCTCTCTCCTCCCGATTCCTAAACGAGGCTTCGTGCTCGTTTTTTCGTTTTGACACAACAAACACATCCCGTTGTCCATTTCTAACCTATAAACGAGACTTTTTCGGATTTTGAAGGAAGTGGATATTATTCTCATACCCTCTCTCCTCCCGATTTCTAAACGAGGCTTCGTGCTCGTTTTGACACCACCAGCACGTCCCGTAGCCCATTTCTAACCTATAATCGAGACTTTTTCGGGTTTTAAAGGAAGTGGATATCATTTCATACCCTCTCTCCTCCCGATTTCTAAACGAGGCTTCGTGCTCGTTTTTTCGTTTTGACACCACCAACACATCCCGTTGTCCATTTCTAACCTATAAACGAGACTTTTTCGGATTTTGAAGGAAGTGGATATTATTCTCATACCCTCTCTCCTCCCGATTTCTAAACGAGGCTTCGTGGTCGTTTTGATACTACCAGCACGTCCCGTAGCCCATTTCTAACCTATAATCGAGACTTTTTCGGGTTCTAAAGGAAGTGGATATCATTTCATACCCTCTCTCCTCCCGATTTCTAAACATGGCTTCGTGCTCGTTTTTTCGTTTTGGCACCTCCAACACGTCCCGTAGCCCATTTCTAACCTATAATCGAGACTTTTTCGGGTTTTAAAGGAAGTGGATATAATTTCATACCCTCTCTCCTCCCGATTTCTAAACGAGGCTTCGTGCTCTTTTTTTAGTTTTGACACAACAAACACGTCTCGTTGTCCGTTTCTAACCTATAATCGAGACTTTTTCGGGTTTTAAAGTAAGTGGATATCATTTCATACCCTCTCTCCTCCCGATTTCTAAACGAGGCTACGTGCTCGTTTTTTCGTTTTGACACCACAAACACGTCCCGTGGCCCATTTCTAACCTATAACCGAGACTTTTTCGGGTTTTAAAGGAAGTGGATATCATTTCATACCCTCTCTCCTCCCGATTTCTAAACGAGGCTTCGTGCTCGTTTTTTCGTTTTGACACAACAAACACATCCCGTTGTCCATTTCTAACCTATAAACGAGACTTTTTCGGATTTTGAAGGAAGTGGATATTATTCTCATACCCTCTCTCCTCCCGATTTCTAAACGAGGCTTCGTGGTCGTTTTGACACTACCAGCACGTCCCGTAGCCCATTTCTAACCTATAATCGAGACTTTTTCGAGTTTTAAAGGAAGTGGATATCATTTCATACCCTCTCTCCTCCCGATTTCTAAACGAGGCTTTGTGCTCGTTTTTTCGTTTTGTCACCACCAACACGTCCCACGGCCTATTTCTAACCTATAAACGAGACTTTTTCGGATTTTGAAGGAAGTGGATATTATTCTCATACCCTCTCTCCTCCCGATTTCTAAACGAGGCTTCGTGGTCGTTTTGACACTACCAGCACGTCCCGTAGCCCATTTCTAACCTATAATCGAGACTTTTTCGGGTTTTAAAGGAAGTGGATATCATTTCATACCCTCTCTCCTCCCGATTTCTAAACGTGGCTTTGTGCTCGTTTTTTTGTTTTGTCACCACCAACACGTCCCACGGCCTATTTCTAACCTATAATCGAGATATTTTCGGGTTTTAAAGGAAGTGGATATCATTTCATACCCTCTCTCCTCCCGATTTCTAAACGTGGCTTCGTGCTCGTTTTTTCGTTTTGACACCACCAACACGTCCCGTAGCCCATTTCTAACCTATAATCGAGACTTTTTCGGGTTTTAAAGGAAGTGGATATAATTTCATACCCTCTCTCCTCCCGATTTCTAAACGAGGCTTCGTGCTCTTTTTTTAGTTTTGACACAACAAACACGTCCCGTTGTACATTTCTAACCTATAATCGAGACTTTTTCGGGTTTTAAAGTAAGTGGATATCATTTCATACCCTCTCTCCTCCCGATTTCTAAACGAGGCTACGTGCTCGTTTATTCGTTTTGACACCACAAACACGTCCCGTGGCCCATTTCTAACCTGTAACCGAGACTTTTTCGGGTTTTAAAGGAAGTGGATATCATTTCATACCCTCTCTCCTCCCGATTCCTAAACGAGGCTTCGTGCTCGTTTTTTCGTTTTGACACAACAAACACATCCCGTTGTCCATTTCTAACCTATAAACGAGACTTTTTCGGATTTTGAAGGAAGTGGATATTATTCTCATACCCTCTCTCCTCCCGATTTCTAAACGAGGCTTCGTGCTCGTTTTGACACCACCAGCACGTCCCGTAGCCCATTTCTAACCTATAATCGAGACTTTTTCGGGTTTTAAAGGAAGTGGATATCATTTCATACCCTCTCTCCTCCCGATTTCTAAACGAGGCTTCGTGCTCGTTTTTTCGTTTTGACACCACCAACACATCCCGTTGTCCATTTCTAACCTATAAACGAGACTTTTTCGGATTTTGAAGGAAGTGGATATTATTCTCATACCCTCTCTCCTCCCGATTTCTAAACGAGGCTTCGTGATCGTTTTGATACTACCAGCACGTCCCGTAGCCCATTTCTAACCTATAATCGAGACTTTTTCGGGTTTTAAAGGAAGTCGATATCATTTCATACCCTCTCTCCTCCCGATTTCTAAACGAGGCTTTTTGCTCGTTTTTTCATTTTGTCACCACCAACACGTCCCACGGCCTATTTCTAACCTATAATCGAGACTTTTTCGGGTTTTAAAGGAAGTGGATATCATTTCATACCCTCTCTCCTCCCGATTTCTAAACGTGGCTTCGTGCTCGTTTTTTCGTTTTGACACCACCAACACGTCTCGTAGCCCATTTCTAACCTATAATCGAGACTTTTTCGGGTTTTAAAGGATGTGGATATAATTTCATACCCTCTCTCCTCCCGATTTCTAAACGAGGCTTCGTGCTCTTTTTTTAGTTTTGACACAACAAACACGTCCCGTTGTCCATTTCTAACCTATAATCGAGACTTTTTCGGGTTTTAAAGTAAGTGGATATCATTTCATACCCTCTCTCCTCCCGATTTCTAAACGAGGCTACGTGCTCGTTTTTTCGTTTTGACACCACAAACACGTCCCGTGGCCCATTTCTAACCTATAACCGAGATTTTTTCGGGTTTTAAAGGAAGTGGATATCATTTCATACCCTCTCTCCTCCCCATTTCTAAACGAGGCTTCGTGCTCGTTTTTTAGTTTTGACACAACAAACACATCCCGTTGTCCATTTCTAACCTATAAACGAGACTTTTTCGGATTTTGAAGGAAGTGGATATTATTCTCATACCCTCTCTCCTCCCGATTTCTAAACGAGGCTTCGTGGTCGTTTTGATACTACCAGCACGTCCCGTAGCCCATTTCTAACCTATAATCGAGACTTTTTCGGGTTTTAAAGGAAGTGGATATCATTTCATACCCTCTCTCCTCCCGATTTCTAAACGAGGCTTTGTGCTCGTTTTTTCGTTTTGTCACCACCAACACGTCCCACGGCCTATTTCTAACCTATAATCGAGACATTTTCGGGTTTTAAAGGAAGTGTATATCATTTCATACCCTCTCTCCTCCCGATTTCTAAACGTGGCTTCGTGCTCGTTTTTTTCGTTTTGACACCACCAACACGTCCCGTAGCCCATTCGTAACCTGTAATCGAGACTTTTTCGGGTTTTAAAGTAAGTGGATATAATTTCATACCCTCTCTCCTCCCGATTTCTAAACGAGGCTTCGTGCTCTTTTTTTAGTTTTGACACAACAAACACGTCCGGTTGTCCATTTCTAACCTATAATCGAGACTTTTTCAGGTTTTAAAGTAAGTGGATATCATTTCATACCCTCTCTCCTCCCGATTTCTAAACGAGGCTACGTGCTCGTTTTTTCGTTTTGACACCACAAACACGTCCCGTGGCCCATTTCTAACCTATAACCGAGACTTTTTCGGGTTTTAAAGGAAGTGGATATCATTTCATACCCTCTCTCCTCCCGATTTCTAAACGAGGCTTCGTGCTCGTTTTTTCGTTTTGACACAACAAACACATCCCGTTGTCCATTTCTAACCTATAAACGAGACTTTTTCGGATTTTGAAGGAAGTGGATATTATTCTCATACCCTCTCTCCTCCCGATTTCTAAACGAGGCTTCGTGGTCGTTTTGATACTACCAGCACGTCCCGTAGCCCATTTCTAACCTATAATCGAGACTTTTTCGGGTTTTAAAGGAAGTCGATATCATTTCATACCCTCTCTCCTCCCGATTTCTAAACGAGGCTTTTTGCTCGTTTTTTCATTTTGTCACCACCAACACGTCCCACGGCCTATTTCTAACCTATAATCGAGACTTTTTCGGGTTTTAAAGGAAGTGGATATCATTTCATACCCTCTCTCCTCCCGATTTCTAAACGTGGCTTCGTGCTCGTTTTTTCGTTTTGACACCACCAACACGTCTCGTAGCCCATTTCTAACCTATAATCGAGACTTTTTCGGGTTTTAAAGGAAGTGGATATAATTTCATACCCTCTCTCCTCCCGATTTCTAAATGAGGCTTCGTGCTCTTTTTTTAGTTTTGACACAACAAACACGTCCCGTTGTCCCTTTCTAACCTATAATCGAGACTTTTTCGGGTTTTAAAGTAAGTGGATATCATTTCATACCCTCTCTCCTCCCGATTTCTAAACGAGGCTACGTGCTCGTTTTTTCGTTTTGACACCACAAACACGTCCCGTGGCCCACTTCTAACCTATAACCGAGACTTTTTCGGGTTTTAAAGGAAGTGGATATCATTTCATACCCTCTCTCCTCCCCATTTCTAAACGAGGCTTCGTGCTCGTTTTTTAGTTTTGACACAACAAACACATCCCGTTGTCCATTTCTAACCTATAAACGAGACTTTTTCGGATTTTGAAGGAAGTGGATATTATTCTCATACCCTCTCTCCTCCCCATTTCTAACCTATAATCGTGACTTTTTCTGGTTTTAAAGGAAGTGGATATCATTTCATACCCTCTCTCCTCCCGATTTCTAAACGAGGTTTTGTGCTCGTTTTTTCGTTTTGTCACCACCAACACGTCCCACGGCCTATTTCCAACCTATAAACGAGACTTTTTCGGATTTTGAAGGAAGTGGATATTATTCTCATACCCTCTCTCCTCCCGATTTCTAAACGAGGCTTCGTGGTCGTTTTGACACTACCAGCACGTCCCGTAGCCCATTTCTAACCTATAATCGAGACTTTTTCGGGTTTTAAAGGAAGTGGATATCATTTCATACCCTCTCTCCTCCCGATTTCTAAACGAGGCTTTGTGCTCTTTTTTTCGTTTTGTCACCACCAACACGTCCCACGGCCTATTTCTAACCTATAATCGAGACTTTTTCGGGTTTTAAAGGAAGTGGATATCATTTCATACCCTCTCTCCTCCCGATTTCTAAACGTGGCTTCGTGCTCGTTTTTTCGTTTTGACACCTCCAACACGTCCCGTAGCCCATTTCTAACCTATAATCGAGACTTTTTCGGGTTTTAAAGGAAGTGGATATAATTTCATACCCTCTCTCCTCCCGATTTCTAAACGAGGCTTCGTGCTCTTTTTTTAGTTTTGACACAACAAACACGTCTCGGTGTCCGTTTCTAACCTATAATCGAGACTTTTTCGGGTTTTAAAGTAAGTGGATATCATTTCATACCCTCTCTCCTCCCGATTTCTAAACGAGGCTACGTGCTTGTTTTTTCGTTTTGACACCACAAACACGTCCCGTGGCCCATTTCTAACCTATAACCGAGACTTTTTCGGGTTTTAAAGGAAGTGGATATCATTTCATACCCTCTCTCCTCCCGATTTCTAAACGAGGCTTCGTTCTCGTTTTTTCGTTTTGACACAACAAACACATCCCGTTGTCCATTTCTAACCTATAAACGAGACTTTTTCGGATTTTGAAGGAAGTGGATATTATTCTCATACCCTCTCTCCTCCCGATTTCTAAACGAGGCTTCGTGGTCGTTTTGACACTCCCAGCACGTCCCGTAGCCCATTTCTAACCTATAATCGAGACTTTTTCGGGTTTTAAAGGAAGTGGATATCATTTCATACCCTCTCTCCTCCCGATTTCTAAACGAGGCTTTGTGCTCGTTTTTTCGTTTTGTCACCACCAACACGTCCCACGGCCTATTTCTAACCTATAAACGAGACTTCTTCGGATTTTCAAGGAAGTGGATATTATTCTCATACCCTCTCTCCTCCCGATTTCTAAACGAGGCTTCGTGGTCGTTTTGACACTACCAGCACGTCCCGTAGCCCATTTCTAACCTATAATCGAGACTTTTTCGGGTTTTAAAGGAAGTGGATGTCATTTCATACCCTCTCTCCTCCCGATTTCTAAACGAGGCTTTGTGCTCTTTTTTTCGTTTTGTCACCACCAACACGTCCCACGGCCTATTTCTAACCTATAATCGAGACTTTTTCGAGTTCTAAAGGAAGTGGATATCATTTCATACCCTCTCTCCTCCCGATTTCTAAACGTGGCTTCGTGCTCGTTTTTTCGTTTTGGCACCTCCAACACGTCCCGTAGCCCATTTCTAACCTATAATCGAGACTTTTTCGGGTTTTAAAGGAAGTGGATATAATTTCATACCCTCTCTCCTCCCGATTTCTAAACGAGGCTTCGTGCTCTTTTTTTAGTTTTGACACAACAAACACGTCTCGTTGTCCGTTTCTAACCTATAATCGAGACTTTTTCGGGTTTTAAAGTAAGTGGATATCATTTCATACCCTCTCTCCTCCCGATTTCTAAACGAGGCTACGTGCTCGTTTTTTCGTTTTGACACCACAAACAGGTCCCGTGGCCCATTTCTAACCTATAACCGAGACTTTTTCGGGTTTTAAAGGAAGTGGATATCATTTCATACCCTCTCTCCTCCCGATTTTTAAACGAGGCTTCGTGCTCGTTTTTTCGTTTTGACACAACAAACACATCCCGTTGTCCATTTCTAACCTATAAACGAGACTTTTTCGGATTTTGAAGGAAGTGGATATTATTCTCATACCCTCTCTCCTCCCGATTTCTAAACGAGGCTTCGTGGTCGTTTTGACACTACCAGCACGTCCCGTAGCCCATTTCTAACCTATAATCGAGACTTTTTCGAGTTTTAAAGGAAGTGGATATCATTTCATACCCTCTCTCCTCCCGATTTCTAAACGAGGCTTTGTGCTCGTTTTTTCGTTTTGTCACCACCAACACGTCCCACGGCCTATTTCTAACCTATAAACGAGACTTTTTCGGATTTTGAAGGAAGTGGATATTATTCTCATACCCTCTCTCCTCCCGATTTCAAAACGAGGCTTCGTGGTCGTTTTGACACTACCAGCACGTCCCGTAGCCCATTTCTAACCTATAATCGAGACTTTTTCGGGTTTTAAAGGAAGTGGATATCATTTCATACCCTCTCTCCTCCCGATTTCTAAACGTGGCTTTGTGCTCGTTTTTTTGTTTTGTCACCACCAACACGTCCCACGGCCTATTTCTAACCTATAATCGAGACATTTTCGGGTTTTAAAGGAAGTGGATATCATTTCATACCCTCTCTCCTTCCCGATTTCTAAACGTGGCTTCGTGCTCGTTTTTTCGTTTTGACACCACCAACACGTCCCGTAGCCCATTTCTAACCTATAATCGAGACTTTTTCGGGTTTTAAAGGAAGTGGATATAATTTCATACCCTCTCTCCTCCCGATTTCTAAACGAGGCTTCGTGCTCTTTTTTTAGTTTTGACACAACAAACACGTCCCGTTGTCCATTTCTAACCTATAATCGAGACTTTTTCGGGTTTTAAAGTAAGTGGATATCATTTCATACCCTCTTTACTCCCGATTTCTAAACGAGGCTACGTGCTCGTTTATTCGTTTTGACACCACAAACACGTCCCGTCGCCCATTTCTAACCTGTAACCGAGACTTTTTCGGGTTTTAAAGGAAGTGGATATCATTTCATACCCTCTCTCCTCCCGATTCCTAAACGCGGCTTCGTGCTCGTTTTTTCGTTTTGACACAACAAACACATCCCGTTGTCCATTTCTAACCTATAAACGAGACTTTTTCGGATTTTGAAGGAAGTGGATATTATTCTCATACCCTCTCTCCTCCCGATTTCTAAACGAGGCTTCGTGCTCGTTTTGACACCACCAGCACGTCCCGTAGCCCATTTCTAACCTATAATCGAGACTTTTTCGGGTTTTAAAGGAAGTGGATATCATTTCATACCCTCTCTCCTCCCGATTTCTAAACGAGGCTTCGTGCTCGTTTTTTCGTTTTGACACCACCAACACATCCCGTTGTCCATTTCTAACCTATAAACGAGACTTTTTCGGATTTTGAAGGAAGTGGATATTATTCTCATACCCTCTCTCCTCCCGATTTCTAAACGAGGCTTCGTGGTCGTTTTGATACTACCAGCACGTCCCGTAGCCCATTTCTAACCTATAATCGAGACTTTTTCGGGTTTTAAAGGAAGTCGATATCATTTCATACCCTCTCTCCTCCCGATTTCTAAACGAGGCTTTTTGCTCGTTTTTTCATTTTGTCACCACCAACACGTCCCACGGCCTATTTCTAACCTATAATCGAGACTTTTTCGGGTTTTAAAGGAAGTGGATATCATTTCATACCCTCTCTCCTCCCGATTTCTAAACGTGGCTTCGTGCTCGTTTTTTCGTTTTGACACCACCAACACGTCTCGTAGCCCATTTCTAACCTATAATCGAGACTTTTTCGGGTTTTAAAGGAAGTGGATATAATTTCATACCCTCTCTCCTCCCGATTTCTAAACGAGGCTTCGTGCTCTTTTTTTAGTTTTGACACAACAAACACGTCCCGTTGTCCATTTCTAACCTATAATCGAGACTTTTTCGGGTTTTAAAGTAAGTGGATATCATTTCATACCCTCTCTCCTCCCGATTTCTAAACGAGGCTACGTGCTCGTTTTTTCGTTTTGACACCACAAACACGTCCCGTGGCCCATTTCTAACCTATAACCGAGATTTTTTCGGGTTTTAAAGGAAGTGGATATCATTTCATACCCTCTCTCCTCCCGATTTCTAAACGAGGCTTTGTGCTCTTTTTTTCGTTTTGTCACCACCAACACGTCCCACGGCCTATTTCTAACCTATAATCGAGACTTTTTTGGGTTCTAAAGGAAGTGGATATCATTTCATACCCTCTCTCCTCCCGATTTCTAAACGTGGCTTCGTGCTCGTTTTTTCGTTTTGGCACCTCCAACACGTCCCGTAGCCCATTTCTAACCTATAATCGAGACTTTTTCGGGTTTTTAAGTAAGTGGATATCATTTCATACCCTCTCTCCTCCCGATTTCTAAACGAGGCTTCGTGCTCTTTTTTTCGTTTTGACACAACAAACACATCCCGTTGTCCATTTCTAACCTATAATCGAGACTTTTTCGGGTTTTAAAGGAAGTGGATATAATTTCATACCCTCTCTCCTCCCGATTTCTAAACGAGGCTTCGTGCTCTTTTTTTAGTTTTGACACAACAAACACGTCTCGTTGTCCGTTTCTAACCTATAATCGAGACTTTTTCGGGTTTTAAAGTAAGTGGATATCATTTCATACCCTCTCTCCTCCCGATTTCTAAACGAGGCTACGTGCTTGTTTTTTCGTTTTGACACCACAAACACGTCCCGTGGCCCATTTCTAACCTATAACCGAGACTTTTTCGGGTTTTAAAGGAAGTGGATATCATTTCATACCCTCTCTCCTCCCGATTTCTAAACGAGGCTTCGTTCTCGTTTTTTCGTTTTGACACAACAAACACATCCCGTTGTCCATTTCTAACCTAAAAACGAGACTTTTTCGGATTTTGAAGGAAGTGGATATTATTCTCATACCCTCTCTCCTCCCGATTTCTAAACGAGGCTTCGTGGTCGTTTTGACACTCCCAGCACGTCCCGTAGCCCATTTCTAACCTATAATCGAGACTTTTTCGGGTTTTAAAGGAAGTGGATATCATTTCATACCCTCTCTCCTCCCGATTTCTAAACGAGGCTTTGTGCTCGTTTTTTCGTTTTGTCACCACCAACACGTCCCACGGCCTATTTCTAACCTATAAACGAGACTTCTTCGGATTTTCAAGGAAGTGGATATTATTCTCATACCCTCTCTCCTCCCGATTTCTAAACGAGGCTTCGTGGTCGTTTTGACACTACCAGCACGTCCCGTAGCCCATTTCTAACCTATAATCGAGACTTTTTCGGGTTTTAAAGGAAGTGGATGTCATTTCATACCCTCTCTCCTCCCGATTTCTAAACGAGGCTTTGTGCTCTTTTTTTCGTTTTGTCACCACCAACACGTCCCACGGCCTATTTCTAACCTATAATCGAGACTTTTTTGGGTTCTAAAGGAAGTGGATATCATTTCATACCCTCTCTCCTCCCGATTTCTAAACGTGGCTTCGTGCTCGTTTTTTCGTTTTGGCACCTCCAACACGTCCCGTAGCCCATTTCTAACCTATAATCGAGACTTTTTCGGGTTTTAAAGGAAGTGGATATAATTTCATACCCTCTCTCCTCCCGATTTCTAAACGAGGCTTCGTGCTCTTTTTTTAGTTTTGACACAAAAAACACGTCTCGTTGTCCGTTTCTAACCTATAATCGAGACTTTTTCGGGTTTTAAAGTAAGTGGATATCATTTCATACCCTCTCTCCTCCCGATTTCTAAACGAGGCTACGTGCTCGTTTTTTCGTTTTGACACCACAAACACGTCCCGTGGCCCATTTCTAACCTATAACCGAGACTTTTTCGGGTTTTAAAGGAAGTGGATATCATTTCATACCCTCTCTCCTCCCGATTTCTAAACGAGGCTTCGTGCTCGTTTTTTCGTTTTGACACAACAAACACATCCCGTTGTCCATTTCTAACCTATAAACGAGACTTTTTCGGATTTTGAAGGAAGTGGATATTATTCTCATACCCTCTCTCCTCCCGATTTCTAAACGAGGCTTCGTGGTCGTTTTGACACTACCAGCACGTCCCGTAGCCCATTTCTAACCTATAATCGAGACTTTTTCGAGTTTTAAAGGAAGTGGATATCATTTCATACCCTCTCTCCTCCCGATTTCTAAACGAGGCTTTGTGCTCGTTTTTTCGTTTTGTCACCACCAACACGTCCCACGGCCTATTTCTAACCTATAAACGAGACTTTTTCGGATTTTGAAGGAAGTGGATATTATTCTCATACCCTCTCTCCTCCCGATTTCAAAACGAGGCTTCGTGGTCGTTTTGACACTACCAGCACGTCCCGTAGCCCATTTCTAACCTATAATCGAGACTTTTTCGGGTTTTAAAGGAAGTGGATATCATTTCATACCCTCTCTCCTCCCGATTTCTAAACGTGGCTTTGTGCTCGTTTTTTTGTTTTGTCACCACCAACACGTCCCACGGCCTATTTCTAACCTATAATCGAGACATTTTCGGGTTTTAAAGGAAGTGGATATCATTTCATACCCTCTCTCCTCCCGATTTCTAAACGTGGCTTCGTGCTCGTTTTTTCGTTTTGACACCACCAACACGTCCCGTAGCCCATTTCTAACCTATAATCGAGACATTTTCGGGTTTTAAAGGAAGTGGATATAATTTCATACCCTCTCTCCTCCCGATTTCTAAACGAGGCTTCGTGCTCTTTTTTTAGTTTTGACACAACAAACACGTCCCGTTGTCCATTTCTAACCTATAATCGAGACTTTTTCGGGTTTTAAAGTAAGTGGATATCATTTCATACCCTCTCTCCTCCCGATTTCTAAACGAGGCTACGTGCTCGTTTATTCGTTTTGACACCACAAACACGTCCCGTCGCCCATTTCTAACCTGTAACCGAGACTTTTTCGGGTTTTAAAGGAAGTGGATATCATTTCATACCCTCTCTCCTCCCGATTCCTAAACGAGGCTTCGTGCTCGTTTTTTCGTTTTGACACAACAAACACATCCCGTTGTCCATTTCTAACCTATAAACGAGACTTTTTCGGATTTTGAAGGAAGTGGATATTATTCTCATACCCTCTCTCCTCCCGATTTCTAAACGAGGCTTCGTGCTCGTTTTGACACCACCAGCACGTCCCGTAGCCCATTTCTAACCTATAATCGAGACTTTTTCGGGTTTTAAAGGAAGTGGATATCATTTCATACCCTCTCTCCTCCCGATTTCTAAACGAGGCTTCGTGCTCGTTTTTTCGTTTTGACACCACCAACACATCCCGTTGTCCATTTCTAACCTATAAACGAGACTTTTTCGGATTTTGAAGGAAGTGGATATTATTCTCATACCCTCTCTCCTCCCGATTTCTAAACGAGGCTTCGTGGTCGTTTTGATACTACCAGCACGTCCCGTGGCCCATTTCTAACCTATAACCGAGACTTTTTCGGGTTTTGAAGGAAGTGGATATCATTTTATACCTTCTCTCCTCCCGATTTCTAAACGATGCTTCGTGCTCTTTTTTTAGTTTTGACACAACAAAAACGTCCCGTTGTCCATTTCTAACCTATAATCGAGACCTTTTCGGGTTTTAAAGGAAGTGGATATCATTTCATACCCTCTCTCCTCCCGATTTCTAAACGAGGCTTCGTTCTCGTTTTTTCGTTTTGACACAACAAACACGTCCCGTTGTCCATTTCTAACCTATAACCGAGACTTTTTCGGGTTTTGAATGAAGTGGATATCATTTCATACCCTCTCTGCTCCCGATTTCTAAACGAGGCTTTGTGCTCATTTTTTCGTTTTGACACCACAAACACGTCCCGTGGCCCATTTCTAACCTATAATCGAGACTTTTTCGCGTTTTAAAGGAAGTGGATATCATTTCATACCCTCTCTCCAACCGATTTCTAAACGAGGCTTCGTGCTCGTTTTTTTGTTTTGACACCACCAACACGTCCCGTGGCCCATTTCTAACCTATAATCGAGACTTTTTCGGTTTTAAAGGAAGTGGATATCATTTCATACCCTCTCTCCTCCCGATTTCTAAACGAGGCTTCCTGCTCGTTTTTTCGTTTTGACACAACAAAGACGTCCCGTTGTCCATTTCTAACCTATAAACGAGACTTTTTCGGATTTTGAAGGAAGTGGATATTATTCTCATACCCTCTCTCCTCCCGATTTCTAAACGAGGCTTCGTGGTCGTTTTTTCGTTTTGACACTACCAGCACGTCCCGTAGCCCATTTCTAACCTATAATCGAGACTTTTTCGGGTTTTAAAGGAAGTGGATATCATTTCATACCCTCTCTCCTTCAGATTTCTAAAAGAGGCTTCGTGCTAGTTTTTTCGTTTTGACACCACAAACACGTCCCGTGGCCCATTTCTAACCTATAATCGAGACTTTTTCGCGTTTTAAAGGAAGTGGATATCATTTCATACCCTCTCTCCAACCGATTTCTAAACGAGGCTTCGTGGTCGTTTTTTCGTTTTGACACTACCAGCACGTCCCGTAGCCCATTTCTAACATATAATCGAGACTTTTTCGGGTTTTAAAGGAAGTGGATATCATTTCATACCCTCTCTCCTTCCGATTTCTAAAAGAGGCTTCGTGCTCGTTTTTTCGTTTTGACACCACAAACACGTCCCGTGCCCCATTTCTAACCTATAATCGAGACTTTTTCGGGTTTTAAAGGAAGTGAATATCATTTCATACCTTCTCTCCTCCCGATTTCTAAACGAGGCTTCGTGCTCGTTTTTTCGTTTTGACACCACAAACACATCCCGTGGCCCATTTCTATCCTATAATCGAGACTTTTTTGGGTTTTAAAGGAATTGGATATTATTTCATACCCTCTCTCCTCCCGATTTCTAAACGAGGCTTCGTGGTCGTTTTTTGGTTTTGACACCTCCAACAAGTCCCATGGCCCATTTCTAACCTATAATCGAGACTTTTTCGGGTTTTAAAGGAAGTGGATATCATTTCATACCCTCTCTCCAACCGATTTCTAAACGAGGCTTCGTGCTCGTTTTTTTGTTTTGACACCACCAACACGTCCCGTGGCCCATTTCTAACCTATAATCGAGTCTTTTTCGGTCTTAAAGGAAGTGGATATCATTTCATACCCTCTCTCCTCCCGATTTCTAAACGAGGCTTCCTGCTCATTTTTTCGTTTTGACACCACAAACACGTCCCGTGGCCCATTTCTAACCTATAATCGAGACATTTTCGGGTTTTAAAGGAAGTGGATATCATTCCATACCCTCTCTCCTCCCGATTTCTAAACGATGCTTCGTGCTTGTTTTTTTTGTTTTGACACCACACACATCCCGTGGCCCATTTCTATCCTATAATCGAGACTTTTTCGGTTTTAAAGGAAGTGAGTATCATTTCATACCCTCTCTCCTCTCGATTTCTAAACGAGGCTTCCTGCTCGTTTTTTTCGTTTTGACACAACAAAGACGTCCCGTTGTCCATTTCTAACCTATAAACGAGACTTTTTCGGATTTTGAAGGAAGTGGATATTATTCTCATACCCTCTCTCCTCCCGATTTCTAAACGAGGCTTCGTGGTCGTTTTTTCGTTTTGACACTACCAGCACGTCCCGTAGCCCATTTCTAAACTATAATCGAGACTTTTTCGGGTTTTAAAGGAAGTGGATATCATTTCATACCCTCTCTCCTCCCGATTTCTAAACGAGGCTTCGTGCTCGTTTTTTTGTTTTGACACCACCAAAACGTCTCGTGGCCCATATCTAACATATAATCGAGACTTTTTCTGGTTTTAAAGGAAGTGGATATCATTTCATACCCGCTATCCTCCCGATTTCTAAACGAGGCTTCGTGCTCGTTTTTTTATTTTGACACCACCAAAACGTCTCGTGGCCCATATCTAACATATAATCGAGACTTTTCCTGGTTTTAAAGGAAGTGGATATCATTTCATACCCGCTATCCTCCCGATTTCTAAACGAGGCTTCGTGCTCGTTTTTTCATTTTGACACAACAAACACGTCCCGTTGTCCATTTCTAACCTATAACCGAGACTTTTTCGGGTTTTGAATGAAGTGGATATCATTTCATACCCTCTCTCCTCCCGATTTCTAAACGAGGCTTCGTGGTCATTTTTTCGTTTTGACACCACAAACACGTCCCGTGGCCCATTTCTAACCTATAATCGAGACTTTTTCGGGTTTTAAAGGAAGTGGATATCATTTCATACCCTCTCTCCAACCGATTTCTAAACGAGGCTTCGTGCTCGTTTTTTTATTTTGACACCACCAAAACTTCTCGTGGCCCATATCTAACATATAATCGAGACTTTTCCTGGTTTTAAAGGAAGCGGATATCATTTCATACCCGCTATCCTCCCGATTTCTAAACGAGGCTTCGTGCTCGTTTTTTCGTTTTGACACAACAAACACGTCCCGTTGTCCATTTCTAACCTATAACCGAGACTTTTTCGGGTTTTGAATGAAGTGGATATCATTTCATACCCTCTCTCCAACCGATTTCTAAACGAGGCTTCGTGCTCGTTTTTTTGTTTTGACACCACCAACACGTCCCGTGGCCCAATTCTAACCTATAATCGAGACTTTTTCGGTTTTAAAGGAAGTGGATATCATTTCATACCCTCTCTCCTCCCGATTTCTAAAGGAGGCTTCCTGCTCGTTTTTTCGTTTTGAGACCGCAAACACATCCCGTGGCCCATTTCTAACCTATAATCGAGACTTTTTCGGGTTTTAAAGGAAGTGGATATCATTTCATACCCTCTCTCCTCCCGATTTCTAAACGAGGCTTCCTGCTCGTTTTTTTTGTTTTGACACCACCAACACGTCTCATGACCCATTTCTAACATATAATCGAGACTTTTTCGGGTTTTAAAGGAAGTGAGTATCATTCCATACCCTCTCTCCTCCCGATTTCTAAACGAGGCTTCGTGCTCGTTTTTTCGTTTTGACACCACCAACACGTCACGTGGCCCATTTCTAACCTATAATCGAGGCTTTTTTCGGTTTTGAAGGAAGTTGATATTATTTCATACACTCTCTTCTCCCGATTTCTAAACGAGGCTTCGTGCTCGTTTTTTTGTTTTGACACCACCAAAACGTCTCGTGGCCCATATCTAACTTTTAATCGAGACTTTTTCGGGTTTTAAAGGAAGTGGATATAATTTCATACCCTCTCTCCAACCGATTTCTAAACGAGGCTTCGTGCTCGTTTTTTTGTTTTGACACCACCAAAACGTCTCGTGGCCCATATCTAACATATAATCGAGACTTTTTCTGGTTTTAAAGGAAGTGGATATCATTTCATACCCGCTATCCTCCCGATTTCTAAACGAGGCTTCGTGCTCGTTTTTTCGTTTTGACACAACAAACACGTCCCGTTGTCCATTTCTAACCTATAACCGAGACTTTTTCGGGTTTTGAATGAAGTGGATATCATTTCATACCCTCTCTCCTCCCGATTTCTAAACGAGGCTTCGTGCTCATTTTTTCATTTTGACACCACAAACACGTCCCGTGGCCCATTTCTAACCTATAATCGAGACTTTTTCGCATTTTAAAGGAAGTGGATATCATTTCATACCCTCTCTCCAACTGATTTCTAAACGAGGCTTCGCGCTCGTTTTTTTGTTTTGACACCACCAACACGTCCCGTGGCCCATTTCTAACCTATAATCGAGACTTTTTCGATTTTAAAGGAAGTGGATATCATTTCATACCCTCTCTCCTCCCGATTTCTAAACGAGGCTTCCAGCTCGTTTTTTCGTTTTGACACAACAAAGACGTCCCGTTGTCCATTTCTAACCTATAAACGAGACTTTTTCGGATTTTGAAGGAAGTGGATATTATTCCATACCCTCTCTCCTCCCGATTTCTAAACGATGCTTCGTGCTTGTTTTTTTTGTTTTGACACCACAAACACATCCCGTGGCCCATTTCTATCCTATAATCGAGACTTTTTCGGTTTTAAAGGAAGTGAGTATCATTTCATACCCTCTCTCCTCCCGATTTCTAAACGAGGCTTCCTGCTCGTTTTTTTCGTTTTGACACAACAAAGACGTCCCGTTTTCCATTTCTAACCTATAAACGAGACTTTTTCGGATGTTGAAGAAAGTGGATATTATTCTCATACCCTCTCTCCTCCCGATTTCTAAACGAGGCTTCGTGGTCGTTTTTTCGTTTTGACACTACCAGCACGTCCCGTAGCCCATTTCTAACCTATAATCGAGACTTTTTCGGGTTTTAAAGGATGTGGATATCATTTCATACCCTCTCTCCTCCCGATTTCTAAACGAGGCTTCGTGCTCGTTTTTTTGTTTTGACACCACCAAAACGTCTCGTGGCCCATATCTAACATATAATCGAGACTTTTTCTGGTTTTAAAGGAAGTGGATATCATTTCATACCCGCTATCCTCCCGATTTCTAAACGAGGCTTCGTGCTCGTTTTTTTATTTTGACACCACCAAAACGTCTCGTGGCCCATATCTAACATATAATCGAGACTTTTCCTGGTTTTAAAGGAAGTGGATATCATTTCATACCCGCTATCCTCCCGATTTCTAAACGAGGCTTCGTGCTCGTTTTTTCGTTTTGACACAACAAACACGTCCCGTTGTCCATTTCTAACCTATAACCGAGACTTTTTCGGGTTTTGAATGAAGTGGATATCATTTCATACCCTCTATCCTCCCGATTTCTAAACGAGGCTTCGTGGTCATTTTTTCATTTTGACACCACAAACACGTCCCGTGGCCCATTTCTAACCTATAATCGAGACTTTTTCGGGTTTTAAAGGAAGTGGATTTCATTTCATACCCTCTCTCCAACCGATTTCTAAACGAGGCTTCGTGCTCGTTTTTTTGTTTTGACACCACCAACACGTCCCGTAGCCCAATTCTAACCTATAATCGAGTCTTTTTCGGTTTTAAAGGAAGTGGATATCATTTCATACCCTCTCTCCTCCCGATTTCTAAACGAGGCTTCCTGCTCGTTTTTTCGTTTTGAGACCACAAACACGTCCCGTGGCCCATTTCTAACCTATAATCGAGACTTTTTCGGGTTTTAAAGGAAGTGGATATCATTCCATACCCTCTCTCCTCCCGATTTCTAAACGATGCTTCGTGCTTGTTTTTTTTATTTTGACACCACCAACACGTCTCATGACCCATTTCTAACATATAATCGAGACTTTTTCGGGTTTCAAAGGAAGTGAGTATCATTCCATACCCTCTCTCCTCCCGATTTCTAAACGAGGCTTCGTGCTCGTTTTTTCGTTTTGACACCACCAACACGTCCCGTGGCCCATTTCTAACCTATAATCGAGGCTTTTTTGGGTTTTGAAGGAAGTGGATATTATTTCATACACTCTCTTCTCCCGATTTCTAAACGAGGCTTCGTGCTCGTTTTTTTATTTTGACACCACCAAAACGTCTCGTGGCCCATATCTAACTTTTAATCGAGACTTTTTCGGATTTTAAAGGAAGTGGATATAATTTCACACCCTCTCTCCAACAGATTTCTAAACGAGGCTTCGTGCTCGTTTTTTTGTTTTGACACCACCGAAACGTCTCGTGGCCCATATCTAACATATAATCGAGACTTTTTCTGGTTTTAAAGGAAGTGGATATCATTTCATACCCGCTATCCTCCCGATTTCTAAACGAGGCTTCGTGCTCGTTTTTTCGTTTTGACACAACAAACACGTCCCGTTGTCCATTTCTAACCTATAACCGAGACTTTTTCGGGTTTTGAATGAAGTGGATATCATTTCATACCCTCTCTCCTCCCGATTTCTAAACGAGGCTTCGTGCTCATTTTTTCGTTTTGACACCACAAACACGTCCCGTGGCCCATTTCTAACCTATAATCGAGACTTTTTCGCGTTTTAAAGGAAGTGGATATCATTTCATACCCTCTCTCCAACTGATTTCTAAACGAGGCTTCGTGCTCGTTTTTTTGTTTTGACACCACCAACACGTCCCGTGGCCCATTTCTAACCTATAATCGAGACTTTTTCGGTTTTAAAGGAAGTGGATATCATTTCATACCCTCTCTCCACCCGATTTCTAAACGAGGCTTCCTGCTCGTTTTTTCGTTTTGACACAACAAAGACGTCCCGTTGTCCATTTCTAACCTATAAACGAGACTTTTTCGGATTTTGAAGGAAGTGGATATTATTCTCATACCCTCTCTCCTCCCGATTTCTAAACGAGGCTTCGTGCTCGTTTTTTCGTTTTGACACCACAAACACGTCCCGTGGCCCATTTCTAACCTATAATCGAGACTTTTTCGGGTTTTAAAGGAAGTGAATATCATTTCATACCTTCACTCCTCCCGATTTCTAAACGAGGCTTCGTGCTCGTTTTTTCGTTTTGACACCACAAACACATCCCGTGGCCCATTTCTATCCTATAATCGAGACTTTTTCGGTTTTAAAGGAAGTGGATATCATTTCATACCCTCTCTCCTCCCGATTTCTAAATGAGGCTTCGTGGTCATTTTTTTGTTTTGACACCACCAACACGTCCCGTGGCCCATTTCTAACCTATAATCGAGACTTTTTCGGGTTTTAAAGGAAGTGAATATCATTTCATACCTTCACTCCTCCCGATTTCTAAACGAGGCTTCGTGCTCGTTTTTTCGTTTTGACACCACAAACACATCCCGTGGCCCATTTCTATCCTATAATCGAGACTTTTTCGGTTTTAAAGGAAGTGGATATCATTTCATACCCTCTCTCCTCCCGATTTCTAAATGAGGCTTCGTGGTCATTTTTTTGTTTTGACACCACCAACACGTCCCGTGGCCCATTTCTAACCTATAATCGAGACTTTTTCGGGTTTTGAATGAAGTGGATATCATTTCATACCCTCTCTCCTCCCGATTTCTAAACGAGGCTTCGTGCTCATTTTTTCGTTTTGACACCACAAACACGTCCCGTGGCCCATTTCTAACCTATAATCGAGACTTTTTCGCGTTTTGAAGGAAGTGGATATCATTTCATACCCTCTCTCCAACCGATTTCTAAACGAGGCTTCGTGCTCGTTTTTTTGTTTTGACACCACCAACACGTCCCGTGGCCCATTTCTAACCTATAATCGAGACTTTTTCGGTTTTAAAGGAAGTGGATATCATTTCATACCCTCTCTTCTCCCGATTTCTAAACGAGGCTTCCTGCTCGTTTTTTTCGTTTTGACACAACAAAGACGTCCCGTTGTCCATTTCTAACCTATAAACGAGACTTTTTCGGATTTTGAAGGAAGTGGATATTATTCTCATACCCTCTCTCCTCCCGATTTCTAAACGAGGCTTCGTGGTCGTTTTTTCATTTTGACACTACCAGCACGTCCCGTAGCCCATTTCTAACCTATAATCGAGACTTTTTCGGGTTTTATAGGAAGTGGATATCATTTCATACCCTCTCTCCTCCCGATTTCTAAACGAGGCTTCGTGCTCGTTTTTTTGTTTTCACACCACCAAAACGTCTCGTGGCCCATATCTAACATATAATCGAGACTTTTTCTGGTTTTAAAGGAAGTGGATATCATTTCATACCCGCTATCATCCCGATTTCTAAACAAGGCTTCGTGCTCGTTTTTTTATTTTGACACCACCAAAACGTCTCGTGGCCCATATCTAACATATAATCGAGACTTTTCCTGGTTTTAAAGGAAGTGGATATCATTTCATACCCGCTATCCTCCCGATTTCTAAACGAGGCTTCGTGCTCGTTTTTTCGTTTTGACACAACAAACACGTCCCGTTGTCCATTTCTAACCTATAACCGAGACTTTTTCAGGTTTTGAATGAAGTGGATATCATTTCATACCCTCTCTCCTCCCGATTTCTAAACGAGGCTTCGTGCTCATTTTTTCGTTTTGACACCACAAACACGTCCCGTGGCCCATTTCTAACCTATAATCGAGACTTTTTCGGGTTTTAAAGGAAGTGTATATCATTTCATACCCTCTCTCCAACCGATTTCTAAACGAGGCTTCGTGCTCGTTTTTTTGTTTTGACACCACCAACACGTCCCGTGGCCCAATTCTAACCTATAATCGAGACTTTTTCGGTTTTAAAGGAAGTGGATATCATTTCATACCCTCTCTCCTCCCGATTTCTAAACGAGGCTTCCTGCTCGTTTTTTCGTTTTGAGACCACAAACACGTCCCGTGGCCCATTTCTAACCTATAATCGAGACTTTTTCGGGTTTTAAAGGAAGTGGATATCATTCCATACCCTCTCTCCTCCCGATTTCTAAACGATGCTTCGTGCTTGTTTTTTTTGTTTTGACATCACCAACACGTCTCATGACCCATTTCTAACATATAATCGAGACTTTTTCGGGTTTTAAAGGAAGTGAGTATCATTCCATACCCTCTCTCCTCCCGATTTCTTAACGAGGCTTCCTGCTCGTTTTTTCGTTTTGACACCACCAACACGTCCCGTGGCCCATTTCTAACCTATAATCGAGGCTTTTTTGGGTTTTGAAGGAAGTGGATATTATTTCATACACTCTCTTCTCCCGATTTCTAAACGAGGCTTCGTGCTCGTTTTTTTGTTTTGACACCACCAAAACGTCTCGTGGCCCATATCTAACTTTTAATCGAGACTTTTTCGGGTTTTAAAGGAAGTGGATATAATTTCATACCCTCTCTCCAACCGATTTCTAAACGAGGCTTCGTGCTCATTTTTTTGTTTTGACACCACCAAAACGTCTCGTGGCCCATATCTAACATATAATCGAGACTTTTTCTGGTTTTAAAGGAAGTGGATATCATTTCATACCCGCTATCCTCCCGATTTCTAAACGAGGCTTCGTGCTCGTTTTTTCGTTTTGACACAACAAACACGTCCCGTTGTCCATTTCTAACCTATAACCGAGACTTTTTCGGGTTTTGAATGAAGTGGATATCATTTCATACCCTCTCTGCTCCCGATTTCTAAACGAGGCTTTGTGCTCATTTTTTCGTTTTGACACCACAAACACGTCCCGTGGCCCATTTCTAACCTATAATCGAGACTTTTTCGCGTTTTAAAGGAAGTGGATATCATTTCATACCCTCTCTCCAACCGATTTCTAAACGAGGCTTCGTGCTCGTTTTTTTGTTTTGACACCACCAACACGTCCCGTGGCCCATTTCTAACCTATAATCGAGACTTTTTCGGTTTTAAAGGAAGTGGATATCATTTCATACCCTCTCTCCTCCCGATTTCTAAACGAGGCTTCCTGCTCGTTTTTTCGTTTTGACACAACAAAGACGTCCCGTTGTCCATTTCTAACCTATAAACGAGACTTTTTCGGATTTTGAAGGAAGTGGATATTATTCTCATACCCTCTCTCCTCCCGATTTCTAAACGAGGCTTCGTGGTCGTTTTTTCGTTTTGACACTACCAGCACGTCCCGTAGCCCATTTCTAACCTATAATCGAGACTTTTTCGGGTTTTAAAGGAAGTGGATATCATTTCATACCCTCTCTCCTTCAGATTTCTAAAAGAGGCTTCGTGCTAGTTTTTTCGTTTTGACACCACAAACACGGCCCGTGGCCCATTTCTAACCTATAATCGAGACTTTTCGGGTTTAAAAGGAAGTGGATATCATTTCATACCTTCTCTCCTCCCGATTTCTAAACGAGGCTTCGTGCTCGTTTTTTCGTTTTGACACCACAAACACATCCCGTGGCCCATTTCTATCCTATAATCGAGACTTTTTCGGTTTTAAAGGAAGTGGATATCATTTCATACCCTCTCTCCTCCCGATTTCTAAACGAGGCTTCCTGCTCGTTTTTTTCGTTTTGACACAACAAAGACGTCCCGTTGTCCATTTCTAACCTATAAACGAGACTTTTTCGGATTTTGAAGGAAGTGGATATTATTCTTATACCCTCTCTCCTCCCGATTTCTAAACGAGGCTTCGTGGTCGTTTTTTCGTTTTGACACTACCAGCACGTCCCGTAGCCCATTTCTAACATATAATCGAGACTTTTTCGGGTTTTAAAGGAAGTGGATATCATTTCATACCCTCTCTCCTCCCGATTTCTAAACGAGGCTTCGTGCTCGTTTTTTTGTTTTGACACCACCAAAACGTCTCGTCGCCCATATCTAACTTATAATCGAGACTTTTTCTGGTTTTAAAGGAAGTGGATATCATTTCATACCCGTTATCCTCCCGATTTCTAAACGAGGCTTCGTGCTCGTTTTTTCGTTTTGACACAACAAACACGTCCCGTTGTCCATTTCTAACCTATAACCGAGACTTTTTCGGGTTTTGAATGAAGTGGATATCATTTCATACCCTCTCTCCTCCCGATTTCTAAACGAGGCTTTGTGCTCATTTTTTCGTTTTCACACCACAAACACGTCCCGTGGCCCATTTCTAACCTATAATCGAGACTTTTTCGCGTTTTAAAGGAAGTGGATATCATTTCATACCCTCTCTCCAACCGATTTCTAAACGAGGCTTCGTGCTCGTTTTTTCGTTTTGACACTACCAGCACGTCCCGTAGCCCATTTCTAACCTATAATCGAGACTTTTTCGGGTTTTAAAGGAAGTGGATATCATTTCATACCCTCTCTCCTCCCGATTTCTAAACGAGGCTTCCTGCTCGTTTTTTCGTTTTGACACAACAAAGACGTCCCGTTGTCCATTTCTAACCTATAAACGAGACTTTTTCGGATTTTGAAGGAAGTGGATATTATTCTCATACCCTCTCCCCTCCCGATTTCTAAACGAGGCTTCGTGGTCGTTTTTTCGCTTTGACACTACCAGCACGTCCCGTAGCCCATTTCTAACCTATAATCGAGACTTTTTCGGGTTTTAAAGGAAGTGGATATCATTTCATACCCTCTCTCCTTCCGATTTCTAAAAGAGGCTTCGTGGTCGTTTTTTCGCTTTGACACTACCAGCACGTCCCGTAGCCCATTTCTAACCTATAATCGAGACTTTTTCGGGTTTTAAAGGAAGTGGATATCATTTCATACCCTCTCTCCTTCCGATTTCTAAAAGAGGCTTCGTGCTCGTTTTTTCGTTTTGACACCACAAACACGTCCCGTGGCCCATTTTTAACTTATAAGTTAGACTTTTTCGGGTTTTGAAGGAAGTGGATATTATTCTCACACCCTCTCTCCTCCCGATTTCTAAACGAGGCTTTGTGGTCGTTTTTTCGTTTTGACACTACCAGCACGTCCCGTAGCCCTTTTCTAACCTATAATCGAGACTTTTTCTGGTTTTAAAGGAAATGGATATCATTTCATACCCGCTATCCTCCCGATTTCTAAACGAGGCTTCGTGCTCGTTTTTTCGTTTTGACACAACAAACACGTCCCGTTGTCCATTTCTAACCTATAACCGAGACTTTTTCGGGTTTTGAATGAAGTGGATATCATTTCATACCCTCTCTCCTCCCGATTTCTAAACGAGGCTTCGTGCTCATTTTTTCGTTTTGACACCACAAACACGTCCCGTGGCCCATTTCTAACCTATAATCGAGACTTTTTCGGGTTTTAAAGGAAGTGGATATCATTTCATACCCTCTCTCCAACCGATTTCTAAACGTGGCTTCGTGCTCGTTTTCTTATTTTGACACCACCAACACGTCCCGTGGCCCAATTCTAACCTATAATCGAGACTTTTTCGGTTTTAAAGGAAGTGATATCATTTCATACCCTCTCTCCTCCCGATTTCTAAACGAGGCTTCCTGCTCGTTTTTTCATTTTGACACCACAAACACGTCCCGTGGCCCATTTCTAACCTATAATCGAGACTTTTTCGGGTTTTAAAGGAAGTGGATATCATTCCATACCCTCTCTCCTCCCGATTTCTAAACGATGCTTCGTGCTTGTTTTTTTTGTTTTGACACCACCAACACGTCTCATGACCCAATTCTAACATATAATCGAGACTTTTTCGTGTTTTAAAGGAAGTGAGTATCATTCCATACCCTCTCTCCTCCCGATTTCTAAACGAGGCTTCGTGCTCGTTTTTTCGTTTTGACACCACCAACACTTCCCGTGGCCCATTTCTAACCTATAATCGAGGCTTTTTTGGGTTTTGAAGGAAGTGGATATCATTTCATACCCTCTCTCCAACCGATTTCTAAACGAGGCTTCGTGCCCGTTTTTTGTTTTGACACCACCAAAACGTCTCGTGGCCCATATCTAACATATAATCGAGACTTTTTCTGGTTTTAAAGGAAGTGGATATCATTTCATACCCGCTATCCTCCCGATTTCTAAACGAGGCTTCGTGCTCGTTTTTTCGTTTTGACACAACAAACACGTCCCGTTGTCCATTTCTAACCTATAACCGAGACTTTTTCGGGTTTTGAATGAAGTGGATATCATTTCATACCCTCTCTCCTCCCGATTTCTAAACGAGGCTTCGTGCTCATTTTTTCGTTTTGACACCACAAACACGTCCCGTGGCCCATTTCTAACCTATAATCGAGACTTTTTCGCGTTTTAAAGGAAGTGGATATCATTTCATACCCTCTTTCCAACCGATTTCTAAACGAGGCTTCGTGCTCGTTTTTTTGTTTTGACACCACCAACACGTCCCGTGGCCAATTTCTAACCTATAATCGAGACTTTTTGGGTTTTAAAGGAAGTGGATATCATTTCATACCCTCTCTCCTCCCGATTTCTAAACGAGGCTTCCTGCTCGTTTTTTCATTTTGACACCACAAACACGTCCCGTGGCCCATTTCTAACCTATTATCGAGACTTTTTCGGGTTTTAAATGAAGTGAGTATCATTCCATACCCTCTCTCCTCCCGATTTCTGAACGAGGCTTCGTGCTCGTTTTTTCATTTTGACACCACCAACACGTCCCGTGGCCCATTTCTAACCTATAATCGAGACTTTTTCGGGTTTTAAAGTAAGTGGATATCATTCCATACCCTCTCTCCTCCCGATTTCTAAACGATGCTTCGTGCTTGTTTTTTTTGTTTTGACACCACCAACACGTCTCGTGACCCATTTCTAACATATAATCGAGACTTTTTCGGGTTTTAAAGGAAGTGAGTATCATTCCATACCCTCTCTCCTCCCGATTTCTAAACGAGGCTTCGTGCTCGTTTTTTCGTTTTGACACCACCAACACGTCCCGTGGCCCATTTCTAACCTATAATCGAGGCTTTTTTGGGTTTTGAAGGAAGTGGATATTATTTCATACACTCTCTTCTCTCGATTTCTAAACGAGGCTTCGTGCTCTTTTTTTATTTTGACACCACCAACACGTCTCGTGATCCATTTCTAACTTTTAATCGAGACTTTTTCGGTTAAAGGAAGTGGATATAATTTCATACCCTCTCTCCTCCCGATTTCTAAACGAGGCTTCGTGCTCGTTTTTTCATTTTGACACCACCAACACGTCCCGTGGCCCATTTCTAACCTATAATCGATACTTTTTTGGGTTTTGAAGGAAGTGGATATTATTTCATACACTCTCTCCTCCCGATTTCTAAACGAGGCTTCGTGCTCCTTTTTTTGTTTTGACACCACCAACACGTCTCGTGACCCATTTCTAACATTTAATCGAGACTTTTTCGGGTTTTAAAGCAAGTGGATATCATTTCATACCCGTTATTCTCCCGATTTCTAAACGAGGCTTCGTGCTCGTTTTTTCGTTTTGACACAACAAACACGTCCCGTTGTCCATTTCTAACCTATAACCGAGACTTTTTCGGGTTTTAAATGAAGTGGATATCATTTCATACCCTCTCTCCTCCCGATTTCTAAACGAGGCTTCGTGCTCATTTTTTCGTTTTGACACCACAAACATGTCCCGTGGCCCATTTCTAACCTATAATCGAGACTTTTTCGGGTTTTAAAGGAAGTGGATATCATTTCATACCCTCTCTCCAACCGATTTCTAAACGAGGCTTCGTGCTCGTTTTTTTGTTTTGACACCACCAACACGTCCCGTGGCCCATTTCTAACCTATAATCGAGACTTTTTCGGTTTTAAAGGAAGTGGATATCATTTCATACCCTCTCTCCTCCCGATTTCTAAACGAGGCTTCCTGCTCGTTTTTTCGTTTTGACACCACAAACACGTCCCGTGGCCCATTTCTAACCTATAATCGAGACTTTTTCGGGTTTTAAAGGAAGTGGATATCATTCCATACCCTCTCTCCTCCCGATTTCTAAACGATGATTCGTGCTTGTTTTTTTTATTTTGACACCACCAACACGTCTCATGACCCATTTCTATCATATAATCGAGACTTTTTCGGGTTTTAAAGGAAGTGAGTATCATTCCATACCCTCTCTCCTCCCGATTTCTAAACGAGGCTTCGTGCTGGTTATTTCGTTTTGACACCACCAACACGTCCCGTGGCCCATTTCTAACCTATAATCGAGGCTTTTTTGGGTTTTGAAGGATGTGGATATTATTCTCATACCCTCTCTCCTCCTGATTTCTAAACAAGGCTTCGTGGTCATTTTTTTGTTTTGACACTACCAGCACGTCCCGTAGCCGATTTCTAACCTATAATCGAGACTTTTTCTTGTTCTAAAGGAAGTGGATATCATTTCATACCCTCTCTCCTCCCGATTTCTAAACGAGGCTTCGTGCTCGTTTTTTCGTTTTGACACCACCAACACGTCCCGTGGCCTATTTCTAACTTTTAATCGAGACTTTTTCGGGTTTTAAAGGAAGTGGATATAATTTCATACCCTCTCTCCTCCCGATTTCTAAACGAGGCTTCGTGCTCGTTTTTTTGTTTTGAGACCACCAAAACGTCTCGTGGCCCATATCTAACATATAATCGAGACTTTTTCGGGTTTTGAAGGAAGTGGATATAATTTCATACCCTCTCTCCTCCCGATTTCTAAACGAGGCTTCGTGCTCGTTTTTTCGTTTTGACACCACCAACACGTCCCGTGGCCCATTTCTAACCTATAATCGATGCTTTTTTGGGTTTTGAAGGAAGTGGATATTATTTCATACACTCTCTCCTCCCGATTTCTAAACGAGGCTTTGTGCTCCTTTTTTTGTTTTGACACCACCAACACGTCTCGTGACCCATTTCTAACATATAATCGAGACTTTTTCTGGTTTTAAAGGAAGTGGATATCATTTCATACCCGCTATCCTCCCGATTTCTAAACGAGGCTTCGTGCTCGTTTTTTCGTTTTGACACAACAAACACGTCCCGTTGTCCATTTCTAACCTATAACCGAGACTTTTTCGGGTTTTAAATGAAGTGGATATCATTTCATACCCTCTCTCCTCCCGATTTCTAAACGAGGCTTCGTGCTCATTTTTTCGTTTTGACACCACAAACACGTCCCGTGGCCCATTTCTAACCTATAATCGAGACTTTTTCGGGTTTTAAAGGAAGTGGATATCATTTCATATCCTCTCTCCTCCCGATTTCTAAACGAGGCTTTGTGCTCATTTTTTAATTTTGACACCACCGACACGTCCCGTAGCCCATTTCTAACCTATAATCGAGACTTTTTCGGGTTTTAAAGGAAGTGGATATAATTTCAAACCCTCTCTCCTCCCGATTTCTAAACGAAGCTTCGTGCTCGTTTTTTCGTTTTGACAACACAAACACGTCCCGTGGCCCATTTCTAACCTATAATCGAGACTTTTTCGGATTTTAGAGGAAGTGGATATCATTTCAAACCCTCTCTCCTCCCGATTTGTAAACGAGGCTTCGTGCTCGTTTTTTCGTTTTGACACAACAAAGACGTCCCGTTGTCCATTTCTAACCTATAATCGAGACTTTTTCGGATTTTGAAGGAAGTGGATATTATTCTCATACCCTCTCTCCTCCCGATTTCTAAACGAGGCTTCGTGGACGTTTTTTCGTTTTGACATTACCAGCACGTCCCGTAGCCCATTTCTAACCTATAATCGAGACTTTTTCGGGTTTTAAAGAAAGTGGATATCATTTCATACCCTCTCTCCTTCCGATTTCTAAAAGAGGCTTCGTGCTCGTTTTTTCGTTTTGACACCACAAACACGTCCCGTGGCCCATTTCTAACCTATAATCGAGACTCTTTCAGGTATTAAAGGAAGTGGATGTCATTTCATACCTTCTCTCCTCCCGATTTCTAAACGAGGCTTCGTGCTCGTTTTTTCGTTTTGACATCACAAACACGTCCCGTGGCCCATTTCTATCCTATAATCGAGACTTTTTTGGGTTTTAAAGGAATTGGATATTATTTCATACCCTCTCTCCTCCCGATTTCTAAACGAGGCTTCGTGCTCGTTTTTTCGTTTTGACACCACAAACACGTCCCGTGGCCCATTTCTAACCTATAATCGAGACTTTTTCGGGTTTTAAAGGAAGTGGATATCATTTCATACCCTCTCTCCAACCGATTTCTAAACGAGGCTTCGTGCTCGTTTTTTTGTTTTGACACCACCAACACGTCCTGTGGCCCATTTCTAACCTATAATCGAGACTTTTTCGGTTTTAAAGGAAGTGGATATCATTCCATACCCTCTCTCCTCCCGATTTCTAAACGATGCTTCGTGCTTATTTTTTTTATTTTGACACCACCAACACGCCTCATGACCCATTTCTAACATATAATCGAGACTTTTTCGGGTTTTAAAGGAAGTGAGTATCATTCCATACACTCTATCCTCCCGATTTCTAAACGAGGCTTCGTGCTCGTTTTTTTTATTTTGACACCACCAACACGTCTCGTGATCCATTTCTAACTTTTAATCGAGACTTTTTCGGGTTTTAAAGGAAGTGGATATAATTTCATACCCTCTCTCCTCCCGATTTCTAAACGAGGCTTCGTGCTCGTTTTTTTGTTTTGACACCACCAAAACGTCTCGTGGCCCATATCTAACATATAATCGAGACTTTTTCGGGTTTTAAAGGAAGTGGATATAATTTCATACCCTCTCTCCTCCCGATTTCTAAACGAGGCTTCGTGCTCATTTTTTCGTTTTGACACCACCAACACGTCCCGTGGCCCATTTCTAACTTATAATCGATGCTTTTTTGGGTTTTGAAGGAAGTGGATATTATTTCATACACTCTCTCCTCCCGATTTCTAAACGAGGCTTTGTGCTCCTTTTTTTGTTTTGACACCACCAACACGTCTCGTGACCCATTTCTAACATTTTATCGAGACTTTTTCTGGTTTTAAAGGAAGTGGATATCATTTCATACCCGCTATCCTCCCGATTTCCAAAGGAGGCTTCGTGCTCGTTTTTTCGTTTTGACACAACAAACAAGTCCCGTTGTCCATTTCTAACCTATAACCGAGACTTTTTCGGGTTTTAAATGAAGTGGATATCATTTCATACCCTCTCTCCTCCCGATTTCTAAACGAGGCTTCGTGCTCATTTTTTCGTTTTGACACCACAAACACGTCCCGTGGCCCATTTCTAACCTATAATCGAGACTTTTTCGGGTTTTAAAGGAAGTGGATATCATTTCATATCCTCTCTCCTCCCGATTTCTAAATGAGGCTTTGTGCTCATTTTTTCGTTTTGACACCACCGACACGTCCCGTAGCCCATTTCTAACCTATAATCGAGACTTTTTCGGGTTTTAAAGGAAGTGGATATAATTTCATACCCTCTCTCCTCCCGATTTCTAAACGACGCTTCGTGCTCGTTTTTTCGTTTTGACACCACCAACACGTCTCGTGATCCATTTCTAACTTTTAATCGAGACTTTTTCGGGTTTTAAAGGAAGTGGATATAATTTCATACCCTCTCTCCTCCTGATTTCTAAACGACGCTTCGTGCTCGTTTTTTCGTTTTGACAACACCAACACGTCCCGTGGCCCATTTCTAACCTATAATCGAGACTTTTTCGGGTTTTAGAGGAAGTGGATATCATTTTAAACCCTCTCTCCTCCCGATTTGTAAACGAGGCTTCGTGCTCGTTTTTTCGTTTTGACACAACAAAGACATCCCGTTGTCCATTTCTAACCTATAATCGAGACTTTTTCGGATTTTGAAGGAAGTGGATATTATTCTCATACCCTCTCTCCTCCCGATTTCTAAACGAGGCTTCGTGGTCGTTTTTTCGTTTTGACACTACCAGCACGTCCCGTAGCCCATTTCTAACCTATAATCGAGACTTTTTCGGGTTTTAAAGGAAGTAGATATCATTTCATACCCTCTCTCCTTCCGATTTCTAAAAGAGGCTTCGTGCTCGTTTTTTCGTTTTGACACCACAAACACGTCCCGTGGCCCATTTCTAACCTATAATCGAGACTCTTTCAGGTTTTAAAGGAAGTGGATGTCATTTCATACCTTCTCTCCTCCCGATTTCTAAACGAGGCTTCGTGCTCGTTTTTTCGTTTTGACACCACAAACACGTCCCGTGGCCCATTTCTATCCTATAATCGAGACTTTTTTGGGTTTTAAAGGAATTGGATATTATTTCATACCCTCTCTCCTCCCGATTTCTAAACGAGGCTTCGTGCTCGTTTTTTCGTTTTGACACCACAAACACGTCCCGTGGCCCATTTCTAACCTATAATCGAGACTTTTTCGGGTTTTAAAGGAAGTGAGTATCATTCCATACACTCTCTCCTCCCGATTTCTAAACGAGGCTTCGTGCTCGTTTTTTTGTTTTGACACCACCAACACGTCTCGTGATCCATTTCTAACTTTTAATCGAGACTTTTTCGGGTTTTAAAGAAAGTGGATATAATTTCATACCCTCTCTCCTCCCGATTTCTAAACGAGGCTTCGTGCTCGTTTTTTTGTTTTGACACCACCAAAATGTCTCGTGGCCCATATCTAACATATAATCGAGACTTTTTCGGGTTTTAAAGGAAGTGGATATAATATCATAGCCTCTCTCCTCCCGATTTCTAAACGAGGCTTCGTGCTCGTTTTTTCGTTTGACACAACAAACACGTCCCGTGGCCCATTTCTAACCTATAATCGAGACTTTTTCGGGTTTTGGAGGAAGTGGATATTATTTGATACACTCTCTCCTCCCGATTTCTAAACGAGGCTTTGTGCTCCTTTTTTTCGTTTTGACACCACCAACACGTCTCGTGATCCATTTCTAACTTTTAATCGAGACTTTTTCGGGTTTTAAAGGAAGTGGATATAATTTCATATCCTCTCTCCTCCCGATTTCTAAACGAGGCTTCGTGCTCATTTTTTCGTTTTGACACCACCGATACGTCCCGTAGCCCATTTCTAACCTATAATCGAGACTTTTTCTGGTTTTAAAGGAAGTGGATATAATTTCATACCCTCTCTCCTCCCGATTTCTAAACGAGGCTTTGTGCTCTTTTTTTAGTTTTGACACAACAAACACGTCCCGTTGCCCATTTCTAACCTATAATCGAGACTTTTTTGGGTTTTAGAGGAAGTGGATATCATTTCATACCCTCTCTCCTCCCGATTTGTAAACGAGGCTTCGTGGTCTTTTTTTCGTTTTGATACCACAAAAACGTCCCGTGGCCCATTTCTAACCTATAATCGAGACTTTTTCGAGTTTTAAGGGAAGTGGATATAATTTCATACCCTCTCTCCTCCCGATTTCTAAACGAGGCTTCGTGCTCGTTTTTTCGTTTTGACACCACAAACACGTCCCGTGGCCCATTTCTAACCTATAATCGAGACTTTTTCAGTTTTAAAGGAAGTGAGTATCATTCCATACCCTCTCTCCTCCCGATTTCTAAATGAGGCTTCGTGGTCATTTTTTCGTTTTGACACCACAAACACGTCCCGTGGCCCATTTCTAACCTATAATCGAGACTTTTTCGGGTTTTAAAGGAAGTGGATATCATTTCATACACTCTCTCCTCCCGATTTCTAAACGAGGCTTTGTGCTCCTTTTTTTGTTTTGACACCACCAACACGTCTCGTGACCCATTTCTAACATTTAATCGAGACTTTTTCTGGTTTTAAAGGAAGTGGATATCATTTCATACCCGCTATCCTCCCGATTTCTAAACGAGGCTTCGTGCTCGTTTTTTCGTTTTGACACAACAAACACGTCCCGTTGTCCATTTCTAACCTATAACCGAGACTTTTTCGGGTTTTAAATGAAGTGGATATCATTTCATACCCTCTCTCCTCCCGATTTCTAAACGAGGCTTCGTGCTCATTTTTTCGTTTTGACACCACAAACACGTTCCGTGGCCCATTTCTAACCTATAATCGAGACTTTTTCGGGTTTTAAAGGAAGTGGGTATCATTTCATATCCTCTCTCCTCCCGATTTCTAAACGAGGCTTTGTGCTCATTTTTTCGTTTCGACACCACCGACACGTCCCGTAGCCCATTTCTAACCTATAATCGAGACTTTTTCGCGTTTTAAAGGAAGTGGATATCATTTCATACCCTCTCTCCAACCGATTTCTAAACGAGGCTTCGTGCTCGTTTTTTCGTTTTGACACTACCAGCACGTCCCGTAGCCCATTTCTAACCTATAATCGAGACTTTTTCGGGTTTTAAAGGAAGTGGATATCATTTCATACCCTCTCTCCTCCCGATTTCTAAACGAGGCTTCCTGCTCGTTTTTTCGTTTTGACACAACAAAGACGTCCCGTTGTCCATTTCTAACCTATAAACGAGACTTTTTCGGATTTTGACGGAAGTGGATATTATTCTCATACCCTCTCTCCTCCCGATTTCTAAACGAGGCTTCGTGGTCGTTTTTTCACTTTGACACTACCAGCACGTCCCGTAGCCCATTTCTAACCTATAATCGAGACTTTTTCGGGTTTTAAAGGAAGTGGATATCATTTCATACCCTCTCTCCTTCCGATTTCTAAAAGAGGCTTCGTGCTCGTTTTTTCGTTTTGACACCACAAACACGTCCCGTGGCCCATTTTTAACTTATAAGTTAGACTTTTTCGGGTTTTAAAGGAAGTGGATATCATTTCATACCTTCTCTCCTCCCGATTTCTAAACGAGGCTTCGTGCTCGTTTTTTCGTTTTGACACCACAAACACATCCCGTGGCCCATTTCTATCCTATAATCGAGACTTTTTCGGTTTTAAAGGAAGTGGATATCATTTCATACCCTCTCTCCTTCCGATTTCTAAACGAGGCTTCCTGCTCGTTTTTTTCGTTTTGACACAACAAAGACGTCCCGTTGTCCATTTCTAACCTATAAACGAGACTTTTTCGAATTTTGAAGGAAGTGGATATTATTCTCACACCCTCTCTCCTCCCGATTTCTAAACGAGGCTTTGTGGTCGTTTTTTCGTTTTGACACTACCAGCACGTCCCGTAGCCCTTTTCTAACCTATAATCGAGACTTTTTCTGGCTTTAAAGGAAATGGATATCATTTCATACCCGCTATCCTCCCGATTTCTAAACGAGGCTTCGTGCTCGTTTTTTCGTTTTGACACAACAAACACGTCCCGTTGTCCATTTCTAACCTATAACCGAGACTTTTTCGGGTTTTGAATGAAGTGGATATCATTTCATACCCTCTCTCCTCCCGATTTCTAAACGAGGCTTCGTGCTCATTTTTTCGTTTTGACACCACAAACACGTCCCGTGGCCCATTTCTAACCTATAATCGAGACTTTTTCGGGTTTTAAAGGAAGTGGATATCATTTCATACCCTCTCTCCAACCGATTTCTAAACGTGGCTTCGTGCTCGTTTTCTTATTTTGACACCACCAACACGTCCCGTGGCCCAATTCTAACCTATAATCGAGACTTTTTCGGTTTTAAAGGAAGTGATATCATTTCATACCCTCTCTCCTCCCGATTTCTAAACGAGGCTTCCTGGTCGTTTTTTCGTTTTGACACCACAAACACGTCCCGTGGCCCATTTCTAACCTATAATCGAGACTTTTTCGGGTTTTAAAGGAAGTGGATATCATTCCATACCCTCTCTCCTCCCGATTTCTAAACGATGCTTCGTGCTTGTTTTTTTTGTTTTGACACCACCAACACGTCTCATGACCCATTTCTAACATATAATCGAGACTTTTTCGTGTTTTAAAGGAAGTGAGTATCATTCCATACCCTCTCTCCTCCCGATTTCTAAACGAGGCTTCGTGCTCGTTTTTTCGTTTTGACACCACCAACACGTCCCGTGGCCCATTTCTAACCTATAATCGAGGCTTTTTTGGGTTTTGAAGGAAGTGGATATCATTTCATACCCTCTCTCCAACCGATTTCTAAACGAGGCTTCGTGCTCGTTTTTTGTTTTGACACCACCAAAACGTCTCGTGGCCCATATCTAACATATAATCGAGACTTTTTCTGGTTTTAAAGGAAGTGGATATCATTTCATACCCGCTATCCTCCCGATTTCTAAACGAGGCTTCGTGCTCGTTTTTTCGTTTTGACACAACAAACACGTCCCGTTGTCCATTTCTAACCTATAACCGAGACTTTTTCGGGTTTTGAATGAAGTGGATATCATTTCATACCCTCTCTCCTCCCGATTTCTAAACGAGGCTTCGTGCTCATTTTTTCGTTTTGACACCACAAACACGTCCCGTGGCCCATTTCTAACCTATAATCGAGACTTTTTCGCGTTTTAAAGGAAGTGGATATCATTTCATACCCTCTTTCCAACCGATTTCTAAACGAGGCTTCGTGCTCGTTTTTTTGTTTTGACACCACCAACACGTCCCGTGGCCCATTTCTAACCTATAATCGAGACTTTTTCGGTTTTAAAGGAAGTGGATATCATTTCATACCCTCTCTCCTCCCGATTTCTAAACGAGGCTTCCTGCTCGTTTTTTCATTTTGACACCACAAACTCGTCCCGTGGCCCATTTCTAACCTATAATCGAGACTTTTTCAGGTTTTAAATGAAGTGAGTATCATTCCATACCCTCTCTCCTCCCGATTTCTGAACGAGGCTTCGTGCTCGTTTTTTCATTTTGACACCACCAACACGTCCCGTGGCCCATTTCTAACCTATAATCGAGACTTTTTCGGGTTTTAAAGTAAGTGGATATCATTCCATACCCTCTCTCCTCCCGATTTCTAAACGATGCTTCGTGCTTGTTTTTTTTGTTTTGACACCACCAACACGTCTCGTGACCCATTTCTAACATATAATCGAGACTTATTCGGGTTTTAAAGGAAGTGAGTATCATTCCATACCCTCTCTCCTCCCGATTTCTAAACGAGGCTTCGTGCTCGTTTTTTCGTTTTGACACCACCAACACGTCCCGTGGCCCATTTCTAACCTATAATCGAGGCTTTTTTGGGTTTTGAAGGAAGTGGATATTATTTCATACACTCTCTTCTCCCGATTTCTAAACGAGGCTTCGTGCTCTTTTTTTATTTTGACACCACCAACACGTCTCGTGATCCATTTCTAACTTTTAATCGAGACTTTTTCGGTTAAAGGAAGTGGATATAATTTCATACCCTCTCTCCTCCCGATTTCTAAACGAGGCTTCGTGCTCGTTTTTTCATTTTGACACCACCAACACGTCCCGTGGCCCATTTCTAACCTATAATTGATACTTTTTTGGGTTTTGAAGGAAGTGGATATTATTTCATACACTCTCTCCTCCCGATTTCTAAACGAGGCTTCGTGCTCCTTTTTTTGTTTTGACACCACCAACACGTCTCGTGACCCATTTCTAACATTTAATCGAGACTTTTTCGGGTTTTAAAGGAAGTGGATATCATTTCATACCCGTTATTCTCCCGATTTCTAAACGAGGCTTCGTGCTCGTTTTTTCGTTTTGACACAACAAACACGTCCCGTTGTCCATTTCTAACCTATAACCGAGACTTTTTCGGGTTTTAAATGAAGTGGATATCATTTCATACCCTCTCTCCTCCTGATTTCTAAACGAGGCTTCGTGCTCATTTTTTCGTTTTGACACCACAAACATGTCCCGTGGCCCATTTCTAACCTATAATCGAGACTTTTTCGGGTTTTAAAGGAAGTGGATATCATTTCATACCCTCTCTCCAACCGATTTCTAAACGAGGCTTCGTGCTCGTTTTTTTGTTTTGACACCACCAACACGTCCCGTGGCCCATTTCTAACCTATAATCGAGACTTTTTCGGTTTTAAAGGAAGTGGATATCATTTCATACCCTCTCTCCTCCCGATTTCTAAACGAGGCTTCCTGCTCGTTTTTTCGTTTTGACACCACAAACACGTCCCGTGGCCCATTTCTAACCTATAATCGAGACTTTTTCGGGTTTTAAAGGAAGTGGATATCATTCCATACCCTCTCTCCTCCCGATTTCTAAACGATGCTTCGTGCTTGTTTTTTTTATTTTGACACCACCAACACGTCTCATGACCCATTTCTAACATATAATCGAGACTTTTTCGGGTTTTAAAGGAAGTGAGTATCATTCCATACCCTCTCTCCTCCCGATTTCTAAACGAGGCTTCGTGCTGGTTATTTCGTTTTGACACCACCAACACGTCCCGTGGCCCATTTCTAACCTATAATCGAGGCTTTTTTGGGTTTTGAAGGAAGTGGATATTATTCTCATACCCTCTCTCCTCCAGATTTCTAAACAAGGCTTCGTGGTCATTTTTTTGTTTTGACACTACCAGCACGTCCCGTAGCCCATTTCTAACCTATAATCGAGACTTTTTCTGGTTCTAAAGGAAGTGGATATCATTTCATACCCTCTCTCCTCCCGATTTCTAAACGAGGCTTCGTGCTCGTTTTTTCGTTTTGACACCACCAACACGTCCCGTGGCCTATTTCTAACTTTTAATCGAGACTTTTTCGGGTTTTAAAGGAAGTGGATATAATTTCATACCCTCTCTCCTCCCGATTTCTAAACGAGGCTTCGTGCTCGTTTTTTCGTTTTGACACCACAAACACATCCCGTGGCCCATTTCTATCCTATAATCGAGACTTTTTCGGTTTTAAAGGAAGTGGATATCATTTCATACCCTCTCTCCTTCCGATTTCTAAACGAGGCTTCCTGCTCGTTTTTTTCGTTTTGACACAACAAAGACGTCCCGTTGTCCATTTCTAACCTATAAACGAGACTTTTTCGGATTTTGAAGGAAGTGGATATTATTCTCACACCCTCTCTCCTCCCGATTTCTAAACGAGGCTTTGTGGTCGTTTTTTAGTTTTGACACTACCAGCACGTCCCGTAGCCCTTTTCTAACCTATAATCGAGACTTTTTCTGGTTTTAAAGGAAATGGATATCATTTCATACCCGCTATCCTCCCGATTTCTAAACGAGGCTTCGTGCTCGTTTTTTCGTTTTGACACAACAAACACGTCCCGTTGTCCATTTCTAACCTATAACCGAGACTTTTTCGGGTTTTGAATGAAGTGGATATCATTTCATACCCTCTCTCCTCCCGATTTCTAAACGAGGCTTCGTGCTCATTTTTTCGTTTTGACACCACAAACACGTCCCGTGGCCCATTTCTAACCTATAATCGAGACTTTTTCGGGTTTTAAAGGAAGTGGATATCATTTCATACCCTCTCTCCAACCGATTTCTAAACGTGGCTTCGTGCTCATTTTCTTATTTTGACACCACCAACACGTCCCGTGGCCCAATTCTAACCTATAATCGAGACTTTTTCGGTTTTAAAGGAAGTGATATCATTTCAAACCCTCTCTCCTCCCGATTTCTAAACGAGGCTTCCTGCTCATTTTTTCGTTTTGACACCACAAACACGTCCCGTGGCCCATTTCTAACCTATAATCGAGACTTTTTCGGGTTTTAAAGGAAGTGGATATCATTCCATACCCTCTCTCCTCCCGATTTCTAAACGATGCTTCGTGCTTGTTTTTTTTGTTTTGACACCACCAACACGTCTCATGACCCATTTCTAACATATAATCGAGACTTTTTCGTGTTTTAAAGGAAGTGAGTATCATTCCATACCCTCTCTCCTCCCGATTTCTAAACGAGGCTTCGTGCTCGTTTTTTCGTTTTGACACCACCAACACGTCCCGTGGCCCATTTCTAACCTATAATCGAGGCTTTTTTGGGTTTTGAAGGAAGTGGATATCATTTCATACCCTCTCTCCAACCGATTTCTAAACGAGGCTTCGTGCTCGTTTTTTGTTTTGACACCACCAAAACGTCTCGTGGCCCATATCTAACATATAATCGAGACTTTTTCTGGTTTTAAAGGAAGTGGATATCATTTCATACCCGCTATCCTCCCGATTTCTAAACGAGGCTTCGTGCTCGTTTTTTCGTTTTGACACAACAAACACGTCCCGTTGTCCATTTCTAACCTATAACCGAGACTTTTTCGGGTTTTGAATGAAGTGGATATCATTTCATACCCTCTCTCCTCCCGATTTCTAAACGAGGCTTCGTGCTCGTTTTTTCGTTTTGACACCACCAACACGTCTCGTAGCCCATTTCTAACCTATAATCGAGACTTTTTCGCGTTTTAAAGGAAGTGAGTATCATTCCATACCCTCTCTCCTCCCGATTTCTAAACGAGGCTTCGTGCTCGTTTTTTCGTTTTGACACCACCAACACGTCCCGTGGCCCATTTCTAACCTATAATCGAGGCTTTTTTGGGTTTTGAAGGAAGTGGATATCATTTCATACCCTCTCTCCAACCGATTTCTAAACGAGGCTTCGTGCTCGTTTTTTGTTTTGACACCACCAAAACGTCTCGTGGCCCATATCTAACATATAATCGAGACTTTTTCTGGTTTTAAAGGAAGTGGATATCATTTCATACCCGCTATCCTCCCGATTTCTAAACGAGGCTTCGTGCTCGTTTTTTCGTTTTGACACAACAAACACGTCCCGTTGTCCATTTCTAACCTATAACCGAGACTTTTTCGGGTTTTGAATGAAGTGGATATCATTTCATACCCTCTCTCCTCCCGATTTCTAAACGAGGCTTCGTGCTCATTTTTTCGTTTTGACACCACAAACACGTCCCGTGGCCCATTTCTAACCTATAATCGAGACTTTTTCGCGTTTTAAAGGAAGTGGATATCATTTCATACCCTCTTTCCAACCGATTTCTAAACGAGGCTTCGTGCTCGTTTTTTTGTTTTGACACCACCAACACGTCCCGTGGCCCATTTCTAACCTATAATCGAGACTTTTTCGGTTTTAAAGGAAGTGGATATCATTTCATACCCTCTCTCCTCCCGATTTCTAAACGAGGCTTCCTGCTCGTTTTTTCATTTTGACACCACAAACTCGTCCCGTGGCCCATTTCTAACCTATAATCGAGACTTTTTCGGGTTTTAAATGAAGTGAGTATCATTCCATACCCTCTCTCCTCCCGATTTCTGAACGAGGCTTCGTGCTCGTTTTTTCATTTTGACACCACCAACACGTCCCGTGGCCCATTTCTAACCTATAATCGAGACTTTTTCGGGTTTTAAAGTAAGTGGATATCATTCCATACCCTCTCTCCTCCCGATTTCTAAACGATGCTTCGTGCTTGTTTTTTTTGTTTTGACACCACCAACACGTCTCGTGACCCATTTCTAACATATAATCGAGACTTTTTCGGGTTTTAAAGGAAGTGAGTATCATTCCATACGCTCTCTCCTCCCGATTTCTAAACGAGGCTTCGTGCTCGTTTTTTCGTTTTGACACCACCAACACGTCCCGTGGCCCATTTCTAACCTATAATCGAGGCTTTTTTGGGTTCTGAAGGAAGTGGATATTATTTCATACACTCTCTTCTCCCGATTTCTAAACGAGGCTTCGTGCTCTTTTTTTATTTTGACACCACCAACACGTCTCGTGATCCATTTCTAACTTTTAATCGAGACTTTTTCGGTTAAAGGAAGTGGATATAATTTCATACCCTCTCTCCTCCCGATTTCTAAACGAGGCTTCTTGCTCGTTTTTTCATTTTGACACCACCAACACGTCCCGTGGCCCATTTCTAACCTATAATTGATACTTTTTTGGGTTTTGAAGGAAGTGGATATTATTTCATACACTCTCTCCTCCCGATTTCTAAACGAGGCTTCGTGCTCCTTTTTTTGTTTTGACACCACCAACACGTCTCGTGACCCATTTCTAACATTTAATCGAGACTTTTTCGGGTTTTAAAGGAAGTGGATATCATTTCATACCCGTTATTCTCCCGATTTCTAAACGAGGCTTCGTGCTCGTTTTTTCGTTTTGACACAACAAACACGTCCCGTTGTCCATTTCTAACCTATAACCGAGACTTTTTCGGGTTTTAAATGAAGTGGATATCATTTCATACCCTCTCTCCTCCCGATTTCTAAACGAGGCTTCGTGCTCATTTTTTCGTTTTGACACCACAAACATGTCCCGTGGCCCATTTCTAACCTATAATCGAGACTTTTTCGGGTTTTAAAGGAAGTGGATATCATTTCATACCCTCTCTCCAACCGATTTCTAAACGAGGCTTCGTGCTCGTTTTTTTGTTTTGACACCACCAACACGTCCCGTGGCCCATTTCTAACCTATAATCGAGACTTTTTCGGTTTTAAAGGAAGTGGATATCATTTCATACCCTCTCTCCTCCCGATTTCTAAACGAGGCTTCCTGCTCGTTTTTTCGTTTTGACACCACAAACACGTCCCGTGGCCCATTTCTAACCTATAATCGAGACTTTTTCGGGTTTTAAAGGAAGTGGATATCATTCCATACCCTCTCTCCTCCCGATTTCTAAACGATGCTTCGTGCTTGTTTTTTTTATTTTGACACCACCAACACGTCTCATGACCCATTTCTAACATATAATCGAGACTTTTTCGGGTTTTAAAGGAAGTGAGTATCATTCCATACCCTCTCTCCTCCCGATTTCTAAACGAGGCTTCGTGCTGGTTATTTCGTTTTGACACCACCAACACGTCCCGTGGCCCATTTCTAACCTATAATCGAGGCTTTTTTGGGTTTTGAAGGAAGTGGATATTATTCTCATACCCTCTCTCCTCCTGATTTCTAAACAAGGCTTCGTGGTCATTTTTTTGTTTTGACACTACCAGCACGTCCCGTAGCCCATTTCTAACCTATAATCGAGACTTTTTCTGGTTCTAAAGGAAGTGGATATCATTTCATACCCTCTCTCCTCCCGATTTCTAAACGAGGCTTCGTGCTCGTTTTTTCGTTTTGACACCACCAACACGTCCCGTGGCCTATTTCTAACTTTTAATCGAGACTTTTTCGGGTTTTAAAGGAAGTGGATATAATTTCATACCCTCTCTCCTCCCGATTTCTAAACGAGGCTTCGTGCTCGTTTTTTCATTTTGACACCACAAACACATCCCGTGGCCCATTTCTATCCTATAATCGAGACTTTTTCGGTTTTAAAGGAAGTGGATATAATTTCATACCCTCTCTCCTTCCGATTTCTAAACGAGGCTTCCTGCTCGTTTTTTTCGTTTTGACACAACAAAGACGTCCCGTTGTCCATTTCTAACCTATAAACGAGACTTTTTCGGATTTTGAAGGAAGTGGATATTATTCTCACACCCTCTCTCCTCCCGATTTCTAAACGAGGCTTTGTGGTCGTTTTTTCGTTTTGACACTACCAGCACGTCCCGTAGCCCTTTTCTAACCTATAATCGAGACTTTTTCTGGTTTTAAAGGAAATGGATATCATTTCATACCCGCTATCCTCCCGATTTCTAAACGAGGCTTCGTGCTCGTTTTTTCGTTTTGACACAACAAACACGTCCCGTTGTCCATTTCTAACCTATAACTGAGACTTTTTCGGGTTTTGAATGAAGTGGATATCATTTCATACCCTCTCTCCTCCCGATTTCTAAACGAGGCTTCGTGCTCATTTTTTCGTTTTGACACCACAAACACGTCCCGTGGCCCATTTCTAACCTATAATCGAGACTTTTTCGGGTTTTAAAGGAAGTGGATATCATTTCATACCCTCTCTCCAACCGATTTCTAAACGTGGCTTCGTGCTCATTTTCTTATTTTGACACCACCAACACGTCCCGTGGCCCAATTCTAACCTATAATCGAGACTTTTTCGGTTTTAAAGGAAGTGATATCATTTGAAACCCTCTCTCCTCCCGATTTCTAAACGAGGCTTCCTGCTCGTTTTTTCGTTTTGACACAACAAACACGTCACGTGGCCCATTTCTAACCTATAATCGAGACTTTTTCGGGTTTTAAAGGAAGTGGATATCATTCCATACCCTCTCTCCTCCCGATTTCTAAACGATGCTTCGTGCTTGTTTTTTTTGTTTTGACACCACCAACACGTCTCATGACCCATTTCTAACATATAATCGAGACTTTTTCGTGTTTTAAAGGAAGTGAGTATCATTCCATACCCTCTCTCCTCCCGATTTCTAAACGAGGCTTCGTGCTCGTTTTTTCGTTTTGACACCACCAACACGTCCCGTGGCCCATTTCTAACCTATAATCGAGGCTTTTTTGGGTTTTGAAGGAAGTGGATATCATTTCATACCCTCTCTCCAACCGATTTCTAAACGAGGCTTCGTGCTCGTTTTTTGTTTTGACACCACCAAAACGTCTCGTGGCCCATATCTAACATATAATCGAGACTTTTTCTGGTTTTAAAGGAAGTGGATATCATTTCATACCCGCTATCCTCCCGATTTCTAAACGAGGCTTCGTGCTCGTTTTTTCGTTTTGACACAACAAACACGTCCCGTTGTCCATTTCTAACCTATAACCGAGACTTTTTCGGGTTTTGAATGAAGTGGATATCATTTCATACCCTCTCTCCTCCCGATTTCTAAACGAGGCTTCGTGCTCGTTTTTTCGTTTTGACACCACCAACACGTCTCGTAGCCCATTTCTAACCTATAATCGAGACTTTTTCGCGTTTTAAAGGAAGTGAGTATCATTCCATACCCTCTCTCCTCCCGATTTCTAAACGAGGCTTCGTGCTCGTTTTTTCGTTTTGACACCACCAACACGTCCCGTGGCCCATTTCTAACCTATAATCGAGGCTTTTTTGGGTTTTGAAGGAAGTGGATATCATTTCATACCCTCTCTCCAACCGATTTCTAAACGAGGCTTCGTGCTCGTTTTTTGTTTTGACACCACCAAAACGTCTCGTGGCCCATATCTAACATATAATCGAGACTTTTTCTGGTTTTAAAGGAAGTGGATATCATTTCATACCCGCTATCCTCCCGATTTCTAAACGAGGCTTCGTGCTCGTTTTTTCGTTTTGACACAACAAACACGTCCCGTTGTCCATTTCTAACCTATAACCGAGACTTTTTCGGGTTTTGAATGAAGTGGATATCATTTCATACCCTCTCTCCTCCCGATTTCTAAACGAGGCTTCGTGCTCATTTTTTCGTTTTGACACCACAAACACGTCCCGTGGCCCATTTCTAACCTATAATCGAGACTTTTTCGCGTTTTAAAGGAAGTGGATATCATTTCATACCCTCTTTCCAACCGATTTCTAAACGAGGCTTCGTGCTCGTTTTTTTGTTTTGACACCACCAACACGTCCCGTGGCCCATTTCTAACCTATAATCGAGACTTTTTCGGTTTTAAAGGAAGTGGATATCATTTCATACCCTCTCTCCTCCCGATTTCTAAACGAGGCTTCCTGCTCGTTTTTTCATTTTGACACCACAAACTCGTCCCGTGGCCCATTTCTAACCTATAATCGAGACTTTTTCGGGTTTTAAATGAAGTGAGTATCATTCCATACTCTCTCTCCTCCCGATTTCTGAACGAGGCTTCGTGCTCGTTTTTTCATTTTGACACCACCAACACGTCCCGTGGCCCATTTCTAACCTATAATCGAGACTTTTTCGGGTTTTAAAGTAAGTGGATATCATTCCATACCCTCTCTCCTCCCGATTTCTAAACGATGCTTCGTGCTTGTTTTTTTTGTTTTGACACCACCAACACGTCTCGTGACCCATTTCTAACATATAATCGAGACTTTTTCGGGTTTTAAAGGAAGTGAGTATCATTCCATACCCTCTCTCCTCCCGATTTCTAAACGAGGCTTCGTGCTCGTTTTTTCGTTTTGACACCACCAACACGTCCCGTGGCCCATTTCTAACCTATAATCGAGGCTTTTTTGGGTTTTGAAGGAAGTGGATATTATTTCATACACTCTCTTCTCCCGATTTCTAAACGAGGCTTCGTGCTCTTTTTTTATTTTGACACCACCAACACGTCTCGTGATCCATTTCTAACTTTTAATCGAGACTTTTTCGGTTAAAGGAAGTGGATATAATTTCATACCCTCTCTCCTCCCGATTTCTAAACGAGGCTTCGTGCTCGTTTTTTCATTTTGACACCACCAACACGTCCCGTGGCCCATTTCTAACCTATAATTGATACTTTTTTAGGTTTTGAAGGAAGTGGATATTATTTCATACACTCTCTCCTCCCGATTTCTAAACGAGGCTTCGTGCTCCTTTTTTTGTTTTGACACCACCAACACGTCTCGTGACCCATTTCTAACATTTAATCGAGACTTTTTCGGGTTTTAAAGGAAGTGGATATCATTTCATACCCGTTATTCTCCCGATTTCTAAACGAGGCTTCGTGCTCGTTTTTTCGTTTTGACACAACAAACACGTCCCGTTGTCCATTTCTAACCTATAACCGAGACTTTTTCGGGTTTTAAATGAAGTGGATATCATTTCATACCCTCTCTCCTCCCGATTTCTAAACGAGGCTTCGTGCTCATTTTTTCGTTTTGACACCACAAACATGTCCCGTGGCCCATTTCTAACCTATAATCGAGACTTTTTCGGGTTTTAAAGGAAGTGGATATCATTTCATACCCTCTCTCCAACCGATTTCTAAACGAGGCTTCGTGCTCGTTTTTTTGTTTTGACACCACCAACACGTCCCGTGGCCCATTTCTAACCTATAATCGAGACTTTTTCGGTTTTAAAGGAAGTGGATATCATTTCATACCCTCTCTCCTCCCGATTTCTAAACGAGGCTTCCTGCTCGTTTTTTCGTTTTGACACCACAAACACGTCCCGTGGCCCATTTCTAACCTATAATCGAGACTTTTTCGGGTTTTAAAGGAAGTGGATATCATTCCATACCCTCTCTCCTCCCGATTTCTAAACGATGCTTCGTGCTTGTTTTTTTTATTTTGACACCACCAACACGTCTCATGACCCATTTCTAACATATAATCGAGACTTTTTCGGGTTTTAAAGGAAGTGAGTATCATTCCATACCCTCTCTCCTCCCGATTTCTAAACGAGGCTTCGTGCTGGTTATTTCGTTTTGACACCACCAACACGTCCCGTGGCCCATTTCTAACCTATAATCGAGGCTTTTTTGGGTTTTGAAGGAAGTGGATATTATTCTCATACCCTCTCTCCTCCTGATTTCTAAACAAGGCTTCGTGGTCATTTTTTTGTTTTGACACTACCAGCACGTCCCGTAGCCCATTTCTAACCTATAATCGAGACTTTTTCTGGTTCTAAAGGAAGTGGATATCATTTCATACCCTCTCTCCTCCCGATTTCTAAACGAGGCTTCGTGCTCGTTTTTTCGTTTTGACACCACCAACACGTCCCGTGGCCTATTTCTAACTTTTAATCGAGACTTTTTCGGGTTTTAAAGGAAGTGGATATAATTTCATACCCTCTCTCCTCCCGATTTCTAAACGAGGCTTCGTGCTCGTTTTTTCGTTTTGACACCACAAACACATCCCGTGGCCCATTTCTATCCTATAATCGAGACTTTTTCGGTTTTAAAGGAAGTGGATATCATTTCATACCCTCTCTCCTTCCGATTTCTAAACGAGGCTTCCTGCTCGTTTTTTTCGTTTTGACACAACAAAGACGTCCCGTTGTCCATTTCTAACCTATAAACGAGACTTTTTCGGATTTTGAAGGAAGTGGATATTATTCTCACACCCTCTCTCCTCCCGATTTCTAAACGAGGCTTTGTGGTCGTTTTTTCGTTTTGACACTACCAGCACGTCCCGTAGCCCTTTTCTAACCTATAATCGAGACTTTTTCTGGTTTTAAAGGAAATGGATATCATTTCATACCCGCTATCCTCCCGATTTCTAAACGAGGCTTCGTGCTCGTTTTTTCGTTTTGACACAACAAACACGTCCCGTTGTCCATTTCTAACCTATAACCGAGACTTTTTCGGGTTTTGAATGAAGTGGATATCATTTCATACCCTCTCTCCTCCCGATTTCTAAACGAGGCTTCGTGCTCATTTTTTCGTTTTGACACCACAAACACGTCCCGTGGCCCATTTCTAACCTATAATCGAGACTTTTTCGGGTTTTAAAGGAAGTGGATATCATTTCATACCCTCTCTCCAACCGATTTCTAAACGTGGCTTCGTGCTCATTTTCTTATTTTGACACCACCAACACGTCCCGTGGCCCAATTCTAACCTATAATCGAGACTTTTTCGGTTTTAAAGGAAGTGATATCATTTCAAACCCTCTCTCCTCCCGATTTCTAAACGAGGCTTCCTGCTCGTTTTTTCGTTTTGACACCACAAACACGTCCCGTGGCCCATTTCTAACCTATAATCGAGACTTTTTCGGGTTTTAAAGGAAGTGGATATCATTCCATACCCTCTCTCCTCCCGATTTCTAAACGATGCTTCGTGCTTGTTTTTTTTGTTTTGACACCACCAACACGTCTCATGACCCATTTCTAACATATAATCGAGACTTTTTCGTGTTTTAAAGGAAGTGAGTATCATTCCATACCCTCTCTCCTCCCGATTTCTAAACGAGGCTTCGTGCTCGTTTTTTCGTTTTGACACCACCAACACGTCCCGTGGCCGATTTCTAACCTATAATCGAGGCTTTTTTGGGTTTTGAAGGAAGTGGATATCATTTCATACCCTCTCTCCAACCGATTTCTAAACGAGGCTTCGTGCTCGTTTTTTGTTTTGACACCACCAAAACGTCTCGTGGCCCATATCTAACATATAATCGAGACTTTTTCTGGTTTTAAAGGAAGTGGATATCATTTCATACCCGCTATCCTCCCGATTTCTAAACGAGGCTTCGTGCTCGTTTTTTCGTTTTGACACAACAAACACGTCCCGTTGTCCATTTCTAACCTATAACCGAGACTTTTTCGGGTTTTGAATGAAGTGGATATCATTTCATACCCTCTCTCCTCCCGATTTCTAAACGAGGCTTCGTGCTCGTTTTTTCGTTTTGACACCACCAACACGTCTCGTAGCCCATTTCTAACCTATAATCGAGACTTTTTCGCGTTTTAAAGGAAGTGAGTATCATTCCATACCCTCTCTCCTCCCGATTTCTAAACGAGGCTTCGTGCTCGTTTTTTCGTTTTGACACCACCAACACGTCCCGTGGCCCATTTCTAACCTATAATCGAGGCTTTTATGGGTTTTGAAGGAAGTGGATATCATTTCATACCCTCTCTCCAACCGATTTCTAAACGAGGCTTCGTGCTCGTTTTTTGTTTTGACACCACCAAAACGTCTCGTGGCCCATATCTAACATATAATCGAGACTTTTTCTGGTTTTAAAGGAAGGGGATATCATTTCATACCCGCTATCCTCCCGATTTCTAAACGAGGCTTCGTGCTCGTTTTTTCGTTTTGACACAACAAACACGTCCCGTTGTCCATTTCTAACCTATAACCGAGACTTTTTCGGGTTTTGAATGAAGTGGATATCATTTCATACCCTCTCTCCTCCCGATTTCTAAACGAGGCTTCGTGCTCATTTTTTCGTTTTGACACCACAAACACGTCCCGTGGCCCATTTCTAACCTATAATCGAGACTTTTTCGCGTTTTAAAGGAAGTGGATATCATTTCATACCCTCTTTCCAACCGATTTCTAAACGAGGCTTCGTGCTCGTTTTTTCGTTTTGACACCACAAACACGTCCCGTGGCCCATTTCTAACCTATAATCGAGACTTTTTCGCGTTTTAAAGGAAGTGGATATCATTTCATACCCTCTTTCCAACCGATTTCTAAACGAGGCTTCGTGCTCGTTTTTTTGTTTTGACACCACCAACACGTCCCGTGGCCCATTTCTAACCTATAATCGAGACTTTTTCGGTTTTAAAGGAAGTGGATATCATTTCATACCCTCTCTCCTCCCGATTTCTAAACGAGGCTTCCTGCTCGTTTTTTCATTTTGACACCACAAACACGTCCCGTGGCCCATTTCTAACCTATAATCGAGACATTTTCGGGTTTTAAATGAAGTGAGTATCATTCCATACCCTCTCTCCTCCCGATTTCTGAACGAGGCTTCGTGCTCGTTTTTTCATTTTGACACCACCAACACGTCCCGTGGCCCATTTCTAACCTATAATCGAGACTTTTTCGGGTTTTAAAGTAAGTGGATATCATTCCATACCCTCTCTCCTCCCGATTTCTAAACGATGCTTCGTGCTTGTTTTTTTTGTTTTGACACCACCAACACGTCTCGTGACCCATTTCTAACATATAATCGAGACTTTTTCGGGTTTTAAAGGAAGTGAGTATCATTCCATACCCTCTCTCCTCCCGATTTCTAAACGAGGCTTCGTGCTCGTTTTTTCATTTTGACACCACCAACACGTCCCGTGGCCCATTTCTAACCTATAATCGAGGCTTTTTTGGGTTTTGAAGGAAGTGGATATTATTTCATACACTCTCTTCTCCCGATTTCTAAACGAGGCTTCGTGCTCTTTTTTTATTTTGACACCACCAACACGTCTCGTGATCCATTTCTAACTTTTAATCGAGACTTTTTCGGTTAAAGGAAGTGGATATAATTTCATACCCTCTCTCCTCCCGATTTCTAAACGAGGCTTCGTGCTCGTTTTTTCGTTTTGACACAACAAACACGTCCCGTTGTCCATTTCTAACCTATAACCGAGACTTTTTCGGGTTTTAAATGAAGTGGATATCATTTCATACCCTCTCTCCTCCCGATTTCTAAACGAGGCTTCGTGCTCATTTTCTCGTTTTGACACCACAAACATGTCCCGTGGCCCATTTCTAACCTATAATCGAGACTTTTTCGGGTTTTAAAGGAAGTGGATATCATTTCATACCCTCTCTCCAACCGATTTCTAAACGAGGCTTCGTGCTCGTTTTTTTGTTTTGACACCACCAACACGTCCCGTGGCCCATTTCTAACCTATAATCGAGACTTTTTCGGTTTTAAAGGAAGTGGATATCATTTCATACCCTCTCTCCTCCCGATTTCTAAACGAGGCTTCCTGCTCGTTTTTTCGTTTTGACACCACAAACACGTCCCGTGGCCCATTTCTAACCTATAATCGAGACTTTTTCGGGTTTTAAAGGAAGTGGATATCATTCCATACCCTCTCTCCTCCCGATTTCTAAACGATGCTTCGTGCTTGTTTTTTTTATTTTGACACCACCAACACGTCTCATGACCCATTTCTAACATATAATCGAGACTTTTTCGGGTTTTAAAGGAAGTGAGTATCATTCCATACCCTCTCTCCTCCCGATTTCTAAACGAGGCTTCGTGCTGGTTATTTCGTTTTGACACCACCAACACGTCCCGTGGCCCATTTCTAACCTATAATCTAGGCTTTTTTGGGTTTTGAAGGAAGTGGATATTATTCTCATACCCTCTCTCCTCCTGATTTCTAAACAAGGCTTCGTGGTCATTTTTTTGTTTTGACACTACCAGCACGTCCCGTAGCCCATTTCTAACCTATAATCGAGACTTTTTCTGGTTCTAAAGGAAGTGGATATCATTTCATACCCTCTCTCCTCCCGATTTCTAAACGAGGCTTCGTGCTCGTTTTTTCGTTTTGACACCACCAACACGTCCCGTGGCCTATTTCTAACTTTTAATCGAGACTTTTTCGGGTTTTAAAGGAAGTGGATATAATTTCATACCCTCTCTCCTCCCGATTTCTAAACGAGGCTTCGTGCTCGTTTTTTTGTTTTGAGACCACCAAAACGTCTCGTGGCCCATATCTAACATATAATCGAGACTTTTTCGGGTTTTGAAGGAAGTGGATATAATTTCATACCCTCTCTCCTCCCGATTTCTAAACGAGGCTTCGTGCTCGTTTTTTCGTTTTGACACCACCAACACGTCCCGTGGCCCATTTCTAACCTATAATCGATGCTTTTTTGGGTTTTGAAGGAAGTGGATATTATTTCATACACTCTCTCCTCCCGATTTCTAAACGAGGCTTTGTGCTCCTTTTTTTGTTTTGACACCACCAACACGTCTCGTGACCCATTTCTAACATATAATCGAGACTTTTTCTGGTTTTAAAGGAAGTGGATATCATTTCATACCCGCTATCCTCCCGATTTCTAAACGAGGCTTCGTGCTCGTTTTTTCGTTTTGACACAACAAACACGTCCCGTTGTCCATTTCTAACCTATAACCGAGACTTTTTCGGGTTTTAAATGAAGTGGATATCATTTCATACCCTCTCTCCTCCCGATTTCTAAACGAGGCTTCGTGCTCATTTTTTCGTTTTGACACCACAAACACGTCCCGTGGCCCATTTCTAACCTACAATCGAGACTTTTTCGGGTTTTAAAGGAAGTGGATATCATTTCATATCCTCTCTCCTCCCGATTTCTAAACGAGGCTTTGTGCTCATTTTTTAATTTTGACACCACCGACACGTCCCGTAGCCCATTTCTAACCTATAATCGAGACTTTTTCGGGTTTTAAAGGAAGTGGATATAATTTCAAACCCTCTCTCCTCCCGATTTCTAAACGAAGCTTCGTGCTCGTTTTTTCGTTTTGACAACACAAACACGTCCCGTGGCCCATTTCTAACCTATAATCGAGACTTTTTCGGATTTTAGAGGAAGTGGATATTATTTCAAACCCTCTCTCCTCCCGATTTGTAAACGAGGCTTCGTGCTCGTTTTTTCGTTTTGACACAACAAAGACGTCCCGTTGTCCATTTCTAACCTATAATCGAGACTTTTTCGGATTTTGAAGGAAGTGGATATTATTCTCATACCCTCTCTCCTCCCGATTTCTAAACGAGGCTTCGTGGTCGTTTTTTCGTTTTGACATTACCAGCACGTCCCGTAGCCCATTTCTAACCTATAATCGAGTCTTTTTCGGGTTTTAAAGAAAGTGGATATCATTTCATACCCTCTCTCCTTCCGATTTCTAAAAGAGGCTTCGTGCTCGTTTTTTCGTTTTGACACCACAAACACGTCCCGTGGCCCATTTCTAACCTATAATCGAGACTCTTTCAGGTATTAAAGGAAGTGGATGTCATTTCATACCTTCTCTCCTCCCGATTTCTAAACGAGGCTTCGTGCTCGTTTTTTCGTTTTGACATCACAAACACGTCCCGTGGCCCATTTCTATCCTATAATCGAGACTTTTTTGGGTTTTAAAGGAATTGGATATTATTTCATACCCTCTCTCCTCCCGATTTCTAAACGAGGCTTCGTGCTCGTTTTTTCGTTTTGACACCACAAACACGTCCCGTGGCCCATTTCTAACCTATAATCGAGACTTTTTCGGGTTTTAAAGGAAGTGGATATCATTTCATACCCTCTCTCCAACCGATTTCTAAACGAGGCTTCGTGCTCGTTTTTTTGTTTTGACACCACCAACACGTCCTGTGGCCCATTTCTAACCTATAATCGAGACTTTTTCGGTTTTAAAGGAAGTGGATATCATTCCATACCCTCTCTCCTCCCGATTTCTAAACGATGCTTCGTGCTTGTTTTTTTTATTTTGACACCACCAACACGCCTCATGACCCATTTCTAACATATAATCGAGACTTTTTCGGGTTTTAAAGGAAGTGAGTATCATTCCATACACTCTATCCTCCCGATTTCTAAACGAGGCTTCGTGCTCGTTTTTTTTATTTTGACACCACCAACACGTCTCGTGATCCATTTCTAACTTTTAATCGAGACTTTTTCGGGTTTTAAAGGAAGTGGATATAATTTCATACCCTCTCTCCTCCCGATTTCTAAACGAGGCTTCGTGCTCGTTTTTTTGTTTTGACACCACCAAAACGTCTCGTGGCCCATATCTAACATATAATCGAGACTTTTTCGGGTTTTAAAGGAAGTGGATATAATTTCATACCCTCTCTCCTCCCGATTTCTAAACGAGGCTTCGTGCTCATTTTTTCGTTTTGACACCACCAACACGTCCCGTGGCCCATTTCTAACTTATAATCGATGCTTTTTTGGGTTTTGAAGGAAGTGGATATTATTTCATACACTCTCTCCTCCCGATTTCTAAACGAGGCTTTGTGCTCCTTTTTTTGTTTTGACACCACCAACACGTCTCGTGACCCATTTCTAACATTTTATCGAGACTTTTTCTGGTTTTAAAGGAAGTGGATATCATTTCATACCCGCTATCCTCCCGATTTCCAAAGGAGGCTTCGTGCTCGTTTTTTCGTTTTGACACAACAAACAAGTCCCGTTGTCCATTTCTAACCTATAACCGAGACTTTTTCGGGTTTTAAATGAAGTGGATATCATTTCATACCCTCTCTCCTCCCGATTTCTAAACGAGGCTTCGTGCTCATTTTTTTGTTTTGACACCACAAACACGTCCCGTGGCCCATTTCTAACCTATAATCGAGACTTTTTCGGGTTTTAAAGGAAGTGGATATCATTTCATATCCTCTCTCCTCCCGATTTCTAAACGAGGCTTTGTGCTCATTTTTTCGTTTTGACACCACCGACACGTCCCGTAGCCCATTTCTAACCTATAATCGAGACTTTTTCGGGTTTTAAAGGAAGTGGATATAATTTCATACCCTCTCTCCTCCCGATTTCTAAACGACGCTTCGTGCTCGTTTTTTCGTTTTGACACCACCAACACGTCTCGTGATCCATTTCTAACTTTTAATCGAGACTTTTTCGGGTTTTAAAGGAAGTGGATATAATTTCATACCCTCTCTCCTCCCGATTTCTAAACGACGCTTCGTGCTCGTTTTTTCGTTTTGACAACACCAACACGTCCCGTGGCCCATTTCTAACCTATAATCGAGACTTTTTCGGGTTTTAGAGGAAGTGGATATCATTTTAAACCCTCTCTCCTCCCGATTTGTAAACGAGGCTTCGTGCTCGTTTTTTCGTTTTGACACAACAAAGACATCCCGTTGTCCATTTCTAACCTATAATCGAGACTTTTTCGGATTTTGAAGGAAGTGGATATTATTCTCATACCCTCTCTCCTCCCGATTTCTAAACGAGGCTTCGTGGTCGTTTTTTCGTTTTGACACTACCAGCACGTCCCGTAGCCCATTTCTAACCTATAATCGAGACTTTTTCGGGTTTTAAAGGAAGTAGATATCATTTCATACCCTCTCTCCTTCCGATTTCTAAAAGAGGCTTCGTGCTCGTTTTTTCGTTTTGACACCACAAACACGTCCCGTGGCCCATTTCTAACCTATAATCGAGACTCTTTCAGGTTTTAAAGGAAGTGGATGTCATTTCATACCTTCTCTCCTCCCGATTTCTAAACGAGGCTTCGTGCTCGTTTTTTCGTTTTGACACCACAAACACGTCCCGTGGCCCATTTCTATCCTATAATCGAGACTTTTTTGGGTTTTAAAGGAATTGGATATTATTTCATACCCTCTCTCCTCCCGATTTCTAAATGAGGCTTCGTGCTCGTTTTTTCATTTTGACACCACAAACACATCCCGTGGCCCATTTCTAACCTATAATCGAGACTTTTTCGGGTTTTAAAGGAAGTGAGTATCATTCCATACACTCTCTCCTCCCGATTTCTAAACGAGGCTTCGTGCTCGTTTTTTTGTTTTGACACCACCAACACGTCTCGTGATCCATTTCTAACTTTTAATCGAGACTTTTTCGGGTTTTAAAGAAAGTGGATATAATTTCATACACTCTCTCCTCCCGATTTCTAAACGAGGCTTCGTGCTCGTTTTTTTGTTTTGACACCACCAAAATGTCTCGTGGCCCATATCTAACATATAATCGAGACTTTTTCGGGTTTTAAAGGAAGTGGATATAATATCATAGCCTCTCTCCTCCCGATTTCTAAACGAGGCTTCGTGCTCGTTTTTTCGTTTGACACAACAAACACGTCCCGTGGCCCATTTCTAACCTATAATCGAGACTTTTTCGGGTTTTGGAGGAAGTGGATATTATTTCATACACTCTCTCCTCCCGATTTCTAAACGAGGCTTTGTGCTCCTTTTTTTCGTTTTGACACCACCAACACGTCTCGTGATCCATTTCTAACTTTTAATCGAGACTTTTTCGGGTTTTAAAGGAAGTGGATATAATTTCATATCCTCTCTCCTCCCGATTTCTAAACGAGGCTTCGTGCTCATTTTTTCGTTTTGACACCACCGATACGTCCCGTAGCCCATTTCTAACCTATAATCGAGACTTTTTCTGGTTTTAAAGGAAGTGGATATAATTTCATACCCTCTCTCCTCCCGATTTCTAAACGAGGCTTTGTGCTCTTTTTTTAGTTTTGACACAACAAACACGTCCCGTTGCCCATTTCTAACCTATAATCGAGACTTTTTCGGGTTTTAGAGGAAGTGGATATCATTTCATACTCTCTCTCCTCCCGATTTGTAAACGAGGCTTCGTGGTCTTTTTTTCGTTTTGATACCACAAACACGTCCCGTGGCCCATTTCTAACCTATAATCGAGACTTTTTCGGGTTTTAAGGGAAGTGGATATAATTTCATACCCTCTCTCCTCCCGATTTCTAAACGAGGCTTCGTGTTCGTTTTTTCGTTTTGACACAACAAACACGTCCCGTTGTCCATTTCTAACCTATAACCGAGACTTTTTCGGGTTTTAAAAGAAGTGGATATCATTTCATACCCTCTCTCCTCCCGATTTCTAAACGAGGCTTCGTGCTTGTTTTTTTTGTTTTGACACCACCAACACGTCTCGTGGCCCATTTCTAACTTATAATCGAGACTTTTTCGGGTTTTAAAGGAAGTGAGTATCATTCCATACCCTCTCTCCTCCCGATTTCTAAACGAGGCTTCGTGCTCGTTTTTTCCTTTTGACACCACCAACACGTTCCGTGGCCCATTTCTAACCTTTAATCGAGGCTTTTTTGGGTTTTGAAGGAAGTGGATATTATTTCATACACTCTCTGCTCCCGATTTCTAATCGAGGCTTCGTGCTCGTTTTTTTGTATTGACACCACCAACACGTCTCGTGATCCATTTCTAACTTTTAATCGAGAATTTTTCGGGTTTTAAAGGAAGTGGATATAATATCATACCCTCTCTCCTCCCGATTTCTAAACGAGGCTTCGTGCTTGTTTTTCTTGTTTTGATACCACCAACACGTCTCGTGGCCCATTTCTAACAAATAATCGAGACTTTTTCGGGTTTTAAATGAAGTGGATATCATTTCATACCCTCTCTCCTCCCGATTTCTAAACGAGGCTTCGTGCTCATTTTTTCGTTTTGACACCACAAACACGTCCCGTGGCCCATTTCTAACCTATAATCGAGACTTTTTCGGGATTTAAAGGAAGTGGACATCATTTCATACACTCTCTCCTCCCGATTTCTAAACGAGGCTTTGTGCTCCTTTTTTTGTTTTGACACCACCAACACGTCTCGTGACCCATTTCTAACATTTAATCGTGACTTTTTCTGGTTTTAAAGGAAGTGGATATCATTTCATACCCGCTATCCTCCCGATTTCTAAACGAGGCTTCGTGCTCGTTTTTTGTTTTGACACAACAAACACGTCCCGTGGCCCATTTCTAACCTATAATCGAGACTTTTTCGAGTTTTAAGGGAAGTGGATATAATTTCATACCCTCTCTCCTCCCGATTTCTTAACGAGGCTTCGTGCTCGTTTTTTCGTTTTGACACCACAAACACGTCCCGTGGCCCATTTCTAACCTATAATCGAGACTTTTTCAGTTTTAAAGGAAGTGAGTATCATTCCATACCCTCTCTCCTCCCGATTTCTAAACGTGGCTTCGTGCTCGTTTTTTCGTTTTGACACCACCAACACGTCCCGTGGCCCATTTCTAACCCATAATCGAGGCTTTTTTGGGTTTTGAAGGAAGTGGATATTATTTCATACACTCTCTCTCCCGATTTCTAAACGAGGCTTCGTGCTCTTTTTTTTGTTTTGACACCACCAACACGTCTCGTGACCCATTTCTAATATTTGATCGAGAGTTTTTCTGGTTTTAAAGGAAGTGGATATCATTTCATACCCGCCATCCTCCCGATTTCTAAACGAGGCTTCGTGCTCGTTTTTACGTTTTGACACAACAAGCACGTCTCGTGGCCCATTCGTAACCTATAATCGAGACTTTTTCGGGTTTTAAACGAAGTGGATATCATTTCATACCCTCTCTCCTCCCTATTTCTAAACGATGCTTCATGGTCGTTTTTTCGTTTTGACACCACCAACACGTCCCGTGGCCCATTTCTAACATATAATTGAGACTTTTTCGGGTTTTAAAGGAAGTGGATATCATTTCATACCCTCTCTCCTCCCGATTTCTAAACGAGGCTTCGTGCTCGTTTTTTTGTTTTGACACCACCAAAATGTCTCGTGGCCCATATCTAACATATAATCGAGACTTTTTCGGGTTTTAAAGGAAGTGGATATAATTTCATACCCTCTCTCCTCCCGATTTCTAAACGAGGCTTCGTGCTCGTTTTTTCGTTTTGACACTACCAACACGTCCCGTGGCCCATTTCTAACCTATAATCGATGCTTTTTTGGGTTTTGAAGGAAGTGGATATTATTTCATACACACTCTCCTCCCGATTTCTAAACGAGGCTTCGTGCTCCTTTTTTTGTTTTGACAACACCAACACGTCTCGTGACCCATTTCTAACATTTAATCGAGACTTTTTCTGGTTTTAAAGGGAGTGGATATCATTTCATACCCGCTATCCTCCCGATTTCTAAACGAGGCTTCGTGCTCGTTTTTTCGTTTTGACACAATAAACACGTCCAGTTGTCCATTTTTAACCTATAACCGAGACTTTTTCGTGTTTTAAAGGAAGTGGATATCATTTCATACCCTCTCTCCTCCCGATTTCTAAATGAGGCTTCGTGCTCATTTTTTCGTTTCGACACCACAAACACGTCCCGTGGCCCATTTCTAACCTATAACCGAGACTTTTTCGGGTTTTAAAGGAAGTGCATATCATTTCATACCCTCTCTCCTCCCGATTTCTAAACGAGGCTTCGTGCTCATTTTTTCATTTTGACACAACAAACACGTCCCGTTGTCCATTTCTAACCTATAAACGAGACTTTTTCGGATTTTGAAGGAAGTGGATATTATTCTCATACCCTCTCTCCTCCCGATTTCTAAACGAGGCTTCGTGGTCGTTTTTTCGTTTTGACACTACCAGCACATCCCGTAGCCCGTGTCTAACCTATAATCGAGACTTTTTCGGGTTTTAAAGGAAGTGGATAACATTTCATACCCTCTCTCCTTCCGATTTCTAAAAGAGGCTTGGTGCTCGTCTTTTCGTTTTGACACCACAAACACGTCCCGTGGCCCCTTTCTAACCTATAATCGAGACTTTTTCGGGTTTTAAAGGAAGTGGATATCATTTCAAACCCTCTCTCCTCCCGATTTCTAAACGAGGCTTCCTGCTCGTTTTTTCGTTTTGACACCTCAAAGACGTCCCGTGGCCCATTTCTATCCTATAATCGAGACTTTTTCGGGTTTTAAAGGAAGTGGATATCATTCCATACCCTCTCTCCTCCCGATTTCTATACGATGCTTCGTGCTTGTTTTTTTTGTTTTGACACCACCAACACGTCTCGTGGCCCATTTCTAACATATAATCGAGACTTTTTCGGGTTTTAAAGGAAGTGGATATCATTTCATACCCTCTCTCCTCCCGATTTCTAAACGAGGCTTCGTGCTCGTTTTTTTGTTTTGACACCACCAAAATGTCTCGTGGCCCATATCTAACGTATAATCGAGACTTTTTCGGGTTTTAAAGGAAGTGGATATAATTTCATACCCTCTCTCCTCCCGATTTCTAAACGAGGCTTCGTGCTCGTTTTTTCGTTTTGACACTACCAACACGTCCCGTGGCCCATTTCTAACCTATAATCGATGCTTTTTTGGGTTTTGAAGGAATTGGATATTATTTCATACACACTCTCCTCCCGATTTCTAAACGAGGCTTCGTGCTCCTTTTTTTGTTTTGACAACACCAACACGTCTCGTGACCCATTTCTAACATTTAATCGAGACTTTTTCTGGTTTTAAAGGGAGTGGATATCATTTCATACCCGCTATCCTCCCGATTTCTAAACGAGGCTTCGTGCTCGTTTTTTCGTTTTGACACAATAAACACGTCCAGTTGTCCATTTTTAACCTATAACCGAGACTTTTTCGTGTTTTAAAGGAAGTGGATATCATTTCATACCCTCTCTCCTCCCGATTTCTAAATGAGGCTTCGTGCTCATTTTTTCGTTTCGACACCACAAACACGTCCCGTGGCCCATTTCTAACCTATAACCGAGACTTTTTCGGGTTTTAAAGGAAGTGCATATCATTTCATACCCTCTCTCCTCCCGATTTCTAAACGAGGCTTCGTGCTCATTTTTTCATTTTGACACAACAAACACGTCCCGTTGTCCATTTCTAACCTATAAACGAGACTTTTTCGGATTTTGAAGGAAGTGGATATTATTCTCATACCCTCTCTCCTCCCGATTTCTAAACGAGGCTTCGTGGTCGTTTTTTCGTTTTGACACTACCAGCACATCCCGTAGCCCGTGTCTAACCTATAATCGAGACTTTTTCGGGTTTTAAAGGAAGTGGATATCATTTCATACCCTCTCTCCTTCCGATTTCTAAAAGAGGCTTGGTGCTCGTCTTTTCGTTTTGACACCACAAACACGTCCCGTGGCCCCTTTCTAACCTATAATCGAGACTTTTTCGGGTTTTAAAGGAAGTGGATATCATTTCAAACCCTCTCTCCTCCCGATTTCTAAACGTGGCTTCCTGCTCGTTTTTTCGTTTTGACACCTCAAAGACGTCCCGTGGCCCATTTCTAACCTATAATCGAGACTTTTTCGGGTTTTAAAGGAAGTGGATATCATTCCATACCCTCTCTCCTCCCGATTTCTAAACGATGCTTCGTGCTTGTTTTTTTTGTTTTGACACCACAAACACGTCTCGTGGCCCATTTCTAACATATAATCGAGACTTTTTCGGGTTTTAAAGGAAGTGGATATCATTTCATACCCTCTCTCCTCCCGATTTCTAAACGAGACTTCGTGCTCGTTTTTTTGTTTTGACACCACCAAAATGTCTCGTGGCCCATATCTAACATATAATCGAGACTTTTTCGGGTTTTAAAGGAAGTGGATATAATTTCATACCCTCTCTCCTCCCGATTTCTAAACGAGGCTTCGTGCTCGTTTTTTCGTTTTGACACTACCAACACGTCCCGTGGCCCATTTCTAACCTATAATCGATGCTTTTTTGGGTTTTGATGGAATTGGATATTATTTCATACACACTCTCCTCCCGATTTCTAAACGAGGCTTCGTGCTCCTTTTTTTGTTTTGACAACACCAACACGTCTCGTGACCCATTTCTAACATTTAATCGAGACTTTTTCTGGTTTTAAAGGGAGTGGATATCATTTCATACCCGCTATCCTCCCGATTTCTGAACGAGGCTTCGTGCTCGTTTTTTCGTTTTGACACAATAAACACGTCCCGTTGTCCATTTTTAACCTATAACCGAGACTTTTTCGTGTTTTAAAGGAAGTGGATATCATTTCATACCCTCTCTCCTCCCGATTTCTAAATGAGGCTTCGTGCTCATTTTTTCGTTTCGACACCACAAACACGTCCCGTGGCCCATTTCTAACCTATAACCGAGACTTTTTCGGGTTTTAAAGGAAGTGCATATCATTTCATACCCTCTCTCCTCCCGATTTCTAAACGAGGCTTCGTGCTCATTTTTTCATTTTGACACAACAAACACGTCCCGTTGTCCATTTCTAACCTATAAACGAGACTTTTTCGGATTTTGAAGGAAGTGGATATTATTCTCATACCCTCTCTCCTCCCGATTTCTAAACGAGGCTTCGTGGTCGTTTTTTCGTTTTGACACTACCAGCACATCCCGTAGCCCGTGTCTAACCTATAATCGAGACTTTTTCGGGTTTTAAAGGAAGTGGATATAATTTCATATCCTCTCTCCTCCCGATTTCTAAACGAGGCTTCGTGCTCATTTTTTCATTTTGACACCACCGATACGTCCCGTAGCCCATTTCTAACCTATAATCGAGACTTTTTCTGGTTTTAAAGGAAGTGGATATAATTTCATACCCTCTCTCCTCCCGATTTCTAAACGAGGCTTTGTGCTCTTTTTTTAGTTTTGACACAACAAACACGTCCCGTTGCCCATTTCTAACCTATAATCGAGACTTTTTCGGGTTTTAGAGGAAGTGGATATCATTTCATACTCTCTCTCCTCCTGATTTGTAAACGAGGCTTCGTGGTCTTTTTTTCGTTTTGATACCACAAACACGTCCCGTGGCCCATTTCTAACCTATAATCGAGACTTTTTCGGGTTTTAAGGGAAGTGGATATAATTTCATACCCTCTCTCCTCCCGATTTCTAAACGAGGCTTCGTGTTCGTTTTTTCATTTTGACACAACAAACACGTCCCGTTGTCCATTTCTAACCTATAACCGAGACTTTTTCGGGTTTTAAAAGAAGTGGATATCATTTTATACCCTCTCTCCTCCCGATTTCTAAACGAGGCTTCGTGCTTGTTTTTTTTGTTTTGACACCACCAACACGTCTCGTGGCCCATTTCTAACTTATAATCGAGACTTTTTCGGGTTTTAAAGGAAGTGAGTATCATTCCATACCCTCTCTCCTCCCGATTTCTAAACGAGGCTTCGTGCTCGTTTTTTCCTTTTGACACCACCAACACGTTCCGTGGCCCATTTCTAACCTATAATCGAGGCTTTTTTGGGTTTTGAAGGAAGTGGATATTATTTCATACACTCTCTGCTCCCGATTTCTAATCGAGGCTTCGTGCTCGTTTTTTTGTTTTGACACCACCAACACGTCTCGTGATCCATTTCTAACTTTTAATCGAGACTATTTCGGGTTTTAAAGGAAGTGGATATCATTCCATACCCTCTCTCCTCCCGATTTCTAAACGAGGCTTCGTGCTCATTTTTTCATTTTGACACCACAAACACGTCCCGTGGCCCATTTCTAACCTATAATCGAGACTTTTTCGGGTTTTAAAGGAAGTGGATATCATTTCATACACTCTCTCCTCACGATTTCTAAACGAGGCTTTGTGCTCCTTTTTTTGTTTTGACACCACCAACACGTCTCGTGACCCATTTCTAACATTTAATCGAGACTTTTTCTGGTTTTAAAGGAAGTGGATATCATTTCATACTCGCTATCCTCCCGATTTCTAAACGAGGCTTCGTGCTCGTTTTTTCGTTTTGACACAACAAACACGTCCCGTTGTCCATTTCTAACCTATAACCGAGACTTTTTCGGGTTTTAAATGAAGTGGATATCATTTCATACCCTCTCTCCTCCCGATTTCTAAACGAGGCTTCGTGCTCATTTTTTCGTTTTGACACCACAAACACGTCCCATGGCTCATTTCTAACCTATAATCGAGACTTTTTCGGGTTTTAAAGGAAGTGGGTATCATTTCATATCCTCTCTCCTCCCGATTTCTAAACGAGGCTTTGTGCTCATTTTTTCGTTTTGACACCACCGACACGTCCCGTAGCCCATTTCTAACCTATAATCGAGACTTTTTCGGGTTTTAAAGGAAGTGGATATAATTTCATACCCTCTCTCCTCCCGATTTCTAAATGAGGCTTTGTGCTCTTTTTTTAGTTTCGACACAACAAACACGTCCCGTTGCCCATTTCTAACCTATAATCGAGACTTTTTCGGGTTTTAGAGGAAGTGGATATCATTTCATACCCTCTCTCCTCCCGATTTGTAAACGAGGCTTCGTGGTCTTTTTTTCGTTTTGATACCACAAAAACGTCCCGTGGCCCATTTCTAACCTATAATCGAGACTTTTTCGAGTTTTAAGGTAAGTGGATATAATTTCATACCCTCTCTCCTCCCGATTTCTAAACGAGGCTTCGTGCTCGTTTTTTCGTTTTGACACCACAAACACGTCCCGTGGCCCATTTCTAACCTATAATCGAGACTTTTTCAGTTTTAAAGGAAGTGAGTATCATTCCATACCCTCTCTCCTCCCGATTTCTAAACGTGGCTTCGTGCTCGTTTTTTCGTTTTGACACCACCAACACGTCCCGTGGCCCATTTCTAACCTATAATCGAGGCTTTTTTGGGTTTTGAAGGAAGTGGATATTATTTCATACACTCTCTCCTCCCGATTTATAAACGAGGCTTCGTGCTCTTTTTTTTGTTTTGACACCACCAACACGTCTCGTGACCCATTTCTAATATTTGATCGAGACTTTTTCTGGTTTTAAAGGAAGTGGATATCATTTCATACCCGCCATCCTCCCGATTTCTAAACGAGGCTTCGTGCTCATTTTTTCGTTTTGACACAACGAGCACGTCTCGTGGCCCATTTGTAACCTATAATCGAGACTTTTTCGGTTTTAAAGGAAGTGGATATCATTTCATACCCTCTCTCCTCCCGATTTCTAAACGAGGCTTCCTGCTCGTTTTTTCGTTTTGACACCACAAACACGTCCCGTGGCCCATTTCTAACCTATAATCGAGACTTTTTCAGTTTTAAAGGAAGTGAGTATCATTCCATACCCTCTCTCCTCCCGATTTCTAAACGTGGCTTCGTGCTCGTTTTTTCGTTTTGACACCACCAACACGTCCCGTGGCCCATTTCTAACCTATAATCGAGGCTTTTTTGGGTTTTGAAGGAAGTGGATATTATTTCATACACTCTCTCCTCCCGATTTCTAAACGAGGCTTCGTGCTCTTTTTTTTGTTTTGACACCACCAACACGTCTCGTGACCCATTTCTAATATTTGATCGAGACTTTTTCTGGTTTTAAAGGAAGTGGATATCATTTCATACCCGCCATCCTCCCGATTTCTAAACGAGGCTTCGTGCTCATTTTTTCGTTTTGACACAACGAGCACGTCTCGTGGCCCATTTGTAACCTATAATCGAGACTTTTTCGGGTTTTAAACGAAGTGGATATCATTTCATACCCTCTCTCCTCCCTATTTCTAAACGATGCTTCGTGGTCGTTTTTTCGTTTTGACACCACCAACACGTCCCGTGGCCCATTTCTAACATATAATTGAGACTTTTTCGGGTTTTAAAGGAAGTGGATATCATTTCATACCCTCTCTCCTCCCGATTTCTAAACGAGGCTTCGTGCTCGTTTTTTTGTTTTGACACCACCAAAATGTCTCGTGGCCCATATCTAACATATAATCGAGACTTTTTCGGGTTTTAAAGGAAGTGGATATAATTTCATACCCTCTCTCCTCCCGATTTCTAAACGAGGCTTCGTGCTCGTTTTTTCGTTTTGACACCACCAACACGTCCCGTGGCACATTTCTAACCTATAATCGATGCTTTTTTGGGTTTTGAAGGAAGTGGATATTATTTCATACACTCTCTCCTCCCGATTTCTAAACGAGGCTTTGTGCTCATTTTTTTGTTTTGACACCACCAACACGTCTCGTGACCCATTTCTAACATTTAATCGAGACTTTTTCTGGTTTTAAAGGAAGTGGATATCATTTCATACCCACTATCCTCCCGATTTCTAAACGAGGCTTCGTGCTCGTTTTTTCGTTTTGACACAACAAACACGTCCCGTTGTCCATTTCTAACCTATAACCGAGACTTTTTCGGGTTTTAATTGAAGTGGATATCATTTCATACCCTCTCTCCTCCCGATTTCTGAACGAGGCTTCGTGCTCATTTTTTCGTTTTGACACCACAAACACGTCCCGTGGCCCATTTCTAACCTATAATCGAGACTTTTTCGGGTTTTAAAGGATGTGGATATCATTTCATATCCTCTCTCCTCCCGATTTCTAAACGAGGCTTTGTGCTCATTTTTTCGTTTTGACACCACCGACACGTCCCGTAGCCCATTTCTAACCTATAATCGAGACTTTTTCGGGTTTTAAAGGAAGTGGATATAATTTCAAACCCTCTCTCCTCCCGATTTCTAAACGAGGCTTCGTGCTCGTTTTTTTTATTTTGACACCACCAACACGTCTCATGACCCATTTCTAACATATAATCGAGACTTTTTCGGGTTTTAAAGGAAGTGAGTATCATTCCATACCCTCTCTTCTCCCGATTTCTAAACGAGGGTTCGTGCTCGTTTTCTCATTTTGACACCACCAACACGTCCCGTGGCCCATTTCTAACCTATAATCGAGGCTTTTTTGGGTTTTGAAGGAAGTGGATATTATTTCATACACTCTCTTCTCCCGATTTCTAAACGAGGCTTCGTGCTCGTTTTTTTGTTTTGACACCACCAACACGTCTCGTGATCCATTTCTAACTTTTAATCAAGACTTTTTCGGGTTTTAAAGGAAGAGGATATAATTTCATACCCTCTCTCCTCCCGATTTCTAAACGAGGCTTCGTGCTCGTTTTTTCGTTTTGACACCACCAACACGTCCCGTGGCCCATTTCTAACCTATAATCCATGCTTTTTTGGGTTTTGAAGGAAGTGGAGATTATTTCATACACTCTCTCCACCCGATTTCTAAACGAGGCTTTGTTCTCCTTTTTTTATTTTGACGCCACCAACACGTCTCGTGACCCATTTCTAACATTTAATCGAGACTTTTTCTGGTTTTAAAGGAAGTGGATATTATTTCATACCCGCTATCCTCCCGATTTCTAAACGAGGCTTCGTGCTCGTTTTTTCGTTTTGACACAACAAACACGTCCCGTTGTCCATTTCTAACCTATAACCGAGACTTTTTCGGGTTTTAAATGAAGTGGATATCATTTCATACCCTCTCTCCTCCCGATTTCTAAACGAGGCTTCGTGCTCATTTTTTCATTTTGACACCACAAACACGTCCCGTGGCCCATTTCTAACCTATAATCGAGACTTTTTCGGGTTTTAAAGGAAATGGATATCATTTCATACCCTCTCTCCAACCGATTTCTAAACGAGGCTTCGTGCTCGTTTTTTTGTTTTGATACCACCAACACGTCCCGTGTCCCATTTCTAACCTATAATCGAGACTTTTTCGGTTTTAAAGGAAGTGGATATCATTTCATACCCTCTCTCCTCCCGATTTCTAAACGAGGCTTCCTGCTCGTTTTTTCGTTTTGACACCACAAACACGTCCCGTGGCCCATTTCTAACCTATAATCGAGACTTTTTCGGGTTTTAAAGGAAGTGGATATCATTCCATACCCTCTCTCCTCCCGATTTCTAAACGATGCTTCGTGCTTGTTTTTTTTGTTTTGACACCACCAACACGTCTCATGACCCATTTCTAACATATAATCGAGACTTTTTCGGGTTTTAAAGGAAGTGAGTATCATTCCATACCCTCTCTCCTCCCGATTTCTAAACGAGGCTTCGTGCTCGTTATTTCGTTTTGACACCACCAACACGTCTCGTGACCCATTTCTAATATTTGATCGAGACTTTTTCTGGTTTTAAAGGAAGTGGATATCATTTCATACCCGCCATCCTCCCGATTTCTAAACGAGGCTTCGTGCTCGTTTTTTCGTTTTGACACAACAAGCACGTCTCGTGGCCCATTTGTAACCTATAATCGAGACTTTTTCGGGTTTTAAACGAAGTGGATATCATTTCATACCCTCTCTCCTCCCTATTTCTAAACGATGCTTCGTGGTCGTTTTTTCGTTTTGACACCACCAACACGTCCCGTGGCCCATTTCTAACATATAATTGAGACTTTTTCGGGTTTTAAAGGAAGTGGATATAATTTCATACCCTCTCTCCTCCCGATTTCTAAACGAGGCTTCGTGCTCGTTTTTTTGTTTTGACACCACCAAAACGTCTCGTGGCCCATATCTAACATATAATCGAGACTTTTTCGGGTTTTGAAGGAAGTGGATATAATTTCATACCCTCTCTCCTCCCGATTTCTAAACGAGGCTTCGTGCTCGTTTTTTCGTTTTGACACCACCAACACGTCCCGTGGCCCATTTCTAACCTATAATCGATGCTTTTTTGGGTTTTGAAGGAAGTGGATATTATTTCATACACTCTCTCCTCCCGATTTCTAAACGAGGCTTTGTGCTCCTTTCTTTGTTTTGACACCACCAACACGTCTCGTGACCCATTTCTAACATTTAATCGAGACTTTTTCTGGTTTTAAAGGAAGTGGATATCATTTCATACCCGCTATCCTCCCGATTTCTAAACGAGGCTTCGTGCTCGTTTTTTCGTTTTGACACAACAAACACGTCCCGTTGTCCATTTCTAACCTATAACCGAGACTTTTTCGGGTTTTAAATGAACTGGATATCATTTCATACCCTCTCTCCTCCCGATTTCTAAACGAGGCTTCGTGCTCATTTTTTCGTTTTGACACCACAAACACGTCCCGTGGCCCATTTCTAACCTATAATCGAGACTTTTTCGGGTTTTAAATGAAGTGGATATCATTTCATACCCTCTCTCCTCCCGATTTCTAAACGAGGCTTCGTGCTCATTTTTTCGTTTTGACACCACAAACACGTCCCGTGGCCCATTTCTAACCTATAATCGAGACTTTTTCTGGTTTTAGAGGAAGTGGATATAATTTCATATCCTCTCTCCTCCCGATTTCTAAGCGAGGCTTCGTGCTCGTTTTTTCGTTTTGACACCACCGATACGTCCCGTAGCCCATTTCTAACCTATAATCGAGACTTTTTCTGGTTTTAAAGGAAGTGGATATAATTTCATACCCTCTCTCCTCCCGATTTCTAAACGATGCTTTGTGCTCTTTTTTTAGTTTTGACACAACAAACACGTCCCGTTGCCCATTTCTAACCTATAATCGAGACTTTTTCGGGTTTTAGAGGAAGTGGATATCATTTCATACTCTCTCTCCTCCCGATTTGTAAACGAGGCTTCATTGTCTTTTTTTGTTTTGATACCACAAACACGTCCCGTGGCCCATTTCTAACCTATAATCGAGACTTTTTCGGGTTTTAAGGGAAGTGGATATAATTTCATACCCTCTCTCCTCCCGATTTCTAAACGAGGCTTCGTGTTCGTTTTTTCGTTTTGACACAACAAACACGTCCCGTTGTCCATTTCTAACCTATAACCGAGACTTTTTCGGGTTTTAAAAGAAGTGGATATCATTTCATACCCACTCTCCTCCCGATTTCTAAACGATGCTTCATGCTTGTTTTTTTTGTTTTGACACCACCAACACGTCTCGTGGCCCATTTCTAACTTATAATCGAGACTTTTTCGGGTTTTAAAGGAAATGAGTATCATTCCATACCCTCTCTCCTCCCGATTTCTAAACGAGGCTTCGTGCTCGTTTTTTCCTTTTGACACCACCAACACGTTCCGTGGCCCATTTCTAACCTATAATCGAGGCTTTTTTGGGTTTTGAAGGAAGTGGATATTATTTCATATACTCTCTGCTCCCGATTTCTAATCGAGGCTTCGTGCTCGTTTTTTTGTTTTGACACCACCAACACGTCTCGTGATCCATTTCTAACTTTTAATCGAGACTATTTCGGGTTTTAAAGGAAGTGGATATCATTCCATACCCTCTCTCCTCCCGATTTCTAAACGAGGCTTCGTGCTCGTTTTTTCGTTTTGACACCACCAACACGTCCCGTGGCCCATTTCTAACCTATAATCGAGGCTTTTTTAGGTTTTGAAGGAAGTGGATATTATTTCATACACTCTCTTCTCCCGATTTCTAAACGAGGCTTCGTGCTCGTTTTTTTGTTTTGACACCACCAACACGTCTCGTGATCCATTTCTAACTTTTAATCGAGACTTTTTCGGGTTTTAAAGGAAGTGGATATCATTCCATACCCTCTCTCCTCCCGATTTCTAAACGAGGCTTCGTGCTTGTTTTTTTTGTTTTGACACCACCAACACGTCTCGTGGCCCATTTCTAACAGATAATCAAGACTTTTTCGGGTTTTAAAGGAAGTGAGTATCATTTTATACCCTCTCTCCTCCGAATTTCTAAACGAGGCTTCGTGCTCGTTTTTTCTTTTGACACCACCAAAATGTCTCGTGGCCCATATCTAACATATAATCAAGAATTTTTCGGGTTTTAAAGGAAGTGGATATTATTTCACACCCTCTCTCCTCCCGATTTCTAAACGAGGCTTCGTGCTCATTTTTTTGTTTTGACACCACCAATACGTCTCGTGGCCCAAATCTAACCTATAATCGAGGCTTTTTCTGGTTTTAAAGGAAGTGGATATCATTTCATACCCTCTCTCCTCCCGATTTCTAAACAAGGCATCGTGCTCGTTTTTTCGTTTTGACACCACAAACACGTCCCGTGGCCCATTTCTAACCTATAACCGAGACTTTTTCGGGTTTTAGAGGAAGTAGATATCATTTCATACCCTCTCTCCTCTCGATTTCTAAACGAGATTTTGTGCTCGTTTTTTCGTTTTGACACAACAAACACGTCCCGTTTGATATTATTCTCATACCCTCTCTCCTCCCGATTTCTAAACGAGGCTTCGTTGTCGTTTTTTCGTTTTGACACAACCAGCACGTCCCGTAGCCCATTTCTAACCTATAATCGAGACTTTTTCGGGTTTTAAAGGAAGTGGATATCATTTCATACCCTCTCTCCTTCCGATTTCTAAAAGAGGCTTCGTGCTCGTTTTTTCGTTTTGACACCACAAACACGTCCCGTGGCCCATTTCTAACCTATGATCGAGACTTTTTCGGGTTTTAAAGGAAGTGGATATCATTTCATACCTTCTCTCCTCCCGATTTCTAAACGAGGCTTCGTGCTCGTTTTTTCGTTTTGACACCACAAATACGTTCCGTGGCCCATTTCTATCCTATAATCGAGACTTTTTTGGATTTTAAAAGAATTGGATATTATTTCATACCCTCTCTCCTCCCGATTTCTAAACGAGGCTTCGTGGTCGTTTTTTCGTTTTGACACCTCCAACAAGTCCCATGGCCCATTTCTAACCTATAATCGAGACTTTTTCGGATTTTATAGGAAGTGGATATCATTTCATACCCTCTCTCCAACCGATTTCTAAACGAGGCTTCGTGCTCGTTTTTTTATTTTGACACCACCAACACGTCCCGTGGCCCATTTCTAACCTATAATCGAGACTTTTTCGGTTTTAAAGGAAGTGGATATCATTTCATACCCTCTCTCCTCCCAATTTCTTAACGAGGCTTCCTGCTCGTTTTTTCGTTTTGAAACCACAAACACGTCCCGTGGCCCATTTCTAACCTATAATCGAGACTTTTTCGGGTTTTAAAAGAAGTGGATATCATTCCATACCCTCTCTCCTCCCGATTTCTAAACGATGCTTCGTGCTTGTTTTCTTTATTTTGACACCACCAACACGTCTCATGACCCATTTCTGACATATAATCGAGACTTTTTCGGGTTTTAAAGGAAGTGAGTATCATTCCATACCCTCTCTCCTCCCGATTTCTAAACGAGGCTTCGTGCAAGTTTTTTCGTTTTGACACCACCAACACGTCCCGTGGCCCATTTCTAACCTATAATCGAGGCTTTTTTGGGTTTTGAAGGAAGTAGATATTATTTCATACACTCTCTTCTCCCGATTTCTAAACGAGGCTTCGTGCTCGTTTTTTTGTTTTGACACCACCAACACGTCTCGTGATCCATTTCTAACTTTTAAGCGAGACTTTTTCGGGTTTTAAAGGAAGTGGATATCAATCCATACCCTCTCTCCTCCCGATTTCTAAACGAGGCTTCGTGCTTGTTTTTTTTGTTTTGACACCACCAACACGTCTCGTGGCCCATTTCTAACAAATAATCGAGATTTTTTCGGGTTTTAAAGGAAGTGAGTATCATTTTATACCCTCTCTCCTCCGAATTTCTAAACGAGGCTTCGTGCTCGTTTTTTTCTTTTGACACCACCAAAATGTCTCGTGGCCCATATCTAACATATAATCAAGAATTTTTCGGGTTTTAAAGGAAGTGGATATTATTTCACACCCTCTCTCCTCCCGATTTCTAAACGAGGCTTCGTGCTCATTTTTTTGTTTTGACACCACCAATACGTCTCGTGGCCATATCTAACCTATAATCGAGACTTTTTCTGGTTTTAAAGGAAGTGGATATCATTTCATACCCTCTCTCCTCCCGATTTCTAAACAAGGCTTCGTGCTCGTTTTTTCATTTCGACACCATAAACACGTCCCGTGGCCCATTTCTAATCTATAACCGAGACTTTTTCGGATTTTAAAGGAAGTAGATATCATTTCATATCCTCTCTCCTCTCGATTTCTAAACGAGATTTCGTGCTCATTTTTTCGTTTTGACACAACAAACACGTCCCGTTGTCCATTTCTAACCAATAAACGAGACTTTTTCGGATTTTGAAGGAAGTGGATATTATTCTCATACCCTCTCTCCTCCCGATTTCTAAACGAGGCTTCGTGGTCGTTTTTTCGTTTTGACACCACAAACACGTCCCGTGGCCCATTTCTATCCTATAATCGAGACTTTTTTGGGTTTTAAAGGAACTGGATATTATTTCATACCCTCTCTCCTCCCGATTTCTAAACGAGGCTTCGTGGTCGTTTTTTCGTTTTGACACCTCCAACAAGTCCCATGGCCCATTTCCAACCTATAATCGAGACTTTTTCGGGTTTTAAAGGAGTTTGATATCATTTCATACCCTCTCTCCTTCCGATTTCTAAAAGAGGCTTCGTGCTCGTTTTTTCGTTTTGACACCACCAACACGTCCCGTGGCCCATTTCTAACCTATAATCGAGGCTTTTTTGGGTTTTGAAGGAAGTGGATATTATTTCATACACTCTCTCCTCCCGATTTCTAAACGAGGCTTCGTGCTCTTTTTTTTGTTTAGACACCACCAACACGTCTCGTGACCCATTTCTAACATTTGATCGAGACTTTTTCTGGTTTTAAAGGAAGTGGATATCATTTCATACCCGCTATCGTCCCGATTTCTAAACGAGGCTTCGTGCTCGTTTTTTCGTTTTGACACAACAAGCACGTCTCGTGGCCCGTTTGTAACCTATAATCGAGACTTTTTCGGGTTTTAAACGGAGTGGATATCATTTCATACCCGCTATCCTCCCGATTTCTAAACGAGGCTTCGTGCTCGTTTTTTCGTTTCGACACCACAAACACGTCCCGTGGCCCATTTCTAACCTATAACCGAGACTTTTTCGGGTTTTAAAGGAAGTGCATATCATTTCATACCCTCTCTCCTCCCAATTTCTAAACGAGGCTTCGTGCTCATTTTTTCATTTTGACACAACAAACACGTCCCGTTGTCCATTTCTAACCTATAAATGAGACTTTTTCGGATTTTGAAGGAAGTGGATATTATTCTCATACCCTCTCTCCTCCCGATTTCTAAACGAGGCTTCGTGGTCGTTTTTTCATTTTGACACTACCAGCACGTCCCGTAGCCCGTGTCTAACCTATAATCGAGACTTTTTCGGGTTTCAAAGGAAGTGGATATCATTTCATACCCTCTCTCCTTCCGATTTCTAAAAGAGGCTTGGTGCTCGTCTTTTCATTTTGACAGCACAAACACGTCCCGTGGCCCCTTTCTAACCTATAATCGAGACTTTTTCGGGTTTTAAAGGAAGTGGATATCATTTCAAACCCTCTCTCCTCCCGATTTCTAAACGAGGCTTCCTGCTCGTTTTTTCGTTTTGACACCACAAAGACGTCCCGTGGCCCATTTCTATCCTATAATCGAGACTTTTTCGGGTTTTAAAGGAAGTGGATATCATTCCATACCCTCTCTCCTCCCGATTTCTAAACGAGGCTTCGTGCTTGTTTTTTTTGTTTTGACACCACCAACACGTCTCGTGGCCCATTTCTAACAAATAATCGAGACTATTTCGGGTTTTAAATGAAGTGGATATCATTTCATACCCTCTCTCCTCCCGATTTCTAAACGAGGCTTCGTGCTCATTTTTTCGTTTTGACACCACAAACACGTCCCGTGGCCCATTTCTAACCTATAATCGAGACTTTTTCGGGTTTTAAAGGAAGTGGATATCATTTCATACGCTCTCTCCTCCCGATTTCTAAACGAGGCTTTGTGCTCCTTTTTTTGTTTTAACTCAACCAACACGTCTCGTGAATCATTTCTAACATTTAATCGAGACTTTTTCTGGTTTTAAAGGAAGTGGATATCATTTCTTACCCGCTATTCTCCCGATTTCTAAACGAGGCTTCGTGCTCGTTTTTTCGTTTAGACACAACAAAGACGTCCCGTTGTCCATTTCTAACCTATAACCGAGACTTTTTCGGGTTTTAAATGAAGTGGATATCATTTCATACCCTCTCTCCTCCCGATTTGTAAATGAGGCTTCGTGGTCTTTTTTTTGTTTTGATACCATAAACACGTCCCGTGGCCCATTTCTAACCTATAATCGAGACTTTTTCGGGTTTTAAGGGAAGTGGATATAATTTCATACCCTCTCTCCTCCCGATTTCTAAACGAGGCTTCGTGCTCGTTTTTTCGTTTTGACACCACAAACACGTCCCGTGGCCCATTTCTAACCTATAATCGTAACTTTTTCAGTTTTAAAGGAAGTGAGTATCATTCCATACCCTCTCTCCTCCCTATTTCTAAACGAGGCTTCGTGCTCGTTTTTTCGTTTTGACACCACCAACACGTCCCGTGGCCCATTTCTAACCTATAATCGAGGCTTTTTTGGGTTTTGAAGGAAGTGGATATTATTTCATACACTCTCTCCTCCCGATTTCTAAACGAGGCTTCGTGCTCTTTTTTTTGTTTTGACACCACCAACACGTCTCGTGACCCATTTCTAACATTTGATCGAGACTTTTTCTGGTTTTAAAGGAAGTGGATATCATTTCATACCCGCTATCCTCCCGATTTCTAAACGAGGCTTCGTGCTCGTTTTTTCGTTTTGACACAACAAGCACGTCTCGTGGCCCATTTGTAACCTATAATCGAGACTTTTTCGGGTTTTAAACGAAGTGGATATCATTTCATACCCTCTCTCCTCCCTATTTCTAAACGATGCTTCGTGGTCGTTTTTTCGTTTTGACACCACCAACACGTCCCGTGGCCCATTTCTAACATATAATTGAGACTTTTTCGGGTTTTAAAGGAAGTGGATATCATTTCATACCCTCTCTCCTCCCGATTTCTAAACGAGGCTTCGTGCTCGTTTTTTTGTTTTGACACCACCAAAATGTCTCGTGGCCCATATCTAACATATAATCGAGACTTTTTCGGGTTTTAAAGGAAGTGGATATAATTTCATACCCTCTCTCCTCCCGATTTCTAAACGAGGCTTCGTGCTCGTTTTTTCGTTTTCACACCACCAACACGTCCCGTGGCCCATTTCTAACCTATAATCGATGCTTTTTTGGGTTTTGAAGGAAGTGGATATTATTTCATACACTCTCTCCTCCCGATTTATAAACGAGGCTTCGTGCTCCTTTTTTTGTTTTGACAACACCAACACGTCTCGTGACCCATTTCTAACATTTAATCGAGACTTTTTCTGGTTTTAAAGGGAGTGGATATCATTTCATACCCGCTATCCTCCTGATTTCTAAACGAGGCTTCGTGCACGTTTTTTCGTTTTGACACAACAAACACGTCCCGTTGCCCATTTCTAACCTATAACCGAGACTTTTTCGGGTTTTAAAGGAAGTGGATATCATTTCATACCCTCTCTCCTCCCGATTTCTAAACGAGGCTTCGTGCTCATTTTTTCATTTCGACACCACAAACACGTCCCATGGCCCATTTCTAACCTATAACTGAGACTTTTTCGGGTTTTAAAGGAAGTGCATATCATTTCATACCCTCTCTCCTCCCGATTTCTAAACGAGGCTTCGTGCTCATTTTTTCATTTTGACACAAAAAACACGTCCCGTTGTCCATTTCTAACCTATAAACGAGACTTTTTCGGATTTTGAAGGAAGTGGATATTATTCTCATACCCTCTCTCCTCCCGATTTCTAAAAGAGGCTTCGTGCTCGTTTTTTCGTTTTGACACCACCGATACGTCCCGTAGCCCATTTCTAACCTATAATCGAGACTTTTTCTGGTTTTAAAGGAAGTGGATATAATTTCATACCCTCTCTCCTCCCGATTTCTAAACGATGCTTTGTGCTCTTTTTTTAGTTTTGACACAACAAACACGTCCCGTTGCCCATTTCTAACCTATAATCGAGACTTTTTCGGGTTTTAGAGGAAGTGGATATCATTTCATACTCTCTCTCCTCCCGATTTGTAAACGAGGCTTCGTGGTCTTTTTTTCGTTTTGATACCATAAACACGTCCCGTGGCCCATTTCTAACCTATAATCGAGACTTTTTCGGGTTTTAAGGGAAGTGGATATAATTTCATACCCTCTCTCCTCCCAATTTCTAAACGAGGCTTCGTGCTCGTTTTTTCGTTTTGACACCACAAACACGTCCCGTGGCCCATTTCTAACCTATAATCGTAACTTTTTCAGTTTTAAAGGAAGTGAGTATCATTCCATACCCTCTCTCCTCCCTATTTCTAAACGAGGCTTCGTGCTCGTTTTTTCGTTTTGACACCACCAACACGTCCCGTGGCCCATTTCTAACCTATAATCGAGGCTTTTTTGGGTTTTGAAGGAAGTGGATATTATTTCATACACTCTCTCCTCCCGATTTCTAAACGAGGCATCGTGCTCTTTTTTTTGTTTTGACACCACCAACACGTCTCGTGAACCATTTCTAACATTTGATCGAGACTTTTTCTGGTTTTAAAGGAAGTGGATATCATTTCATACCCGCTATCCTCCCGATTTCTAAACGAGGCTTCGTGCTCATTTTTTCGTTTTGACACAACAAGCACGTCTCGTGGCCCTTTTGTAACCTATAATCGAGACTTTTTCGGGTTTTAAACGAAGTGGATATCATTTCATACCCTCTGTCCTCCCTATTTCTAAACGATGCTTCGTGGTCGTTTTTTCATTTTCACACCACCACCACGTCCCGTGGCCCATTTCTAACATATAATCGAGACTTTTTCGGGTTTTAAAGGAAGTGGATATCATTTCATACCCTCTCTCCTCCCGATTTCTAAACGAGGCTTCGTGCTCATTCTTTTGTTTTGACACCACCAAAATGTCTCGTGGCCCATATCTAACATATAATCGAGACTTTTTCGGGTTTTAAAGGAAGTGGATATAATTTCATACCCTCTCTCCTCCCGATTTCTAAACGAGGCTTCGTGCTTGTTTTTTCGTTTTGACACCACCAACACGTCCCGTGGCCCATTTCTAACCTATAATCGATGCTTTTTTGGGTTTTGAAGGAAGTGGATATTATTTCATACACTCTCTCCTCCCGATTTCTAAACGAGGCTTCGTGCTCCTTTTTTTTGTTTTGACAACACCAACACGTCTCGTGACCCATTTCTAACATTTAATCGAGACTTTTTCTGGTTTTAAAGGAAGTGGATATCATTTCATACCCGCTATCCTCCCGATTTCTAAACGAGGCTTCGTGCTCGTTTTTTCGTTTTGACACAACAAACACGTCCCGTTGTCCATTTCTAACCTATAACCGAGACTTTTTCGGGTTTTAAAGGAAGTGGATATCATTTCATACCCTCTCTCCTCCCGATTTCTAAACGAGGCTTCGTGCTCATTTTTTCGTTTCGACACCACAAACACGTCCCGTGGCCCATTTCTAACCTATAACCGAGACTTTTTCGGGTTTTAAAGGAAGTGCATATCATTTCATACCCTCTCTCCTCCCGATTTCTAAACGAGGCTTCGTGCTCATTTTTTCATTTTGACACAACAAACACGTCCCGTTGTCCATTTCTAACCTATAAACGAGACTTTTTCGGATTTTGAAGGAAATGGATATTATTCTCATACCCTCTCTCCTCCCGATTTCTAAACGAGGCTTCGTGGTCGTTTTTTCGTTTTGACACTACCAGCACGTCCCGTAGCCCGTGTCTAACCTATAATCGAGACTTTTTCGGGTTTTAAAGGAAGTGGATATCATTTCATACCCTCTCTCCTTCCGATTTCTTAAAGAGGCTTGGTGCTCGTCTTTTTGTTTTGACACCACAAACACGTCCCGTTGCCCATTTCTAACCTATAATCGAGACTTTTTCGGGTTTTAAAGGAAGTGGATATCATTTCAAACCCTATCTCCTCCCGATTTCTAAACAAGGCTTCCTGCTCGTTTTTTCATTTTGACACCACAAAGACGTCCCGTGGCCCATTTCTATCCTATAATCGAGACTTTTTCGGGTTTTAAAGGAAGTGGATATCATTCCATACCCTCTCTCCTCCCGATTTCTAAACGATGCTTCGTGCTTGTTTTTTTTGTTTTGACACCACCAACACGTCTCGTGGCCCATTTCTAACATATAATCGAGACTTTTTCGGGTTTTAAAGGAAGTGAGTATCATTCCATACCCTCTCTCCTCCCGATTTCTAAACGAGGCTTCATGCTCGCTTTTTCGTTTTCACACCACCAACACGTCCCGTGGCCCATTTCTAACCTATAATCGAGGCTTTTTTGGGTTTTGAAGGAAGTGGATATTATTTCATACACTCTCTTCTCCCGATTTCTAAACGAGGCTTCGTGCTCGTTTTTTTGTTTTGACACCACCAACATGTCTCGTGATCCATTTCTAACTTTTAATCGAGACTTTTTCGGGTTTTAAAGGAAGTGGATATCATTCCATTCCCTCTCTCCTCCCGATTTCTAAACGAGGCTTCGTGCTTGTTTTTTTTGTTTTGACACCACCAACACGTCTCGTGGCCCATTTCTAAGAAATAATCGAGACTTTTTCGGGTTTTAAAGGAAGTGAGTATCATTTTATACCCTCTCTCCTCCGAATTTCTAAACGAGGCTTCGTGCTCGTTTTTTTCTTTTGACACCACCAAAATGTCTCGTGGCCCATATCTAACATATAATCAAGAATTTTTCGGGTTTTAAAGGAAGTGGACATTATTTCACACCCTCTCTCTTCCTGATTTCTAAACGAGGCTTCGTGCTCATTTTTTTGTTTTGACACCACCAATACGTCTCGTGGCCCATATCTAACCTATAATCGAGGCTTTTTCTGGTTTTAAAGGAAGTGGATATCATTTCATACCCTCTCTCCTCCCGATTTCTAAACAAGGCTTCGTGCTCGTTTTTTCGTTTTGACACGACAAACACGTCCCGTGGCCCATTTCTAACCTATAACCGAGACTTTTTCGGGTTTTAAAGGAAGTATATATCATTTCATACCCTCTCTCCTCTCCATTTCTAAACGAGATTTCGTGCTCGTTTTTTCGTTTTGACACAACAAACACGTCCCGTTGGATATTATTCTCATACTCTCTCTCCTCCCGATTTCTAAACGAGGCTTCGTGGTCGTTTTTTCGTTTTGACACAACCAGCACGTCCCGTAGCCCATTTCTAACCTATAATCGAGACTTTTTCGAGTTTTAAAGGAAGTGGATATCATTTCATACCCTCTCTCCTTCCAATTTCTAAAAGAGGCTTCGTGCTCGTTTTTTCGTTTTGACACCTCAAACACGTCCCGTGGCGCATTTCTAACCTATAATCGAGACTTTTTCGGGTTTTAAAGGAAGTGGATATCATTTCATACCTTCTCTCCTCCCGATTTCTAAACGAGGCTTCATGCTCGTTTTTTCGTTTTGACACCACAAATATGTCCCGTGGCCCATTTCTATCCTATAATCGATACTTTTTTGGGTTTTAAAGGAATTGGATATTATTTCATACCCTCTCTCCTCCCGATTTCTAAACGAGGCTTCGTGGTCGTTTTTTCGTTTTGACACCTCCAACAAGTCCCATGGCCCATTTCTAACCTATAATCGAGACTTTTTCGGGTTTTAAAGGAAGTGGATATCATTTCATACCCTCTCTCCAACCGATTTCTAAACGAGGCTTCGTGCTCGTTTTTTTGTTTTGACACCACCAACACGTCCCGTGGCCCATTTCTAACCTATAATCGAGGCTTTTTTGGGTTTTGAAGGAAGTGGATATTATTTCATACACTCTCTTCTCCCGATTTCTAAACGAGGCTTCGTGCTCGTTTTTTTGTTTTGACACCACCAACACGTCTCGTGATCCATTTCTAACTTTTAATCGAGACTTTTTCGGGTTTTAAAGGAAGTGGATATCATTCCATACCCTCTCTCCTCCCGATTTCTAGACGAGGCTTCGTGCTTGTTTTTTTTGTTTTGACACCACCCCATTTCAAACAAAAAATCGAGACTTTTTCGGGTTTTAAAGGAAGTGAGTATCATTTTATACCCTCTCTCCTCCGAATTTCTAAACGAGGCTTCGTGCTCGTTTTTTTCTTTTGACACCACCAAAATGTCTCGTGGCCCATATCTAACATATAATCAAGAATTTTTTGGGTTTTAAAGGAAGTGGATATTATTTCACACCCTCTCTCCTCCTGATTTCTAAACGAGGCTTCGTGCTCATTTTTTTGTTTTGACACCACCAATACGTCTCGTGGCCCATATCTAACCTATAATCGAGGCTTTTTCTGGTATTAAAGGAAGTGGATATCATTTCATACCCTCTCTCCTCCCGATCTCTAAACAAGGCTTCGTGTTCGTTTTTTCGTTTTGACACGACAAACACGTCCCATGGCCCATTTCTAACCTATAACCGAGACTTTTTCGGTTTTAAAGGAAGTAGATATCATTTCATACCCTCTCTCCTCTCGATTTCTAAACGAGATTTCGTGCTCGTTTTTTCGTTTTGACACAACAAACACGTCCCGTTGGATATTATTCTCATTCTCTCTCTCCTCCCGATTTCTAAACGAGGCTTCGTGGTCGTTTTTTCGTTTTGACACAACCAGCACGTCCCGTAGCCCATTTCAAACCTATAATCGAGACTTTTTCGGGTTTTAAAGGAAGTGGATATCATTTCATACCCTCTCTCCTTCCGATTTCTAAAAGAGGCTTCGTGCTCGTTTTTTCGTTTTGACACCACAGACACGTCCCGTGGCGCATTTCTAACCTATAATCGAGACTTTTTCGGGTTTTAAAGGAAGTGGATATCATTTCATACCTTCTCTCCTCCCGATTTCTAAACGAGGCTTCGTGCTCGTTTTTTCGTTTTGACACCACAAATACGTCCCGTGGCCCATTTCTATCCTATAATCGATACTTTTTTGGGTTTTAAAGGAATTGGATATTATTTCATACCCTCTCTCCTCCCGATTTCTAAACGAGGCTTCGTGGTCGTTTTTTCATTTTGACACCTCCAACAAGTCCCATGGCCCATTTCTAACCTATAATCGAGACTTTTTCGGGCTTTAAAGAAGTGGATATCATTTCATACCCTCTCTCCAACCGATTTCTAAACGAGGCTTCGTGCTCGTTTTTTTGTTTTGACACCACCAACACGTCCTGTGGCCCATTTCTAACCTATAATCGAGACTTTTTCGGTTTTAAAGGAAGTGGATATCATTTCGTACCCTCTCTCCTCCCGATTTCTAAACGAGGCTTCCTACTCATTTTTTCGTTTTGACACCACAAACACGTCTCTTGACCCATTTCAAACATATAATCGAGACTTTTTCGGGTTTTAAAGGAAGTGAGTATCATTCCATACCCTCTCTCCTCCCGATTTCTAAACGAGGCTTCGTGCTCGTTTTTTCGTTTTGACACCACCAACACGTCCCGTGGCCCATTTCTAACCTATGATCGAGGCTTTTTTGTGTTTTGAAGGAAGTGGATATTATTTCATACACTCTCTTCTCCCGATTTCTAAACGAGGCTTCGTGCTCGTTTTTTTATTTTGACACCACCAACACGTCTCGTGATCCATTTCTAACTTTTAATCGAGACTTTTTCGGGTTTTAAAGGAAGTGGATATCATTCAATACCCTCTATCCTCCCGATTTCTAAACGAGGCTTCGTGCTTGTTTTTTTTGTTTTGACACCACCAACACGTCTCGTGGCCCATTTCTAACAAATAATCGAGACTTTTTCGGGTTTTAAAGGAAGTGAGTATCATTTTATACCCTCTCTCCTCCGAATTTCTAAACGAGGCTTCGTGCTCGTTTTTTTCTTTTGACACCACCAAAATGTCTCATGGCCCATATCTAACATATAATCAAGAATTTTTCGGGTCTTAAAGGAAGTGGATATTATTTCACACCCTCTCTCCTCCCGATTTCTAAACGAGGCTTCGTGCTCATTTTTTTGTTTTGACACCACCAATACATCTCGTGGCCCATATCTAACCTATAATCGAGGCTTTTTCTGGTTTTAAAGGAAGTGGATATCATTTCATACCCTCTCTCCTCCCGATTTCTAAACAAGGCTTCCTGCTCGTTTTTTCGTTTTGACACCACAAACACGTCCCGTGGCCCATTTCTAACCTATAACCGAGACTTTTTCGGGTTTTAAAGGAAGTAGATATCATTTCATACCCTCTCTCCTCTCGATTTCTAAACGAGATTTCGTGCTCGTTTTTTCGTTTTGACACAACAAACACGTCCCGTTGTCCATTTCTAACCTATAAACGATACTTTTTCGGATTTTGAAGGAAGTGGATATTATTCTCATACCCTCTCTCCTCCCAATTTCTAAACGAGGCTTCGTGGTCGTTTTTTCATTTTGACACTACCAGCACGTCCCGTAGCCCATTTCTAACCTATAATCGAGACTTTTTCGGGTTTTAAAGGAAGTGGATATCATTTCATACCCTCTCTCCTTCCGATTTCTAAAAGAGGCTTCGTGCTCGTTTTTTCGTTTTGACACCACAAACACGTCCCGTGGCCAATTTATAACCTATAATCGAGACTTTTTCGGGTTTTAAATGAAGTGGATATCATTTCATACCTTCTCTCCTCCCGATTTCTAAACGAGGCTCCGTGCTCGTTTTTTCGTTTTGACACCACAAATACGTCCCGTGGCCCATTTCTATCCTATAATCGAGACTTTTTTGGGTTTTAAAGGAATTGGATATTATTTCATACCCTCTCTCCTCCCGATTTCTAAACGAGGCTTCGTGGTCGTTTTTTCGTTTTGAAACCTCCAACAAGTCCCATGGCCCATTTCTAACCTATAATCGAGACTTTTTCGAGTTTTAAAGGAAGTGGATATAATTTCATACCCTCTCTCCAACCGATTTCTAAACGAGGCTTCGTGCTCGTTTTTTTGTTTTGACACCACCAACACGTCCCGTGGCCCATTTCTAACCTATAATTGAGACTTTTTCAGGTTTTAAAGGAAGTGGATATCATTTCATACCCTTTCTCCTCCCGATTTCTAAACGAGGCTTCCTGCTTGTTTTTTCGTTTTGACACCACAAACACGTCCCGTGGCCCATTTCTAACCTATAATCGAGACTTTTTTGGGTTTTAAAGGAAGTGGATATCATTCCATACCTTCTCTCCTCCAGATTTCTAAACGATGCTTCGTGCTTGTTTTTTTTTTTTTGACACCACCAACAAGTCTCATGACCCATTTCTAACATATAATCGAGACTTTTTCGGGTTTTAAAGGAAGTGAGTATCATTCCATACCCTCTCTCCTCCCGATTTCTAAACGAGGCTTCGTGCTCGTTTTTTCGTTTTGACACCACCAACACCTCCCGTGGCCCATTTCTAACCTATAATCGAGGCTTTTTTGGGTTTTGAAGGAAGTGGATATTATTTCATACACTCTCTTCTCCCGATTTCTAAACGAGGCTTCGTGCTCGTTTTTTTATTTTGACACCACCAACACGTCTGGTGATCCATTTCTAACATTTAATCGAGACTTTTTCGGGTTTTAAAGGAAGTTGATATCATTCCATACCCTCTCTCCCCCCGATTTCTAAACGAGGCTTCGTGCTTGTTTTTTTTGTTTTGACACCACCAACACGTCTCGTTGCCCATTTCTAACAAATAATCGAGATTTTTTAGGGTTTTAAAGGAAGTGAGTATCATTTAATACCCTCTCTCCTCCGAATTTCTAAACGAGGCTTCGTGCTTGTTTTTTTCTTTTGACACCACCAAAATGACTCGTCGCCCATATCTAACATATAATCAAGAATTTTTCGGGTTTTAAAGGAAGTGGATATTATTTCACACCCTCTCTCCTCCCGATTTCTAAACGAGGCTTCGTGCTCATTTTTTTGTTTTGACACCACCAATACGTCTCGTGGCCATATCTAACCTATAATCGAGACTTTTTCTGGTTTTAAAGGAAGTGGATATCATTTCATACCCTCTCTCCTCCCGATTTCTAAACAAGGCTTCGTGCTCGTTTTTTCATTTTGACACCATAAACACGTCCCGTGGCCCATTTCTAATCTATAACCGAGACTTTTTCGGATTTTAAAGAAAGTAGATATCATTTCATATCCTCTCTCCTCTCGATTTCTAAACGAGATTTCGTGCTCGTTTTTTCGTTTTGACACAACAAACACTTCCCGTTGTCCATTTCTAACCTATAAACGAGACTTTTTCGGATTTTGAAGGAAGTGGATATTATTCTCATACCCTCTCTCCTCCCGATTTCTAAACGAGGCTTCGTGGTCCTTTTTTCGTTTTGACACCACAAACACGTCCCGTGGCCCATTTCTATCCTATAATCGAGACTTTTTTGGGTTTTAAAGGAACTGGATATTATTTCATACCCTCTCTCCTCCCGATTTCTAAACGATGCTTCGTGGTCGTTTTTTCGTTTTGACACTACCAGCATGTCCCGTGGCCAATTTCTAACATATAATCGAGACTTTTTCAGGTTTTAAAGGAAGTGGATATCATTTCATACCCTCTCTCCTCCTGATTTCTAAACGAGGCTTTGTGCTCGTTTTTTTGTTTTGACACCACCAAAACGTCTCGTTGCCCATATCTAACATATAATCGAGACTTTTTCGGGTTTTAAAGGAAGTGGATATCATTCTATACTCTCTCTCCTCCCGATTTCTAAACGAGGCTTCGTGCTAGTTTTTTTTGTTTTGACACTACCAACGCGTCTCGTGGCACATTTCTAAGATATAATCGAGACTTTTTCGGGTTTTAAAGGAACTGAGTATCATTTCATACCCTCTCTCCTCCCGATTTCTAAACGATGCTTTGTGCTCGTTTTTTTATTTTAACACCACCAACACGTCTCGTGGCCCATTTCTAACATATAATCGAGACTTTTTCGGGTTTTAAAGGAAGTGTATATCATTTCATACCCTCTCTCCTCCCGATTTCTAAACGAGGCTTCGTGCTCATTTTTTTCGTTTTGACACCACAAACACGTCCCGTGGCCCATTTCTAACCTATAACCGAGACTTTTTCGGGTTTTAAAGGAAGTGGATATCATTTCATACCCTCTCTCCTCCCGATTTCTAAACGAAGCTTCATGCTCGTTTTTTCGTTTTGACACAACACACACGTCCCATTGTTCATTTCTAACCTATAAACGAGACTTTTTCGGATTTTGAAGGAAGTGGATATCATTCTCATACCCTCTCTCCTTCCGATTTCTAAACGAAGCTTCGTGCTCGTTTTTTCGTTTTGACACCACAAACACGTCCCGTGGCCCATTTCTAACCTATAATCGAGACTTTTTCGGGTTTTAAAGGAAGTGGATAACATTTCATACCCTCTCTCCTCCCGATTTCTAAACGATGCTACGTGGTCGTTTTTTCGTTTTGACACTACCAGCATGTCCCCTGGCCAATTTCTAACATATAATCGAGACTTTTTCGGGTTTTAAAGGAAGTGGATATCATTTCATACCCTCTCTCCTCCTCATTTCTAAACGAGGCTTCGTGCTCGTTTTTTTGTTTTGACACCACCAAAACGTCTCGTGGCCCATATCTAACATATAATCAAGACTTTTTCGGGTTTTAAGGGAAGTGGATATCATTCCATACCCTCTCTCCTCCCGATTTCTAAACGAGGCTTCGTGCTAGCTTTTTTTGTTTTGACACCACCAACACGTCCCGTGGCCTATTTCTAACCTATAATCGAGACTTTTTCGGGTTTTAAAGGAAGTGGATATCATTTCATACCCACTCTCCTTCCGATTTCTAAACGAGGCTTCGTACTTGTTTTTTCGTTTTGATACCACCAACACGTCCCGTAGCCCATTTTTAACCTATAATCGAGACTTTTTCGAGTTTTAAAGGAAGTGGATTACATTTCATACCCTCTCTCCTCCCGATTTCTAAACGATGCTACGTGGTCGTTTTTTCGTTTTGACACTACCAGCATGTCCCGTGGCCAATTTCTAACATATAATCGAGACTTTTTCGGGTTTTAAAGGAAGTGGATATCATTTCATACCCTCTCTCCTCCTGATTTTTAAACGAGGCTTCGTGCTCGTTTTTTTGTTTTGACACCACCAAAACGTCTCGTGGCCCATATCTAACATATAATTAAGACTTTTTCGGGTTTTAAAGGAAGTGGATATCATTCCATACCCTCTCTCCTCCGATTTCTAAACGAGGCTTCGTGCTAGCTTTTTTTGTTTTGACACCACCGACACGTCTCGTGGCACATTTCTAAGATATAATCGAGACTTTTCCGGGTTTTAAAGGAACTGAGTATCATTTCATACCCTCTCTCCTCCCGATTTCTAAACGATGCTTCGTGCTCATTTTTTTATTTTAACACCACCAACAAGTCTCGTGCCCCATTTCTAACATATAATCGAGACTTTTTCTGGTTTTAAAGGAAGTGGATATCATTTCATACCCTCTCTCCTCCCGATTTCTAAACGAGGCTTCGTGCTCGTTTTTTCGTTTTGACACAACAAGCACGTCTCGTGGCCCATTTGTAACCAATAATCGAGACTTTTTCGGGTTTTAAACGAAGTGGATATAATTTCATACCCTCTCTCCTCCTGATTTCTAAACGAGGCTTCGTGCTCGTTTTTTCGTTTTGACACCACAAACACGTCCCGTGGCCCATTTCTAACCTATAATCGAGACTTTTTCGGGTTCTAAAGGAAGTGGATATCATGTCATACCCTCTCTCCTCCCGATTTCTAAACGAGGCTTCGTGCTCGTTTTTTCGTTTTGACACCACCAACACGTCCCGTGGCCTATTTCTAACCTATAATCGAGACTTTTTCGGGTTTTAAAGGAAGTGGATATCATTTCATACCCTCTCTCCTTCCGATTTCTAAACGAGGCTTCGTGCTTGTTTTTTCGTTTTGACACCACCAACACGTCCCGTAGCCCATTTCTAACCTATAATCGAGACTTTTTCGGGTTTTAAAGGAAGTGGATATAATTTCATACCCTCTCTCCCGATTTCTAAACGAGGCTTCGTGCTCTTTTTTTAGTTTTGACACAACAAACACGTCCTGTTGCACATTTCTAACCTATAATCGAGACTTTTTCGGGTTTTAAAGGAAGTGGATATCATTTCATACCCTCTCTCCTCCCGATTTTTAAACGAGGCTTCGTGCTCGTTTTTTCGTTTTGACACCACAAAGACGTCCCGTGGCCCATTTCTAACCTATAATCAAGACTTTTTCGGGTTTTAAAGGAAGTGGATATCATTTCATACCCTCTCTCCTCCCGATTTCTAAACGAGGCTTCGTGCTCGTTTTTTTATTTTGACACAACAAACACGTCCCGTTGTCCATTTCTTACCCATAAAAGAGACTTTTTCGGATTTTGAAGGAAATGGATATTATTCTCATACCCTCTCTACTCCCGATTTCTAAACGATGCTTCGTGCTCGTTTTTTCGTTTTGACACCACCAACACGTCCCATGGCCTATTTCTAACCTATAATCGAGACTTTTTCGGGTTATAAAGGAAGTGGATATCATTTCATACCCACTCTCCTTCCGATTTCTAAACGAGGCTTCGTGCTCGTTTTTTCGTTTTGCCACCACCAACACGTCCCGTGGCCTATTTCTAACCTATAATCGAGACTTTTTCGGGTTTTAAAGGAAGTCGATATCATTTCATACCCTCTCTCCTTCCGATTTCTAAACGAGGCTTCGTGCTTGTTTTTTCGTTTTGACACCACCAACACGTCCCGTAGCCCATTTCTAACCTATAATCGAGACTTTTTCGGGTTTTAAAGGAAGTGGATATAATTTCATACCCTCTCTCCCGATTTCTATACGAGGCTTCGTGCTCTTTTTTTAGTTTTGACACAACAAACACGTCCTGTTGCACATTTCTAACCTATAATCGAGACTTTTTCGGGTTTTAAAGGAAGTGGATATCATTTCATACCCTCTCTCCTCCCGATTTCTAAACGAGGCTTCGTGCCCGTTTTTTCGTTTTGACACCACAAAGACGTCCCGTGGCCCATTTCTAACCTATAATCGAGACTTTTTCGGGTTTTAAAGGAAGTGGATATCATTTCATACCCTCTCTCCTCCCGATTTCTAAACGAGGCATCGTGCTCGTTTTTTCATTTTGACACAACAAACACGTCCCGTTGTCCATTTCTTACCCATAAAAGAGACTTTTTCGGATTTTGAAGGAAATGGATATTATTCTCATACCCTCCCTACTCCCGATTTCTAAACGATGCTTCGTGCTCGTTTTTTCGTTTTGACACCACCAACACGACCCGTGGCCTATTTCTAACCTATAATCGAGACTTTTTCGGGTTTTAAAGGAAGTGGATATCATTTCATACCCTCTCTCCTCCCGATTTCTAAACGAGGCTTCGTGCTCGTTTTTTCGTTTTGACACAACAAGCACGTCTCGTGGCCCATTTGTAACCAATAATCGAGACTTTTTCAGGTTTTAAACGAAGTGGATATAATTTCATACCCTCTCTCCTCCCGATTTCTAAACGAGGCTTCGTGCTCGTTTTTTCGTTTTGACACAACAAACACGTCCCGTGGCCCATTTCTAACCTATAATCGAGACTTTTTCAGGTTCTAAAGGAAGTGGATATCATTTCATACCCTCTCTCCTCCCGATTTTTAAACGAGGCTTCGTGCTCGTTTTTTCGTTTTGACACCACCAACACGTCCCGTGGCCTATTTCTAACCTATAATCGAGACTTTTTCGGGTTTTAAAGGAAGTCGATATCATTTCATACCCTCTCTCCTTCCGATTTCTAAACGAGGCTTCGTGCTTGTTTTTTCGTTTTGACACCACCAACACGTCCCGTAGCCCATTTCTAACCTATAATCGAGACTTTCTCGGGTTTTAAAGGATGTGGATATAATTTCATACCCTCTCTCCCGATTTCTAAACGAGGCTTCGTGCTCTTTTTTTAGTTTTGACACAACAAACACGTCCTGTTGCACATTTCTAACCTATAATCGAGACTTTTTCGGGTTTTAAAGGAAGTGGATATCATTTCATACCCTCTCTCCTCCCGATTTCTAAACGAGGCTTCATGCTCGTTTTTTCGTTTTGACACCACAAAGACGTCCCGTGGCCCATTTCTAACCTATAATCGAGACTTTTTCGGGTTTTAAAGGAAGTGGATATCATTTCATACCCTCTCTCCTCCCGATTTCTAAACGAGGCATCGTGCTCGTTTTTTCATTTTGACACAACAAACACGTCCCGTTGTCCATTTCTTACCCATAAAAGAGACTTTTTCGGATTTTGAAGGAAATGGATATTATTCTCATACCCTCCCTACTCCCGATTTCTAAACGATGCTTCGTGCTCGTTTTTTCGTTTTGACACCACCAACACGACCCGTGGCCTATTTCTAACCTATAATCGAGACTTTTTCGGGTTTTAAAGGAAGTGGATATCATTTCATACCATCTCTCCTCCCGATTTCTAAACGAGGTTACGTGCTTGTTTTTTCGTTTTGACACCACCAACACGTCCCGTAGCCCATTTCTAACCTATAATCGAGACTTTTTCGGATTTTAAAGGAAGTGGATATAATTTCATACCCTCTCTCCCGATTTCTAAACGAGGCTTCGTGCTCTTTTTTTAGTTTTGACACAACAAACACGTCCTGTTGCACATTTCTAACCTATAATCGAGACTTTTTCGGGTTTTAAAGGAAGTGGATATCATTTCATACCCTCTCTCCTCCCGATTTCTAAACGAGGCTTCGTGCTCATTTTTTCGTTTTGACACCACCAACACGTCCCGTGGCCTATTTCTAACCTATAATCGAGACTTTTTCGGGTTTTAAAGGAAGTGGATATCATTTCATACCCTCTCTCCTCCCGATTTCTAAACGAGGCTTCGTGCTCGTTTTTTCGTTTTGACACTACCAGTACATCCCGTAGCCCATTTCTAACCTGTAATCGAGACTTTTTCGGGTTATAAAGGAAGTGGATATCATTTCATACCCTCTCTCCTCCCGATTTCTAAAAGAAGCTTCGTGCTCCTTTTTTCGTTTTGACACCACAAACACGTCCCGTGGCCCATTTCTAACCTATAATCGAGACTTTTTCGGGTTTTCAAGGAAGTGGATATCATTTCATACCCTCTCTCCTCCCGATTTCTAAACGATGCTTCGTGGTTGTTTTTTTGTTTTGATACTACCAGCATGTCCCGTGGCCCATTTCTAACATATAATCGAGACTTTTTCGGGTTTTAAAGGAAGTGGATATCATTTCATACCCTCTCTCCTCCCGATTTCTAAACGAGGCTTCGTGCTCTTTTTTTGTTTTGACACCACCAAACCGTCTCGTGGCCCATATCTAACATATAATCGAGACTTTTTCGGGTTTTAAAGGAAGTGGATATAATTCGATACCCTCTCTCCTCCCGATTTCTAAACGAGGCTTCGTGCTAGCTTTTTTTGTTTTGACACCACCAACACGTCTCGTGGCACATTTCTAAGATATAATCGAGACTTTTTCAGGTTTTAAAGGAACTGAGTATCATTTCATACCCTCTCTCCTCCCGATTTCTAAACGATGCTTCGTGCTCGTTTTTTTATTTTAACACCACCAACACGTCTCGTGGCCCATTTCTTACATATAATCGAGACTTTTTTCTGGTTTTAAAGGAAGTGGATATCATTTCATACCCTCTCTCCTCCCGATTTCTAAACAAGGCTTTGTGCTCGTTTTTTCGTTTTGACACAACAAGCACGTCTCGTGGCCCATTTGTAACCAATAATCGAGACTTTTTCGGGTTTTAAACGAAGTGGATATAATTTCATACCCTCTCTCCTCCCGATTTCTAAACGAGGCTTCGTGCTCGTTTTTTCGTTTTGACACCACAAACACGTCCCGTGGACCATTTCTAACCTATAATCGAGACTTTTTCGGGTTCTAAAGGAAGTGGATATCATTTCATACCCTCTCTCCTCCCGATTTCTAAACGAGGCTTCGTGCTCGTTTTTTCGTTTTGACACCACCAACACGTCCAGTGGCCTATTTCTAACCTATAATCGAGACTTTTTTGGGTTTTAAAGGAAGTGGATATCATTTCATACCCTCTCTCCTCCCGATTTCTAAACGAGGCTTCGTGCTTGTTTTTTCGTTTTGACACCACCAACACGTCCCGTAGCCCATTTCTAACCTATAATCGAGACTTTTTGGGGTTTTAAAGGAAGTGGATATAATTTCATACCCTCTCTCCCGATTTCTAAACGAGGCTTCGTGCTCTTTTTTTAGTTTTGACACAACAAACACGTCCCGTTGCACATTTCTAACCTATAATCGAGACTTTTTCGGGTTTTAAAGGAAGTGGATATCATTTCATACCCTCTCTCCTCCCGATTTCTAAATGAGGCTTCGTGCTCGTTTTTTCGTTTTGACACCACCAACATGTCTCGTGGCCCATTTCTAACATATAATCGAGACTTTTTCAGGTTCTAAAGGAAGTGAGTATCATTCCATACCCTCTCTCCTCCCGATTTCTAAACGAGGCTTCGTGCTCGTTTTTTCGTTTTGACACCTCCAACACGTCCCGTGACCTATTTGTAAACTATAATCGAGACTTTTTCGGGTTTTAAAGGAAGTGGATATCATTTCATACCCTCTCTCTCCTCCCGATTTCTAAACGAGGATTTGTGTTCGTTTTTTCGTTTTGACACCACCAACACGTCCCGTGGCCCATTTCTAACCTATAATAGAGATTTTTTGGGTTTTAAAGGAAGTGGATATCATTTCATACCCTCTCTCCTTCCGATTTCTAAAAGAGGCTTCGTGCTCGTTTTTTCGTTTTGACACCACAAACACGTCCCGTGACCCATTTCTAACCTATAATCGAGACTTTTTCGGGTTTTAAAGGAAGTGGATATCATTTCATACCCTCTCTCATCCCGATTTCTAAACGAGGCTTTGTGCTCGTTTTTTCGTTTTAACACCACAAACACGTCCCGTTGCCCATTTCTAACCTATAATCGAGACTTTTTCGGGTTTTAAAGGAAGTGGATATCATTTCATACCCTCTCTCCTCTCGATTTCTAAACGAGATTTCGTGCTCGTTTTTTCATTTTGACACAACAAACACGTCCCGTTGTCCATTTCTAACCTATAAAAGTGACTTTTTCGGATTATGAAGGAAGTGGATATTATTCTCATACCCTCTCTCCTCCCGATTCTAAACGAGGCTTCGTGGTCATTTTTTCGTTTTGACACTACCAGCACGTCCCCTAGCCCATTTCTAACCTATAATCGAGACTTTTTCGGGTTTTAAAGGTAGTGGATATCATTTCATACCCTCTCTCCTCCCGATTTCTAAACGAGGCTTCGTGCTCGTTTTTTCGTTTTGACACCACAAACACGTCCCGTGGCCCATTTCTAACCTATAACCGAGACTTTTTTGGGTTTTAAAGGAAGTGGATATCATTTCATACCCTCTCTCCTCCCGATTTCTAAATGAGGATTCGTGCTCGTTTTTTCGTTTTGATACCACAAACACGTCCCGTGGTCCATTTCTAACCTATAATCGAGATTTTTTCGGGTTTTAAAGGAAGTGGATATCATTTCATACCCTCTCTGCTCCCGATTTCAAAACGAGGCTTCGTGCTCGTTTTTTCGTTTTGACACAACAAGCACGTCTCGTGGCCCATTTGTAACCAATAATCGAGACTTTTTCGGGTTTTAAACGAAGTGGATATAATTTCATACCCCCTCTCCTCCCGATTTCTAAACGAGGCTTCGTGCTCGTTTTTTCGTTTTGACACCACAAACACGTCCCGTGGCCCATTTCTAACCTATAATCGAGACTTTTTCGGGTTCTAAAGGAAGTGGATATCATTTCATACCCTCTCTCCTCCCGATTTGTAAACGAGGCTTCGTGCTCGTTTTTTCGTTTTGACACCACCAACACGTCCCGTGGCCTATTTCTAACCTATAATCGAGACTTTTTCGGGTTTTAAAGGAAGTGGATATCATTTCATACCCTCTCTCCTCCCGATTTCTAAACGAGGCTTCGTGCTTGTTTTTTCGTTTTGACACCACCAACACGTCCCGTAGCCCATTTCTAACCTATAATCAAGACTTTTTGGGGTTTTAAAGGAAGTGGATATAATTTCATACCCTCTCTCCCGAATTCTAAACGAGGCTTCGTGCTTTTTTTTTAGTTTTGACACAACAAACACGTCCCGTTGCACATTTCTTACCTATACTCGAGACTTTTTCGGGTTTTAAAGGAAGTGGATATCATTTCATACCCTCTCTCCTCCCGATTTCTAAATGAGGCATCGTGCTCGTTTTTTCGTTTTGACACCACCAACATGTCTCGTGGCCCATTTCTAACATATAATCGAGACTTTTTCAGGTTCTAAAGGAAGTGAGTATCATTCCATACCCTCTCTCCTCCCGATTTCTAAACGAGGCTTCGTGCTCGTTTTTTCGTTTTGACACCTCCAACACGTCCCGTGACCTATTTCTAACCTATAATCGAGACTTTTTCGGGTTTTAAAGGAAGTGGATATCATTTCATACCCTCTCTCTCCTCCCGATTTCTAAACGAGGCTTTGTGTTCATTTTTTCGTTTTGACACCACCAACACGTCCCGTGGCCCATTTCTAACCTATAATAGAGATTTTTTGGGTTTTAAAGGAAGTGGATATCATTTCATACCCTCTCTCCTTCCGATTTCTAAAAGAGGCTTCGTGCTCGTTTTTTCGTTTTGACACCACAAACACGTCCCGTGACCCATTTCTAACCTATAATCGAGACTTTTTCGGGTTTTAAAGGAAGTGGATATCATTTCATACCCTCTCTCATCCCGATTTCTAAACGAGGCTTTGTGCTCGTTTTTTCGTTTTGACACCACAAACACGTCCCGTGGCCCATTTCTAACCTATAATCGAGACTTTTTCGGGTTTTAAAGGAAGTGGATATCATTTCATACCCTCTCTGCTCCCGATTTCTAAACGAGGCTTCGTGCTCGTTTTTTCATTTTGACACAACAAACACGTCCCGTTGTCCATTTCTAACCTATAAAAGTGACTTTTTCGGATTATGAAGGAAGTGGATATTATTCTCATACCCTCTCTCCTCCCGATTTCTAAACGAGGCTTCGTGGTCATTTTTTCGTTTTGACACTACCAGCACGTCCCGTAGCCCATTTCTAAACTATAATCGACACTTTTTCGGGTTTTAAAGGAAGTGGATATCATTTCATACCCTCTCTCCTCCCGATTTCTAAACGAGGCTTCGTGCTCGTTTTTTCGTTTTGACACCACAAACACGTCCCGTGGCCCATTTCTAACCTATAACCGAGACTTTTTTGGGTTTTAAAGGAAGTGGATATCATTTCATACCCTCTCTCCTCCCGATTTTTAAATGAGGATTCGTGCTCGTTTTTTCATTTTGACACCACAAACACGTCCCGTGGTCCATTTCTAACCTATAATCGAGATTTTTTCGGGTTTTAAAGGAAGTGGATATCATTTCATACCCTCTCTGCTCCCGATTTCAAAACGAGGCTTCGTGCTCGTTTTTTCGTTTTGACACAACAAACACGTCCCGTTGTCCATTTCTAACCTATAAACGAGACTTTTTCGGATTCTGAAGGAAGTGGATATTATTCTCATACCCTCTCTCCTCCCGATTTCTAAACGAGGCTTCGTGGTCGTTTTTTCGTTTTGACACTACCAGCACGTCCCGTAGCCCATTTCTAACCTATAATCGAGATTTTTTCGGGTTTTAAAGGAAGTGGATATCATTTCATACCCTCTCTCCTTCCGATTTCTAAAAGAGGCTTCGTGCTCGTTTTTTCGTTTTGACACCAAAAACACGTCCCGTGGCCCATTTCTAACCTATAATCGAGATTTTTTCGGCTTTTAAAGGAGGTGGATATCATTTCATACCCTCTCTGCTCCCGATTTCTAAACGAGGCTTCGTGCTCGTTTTTTCATTTTGACACAACAAACACGTCCCGTTGTCCATTTCTAACCTATAAAAGAGACTTTTTCGGATTTTGAAGGAAGTGGATATTATTCTCATACCCTCTCTCCGCACGATTTCTAAACGAGGCTTCGTGGTCATTTTTTCATTTTGACACTACTAGCACGTCCCGTAGCCCATTTCTAACCTATAATCGAGACTTTTTCGGGTTTTAAAGGAAGTGGATATCATTTCATACCCTCTCTCCTCCCGATTTCTAAACGAGGCTTCGTGCTCGTTTTTTCATTTTGGCAGCACAAACACGTCCCGTGGCCCATTTCTAACCTATAATCGAGGCTTTTTTGCGTTTTGAAGGAAGTGGATATTATTTCATACACTCTCTCCTCCCGATTTCTAAATGAGGCTTCGTGCTCATTTTTTTGTTTTGACACCACCAATACGTCTCGTGACCCATTTCTAACATTTAATCGAGACTTTCTCTGGTTTTAAAGGAAGTGGATATCATTTCATACCCGCTATCCTCCCGATTTCTAAACGAGGCTTCGTGCTCGTTTTTTCGTTTTGACACAACAATCACGTCTCGTGGCCCATTTGTAACCTATAATCGAGACTTTTTCGAGTTTTAAACGAAGTGGATATCATTTCATACCCTCTCTCCTCCCTATTTCTAAACGATGCTTCGTGGTTATTTTTTCGTTTTGACACTACCAGCATGTCCCGTGGCCCATTTCTAACATATCATCGAGACTTTTTCGGGTTTTAAAGGAAGTGGATATCATTTCATACCCTCTCTCCTCCCGATTTCTAAACGAGACTTCGTGCTCTTTTTTTGTTTTGACACCACCAAAACGTCTCGTGGCCCATATCTAACATATAATCGAGACTTTTTCGGGTTTTAAAGGAAGTGGATATCATTCCATACCCTCTCTCCTCCCGATTTCTAAACGAGGCTTCGTGCTAGCTTTTTTTGTTTTGACACCACCAACACGTCTCGTGGCACATTTCTAAGATATAATCGAGACTTTTTCGGGTTTTAAAGGAACTGAGTATCATTTCATACCCTCTCTCCTCCCGATTTCTAAACGATGCTTCGTGCTCGTTTTTTTATTTTAACACCACCAACACGTCTCGTGGCCCATTTCTAACATATAATCGAGACTTTTTCTAGTTTTAAAGGAAGTGGATATCATTTCGTACCCTCTCTCCTCCCGATTTCTAAACGAGGCTTCGTGCTCGTTTTTTCGTTTTGACACCACAAACACGTCCCGTGGCCCATTTCCAACATATAATCGAGACTTTTTCGGGTTCTAAAGGAAGTGAGTATCATTCCATACCCTCTCTCCTCCCGATTTCTAAACGAGGCTTCGTGCTCGTTTTTTCATTTTGACACCTCAAACACGTTCCGTGGCCCATTTCTAACCTATAATCGAGACTTTTTCGGGTTCTAAAGGAAGTGGATATCATTTCATACTCTCTCTCCTCCCGATTTCTAAACGAGGCTTCGTGCTCATTTTTTCGTTTTGCCACCACCAACACGTCCCGTGGCCTATTTCTAACCTATAATCGAGACTTTTTCGGGTTTTAAACGAAGTGGATATCATTTCATACCCTCTCTCCTCCCGATTTCTAAACGAGGCTTCGTGCTTGTTTTTTCGTTTTGACACCACCAACACGTCCCGTAGCCCATTTCTAACCTATAATCGAGACTTTTTCGGGTTTTAAAGGAAGTGGATATAATTTCATACCCTCTCTCCCGATTTCTAAACGAGGCTTCGTGCTCTTTTTTTAGTTTTGACACAATAAACACGTCCCGTTGCACATTTCTAACCTATAATCGAGACTTTTTCGGGTTTTAAAGGAAGTGGATATCATTTCATACCCTCTCTCATCCCGATTTCTAAACGAGGCTTTGTGCTCGTTTTTTCGTTTTGACACCACAAAGACGTCCCGTGGCCCATTTCTAACCTATAATCGAGACTTTTTCGGGTTTTAAAGGAAGTGGATATCATTTCATACCCTCTCTCCTCCCGATTTCTAAACGAGGCTTCGTGCTAGCTTTTTTTGTTTTGACACCACCAACACGTCTCGTGGCACATTTCTAAGATATAATCGAGACTTTTTCGGGTTTTAAAGGAACTGAGTATCATTTCATACCCTCTCTCCTCCCGATTTCTAAACGATGCTTCGTGCTCGTTTTTTTATTTTAACACCACCAACACGTCTCGTGGCCCATTTCTAACATATAATCGAGACTTTTTCTAGTTTTAAAGGAAGTGGATATCATTTCGTACCCTCTCTCCTCCCGATTTCTAAACGAGGCTTCGTGCTCGTTTTTTCGTTTTGACACCACCAACACGTCTCGTGGCCCATTTCTAACATATAATCGAGACTTTTTCGGGTTCTAAAGGAAGTGAGTATCATTCCATACCCTCTCTCCTCCCGATTTCTAAACGAGGCTTCGTGCTCGTTTTTTCATTTTGACACCTCAAACACGTTCCGTGGCCCATTTCTAACCTATAATCGAGACTTTTTCGGGTTCTAAAGGAAGTGGATATCATTTCATACTCTCTCTCCTCCCGATTTCTAAACGAGGCTTCGTGCTCGTTTTTTCGTTTTGCCACCACCAACACGTCCCGTGGCCTATTTCTAACCTATAATCGAGACTTTTTCGGGTTTTAAACGAAGTGGATATCATTTCATACCCTCTCTCCTCCCGATTTCTAAACGAGGCTTCGTGCTTGTTTTTTCGTTTTGACACCACCAACACGTCCCGTAGCCCATTTCTAACCTATAATCGAGACTTTTTCGGGTTTTAAAGGAAGTGGATATAATTTCATACCCTCTCTCCCGATTTCTAAACGAGGCTTCGTGCTCTTTTTTTAGTTTTGACACAATAAACACGTCCCGTTGCACATTTCTAACCTATAATCGAGACTTTTTCGGGTTTTAAAGGAAGTGGATATCATTTCATACCCTCTCTCATCCCGATTTCTAAACGAGGCTTCGTGCTCGTTTTTTCGTTTTGACACCACAAAGACGTCCCGTGGCCCATTTCTAACCTATAATCGAGACTTTTTCGGGTTTTAAAGGAAGTATATATCATTTCATACCCTCTCTCCTCCCGATTTCTAAACGAGGCTTCGTGCTCGTTTTTTCGTTTTGACACCACAAACACGTCCCGTGGCCCATTTCTAACCTATAACCGAGACTTTTTTGGGTTTTAAAGGAAGTGGATATCATTTCATACCCTCTCTCCTCCCGATTTCTAAATGAGGATTCGTGCTCGTTTTTTCGTTTTGATACCACAAACACGTCCCGTGGTCCATTTCTAACCTATAATCGAGATTTTTTCGGGTTTTAAAGGAAGTGGATATCATTTCATACCCTCTCTGCTCCCGATTTCAAAACGAGGCTTCGTGCTCGTTTTTTCGTTTTGACACAACAAGCACGTCTCGTGGCCCATTTGTAACCAATAATCGAGACTTTTTCGGGTTTTAAACGAAGTGGATATAATTTCATACCCCCTCTCCTCCCGATTTCTAAACGAGGCTTCGTGCTCGTTTTTTCGTTTTGACACCACAAACACGTCCCGTGGCCCATTTCTAACCTATAATCGAGACTTTTTCGGGTTCTAAAGGAAGTGGATATCATTTCATACCCTCTCTCCTCCCGATTTGTAAACGAGGCTTCGTGCTCGTTTTTTCGTTTTGACACCACCAACACGTCCCGTGGCCTATTTCTAACCTATAATCGAGACTTTTTCGGGTTTTAAAGGAAGTGGATATCATTTCATACCCTCTCTCCTCCCGATTTCTAAACGAGGCTTCGTGCTCGTTTTTTCGTTTTGACACAACAAACACGTCCCGTTGTCCATTTCTAACCTATAAACGAGACTTTTTCGGATTCTGAAGGAAGTGGATATTATTCTCATACCCTCTCTCCTCCCGATTTCTAAACGAGGCTTCGTGGTCGTTTTTTCGTTTTGACACTACCAGCACGTCCCGTAGCCCATTTCTAACCTATAATCGAGATTTTTTCGGGTTTTAAAGGAAGTGGATATCATTTCATACCCTCTCTCCTTCCGATTTCTAAAAGAGGCTTCGTGCTCGTTTTTTCGTTTTGACACCAAAAACACGTCCCGTGGCCCATTTCTAACCTATAATCGAGATTTTTTCGGCTTTTAAAGGAGGTGGATATCATTTCATACCCTCTCTGCTCCCGATTTCTAAACGAGGCTTCGTGCTCGTTTTTTCATTTTGACACAACAAACACGTCCCGTTGTCCATTTCTAACCTATAAAAGAGACTTTTTCGGATTTTGAAGGAAGTGGATATTATTCTCATACCCTCTCTCCGCACGATTTCTAAACGAGGCTTCGTGGTCATTTTTTCATTTTGACACTACTAGCACGTCCCGTAGCCCATTTCTAACCTATAATCGAGACTTTTTCGGGTTTTAAAGGAAGTGGATATCATTTCATACCCTCTCTCCTCCCGATTTCTAAACGAGGCTTCGTGCTCGTTTTTTCGTTTTGGCAGCACAAACACGTCCCGTGGCCCATTTCTAACCTATAATCGAGGCTTTTTTGCGTTTTGAAGGAAGTGGATATTATTTCATACACTCTCTCCTCCCGATTTCTAAATGAGGCTTCGTGCTCATTTTTTTGTTTTGACACCACCAATACGTCTCGTGACCCATTTCTAACATTTAATCGAGACTTTCTCTGGTTTTAAAGGAAGTGGATATCATTTCATACCCGCTATCCTCCCGATTTCTAAACGAGGCTTCGTGCTCGTTTTTTCGTTTTGACACAACAATCACGTCTCGTGGCCCATTTGTAACCTATAATCGAGACTTTTTCGAGTTTTAAACGAAGTGGATATCATTTCATACCCTCTCTCCTCCCTATTTCTAAACGATGCTTCGTGGTTATTTTTTCGTTTTGACACTACCAGCATGTCCCGTGGCCCATTTCTAACATATCATCGAGACTTTTTCGGGTTTTAAAGGAAGTGGATATCATTTCATACCCTCTCTCCTCCCGATTTCTAAACGAGACTTCGTGCTCTTTTTTTGTTTTGACACCACCAAAACGTCTCGTGGCCCATATCTAACATATAATCGAGACTTTTTCGGGTTTTAAAGGAAGTGGATATCATTCCATACCCTCTCTCCTCCCGATTTCTAAACGAGGCTTCGTGCTAGCTTTTTTTGTTTTGACACCACCAACACGTCCCGTGGTCCATTTCTAACCTATAATCGAGATTTTTTCGGGTTTTAAAGGAAGTGGATATCATTTCATACCCTCTCTGCTCCCGATTTCAAAACGAGGCTTCGTGCTCGTTTTTTCGTTTTGACACAACAAACACGTCCCGTTGTCCATTTCTAACCTATAAACGAGACTTTTTCGGATTCTGAAGGAAGTGGATATTATTCTCATACCCTCTCTCCTCCCGATTTCTAAACGAGGCTTCGTGGTCGTTTTTTCGTTTTGACACTACCAGCACGTCCCGTAGCCCATTTCTAACCTATAATCGAGATTTTTTCGGGTTTTAAAGGAAGTGGATATCATTTCATACCCTCTCTCCTTCCGATTTCTAAAAGAGGCTTCGTGCTCGTTTTTTCGTTTTGACACCAAAAACACGTCCCGTGGCCCATTTCTAACCTATAATCGAGATTTTTTCGGGTTTTAAAGGAGGTGGATATCATTTCATACCCTCTCTGCTCCCGATTTCTAAACGAGGCTTCGTGCTCGTTTTTTCATTTTGACACAACAAACACGTCCCGTTGTCCATTTCTAACCTATAAAAGAGACTTTTTCGGATTTTGAAGGAAGTGGATATTATTCTCATACCCTCTCTCCGCACGATTTCTAAACGAGGCTTCGTGGTTATTTTTTCATTTTGACACTACTAGCACGTCCCGTAGCCCATTTCTAACCTATAATCGAGACTTTTTCGGGTTTTAAAGGAAGTGGATATCATTTCATACCCTCTCTCCTCCCGATTTCTAAACGAGGCTTCGTGCTCGTTTTTTCGTTTTGGCAGCACAAACACGTCCCGTGGCCCATTTCTAACCTATAATCGAGGCTTTTTTGCGTTTTGAAGGAAGTGGATATTATTTCATACACTCTCTCCTCCCGATTTCTAAATGAGGCTTTGTGCTCATTTTTTTGTTTTGACACCACCAATACGTCTCGTGACCCATTTCTAACATTTAATCGAGACTTTCTCTGGTTTTAAAGGAAGTGGATATCATTTCATACCCGCTATCCTCCCGATTTCTAAACGAGGCTTCGTGCTCGTTTTTTCGTTTTGACACAACAATCACGTCTCGTGGCCCATTTGTAACCTATAATCGAGACTTTTTCGAGTTTTAAACGAAGTGGATATCATTTCATACCCTCTCTCCTCCCTATTTCTAAACGATGCTTCGTGGTTATTTTTTCGTTTTGACACTACCAGCATGTCCCGTGGCCCATTTCTAACATATCATCGAGACTTTTTCGGGTTTTAAAGGAAGTGGATATCATTTCATACCCTCTCTCCTCCCGATTTCTAAACGAGACTTCGTGCTCTTTTTTTGTTTTGACACCACCAAAACGTCTCGTGGCCCATATCTAACATATAATCGAGACTTTTTCGGGTTTTAAAGGAAGTGGATATCATTCCATACCCTCTCTCCTCCCGATTTCTAAACGAGGCTTCGTGCTAGCTTTTTTTGTTTTGACACCACCAACACGTCTCGTGGCACATTTCTAAGATATAATCGAGACTTTTTCGGGTTTTAAAGGAACTGAGTATCATTTCATACCCTCTCTCCTCCCGATTTCTAAACGATGCTTCGTGCTCGTTTTTTTATTTTAACACCACCAACACGTCTCGTGGCCCATTTCTAACATATAATCGAGACTTTTTCTAGTTTTAAAGGAAGTGGATATCATTTCGTACCCTCTCTCCTCCCGATTTCTAAACGAGGCTTCGTGCTCGTTTTTTCGTTTTGACACCACCAACACGTCGCGTGGCCCATTTCTAACATATAATCGAGACTTTTTCGGGTTCTAAAGGAAGTGAGTATCATTCCATACCCTCTCTCCTCCCGATTTCTAAACGAGGCTTCGTGCTCGTTTTTTCATTTTGACACCTCAAACACGTTCCGTGGCCCATTTCTAACCTATAATCGAGACTTTTTCGGGTTCTAAAGGAAGTGGATATCATTTCATACTCTCTCTCCTCCCGATTTCTAAACGAGGCTTCGTGCTCGTTTTTTCGTTTTGCCACCACCAACACGTCCCGTGGCCTATTTCTAACCTATAATCGAGACTTTTTCGGGTTTTAAACGAAGTGGATATCATTTCATACCCTCTCTCCTCCCGATTTCTAAACGAGGCTTCGTGCTTGTTTTTTCGTTTTGACACCACCAACACGTCCCGTAGCCCATTTCTAACCTATAATCGAGACTTTTTCGGGTTTTAAAGGAAGTGGATATAATTTCATACCCTCTCTCCCGATTTCTAAACGAGGCTTCGTGCTCTTTTTTAGTTTTGACACAATAAACACGTCCCGTTGCACATTTCTAACCTATAATCGAGACTTTTTCGGGTTTTAAAGGAAGTGGATATCATTTCATACCCTCTCTCATCCCGATTTCTAAACGAGGCTTCGTGCTCGTTTTTTCGTTTTGACACCACAAAGACGTCCCGTGGCCCATTTCTAACCTATAATCGAGACTTTTTCGGGTTTTAAAGGAAGTGGATATCATTTCAAACCCTCTCTCCTCCCGATTTCTAAACGAGGCTTCGTGCTCGTTTTTTCATTTTGACACAACAAACACGTCCCGTTGTCCATTTCTTACCCATAAAAGAGACTTTTTCGGATTTTGAAGGAAATGGATATTATTCTCATACCCTCTCTACTCCCAATTTCTAAACGATGCTTCGTGGTCGTTTTTTCGTTTTGACACTACCAGTATATCCCGTAGCCCATTTCTAACCTGTAATCGAGACTTTTTCGGGTTTTAAAGGAAGTGGATATCATTTCATACCCTCTCTCCTCCCGATTTCTAAAAGAGGCTTCGTGCTTCTTTTTTCGTTTTGACACCACAAACACGTCCCGTGGCCCATTTCTAACCTATAATCGAGACTTTTTCGGGTTTTCAAGGAAGTGGATATCATTTCATACCCTCTCTCCTCCCGATTTCTAAACGATGCTTCGTGGTTGTTTTTTTGTTTTGACACTACCAGCATGTCTCGTGGCCCATTTCTAACATTTAATCAAGACTTTTTCGGGTTTTAAAGGAAGTGGATATCATTTCATACCCTCTCTCCTCCCGATTTCTAAACGAGGCTTCGTGCTCTTTTTTTGTTTTGACACCACCAAAACGTCTCATGGCCCATATCTAACATATAATCGAGACTTTTTCGGATTTTAAAGGAAGTAGATATCATTTCATACCCTCTCTCCTCCCGATTTCTAAACGAGGCTTCGTGGTCGTTTTTTCGTTTTGACACTACTAGCACGTCTCGTGGCCTATTTCTAACATATAATCGAGACATTTTCGGGTTTTAAAGGAAGTGAGTATCATTCCATATCCTCTCTCCTCCCGATTTCTAAACGAGGCTTCGTGCTCGTTTTTTCGTTTTGACACCACCAACACGTCCCGTGGCCCATTTCTAACCTATAATCGAGGCTTTTTTGCGTTTTGAAGGAAGTGGATATTATTTCATACACTCTCTCCTCCCGATTTCTAAACGAGGCTTCGTGCTCATTTTTTTGTTTTGACAACACCAACACGTCTCGTGACCCATTTCTAACATTTAATCGAGACTTTCTCTGGTTTTAAAGGAAGTGGATATCATTTCATACCCGCTATCCTCCCGATTTCTAAACGAGGCTTCGTGCTCGTTTTTTCGTTTTGACACAACAAGCACGTCTCGTGGCCCATTTGTAACCTATAATCGAGACTTTTTCGGGTTTTAAACGAAGTGGATATCATTTCATACCCTCTCTCCTCCCTATTTCTAAACGATGCTTCGTGGTCGTTTTTTCGTTTTGACACTACCAGCATGTCCCGTGGCCCATTTCTAACATATAATCGAGACTTTTTCGAGTTTTAAAGGAAGTGGATATCATTTCATACCCTCTCTCCTCCCGATTTCTAAATGAGGCTTCGTAATCATTTTTTTGTTTTGACACCACCAAAACGTCTCGTGGCCCATATCTAACATATAATCGAGACTTTTTCGGGTATTAAAGGAAGTAAGTATCATTCCATACCCTCTCTCCTCCCGATTTCTAAACGAGGCTTCGTGCTCGTTTTTTCGTTTTGACACCACCAACACGTCCCATGGCCTATTTCTAACCTATAATCGAGACTTTTTCGGGTTTTAAAGAAAGTGGATATCATTTCATACCCTCTCTCCTCCCGATTTCTAAACGAGGCTTCGTGCTCTTTTTTTAGTTTTGACACAACAAACACGTCCCGTTGCCCATTTCTAACCTATAATCGATACTTTTTCGGGTTTTAAAGGAAGTGGATATCATTTCATACTCTCTCTCCTCCCGATTTCTAAACGAGGCTTCGTGGTCGTTTTTTCGTTTTGACACCACAAACACATCCCGTGGCCCATTTCTAACCTATAACCGAGACTTTTTCGGGTTTTAAAGGAAGTGGATATCATTTCATACCCTCTCTCCTTCCGATTTCTAAAAGAGGCTTCGTGCTCGTTTTTTCATTTTGACTCCACAAACACGTCCCGTGACCCATTTCTAACCTATAATCGAGACTTTTTCGGGTTTTAAAGGAAGTGGATATCATTTCATACCCTCTCTCCTCCCGATTTCTAAATGAGGCTTCGTGCTCGTTTTTTCGTTTTGACACCACCAACATGTCTCGTGGCCCATTTCTAACATATAATCGAGACTTTTTCGGGTTCTAAAGGAAGTGAGTATCATTCCATATCCTCTCTCCTTCCGATTTCTAAACGAGGCTTCGTGCTCGTTTTTTCGTTTTGACACCACCAACACGTCCCGTGGCCTATTTCTAACCTATAATCGAGACTTTTTCGGGTTTTAAAGGAAGTGGATATCATTTCATACCCTCTCTCCTCCCGATTTCTAAACGAGGCTTCGTGCTTGTTTTTTCGTTTTGACACCACCAACACGTCCCGTAGCCCATTTCTAACCTATAGTCGAGACTTTTTCGGGTTTTAAAGGAAGTGGATATAATTTCATACCCTCTCTCCCGATTTCTAAACGAGGCTTCGTGCTCTTTTTTTAGTTTTGACACAACAAACACGTCCCGTTGCACATTTCTAACCTATAATCGAGACTTTTTCGGGTTTTAAAGGAAGTGGATATCATTTCATTCCCTCTCTCCTCCCGATTTCTAAATGAGGCTTCGTGCTCGTTTTTTCGTTTTGACACCACAAAGACGTCCCGTGGCCCATTTCTAACCTATAATCGAGACTTTTTCGGGTTTTAAAGGAAGTGGATATCATTTCAAACCCTCTCTCCTCCCGATTTCTAAACGAGGCTTCGTGCTCGTTTTTTCATTTTGACACAACAAACACGTCCCGTTGTCCATTTCTTACCCATAAAAGAGATTTTTTCGGATTTTGAAGGAAATGGATATTATTCTCATACCCTCTCTACTCCCAATTTCTAAACGATGCTTCGTGGTCGTTTTTTCGTTTTGACACTACCAGTACATCCCGTAGCCCATTTCTAACCTGTAATCGAGACTTTTTCGGGTTATAAAGGAAGTGGATATCATTTCATACCCTCTCTCCTCCCGATTTCTAAAAGAGGCTTCGTGCTCCTTTTTTCGTTTTGACACCAGAAACACGTCCCGTGGCCCATTTCTAACCTATAATCGAGACTTTTTCGGGTTTTCAAGGAAGTGGATATCATTTCATACCCTCTCTCCTCCCGATTTCTAAACGATGCTTCGTGGTTGTTTTTTTGTTTTGACACTACCAGCATGTCTCGTGGCCCATTTCTAACATATAATCGAGACTTTTTCGGGTTTTAAAGGAGGTGGATATCATTTCATACCCTCTCTCCTCCCGATTTCTAAACGAGGCTTCGTGCTCTTTTTTTATTTTGACACCACCAAAACGTCTCATGGCCCATATCTAACATATAATCGAGACTTTTTCAGATTTTAAAGGAAGTAGATATCATTTCATACCCTCTCTCCTCCCGATTTCTAAACGAGGCTTCGTGGTCTTTTTTTCGTTTTGACACTACTAGCACGTCTCGTGGCCTATTTCTAACATATAATCGAGACTTTTTCGGGTTTTAAAGGAAGTGAATATCATTTCATTCCCTCTCTCCTCCCGATTTCTAAACGAGGCTTCGTGCTCGTTTTTTCGTTTTGACACCACAAAGACGTCCCGTGGCCCATTTCTAACCTATAATCGAGACTTTTTCGGGTTTTAAAGGAAGTGGATATCATTTCAAACCCTCTCTCCTCCCGATTTCTAAACGAGGCTTCGTGCTCGTTTTTTCATTTTGACACAACAAACACGTCCCGTTGTCCATTTCTTACCCATAAAAGAGACTTTTTCGGATTTTGAAGGAAATGGATATTATTCTCATACCCTCTCTACTCCCAATTTCTAAACGATGCTTCGTGGTCGTTTTTTCGTTTTGACACTACCAGTACATCCCGTAGCCCATTTCTAACCTGTAATCGAGACTTTTTCAGGTTATAAAGGAAGTGGATATCATTTCATACCCTCTCTCCTCCCGATTTCTAAAAGAGGCTTCGTGCTCCTTTTTTCGTTTTGACACCAGAAACACGTCCCGTGGCCCATTTCTAACCTATAATCGAGACTTTTTCGGGTTTTCAAGGAAGTGGATATCATTTCATACCCTCTCTCCTCCCGATTTCTAAACGATGCTTCGTGGTTGTTTTTTTGTTTTGACACTACCAGCATGTCTCGTGGCCCATTTCTAACATATAATCGAGACTTTTTCGGGTTTTAAAGGAGGTGGATATCATTTCATACCCTCTCTCCTCCCGATTTCTAAACGAGGCTTCGTCCTCTTTTTTTGTTTTGACACCACCAAAACGTCTCATGGCCCATATCTAACATATAATCGAGACTTTTTCAGATTTTAAAGGAAGTAGACATCATTTCATAACCTCTCTCCTCCCGATTTCTAAACGAGGCTTCGTGGTCGTTTTTTCGTTTTGACACTACTAGCACGTCTCGTGGCCTTTTTCTAACATATAATCGAGACTTTTTCGGGTTTTAAAGGAAGTGAGTATAATTCCATATCCTCTCTCCTCCCGATTTCTAAACGAGGCTTCGTGCTCGTTTTTTCGTTTTGACACCACCAACACGTCCCGTGGCCCATTTCTAACCTATAATCGAGGCTTTTTTGCGTTTTGAAGGAAGTGGATATTATTTCATACACTCTCTCCTCCCGATTTCTAAACGAGGCTTCGTGCTCATTTTTTTTGTTTTGACAACACCAACACGTCTCGTGACCCATTTATAACATTTAATCGAGACTTTCTCTGGTTTTAAAGGAAGTGGATATCATTTCATACCCGCTATCCTCCCGATTTCTAAACGAGGCTTCGTGCTCGTTTTTTCGTTTTGACACAACAAGCACGTCTCGTGGCCCATTTGTAACCTATAATCGAGACTTTTTCGGGTTTTAAACGAAGTGGATATCATTTCATACCCTCTCTCCTCCCTATTTCTAAACGATGCTTCGTGGTCGTTTTTTCATTTTGACACTACCAGCATGTCCCGTGGCCCATTTCTAACATATAATCGAGACTTTTTCGGGTTTTAAAGGAAGTGGATATCATTTCATACCCTCTCTCCTCCCGATTTCTAAACGAGGCTTCGTAATCATTTTTTTGTTTTGACACCACCAAAACGTCTCGTGGCCCATATCTAACATATAATCGAGACTTTTTCGGGTTTTAAAGGAAGTAAGTATCATTCCATACCCTCTCTCCTCCCGATTTCTAAACGAGCCTTCGTGCTCGTTTTTTCGTTTTGACACCACCAACACGTCCCGTGGCCTATTTCTAACCTATAATCGAGTCTTTTTCGGGTTTTAAAGGAAGTGGATATCATTTCATACCCTCTCTCCTCCCGATTTCTAAACGAGGCTTCGTGCTCTTTTATTAGTTTTGACACAACAAACACGTCCCGTTGCCCATTTCTAACCTATAATCGATACTTTTTCGGGTTTTAAAGGAAGTGGATATCATTTCATACTCTCTCTCCTCCCGATTTCTAAACGAGGCTTCGTGGTCGTTTTTTCGTTTTGACACCACAAACACGTCCCGTGGCCCATTTCTAACCTATAACCGAGACTTTTTCGGGTTTTAAAGGAAGTGGATATCATTTCATACCCTCTCTCCTCCCGATTTCTAAACGAGGCTTCGTGGTCGTTTTTTCATTTTGACACTACTAGCACGTCTCGTGGCCTATTTCTAACATATAATCGAGACTTTTTCGGGTTTTAAAAGAAGTGAGTATCATTCCATACCCTCTCTCCTCCCGATTTCTGAACGAGGCTTCGTGCTCGTTTTTTCGTTTTGACACCACCAAAACGTCCCGTGGCCCATTTCTAACCTATAATCGAGGCTTTTTTGCGTTTTGAAGGAAGTGGATATTATTTCATACACTCTCTCCTCCCGATTTCTAAATGAGGCTTCGTGCTCATTTTTTGTTTTGACACCACGAACACGTCCCGTGGCCCATTTCTAACCTATAATCGAGATTTTTTCGGGTTTTAAAGGAAGTGGATATCATTTCATACCCTCTCTGCTCCCGATTTCTAAACGAGGCTTCGTGCTCTTTTTTCATTTTGACACAACAAACACGTCCCGTTGTCCATTTCTAACCTATAAAAGTGACTTTTTCGGGTTTTAAAGGAAGTGGATATCATTTCATACCCTCTCTCCTCCCGATTTCTAAACGAGGCTTGGTGTTCGTTTTTTCGTTTTGACACCACAAACACGTCCCGTGGCCCATTTCTAACATATAACCGAGACTTTTTCGGGTTTTAAAGGAAGTGGATATCATTTCATACCCTCTCTCCTCCCGATTTCTAAACGAGGCTTCGTGCTCGTTTTCTCGTTTTGACACCACAAACACGTCCCGTGGCCCATTTCTAACCTATAATCGAGAGTTTCTCGGGTTTTAAAGGAAGTGGATATCATTTCATACCCCCTCTACTCCCAATTTCTAAACGAGGCTTCGTGCTCGTTTTTTCGTTTTGACACAACAAACACGTCCCGTTGTCCATTTCTAACCTATAAACGAGACTTTTTCGGATTTTGAAGGAAGTGCATATTATTCTCATACCGTCTCTCCTCCCGATTTCTAAACGAGGCTTCGTGGTCGTTTTTTCGTTTTGACACTACCAGCACGTCCCGTAGCCAATTTCTAACCTATAATCGAGATTTTTTCGGGTTTTAAAGGAAGTGGATATCATTTCATTCTCTCTCTCCTCCCGATTTCTAAACGAGGCTTCGTGCTCGTTTTTTCGTTTTGACACCACCAACACGTCCCGTGGCCCATTTCTAACCTATAATCGAGGCTTTTTTGCGTTTTGAAGGAAGTGGATATTATTTCATACACTCTCTCCTCCCGATTTCTAAACGAGGCTTCGTGCTCATTTTTTTTGTTTTGACACCACCAATACGTCTCGTGACCCATTTATAACATTTAATCGAGACTTTCTCTGGTTTTAAAGGAAGTGGATATCATTTCATACCCGCTATCCTCCCGATTTCTAAACGAGGCTTCGTGCTCGTTTTTTCGTTTTGACACAACAAGCACGTCTCGTGGCCCATTTGTAACCTATAATCGAGACTTTTTCGGGTTTTAAACGAAGTGGATATCATTTCATACCCTCTCTCCTCCCTATTTCTAAACGATGCTTCGTGGTCGTTTTTTCATTTTGACACTACCAGCATGTCCCGTGGCCCATTTCTAACATATAATCGAGACTTTTTCGGGTTTTAAAGGAAGTGGATATCATTTCATACCCTCTCTCCTCCCGATTTCTAAACGAGGCTTCGTAATCATTTTTTTGTTTTGACACCACCAAAACGTCTCGTGGCCCATATCTAACATATAATCGAGACTTTTTCGGGTTTTAAAGGAAGTAAGTATCATTCCATACCCTCTCTCCTCCCGATTTCTAAACGAGCCTTCGTGCTCGTTTTTTCGTTTTGACACCACCAACACGTCCCGTGGCCTATTTCTAACCTATAATCGAGTCTTTTTCGGGTTTTAAAGGAAGTGGATATCATTTCATACCCTCTCTCCTCCCGATTTCTAAACGAGGCTTCGTGCTCTTTTATTAGTTTTGACACAACAAACACGTCCCGTTGCCCATTTCTAACCTATAATCGATACTTTTTCGGGTTTTAAAGGAAGTGGATATCATTTCATACTCTCTCTCCTCCCGATTTCTAAACGAGGCTTCGTGGTCGTTTTTTCGTTTTGACACCACAAACACGTCCCGTGGCCCATTTCTAACCTATAACCGAGACTTTTTCGGGTTTTAAAGGAAGTGGATATCATTTCATACCCTCTCTCCTCCCGATTTCTAAACGAGGCTTCGTGGTCGTTTTTTCATTTTGACACTACTAGCATGTCTCGTGGCCTATTTCTAACATATAATCTAGACTTTTTCGGGTTTTAAAAGAAGTGAGTATCATTCCATACCCTCTCTCCTCCCGATTTCTGAACGAGGCTTCGTGCTCGTTTTTTCGTTTTGACACCACCAAAACGTCCCGTGGCCCATTTCTAACCTATAATCGAGGCTTTTTTGCGTTTTGAAGGAAGTGGATATTATTTCATACACTCTCTCCTCCCGATTTCTAAATGAGGCTTCGTGCTCATTTTTTGTTTTGACACCACGAACACGTCCCGTGGCCCATTTCTAACCTATAATCGAGATTTTTTCGGGTTTTAAAGGAAGTGGATATCATTTCATACCCTCTCTGCTCCCGATTTCTAAACGAGGCTTCGTGCTCTTTTTTCATTTTGACACAACAAACACGTCCCGTTGTCCATTTCTAACCTATAAAAGTGACTTTTTCGGGTTTTAAAGGAAGTCGATATCATTTCATACCCTCTCTCCTCCCGATTTCTAAACGAGGCTTGGTGTTCGTTTTTTCGTTTTGACACCACAAACACGTCCCGTGGCCCATTTCTAACATATAACCGAGACTTTTTCGGGTTTTAAAGGAAGTGGATATCATTTCATACCCTCTCTCCTCCCGATTTCTAAACGAGGCTTCGTGCTCGTTTTCTCGTTTTGACACCACAAACACGTCCCGTGGCCCATTTCTAACCTATAATCGAGAGTTTCTCGGGTTTTAAAGGAAGTGGATATCATTTCATACCCCCTCTACTCCCAATTTCTAAACGAGGCTTCGTGCTCGTTTTTTCGTTTTGACACAACAAACACGTCCCGTTGTCCATTTCTAACCTATAAACGAGACTTTTTCGGATTTTGAAGGAAGTGCATATTATTCTCATACCGTCTCTCCTCCCGATTTCTAAACGAGGCTTCGTGGTCGTTTTTTCGTTTTGACACTACCAGCACGTCCCGTAGCCAATTTCTAACCTATAATCGAGATTTTTTCGGGTTTTAAAGGAAGTGGATATCATTTCATACTCTCTCTCCTCCCGATTTCTAAACGAGGCTTCGTGCTCGTTTTTTCGTTTTGACACCACAAACACGTCCCGTGGCCCATTTCTAACCTATAACCGAGACTTTTTCGGGTTTTAAAGGAAGTGGATATCATTTCATACCCTCTCTCCTCCCGATTTCTAAATGAGGCTTCGTGCTCATTTTTTCGTTTTGACACCACCAACATGTCTCGTGGCCCATTTCTAACATATAATCGAGACTTTTTCGGGTTCTAAAGGAATTGAGTATCATTCCATACCCTCTCTCCTCCCGATTTCTAAACGAGGCTTCGTGGTCGTTTTTTCGTTTTGACACCTCCAACACGTCCCGTGGCCTATTTCTATCCTATAATCGAGACTTTTTCGGGTTTTAAAGGAAGTGGATATCATTTCATACCCTCTCTCCTCCCGATTTCTAAACGAGGCTTTGTGTTCGTTTTTTCGTTTTGACACCTCCAACAGGTCCCGTGGCCCATTTCTAACCTATAATAGAGATTTTTTGGGTTTTAAAGGAAGTGGATATCATTTCATACCCTCTCTCCTTCCGATTTCTAAAAGAGGCTTCGTGCTCGTTTTTTCGTTTTGACACCACAAACACGTCCCGTGACCCATTTCTAACCTATAATCGAGACTTTTTCGGGTTTTAAAGGAAATGGATATCATTTCATACCATCTCTCCTTCCGATTTCTAAACGAGGCTTTGTGCTCGTTTTTTTGTTTTGACACCACAATCACGTCCCGTGGCCCATTTCTAACCTATAATCGAGATTTTTTCGGGTTTTAAAGGAAGTGGATATCATTTCATACCCTCTCTGCTCCCGATTTCTAAACGAGGCTTCGTGCTCTTTTTTCATTTTGACACAACAAACACGTCCCGTTGTCCATTTCTAACCTATAAAAGTGACTTTTTCGGGTTTTAAAGGAAGTGGATATCATTTCATACCCTCTCTCCTCCCGATTTCTAAACGAGGCTTGGTGTTCGTTTTTTCATTTTGACACCACCAACACGTCCCGTGGCCCATTTCTAACCTATAATAGAGACTTTTTCGGGTTTTAAAGGAAGTGGATATCATTTCATACCCTCTCTCCTTCCGATTTCTAAAAGAGACTTCGTGCTCTTTTTTTGTTTTGACACCACCAAAACGTCTCGTGGCCCATATCTAACATATAATCGAGACTTTTTCGGGTTTTAAAGGAAGTGGATATCATTCCATACCCTCTCTCCTTCCGATTTCTAAACGAGGCTTCGTGCTAGCTTTTTTTGTTTTGACACCACCAACACGTCCCGTGGTCCATTTCTAACCTATAATCGAGATTTTTTCGGGTTTTAAAGGAAGTGGATATCATTTCATACCCTCTCTGCTCCCGATTTCAAAACGAGGCTTCGTGCTCGTTTTTTCGTTTTGACACAACAAACACGTCCCGTTGTCCATTTCTAACCTATAAACGAGACTTTTTCGGATTCTGAAGGAAGTGGATATTATTCTCATACCCTCTCTCCTCCCGATTTCTAAACGAGGCTTCGTGGTCGTTTTTTCGTTTTGACACTACCAGCACGTCCCGTAGCCCATTTCAAACCTATAATCGAGATTTTTTCGGGTTTTAAAGGAAGTGGATATCATTTCATACCCTCTCTCCTTCCGATTTCTAAAAGAGGCTTCGTGCTCGTTTTTTCGTTTTGACACCAAAAACACGTCCCGTGGCCCATTTCTAACCTATAATCGAGATTTTTTCGGGTTTTAAAGGAGGTGGATATCATTTCATACCCTCTCTGCTCCCGATTTCTAAACGAGGCTTCGTGCTCGTTTTTTCATTTTGACACAACAAACACGTCCCGTTGTCCATTTCTAACCTATAAAAGAGACTTTTTCGGATTTTGAAGGAAGTGGATATTATTCTCATACCCTCTCTCCGCACGATTTCTAAACGAGGCTTCGTGGTCATTTTTTCATTTTGACACTACTAGCACGTCCCGTAGCCCATTTCTAACCTATAATCGAGACTTTTTCGGGTTTTAAAGGAAGTGGATATCATTTCATACCCTCTCTCCTCCCGATTTCTAAATGAGGCTTCGTGCTCGTTTTTTCGTTTTGACACCACCAACATGTCTCGTGGCCCATTTCTAACATATAATCGAGACTTTTTCAGGTTCTAAAGGAAGTGAGTATCATTCCATACCCTCTCTCCTCCCGATTTCTAAACGAGGCTTCGTGCTCGTTTTTTCGTTTTGACACCTCCAACACGTCCCGTGACCTATTTCTAACCTATAATCGAGACTTTTTCGGGTTTTAAAGGAAGTGGATATCATTTCATACCCTCTCTCTCCTCCCGATTTCTAAACGAGGCTTTGTGTTCGTTTTTTCGTTTTGACACCACCAACACGTCCCGTGGCCCATTTCTAACCTATAATAGAGATTTTTTGGGTTTTAAAGGAAGTGGATATCATTTCATACCCTCTCTCCTTCCGATTTCTAAAAGAGGCTTCGTGCTCGTTTTTTCGTTTTGACACCACAAACACGTCCCGTGACCCATTTCTAACCTATAATCGAGACTTTTTCGGGTTTTAAAGGAAGTGGATATCATTTCATACCCTCTCTCATCCCGATTTCTAAACGAGGCTTTGTGCTCGTTTTTTCGTTTTGATACCACAAACACGTCCCGTGGCCCATTTCTAACCTATAATCGAGACTTTTTCGGGTTTCAAAGGAAGTGGATATCATTTCATACCCTCTCTGCTCCCGATTTCTAAACGAGGCTTCGTGCTCGTTTTTTCATTTTGACACAACAAACACGTCCCGTTGTCCATTTCTAACCTATAAAAGTGACTTTTTCGGATTATGAAGGAAGTGGATATTATTCTCATACCCTCTCTCCTCCCGATTTCTAAACGAGGCTTCGTGGTCCTTTTTTCGTTTTGACACTACCAGCACGTCCCGTAGCCCATTTCTAAACTATAATCGACACTTTTTCGGGTTTTAAAGGAAGTGGATATCATTTCATACCCTCTCTCCTCCCGATTTCTAAACGAGGCTTCGTGCTCGTTTTTTCGTTTTGACACCACAAACACGTCCCGTGGCCCATTTCTAACCTATAACCGAGACTTTTTTGGGTTTTAAAGGAAGTGGATATCATTTCATACCCTCTCTCCTCCCGATTTTTAAATGAGGATTCGTGCTCGTTTTTTCGTTTTGACACCACAAACACGTCCCGTGGTCCATTTCTAACCTATAATCGAGATTTTTTCGGGTTTTAAAGGAAGTGGATATCATTTCATACCCTCTCTGCTCCCGATTTCAAAACGAGGCTTCGTGCTCGTTTTTTCGTTTTGACACAACAAACACGTCCCGTTGTCCATTTCTAACCTATAAACGAGACTTTTTCGGATTCTGAAGGAAGTGGATATTATTCTCATACCCTCTCTCCTCCCGATTTCTAAACGAGGCTTCGTGCTCGTTTTTTCGTTTTGACACCACCAGCACGTCCCGTAGCCCATTTCTAACCTATAATCGAGATTTTTTCGGGTTTTAAAGGAAGTGGATATCATTTCATACCCTCTCTCCTTCCGATTTCTAAAAGAGGCTTCGTGCTCGTTTTTTCGTTTTGACACCAAAAACACGTCCCGTGGCCCATTTCTAACCTATAATCGAGATTTTTTCGGGTTTTAAAGGAGGTGGATATCATTTCATACCCTCTCTGCTCCCGATTTCTAAACGAGGCTTCGTGCTCGTTTTTTCATTTTGACACAACAAACACGTCCCGTTGTCCATTTCTAACCTATAAAAGAGACTTTTTCGGATTTTGAAGGAAGTGGATATTATTCTCATACCCTCTCTCCGCACGATTTCTAAACGAGGCTTCGTGCTTGTTTTTTCGTTTTGACACCACCAACACGTCCCGTAGCCCATTTCTAACCTATAATCGAGACTTTTTCGGGTTTTAAAGGAAGTGGATATCATTTCATACCCTCTCTCCTCCCGATTTCTAAACGAGGCTTCGTGCTCGTTTTTTCGTTTTGGCAGCACAAACACGTCCCGTGGCCCATTTCTAACCTATAATCGAGGCTTTTTTGCGTTTTGAAGGAAGTGGATATTATTTCATACACTCTCTCCTCCCGATTTCTAAATGAGGCTTCGTGCTCATTTTTTTGTTTTGACACCACCAATACGTCTCGTGACCCATTTCTAACATTTAATCGAGACTTTCTCTGGTTTTAAAGGAAGTGGATATCATTTCATACCCGCTATCCTCCCGATTTCTAAACGAGGCTTCGTGCTCGTTTTTTCGTTTTGACACAACAATCACGTCTCGTGGCCCATTTGTAACCTATAATCGAGACTTTTTCGAGTTTTAAACGAAGTGGATATCATTTCATACCCTCTCTCCTCCCTATTTCTAAACGATGCTTCGTGGTTATTTTTTCGTTTTGACACTACCAGCATGTCCCGTGGCCCATTTCTAACATATCATCGAGACTTTTTCGGGTTTTAAAGGAAGTGGATATCATTTCATACCCTCTCTCCTCCCGATTTCTAAACGAGACTTCGTGCTCTTTTTTTGTTTTGACACCACCAAAACGTCTCGTGGCCCATATCTAACATATAATCGAGACTTTTTCGGGTTTTAAAGGAAGTGGATATCATTCCATACCCTCTCTCCTCCCGATTTCTAAACGAGGATTCGTGCTAGCTTTTTTTGTTTTGACACCACCAACACGTCTCGTGGCACATTTCTAAGATATAATCGAGACTTTTTCGGGTTTTAAAGGAACTGAGTATCATTTCATACCCTCTCTCCTCCCGATTTCTAAACGATGCTTCGTGCTCGTTTTTTTATTTTAACACCACCAACACGTCTCGTGGCCCATTTCTAACATATAATCGAGACTTTTTCTAGTTTTAAAGGAAGTGGATATCATTTCGTACCCTCTCTCCTCCCGATTTCTAAACGAGGCTTCGTGCTCGTTTTTTCGTTTTGACACCACAAACACGTCCCGTGGCCCATTTCCAACATATAATCGAGACTTTTTCGGGTTCTAAAGGAAGTGAGTATCATTCCATACCCTCTCTCCTCCCGATTTCTAAACGAGGCTTCGTGCTCGTTTTTTCATTTTGACACCTCAAACACGTTCCGTGGCCCATTTCTAACCTATAATCGAGACTTTTTCGGGTTCTAAAGGAAGTGGATATCATTTCATACTCTCTCTCCTCCCGATTTCTAAACGAGGCTTCGTGCTCGTTTTTTCGTTTTGCCACCACCAACACGTCCCGTGGCCTATTTCTAACCTATAATCGAGACTTTTTCGGGTTTTAAACGAAGTGGATATCATTTCATACCCTCTCTCCTCCCGATTTCTAAACGAGGCTTCGTGCTTGTTTTTTCGTTTTGACACCACCAACACGTCCCGTAGCCCATTTCTAACCTATAATCGAGACTTTTTCGGGTTTTAAAGGAAGTAGATATAATTTCATACCCTCTCTCCCGATTTCTAAACGAGGCTTCGTGCTCTTTTTTTAGTTTTGACACAATAAACACGTCCCGTTGCACATTTCTAACCTATAATCGAGACTTTTTCGGGTTTTAAAGGAAGTGGATATCATTTCATACCCTCTCTCATCCCGATTTCTAAACGAGGCTTCGTGCTCGTTTTTTCGTTTTGACACCACAAAGACGTCCCGTGGCCCATTTCTAACCTATAATCGAGACTTTTTCGGGTTTTAAAGGAAGTGGATATCATTTCATACCCTCTCTCCTCCCGATTTCTAAACGAGGCTTCGTGCTAGCTTTTTTTGTTTTGACACCACCAACACGTCTCGTGGCACATTTCTAAGATATAATCGAGACTTTTTCGGGTTTTAAAGGAACTGAGTATCATTTCATACCCTCTCTCCTCCCGATTTCTAAACGATGCTTTGTGCTCGTTTTTTTATTTTAACACCACCAACACGTCTCGTGGATATCATTTCGTACCCTCTCTCCTCCCGATTTCTAAACGAGGCTTCGTGCTCGTTTTTTCGTTTTGACACCACCAACACGTCTCGTGGCCCATTTCTAACATATAATCGAGACTTTTTCGGGTTCTAAAGGAAGTGAGTATCATTCCATACCCTCTCTCCTCCCGATTTCTAAACGAGGCTTCGTGCTCGTTTTTTCATTTTGACACCTCAAACACGTTCCGTGGCCCATTTCTAACCTATAATCGAGACTTTTTCGGGTTCTAAAGGAAGTGGATATCATTTCATACTCTCTCTCCTCCCGATTTCTAAACGAGGCTTCGTGCTCGTTTTTTCGTTTTGCCACCACCAACACGTCCCGTGGCCTATTTCTAACCTATAATCGAGACTTTTTCGGGTTTTAAACGAAGTGGATATCATTTCATACCCTCTCTCCTCCCGATTTCTAAACGAGGCTTCGTGCTTGTTTTTTCGTTTTGACACCACCAACACGTCCCGTAGCCCATTTCTAACCTATAATCGAGACTTTTTCGGGTTTTAAAGGAAGTGGATATAATTTCATACCCTCTCTCCCGATTTCTAAACGAGGCTTCGTGCTCTTTTTTTAGTTTTGACACAATAAACACGTCCCGTTGCACATTTCTAACCTATAATCGAGACTTTTTCGGGTTTTAAAGGAAGTGGATATCATTTCATACCCTCTCTCATCCCGATTTCTAAACGAGGCTTCGTGCTCGTTTTTTCGTTTTGACACCACAAAGACGTCCCGTGGCCCATTTCTAACCTATAATCGAGACTTTTTCGGGTTTTAAAGGAAGTGGATATCATTTCATACCCTCTCTCCTCCCGATTTCTAAACGAGGCTTCGTGCTAGCTTTTTTTGTTTTGACACCACCAACACGTCTCGTGGCACATTTCTAAGATATAATCGAGACTTTTTCGGGTTTTAAAGGAACTGAGTATCATTTCATACCCTCTCTCCTCCCGATTTCTAAACGATGCTTCGTGCTCGTTTTTTTATTTTAACACCACCAACACGTCTCGTGGCCCATTTCTAACATATAATCGAGACTTTTTCTAGTTTTAAAGGAAGTGGATATCATTTCGTACCCTCTCTCCTCCCGATTTCTAAACGAGGCTTCGTGCTCGTTTTTTCGTTTTGACACCACCAACACGTCTCGTGGCCCATTTCTAACATATAATCGAGACTTTTTCGGGTTCTAAAGGAAGTGAGTATCATTCCATACCCTCTCTCCTCCCGATTTCTAAACGAGGCTTCGTGCTCGTTTTTTCATTTTGACACCTCAAACACGTTCCGTGGCCCATTTCTAACCTATAATCGAGACTTTTTCGGGTTCTAAAGGAAGTGGATATCATTTCATACTCTCTCTCCTCCCGATTTCTAAACGAGGCTTCGTGCTCGTTTTTTCGTTTTGCCACCACCAACACGTCCCGTGGCCTATTTCTAACCTATAATCGAGACTTTTTCGGGTTTTAAACGAAGTGGATATCATTTCATACCCTCTCTCCTCCCGATTTCTAAACGAGACTTCGTGCTCTTTTTTTGTTTTGACACCACCAAAACGTCTCGTGGCCCATATCTAACATATAATCGAGACTTTTTCGGGTTTTAAAGGAAGTGGATATCATTCCATACCCTCTCTCCTCCCGATTTCTAAACGAGGCTTCGTGCTAGCTTTTTTTGTTTTGACACCACCAACACGTCTCGTGGCACATTTCTAAGATATAATCGAGACTTTTTCGGGTTTTAAAGGAACTGAGTATCATTTCATACCCTCTCTCCTCCCGATTTCTAAACGATGCTTCGTGCTCGTTTTTTTATTTTAACACCACCAACACGTCTCGTGGCCCATTTCTAACATATAATCGAGACTTTTTCTAGTTTTAAAGGAAGTGGATATCATTTCGTACCCTCTCTCCTCCCGATTTCTAAACGAGGCTTCGTGCTCGTTTTTTCGTTTTGACACCCCAAACACGTCCCCTGGCCCATTTCCAACATATAATCGAGACTTTTTCGGGTTCTAAAGGAAGTGAGTATCATTCCATACCCTCTCTCCTCCCGATTTCTAAACGAGGCTTCGTGCTCTTTTTTTAGTTTTGACACAATAAACACGTCCCGTTGCACATTTCTAACCTATAATCGAGACTTTTTCGGGTTTTAAAGGAAGTGGATATCATTTCATACCCTCTCTCATCCCGATTTCTAAACGAGGCTTCGTGCTCGTTTTTTCGTTTTGACACCACAAAGACGTCCCGTGGCCCATTTCTAACCTATAATCGAGACTTTTTCGGGTTTTAAAGGAAGTGGATATCATTTCATACCCTCTCTCCTCCCGATTTCTAAACGAGGCTTCGTGCTAGTTTTTTTTGTTTTGACACCACCAACACGTCTCGTGGCACATTTCTAAGATATAATCGAGACTTTTTCGGGTTTTAAAGGAACTGAGTATCATTTCATACCCTCTCTCCTCCCGATTTCTAAACGATGCTTCGTGCTCGTTTTTTTATTTTAACACCACCAACACGTCTCGTGGCCCATTTCTAACATATAATCGAGACTTTTTCTAGTTTTAAAGGAAGTGGATATCATTTCGTACCCTCTCTCCTCCCGATTTCTAAACGAGGCTTCGTGCTCGTTTTTTCGTTTTGACACCACCAACACGTCTCGTGGCCCATTTCTAACATATAATCGAGACTTTTTCGGGTTCTAAAGGAAGTGAGTATCATTCCATACCCTCTCTCCTCCCGATTTCTAAACGAGGCTTCGTGCTCGTTTTTTCATTTTGACACCTCAAACACGTTCCGTGGCACATTTCTAACCTATAATCGAGACATTTTCGGGTTCTAAAGGAAGTGGATATCATTTCATACTCTCTCTCCTCCCGATTTCTAAACGAGGCTTCGTGCTCGTTTTTTCGTTTTGCCACCACCAACACGTCCCGTGGCCTATTTCTAACCTATAATCGAGACTTTTTCGGGTTTTAAACGAAGTGGATATCATTTCATACCCTCTCTCCTCCCGATTTCTAAACGAGGCTTCGTGCTTGTTTTTTCGTTTTGACACCACCAACACGTCCCGTAGCCCATTTCTAACCTATAATCGAGACTTTTTCGGGTTTTAAAGGAAGTGGATATCATTTCATACCCTCTCTCCTCCCGATTTCTAAACGAGGCTTCGTGCTCGTTTTTTCGTTTTGGCAGCACAAACACGTCCCGTGGCCCATTTCTAACCTATAATCGAGGCTTTTTTGCGTTTTGAAGGAAGTGGATATTATTTCATACACTCTCTCCTCCCGATTTCTAAATGAGGCTTCGTGCTCATTTTTTTGTTTTGACACCACCAATACGTCTCGTGACCCATTTCTAACATTTAATCGAGACTTTCTCTGGTTTTAAAGGAAGTGGATATCATTTCATACCCGCTATCCTCCCGATTTCTAAACGAGGCTTCGTGCTCGTTTTTTCGTTTTGACACAACAATCACGTCTCGTGGCCCATTTGTAACCTATAATCGAGACTTTTTCGAGTTTTAAACGAAGTGGATATCATTTCATACCCTCTCTCCTCCCTATTTCTAAACGATGCTTCGTGGTTATTTTTTCGTTTTGACACTACCAGCATGTCCCGTGGCCCATTTCTAACATATCATCGAGACTTTTTCGGGTTTTAAAGGAAGTGGATATCATTTCATACCCTCTCTCCTCCCGATTTCTAAACGAGACTTCGTGCTCTTTTTTTTTTTTGACACCACCAAAACGTCTCGTGGCCCATATCTAACATATAATCGAGACTTTTTCGGGTTTTAAAGGAAGTGGATATCATTCCATACCCTCTCTCCTCCCGATTTCTAAACGAGGCTTCGTGCTAGCTTTTTTTGTTTTGACACCACCAACACGTCTCGTGGCACATTTCTAAGATATAATCGAGACTTTTTCGGGTTTTAAAGGAACTGAGTATCATTTCATACCCTCTCTCCTCCCGATTTCTAAACGATGCTTCGTGCTCGTTTTTTTATTTTAACACCACCAACACGTCTCGTGGCCCATTTCTAACATATAATCGAGACTTTTTCTAGTTTTAAAGGAAGTGGATATCATTTCGTACCCTCTCTCCTCCCGATTTCTAAACGAGGCTTCGTGCTCGTTTTTTCGTTTTGACACCACAAACACGTCCCGTGGCCCATTTCCAACATATAATCGAGACTTTTTCGGGTTCTAAAGGAAGTGAGTATCATTCCATACCCTCTCTCCTCCCGATTTCTAAACGAGGCTTCGTGCTCGTTTTTTCATTTTGACACCTCAAACACGTTCCGTGGCCCATTTCTAACCTATAATCGAGACTTTTTCGGGTTCTAAAGGAAGTGGATATCATTTCATACTCTCTCTCCTCCCGATTTCTAAACGAGGCTTCGTGCTCGTTTTTTCGTTTTGCCACCACCAACACGTCCCGTGGCCTATTTCTAACCTATAATCGAGACTTTTTCGGGTTTTAAACGAAGTGGATATCATTTCATACCCTCTCTCCTCCCGATTTCTAAACGAGGCTTCGTGCTTGTTTTTTCGTTTTGACACCACCAACACGTCCCGTAGCCCATTTCTAACCTATAATCGAGACTTTTTCGGGTTTTAAAGGAAGTGGATATAATTTCATACCCTCTCTCCCGATTTCTAAACGAGGCTTCGTGCTCTTTTTTTAGTTTTGACACAATAAACACGTCCCGTTGCACATTTCTAACCTATAATCGAGACTTTTTCGGGTTTTAAAGGAAGTGGATATCATTTCATACCCTCTCTCATCCCGATTTCTAAACGAGGCTTCGTGCTCGTTTTTTCGTTTTGACACCACAAAGACGTCCCGTGGCCCATTTCTAACCTATAATCGAGACTTTTTCGGGTTTTAAAGGAAGTGGATATCATTTCATACCCTCTCTCCTCCCGATTTCTAAACGAGGCTTCGTGCTAGCTTTTTTTGTTTTGACACCACCAACACGTCTCGTGGCACATTTCTAAGATATAATCGAGACTTTTTCGGGTTTTAAAGGAACTGAGTATCATTTCATACCCTCTCTCCTCCCGATTTCTAAACGATGCTTCGTGCTCGTTTTTTTATTTTAACACCACCAACACGTCTCGTGGCCCATTTCTAACATATAATCGAGACTTTTTCTAGTTTTAAAGGAAGTGGATATCATTTCGTACCCTCTCTCCTCCCGATTTCTAAACGAGGCTTCGTGCTCGTTTTTTCGTTTTGACACCACAAACACGTCCCGTGGCCCATTTCCAACATATAATCGAGACTTTTTCGGGTTCTAAAGGAAGTGAGTATCATTCCATACCCTCTCTCCTCCCGATTTCTAAACGAGGCTTCGTGCTCGTTTTTTCATTTTGACACCTCAAACACGTTCCGTGGCCCATTTCTAACCTATAATCGAGACTTTTTCGGGTTCTAAAGGAAGTGGATATCATTTCATACTCTCTCTCCTCCCGATTTCTAAACGAGGCTTCGTGCTCGTTTTTTCGTTTTGCCACCACCAACACGTCCCGTGGCCTATTTCTAACCTATAATCGAGACTTTTTCGGGTTTTAAACGAAGTGGATATCATTTCATACCCTCTCTCCTCCCGATTTCTAAACGAGGCTTCGTGCTCGTTTTTTCGTTTTGACACCCCAAACACGTCCCCTGGCCCATTTCCAACATATAATCGAGACTTTTTCGGGTTCTAAAGGAAGTGAGTATCATTCCATACCCTCTCTCCTCCCGATTTCTAAACGAGGCTTCGTGCTCTTTTTTTAGTTTTGACACAATAAACACGTCCCGTTGCACATTTCTAACCTATAATCGAGACTTTTTCGGGTTTTAAAGGAAGTCGATATCATTTCATACCCTCTCTCATCCCGATTTCTAAACGAGGCTTCGTGCTCGTTTTTTCGTTTTGACACCACAAAGACGTCCCGTGGCCCATTTCTAACCTATAATCGAGACTTTTTCGGGTTTTAAAGGAAGTGGATATCATTTCATACCCTCTCTCCTCCCGATTTCTAAACGAGGCTTCGTGCTAGCTTTTTTTGTTTTGACACCACCAACACGTCTCGTGGCACATTTCTAAGATATAATCGAGACTTTTTCGGGTTTTAAAGGAACTGAGTATCATTTCATACCCTCTCTCCTCCCGATTTCTAAACGATGCTTCGTGCTCGTTTTTTTATTTTAACACCACCAACACGTCTCGTGGCCCATTTCTAACATATAATCGAGACTTTTTCTAGTTTTAAAGGAAGTGGATATCATTTCGTACCCTCTCTCCTCCCGATTTCTAAACGAGGCTTCGTGCTCGTTTTTTCGTTTTGACACCACCAACACGTCTCGTGGCCCATTTCTAACATATAATCGAGACTTTTTCGGGTTCTAAAGGAAGTGAGTATCATTCCATACCCTCTCTCCTCCCGATTTCTAAACGAGGCTTCGTGCTCGTTTTTTCATTTTGACACCTCAAACACGTTCCGTGGCACATTTCTAACCTATAATCGAGACTTTTTCGGGTTCTAAAGGAAGTGGATATCATTTCATACTCTCTCTCCTCCCGATTTCTAAACGAGGCTTCGTGCTCGTTTTTTCGTTTTGCCACCACCAACACGTCCCGTGGCCTATTTCTAACCTATAATCGAGACTTTTTCGGGTTTTAAACGAAGTGGATATCATTTCATACCCTCTCTCCTCCCGATTTCTAAACGAGGCTTCGTGCTTGTTTTTTCGTTTTGACACCACCAACACGTCCCGTAGCCCATTTCTAACCTATAATCGAGACTTTTTCGGGTTTTAAAGGAAGTGGATATAATTTCATACCCTCTCTCCCGATTTCTAAACGAGGCTTCGTGCTCTTTTTTTAGTTTTGACACAATAAACACGTCCCGTTGCACATTTCTAACCTATAATCGAGACTTTTTCGGGTTTTAAAGGAAGTGGATATCATTTCATACCCTCTCTCATCCCGATTTCTAAACGAGGCTTCGTGCTCGTTATTTCGTTTTGACACCACAAAGACGTCCCGTGGCCCATTTCTAACCTATAATCGAGACTTTTTCGGGTTTAAAGGAAGTGGATATCATTTCATACCCTCTCTCCTCCCGATTTCTAAACGAGGCTTCGTGCTAGCTTTTTTTGTTTTGACACCACCAACACGTCTCGTGGCACATTTCTAAGATATAATCGAGACTTTTTCGGGTTTTAAAGGAACTGAGTATCATTTCATACCCTCTCTCCTCCCGATTTCTAAACGATGCTTCGTGCTCGTTTTTTTATTTTAACACCACCAACACGTCTCGTGGCCCATTTCTAACATATAATCGAGACTTTTTCTAGTTTTAAAGGAAGTGGATATCATTTCGTACCCTCTCTCCTCCCGATTTCTAAACGAGGCTTCGTGCTCGTTTTTTCGTTTTGACACCACCAACACGTCTCGTGGCCCATTTCTAACATATAATCGAGACTTTTTCGGGTTCTAAAGGAAGTGAGTATCATTCCATACCCTCTCTCCTCCCGATTTCTAAACGAGGCTTCGTGCTCGTTTTTTCATTTTGACACCTCAAACACGTTCCGTGGCCCATTTCTAACCTATAATCGAGACTTTTTCGGGTTCTAAAGGAAGTGGATATCATTTCATACTCTCTCTCCTCCCGATTTCTAAACGAGGCTTCGTGCTCGTTTTTTCGTTTTGCCACCACCAACACGTCCCGTGGCCTATTTCTAACCTATAATCGAGACTTTTTCGGGTTTTAAACGAAGTGGATATCATTTCATACCCTCTCTCCTCCCGATTTCTAAACGAGGCTTCGTGCTTGTTTTTTCGTTTTGACACCACCAACACGTCCCGTAGCCCATTTCTAACCTATAATCGAGACTTTTTCGGGTTTTAAAGGAAGTGGATATAATTTCATACCCTCTCTCCCGATTTCTAAACGAGGCTTCGTGCTCTTTTTTTAGTTTTGACACAATAAACACGTCCCGTTGCACATTTCTAACCTATAATCGAGACTTTTTCGGGTTTTAAAGGAAGTGGATATCATTTAACACCCTCTCTCATCCCGATTTCTAAACGAGGCTTCGTGCTCGTTTTTTCGTTTTGACACCACAAAGACGTCCCGTGGCCCATTTCTAACCTATAATCGAGACTTTTTCGGGTTTTAAAGGAAGTGGATATCATTTCATACCCTCTCTCCTCCCGATTTCTAAACGAGGCTTCGTGCTCGTTTTTTCGTTTTGACACCACAAACACGTCCCGTGGCCCATTTCTAACCTATAACCGAGACTTTTTTGGGTTTTAAAGGAAGTGGATATCATTTCATACCCTCTCTCCTCCCGATTTCTAAATGAGGATTCGTGCTCGTTTTTTCGTTTTGATACCACAAACACGTCCCGTGGTCCATTTCTAACCTATAATCGAGATTTTTTCGGGTTTTAAAGGAAGTGGATATCATTTCATACCCTCTCTGCTCCCGATTTCAAAACGAGGCTTCGTGCTCGTTTTTTCGTTTTGACACAACAAGCACGTCTCGTGGCCCATTTGTAACCAATAATTGAGACTTTTTCGGGTTTTAAACGAAGTGGATATAATTTCATACCCCCTCTCCTCCCGATTTCTAAACGAGGCTTCGTGCTCGTTTTTTCGTTTTGACACCACAAACACGTCCCGTGGCCCATTTCTAACCTATAATCGAGACTTTTTCGGGTTCTAAAGGAAGTGGATATCATTTCATACCCTCTCTCCTCCCGATTTGTAAACGAGGCTTCGTGCTCGTTTTTTCGTTTTGACACCACCAACACGTCCCGTGGCCTATTTCTAACCTATAATCGAGACTTTTTCGGGTTTTAAAGGAAGTGGATATCATTTCATACCCTCTCTCCTCCCGATTTCTAAACGAGGCTTCGTGCTTGTTTTTTCGTTTTGACACCACCAACACGTCCCGTAGCCCATTTCTAACCTATAATCAAGACTTTTTGGGGTTTTAAAGGAAGTGGATATAATTTCATACCCTCTCTCCCGAATTCTAAACGAGGCTTCGCGCTTTTTTTTTAGTTTTGACACAACAAACACGTCCCGTTGCACATTTCTTACCTATACTCGAGACTTTTTCGGGTTTTAAAGGAAGTGGATATCATTTCATACCCTCTCTCCTCCCGATTTCTAAATGAGGCATCGTGCTCGTTTTTTCGTTTTGACACCACCAACATGTCTCGTGGCCCATTTCTAACATATAATCGAGACTTTTTCAGGTTCTAAAGGAAGTGAGTATCATTCCATACCCTCTCTCCTCCCGATTTCTAAACGAGGCTTCGTGCTCGTTTTTTCGTTTTGACACCTCCAACACGTCCCGTGACCTATTTCTAACCTATAATCGAGACTTTTTCGGGTTTTAAAGGAAGTGGATATCATTTCATACCCTCTCTCTCCTCCCGATTTCTAAACGAGGCTTTGTGTTCGTTTTTTCGTTTTGACACCACCAACACGTCCCGTGGCCCATTTCTAACCTATAATAGAGATTTTTTGGGTTTTAAAGGAAGTGGATATCATTTCATACCCTCTCTCCTTCCGATTTCTAAAAGAGGCTTCGTGCTCGTTTTTTCGTTTTGACACCACAAACACGTCCCGTGACCCATTTCTAACCTATAATCGAGACTTTTTCGGGTTTTAAAGGAAGTGGATATCATTTCATACCCTCTCTCATCCCGATTTCTAAACGAGGCTTTGTGCTCGTTTTTTCGTTTTGACACCACAAACACGTCCCGTGGCCCATTTCTAACCTATAATCGAGACTTTTTCGGGTTTCAAAGGAAGTGGATATCATTTCATACCCTCTCTGCTCCCGATTTCTAAACGAGGCTTCGTGCTCGTTTTTTCATTTTGACACAACAAACACGTCCCGTTGTCCATTTCTAACCTATAAAAGTGACTTTTTCGGATTATGAAGGAAGTGGATATTATTCTCATACCCTCTCTCCTCCCGATTTCTAAACGAGGCTTCGTGGTCATTTTTTCGTTTTGACACTACCAGCACGTCCCGTAGCCCATTTCTAAACTATAATCGACACTTTTTCGGGTTTTAAAGGAAGTGGATATCATTTCATACCCTCTCTCCTCCCGATTTCTAAACGAGGTTTCGTGCTCGTTTTTTCGTTTTGACACCACAAACACGTCCCGTGGCCCATTTCTAACCTATAACCGAGACTTTTTTGGGTTTTAAAGGAAGTGGATATCATTTCATACCCTCTCTCCTCCCGATTTTTAAATGAGGTTTCGTGCTCGTTTTTTCGTTTTGACACCACAAACACGTCCCGTGGTCCATTTCTAACCTATAATCGAGATTTTTTCGGGTTTTAAAGGAAGTGGATATCATTTCATACCCTCTCTGCTCCCGATTTCAAAACGAGGCTTCGTGCTCGTTTTTTCGTTTTGACACAACAAACACGTCCCGTTGTCCATTTCTAACCTATAAACGAGACTTTTTCGGATTCTGAAGGAAGTGGATATTATTCTCATACCCTCTCTCCTCCCGATTTCTAAACGAGGCTTCGTGGTCGTTTTTTCGTTTTGACACTACCAGCACGTCCCGTAGCCCATTTCTAACCTATAATCGAGATTTTTTCGGGTTTTAAAGGAAGTGGATATCATTTCATACCCTCTCTCCTTCCGATTTCTAAAAGAGGCTTCGTGCTCGTTTTTTCGTTTTGACACCAAAAACACGTCCCGTGGCCCATTTCTAACCTATAATCGAGATTTTTTCGGGTTTTAAAGGAGGTGGATATCATTTCATACCCTCTCTGCTCCCGATTTCTAAACGAGGCTTCGTGCTCGTTTTTTCATTTTGACACAACAAACACGTCCCGTTGTCCATTTCTAACCTATAAAAGAGACTTTTTCGGATTTTGAAGGAAGTGGATATTATTCTCATACCCTCTCTCCGCACGATTTCTAAACGAGGCTTCGTGGTCATTTTTTCATTTTGACACTACTAGCACGTCCCGTAGCCCATTTCTAACCTATAATCGAGACTTTTTCGGGTTTTAAAGGAAGTGGATATCATTTCATACCCTCTCTCCTCCCGATTTCTAAACGAGGCTTCGTGCTCGTTTTTTCGTTTTGGCAGCACAAACACGTCCCGTGGCCCATTTCTAACCTATAATCGAGGCTTTTTTGCGTTTTGAAGGAAGTGGATATTATTTCATACACTCTCTCCTCCCGATTTCTAAATGAGGCTTCGTGCTCATTTTTTTGTTTTGACACCACCAATACGTCTCGTGACCCATTTCTAACATTTAATCGAGACTTTCTCTGGTTTTAAAGGAAGTGGATATCATTTCATACCCGCTATCCTCCCGATTTCTAAACGAGGCTTCGTGCTCGTTTTTTCGTTTTGACACAACAATCACGTCTCGTGGCCCATTTGTAACCTATAATCGAGACTTTTTCGAGTTTTAAACGAAGTGGATATCATTTCATACCCTCTCTCCTCCCTATTTCTAAACGATGCTTCGTGGTTATTTTTTCGTTTTGACACTACCAGCATGTCCCGTGGCCAATTTCTAACATATCATCGAGACTTTTTCGGGTTTTAAAGGAAGTGGATATCATTTCATACCCTCTCTCCTCCCGATTTCTAAACGAGACTTCGTGCTCTTTTTTTGTTTTGACACCACCAAAACGTCTCGTGGCCCATATCTAACATATAATCGAGACTTTTTCGGGTTTTAAAGGAAGTGGATATCATTCCATACCCTCTCTCCTCCCGATTTCTAAACGAGGCTTCGTGCTAGCTTTTTTTGTTTCGACACCACCAACACGTCCCGTGGTCCATTTCTAACCTATAATCGAGATTTTTTCGGGTTTTAAAGGAAGTGGATATCATTTCATACCCTCTCTGCTCCCGATTTCAAAACGAGGCTTCGTGCTCGTTTTTTCGTTTTGACACAACAAACACGTCCCGTTGTCCATTTCTAACCTATAAACGAGACTTTTTCGGATTCTGAAGGAAGTGGATATTATTCTCATACCCTCTCTCCTCCCGATTTCTAAACGAGGCTTCGTGGTCGTTTTTTCGTTTTGACACTACCAGCACGTCCCGTAGCCCATTTCTAACCTATAATCGAGATTTTTTCGGGTTTTAAAGGAAGTGGATATCATTTCATACCCTCTCTCCTTCCGATTTCTAAAAGAGGCTTCGTGCTCGTTTTTTCGTTTTGACACCAAAAACACGTCCCGTGGCCCATTTCTAAACTATAATCGAGATTTTTTCGGGTTTTAAAGGAGGTGGATATCATTTCATACCCTCTCTGCTCCCGATTTCTAAACGAGGCTTCGTGCTCGTTTTTTCATTTTGACACAACAAACACGTCCCGTTGTCCATTTCTAACCTATAAAAGAGACTTTTTCGGATTTTGAAGGAAGTGGATATTATTCTCATACCCTCTCTCCGCACGATTTCTAAACGAGGCTTCGTGGTCATTTTTTCATTTTGACACTACTAGCACGTCCCGTAGCCCATTTCTAACCTATAATCGAGACTTTTTCGGGTTTTAAAGGAAGTGGATATCATTTCATACCCTCTCTCCTCCCGATTTCTAAACGAGGCTTCGTGCTCGTTTTTTCGTTTTGGCAGCACAAACACGTCCCGTGGCCCATTTCTAACCTATAATCGAGGCTTTTTTGCGTTTTGAAGGAAGTGGATATTATTTCATACACTCTCTCCTCCCGATTTCTAAATGAGGCTTCGTGCTCATTTTTTTGTTTTGACACCACCAATACGTCTCGTGACCCATTTCTAACATTTAATCGAGACTTTCTCTGGTTTTAAAGGAAGTGGATATCATTTCATACCCGCTATCCTCCCGATTTCTAAACGAGGCTTCGTGCTCGTTTTTTCGTTTTGACACAACAATCACGTCTCGTGGCCCATTTGTAACCTATAATCGAGACTTTTTCGAGTTTTAAACGAAGTGGATATCATTTCATACCCTCTCTCCTCCCTATTTCTAAACGATGCTTCGTGGTTATTTTTTCGTTTTGACACTACCAGCATGTCCCGTGGCCCATTTCTAACATATCATCGAGACTTTTTCGGGTTTTAAAGGAAGTGGATATCATTTCATACCCTCTCTCCTCCCGATTTCTAAACGAGACTTCGTGCTCTTTTTTTGTTTTGACACCACCAAAACGTCTCGTGGCCCATATCTAACATATAATCGAGACTTTTTCGGGTTTTAAAGGAAGTGGATATCATTCCATACCCTCTCTCCTCCCGATTTCTAAACGAGGCTTCGTGCTAGCTTTTTTTGTTTTGACACCACCAACACGTCCCGTGGTCCATTTCTAACCTATAATCGAGATTTTTTCGGGTTTTAAAGGAAGTGGATATCATTTCATACCCTCTCTGCTCCCGATTTCAAAACGAGGCTTCGTGCTCGTTTTTTCGTTTTGACACAACAAACACGTCCCGTTGTCCATTTCTAACCTATAAACGAGACTTTTTCGGATTCTGAAGGAAGTGGATATTATTCTCATACCCTCTCTCCTCCCGATTTCTAAACGAGGCTTCGTGGTCGTTTTTTCGTTTTGACACTACCAGCACGTCCCGTAGCCCATTTCTAACCTATAATCGAGATTTTTTCGGGTTTTAAAGGAAGTGGATATCATTTCATACCCTCTCTCCTTCCGATTTCTAAAAGAGGCTTCGTGCTCGTTTTTTCGTTTTGACACCAAAAACACGTCCCGTGGCCCATTTCTAACCTATAATCGAGATTTTTTCGGGTTTTAAAGGAGGTGGATATCATTTCATACCCTCTCTGCTCCCGATTTCTAAACGAGGCTTCGTGCTCGTTTTTTCATTTTGACACAACAAACACGTCCCGTTGTCCATTTCTAACCTATAAAAGAGACTTTTTCGGATTTTGAAGGAAGTGGATATTATTCTCATACCCTCTCTCCGCACGATTTCTAAACGAGGCTTCGTGGTCATTTTTTCATTTTGACACTACTAGCACGTCCCGTAGCCCATTTCTAACCTATAATCGAGACTTTTTCGGGTTTTAAAGGAAGTGGATATCATTTCATACCCTCTCTCCTCCCGATTTCTAAACGAGGCTTCGTGCTCGTTTTTTCGTTTTGGCAGCACAAACACGTCCCGTGGCCCATTTCTAACCTATAATCGAGGCTTTTTTGCGTTTTGAAGGAAGTGGATATTATTTCATACACTCTCTCCTCCCGATTTCTAAATGAGGCTTCGTGCTCATTTTTTTGTTTTGACACCACCAATACGTCTCGTGACCCATTTCTAACATTTAATCGAGACTTTCTCTGGTTTTAAAGGAAGTGGATATCATTTCATACCCGCTATCCTCCCGATTTCTAAACGAGGCTTCGTGCTCGTTTTTTCGTTTTGACACAACAATCACGTCTCGTGGCCCATTTGTAACCTATAATCGAGACTTTTTCGAGTTTTAAACGAAGTGGATATCATTTCATACCCTCTCTCCTCCCTATTTCTAAACGATGCTTCGTGGTTATTTTTTCGTTTTGACACTACCAGCATGTCCCGTGGCCCATTTCTAACATATCATCGAGACTTTTTCGGGTTTTAAAGGAAGTGGATATCATTTCATACCCTCTCTCCTCCCGATTTCTAAACGAGACTTCGTGCTCTTTTTTTGTTTTGACACCACCAAAACGTCTCGTGGCCCATATCTAACATATAATCGAGACTTTTTCGGGTTTTAAAGGAAGTGGATATCATTCCATACCCTCTCTCCTCCCGATTTCTAAACGAGGCTTCGTGCTAGCTTTTTTTGTTTTGACACCACCAACACGTCCCGTGGTCCATTTCTAACCTATAATCGAGATTTTTTCGGGTTTTAAAGGAAGTGGATATCATTTCATACCCTCTCTGCTCCCGATTTCAAAACGAGGCTTCGTGCTCGTTTTTTCGTTTTGACACAACAAACACGTCCCGTTGTCCATTTCTAACCTATAAACGAGACTTTTTCGGATTCTGAAGGAAGTGGATATTATTCTCATACCCTCTCTCCTCCCGATTTCTAAACGAGGCTTCGTGGTCGTTTTTTCGTTTTGACACTACCAGCACGTCCCGTAGCCCATTTCTAACCTATAATCGAGATTTTTTCGGGTTTTAAAGGAAGTGGATATCATTTCATACCCTCTCTCCTTCCGATTTCTAAAAGAGGCTTCGTGCTCGTTTTTTCGTTTTGACACCAAAAACACGTCCCGTGGCCCATTTCTAACCTATAATCGAGATTTTTTCGGGTTTTAAAGGAGGTGGATATCATTTCATACCCTCTCTGCTCCCGATTTCTAAACGAGGCTTCGTGCTCGTTTTTTCATTTTGACACAACAAACACGTCCCGTTGTCCATTTCTAACCTATAAAAGAGACTTTTTCGGATTTTGAAGGAAGTGGATATTATTCTCATACCCTCTCTCCGCACGATTTCTAAACGAGGCTTCGTGGTCATTTTTTCATTTTGACACTACTAGCACGTCCCGTAGCCCATTTCTAACCTATAATCGAGACTTTTTCGGGTTTTAAAGGAAGTGGATATCATTTCATACCCTCTCTCCTCCCGATTTCTAAACGAGGCTTCGTGCTCGTTTTTTCGTTTTGGCAGCACAAACACGTCCCGTGGCCCATTTCTAACCTATAATCGAGGCTTTTTTGCGTTTTGAAGGAAGTGGATATTATTTCATACACTCTCTCCTCCCGATTTCTAAATGAGGCTTCGTGCTCATTTTTTTGTTTTGACACCACCAATACGTCTCGTGACCCATTTCTAACATTTAATCGAGACTTTCTCTGGTTTTAAAGGAAGTGGATATCATTTCATACCCGCTATCCTCCCGATTTCTAAACGAGGCTTCGTGCTCGTTTTTTCGTTTTGACACAACAATCACGTCTCGTGGCCCATTTGTAACCTATAATCGAGACTTTTTCGAGTTTTAAACGAAGTGGATATCATTTCATACCCTCTCTCCTCCCTATTTCTAAACGATGCTTCGTGGTTATTTTTTCGTTTTGACACTACCAGCATGTCCCGTGGCCAATTTCTAACATATCATCGAGACTTTTTCGGGTTTTAAAGGAAGTGGATATCATTTCATACCCTCTCTCCTCCCGATTTCTAAACGAGACTTCGTGCTCTTTTTTTGTTTTGACACCACCAAAACGTCTCGTGGCCCATATCTAACATATAATCGAGACTTTTTCGGGTTTTAAAGGAAGTGGATATCATTCCATACCCTCTCTCCTCCCGATTTCTAAACGAGGCTTCGTGCTAGCTTTTTTTGTTTTGACACCACCAACACGTCCCGTGGTCCATTTCTAACCTATAATCGAGATTTTTTCGGGTTTTAAAGGAAGTGGATATCATTTCATACCCTCTCTGCTCCCGATTTCAAAACGAGGCTTCGTGCTCGTTTTTTCGTTTTGACACAACAAACACGTCCCGTTGTCCATTTCTAACCTATAAACGAGACTTTTTCGGATTCTGAAGGAAGTGGATATTATTCTCATACCCTCTCTCCTCCCGATTTCTAAACGAGGCTTCGTGGTCGTTTTTTCGTTTTGACACTACCAGCACGTCCCGTAGCCCATTTCTAACCTATAATCGAGATTTTTTCGGGTTTTAAAGGAAGTGGATATCATTTCATACCCTCTCTCCTTCCGATTTCTAAAAGAGGCTTCGTGCTCGTTTTTTCGTTTTGACACCAAAAACACGTCCCGTGGCCCATTTCTAAACTATAATCGAGATTTTTTCGGGTTTTAAAGGAGGTGGATATCATTTCATACCCTCTCTGCTCCCGATTTCTAAACGAGGCTTCGTGCTCGTTTTTTCATTTTGACACAACAAACACGTCCCGTTGTCCATTTCTAACCTATAAAAGAGACTTTTTCGGATTTTGAAGGAAGTGGATATTATTCTCATACCCTCTCTCCGCACGATTTCTAAACGAGGCTTCGTGGTCATTTTTTCATTTTGACACTACTAGCACGTCCCGTAGCCCATTTCTAACCTATAATCGAGACTTTTTCGGGTTTTAAAGGAAGTGGATATCATTTCATACCCTCTCTCCTCCCGATTTCTAAACGAGGCTTCGTGCTCGTTTTTTCGTTTTGGCAGCACAAACACGTCCCGTGGCCCATTTCTAACCTATAATCGAGGCTTTTTTGCGTTTTGAAGGAAGTGGATATTATTTCATACACTCTCTCCTCCCGATTTCTAAATGAGGCTTCGTGCTCATTTTTTTGTTTTGACACCACCAATACGTCTCGTGACCCATTTCTAACATTTAATCGAGACTTTCTCTGGTTTTAAAGGAAGTGGATATCATTTCATACCCGCTATCCTCCCGATTTCTAAACGAGGCTTCGTGCTCGTTTTTTCGTTTTGACACAACAATCACGTCTCGTGGCCCATTTGTAACCTATAATCGAGACTTTTTCGAGTTTTAAACGAAGTGGATATCATTTCATACCCTCTCTCCTCCCTATTTCTAAACGATGCTTCGTGGTTATTTTTTCGTTTTGACACTACCAGCATGTCCCGTGGCCCATTTCTAACATATCATCGAGACTTTTTCGGGTTTTAAAGGAAGTGGATATCATTTCATACCCTCTCTCCTCCCGATTTCTAAACGAGACTTCGTGCTCTTTTTTTGTTTTGACACCACCAAAACGTCTCGTGGCCCATATCTAACATATAATCGAGACTTTTTCGGGTTTTAAAGGAAGTGGATATCATTCCATACCCTCTCTCCTCCCGATTTCTAAACGAGGCTTCGTGCTAGCTTTTTTTGTTTTGACACCACCAACACGTCCCGTGGTCCATTTCTAACCTATAATCGAGATTTTTTCGGGTTTTAAAGGAAGTGGATATCATTTCATACCCTCTCTGCTCCCGATTTCAAAACGAGGCTTCGTGCTCGTTTTTTCGTTTTGACACAACAAACACGTCCCGTTGTCCATTTCTAACCTATAAACGAGACTTTTTCGGATTCTGAAGGAAGTGGATATTATTCTCATACCCTCTCTCCTCCCGATTTCTAAACGAGGCTTCGTGGTCGTTTTTTCGTTTTGACACTACCAGCACGTCCCGTAGCCCATTTCTAACCTATAATCGAGATTTTTTCGGGTTTTAAAGGAAGTGGATATCATTTCATACCCTCTCTCCTTCCGATTTCTAAAAGAGGCTTCGTGCTCGTTTTTTCGTTTTGACACCAAAAACACGTCCCGTGGCCCATTTCTAACCTATAATCGAGATTTTTTCGGGTTTTAAAGGAGGTGGATATCATTTCATACCCTCTCTGCTCCCGATTTCTAAACGAGGCTTCGTGCTCGTTTTTTCATTTTGACACAACAAACACGTCCCGTTGTCCATTTCTAACCTATAAAAGAGACTTTTTCGGATTTTGAAGGAAGTGGATATTATTCTCATACCCTCTCTCCGCACGATTTCTAAACGAGGCTTCGTGGTCATTTTTTCATTTTGACACTACTAGCACGTCCCGTAGCCCATTTCTAACCTATAATCGAGACTTTTTCGGATTTTAAAGGAAGTGGATATCATTTCATACCCTCTCTCCTCCCGATTTCTAAACGAGGCTTCGTGCTCGTTTTTTCGTTTTGGCAGCACAAACACGTCCCGTGGCCCATTTCTAACCTATAATCGAGGCTTTTTTGCGTTTTGAAGGAAGTGGATATTATTTCATACACTCTCTCCTCCCGATTTCTAAATGAGGCTTCGTGCTCATTTTTTTGTTTTGACACCACCAATACGTCTCGTGACCCATTTCTAACATTTAATCGAGACTTTCTCTGGTTTTAAAGGAAGTGGATATCATTTCATACCCGCTATCCTCCCGATTTCTAAACGAGGCTTCGTGCTCGTTTTTTCGTTTTGACACAACAATCACGTCTCGTGGCCCATTTGTAACCTATAATCGAGACTTTTTCGAGTTTTAAACGAAGTGGATATCATTTCATACCCTCTCTCCTCCCTATTTCTAAACGATGCTTCGTGGTTATTTTTTCGTTTTGACACTACCAGCATGTCCCGTGGCCCATTTCTAACATATCATCGAGACTTTTTCGGGTTTTAAAGGAAGTGGATATCATTTCATACCCTCTCTCCTCCCGATTTCTAAACGAGACTTCGTGCTCTTTTTTTGTTTTGACACCACCAAAACGTCTCGTGGCCCATATCTAACATATAATCGAGACTTTTTCGGGTTTTAAAGGAAGTGGATATCATTCCATACCCTCTCTCCTCCCGATTTCTAAACGAGGCTTCGTGCTAGCTTTTTTTGTTTTGACACCACCAACACGTCTCGTGGCACATTTCTAAGATATAATCGAGACTTTTTCGGGTTTTAAAGGAACTGAGTATCATTTCATACCCTCTCTCCTCCCGATTTCTAAACGATGCTTCGTGCTCGTTTTTTTATTTTAACACCACCAACACGTCTCGTGGCCCATTTCTAACATATAATCGAGACTTTTTCTAGTTTTAAAGGAAGTGGATATCATTTCGTACCCTCTCTCCTCCCGATTTCTAAACGAGGCTTCGTGCTCATTTTTTCGTTTTGACACCACCAACACGTCTCGTGGCCCATTTCTAACATATAATCGAGACTTTTTCGGGTTCTAAAGGAAGTGAGTATCATTCCATACCCTCTCTCCTCCCGATTTCTAAACGAGGCTTCGTGCTCGTTTTTTCATTTTGACACCTCAAACACGTTCCGTGGCCCATTTCTAACCTATAATCGAGACTTTTTCGGGTTCTAAAGGAAGTGGATATCATTTCATACTCTCTCTCCTCCCGATTTCTAAACGAGGCTTCGTGCTCGTTTTTTCGTTTTGCCACCACCAACACGTCCCGTGGCCTATTTCTAACCTATAATCGAGACTTTTTCGGGTTTTAAACGAAGTGGATATCATTTCATACCCTCTCTCCTCCCGATTTCTGAACGAGGCTTCGTGCTTGTTTTTTCGTTTTGACACCACCAACACGTCCCGTAGCCCATTTCTAACCTATAATCGAGACTTTTTCGGGTTTTAAAGGAAGTGGATATAATTTCATACCCTCTCTCCCGATTTCTAAATGAGGCTTCGTGCTCTTTTTTTAGTTTTGACACAATAAACACGTCCCGTTGCACATTTCTAACCTATAATCGAGACTTTTTCGGGTTTTAAAGGAAGTGGATATCATTTCATACCCTCTCTCATCCCGATTTCTAAACGAGGCTTCGTGCTCGTTTTTTCGTTTTGACACCACAAAGACGTCCCGTGGCCCATTTCTAACCTATAATCGAGACTTTTTCGGGTTTTAAAGGAAGTGGATATCATTTCAAACCCTCTCTCCTCCCGATTTCTAAACGAGGCTTCGTGCTCGTTTTTTCATTTTGACACAACAAACACGTCCCGTTGTCCATTTCTTACCCATAAAAGAGACTTTTTCGGATTTTGAAGGAAATGGATATTATTCTCATACCCTCTCTACTCCCAATTTCTAAACGATGCTTCGTGGTCATTTTTTCGTTTTGACACTACCAGTATATCCCGTAGCCCATTTCTAACCTGTAATCGAGACTTTTTCGGGTTATAAAGGAAGTGGATATCATTTCATACCCTCTCTCCTCCCGATTTCTAAAAGAGGCTTCGTGCTTCTTTTTTCGTTTTGACACCACAAACACGTCCCGTGGCCCATTTCTAACCTATAATCGAGACTTTTTCGGGTTTTCAAGGAAGTGGATATCATTTCATACCCTCTCTCCTCCCGATTTCTAAACGATGCTTCGTGGTTGTTTTTTTGTTTTGACACTACCAGCATGTCTCGTGGCCCATTTCTAACATTTAATCAAGACTTTTTCGGGTTTTAAAGGAAGTGGATATCATTTCATACCCTCTCTCCTCCCGATTTCTAAACGAGGCTTCGTGCTCTTTTTTTGTTTTGACACCACCAAAACGTCTCATGGCCCATATCTAACATATAATCGAGACTTTTTCGGATTTTAAAAGAAGTAGATATCATTTCATACCCTCTCTCCTCCCGATTTCTAAACGAGGCTTCGTGGTCGTTTTTTCGTTTTGACACTACTAGCACGTCTCGTGGCCTATTTCTAACATATAATCGAGACATTTTCGGGTTTTAAAGGAAGTGAGTATCATTCCATATCCTCTCTCCTCCCGATTTCTAAACGAGGCTTCGTGCTCGTTTTTTCGTTTTGACACCACCAACACGTCCCGTGGCCCATTTCTAACCTATAATCGAGGCTTTTTTGCGTTTTGAAGGAAGTGGATATTATTTCATACACTCTCTCCTCCCGATTTCTAAACGAGGCTTCGTGCTCATTTTTTTGTTTTGACAACACCAACACGTCTCGTGACCCATTTCTAACATTTAATCGAGACTTTCTCTGGTTTTAAAGGAAGTGGATATCATTTCATACCCGCTATCCTCCCGATTTCTAAACGAGGCTTCGTGCTCGTTTTTTCGTTTTGACACAACAAGCACGTCTCGTGGCCCATTTGTAACCTATAATCGAGACTTTTTCGGGTTTTAAACGAAGTGGATATCATTTCATACCCTCTCTCCTCCCTATTTCTAAACGATGCTTCGTGGTCGTTTTTTCGTTTTGACACTACCAGCATGTCCCGTGGCCCATTTCTAACATATAATCGAGACTTTTTCGAGTTTTAAAGGAAGTGGATATCATTTCATACCCTCTCTCCTCCCGATTTCTAAACGAGGCTTCGTAATCATTTTTTTGTTTTGACACCACCAAAACGTCTCCTGGCCCATATCTAACATATAATCGAGACTTTTTCGGGTATTAAAGGAAGTAAGTATCATTCCATACCCTCTCTCCTCCCGATTTCTAAACGAGGCTTCGTGCTCGTTTTTTCGTTTTGACACCACCAACACGTCCCATGGCCTATTTCTAACCTATAATCGAGACTTTTTCGGGTTTTAAAGAAAGTGGATATCATTTCATACCCTCTCTCCTCCCGATTTCTAAACGAGGCTTCGTGCTCTTTTTTTAGTTTTGACACAACAAACACGTCCCGTTGCCCATTTCTAACCTATAATCGATACTTTTTCGGGTTTTAAAGGAAGTGGATATCATTTCATACTCTCTCTCCTCCCGATTTCTAAACGAGGCTTCGTGGTCGTTTTTTCGTTTTGACACCACAAACACGTCCCGTGGCCCATTTCTAACCTATAACCGAGACTTTTTCGGGTTTTAAAGGAAGTGGATATCATTTCATACCCTCTCTCCTTCCGATTTCTAAAAGAGGCTTCGTGCTCGTTTTTTCGTTTTGACTCCACAAACACGTCCCGTGACCCATTTCTAACCTATAATCGAGACTTTTTCGGGTTTTAAAGGAAGTGGATATCATTTCATACCCTCTCTCCTCCCGATTTCTAAATGAGGCTTCGTGCTCGTTTTTTCGTTTTGACACCACCAACATGTCTCGTGGCCCATTTCTAACATATAATCGAGACTTTTTCGGGTTCTAAAGGAAGTGAGTATCATTCCATATCCTCTCTCCTCCCGATTTCTAAACGAGGCTTCGTGCTCGTTTTTTCGTTTTGACACCACCAACACGTCCCGTGGCCTATTTCTAACCTATAATCGAGACTTTTTCGGGTTTTAAAGGAAGTGGATATCATTTCATACCCTCTCTCCTCCCGATTTCTAAACGAGGCTTCGTGCTTGTTTTTTCGTTTTGACACCACCAACACGTCCCGTAGCCCATTTCTAACCTATAATCGAGACTTTTTCGGGTTTTAAAGGAAGTGGATATAATTTCATACCCTCTCTCCCGATTTCTAAACGAGGCTTCGTGCTCTTTTTTTAGTTTTGACACAACAAACACGTCCCGTTGCACATTTCTAACCTATAATCGAGACTTTTTCGGGTTTTAAAGGAAGTGGATATCATTTCATTCCCTCTCTCCTCCCGATTTCTAAACGAGGCTTCGTGCTCGTTTTTTCGTTTTGACACCACAAAGACGTCCCGTGGCCCATTTCTAACCTATAATCGAGACTTTTTCGGGTTTTAAAGGAAGTGGATATCATTTCAAACCCTCTCTCCTCCCGATTTCTAAACGAGGCTTCGTGCTCGTTTTTTCATTTTGACACAACAAACACGTCCCGTTGTCCATTTCTTACCCATAAAAGAGATTTTTTCGGATTTTGAAGGAAATGGATATTATTCTCATACCCTCTCCACTCCCAATTTCTAAACGATGCTTCGTGGTCGTTTTTTCGTTTTGACACTACCAGTACATCCCGTAGCCCATTTCTAACCTGTAATCGAGACTTTTTCGGGTTATAAAGGAAGTGGATATCATTTCATACCCTCTCTCCTCCCGATTTCTAAAAGAGGCTTCGTGCTCCTTTTTTCGTTTTGACACCAGAAACACGTCCCGTGGCCCATTTCTAACCTATAATCGAGACTTTTTCGGGTTTTCAAGGAAGTGGATATCATTTCATACCCTCTCTCCTCCCGATTTCTAAACGATGCTTCGTGGTTGTTTTTTTGTTTTGACACTACCAGCATGTCTCGTGGCCCATTTCTAACATATAATCGAGACTTTTTCGGGTTTTAAAGGAGGTGGATATCATTTCATACCCTCTCTCCTCCCGATTTCTAAACGAGGCTTCGTGCTCTTTTTTTGTTTTGACACCACCAAAACGTCTCATGGCCCATATCTAACATATAATCGAGACTTTTTCAGATTTTAAAGGAAGTAGATATCATTTCATACCCTCTCTCCTCCCGATTTCTAAACGAGGCTTCGTGGTCTTTTTTTCGTTTTGACACTACTAGCACGTCTCGTGGCCTATTTCTAACATATAATCGAGACTTTTTCGGGTTTTAAAGGAAGTGAATATCATTTCATTCCCTCTCTCCTCCCGATTTCTAAACGAGGCTTCGTGCTCGTTTTTTCGTTTTGACACCACAAAGACGTCCCGTGGCCCATTTCTAACCTATAATCGAGACTTTTTCGGGTTTTAAAGGAAGTGGATATCATTTCAAACCCTCTCTCCTCCCGATTTCTAAACGAGGCTTCGTGCTCGTTTTTTCATTTTGACACAACAAACACGTCCCGTTGTCCATTTCTTACCCATAAAAGAGACTTTTTCGGATTTTGAAGGAAATGGATATTATTCTCATACCCTCTCTACTCCCAATTTCTAAACGATGCTTCGTGGTCGTTTTTTCGTTTTGACACTACCAGTACATCCCGTAGCCCATTTCTAACCTGTAATCGAGACTTTTTCGGGTTATAAAGGAAGTGGATATCATTTCATACCCTCTCTCCTCCCGATTTCTAAAAGAGGCTTCGTGCTCCTTTTTTCGTTTTGACACCAGAAACACGTCCCGTGGCCCATTTCTAACCTATAATCGAGACTTTTTCGGGTTTTCAAGGAAGTGGATATCATTTCATACCCTCTCTCCTCCCGATTTCTAAACGATGCTTCGTGGTTGTTTTTTTGTTTTGACACTACCAGCATGTCTCGTGGCCCATTTCTAACATATAATCGAGACTTTTTCGGGTTTTAAAGGAGGTGGATATCATTTCATACCCTCTCTCCTCCCGATTTCTAAACGAGGCTTCGTGCTCTTTTTTTGTTTTGACACCACCAAAACGTCTCATGGCCCATATCTAACATATAATCGAGACTTTTTCAGATTTTAAAGGAAGTAGATATCATTTCATAACCTCTCTCCTCCCGATTTCTAAACGAGGCTTCGTGGTCGTTTTTTCGTTTTGACACTACTAGCACGTCTCGTGGCCTTTTTCTAACATATAATCGAGACTTTTTCGGGTTTTAAAGGAAGTGAGTATAATTCCATATCCTCTCTCCTCCCGATTTCTAAACGAGGCTTCGTGCTCGTTTTTTCGTTTTGACACCACCAACACGTCCCGTGGCCCATTTCTAACCTATAATCGAGGCTTTTTTGCGTTTTGAAGGAAGTGGATATTATTTCATACACTCTCTCCTCCCGATTTCTAAACGAGGCTTCGTGCTCATTTTTTTTGTTTTGACAACACCAACACGTCTCGTGACCCATTTATAACATTTAATCGAGACTTTCTCTGGTTTTAAAGGAAGTGGATATCATTTCATACCCGCTATCCTCCCGATTTCTAAACGAGGCTTCGTGCTCGTTTTTTCGTTTTGACACAACAAGCACGTCTCGTGGCCCATTTGTAACCTATAATCGAGACTTTTTCGGGTTTTAAACGAAGTGGATATCATTTCATACCCTCTCTCCTCCCTATTTCTAAACGATGCTTCGTGGTCGTTTTTTCGTTTTGACACTACCAGCATGTCCCGTGGCCCATTTCTAACATATAATCGAGACTTTTTCGGGTTTTAAAGGAAGTGGATATCATTTCATACCCTCTCTCCTCCCGATTTCTAAACGAGGCTTCGTAATCATTTTTTTGTTTTGACACCACCAAAACGTCTCGTGGCCCATATCTAACATATAATCGAGATTTTTTCGGGTTTTAAAGGAAGTAAGTATCATTCCATACCCTCTCTCCTCCCGATTTCTAAACGAGCCTTCGTGCTCGTTTTTTCGTTTTGACACCACCAACACGTCCCGTGGCCTATTTCTAACCTATAATCGAGTCTTTTTCGGGTTTTAAAGGAAGTGGATATCATTTCATACCCTCTCTCCTCCCGATTTCTAAACGAGGCTTCGTGCTCTTTTATTAGTTTTGACACAACAAACACGTCCCGTTGCCCATTTCTAACCTATAATCGATACTTTTTCGGGTTTTAAAGGAAGTGGATATCATTTCATACTCTCTCTCCTTCCGATTTCTAAACGAGGCTTCGTGGTCGTTTTTTCGTTTTGACACCACAAACACGTCCCGTGGCCCATTTCTAACCTATAACCGAGACTTTTTCGGGTTTTAAAGGAAGTGGATATCATTTCATACCCTCTCTCCTTCCGATTTCTAAACGAGGCTTCGTGGTCGTTTTTTCGTTTTGACACCACAAACACGTCCCGTGGCCCATTTCTAACCTATAACCGAGACTTTTTCGGGTTTTAAAGGAAGTGGATATCATTTCATACCCTCTCTCCTCCCGATTTCTAAACGAGGCTTCGTGGTCGTTTTTTCATTTTGACACTACTAGCACGTCTCGTGGCCTATTTCTAACATATAATCGAGACTTTTTCGGGTTTTAAAAGAAGTGAGTATCATTCCATACCCTCTCTCCTCCCGATTTCTGAACGAGGCTTCGTGCTCGTTTTTTCGTTTTGACACCACCAAAACGTCCCGTGGCCCATTTCTAACCTATAATCGAGGCTTTTTTGCGTTTTGAAGGAAGTGGATATTATTTCATACACTCTCTCCTCCCGATTTCTAAATGAGGCTTCGTGCTCATTTTTTGTTTTGACACCACGAACACGTCCCGTGGCCCATTTCTAACCTATAATCGAGATTTTTTCGGGTTTTAAAGGAAGTGGATATCATTTCATACCCTCTCTGCTCCCGATTTCTAAACGAGGCTTTGTGCTCTTTTTTCATTTTGACACAACAAACACGTCCCGTTGTCCATTTCTAACCTATAAAAGTGACTTTTTCGAGTTTTAAAGGAAGTGGATATCATTTCATACCCTCTCTCCTCCCGATTTCTAAACGAGGCTTGGTGTTCGTTTTTTCGTTTTGACACCACAAACACGTCCCGTGGCCCATTTCTAACCTATAACCGAGACTTTTTCGGGTTTTAAAGGAAGTGGATATCATTTCATACCCTCTCTCCTCCCGATTTCTAAACGAGGCTTCGTGCTCGTTTTCTCGTTTTGACACCACAAACACGTCCCGTGGCCCATTTCTAACCTATAATCGAGAGTTTCTCGGGTTTTAAAGGAAGTGGATATCATTTCATACCCCCTCTACTCCCAATTTCTAAACGAGGCTTCGTGCTCGTTTTTTCGTTTTGACACAACAAACACGTCCCGTTGTCCATTTCTAACCTATAAACGAGACTTTTTCGGATTTTGAAGGAAGTGCATATTATTCTCATACCCTCTCTCCTCCCGATTTCTAAACGAGGCTTCGTGGTCGTTTTTTCGTTTTGACACTACCAGCACGTCCCGTAGCCAATTTCTAACCTATAATCGAGATTTTTTCGGGTTTTAAAGGAAGTGGATATCATTTCATACCCTCTCTCCTCCCGATTTCTAAACGAGGCTTCGTGCTCGTTTTTTCGTTTTGACACCACAAACACGTCCCGTGGCCCATTTCTAACCTATAACCGAGACTTTTTCGGGTTTTAAAGGAAGTGGATATCATTTCATACCCTCTCTCCTCCCGATTTCTAAATGAGGCTTCGTGCTCGTTTTTTCGTTTTGACACCACCAACATGTCTCGTGGCCCATTTCTAACATATAATCGAGACTTTTTCGGGTTCTAAAGGAATTGAGTATCATTCCATACCCTCTCTCCTCCCGATTTCTAAACGAGGCTTCGTGGTCGTTTTTTCGTTTTGACACCTCCAACACGTCCCGTGGCCTATTTCTATCCTATAATCGAGACTTTTTCGGGTTTTAAAGGAAGTGGATATCATTTCATACCCTCTCTCCTCCCGATTTCTAAACGAGGCTTTGTGTTCGTTTTTTCGTTTTGACACCTCCAACAGGTCCCGTGGCCCATTTCTAACCTATAATAGAGATTTTTTGGGTTTTAAAGGAAGTGGATATCATTTCATACCCTCTCTCCTTCCAATTTCTAAAAGAGGCTTCGTGCTCGTTTTTTCGTTTTGACACCACAAACACGTCCCGTGACCCATTTCTAACCTATAATCGAGACTTTTTCGAGTTTTAAAGGAAATGGATATCATTTCATACCATCTCTCCTTCCGATTTCTAAACGAGGCTTTGTGCTCGTTTTTTTGTTTTGACACCACAATCACGTCCGGTGGCCCATTTCTAACCTATAATCGAGATTTTTTCGGGTTTTAAAGGAAGTGGATATCATTTCATACCCTCTCTGCTCCCGATTTCTAAACGAGGCTTCGTGCTCTTTTTTCATTTTGACACAACAAACACGTCCCGTTGTCCATTTCTAACCTATAAAAGTGACTTTTTCGGGTTTTAAAGGAAGTGGATATCATTTCATACCCTCTCTCCTCCCGATTTCTAAACGAGGCTTGGTGTTCGTTTTTTCATTTTGACACCACCAACACGTCCCGTGGCCCATTTCTAACCTATAATAGAGATTTTTTGGGTTTTAAAGGAAGTGGATATCATTTCATACCCTCTCTCCTTCCGATTTCTAAAAGAGGCTTCGTGCTCGTTTTTTCGTTTTGACACCACAAACACGTCCCGTGACCCATTTCTAACATATAATCGAGACTTTTTCGGGTTTTAAAGGAAGTGGATATCATTTCATACCCTCTCTCCTCCCGATTTCTAAACGAGGCTTTGTGCTCGTTTTTTCGTTTTGACACCACAAACACATCCCGTGGCCCATTTCTAACCTATAATCGAGATTTTTTCAGGTTTTAAAGGAAGTGGATATCATTTCATACCCTCTCTGCTCCCGATTTCTAAACGAGGCTTCGTGCTCGTTTTTTCATTTTGACACAACAAACACGTCCCGTTGTCCATTTCTAACCTATAAAAGTGACTTTTTCGGATTTTGAAGGAAGTGGATATTATTCTCATACCCTCTCTCCTCCCGATTTCTAAACGAGGCTTCGTAGTCATTTTTTCGTTTTGACACTACCAGCACGTCCCGTAGCCCATTTCTAACCTATAATCGAGACTTTTTCGGGTTTTAAAGGAAGTGGATATCATTTCATACCCACTCTCCTCCCGATTTCTAAACGAGGCTTTGTGCTCGTTTTTTCGTTTTGACACCACAAACACGTCCCGTGGCCCATTTCTAACCTATAATCGAGATTTTTTCGGGTTTTAAAGGAAGTGGATATCATTTCATAACAGCTCTGCTCCCGATTTCTAAACGAGGCTTCATGCTCGTTTTTTCATTTTGACACAACAAACACGTCCAGTTGTCCATTTCTAACCTATAAAAGTGACTTTTTCGGATTTTGAAGGAAGTGGATATTATTCTCATACCCTCTCTCCTCCCGATTTCTAAACGAGGCTTCGTGGTCATTTTTTCGTTTTGACACTACCAGCACGTCCCGTAGCCCATTTCTAACCTATAATCGAGACTTTTTCGGGTTTTAAAGGAAGTGGATATCATTTCATACCCTCTCTCCTCCCGATTTCTAAACGAGGCTTCGTGCTCGTTTTTTCGTTTTGACACCACAAACACGTCCCGTGGCTCATTTCTAACCTATATCCGAGACTTTTTCGGGTTTTAAAGGAAGTGGATATCATTTCATACCCTCTCTCCTCCCGATTTCTAAACGAGGCTTCGTGCTCGGTTTTTCGTTTTGACACTACAAACACGTCCCGTGGCCTATTTCTAACCTATAATCGAGATTTTTTCGGGTTTTAAAGGAAGTGGATATCATTTCATACCCTCTCTGCTCCCGATTTCTAAACGAGGCTTCGTGCTCGTTTTTTCGTTTTGACACAACAAACACGTCCCGTTGTCCATTTCTAACCTATAAACGAGACCTTTTCGGATTCTGAAGGAAGTTGATATTATTCTCATAACCTCTCTCCTCCCGATTTCTAAACGAGGCTTCGTGGTCGTTTTTTCGTTTTGACACTACCAGCACGTCCCGTAGCCCATTTCTAACCTATAATCGAGATTTTTTCGGGTTTTAAAGGAAGTGGATATCATTTCATACCATCTCTCCTCCCGATTTCTAAATGAGGCTTGGTGTTCGTTTTTTCGTTTTGACACCACCAACACGTCCCGTGGCCCATTTCTAACCTATAATAGAGATTTTTTGGGTTTTAAAGGAAGTGGATATCATTTCATACTCTCTCTCCTTCCGATTTCTAAAAGAGGCTTCGTGCTCGTTTTTTCGTTTTGACACCACAAACACGTCCCGTGACCCTTTTCTAACCTATAATCGAGACTTTTTCGGGTTTTAAAGGAAGTGGATATCATTTCATACCCTCTCTCCTCCCGATTTCTAAACGAGGCTTCGTGCTCGTTTTTTCGTTTTGACACAACAAACACGTCCCGTTGTCCATTTATAACCTATAAACGAGACTTTTTCGGATTCTGAAGGAAGTGGATATTATTCTCATACCCTCTCTCCTCCCGATTTCTAAACGAGGCTTCGTGGTCGTTTTTTCATTTTGACACTACCAGCACGTCCCGTAGCCCATTTCTAACCTATAATCGAGATTTTTTCGGGTTTTAAATGAAGTGGATATCATTTCATACCATCTCTCCTCCCGATTTCTAAATGAGGCTTGGTGTTCGTTTTTTCGTTTTGACACCACCAACACGTCCCGTGGCCCATTTCTAACCTATAATAGAGATTTTTTGGGTTTTAAAGGAAGTGGATATCATTTCATACCCTCTCTCCTTCCGATTTCTAAAAGAGGCTTCGTGCTCGTTTTTTCGTTTTGACACCACAAACACGTCCCGTGACCCTTTTCTAACATATAATCGAGACTTTTTCGGGTTTTAAAGGAAGTGGATATCATTTCATACCCTCTCTCCTCCCGATTTCTAAACGAGGCTTCGTGCTCGTTTTTTCGTTTTGACACAACAAACACGTCCCGTTGTCCATTTATAACCTATAAACGAGACTTTTTCGGATTCTGAAGGAAGTGGATATTATTCTCATACCCTCTATCCGCACGATTTCTAAATGAGTCTTCGTGGTCATTTTTTCGTTTTGACACTACCAGCACGTCCCGTGGCCCATTTCTAACCTATAACCGAGACTTTTTCGGGTTTTAAAGGAAGTGGATATCATTTCATACACTCTCTCCTCCCGATTTGTAAACGAGGATAATCGAGACTTTTTCGGGTTTTAAAGGAAGTGGATATAATTTCATACCCTCTCTCCTCCCGATTTCTAAATGAGGCTTCGTGCACGTTTTTTCGTTTTGACACCACCAACATGTCTCGTGGCCCATTTCTAACATATAATCGAGACTTTTTCGGGTTCTAAAGGAAGTGAGTATCATTCCATACCCTCTCTCCTCCCGATTTCTAAACGAGGCTTCGTGGTCGTTTTTTCGTTTTGACACCTCCAACACGTCCCGTGGCCTATTTCTATCCTATAATCGAGACTTTTTCGGGTTTTAAAGGAAGTGGATATCATTTCATACCCTCTCTCCTCCCGATTTCTAAACGAGGCTTTGTGTTCGTTTTTTAGTTTTGACACCTCCAACACGTCCCGTGGCCCATTTCTAACCTATAATAGAGATTTTTTGGGTTTTAAAGGAAGTGGATATCATTTCATACCCTCTCTCCTCCCGATTTCTAAACGAGGCTTCGTGCTCGTTTTTTCGTTTTGACACCACAAACACGTCCCGTGGCCCATTTCTAACCTATAACCGAGACTTTTTCGGGTTTTAAAGGAAGTGGATATCATTTCATACCCTCTCTCATCCCGATTTCTAAACGAGGCTTCGTGCTCGTTTTTTCGTTTTGACACTACAAACACGTCCCGTGGCCCATTTCTAACCTATAATCGAGATTTTTTCGGGTTTTAAAGGAAGTGGATATCATTTCATACCCTCTCTGCTCCCGATTTCTAAACGAGGCTTCGTGCTCGTTTTTTCGTTTTGACACAACAAACACGTCCCGTTGTCCATTTCTAACCTATAAATGAGACTTTTTCGGATTCTGAAGGAAGTGGATATTATTCTCATATCCTCTCTCCTCCCGATTTCTAAACGAGGCTTCGTGGTCGTTTTTTCATTTTGACACTACCAGCACGTCCCGTAGCCCATTTCTAACCTATAATCGAGATTTTTTCGGGTTTTAAAGGAAGTGGATATCATTTCATACCCTCTCTCCTTCCGATTTCTAAAAGAGGCTTCGTGCTCGTTTTTTCGTTTTGACACAAAAAACACGTCCCGTGGCCCATTTCTAACCTATAATCGAGATTTTTTCGGGTTTTAAAGGAAGTGGATATCATTTCATACCCTCTCTGCTCCCGATTTCTAAACGAGGCTTCGTGCTCGTTTTTTCATTTTGACACAACAAACACGTCCCGTTGTCCATTTCTAACTTATAAAAGAGACTTTTTCGGATTTTGAAGGAAGTGGATATTATTCTCATACCCTCTATCCGCACGATTTCTAAATGAGGCTTCGTGGTCATTTTTTCGTTTTGACACTACCAGCACGTCCCGTAGCCCATTTCTAACCTATAATCGAGACTTTTTCGGGTTTTAAAGGAAGTGGATATCATTTCATACCCTCTCTCCTCCCGATTTCTAAACGAGGCTTCGTGCTCGTTTTTTCGTTTTGACACCACAAACACGTCACGTGGCCAATTTCTAACCTATAATCGAGATTTTTTCGGGTTTTAAAGGAAGTGGATATCATTTCATACCCCCTCTGCTCCCGATTTCTAAACGAGGCATCGTGCTCGTTTTTTCGTTTTGACACAACAAACACGTCCCGTTGTCCATTTCTAACCTATAAACGAGACTTTTTCGGATTTTGAAGGAAGTGCATATTATTCTCATACCCTCTCTCCTCCCGATTTCTAAACGAGGCTTCGTGGTCGTTTTTTCGTTTTGACACTACCAGCACGTCCCGTAGCCAATTTCTAACCTATAATCGAGATTTTTTCGGGTTTTAAAGGAAGTGGATATCATTTCATACCCTCTCTCCTCCCGATTTCTAAACGAGGCTTCGTGCTCGTTTTTTCGTTTTGACACCACAAACACGTCCCGTGGCCCATTTCTAACCTATAACCGAGACTTTTACGGGTTTTAAAGGAAGTGGATATCATTTCATACCCTCTCTCCTCCCAATTTGTAAACGAGGCTTCGTGCTCGTTTTTTCGTTTTGACACCACAAACACGTCCAGTGACCCATTTCTAACCTATAATCGAGACTTTTTCGGGTTTTAAAGGAAGTGGATATCATTTCATACCCTCTCTCCTCCCGATTTCTAAATGAGGCTTCGTGCTCGTTTTTTCGTTTTGACACCACCAACCTGTCTCGTGGCCCATTTCTATCATATAATCGAGACTTTTTCGGGTTCTAAAGGAAGTGAGTATCATTCCATACCCTCTCTCCTCCCGATTTCTAAACGAGGCTTCGTGGTCGTTTTTCCGTTTTGACACCTCCAACACGTCCCGTGGCCTATTTCTATCCTATAATCGAGACTTTTTCGGGTTTTAAAGGAAGTGGATATCATTTCATACCCTCTCTGCTCCCGATTTCTAAACGAGGCTTCGTGCTCGTTTTTTCATTTTGACACAACAAACACGTCCTGTTGTCCATTTCTAACCTATAAAAGAGACTTTTTCGGATTTTGAAGGAAGTGGATATTATTCTCATACCCTCTCTCCTCCCGATTTCTAAACGAGGCTTCGTGGTCACTTTTTCGTTTTGACACTACCAGCACGTCCCGTAGCCCATTTCTAACCTATAATCGAGACTTTTTCGGGTTTTAAAGGAAGTGGATATCATTTCATACCCTCTCTCCTTCCGATTTCTAAACGAGGCTTTGTGCTCGTTTTTTCGTTTTGACACCACAAACACGTCCCGTGGCCCATTTCTAACCTATAACCGAGACTTTTTCGGGTTTTAAAGGAAGTGGATATCATTTCATACCCTCTCTCCTCCCGATTTCTAAACGAGGCTTCGTGCTCGTTTTTTCGTTTTGACACCACAAACACGTCCCGTGGCCCATTTCTAACCTATAATCGAGATTTTTTCGGGTTTTAAAGGAAGTGGGTATCATTTCATACCCTCTCTGCTCCCGATTTCTAAACGAGGCTTCGTGCTCGTTTTTTCGTTTTGACACAACAAACACGTCCCGTTGTCCATTTCTAACCTATAAACGAGACTTTTTCGGATTTTGAAGGAACTGGATATTATTCTCCTCCCGATTTCTAAACGAGGCTTCGTGGTCACTTTTTCGTTTTGACACTACCAGCACGTCCCGTAGCCCATTTCTAACCTATAATCGAGACTTTTTCGGGTTTTAAAGGAAGTGGATATCATTTCATACCCTCTCTCCTTCCGATTTCTAAACGAGGCTTTGTGCTCGTTTTTTCGTTTTCACACCACAAACACGTCCCGTGGCCCATTTCTAACCTATAACCGAGACTTTTTCGGGTTTTAAAGGAAGTGGATATCATTTCATACCCTCTCTCCTCCCGATTTCTAAACGAGGCTTCGTGCTCGTTTTTTCGTTTTGACACCACAAACACGTCCCGTGGCCCATTTCTAACCTATAATCGAGATTTTTTCGGGTTTTAAAGGAAGTGGATATCATTTCATACCCTCTCTCCTTCCGATTTCTAAAAGAGGTTTCGTGCTCGTTTTTTCATTTTGACACCACAAACACGTCCCGTGGCCCATTTCTAACCTATAATCGAGACTTTTTCCAGTTTTAAAGAAAGTCGATATCATTTCATACCCTCTCTCCTACCGATTTCTAAATGATGCTTCGTGCTCGTTTTTTCATTTTGACACCACCAACACGTCTCGTGGCCAATTTCTAACATATAATCGAGACTTTTTCGGGCTCTAAAGGAAGTGAGTATCATTCCATACCCTCTCTCCTCCCGATTTCGAAACGAGGCTTCGTGCTCGTTTTTTCATTTTGACACCACCAACACGTCCCGTTGCACATTTCTATCCTATAATCGAGACTTTTTCGGGTTTTAAAGGAAGTGGATATCATTTTATACCCACTCTCTTCCCGATTTCTAAACGAGGCTTCGTGCTCGTTTTTTCGTTTTCACACCACAAACACGTCCCGTTGCCCATTTCTAACCTATAATCGACACTTTTTCGGGTTTTAAAGGAAGTGGATATCATTTCATACCCTCTCTCCTCCCGATTTCTAAACGAGGGTTCGTGCTCGTTTTTTCATTTTGACACAACAAACACGTCCCGTTGTCCATTTCTAACCCATAAAAGAGACTTTTTCGAATTTTGAAGGAAGTGGATATTATTCTCATACCCTCTCTACTCCCGATTTCTAAACGATGCTTCGTGGTCGTTTTTTCGTTTTGACACTACCAGTAGATCCCGTAGCCCATTTCTAACCTGTAATCGAGACTTTTTCGGTTTTTAAAGGAAGTGGATATCGTTTCATACCCTCTCTCCTCCCGATTTCTAAAAGAGGCTTCGTGCTCCTTTTTTCATTTTGACACCACAAACACGTCCCGTGGCCCATTTCTAACCTATAATCGAGACTTTTTCCGATTTTAAAGGAAGTCGATATCATTTCATACCCTCTCTCCTCCCGATTTCTAAATGAGGCTTCGTGCTCGTTTTTTCATTTTGACACCACCAACACGTCTCGTGGCCCATTTCTAACATATAATCGAGACTTTTTCGGGTTCTAAAGGAAGTGAGTATCATTCCACACCCTCTCTCCTCCCGATTTCTAAACGAGGCTTCGTGCTCGTTTTTTCATTTTGACACCACCAACACGTCCCGTGGCTATTTCTAACCTATAATCGAGACTTTTTCGGGTTTTAAAGGAAGTGGATATCATTTCATACCCTCTCTCCTCCCGATTTCTAAACGAGGCTTTGTGTTCGTTTTTTCGTTTTGACACCACCAACACGTCCCGTAGCCCATTTCTAACCTATAATCGAGACTTTTTCGGGTTTTAAAGGAAGTGGATATATTTTCATACCCTCTCTCCTACCGATTTCTAAACGAGGCTTCGTGCTCTTTTTTTTAGTTTTGACACAACAAACACGTCCCGTTGCCCATTTCTAACCTATAATCGAGACTTTTTCGGGTTTTAAAGGAAGTGGATATCATTTCATACCCTCTCTCCTCCCGATTTCAAAACGAGGCTTCGTGGTCGTTTTTTCGTTTTGATACCACAAACACGTCCCGTGGCCCATTTCTAACCTATAATCGAGACTTTTTCGGGTTTTAAGGGAAGTGGATATAATTTCATACCCTCTCTCCTCCCGATTTCTAAACGAGGCTTCGTGCTCGTTTTTTCGTTGTGACACCACAAACTCGTCCCGTGGCCCATTTCTAACCTATAATAGAGATTTTTTGGGTTTTAAAGGAAGTGGATATCATTTCATACCCTCTCTCCTCCCGATTTCTAAACGAGGCTTCGTGCTCGTTTTTTCATTTTGACACAACAAACAGGTCCCGTTGTCTATTTCTAACCAATAAAAGGATTTTGAAGGAAGTGGATATTATTCTCATACCCTCTCTCCTCCCGATTTCTAAACAAGGCTTCGGGGTCATTTTTTCGTTTTGACACTACCAGCACGTCCCCTAACCCATTTCTAACCTATAATCGAGACTTTTTCGGGTTCTAAAGGAAGTGGATATCATTTCATACCCTCTCTCCTCCCGATTTCTAAACGATGCTTCGTGGTTGTTTTTTCGTTTTGACACTACCAGTAGATCCCGTAGCCCATTTCTAACCTGTAATCCAGACTTTTTCGGATTTTAAAGGAAGTGGATATCATTTCATACCCTCTCTCCTCCCGATTTCTAAAAGAGGCTTCGTGCTCCTTTTTTCGTTTAGACACCACAAACACGTCTCGTGACCCATTTCTAACCTATAATCGAGACTTTTTCGGGTTTTAAAGGAAGTGGATATCATTTCATACCCTCTCTCCTCCCGATTTCTAAACGATGCTTCGTGGTTGTTTTTTTGTTTTGACACTACCAGCATGTCCCGTGGCCCATTTCTAACATATAATCGAGACTTTTTCGGGTTTTAAAGGAAGTGGATATCATTTCATACCCTCTCTCCTCCCGATTTCTAAATGAGGCTTCGTGCTCGTTTTTTTGTTTTGACACCACCAAAATGTCTCGTGGCCCATATCTAACATATAATCGAGACTTTTTCGGGTTTTAAAGGAAGTAGATATCATTTCATACCCTCTCTCCTCCCGATTTCTAAACGAGGCTTTGTGGTCGTTTTTTCGTTTTGACACTACTAGCACGTCTCGTGGCCTATTTCTAACATATAATCGAGACTTTTTCGGGTTTTAAAGGAAGTGAGTATCATTCCATACCCTCTCTCCTCCCGATTTCTAAACGAGGCTTCGTGCTCATTTTTTCATTTTGACACCACCAACACGTCCCGTGGCCCATTTCTAACCTATAATCGAGGCTTTTTTGGGTTTTGAAGGAAGTGGATATTATTTCATACACACTCTCCTCCCGATTTCTAAACGAGGCTTCGTGCTCGTTTTTTCATTTGGACACCACCAACACGTCCCGTGGCCTATTTCTAACCTATAATCGAGACTTTTTCGGGTTTTAAAGGAAGTGGATTTCATTTCATACCCTCTCTCATCCCGATTTCTAAACGAGGCTTTGTGTTCTTTTTTTCATTTTGACACAATCAACACGTCCCGTAGCCCATTTCTAACCTATAATCGAGACTTTTTCGGGTTTTAAAGGAAGTGGATATAATTTCATACCCTCTCTCCTCCCGATTTCTAAACGAGGCTTCGTGCTCTTTTTTTAGTTTTGACACAACAAACACGTCCCGTTGCCCATTTCTAACCTATAATCAAGACTTTTTCGGGTTTTAAACGAAGTGGATATCATTTCATACCCTCTCTCCTCCCGATTTCTAAACAAGGCTTCGTGGTCGTTTTTTCGTTTTGATACCACAAACACGTCCCGTGGCCCATTTCTAACCTATAATCGAGACTTTTTCGGGTTTTAAGGGAAGTGGATATAATTTCATACCCACTCTCCTCTCAATTTCTAAACGAGGCTTCGTGCTCGTTTTTTCGTTTTGACACCACAAACACGTCCCGTGGCCCATTTCTAACTTATAATAGAGATTTTTTGGGTTTTAAAGGAAGTGGATATCATTTCATACCCTCTCTCCACCCGATTTCTAAACAAGGCTTCGTGGTCGTTTTTTCGTTTTGACACCACAAACTCGTCCCGTGGCCCATTTCTAACCTATAATAGAGATATTTTGGGTTTTAAAGGAAGTGGATATCATTTCATACCCTCTCTCCTCCCGATTTCTAAATGAGGCTTCGTGCTCGTTTTTTCATTTTGACACAACAAACAGGTCCCGTTGTCTATTTCTAACCAATAAAAGGATTTTGAAGGAAGTGGATATTATTCTCATACCCTCTCTCCTCCCGATTTCTAAACAAGGCTTCGGGGTCATTTTTTCGTTTTGACACTACCAGCACGTCCCCTAACCCATTTCTAACCTATAATCGAGACTTTTTCGGGTTCTAAAGGAAGTGGATATCATTTCATACCCTCTCTCCTCCCGATTTCTAAACGAGGCTTCGTGCTTGTTTTTTCGTTTTGACACCACTAACACGTCTCGTAGCCCATTTCTAACCTATAATCGAGACTTTTTCGGGTTTTAAAGGAAGTGGATATAATTTCATACCCTCTCTCCCGATTTCTAAACGAGGCTTCGTGCTCTTTTTTTAGTTTTGACACAACAAACACGTCCCGTTGCACATTTCTAACCTATAATCGAGACTTTTTCGGGTTTTAAAGGAAGTGGATATAATTTCATACCCTCTCTCCCGATTACTAAACGAGGCTTCGTGCTCTTTTTTTAGTTTTGACACAACAAACACGTCCCGTTGCACATTTCTAACCTATAATCGAGACTTTTTCGGGTTTTAAAGGGAAGTGGATATAATTTCATACCCACTCTCCTCTCAATTTCTAAACGAGGCTTCGTGCTCGTTTTTTCGTTTTGACACCACAAACACGTCCCGTGGCCCATTTCTAACTTATAATAGAGATTTTTTGGGTTTTAAAGGAAGTGGATATCATTTCATACCCTCTCTCCACCCGATTTCTAAACAAGGCTTCGTGGTCGTTTTTTCGTTTTGACACCACAAACTCGTCCCGTGGCCCATTTCTAACCTATAATAGAGATATTTTGGGTTTTAAAGGAAGTGGATATCATTTCATACCCTCTCTCCTCCCGATTTCTAAATGAGGCTTCGTGCTCGTTTTTTCATTTTGACACAACAAACAGGTCCCGTTGTCTATTTCTAACCAATAAAAGGATTTTGAAGGAAGTGGATATTATTCTCATACCCTCTCTCCTCCCGATTTCTAAACAAGGCTTCGGGGTCATTTTTTCGTTTTGACACTACCAGCACGTCCCCTAACCCATTTCTAACCTATAATCGAGACTTTTTCGGGTTCTAAAGGAAGTGGATATCATTTCATACCCTCTCTCCTCCCGATTTCTAAACGAGGCTTCGTGCTTGTTTTTTCGTTTTGACACCACTAACACGTCCCGTAGCCCATTTCTAACCTATAATCGAGACTTTTTCGGGTTTTAAAGGAAGTGGATATAATTTCATACCCTCTCTCCCGATTTCTAAACGAGGCTTCGTGCTCTTTTTTTAGTTTTGACACAACAAACACGTCCCGTTGCACATTTCTAACCTATAATCGAGACTTTTTCGGGTTTTAAAGGAAGTGGATATCATTTCATACCCTATCTCCTCCCGATTTCTAAACGAGGCTTCCTGCTCGTTTTTTCGTTTTGACACCGCAAACACGTCCTGTGGCCCATTTCTAACCTATAATCGAGACTTTTTCGGGTTTTAAAGGAAGCGGATATCATTTCATACCCTCTCTCCTCCCGATTTCTAAACGAGGCTTCGTGCTCGTTTTTTCATTTTGACACAACAAACACGTCCCGTTGCACATTTCTAACCTATAATCGAGACTTTTTCGGGTTTTAAAGGAAGTGGATATCATTTCATACCCTATCTCCTCCCGATTTCTAAACGAGGCTTCCTGCTCGTTTTTTCGTTTTGACACCGCAAACACGTCCTGTGGCCCATTTCTAACCTATAATCGAGATTTTTTTGGTTTTAAAGGAAGTGGATATCATTTCATACCCTCTCTCCTCCCGATTTCTCAACGAGGCTTCGTGCTCGTTTTTTTATTTTGACACAACAAACAGGTCCCGTTGTCTATTTCTAACCAATAAAAGGATTTTGAAGGAAGTGGATATTATTCTCATACCCTCTCTCCTCCCGATTTCTAAACAAGGCTTCGGGGTCATTTTTTCGTTTTGACACTACCAGCACGTCCCCTAACCCATTTCTAACCTATAATCGAGACTTTTTCGGGTTCTAAAGGAAGTGGATATCATTTCATACCCTCTCTCCTCCCGATTTCTAAACGAGGCTTCGTGCTTGTTTTTTCGTTTTGACACCACTAACACGTCTCGTAGCCCATTTCTAACCTATAATCGAGACTTTTTCGGGTTTTAAAGGAAGTGGATATAATTTCATACCCTCTCTCCCGATTTCTAAACGAGGCTTTGTGCTCTTTTTTTAGTTTTGACACAACAAACACGTCCCGTTGCACATTTCTAACCTATAACCGAGACTTTTTCGGGTTTTAAAGGAAGTGGATATAATTTCATACCCTCTCTCCCGATTACTAAACGAGGCTTCGTGCTCTTTTTTTAGTTTTGACACAACAAACACGTCCCGTTGCACATTTCTAACCTATAATCGAGACTTTTTCGGGTTTTAAAGGAAGTGGATATCATTTCATACCCTCTCTCCACCCGATTTCTAAACGAGGTTTCGTGCTCGTTTTTTCGTTTTGACACCACAAACACGTCCCGTGGCCCATTTCTAACCTATAATCGAGACTTTTTTGGGTTTTAAAGGAAGTGGATATCATTTCATACCCTCTCTCCACCCGATTTCTAAACAAGGCTTCGTGGTCGTTTTTTCGTTTTGACACCACAAACTCGTCCCGTGGCCCATTTCTAACCTATAATAGAGATATTTTGGGTTTTAAAGGAAGTGGATATCATTTCATACCCTCTCTCCTCCCGATTTCTAAATGAGGCTTCGTGCTCGTTTTTTCATTTTGACACAACAAACAGGTCCCGTTGTCTATTTCTAACCAATAAAAGGATTTTGAAGGAAGTGGATATTATTCTCATACCCTCTCTCCTCCCGATTTCTAAACAAGGCTTCGGGGTCATTTTTTCGTTTTGACACTACCAGCACGTCCCCTAACCCATTTCTAACCTATAATCGAGACTTTTTCGGGTTCTAAAGGAAGTGGATATCATTTCATACCCTCTCTCCTCCCGATTTCTAAACGAGGCTTCGTGCTTGTTTTTTCGTTTTGACACCACTAACACGTCCCGTAGCCCATTTCTAACCTATAATCGAGACTTTTTCGGGTTTTAAAGGAAGTGGATATAATTTCATACCCTCTCTCCCGATTTCTAAACGAGGCTTCGTGCTCTTTTTTTAGTTTTGACACAACAAACACGTCCCGTTGCACATTTCTAACCTATAATCGAGACTTTTTCGGGTTTTAAAGGAAGTGGATATCATTTCATACCCTATCTCCTCCCGATTTCTAAACGAGGCTTCCTGCTCGTTTTTTCGTTTTGACACCGCAAACACGTCCTGTGGCCCATTTCTAACCTATAATCGAGACTTTTTCGGGTTTTAAAGGAAGCGGATATCATTTCATACCCTCTCTCCTCCCGATTTCTAAACGAGGCTTCGTGCTCGTTTTTTCATTTTGACACAACAAACACGTCCCGTTGCACATTTCTAACCTATAATCGAGACTTTTTCGGGTTTTAAAGGAAGTGGATATCATTTCATACCCTATCTCCTCCCGATTTCTAAACGAGGCTTCCTGCTCGTTTTTTCGTTTTGACACCGCAAACACGTCCTGTGGCCCATTTCTAACCTATAATCGAGATTTTTTTGGTTTTAAAGGAAGTGGATATCATTTCATACCCTCTCTCCTCCCGATTTCTCAACGAGGCTTCGTGCTCGTTTTTTTATTTTGACACAACAAACAGGTCCCGTTGTCTATTTCTAACCAATAAAAGGATTTTGAAGGAAGTGGATATTATTCTCATACCCTCTCTCCTCCCGATTTCTAAACAAGGCTTCGGGGTCATTTTTTCGTTTTGACACTACCAGCACGTCCCCTAACCCATTTCTAACCTATAATCGAGACTTTTTCGGGTTCTAAAGGAAGTGGATATCATTTCATACCCTCTCTCCTCCCGATTTCTAAACGAGGCTTCGTGCTTGTTTTTTCGTTTTGACACCACTAACACGTCTCGTAGCCCATTTCTAACCTATAATCGAGACTTTTTCGGGTTTTAAAGGAAGTGGATATAATTTCATACCCTCTCTCCCGATTTCTAAACGAGGCTTCGTGCTCTTTTTTTAGTTTTGACACAACAAACACGTCCCGTTGCACATTTCTAACCTATAATCGAGACTTTTTCGAGTTTTAAAGGAAGTGGATATAATTTCATACCCTCTCTCCCGATTACTAAACGAGGCTTCGTGCTCTTTTTTTAGTTTTGACACAACAAACACGTCCCGTTGCACATTTCTAACCTATAATCGAGACTTTTTCGGGTTTTAAAGGAAGTGGATATCATTTCATACCCTCTCTCCACCCGATTTCTAAACGAGGTTTCGTGCTCGTTTTTTCGTTTTGACACCACAAACACGTCCCGTGGCCCATTTCTAACCTATAATCGAGACTTTTTTGGGTTTTAAAGGAAGTGGATATCATTTCATACCCTCTCTCCACCCGATTTCTAAACAAGGCTTCGTGGTCGTTTTTTCGTTTTGATACCACAAACACGTCCCGTGGCCCATTTCTAACCTATAATCGAGACTTTTTCGGGTTTTAAAGGAAGTGGATATAATTTCATACCCTCTCTCCCGATTACTAAACGAGGCTTCGTGCTCTTTTTTTAGTTTTGACACAACAAACACGTCCCGTGGCCCATTTCTAACCTATAATCGAGACTTTTTCGGGTTTTAAGGGAAGTGGATATAATTTCATACCCTCTCTCCTCCCGATTTCTAAACGAGGCTTCGTGCTCGTTTTTTTCGTTTTGACACCACAAACACGTCCCGTGGCCCATTTCTAACCTATAATCGAGACTTTTTCGGGTTTTAAAGGAAGTGGATATCATTTCATACCCTCTCTCCTCCCGATTACTAAACGAGGCTTCGTGCTCTTTTTTTAGTTTTGACACAACAAACACGTCCCGTTGCACATTTCTAACCTATAATCGAGACTTTTTCGGGTTTTAAAGGAAGTGGATATCATTTCATACCCTCTCTCCACCCGATTTCTAAACGAGGTTTCGTGCTCGTTTTTTCGTTTTGACACCACAAACACGTCCCGTGGCCCATTTCTAACCTATAATCGAGACTTTTTCGGGTTTTAAAGGAAGTGGATATCATTTCATACCCTCTCTCCTCCCGATTTCTAAACGAGTCTTCGTGCTCGTTTTTTCATTTTGACACAACAAACACGTCCCGTTGTCCATTTCTAACCTATAAAAGAGACTTTTTCGGATTTTGAAGGAAGTGGATATTATTCTCATACCTCTCTCCTCCCGATTTCTAAATGAGGCTTCGTGGTCATTTTTTCGTTTTGACACTACTAGCACGTCCCGTAGCCCATTTCTAACCTATAATCTAGACTTTTTCGGGTTCTAAAGGAAGTGGATATCATTTCATACCCTCTCTCCTCCCGATTTCTAAACGAGGCTTCGTGCTCGTTTTTTCGTTTTGACACCACCAACACGTCCCGTGGCCTATTTCTAACCTATAATCGAGACATTTTCGGGTTTTAAAGGAAGTGGATATCATTTCATACCCTCTCTCCTCCCGATTTCTAAACGAGGCTTCGTGCTTGTTTTTTCGTTTTGACACCACCAACACGTCCCGTAGCCAATTTCTAACCTATAATCGAGACTTTTTCGGGTTCTAAAGGAAGTTGATATCATTTCATACCCTCTCTCCTCCCGATTTCTAAACGAGGCTTCGTGCTCGTTTTTTCGTTTTGACACCACAAACACGTCCCGTGGCCCATTTCTAACCTATAATCGAGATTTTTTCGGGTTTTAAAGGAAGTGGATATCATTTCATACCCTCTCTACTCCCGATTTCTAAACGAGGCTTCGTGCTCGTTTTTTCGTTTTGACACAACAAACACGTCCCATTGTCCAATTCTAACCTATAAACGAGACTTTTTCGGATTTTGAAGGAAGTGGATATTATTCTCATACCCTCTCTCCTCTCGATTTCTAAACGAGGCTTCGTGGTCGTTTTTTCGTTTTGACACTACCAGCACGTCCCGTAGCCAATTTCTAACCAATAATCGAGATTTTTTCGGGTTTTCAAGGAAGTGGATATCATTTCATACCCTCTCTCCTTTCGATTTCTAAAAGAGGCTTCGTGCTTGTTTTTTCGTTTTGACACCACAAACACGTCCTGTGGCCCATTTCTAACTTATAATAGAGATTTTTTGGGTTTTAAAGGAAGTGGATATCATTTCATACCCTCTCTCCACCCGATTTCTAAACAAGGCTTCGTGGTCGTTTTTTCGTTTTGATACCACAAACACGTCCCGTGGCCCATTTCTAACCTATAATCGAGACTTTTTCGGGTTTTAAGGGAAGTGGATATAATTTCATACCATCTCTCCTCCCGATTTCTAGACGAGGCTTCGTGCTCGTTTTTTCGTTTTGACACCAAAAACACGTCCCGTGGCCCATTTCTAACCTATAATAGAGATTTTTTGGGTTTTAAAGGAAGTGGATATCATTTCATACCCTCTCTCCTCCCGATTTCTAAACGAGGCTTCGTGCTCATTTTTTTATTTTGACACAACAAACACGTCCCGTTGTCAATTTCTAACCTATAAAAGAGACTTTTTCGGATTTTGAAGGAAGTAGATATTATTCTCATACCCTCTCTCCTCCCTATTTCTAAACAAGGCTTCGTGGTCATTTTTTCGTTTTGACACTACCAGCACGTCCCGTAGCCCATTTCTAACCTATAATCGAGACTTTTTTTGGGTTCTAAAGGAAGTGGATATCATTTCATACCCTCTCTCCTCCCGATTTCTAAACGAGGCTTCGTGCTCGTTTTTTCGTTTTGACACCACAAACACGTCCCGTGGCCCATTTCTAACCTAAAATCGAGATTTTTTCGGGTTTTAAAGGAAGTGGATATCATTTCATACCCTCTCTGCTCCCGATTTCTAAACGATGCTTCGTGCTCGTTTTTTCGTTTTGACACAACAAAAACGTCCCGTTGTCCATTTCTAACCTATAAACGAGACTTTTTCGGATTTTGAAGGAAGTGGATATTATTCTCATACCCTCTCTCCTCTCGATTTCTAAACGAGGCTTCGTGGTCGTTTTTTCGTTTTGACACTACCAGCACGTCCCGTAGCCCATTTCTAACCTATAATCGAGATTTTTTCGGGTTTTCAAGGAAGTGGATATCATTTTTTACCCTCTCTCCTTTCGATTTCTAAAAGAGGATTCGTGCTTGTTTTTTCGTTTTGACACCACAAACACGTCCCGTGGCCCATTTCTAACCTATAATCGAGACTTTTTCCGATTTTAAAGGAAGTCGATATCATTTCATACCCTCTCTCCTCCCAATTTCTAAATGAGGCTTCGTGCTCGTTTTTTCGTTTTGACACCACCAACACGTCTCGTGGCCCATTTCTAACATATAATCGAGACTTTTTCGAGTTCTAAAGGAAGTGAGTATCATTCCATACCCTCTCTCCTCCCGATTTCTAAACGAGGCTTCCTGCTCGTTTTTTCGTTTTGACACCACCAACACGTCCCGTGGCCTATTTCTAACCTATAATCGAGACTTTTTCGGGTTTTAAAGGAAGTGGATATCATTTCATACCCTCTCTCCTCCCGATTTCTAAACGAGGCTTCGTGCTTGTTTTTTCATTTTGACACCACCAACACGTCCCGTAGCCCATTTCTAACCTATAATCGAGACTTTTTCGGGTTTTAAAGGAAGTGGATATAATTTCATACCCTCTCTCCCGATTACTAAACGAGGCTTCGTGCTCTTTTTTTAGTTTTGACACAACAAACACGTCCCGTTGCACATTTCTAACCTATAATCGAGACTTTTTCGGGTTTTAAAGGAAGTGGATATCATTTCATACCCTCTCTCCACCCGATTTCTAAACGAGGTTTCGTGCTCGTTTTTTCATTTTGACACCACAAACACGTCCCGTGGCCCATTTCTAACCTATAATCGAGACTTTTTCGGGTTTTAAAGGAAGTGGATATCATTTCATACCCTCTCTCCTCCCGATTTCTAAACGAGGCTTCGTGCTCGTTTTTTCGTTTTGACACCACCAACACGTCCCGTGGCCTATTTCTAACCTATAATCGAGACATTTTCGGGTTTTAAAGGAAGTGGATATTATTTCATACCCTCTCTCCTCCCGATTTCTAAACGAGGCTTCGTGCTCGTTTTTTCGTTTTGACACAACAAACACGTCCCGTTGTCCATTTCTAACCTATAAACGAGACTTTTTCGGATTTTGAAGGAAGTGGATATTATTCTCATACCCTCTCTCCTCTCGATTTCTAAACGAGGCTTCGTGGTCGTTTTTTCGTTTTGACACTACCAGCATGTCCCGTAGCCCATTTCTAACCTATAATCGAGATTTTTTCGGGTTTTCAAGGAAGTGGATATCATTTCAAACCCTCTCTCCTTTCGATTTCTAAAAGAGGCTTCGTGCTTGTTTTTTCGTTTTGACACCACAAACACGTCCCGTGGCCCATTTCTAACCTATAATCGAGACTTTTTCCGATTTTAAAGGAAGTCGATATCATTTCATACTCTCTCTCCTCCCGATTTCTAAATGAGGCTTCATGCTCGTTTTTTCGTTTTGACACCACCAACACGTCTCGTGGCCCATTTCTAACATATAATCGAGACTTTTTCGGGTTCTAAAGGAAGTGAGTATCATTCCATACCCTCTCTCCTCCCGATTTCTAAATGAGGCTTCGTACTCGTTTTTTCGTTTTGACACCACCAACACGTCCCGTGGCATATTTCTAACCTATAATCGAGACTTTTTTGGGTTTTAAAGGAAGTGGATATCATTTCATACCCTCTCTCCTCCCGATTTCTAAACGAGGCTTTGTGTTCGTTTTTTCGTTTTGACACCACCAACACGTCCCGTAGCCCATTTCTAACCTATAATCGAGACTTTTTCGGATTTTAAAGGAAGTGGATATAATTTCATACCCTCTCTCCCGATTTCTAAACGAGGCTTCGTGCTCTTTTTTTAGTTTTGACACAACAAACACGTCCCGTTGCACATTTCTAACCTATAATCGAGACTTTTTCGGGTTTTAAAGGAAGTGGATATCATTTCATACCCTCTCTCCACCCGATTTCTAAACGAGGTTTCGTGGTCGTTTTTTCGTTTTAATACCACAAACACGTCCCGTGGCCCATTTCTAACCTATAATCGAGACTTTTTCTGGTTTAAAGGGAAGTGGATATAATTTCAAACCCTCTCTCCTCCCGATTTCTAAACGAGGCTTCGTGCTCGTTTTTTCGTTTTGACACCACAAACACGTCCCGTTGTCCATTTCTAACCTATAAAAGAGACTTTTTCGGATTTTGAAGGAAGTGGATATTATTCTCATACCCTCTCTCCTCCCGATTTCTAAACGAGGCTTCGTGGTCATTTTTTCGTTTTGACACTACCAGCACGTCCCGTAGCCCATTTCTAACCTATAATCTAGACTTTTTCGGGTTCTAAAGGAAGTGGATATCATTTCATACCCTCTCTCCTCCCGATTTCTAAACGAGGCTTCGTGCTCGTTTTTTCGTTTTGACACCACCAACACGTCCCGTGGCCTATTTCTAACCTATAATCGAGACATTTTCGGGTTTTAAAGGAAATGGATATCATTTCATACCCTCTCTCCTCCCGATTTCTAAACGAGGCTTCGTGCTTGTTTTTTCGTTTTGACACCACCAACACGTCCCGTAGCCCATTTCTTACCTATAATCGAGACTTTTTCCGATTTTAAAGGAAGTCGATATCATTTCATACTCTCTCTCCTCCCGATTTCTAAATGAGGCTTCATGCTCGTTTTTTCGTTTTGACACCACCAACACGTCTCGTGGCCCATTTCTAACATATAATCGAGACTTTTTCGGGTTCTAAAGGAAGTGAGTATCATTCCATACCCTCTCTCCTCCCGATTTCTAAATGAGGCTTCGTACTCGTTTTTTCGTTTTGACACCACCAACACGTCCCGTGGCCTATTTCTAACCTATAATCGAGACTTTTTTGGGTTTTAAAGGAAGTGGATATCATTTCATACCCTCTCTCCTCCCGATTTCTAAACGAGGCTTTGTGTTCGTTTTTTCGTTTTGACACCACCAACACGTCCCGTAGCCCATTTCTAACCTATAATCGAGACTTTTTCGGATTTTAAAGGAAGTGGATATAATTTCATACCCTCTCTCCCGATTTCTAAACTAGGCTTCGTGCTCTTTTTTTAGTTTTGACACAACAAACACGTCCCGTTGCACATTTCTAACCTATAATCGAGACTTTTTCGGGTTTTAAAGGAAGTGGATATCATTTCATACCCTCTCTCCACCCGATTTCTAAACGAGGTTTCGTGGTCGTTTTTTCGTTTTAATACCACAAACACGTCCCGTGGCCCATTTCTAACCTATAATCGAGACTTTTTCTGGTTTAAAGGGAAGTGGATATAATTTCAAACCCTCTATCCTCCCGATTTCTAAACGAGGCTTCGTGCTCGTTTTTTCGTTTTGACACCACAAACACGTCCCGTTGTCCATTTCTAACCTATAAAAGAGACTTTTTCGGATTTTGAAGGAAGTGGATATTATTCTCATACCCTCTCTCCTCCCGATTTCTAAACGAGGCTTCGTGGTCATTTTTTCGTTTTGACACTACCAGCACGTCCCGTAGCCCATTTCTAACCTATAATCTAGACTTTTTCGGGTTCTAAAGGAAGTGGATATCATTTCATACCCTCTCTCCTCCCGATTTCTAAACGAGGCTTCGTGCTCGTTTTTTCGTTTTGACACCACCAACACGTCCCGTGGCCTATTTCTAACCTATAATCGAGACATTTTCGGGTTTTAAAGGAAATGGATATCATTTCATACCCTCTCTCCTCCCGATTTCTAAACGAGGCTTCGTGCTTGTTTTTTCGTTTTGACACCACCAACACGTCCCGTAGCCCATTTCTAACCTATAATCGAGACTTTTTCGGGTTCTAAAGGAAGTGGATATCATTTCATAGCCTCTCTCCTCCCGATTTCTAAACGAGGCTTCGTGCTCGTTTTTTCGTTTTGACACCACAAACACGTACCGTGGCCCATTTCTAACCTATAATCGAGATTTTTTCGGGTTTTAAAGGAAGTGGATATCATTTCATACCCTCTCTACTCCCAATTTCTAAACGAGGCTTCGTGCTCGTTTTTTCGTTTTGACACAACAAACACGTCCCGTTGTCCATTTCTAACCTATAAACGAGACTTTTTCGGATTTTGAAGGAAGTGGATATTATTCTCATACCCTCTCTCCTCTCGATTTCTAAACGAGGCTTCGTGGTCGTTTTTTCGTTTTGACACTACCAGCACGTCCCGTAGCCCATTTCTAACCAATAATTGAGATTTTTTCGGGTTTTCAAGGAAGTGGATATCATTTCATACCCTCTCTCCTTTCGATTTCTAAAAGAGGCTTCGTGCTTGTTTTTTCGTTTTGACACCACAAACACGTCCCGTGGCCCATTTCTAACCTATAATCGAGACTTTTTCCGATTTTAAAGGAAGTCGATATCATTTCATACCCTCTCTCCTCCCGATTTCTAAATGAGGCTTCGTGCTCGTTTTTTCGTTTTGACACCACCAACACGTCTCGTGGCCCATTTCTAACATATAATCGAGACTTTTTCGGGTTCTAAAGGAAGTGAGTATCATTCCATACCCTCTCTCCTCCCGATTTCTAAACGAGGCTTCGTGCTCGTTTTTTCGTTTTGACACCACCAACACGTCCCGTGGCCTATTTCTAACTTATAATCGAGACTTTTTTGGGTTTTAAAGGAAGTGGATATCATTTCATACCCTCTCTCCTCCCGATTTCTAAACGAGGCTTTGTGTTCGTTTTTTCGTTTTGACACCACCAACACGTCCCGTAGCCCATTTCCAACCTATAATCGAGACTTTTTCGGATTTTAAAGGAAGTGGATATAATTTCATACCCTCTCTCCTCCCAATTTCTAAACGAGGCTTCGTGCTCTTTTTTTAGTTTTGACACAACAAACACGTCCCGTTGCCCATTTCTAACCTATAATCGAGACTTTTTCGGGTTTTAAAGGAAGTGGATATCATTTCATACCCTCTCTCCTCCCGATTTCTAAACGAGGCTTCGTGGTCGTTTTTTCGTTTTGATACCACAAACACGTCCCGTGGCCCATTTCTAACCTATAATCGATACTTTTTCTGGTTTTAAGGGAAGTGGATATAATTTCATACCCTCTCTCCTCCCGATTTCTAAACGAGGCTTCGTGCTCGTTTTTTCGTTTTGACACCACAAACACGTCCCGTGGCCCATTTCTAACCTATAATAGAGATTTTTTGGGTTTTAAAGGAAGTGGATATCATTTCATACCCTCTCTCCTCCCGATTTCTAAACGAGGCTTCATGCTCGTTTTTTCGTTTTGACACCACCAACACGTCCCGCGGCCTATTTCTAACCTATAATCGAGACTTTTTCGGGTTTTAAAGGAAGTGGATATCATTTCATACCCTCTCTCCTCCCGATTTCTAAACGAGGCTTCGTGCTTGTTTTTTCATTTTGACACCACCAACACGTCCCGTAGCCTATTTCTAACCTATAATCGAGACTTTTTCGGGTTTTAAAGGAAGTGGATATAATTTCATACCCTCTCTCCCGATTTCTAAACAAGGCTTCGTGCTCTTTTTTTAGTTTTGACACAACAAACACGTCCCGTTGCACATTTCTAACCTATAATCGAGACTTTTTCGGGTTTTAAAGGAAGTGGATATCATTTCATACCCTCTCTCCACCCGATTTCTAAACGAGGTTTCGTGCTCGTTTTTTCGTTTTGACACCACAAACACGTCCCGTGGCCCATTTCTAACCTATAATCGAGACTTTTTCGGGTTTTAAAGGAAGTGGATATCATTACATACCCTCTCTCCTCCCGATTTCTAAACGAGGCTTCGTGCTCGTTTTTTCATTTTGACAAAACAAACACGTCACGTTATCCATTTCTAACCCATAAAAGAGACTTTTTCAGATTTTGAAGGAAGTGGATATTATTCTCATACCCTTTCTACGCCCGATTTCTAAACGATGCTTCGTGGTCGTTTTTTCGTTTTGACACTACCAGTAGATCCCGTAGCCCATTTCTAACCTGTAATCGAGACTTTTTTGGGTTTTAAAGGAAGTGGATATCATTTCATACCCTCTCTCCTCCCGATTTCTAAAATAGGCTTCGTCCTCCTTTTTTCGTTTTGACACCACAAACACGTCCCGTGGCCCATTTCTAACATATAATCGAGACTTTTTCTGGTTTTAAAGGAATTGGATATCATTTCATACCCTCTATCCTCCCGATTTCAAAACGAGGCATCGTACTCGTTTTTTCGTTTTGACACCACAAACACGTCCCGTGGCCCATTTCTAACCTATAATCGAGACTTTTCGAGTTTTAAAGGAAGTGGATATCATTTTATACCCTCTCTCCTCCCGATTTCTAAACGATGCTTCGTGGTGGTTTTTCTGTTTTGACACTACCAGCATGTCCCGTGGCCCATTTCTAACATATAATCGAGACTTTTTCGGGTTTTAAAGGAAGTGGATATCATTTCATACCCTCTCTCCTCCCGATTTCTAAACGAGGCTTCGTGCTCGTTTTTTTGTTTTGACACCACCAAAATGTCTCGTGGCCCATATCTAACATATAATCGAGACTTTTTCGGGTTTTAAAGGAAGTACATATCATTTCATATCCTCTCTCCTCCCGATTTCTAAACGAGGCTTCGTGGTCGTTTTTTCGTTTTCACACTACTAGCACGTCTCGTGGCCTATTTCTAACATATAATCGAGACTTTTTCGGGTTTTAAAGGAAGTGAGTATCATTCTATACCCTCTCTCCTCCCGATTTCTAAACGAGGCTTCGTGCTCGTTTTGACACCACCAACACGTCCCGTGGCCCATTTCTAACCTATAATCGAGGCTTTTTTGGGTTTTGAAGGAAGTGGATATTATTTCATACACTCTCTCCTCCCGATTTCTAAACAAGGCTTCGTGCTCGTTTTTTCGTTTTGACACCACCAACACGTCCCGTGGCTTATTTCTTACCTATAATCGAGACTTTTTCGGGTTTTAAAGGAAGTGGATATCATTTCATACCCTCTCTCCTCCCGATTTCTAAACGAGGCTTTGTGTTCGTTTTTTCGTTTTGACACCACCAACACGTCCCGTAGCCCATTTCTAACCTATAATCGAGACTTTTTCGGGTTTTAAAGGAAGTGGATATAATTTCATACACTCTCTCCTCCCGATTTCTAAACGAGGCTTCGTGCTCTTTTTTTAGTTTTGACACAACAAACAACGTCCCGTTGCCCATTTCTAACCAATAATCGAGACTTTTTCTGGTTTTAAAGGAAGTGGATATAATTTCATACCCTCTATCCTCCCGATTTCAAAACGAGGCTTCGTGCTCTTTTTTTCGTTTTGACACCACCAACACGTCCCGTGGCCTATTTCTAACCTATAATCGACACTTTTTCGGGTTTTAAGGGAAGTGGATATCATTTCATACCCTCTCTCCTCCCGATTTCTAAACGAGGCTTCGTGCTCGTTTTTTCGTTTTGACACCACCAACACGTCCCGTGGCCCATTTCTAACCTATAATCGAGGCTTTTTTGGGTTTTGAAGGAAGTGGATATTATTTCATACACTCTCTCCTCCCGATTTCTAAACGAGACTTCGTGCTCGTTTTTTCGTTTTGACACCACCAACACGTCCCGTGGCCTATTTCTAACCTATAATCGAGACATTTTCGGGTTTTAAGGGAAGTGGATATAATTTCATACCCTCTCTCCTCTCGATTTCTGAACGAGACTTCGTGCTCGTTTTTTCGTTTTGACACCACAAACACGTCCCGTGGCCCATTTCTAACCTATAATAGAGATTTTTTGGGTTTTAAAGGAAGTGGATATCATTTCATACCCTCTCTCCTCCCGATTTCTAAACATGGCTTCGTGGTCGTTTTTTCGTTTTGATACCACAAACACGTCCCGTGGCCAATTTCTAACCTATAATCGAGACTTTTCCGGGTTTTAAGGGAATTGGATATAATTTCATACCCTCTCTCCTCTCGATTTCTAAACGAGGCTTCGTGCTCGTTTTTTCGTTTTGACACCACAAACACGTCCCGTGGCCCATTTCTAACCTATAATCGAGACTTTTCGAGTTTTAAAGGATGTGGATATCATTTTATACCCTCTCTCATCCCGATTTCTAAACGATGCTTCGTGGTTGTTTTTCTGTTTTGACACTACCAGCATGTCCCGTGGCCCATTTCTAACATATAATCGAGACTTTTTCGGGTTTTAAAGGATGTGGATATCATTTCATACCCTCTCTCCTCCCGATTTCTAAACGAGGCTTCGTGCTCGTTTTTTTGTTTTGACACCACCAAAATGTCTCGTGGCCCATATCTAACATATAATCGAGACTTTTTCGGGTTTTAAAGGAAGTAGATATCATTTCATATCCTCTCTCCTCCCGATTTCTAAACGAGGCTTCGTGGTCGTTTTTTCGTTTTGACACTACTAGCACGTCTCATGGCCTATTTCTAACATATAATCGAGACTTTTTCGGGTTTTAAAGGAAGTGAGTATCATTCTATACCCTCCTTCCTCCCGATTTCTAAACGAGGCTTCGTGCTCGTTTTGACACCACCAACACGTCCCGTGGCCCATTTCTAACCTATAATCGAGGCTTTTTTGGGTTTTGAAGGAAGTGGATATTATTTCATACACTCTCTCCTCCCGATTTCTAAACGAGGCTTCGTGCTCGTTTTTTCGTTTTGACACCACCAACACGTCCCGTGGCCTATTTCTTACTTATAATCGAGACTTTTTCGGGTTTTAAAGGAAGTGGATATCATTTCATACCCTCTCTCCTCCCGATTTCTAAACGAGGCTTTGTGTTCGTTTTTTCGTTTTGACACCACCAACACGTCCCGTAGCCCATTTCTAACCTATAATCGAGACTTTTTCGGGTTTTAAAGGAAGTGGATATAATTTCATACACTCTCTCCTCCCGATTTCTAAACGAGGCTTCGTGCTCTTTTTTTAGTTTTGACACAACAAACAACGTCCCGTTGCCCATTTCTAACCAATAATCGAGACTTTTTCTGGTTTTAAAGGAAGTGGATATAATTTCATACCCTCTATCCTCCCGATTTCAAAACGAGGCTTCGTGCTCGTTTTTTCGTTTTGACACCACCAACACGTCCCGTGGCCTATTTCTAACCTATAATCGACACTTTTTCGGGTTTTAAGGGAAGTGGATATCATTTCATACCCTCTCTCCTCCCGATTTCTAAACGAGGCTTCGTGCTCGTTTTTTCGTTTTGACACCACCAACACGTCCCGTGGCCCATTTCTAACCTATAATCGAGGCTTTTTTGGGTTTTGAAGGAAGTGGATATTATTTCATACACTCTCTCCTCCCGATTTCTAAACGAGACTTCGTGCTCGTTTTTTCGTTTTGACACCACCAACACGTCCCGTGGCCTATTTCTAACCTATAATCGACACTTTTTCAGGTTTTAAGGGAAGTGGATATAATTTCATACCCTCTCTCCTCTCGATTTCTGAACGAGACTTCGTGCTCGTTTTTTTCATTTTGACACCACCAACACGTCCCGTGGCCCATTTCTAACCTATAATCGAGGCTTTTTTGGGTTTTGAAGGAAGTGGATATTATTTCATACACTCTCTCCTCCCGATTTCTAAACGAGACTTCGTGCTCGTTTTTTCATTTTGACACCACCAACACGTCCCGTGGCCTATTTCTAACCTATAATCGAGACTTTTTCGGGTTTTAAAGGAAGTGGATATCATTTCATACCCTCTCTCCAACCGATTTCTAAATGAGGCTTCGTGCTCTTTTTTTAGTTTTGACGCAACAAACACGTCCCGTTGCCCATTTCTAACCTATAATCGAGACTTTTTAGGGTTTTAAAGGAAGTGGATATCATTTCATACACTCTCTCCTCCCGATTTCTAAACGAGGCTTCGTGGTCGTTTTTTCGTTATGATACCACAAACACGTCCCGTGGCCCATTTCTAACCTATAATCGAGACTTTTTCGGGTTTTAAGGGAAGTGGATATAATTTCATACCCTCTCTCCTCTCGATTTTTGAACGAGACTTCGTGCTCGTTTTTTCGTTTTGACACCACAAACACGTCCCATGGCCCATTTCTAACCTATAATAGAGATTTTTTGGGTTTTAAAGGAAGTGGATATCATTTCATACCCTCTCTCCTCCCGATTTCTAAACATGGCTTCGTGGTCGTTTTTTCGTTTTGATACCACAAACACGTCCCGTGGCCTATTTCTAACCTATAATCGAGACTTTTTCGGGTTTTAAGGGAAGTGGATATAATTTCATACCCTCTCTCCTCCCGATTTCTAAACGAGGCTTCGTGCTCGTTTTTTCGTTTTGACACCACAAACACGTCCCGTGGCCCATTTCTAACCTATAATAGAGATTTTTTTGGGTTTTAAAGGAAGTGGATATCATTTCATAACCTCTCTCCTCCCGATTTCTAAACAAGGCTTCGTGGTCGTTTTTTCGTTTTGATACCACAAACACGTCCCGTGGCCCATTTCTAACCTATAATCGAGACTTTTCTGGGTTTTAAGGGAATTGGATATAATTTCATACCCTCTCTCCTCCCGATTTCTAAACGAGGCTTCGTGCTCGTTTTTTCGTTTTGACACCACAAACACGTCCCGTAGCCCATTTCTAACCTATAATCGAGACTTTTTCGGGTTTTAAAGGAAGTGGATATAATTTCATACACTCTCTCCTCCCGATTTCTAAACGAGGCTTCGTGCTCGTTTTTTCATTTTGACACAACAAACACGTCCCGTTGTCCATTTCTAACCCATAAAAGAGACTTTTTCAGATTTTGAAGGAAGTGGATATTATTCTCATACCCTCTCTACTCCCGATTTCTAAACGATTCTTCGTGGTCGTTTTTTCGTTTTGACACTACCAGTAGATCCCGTAGCCCATTTCTAACCTGTAATCGAGACTTTTTCAGGTTTTAAAGGAAGTGGATATCATTTCATACCCTCTCTCCTCCCGATTTCTAAAAGAGGCTTCGTGCTCCTTTTTTCGTTTTGACACCACAAACACGTCCCGTGGCCCATTTCCAACATATAATCGAGACTTTTTCTGCTTTTAAAGGAATTGGATATCATTTCATACCCTCTATCCTCCCGATTTCAAAACGAGGCTTCGTGCTCGTTTTTATGTTTTGACACCACCAACACGTCCCGTGGCCTATTTCTAACCTATAATCGAGACTTTTTCGGGTTTTAAAGGAAGTACATATCATTTCATATCCTCTCTCCTCCCGATTTCTAAACGAGGCTTCGTGGTCGTTTTTTCGTTTTGACACTACTAGCACGTCTCGTGGCCTATTTCTAACATATAATCGAGACTTTTTCGGGTTTTAAAGGAAGTGAGTATCATTCTATACCCTCTCTCCTCCCGATTTCTAAACGAGGCTTCGTGCTCGTTTTGACACCACCAACACGTCCCGTGGCCCATTTCTAACCTATAATCGAGGATTTTTTGGGTTTTGAAGGAAGTGGATATTATTTCATACACTCTCTCCTCCCGATTTCTAAACGAGGCTTCGTGCTCGTTTTTTCGTTTTGACACCACCAACACGTCCCGTGGCTTATTTCTTACCTATAATCGAGACTTTTTCGGGTTTTAAAGGAAGTGGATATCATTTCATACCCTCTCTCCTCCCGATTTCTAAACGAGGCTTTGTGTTCGTTTTTTCGTTTTGACACCACCAACACGTCCCGTAGCCCATTTCTAACCTATAATCGACACTTTTTCGGGTTTTAAAGGAAGTGGATATAATTTCATACACTCTCTCCTCCCGATTTCTAAACGAGGCTTCGTGCTCTTTTGTTAGTTTTGACACAACAAACAACGTCCCGTTGCCCATTTCTAACCAATAATCGAGACTTTTTCTGGTTTTAAAGGAAGTGGATATAATTTCATACCCTCTATCCTCCCGATTTCAAAACGAGGCTTCGTGCTCGTTTTTTCGTTTTGACACCACCAACACGTCCCGTGGCCTATTTCTAACCTATAATCGACACTTTTTCGGGTTTTAAGGGAAGTGGATATCATTTCATACCCTCTCTCCTCCCGATTTCTAAACGAGGCTTCGTGCTCGTTTTTTCGTTTTGACACCACCAACACGTCCCGTGGCCCATTTCTAACCTATAATCGAGGCTTTTTTGGGTTTTGAAGGAAGTGGATTTTATTTCATACACTCTCTCCTCCCGATTTCTAAACGAGACTTCGTGCTCGTTTTTTCGTTTTGACACCACCAACACGTCCCGTGGCCTATTTCTAACCTATAATCGAGACATTTTCGGGTTTTAAGGGAAGTGGATATAATTTCATACCCTCTCTCCTCTCGATTTCTGAACGAGACTTCGTGCTCGTTTTTTCGTTTTGACACCACAAACACGTCCCGTGGCCCATTTCTAACCTATAATCGAGACTTTTCCGGGTTTTAAGGGAATTGGATATAATTTCATACCCTCTCTCCTCTCGATTTCTAAACGAGGCTTCGTGCTCGTTTTTTCGTTTTGACACCACAAACACGTCCCGTGGCCCATTTCTAACCTATAATCGAGACTTTTCGAGTTTTAAAGGATGTGGATATCATTTTATACCCTCTCTCATCCCGATTTCTAAACGATGCTTCGTGGTTGTTTTTCTGTTTTGACACTACCAGCATGTCCCGTGGCCCATTTCTAACATATAATCGAGACTTTTTCGGGTTTTAAAGGATGTGGATATCATTTCATACCCTCTCTCCTCCCGATTTCTAAACGAGGCTTCGTGCTCGTTTTTTTGTTTTGACACCACCAAAATGTCTCGTGGCCCATATCTAACATATAATCGAGACTTTTTCGGGTTTTAAAGGAAGTAGATATCATTTCATATCCTCTCTCCTCCCGATTTCTAAACGAGGCTTCGTGGTCGTTTTTTCGTTTTGACACTACTAGCACGTCTCATGGCCTATTTCTAACATATAATCGAGACTTTTTCGGGTTTTAAAGGAAGTGAGTATCATTCTATACCCTCCTTCCTCCCGATTTCTAAACGAGGCTTCGTGCTCGTTTTGACACCACCAACACGTCCCGTGGCCCATTTCTAACCTATAATCGAGGCTTTTTTGGGTTTTGAAGGAAGTGGATATTATTTCATACACTCTCTCCTCCCGATTTCTAAACGAGGCTTCGTGCTCGTTTTTTCGTTTTGACACCACCAACACGTCCCGTGGCCTATTTCTTACTTATAATCGAGACTTTTTCGGGTTTTAAAGGAAGTGGATATCATTTCATACCCTCTCTCCTCCCGATTTCTAAACGAGGCTTTGTGTTCGTTTTTTCGTTTTGACACCACCAACACGTCCCGTAGCCCATTTCTAACCTATAATCGAGACTTTTTCGGGTTTTAAAGGAAGTGGATATAATTTCATACACTCTCTCCTCCCGATTTCTAAACGAGGCTTCGTGCTCTTTTTTTAGTTTTGACACAACAAACAACGTCCCGTTGGCCATTTCTAACCAATAATCGAGACTTTTTCTGGTTTTAAAGGAAGTGGATATAATTTCATACCCTCTATCCTCCCGATTTCAAAACGAGGCTTCGTGCTCGTTTTTTCGTTTTGACACCACCAACACGTCCCGTGGCCTATTTCTAACCTATAATCGACACTTTTTCGGGTTTTAAGGGAAGTGGATATCATTTCATACCCTCTCTCCTCCCGATTTCTAAACGAGGCTTCGTGCTCGTTTTTTCGTTTTGACACCACCAACACGTCCCGTGGCCCATTTCTAACCTATAATCGAGGCTTTTTTGGGTTTTGAAGGAAGTGGATATTATTTCATACACTCTCTCCTCCCGATTTCTAAACGAGACTTCGTGCTCGTTTTTTCGTTTTGACACCACCAACACGTCCCGTGGCCTATTTCTAACCTATAATCGACACTTTTTCGGGTTTTAAGGGAAGTGGATATAATTTCATACCCTCTCTCCTCTCGATTTCTGAACGAGACTTCGTGCTCGTTTTTTTCATTTTGACACCACCAACACGTCCCGTGGCCCATTTCTAACCTATAATCGAGGCTTTTTTGGGTTTTGAAGGAAGTGGATATTATTTCATACACTCTCTCCTCCCGATTTCTAAACGAGACTTCGTGCTCGTTTTTTCGTTTTGACACCACCAACACGTCCCGTGGCCTATTTCTAACCTATAATCGACACTTTTTCGGGTTTTAAGGGAAGTGGATATAATTTCATACCCTCTCTCCTCTCGATTTCTGAACGAGACTTCGTGCTCGTTTTTTTCATTTTGACACCACCAACACGTCCCGTGGCCCATTTCTAACCTATAATCGAGGCTTTTTTGGGTTTTGAAGGAAGTGGATATTATTTCATACACTCTCTCCTCCCGATTTCTAAACGAGACTTCGTGCTCGTTTTTTCGTTTTGACACCACCAACACGTCCCGTGGCCTATTTCTAACCTATAATCGAGACTTTTTCGGGTTTTAAAGGAAGTGGATATCATTTCATACCCTCTCTCCAACCGATTTCTAAATGAGGCTTCGTGCTCTTTTTTTAGTTTTGACGCAACAAACACGTCCCGTTGCCCATTTCTAACCTATAATCGAGACTTTTTCGGGTTTTAAAGGAAGTGGATATCATTTCATACACTCTCTCCTCCCGATTTCTAAACGAGGCTTCGTGGTCGTTTTTTCGTTATGATACCACAAACACGTCCCGTGGCCCATTTCTAACCTATAATCGAGACTTTTTCGGGTTTTAAGGGAAGTGGATATAATTTCATACCCTCTCTCCTCTCGATTTCTGAACGAGACTTCGTGCTCGTTTTTTCGTTTTGACACCACAAACACGTCCCATGGCCCATTTCTAAACTATAATAGAGATTTTTTGGGTTTTAAAGGAAGTGGATATCATTTCATACCCTCTCTCCTCCCGATTTCTAAACTTGGCTTCGTGGTCGTTTTTTCGTTTTGATACCACAAACACGTCCCGTGGCCTATTTCTAACCTATAATCGAGACTTTTTCGGGTTTTAAGGGAAGTGGATATAATTTCATACCCTCTCTCCTCCCGATTTCTAAACGAGGCTTCGTGCTCGTTTTTTCGTTTTGACACCACAAACACGTCCCGTGGCCCATTTCTAACCTATAATAGAGATTTTTTTGGGTTTTAAAGGAAGTGGATATCATTTCATAACCTCTCTCCTCCCGATTTCTAAACAAGGCTTCGTGGTCGTTTTTTCGTTTTGATACCACAAACACGTCCCGTGGCCCATTTCTAACCTATAATCGAGACTTTTCTGGGTTTTAAGGGAATTGGATATAATTTCATACCCTCTCTCCTCCCGATTTCTAAACGAGGCTTCGTGCTCGTTTTTTCGTTTTGACACCACAAACACGTCCCGTGGCCCATTTCTAACCTATAATAGAGATTTTTTGGGTTTTAAAGGAAGTGGATATCATTTCATACCCTCTCTCCTCCCGATTTCTAAACGAGGCTTCGTGCTCGTTTTTTCATTTTGACACAACAAACACGTCCCGTTGTCCATTTCTAACCCATAAAAGAGACTTTTTCAGATTTTGAAGGAAGTGGATATTATTCTCATACCCACTCTACTCCCGATTTCTAAACGATTCTTCGTGGTCGTTTTTTCGTTTTGACACTACCAGTAGATCCCGTAGCCCATTTCGAACCTGTAATCGAGACTTTTTCAGGTTTTAAAGGAAGTGGATATCATTTCATACCCTCTCTCCTCCCGATTTCTAAAAGAGGCTTCGTGCTCCTTTTTTCGTTTTGACACCACAAACACGTCCCGTGGCCCATTTCCAACATATAATCGAGACTTTTTCTGGTTTTAAAGGAATTGGATATCATTTCATACCCTCTATCCTCCCGATTTCAAAACGAGGCTTCGTGCTCGTTTTTATGTTTTGACACCACCAACACGTCCCGTGGCCTATTTCTAACCTATAATCGAGACTTTTTCGGGTTTTAAAGGAAGTGGATATCATTTCATACCCTCTCTCCTCCCGATTTCTAAACGAGGCTTTGTGTTCGTTTTTTCGTTTTGACACCGCCAACACGTCCCGTAGCCCATTTCTAACCTATAATCGAGACTTTTTCGGATTTTAAAGGAAGTGGATATAATTTCATATCCTCTCTCCTCCCGATTTCTAAACGAGGCTTTGTGTTCGTTTTTTCGTTTTGACACCACTAACACGTCCCGTAGCCCATTTCTAACCTATAATCGAGACTTTTTCAGGTTTTAAAGGAAGTGGATATAATTTCATACACTCTCTCCTCCCGATTTCTAAACGAGGCTTCGTGCTCTTTTTTTAGTTTTGACACAACAAACAACGTCCCGTTGCCCATTTCTAACCTATAATAGAGATTTTTTGGGTTTTAAAGGAAGTGGATATCATTTCATACCCTCTCTCCTCCCGATTTCTAAACGAGGCTTCGTGCTCGTTTTTTCATTTTGACACAACAAACACGTCCCGTTATCCATTTCTAACCCATAAAAGAGACTTTTTCAGATTTTGAAGGAAGTGGATATTATTCTCATACCCTCTCTACTCCCGATTTCTAAACGATGCTTCGTGGTCGTTTTTTCGTTTTGACACTACCAGTAGATCCCGTAGCCCATTTCTAACCTGTAATCGAGACTTTTTCAGGTTTTAAAGGAAGTGGATATCATTTCATACCCTCTCTCCTCCCGATTTCTAAAAGAGGCTTCGTGCTCCTTTTTTCGTTTTGACACCACAAACACGTCCCGTGGCCCATTTCCAACATATAATCGAGACTTTTTCTGGTTTTAAAGGAATTGGATATCATTTCATACCCTCTATCCTCCCGATTTCAAAACGAGGCTTCGTGCTCGTTTTTATGTTTTGACACCACCAACACGTCCCGTGGCCTATTTCTAACCTATAATCGAGACTTTTTCGGGTTTTAAAGGAAGTGGATATCATTTCATACCCTCTCTCCTCCCGATTTCTAAACGAGGCTTTGTGTTCGTTTTTTCGTTTTGACACCACCAACACGTCCCGTAGCCCATTTCTAACCTATAATCGAGACTTTTTCGGATTTTAAAGGAAGTGGATATAATTTCATATCCTCTCTCCTCCCGATTTCTAAACGAGGCTTTGTGTTCGTTTTTTCGTTTTGACACCACTAACACGTCCCGTAGCCCATTTCTAACCTATAATCGAGACTTTTTCGGGTTTTAAAGGAAGTGGATATCATTTCACACCCTCTCTCCTCCCGATTTCTAAACGAGGATTCGTGCTTGTTTTTTTCATTTTGACAGCACCAACACGTCCCGTAGCCCATTTCAAACCTATAATCGAGACTTTTTCGGGTTTTAAAGGAAGTTGATATTATTTCATACCCTCTCTTCTCCCGATTTCTAAACGAGGCTTCATGCTCGTTTTTTCATTTTGACACCACCAACACGTCTCGTGGCCTATTTCTAACCTATAATCGAGACTTTTTCGGGTTTTAAAGGAAGTGGATATCATTTCATACCCTCTCTCCTCATGATTTCAAAACGAGGCTTCGTGCTCGTTTTTTCATTTTGACACCACCAACACGTCTCGTAGCCCATTTCTAACCTATAATCGAGACATTTTCGGGTTTTAAACGAAGTGGATATAATTTCATACCCTCTCTCCTCCCGATTTCTAAACGAGGCTTCGTGCTCGTTTTTTAGTTTTGGCACAACAAACACGTCCCATTGTCCATTTCTAACCTATAATCGAGACTTTTTCGGGTTTTAAAGGAAGTGGATATCATTTCATACCCTCTCTCCTCCCGATTTCGAAACGAGGCTTCGTGCTCGTTTTTTCGTTTTGACACTACAAAACGAAAGGAAGTGGATATTATTCTCATACCCTCTCTCCTCCCGATTTCTAAACAAGGCTTTGTGGTCATTTTTTCGTTTTGACACTACCAGCACGTCCCGTAGCCCATTTCTAACCTATAATCGAGACTTTTTCGGGTTCTAAAGGAAGTGGATATCATTTCATACCCTCTCTCCTCCCGATTTCTAAACGAGGCATCGTGCTCGTTTTTTCGTTTTGACACCACCAACACGTCCCGTGGCCTATTTCTAACCTATAATCGAGACATTTTCAGGTTTTAAAGGAAGTGGATATCATTTCATACCCTCTCTCCTCCCGATTTCTAAACGAGGCTTCGTGCTTGTTTTTTCGTTTTGACACCTCCAACACGTCCCGCGGCCCATTTCTAACCTATAATCGAGACTTTTTCGGGTTTTAAAGGAAGTGGATATCATTTCATACCCTCTCTCCTCCCGATTTCTAAATGAGGCTTCGTGGTCATTTTTTTGTTTTGACACCACCAACACGTCCCGTGGCCCATTTCTAACCTATAATCGAGACTTTTTCGGGTTTTGAATGAAGTGGATATCATTTCATACCCTCTCTCCTCCCGATTTCTAAACGAGGCTTCGTGCTCATTTTTTCGTTTTGACACCACAAACACGTCCCGTGGCCCATTTCTAACCTATAATCGAGACTTTTCTGGGTTTTAAGGGAATTGGATATAATTTCATACCCTCTCTCCTCCCGATTTCTAAACGAGGCTTCGTGCTCGTTTTTTCGTTTTGACACCACAAACACGTCCCGTGGCCCATTTCTAACCTATAATAGAGATTTTTTGGGTTTTAAAGGAAGTGGATATCATTTCATACCCTCTCTCCTCCCGATTTCTAAACGAGGCTTCGTGCTCGTTTTTTCATTTTGACACAACAAACACGTCCCGTTGTCCATTTCTAACCCATAAAAGAGACTTTTTCAGATTTTGAAGGAAGTGGATATTATTCTCATACCCTCTCTACTCCCGATTTCTAAACGATGCTTCGTGGTCGTTTTTTCGTTTTGACACTACCAGTAGATCCCGTAGCCCATTTCTAACCTGTAATCGAGACTTTTTCAGGTTTTAAAGGAAGTGGATATCATTTCATACCCTCTCTCCTCCCGATTTCTAAAAGAGGCTTCGTGCTCCTTTTTTCGTTTTGACACCACAAACACGTCCCGTGGCCCATTTCCAACATATAATCGAGACTTTTTCTGGTTTTAAAGGAATTGGATATCATTTCATACCCTCTATCCTCCCGATTTCTAAACGAGGCTTCGTGCTCGTTTTTATGTTTTGACACCACCAACACGTCCCGTGGCCTATTTCTAACCTATAATCGAGACTTTTTCGGGTTTTAAAGGAAGTGGATATCATTTCATACCCTCTCTCCTCCCGATTTCTAAACGAGGCTTTGTGTTCGTTTTTTCGTTTTGACACCACCAACACGTCCCGTAGCCCATTTCTAACCTATAATCGAGACTTTTTCGGATTTTAAAGGAAGTGGATATAATTTCATATCCTCTCTCCTCCCGATTTCTAAACGAGGCTTTGTGTTCGTTTTTTCGTTTTGACACCACTAACACGTCCCGTAGCCAATTTCTAACCTATAATCGAGACTTTTTCGGGTTTTAAAGGAAGTGGATATCATTTCACACCCTCTCTCCTCCCGATTTCTAAACGAGGATTCGTGCTTGTTTTTTTCATTTTGACAGCACCAACACGTCCCGTAGCCCATTTCAAACCTATAATCGAGACTTTTTCGGGTTTTAAAGGAAGTTGATATTATTTCATACCCTCTCTTCTCCCGATTTCTAAACGAGGCTTCATGCTCGTTTTTTCATTTTGACACCACCAACACGTCTCGTGGCCTATTTCTAACCTATAATCGAGACTTTTTCGGGTTTTAAAGGAAGTGGATATCATTTCATACCCTCCCTCCTCATGATTTCAAAACGAGGCTTCGTGCTCGTTTTTTCATTTTGACACCACCAACACGTCTCGTAGCCCATTTCTAACCTATAATCGAGACATTTTCGGGTTTTAAACGAAGTGGATATAATTTCATACCCTCTCTCCTCCCGATTTCTAAACGAGGCTTCGTGCTCGTTTTTTAGTTTTGGCACAACAAACACGTCCCATTGTCCATTTCTAACCTATAATCGAGACTTTTTCGGGTTTTAAAGGAAGTGGATATCATTTCATACCCTCTCTCCTCCCGATTTCGAAACGAGGCTTCGTGCTCGTTTTTTCGTTTTGACACTACAAAACGAAAGGAAGTGGATATTATTCTCATACCCTCTCTCCTCCCGATTTCTAAACAAGGCTTTGTGGTCATTTTTTCGTTTTGACCCTACCAGCACGTCCCGTAGCCCATTTCTAACCTATAATCGAGACTTTTTCGGGTTCTAAAGGAAGTGGATATCATTTCATACCCTCTCTCCTCCCTATTTCTAAACGAGGCATCGTGCTCGTTTTTTCGTTTTGACACCACCAACACGTCCCGTGGCCTATTTCTAACCTATAATCGAGACATTTTCAGGTTTTAAAGGAAGTGGATATCATTTCATACCCTCTCTCCTCCCGATTTCTAAACGAGGCTTCGTGCTTGTTTTTTCGTTTTGACACCTCCAACACGTCCCGTGGCCCATTTCTAACCTATAATCGAGACTTTTTCGGGTTTTAAAGGAAGTGGATATAATTTCATACCCTCTCTCCCGATTTCTAAATGAGGCTTCGTGCTCTTTTTTTAGTTTTGACACAACAAACACGTCCCGTTGCACATTTCAAACCTATAATCGAGACTTTTTCGGGTTTTAAAGGAAGTGGATATCATTTCATATCCTCTCTCCTCCCGATCTCTAAACGAGGCTTCGTGCTTGTTTTTCCGTTTTGACACCACAAACACGTCCAGTGGCCCATTTCTAACCTATAATCGAGACTTTTTCGGATTTTAAAGGAAGTGGATATCATTTCATACCCTGTCTCCTCCCGATTTCTAAACGAGGCTTCGTGCTCGTTTTTTCATTTTGACACAACAAACACGTCCCGTTGTCCATTTCTAACCCATAAAAGAGACTTTTTCGGATTTTGAAGGAAGTGGATATTATTCTCATACCCTCTCTACTCCCGATTTCTAAACGATGCTTCGTGGTCGTTTTTTCGTTTTGTCACTACCAGTAGATCCCGTAGCCCATTTCTAACCTGTAATCGAGACTTTTTCGGGTTTTAAAGGAAGTGGATATGATTTCATACCCTCTATCCTCCCGATTTCTAAACGAGGCTTTGTGTTCGTTTTTTCGTTTTGACACCACCAACACGTCCCGTAGCCCATTTCTAACCTGTAATCGAGACTTTTTCGGGTTTTAAAGGAAGTGGATATAATTTCATATCCTCTCTCCTCCCGATTTCTAAACGAGGCTTCGTTCTCTTTTTTTAGTTTTGACACAACAAACACGTCCTGTTGCCCATTTCTAACCTATAATCAAGACTTTTTCGGGTTTTAAAGGAAGTGGATATCATTTCATACCCTCTCTCCTCCCGATTTGTAAACGAGGCTTCGTGGTCGTTTTTTCGTTTTGACACTACTAGCACGTCTCGTGGCCTATTTCTAACATATAATCGAGACTTTTTCGGGTTTTAAAAGAAGTGAGTATCATTCCATACCCTCTCTCCTCCCGATTTCTAAACGAGGCTTCGTGCTCGTTTTTTCGTTTTGACACCACCAACACGTCCCGTGGCCCATTTCTAACCTATAATCGAGGCTTTTTTGGGTTTTGAAGGAAGTGGATATTATTTCATACACTCTCTCCTCCCGATTTCTAAACGAGGCTTCGTGCTCGTTTTTTCGTTTTGACACCACCAACACGTCCCGTAGCCCATTTCTAACCTATAATCGAGACTTTTTCGGGTTTTAAAGGAAGTGGATATAATTTCATACCCTCTCTCCTCCTGATTTCTAAACGAGGCTTCGTGCTCTTTTTTTAGTTATGACGCAACAAACACATCCCGTTGCCCATTTCTAACCTATAATCGAGACTTTTTCGGGTTTTAAAGGAAGTGGATATCATTTCATACCCTCTCTCCTCCCGATTTCTAAACGAGGCTTCGTGGTCGTTTTTTCATTTTGATACTACAAAAACGTCCCGTGGCCCATTTCTAACCTATAATCGAGACTTTTTCGGGTTTTAAGGGAAGTGGATATAATTTCATACCCTCTCTCCTCTCGATTTCTAAACGAGGCTTCGTGCTCGTTTTTTCGTTTTGACACCACAAACACGTCCCGTGGCCCATTTCTAACCTATAATAGAGATTTTTTGGGTTTTAAAGGAAGTGGATATCATTTCATACCCTCTCTCCTCCCGATTTCTAAACAAGGCTTCGTGGTTGTTTTTTCGTTTTGATACCACAAACACGTCCCATGGCCTATTTCTAACCTATAATCGAGACTTTTTCGGATCTTAAAGGAAGTGGATATCATTTCATACCCTCTCTCCTCCCGATTTCTAAACGAGGCTTTGTGTTCGTTTTTTCGTTTTGACACCACCAACACGTCCCGTAGCCCATTTCTAACCCATAATCGAGACTTTTTCGGGTTTTAAAGGAAGTGGATATAATTTCATATCCTCTCTTCTCCCGATTTCTAAACGAGGCTTCGTGCTCTTTTTTTAGTTTTGACACAACAAACAAGTCCTGTTGCCCAATTCTAACCTATAATCGAGACTTTTTCGGGTTTTAAAGGAAGTGGATATCATTTCATACCCTCTCTCCTCCCGATTTGTAAACGTGGCTTCGTGGTCGTTTTTTCGTTTTGACAATACTAGCACGTCTCGTGGCCTATTTCTAACATATAATCGAGACTTTTTCTGGTTTTAATGGAATTGGATATCATTTCATACCCTCTATCCTCCCGATTTCAAAACGAGGCTTCGTGCTCGTTTTTTCGTTTTGACACTACCAGTAGATCCCGTAGCCCATTTCTAACCTGTAATCGAGCCTTTTTCGGGTTTTAAAGGAAGTGGATATCATTTCATACCCTCTCTCCTCCCGATTTCTAAAAGAGGCTTCGTGCTCCTTTTTTCGTTTTGACACCACAAACACGTCCCGTGGCCCATTTCTAAAATATAATCGAGACTTTTTCTGGTTTTAATGGAATTGGATATGATTTCATACCCTCTATCCTCCCGATTTCAAAACGAGGCTTCGTGCTCGTTTTTTCGTTTTGACACCACCAACACGTCCCGTGGCCTATTTCTAACCTATAATCGAGACTTTTTCGGGTTTTAAAGGAAGTGGATATAATTTCATATCCTCTCTCCTCCCGATTTCTAAACGAGGCTTCGTGCTCTTTTTTTTGTTTTGACACAACAAACACGTCCCGTTGCCCATTTCTAACCTATAATCGAGACTTTTTCGGGTTTTAAAGGAAGTGGATATCATTTCATACCCTCTCTCCTCCCGATTTCTAAACGAGGCTTCGTGGTCGTTTTTTCGTTTTAACACTGCTAGCACGTCTCGTGGCCTATTTCTAACATATAATCGAGACTTTTTCGGGTTTTAAAAGAAGTGAGTATCATTCCATACCATCTCTCCTCCCGATTTCTAAATGAGGCTTCGTGCTCGTTTTTTCGTTTTGACACCACCAACACGTCCCGTGGCCCATTTCTAACCTACAATCGAGGCTTTTTTGGGTTTTGAAGGAAGTGGATATTATTTCATACACTCTCTCCTCCCGATTTCTAAACGAGGCTTCGTGCTCGTTTTTTCGTTTTGACACCTCCAACACGTCCCGTGGCCTATTTCTAACCTATAATCGAGACTTTTTCGGGTTTTAAAGGTAGTGGATATCATTTCATACCCTCTCTCCTCCCAATTTCTAAACGAGGCTTTGTGTTCGTTTTTTCGTTTTGACACCACCAACACGTCCCGTAGCCCATTTCTAACCTATAATCGAGACTTTTTCGGGTTTTAAAGGAAGTGGATATAATTTCATACCCTCTCTCCTCCCGATTTCTAAATGAGGCTTCGTGCTCTTTTTTAAGTTTTGACACAACAAACACGTCCCGTTGCCCATTTCTAACCTATAATCGAGACTTTTTCGGGTTTTAAAGGAAGTGGATATCATTTCATACCCTCTCTCCTCCCGATTTCTAAACGAGGCTTCGTGGTCGTTTTTTCATTTTGATACCACAAACACGTCCCGTGGCCCATTTCTAATCAAGACTTTTTCGGGTTTTAAGGGAAGTGGATATAATTTCATACCCTCTCTCCTCTCGATTTCTAAACGAGGCTTCGTGCTCGTTTTTTCGTTTTGACACCATAAACACGTCCCGTGGCCCATTTCTAACCTATAATAGAGATTTTTTGGGTTTTAAAGGAAGTGGATATCATTTCATACCCTCTCTCCTCCCGATTTCTAAACAAGGCTTCGTGGTCGTTTTTTCGTTTTGATACCACAAACACGTCCCGTGGCCCATTTCTAACCTATAATCAAGACTTTTTCGGGTTTTAAGGGAAGTGGATATAATTTCATACCCTATCTCCTCTCGATTTCTAAACGAGGCTTCGTTCTCGTTTTTTCGTTTTGACACCACAAACACGTCCCGTGGCCCATTTCTAACCTATAATAGAGATTTTTTGGGATTTAAGGGAAGTGGATATAATTTCATACCCTCTCTCCTCCCGATTTCTAAACGGGGCTTCGTGCTCGTTTTTTCGTTTTGACACCACAATCACGTCCCGTGGCCCATTTCTAACCTATAATAGAGATTTTTGGGGTTTTAAAGGAAGTGGATATCATTTCATACCCTCTCTCCTCCCGATTTCCAAACAAGGCTTCGTGGTCGTTTTTTCATTTTGATACCACAAACACGTCCCGTGGCCCATTTCTAACCTATAATCGAGACTTTTCCGGGTTTTAAGGGAAGTGGATATAATTTCATACCCTCTCTCCTCCCGATTTCTAAACGAAGCTTCGTGCTCGTTTTTTCATTTTGACACCACAAACACCCCCGTGGCCCATTTCTAACCTATAATAGAGATTTTTTGGGTTTTAAAGGAAGTGGATATCATTTCATACCCTCTCTCCTCCCGATTTCTAAACAAGGCTTCGTGGTCGTTTTTTCGTTTTGATACCACAAACACGTCCCGTGGCCCATTTCTAACCTATAATCGAGACTTTTCCGGGTTTTAAGGGAAGTGGATATAATTTCATACCCTCTCTCCTCCCGATTTCTAAACGAGGCTTCGTGCTCGTTTTTTCGTTTTGACACCACAAACACGTCCCGTGGCCCATTTCTAACCTATAATTGAGATTTTTTGGGTTTTAAAGGAAGTGGATATCATTTCATACCCTCTCTCCTCCCGATTTCTAAACGAGGCTTCGTGCTCGTTTTTTCATTTTGACACAACAAACACGTCCCGTTGTCCATTTCTAACCTATATAAGAGACTTTTTCGGATTTTGAAGGAAGTGGATATTATTCTCATACCCTTTCTCCTCCCGATTTCTAAACAAGGCTTCGTGGTCATTTTTTCGTTTTGACACTACCAGCACGTCCCGTAGCCCATTTCTAACCTATAATCGAGAATTTTTCGGGTTCTAAAGGAAGTGGATATCATTTCATACCCTCTCTCCTCCCGATTTCTAAACGAGGCTTCGTGCTCGTTTTTTCATTTTGACACCACAAACACGTCCCGTGGCCCATTTCTAACCTATAATCGAGACTTTTTCGGGTTTTAAAGGAAGTGGATATCATTTCATACCCTCTCTCCTCCCGATTTCTGAACGAGGCTTCGTGCTCGTTTTTTCATTTTGACACAACAAACACGTCCCGTTGTCCATTTCTAACCCATAAAAGAGACTTTTTCGGATTTTGAAGGAAGTGGATATTATTCTCATACCGTCTCTACTCCCGATTTCTAAACGATGCTTCGTGGTCGTTTTTTCGTTTTGACACTACAAGTAGATCCCGTAGCCCATTTCTAATCTATAATCGAGACTTTTTTGGGTTTTAAAGGAAGTGGATATCATTTCATACCCTCTCTCCTCCCGATTTCTAAAAGAGGCTTCGTGCTCCTTTTTTCGTTTTGACACCACAAACACGACCCGTGGCCCATTTCTAACATATAATCGAGACTTTTTCTGGTTTTAAAGGAAGTGGATATCATTTCATACCCTCTCTCCTCCCGATTTCTAAACGAGGCTTCGTGCTCGTTTTTTCATTTTGACACAACAAACACGTACCGTTGTCCATTTCTATCCCATAAAAGAGACTTTTTCGGATTTTGATGGAAGTGGATATTATTCTCATATCCTCTCTACTCCCGATTTCTAAACGATGCTTCGTGGTCGTTTTTTCGTTTTGACACTACCAGTAGATCCCGTAGCCCATTTCTAACCTGTAATCGAGACTTATTCGGGTTTTAAAGGAAGTGGATATCATTTCATACCCTCTATCCTCCCGATTTCTTAAAGAGGCTTCGTGCTCCTTTTTTCGTTTTGACACCACAAACACGTCCCGTGGCCCATTTCTAACCTGTAATCGAGACTTTTTCTGGTTTTAAAAGAATTGGATATCATTTCATACCCACTATCCTCCCGATTTCAAAACGAGGCTTCTTGCTCGTTTTTTCGTTTTGACGCCACCAACACGTCTCGTGGCCCATTTCTAACATATAATCGAGGCTTTTTCGGGTTATAAAGGAAGTGAGTATCATTCCATACCCTCTCTCCTCCCGATTTCTAAACGAGGCTTCGTGCTCCTTTTTTCATTTTGACACCACAAATACGTCCCGTGGCCCATTTCTAACATATAATCGAGACTTTTTCTTGTTTTAAAGGAAGTGGATATCATTTCATACCCTCTCTCCTCCCGATTTCTAAACAAGGCTTCCTGGTCGTTTTTTCGTTTTGATACCACAAACACGTCCCGTGGCCCATTTCTAACCTATAATCGAGACTTTTTCTGGTTTTAAGGGAAGTGGATATAATTTCATACCCTCTCTCCTCCCGATTTCTAAACGAGGCTTCGTGCTCGTTTTTTCGTTTTGACACCACAAACACGTCCCGTGGCCCATTTCTAAGCTATAATAGACATTTTTTGGGTTTTAAAGGAAGTGGATATCATTTCATACCCTCTCTCCTCCCGATTTCTAAACGAGGCTTCCTTCTCGTTTTTTCATTTTGACACATTTTGTCCATTTCTAACCTATAAAAGAGACTTTTTCGGCTTTTGAAGGAAGTGGATATTATTCTCATACCCTCTCTCCTCCCAATTTCTAAACAAGGCTTCGTGGTCATTTTTTCGTTTTGACACTACCAGCACGTCCCCTAGCCCATTTCTAACCTATAATAGAGATTTTTTGGGTTTTAAAGGAAGTGGATATCATTTCATACCCTCTCTCCTCCCGATTTCTAAACGAGTCTTCGTGCTCGTTTTTTCATTTTGACACAACAAACACGTCCCGTTGTCCATTTCTAACCTATAAAAGAGACTTTTTCGGATTTTGAAGGAATTGGATATTATTCTCATACCCTCTCTCCTCCCGATTTCTAAACGAGGATTCGTGGTCATTTTTTCGTTTTGACACTACCAGCACGTCCCGTAACCCATTTCTAAGCTATAATCGAGACTTTTTCGGGTTCTAAAGGAAGTAGATATCATTTCATACCCTCTCTCCTCCCGATTTCTAAACGAGGCTTCGTGCTCGTTTTTTCGTTTTGACACCACCAACACGTCCCGTGGCCTATTTCTAACCTATAATCGAGACATTTTCGGGTTTTAAAGGAAGTGGATATCATTTCATACCCTCTCTCCTCCCGATTTCTAAACGAGGTTTCGTGCTTGTTTTTTCGTTTTGACACCACCAACACGTCCCGTAGCCCATTTCTAACCTATAATCGAGACTTTTTCGGGTTTTAAAGGAAGTGGATATAATTTCATACCCTCTCTCCCGATTTCTAAACGAGGCTTCGTGCTCTTTTTTTAGTTTTGACACAACAAACACGTCCCGTTGCACATTTCTAACCTATAATCGAGACTTTTTCGGGTTTTAAAGGAAGTGGATATCATTTCATACCCTCTCTCCTCTCGATTTCTAAACGAGGCTTCGTGCTCGTTTTTTCGTTTTGACACCACAAACACGTCCCGTGGCCCATTTCTAACATATAATCGAGGCTTTTTCGGGTTATAAAGGAAGTGAGTATCATTCCATACACTCTCTCCTCCCGATTTCTAAACGAGGCTTCGTGCTCCTTTTTTCGTTTTGACACCACAAATACGTCCCGTGGCCCATTTCTAACATATAATCGAGACTTTTTCTTGTTTTAAAGGAAGTGGATATCATTTCATACCCTCTCTCCTCCCGATTTCTAAACAAGGCTTCCTGGTCGTTTTTTCGTTTTGATACCACAAACACGTCCCGTGGCCCATTTCTAACCTATAATCGAGACTTTTTCTGGTTTTAAGGGAAGTGGATATAATTTCATACCCTCTCTCCTCCCGATTTCTAAACGAGGCTTCGTGCTCGTTTTTTCGTTTTGACACCACAAACACGTCCCGTGGCCTATTTCTAACCTATAATCGAGACTTTTTCGGGTTTTAAAGGAAGTGGATATAATTTCATACCCTCTCTCCCGATTTCTAAACGAGGCTTCGTGCTCTTTTTTTAGTTTTGACACAACAAACACGTCCCGTTGCACATTTCTAACCTATAATCGAGACTTTTTCGGGTTTTAAAGGAAGTGGATATCATTTCATACCCTCTCTCCTCTCGATTTCTAAACGAGGCTTCGTGCTCGTTTTTTCGTTTTGACACCACAAACACGTCCCGTGGCCCATTTCTAACATATAATCGAGGCTTTTTCGGGTTATAAAGGAAGTGAGTATCATTCCATACCCTCTCTCCTCCCGATTTCTAAACGAGGCTTCGTGCTCCTTTTTTCGTTTTGACACCACAAATACGTCCCGTGGCCCATTTCTAACATATAATCGAGACTTTTTCTTGTTTTAAAGGAAGTGGATATCATTTCATACCCTCTCTCCTCCCGATTTCTAAACAAGGCTTCCTGGTCGTTTTTTCGTTTTGATACCACAAACACGTCCCGTGGCCCATTTCTAACCTATAATCGAGACTTTTTCTGGTTTTAAGGGAAGTGGATATAATTTCATACCCTCTCTCCTCCCGATTTCTAAACGAGGCTTCGTGCTCGTTTTTTCGTTTTGACACCACAAACACGTCCCGTGGCCTATTTCTAAGCTATAATAGAGATTTTTTGGGTTTTAAAGGAAGTGGATATCATTTCATACCCTCTCTCCTCCCGATTTCTAAACGAGGATTCGTGGTCATTTTTTCGTTTTGACACTACCAGCACGTCCCGTAGCCCATTTCTAACCTATAATCGAGACTTTTTCGGGTTCTAAAGGAACTAGATATCATTTCATACCCTCTCTCCTCCCGATTTCTAAACGAGGCTTCGTGCTCGTTTTTTCGTTTTGACACCACCAACACGTCCCGTGGCCTATTTCTAACCTATAATCGAGACATTTTCGGGTTTTAAAGGAAGTGGATATCATTTCATACCCTCTCTCCTCCCGATTTCTAAACGAGGTTTCGTGCTTGTTTTTTCGTTTTGATACCACCAACACGTCCCGTAGCCCATTTCTAACCTATAATCGAGACTTTTTCGGGTTTTAAAGGAAGTGGATATAATTTCATACCCTCTCTCCCGATTTCTAAACGAGGCTTCGTGCTCTTTTTTTAGTTTTGACACAACAAACACGTCCCGTTGCACATTTCTAACCTATAATCGAGACTTTTTTGGGTTTTAAAGGAAGTGGATATCATTTCATACCCTCTCTCCTCTCGATTTCTAAACGAGGCTTCGTGCTCGTTTTTTCGTTTTGACACCACAAACACGTCCCGTGGCCCATTTCTAACATATAATCGAGGCTTTTTCGGGTTATAAAGGAAGTGAGTATCATTCCATACCCTCTCTCCTCCCGATTTCTAAACGAGGCTTCGTGCTCCTTTTTTCGTTTTGACACCACAAATACGTCCCGTGGCCCATTTCTAACATATAATCGAGACTTTTTCTTGTTTTAAAGGAAGTGGATATCATTTCATACCCTCTCTCCTCCCGATTTCTAAACAAGGCTTCCTGGTCGTTTTTTCGTTTTGATACCACAAACACGTCCCGTGGCCCATTTCTAACCTATAATCGAGACTTTTTCTGGTTTTAAGGGAAGTGGATATAATTTCATACCCTCTCTCCTCCCGATTTCTAAACGAGGCTTCGTGCTCGTTTTTTCGTTTTGACACCACAAACACGTCCCGTGGCCCATTTCTAAGCTATAATAGACATTTTTTGGGTTTTAAAGGAAGTGGATATCATTTCATACCCTCTCTCCTCCCGATTTCTAAACGAGGCTTCCTTCTCGTTTTTTCATTTTGACACATTTTGTCCATTTCTAACCTATAAAAGAGACTTTTTCGGCTTTTGAAGGAAGTGGATATTATTCTCATACCCTCTCTCCTCCCAATTTCTAAACAAGGCTTCGTGGTCATTTTTTCGTTTTGACACTACCAGCACGTCCCCTAGCCCATTTCTAACCTATAATAGAGATTTTTTGGGTTTTAAAGGAAGTGGATATCATTTCATACCCTCTCTCCTCCCGATTTCTAAACGAGTCTTCGTGCTCGTTTTTTCATTTTGACACAACAAACACGTCCCGTTGTCCATTTCTAACCTATAAAAGAGACTTTTTCGGATTTTGAAGGAATTGGATATTATTCTCATACCCTCTCTCCTCCCGATTTCTAAACGAGGATTCGTGGTCATTTTTTCGTTTTGACACTACCAACACGTCCCGTAGCCCATTTCTAACCTATAATCGAGACTTTTTCGGGTTCTAAAGGAAGTAGATATCATTTCATACCCTCTCTCCTCCCGATTTCTAAACGAGGCTTCGTGCTCGTTTTTTCGTTTTGACACCACCAACACGTCCCGTGGCCTATTTCTAACCTATAATCGAGACATTTTCGGGTTTTAAAGGAAGTGGATATCATTTCATACCCTCTCTCCTCCCGATTTCTAAACGAGGTTTCGTGCTTGTTTTTTCGTTTTGACACCACCAACACGTCCCGTAGCCCATTTCTAACCTATAATCGAGACTTTTTCGGGTTTTAAAGGAAGTGGATATAATTTCATACCCTCTCTCCCGATTTCTAAACGAGGCTTCGTGCTCTTTTTTTAGTTTTGACACAACAAACACGTCCCGTTGCACATTTCTAACCTATAATCGAGACTTTTTCGGGTTTTAAAGGAAGTGGATATCATTTCATACCCTCTCTCCTCTCGATTTCTAAACGAGGCTTCGTGCTCGTTTTTTCGTTTTGACACCACAAACACGTCCCGTGGCCCATTTCTAACCTATAATCGAGACTTTTTCGGGTTTTAAAGGAAGTGGATATCATTTCATACCCTCTCTCCTCCCGATTTCTAAACGAGTCTTCGTGCTCGTTTTTTCATTTTGACACAACAAACACGTCCCGTTGTCCATTTCTAACCTATAAAAGAGACTTTTTCGGATTTTGAAGGAAGTGGATATTATTCTCATACCCTCTCTCCTCCCGATTTCTAAACGAGGCTTCGTGGTCTTTTTTTCGTTTTGACACTACCAGCACGTCCCGTAGCCCATTTCTAACCTATAATCGAGAATTTTTCGGGTTCTAAAGGAAGTGGATATCATTTCATACCCTCTCTCCTCCCGATTTCTAAATGAGGCTTCGTGATCGTTTTTTCGTTTTGACACCACAAACACGTCCCGTGGCCCATTTCTAACCTATAATCGAGAATTTTTCGGGTTCTAAAGGAAGTGGATATCATTTCATACCCTCTCTCCTCCCGATTTCTAAACGAGGCTTCCTGGTCGTTTTTTCGTTTTGATACCACAAACACGTCCCGTAGCCCATTTCTAACCTATAATCGAGACTTTTTCTGGTTTTAAGGGAAGTGGATATAATTTCATACCCTCTCTCCTCCCGATTTCTAAACGAGGCTTCGTGCTCGTTTTTTCGTTTTGACACCACAAACACGTCCCGTGGCTCATTTCTAACCTATAATAGACATTTTTTGGGTTTTAAAGGAAGTGGATATCATTTCATACCCTCTCTCCTCCCGATTTCTAAATGAGGTTTCGTGCTCGTTTTTTCATTTTGACACAACAAACACGTCCAGTTGTCCATTTCTAACCTATAAAGGAGACTTTTTCGGCTTTTGAAGGAAGTGGATATTATTCTCATACCCTCTTTCCTCTCGATTTCTAAACAAGACTTCGTGGTCATTTTTTCGTTTTGACACTACCAGCACGTCCCGTAGCCCATTTCTAACCTATAATAGAGATTTTTTGGGTTTTAAAGGAAGTGGATATCATTTCATACCCTCTCTCCTCCCGATTTCTAAATGAGGCTTCGTGATCGTTTTTTCGTTTTGACACCACAAACACGTCCCGTGGCCCATTTCTAACCTATAATCGAGACTTTTTCGGGTTTTAAATGAAGTGGATATCATTTCATACCCTCTCTCCTCCCGATTTCTAAACGAGTCTTCGTGCTCGTTTTTTCATTTTGACACAACAAACACGTCCCGTTGTCCATTTCTAACCTATATAAGAGACTTTTTCGGATTTTGAAGGAAGTGGATATTATTCTCATACCCTCTCTCCTCCCGATTTCTAAACAAGGCTACGTGGTCATTTTTTCGTTTTGACACTACCAGCACGTCCCGTAGCCCATTTCTAACCTATAATCGAGAATTTTTCGGGTTCTAAAGGAAGTGGATATCATTTCATACCCTCTCTCCTCCCGATTTCTAAACGAGGCTTCGTGCTCGTTTTTTCATTTTGACACCACAAACACGTCCCGTGGCCCATTTCTAACCTATAATCGAGACTTTTCGGGTTTTAAAGGAAGTGGATATCATTTCATACCCTCTCTCCTCCCTATTTCTGAACGAGGCTTCGTGCTCGTTTTTTCATTTTGACACAACAAACACGTCCTGTTGTCCATTTCTAACCCATAAAAGAGACTTTTTCGGATTTTGAAGGAAGTGGATATTATTCTCATACCCTCTCTACTCCCGATTTCTAAACGATGCTTCGTGGTCGTTTTTTCGTTTTGACACTACTAGTAGATCCCGTAGCCCATTTCTAACCTGTAATCGAGACTTTTTCGGGTTTTAAAGGAAGTGGATATAATTTCATACCCTCTCTCCCGATTTCTAAACGAGGCTTCGTGCTCTTTTTTTAGTTTTGACACAACAAACACGTCCCGTTGCACATTTCTAACCTATAATCGAGACTTTTTCGGGTTTTAAAGGAAGTGGATATCATTTCATACCCTCTCTCCTCCCGATTTCTAAACGAGGCTTCGTGCTCGTTTTTTCGTTTTGACACCACAAACACGTCCCGTGGCCCATTTCTAACCTATAATCGAGACTTTTTCGGGTTTTAAAGGAAGTGGATATCATTTCATACCCTCTCTCCTCCCGATTTCTAAACGAGTCTTCGTGCTCGTTTTTTCATTTTGACACAACAAACACGTCCCGTTGTCCATTTCTAACCTATAAAAGAGACTTTTTCGAATTTTGAAGGAAGTGGATATTATTCTCATACCCTCTCTCCTCCCGATTTCTAAACGAGGCTTCGTGGTCATTTTTTCGTTTTGACACTACCAGCACGTCCCGTAGCCCATTTCTAACCTATAATCGAGAATTTTTCGGGTTCTAAAGGAAGTGGATATCATTTCATACCCTCTCTCCTCCCGATTTCTAAACGAGGCTTCGTGCTCGTTTTTTCGTTTTGACACCACCAACACGTCCCGTAGCCTATTTCTAACCTATAATCGAGACATTTTCGAGTTTTAAAGGAAGTGGATATCATTTCATACCCTCTCTCCTCCCGATTTCTAAACGAGGCTTCGTGCTTGTTTTTTCGTTTTGACACCACCAACACGTCCCGTAGCCCATTTCTAACCTATAATCGAGACTTTTTCGGGTTTTAACGGAAGTGGATATAATTTCATATCCTCTCTCCTCCCGTTTTCTAAACGAGGCTTCGTGCTCTTTTTTTAGTTTTGACACAACAAACACGTCCCGTTGCCCATTTCTAACCTATAATCGAGACTTTTTCGGGTTTTAAAGGAAGTGGATATCATTTCATACCCTCTCTCCTCCCGATTTCTAAACGAGGCTTCGTGGTCGTTTTTTCGTTTTGACACTACTAGCACGTCTCGTGGCCTATTTCTAACATATAATCGAGACTTTTTCGGGTTTTAAAAGAAGTGAGTATCATTCCATAGCCCCTCTCCTCCCGATTTCTAAACGAGGCTTCGTGCTCGTTTTTTCGTTTTGACACCACAAACACGTCCCGTGGCCCATTTCTAACCTATAATAGAGATTTTTTGGGTTTTAAAGGAAGTGGATATGATTTCATACCCTCTCTCCTCCCGATTTCTAAACAAGGCTTCGTGGTCGTTTTTTCGTTTTGATACCACAAACACGTCCCGTGGCCTATTTCTAACCTATAATCGAGACTTTTTCGGGTTTTAAGGGAAGTGGATATAATTTCATACCCTCTCTCCTCCCGATTTCTAAACGAGGCTTCGTGCTCGTTTTTTCGTTTTGACACCACAAACACGTCCCGTGGCCCATTTCTAACCTATAATAGACATCTTTTGGGTTTTAAAGGAAGTGGATATCATTTCATACCCTCTCTCCTCCCGATTTCTAAACGAGGCTTCGTGCTCGTTTTTTCATTTTGACACATTTTGTCCATTTCTAACCCATAAAAGAGACTTTTTCGGCTTTTGAAGGAAGTGGATATTATTCTCATACCCTCTCTCCTCCCGATTTCTAAACAAGGCTTCCTGGTCATTTTTTCGTTTTGACACTACCAGCACATCCCGAGCCCATTTCTAACCTATAATAGAGATTTTTTGGGTTTTAAAGGAAGTGGATATCATTTCATATCCTCTCTCCTCCTGATTTCTAAACGAGGCTTCGTGCTCGTTTTTTCATTTTGACACCACAAACACGTCCCGTGGCCCATTTCTAACCTATAATCGAAACTTTTTCGGGTTTTAAAGGAAGTGGATATCATTTCATACCCTCTCTCCTCCCCATTTCTAAACGAGTGTTCGTGCTCGTTTTTTCATTTTGACACAACAAACACGTCCCGTTGTCCATTTCTAACCTATAAAAGATACTTTTTCGGATTTTGAAGGAATTGGATATTATTCTCATACCCTCTCTCCTCCCGATTTCTAAACGAGGCTTCGTGGTCATTTTTTCGTTTTGACACTACCAGCACGTCCCGTAGCCCATTTCTAACCTATAATCGAGACTTTTTCGGGTTCTAAAGGAAGTGGATATCATTTCATACCCTCTCTCCTCCCGATTTCTAAACGAGGCTCCGTGCTCGTTTTTTCGTTTTGACACCACCAACACGTCCCGTGGCCTATTTCTAACCTATAATCGAGTCATTTTCGGGTTTTAAAGGAAGTGGATATCATTTCATACCCTCTCTCCTCCCGATTTCTAAACGAGGCTTCGTGCTTGTTTTTTCGTTTTGACACCACCAACACGTCCCGTAGCCCATTTCTAACCTATAATCGAGACTTTTTCGGGTTTTAAAGGAAGTGGATATAATTTCATATCCTCTCTCCCGATTTCTAAACGAGGCTTCGTGCTCTTTTTTTAGTTTTGACACAACAAACACGTCTCGTTGCACATTTCTAACCTATAATCGAGACTTTTTCGGGTTTTAAAGGAAGTGGATATCATTTCATACCCTCTCTCCTCCCGATTTCTAAACGAGGCTTCGTGCTCGTTTTTTCGTTTTGACACCACAAACACGTCCCGTGGCCCATTTCTAACCTATAATCGAGACTTTTTCGGGTTTTAAAGGAAGTGGATATCATTTCATACCCTCTCTCCTCCCGATTTCTAAACGAGTCTTCGTGCTCGTTTTTTCATTTTGACACAACAAACACGTCCCGTTGTCCATTTCTAACCTGTAAAAGAGACTTTTTCGGATTTTGAAGGAAGTGGATATTATTCTCATACCCTCTCTCCTCCCGATTTCTAAACGACGCTTCGTGGTCATTCTTTCGTTTTGACACTACCAGCACGTCCCGTAGCCCATTTCTAACCTATAATCGAGACTTTTTCGGGTTCTAAAGGAAGTGGACATCATTTCATACCCTCTCTCCTCCCGATTTCTAAACGAGGCTTCGTGCTCGTTTTTTCGTTTTGACACCACCAACACGTCCCGTGGCCTATTTCTAACCTATAATCGAGACATTTTCGGGTTTTAAAGGAAGTGGATATCATTTCATACCCTCTCTCCTCCCGATTTTTAAACGAGGCTTCGTGGTCGTTTTTTCGTTTTGACACCACCAACACGTCCCGTAGCCCATTTCTAACCTAGAGACTTTTTCGGGTTTTAAGGGAAGTGGATATAATTTCATACCCTCTCTCGTCTCGATTTCTAAACGAGGCTTCGTGCTCGTTTTTTCGTTTTGACACCACAAACACGTCCCGTGGCTCATTTCTAACCTATAATAGAGATTTTTTGGGTTTTAAAGGAAGTGGATATCATTTCATACCCTCTCTCCTCCCGATTTCTAAACAAGGCTTCGTGGTCGTTTTTTCGTTTTGATACCACAAACACGTCCCGTGGCCTATTTCTAACCTATAATCGAGACTTTTTCGGGTTTTAAGGGAAGTGGATATAATTTCATACCCTCTCTCCTCCCGATTTCTAAACGAGGCTTCGTGCTCGTTTTTTCGTTTTGACACCACAAACACGTCCCGTGGCCCATTTCTAACCTATAATAGAGATTTTTTGGGTTTTAAAGGAAGTGGATATCATTTCATACCCTCTCTCCTCCCGATTTCTAAACAAGGCTTCGTGGTCGTTTTTTCGTTTTGATACCACAAACACGTCCCGTGGCCTATTTCTAACCTATAATCGAGACTTTTTCGGGTTTTAAGGGAAGTGGATATAATTTCATACCCTCTCTCCTCCCGATTTCTAAACGAGGCTACGTGGTCATTTTTTCGTTTTGACAGTACTAGCACATCCCGTAGCCCATTTCTAACCTATAATAGAGATTTTTTGGGTTTTAAAGGAAGTGGATATCATTTCATACCCTCTCTCCTCCCGATTTCTAAACGAGGCTTCGTGCTCGTTTTTTCGTTTTGACACCACAAACACGTCCCGTGGCCCATTTCTAACCTATAATCGAGACTTTTTCGGGTTTTAAAGGAAGTGGATATCATTTCATACCCTCTCTCCTCCCGATTTCTAAACGAGTCTTCGTGCTCGTTTTTTCATTTTGACACAACAAACACGTCCCGTTGTCCATTTCTAACCTATAAAAGAGACTTTTTCGGATTTTGAAGGAAGTGGATATTATTCTCATACCCTCTCTCCTCCCGATTTCTAAACGAGGCTTCGTGGTTATTTTTTCGTTTTGACACTACCAGCACGTCCCGTAGCCCATTTCTAACCTATAATCGACACTTTTTCGGGTTCTAAAGGAAGTGGATATCATTTCATACCCTCTCTCCTTCCGATTTCTAAACGAGGCTTCGTGCTCGTTTTTTCGTTTTGACACCACCAACACGTCCCGTGGCCTATTTCTAACCTATAATCGAGACATTTTCGGGTTTTAAAGGAAGTGGATATCATTTCATACCCTCTCTCCTCCCGATTTCTAAACGAGGCTTCGTGCTTGTTTTTTCGTTTTGACACCACCAACACGTCCCGTAGCCCATTTCTAACCTATAATCGAGTCTTTTTCGAGTTTTAAAGGAAGTGGATATAATTTCATACCCTCTCTCCCGATTTCTAAACGAGGCTTCGTGCTCTTTTTTTAGTTTTGACACAACAAACACGTCCCGTTGCACATTTCTAACCTATAATCGAGACTTTTTCGGGTTTTAAAGGAAGTGGATATCATTTCATACCCTCTCTCCTCCCGATTTCTAAACGAGGCTTCGTGCTCGTTTTTTCGTTTTGACACCACAAACACGTCCCGTGGCCCATTTCTAACCTATAATCGAGACTTTTTCGGGTTTTAAAGGAAGTGGATATCATTTCATACCCTCTCTCCTCCCGATTTCTAAACGAGTATTCGTGCTCGTTTTTTCATTTTGACACAACAAACACGTCCCGTTGTCCATTTCTAACCTATAAAAGAGACTTTTTCGGATTTTGAAGGAAGTGGATATTATTCTCATACCCTCTCTCCTCCCGATTTCTAAACGAGGCTTCGTGGTCATTCTTTCGTTTTGACAATACCAGCACGTCCCGTAGCCCATTTCTAACCTATAATCGAGACTTTTTCGGGTTCTAAAGGAAGTGGATATCATTTCATACCCTCTCTCCTCCTGATTTCTAAACGAGGCTTCGTGCTCGTTTTTTCGTTTTGACACCACCAACACGTCCCGTGGCCTATTTCTAACCTATAATAGAGACATTTTCGGGTTTTAAAGGAAGTGGATATCATTTCATACCCTCTCCCCTCCCGATTTCTAAACGAGGCTTTGTGCTCGTTTTTTCGTTTTGACACCACCAACACGTCCCGTAGCCCATTTCTAACCTATAATCGAGACTTTTTCGGGTTTTAAGGGAAGTGGATATAATTTCATACCCTCTCTCGTCTCGATTTCTAAACGAGGCTTCGTGCTCGTTTTTTCGTTTTGACACCACAAACACGTCCCGTGGCCCATTTCTAACCTATAATAGAGATTTTTTGGGTTTTAAAGGAAGTGGATATCATTTCATACCCTCTCTCCTCCCGATTTCTAAACAAGGCTTCGTGGTCGTTTTTTCGTTTTGATACCACAAACACGTCCCGTGGCCTATTTCTAACCTATAATCGAGACTTTTTCGGGTTTTAAGGGATGTGGATATAATTTCATACCCTCTCTCCTCCCGATTTCTAAACGAGGCTTCGTGCTCGTTTTTTCATTTTGACACCACAAACACGTCCCGTGGCCCATTTCTAACCTATAATAGAGATTTTTTGGGTTTTAAAGGAAGTAGATATCATTTCATACCCTCTCTCCTCCCGATTTCTAAACAAGGCTTCGTGGTCGTTTTTTCGTTTTGATACCACAAACACTTCCCGTGGCCTATTTCTAACCTATAATCGAGACTTTTTCGGGTTTTAAGGGAAGTGGATATAATTTCATACCCTCTCTCCTCCCGATTTCTAAACGAGGCTTCGTGCTCGTTTTTTCGTTTTGACACCACAAACACGTCCCGTGGCCCATTTCTAACCTATAATAGAGATTTTTTTGGGTTTTAAAGGAAGTGGATATCATTTCATACCCTCTCTCCTCCCGATTTCTAAACGAGTCTTCGTGCTCGTTTTTTCATTTTGACACAACAAACACGTCCCGTTGTCCATTTCTAACCTATAAAAGAGACTTTTTCGGATTTTGATGGAATTGGATATTATTCTCATACCCTCTCTCCTCCCGATTTCTAAACGAGGATTCGTGGTCATTTTTTCGTTTTGACACTACCAGCACGTCCCGTAGCCCATTTCTAACCTATAATCGAGACTTTTTCGAGTTCTAAAGGAAGTAGATATCATTTCATACCCTCTCTCCTCCCGATTTCTAAACGAGGCTTCGTGCTCGTTTTTTCGTTTTGACACCACCAACACGTCCCGTGGCCTATTTCTAACCTATAATCGAGACATTTTCGGGTTTTAAAGGAAGTGGATATCATTTCATACCCTCTCTCCTCCCGATTTCTAAACGAGGTTTCGTGCTTGTTTTTTCGTTTTGACACCACCAACACGTCCCGTAGCCCATTTCTAACCTATAATCGAGACTTTTTCGGGTTTTAAAGGAAGTGGATATAATTTCATACCCTCTCTCCCGATTTCTAAACGAGGCTTCGTGCTCTTTTTTTAGTTTTGACACAACAAACACGTCCCGTTGCACATTTCTAACCTATAATCGAGACTTTTTCGGGTTTTAAGGGAAGTGGATATAATTTCGTACCCTCTCTCCTCCCGATTTCTAAACGAGGCTTCGTGCTCGTTTTTTCGTTTTGACACCACAAACACGTCCCGTGGCCCATTTCTAACCTATAATAGTGATTTTTTTGGGTTTTAAAGGAAGTGGATATCATTTCATACCCTCTCTCCTCCCGATTTCTAGACAAGGCTTCGTGGTCGTTTTTTCGTTTTGATACCACAAACACGTCCCGTGGCCCATTTCTAACCTATAATCGAGACTTTTTCGGGTTTTAAGGGAAGTGGATATAATTTCATACCCTCTCTCCTCCCGATTTCTAAACGAGGCTTCGTGCTCGTTTTTTCGTTTCGACACCACAAACACGTCCCGTGGCCCATTTCTAACCTATAATAGAGATTTTTTGGGTTTTAAAGGAAGTGGATATCATTTCATACCCTCTCTACTCCCGATTTCTAAACGATGCTTCGTGGTCGTTTTTTCGTTTTGACACTACCAGTAGATCCCGTAGCCCATTTCTAACCTGTAATCGAGACTTTTTCGGGTTTTAAAGGAAGTGGATATCATTTCATACCCTCTCTCCTCCCGATTTCTAAAAGAGGCTTCGTGCTCCTTTTTTCGTTTTGACACCAGAAACACGTCCCGTGGCCCATTTCTAACATATAATCGAGACTTTTTCTGGTTTTAAAGGAATTGGATATCATTTCATACCCTCTATCCTCCCGATTTGAAAACGAGGCTTCGTGCTCGTTTTTTCATTTTGACACCACCAACACGTCCCGTGGCCCATTTCTAACCTATAATCGAGACTTTTTCTGGTTTTAAAGGTAGTGGATATAATTTCATATCCTCTCTCCTCCCGATTTCTAAACGAGGCTTCGTGCTCGTTTTTTCGTTTTGACACCACAAACACGTCCCGTGGCTCATTTCTAACCTATAATAGAGATTTTTTGGGTTTTAAAGGAAGTGTATATCATTTCATACCCTCTCTCCTCCCGATTTCTAAACAAGGCTTCGTGGTCGTTTTTTCGTTTTGATACCACAAACACGTCCCGTGGCCTATTTCTAACCTATAATCGAGACTTTTTCGGGTTTTAAGGGAAGTGGATATAATTTCATACCCTCTCTCCTCCCGATTTCTAAACGAGGCTTCGTGCTCGTTTTTTCGTTTTGACACCACAAACACGTCCCGTGGCCCATTTCTAACCTATAATAGAGATTTTTTGGGTTTTAAAGGAAGTGGATATGATTTCATACCCTCTCTCCTCCCGATTTCTAAACAAGGCTTCGTGGTCGTTTTTTCGTTTTGATACCACAAACACGTCCCGTGGCCTATTTCTAACCTATAATCGAGACTTTTTCGGGTTTTAAGGGAAGTGGATATAATTTCATACCCTCTCTCCTCCCGATTTCTAAACGAGGCTTCGTGCTCGTTTTTTCGTTTTGACATCACAAACACGTCCCGTGGCCCATTTCTAACCTATAATAGAGATTTTTTGGGTTTTAAAGGAAGTGGATATCATTTCATACCCTCTCTCCTCCCGATTTCTAAACAAGGCTTCGTGGTCGTTTTTTCGTTTTGATACCACAAACACGTCCCGTGGCCTATTTCTAACCTATAATCGAGACTTTTTCGGGTTTTAAGGGAAGTGGATATAATTTCATACCCTCTCTCCTCCCGATTTCTAAACGAGGCTTCGTGCTCGTTTTTTCGTTTTGACACCACAAACACGTCCCGTGGCCCATTTCTAACCTATAATAGAGATTTTTTGGGTTTTAAAGGAAGTGGATATCATTTCATACCCTCTCTCCTCCCGATTTCTAAACAAGGCTTCGTGGTCGTTTTTTCGTTTTGATACCACAAACACGTCCCGTGGCCTATTTCTAACCTATAATCGAGACTTTTTCGGGTTTTAAGGGAAGTGGATATAATTTCATACCCTCTCTCCTCCCGATTTCTAAACGAGGCTTCGTGCTCGTTTTTTCGTTTTGACACCACAAACACGTCCCGTGGCCCATTTCTAACCTATAATAGAGATTTTTTTGGGTTTTAAAGGAAGTGGATATCATTTCATACCCTCTCTCCTCCCGATTTCTAAACGAGGCTTCGTGCTCGTTTTTTCATTTTGACACAACAAACACGTCCCGTTGTCCATTTCTAACCTATAAAAGAGACTTTTTCGGCTTTTGAAGGAAATGGATATTATTCTCATACCCTCTTTCCTCCCGATTTCTAAACAAGGCTTCGTGGTCATTTTTTCGTTTTGACATTACTAGCACATCCCGTAGCCCATTTCTAACCTATAATAGAGATTTTTTGGGTTTTAAAGGAAGTGGATATCATTTCATACCCTCTCTCCTCCCGATTTCTAAACGAGGCTTCGTGCTCGTTTTTTCGTTTTGACACCACAAACACGTCCCGTGGCCCATTTCTAACCTATAATCGAGACTTTTTCGGGTTTTAAAGGAAGTGGATATCATTTCATACCCTCTCTCCTCCCGATTTCTAAACGAGTCTTCGTGCTCGTTTTTTCATTTTGACACAACAAACACGTCCCGTTGTCCATTTCTAACCTATAAAAGAGACTTTTTCGGATTTTGAAGGAAGTGGATATTATTCTCATACCCTCTCTCCTCCCGATTTCTAAACGAGGCTTCGTGGTTATTTTTTCGTTTTGACACTACCAGCACGTCCCGTAGCCCATTTCTAACCTATAATCGAGACTTTTTCGGGTTCTAAAGGAAGTGGATATCATTTCATACCCTCTCTCCTCCCGATTTCTAAACGAGTCTTCGTGCTCGTTTTTTCATTTTGACACAACAAACACGTCCCGTTGTCCATTTCTAACCTATAAAAGAGACTTTTTCGGATTTTGAAGGAAGTGGATATTATTCTCATACCCTCTCTCCTCCCGATTTCTAAACGAGGCTTCGTGGTTATTTTTTCGTTTTGACACTACCAGCACGTCCCGTAGCCCATTTCTAACCTATAATCGAGACTTTTTCGGGTTCTAAAGGAAGTGGATATCATTTCATACCCTCTCTCCTTCCGATTTCTAAACGAGGCTTCGTGCTCGTTTTTTCGTTTTGACACCACCAACACGTCCCGTGGCCGATTTCTAACCTATAATCGAGACATTTTCGGGTTTTAAAGGAAGTGGATATCATTTCATACCCTCTCTCCTCCCGATTTCTAAACGAGGCTTCGTGCTTGTTTTTTCGTTTTGACACCACCAACACGTCCCGTAGCCCATTTCTAACCTATAATCGAGTCTTTTTCGGGTTTTAAAGGAAGTGGATATAATTTCATACCCTCTCTCCCGATTTCTAAACGAGGCTTCGTGCTCTTTTTTTAGTTTTGACACAACAAACACGTCCCGTTGCACATTTCTAACCTATAATCGAGACTTTTTCGGGTTTTAAAGGAAGTGGATATCATTTCATACCCTCTCTCCTCCCGATTTCTAAACGAGGCTTCGTGCTCGTTTTTTCGTTTTGACACCACAAACACGTCCCGTGGCCCATTTCTAACCTATAATCGAGACTTTTTCGGGTTTTAAAGGAAGTGGATATCATTTCATACCCTCTCTCCTCCCGATTTCTAAACGAGTATTCGTGCTCGTTTTTTCATTTTGACACAACAAACACGTCCCGTTGTCCATTTCTAACCTGTAAAAGAAACTTTTTCGGATTTTGAAGGAAGTGGATATTATTCTCATACCCTCTCTCCTCCCGATTTCTAAACGAGGCTTCGTGGTCATTCTTTCGTTTTGACAATACCAGCACGTCCCGTAGCCCATTTCTAACCTATAATCGAGACTTTTTCGGGTTCTAAAGGAAGTGGATATCATTTCATACCCTCTCTCCTCCTGATTTCTAAACGAGGCTTCGTGCTCGTTTTTTCGTTTTGACACCACCAACACGTCCCGTGGCCTATTTCTAACCTATAATAGAGACATTTTCGGGTTTTAAAGGAAGTGGATATCATTTCATACCCTCTCCCCTCCCGATTTCTAAACGAGGCTTCGTGCTCGTTTTTTCGTTTTGACACCACCAACACGTCCCGTAGCCCATTTCTAACCTATAATCGAGACTTTTTCGGGTTTTAAGGGAAGTGGATATAATTTCATACCCTCTCTCGTCTCGATTTCTAAACGAGGCTTCGTGCTCGTTTTTTCGTTTTAACACCACAAACACGTCCCGTGGCCCATTTCTAACCTATAATAGAGATTTTTTGGGTTTTAAAGGAAGTGGATATCATTTCATACCCTCTCTCCTCCCGATTTCTAAACAAGGCTTCGTGGTCGTTTTTTCGTTTTGATACCACAAACACGTCCCGTGGCCTATTTCTAACCTATAATCGAGACTTTTTCGGGTTTTAAGGGATGTGGATATAATTTCATACCCTCTCTCCTCCCGATTTCTAAACGAGGCTTCGTGCTCGTTTTTTCATTTTGACACCACAAACACGTCCCGTGGCCCATTTCTAACCTATAATAGAGATTTTTTGGGTTTTAAAGGAAGTAGATATCATTTCATACCCTCTCTCCTCCCGATTTCTAAACAAGGCTTCGTGGTCGTTTTTTCGTTTTGATACCACAAACACTTCCCGTGGCCTATTTCTAACCTATAATCGAGACTTTTTCGGGTTTTAAGGGAAGTGGATATAATTTCATACCCTCTCTCCTCCCGATTTCTAAACGAGGCTTCGTGCTCGTTTTTTCGTTTTGACACCACAAACACGTCCCGTGGCCCATTTCTAACCTATAATAGAGATTTTTTTGGGTTTTAAAGGAAGTGGATATCATTTCATACCCTCTCTCCTCCCGATTTCTAAACGAGTCTTCGTGCTCGTTTTTTCATTTTGACACAACAAACACGTCCCGTTGTCCATTTCTAACCTATAAAAGAGACTTTTTCGGATTTTGATGGAATTGGATATTATTCTCATACTCTCTCTCCTCCCGATTTCTAAACGAGGATTCGTGGTCATTTTTTCGTTTTGACACTACCAGCACGTCCCGTAGCCCATTTCTAACCTATAATCGAGACTTTTTCGGGTTCTAAAGGAAGTAGATATCATTTCATACCCTCTCTCCTCCCGATTTCTAAACGAGGCTTCGTGCTCGTTTTTTCGTTTTGACACCACCAACACGTCCCGTGGCCTATTTCTAACCTATAATCGAGACATTTTCGGGTTTTAAAGGAAGTGGATATCATTTCATACCCTCTCTCCTCCCGATTTCTAAACGAGGTTTCGTGCTTGTTTTTTCGTTTTGACACCACCAACACGTCCCGTAGCCCATTTCTAACCTATAATCGAGACTTTTTCGGGTTTTAAAGGAAGTGGATATAATTTCATACCCTCTCTCCCGATTTCTAAACGAGGCTTCGTGCTCTTTTTTTAGTTTTGACACAACAAACACGTCCCGTTGCACATTTCTAACCTATAATCGAGACTTTTTCGGGTTTTAAGGGAAGTGGATATAATTTCGTACCCTCTCTCCTCCCGATTTCTAAACGAGGCTTCGTGCTCGTTTTTTCGTTTTGACACCACAAACACGTCCCGTGGCCCATTTCTAACCTATAATAGTGATTTTTTTGGGTTTTAAAGGAAGTGGATATCATTTCATACCCTCTCTCCTCCCGATTTCTAGACAAGGCTTCGTGGTCGTTTTTTCGTTTTGATACCACAAACACGTCCCGTGGCCCATTTCTAACCTATAATCGAGACTTTTTCGGGTTTTAAGGGAAGTGGATATAATTTCATACCCTCTCTCCTCCCGATTTCTAAACGAGGCTTCGTGCTCGTTTTTTCGTTTCGACACCACAAACACGTCCCGTGGCCCATTTCTAACCTATAATAGAGATTTTTTGGGTTTTAAAGGAAGTGGATATCATTTCATACCCTCTCTACTCCCGATTTCTAAACGATGCTTCGTGGTCGTTTTTTCGTTTTGACACTACCAGTAGATCCCGTAGCCCATTTCTAACCTGTAATCGAGACTTTTTCGGGTTTTAAAGGAAGTGGATATCATTTCATACCCTCTCTCCTCCCGATTTCTAAAAGAGGCTTCGTGCTCCTTTTTTCGTTTTGACACCAGAAACACGTCCCGTGGCCCATTTCTAACATATAATCGAGACTTTTTCTGGTTTTAAAGGAATTGGATATCATTTCATACCCTCTATCCTCCCGATTTGAAAACGAGGCTTCGTGCTCGTTTTTTCATTTTGACACCACCAACACGTCCCGTGGCCCATTTCTAACCTATAATCGAGACTTTTTCTGGTTTTAAAGGAAGTGGATATAATTTCATATCCTCTCTCCTCCCGATTTCTAAACGAGGCTTCGTGCTCTTTTTTTAGTTTTGACACAACAAACACGTCCCGTTGCCCATTTCTAACCTATAATCGAGACTTTTTCGGGTTTTAAAGGAAGTGGATATCATTTCATACCCTCTCTCCTCCCGATTTCTAAACGAGGCTTCGTGGTCGTTTTTTCGTTTTGACACTACTAGCACGTCTCGTGGCCTATTTCTAACATATAATCGAGACTTTTTCGGGTTTTAAAAGAAGTGAGTATCATTCCATACCCTCTCTCCTCCCGATTTCTAAACGAGGCTTTGTGCTCGTTTTTTCGTTTCGACACCACAAACACGTCCCGTGGCCCATTTCTAACCTATAATAGAGATTTTTTGGGTTTTAAAGGAAGTGGATATCATTTCATACCCTCTCTACTCCCGATTTCTAAACGATGCTTCGTGCTCGTTTTTTCGTTTTGACACCACCAACACGTCCCGTGGCCTATTTCTAACCTATAATCGAGACATTTTCGGGTTTTAAAGGAAGTGGATATCATTTCATACCCTCTCTCCTCCCGATTTCTAAACGAGGTTTCGTGCTTGTTTTTTCGTTTTGACACCACCAACACGTCCCGTAGCCCATTTCTAACCTATAATCGAGACTTTTTCGGGTTTTAAAGGAAGTGGATATAATTTCATACCCTATCTCCCGATTTCTAAACGAGGCTTCGTGCTCTTTTTTTAGTTTTGACACAACAAACACGTCCCGTTGCACATTTCTAACCTATAATCGAGACTTTTTCGGGTTTTAAGGGAAGTGGATATAATTTCGTACCCTCTCTCCTCCCGATTTCTAAACGAGGCTTCGTGCTCGTTTTTTCGTTTTGACACCACAAACACGTCCCGTGGCCCATTTCTAACCTATAATAGTGATTTTTTTGGGTTTTAAAGGAAGTGGATATCATTTCATACCCTCTCTCCTCCCGATTTCTAGACAAGGCTTCGTGGTCGTTTTTTCGTTTTGATACCACAAACACGTCCCGTGGCCCATTTCTAACCTATAATCGAGACTTTTTCGGGTTTTAAGGGAAGTGGATATAATTTCATACCCTCTCTCCTCCCGATTTCTAAACGAGGCTTCGTGCTCGTTTTTTCGTTTCGACACCACAAACACGTCCCGTGGCCCATGTCTAACCTATAATAGAGATTTTTTGGGTTTTAAAGGAAGTGGATATCATTTCATACCCTCTCTACTCCCGATTTCTAAACGATGCTTCGTGGTCGTTTTTTCGTTTTGACACTACCAGTAGATCCCGTAGCCCATTTCTAACCTGTAATCGAGACTTTTTCGGGTTTTAAAGGAAGTGGATATCATTTCATACCCTCTCTCCTCCCGATTTCTAAAAAAGGCTTCGTGCTCCTTTTTTCGTTTTGACACCAGAAACACGTCCCGTGGCCCATTTCTAACATATAATCGAGACTTTTTCTGGTTTTAAAGGAATTGGATATCATTTCATACCCTCTATCCTCCCGATTTGAAAACGAGGCTTCGTGCTCGTTTTTTCATTTTGACACCACCAACACGTCCCGTGGCCCATTTCTAACCTATAATCGAGACTTTTTCTGGTTTTAAAGGAAGTGGATATAATTTCATATCCTCTCTCCTCCCGATTTCTAAACGAGGCTTCGTGCTCTTTTTTTAGTTTTGACACAACAAACACGTCCCGTTGCCCATTTCTAACCTATAATCGAGACTTTTTCGGGTTTTAAAGGAAGTGGATATCATTTCATACCCTCTCTCCTCCCGATTTCTAAACGAGGCTTCGTGGTCGTTTTTTCGTTTTGACACTACTAGCACGTCTCGTGGCCTATTTCTAACATATAATCGAGACTTTTTCGGGTTTTAAAAGAAGTGAGTATCATTCCATACCCTCTCTCCTCCCGATTTCTAAACGAGGCTTTGTGCTCGTTTTTTCGTTGCGACACCACAAACACGTCCCGTGGCCCATTTCTAACCTATAATAGAGATTTTTTGGGTTTTAAAGGAAGTGGATATCATTTCATACCCTCTCTACTCCCGATTTCTAAACGATGCTTCGTGGTCGTTTTTTCATTTTGACACTACCAGTAGATCCCGTAGCCCATTTCTAACCTGTAATCGAGACATTTTCGGGTTTTAAAGGAAGTGGATATCATTTCATACCCTCTCTCCTCCCGATTTCTAAACGAGGTTTCGTGCTTGTTTTTTCGTTTTGACACCACCAACACGTCCCGTAGCCCATTTCTAACCTATAATCGAGACTTTTTCGGGTTTTAAAGGAAGTGGATATAATTTCATACCCTATCTCCCGATTTCTAAACGAGGCTTCGTGCTCTTTTTTTAGTTTTGACACAACAAACACGTCCCGTTGCACATTTCTAACCTATAATCGAGACTTTTTCGGGTTTTAAGGGAAGTGGATATAATTTCGTACCCTCTCTCCTCCCGATTTCTAAACGAGGCTTCGTGCTCGTTTTTTCGTTTTGACACCACAAACACGTCCCGTGGCCCATTTCTAACCTATAATAGTGATTTTTTTGGGTTTTAAAGGAAGTGGATATCATTTCATACCCTCTCTCCTCCCGATTTCTAGACAAGGCTTCGTGGTCGTTTTTTCGTTTTGATACCACAAACACGTCCCGTGGCCCATTTCTAACCTATAATCGAGACTTTTTCGGGTTTTAAGGGAAGTGGATATAATTTCATACCCTCTCTCCTCCCGATTTCTAAACGAGGCTTCGTGCTCGTTTTTTCGTTTCGACACCACAAACACGTCCCGTGGCCCATGTCTAACCTATAATAGAGATTTTTTGGGTTTTAAAGGAAGTGGATATCATTTCATACCCTCTCTACTCCCGATTTCTAAACGATGCTTCGTGGTCGTTTTTTCGTTTTGACACTACCAGTAGATCCCGTAGCCCATTTCTAACCTGTAATCGAGACTTTTTCGGGTTTTAAAGGAAGTGGATATCATTTCATACCCTCTCTCCTCCCGATTTCTAAAAAAGGCTTCGTGCTCCTTTTTTCGTTTTGACACCAGAAACACGTCCCGTGGCCCATTTCTAACATATAATCGAGACTTTTTCTGGTTTTAAAGGAATTGGATATCATTTCATACCCTCTATCCTCCCGATTTGAAAACGAGGCTTCGTGCTCGTTTTTTCATTTTGACACCACCAACACGTCCCGTGGCCCATTTCTAACCTATAATCGAGACTTTTTCTGGTTTTAAAGGAAGTGGATATAATTTCATATCCTCTCTCCTCCCGATTTCTAAACGAGGCTTCGTGCTCTTTTTTTAGTTTTGACACAACAAACACGTCCCGTTGCCCATTTCTAACCTATAATCGAGACTTTTTCGGGTTTTAAAGGAAGTGGATATCATTTCATACCCTCTCTCCTCCCGATTTCTAAACGAGGCTTCGTGGTCGTTTTTTCGTTTTGACACTACTAGCACGTCTCGTGGCCTATTTCTAACATATAATCGAGACTTTTTCGGGTTTTAAAAGAAGTGAGTATCATTCCATACCCTCTCTCCTCCCGATTTCTAAACGAGGCTTTGTGCTCGTTTTTTCGTTTCGACACCACAAACACGTCCCGTGGCCCATTTCTAACCTATAATAGAGATTTTTTGGGTTTTAAAGGAAGTGGATATCATTTCATACCCTCTCTACTCCCGATTTCTAAACGATGCTTCGTGGTCGTTTTTTCATTTTGACACTACCAGTAGATCCCGTAGCCCATTTCTAACCTGTAATCGAGACTTTTTCGGGTTTTAAAGGAAGTGGATATCATTTCATACCCTCTCTCCTCCCGATTTCTAAAAGAGGCTTCGTGCTCCTTTTTTCGTTTTGACACCAGAAACACGTCCCGTGGCCCATTTCTAACATATAATCGAGACTTTTTCTGGTTTTAAAGGAATTGGATATCATTTCATACCCTCTATCCTCCCGATTTGAAAACGAGGCTTCGTGCTCGTTTTTTCATTTTGACACCACCAACACGTCCCGTGGCCCATTTCTAACCTATAATCGAGACTTTTTCTGGTTTTAAAGGAAGTGGATATAATTTCATATCCTCTCTCCTCCCGATTTCTATACGAGGCTTCGTGCTCTTTTTTTAGTTTTGACACAACAAACACGTCCCGTTGCCCATTTCTAACCTATAATCGAGACTTTTTCGGGTTTTAAAGGAAGTGGATATCATTTCATACCCTCTCTCCTCCCGATTTCTAAACGAGGCTTCGTGGTCGTTATTTCGTTTTGACACTACTAGCACGTCTCGTGGCCTATTTCTAACATATAATCGAGACTTTTTCGGGTTTTAAAAGAAGTGAGTATCATTCCATATCCTCTCTCCTCCCGATTTCTAAACGAGGCTTCGTGCTCGTTTTTTCGTTTTGACACCACCAACGCGTCCCGTGGCCCATTTCTATCCTATAATCGAGGCTTTTTTGGGTTTTGAAGGAAGTGGATATTATTTCATACACTCTCTCCTCCCGATTTCTAAACGAGGCTTCGTGCTCGTTTTTTCGTTTTGACACGTCCAACACGTCCCGTGGCCTATTTCTAACCTATAATCGAGACTTTTTCGGGTTTTAAAGGAAGTGGATATCATTTCATACCCTCTCTCCTCCCGATTTCTAAACGAGGCTTTGTGTTTGTTTTTTCGTTTTGACACCACCAACACGTCCCGTAGCCCATTTCTAACCTATAATCGAGACTTTTTCGGGTTTTAAAAGAAGTGGATATAATTTCATAACCTCTCTCCTCCCGATTTCTAAACGAGGCTTCGTGCTCTTTTTTTAGATTTGACACAACAAACACGTCCCGTTGCCCATTTCTAACCTATAATCGAGACTTTTTCGGGTTTTAAAGGAAGTGGATATCATTTCATACCCTCTCTCCTCCCGATTTCTAAACGAGGCTTCGTGGTCGTTTTTTCCTTTTGATACCACAAACACGTCCCGTGGCCCATTTCTAACCTATAATCAAGACTTTTTCGGGTTTTAAGGGAAGTGGATATAATTTCATACCCTCTCTCCTCTCGATTTCTAAACGAGGCTTCGTGCTCGTTTTTTCGTTTTGACACCACAAACACGTCCTGTGGCCCATTTCTAACCTATAATAGAGATTTTTTGGGTTTTAAAGGAAGTAGATATAATTTCATACCCTCTCTCCTCCCGATTTCTAAACAAGGCTTCGTGGTCGTTTTTTCGTTTTGATACCACAAACACGTCCCGTGGCCTATTTCTAACCTATAATCGAGACTTTTTCGGGTTTTAAGGGAAGTGGATATAATTTCATACCCTCTCTCCTCCCGATTTCTAAACGGGGCTTCGTGCTCGTTTTTTCATTTTGACACCACAAACACGTCCCGTGGCCCATTTCTAACCTATAATAGAGATTTTTTGGGTTTTAAAGGAAGTGGATATCATTTCATACCCTCTCTCCTCCCGATTTCTAAACAAGGCTTCGTGGTCGTTTTTTCGTTTTGACACCACAAACACGTCCAGTGGCCCATTTTTAACATATAATCGAGACTTTTTCTGGTTTTAAAGGAATTGGATATCATTTCATACCCTCTATCCTCCCGATTTCAAAACGAGGCTTCGTGCTCGTTTTTTCGTTTTGACACCACCAACACGTCCCGTGGCCTATTTCTAACCTATAATCGAGACTTTTTCGGGTTTTAAAGGAAGTGGATATAATTTCATATCCTCTCTCCTCCCGATTTCTAAACGAGGCTTCGTGCTCTTTTTTTAGTTTTGACACAACAAACACGTCCCGTTGCCCATTTCTAACCTATAATCGAGACTTTTTCGGGTTTTAAAGGAAGTGGATATCATTTCATACCCTCTCTCCTCCCGATTTCTAAACGAGGCTTCGTGGTCGTTTTTTCGTTTTGACACTACTAGCACGTCTCGTGGCCTATTTCTAACATATAATCGAGACTTTTTCGGGTTTTAAAAGAAGTGAGTATCATTCCATACCCTCTCTCCTCCCGATTTCTAAACGAGGCTTCGTGCTCGTTTTTTCGTTTTGACACCACCAACACGTCCCGTGGCCCATTTCTAACCTATAATCGAGGCTTTTTTGGGTTTTGAAGGAAGTGGATATTATTCTCATACCCTCTCTCCTCCCGATTTCTAAACAAGGCTTCGTGGTCATTTTTTCGTTTTGACACTACCAGCACGTCCCGTAGCCCATTTCTAACCTATAATCGAGACTGTTTCGGGTTTTAAAGGAAGTGGATATAATTTCATACCCTCTCTCCTCCCGATTTCTAAACGAGGCTTCGTGCTCTTTTTTTAGTTTTGACACAACAAACACGTCCCGTTGCCCATTTCTAACCTATAATCGAGACTTTTTCGGGTTTTAAAGGAAGTGGATATCATTTCATACCCTCTCTCCTCCCGATTTCTAAACGAGGCTTCGTGGTCGTTTTTTCATTTTGATACCACAAACACGTCCCGTGGCCCATTTTTAACCTATAATCAAGACTTTTTCGGGTTTTAAGGGAAGTGGATATAATTTCATACCCTCTCTCCTCTCGATTTCTAAACGAGGCTTCGTGCTCGTTTTTTCGTTTTGACACCACAAACACGTCCCGTGGCCCATTTCTAACCTATAATAGAGATTTTTTGGGTTTTAAAGGAAGTGGATATCATTTCATACCCTCTCTCCTCCCGATTTCTAAACAAGGCTTCGTGGTCGTTTTTTCGTTTTGACACCACAAACACGTCCCGTGGCCCATTTCTAACCTATAATAGAGATTTTTTGGGTTTTAAAGGAAGTGGATATCATTTCATACCCTCTCTCCTCCCGATTTCTAAACAAGGCTTCGTGGTCGTTTTTTCGTTTTGATACCACAAACACGTCCCGTGGCCCATTTCTAACCTATAATCGAGACTTTTCCGGGTTTTAAGGGAAGTGGATATAATTTCATACCCTCTCTCCTCCCGATTTCTAAACGAGGCTTCGTGCTCGTTTTTTCGTTTTGACACCACAAACACGTCCCGTGGCCCATTTCTAACATATAATCAGGACTTTTTCTGGTTTTAAAGGAAGTGGATATCATTTCATACCCTCTCTCCTCCCGATTTCTAAACGAGGCTTCGTGCTCGTTTTTTCATTTTGACACAACAAAAACGTTCCGTTGTCCATTTCTATCCCATAAAAGAGACTTTTTTGGATTTTGAAGGAAGTGGATATTATTCTCATACCCTCTCTACTCCCGATTTCTAAACGATGCTTCGTGCTTGTTTTTTTCGTTTTGACACCACCAACACGTCTCGTGGCCGATTTCTAACATATAATCTAGGCTTTTTCGGGTTATAAAGGAAGTGAGTATCATTCCATACCCTCTCTCCTCCCGATTTCTAAACGAGGCTTCGTGCTCCTTTTTTCGTTTTGACACCACAAATACGTCCCGTGGCCCATTCTAACATATAATCGAGACTTTTTCTTGTTTTAAAGGAAGTGGATATCATTTCATACCCTCTCTCCTCCCGATTTCTAAACAAGGCTTCCTGGTCGTTTTTTCGTTTTGATACCACAAACACGTCCCGTGGCCCATTTCTAACCTATAATCGAGACTTTTTCTGGTTTTAAGGGAAGTGGATATAATTTCATACCCTCTCTCCTCCCGATTTCTAAACGAGGCTTCGTGCTCGTTTTTTCATTTTGACACATTTTGTCCATTTCTAACCTATAAAAGAGACTTTTTCGGCTTTTGAAGGAAGTGGATATTATTCTCATACCCTCTCTCCTCCCGATTTCTAAACAAGGCTTCGTGGTCATTTTTTCGTTTTGACACTACCAGCACGTCCCGTAGCCCATTTCTAACCTATAATAGAGATTTTTTCGGTTTTAAAGGAAGTGGATATCATTTCATACCCTCTCTCCTCCCGATTTCTAAACGAGTCTTCGTGCTCGTTTTGTCATTTTGACACAACAAACACGTCCCGTTGTCCATTTCTAACCTATAAAAGAGACTTTTTCGGATTTTGAAGGAATTGGATATTATTCTCATACCCTCTCTCCTCCCGATTTCTAAACGAGGATTCGTGGTCATTTTTTCGTTTTGACACTACCAGCACGTCCCGTAGCCCATTTCTAACCTATAATCGAGACTTTTTCGAGTTCTAAAGGAAGTGGATATTATTTCATACCCTCTCTCCACCCGATTTCTAAACGAGGCTTCGTGCACGTTTTTTCGTTTTGACTCCACCAACACATCCCGTGGCCTATTTCTAACCTATAATCGAGATATTTTCGGGTTTTAAAGGAAGTGGATATCATTTCATACCCTCTCTCCTCCCGATTTCTGAACGAGGCTTCGTGCTTGTTTTTTCGTTTTGACACCACCAACACGCCCCGTAGCCCATTTCTAACCTATAATCGAGACTTTTTCGGGTTTTAAAGGAAGTGGATATAATTTCATATCCTCTCTCCTCCCGATTTCTAAACGAGGCTTCATGCTCTTTTTTTAGTTTTGACACAACAAACACGTCCCGTATCCCATTTCTAACCTATAATCGAGACTTTTTCGGGTTCTAAAGGAAGTGGATATCATTTCATACCCTCTCTCCTCCCGATTTCTAAACGAGGCTTCGTGCTTGTTTTTTCGTTTTGACACCACCAACACGTCCCGTGGCCTATTTCTAACCTATAATTGAGACATTTTCGGGTTTTAAAGGAAGTGGATATCATTTCATACCCTCTCTCCTCCCGATTTCTAAACGAGGCTTCGTGCTTGTTTTTTCGTTTTGACACCACCAACACGTCCCGTAGCCCATTTCTAACCTATAATCGAGACTTTTTCGGGTTTTAAAGGAAGTGGATATAATTTCATATCCTCTCTCCTCCCGATTTCTAAACGAGGCTTCGTGCTCTTTTTTTAGTTTTGACACAACAAACACGTCCCGTTGCCCATTTCTAACCTATAATGGAGACTTTTTCGGGTTTTAAAGGAAGTGGATATCATTTCATACCCTCTCTCCTCCCAATTTCTAAACGAGGCTTCGTGGTCGTTTTTTCGTTTTGACACTACTAGCACGTCTCGTGGCCTATTTCTAACATATAATCGAGACTTTTTTGGGTTTTAAAAGAAGTGAGTATCATTCCATACCCTCTCTCCTCCCGATTTCTAAACGAGGCTTCGTGGTCGTTTTTTCGTTTTGACACCACCAACACGTCCCGTGGCCCATTTCTAACCTATAATCGAGGCTTTTTTGGGTTTTGAAGGAAGTGGATATTATTTCATACACTCTCCTCCCGATTTCTAAACGAGGCTTCGTGCTCGTTTTTTCGTTTTGACACCACCAACACGTCCCGTTGCCCATTTCTAACCTATAATCGAGACTTTTTCTGGTTTTAAAGGAAGTGGATATCATTTCATACCCTCTCTCCTCCCGATTTCTAAACAAGGCTTCCTGGTCGTTTTTTCGTTTTGATACCACAAACACGTCCCGTGGCCCATTTCTAACCTATAATCGAGACTTTTTCTGGTTTTAAGGGAAGTGGATATAATTTCATACCCTCTCTCCTACCGATTTCTAAACGAGGCTTCGTGCTCGTTTTTTCATTTTGACACCACAAACACGTCCTGTGGCCTATTTCTAACCTATAATAGACATTTTTTGGGTTTTAAAGGAAGTGGATATCATTTCATACCCTCTCTCCTCCCGATTTCTAAACGAGGCTTCGTGCTCGTTTTTTCATTTTGACACAACAAACACGTCCCGTTGTCCATTTCTAACCTATAATCGAGACTTTTTCGGGTTTTAAAGGAAGTGGATATCATTTCATACCCTCTCTCCTCCCGATTTCTGAACGAGGCTTCGTGCTCGTTTTTTCATTTTGACACAACAAACACGTCCCGTTGTCCATTTCTAACCCATAAAAGAGACTTTTTCGGATTTTGAAGGAAGTGGATATTATTCTCATACCCTCTCTCCTCCCGATTTCTAAACAAGGCTTCGTGGTCATTTTTTCGTTTTGACACTACCAGCACGTACCGTAGCCCATTTCTAACCTATAATCGAGAATTTTTCGGGTTCTAAAGGAAGTGGATATCATTTCATACCCTCTCTCCTCCCGATTTCTAAACGAGGCTTCGTGCTCGTTTTTTCATTTTGACACCACAAACACGTCCCGTGGCCCATTTCTAACCTATAATCGAGACTTTTTCGGGTTTTAAAGGAAGTGGATATCATTTCATACCCTCTCTCCTCCCGATTTCTGAACGAGGCTTCGTGCTCGTTTTTTCATTTTGACACAACAAACACGTCCCGTTGTCCATTTCTAACCCATAAAAGAGACTTTTTCGGATTTTGAAGGATGTGGATATTATTCTCATACCCTCTCTACTCCCGATTTCTAAACGATGCTTCGTGGTCGTTTTTTCGTTTTGACACTACCAGTAGATCCCGTAGCCCATTTCTAACCTGTAATCGAGACTTTTTCGGATTTTAAAGGAAGTGGATATCATTTCATACCCTCTCTCCTCCCGATTTCTAAAAGAGGCTTCGTGCTCCTTTTTTCGTTTTGACACCACAAACACGTCCCGTGGCCCATTTCTAACATATAATCGAGGCTTTTTCTCGTTTTAAAGGAAGTGGATATCATTTCATACCCTCTCTCCTCCCGATTTCTAAACGAGGCTTCGTGCTCGTTTTTTCATTTTGACACAACAAACACATCCCGTTGTCCATTTCTATCCCATAAAAGAAACTTTTTCGGATTTTGAAGGAAGTGGATATTATTCTCATACCCTCTCTACTCCCGATTTCTAAACGATGCTTCGTGGTCGTTTTTTCGTTTTGACACTACCAGTAGATCCCGTAGCCCATTTCTAACCTGTAATCGAGACTTTTTCGGGTTTTAAAGGAAGTGGATATCATTTCATACCCTCTATCCTCCCGATTTCTAAAAGAGGCTTCGTGCTCCTTTTTTCGTTTTGACATCACAAACACGTCCCGTGGCCCATTTCTAACATATAATCGAGTCTTTTTCTGGTTTTAAAGGAATTGGATATCATTTCATACCCTCTATCCTCCCGATTTCAAAAAGAGGCTTCGTGCTCGTTTTTTCGTTTTGACACCACCAACACGTCTCGTGGCCCATTTCTAACATATAATCGAGACTTTTTCGGGTTATAAAGGAAGTGAGTATCATTCCATACCCTCTCTCCTCCCGATTTCTAAACGAGGCTTCGTGCTCTTTTTTTCGTTTTGACACCACAAATACGTCCCGTGGCCCATTTCTAACATATAATCGAGACTTTTTCTGGTTTTAAAGGAAGTGGATATCATTTCATACCCTCTCTCCTCCCGATTTCTAAACAAGGCTTCCTGGTCGTTTTTTTGTTTTGATACCACAAACACGTCCTGTTGTCAATTTCTAACCTATAATCGAGACTTTTTCTGGTTTTAAGGGAAGTGGATATAATTTCATACCCTCTCTCCTCCCGATTTCTAAACAAGGCTTCGTGGTCATTTTTTCGTTTTGACACTACCAGCACGTCCCGTAGCCCATTTCTAACCTATAATCGAGAATTTTTCGGGTTCTAAAGGAAGTGGATATCATTTCATACCCTCTCTCCTCCCGATTTCTAAACGAGGCTTCGTGCTCGTTTTTTCATTTTGACACCACAAACACGTCCCGTGGCCCATTTCTAACCTATAATCGAGACTTTTTCGGGTTTTAAAGGAAGTGGATATCATTTCATACCCTCTCTCCTCCCGATTTCTGAACGAGGCTTCGTGCTCGTTTTTTCATTTTGACACAACAAACACGTCCCGTTGTCCATTTCTAACCCATAAAAGAGACTTTTTCGGATTTTGAAGGAAGTGGATATTATTCTCATACCCTCTCTACTCCCGATTTCTAAACGATGCTTTGTGGTCGTTTTTTCGTTTTGACACTACCAGTAGATCCCGTAGCCCATTTCTAACCTGTAATCGAGACTTTTTCGGGTTTTAAAGGAAGTGGATATCATTTCTTACCCTCTCTCCTCCCGATTTCTAAAAGAGGCTTCGTGCTCCTTTTTTCGTTTTGACACCACAAACACGTCCCGTGGCCCATTTCTAACATATAATCGAGGCTTTTTCTGGTTTTAAAGGAAGTGAATATCATTTCATACCCTCTCTCCTCCCGATTTCTAAACGATGCTTCGTGGTCGTTTTTTCGTTTTGACACTACCAGTAGATCCCGTAGCCCATTTCTAACCTGTAATCGAGACTTTTTCGGGTTTTAAAGGAAGTGGATATCATTTATACCCTCTATCCTCCCGATTTCTAAAAGAGGCTTCGTGCTCCTTTTTTCGTTTTGACACCACAAACACGTCCCGTGGCCCACTACTAACATATAATCGAGACTTTTTCTGGTTTTAAAGGAATTGGATATCATTTCATACCCTCTATCCTCCCGATTTCAAAACGAGGCTTCGTGCTCGTTTTTTCGTTTTGACACCACCAACACGTCCCGTGGCCTATTTCTAACCTATAATCGAGACTTTTTCGGGTTTTAAAGGAAGTGGATATTATTCTCATACCCTCTCTACTCCCGATTTCTAAACGATGCTTCGTGGTCGTTTTTTCGTTTTGACACTACCAGTAGATCCCGTAGCCCATTTCTAACCTGTAATCGAGACTTTTTCGGGTTTTAAAGGAAGTGGATATCATTTCATACCCTCTATCCTCCCGATTTCTAAAAGAGGCTTCGTGCTCCTTTTTTCGTTTTGACATCACAAACACGTCCCGTGGCCCATTTCTAACATATAATCGAGACTTTTTCTGGTTTTAAAGGAATTGGATATCATTTCATAACCTCTATCCTCCCGATTTCAAAACGAGGCTTCGTGCTCATTTTTTCGTTTTGACACCACCAACACGTCTCGTGGCCCATTTCTAACATATAATCGAGACTTTTTCGGGTTATAAAGGAAGTGAGTATCATTCCATACCCTCTCTCCTCCCGATTTCTAAACGAGGCTTCGTGCTCCTTTTTTCGTTTTGACACCACAAATACGTCCCGTGGCCCATTTCTAACATATAATCGAGACTTTTTCTGGTTTTAAAGGAAGTGGATATCATTTCATACCCTCTCTCCTCCCGATTTCTAAACAAGGCTTCCTAGTCGTTTTTTCGTTTTGATACCACAAACACGTCCCGTTGTCCATTTCTAACCTATAATCGAGACTTTTTCTGGTTTTAAGGGAAGTGGATATAATTTCATACCCTCTCTCCTCCCGATTTCTAAACGAGGCTTTGTGCTCGTTTTTTCGTTTTGACACCACAAACACGTCCCGTGGCCCATTTCTAACCTATAATAGACATTTTTTGGGTTTTAAAGGAAGTGGATATCATTTCATACCCTCTCTCCTCCCGATTTCTAAACGAGGCTTCGTGCTCGTTTTTTCGTTTTGACACCACAAACACGTCCCGTGGCCCATTTCTAACCTATAATCGAGACTTTTTCGGGTTTTAAAGGAAGTGGATATCATTTCATACCCTCTCTCCTCCCGATTTCTAAACGAGTCTTCGTGCTCGTTTTTTCATTTTGACACAACAAACACGTCCCGTTGTCCATTTCTAACCTATAAAAGAGACTTTTTCGGATTTTGAAGGAAGTGGATATTATTCTCATACCCTCTCTCCTCCCGATTTCTAAACGAGGCTTCGTGGTCATTTTTTCATTTTGACACTACCAGCACGTCCCGTAGCCCATTTCTAACCTATAATCGAGACTTTTTCGGGTTCTAAAGGAAGTGGATATCATTTCATACCCTCTCTCCTCCCGATTTCTAAACGAGGCTTCGTGCTCGTTTTTTCGTTTTGACACCACCAACACGTCCCATGGCCTATTTCTAACCTATAATCGAGACATTTTCGGGTTTTAAAGGAAGTGGATATCATTTCATACCCTCTCTCCTCCCGATTTCTAAACGAGGCTTCGTGCTTGTTTTTTCGTTTTGACACCACCAACACGTCTCGTAGCCCATTTCTAACCTATAATCGAGTCTTTTTCGGGTTTTAAAGGAAGTGGATATAATTTCATACCCTCTCTCCCGATTTCTAAACGAGGCTTCGTGCTCTTTTTTTAGTTTTGACACAACAAACACGTCCCGTTGCACATTTCTAACCTATAATCGAGACTTTTTCGGGTTTTAAAGGAAGTGGATATCATTTCATACCCTCTCTCCTCCCGATTTCTAAACGAGGCTTCGTGCTCGTTTTTTCGTTTTGACACCACAAACACGTCCCGTGGCCCATTTCTAACCTATAATCGAGACATTTTCGGGTTTTAAAGGAAGTGGATATCATTTCATACCCTCTCTCCTCCCGATTTCTAAACGATGCTTCGTGCTTGTTTTTTCGTTTTGACACCACCAACACGTCCCGTAGCCCATTTCTAACCTATAATCGAGACTTTTTCGGGTTTTAAAGGAAGTGGATATAATTTGATACCCTCTCTCCCGATTTCTAAACGAGGCTTCGTGCTCTTTTTTTAGTTTTGACACAACAAACACGTCCCGTTGCACATTTCTAACCTATAATCGAGACTTTTTCGGGTTTTAAAGGAAGTGGATATCATTTCATACCCTCTCTCCTCCCGATTTCTAAACGAGGCTTCGTGCTCGTTTTTTCGTTTTGACACCACAAACACGTCCCGTGACCCATTTCTAACCTATAATCGAGACTTTTTCGGGTTTTAAAGGAAGTGGATATCATTTCATACCCTCTCTCCTCCCGATTTCTAAACGAGTCTTCGTGCTCGTTTTTTCATTTTGACACAACAAACACGTCCCGTGGCCCATTTCTAACCTATAATAGAGTTTTTTGGATTTTAAAGGAATTGGATATCATTTCATACCCTCTCTCCTCCCGATTTCTAAACAAGGCTTCGTGGTCGTTTTTTCGTTTTGATACCACAAACACGTCCCGTGGCCCATTTCTAACGTATAATCGAGACTTTTCCGGGTTTTAAGGGAAGTGGATATAATTTCATACCCTCTCTCCTCCCGATTTCTAAACGAGGCTTCGTGCTCGTTTTTTCGTTTTGACACCATAAACACGTCCCGTGGCCCATTTCTAACCTATAATAGAGATTTTTTAGGTTTTAAAGGAAGTGGATATCATTTCATACCCTCTCTCCTCCCGATTTCTAAACGAGGCTTCGTGCTCGTTTTTTCATTTTGACACAACAAACACGTCCCGTTGTCCATTTCTAACCTATATAAGAGACTTTTTCGGATTTTGAAGGAAGTGGATATTATTCTCATACCCTCTCTCCTCCCGATTTCTAAACAAGGATTCGTGGTCATTTTTTCGTTTTGACACTACCAGCACGTCCCGTAGCCTATTTCTAACCTATAATCGAGAATTTTTTGGGTTCTAAAAGAAGTGGATATCATTTCATACCCTCTCTCCTCCCGATTTCTAAACGAGGCTTCGTGCTCGTTTTTTCATTTTGACACCACAAACACGTTCCGTGGCCCATTTCTAACCTATAATCGAGACTTTTTCGGGTTTTAAAGGAAGTGGATATCATTTCATACCCTCTCTCCTCCCGATTTCTAAACGAGGCTTTGTGCTCGTTTTTTCATTTTGACACAACAAACACGTCCCGTTGTCCATTTCTAACCCATAAAAGAGACTTTTTCGGATGTTGAAGGAAGTGGATATTATTCTCATACCCTCTCTACTCCCGATTTCTAAACGATGCTTCGTGGTCGTTTTTTCGTTTTGAGACTACCAGTAGATCCCGTAGCCCATTTCTAACCTGTAATCGAGAATTTTTCGGGTTTTAAAGGAAGTGGATATCATTTCATACCCTCTCTCCTCCCGATTTCTAAAAGAGGCTTCGTGCTCCTTTTTTTGTTTTGACACCACAAACACGTCCCGTGGCCCATTTCTAACATATAATCGAGACTTTTTCAGGTTTTAAAAGAAGTGGATATCATTTCATACCCTCTCTCCTCCCGATTTCTAAACGAGGCTTCGTGCTCGTTTTTTCATTTTGACACAACAAACACGTCCCGTTGTCCATTTCTATCCCATAAAAGAGACTTTTTCGGATTTTGAAGGAAGTGGATATTATTCTCATACCCTCTCTACTCCCGATTTCTAAACGATGCTTCGTGGTCGTTTTTTCGTTTTGACACTACCAGTAGATCCCGTAGCCCATTTCTAACCTGTAATCGAGACTTTTTCGGGTTTTAAAGGAAGTGGATATCATTTATACCCTCTATCCTCCCGATTTCTAAAAGAGGCTTTGTGCTCCTTTTTTCGTTTTGACACCACAAACACGTCCCGTGGCCCATTACTAACATATAATCGAGACTTTTTCTGGTTTTAAAGGAATTGGATATCATTTCATACCCTCTATCCTCCCGATTTCAAAACGAGGCTTCGTGCTCGTTTTTTCGTTTTGACACCACCAACACGTCTCGTGGCCCATTTCTAACATATAATCGAGACTTTTTCGGGTTATAAAGGAAGTGAGTATCATTCCATACCCTCTCTCCTCCCGATTTCTAAACGAGGCTTCGTGCTCCTTTTTTCGTTTTGACACCACAAATACGTCCCGTGGCCCATTTCTAACATATAATCGAGACTTTTTCTGGTTTTAAAGGAAGTGGATATCATTTCATACCCTCTCTCCTCCCGATTTCTAAACAAGACTTCCTGGTCGTTTTTTCGTTTTGATACCACAAACACGTCCCGTGGCCCATTTCTAACCTATAATCGAGACTTTTTCTGGTTTTTAGGGAAGTGGATATAATTTCATACCCTCTCTCCTCCCGATTTCTAAACGAGGCTTCGTGCTCGTTTTTTCGTTTTGACACCACAAACACGTCCCGTGACCCATTTCTAAACTATAATAGACATTTTTTGGGTTTTAAAGGAAGTGGATATCATTTCATACCCTCTCTCCTCCCGATTTCTAAACGAGGCTTCGTGCTCGTTTTCTCATTTTGACACAACAAACACGTCCCGTTGTCCATTTCTAACCTATAAAAGAGACTTTTTCGGCTTTTGAAGGAAGTGGATATTATTCTCATACCCTCTCTCCTCCCGATTTCTAAACAAGGCTTCGTGGTCATTTTTTCGTTTTGACACTACCAGCACATCCCGTAGCCCATTTCTAACCTATAATAGAGATTTTTTGGGTTTTAAAGGAAGTGGATATCATTTCATACCCTCTCTCCTCCCGATTTCTAAATGAGGCTTCGTGCTCGTTTTTTCGTTTTGACACCACAAACACGTCCCGTGGCCCATTTCTAACCTATAATCGAGACTTTTTCGGGTTTTAAAGGAAGTGGATATCATTTCATACCCTCTCTCCTCCCGATTTCTAAAAGAGTCTTCGTGCTCGTTTTTTCATTTTGACACAACAAACACGTCCCGTTGTCCATTTCTAACCTATAAAAGAGACTTTTTCGGATTTTGAAGGAAGTGGATATTATTCTCATACCCTCTCTCCTCCCGATTTCTAAACGAGGCTTCGTGGTCATTTTTTCGTTTTGACACTACCAGCACGTCCCGTAGCCCATTTCTAACCTATAATCGAGACTTTTTCGGGTTCTAAAGGAAGTGGATATCATTTCATACCCTCTCTCCTCTCGATTTCTAAACGAGGCTTCGTGCTCGTTTTTTCGTTTTGACACCACCAACACGTCCCGTGGCCTATTTCTAACCTATAATCGAGACATTTTCGGGTTTTAAAGGAAGTGGATATCATTTCATACCCTCTCTCCTCCCGATTTCTAAACGAGGCTTCGTGCTCTTTTTTTAGTTTTGACACAACAAACACGTCCCGTTGCCCATTTCTAACCTATAATCGTGACTTTTTCGGGTTTTAAAGGAAGTGGATATAATTTCATACCCTCTCTCCCGATTTCTAAACGAGGCTTCGTGCTCTTTTTTTTAGTTTTGACACAACAAACACGTCCCGTTGCACATTTCTAACCTATAATCGAGACTTTTTCGGGTTTTAAAGGAAGTGGATATCATTTCATACCCTCTCTCCTCCCGATTTCTAAACGAGGCTTCGTGCTCGTTTTTTCGATTTGACACCACAAACACGTCCCGTGGCCCATTTCTAACCTATAATCGAGACTTTTTCGGGTTTTAAAGGAAGTGGATATCATTTCATACCCTCTCTCCTCCCGATTTCTAAACGAGGCTTCGTGCTCGTTTTTTCATTTTGACAGAACAAACACGTCCCGTTGTCCATTTCTAACCCATAAAAGAGACTTTTTCGGATTTTGAAGGAAGTGCATATTATTCTCATACCCTCTCTACTCCGGATTTCTAAATGATGCTTCGTGGTCGTTTTTTCGTTTTGACAATACCAGTAGATCCTGTAGCCCATTTCTAACCTGTAATCGAGACTTTTTCGGGTTTTAAAGGAAGTGGATATCATTTCATACCCTCTCTCCTCCCGATTTCTAAAAGAGGTTTCGTGCTCCTTTTTTCGTTTTGACACCACAAACACGTCTCGTGGCCTATTTCTAACATATAATCGAGACTTTTTCTGGTTTTAAAGGAATTGGATATCATTTCATACCCTCTATCCTCCCGATTTCAAAACGAGGCTTCGTGCTCGTTTTTTCGTTTTGACACCACCAACACGTCCCGTGGCCTATTTCTAACCTATTATCGAGACTTTTTTGAGTTTTAAAGGAAGTGGATATCATTTCATACCCTCTCTCCTCCCGATTTCTAAACGAGGCTTTGTGTTCGTTTTTTCGTTTTGACACCACCAACACGTCCCGTAACCCATTTCTAACCTATAATCGAGACTTTTTCGGGTTTTAAAGGAAGTGGATATAATTTCATACCCTCTATCCTCCCGATTTCTAAACGAGGCTTCGTGCTCTTTTTTTAGTTTTGACACAACAAACACGTCCCGTTGCCCATTTCTAACCTATAATCGAGACTTTTTCGTGTTTTAAAGGAAATGGATATCATTTCAAACCCTCTCTCCTCCCGATTTCTAAACGAGGCTTCGTGGTCGTTTTTTCGTTTTGACACTACTAGCACGTCTCGTGGCCTATTTCTAACATATAATCGAGACTTTTTCGGGTTTTAAAGGAAGTGAGTGTCATTCCATACCCTCCTCCTCCCGATTTCTAAACGAGGCTTCGTGCTCGTTTTTTCGTTTTGACACCACCAACACGTCTCGTGGCCCATTTCTAACCTATAATAGAGGCTTTTTTGGGTTTTGAAGGAAGTGGATATTATTTCATACACTCTCTCCTCCCGATTTCTAAACGAGGCTTCGTGCTCGTTTTTTCGTTTTGACACCACCAACACGTCCCGTGGCCTATTTCTAACCTATAATCGAGACTTTTTCGGGTTTTAAAGGAAGTGGATATCATTTCATACCCTCTCTCCTCCCGATTTCTAAAGGAGGCTTTGTGTTCGTTTTTTCGTTTTGACACCACCAACACGTCCCGTAACCCATTTCTAACCTATAATCGAGACTTTTTCGGGTTTTAAAGGAAGTGGATATAATTTCATACCCTCTCTCCTCCCGATTTCTAAACGAGGCTTCGTGCTCTTTTTTTAGTTTTGACACAACAAACACGTCCCGTTGCCCATTTCAAACCTATAATCGAGACTTTTTCGGGTTTTAAAGGAAGTGGATATCATTTCATACGCTCTCTCCTCCCGATTTCTAAACGAGGCTTCGTGGTCGTTTTTTCGTTTTGATACCACAAACACGTCCCGTGGCCCATTTCTAACCTATAATCGAGACTTTTTCGGGTTTTAAGTGAAGTGGATATAATTTCATACCCTCTCTCCTCTCGATTTCTAAACGAGACTTCGTGCTCGTTTTTTCGTTTTGACACCACAAACTCGTCCCATGGCCCATTTCTAACCTATAATAGAGATTTTTTGGGTTTTAAAGGAAGCGGATATCATTTCATACCCTCTCTCCTCCCGATTTCTAAACAAGGCTTCGTGGTCGTTTTTTCATTTTGATACCACAAACACGTCCCGTGGCCCATTTCTAACCTATAATCGAGACTTTTTCGGGTTTTAAGGGAAGTGGATATAATTTCATACCCTCTCTCCTCCCGATTTCTAAACGAGGCTTCGTGCTCGTTTTTTCGTTTTGACACCACAAACACGTCCCGTGGCCCATTTCTAACCTATAATAGAGATTTTTTGGGTTTTAAAGGAAGTGGATATCATTTCATACCCTCTCCTCCCGATTAATAAACGAGGCTTCGTGCTCGTTTTTTCGTTTTGACACAACAAACACGTCCCGTTGTCCATTTCTAACCTATAAACGAGGTCTTTTTCGGATTTTGAAGGAAGTGGATATTATTCTCATACCCTCTCTCCTCCCGATTTCCAAACGAGGCTTCGTGGTCGTTTTTTCATTTTGACACTACCAGCACGTCCCGTAGCCCATCTCTAACCTATAATCGAGATTTTTTCGGGCTTTCAAAGAAGTGGATATCATTTCATACCCTCTCTCCTTCCGATTTCTAAAAGAGGCTTCGTGCTCGTTTTTTCGTTTTGACACCACAAACACGTCCCGTGTCCCATTTCTAACCTATAATCGAGACTTTTTCCGGTTTTAAAGGAAGTCGATATCATTTCATACCCTCTCTCCTCCCGATTTCTAAATGAGGCTTCACGCTCGTTTTTTCGTTTTGACACCACCAACACGTCTCGTGGCCCATTTCTAACATATAATCGAGACTTTTTCGGGTTCTAAAGGAAGTGAGTATCATACCATATCCTCTTTCCTCCCGATTTCTAAACGAGACTTCGTGCTCGTTTTTTCGTTTTGACACCACCAACACGTCCCGTGGCCCATTTCTAACTTATAATCGAGACTTTTTCGGGTTTTAAAGGAAGTGGATATAATTTCATACCCTCTCTTCTTCCGATTTCTAAACGAGGCTTTGTGTTCGTTTTTTCGTTTTGACACCACCAACACGTCCCGTAGCCCATTTCTAACCTATAATCGAGACTTTTTCGGGTTTTAAAGGAAGTGGATATCATTTCATACCCTCTCTCCTCCCGATTTCTAAACGAGGCTTCGTGGTCGTTTTTTCGTTTTGATACCACAAACACGTCCCGTGGCCGATTTCTAACCTATAATCGAGACTTTTTCTGGTTTTAAGGGAAGTGGATATAATTTCATACCCTCTCTCCTCCCGATTTCTAAACGAGGCTTCGTGCTCGTTTTTTCATTTTGACACAACAAACACGTCCCGTGGTCCATTTCTAACCTATAATAGAGATTTTTTGGGTTTTAAAGGAAGTGGATATCATTTCATACCCTCTCTCCTCCCGATTTCTAAACGAGGCTTCGTGCTCATTTTTTCATTTTGATACAAGAAACACGTCCCGTTGTCCATTTCTAACCTACAAAAGAGACTTTTTCGGATTTTGAAGGAAGTGGATATTATTCTCATACCCTCTCTCCTCCCGATTTCTAAACAAGGCTTCGTGGTCATTTTTTCGTTTTGACACTACCAGCACGTCCCGTAGCCCATTTCTAACCTATAATCGAGACTTTTTCGGGTTCTAAAGGAAGTGGATATCATTTCATACCCTCTCTCCTCCCGATTTCTAAACGAGGCTTCGTGCTCGTTTTTTCGTTTTGACACCACCAACACATCCCGTGGCTTATTTCTAACCTATAATCGAGACTTTTTCGGGTTTTAAAGGAAGTGGATATCATTTCATACCCTCTCTCCTCCCGATTTCTAAACGAGGCTTCGTGCTTGTTTTTTCGTTTTCACACCACCAACACGTCCCGTAGCCCATTTCTAACCTATAATCGAGATTTTTTCGGGTTTTAAAGGAAGTGGATATAATTTCAAACCCTCTCTCCCGATTTCTAAACTAGGCTTCGTGCTCTTTTTTTAGTGTTGACACAACAAACACGTCCCGTTGCACATTTCTAACCTATAATCGAGACTTTTTCGGGTTTTAAAGGAAGTGGATTTCAGTTCATACCCTCTCTCCTCCCGATTTCTAAACGAGGCTTCGTGCTCGTTTTCTCGTTTTGACACCACCAACACGTCCCGTGGCCTATTTCTAACCTATAATCGAGACATTTTCGGGTTTTAAAGGAAGTGGATATCATTTCATACCCTCTCTCCCGATTTCTAAACGAGGCTTCGTGCTCTTTTTAGGTTTTGACACAAAAAACACGTCCAGTTGCACATTTCTAACCTATAATCGAGACTTTTTCGGGTTTTAAAGGAAGTGGATTTCAGTTCATACCCTCTCTCCTCCCGATTTCTAAACGAGGCTTCGTGCTCGTTTTCTCGTTTTGACACCACCAACACGTCCCGTGGCCTATTTCTAACCTATAATCGAGACTTTTTTGGGTTTTAAAGGAAGTGGATATCATTTCATACCCTCTCTCCTCCCGATTTCTAAAAGAGGCTTTGTGTTCGTTTTTTCGTTTTGACACCACCAACACGTCCCGTAGCCCATTTCTAACCTATAATCGATACTTTTTCGAGTTTTAAAGGAAGTGGATATAATTTCATACCCTCTCTCCTCCCGATTTCTAAACGAGGCTTCGTGCTCTTTTTTTAGTTTTGACACAACAAACACGTCCCGTTGCCCATTTCTAACCTATAATCGAGACTTTTTCGGGTTTTAAAGGAAGTGGATATCATTTCAAACCCTCTCTCCTCCCGATTTCTAAACGAGGCTTCGTGCTCGTTTTTTCGTTTTGACACCACAAACACGTCCCGTGGCCCATTTCTAACCTATAATCGAGTCTTTTTCGGGTTTTAAAGGAAGTGGATATCATTTCATACCCTCTCTCCTCCCGATTTCTAAACGAGGCTTCGTGCTCGTTATTTCATTTTGACACAACAAACACGTCCCGTTGTCCATTTCTAACCTATAATCGAGACTTTTTCGGGTTTTAAAGGAATTGGATATCATTTCATACCCTCTATCCTCCCGATTTCAAAACGAGGCTTCGTTCTCGTTTTTTCGTTTTGACACCACCAACACGTCCCGTGGCCTATTTCTAACCTATAATCGAGACTTTTTTGGGTTTTAAAAGAAGTGGATATCATTTCATACCCTCTCTCCTCCCGATTTCTAAACGAGGCTTTGTGTTCGTTTTTTCGTTTTGACACCACCAACACGTCCCGTAGCCCATTTCTAACCTATAATCGAGACTTTTTCGGGTTTTAAAGGAAGTGGATATTATTTCATACCCTCTCTCCCGATTTCTAAACGAGGCTTCGTGCTCTTTTTTAGTTTTGACACAACAAACACGTCCAGTTGCACATTTCTACCCTATAATCGAGACTTTTTCGGGTTTTAAAGGAAGTGGATATCATTTCATACTCTCTCTCCTCCCGATTTCTAAATGAGGCTTCGTGCTCATTTTTTCATTTTAACACAACAAACACGTCCCGTTGTCCATTTCTAACCCATAAAAGAGACTTTTTCGGATTTTGAAGGAAGTGCATATTATTCTCATACCCTCTCTACTCCCGATTTCTAAACGATGCTTCGTGGTCGTTTTTTCGTTTTGACACTACCAGTAGATCCCGTAGCCCATTTCTAACCTGTAATCGAGACTTTTTCGGGTTTTAAAGGAAGTGGATATCATTTCATACCCTCTCTCCTCCCGATTTCTAAAAGAGGCTTCGTGCTCCTTTTTTCGTTTTGACACCACAAACACGTCCCGTGGCCCATTTCTAACATATAATCGAGACTTTTTCTGGTTTTAAAGGAATTGGATATCATTTCATACCCTCTATCCTCCCGATTTCAAAACGAGGCTTCGTGCTCGTTTTTTCGTTTTGACACCACCAACACGTCCCGTGGCCTATTTCTAACCTATAATCGAGACTTTTTTGGGTTTTAAAACAAGTGGATATCATTTCATACCCTCTCTCCTCCCGATTTCTAAACGAGGCTTTGTGTTCGTTTTTTCGTTTTGACACCACCAACACGTCCCGTAGCCCATTTCTAACCTATAATCGAGACTTTTTCGGGTTTTAAAAGGAAGTGGATATCATTTCATACCCTCTCTCCTCCCAATTTCTAAACGAGGCTTCGTGCTCGTTTTTTCATTTTGACACAACAAACACGTCCCGTTGTCCATTTCTAACCCTTAAAAGATACTTTTTCGGATTTTGAAGGAAGTGCATATTATTCTCATACCCTCTCTACTCCCGATTTCTAAACGATGCTTCGTGGTCGTTTTTTCGTTTTGACACTACCAGTAGATCCCGTAGCCCATTTTGTAACCTGTAATCGAGACTTTTTCGGGTTTTAAAGGAAGTGGATATCATTTCATACCCTCTCTCCTCCCGATTTCTAAAAGAGGCTTTGTGCTCCTTTTTTCGTTTTGAGACCACAAACACGTCCCGTGGCCCATTTCTAACATATAATCGAGACTTTTTCTGGTTTTAAAGGAATTGGATATCATTTCATACCCTCTATCCTCCCGATTTCAAAACGAGGCTTCGTTCTCGTTTTTTCGTTTTGACACCACCAACACGTCCCGTGGCCTATTTCTAACCTATAATCGAGACATTTTCGGGTTTTAAAGGAAGTGGATATCATTTCATACCCTCTCTCCCGATTTCTAAACGAGGCTTCGTGCTCTTTTTTAGTTTTGACACAAAAAACACGTCCAGTTGCACATTTCTACCCTATAATCGAGACTTTTTCGGGTTTTAAAGGAAGTGGATATCATTTCATACCCTCTCTCCTCCCGATTTCTAAACGAGGCTTCGTGCTCGTTTTTTCGTTTTGAAACCACAAACACGTCCCGTGGCCCATTTCTAACCTATAATCGAGTCTTTTTCGGGTTTTAAAGGAAGTGGATATCATTTCATACCCTCTCTCCTCCCGATTTCTAAACGAGGCTTCGTGCTCGTTTTTTCATTTTGACACAACAAACACGTCCCGTTGTCCATTTCTAACCTATAATCGAGACTTTTTCGGGTTTTAAGGGAATTGGATATCATTTCATACCCTCTATCCTCCCGATTTCAAAACGAGGCTTCGTTCTCGTTTTTTCGTTTTGACACCACCAACACGTCCCGTGGCCTATTTCTAACCTATAATCGAGACTTTTTTGGGTTTTAAAAGAAGTGGATATCATTTCATACCCTCTCTCCTCCCGATTTCTAAACGAGGCTTTGTGTTCGTTTTTTCGTTTTGACACCACCAACACGTCCCGTAGCCCATTTCTAACCTATAGTCGAGACTTTTTCGGGTTTTAAAGGAAGTGGATATAATTTCATACCCTCTCTCCCGATTTCTAAACGAGGCTTCGTGCTCTTTTTTAGTTTTGACACAACAAACACGTCCAGTTGCACATTTCTACCCTATAATCGAGATTTTTTCGGGTTTTAAAGGAAGTGGATATCATTTCATACTCTCTCTCCTCCCGATTTCTAAATGAGGCTTCGTGCTCATTTTTTCATTTTGACACAACAAACACGTCTCGTTGTCCATTTCTAACCCATAAAAGAGACTTTTTCGGATTTTGAAGGAAGTGCATATTATTCTCATACCCTCTCTACTCCCGATTTCTAAACGATGCTTCGTGGTCGTTTTTTCGTTTTGACACTACCAGTAGATCCCGTAGCCCATTTCTAACCTGTAATCGAGACTTTTTCGGGTTTTAAAGGAAGTGGATATCATTTCATACCCTCTCTCCTCCCGATTTCTAAAAGAGGCTTCGTGCTCCTTTTTTCGTTTTGACACCACAAACACGTCCCGTGGCCCATTTCTAACATATAATCGAGACTTTTTCTGGTTTTAAAGGAATTGGATATCATTTCATACCCTCTATCCTCCCGATTTCAAAACGAGGCTTCGTGCTCGTTTTTTCGTTTTGACACCACCAACACGTCCCGTGGCCTATTTCTAACCTATAATCGAGACTTTTTTGGGTTTTAAAACAAGTGGATATCATTTCATACCCTCTCTCCTCCCGATTTCTAAACGAGGCTTTGTGTTCGTTTTTTCGTTTTGACACCACCAACACGTCCCGTAGCCCATTTCTAACCTATAATCGAGACTTTTTCGGGTTTTAAAGGAAGTGGATATCATTTCATACCCTCTCTCCTCCCAATTTCTAAACGAGGCTTCGTGCTCGTTTTTTCATTTTGACACAACAAACACGTCCCGTTGTACATTTCTAACCCTTAAAAGATACTTTTTCGGATTTTGAAGGAAGTGCATATTATTCTCATACCCTCTCTACTCCCGATTTCTAAACGATGCTTCGTGGTCGTTTTTTCGTTTTGACACTACCAGTAGATCCCGTAGCCCATTTTGTAACCTGTAATCGAGACTTTTTCGGGTTTTAAAGGAAGTGGATATCATTTCATACCCTCTCTCCTCCCGATTTCTAAAAGAGGCTTTGTGCTCCTTTTTTCGTTTTGAGACCACAAACACGTCCCGTGGCCCATTTCTAACATATAATCGAGACTTTTTCTGGTTTTAAAGGAATTGGATATCATTTCATACCCTCTATCCTCCCGATTTCAAAACGAGGCTTCGTTCACGTTTTTTCGTTTTGACACCACCAACACGTCCCGTGGCCTATTTCTAACCTATAATCGAGACTTTTTTGGGTTTTAAAGGAAGTGGATATCATTTCATACCCTCTCTCCTCCCGATTTCTAAAAGAGGCTTTGTGTTCGTTTTTTCGTTTTGACACCACCAACACGTCCCGTAGCCCATTTCTAACCTATAATCGATACTTTTTCGAGTTTTAAAGGAAGTGGATATAATTTCATACCCTCTCTCCTCCCGATTTCTAAACGAGGCTTCGTGCTCTTTTTTTAGTTTTGACACAACAAACACGTCCCGTTGCCCATTTCTAACCTATAATCGAGACTTTTTCGGGTTTTAAAGGAAGTGGATATCATTTCATACCCTCTCTCCTTCCGATTTCTAAAAGAGGCTTCGTGCTCGTTTTTTCGTTTTGACACCACAAACACGGCCCGTGGCCCATTTCTAACCTATAATCGAGACTTTTTCCGGTTTTAAAGGAAGTCGATATCATTTCATACCCTCTCTCCTCCCGATTTCTAAATAAGGCTTCGTGCTCGTTTTTTCGTTTTGACACCACCAACACGTCTCGTGGCCCATTTCTAACATATAATCGAGACTTTTTCGGGTTCTAAAGGAAGTGAGTATCATTCTATACCCTCTCTCCTCCCGATTTCTAAACGAGGCTTCGTGCTCGTTTTTTCGTTTTGACACCACCAACACGTCCCGTGGCCCATTTCTAACCTATAATCGAGACTTTTTCGGATTTTAAAGGAAGTGGATATCATTTCATACCCTCTCTCCTCCCGATTTCTAAACGAGGCTTTGTGTTCGTTTTTTCGTTTTGACACCACCAACACGTCCCGTAGCCCATTTCTAACCTATAATCGAAACTTTTTCGGGTTTTAAAGGAAGTGGATATAATTTCATACCCTCTCTCCTCCCGATTTCTAAACGAGGCTTCGTGCTCTTTTTTTACTTTTGACACAACAAACACGTCCCGTTGCCCATTTCTAAGCTATAATCGAGACTTTTTCAGGTTTTAAAGGAAGTGGATATCATTTCATACCCTCTCTCCTCCCGATTTCTAAACGAGGCTTTGTGGTCGTTTTTTCGTTTTGATACCACAAACACGTCCCGTGGCCCATTTCTAACCTATAATCGAGACTTTTTCTGGTTTTAAGGGAAGTGGATATAATTTCGTACCCTCTCTCCTCCCGATTTCTAAACGAGGCTTCGTGCTCGTTTTTTCGTTTTGACACCACAAACACGTCCCGTGGCCCATTTCTAACCTATAATAGAGATTTTTTGGGTTTTAAAGGAAGTGGATATCATTTCATACCCTCTCTCCTCCCGATTTCTAAACGAGGCTTCATGCTCGTTTTTTCATTTTGACACAACAAACACGTCCCGTTGTCCATTTCTAACCTATAAAAGAGAATTTTTCGGATTTTGAAGGAAGTGGATATTATTCTCATACCCCCTCTCCTCCCGATTTCTAAACAAGGCTTCGCGGTCATTTTTTCGTTTTGACACTACCAGCACGTCCCGTAGCCCATTTCTAACCTATAATCGAGACTTTTTCGGGTTCTAAAGGAAGTGGATATCATTTCATACCCTCTCTCCTCCCGATTTCTAAACGAGGCTTCGTGCTCGTTTTTTCGTTTTGACACCACCAACACATCCCGTGGCCCATTTCTAAACTATAATCGAGACTTTTTCGGGTTTTAAAGGAAGTGGATATCATTTCATACCCTCTCTCCTCCCGATTTCTAAACGAGGCTTCGTGCTTGTTTTTTCGTTTTCACACCACCAACACGTCCCGTAGCCCATTTCTAACCTATAATCGAGACTTTTTCGGGTTTTAAAGGAAGTGGATATAATTTCATACCCTCTCTCCCGATTTCTAAACGAGGCTTCGTGCTCTTTTTTTAGTTTTGACACAACAAACACCTCCCGTTGCACATTTCTAACCTATAATCGAGACTTTTTCAGGTTTTAAAGGAAGTGGATATCATTTCATACCCTCTCTCCTCCCGATTTCTAAACGAGGCTTTGTGCTCGTTTTTTCATTTTGACACAACAAACACGTCCCGTTGTCCATTTCTAACCTATAAAAGAGACTTTTTCGGATTTTGAAGGAAGTGGATATTATTCTCATACTCTCCTCCCGATTTCTAAACAAGGCTTCGTGGTCATTTTTTTGTTTTGACACTACCAGCACGTCCCGTAGCCCATTTCTAACCTATAATCGAGACTTTTTCTGGTTCTAAAGGAAGTGGATATCATTTCATACCCTCTCTCCTCCCGATTTCTAAACGAGGCTTCGTGCTCGTTTTTTCGTTTTGACACCACCAACACGTCCCGTGGCCTATTTCAAACCTATAATCGAGACTTTTTCGGGTTTTAAAGGAAGTGGATATAATTTCATACCCTCTCTCCTCCCGATTTCTAAACGAGGCTTCGTGCTCTTTTTTTAGTTTTGACACAACAAACACGTCCCGTTGCCAATTTCTAACCTATAATCGAGACTTTTTCGGGTTTTAAAGGAAGTGGATATCATTTCATACCCTCTCTCCTTCCGATTTCTAAAAGAGGCTTCGTGCTCATTTTTTCGTTTTGACACCACAAACACGTCCCGTGGCCCATTTCTAACCTATAATCGAGACTTTTTCTGGTTTTAAAGGAAGTCGATATCATTTCATACCCTCTCTCCTCCCGATTTCTAAATTAGGCTTCATGCTCGTTTTTTCGTTTTGACACCACCAACACGTCTCGTGGCCCATTTCTAACATATAATCGAGACTTTTTCGGGTTCTAAAGGAAGTGAGTATCATTCCATACCCTCTCTCCTCCCGATTTCTAAACGAGGCTTCGTGCTCGTTTTTTCGTTTTGACACCACCAACACGTCCCGTGGCCAATTTCTAACCTATAATCGAGACTTTTTCAGGTTTTAAAGGAAGTGGATATCATTTCATACCCTCTCTCCTCCCGATTTCTAAACGAGGCTTTGTGTTCGTTTTTTCGTTTTGACACAACAAACACGTCCCGTTGTCCATTTCTAACCTATAAAAGAGACTTTTTCGGATTTTGAAGGAAGTGGATATTATTCTCATACCCTCTCTCCTCCCGATTTCTAAACAAGGCTTCGTGGTCATTTTTTTGTTTTGACACTACCAGCACGTCCCGTAGCCCATTTCTAACCTATAATCGAGACTTTTTCGGGTTTTAAAGGAAGTGGATATCATTTCATACCCTCTCTCCTCCCGATTTCTAAACGAGGCTTCGTGCTTGTTTTTTTGTTTTCACACCACCAACACGTCCCGTAGCCCATTTCTAACCTATAATCGAGACTTTTTCTGGTTTTAAAGGAAGTGGATATAATTTCATACCCTCTCTCCCGATTTCTAAACGAGGCTTCGTGCTCTTTTTTTAGTTTTGACACAACAAACACCTCCCGTTGCACATTTCTAACCTATAATCGAGACTTTTTCAGGTTTTAAAGGAAGTGGATATCATTTCATACCCTCTCTCCTCCCGATTTCTAAACGAGGCTTTGTGCTCGTTTTTTCATTTTGACACAACAAACACGTCCCGTTGTCCATTTCTAACCTATAAAAGATACTTTTTCGGATTTTGAAGGAAGTGGATATTATTCTCATACCCTCTCTCCTCCCGATTTCTAAACAAGGCTTCGTGGTCATTTTTTTGTTTTGACACTACCAGCACGTCCCGTAGCCCATTTCTAACCTATAATCGAGACTTTTTCTGGTTCTAAAGGAAGTGGATATCATTTCATACCCTCTCTCCTCCCGATTTCTAAACGAGGCTTCGTGCTCGTTTTTTCGTTTTGACACCACCAACACGTCCCGTGGCCTATTTCTAACCTATAATCGAGACTTTTTCGGGTTTTAAAGGAAGTGGATATAATTTCATACCCTCTCTCCTCCCAATTTCTAAACGAGGCTTCGTGCTCTTTTTTTAGTTTTGACACAACAAACACGTCCCGTTGCCAATTTCTAACCTATAATCGAGACTTTTTCGGGTTTTAAAGGAAGTGGATATCATTTCATACCCTCTCTCCTTCTGATTTCTAAAAGAGGCTTCGTGCTCGTTTTTTCGTTTTGACACCACAAACACGACCCCTGGCCCATTTCTAACCTATAATCGAGACTTTTTTCGGTTTTAAAGGAAGTCGATATCATTTCATACCCTCTCTCCTCCCGATTTCTAAATGAGGCTTCATGCTCGTTTTTTCGTTTTGAGACCACCAACACGTCACGTGGCCCATTTCTAACATATAATCGAGACTTTTTTGGGTTCTAAAGGAAGTGAGTATCATTCCATACCCTCTCTCCTCCCGATTTCTAAACGAGGCTTCGTGCTCGTTTTTTCGTTTTGACACCACCAACACGTCCCGTGGCCCATTTCTAACCTATAATCGAAACTTTTTCGGGTTTTAAAGGAAGTGGATATCATTTCATACCCTCTCTCCTCCCGATTTCTAAACGAGGCTTTGTGTTCGTTTTTTCGTTTTGACACAACAAACACGTCCCGTTGTCCATTTCTAACCTATAAAAGAGACTTTTTCGGATTTTGAAGGAAGTGGATATTATTCTCATACCCTCTCTCCTCCCGATTTCTAAACAAGGCTTCGTGGTCATTTTTTCGTTTTGACAATACCAGCACGTCCCGTAGCCCATTTCTAACCTATAATCGAGACTTTTTCGGGTTTTAAAGGAAGTGGATATCATTTCATACCCTCTCTCCTCCCGATTTCTAAACGAGGCTTCGTGCTTGTTTTTTCATTTTCACACCACCAACACGTCCCGTAGCCCATTTCTAACCTATAATCGAGACTTTTTCGGGTTTTAAAGGAAGTGGATATAATTTCATACCCTCTCTCCCGATTTCTAAACGAGGCTTCGTGCTCTTTTTTTAGTTTTGACACAACAAACACCTCCCGTTGCACATTTCTAACCTATAATCGAGACTTTTTCAGGTTTTAAAGGAAGTGGATATCATTTCATACCCTCTCTCCTCCCGATTTCTAAACGAGGCTTCGTGCTCGTTTTTTCGTTTTGACACCACAAACACGTCCCGTGGCCCATTTTTAACCTATAATCGAGACTTTTTCGGGTTTTAAAGGAAGTGGATATCATTTCATACCCTCTCTCCTCCCGATTTCTAAACGAGGCTTTGTGTTCGTTTTTTCGTTGACACAACAAACACGTCCCGTTGTCCATTTCTAACCTATAAAAGAGACTTTTTCGGATTTTGAAGGAAGTGGATATTATTCTCATACCCTCTCTCCTCCCGATTTCTAAACAAGGCTTCGTGGTCATTTTTTCGTTTTGACACTACCAGCACGTCCCGTAGCCCATTTCTAACCTATAATCGAGACTTTTTCGGGTTCTAAAGGAAGTGGATATCATTTCATACCCTCTCTCCTCCCGATTTCGAAACGAGGCTTCGTGCTCGTTTTCTCGTTTTGACACCACCAACACATCCCGTGGCCTATTTCTAACCTATAATCGAGACTTTTTCGGGTTCTAAAGGAAGTGGATATCATTTCATACCCTCTCTCTCTCCCGATTTCTAAACGAGGCTTCGTGCTCTTTTCTTAGTTTTGACACAACAAACACGTCCCGTTGCATATTTCTAACCTATAATCGAGACTTTTTCGGGTTTTAAAGGAAGTGGATATCATTTCATACCCTCTCTCCTCCCGATTTCTAAACGAGGCTTCGTGCTCGTTTTTTCATTTTGACACAACAAACACGTCCCGTTGTCCATTTCTAACCTATAAAAGAGACTTTTTCGGATTTTGAAGGAAGTGGATATTATTCTCATACCCTCTCTCCTCCCGATTTCTAAACAAGGCTTCGTGGTCATTTTTTCGTTTTGACACTACCAGCACGTCCCGTAGCCCATTTCTAGCCTATAATCCAGACTTTTTCGGGTTCTAAAGGAAGTGGATATCATTTCATACCATCTCTCCTCCCGATTTCTAAACGAGGCTTCGTGCTCGTTTTTTCATTTTGACACCACCAACACGTCCCGTGGCCTATTTCTAACATATAATCGAGACTTTTTCGAGTTTTAAAGGAAGTGGATATAATTTCATACCCTCTCTCCCGATTTCTAAACGAGGCTTCGTGCTCTTTTTTTAGTTTTGACACAACAAACACGTCCCGTTGCAAATTTCTAACCTATAATCGAGACTTTTTCGGGTTTTAAAGGAAGTGGATATCATTTCATACCCTCTCTCCTCCCGATTTCTAAACGAGGCTTCGTGCTCGTTTTTTCGTTTTGACACCACAAACACGTCTCGTGGCCCATTTCTAACCTATAATCGAGACTTTTTCGGGTTTTAAAGGAAGTGGATATCATTTCATACCCTCTCTCCTCCCGATTTCTAAACGAGGCTTCGTGCTCGTTTTTTCATTTTGACACAACAAACACGTCCCGTTGTCCATTTCTAACCCTTAAAAGAGACTTTTTCGGATTTTGAAGGAAGTGCATATTATTCTCATACCCTCTCTACTCCCGATTTCTAAACGATGCTTCGTGGTCGTTTTTTCGTTTTGACACTACCAATAGATCCCGTAGCCCATTTCTAACCTGTAATCGAGACTTTTTCGGGTTTTAAAGGAAGTGGATATCATTTCATACCCTCTCTCCTCCCGATTTCTAAAAGAGGCTTCGTGCTCCTTTTTTCGTTTTGACACCACAAACACGTCCCGTGGCCCATTTCTAACATATAATCGAGACTTTTTCTGGTTTTAAAGGAATTGGATATCATTTCATACCCTCTATCCTCCCGATTTCAAAACGAGGCTTCGTGCTCGTTTTTTCGTTTTGACACCACCAACACGTCCCGTGGCCTATTTCTAACCTATAATCGAGACTTTTTTGGGTTTTAAAGGAAGTGGATATCATTTCATACCCTCTCTCCTCCCGATTTCTAAACGAGGCTTTGTGTTCGTTTTTTCGTTTTGACACCACCAACACGTCCCGTAGCCCATTTCTAACCTATAATCGAGACTTTTTCGGGTTTTAAAGGAAGTGGATATAATTTCATACCCTCTCTCCTCCCGATTTCTAAACGAGGCTTCGTGCTCTTTTTTTAGTTTTGACACAACAAACACGTCCCGTTGCCCATTTCTAACCTATAATCGAGACTTTTTCGGGTTTTAAAGGAAGTGGATATCATTTCATTCCCTCTCTCCTTCCGATTTCTAAAAGAGGCTTCGTGCTCGTTTTTTCGTTTTGACACCACAAACACGTCCCGTGACCCATTTCTAACCTATAATCGAGACTTTTTCCGATTTTAAAGGAAGTCGATATCATTTCATACCCTCTCTCCTCCCGATTTCTAAATGAGGCTTCGTGCTCGTTTTTTCGTTTTGACACCACCAACACGTCTCGTGCCCATTTCTAACATATAATCGAGACTTTTTCGGGTTCTAAAGGAAGTGAGTATCATTCCATACCCTCTCTCCTCCCGATTTCTAAACGAGGCTTCGTGCTCGTTTTTTCATTTTGACACCACCAACACGTCCCGTGGCCCATTTCTGACCTATAATCGAGACTTTTTCGGGTTTTAAAGGAAGTGGATATCATTTCATACCCTCTCTCCTCCCGATTTCTAAACGAGGCTTTGTGTTCGTTTTTTCGTTTTGACACCACCAACACGTCCCGTAGCCCATTTCTAACCTATAATCGAGACTTTTTCAGGTTTTAAAGGAAGTGGATATAATTTCATACCCTCTCTCCTCCCGATTTCTAAACGAGGCTTCGTGCTCTTTTTTTACTTTTGACACAACAAACACGTCCCGTTGCCCATTTCTAACCTATAATCGAGACTCTTTCGGGTTTTAAAGGAAGTGGATATCATTTCATACCCTCTCTCCTCCCGATTTCTAAACGAGGCTTCGTGGTCGTTTTTTCGTTTTGATACCACAAACACGTCCCGTGGCCCATTTCTAACCTATAATCGAGACTTTTTCTGGTTTTAAGGGAAGTGGATATAATTTCATACCCTCTCTCCTCCCGATTTCTAAACGAGGCTTCGTGCTCGTTTTTTCGTTTTGACACCACAAACACGTCCCGTGGCCCATTTCTAACCTATAATCGAGACTTTTTCAGGTTTTAAATGAAGTGGATATCATTTCATACCCTCTCTCCTCCTGATTTCTAAACGAGGCTTCGTGCTCGTTTTTTCATTTTGACACAACAAACACGTCCCGTTGTCCATTTCTAACCCATAAAAGAGACTTTTTCGGATTTTGAAGGAAGTGGATATTATTCTCATACCCTCTCTACGCCCAATTTCTAAACGATGCTTCGTGGTCGTTTTTTCGTTTTGACACTTCCAGTAGATCCCGTAGCCCATTTCTAACCTGTAATCGAGACTTTTTGGGTTTTAAAGGAAGTGGATATAATTTCATACCCTCTCTCCTCCCGATTTCTAAAAGAGGCTTTGTGCTATTTTTTTCGATTTGACACCACAAACACGTCCCTTGGCCCATTTCTAACGTATAATCGAGACTTTTTCTGGTTTTAAAGGAATTGGATATCATTTCATACCCTCTATCCTCCCGATTTCAAAACGAGGCTTCGTGCTCGTTTTTTCGTTTTGACACCACCAACACGTCCCGTGGCCTATTCCAAACCTATAATCGAGACTTTTTCGGGTTTTAAATGAAGTGGATATCATTTCATACCCTCTCTCCTCCCGATTTCTAAACGAGGCTTTGTGTTTGTTTTTTCGTTTTGACACCACCAACATGTCCCGTAGCCCATTTCTAACCTATAATCGAGACTTTTTCGGGTTTTAAAGGAAGTGGATATAATTTCATACCCTCTCTCCTCCCGATTTCTAAACGAGGCTTCGTGCTCTTTTTTTAGTTTTGACACAACAAACACGTCCCGTTGCCCATTTCTAACCTATAATCGAGACTTTTTCGGGTTTTAAAGGAAGTGGATATCATTTCATACCCTCTCTCCTCCCGATTTCTAAACGATGCTTCGTGGTCGTTTTTCCGTTTTGATACTACTAGCACGTCTCGTGGCCTATTTCTAACATATAATCGAGACTTTTTCGGGTTTTAAAGGAAGTGAGTATCATTCCATACCCTCTCTCCTCCCGATTTCTAAACGAGGCTTCGTGCTCGTTTTTTCGTTTTGACACCACCAACACGTCCCGTGGCCCATTTCTAACCTATAATTGAGGCTTTTTTGGGTTTTGAAGGAAGTGGATATTATTTCATACACTCTCTCCTCCCGATTTCTAAACGAGGCTTCGTGCTCGTTTTTTCGTTTTGACACCACCAACACGTCCCGTGGCCTATTTCTAACCTATAATCGAGACTTTTTCGGGTTTTAAAGGAAGTGGATATCATTTCATACCCTCTCTCCTCCTGATTTCTAAATGAGGCTTTGTGTTCTTTTTTTCGTTTTGACACCACCAACACGTCCCGTAGCCCATTTCTAACTTTAATCGAGACTTTTTCGGGTTTTAAAGGATGTGGATATAATTTCATACCCTCTCTCCTCCTGATTTCTAAACGAGGCTTCATGCTCTTTTTTTAGTTTTGACACAACAAACACGTCCCGTTGCCCATTTCTAACCTATAATCGAGACTTTTTCGGGTTTTAAAGGAAGTGGATGTCATTTCATACCCTCTCTCCTCCCGATTTCTAAACGAGGCTTCGTGGTCGTTTTTTCGTTTTGATACCACAAACAAGTCCCGTGGCCCATTTCTAACCTATAATCGAGACTTTTTCGGGTTTTAAGGGAAGTGGATATAATTTCATACCCTCTCTCCTCCCGATTTCTAAACGAGGCTTCGTGCTTGTTTTTTCGTTTTGACACCACCAACACGTCCCGTAGCCCATTTCTAACCTATAATCGAGACTTTTTCGGGTTTTAAAGGAAGTGGATATCATTTCATACCCTCTCTCCTCCTGATTTCTAAACGAGGCTTCGTGCTCGTTTTTTCATTTTGACACAACAAACACGTCCCGTTGTCCATTTCTAACCTATAAAAGAGACTTTTTCGGATTTTGAAGGAAGTGGATATTATTCTCATACCCTCTCTCCTCCTGATTTCTAAACAAGGCTTCGTGGTCATTTTTTCGTTTTGACACTACCAGCACGTCCCGTAGCCCATTTCTAACCTATAATCTAGACTTTTTCGGGTTCTAAAGGAAGTGCATATCATTTTATACCCTCTCTCCTCCCGATTTCTAAACGAGGCTTCGTGCTCATTTTTCATTTTGACAGCACCAACACGTCCCGTGGCCTATTTCTAACCTATAATCGAGACTTTTTCGGGTTTTAAAGGAAGTGGATATCATTTCATACCCTCTCTCCTCCCGATTTCTAAACGAGGCTTTGTGTTCTTTTTTTCGTTTTGACACCACCAACACGTCCCGTAACCCATTTCTAACTTTAATCGAGACTTTTTCGGGTTTTAATGGAAGTGGATATAATTTCATACCCTCTCTCCTCCTGATTTATAAACGAGGCTTCATGCTCTTTTTTTAGTTTTGACACAACAAACACGTCCCGTTGCCCATTTCTAACCTATAATCGAGACTTTTTCGGGTTTTAAAGGAAGTGGATATCATTTCATACCCTCTCTCCTCCCGATTTCTAAACGAGGCTTCGTGCTCGTTTTTTCGTTTTGATACCACAAACAAGTCCCGTGGCCCATTTCTAACCTATAATCGAGACTTTTTCGGGTTTTAAGGGAAGTGGATATAATTTCATACCCTCTCTCCCGATTTCTAAACGAGGCTTCGTGCTCTTTTTTCATTTTGACACAACAAACACGTCCCGTTGTCCATTTCTAACCTATAAAAGAGACTTTTTCGGATTTTGAAGGAAGTGGATATTATTCTCATACCCTCTCTCCTCCTGAATTCTAAACAAGGCTTCGTGGTCATTTTTTCGTTTTGACACTACCAGCACGTCCCGTTGCCCATTTCTAACCTATAATCGAGACTTTTTCGGGTTCTAAAGGAAGTGCATATCATTTTATACCCTCTCTCCTCCCGATTTCTAAACGAGGCTTCGTGCTCATTTTTCATTTTGACACCACCAACACGTCCCGTGGCCTATTTCTAACCTATAATCGAGACTTTTTCGGGTTTTAAAGGAAGTGGATATCATTTCATACCCTCTATCCTTCCGATTTCTAAACGAGGCTTCGTGCTCGTTTTATTGTTTTGACACCACCAAAACGTCTGATGGCCCATATCTAACATATAATCGAGACTTTTTCTGGTTTTAAAGGAAGTGGATATCATTTCATACCCGCTATCCTTCCGATTTCTAAACGAGGCTTCGTGCTAGTTTTTTCGTTTTGACACAACAAGCACGTCTCGTGGCCCATTTGTAACCTATAATCGAGACTTTTTCGGATTTTAAACGAAGTGGATATCACTTCATACCCTCTCTCGTCCCAATTTCTAAACGATGCTTCGTGGTCTTTTTTTCGTTTTGACACTACCAGCACGTCCCGTGGCCCATTTCTAACATATTATCGAGACTTTTTCGGGTTTTAAAGGAAGTGGATATCATTTCATACCCTCTCTCCTCCCGATTTCTAAACGAGGCTTCGTGCTCATTTTTTTGTTTTGACACCACCAAAACGTCTCGTGGCCCATATCTAACATATAATCGAGACTTTTTCGGGTTTTAAAGGAAGTGGATATCATTCCATACCCTCTCTACTCCCGATTTCTAAACGATGCTTCGTGGTCGTTTTTTTGATTTGACACCACAAACACGTCCCGTGGCTCATTTCTAACCTATAATCGAGACTTTTTCGGGTTTTAAAGGTTGTGGATTTCATTTCATACCCTCTCTCCTCCCGATTTCTAAACGATGCTTCGTGGTTATTTTTTTGTTTTGACACTACCAGCATGTCCAGTGGCCCATTTCTAACATATAATCGAGACTTTTTCGGGTTTTAAAGGAAGTGGATATCATTTCATACCCTCTCTCCTCCCGATTTCTAAAAGAAGCTTCGTGCTCCTTTTTTCGTTTTAACACCACAAACACATCCCGTGCCTCATTTCTAACCTATAATCGAGACTTTTTCAGGTTTTAAAGGTTGTGGATATCATTTCATACCCTCTCTCCTCCCGATTTTTAAACGATGCTTCGTGGTTGTTTTTTTGTTTTGACACTACCAGCATGTCCCGTGGCCCATTTCTAACATATAATCGAGACTTTTTCGGGTTTTAAAGGAAGTGGATATCATTTCATACCCTCTCTCCTCCCGATTTCTAAACGATGCTTCGTGCTCATTTTTTTGTTTTGACACCACCAAAACGTCTCGTGGCCCATATCTAACATATAATCGAGACTTTTTCGGGTTTTAAAGGAAGTGGATATCATTCCATACCCTCTCTACTCCCGATTTCTAAACGATGCTTCGTGGTCGTTTTTTCGTTTAGACACCACAAACACGTCCCGTGGCTCATTTCTAACCTATAATCGAGACTTTTTCGGGTTTTAAGGGAAGTGGATATAATTTCATACCCTCTCTCCTCCCGATTTCTAAACGAGGCTTCGTGCTCGTTTATTCGTTTCGGCACCATAAACACGTCCCGTAGCCCATTTCTAACCTATAATCGAGACTTTTTCGGGTTTTAAAGGAAGTGGATATCATTTCATACCCTCTCTCCTCCCGATTTCTAAACGAGGCTTCGTGGTCGTTTTTTTGTTTTGACACCACCAAAATGTCTCGTGGCCCATATCTAACATATAATCGAGACTTTTTCGGGTTTTAAAGGAAGTAGATATCATTTCATACCCTCTCTCCTCCCGATTTCTAAACGAGGCTTCGTGGTCGTTTTTTCGTTTTGACACTACTAGCACGTCTCGTGGCCTATTTCTAACATATAATCGAGACTTTTTCGGGTTTTAAAGGAAGTGGATATCATTTCATACCCGCTATCCTCCCGATTTCTAAACGAGGCTTCGTGCTCGTTTTTTCGTTTTGACACAACAAGCACGTCTCGTGGCCCATTTGTAACCTATAATCGAGACTTTTTCGTGTTTTAAACGAAGTGGATATCACTTCATACCCTCTCTCGTCCCGATTTCTAAACGATGTTTCGTGGTCGTTTTTTCGTTTTGACACTACCAGCACGTCCCGTGGCCCATTTCTAACATATTATCGAGACTTTTTCGGGTTTTAAAGGAAGTGAATATCATTTCATACCCTCTCTCCTCCCGATTTCTAAACGAGGCTTCGTGCTCGTTTTTTTGTTTTGACACCACCAAAACGTCTCGTGGCCCATATCTAACATATAATCGAGACTTTTTTGGGTTTTAAAGGAAGTGGATAACATTCCATACACTCTCTCCTCCCGATTTCTAAACGAGGCTTCGTGCTCGTTTTTTCGTTTTGACACCACAAACACGTCCCTAGCCCATTTCTAACCTATAATCGAGACTTTTTCGGGTTTTAATGGAAGTGGATATCATTCCATACCCTCTCTCCTCTCGATTTCCAAACGATGCTTTGTGCTTGTTTTTTTCGTTTTGACACCACCAACACGTCTCGTAGCCCATTTCTAACATATAATCGAGACTTTTTCGGGTTTTAAAGGAAGTGAGTATCATTCCATACCCTCTCTCCTCCCGATTTCGAAACGATGCGTCGTGGTCGTTTTTTCGTTTTGACACTACCAGCACGTCCCGTGGCCCATTTCTAACATATTATCGAGACTTTTTCGGGTTTTAAAGGAAGTGAATATCATTTCATACCCTCTCTCCTCCCGATTTCTAAACGAGGCTTCGTGCTCGTTTTTTTGTTTTGACACCACCAAAACGTCTCGTGGCCCATATCTAACATATAATCGAGACTTTTTTGGGTTTTAAAGGAAGTGGATAACATTCCATACCCTCTCTCCTCCCGATTTCTAAACGATGCTTCGTGGTCGTTTTTTCGTTTTGACACTACCAGCATGTCCTGTGGCCCATTTCTAACATATAATCGAGACTTTTTCGGGTTTTAAAGGAAGTGGATATCATTTCATACCCTCTCTCCTCCCGATTTCTAAACGAGGCTTTGTGTTCGTTTTTTCGTTTTGACACCACCAACACGTCCCGTAGCTCATTTCTAACCTATATTCTATACTTTTTCGGGTTTTAAAGGAAGTGGAAATTATTTCATACCCTCTCTCCTCCCGATTTCTAAACGAGGCTTCGTGCTCTTTTTTTAGTTTTGACACAACAAACACGTCCCGTTGCCCATTTCTAACCTATAATCGAGACTTTTTCGGGTTTTAAAGGAAGTGGATATCATTTCATACCCTCTCTCCTCCCGATTTCTAAACGAGGCTTCGTGGTCGTTTTTTCGTTTTGATACCACAAACACGTCCCGTGGCCCATTTCTAACCTATAATCGAGACTTTTTCGGGTTTTAAGGGAAGTGGATATAATTTCATACACTCTCTCCTCCCGATTTCTAAACGAGGCTTCGTGCTCGTTTTTTCGTTTTGACACCACAAACACGTCCCTAGCCCATTTCTAACCTATAATCGAGACTTTTTCGGGTTTTAATGGAAGTGGATATCATTCCATACCCTCTCTCCTCTCGATTTCTAAACGATGCTTTGTGCTTGTTTTTTTCGTTTTGACACCACCAACACGTCTCGTAGCCCATTTCTAACATATAATCGAGACTTTTTCGTGTTTTAAAGGAAGTGAGTATCATTCCATACCCTCTCTCCTCCCGATTTCGAAACGATGCGTCGTGGTCGTTTTTTCGTTTTGACACTACCAGCATGTCCCGTGGCCCATTTCTAACATATAATCGAGACTTTTTCGGGTTTTAAAGGAAGTGGATATCATTTCATACCCTCTCTCCTCCCGATTTCTAAACGAGGCTTCGTGCTCGTTTTTTTGTTTTGACACCACCAAAACGTCTCCTGGCCCATATCTAACATATAATCGAGACTTTTTCGGGTTTTAAAGGAAGTGGATATCATTCCATACCCTCTCTCCTCCCGATTTCTAAACGATGGTTCGTGCTTGTATTTTTTATTTTAACACCACCAACACGTCTCGTGGCCTACTTCTAACATATAATCAAGACTTTTTCGGGTTCTAAAGGAAGTGAGTATCATTCCATACCCTCTCTCCTCCCGATTTCTAAACGAGGCTTCGTGCTCGTTTTTTCGTTTTGACACCACCAACACATCCCGTGGCCTATTTCTAACCTATAATCGAGACTTTTTCGAGTTTTAAAGGAAGTGGATATCATTTCATACCCTCTCTCCTCCCGATTTCTAAACGAGGCTTTGTGTTCGTTTTTTCGTTTTGACACCACCAACACATCCCGTAGCCCATTTCTAACCTATAATCAAGACTTTTTCGGGTTTTAAAGGAAGTGGATATAATTTCATACCCTCTCTCCTCCCAATTTCTAAACGAGGCTTCGTGCTCTTTTTTTAGTTTTGACACAACAAACACGTCCCGTTGCCCATTTCTAACCTATAATCGAGACTTTTTCGGGTTTTAAAGGAAGTGGATATCATTTCATACCCTCTCTCCTCCCGATTTCTAAACGAGGCTTCGTGCTCGTTTTTTCGTTTTGACACCACCAACACGTCCCGTAGCCCAATTCTAACCTATAATCGAGACTTTTTCGGGTTTTATAGGAAGTCGATATAATTTATACCCTCTCTCCTCCCGATTTCTAAACGAGGCTTCGTGCTCGTTTTTTCGTTTTGACACCACAAACACGTCCCTGGCCCATTTCTAACCTATAATCGAGACTTTTTCGGGTTTTAATGGAAGTGGATATCATTCCATACCCTCTCTCCTCCCAATTTCTAAACGATGCTTCGTGCTTGTTTTTTTTGTTTTGACACCACCAAAACGTCTCGTGGCCCATATCTAACATATAATCGAGACTTTTTTGGGTTTTAAAGGAAGTGGATAACATTCCATACACTCTCTCCTCCCGATTTCTAAACGAGGCTTCGTGCTCGTTTTTTCGTTTTGACACCACAAACACGTCCCTAGCCCATTTCTAACCTATAATCGAGACTTTTTCGGGTTTTAATGGAAGTGGATATCATTCCATACCCTCTCTCCTCTCGATTTCCAAACGATGCTTTGTGCTTGTTTTTTTCGTTTTGACACCACCAACACGTCTCGTAGCCCATTTCTAACATATAATCGAGACTTTTTCGGGTTTTAAAGGAAGTGAGTATCATTCCATACCCTCTCTCCTCCCGATTTCGAAACGATGCGTCGTGGTCGTTTTTTCGTTTTGACACTACCAGCACGTCCCGTGGCCCATTTCTAACATATTATCGAGACTTTTTCGGGTTTTAAAGGAAGTGAATATAATTTCATACCCTCTCTCCTCCCGATTTCTAAACGAGGCTTCGTGCTCGTTTTTTTGTTTTGACACCACCAAAACGTCTCGTGGCCCATATCTAACATATAATCGAGACTTTTTTGGGTTTTAAAGGAAGTGGATAACATTCCATACCCTCTCTCCTCCCGATTTCTAAACGATGCTTCGTGGTCGTTTTTTCGTTTTGACACTACCAGCATGTCCTGTGGCCCATTTCTAACATATAATCGAGACTTTTTCGGGTTTTAAAGGAAGTGGATATCATTTCATACCCTCTCTCCTCCCGATTTCTAAACGAGGCTTTGTGTTCGTTTTTTCGTTTTGACACCACCAACACGTCCCGTAGCTCATTTCTAACCTATATTCTATACTTTTTCGGGTTTTAAAGGAAGTGGAAATTATTTCATACCCTCTCTCCTCCCGATTTCTAAACGAGGCTTCGTGCTCTTTTTTTAGTTTTGACACAACAAACACGTCCCGTTGCCCATTTCTAACCTATAATCGAGACTTTTTCGGGTTTTAAAGGAAGTGGATATCATTTCATACCCTCTCTCCTCCCGATTTCTAAACGAGGCTTCGTGGTCGTTTTTTCGTTTTGATACCACAAACACGTCCCGTGGCCCATTTCTAACCTATAATCGAGACTTTTTCGGGTTTTAAGGGAAGTGGATATAATTTCATACACTCTCTCCTCCCGATTTCTAAACGAGGCTTCGTGCTCGTTTTTTCGTTTTGACACCACAAACACGTCCCTAGCCCATTTCTAACCTATAATCGAGACTTTTTCGGGTTTTAATGGAAGTGGATATCATTCCATACCCTCTCTCCTCTCGATTTCTAAACGATGCTTTGTGCTTGTTTTTTTCGTTTTGACACCACCAACACGTCTCGTAGCCCATTTCTAACATATAATCGAGACTTTTTCGGGTTTTAAAGGAAGTGAGTATCATTCCATACCCTCTCTCCTCCCGATTTCGAAACGATGCGTCGTGGTCGTTTTTTCGTTTTGACACTACCAGCATGTCCCGTGGCCCATTTCTAACATATAATCGAGACTTTTTCGGGTTTTAAAGGAAGTGGATATCATTTCATACCCTCTCTCCTCCCGATTTCTAAACGAGGCTTCGTGCTCGTTTTTTTGTTTTGACACCACCAAAACGTCTCCTGGCCCATATCTAACATATAATCGAGACTTTTTCGGGTTTTAAAGGAAGTGGATATCATTCCATACCCTCTCTCCTCCCGATTTCTAAACGATGGTTCGTGCTTGTATTTTTTATTTTAACACCACCAACACGTCTCGTGGCCCACTTCTAACATATAATCAAGACTTTTTCGGGTTCTAAAGGAAGTGAGTATCATTCCATACCCTCTCTCCTCCCGATTTCTAAACGAGGCTTCGTGCTCGTTTTTTCGTTTTGACACCACCAACACATCCCGTGGCCTATTTCTAACCTATAATCGAGACTTTTTCGAGTTTTAAAGGAAGTGGATATCATTTCATACCCTCTCTCCTCCCGATTTCTAAACGAGGCTTTGTGTTCGTTTTTTCGTTTTGACACCACCAACACGTCCCGTATCCCATTTCTAACCTATAATCAAGACTTTTTCGGGTTTTAAAGGAAGTGGATATAATTTCATACCCTCTCTCCTCCCAATTTCTAAACGAGGCTTCGTGCTCTTTTTTTAGTTTTGACACAACAAACACGTCCCGTTGCCCATTTCTAACCTATAATCGAGACTTTTTCGGGTTTTAAAGGAAGTGGATATCATTTCATACCCTCTCTCCTCCCGATTTCTAAACGAGGCTTCGTGCTCGTTTTTTCGTTTTGACACCACCAACACGTCCCGTAGCCCAATTCTAACCTATAATCGAGACTTTTTCGGGTTTTATAGGAAGTCGATATAATTTATACCCTCTCTCCTCCCGATTTCTAAACGAGGCTTCGTGCTCGTTTTTTCGTTTTGACACCACAAACACGTCCCTGGCCCATTTCTAACCTATAATCGAGACTTTTTCGGGTTTTAATGGAAGTGGATATCATTCCATACCCTCTCTCCTCCCAATTTCTAAACGATGCTTCGTGCTTGTTTTTTTTGTTTTGACACCACCAACACGTCTCGTGGCCCATTTCTAACATATAATCGAGACTTTTTCGTGTTTTAAAGGAAGTGAGTATCATTCCATACCATCTCTCCTCCCGATTTCTAAACGAGGCTTCGTGCTCGTTTTTTCGTTTTGACACCTCCAACACGTCCCGTCGCCCATTTCTAACCTATAATCGAGGCTTTTTTGGGTTTTGAAGGAAGTGGATATTATTTCATACTCTCTCTCCTCCCGATTTCTAAACGAGGATTCGTGCTCATTTTTTTGTTTTGACACCACCAACACGTCTCGTGACCCATTTCTAACATTTAATCGAGACTTTTTCTGGTTTTAAAGGAAGTGGATATCATTTCATACCCGCTATCCTCCCGATTTCTAAACGAGGCTTCGTGCTCGTTTTTTTGTTTTGACACAACAAGCACCTCTCGTGGCCCATTTGTAACCTATAACCGAGACTTTTTCGGGTTTTAAACGAAGTGGATATCATTTCATACCCTCTCTCCTCCCTATTTCTAAACGATGCTTCGTGGTCGTTTTTTCATTTTGACACTACCAGCATGTCCCGTAGCCCATTTCTAACATATAATCGAGACTTTTTCGGGTTTTAAAGGAAGTGGATATCATTTCATACCCTCTCTCCTCCCGATTTCTAAACGAGGCTTCGTGCTCGTTTTTTTGTTTTGACACCACCAAAATGTCTCGTGGCCCATATCTAACATATAATCGAGACTTTTTCGGGTTTTAAAGGAAGTGGATATCATTCCATACCCTCTCTCCTCCCGATTTCTAAATGATGCTTCGTGCTTGTTTTTTTTGTTTTGACACCACCAACACGTCTCGTGGCCTATTTCTAACCTATAATCGAGACTTTTTCTGGTTTTAAAGGAAGTGGATATCATTTCATACCCGCTATCCTCCCGATTTCTAAACGAGGCTTCGTGCTCGTTTTTTTGTTTTGACACAACAAGCACGTCTCGTGGCCCATTTGTAACCTATAATCGAGACTTTTTCGGGTTTTAAACGAAGTGGATATCATTTCATACCCTCTCTCCTCCCTATTTCTAAACGATGCTTCGTGGTCGTTTTTTCATTTTGACACTACCAGCATGTCCCGTAGCCCATTTCTAACATATAATCGAGACTTTTTCGGGTTTTAAAGGAAGTGGATATCATTTCATACCCTCTCTCCTCCCGATTTCTAAACGAGGCTTCGTGCTCGTTTTTTTGTTTTGACACCACCAAAATGTCTCGTGGCCCATATCTAACATATAATCGAGACTTTTTCGGGTTTTAAAGGAAGTGGATATCATTCCATACCCTCTCTCCTCCCGATTTCTAAATGATGCTTCGTGCTTGTTTTTTTTGTTTTGACACCACCAACACGTCTCGTGGCCCATTTCTAACATATAATCAAGACTTTTTCGGGTTCTAAAGGAAGTGAGTGTCATTCCATACCCTCACTCCTCCCGATTTCTAAACGAGGCTTTGTGCTCGTTTTTTCGTTTTGACACCACCAACACGTCCCGTGGTCTATTTCTAACCTATAATCGAGACTTTTTCGGGTTTTAAAGGAAGTGGATATCATTTCATACCCTCTCTCCTCCCGATTTCTAAACGAGGCTTCGTGCTCGTTTTTTCGTTTCGGCACCACAAACACGTCCCGTGGCCCATTTCTAACCTATAATCGAGACTTTTTCGGGTTTTATTGGATGTGGATATCATTCCATACCCTCTCTCCTCCCGATTTCTAAACGATGCTTCGTGCTTGTTTTTTTTGTTTTGATACCACCGACACGTCTCGTGGCCCATTTCTAACATATAATCGAGACTTTTTCGGGTTTTAAAGGAAGTGAGTGTCATTCCATACCCTCTCTCATCCCGATTTCTAAACGAGGCTTCATGCTCGTTTTTTCATTTTGATACCACTAACACGTCCCGTGGCCCATTTCTAACCTATAATCGAGACTTTTTCGGGTTTTAAGGGAAGTGGATATAATTTCAAACCCTCTCTCCTCCCGATTTCTAAACGAGGCTTCGTGCTCGTTTTTTCGTTTTGACACCTCCAACACGTCCCGTGGCCCATTTCTAACCTATAATCGAGGCTTTTTTGGGTTTTGAAGGAAGTGGATATTATTTCATACTCTCTCTCCTCCCGATTTCTAAACGAGGATTCGTGCTCATTTTTTTGTTTTGACACCACCAACACGTCTCGTGACCCATTTCTAACATTTAATCGAGACTTTTTCTGGTTTTAAAGGAAGTGGATATCATTTCATACCCGCTATCCTCCCGATTTCTAAACGAGGCTTCGTGCTCGTTTTTTTGTTTTGACACAACAAGCACGTCTCGTGGCCCATTTGTAACCTATAACCGAGACTTTTTCGGGTTTTAAACGAAGTGGATATCATTTCATACCCTCTCTCCTCCCTATTTCTAAACGATGCTTCGTGGTCGTTTTTTCATTTTGACACTACCAGCATGTCCCGTAGCCCATTTCTAACATATAATCGAGACTTTTTCGGGTTTTAAAGGAAGTGGATATCATTTTATACCCTCTCTCCTCCCGATTTCTAAACGAGGCTTCGTGCTCGTTTTTTTGTTTTGACACCACCAAAATGTCTCGTGGCCCATATCTAACATATAATCGAGACTTTTTCGGGTTTTAAAGGAAGTGGATATCATTCCATACCCTCTCTCCTCCCGATTTCTAAATGATGCTTCGTGCTTGTTTTTTTTGTTTTGACACCACCAACACGTCTCGTGGCCTATTTCTAACCTATAATCGAGACTTTTTCTGGTTTTAAAGGAAGTGGATATCATTTCATACCCGCTATCCTCCCGATTTCTAAACGAGGCTTCGTGCTCGTTTTTTTGTTTTGACACAACAAGCACGTCTCGTGGCCCATTTGTAACCTATAATCGAGACTTTTTCGGGTTTTAAACGAAGTGGATATCATTTCATACCCTCTCTCCTCCCTATTTCTAAACGATGCTTCGTGGTCGTTTTTTCATTTTGACACTACCAGCATGTCCCGTAGCCCATTTCTAACATATAATCGAGACTTTTTCGGGTTTTAAAGGAAGTGGATATCATTTCATACCCTCTCTCCTCCCGATTTCTAAACGAGGCTTCGTGCTCGTTTTTTTGTTTTGACACCACCAAAATGTCTCGTGGCCCATATCTAACATATAATCGAGACTTTTTCGGGTTTTAAAGGAAGTGGATATCATTCCATACCCTCTCTCCTCCCGATTTCTAAATGATGCTTCGTGCTTGTTTTTTTTGTTTTGACACCACCAACACGTCTTGTGGCCCATTTCTAACATATAATCAAGACTTTTTCGGGTTCTAAAGGAAGTGAGTGTCATTCCATACCCTCTCTACTCCCGATTTCTAAACGAGGCTTTGTGCTCGTTTTTTCGTTTTGACACCACCAATACGTCCCGTGGTCTATTTCTAACCTATAATCGAGACTTTTTCGGGTTTTAAAGGAAGTGGATATCATTTCATACCCTCTCTCCTCCCAATTTCTAAACGAGGCTTCGTGCTCGTTTTTTCGTTTCGGCACCACAAACACGTCCCGTGGCCCATTTCTAACCTATAATCGAGACTTTTTCGGGTTTTATTGGATGTGGATATCATTCCATACCCTCTCTCCTCCCGATTTCTAAACGATGCTTCGTGCTTGTTTTTTTTGTTTTGACACCACCAACACGTCTTGTGGCCCATTTCTAACATATAATCGAGACTTTTTCGGGTTTTAAAGGAAGTGAGTGTCATTCCATACCCTCTCTCATCCCGATTTCTAAACGAGGCTTCATGCTCGTTTTTTCATTTTGATACCACTAACACGTCCCGTGGCCCATTTCTAACCTATAATCGAGACTTTTTCGGGTTTTAAGGGAAGTGGATATAATTTCAAACCCTCTCTCCTCCCGATTTCTAAACGAGGCTTCGTGCTCGTTTTTTCGTTTCGGCACCACAAACACGTCCCGTGGCCCATTTCTAACCTATAATCGAGACTTTTTCGGATTTTAATGGAAGTGGATATCATTCCATACCCTCTCTCCACCCGTTTTCTAAACGATGCTTCGTGCTTGATTTTTTTGTTTTGATACCACCAACACGTCTCGAGGCCCATTTCTAACATATAATCGAGACTTTTTCGGGTTTTAAAGGAAGTGGATATCATTTCATTCCCTCTCTCCTCCCGATTTCTAAACGAGGCTTCGTGCTCGTTTTTTTGTTTTGACACCACCAAAATGTCTCGTGGCCCATATCTAACATATAATCGAGACTTTTTCGGGTTTTAAAGGAAGTGGATATCATTCCATACCCTCTCTCCTCCCGATTTCTTAATGATGCTTCGTGCTTGTTTTTTTTGTTTTGACACCACCAACACGTCTCGTGGCCTATTTCTAACCTATAATCGAGACTTTTTCTGGTTTTAAAGGATGTGGATATCATTTCATACCCGCTATCCTCCCGATTTCTAAACGAGGCTTCGTGCTCGTTTTTTTGTTTTGACACAACAAGCACGTCTCGTGGCCCATTTGTAACTTATAATCGAGACTTTTTTGGGTTTTAAACGAAGTGGATATCATTTCATACCCTCTCTCCTCCCTATTTCTAAACGATGCTTCGTGGTCGTTTTTTCATTTTGACACTACCAGCATGTCCCGTAGCCCATTTCTAACATATTATCGAGACTTTTTCGGGTTTTAAAGGAAGTGGATATCATTTCATACCCTCTCTCCTCCCGATTTCTAAACGAGGCTTCGTGCTCGTTTTTTTGTTTTGACACCACCAAAATGTCTCGTGGCCCATATCTATCATATAATCGAGACTTTTTCGGGTTTTAAAGGAAGTGGATATCATTCCATACCCTCTCTCCTCCCGATTTCTAAATGATGCTTCGTGCTTGTTTTTTTTGTTTTGACACCACCAACACGTCTTGTGGCCCATTTCTAACATATAATCAAGACTTTTTCGGGTTCTAAAGGAAGTGAGTGTCATTCCATACCCTCTCTCCTCCCGATTTCTAAACGAGGCTTTGTGCTCGTTTTTTCGTTTTGACACCACCAATACGTCCCGTGGTCTATTTCTAACCTATAATCGAGACTTTTTCGGGTTTTAAAGGAAGTGGATATCATTTCATACCCTCTCTCCTCCCGATTTCTAAACGAGGCTTCGTGCTCGTTTTTTCGTTTCGGCACCACAAACACGTCCCGTGGCCCATTTCTGACCTATAATCGAGACTTTTTCGGGTTTTATTGGATGTGGATATCATTCCATACCCTCTCTCCTCCCGATTTCTAAACGATGCTTCGTGCTTGTTTTTTCTGTTTTGATACCACCGACACGTCTCGTGGCCCATTTCTAACATATAATCGAGACTTTTTCGGGTTTTAAAGGAAGTGAGTGTCATTCCATACCCTCTCTCATCCCGATTTCTAAACGAGGCTTCATGCTCGTTTTTTCATTTTGATACCACTAACACGTCCCGTGGCCCATTTCTAATCTATAATCGAGACTTTTTCGGGTTTTAAGGGAAGTGGATATAATTTCAAACCCTCTCTCCTCCCGATTTCTAAACGAGGCTTCGTGCTCGTTTTTTCGTTTCGGCACCACAAACACGTCCCGTGGCCCATTTCTAACCTATAATCGAGACTTTTTCGGATTTTAATGGAAGTGGATATCATTCCATACCCTCTCTCCACCCGTTTTCTAAACGATGCTTCGTGCTTGTTTTTTTTGTTTTGATACCACCAACACGTCTCGTGGCCCATTTCTAACATATAATCGAGACTTTTTCGGGTTTTAAAGGAAGTGGATATCATTTCATTCCCTCTCTCCTCCCGATTTCTAAACGAGGCTTCGTGCTCGTTTTTTTGTTTTGACACCACCAAAATGTCTCGTGGCCCATATCTAACATATAATCGAGACTTTTTCGGGTTTTAAAGGAAGTGGATATCATTCCATACCCTCTCTCCTCCCGATTTCTTAATGATGCTTCGTGCTTGTTTTTTTTGTTTTGACACCACCAACACGTCTCGTGGCCTATTTCTAACCTATAATCGAGACTTTTTCTGGTTTTAAAGGAAGTGGATATCATTTCATACCCGCTATCCTCCCGATTTCTAAACGAGGCTTCGTGCTCGTTTTTTTGTTTTGACACAACAAGCACGTCTCGTGGCCCATTTGTAACCTATAATCGAGACTTTTTTGGGTTTTAAACGAAGTGGATATCATTTCATACCCTCTCTCCTCCCTATTTCTAAACGATGCTTCGTGGTCGTTTTTTCATTTTGACACTACCAGCATGTCCCGTAGCCCATTTCTAACATATTATCGAGACTTTTTCGGGTTTTAAAGGAAGTGGATATCATTTCATACCCTCTCTCCTCCCGATTTCTAAACGAGGCTTCGTGCTCGTTTTTTTGTTTTGACACCACCAAAATGTCCCGTGGCCCATATCTAACATATAATCGAGACTTTTTCGGGTTTTAAAGGAAGTGGATATCATTCCATACCCTCTCTCCTCCCGATTTCTAAATGATGCTTCGTGCTTGTTTTTTTTGTTTTGACACCACCAACACGTCTCGTGGCCCATTTCTAACATATAATCAAGACTTTTTCGGGTTCTAAAGGAAGTGAGTGTCATTCCATACCCTCTCTCCTCCCGATTTCTAAACGAGGCTTCGTGCTCGTTTTTTCGTTTTGACACCACCAACACGTCCCGTGGTCTATTTCTAACCTATAATCGAGACTTTTTCGGGTTTTAAAGGAAGTGGATATCATTTCATACCCTCTCTCCTCCCGATTTCTAAACGAGGCTTCGTGCTCGTTTTTTCGTTTCGGCACCAAAAACACGTCCCGTGGCCCATTTCTAACCTATAATCGAGACTTTTTCGGGTTTTAATGGAAGTGGATATCATTCCATACCCTCTCTCCTCCCGATTTCTAAACGATGCTTCGTGCTTGTTTTTTTTGTTTTGATACCACCGACACGTCTCGAGGCCCATTTCTAACATATAATCGAGACTTTTTCGGGTTTTAAAGGAAGTGAGTGTCATTCCATACCCTCTCTCATCCCGATTTCTAAACGAGGCTTCATGCTCGTTTTTTCATTTTGATACCACTAACACGTCCCGTGGCCCATTTCTAACCTATAATCGAGACTTTTTCGGTTTTTAAGGGAAGTGGATATAATTTCAAACCCTCTCTCCTCCCGATTTCTAAACGAGGCTTCGTGCTCGTTTTTTCGTTTCGGCACCACAAACACGTCCCGTGGCCCATTTCTAACCTATAATCGAGACTTTTTCGGGTTTTAATGGAAGTGGATATCATTCCATACCGTCTCTCCACCCGTTTTCTAAACGATGCTTCGTGCTTGTTTTTTTTGTTTTGATACCACCAACACATCTCGTGGCCCATTTCTAACATATAATTGAGACTTTTTCGGGTTTTAAAGGAAGTGAGTGTCATTCCATACCCTCTCTCCTCCCGATTTCTAAACGAGGCTTCGTGCTCATTTTTTCATTTTGACACCACCAATACTTCCCGTGGCCCATTTCTAACCGATAATCGAGGCTTTTTTGGGTTTTGAAGGATGTGGATATTATTTCATACAATGTCTCCTCCCGATTTCTAAACGAGGCTTCGTGCTCATTTTTTTGTTTTGACACCACCAACACGTCTCGTGGCCTATTTCTAACCTATAATCGAGACTTTTTCTGGTTTTAAAGGAAGTGGATATCATTTCATACCCGCTATCCTCCCGATTTCTAAACGAGGCTTCGTGCTCGTTTTTTCGTTTTGACACAACAAGCACTTCTCGTGGACCATTTGTAACCTATAATCGTGACTTTTCGGGTTTTAAACGAAGTGGATATCACTTCATACCCTCTCTCGTCCCGATTTCTAAACGATGCTTCGTGCTCGTTTTTTCGTTTTGACACTACCAGCACGTCCCGTGGCCCATTTCTCACATATTATCGAGACTTTTTCGGGTTTTAAAGGAAGTGGATATCATTTCATACCCTCTCTCCTCCCGATTTCTAAACGAGGCTTCGTGCTCGTTTTTTTGTTTTGACACCACCAAAACGTCTCGTGGCCCATATCTAACATATAATCGAGACTTTTTCGGGTTTTAAAGGAAGTGGATATCATTCCATACCCTCTCTCCTCCCGATTTCTAAACGATGCTTCGTGCTTGTTTTTTTTGTTTTGACACCACCAACACGTCTCGTGGCCCATTTCAAACATATAATCAAGACTTTTTCGGGTTTTAAAGGAAGTGAGTATCATTTCATACCCTCTCTCCTCCCGATTTCTAAACGAGGCTTCGTGCTTGTTTTTTCGTTTTGACACCACCAACACGTCCCGTGGCCTATTTCTAACCTATAATTGAGACTTTTTCGGGTTTTAAAGGAAGTGGATATCATTTCATACCCTCTCTCCTCCCTATTTCTAAACGATGCTTCGTGGTCGTTTTTTCATTTTGACACTACCAGCATGTCCCGTAGCCCATTTCTAACATATAATCGAGACTTTTTCGGGTTTTAAAGGAAGTGGATATCATTTCATACCCTCTCTCCTCCCGATTTCTAAACGAGGCTTCGTGCTCGTTTTTTTGTTTTGACACCACCAAAATGTCTCGTGGCCCATATCTAACATATAATCGAGACTTTTTCGGGTTTTAAAGGAAGTGGATATCATTCCATACCCTCTCTCCTCCCGATTTCTAAATGATGCTTCGTGCTTGTTTTTTTTGTTTTGACACCACCAACACGTCTTGTGGCCCATTTCTAACATATAATCAAGACTTTTTCGGGTTCTAAAGGAAGTGAGTGTCATTCCATACCCTCTCTCCTCCCGATTTCTAAACGAGGCTTTGTGCTCGTTTTTTCGTTTTGACACCACCAATACGTCCCGTGGTCTATTTCTAACCTATAATCGAGACTTTTTCGGGTTTTAAAGGAAGTGGATATCATTTCATACCCTCTCTCCTCCCGATTTCTAAACGAGGCTTCGTGCTCGTTTTTTCGTTTCGGCACCACAAACACGTCCCGTGGCCCATTTCTAACCTATAATCGAGACTTTTTCGGGTTTTATTGGATGTGGATATCATTCCATACCCTCTCTCCTCCCGATTTCTAAACTATGCTTCGTGCTTGTTTTTTCTGTTTTGATACCACCGACACGTCTCGTGGCCCATTTCTAACATATAATCGAGACTTTTTCGGGTTTTAAAGGAAGTGAGTGTCATTCCATACCCTCTCTCATCCCGATTTCTAAACGAGGCTTCATGCTCGTTTTTTCATTTTGATACCACTAACACGTCCCGTGGCCCATTTCTAACCTATAATCGAGACTTTTTCGGGTTTTAAGGGAAGTGGATATAATTTCAAACCCTCTCTCCTCCCGATTTCTAAACGAGGCTTCGTGCTCGTTTTTTCGTTTCGGCACCACAAACACGTCCCGTGGCCCATTTCTAACCTATAATCGAGACTTTTTCGGATTTTAATGGAAGTGGATATCATTCCATACCCTCTCTCCACCCGTTTTCTAAACAATGCTTCGTGCTTGTTTTTTTTGTTTTGATACCACCAACACGTCTCGTGGCCCATTTCTAACATATAATCGAGACTTTTTCGGGTTTTAAAGGAAGTGGATATCATTTCATTCCCTCTCTCCTCCCGATTTCTAAACGAGGCTTCGTGCTCGTTTTTTTGTTTTGACACCACCAAAATGTCTCGTGGCCCATATCTAACATATAATCGAGACTTTTTCGGGTTTTAAAGGAAGTGGATATCATTCCATACCCTCTCTCCTCCCGATTTCTTAATGATGCTTCGTGCTTGTTTTTTTTGTTTTGACACCACCAACACGTCTCGTGGCCTATTTCTAACCTATAATCGAGACTTTTTCTGGTTTTAAAGGACGTGGATATCATTTCATACCCGCTATCCTCCCGATTTCTAAACGAGGCTTCGTGCTCGTTTTTTTGTTTTGACACAACAAGCACGTCTCGTGGCCCATTTGTAACTTATAATCGAGACTTTTTTGGGTTTTAAACGAAGTGGATATCATTTCATACCCTCTCTCCTCCCTATTTCTAAACGATGCTTCGTGGTCGTTTTTTCATTTTGACACTACCAGCATGTCCCGTAGCCCATTTCTAACATATTATCGAGACTTTTTCGGGTTTTAAAGGAAGTGGATATCATTTCATACCCTCTCTCCTCCCGATTTCTAAACGAGGCTTCGTGCTCGTTTTTTTGTTTTGACACCACCAAAATGTCTCGTGGCCCATATCTAACATATAATCGAGACTTTTTCGGGTTTTAAAGGAAGTGGATATCATTCCATACCCTCTCTCCTCCCGATTTCTAAATGATGCTTCGTGCTTGTTTTTTTTGTTTTGACACCACCAACACGTCTTGTGGCCCATTTCTAACATATAATCAAGACTTTTTCGGGTTCTAAAGGAAGTGAGTGTCATTCCATACCCTCTCTCCTCCCGATTTCTAAACGAGGCTTTGTGCTCGTTTTTTCGTTTTGACACCACCAATACGTCCCGTGGTCTATTTCTAACCTATAATCGAGACTTTTTCGGGTTTTAAAGGAAGTGGATATCATTTCATACCCTCTCTCCTCCCGATTTCTAAACGAGGCTTCGTGCTCGTTTTTTCGTTTCGGCACCACAAACACGTCCCGTGGCCCATTTCTAACCTATAATCGAGACTTTTTCGGGTTTTATTGGATGTGGATATCATTCCATACCCTCTCTCCTCCCGATTTCTAAACGATGCTTCGTGCTTGTTTTTTCTGTTTTGATACCACCGACACGTCTCGTGGCCCATTTCTAACATATAATCGAGACTTTTTCGGGTTTTAAAGGAAGTGAGTGTCATTCCATACCCTCTCTCATCCCGATTTCTAAACGAGGCTTCATGCTCGTTTTTTCATTTTGATACCACTAACACGTCCCGTGGCCCATTTCTAATCTATAATCGAGACTTTTTCGGGTTTTAAGGGAAGTGGATATAATTTCAAACCCTCTCTCCTCCCGATTTCTAAACGAGGCTTCGTGCTCATTTTTTCGTTTCGGCACTACAAACACGTCCCGTGGCCCATTTCTAACCTATAATCGAGACTTTTTCGGATTTTAATGGAAGTGGATATCATTCCATACCCTCTCTCCACCCGTTTTCTAAACGATGCTTCGTGCTTGTTTTTTTTGTTTTGATACCACCAACACGTCTCGTGGCCCATTTCTAACATATAATTGAGACTTTTTCGGGTTTTAAAGGAAGTGGATATCATTTCATTCCCTCTCTCCTCCCGATTTCTAAACGAGGCTTCGTGCTCGTTTTTTTGTTTTGACACCACCAAAATGTCTCGTGGCCCATATCTAACATATAATCGAGACTTTTTCGGGTTTTAAAGGAAGTGGATATCATTCCATACCCTCTCTCCTCCCGATTTCTTAATGATGCTTCGTGCTTGTTTTTTTTGTTTTGACACCACCAACACGTCTCGTGGCCTATTTCTAACCTATAATCGAGACTTTTTCTGGTTTTAAAGGAAGTGGATATCATTTCATACCCGCTATCCTCCCGATTTCTAAACGAGGCTTCGTGCTCGTTTTTTTGTTTTGACACAACAAGCACGTCTCGTGGCCCATTTGTAACCTATAATCGAGACTTTTTTGGGTTTTAAACGAAGTGGATATCATTTCATACCCTCTCTCCTCCCTATTTCTAAACGATGCTTCGTGGTCGTTTTTTCATTTTGACACTACCAGCATGTCCCGTAGCCCATTTCTAACATATTATCGAGACTTTTTCGGGTTTTAAAGGAAGTGGATATCATTTCATACCCTCTCTCCTCCCGATTTCTAAACGAGGCTTCGTGCTCGTTTTTTTGTTTTGACACCACCAAAATGTCCCGTGGCCCATATCTAACATATAATCGAGACTTTTTCGGGTTTTAAAGGAAGTGGATATCATTCCATACCCTCTCTCCTCCCGATTTCTAAATGATGCTTCGTGCTTGTTTTTTTTGTTTTGACACCACCAACACGTCTCGTGGCCCATTTCTAACATATAATCAAGACTTTTTCGGGTTCTAAAGGAAGTGAGTGTCATTCCATACCCTCTCTCCTCCCGATTTCTAAACGAGGCTTCGTGCTCGTTTTTTCGTTTTGACACCACCAACACGTCCCGTGGTCTATTTCTAACCTATAATCGAGACTTTTTCGGGTTTTAAAGGAAGTGGATATCATTTCATACCCTCTCTCCTCCCGATTTCTAAACGAGGCTTCGTGCTCGTTTTTTAGTTTTGACACAACAAACACGTCCCGTGGCCCATTTCTAACCTATAATCGAGACTTTTTCGGGTTTTAAGGGAAGTGGATATAATTTCAAACCCTCTCTCCTCCCGATTTCTAAACGAGGCTTCGTGCTCGTTTTTTCGTTTCGGCACCACAAACACGTCCCGTGGCCCATTTCTAACCTATAATCGAGACTTTTTCGGATTTTAATGGAAGTGGATATCATTCCATACCCTCTCTCCACCCGTTTTCTAAACAATGCTTCGTGCTTGTTTTTTTTGTTTTGATACCACCAACACGTCTCGTGGCCCATTTCTAACATATAATCGAGACTTTTTCGGGTTTTAAAGGAAGTGGATATCATTTCATTCCCTCTCTCCTCCCGATTTCTAAACGAGGCTTCGTGCTCGTTTTTTTGTTTTGACACCACCAAAATGTCTCGTGGCCCATATCTAACATATAATCGAGACTTTTTCGGGTTTTAAAGGAAGTGGATATCATTCCATACCCTCTCTCCTCCCGATTTCTTAATGATGCTTCGTGCTTGTTTTTTTTGTTTTGACACCACCAACACGTCTCGTGGCCTATTTCTAACCTATAATCGAGACTTTTTCTGGTTTTAAAGGACGTGGATATCATTTCATACCCGCTATCCTCCCGATTTCTAAACGAGGCTTCGTGCTCGTTTTTTTGTTTTGACACAACAAGCACGTCTCGTGGCCCATTTGTAACTTATAATCGAGACTTTTTTGGGTTTTAAACGAAGTGGATATCATTTCATACCCTCTCTCCTCCCTATTTCTAAACGATGCTTCGTGGTCATTTTTTCATTTTGACACTACCAGCATGTCCCGTAGCCCATTTCTAACATATTATCGAGACTTTTTCGGGTTTTAAAGGAAGTGGATATCATTTCATACCCTCTCTCCTCCCGATTTCTAAACGAGGCTTCGTGCTCGTTTTTTCGTTTTGACACCACAAACACGTCCCGTGGCCCATTTCTAACCAATAATCGAGACTTTTTCGGGTTTTAAAGGAAGTGGATATCATTTCATACCCTCTCTCCTCCCGATTTCTAAACTAGGCTTGGTACTCGTTTTTTGTTTTGACACCACAAATACGTCCCGTGGCCAATTTCGAACTTATAATCGAGACTTCTTCGGGTTTTAAAGGAAGTTTATATCATTTCATATCCTCTCTCCTCCCATTTTCTAAATGAGGCTTCGTCCTCGTTTTTTCATTTTGACACCTCCAACACGTCTCGTGGCCCATTTCTAACCTATAATCTAGACTTTTTCGGGTTTTAAAGGAGGTGGATATCATTTCATACACTCTATTCTCCCAATTTCTAAATGAGGCTTTGTGCTCGTTTTTTCGTTTTGACACCACCAAACACGTCCCGTAGCCAATTTCTAACCTATAATCGAGTCTTTTTCGGGTTTTAAAGGAAGTGGATATCATTTCATACCCTTTCTCCTCCCGATTTCTAAAAGAGACTTCGTGCTCGTTTTTTCGTTTTGACACCACAAACACGTCCCGTGGCCCATTTCTAACCCATAATCGAGACTTTTTCAGGTTTTAAAGGAAGTGGATATCATTTCATACCCTCTCTCCTCCCGATTTCTAAACGAGGCTTTCTGCTCGTTTTTTCGTTTTGACACCACCAACACGTCCCGTAGCCCATTCCTAAACTATAATCGAGACTTTTTCGGGTTTTAAAGGAAGTGGATATCACTTCATACCCTCTATCCTCCTGATTTCTAAACGAGGCTTCGTAGTCGTTTTTTCGCTTTGACACCTCCAACAAGTCCCGTGGCCTATTTCTAACCTATAATCGAGACTTTTTCGGGTTTTAAAGGAAGTGGATATAATATCATACCCTCTCTCCAACCGATTTCTAAACGAGGCTTCGTGCTCGTTTTTTCGTTTTGACACCACCAACATGTCCCGTAGCCCAATTCTAACCTATAATCAAGACTTTTTCGGGTTTGAAAGGAAGTGGATATCATTTCATTCCCTCTCTCCTCCCGATTTCTAAACGAGGCTTCGTGCTCGTTTTTTTGTTTTGACACCACCAAAATGTCTCGTGGCCCATATCTAACATATAATCGAGACTTTTTCTGGTTTTAAAGGAAGTGGATATCATTCCATACCCTCTCTCCTCCCGATTTCTTAATGATGCTTCGTGCTTGTTTTTTTTGTTTTGACACCACCAACACGTCTCGTGGCCTATTTCTAACCTATAATCGAGACTTTTTCTGGTTTTAAAGGACGTGGATATCATTTCATACCCGCTATCCTCCCGATTTCTAAACGAGGCTTCGTGCTCGTTTTTTTGTTTTGACACAACAAGCACGTCTCGTGGCCCATTTGTAACTTATAATCGAGACTTTTTTGGGTTTTAAACGAAGTGGATATCATTTCATACCCTCTCTCCTCCCTATTTCTAAACGATGCTTCGTGGTCGTTTTTTCATTTTGACACTACCAGCATGTCCCGTAGCCCATTTCTAACATATTATCGAGACTTTTTCGGGTTTTAAAGGAAGTGGATATCATTTCATACCCTCTCTCCTCCCGATTTCTAAACGAGGCTTCGTGCTCGTTTTTTTGTTTTGACACCACCAAAATGTCTCGTGGCCCATATCTAACATATAATCGAGACTTTTTCGGGTTTTAAAGGAAGTGGATATCATTCCATACCCTCTCTCCTCCCGATTTCTAAATGATGCTTCGTGCTTTTTTTTTTGTTTTGACACCACCAACACGTCTTGTGGCCCATTTCTAACATATAATCAAGACTTTTTCGGGTTCTAAAGGAAGTGAGTGTCATTCCATACCCTCTCTCCTCCCGATTTCTAAACGAGGCTTTGTGCTCGTTTTTTCGTTTTGACACCACCAATACGTCCCGTGGTCTATTTCTAACCTATAATCGAGACTTTTTCGGGTTTTAAAGGAAGTGGATATCATTTCATACCCTCTCTCCTCCCGATTTCTAAACGAGGCTTCGTGCTCGTTTTTTCGTTTCGGCACCACAAACACGTCCCGTGGCCCATTTCTAACCTATAATCGAGACTTTTTCGGGTTTTATTGGATGTGGATATCATTCCATACCCTCTCTCCTCCCGATTTCTAAACGATGCTTCGTGCTTGTTTTTTCTGTTTTGATACCACCGACACGTCTCGTGGCCCATTTCTAACATATAATCGAGACTTTTTCGGGTTTTAAAGGAAGTGAGTGTCATTCCATACCCTCTCTCATCCCGATTTCTAAACGAGGCTTCATGCTCGTTTTTTCATTTTGATACCACTAACACGTCCCGTGGCCCATTTCTAATCTATAATCGAGACTTTTTCGGGTTTTAAGGGAAGTGGATATAATTTCAAACCCTCTCTCCTCCCGATTTCTAAACGAGGCTTCGTGCTCGTTTTTTCGTTTCGGCACCACAAACACGTCCCGTGGCCCATTTCTAACCTATAATCGAGACTTTTTCGGATTTTAATGGAAGTGGATATCATTCCATACCCTCTCTCCACCCGTTTTCTAAACGATGCTTCGTGCTTGTTTTTTTTGTTTTGATACCACCAACACGTCTCGTGGCCCATTTCTAACATATAATCGAGACTTTTTCGGGTTTTAAAGGAAGTGGATATCATTTCATTCCCTCTCTCCTCCCGATTTCTAAACGAGGCTTCGTGCTCGTTTTTTTGTTTTGACACCACCAAAATGTCTCGTGGCCCATATCTAACATATAATCGAGACTTTTTCGGGTTTTAAAGGAAGTGGATATCATTCCATACCCTCTCTCCTCCCGATTTCTTAATGATGCTTCGTGCTTGTTTTTTTTGTTTTGACACCACCAACACGTCTCGTGGCCTATTTCTAACCTATAATCGAGACTTTTTCTGGTTTTAAAGGAAGTGGATATCATTTCATACCCGCTATCCTCCCGATTTCTAAACGAGGCTTCGTGCTCGTTTTTTTGTTTTGACACAACAAGCACGTCTCGTGGCCCATTTGTAACCTATAATCGAGACTTTTTTGGGTTTTAAACGAAGTGGATATCATTTCATACCCTCTCTCCTCCCTATTTCTAAACGATGCTTCGTGGTCGTTTTTTCATTTTGACACTACCAGCATGTCCCGTAGCCCATTTCTAACATATTATCGAGACTTTTTCGGGTTTTAAAGGAAGTGGATATCATTTCATACCCTCTCTCCTCCCGATTTCTAAACGAGGCTTCGTGCTCGTTTTTTTGTTTTGACACCACCAAAATGTCCCGTGGCCCATATCTAACATATAATCGAGACTTTTTCGGGTTTTAAAGGAAGTGGATATCATTCCATACCCTCTCTCCTCCCGATTTCTAAATGATGCTTCGTGCTTGTTTTTTTTGTTTTGACACCACCAACACGTCTCGTGGCCCATTTCTAACATATAATCAAGACTTTTTCGGGTTCTAAAGGAAGTGAGTGTCATTCCATACCCTCTCTCCTCCCGATTTCTAAACGAGGCTTCGTGCTCGTTTTTTCGTTTTGACACCACCAACACGTCCCGTGGTCTATTTCTAACCTATAATCGAGACTTTTTCGGGTTTTAAAGGAAGTGGATATCATTTCATACCCTCTCTCCTCCCGATTTCTAAACGAGGCTTCGTGCTCGTTTTTTCGTTTCGGCACCAAAAACACGTCCCCTGGCCCATTTCTAACCTATAATCGAGACTTTTTCGGGTTTTAATGGAAGTGGATATCATTCCATACCCTCTCTCCTCCCGATTTCTAAACGATGCTTCGTGCTTGTTTTTTTTGTTTTGATACCACCGACACGTCTCGAGGCCCATTTCTAACATATAATCGAGACTTTTTCGGGTTTTAAAGGAAGTGAGTGTCATTCCATACCCTCTCTCATCCCGATTTCTAAACGAGGCTTCATGCTCGTTTTTTCATTTTGATACCACTAACACGTCCCGTGGCCCATTTCTAACCTATAATCGAGACTTTTTCGGTTTTTAAGGGAAGTGGATATAATTTCAAACCCTCTCTCCTCCCGATTTCTAAACGAGGCTTCGTGCTCGTTTTTTCGTTTCGGTACCACAAACACGTCCCGTGGCCCATTTCTAACCTATAATCGAGACTTTTTCGGGTTTTAATGGAAGTGGATATCATTCCATACCCTCTCTCCTCCCGATTTCTAAACGATGCTTCGTGCTTGTTTTTTTTGTTTTGATACCACCGACACGTCTCGAGGCCCATTTCTAACATATAATCGAGACTTTTTCGGGTTTTAAAGGAAGTCAGTGTCATTCCATACCCTCTCTCATCCCGATTTCTAAACGAGGCTTCATGCTCGTTTTTTCATTTTGATACCACTAACACGTCCCGTGGCCCATTTCTAACCTATAATCGAGACTTTTTCGGTTTTTAAGGGAAGTGGATATAATTTCAAACCCTCTCTCCTCCCGATTTCTAAACGAGGCTTCGTGCTCGTTTTTTCGTTTCGGCACCACAAACACGTCCCGTGGCCCATTTCTAACCTATAATCGAGACTTTTTCGGGTTTTAATGGAAGTGGATATCATTCCATACCCTCTCTCCACCCGTTTTCTAAACGATGCTTCGTGCTTGTTTTTTTTGTTTTGATACCACCAACACGTCTCGTGGCCCATTTCTAGCATATAATTGAGACTTTTTCGGGTTTTAAAGGAAGTGAGTGTCATTCCATACCCTCTCTCCTCCCGATTTCTAAACGAGGCTTCGTGCTCATTTTTTCATTTTGACACCACCAATACTTCCCGTGGCCCATTTCTAACCTATAATCGAGGCTTTTTTGGGTTTTGAAGGATGTGGATATTATTTCATACACTCTCTCCTCCCGATTTCTAAACGAGGCTTCGTGCTCATTTTTTTGTTTTGACACCACCAACACGTCTCGTGGCCTATTTCTAACCTATAATCGAGACTTTTTCTGGTTTTAAAGGAAGTGGATATCATTTCATACCCGCTATCCTCCCGATTTCTAAACGAGGCTTCGTGCTCGTTTTTTCGTTTTGACACAACAAGCACTTCTCGTGGACCATTTGTAACCTATAATCGTGACTTTTCGGGTTTTAAACGAAGTGGATATCACTTCATACCCTCTCTCGTCCCGATTTCTAAACGATGCTTCGTGCTCGTTTTTTCGTTTTGACACTACCAGCACGTCCCGTGGCCCATTTCTCACATATTATCGAGACTTTTTCGGGTTTTAAAGGAAGTGGATATCATTTCATACCCTCTCTCCTCCCGATTTCTAAACGAGGCTTCGTGCTCGTTTTTTTGTTTTGACACCACCAAAACGTCTCGTGGCCCATATCTAACATATAATCGAGACTTTTTCGGGTTTTAAAGGAAGTGGATATCATTCCATACCCTCTCTCCTCCCGATTTCTAAACGATGCTTCGTGCTTGTTTTTTTTGTTTTGACACCACCAACACGTCTCGTGGCCCATTTCAAACATATAATCAAGACTTTTTCGGGTTTTAAAGGAAGTGAGTATCATTCCATACCCTCTCTCCTCCCGATTTCTAAACGAGGCTTCGTGCTTGTTTTTTCGTTTTGACACCACCAACACGTCCCGTGGCCTATTTCTAACCTATAATTGAGACTTTTTCGGGTTTTAAAGGAAGTGGATATCATTTCATACCCTCTCTCCTCCCGATTTCTAAACGAGGCTTCGTGCTCGTTTTTTCATTTTGACACCACCAATACGTCTCGTAGCCCATTTCTAACCTATAATCGAGATTTTTTCGAGTTTTAAAGGAAGTGGATATAATTTCATACCCTCTCTCCTCCCGATTTCTAAATGAGGCTTCGTGCCCTTTTTTTAGTTTTGACACAACAAACACGTCCCGTTGCCCATTTCTAACCTATAATCAAGACTTTTTCGGGTTTTAAAGGAAGTGGATATCATTTCATACCCTCTCTCCTCCCGATTTCTAAAAGAGGCTTCGTGGTCGTTTTTTCGTTTTGATACCACAAACACGTCCCATGGCCCATTTCTAACCTATAACCGAGACTTTTTCGGGTTTTAAGGGAAGTGGATATAATTTCATACCCTCTCTCCTCCCGATTTCTAAACGAGGCTTCGTGCTCGTTTTTTCGTTTCGGCACCACAAACACGTCCCGTGGCCCATTTCTAACCTATAATCGAGACTTTTTCGGGTTTTAATGGAAGTGGATATCATTCCATACCCTCTCTCCTCCCGATTTCTAAACGATGCTTCGTGCTTGTTTTTTTTTTTTATACCACCGACACGTCTCGTGGCCCATTTCTAACATATAATCGAGACTTTTTCGGGTTTTAAAGGAAGTGAGTGTCATTCCATACCCTCTCTCATCCCGATTTCTAAACGAGGCTTCGTGCTCGTTTTTTCGTTTTGACACCACCAACACGTCCCGTGGCCTATTTCTAACCTATAATCGAGGCTTTTTTGGGTTTTAAATGAAGTGGATATTATTTCATACACTCTCTACTCCCGATTTCTAAAGGAGGTTTCCTGCTCGTTTTTTTGTATTGACACCACCAACACGTCTCGTGACCCATTTCTAACATATAATCGAGACTTTTTCTCGTTTTAAAGCAAGTGGATATCATTTCATAACTTCTATCCTCCCGATTTATAAACGAGGCTTCGTGCTCGTTTTTTCATTTTGACACCACCAACACGTCCCGTGGCCCATTTCTAACCTATAATCCAGACTTTTTCTGGATTTAAAGGAAGTGGATATCATTTCATAACCTCTCTCCTCCCCATTTCTAAACGAGGCTTTGTGCTCGTTTTTTGTTTTTACACCACCAAAACGTCTCGTGGCCCATATCTAACATATAATCGAGACTTTTTCGGGTTTTAAAGGAAGTGGATATCATTCCATACCCTCTCTCCTCCCGATTTCTAAACGATGCTTCGTGGTCGTTTTTTCGTTTTGACACTACCAGCATGTCCCGTGGCCCATTTCTAACATATAATCGAGATTTTTTCGGGTTTTAAAGGAAGTGGATATCATTTCATACCCTCTCTCCTCCCGATTTCTAAACGAGGCTTCGTGCTCTTTTTTTAGTTTTTACACAACAAACGCGTCCCGTTGCCCATTTCTAACCTATAATCGAGACTTTTTCGGATTTTAAAGGAAGTGGATATCATTTCATACCCTCTCTCCTCCCGATTTCTAAACGATGCTTCGTGGTCGTTTTTTCATTTTGACACTACCAGCATGTCCCGTGGCCCATTTCTAACCTATAATCGAGACTTTTTCGGGTTTTAAGGGAAGTGGATATAATTTCATACCCTCTCTCCTCCCGATTTCTAAACGAGGCTTCGTGCTCGTTTTTTCGTTTTGATACCACAAACACGTCCCGTGGCCCATTTCTAACCTATAATCGAGACTTTTTCGGGTTTTAAGGGAAGTGGATATAATTTCATACCCTCTCTCCTCCCGATTTCTAAACGAGGCTTCGTGCTCGTTTTTTCGTTTCGGCACCACAAACACGTCCCGTGGCCCATTTCTAACCTATAATCGAGACTTTTTCGAGTTTTAATGGAAGTGGATATCATTCCATACCCTCTCTCCTCCCGATTTCTAAACGATGCTTCGTGCTTGTTTTTTTTGTTTTGATACCACCAACACGTCTCGTGGCCCATTTCTAACATATAATCGAGACTTTTTCGGGTTTTAAGGGAAGTGGATATAATTTCATACCCTCTCTCCTCCCGATTTCTAAACGAGGCTTCGTGCTCGTTTTTTCGTTTTGATACCACAAACACGTCCTGTGGCCCATTTCTAACCTATAATCGAGACTTTTTCGAGTTTTAAGGGAAGTGGATATAATTTCATACCCTCTCTCCTCCCGATTTCTAAACGAGGCTTCGTGCTCGTTTTTTCGTTTCGGCACCACAAACACTTCCCGTGGCCCATTTCTAACCTATAATCGAGACTTTTTCGAGTTTTAATGGAAGTGGATATCATTTCATACCCGCTATCCTCCCGATTTCTAAACGAGGCTTCGTGCTCGTTTTTTCGTTTTGACACAACAAGCACTTCTCGTGGACCATTTGTAACCTATAATCGTGACTTTTCGGGTTTTAAACGAAGTGGATATCACTTCATACCCTCTCTCGTCCCGATTTCTAAACGATGCTTCGTGCTCGTTTTTTCGTTTTGACACTACCAGCACGTCCCGTGGCCCATTTCTCACATATTATCGAGACTTTTTCGGGTTTTAAAGGAAGTGGATATCATTTCATACCCTCTCTCCTCCCGATTTCTAAACGAGGCTTCGTGCTCGTTTTTTTGTTTTGACACCACCAAAACGTCTCGTGGCCCATATCTAACATATAATCGAGACTTTTTCGGGTTTTAAAGGTAGTGGATATCATTCCATACCCTCTCTCCTCCCGATTTCTAAACGATGCTTCGTGCTTGTTTTTTTTGTTTTGACACCACCAACACGTCTCGTGGCCCATTTCAAACATATAATCAAGACTTTTTCGGGTTTTAAAGGAAGTGAGTATCATTCCATACCCTCTCTCCTCCCGATTTCTAAACGAGGCTTCGTGCTTGTTTTTTCGTTTTGACACCACCAACACGTCCCGTGGCCTATTTCTAACCTATAATTGAGACTTTTTCGGGTTTTAAAGGAAGTGGATATCATTTCATACCCTCTCTCCTCCCGATTTCTAAACGAGGCTTCGTGCTCGTTTTTTCATTTTGACACCACCAATACGTCTCGTAGCCCATTTCTAACCTATAATCCAGACTTTTTCTGGTTTTAAATGAAGTGGATATCATTTCATACCCTCTCTCCTCCCCATTTCTAAACGAGGCTTTGTGCTCGTTTTTTGTTTTTACACCACCAAAACGTCTCGTGGCCCATATCTAACATATAATCGAGACTTTTTCGGGTTTTAAAGGAAGTGGATATCATTCCATACCCTCTCTCCTCCCGATTTCTAAACGATGCTTCGTGGTCGTTTTTTCGTATTGACACTACCAGCATGTCCCGTGGCCCATTTCTAACATATAATCGAGATTTTTTCGGGTTTTAAAGGAAGTGGATATCATTTCATACCCTCTCTCCTCCCGATTTCTAAACGAGGCTTCGTGCTCTTTTTTTAGTTTTTACACAACAAACACGTCCCGTTGCTCATTTCTAACCTATAATCGAGACTTTTTCGTATTTTAAAGGAAGTGGATATCATTTCATACCCTCTCTCCTCCCGATTTCTAAACGATGCTTCGTGGTCGTTTTTTCATTTTGACACTACCAGCATGTCCCGTGGCCCATTTCTAACCTATAATCGAGACTTTTTCGGGTTTTAAGGGAAGTAGATATAATTTCATACCCTCTCTCCTCCCGATTTCTAAACGAGGCTTCGTGCTCGTTTTTTCGTTTTGATACCACAAACACGTCCCGTGGCCCATTTCTAACCTATAATCGAGACTTTTTCGGGTTTTAAGGGAAGTGGATATAATTTCATACCCTCTCTCCTCCCGATTTCTAAACGAGGCTTCGTGCTCGTTTTTTCGTTTCGGCACCACAAACACGTCCCGTGGCCCATTTCTAACCTATAATCGAGACTTTTTCGAGTTTTAATGGAAGTGGATATCATTCCATACCCTCTCTCCTCCCGATTTCTAAACGATGCTTCGTGCTTGTTTTTTTTGTTTTGATACCACCAACACGTCTCGTGGCCCATTTCTAACATATAATCGAGACTTTTTAGGGTTTTAAAGGAAGTGAGTGTCATTCCATACCCTCTCTCCTCCCGATTTCTAAACGAGGCTTCGTGCTCGTTTTTTCATTTTGACACCACCAACACGTCCCGTGGACCATTTCTAACCTATAATCGAGGCTTTTTTGGGTTTTGAAGGATGTGGATATTATTTCATACACTCTCTCCTCCCGATTTCTAAACGAGGCTTCCTGCTCGTTTTTTTGTTTTGACACCACCAACACGTCTCGTGGCCCATTTCTAACACACAATCGAGACTTTTTCTGGTTTTAAAGGAAGTGGATATCATTTCATACCCGCTATCCTCCCGATTTGTAAACGAGGCTTCGTGCTCGTTTTTTCGTTTTGACACACCAAGCACGTCCCGTGGCCCATTCGTAACCTATAATCGAGACTTTTTCGGGTTTTAAACGAAGTGGATATCACTTCATACCCTCTCTCGTCCCGATTTCTAAACGATGCTTCGTGGTCGTTTTTTCGTTTTGACACTACCAGCAAGTCCCGTGGCCCATTTCTAACATATTATCGAGACTTTTTCGGGTTTTAAAGGAAGTGGATATCATTTCATACCCTCTCTCCTCCCGATTTCTAAACGAGGCTTCGTGCTCGTTTTTTTGTTTTGACACCACGAAAATGTCTCGTGGCCCATATCTAACATATAATCGAGACTTTTTCGGGTTTTAAAGGAAGTAAGTATCATTTCATACCCTCTCTCCTCCCGATTTTTAAACGAGGCTTCGTGCTCGTTTTTTTGTTTTGACACCACCAAAACGTCTCGTGGCCCATATCTAACATATAATCGAGACTTTTTCGGGTTTTAAAGTAAGTGGATATCATTCCATACCCTCTCTCCTCCCGATTTCTAAACGATGCTTCGTGTTTGTTTTTTTTGTTTTGACACCACCAACACGTCTCGTGGCCCATTTCTAACATATAATCAAGACTTTTTCGGGTTTTAAAGGAAGTGAGTATCATTCCATACCCTCTCTCCTCCCGATTTCTAAATGAGGCTTCGTGCTCGTTTTTTCGTTTTGACACCACCAAACCCTCAAACCCTCAAGTCCCGTTGCCCATTTCTAACCTATAATCGAGACTTTTTAGGAGTTTTAAAGGAAGTGGATATCATTTCATACCCTATCTCCTCCCGATTTCTAAACGAGGCTTCGTGCTCGTTTTTTCGTTTTGACACCACCAACACGTCCCGTGGCCTATTTCTAACCTATAATTGAGACTTTTTCGGGTTTTAAAGAATTGGATATCATTTCATACCCTCTCTCCTCCTGATTTCTAAACGAGGCTTCGTGCTCGTTTTTTCGTTTTGACACCACCAACACGTCCCGTAGCCCATTTCTAACCTATAATCGAGACTTTTTCGTGTTTTAAAGGAAGTGGATATAATTTCATACCCTCTCTCCTCCCGATTTCTAAACGAGGCTTCGTGTTCTTTTTTTAGTTTTGACACAACAAACAAGTCCCGTTGCCAATTTCTAACCTATAATCGAGACTTTTTCGGGTTTTAAAGGAAGTAGATATAATTTCATACCCTCTCTCCTCCCGATTTCTAAACGAGGCTTCGTGCTCGTTTTTTCGTCTTGACACCACAAACACGTCCCGTGGCCCATTTCTAACCTATAATCGAGACTTTTTCGGGTTTTAAAGGAAGTGGATATCATTCCATGCCCTCTCTCCTCCCGATTTCTAAACGATGCTTCGTGCATGTTTTTTTTGTTTTGACACCACCAACATGTCTCGTGGCCCATTTCTAACATATAATCGAGACTTTTTCGGGTTTTAAAGGAAGTGAGTATCATTCCATACCCTCTCTCCTCCCGATTTCTAAATGAGGCTTCGTGCTCGTTTTTTCGTTTTGATACCACCAACACTTCCCGTGGCCCATTTCTAACCTATAATCGAGGCTTTTTTTGGGTTTTGAAGGAAGTGGATATTATTTCATACACTCTCTCCTCCCGATTTCTAAACGAGGCTTCGTGCTCATTTTTTTGTTTTGACACTACCAATACGTCTCGTGACCCATTTCTAACATATAATCGAGACTTTTTCTAGTTTTAAAGGAAGTGGATATCATTTCATACCCTCTCTCCTCCCGATTTCTAAACGAGGCTTCGTGGTCGTTCTTTCGTTTAGACACAACGAGCACGTCTCGTGGCCAATTAGTAACCTATAATCGAGTCTTTTTCGGGTTTTAAAGGAAGTGGATATCATTTCATACCCTCTCTCCTCCCGATTTCTAAACGATGCTTCGTGGTCGTTTTTTCATTTTGACACTACCAGCATGTCCCGTGGCCCATTTCTAACCTATAATCGAGACTTTTTCGGGTTTTAATCGAAGTGGATATAATTTTATACCCTCTCTCCTCCCGATTTCTAAACGAGGCTTCGTGCTCTTTTTTTAGTTTTGACACAACAAACACGTTCCGTTGCCCATTTCCTACCTATAATCGAGACTTTTTCGGGTTTTAAAGGAAGTGGATATCATTTCATACCCTCTCTCCTCCCGATTTCTAAACGAGGCTTCGTGCTCGTTTTTTCGTTTTGACACCACAAACACGTCCCGTGGCCAATTTCTAACCTAAAATCGAGACTTTTTCGGGTTTTAAAGGATGTTGATATCATTTCATATCCTCTCTCCTTCCGTTTTCTAAATGAGGCTTCGTGCTCGTTTTTTTGTTTTGACACCTCCAACACGTCCCGTGGCCCATTTCTAACCTATAATCCAGACTTTTTCGGGTTTTAAAGGAAGTGGATATCATTTCATACACTCTCTCCGCCCGATTTCTAAATGAGGCTTTGTGCTCGTTTTTTCGTTTTGACACCACCAAGACGTCCCGTAGCCCATTTCTAACCTATAATCGATACTTTTTCGAGTTTTAAAGGAAGTGGATATCATTTCATACCCTCTCTCCTCCTGATTTCTAAACGAGGCTTCGTGCTCGTTTTTTTATTTTGACACTACCAAAACGTCTCGTGGCCCATATCTGACATATAATCGAGACTTTTTCGAGTTTTAAAGGAAGTGGATATCATTCCATACCCTCTCTCCTCCCGATTTCTAAACGATGGTTCGTGCTTGTTTTTTTTGTTTTGACAGCACCAACACGTCTCGTGGCCCATTTCTAACATATAATCGAGTCTTTTTCGGGTTTTAAAGGAAGTGAGTATCATTCCATACGCTCTCTCCTCCCGATTTCGAAACGAGGCTTCGTGCTCGTTTTTTCGTTTTGACACCACCAACATGTCCCGTGGCCTATTTCTAACCTATAATCGAGACTTTTTCGGGTTTTAAAGGAAGTGGATATAATTTTATACCCTCTCTCCTCCCGATTTCTAAACGAGGCTTCGTGCTCTTTTTTTAGTTTTGACACAACAAACACGTCCTGTTGTCCATTTCCAACCTATAATCGAGACTTTTTCGGGTTTTAAAGGAAGTGGATCTTATTTCATACCCTCTCTCCTCCCGATTTCTAAACGAGGCTTCGTGCTCGTTTTTTCGTTTTGACACCACAAACACGTCCCGTGGCTAATTTCTAACCTATAATCGAGACTTTTTCGGGTTTTAAAGGAAGTTGATATCATTTCATATCCTCTCTCCTCCCGTTTTCTAAACGAGGCTTCGTGCTCGTTTTTTTGTTTTGACACCTCCAACACGTCCCGTGGCCCATTTCTAACCTATAATCCAGACTTTTTCGGGTTTTAAAGGAAGTGGATATCATTTCATACCCTCTCTCCCCGCGATTCCTAAACGAGGCTTTGTGCTCGTTTTTTCGTTTTGACACCACCAACACGTCCCGTAGCCCATTTCTAACCTATATTCAAGACTTTTTCGAGTTTTAATGGAAGTGGTTATCATTCCATACCCTCTCTCCTCCCGATTTCTAAACGTTGCTTCGTGCTTGTTTTTTTTGTTTTGATACCACCAACACGTCTCGTGGCCCATTTCAAACATATAATCGAGACTTTTTCGGGTTTTAAAGGAAGTGAGTGTCATTCCATACCCTCTCTCCTCCCGATTTCTAAACGAGGCTTCGTGCTCGTTTTTTCATTTTGATACCAGTAACACGTCCCGTGGCCCATTTCTAACCTATAATCGAGACTTTTTCGGGTTTTAAGGGAAGTGGATATAATTTCATACCCTCTCTCCTCCCGATTTCTAAACGAGGCTTCGTGCTCGTTTTTTCGTTTCGGCACCACAAACACGTCCTGTGGCCCATTTCTAACCTATAATCGAGACTTTTTCGGGTTTTAATGGAAGTGGATATCATTCCATACCCTCTCTCCACCCGTTTTCTAAACGATGCTTCGTGCTTGTTTTTTTTGTTTTGATACCACCAACACGTCTCGTGGCCCATTTCTAACATATAATCGAGACTTTTTCGGGTTTTAAAGGAAGTGAGTGTCATTCCATACCCTCTCTCCTCCCGATTTCTAAACGAGGCTTCGTGCTCGTTTTTTCATTTTGACACCACCAACACGTCCCGTGGTCCATTTCTAACCTATAGTCGAGGCTTTTTTGGGTTTTGAAGGATGTGGATATTATTTCATACACTCTCTCCTCCCGATTTCTAAACGAGGCTTCGTGCTCTTTTTTTTTTTTTTGACACCACCAACACGTCTCGTGGCCCATTTCTAACCTATAATCGATACTTTTTCGGGTTTTAAAGGAAGTGGATATCATTTCATACCCTCTCTCCTCCCGATTTCTAAACGAGGTTTCGTGCTCGTTTTTTTGTTTTGACACTACCAAAACGTCTCGTGGCCCATATCTGACATATAATCGAGACTTTTTCTAGTTTTAAAGGTAGTGGATATCATTCCATACCCTCTCTCCTCCCGATTTCTAAACGATGCTTCGTGCTTGTTTTTTTTGTTTTGACAGCACCAACACGTCTCGTGGCCCATTTCTAACATATAATCGAGTCTTTTTCGGGTTTTAAAGGAAGTGAGTATCATTCCATACGCTCTCTCCTCCCGATTTCGAAACGAGGCTTCGTGCTCGTTTTTTCGTTTTGACACCACCAACACGTCCCGTGGCCTATTTCTAACCTATAATCGAGACTTTTTCGGGTTTTAAAGGAAGTGGATATAATTTTATACCCTCTCTCCTCCCGATTTCTAAACGAGGCTTCGTGCTCTTTTTTTAGTTTTGACACAACAAACACGTCCCGTTGTCCATTTCCAACCTATAATCCAGACTTTTTCGGGTTTTAAAGGAAGTGGATATCATTTCATACACTCTCTCCGCCCGATTTCTAAATGAGGATTTGTGCTCATTTTTTCGTTTTGATACCACAAACACGTCCCGTGGCCCATTTCTAACCTATAATCGAGACTTTTTCGGGTTTTAAGGGAAGTGGATATAATTTCATACCCTCCCTCCTCCCGATTTCTAAACGAGGCTTCGTGCTCGTTTTTTCGTTTCGGCACCACAAACACGTCCCGTGGCCCATTTCTAACCTATAATCGAGATTTTTTCGAGTTTTAATGGAAGTGGATATCATTCTATACCCTCTCTCCTCCCGATTTCTAAACGATGCTTCGTGCTTGTTTTTTTTGTTTTGACACCACCAACACGTCCCGTGGCCTATTTCTAACCTATAATCGAGTCTTTTTTGGGTTTTGAAGGATGTGGATATTATTTCATACACTCTCTCCTCCCGATTTCTAAACGAGGCCTCCTGCTCGTTTTTTTGTTTTGACACCACCAACACGTCTCGTGGCCCATTTCTAACATATAATCGAGACTTTTTCTGGTTTTAAAGGAAGTGGATATCATTTCATACCCGCTATCCTCCCGATTTGTAAACGAAGCTTCGTGCTTATATTTTTAGTTTTGACACATCAAACACGTCCCGTTGCCCATTTCTAACCTATAATCGAGACTTCTTAGGGGTTTTAAAGGAAGTGGATATCATTTCATACCCTATCTCCTCCCGATTTCTAAACGAGGCTTCGTGCTCGTTTTTTCGTTTTGACACCACAAACACGTCCCGTGGCCCATTTCTAACCAATAATCGAGACTTTTTCGGGTTTTAAAGGAAGTGGATATCATTTCATACCCTCTCTCCTCCCGATTTCTAAACTAGGCTTGGTACTCGTTTTTTGTTTTGACACCACAAATACGTCCCGTGGCCAATTTCGAACTTATAATCGAGACTTCTTCGGGTTTTAAAGGAAGTTTATATCATTTCATATCCTCTCTCCTCCCATTTTCTAAATGAGGCTTCGTCCTCGTTTTTTCATTTTGACACCTCCAACACGTCTCGTGGCCCATTTCTAACCTATAATCTAGACTTTTTCGGGTTTTAAAGGAGGTGGATATCATTTCATACACTCTATTCTCCCAATTTCTAAATGAGGCTTTGTGCTCGTTTTTTCGTTTTGACACCACCAAACACGTCCCGTAGCCAATTTCTAACCTATAATCGAGTCTTTTTCGGGTTTTAAAGGAAGTGGATATCATTTCATACCCTTTCTCCTCCCGATTTCTAAAAGAGACTTCGTGCTCGTTTTTTCGTTTTGACACCACAAACACGTCCCGTGGCCCATTTCTAACCCATAATCGAGACTTTTTCAGGTTTTAAAGGAAGTGGATATCATTTCATACCCTCTCTCCTCCCGATTTCTAAACGAGGCTTTCTGCTCGTTTTTTCGTTTTGACACCACCAACACGTCCCGTAGCCCATTCCTAAACTATAATCGAGACTTTTTCGGGTTTTAAAGGAAGTGGATATCACTTCATACCCTCTATCCTCCTGATTTCTAAACGAGGCTTCGTAGTCGTTTTTTCGCTTTGACACCTCCAACAAGTCCCGTGGCCTATTTCTAACCTATAATCGAGACTTTTTCGGGTTTTAAAGGAAGTGGATATAATATCATACCCTCTCTCCAACCGATTTCTAAACGAGGCTTCGTGCTCGTTTTTTCGTTTTGACACCACCAACATGTCCCGTAGCCCAATTCTAACCTATAATCAAGACTTTTTCGGGTTTGAAAGGAAGTGAATATCATTTCTTACACTCTCTCCTCCCGATTTCTAAACGAGGCTTTGTGCTCATTTTTTCGTTTTGACACCACCAACACGTCCCGTGGCCCATTTCTAACTTATAATCGAGACTTTTTCGGGTTTTAAAGGAAGTGGATATAATTTCATACCCTCTCTCCAACCGATTTCTAAATGAGGCTTCGTGCTCGTTTTTTCGTTTTGACACCACCAACAAGTCCCGTAGCCCAATTCTAACCTATAATCGAGACTTTTTCGAGTTTTAAAGTAAGTGGATATCATTTCTTACCCTCTCTCCTCCCGATTTCTAAACCGGGCTTCGTGCTCGTTTTTTCGTTTTGACACCACAAACACGTCCCGTAGCCCTTTTCTAACTTATAATCTAGACTTTTTTGGGTTTTAAAGGAAGTGGATATTACTTCATACCCTCTCTCCACCCGATTTCTAAACGAGGCTTCGTAGTCGTTTTTTCGTTTTGACACCTCCAACAAGTCTCGTGGCCCATATCTAACCTATAATCTAGACTTTTTCGGGTTTTAAAGAAAGTGGATATCATTCCATACCCTCTCTCCTCCCGATTTCTAAACGATGCTTCGTGCTTGTTTTTTTTTTTTTGACACCACCAACACGTCTCGTGGCCCATTTCTAACATATAATCAAGGCTTTTTTGGGCTTTAATGGAAGTGAGTATCATTCCATACCCTCTCTCCTCCCGATTTCTAAACGAGGCATCGTGCTCGTTTTTTCGTTTTCACACCACCAACACGTCCCGTGGCCTATTTCTAACCTATAATCGAGACTTTTTCGGGTTTTAAAGGAAGTGGATATCATTTCATACCCTCTCTCCTCCCGATTTCTAAACGAAACTTCGTGCTCGTTTTTTCGTTTTGACACCACCAACACGTCCCGTGGCCCATTTCTAACCTATAATCGAGATTTTTTAGGGTTTTAAAGGAAGTGGATATCATTTCATACCCTCTCTCCTCCCGATTTCTAAACGAGGCTTCATGCTCGTTTTTTCGTTTTGACACCACCAACACGTCCCGTAGCCCATTTCTAACCTATAATCGAGACTTTTTCGGGTTTTAAAGGAAGTGGATATCATTTCATACCCTCTCTCCTCCCGATTTCTAAACGAGGCTTCGAGCTTATTTTATTAGTTTTGACACAACAAACACGTCCCGTTGCCCATTTCTAACCTATAATCGAGACTTTTTAGGGGTTTTAAAGGAAGTGGATATCATTTCATACCCTATCTCCTCCCGATTTCTAAACGAGGCTTCGTGCTCGTTTTTTCGTTTTGACACCACAAACACGTCCCGTGGCCCATTTCTAACCTTTAATCGAGAGTTTTTCGGGTTTTAAAGGAAGTGAATATCATTTCATACCCTCTCTCCCCCCGATTCCTAAACGAGGCTTTGTGCTCGTTTTTTCGTTTTGACACCACCAACACGTCCCGTAGCCCATTTCTAACCTATATTCAAGACTTTTTCGAGTTTTAATGGAAGTGGTTATCATTCCATACCCTCTCTCCTCCCGATTTCTAAACGTTGCTTCGTGCTTGTTTTTTTTGTTTTGATACCACCAAAACGTCTCGTGGCCCATTTCAAACATATAATCGAGACTTTTTCGGGTTTTAAAGGAAGTGAGTGTCATTCCATACCCTCTCTCCTCCCGATTTCTAAACGAGGCTTCGTGCTCGTTTTTTCATTTTGATACCAGTAACACGTCCCGTGGCCCATTTCTAACCTATAATCGAGACTTTTTCGGGTTTTAAGGGAAGTGGATATAATTTCATACCCTCTCTCCTCCCGATTTCTAAACGAGGCTTCGTGCTCGTTTTTTCGTTTCGGCACCACAAACACGTCCTGTGGCCCATTTCTAACCTATAATCGAGACTTTTTCGGGTTTTAATGGAAGTGGATATCATTCCATACCCTCTCTCCACCCGTTTTCTAAACGATGCTTCGTGCTTGTTTTTTTTGTTTTGATACCACCAAAACGTCTCGTGGCCCATTTCTAACATATAATCGAGACTTTTTCGGGTTTTAAAGGAAGTGAGTGTCATTCCATACCCTCTCTCCTCCCGATTTCTAAACGAGGCTTCGTGCTCGTTTTTTCATTTTGACACCACCAACACGTCCCGTGGCCCATTTCTAACCTATAGTCGAGGCTTTTTTGGGTTTTGAAGGATGTGGATATTATTTCATACACTCTCTCCTCCCGATTTCTAAACGAGGCTTCGTGCTCTTTTTTTTTTTTTTGACACAACCAACACGTCTCGTGGCCCATTTCTAACCTATAATCGATACTTATTCGGGTTTTAAAGGAAGTGGATATCATTTCATACCCTCTCTCCTCCCGATTTCTAAACGAGGCTTCGTGCTCGTTTTTTTGTTTTGACACTACCAAAACGTCTCGTGGCCCATATCTGACATATAATCGAGACTTTTTCTAGTTTTAAAGGAAGTGGATATCATTCCATACCCTCTCTCCTCCCGATTTCTACACGATGCTTCGTGCTTGTTTTTTTTGTTTTGACAGCACCAACACGTCTCGTGGCCCATTTCTAACATATAATCGAGTCTTTTTCGGGTTTTAAAGGAAGTGAGTATCATTCCATACGCTCTCTCCTCCCGATTTCGAAACGAGGCTTCGTGCTCGTTTTTTCGTTTTGACACCACCAACACGTCCCGTGGCCTATTTCTAACCTATAATCGAGACTTTTTCGGGTTTTAAAGGAAGTGGATATAATTTTATACCCTCTCTCCTCCCGATTTCTAAACGAGGCTTCGTGCTCTTTTTTTAGTTTTGACACAACAAACACGTCCTGTTGTCCATTTCCAACCTATAATCGAGACTTTTTCGGGTTTTAAAGGAAGTGGATATCATTTCATACCCTCTCTCCTCCCGATTTCTAAACGAGGCTTCGTGCTCGTTTTTTCGTTTTGACACCACAAACACGTCCCGTGGCTAATTTCTATCCTATAATCGAGACTTTTTCGGGTTTTAAAGGAAGTTGATATCATTTCATATCCTCTCTCCTCCCGTTTTCTAAACGAGGCTTCGTGCTCGTTTTTTTGTTTTGACACCTCCAACACGTCCCGTGGCCCTTTCTAACCTATAATCCAGACTTTTTCGGGTTTTAAAGGAAGTGGATATCATTTCATACACTCTCTCCGCCCGATTTCTAAATGAGGCTTTGTGCTCATTTTTTCATTTTGATACCACAAACACGTCCCGTGGCCCATTTCTAACCTATAATCGAGACTTTTTCGGGTTTTAAGGGAAGTGGATATAATTTCATACCCTCCCTCCTCACGATTTCTAAACGAGGCTTCGTGCTCGTTTTTTCGTTTCGGCACCACAAACACGTCCCGTGGCCCATTTCTAACCTATAATCGAGATTTTTTCGAGTTTTAATGGAAGTGGATATCATTCTATACCCCTCTCCTCCCGATTTTTAAACGATGCTTCGTGCTTGTTTTTTTTGTTTTTATACCACCAACACGTCTCGTGGCCCATTTCTAACATATAATCGAGACTTTTTAGGGTTTTAAAGGAAGTGAGTGTCATTCCATACCCTCTCTCCTCCCGATTTCTAAACGAGGCTTCGTGCTCGTTTTTTCATTTTGACACCACCAACACGTCCCGTGGCCCATTTCTAACCTATAATCGAGTCTTTTTTGGGTTTTGAAGGATGTGGATATTATTTCATACGCTCTCTCCTCCCGATTTCTAAACGAGGCCTCCTGCTCGTTTTTTTGTTTTGACACCACCAACACGTCTCGTGGCCCATTTCTAACATATAATCGAGACTTTTTCTGGTTTTAAAGGAAGTGGATATCATTTCATACCCGCTATCCTCCCGATTTGTAAACGAGGCTTCGTGCTCGTTTTTTCATTTTGACACACCAAGCACGTCCCGTGGCCCATTTGTAATCTATAATCGAGACTTTTTCGGGTTTTAAACGAAGTGGATATCACTTCATACCCTCTCTCGTCCCGATTTCTAAATGATGCTTCGTGGTCATTTTTTCGTTTTGACACTACCAGCAAGTCCCGTGGCCCATTTCTAACATATTATCGAGACTTTTCCGGGTTTTAAAGGAAATGGATATCATTTCATACCCTCTCTCCTCCCGATTTTTAAACGAGGCTTCGTGCTCGTTTTTTTGTTTTGACACCACCAAAACGTCTCGTGGCCCATATCTAACATATAATCGAGACTTTTTCGGGTTTTAAAGCAAGTGGATATCATTCCATACCCTCTCTCCACCCGATTTCTAAACGATGCTTCGTGCTTGTTTTTTTTGTTTTGACACCACCAACACGTCTCGTGGCCCATTTCTAACATATAATTAAGACTTTTTCGGGTTTTAATGGAAGTGAGTATCATTCCATACCCTCTCTCCTCCCGATTTCTAAACGAGGCTTCGTGCTCGTTTTTTAGTTTTGACACCTCCAACAAGTCTCGTGGCCCATATCTAACCTATAATCTAGACTTTTTCGGATTTTAAAGGAAGTGGATATAATTTCATACCCTCTCTCCTCCCGATTTCTAAACGAGGCTTCGTGCTCTTTTTTAGTTTTGACACAACAAACACGTCCCGTTGCCAATTTCTAACCTATAATCGAGACTTTTTCGGGTTTTAAAGGAAGTAGATATAATTTCATACCCTCTCTCCTCCCGATTTCTAAACGAGGCTTCGTGCTCGTTTTTTCGTCTTGACACCACAAACACGTCCCGTGGCCCATTTCTAACCTATAATCGAGACTTTTTCGGGTTTTAAAGGAAGTGGATATCATTCCATGCCCTCTCTCCTCCCGATTTCTAAACGATGCTTCGTGCATGTTTTTTTTGTTTTGACACCACCAACATGTCTCGTGGCCCATTTCTAACATATAATCGAGACTTTTTCGGGTTTTAAAGGAAGTGAGTATCATTCCATACCCTCTCTCCTCCCGATTTCTAAATGAGGCTTCGTGCTCGTTTTTTCGTTTTGATACCACCAACACTTCCCGTGGCCCATTTCTAACCTATAATCGAGGCTTTTTTTGGGTTTTGAAGGAAGTGGATATTATTTCATACACTCTCTCCTCCCGATTTCTAAACGAGGCTTCGTGCTCATTTTTTTGTTTTGACACTACCAATACGTCTCGTGACCCATTTCTAACATATAATCGAGACTTTTTCTAGTTTTAAAGGAAGTGGATATCATTTCATACCCTCTCTCCTCCCGATTTCTAAACGAGGCTTCGTGGTCGTTCTTTCGTGTAGACACAACGAGCACGTCTCGTGGCCAATTAGTAACCTATAATCGAGTCTTTTTCGGGTTTTAAAGGAAGTGGATATCATTTCATACCCTCTCTCCTCCCGATTTCTAAACGATGCTTCGTGGTCGTTTTTTCATTTTGACACTACCAGCATGTCCCGTGGCCCATTTCTAACCTATAATCGAGACTTTTTCGGGTTTTAATCGAAGTGGATATAATTTTATACCCTCTCTCCTCCCGATTTCTAAACGAGGCTTCGTGCTCTTTTTTTAGTTTTGACACAACAAACACGTTCCGTTGCCCATTTCCTACCTATAATCGAGACTTTTTCGGGTTTTAAAGGAAGTGGATATCATTTCATACCCTCTCTCCTCCCGATTTCTAAACGAGGCTTCGTGCTCGTTTTTTCGTTTTGACACCACAAACACGTCCCGTGGCCAATTTCTAACCTAAAATCGAGACTTTTTCGGGTTTTAAAGGATGTTGATATCATTTCATATCCTCTCTCCTTCCGTTTTCTAAATGAGGCTTCGTGCTCGTTTTTTTGTTTTGACACCTCCAACACGTCCCGTGGCCCATTTCTAACCTATAATCCAGACTTTTTCGGGTTTTAAAGGAAGTGGATATCATTTCATACACTCTCTCCGCCCGATTTCTAAATGAGGCTTTGTGCTCGTTTTTTCGTTTTGACACCACCAAGACGTCCCGTAGCCCATTTCTAACCTATAATCGATACTTTTTCGAGTTTTAAAGGAAGTGGATATCATTTCATACCCTCTCTCCTCCTGATTTCTAAACGAGGCTTCGTGCTCGTTTTTTTATTTTGACACTACCAAAACGTCTCGTGGCCCATATCTGACATATAATCGAGACTTTTTCGAGTTTTAAAGGAAGTGGATATCATTCCATACCCTCTCTCCTCCCGATTTCTAAACGATGCTTCGTGCTTGTTTTTTTTGTTTTGACAGCACCAACACGTCTCGTGGCCCATTTCTAACATATAATCGAGTCTTTTTCGGGTTTTAAAGGAAGTGAGTATCATTCCATACGCTCTCTCCTCCCGATTTCGAAACGAGGCTTCGTGCTCGTTTTTTCGTTTTGACACCACCAACATGTCCCGTGGCCTATTTCTAACCTATAATCGAGACTTTTTCGGGTTTTAAAGGAAGTGGATATAATTTTATACCCTCTCTCCTCCCGATTTCTAAACGAGGCTTCGTGCTCTTTTTTTAGTTTTGACACAACAAACACGTCCTGTTGTCCATTTCCAACCTATAATCGAGACTTTTTCGGGTTTTAAAGGAAGTGGATATTATTTCATACCCTCTCTCCTCCCGATTTCTAAACGAGGCTTCGTGCTCGTTTTTTCGTTTTGACACCACAAACACGTCCCGTGGCTAATTTCTAACCTATAATCGAGACTTTTTCGGGTTTTAAAGGAAGTTGATATCATTTCATATCCTCTCTCCTCCCGTTTTCTAAACGAGGCTTCGTGCTCGTTTTTTTGTTTTGACACCTCCAACACGTCTCGTGGCCCATTTCTAACCTATAATCCAGACTTTTTCGGGTTTTAAAGGAAGTGGATATCATTTCATACCCTCTCTCCCCGCGATTCCTAAACGAGGCTTTGTGCTCGTTTTTTCGTTTTGACACCACCAACACGTCCCGTAGCCCATTTCTAACCTATATTCAAGACTTTTTCGAGTTTTAATGGAAGTGGTTATCATTCCATACCCTCTCTCCTCCCGATTTCTAAACGTTGCTTCGTGCTTGTTTTTTTTGTTTTGATACCACCAACACGTCTCGTGGCCCATTTCAAACATATAATCGAGACTTTTTCGGGTTTTAAAGGAAGTGAGTGTCATTCCATACCCTCTCTCCTCCCGATTTCTAAACGAGGCTTCGTGCTCGTTTTTTCATTTTGATACCAGTAACACGTCCCGTGGCCCATTTCTAACCTATAATCGAGACTTTTTCGGGTTTTAAGGGAAGTGGATATAATTTCATACCCTCTCTCCTCCCGATTTCTAAACGAGGCTTCGTGCTCGTTTTTTCGTTTCGGCACCACAAACACGTCCTGTGGCCCATTTCTAACCTATAATCGAGACTTTTTCGGGTTTTAATGGAAGTGGATATCATTCCATACCCTCTCTCCACCCGTTTTCTAAACGATGCTTCGTGCTTGTTTTTTTTGTTTTGATACCACCAACACGTCTCGTGGCCCATTTCTAACATATAATCGAGACTTTTTCGGGTTTTAAAGGAAGTGAGTGTCATTCCATACCCTCTCTCCTCCCGATTTCTAAACGAGGCTTCGTGCTCGTTTTTTCATTTTGACACCACCAACACGTCCCGTGGCCCATTTCTAACCTATAGTCGAGGCTTTTTTGGGTTTTGAAGGATGTGGATATTATTTCATACACTCTCTCCTCCCGATTTCTAAACGAGGCTTCGTGCTCTTTTTTTTTTTTTGACACCACCAACACGTCTCGTGGCCCATTTCTAACCTATAATCGATACTTTTTCGGGTTTTAAAGGAAGTGGATATCATTTCATACCCTCTCTCCTCCCTATTTCTAAACGAGGTTTCGTGCTCGTTTTTTTGTTTTGACACTACCAAAACGTCTCGTGGCCCATATCTGACATATAATCGAGACTTTTTCTAGTTTTAAAGGTAGTGGATATCATTCCATACCCTCTCTCCTCCCGATTTCTAAACGATGCTTCGTGCTTGTTTTTTTTGTTTTGACAGCACCAACACGTCTCGTGGCCCATTTCTAACATATAATCGAGTCTTTTTCGGGTTTTAAAGGAAGTGAGTATCATTCCATACGCTCTCTCCTCCCGATTTCGAAACGAGGCTTCGTGCTCGTTTTTTCGTTTTGACACCACCAACACGTCCCGTGGCCTATTTCTAACCTATAATCGAGACTTTTTCGGGTTTTAAAGGAAGTGGATATAATTTTATACCCTCTCTCCTCCCGATTTCTAAACGAGGCTTCGTGCTCTTTTTTTAGTTTTGACACAACAAACACGTCCCGTTGTCCATTTCCAACCTATAATCCAGACTTTTTCGGGTTTTAAAGGAAGTGGATATCATTTCATACACTCTCTCCGCCCGATTTCTAAATGAGGATTTGTGCTCATTTTTTCGTTTTGATACCACAAACACGTCCCGTGGCCCATTTCTAACCTATAATCGAGACTTTTTCGGGTTTTAAGGGAAGTGGATATAATTTCATACCCTCCCTCCTCCCGATTTCTAAACGAGGCTTCGTGCTCGTTTTTTCGTTTCGGCACCACAAACACGTCCCGTGGCCCATTTCTAACCTATAATCGAGATTTTTTCGAGTTTTAATGGAAGTGGATATCATTCTATACCCTCTCTCCTCCCGATTTCTAAACGATGCTTCGTGCTTGTTTTTTTTGTTTTGACACCACCAACACGTCCCGTGGCCTATTTCTAACCTATAATCGAGTCTTTTTTGGGTTTTGAAGGATGTGGATATTATTTCATACACTCTCTCCTCCCGATTTCTAAACGAGGCCTCCTGCTCGTTTTTTTGTTTTGACACCACCAACACGTCTCGTGGCCCATTTCTAACATATAATCGAGACTTTTTCTGGTTTTAAAGGAAGTGGATATCATTTCATACCCGCTATCCTCCCGATTTGTAAACGAGGCTTCGTGCTTATATTTTTAGTTTTGACACATCAAACACGTCCCGTTGCCCATTTCTAACCTATAATCGAGACTTCTTAGGGGTTTTAAAGGAAGTGGATATCATTTCATACCCTATCTCCTCCCGATTTCTAAACGAGGCTTCGTGCTCGTTTTTTCGTTTTGACACCACAAACACGTCCCGTGGCCCATTTCTAACCAATAATCGAGACTTTTTCGGGTTTTAAAGGAAGTGGATATCATTTCATACCCTCTCTCCTCCCGATTTCTAAACTAGGCTTGGTACTCGTTTTTTGTTTTGACACCACAAATACGTCCCGTGGCCAATTTCGAACTTATAATCGAGACTTCTTCGGGTTTTAAAGGAAGTTTATATCATTTCATATCCTCTCTCCTCCCATTTTCTAAATGAGGCTTCGTCCTCGTTTTTTCATTTTGACACCTCCAACACGTCTCGTGGCCCATTTCTAACCTATAATCTAGACTTTTTCGGGTTTTAAAGGAGGTGGATATCATTTCATACACTCTATTCTCCCAATTTCTAAATGAGGCTTTGTGCTCGTTTTTTCGTTTTGACACCACCAAACACGTCCCGTAGCCAATTTCTAACCTATAATCGAGTCTTTTTCGGGTTTTAAAGGAAGTGGATATCATTTCATACCCTTTCTCCTCCCGATTTCTAAAAGAGACTTCGTGCTCGTTTTTTCGTTTTGACACCACAAACACGTCCCGTGGCCCATTTCTAACCCATAATCGAGACTTTTTCAGGTTTTAAAGGAAGTGGATATCATTTCATACCCTCTCTCCTCCCGATTTCTAAACGAGGCTTTCTGCTCGTTTTTTCGTTTTGACACCACCAACACGTCCCGTAGCCCATTCCTAAACTATAATCGAGACTTTTTCGGGTTTTAAAGGAAGTGGATATCACTTCATACCCTCTATCCTCCTGATTTCTAAACGAGGCTTCGTAGTCGTTTTTTCGCTTTGACACCTCCAACAAGTCCCGTGGCCTATTTCTAACCTATAATCGAGACTTTTTCGGGTTTTAAAGGAAGTGGATATAATATCATACCCTCTCTCCAACCGATTTCTAAACGAGGCTTCGTGCTCGTTTTTTCGTTTTGACACCACCAAAATGTCCCGTAGCCCAATTCTAACCTATAATCAAGACTTTTTCGGGTTTGAAAGGAAGTGAATATCATTTCTTACACTCTCTCCTCCCGATTTCTAAACGAGGCTTTGTGCTCATTTTTTCGTTTTGACACCACCAACACGTCCCGTGGCCCATTTCTAACTTATAATCGAGACTTTTTCGGGTTTTAAAGGAAGTGGATATAATTTCATACCCTCTCTCCAACCGATTTCTAAATGAGGCTTCGTGCTCGTTTTTTCGTTTTGACACCACCAACAAGTCCCGTAGCCCAATTCTAACCTATAATCGAGACTTTTTCGAGTTTTAAAGTAAGTGGATATCATTTCTTACCCTCTCTCCTCCCGATTTCTAAACCGGGCTTCGTGCTCGTTTTTTCGTTTTGACACCACAAACACGTCCCGTAGCCCTTTTCTAACTTATAATCTAGACTTTTTTGGGTTTTAAAGGAAGTGGATATTACTTCATACCCTCTCTCCACCCGATTTCTAAACGAGGCTTCGTAGTCGTTTTTTCGTTTTGACACCTCCAACAAGTCTCGTGGCCCATATCTAACCTATAATCTAGACTTTTTCGGGTTTTAAAGAAAGTGGATATCATTCCATACCCTCTCTCCTCCCGATTTCTAAACGATGCTTCGTGCTTGTTTTTTTTTTTTTGACACCACCAACACGTCTCGTGGCCCATTTCTAACATATAATCAAGGCTTTTTTGGGCTTTAATGGAAGTGAGTATCATTCCATACCCTCTCTCCTCCCGATTTCTAAACGAGGCATCGTGCTCGTTTTTTCGTTTTCACACCACCAACACGTCCCGTGGCCTATTTCTAACCTATAATCGAGACTTTTTCGGGTTTTAAAGGAAGTGGATATCATTTCATACCCTCTCTCCTCCCGATTTCTAAACGAAACTTCGTGCTCGTTTTTTCGTTTTGACACCACCAACACGTCCCGTGGCCCATTTCTAACCTATAATCGAGATTTTTTAGGGTTTTAAAGGAAGTGGATATCATTTCATACCCTCTCTCCTCCCGATTTCTAAACGAGGCTTCATGCTCGTTTTTTCGTTTTGACACCACCAACACGTCCCGTAGCCCATTTCTAACCTATAATCGAGACTTTTTCGGGTTTTAAAGGAAGTGGATATCATTTCATACCCTCTCTCCTCCCGATTTCTAAACGAGGCTTCGAGCTTATTTTATTAGTTTTGACACAACAAACACGTCCCGTTGCCCATTTCTAACCTATAATCGAGACTTTTTAGGGGTTTTAAAGGAAGTGGATATCATTTCATACCCTATCTCCTCCCGATTTCTAAACGAGGCTTCGTGCTCGTTTTTTCGTTTTGACACCACAAACACGTCCCGTGGCCCATTTCTAACCTTTAATCGAGAGTTTTTCGGGTTTTAAAGGAAGTGAATATCATTTCATACCCTCTCTCCCCCCGATTCCTAAACGAGGCTTTGTGCTCGTTTTTTCGTTTTGACACCACCAACACGTCCCGTAGCCCATTTCTAACCTATATTCAAGACTTTTTCGAGTTTTAATGGAAGTGGTTATCATTCCATACCCTCTCTCCTCCCGATTTCTAAACGTTGCTTCGTGCTTGTTTTTTTTGTTTTGATACCACCAACACGTCTCGTGGCCCATTTCAAACATATAATCGAGACTTTTTCGGGTTTTAAAGGAAGTGAGTGTCATTCCATACCCTCTCTCCTCCCGATTTCTAAACGAGGCTTCGTGCTCGTTTTTTCATTTTGATACCAGTAACACGTCCCGTGGCCCATTTCTAACCTATAATCGAGACTTTTTCGGGTTTTAAGGGAAGTGGATATAATTTCATACCCTCTCTCCTCCCGATTTCTAAACGAGGCTTCGTGCTCGTTTTTTCGTTTCGGCACCACAAACACGTCCTGTGGCCCATTTCTAACCTATAATCGAGACTTTTTCGGGTTTTAATGGAAGTGGATATCATTCCATACCCTCTCTCCACCCGTTTTCTAAACGATGCTTCGTGCTTGTTTTTTTTGTTTTGATACCACCAACACGTCTCGTGGCCCATTTCTAACATATAATCGAGACTTTTTCGGGTTTTAAAGGAAGTGAGTGTCATTCCATACCCTCTCTCCTCCCGATTTCTAAACGAGGCTTCGTGCTCGTTTTTTCATTTTGACACCACCAACACGTCCCGTGGCCCATTTCTAACCTATAGTCGAGGCTTTTTTGGGTTTTGAAGGATGTGGATATTATTTCATACACTCTCTCCTCCCGATTTCTAAACGAGGCTTCGTGCTCTTTTTTTTTTTTTTGACACCACCAACACGTCTCGTGGCCCATTTCTAACCTATAATCGATACTTATTCGGGTTTTAAAGGAAGTGGATATCATTTCATACCCTCTCTCCTCCCGATTTCTAAACGAGGCTTCGTGCTCGTTTTTTTGTTTTGACACTACCAAAACGTCTCGTGGCCCATATCTGACATATAATCGAGACTTTTTCTAGTTTTAAAGGAAGTGGATATCATTCCATACCCTCTCTCCTCCCGATTTCTACACGATGCTTCGTGCTTGTTTTTTTTGTTTTGACAGCACCAACACGTCTCGTGGCCCATTTCTAACATATAATCGAGTCTTTTTCGGGTTTTAAAGGAAGTGAGTATCATTCCATACGCTCTCTCCTCCCGATTTCGAAACGAGGCTTCGTGCTCGTTTTTTCGTTTTGACACCACCAACACGTCCCGTGGCCTATTTCTAACCTATAATCGAGACTTTTTCGGGTTTTAAAGGAAGTGGATATAATTTTATACCCTCTCTCCTCCCGATTTCTAAACGAGGCTTCGTGCTCTTTTTTTAGTTTTGACACAACAAACACGTCCTGTTGTCCATTTCCAACCTATAATCGAGACTTTTTCGGGTTTTAAAGGAAGTGGATATCATTTCATACCCTCTCTCCTCCCGATTTCTAAACGAGGCTTCGTGCTCGTTTTTTCGTTTTGACACCACAAACACGTCCCGTGGCTAATTTCTATCCTATAATCGAGACTTTTTCGGGTTTTAAAGGAAGTTGATATCATTTCATATCCTCTCTCCTCCCGTTTTCTAAACGAGGCTTCGTGCTCGTTTTTTTGTTTTGACACCTCCAACACGTCCCGTGGCCCTTTCTAACCTATAATCCAGACTTTTTCGGGTTTTAAAGGAAGTGGATATCATTTCATACACTCTCTCCGCCCGATTTCTAAATGAGGCTTTGTGCTCATTTTTTCATTTTGATACCACAAACACGTCCCGTGGCCCATTTCTAACCTATAATCGAGACTTTTTCGGGTTTTAAGGGAAGTGGATATAATTTCATACCCTCCCTCCTCACGATTTCTAAACGAGGCTTCGTGCTCGTTTTTTCGTTTCGGCACCACAAACACGTCCCGTGGCCCATTTCTAACCTATAATCGAGATTTTTTCGAGTTTTAATGGAAGTGGATATCATTCTATACCCTCTCTCCTCCCGATTTTTAAACGATGCTTCGTGCTTGTTTTTTTTGTTTTTATACCACCAACACGTCTCGTGGCCCATTTCTAACATATAATCGAGACTTTTTAGGGTTTTAAAGGAAGTGAGTGTCATTCCATACCCTCTCTCCTCCCGATTTCTAAACGAGGCTTCGTGCTCGTTTTTTCATTTTGACACCACCAACACGTCCCGTGGCCCATTTCTAACCTATAATCGAGTCTTTTTTGGGTTTTGAAGGATGTGGATATTATTTCATACGCTCTCTCCTCCCGATTTCTAAACGAGGCCTCCTGCTCGTTTTTTTGTTTTGACACCACCAACACGTCTCGTGGCCCATTTCTAACATATAATCGAGACTTTTTCTGGTTTTAAAGGAAGTGGATATCATTTCATACCCGCTATCCTCCCGATTTGTAAACGAGGCTTCGTGCTCGTTTTTTCATTTTGACACACCAAGCACGTCCCGTGGCCCATTTGTAATCTATAATCGAGACTTTTTCGGGTTTTAAACGAAGTGGATATCACTTCATACCCTCTCTCGTCCCGATTTCTAAATGATGCTTCGTGGTCATTTTTTCGTTTTGACACTACCAGCAAGTCCCGTGGCCCATTTCTAACATATTATCGAGACTTTTCCGGGTTTTAAAGGAAATGGATATCATTTCATACCCTCTCTCCTCCCGATTTTTAAACGAGGCTTCGTGCTCGTTTTTTTGTTTTGACACCACCAAAACGTCTCGTGGCCCATATCTAACATATAATCGAGACTTTTTCGGGTTTTAAAGCAAGTGGATATCATTCCATACCCTCTCTCCACCCGATTTCTAAACGATGCTTCGTGCTTGTTTTTTTTGTTTTGACACCACCAACACGTCTCGTGGCCCATTTCTAACATATAATTAAGACTTTTTCGGGTTTTAATGGAAGTGAGTATCATTCCATACCCTCTCTCCTCCCGATTTCTAAACGAGGCTTCGTGCTCGTTTTTTAGTTTTGACACCTCCAACAAGTCTCGTGGCCCATATCTAACCTATAATCTAGACTTTTTCGGATTTTAAAGGAAGTGGATATAATTTCATACCCTCTCTCCTCCCGATTTCTAAACGAGGCTTCGTGCTCTTTTTTAGTTTTGACACAACAAACACGTCCCGTTGCCAATTTCTAACCTATAATCGAGACTTTTTCGGGTTTTAAAGGAAGTAGATATAATTTCATACCCTCTCTCCTCCCGATTTCTAAACGAGGCTTCGTGCTCGTTTTTTCGTCTTGACACCACAAACACGTCCCGTGGCCCATTTCTAACCTATAATCGAGACTTTTTCGGGTTTTAAAGGAAGTGGATATCATTCCATGCCCTCTCTCCTCCCGATTTCTAAACGATGCTTCGTGCATGTTTTTTTTGTTTTGACACCACCAACATGTCTCGTGGCCCATTTCTAACATATAATCGAGACTTTTTCGGGTTTTAAAGGAAGTGAGTATCATTCCATACCCTCTCTCCTCCCGATTTCTAAATGAGGCTTCGTGCTCGTTTTTTCGTTTTGATACCACCAACACTTCCCGTGGCCCATTTCTAACCTATAATCGAGGCTTTTTTTGGGTTTTGAAGGAAGTGGATATTATTTCATACACTCTCTCCTCCCGATTTCTAAACGAGGCTTCGTGCTCATTTTTTTGTTTTGACACTACCAATACGTCTCGTGACCCATTTCTAACATATAATCGAGACTTTTTCTAGTTTTAAAGGAAGTGGATATCATTTCATACCCTCTCTCCTCCCGATTTCTAAACGAGGCTTCGTGGTCGTTCTTTCGTTTAGACACAACGAGCACGTCTCGTGGCCAATTAGTAACCTATAATCGAGTCTTTTTCGGGTTTTAAAGGAAGTGGATATCATTTCATACCCTCTCTCCTCCCGATTTCTAAACGATGCTTCGTGGTCGTTTTTTCATTTTGACACTACCAGCATGTCCCGTGGCCCATTTCTAACCTATAATCGAGACTTTTTCGGGTTTTAATCGAAGTGGATATAATTTTATACCCTCTCTCCTCCCGATTTCTAAACGAGGCTTCGTGCTCTTTTTTTAGTTTTGACACAACAAACACGTTCCGTTGCCCATTTCCTACCTATAATCGAGACTTTTTCGGGTTTTAAAGGAAGTGGATATCATTTCATACCCTCTCTCCTCCCGATTTCTAAACGAGGCTTCGTGCTCGTTTTTTCGTTTTGACACCACAAACACGTCCCGTGGCCAATTTCTAACCTAAAATCGAGACTTTTTCGGGTTTTAAAGGATGTTGATATCATTTCATATCCTCTCTCCTTCCGTTTTCTAAATGAGGCTTCGTGCTCGTTTTTTTGTTTTGACACCTCCAACACGTCCCGTGGCCCATTTCTAACCTATAATCCAGACTTTTTCGGGTTTTAAAGGAAGTGGATATCATTTCATACACTCTCTCCGCCCGATTTCTAAATGAGGCTTTGTGCTCGTTTTTTCGTTTTGACACCACCAAGACGTCCCGTAGCCCATTTCTAACCTATAATCGATACTTTTTCGAGTTTTAAAGGAAGTGGATATCATTTCATACCCTCTCTCCTCCTGATTTCTAAACGAGGCTTCGTGCTCGTTTTTTTATTTTGACACTACCAAAACGTCTCGTGGCCCATATCTGACATATAATCGAGACTTTTTCGAGTTTTAAAGGAAGTGGATATCATTCCATACCCTCTCTCCTCCCGATTTCTAAACGATGCTTCGTGCTTGTTTTTTTTGTTTTGACAGCACCAACACGTCTCGTGGCCCATTTCTAACATATAATCGAGTCTTTTTCGGGTTTTAAAGGAAGTGAGTATCATTCCATACGCTCTCTCCTCCCGATTTCGAAACGAGGCTTCGTGCTCGTTTTTTCGTTTTGACACCACCAACATGTCCCGTGGCCTATTTCTAACCTATAATCGAGACTTTTTCGGGTTTTAAAGGAAGTGGATATAATTTTATACCCTCTCTCCTCCCGATTTCTAAACGAGGCTTCGTGCTCTTTTTTTAGTTTTGACACAACAAACACGTCCTGTTGTCCATTTCCAACCTATAATCGAGACTTTTTCGGGTTTTAAAGGAAGTGGATATTATTTCATACCCTCTCTCCTCCCGATTTCTAAACGAGGCTTCGTGCTCGTTTTTTCGTTTTGACACCACAAACACGTCCCGTGGCTAATTTCTAACCTATAATCGAGACTTTTTCGGGTTTTAAAGGAAGTTGATATCATTTCATATCCTCTCTCCTCCCGTTTTCTAAACGAGGCTTCGTGCTCGTTTTTTTGTTTTGACACCTCCAACACGTCCCGTGGCCCATTTCTAACCTATAATCCAGACTTTTTCGGGTTTTAAAGGAAGTGGATATCATTTCATACCCTCTCTCCCCGCGATTCCTAAACGAGGCTTTGTGCTCGTTTTTTCGTTTTGACACCACCAACACGTCCCGTAGCCCATTTCTAACCTATATTCAAGACTTTTTCGAGTTTTAATGGAAGTGGTTATCATTCCATACCCTCTCTCCTCCCGATTTCTAAACGTTGCTTCGTGCTTGTTTTTTTTGTTTTGATACCACCAACACGTCTCGTGGCCAATTTCAAACATATAATCGAGACTTTTTCGGGTTTTAAAGGAAGTGAGTGTCATTCCATACCCTCTCTCCTCCCGATTTCTAAACGAGGCTTCGTGCTCGTTTTTTCATTTTGATACCAGTAACACGTCCCGTGGCCCATTTCTAACCTATAATCGAGACTTTTTCGGGTTTTAAGGGAAGTGGATATAATTTCATACCCTCTCTCCTCCCGATTTCTAAACGAGGCTTCGTGCTCGTTTTTTCGTTTCGGCACCACAAACACGTCCTGTGGCCCATTTCTAACCTATAATCGAGACTTTTTCGGGTTTTAATGGAAGTGGATATCATTCCATACCCTCTCTCCACCCGTTTTCTAAACGATGCTTCGTGCTTGTTTTTTTTGTTTTGATACCACCAACACGTCTCGTGGCCCATTTCTAACATATAATCGAGACTTTTTCGGGTTTTAAAGGAAGTGAGTGTCATTCCATACCCTCTCTCCTCCCGATTTCTAAACGAGGCTTCGTGCTCGTTTTTTCATTTTGACACCACCAACACGTCCCGTGGCCCATTTCTAACCTATAGTCGAGGCTTTTTTGGGTTTTGAAGGATGTGGATATTATTTCATACACTCTCTCCTCCCGATTTCTAAACGAGGCTTCGTGCTCTTTTTTTTTTTTTGACACCACCAACACGTCTCGTGGCCCATTTCTAACCTATAATCGATACTTTTTCGGGTTTTAAAGGAAGTGGATATCATTTCATACCCTCTCTCCTCCCTATTTCTAAACGAGGTTTCGTGCTCGTTTTTTTGTTTTGACACTACCAAAACGTCTCGTGGCCCATATCTGACATATAATCGAGACTTTTTCTAGTTTTAAAGGTAGTGGATATCATTCCATACCCTCTCTCCTCCCGATTTCTAAACGATGCTTCGTGCTTGTTTTTTTTGTTTTGACAGCACCAACACGTCTCGTGGCCCATTTCTAACATATAATCGAGTCTTTTTCGGGTTTTAAAGGAAGTGAGTATCATTCCATACGCTCTCTCCTCCCGATTTCGAAACGAGGCTTCGTGCTCGTTTTTTCGTTTTGACACCACCAACACGTCCCGTGGCCTATTTCTAACCTATAATCGAGACTTTTTCGGGTTTTAAAGGAAGTGGATATAATTTTATACCCTCTCTCCTCCCGATTTCTAAACGAGGCTTCGTGCTCTTTTTTTAGTTTTGACACAACAAACACGTCCCGTTGTCCATTTCCAACCTATAATCCAGACTTTTTCGGGTTTTAAAGGAAGTGGATATCATTTCATACACTCTCTCCGCCCGATTTCTAAATGAGGATTTGTGCTCATTTTTTCGTTTTGATACCACAAACACGTCCCGTGGCCCATTTCTAACCTATAATCGAGACTTTTTCGGGTTTTAAGGGAAGTGGATATAATTTCATACCCTCCCTCCTCCCGATTTCTAAACGAGGCTTCGTGCTCGTTTTTTCGTTTCGGCACCACAAACACGTCCCGTGGCCCATTTCTAACCTATAATCGAGATTTTTTCGAGTTTTAATGGAAGTGGATATCATTCTATACCCTCTCTCCTCCCGATTTCTAAACGATGCTTCGTGCTTGTTTTTTTTGTTTTGATACCACCAACACGTCTCGTGGCCCATTTCTAACATATAATCGAGACTTTTTAGGGTTTTAAAGGAAGTGAGTGTCATTCCATACCCTCTCTCCTCCCGATTTCTAAACGAGGCTTCGTGCTCGTTTTTTCATTTTGACACCACCAACACGTCCCGTGGCCCATTTCTAACCTATAATCGAGTCTTTTTTGGGTTTTGAAGGATGTGGATATTATTTCATACACTCTCTCCTCCCGATTTCTAAACGAGGCCTCCTGCTCGTTTTTTTGTTTTGACACCACCAACACGTCTCGTGGCCCATTTCTAACATATAATCGAGACTTTTTCTGGTTTTAAAGGAAGTGGATATCATTTCATACCCGCTATCCTCCCGATTTGTAAACGAGGCTTCGTGCTCGTTTTTTCATTTTGACACACCAAGCACGTCCCGTGGCCCATTTGTAATCTATAATCGAGACTTTTTCGGGTTTTAAACGAAGTGGATATCACTTCATACCCTCTCTCGTCCCGATTTCTAAATGATGCTTCGTGGTCATTTTTTCGTTTTGACACTACCAGCAAGTCCCGTGGCCCATTTCTAACATATTATCGAGACTTTTCCGGGTTTTAAAGGAAATGGATATCATTTCATACCCTCTCTCCTCCCGATTTTTAAACGAGGCTTCGTGCTCGTTTTTTTGTTTTGACACCACCAAAACGTCTCGTGGCCCATATCTAACATATAATCGAGACTTTTTCGGGTTTTAAAGGAAGTGGATATCATTCCATACCCTCTCTCCACCCGATTTCTAAACGATGCTTCGTGCTTGTTTTTTTTGTTTTGACACCACCAACACGTCTCGTGGCCCATTTCTAACATATAATTAAGACTTTTTCGGGTTTTAATGGAAGTGAGTATCATTCCATACCCTCTCTCCTCCCGATTTCTAAACGAGGCTTCGTGCTCGTTTTTTAGTTTTGACACCTCCAACAAGTCTCGTGGCCCATATCTAACCTATAATCTAGACTTTTTCGGATTTTAAAGGAAGTGGATATAATTTCATACCCTCTCTCCTCCCGATTTCTAAACGAGGCTTCGTGCTCTTTTTTTAGTTTTGACACAACAAACACGTCCCGTTGCCAATTTCTAACCTATAATCGAGACTTTTTCGGGTTTTAAAGGAAGTAGATATAATTTCATACCCTCTCTCCTCCCGATTTCTAAACGAGGCTTCGTGCTCATTTTTTCGTCTTGACACCACAAACACGTCCCGTGGCCCATTTCTAACCTATAATCGAGACTTTTTCGGGTTTTAAAGGAAGTGGATATCATTCCATGCCCTCTCTCCTCCCGATTTCTAAACGATGCTTCGTGCATGTTTTTTTTGTTTTGACACCACCAACATGTCTCGTGGCCCATTTCTAACATATAATCGAGACTTTTTCGGGTTTTAAAGGAAGTGAGTATCATTCCATACCCTCTCTCCTCCCGATTTCTAAATGAGGCTTCGTGCTTGTTTTTTCGTTTTGATACCACCAACACTTCCCGTGGCCCATTTCTAACCTATAATCGAGGCTTTTTTTGGGTTTTGAAGGAAGTGGATATTATTTCATACACTCTCTCCTCCCGATTTCTAAACGAGGCTTCGTGCTCATTTTTTTGTTTTGACACTACCAATACGTCTCGTGACCCATTTCTAACATATAATCGAGACTTTTTCTAGTTTTAAAGGAAGTGGATATCATTTCATACCCTCTCTCCTCCCGATTTCTAAACGAGGCTTCGTGGTCGTTCTTTCGTTTAGACACAACGAGCACGTCTCGTGGCCCATTAGTAACCTATAATCGAGACTTCTTCGGGTTTTAAAGGAAGTGGATATCATTTCATACCCTCTCTCCTCCCGATTTCTAAACGAGGCTTCGTGGTCGTTCATTCGTTTAGACACAACGAGCACGTCTCGTGGCCCATTAGTAACCTATAATCGAGTCTTTTTCGGGTTTTAAAGGAAGTGGATATCATTTCATACCCTCTCTCCTCCCGATTTCTAAACGATGCTTCGTGGTCGTTTTTTCATTTTGACACTACCAGCATGTCCCGTGGCCCATTTCCTACCTATAATCGAGACTTTTTCGGGTTTTAAAGGAAGTGGATATCATTTCATACCCTCTCTCCTCCCGATTTCTAAACGAGGCTTCGTGCTCGTTTTTTCGTTTTGACACCACAAACACGTCCCGTGGCCAATTTCTAACCTAAAATCGAGACTTTTTCGGGTTTTAAAGGATGTTGATATCATTTCATATCCTCTCTCCTTCCGTTTTCTAAATGAGGCTTCGTGCTCGTTTTTTTGTTTTGACACCTCCAACACGTCCCGTGGCCCATTTCTAACCTATAATCCAGACTTTTTCGGGTTTTAAAGGAAGTGGATATCATTTCATACACTCTCTCCGCCCGATTTCTAAATGAGGCTTTGTGCTCGTTTTTTCGTTTTGACACCACCAAGACGTCCCGTAGCCCATTTCTAACCTATAATCGATACTTTTTCGAGTTTTAAAGGAAGTGGATATCATTTCATACCCTCTCTCCTCCCGATTTCTAAACGAGGCTTCGTGCTCGTTTATTTATTTTGACACTACCAAAACGTCTCGTGGCCCATATCTGACATATAATCGAGACTTTTTCGAGTTTTAAAGGAAGTGGATATCATTCCATACCCTCTCTCCTCCCGATTTCTAAACGATGCTTCGTGCTTATTTTTTTTGTTTTGACAGCACCAACACCTCTCGTGGCCCATTTCTAACATATAATCGAGTCTTTTTCGGGTTTTAAAGGAAGTGAGTATCATTCCATACGCTCTCTCCTCCCGATTTCGAAACGAGGCTTCGTGCTCGTTTTTTCGTTTTGACACCACCAACATGTCCCGTGGCCTATTTCTAACCTATAATCGAGACTTTTTCGGGTTTTAAAGGAAGTGGATATAATTTTATACCCTCTCTCCTCCCGATTTCTAAACTAGGCTTCGTGCTCTTTTTTTAGTTTTGACACAACAAACACGTCCTGTTGTCCATTTCCAACCTATAATCGAGACTTTTTCGGGTTTTAAAGGAAGTGGATATTATTTCATACCCTCTCTCCTCCCGATTTCTAAACGAGGCTTCGTGCTCGTTTTTTCGTTTTGACACCACAAACACGTCCCGTGGCTAATTTCTAACCTATAATCGAGACTTTTTCGGGTTTTAAAGGAAGTTGATATCATTTCAAATCCTCTCTCCTCCCGTTTTCTAAACGAGGCTTCGTGCTCGTTTTTTTGTTTTGACACCTCCAACACGTCCCGTGGCCCATTTCTAACCTATAATCCAGACTTTTTCGGGTTTTAAAGGAAGTGGATATCATTTCATACACTCTCTCCGCCCAATTTCTAAATGAGGCTTTGTGCTCGTTTTTTCGTTTTGACACCACCAACACGTCCCGTAGCCCATTTCTAACCTATAATCGAGACTTTTTCCGGTTTTAAAGGAAGTGGATATCATTTCATACCCTCTCTCCTCCCGATTTCTAAAAGAGACTTCGTGCTCGTTTTTTCGTTTTAACACCACAAACACGTCCCGTGGCCCATTTCTAACCTATAATCGAGACTTTTTCAGGTTTTAAAGGAAGTAGATATCATTTCATATCCTCTCTCCTCCTGATTTCTAAACGAGGCTTCTTGCTCGTTTTTTTGTATTGACACCACCAACACATCTCGTGACCCATTTCTAACATATAATCGACACTTTTTCTGGTTTTAAAGGAAGTGGATATCATTTCATACCCTCAATCCTCCCGAATTCTAAATGAGGCTTCGTGCTCATTTTTTTGTTTTGACACCACCAACACGTCCCGTGGCCCATTTCTATCCTATAATCCATACTTTTTCGGGTTTTAAAGGAAGTGGATATCATTTCATACCCTCTCTCCTCCCGATTTCTAAACGAGGCTTCGTGCTCGTTTCTTCGTTTTGACACCACCAACACGTCCCGTAGCCCATTCCTAACCAATAATCGAGACTTTTTCGGGTTTTAAAGGAAGTGGATATCACTTCATACCCTCTATCCTCCTGATTTCTAAACGAGGCTTCGTAGTCGTTTTTTGGTTTTGACACCTCCAACAAGTCCCGTGGCCTATTTCTAACCTATAATCAAGACTTTTTCGGGTTTTAAAGGAAGTGGATATAATTTCATACCCTCTCTCCAACCGATTTCTAAACGAGGCTTCGTGCTCATTTTTTTGTTTTGACACCACCAACACGTCCCGTAGCCCAATTCTAACCTATAATCAAGACTTTTTCGGGTTTTAAAGGAAGTGAATATCATTTCATACCCTCTCTCCTCTCGATTTCTAAACGAGTCTTTGTGCTCATTTTTTCGTTTTGACACCACCAACACGTCCCGTGGCCCATTTCTAACTTATAATCGAGACTTTTTCGGGTTTTAAAGGAAGTGGATATAATTTCATACCCTCTCTCCAACCGATTTCTAAATGAGGATTCGTGCTCGTTTTTTCGTTTTGACACCACCAACACGTCCCGTAGCCCAATTTTAACCTATAATCGAGACTTTTTCGGGTTTTAAAGGAAGTGGATATCATTTCTTACCCTCTCTCCTCCCGATTTCTAAAAAAGGCTTCGTGCTCGTTTTTTCGTTTTGACACCACAAACACGTCCCGTAGCCCATTTCAAACTTATAATCTAGACTTTTTTGGGTTTTAAAGAAGTGGATATTACTTCATACCCTCTCTCCACCCGATTTCTAAACGAGGCTTCGTAGTCGTTTTTTCGTTTTGACACCTCCAACAAGTCTCGTGGCCCATTTCTAACATATAATCAAGGCTTTTTTGGGCTTTAATGGAAGTGAGTATCATTCCATACCCTCTCTCCTCCCGATTTATAAACGAGGCTTCATGCTCGTTTTTTCGTTTTGACACCACCAACACGTCACGTGGCCTATTTCTAACCTATAATCGAGACTTTTTCAGGTTTTAAAGGAAGTGGATATCATTTCATACCCTCTCTCCTCCCGATTTCTAAACGAAACTTCGTGCTCGTTTTTTCGTTTTGACACCACCAACACGTCCCGTGGCCCATTTCTAACCTATAATCGAGGCTTTTTTGGGTTTTAAAGGAAGTGGATATTATTTCATACACTCTCTCCTCCCGATTTCTAAACGAGGCTTCCTGCTCGTTTTTTCATTTTGACACCACCAACACGTCCCGTGGCCTATTTCTAACCTATAATCGAGACTTTTTCGGGTTTTAAAGGAAGTGGATATCATTTCATACCCTCTCTCCTCCCGATTTCTAAACGAGGCTTCGTGCTCGTTTTTTCATTTTGACACCACCAACACGTCCCGTAGCCCATTTCTAACCTATAATCGAGACTTTTTCGGGTTTTAAAGAAAGTGGATATCATTTCATACCCTCTCTCCTCCCGATTTCTAAATGAGGCTTCGAGCTTATTTTATTAGTTTTGACACAACAAACACGTCCCGTTGCCCATTTCTAACCTATAATCGAGACTTTTTAGGGGTTTTAAAGGAAGTGGATATCATTTCATACCCTATCTCCTCCCGATTTCTAAACGAGGCTTCGTGCTCGTTTTTTCGTTTTGACACCACAAACACGTCTCGTGGCCCATTTCTAACCTATAATCGAGACTTTTTCGGGTTTTAAAGGAAGTGGATATCATTTCATACCCTCTCTCCTCCCGATTTCTAAACTAGGCTTGGTACTCGTTTTTTGTTTTGACACCACAAATACGTCTCGTGGCCAATTTCTAACTTATAATCGAGACTTCTTCGGGTTTTAAAGGAAGTTTATATCATTTCATATCCTCTCTCCACCCATTTTCTAAATGAGGCTTTGTGCTCGTTTTTTCATTTTGACACCTCCAACACGTCTCGTGGCCCATTTCTAACCTATAATCTAGACTTTTTCGGGTTTTAAAGGAGGTGGATATCATTTCATACACTCTATTATCCCAATTTCTAAATGAGGCTTTGTGCTCGTTTTTTCGTTTTGACACCACCAAACACGTCCCGTATCCAATTTCTAACCTATAATCGAGTCTTTTTCGGGTTTTAAAGGAAGTGGATATCATTTCATACCCTTTCTCCTCCCGATTTCTAAAAGAGACTTCGTGCTCGTTTTTTCGTTTTGATACCACAAACACGTCCCGTGGCCCATTTCTAACCCATAATCGAGACTTTTTCAGGTTTTAAAGGAAGTGGATATCATTTCATACCCTCTCTCCTCCCGATTTCTAAACGAGGCTTCCTGCTCGTTTTTTCGTTTTGACACCACCAACACGTCCCGTAGTCTATTCCTACACTATAATCGAGACTTTTTCGGGTTTTAAAGGAAGTGGATATCACTTCATACCCTCTATCCTCCTGATTTCTAAACGAGGCTTCGTAGTCGTTTTTTCGTTTTGACACCTCCAACAAGTCCCGTGGCCTATTTCTAACCTATAATCGAGACTTTTTCGGGTTTTAAAGGAAGTGGATATAATTTCATACCCTCTCTCCAACCGATTTCTAAACGAGGCTTCGTGCTCGTTTTTTCGTTTGGACACCACCAACACGTCCCGTAGCCCAATTATAACCTATAATCAAGACTTTTTCGGGTTTTAAAGGAAGTGAATATCATTTCATACCCTCTCTCCTCCCGATTTCTAAATGAGGCTTTGTGCTCATTTTTTCGTTTTGACACCACCAACACTTCCCGTGGCCCATTTCTAACTTATAATCGAGACTTTTTCCGGTTTTAAAGGAAGTGGATATAATTTCATACCCTCTCTCCAACCGATTTCTAAATGAGGCCTCGTGCTCGTTTTTTCGTTTTGACACCACCAACACGTCCCGTAGCCCATTTCTAACTTATAATCTAGACTTTCTTGGGTTTTAAAGGAAGTGGATATTACTTCATACCCTCTCTCCACCCGATTTCTATACGAGGCTTCGTAGTCGTTTTTTCGTTTTGACACCTCCAACAAGTCTCGTGGCCCATATCTAACATATAATCGAGACTTTTTCGGGTTTTAAAGAAAGTGGATATCATTCCATACCCTCTCTCCTCCCGATTTCTAAACGATGCTTCGTGCTTGTTTTTTTGTTTTGACACCACCAACACGTCTCGTGGCCCATTTCTAACATATAATCAAGGCTTTTTTGGGCTTTAATGGAAGTGAGTATCATTCCATACCCTCTCTCCTCCCGATTTCTAAACGAGGCTTCGTGCTCGTTTTTTCATTTTGACACCACCAACACGTCACGTGGCCTATTTCTAACCTATAATCGAGACTTTTTCGGGTTTTAAAGGAAATGGATATCATTTCATACCCTCTCTCCTCCCGATTTCTAAACGAAACTTCGTGCTCGTTTTTTCGTTTTGACACCACCAACACGTCCCGTGGCCCATTTCTAACCTATAATCGAGGCTTTTTTGGGTTTTAAAGGAAATGGATATTATTTCATACACTCTCTCCTCCCGATTTCTAAACGAGGCTTCCTGCTCGTTTTTTCGTTTTGACACCACCAACACGTCCCGTGGCCTATTTCTAACCTATAATCGAGACTTTTTCGGGTTTTAAAGGAAGTGGATATCTTTTCATACCCTCTCTCCTCTCGATTTCTATACGAGGCTTCGTGCTCGTTTTTTAATTTTTACACCACCAACACGTCCCATAGCCCATTTCTAACCTATAATCGAGTCTTTTTCTGGTTTTAAAGGAAGTGGATATCATTTCATACCCTCTCTCCTCCCGATTTCTAAACGAGGCTTCGTGCTTATATTTTTAGTTTTGACACATCAAACACGTCCCGTTGCCCATTTCTAACCTATAATCGAGACTTCTTAGGGGTTTTAAAGGAAGTGGATATCATTTCATACCCTATCTCCTCCCGATTTCTAAACGAGGCTTCGTGCTCGTTTTTTCGTTTTGACACCACAAACACGTCCCGTGGCCCATTTCTAACCAATAATCGAGACTTTTTCGGGTTTTAAAGGAAGTGGATATCATTTCATACCCTCTCTCCTCCCGATTTCTAAACTAGGCTTGGTACTCGTTTTTTGTTTTGACACCACAAATACGTCCCGTGGCCAATTTCGAACTTATAATCGAGACTTCTTCGGGTTTTAAAGGAAGTTTATATCATTTCATATCCTCTCTCCTCCCATTTTCTAAATGAGGCTTCGTCCTCGTTTTTTCATTTTGACACCTCCAACACGTCTCGTGGCCCATTTCTAACCTATAATCTAGACTTTTTCGGGTTTTAAAGGAGGTGGATATCATTTCATACACTCTATTCTCCCAATTTCTAAATGAGGCTTTGTGCTCGTTTTTTCATTTTGACACCACCAAACACGTCCCGTAGCCAATTTCTAACCTATAATCGAGTCTTTTTCGGGTTTTAAAGGAAGTGGATATCATTTCATACCCTTTCTCCTCCCGATTTCTAAAAGAGACTTCGTGCTCGTTTTTTCGTTTTGACACCACAAACACGTCCCGTGGCCCATTTCTAACCCATAATCGAGACTTTTTCAGGTTTTAAAGGAAGTGGATATCATTTCATACCCTCTCTCCTCCCGATTTCTAAACGAGGCTTTCTGCTCGTTTTTTCGTTTTGACACCACCAACACGTCCCGTAGCCCATTCCTGAACTATAATCGAGACTTTTTCGGGTTTTAAAGGAAGTGGATATCACTTCATACCCTCTATCCTCCTGATTTCTAAACGAGGCTTCGTAGTCGTTTTTTCGCTTTGACACCTCCAACAAGTCCCGTGGCCTATTTCTAACCTATAATCGAGACTTTTTCGGGTTTTAAAGGAAGTGGATATAATATCATACCCTCTCTCCAACCGATTTCTAAACGAGGCTTCGTGCTCGTTTTTTCGTTTTGACACCACCAACATGTCCCGTAGCCCTATTCTAACCTATAATCAAGACTTTTTCGGGTTTGAAAGGAAGTGAATATCATTTCTTACACTCTCTCCTCCCGATTTCTAAACGAGGCTTTGTGCTCATTTTTTCGTTTTGACACCACCAACACGTCCCGTGGCCCATTTCTAACTTATAATCGAGACTTTTTCGGGTTTTAAAGGAAGTGGATATAATTTCATACCCTCTCTCCAACCGATTTCTAAATGAGGCTTCGTGCTCGTTTTTTCGTTTTGACACCACCAACAAGTCCCGTAGCCCAATTCTAACCTATAATCGAGACTTTTTCGAGTTTTAAAGTAAGTGGATATCATTTCTTACCCTCTCTCCTCCCGATTTCTAAACCGGGCTTCGTGCTCGTTTTTTCGTTTTGACACCACAAACACGTCCCGTAGCCCTTTTCTAACTTATAATCTAGACTTTTTTGGGTTTTAAAGGAAGTGGATATTACTTCATACCCTCTCTCCACCCGATTTCTAAACGAGGCTTCGTAGTCGTTTTTTCGTTTTGACACCTCCAACAAGTCTCGTGGCCCATATCTAACCTATAATCTAGACTTTTTCGGGTTTTAAAGAAAGTGGATATCATTTCATACCCTCTCTCCTCCCGATTTCTAAACGAGGCTTCGTGCTCGTTTTTTCGTTTTCACACCACAAACACGTCCCGTGGCCAATTTCTAACCTAAAATCGAGACTTTTTCGGGTTTTAAAGGATGTTGATATCATTTCATATCCTCTCTCCTTCCGTTTTCTAAATGAGGCTTCGTGCTCGTTTTTTTGTTTTGACACCTCCAACACGTCCCGTGGCCCATTTCTAACCTATAATCCAGACTTTTTCGGGTTTTAAAGGAAGTGGATATCATTTCATACACTCTCTCCGCCCGATTTCTAAATGAGGCTTTGTGCTCGTTTTTTCGTTTTGACACCACCAAGACGTCCCGTAGCCCATTTCTAACCTATAATCGATACTTTTTCGAGTTTTAAAGGAAGTGGATATCATTTCATACCCTCTCTCCTCCCGATTTCTAAACGAGGCTTCGTGCTCGTTTATTTATTTTGACACTACCAAAACGTCTCGTGGCCCATATCTGACATATAATCGAGACTTTTTCGAGTTTTAAAGGAAGTGGATATCATTCCATACCCTCTCTCCTCCCGATTTCTAAACGATGCTTCGTGCTTATTTTTTTTGTTTTGACAGCACCAACACCTCTCGTGGCCCATTTCTAACATATAATCGAGTCTTTTTCGGGTTTTAAAGGAAGTGAGTATCATTCCATACGCTCTCTCCTCCCGATTTCGAAACGAGGCTTCGTGCTCGTTTTTTCGTTTTGACACCACCAACATGTCCCGTGGCCTATTTCTAACCTATAATCGAGACTTTTTCGGGTTTTAAAGGAAGTGGATATAATTTTATACCCTCTCTCCTCCCGATTTCTAAACTAGGCTTCGTGCTCTTTTTTTAGTTTTGACACAACAAACACGTCCTGTTGTCCATTTCCAACCTATAATCGAGACTTTTTCGGGTTTTAAAGGAAGTGGATATTATTTCATACCCTCTCTCCTCCCGATTTCTAAACGAGGCTTCGTGCTCGTTTTTTCGTTTTGACACCACAAACACGTCCCGTGGCTAATTTCTAACCTATAATCGAGACTTTTTCGGGTTTTAAAGGAAGTTGATATCATTTCAAATCCTCTCTCCTCCCGTTTTCTAAACGAGGCTTCGTGCTCGTTTTTTTGTTTTGACACCTCCAACACGTCCCGTGGCCCATTTCTAACCTATAATCCAGACTTTTTCGGGTTTTAAAGGAAGTGGATATCATTTCATACACTCTCTCCGCCCAATTTCTAAATGAGGCTTTGTGCTCGTTTTTTCGTTTTGACACCACCAACACGTCCCGTAGCCCATTTCTAACCTATAATCGAGACTTTTTCCGGTTTTAAAGGAAGTGGATATCATTTCATACCCTCTCTCCTCCCGATTTCTAAAAGAGACTTCGTGCTCGTTTTTTCGTTTTAACACCACAAACACGTCCCGTGGCCCATTTCTAACCTATAATCGAGACTTTTTCAGGTTTTAAAGGAAGTAGATATCATTTCATATCCTCTCTCCTCCTGATTTCTAAACGAGGCTTCTTGCTCGTTTTTTTGTATTGACACCACCAACACATCTCGTGACCCATTTCTAACATATAATCGACACTTTTTCTGGTTTTAAAGGAAGTGGATATCATTTCATACCCTCAATCCTCCCGAATTCTAAATGAGGCTTCGTGCTCATTTTTTTGTTTTGACACCACCAACACGTCCCGTGGCCCATTTCTATCCTATAATCCATACTTTTTCGGGTTTTAAAGGAAGTGGATATCATTTCATACCCTCTCTCCTCCCGATTTCTAAACGAGGCTTCGTGCTCGTTTCTTCGTTTTGACACCACCAACACGTCCCGTAGCCCATTCCTAACCAATAATCGAGACTTTTTCGGGTTTTAAAGGAAGTGGATATCACTTCATACCCTCTATCCTCCTGATTTCTAAACGAGGCTTCGTAGTCGTTTTTTGGTTTTGACACCTCCAACAAGTCCCGTGGCCTATTTCTAACCTATAATCAAGACTTTTTCGGGTTTTAAAGGAAGTGGATATAATTTCATACCCTCTCTCCAACCGATTTCTAAACGAGGCTTCGTGCTCATTTTTTCGTTTTGACACCACCAACACGTCCCGTAGCCCAATTCTAACCTATAATCAAGACTTTTTCGGGTTTTAAAGGAAGTGAATATCATTTCATACCCTCTCTCCTCTCGATTTCTAAACGAGTCTTTGTGCTCATTTTTTCGTTTTGACACCACCAACACGTCCCGTGGCCCATTTCTAACTTATAATCGAGACTTTTTCGGGTTTTAAAGGAAGTGGATATAATTTCATACCCTCTCTCCAACCGATTTCTAAATGAGGATTCGTGCTCGTTTTTTCGTTTTGACACCACCAACACGTCCCGTAGCCCAATTTTAACCTATAATCGAGACTTTTTCGGGTTTTAAAGGAAGTGGATATCATTTCTTACCCTCTCTCCTCCCGATTTCTAAAAAAGGCTTCGTGCTCGTTTTTTCGTTTTGACACCACAAACACGTCCCGTAGCCCATTTCTAACTTATAATCTAGACTTTTTTGGGTTTTAAAGAAGTGGATATTACTTCATACCCTCTCTCCACCCGATTTCTAAACGAGGCTTCGTAGTCGTTTTTTCGTTTTGACACCTCCAACAAGTCTCGTGGCCCATTTCTAACATATAATCAAGGCTTTTTTGGGCTTTAATGGAAGTGAGTATCATTCCATACCCTCTCTCCTCCCGATTTATAAACGAGGCTTCATGCTCGTTTTTTCGTTTTGACACCACCAACACGTCACGTGGCCTATTTCTAACCTATAATCGAGACTTTTTCAGGTTTTAAAGGAAGTGGATATCATTTCATACCCTCTCTCCTCCCGATTTCTAAACGAAACTTCGTGCTCGTTTTTTCGTTTTGACACCACCAACACGTCCCGTGGCCCATTTCTAACCTATAATCGAGGCTTTTTTGGGTTTTAAAGGAAGTGGATATTATTTCATACACTCTCTCCTCCCGATTTCTAAACGAGGCTTCCTGCTCGTTTTTTCATTTTGACACCACCAACACGTCCCGTGGCCTATTTCTAACCTATAATCGAGACTTTTTCGGGTTTTAAAGGAAGTGGATATCATTTCATACCCTCTCTCCTCCCGATTTCTAAACGAGGCTTCGTGCTCGTTTTTTCATTTTGACACCACCAACACGTCCCGTAGCCCATTTCTAACCTATAATCGAGACTTTTTCGGGTTTTAAAGAAAGTGGATATCATTTCATACCCTCTCTCCTCCCGATTTCTAAATGAGGCTTCGAGCTTATTTTATTAGTTTTGACACAACAAACACGTCCCGTTGCCCATTTCTAACCTATAATCGAGACTTTTTAGGGGTTTTAAAGGAAGTGGATATCATTTCATACCCTATCTCCTCCCGATTTCTAAACGAGGCTTCGTGCTCGTTTTTTCGTTTTGACACCACAAACACGTCTCGTGGCCCATTTCTAACCTATAATCGAGACTTTTTCGGGTTTTAAAGGAAGTGGATATCATTTCATACCCTCTCTCCTCCCGATTTCTAAACTAGGCTTGGTACTCGTTTTTTGTTTTGACACCACAAATACGTCTCGTGGCCAATTTCTAACTTATAATCGAGACTTCTTCGGGTTTTAAAGGAAGTTTATATCATTTCATATCCTCTCTCCACCCATTTTCTAAATGAGGCTTTGTGCTCGTTTTTTCATTTTGACACCTCCAACACGTCTCGTGGCCCATTTCTAACCTATAATCTAGACTTTTTCGGGTTTTAAAGGAGGTGGATATCATTTCATACACTCTATTCTCCCAATTTCTAAATGAGGCTTTGTGCTCGTTTTTTCGTTTTGACACCACCAAACACGTCCCGTATCCAATTTCTAACCTATAATCGAGTCTTTTTCGGGTTTTAAAGGAAGTGGATATCATTTCATACCCTTTCTCCTCCCGATTTCTAAAAGAGACTTCGTGCTCGTTTTTTCGTTTTGATACCACAAACACGTCCCGTGGCCCATTTCTAACCCATAATCGAGACTTTTTCAGGTTTTAAAGGAAGTGGATATCATTTCATACCCTCTCTCCTCCCGATTTCTAAACGAGGCTTCCTGCTCGTTTTTTCGTTTTGACACCACCAACACGTCCCGTAGTCTATTCCTACACTATAATCGAGACTTTTTCGGGTTTTAAAGGAAGTGGATATCACTTCATACCCTCTATCCTCCTGATTTCTAAACGAGGCTTCGTAGTCGTTTTTTCGTTTTGACACCTCCAACAAGTCCCGTGGCCTATTTCTAACCTATAATCGAGACTTTTTCGGGTTTTAAAGGAAGTGGATATAATTTCATACCCTCTCTCCAACCGATTTCTAAACGAGGCTTCGTGCTCGTTTTTTCGTTTGGACACCACCAACACGTCCCGTAGCCCAATTATAACCTATAATCAAGACTTTTTCGGGTTTTAAAGGAAGTGAATATCATTTCATACCCTCTCTCCTCCCGATTTCTAAATGAGGCTTTGTGCTCATTTTTTCGTTTTGACACCACCAACACTTCCCGTGGCCCATTTCTAACTTATAATCGAGACTTTTTCCGGTTTTAAAGGAAGTGGATATAATTTCATACCCTCTCTCCAACCGATTTCTAAATGAGGCCTCGTGCTCGTTTTTTCGTTTTGACACCACCAACACGTCCCGTAGCCCATTTCTAACTTATAATCTAGACTTTCTTGGGTTTTAAAGGAAGTGGATATTACTTCATACCCTCTCTCCACCCGATTTCTATACGAGGCTTCGTAGTCGTTTTTTCGTTTTGACACCTCCAACAAGTCTCGTGGCCCATATCTAACATATAATCGAGACTTTTTCGGGTTTTAAAGAAAGTGGATATCATTCCATACCCTCTCTCCTCCCGATTTCTAAACGATGCTTCGTGCTTGTTTTTTTGTTTTGACACCACCAACACGTCTCGTGGCCCATTTCTAACATATAATCAAGGCTTTTTTGGGCTTTAATGGAAGTGAGTATCATTCCATACCCTCTCTCCTCCCGATTTCTAAACGAGGCTTCGTGCTCGTTTTTTCGTTTTGACACCACCAACACATCACGTGGCCTATTTCTAACCTATAATCGAGACTTTTTCGGGTTTTAAAGGAAATGGATATCATTTCATACCCTCTCTCCTCCCGATTTCTAAACGAAACTTCGTGCTCGTTTTTTCGTTTTGACACCACCAACACGTCCCGTGGCCCATTTCTAACCTATAATCGAGGCTTTTTTGGGTTTTAAAGGAAATGGATATTATTTCATACACTCTCTCCTCCCGATTTCTAAACGAGGCTTCCTGCTCGTTTTTTCGTTTTGACACCACCAACACGTCCCGTGGCCTATTTCTAACCTATAATCGAGACTTTTTCGGGTTTTAAAGGAAGTGGATATCTTTTCATACCCTCTCTCCTCTCGATTTCTATACGAGGCTTCGTGCTCGTTTTTTAATTTTTACACCACCAACACGTCCCATAGCCCATTTCTAACCTATAATCGAGTCTTTTTCTGGTTTTAAAGGAAGTGGATATCATTTCATACCCTCTCTCCTCCCGATTTCTAAACGAGGCTTCGTGCTTATATTTTTAGTTTTGACACATCAAACACGTCCCGTTGCCCATTTCTAACCTATAATCGAGACTTCTTAGGGGTTTTAAAGGAAGTGGATATCATTTCATACCCTATCTCCTCCCGATTTCTAAACGAGGCTTCGTGCTCGTTTTTTCGTTTTGACACCACAAACACGTCCCGTGGCCCATTTCTAACCAATAATCGAGACTTTTTCGGGTTTTAAAGGAAGTGGATATCATTTCATACCCTCTCTCCTCCCGATTTCTAAACTAGGCTTGGTACTCGTTTTTTGTTTTGACACCACAAATACGTCCCGTGGCCAATTTCGAACTTATAATCGAGACTTCTTCGGGTTTTAAAGGAAGTTTATATCATTTCATATCCTCTCTCCTCCCATTTTCTAAATGAGGCTTCGTCCTCGTTTTTTCATTTTGACACCTCCAACACGTCTCGTGGCCCATTTCTAACCTATAATCTAGACTTTTTCGGGTTTTAAAGGAGGTGGATATCATTTCATACACTCTATTCTCCCAATTTCTAAATGAGGCTTTGTGCTCGTTTTTTCGTTTTGACACCACCAAACACGTCCCGTAGCCAATTTCTAACCTATAATCGAGTCTTTTTCGGGTTTTAAAGGAAGTGGATATCATTTCATACCCTTTCTCCTCCCGATTTCTAAAAGAGACTTCGTGCTCGTTTTTTCGTTTTGACACCACAAACACGTCCCGTGGCCCATTTCTAACCCATAATCGAGACTTTTTCAGGTTTTAAAGGAAGTGGATATCATTTCATACCCTCTCTCCTCCCGATTTCTAAACGAGGCTTTCTGCTCGTTTTTTCGTTTTGACACCACCAACACGTCCCGTAGCCCATTCCTGAACTATAATCGAGACTTTTTCGGGTTTTAAAGGAAGTGGATATCACTTCATACCCTCTATCCTCCTGATTTCTAAACGAGGCTTCGTAGTCGTTTTTTCGCTTTGACACCTCCAACAAGTCCCGTGGCCTATTTCTAACCTATAATCGAGACTTTTTCGGGTTTTAAAGGAAGTGGATATAATATCATACCCTCTCTCCAACCGATTTCTAAACGAGGCTTCGTGCTCGTTTTTTCGTTTTGACACCACCAACATGTCCCGTAGCCCAATTCTAACCTATAATCAAGACTTTTTCGGGTTTGAAAGGAAGTGAATATCATTTCTTACACTCTCTCCTCCCGATTTCTAAACGAGGCTTTGTGCTCATTTTTTCGTTTTGACACCACCAACACGTCCCGTGGCCCATTTCTAACTTATAATCGAGACTTTTTCGGGTTTTAAAGGAAGTGGATATAATTTCATACCCTCTCTCCAACCGATTTCTAAATGAGGCTTCGTGCTCGTTTTTTCGTTTTGACACCACCAACAAGTCCCGTAGCCCAATTCTAACCTATAATCGAGACTTTTTCGAGTTTTAAAGTAAGTGGATATCATTTCTTACCCTCTCTCCTCCCGATTTCTAAACCGGGCTTCGTGCTCGTTTTTTCGTTTTGACACCACAAACACGTCCCGTAGCCCTTTTCTAACTTATAATCTAGACTTTTTTGGGTTTTAAAGGAAGTGGATATTACTTCATACCCTCTCTCCACCCGATTTCTAAACGAGGCTTCGTAGTCGTTTTTTCGTTTTGACACCTCCAACAAGTCTCGTGGCCCATATCTAACCTATAATCTAGACTTTTTCGGGTTTTAAAGAAAGTGGATATCATTCCATACCCTCTCTCCTCCCGATTTCTAAACGATGCTTCGTGCTTGTTTTTTTTTTTTGACACCACCAACACGTCTCGTGGCCCATTTCTAACATATAATCAAGGCTTTTTTGGGCTTTAATGGAAGTGAGTATCATTCCATACCCTCTCTCCTCCCGATTTCTAAACGAGGCATCGTGCTCGTTTTTTCGTTTTCACACCACCAACACGTCCCGTGGCCTATTTCTAACCTATAATCGAGACTTTTTCGGGTTTTAAAGGAAGTGGATATCATTTCATACCCTCTCTCCTCCCGATTTCTAAACGAAACTTCGTGCTCGTTTTTTCGTTTTGACACCACCAACACGTCCCGTGGCCCATTTCTAACCTATAATCGAGATTTTTTAGGGTTTTAAAGGAAGTGGATATCATTTCATACCCTCTCTCCTCCCGATTTCTAAACGAGGCTTCATGCTCGTTTTTTCGTTTTGACACCACCAACACGTCCCGTAGCCCATTTCTAACCTATAATCGAGACTTTTTCGGGTTTTAAAGGAAGTGGATATCATTTCATACCCTCTCTCCTCCCGATTTCTAAACGAGGCTTCGAGCTTATTTTATTAGTTTTGACACAACAAACACGTCCCGTTGCCCATTTCTAACCTATAATCGAGACTTTTTAGGGGTTTTAAAGGAAGTGGATATCATTTCATACCCTATCTCCTCCCGATTTCTAAACGAGGCTTCGTGCTCGTTTTTTCGTCCACAAACACGTCCCGTGGCCCATTTCTAACCTTTAATCGAGAGTTTTTCGGGTTTTAAAGGACGTGGATATCATTTCATACCCTCTCTCCTCCCGATTTCTAAACGAGGCTTCCTGCTCGTTTTTTCGTTTTGACACCTCCAACACGTCCCGTGGCCTATTTCTAACCTATAATCTAGACTTTTTCGGGTTTTAAAGGAGGTGGATATCATTTCATACACTCTCTCCTCCCGATTTCTAAATGAAGCTTTATGCTCGTTTTTTCGTTTTGACACCACCAACACGTCCCGTAGCCCATTTCTAACCTATAATCGAGACTTTTTCGGGTTTTAAAGGAAGTGGATATCATTTCATACCCTATCTCCTCCCGATTTCTAAACGAGGCTTCGTGCTCGTTTTTTCGTTTTGACACCACAAACACGTCCAGTGGCCCATTTCTAACCTATAATCGAGACTTTTTCGGGTTTTAAAGGAAGTGGATATCATTTCATACCCTCTCTCCTCCCGATTTCTAAACTAGGCTTGGTATTCGTTTTTTCGTTTTGACACCACAAATACGTCCCGTGGCCAATTTCTAACCTATAATCGAGACTTCTTCGGGTTTTAAAGGAAGTTGATATCATTTCATATCCTCTCTCCTCCCATTTTCTAAATGAGGCTTCTTGCTCGTTTTTTCGTTTTGACACCTCCAACACGTCCCGTGGCCCATTTCTAACCTATAATCTAGACTTTTTCGGGTTTTAAAGGAGGTGGATATCATTTCATACACTCTCTCCTCCCGATTTCTAAATGAGGCTTTATGCTCGTTTTTTCGTTTTGACACCACCAACACGTCCCGTAGCCCATTTCTAACCTATAATCGAGACTTTTTCGGGTTTTAAAGGAAGTGGAAATCATTTCCTACCCTTTCTCCTCCCGATTTCTAAAAGAGACTTGGTGCTCGTTTTTTTGTTTTGACACCACCAAAACGTCTCGTGGCCCATATCTAACATATAATCGAGACTTTTTCGGGTTTTAAAGAAAGTGGATATCATTCCATACCCTCTCTCCTCCCGATTTCTAAACGATGCTTCGTGCTTGTTTTTTTTGTTTTGACACCACCAACACGTCTCGTGGCCCATTTATAACATATAATCAAGGCTTTTTTGGGCTTTAATGGAAGTGAGTATCATTCCATACACTCTCTCCTCCCGATTTCTAAATGAAGCTTTATGCTCGTTTTTTCGTTTTGACACCACCAACACGTCCCGTAGCCCATTTCTAACCTATAATCGAGACTTTTTCGGGTTTTAAAGGAAGTGGATATCATTTCATACCCTATCTCCTCCCGATTTCTAAACGAGGCTTCGTGCTCGTTTTTTCGTTTTGACACCACAAACACGTCCAGTGGCCCATTTCTAACCTATAATCGAGACTTTTTCGGGTTTTAAAGGAAGTGGATATCATTTCATACCCTCTCCCCTCCCGATTTCTAAACTAGGCTTGGTATTCGTTTTTTCGTTTTGACACCACAAATACGTCCCGTGGCCAATTTCTAACCTATAATCGAGACTTCTTCGGGTTTTAAAGGAAGTTAATATCATTTCATATCCTCTCTCCTCCCATTTTCTAAATGAGGCTTCGTGCTCGTTTTTTCGTTTTGACACCTCCAACACGTCCCGTGGCCCATTTCTAACCTATAATCTAGACTTTTTCGGGTTTTAAAGGAGGTGGATATCATTTCATACACTCTCTCCTCCCGATTTCTAAATGAGGCTTTATGCTCGTTTTTTCGTTTTGACACCACCAACACGTCCCGTAGCCCATTTCTAACCTATAATCGAGACTTTTTCGGGTTTTAAAGGAAGTGGAAATCATTTCCTACCATTTCTCCTCCCGATTTCTAAAAGAGACTTGGTGCTCGTTTTTTTGTTTTGACACCACCAAAACGTCTCGTGGCCCATATCTAACATATAATCGAGACTTTTTCGGGTTTTAAAGAAAGTGGATATCATTCCATACCCTCTCTCCTCCCGATTTCTAAACGATGCTTCGTGCTTATTTTTTTAGTTTTGACACAACAAACACGTCCCGTTGCCCATTTCTAACCTATACTCGAGACTTTTTAAGGGTTTTAAAGGAATGGATATCATTTCATACCCTCTCTCCTCCCGATTTCTAAACGAAACTTCGTGCTCATTTTTTCGTTTTGACACCACCAACACGTCCCGTGGCCCATTTCTAACCTATAATCGAGGCTTTTTTGGGTTTTAAAGGAAGTGGATATTATTTCATACACTCTCTCCTCCCGATTTCTAAACGAGGCTTCCTGCTCGTTTTTTTGTATTGACACCACCAACACGTCTCGTGACCCATTTCTAACATATAATCGAGACTTTTCCTTGTTTTAAAGCAAGTGGATATCACTTCATACCCTCTATCCTCCCGATTTCTAAACGAGGCTTCGTGCTCGTTTTTTCATTTTGACACCACCAACACGTCCGGTGGCCCATTTCTAACCTATAATTGAGACTTTTTCGGGTTTTAAAGGAAGTGGATATCATTTCATACCCTCTCTCCTCCCGATTTCTAAACGAGGCTTCGTGCTCGTTTTTCTAACCTATAATCTAGACTTTTTATGGTTTTAAAAGAAATGTATATCATTTCAGACCCTCTCTCCTCCCGATTTTTAAAGGAGGATTCGTGCTCGTTTTTTCGTTTTGACACCACCAACACGTCCCGTGACCCATTTCTAACTTATAATCGAGACTTTTTCGGGTTTTAAAGGAAGTGGATATCACTTCATACCCTCTATCCTCTTGATTTCTAAACGAGGCTTCGTAGTCGTATTTTTTGTTTTGACACCTCCAAGAAGTCCCGTGGCCTATTTCTAACCTATAATCGAGACTTTTTCGGGTTTTAAAGGAAGTGGATATAATTTCATACCCTCTCTCCAACCGATTTCTAAACGAGGCTTCCTGCTCGTTTTTTTGTATTGACACCACCAACACGTCTCGTGACCCATTTCTAACATGTAATCAAGACTTTTTCTGGTTTTAAAGGAAGTGGATATCATTTCATACCCTATCTCCTCCCGATTTCTAAACGAGGCTTCGTGCTCGTTTTTTCGTTTTGACACCACAAACACGTCCAGTGGCCCATTTCTAACCTATAATCGAGACTTTTTCGGGTTTTAAAGGAAGTGGATATCATTTCATACCCTCTCCCCTCCCGATTTCTAAACTAGGCTTGGTATTCGTTTTTTCGTTTTGACACCACAAATACGTCCCGTGGCCAATTTCTAACCTATAATCGAGACTTCTTCGGGTTTTAAAGGAAGTTAATATCATTTCATATCCTCTCTCCTCCCATTTTCTAAATGAGGCTTCGTGCTCGTTTTTTCGTTTTGACACCTCCAACACGTCCTGTGGCCCATTTCTAACCTATAATCTAGACTTTTTCGGGTTTTAAAGGAGGTGGATATCATTTCATACACTCTCTCCTCCCGATTTCTAAATGAGGCTTTATGCTCGTTTTTTCGTTTTGACACCACCAACACGTCCCGTAGCCCATTTCTAACCTATAATCGAGACTTTTTCGGGTTTTAAAGGAAGTGGAAATCATTTCCTACCCTTTCTCCTCCCGATTTCTAAAAGAGACTTGGTGCTCGTTTTTTTGTTTTGACACCACCAAAACGTCTCGTGGCCCATATCTAACATATAATCGAGACTTTTTCGGGTTTTAAAGAAAGTGGATATCATTCCATACCCTCTCTCCTCCCGATTTCTAAACGATGCTTCGTGCTTATTTTTTTAGTTTTGACACAACAAACACGTCCCGTTGCCCATTTCTAACCTATACTCGAGACTTTTTAAGGGTTTTAAAGGAATGGATATCATTTCATACCCTCTCTCCTCCCGATTTCTAAACGAAACTTCGTGCTCATTTTTTCGTTTTGACACCACCAACACGTCCCGTGGCCCATTTCTAACCTATAATCGAGGCTTTTTTGGGTTTTAAAGGAAGTGGATATTATTTCATACACTCTCTCCTCCCGATTTCTAAACGAGGCTTCCTGCTCGTTTTTTTGTATTGACACCACCAACACGTCTCGTGACCCATTTCTAACATATAATCGAGACTTTTCCTTGTTTTAAAGCAAGTGGATATCACTTCATACCCTCTATCCTCCCGATTTCTAAACGAGGCTTCGTGCTCGTTTTTTCATTTTGACACCACCAACACGTCCGGTGGCCCATTTCTAACCTATAATTGAGACTTTTTCGGGTTTTAAAGGAAGTGGATATCATTTCATACCCTCTCTCCTCCCGATTTCTAAACGAGGCTTCGTGCTCGTTTTTCTAACCTATAATCTAGACTTTTTATGGTTTTAAAAGAAATGTATATCATTTCAGACCCTCTCTCCTCCCGATTTTTAAAGGAGGATTCGTGCTCGTTTTTTCGTTTTGACACCACCAACACGTCCCGTGACCCATTTCTAACTTATAATCGAGACTTTTTCGGGTTTTAAAGGAAGTGGATATCACTTCATACCCTCTATCCTCTTGATTTCTAAACGAGGCTTCGTAGTCGTATTTTTTGTTTTGACACCTCCAAGAAGTCCCGTGGCCTATTTCTAACCTATAATCGAGACTTTTTCGGGTTTTAAAGGAAGTGGATATAATTTCATACCCTCTCTCCAACCGATTTCTAAACGAGGCTTCCTGCTCGTTTTTTTGTATTGACACCACCAACACGTCTCGTGACCCATTTCTAACATGTAATCAAGACTTTTTCTGGTTTTAAAGGAAGTGGATATCATTTCATACCCTATCTCCTCCCGATTTCTAAACGAGGCTTCGTGCTCGTTTTTTCGTTTTGACACCACAAACACGTCCCGTGGCCCATTTCTAACCTATAATCGAGACTTTTTCGGGTTTTAAAGGAAGTGGATATCATTTCATACCCTCTCTCCTCCCGATTTCTAAACTAGGCTTGGTACTCTTTTTTTCGTTTTGACACAGCAAATACGTCCCGTGGCCAATTTCTAACCGATAATCGAGTCTTCTTCGGGTTTTAAAGGAAGTTGATATCATTTCATATCCACTCTTCTCCCGTTTTCTAAATGAGGCTTCGTGCTCGTTTTTTCGTTTTGACACCTCCAACACGTCCCGTGACCCATTTCTAACCTATAATCTAGACTTTTTCGGGTTTTAAAGGAGGTGGATATCATTTCATACACTCTATTCTCCCAATTTCGAAATGAGGCTTTGTGCTCGTTTTTTCGTTTTGACACCACCAACACGTCCCGTAGCCCATTTCTAACCTATAATCGAGTCTTTTTCGGGTTTTAAAAGAAGTGGATATCATTTCATACCCTTTCTCCTCCCGATTTCTAAAAGAGACTTCGTGCTCGTTTTTTCGTTTTGACACCACAAACACGTCCCGTGGCCCATTTCTAACCCATAATCGAGACTTTTTCGGGTTTTAAAGGAAGTGGATATCACTTCATACCCTCTATCCTCTTGATTTCTAAACGAGGCTTCGTAGTCGTTTTTTCGTTTTGACACCTCCAACAAGTCCCGTGGCCTATTTCTAACCTATAATCGAGACTTTTTCGGGTTTTAAAGGAAGTGGATATAATTTCATACCCTCTCTCCAACCGATTTCTAAACGAGGCTTCCTCTTCGTTTTTTTGTATTGACACCACCAACACGTCTCGTGACCCATTTCTAACATGTAATCGAGACTTTTTCTGGTTTTAAAGGAAGTGGATATCATTTCATACCCTATCTCCTCCCGATTTCTAAACGAGGCTTCGTGCTCGTTTTTTCGTTTTTACACCACAAACACGTCCCGTGGCTCATTTCTAACCTATAATCGAGACTTTTTCGGGTTTTAAAGGAAGTGGATATCATTTCATACCCTCTCTCCTCCCGATTTCTAAACTAGGCTTGGTACTCGTTTTTTCGTTTTGACACCACAAATACGTCCCGTGGCCCATTTCTAACCTATAATCGAGACTTTTTCGGGTTTTAAAGGAAGTGGATATCATTTCATACCCTCTCTCCTCCCGATTTCTAAACGAGGCTTCCTGCTCGTTTTTTCGTTTTGACACCTCCGACACGTCCCGTGGCCTATTTCTAACCTATAATCTAGACTTTTTTGGGTTTTAAAGGAGGTGGATATCATTTCATACACTCTCTCCTCCCGATTTCTAAACGAGGCTTCGTGCTCGTTTTTTCGTTTTGACACCACCAACACGTCCCGTGGCCTATTTCGAACCTATAATCGAGACTTTTTCGGGTTTTAAAGGAAGTGGATATCATTTCATACCCTCTCTCCTCCCGATTTCTAAACGAAACTTCGTTCTCGTTTTTTCGTTTTGACACCACCAACACGTCCCGTGGCCCATTTCTAACCTATAATCGAGGCTTTTTTGGGTTTTAAAGGAAGTGGATATTATTTCATACACTCTCTCCTCCCGATTTCTAAACGAGGCTTCCTGCTCGTTTTTTCGTTTTGACACCACCAACACGTCCCGTGGCCTATTTCTAACTTATAATCGAGACTTTTTCGGGTTTTAAAGGAAGTGAATATCATTTCATACCCTCTCTCCTCCCGATTTCTAAACGAGGCTTTGTGCTCATTTTTTCATTTTGACACCACCAACACGTCCCGTGGCCCATTTCTAACTTATAATCGAGACTTTTTCGGGTTTTAAAGGAAGTGGATATAATTTCATACCCTCTCTCCAACCGATTTCTAAATGAGGCTTCGTGCTCGTTTTTTCGTTTTGACACCACCAACACGTCCCGTAGCCCAATTCTAACCTATAATCGAGACTTTTTCGGGTTTTAAAGGAGTGGATATTATTTCTTACCCTCTCTCCTCCCGATTTCTAAACAAGGCTTCGTGCTCGTTTTTTCGTTTTGACACCACAAACACGTCCCATAGCCCATTTCTAACTTATAATCTAGACTTTTTTGGGTTTTAAAGGAAGTGGATATTACTTCATACCCTCTCTCCACCTCTCTCCACCCAATTTCTAAACGAGGCTTCGTAGTCGTTTTTTCGTTTTGACACCTCCAACAAGACTCGTGGCCCATATCTAACATATAATCGAGACTTTTTCGGGTTTTAAAGAAAGTGGATATCATTCCATACCCTCTCTCCTCCCGATTTCTAAACGATGCTTCGTGCTTGTTTTTTTTGTTTTGACACCACCAACACGTCTCTTGGCCCATTTCTAACATATAATCAAGGCTTTTTTGGCCTTTAATGGAAGTGAGTATTATTCCATACCCTCTCTCCTCCCGATTTCTAAACGAGACTTCGTGCTCGTTTTTTCGTTTTGACACCACCAACACATCCCGTGGCCTATTTCTAACCTATAATCGAGACTTTTTCGGATTTTAAAGGAAGTGGATATCATTTCATACCCTCTCTCCTCCCGATTTCTAAACGAAAATTCGTGCTCGTTTTTTAGTTTTGACTCCACCAACACGTCCCGTGGCCCATTTCTAACCTATAATCGAGGCTTTTTTGGGTTTTAAAGGAAGTGGATATTATTTCATACACTCTCTCCTCCCGATTTCTAAACGAGGCTTCTTGCTCGTTTTTTCGTTTTGACACCACCAACACGTCCCGTGGCCTATTTCTAACTTATAATCGAGACTTTTTCGGGTTTTAAAGGAAGTGGATATCATTTCATACCCTCTCTCCTCCCGATTTCTAAACGAGGCTTTGTGGTCATTTTTTCGTTTTGACACGACCAACACGTCCCGTGGCCCATTTCTAACCTATAATCGAGACTTTTTCTGGTTTTAAAGGAAGTGGATATAATTTCATACCCTCTCTCCAACCGATTTCTAAACGAGGCTTCGTGCTCGTTTTTTAGTTTTGACACCACCAACACGTCCCGTACCCCAATTCTAACCTATAATCGAGACTTTTTCGGGTTTTAAAGGAAGTGAATATCATTTCATACCCTCTCTCCTCCCGATTTTTAAACGAGGCTTCGTGCTTATTTTTTTAGTTTTGACACAACAAACACGTCCCGTTGCCCATTTCTAACCTATAATCGAGACTTTTTAGGGGTTTTAAAGGAAGTGGATATCATTTCATACCCTATCTCCTCCCGATTTCTAAATGAGGCTTCGTGCTCGTTTTTTCGTTTTGACACCACAAACACGTCCCGTGGCCCATTTCTTACCTATAATCGAGACATTTTCGGGTTTTAAAGGAAGTGGATATCATTTCATACCCTATCTCCTCCCGATTTCTAAATGAGGCTTCGTGCTCGTTTTTTCGTTTTGACACCACAAACACGTCTCGTGGCCCATTTCTAACCTATAATCGAGACTTTTTCGGGTTTTAAAGGAAGTGGATATCATTTCATACCCTCTCTCCTCCCGATTTCTAAACTAGGCTTGGTACTCGTTTTTTCGTTTTGACACCACAAATACGTCCCGTGGCCAATTTCTAACCTATAATCGAGACTTCTTCGGGTTTTAAAGGAAGTTGATATCATTTCATATCCTCTCTCCTCCCATTTTCTAAAGGAGGCTTCGTGCTCGTTTTTTCGTTTTGACACCTCCAACACGTCCCGTGGCCCATTTCTAACCTATAATCTAGATTTTTTCGGGTTTTAAAGGAGGTGGATATCATTTCATACACTCTATTCTCCCAATTTCTAAATGAGGCTTTGTGCTCGTTTTTTCGTTTTGACACCACCAACACGTCCCGTAGCCCATTTCTAACCTATAATCGAGTCTTCTTCGGGTTTTAAAGGAAGTGGATATCATTTCATACCCTTTCTCCTCCCGATTTCTAAAAGAGACTTCGTACTCGTTTTTTCGTTTTGACACCACAAACACGTCCCGTGGCCCATTTCTAACCCATAATCGAGACTTTTTCAGGTTTTAAAGGAAGTGGATATCATTTCATACCCTCTCTCCTCCCGATTTCTAAACGAGGCTTCCAGCTCGTTTTTTCGTTTTGACACCACCAACACGTCCCGTAGCCCATTTCTAACCTATAATCGAGACTTTTTCTGATTTTAAAGGAAGTGGATATCATTTCATACCCTATCTCCTCCCGATTTCTAAACGAGGCTTCGTGCTCGTTTTTTCGTTTTGACACCACAAACACGTCCCGTGGCCCATTTCTAACCTATAATCGAGACTTTTTCGGGTTTTAAAGGAAGTGGATATCATTTCATACCCTCTCTCCTCCCGATTTCTAAACTAGGCTTGGTACTCGTTTTTTCGTTTTGACACCACAAATACGTCCCGTGGCCAATTTCTAACCTATAATCGAGACTTCTTCGGGTTTTAATGGAAGTTGATATCATTTCATATCCTCTCTCCTCCCATTTTCTAAATGAGGCTTCGTGCTCGTTTTTTCGTTTTGACACCTCCAACACGTCCCGTGGCCCATTTCTAACCTATAATCTAGACTTTTTCGGGTTTTAAAGGAGGTGGATATCATTTCATACACTCTCTCCTCCCGATTTCTAAATGAGGCTTTATGCTCGTTTTTTCGTTTTGACACCACCACCACGTCCCGTAGCCCATTTCTAACCTATAATCGAGGCTTTTTCTGGTTTTAAAGGAAGTGGATGTAATTTCATACCCTCTCTCCAACCGATTTCTAAACGAGGCTTCGTGCTCGTTTTTTCGTTTTGACACCACCAACACGTCCCGTAGCCCAATTCTAACCTATAATCAAGACTTTTTCGGGTTTTAAAGGAAGTGAATATCATTTCATACCCTCTCTCCTCCCGATTTCTAAACGAGGCTTTGTGCTCATTTTTTCGTTTTGACACCACCAACACGTCCCGTGGCCCATTTCTAACTTATAATCGAGACTTTTTCGGGTTTTAAAGGAAGTGGATATAATTTCATACCCTCTCTCCAACCGATTTCTAAATGAGGCTTCGTGCTCGTTTTTTCGTTTTGACACCACCAACACGTCCCGTAGCCCAATTCTAACCTATAATCGAGACTTTTTCGGGTTTTAAAGGAAGTGGATATTATTTCTTACCCTCTCTCCTCCCGATTTCTAAACAAGGCTTCGTGCTCGTTTTTTCGTTTTGACACCACAAACACGTCCCGTAGCCCATTTCTAACTTTTAATCTAGACTTTTTTGGGTTTTAAAGGAAGTGGATATTACTTCATCCCCTCTCTCCACCTCTCTCCACCCGATTTCTAAACGAGTCTTCGTAGTCGTTTTTTCGTTTTGACACCTCCAACAAGTCTCGTGGCCCATATCTAACATATAATCGAGACTTTTTCGGGTTTTAATGAAAGTGGATATCATTCCATACCCTCTCTCCTCCCGATTTCTAAACGATGCTTCGTGCTTGTTTTTTTTGTTTTGACACCACCCACACCTCTCGTGGCCCATTTCTAACATATAATCAAGGCTTTTTTGGGCTTTAATGGAAGTTAGTATCATTCCATACCCTCTCTCCTCCCGATTTCTAAACGAGGCTTCGTACTCGTTTTTTCGTTTTGACACCACCAACACGTCCCGTGGCCTATTTCTAACCTATAATCGAGACTTTTTCGGGTTTTAAAGGAAGTGGATATCATTTCATACCCTCTCTCCTCCCGATTTCTAAACGAAACTTCGTGCTCGTTTTTTCGTTTTGACACCACCAACACGTCCCGTGGCCCATTTCTAACCTATAATCGAGGCTTTTTAGGGTTTTAAAGGAAGTGGATATTATTTCATACACTCTCTCCTCCCGATTTCTAAACGAGGCTTCCTGCTCGTTTTTTCGTTTTGACACCACCAACACGTCCCGTAGCCTATTTCTAACTTATAATCGAGACTTTTTCGGGTTTTAAAGGAAGTGGATATCATTTCATACCCTCTCTCCTCCCGATTTCTAAACGAGGCTTTGTGGTCATTTTTTCGTTTTGATACCACCAACACGTCCCGTGGCCCATTTCTAACCTATAATCGAGACTTTTTCTGGTTTTAAAGGAAGTGGATATAATTTCATACCCTCTCTCCAACCGATTTCTAAACGAGGCTTCGTGCTCGTTTTTTAGTTTTGACACCACCAACACGTCCCGTACCCCAATTCTAACGTATAATCGAGACTTTTTCGGGTTTTAAAGGAAGTGGATATCATTTCATACCCTCTCTCCTCCCGATTTCTAAACGAGGCTTCGTGCTTATTTTTTTAGTTTTGACACAATAAACACGTACCGTTGCCCATTTCTAACCTATAATCGAGACTTTTTAGGGATTTTAAAGGAAGTGGATATCATTTCATACCCTATCTCCTCCCGATTTGTAAACGAGGCTTCGTGCTCGTTTTTTCGTTTTGACACCACAAACACGTCCCGTGGCCCATTTCTAACCTATAATCGAGACTTTTTCGGGTTTTAAAGGAAGTGGATATCATTTCATACCCTCTCTCCTCCCGATTTCTAAACGAGGCTTCCTGCTCGTTTTTTCGTTCTGACACCACCAACACGTCCCGTAGCCCAATTCTAACCTATAATCAAGACTTTTTCGGGTTTTAAAGGAAGTGAATATCATTTCATACCCTCTCTCCTCCCGATTTCTAAACGAGGCTTTGTGGTCATTTTTTCGTTTTGACACCACCAACACGTCCCGTGGCCCATTTCTAACCTATAATCGAGACTTTTTCTGGTTTTAAAGGAAGTGGATATAATTTCATACCCTCTCTCCAACCGATTTCTAAACGAGGCTTCGTTCTCGTTTTTTAGTTTTGACACCACCAACACGTCCCGTACCCCAATTCTAACCTATAATCGAGACTTTTTCGGGTTTTAAAGGAAGTGAATATCATTTCATACCCTCTCTCCTCCCGATTTCTAAACGAGGCTTCGTGCTTATTTTTTTAGTTTTGACACAACAAACACGTCTCGTTGCCCATTTCTAACCTATAATCGAGACTTTTTAGGGGTTTTAAAGGAAGTGGATATCATTTCATACCCTATCTCCTCCCGATTTCTAAATGAGGCTTCGTGCTCGTTTTTTCGTTTTGACACCACAAACACGTCCCGTGGCCCATTTCTAACCTATAATCGAGACTTTTTCGGGTTTTTAAGGAAGTGGATATCATTTCATACCCTATCTCCTCCCGATTTCTAAATGAGGCTTCGTGCTCATTTTTTCGTTTTGACACCACAAACACGTCCCGTGGCCCATTTCTAACCTATAATCGAGACTTTTTCGGGTTTTAAAGGAAGTGGATATCATTTCATACCCTCTCTCCTCCCGATTTCTAAACTAGGCTTGGTACTCGTTTTTTCGTTTTGACACCACAAATACGTCCCGTGGCCAATTTCTAACCTATAATCGAGACTTCTTCGGGTTTTAAAGGAAGTTGATATCATTTCATATCCTCTCTCCTCCCATTTTCTAAAGGAGGCTTCGTGCTCGTTTTTTCGTTTTGACACCTCCAACACGTCCCGTGGCCCATTTCTAACCTATAATCTAGACTTTTTCGGGTTTTAAAGGAGGTGGATATCATTTCATACACTCTATTCTCCCAATTTCTAAATGAGGCGTTGTGCTCATTTTTTCGTTTTGACACCACCAACACGTCCCGTAGCCCATTTCTAACCTATAATCGAGTCTTCTTCGGGTTTTAAAGGAAGTGGATATCATTTCATACCCTTTCTCCTCCCGATTTCTAAAAGAGACTTCGTGCTCGTTTTTTCGTTTTGACACCACAAACACGTCCCGTGGCCCATTTCTAACCCATAATCGAGACTTTTTCAGGTTTTAAAGGAAGTGGATATCATTTCATACCCTCTCTCCTCCAGATTTCTAAACGAGGCTTCCTGCTCGTTTTTCGTTTTGACACCACCAACACGTCCCGTAGCCCATTTCTAACCTATAATCGAGACTTTTTCTGGTTTTAAAGGAAGTGGATATCATTTCATACCCTATCTCCTCCCGATTTCTAAACGAGGCTTCGTGCTCGTTTTTTCGTTTTGACACCACAAACACGTCCCGTGGCCCATTTCTAACCTATAATCGAGACTTTTTCGGGTTTTAAAGGAAGTGGATATCATTTCATACCCTCTCTCCTCCCGATTTCTAAACTAGGCTTGGTATTCGTTTTTTCGTTTTGACACCACAAATACGTCCCGTGGCCAATTTCTAACCTATAATCGAGACTTCTTCGGGTTTTAAAGGAAGTTGATATCATTTCATATCCTCTCTCCTCCCATTTTCTAAATGAGGCTTCGTGCTCGTTTTTTCGTTTTGACACCTCCAACACGTCCCGTGGCCCATTTCTAACCTATAATCTAGACTTTTTCGGGTTTTAAAGGAGGTGGATATCATTTCATACACTCTCTCCTCCCGATTTCTAAATGAGGCTTTATGCTCGTTTTTTCGTTTTGACACCACCAACACGTCCCGTAGCCCATTTCTAACCTATAATCGAGTCTTCTTCGGGTTTTAAAGGAAGTGGATATCATTTCATACCCTTTCTCCTCCCGATTTCTAAAAGAGACTTCGTGCTCGTTTTTTCGTTTTGACACCACAAATACGTCCCGTGGCCCATTTCTAACCCATAATCGAGATTTTTTCTGGTTTTAAAGGAAGTGGATATCATTTCATACCCTCTCTCCTCCCGATTTCTAAACGAGGCTTCCTGCTCGTTTTTTTGTTTTGACACCACCAACACGTCCCGTAGCCCATTTCTAACCTATAATCGAGACTTTTTCTGGTTTTAAAGGAAGTGGATATCATTTCATACCCTATCTCCTCCCGATTTCTAAACGAGGCTTCGTGCTCGTTTTTTCGTTTTGACACCACAAACACGTCCCGTGGCCCATTTCTAACCTATAATCGAGACTTTTTCGGGTTTTAAAGGAAGTGGATATCATTTCATACCCTCTCTCCTCCCGATTTCTAAACTAGGCTTGGTACTCGTTTTTTCGTTTTGACACCACAAATACGTTCCGTGGCCAATTTCTAACCTATAATCGAGACTTCTTCGGGTTTTAATGGAAGTTGATATCATTTCATATCCTCTCTCCTCCCATTTTCTAAATGAGGCTTAGTGCTCGTTTTTTCGTTTTGACACCTCCAACACGTCCCGTGGCCCATTTCTAACCTATAATCTAGACTTTTTCGGGTTTTAAAGGAGGTGGATATCATTTCATACACTCTCTCCTCCCGATTTCTAAATGAGGCTTTATGCTCGTTTTTTCGTTTTGACACCACCAACACGTCCCGTAGCCCATTTCTAACCTATAATCGAGACTTTTTCGGGTTTTAAAGGAAGTAGATATCATTTCATACCCTTTCTCCTGCCGATTTCTAAAAGAGACTTCGTGCTCGTTTTTTTATTTTGACACCACCAAAACGTCTCGTGGCCCATATCTAACATATAATCGAGACTTTTTCGGGTTTTAAAGAAAGTGGATATCATTCCATACCCTCTCTCCTCCCGATTTCTAAACGATGCTTCGTGCTTGTTTTTTTTTTTTTGACACCACCAACACGTCTCGTGGCCCATTTCTAACATATAATCAAGGCTTTTTTGGGCTTTAATGGAAGTGAGTATCATTCCATACCCTCTCTCCTCCCGATTTCTAAACGAGGCTTCGTGCTCGTTTTTTTGTTTTGACACCACCAACACGTCCCGTGGCCTATTTCTAACCTATAATCGAGACTTTTTCGGGTTTTAAAGGAAGTGGATATCATTTCATACCCTCTCTCCTCCCGATTTCTAAACGAAACTTCGTGCTCGTTTTTTCGTTTTGACACCACCAACACGTCCCGTGGCCCATTTCTAACCTATAATCGAGGCTTTTTTGGGTTTTAAAGGAAGTGGATATTATTTCATACACTCTCTCCTCCCGATTTCTAAACGAGGCTTCCTGCTCGTTTTTCCGTTTTGACACCATCAACACGTCCCGTGGCCTATTTCTAACTTATAATCGAGACTTTTTCGGGTTTTAAATGAAGTGGATATCATTTCATACCCTCTCTCCTCCCGATTTCTAAACGAGGCTTTGTGGTCATTTTTTCGTTTTGACACCACCAACACGTCCCGTGGCCCATTTCTAACCTATAATCGAGACTTTTTCTGGTTTTAAAAGAAGTGGATATAATTTCATACCCTCTCTCCAACCGATTTCTAAACGAGGCTTCGTGCTCGTTTTTTAGTTTTGACACCACCAACACGTCCCGTACCCCAATTCTAACCTATAATCGAGACTTTTTCGGGTTTTAAAGGAAGTGGATATCATTTCATACCCTCTCTCCTCCCGATTTCTAAACGAGGATTCGTTCTTATTTTTTTAGTTTTGACACAACAAACACGTACCGTTGCCCATTTCTAACCTATAATCGAGACTTTTTAGGGGTTTTAAAGGAAGTGGATATCATTTCATACCCTATCTCCTCCCGATTTCTAAACGAGGCTTCGTGCTCGTTTTTTCGTTTTGACACCACAAACACGTCCCGTGGCCCATTTCTAACCTATAATCGAGACTTTTTCGGGTTTTAAAGGAAGTGGATATCATTTCATACCCTCTCTCCTCCTGATTTCTAAACTAGGCTTGGTACTCGTTTTTTCATTTTGACACCACAAATACGTCCCGTGGCCAATTTCTAACCTATAATCGAGAATTCTTCGGGTTTTAAAGGAAGTGGATATCATTTCATACCCTTTCTCCTCCCGATTTCTAAAAGAGACTTCGTGCTCATTTTTTCGTTTTGACACCACAAACACGTCCCGTGGCCCATTTCTAACCCATAATCGAGACTTTTTCAGGTTTTAAAGGAAGTGGATTTCATTTAATACCCTCTCTCCTCCCGATTTCTAAACGAGGCTTCCTGCTCGTTTTTTTGTATTGACACCACCAACACGTCTCGTGACCCATTTCTAACATATAATCGAGACTTTTTTTGGTTTTAAAGGAAGTGGATATCATTTCATACCCTCTATCCTCCCGATTTCTAAACGAGGCTTCGTGCTCGTTTTTTCGTTTTGACACCACCAACACGTCCCGTGGCCCATTTCTTACCTATAATCCAGACTTTTTCGGGTTTTAAAGGAAGTGGATATCATTTCATACCCTCTCTCCTCCCGATTTCTAAAGGAGGCTTCGCGCTCGTTTTTTCGTTTTGACACAACAAACACGTCCCGTTGCCCATTTCTAACCTATAATCGAGACTTTTTCGGATTTTAAAGGAAGTGGATATAATTTCATACCCTCTCTCCTTCCGATTTCTAAACGAGGCTTCGTGCTCTTTTTTTAGTTTTCACACAACAAACACATCCCGTTGCGCATTTCCAACCTATAATCGAGACTTTTTCGGGTTTTAAAGGAAGTGGATATCATTTCATACCCTCTATCCTCCCGATTTCTAAACGAGGCTTCGTGCTCGTTTTTTCGTTTTGACACCACAAACACATCCCGTGGCCCATTTCTATCCTATAATCGAGACTTTTTTGGGTTTTAATGGAATTGGATATTATTTCATACTCTCTCTCCCGATTTTTAAACGAGGCTTTGTGCTCATTTTTTCGTTTTGACACCACCAACACGTCCCGTGGCCCATTTCTAACTTATAATCGAGACTTTTTCGGGTTTTAAAGGAAGTGGATATAATTTCATACCCTCTCTCCAACCGATTTCTAAATGAGGCTTCGTGCTCGTTTTTTCGTTTTGACACCACCAACACGTCCCGTAGCCCAATTCTAACCTATAATCGAGACTTTTTCGGGTTTAAATGGAAGTGGATATCATTTCTTACCCTCTCTCCTCCCGATTTCTAAACAAGGCTTCGTGCTCGTTTTTTCGTTTTGACACCACAAACACGTCCCGTAGCCCATTTCTAACCTATAATCCAGACTTTTTCTGGTTTTAAAGGAAGTGGATATCATTTCATACCCTCTCTCCTCCCGATTTCTAAACGAGGCTTCGTGCTCTTTTTTTAGTTTTGACACAACAATCACGTCTCGTTCCCCATTCCTAACCTATAATCGAGACTTTTTCGGGTTTTAAAGGAAGTGGATATCACTTCATACCCTCCATCGTCCTGATTTCTAAACGAGGCTTCGTAGTCATTTTTTCATTTTGACACCTCCAACAAGTCCCGTGGCCTATTTCTAACCTATAATCGAGACTTTTTCGGATTTTAAAGAAAGTGGATATAATTTCATACCCTCTCTCCAACCGATTTCTAAACGAGGGTTCGTGCTTGTTTTTTCGTTTTGACACCACCAACACTTCCCGTAGCCCAATTCTAACCTATAATCGAGACTTTTTCGGGTTTTAAAGGAAGTGAATATCATTTCATACCCTCTCTCCTCCCGATTTCTAAACGAGGCTTTGTGCTCATTTTTTCGTTTTGACACCACCAACACGTCCCGTGGCCCATTTCTAACTTGTAATCGAGACTTTTTCGGGTTTTAAAGGAAGTGGATATAATTTCATACCCTCTCTCCAACCGATTTCTAAATGAGGCTTCGTGCTCGTTTTTTCGTTTTGACACCACCAAGACGTCCCGTAGCCCAATTCTAACCTATAATCTAGAGTTTTTCGGGTTTTAAAGGAAGTGGATATCATTTCATACCCTCTCTCCTCCCGATTTCTAAACGAGACTTCGTGCTCGTTTTTTCGTTTTGACACCACCAACACGTCCCGTGGCCCATTTCTAACCTATAATCGAGGCTTTTTTGGATTTTAAAGGAAGTGGATATTATTTCATACACTCTCTCCTCCCAATTTCTAAACGAGGCTTTGTGCTCATTTTTTCGTTTTGACACCACCAACACGTCCCGTGGCCCATTTCTAACTTGTAATCGAGACTTTTTCGGGTTTTAAAGGAAGTGGATATAATTTCATACCCTCTCTCCAACCGATTTCTAAATGAGGCTTCGTGCTCGTTTTTTCGTTTTGACACCACCAACACATCCCGTAGCCCAATTTTAACCTATAATCGAGACTTTTTCGGGTTTTAAAGGAAGTGGATATCATTTCTTACCCTCTCTCCTCCCGATTTCTAAACAAGGCTTCATGCTCGTTTTTTCGTTTTGACACCACAAACACGTCCCGTGGCCCATTTCTAACTTATAATCTAGACTTTTTTGGGTTTTAAAGGAAGTGGATTTTACTTCATACCCTCTCTCCTCCCGATTTCTAAACGAGGCTTCGTAGTCGTTTTTTCGTTTTGACACCTCCAACAAGTCCCGTGGCCCATTTCTAACCTATAATCGAGACTTTTTCGGGTTTTAAAGGAAGTGGATATAATTTCAGACCCTCTCTCCAACCGATTTCTAAACGAGGCTTCGTGCTCGTTTTTTCGTTTTGACACCACCAACACGTCCCGTAGCCTAATTCTAACCTATAATCGAGACTTTTTCGGGTTTTAAAGGAAGTGGATATCATTCCATACCCTCTATCCTCCCGATTTCTAAACGATGCTTCGTGCTTGTTTTTTTTGTTTTGACACCACCAACACGTCTCGTGGCCCATTTCTAACATATAATTAAGACTTCTTTGGGTTTTAAAGGAAGTGAGTATCATTCCATACCCTCTCTCCTCCCGATTTCTAAACGAGGCTTCATGCTCGTTTTTTAATTTTGACACCACCAACACGTCCCGCGGCATATTTCTACCCTATAATCGAGACTTTTTCGGGTTTTAAAGGAAGTGGATATCATTTCATACCCTCTCTCCTCCCGATTTCTAAACGAGGCTTCGTGCTCGTTTTTTCGTTTTGACACCACCAACACGTCCCGTAGCCCATTTCTAGCCTATAATCGAGACTTTTTCAGGTTTTAAAGGAAGTGGATATAATTTCATACCCTCTCTCCTCCCGATTTCTAAACGAGGCTTCGTGCTCTTTTTTTAGTTTTGACACAACAATCACGCCTCGTTCCCCATTTCTAACCTATAATCGAGACTTTTTAGGGGTTTTAAAGGAAGTGGATATCATTTCATACCCTATCTCCTCCCGATTTCTAAACGAGGCTTCGTGCTCGTTTTTTCATTTTGACACTACAAACACGTCCCGTGGCCCATTTCTAACCTATAATCGAGAATTTTTCGGGTTTTAAAGGAAGTGGATATAATTTCATACCCTCTCTCCTCCCGATTTCTAAACGAGGCTTCGTGCTCTTTTTTTAGTTTTGACACAACAAACACGTCCGTTGCCCATTTCTAATCTATAATCGAGACTTTTTAGGGGTTTAAAGGAAGTGGATATCATTTCATACCCTCTCTCCTCCCGATTTCTAAACGAGGCTTCGTGCTCGTTTTTTCGTTTTGACACCAGCCAACACGTCCCGTGGCCCATTCGTAACCTATAATCGAGACTTTTTCGGGTTTTAAAGGAAGTGGATATTACTTCATACCCTCTATCCTCCTTATTTCTAAACGAGGCTTCGTAGTCGTTTTTTCGTTTTAACATCTCCAACAAGTCCCGTGGCCTATTTCTAACCTATAATCGAGACTTTTTCGGTTTTAAAGGAAGTGGATATAATTTCATACCCTCTCTCCAACCGATTTCTAAACGAGGCTTCGTGCTTGTTTTTTCATTTTGAGACAACTAACACATCCCGTAGCCCAATTCTATCCTATAATCGAGACTTTTTTGGGTTTTAAAGGAAGTGAATATCAATTCATACCCTCTCTCCTCCCGATTTCTAAACGAGGCTTTGTGCTCATTTTTTCGTTTTGACACCACCAACACGTCCCGTGGCCCATTTCTAACCTATAATCGAGACTTTTTCGGGTTTTAAAGGAAGTGGATATAATTTCATACCCTCTCTCCAACCGATTTCTAAATGAGGCATCGTGCTCGTTTTTTGGTTTTGACACCACCAACACGTCCCGTAGCCCAATTCTAACCTATAATCGAGACTTTTTCGGTTTTTAAAGGAAGTGGATATCATTCCATACCCTCTATCCTCCCGATTTCTAAACGATGCTTCGTGCTTGTTTTTTTTGTTTTGACACCACCAACACGTCTCGTGGCCCATTTCTAACATATAATTAAGACTTCTTTGGGTTTTAAAGGAAGTGAGTATCATTCCATACCCTCTCTCCTCCCGATTTCTAAACGAGGCTTCATGCTCGTTTTTTAATTTTGACACCACCAACACGTCCCGCGGCATATTTCTACCCTATAATCGAGACTTTTTTGGGTTTTAAAGGAAGTGGATATCATTTCATACCCTCTCTCCTCCCGATTTCTAAACGAGGCTTCGTGCTCGTTTTTTCGTTTTGACACCACCAACACGTCCCGTAGCCCATTTCTAGCCTATAATCGAGACTTTTTCAGGTTTTAAAGGAAGTGGATATAATTTCATACCCTCTCTCCTCCCGATTTCTAAACGAGGCTTCGTGCTCTTTTTTTAGTTTTGACACAACAATCACGTCTTGTTCCCCATTTCTAACCTATAATCGAGTCTTTTTAGGGGTTTCAAAGGAAGTGGATATCATTTCATACCCTATCTCCTCCCGATTTCTAAACGAGGCTTCGTGCTCGTTTTTTCATTTTGACACTACAAACACGTCCCGTGGTCCATTTCTAACCTATAATCGAGAATTTTTCAGGTTTTAAAGGAAGTGGATATAATTTCATAACCTCTCTCCTCCCGATTTCTAAACGAGGCTTCGTGCTCTTTTTTTAGTTTTGACACAACAAACACGTCCGTTGCCCATTTCTAATCTATAATCGAGACTTTTTAGGGGTTTAAAGGAAGTGGATATCATTTCATACCCTCTCTCCTCCCGATTTATAAACGAGGCTTCGTGCTCGTTTTTTCGTTTTGACACCAGCCAACACGTCCCGTGGCCCATTCGTAACCTATAATCGAGACTTTTTCGGGTTTTAAAGGAAGTGGATATTACTTCATACCCTCTATCCTCCTTATTTCTAAACGAGGCTTCGTAGTCGTTTTTTCGTTTTAACATCTCCAACAAGTCCCGTGGCCTATTTCTAACCTATAATCGAGACTTTTTCGGTTTTAAAGGAAGTGGATATAATTTCATACCCTCTCTCCAACCGATTTCTAAACGAGGCTTCGTGCTTGTTTTTTCATTTTGAGACAACTAACACATCCCGTAGCCCAATTCTATCCTATAATCGAGACTTTTTTGGGTTTTAAAGGAAGTGAATATCAATTCATACCCTCTCTCCTCCCGATTTCTAAACGAGGCTTTGTGCTCATTTTTTCGTTTTGACACCACCAACACGTCCCGTGGCCCATTTCTAACCTATAATCGAGACTTTTTCGGGTTTTAAAGGAAGTGGATATAATTTCATACCCTCTCTCCAACCGATTTCTAAATTAGGCATCGTGCTCGTTTTTTGGTTTTGACACCACCAACACGTCCCGTAGCCCAATTCTAACCTATAATCGAGACTTTTTCGGTTTTTAAAGGAAGTGGATATCATTCCATACCATCTCTCCTCCCGATTTCTAAACGATGCTTCGTGCTTGTTTTTTTTGTTTTGACACCACCAACAAGTCTCGTGGCCCATTTCTAACATATAATCAAGACTTCTTTGGGTTTTAAAGGAAGTGAGTATCATTCCATACCCTCTCTCCTCCCGATTTCTAAACGAGGCTTTATGCTCGTTTTTTCATTTTGACACCACCAACACGTCCCGTGGTATATTTCTAACCTATAATCGAGACTTTTTCGGGTTTAAAGGAAGTGGATATCATTTCATACCCTCTCTCCTCCCGATTTCTAAACGAGGCTTCGTGCTCGTTTTTTCGTTTTGGCACCACCAACACGTCCCGTAGCCCATTTTTAACCTATAATCGAGACTTTTTCGGGTTTTAAAGGAAGTGGATATAATTTCATACCCTCTCTCCTCCCGATTTCTAAACGAGGCTTCGTGCTCTTTTTTTAGTTTTGACACAACGAACACGTCCCGTTGCCCATTTCTAACCTATAATCGAGACTTTTTAGGGGTTTTAAAGGAAGTGGATATCATTTCATACCCTCTCTCCTCCCAATTTCTAAACGAGGCTTCGTGCTCGTTTTTTCGTTTTGACACCACCAACACGTCCCGTGGCCCATTCGTAACCTATAATCGAGACTTTTTCGGGTTTTAAAGGAAGTGGATATCACTTCATACCCTCTATCCTCCTGATTTCTAAACGAGGCTTCGTAGTCGTTTTTTCGTTTTAACACCTCCAACAAGTCCCGTGGCCTATTTCTAACCTATAATCGAGACTTTTTCGGGTTTTAAAGGAAGTGGATATAATTTCATACCCTCTCTCCAACCGATTTCTAAACGCGGCTTCATGCTCGTTTTTTCGTTTTGACACCACCAACACGTCCCGTAGCCCAATTCTAACCTATAATCGAGACTTTTTCGGGTTTTAAAGGAAGTGAATATCATTTCATACCCTCTCTCCTCCCGATTTCTAAATGAGGCTTTGTGCTCATTTTTTCGTTTTGACACCACCAACACGTCCCGGGGCCCATTCGTAACCTATAATCGAGACTTTTTCGGGTTTTAAAGGAAGTGGATATCACTTCATACCCTCTATCCTCCTGATTTCTAAACGAGGCTTCGTAGTCGTTTTTTCGTTTTAACACCTCCAACAAGTCCCGTGGCCTATTTCTAACCTATAATCGAGACTTTTTCGGGTTTTAAAGGAAGTGGATATAATTTCATACCCTCTCTCCAATCGATTTCTAAATGAGGCTTCGTGCTCGTTTTTTCGTTTTGACACCACCAACACGTCCGTAGCCCAATTCTAACCTATAATCGAGACTTTTTCGGGTTTTAAAGGAAGTGGATATCATTTTTTACCCTCTCTCCTCCCGATTTCTAAACAAGGCTTCGTGCTCGTTTTTTCGTTTTGACACCACAAACACGTCCCGTAGCCCATTTCTAACTTATAATCTAGACTTTTTTGGGTTTTAAAGGAAGTGGATATTACTTCATACCCTCTCTCCTCCCGATTTCTAAACGAGGCTTCGTTGTCGTTTTTTCGTTTTGACACCTCCAACAAGTCTCGTGGCCCATTTCTAACATATAATCGAGACTTTTTCGGGTTTTAAAGGAAGTGAGTATCATTCCATACCCTCTCTCCTCCCGATTTTGAAACGAGGCTTCGTGCTCTTTTTTTCGTTTTGACACCACCAACACGTCACATGGCCTATTTCTAACATATAATCGAGACTTTTTTGGGTTTTAAAGGAAGTGGATATCACTTCATACCCTCTATCCTCCTGATTTCTAAACGAGGCTTCGTAGTCGTTTTTTCGTTTTGACACCTCCAACAAGTCCCGTGGCCTATTTCTAACCTATAATCGAGACATTTTCGGGTTTTAAAGGAAGTGGATATAATTTCATACCCTCTCTCCAACCGATTTCTAAACGAGGCTTCGTGCTCGTTTTTTGGTTTTGACACCACAAACACGTCCCGTAGCCCAATTCTAACATATAATCGAGACTTTTTCGGGTTTTAAAGGAAGTGCATATCATTTCATACCCTCTCTCCTCCCGATTTCTAAACGAAACTTCGTGCTCGTTTTTTCGTTTTGACACCACCAACACGTCCCGTGGCCCATTTCTAACATATAATCGAGGCTTTTTTGGGTTTTAAAGGAAGTGGATATTATTTCATACACTCTCTCCTCCCGATTTCTAAACGAGGCTTCCTGCTCGTTTTTTTGTATTGACACCACCAACACGTCTCGTGACCCATTTCTAACATATAATCGAGACTTTTTCTGGTTTTAAAGCAAGTGGATATCACTTCATACCCTCTATCCTCCCGATTTCTAAACGAGGCTTCGTGCTCGTTTTTTTCATTTTGACACTACCAACACGTCCCGTGGCCCATTTCTAACCTATAACCTAGACTTTTTATGGTTTTCAAGGAAATGTATATCATTTCATACCCTCTCTCCTCCTGATTTCTAAAGGAGGATTCGTGCTCGTTTTTTCGTTTTGACACCACCAACACGTCCCGTGGCCCATTTGTAACCTATAATCGAGACTTTTTCGGGTTTTAAAGGAAGTGGATATCACTTCATACCCTCTATCCTCCTGATTTCTAAACGAGGCTTCGTAGTCGTTTTTTCGTTTTGACACCTCCAACAAGTCCCGTGGCCTATTTCTAACCTATAATCGAGACATTTTCGGGTTTTAAAGGAAGTGGATATAATTTCATACCCTCTCTCCAACCGATTTCTAAACGAGGCTTCGTGCTCGTTTTTTGGTTTTGACACCACAAACACGTCCCGTAGCCCAATTCTAACATATAATCGAGACTTTTTCGGGTTTTAAAGGAAGTGCATATCATTTCTTACCCTCTCTCTTCCCGATTTCTAAATAAGGCTTTATGCTCGTTTTTTCGTTTTGACACCACAAACACGTCCCGTAGCCCATTTCTAACTTATAATCTAGACTTTTTTGGGTTTTAAAGGAAGTGGATATTACTTCATACCCTCTCTCCTCCCGAATTCTAAACGAGGCTTCGTAGTCATTTTTTCGTTTTGACACCTCCAACAAGTCTCGTGGCCCATATCTAACATATAATCGAAACTTTTTTGGGTTTTAAAGGAAGTGGATATCATTCCATACCCTCTCTCCTCCCGATCTCTAAACGATGCTTCGTGCTTATTTTTTTTGTTTTGACACCACCAACACGTCTCGTGGCCCATTTCTAACGTATAATTAAGGCTTTTTTGGGTTTTAAAGGAAGTGAGTATCATTCCATACCCTCTCTCCTCCCGATTTCTAAACGAGGCTTCGTGCTCGTTTCTTCGTTTTAACACCACCAACACGTCCCGTGGCCTATTTCTAACCTATAATCGAGACTTTTTCGGGTTTTAAAGGAAGTGGATATAATTTCATACCCTCTCTCCAACCGATTTCTAAATGAGGCTTCGTGCTCGTTTTTTCGTTTTGACACCACCAACACGTCCCGTGGCCTATTTCTAACCTATAATCGAGTCTTTTTCGGGTTTTAAAGGAAGTGGATATGATTTCATACCCTCTCTCTTCCCGATTTATAAACGAGGCTTCGTGCTCGTTTTTTCATTTTGACACCACAAACACGTCCCGTGGCCCATTTCTAACCTATAATCGAGACTTTTTCGGGTTTTAAAGGAACTTGATATCATTTCACATCCTCACTCCTCCCGTTTTCTAAATGAGGCTTCGTGCTCGTTTTTTCGTTTTGACACCTCCAACACGTCTCGTGGCCCATTTCTAACCTATAATCCAGACTTTTTCGGGTTTTAAAGGAAGTGGATATCATTTCATACACTCTTTCCTCCCGATTTCTAAATGAGGCTTTTTGCTCGTTTTTTCGTTTTGACACAACCAACACGTCCCGTAGCCCATTTCTAACCTATAATCGAGACTTTTTCGGGTTTTAAAGGAAGTGGATATCATTTCATACCCTCTATCCTCCCGATTTCGAAACGAGGCTTCGTGCTCGTTTTTTTGTATTGACACCACCAACACGTCTCGTGACCCATTTCTAACTTATAATCGAGACATTTTCTGGTTCTAAAGGAAGTGGATATCATTTCGTACCCTCTATCCTCTCGATTTCTAAACGAGGCTTCGTGCTCGTTTTTTCATTTTGACACCACCAACACGTCCCGTGGCTCATTTCTAACCTATAATCCAGACATTTTCAGGTTTTAAAGGAAGTGGATATCTTTTCGTACCCTCTCTTCTCCCGATTTCTAAAGGAGGCTTCGTGCTCGTTTTTTCGTTTTGACACAACAAACACGTCCCGTTGCACATTTCTAACCTATAATCGAGACTTTTTCGGATTTTGAAGGAAGTGGATATTACTCTCATACCCTCTCTCCTCCCGATTTCTACACGAGGCCTCGTGGTCATTTTTTTGTTTTCACACTTCCAGCATTTCCCGTGGCTCATTTCTAACATATAATCGAGACTTTTTTAGGTTTTAAAGAAAGTGGATATAATTTCATACCCTCTCTCATCCTGATTTCTAAACAAGGCTTCGTGCTCGTTTTTTCGTTTTCCCACCTCCAACAAGTCCCGTGGCCCATTTCTAACCAATAATCGAGACTTTTTCGGGTTTTAAAGGAAGTGGATATAATTTCATACCCTCTCACGAACCGATTTCTTAACGAGGCTTCGTGCTCGTTTTTTCGTTTTGACACCACAAACACGTCCCGTGGCCCATTTCTAACCTATAATCGAGACTTTTTCGGGTTTTAAAGGAATTGGATATAATTTCATACCATCTCTCCTCCCGATTTCTAAACGAGGCTTCGTGGTCGTTTTTTCGTTTTGACACTACCAGCATTTCCCGTGGCCCATTTCTAACCTATAATCGAGACTTTTTTGGGTTTTAAAGGAAGTGGATATTATTTCATACACTCTCTCCTCCCGATTTCTAAACGAGGCTTCGTGCTCGTTTTTTCGTTTTGACACCTCCAATACATCCCGTTGCCCATTTCTAATCTATAATCGAGACTTTTTCGGGTTTTAAAGGAAGTGGATATAATTTCATACCCTCTCTCCTCCCGATTTCTAAATGAGGCTTCGTGCTCATTTTTTCGTTTTGACACTACCAGCATGTCCCGTAGCCTATTTCTAACATATAATCGAGACTTTTTCGGGTTTTAAAGGAAGTTGATATCATTTCATACCCTCTCTCATCCCGATTTCTAAAGGAGGCTTCGTGCTCGTTTTTTCGTTTTCACACCACCAACACGTCCCGTGGCATATTTCTAACCTATAATGGAGACTTTTTCGGGTTTTAAAGAAAGTGGACATAATTTTATACCCTCTCTCCAACCGATTTCTAAAGGAAGCTTCGTGGTCGTTTTTTCGTTTTGACACCACCAACACCTCCCGTAGCCCAATTCTAACCTTTAATCGAGACTTTTTCGGGTTTTAAAGGAAGTGAGTATCATTCCATACCCTCTCTCCTCCCGATTTTTAAACCAGGCTTCGTGCTCATTTTATCGTTTTGACACAACAAACACATCCCGTGGCCCATTTCTAACCTATAATCGAGACTTTTTCGGGTTTTAAAGGAAGTGGATATCATTTAATACCCTCCCTCCTCCCGATTTCTAAACGAGGCTTTGTGCTCATTTTTTCGTTTTGACACCACAAACACGTCTCGTGGCCCATTTCTAACCAATAATCGAGTCTTTTTCGGGTTTTAAAGGAAGTGGATATCATTCCATACCCTCTCTCCTCCCGATTTCTAAACGATGATTCGTGCTTGTTTTTTTAGTTTTGACACCACCAACATGTCTCGTGACCCATTTCTAACATATAATCGAGACTTTTTCGGGTTTTAAAGGAAGTGAGTATCATTCCATACCCTCTCTCCTCTCGATTTCGAAACGAGGCTTTGTGCTCGTTTTTTCGTTTTGACACCACCAACACGTCACGTGGCCTATTTCTAACCTATAATCGAGACTTTTTCGGGTTTTAAAGGAAGTGGATATTATATCATACCCTCTCTCCTCCCGATTTCTAAACGAGGCATCGTGCTCGTTTTTTCGTTTTGACACCACCAACACGTCTCGTAGCCCATTTCTAACCTATAATCGAGACTTTTTCGGACTTTAAAGGAAGTGGATATAATTACCCTCTCTCCTTCCGATTTCTAAACGAGGCTTCGTGCTCTTTTTTTAGTTTTGACACAACAATAACATCCCGTTGCCCATTTCCAACATATAATCGAGACTTTTTCGGGTTTTAAAGGAAGTGGATATCATTTCATACCCTCTCTCCTCCCGATTTCTAAACGAAGCTCCATGCTCGTTTTTTCGTTTTGACACCACAAACACGTCTCGTAGCCCATTTCTAACATATAATCGAGACTTTTTCGGGTTTTAAAGGAACTTTATATCATTTCATATCCTCACTCCTCCCGTTTTCTAAAAGAGGCTTCGTGCTCGTTTTTTCGTTTTGACACCTCCAACACGTCTCGTGGCCCATTTCTAACCTATAATCCAGACTTTTTCGGGTTTTAAAGCAAGTGGATATCATTTCATACACTCTTTCCACCCGATTTCTAAATGAGGCTTTGTGCTCATTTTTTCGTTTTGACACCACAAACACGTCCCGTAGCCCATTTCTAACCTATAATCGAGACATTTTCGGGTTTTAAAGGAAGTGGATATCATTTCATACCCTCTCTCCTCCCGATTTCTAAAAGAGGCTTCGTGCTCGTTTTTTTGTTTTGACACCACCAACACATCCCGTGGCCCATTTCTAACCTATAATCGAGTCTTTTTTGGGTTTTGAAGGAAGTGGATATTATTTCATACACTCTCTCCTCCCGATTTCTAAACGAGGCTTCGTGCTCATTTTTTTGTTTTGACACCACCAACACGTCTCGTTACCCATTTCTAACATATAATCGAGACTTTTTCTGGTTTTAAAGGAAGTGGATATCATTTCATACCCTCTATCCTCCCGAATTCTAAACGAGGCTTCGTCCTCCTTTTTTCGTTTTGACACAACAATCACGTCTCGAGGCCCATTAGTAACCTATAATCGAGACTTTTTCGGGTTTTAAAGGAAGTGGATATCATTTCATACCCTCTCTCCTCCCGATTTCTAAACGATGCTTCGTGGTCATTTTTTCATTTTGACACTACCAGCGTGTCCCGTGGCCCATTTCTAACATATAATCTAGACTTTTTCGAGTTTTAAAGGAAGTGGATATCATTCCATACCCTCTCTCCTCCCGATTTCTAAACGATGCTTCATGCTTGTTTTTTTGTTTTGACACCACCAACACGTCTCGTGGCCCATTTCTAACATATAATCGAGAATTTTTCGGATTTTAAAGGAAGTGAGTATCATTCCATACCCTCTCTCCTCCCGATTTCTAAACGATGATTCGTGCTTGTTTTTTTAGTTTTGACACCACCAACATGTCTCGTGACCCATTTCTAACATATAATCGAGACTTTTTCGGGTTTTAAAGGAAGTGAGTATCATTCCATACCCTCTCTCCTCTCGATTTCGAAACGAGGCTTTGTGCTCGTTTTTTCGTTTTGACACCACCAACACGTCACGTGGCCTATTTCTAACCTATAATCGAGACTTTTTCGGGTTTTAAAGGAAGTGGATATTATATCATACCCTCTCTCCTCCCGATTTCTAAACGAGGCATCGTGCTCGTTTTTTCGTTTTGACACCACCAACACGTCTCGTAGCCCATTTCTAACCTATAATCGAGACTTTTTCGGACTTTAAAGGAAGTGGATATAATTACCCTCTCTCCTTCCGATTTCTAAACGAGGCTTCGTGCTCTTCTTTTAGTTTTGACACAACAATAACATCCCGTTGCCCATTTCCAACATATAATCGAGACTTTTTCGGGTTTTAAAGGAAGTGGATATCATTTCATACCCTCTCTCCTCCCGATTTCTAAACGAAGCTCCATGCTCGTTTTTTCGTTTTGACACCACAAACACGTCTCGTAGCCCATTTCTAACATATAATCGAGACTTTTTCGGGTTTTAAAGGAACTTTATATCATTTCATATCCTCACTCCTCCCGTTTTCTAAAAGAGGCTTCGTGCTCGTTTTTTCGTTTTGACACCTCCAACACGTCTCGTGGCCCATTTCTAACCTATAATCCAGACTTTTTCGGGTTTTAAAGCAAGTGGATATCATTTCATACACTCTTTCCACCCGATTTCTAAATGAGACTTTGTGCTCATTTTTTCGTTTTGACACCACAAACACGTCCCGTAGCCCATTTCTAACCTATAATCGAGACATTTTCGGGTTTTAAAGGAAGTGGATATCATTTCATACCCTCTCTCCTCCCGATTTCTAAAAGAGGCTTCGTGCTCGTTTTTTCGTTTTGACACCACCAACACATCCCGTGGCTCATTTCTAACCTATAATCGAGTCTTTTTTGGGTTTTGAAGGAAGTGGATATTATTTCATACACTCTCTCCTCCCGATTTCTAAACGAGGCTTCGTGCTCATTTTCTTGTTTTGACACCACCAACACGTCTCGTTACCCATTTCTAACATATAATCGAGACTTTTTCTGGTTTTGAAGGAAGTGGATATCATTTCATACCCTCTATCCTCCCGAATTCTAAACGAGGCTTCGTCCTCCTTTTTTCGTTTTGACACAACAATCACGTCTCGAGGCCCATTAGTAACCTATAATCGAGACTTTTTCGGGTTTTAAAGGAAGTGGATATCATTTCATACCCTCTCTCCTCCCGATTTCTAAACGATGCTTCGTGGTCATTTTTTCATTTTGACACTACCAGCGTGTCCCGTGGCCCATTTCTAACATATAATCTAGACATTTTCGAGTTTTAAAGGAAGTGGATATCATTCCATACCCTCTCTCCTCCCGATTTCTAAACGATGCTTCATGCTTGTTTTTTTGTTTTGACACCACCAACACGTCTCGTGGCCCATTTCTAACATATAATCGAGAATTTTTCGGATTTTAAAGGAAGTGAGTATCATTCCATACCCTCTCTCCTCCCGATTTCTAAACGATGATTCGTGCTTGTTTTTTTAGTTTTGACACCACCAACATGTCTCGTGACCCATTTCTAACATATAATCGAGACTTTTTCGGGTTTTAAAGGAAGTGAGTATCATTCCATACCCTCTCTCCTCTCGATTTCGAAACGAGGCTTTGTGCTCGTTTTTTCGTTTTGACACCACCAACACGTCACGTGGCCTATTTCTAACCTATAATCGAGACTTTTTCGGGTTTTAAAGGAAGTGGATATTATATCATACCCTCTCTCCTCCCGATTTCTTAACGAGGCATCGTGCTCGTTTTTTCGTTTTGACACCACCAACACGTCTCGTAGCCCATTTCTAACCTATAATCGAGACTTTTTCGGACTTTAAAGGAAGTGGATATAATTACCCTCTCTCCTTCCGATTTCTAAACGAGGCTTCGTGCTCTTTTTTTAGTTTTGACACAACAATAACATCCCGTTGCCCATTTCCAACATATAATCGAGACTTTTTCGGGTTTTAAAGGAAGTGGATATCATTTCATACCCTCTCTCCTCCCGATTTCTAAACGAAGCTCCATGCTCGTTTTTTCGTTTTGACACCACAAACACGTCTCGTAGCCCATTTCTAACATATAATCGAGACTTTTTCGGGTTTTAAAGGAACTTGATGTCATTTCATATCCTCACTCCTCCCGTTTTCTAAAAGAGGCTTCGTGCTCGTTTTTTCGTTTTGACACCTCCAACACGTCTCGTGGCCCATTTCTAACCTATAATCCAGACTTTTTCGGGTTTTAAAGCAAGTGGATATCATTTCATACACTCTTTCCACCCAATTTCTAAATGAGGCTTTGTGCTCATTTTTTCGTTTTGACACCACAAACACGTCCCGTAGCCCATTTCTAACCTATAATCGAGACTTTTTCGGGTTTTAAAGGAAGTGGATATCATTTCATACCCTCTCTCCTCCCGATTTCTAAAAGAGGCTTCGTGCTCGTTTTTTCGTTTTGACACCACCAACACATCCCGTGGCCCATTTCTAACCTATAATCGAGTCTTTTTTGGGTTTTGAAGGAAGTGGATATTATTTCATACACTCTCTCCTCCCGATTTCTATACGAGGCTTCGTGCTCATTTTTTTGTTTTGACACCACCAACACGTCTCGTTACCCATTTCTAACATATAATCGAGACTTTTTCTGGTTTTAAAGGAAGTGGATATCATTTCATACCCTCTATCCTCCCGAATTCTAAACGAGGCTTCGTCCTCCTTTTTTCGTTTTGACACAACAATCACGTCTCGAGGCCCATTAGTAACCTATAATCGAGACTTTTTCGGGTTTTAAAGGAAGTGGATATCATTTCATACCCTCTCTCCTCCCGATTTCTAAACGATGCTTCGTGGTCGTTTTTTCATTTTGACACTACCAGCGTGTCCCGTGGCCCATTTCTAACATATAATCTAGACTTTTTCGAGTTTTAAAGGAAGTGGATATCATTCCATACCCTCTCTCCTCCCGATTTCTAAACGATGCTTCATGCTTGTTTTTTTGTTTTGACACCACCAACACGTCTCGTGGCCCATTTCTAACATATAATCGAGAATTTTTCGGATTTTAAAGGAAGTGAGTATCATTCCATACCCTCTCTCCTCTCGATTTCGAAACGAGGCTTTGTGCTCGTTTTTTCGTTTTGACACCACCAACACGTCACGTGGCCCATTTCTAACTTATAATCGAGACATTTTCTGGTTCTAAAGGAAGTGGATATCATTTCATACCCTCTATCCTCCCGATTTCTAAACGAGGCTTCGTGCTCGTTTTTTTGTATTGACACCACCAACACGTCTCGTGACCCATTTCTAACTTATAATCGAGACATTTTCTGGTTCTAAAGGAAGTGGATATCATTTCATACCCTCTATCCTCCCGATTTCTAAACGAGGCTTCGTGCTCGTTTTTTCGTTTTGACACCACCAACACATCCCGTGGCCCATTTCTAACCTATAATCCAGACTTTTTCAGGTTTTAAAGGAAGTGGATATCATTTCATACCCTCTCTTCTCCCGATTTCTATAGGAGGCTTCGTGCTCGTTTTTTCGTTTTGACACCACCAACACTTCCCGTGGCCCATTTCTAACCTATAATCGAGTCTTTTTTGGGTTTTGAAGGAAGTGAATATTATTTCATACACTCTCTCCTCCCGATTTCTAAACGAGGCTTTGTGCTCATTTTTTTGTTTTGACACCACCAACACGTCTCGTTACCCATTTCTAACATATAATCGAGACTTTTTCTGGTTTTAAAGGAAGTGGATACCATTTCATACCCTCTATCCTCCCTATTTCTAAACGAGGCTTCGTCCTCCTTTTTTCGTTTTGACACAACAATCACGTCTCGAGGCCCATTAGTAACCTATAATCGAGACTTTTTCGGGTTTTAAAGGAAGTGGATATCATTTCATACCCTCTCTCCTCCCGATTTCTAAACGATGCTTCGTGGTCATTTTTTCATTTTGACACTACCAGCGTGTACCGTGGCCCATTTCTAACATATAATCTAGACTTTTTCGGGTTTTAAAGGAAGTGGATATCATTCCATACCCTCTCTCCTCCCGATTTCTAAACGATGCTTCATGCTTGTTTTTTTTTGTTTTGACACCACCAACACGTCTCGTGGCCCATTTCTAACATATAATCGAGAATTTTTCGGGTTTTAAAGGAAGTGAGTATCATTCCATACCCTCTCTCCTCTCGATTTCGAAACGAGGCTTTGTGCTCGTTTTTTCGTTTTGGCACCACCAACACGTCCCGTAGCCCATTTCTAACCTATAATCGAGACTTTTTCGGGTTTTAAAGGAAGTGGATATCATTTCATACCCTCTATCCTCCCGATTTCTAAACGAGGCTTCGTGCTCGTTTTTTCGTTTTGACACCACCAACACGTCCCGTGGCCCATTTCTAACCTATAATCCAGACTTTTTCAGGTTTTAAAGGAAGTGGATATTATTTCATACCCTCTCTCCTCCCGATTTCTAAACGAGGCTTCGTGCTCGTTTTTTCGTTTTCACACCTCCAACAAGTCCCGTGGCCCATTTCTAACCAATAATCGAGACTTTTTCGGGTTTTAAAGGAAGAGGATATAATTTCATACCCTCTCACGAACCGATTTCTTAACGAGGCTTCGTGCTCGTTTTTTCGTTTTGACACCACAAACACGTCCCGTGGCCCATTTCTAACCTATAATCGAGACTTTTTCTGGTTTTAAAGGAATTGGATATAATTTCATACCCTCTCTCCTCCCGATTTCTAAACGAGGCTTCGTGGTCGTTTTTTCGTTTTGACACTACCAGCATGTCCCGTGGCCCATTTCTAACCTATAATCGAGACTTTTTTGGGTTTTAAAGGAAGTGGATATTATTTCATACACTCTCTCCTCCCGATTTCTAAACGAGGCTTCGTGCTCGTTTTTTCATTTTGACACCTCCAACACGTCCTGTTGCCCATTTCTAATCTATAATCGAGACTTTTTCGGGTTTTAAAGGAAGTGGATATAATTTCATACCCTCTCTCCTCCCGATTTCTAAATGAGGCTTCGTGCTCATTTTTTCGTTTTGACACTACCGGCATGTCCCGTAGCCTATTTCTAACATATAATCGAGACTTTTTCGGGTTTTAAAGGAAGTTGATATCATTTTATACCCTCTCTCCTCCCGATTTCTAAAGGAGGCTTCGTACTCGTTTTTTCGTTTTGACACCACCAACACGTCCCGTGGCCTATTTCTAACCTATAATCGAGACTTTTTCGGGTTTTAAAGAAAGTGGATATAATTTCATACCCTCTCTCCAACCGATTTCTAAAGGAAGCTTCGTGGTCGTTTTTTCATTTTGACACCACCAACACGTCCCGTAGCCCAATTCTAACCTATAATCGAGACTTTTTCGGGTTTTAAAGGAAGTGAGTATCCTTCCATACCCTCTCTCCTCCCTATTTCTAAACCAGGCTTCGTGCTCGTTTTTTCGTTTTGACACCACAAACACGTCCCGTGGCCCATTTCTAACCTATAATCGAGACTTTTTCGGGTTTTAAAGGAAGTGGATATAATTTCATACCCTCTCTCCAACCGATTTCTAAACGAGGCTTCGTGCTCGTTTTTTCGTTTTGACACCACCAACACGTCCCGTGGCCTATTTCTAACCTATAATGGAGTCCTTTTCGGGTTTTAAAGGAAGTGGATATCATTTCATACCCTCTCTCTTCCCGATTTCTAAACGAGGCTTCGTGCTCGTTTTTTCATTTTGACACCACAAACACGTCCTGTGGCCCATTTCTAACCTATAATCGAGACTTTTTCGGGTTTTAAAGGAACTTGATATCATTTCATATCCTCACTCCTCCCGTTTTCTAAATGAGGCTTCGTGCTCGTTTTTTCGTTTTGACACCTCCAACAAGTCTCGTGGCCCATTTCTAACCTATAATCCAGACTTTTTCGGGTTTTAAAGCAAGTGGATATCATTTCATACACTCTTTCAACCCGATTTCTAAATGAGGCTTTGTGCTCGTTTTTTCGTTTTGACACCACAAACACGTCCCGTAGCCCATTTCTAACCTATAATCGAGACTTTTTCGGGTTTTAAAGGAAGTGGATATCATTTCATACCCTCTCTCCTCCCGATTTCTAAAAGAGGCTTCGTGCTCGTTTTTTCGTTTTGACACCACCAACACATCCCGTGGGCCATTTCTAACCTATAATCGAGTCTTTTTTGGGTTTTGAAGGAAGTGGATATTATTTCATACACTCTCTCCTCCCGATTTCTAAAAGAGGCTTCGTGCTCGTTTTTTCGTTTTGACACCACCAAAACATCCCGTGGCCCATTTCTAACCTATAATCGAGTCTTTTTTGGGTTTTGAAGGAAGTGAATATTATTTCATACACTCTCTCCTCCCGATTTCTAAACGAGGCTTCGTGCTCATTTTTTTGTTTTGACACCACCAACACGTCTCGTTACCCATTTCTAACATATAATCGAGACTTTTTCTGGTTTTAAAGGAAGTGGATACCATTTCATACCCTCTATCCTCCCTATTTCTAAACGAGGCTTCGTCCTCCTTTTTTCGTTTTGACACAACAATCACGTCTCGAGGCCCATTAGTAACCTATAATCGAGACTTTTTCGGGTTTTAAAGGAAGTGGATATCATTTCATACCCTCTCTCCTCCCGATTTCTAAACGATGCTTCGTGGTCATTTTTTCATTTTGACACTACCAGCGTGTACCGTGGCCCATTTCTAACATATAATCCAGACTTTTTCGGGTTTTAAAGGAAGTGGATATCATTCCATACCCTCTCTCCTCCCGATTTCTAAACGATGCTTCATGCTTGTTTTTTTTTGTTTTGACACCACCAACACGTCTCGTGGCCCATTTCTAACATATAATCGAGAATTTTTCGGGTTTTAAAGGAAGTGAGTATCATTCCATACCCTCTCTCATCTCGATTTCGAAACGAGGCTTTGTGCTCGTTTTTTCGTTTTGGCACCACCAACACGTCCCGTAGCCCATTTCTAACCTATAATCGAGACTTTTTCGGGTTTTAAAGGAAGTGGATATCATTTCATACCCTCTATCCTCCCGATTTCTAAACGAGGCTTCGTGCTCGTTTTTTCGTTTTGACACCACCAACACGTCCCGTGGCCCATTTCTAACCTATAATCCAGACTTTTTCAAGTTTTAAAGGAAGTGGATATTATTTCATACCCTCTCTCCTCCCGATTTCTAAACGAGGCTTCGTGCTCGTTTTTTCGTTTTCACACCTCCAACAAGTCCCGTGGCCCATTTCTAACCAATAATCGAGACTTTTTCGGGTTTTAAAAGAAGAGGATATAATTTCATACCCTCTCACGAACCGATTTCTTAACGAGGCTTCGTGCTCGTTTTTTCGTTTTGACACCACAAACACGTCCCGTGGCCCATTTCTAACCTATAATCGAGACTTTTTCTGGTTTTAAAGGAATTCGATATAATTTCATACCCTCTCTCCTCCCGATTTCTAAACGAGGCTTCGTGGTCGTTTTTTCGTTTTGACACTACCAGCATGTCCCGTGGCCCATTTCTAACCTATAATCGAGACTTTTTTGGGTTTTAAAGGAAGTGGATATTATTTCATACACTCTCTCCTCCCGATTTCTAAACGAGGCTTCGTGCTCGTTTTTTCATTTTGACACCTCCAACACGTCCTGTTGCCCATTTCTAATCTATAATCGAGACTTTTTCGGGTTTTAAAGGAAGTGGATATAATTTCATACCCTCTCTCCTCCCGATTTCTAAATGAGGCTTCGTGCTCATTTTTTCGTTTTGACACTACCGGCATGTCCCGTAGCCTATTTCTAACATATAATCGAGACTTTTTCGGGTTTTAAAGGAAGTTGATATCATTTTATACCCTCTCTCCTCCCGATTTCTAAAGGAGGCTTCGTACTCGTTTTTTCGTTTTGACACCACCAACACGTCCCGTGGCCTATTTCTAACCTATAATCGAGACTTTTTCGGGTTTTAAAGAAAGTGGATATAATTTCATACCCTCTCTCCAACCAATTTCTAAAGGAAGCTTCGTGGTCGTTTTTTCATTTTGACACCACCAACACGTCCCGTAGCCCAATTCTAACCTATAATCGAGACTTTTTCGGGTTTTAAAGGAAGTGAGTATCCTTCCATACCCTCTCTCCTCCCTATTTCTAAACCAGGCTTCGTGCTCGTTTTTTCGTTTTGACACCACAAGCACGTCCCGTGGCCCATTTCTAACCTATAATCGAGACTTTTTCGGGTTTTAAAGGAAGTGGATATAATTTCATACCCTCTCTCCAACCGATTTCTAAACGAGGCTTCGTGCTCGTTTTTTCGTTTTGACACCACCAACACGTCCCGTGGCCTATTTCTAACCTATAATGGAGTCTTTTTCGGGTTTTAAAGGAAGTGGATATCATTTCATACCCTCTCTCTTCCCGATTTCTAAACGAGGCTTCGTGCTCGTTTTTTCATTTTGACACCACAAACACGTCCTGTGGCCCATTTCTAACCTATAATCGAGACTTTTTCGGGTTTTAAAGGAACTTGATATCATTTCATATCCTCACTCCTCCCGTTTTCTAAATGAGGCTTCGTGCTCGTTTTTTCGTTTTGACACCTCCAACACGTCTCTGGCCCATTTCTAACCTATAATCCAGACTTTTTCGGGTTTTAAAGCAAGTGGATATCATTTCATACACTCTTTCAACCCAATTTCTAAATGAGGCTTTGTGCTCGTTTTTTCGTTTTGACACCACAAACACGTCCCGTAGCCCATTTCTAACCTATAATCGAGACTTTTTCGGGTTTTAAAGGAAGTGGATATCATTTCATACCCTCTCTCCTCCCGATTTCTAAAAGAGGCTTCGTGCTCGTTTTTTCGTTTTGACACCACCAACACATCCCGTGGGCCATTTCTAACCTATAATCGAGTCTTTTTTGGGTTTTGAAGGAAGTGGATATTATTTCATACACTCTCTCCTCCCGATTTCTAAAAGAGGCTTCGTGCTCGTTTTTTCGTTTTGACACCACCAAAACATCCCGTGGGCCATTTCTAACCTATTATCGAGTCTTTTTTGGGTTTTGAAGGAAGTGGATATTATTTCATACACTCTCTCCTCCCGATTTCTAAACGAGGCTTCGTGCTCATTTTTTTGTTTTGACACCACCAACACGTCTCGTTACCCATTTCTAACATATAATCGAGACTTTTTCTGGTTTTAAAGGAAGTGGATATCATTTCATACCCTCTATCCTCCCGAATTCTAAACGAGGCTTCGTCCTCCTTTTTTCGTTTTGACACCACCAACACGTCCCGTGGCCCATTTCTAACCTATAATCCAGACTTTTTCGGGTTTTAAAGGAAGTGGATATCATTTCATACCCTCTCTCCTCCCGATTTCTAAAGGAGGCTTCGTGCTCGTTTTCTCGTTTTGACACCACCAACATGTCCCGTGGCCCATTTCTATCGTATAATCGAGACTTTTTCGGGTTTTAAAGGAAGTGGATATCGTTTCATACCCTCTCTCCTCCCGATTTCTAAACGAGGCTTCGTGCACGTTTTTTCGTTTTGACACCACAAACACGTCCTGTGGCCCATTTCTAACCTATAATCTAGACTTTTTTAGGTCTTAAAGGAAGTGGATATTATTTCGTACCCTCTCTCCTCCCGATTTCTAAACGAGGCTTCGTGGTCGTTTTTTCGTTTTGACACCTCAAACAAGTCCCGTGGCCCATTTCTAACCTATAATCGAGACTTTTTCGGGTTTTAAAGGAAGTGGCTATAATTTCATACCCTCTCTCCAACCGATTTCTAAAGGAGGCTTCGTGCTCGTTTTTTCGTTTTGACACCACCAACACGTCCCGTAGCCAATTCTAACCTATAATCGAGACTTTTTCGGATTTTAAATGAAGTGGATATCATTTCATATCCTCTCTCCTCCCGATTTCTAAACGAGACTTTGTGCTCGTTTTTTCGTTTTGACACCACCAACACGTCCCGTGGCCCATTTCTAACCTATAATCGAGACTTTTTCGGGTTTTAAATGAAGTGGATATCATTTCATACCCTCTCTCCTCCCGATTTCTAAACGAGGCTTCGTGCATGTTTTTTCGTTTTGACACCACAAACACGTCCCGTGGCCCATTTCTAACCTATAATCTAGACTTTTTTGGGTTTTAAAGGAAGTGGATATTATTTCGTACCCTCTCTCCTCCCGATTTCTAAACGAGACTTCGTGGTCGTTTTTTCGTTTTGACACCTCAAACGAGTCCCGTGGCCCATTTCTAACCTATAATCGAGACTTTTTCTGGTTTTAAAGGAAGTGGCTATAATTTCATACCCTCTCTCCAACCGATTTCTAAAGGAGGCTTCGTGCTCGTTTTTTCGTTTTGACACCACCAACACGTCCCGTAGCCAATTCTAACCAATAATCGAGACTTTTTCGGATTTTAAATGAAGTGGATATCATTTCATATCCTCTCTCCTCCCGATTTCTAAACGAGACTTTGTGCTCGTTTTTTCGTTTTGACACCACCAACACGTCCCGTGGCCCATTTCTAACCTATAATCGAGACTTTTTCCGGTTTTAAAGGAAGTGGATATCATTTCATACCCTCTCTCCTCCCGATTTCTAAAGGAGGCTTCGTGATCGTTTTTTCGTTTTGACACCACCAACACGTCCCGTGGCCCATTTCTAACTTATAATCCAGACTTTTTCGGGTTTTAAAGGAAGTGGATATAATTTCATACCCTCTCTCCAACCGATTTCAAAAGGAGGCTTCGGGCTCGTTTTTTCATTTTGACACCACCAACACGTCCCGTTGCCCAATTCTAACCTATAATCGAGACTTTTTCGGGTTTTAAATGAAGTGGATATCATTTCATACCCTCTCTCCTCCCGATTTCTAAACGAGGCTTCGTGCACGTTTTTTCGTTTTGACACCACAAACACGTCCCGTGGCCCATTTCTAACCAATAATCTAGACTTTTTTGGGTTTTAAAGGAAGTGGATATTATTTCGTACCCTCTCTCCTCCCGATTTCTAAACGAGACTTCGTGGTCGTTTTTTCGTTTTGACACCTCAAACAAGTCCCGTGGCCCATTTCTAACCTATAATCGAGACTTTTTCTGGTTTTAAAGGAAGTGGCTATAATTTCATACCCTCTCTCCAACCGATTTCTAAAGGAGGCTTCGTGCTCGTTTTTTCGTTTTGACACCACCAACACGTCCCGTAGCCAATTCTAACCTATAATCGAGACTTTTTCGGATTTTAAATGAAGTGGATATCATTTCATATCCTCTCTCCTCCCGATTTCTAAACGAGACTTTGTGCTCGTTTTTTCGTTTTGACACCACCAACACGTCCCGTGGCCCATTTCTAACCTATAATCGAGACTTTTTCCGGTTTTAAAGGAAGTGGATATCATTTCATACCCTCTCTCCTCCCGATTTCTAAAGGAGGCTTCGTGATCGTTTTTTCGTTTTGACACCACCAACACGTCCCGTGGCCCATTTCTAACTTATAATCCAGACTTTTTCGGGTTTTAAAGGAAGTGGATATAATTTCATACCCTCTCTCCAACCGATTTCTAAAGGAAGCTTCGTGCTCGTTTTTTCATTTTGACACCACCAACACGTCCCGTAGCACAATTTCTAACTTATAATCTAGACTTTTTTGGGTTTTAAAGGAAGTGGATATTACTTCATACCCTCTCTCCTCCCGATTTCTGAACGAGGCTTCGTAGTCGTTTTTTCGTTTTGACACCTCCAACAAGTCTTGTGGCCCATATCTTACATATAATCGAAACTTTTTTGGGTTTTAAAGGAAGTGGATATCATTCCATACCCTCTCTCCTCCCGATCTCTAAACGATGCTTCGTGCTTATTTTTTTTGTTTTGACACCACCAACACGTCTCGTGGCCCATTTCTAACATATAATTAAGGCTTTTTTGGGTTTTAAAGGAAGTGAGTATCATTCCATACCCTCTCTCCTCCCGATTTCTAAACGAGGCTTCGTGCTCGTTTCTTCGTTTTGACACCACCAACACGTCCCGTGGCCTATTTCTAACCTATAATCGAGACTTTTTCGGGTTTTAAAGGAAGTGGATATAATTTCATACCCTCTCTCCAACCGATTTCTAAACGAGGCTTCGTGCTCGTTTTTCGTTTTGACACCACCAACACGTCCCGTTGCCTATTTCTAACCTATAATCGAGTCTTTTTCGGGTTTTAAAGGAAGTGGATATGATTTCATACCCTCTCTCTTCCCGATTTCTAAACGAGGCTTCGTGCTCGTTTTTTCATTTTGACACCACAAACACGTCCCGTGGCCCATTTCTAACCTATAATCGAGACTTTTTCGGGTTTTAAAGGAACTTGATATCATTTCATATCCTCACTCCTCCCGTTTTCTAAATGAGGCTTCGTGCTCGTTTTTTCGTTTTGACACCTCCAACACGTCTCGTGGCCCATTTCTAACCTATAATCCAGACTTTTTCGGGTTTTAAAGGAAGTGGATATCATTTCATACACTCTTTCCTCCCGATTTCTAAATGAGGCTTTGTGCTCGTTTTTTCGTTTTGACACAACCAACACGTCCCGTAGCCCATTTCTAACCTATAATCGAGACTTTTTCGGGTTTTAAAGGAAGTGGATATCATTTCATACCCTCTATCCTCCCGATTTCGAAACGAGGCTTCGTGCTCGTTTTTTTGTATTGACACCACCAACACGTCTCGTGACCCATTTCTAACTTATAATCGAGACATTTTCTGGTTCTAAAGGAAGTGGATATCATTTCGTACCCTCTATCCTCTCGATTTCTAAACGAGGCTTCGTGCTCGTTTTTTCGTTTTGACACCACCAACACGTCCCGTGGCTCATTTCTAACCTATAATCCAGACTTTTTCAGGTTTTAAAGGAAGTGGATATCTTTTCGTACCCTCTCTTCTCCCGATTTCTAAAGGAGGCTTCGTGCTCGTTTTTTCGTTTTGACACAACAAACACGTCCCGTTGCCCATTTCTAACCTATAATCGAGACTTTTTTGGATTTTGAAGGAAGTGGATATTACTCTCATACCCTCTCTCCTCCCGATTTCTACACGAGGCCTCGTGGTCATTTTTTTGTTTTGACACTTCCAGCATTTCCCGTGGCTCATTTCTAACATATAATCGAGACTTTTTTAGGTTTTAAAGGAAGTGGATATAATTTCATACCCTCTCTCATCCTGATTTCTAAACGAGGCTTCGTGCTCGTTTTTTCGTTTTCACACCTCCAACAAGTCCCGTGGCCCATTTCCAACCAATAATCGAGACTTTTTCGGGTTTTAAAGGACGTGGATATAATTTCATACCCTCTCACGAACCGATTTCTTAACGAGGCTTCGTGCTCGTTTTTTCGTTTTGACACCACAAACACGTCCCGTGGCCCATTTCTAACCTATAATCGAGACTTTTTCGGGTTTTAAAGGAATTGGATATAATTTCATACCCTCTCTCCTCCCGATTTCTAAACGAGGCTTCGTGGTCGTTTTTTCGTTTTGACAATACCAGCATTTCCCGTGGCCCATTTCTAACCTATAATCGAGACTTTTTTGGGTTTTAAAGGAAGTGGATATTATTTCATACACTCTCTCCTCCCGATTTCTAAACGAGGCTTCGTGCTCGTTTTTTCGTTTTGACACCTCCAATACATCCCGTTGCCCATTTCTAATCTATAATCGAGACTTTTTCGGGTTTTAAAGGAAGTGGATATAATTTCATACCCTCTCTCCTCCCGATTTCTAAATGAGGCTTCGTGCTCATTTTTTCGTTTTGACACTACCAGCATGTCCCGTAGCCTATTTCTAACATATAATCGAGACTTTTTCGGGTTTTAAAGGAAGTTGATATCATTTCATACCCTCTCTCCTCCCGATTTCTAAAGGAGGCTTTGTGCTCGTTTTTTCGTTTTCACACCACCAACACGTCCCGTGGCGTATTTCTAACCTATAATGGAGACTTTTTCGGGTTTTAAAGAAAGTGGATATAATTTCATACCCTCTCTCCAACCGATTTCTAAAGGAAGCTTCGTGGTCGTTTTTTCGTTTTGACACCACCAACACGTCCCGTAGCCCAATTCTAACCTATAATCGAGACTTTTTCGGGTTTTAAAGGAAGTGAGTATCATTCCATACCCTCTCTCCTCCCGATTTTTAAACCAGGCTTCGTGCTCATTTTTTCGTTTTGACACAACAAACACGTCCCGTGGCCCATTTCTAACCTATAATCGAGACTTTTTCGGGTTTTAAAGGAAGTGGATATCATTTAATACCCTCCATCCTCCCGATTTCTAAACGAGGCTTTGTGCTCATTTTTTCGTTTTGACACCACAAACACGTCTCGTGGCCCATTTCTAACCAATAATCGAGTCTTTTTCGGGTTTTAAAGGAAGTGGATATCATTCCATACCCTCTCTCCTCCCGATTTCTAAACGATGATTCGTGCTTGTTTTTTTAGTTTTGACACCACCAACATGTCTCGTGACCCATTTCTAACATATAATCGAGACTTTTTCTGGTTTTAAAGCAAGTGGATATCACTTCATACCCTCTATCCTCCCGATTTCTAAACGAGGCTTCGTGCTCGTTTTTTTCATTTTGACACTACCAACACGTCCCGTGGCCCATTTCTAACCTATAACCTAGACTTTTTATGGTTTTAAAGGAAATGTATATCATTTCATACCCTCTCTCCTCCCGATTTCTAAAGGAGGATTCGTGCTCGTTTTTTCGTTTTGACACCACCAACACGTCCCGTGGCCCATTTGTAACCTATAATCGAGACTTTTTCGGGTTTTAAAGGAAGTGGATATCACTTCATACCCTCTATCCTCCTGATTTTTAAACGAGGCTTCGTAGTCGTTTTTTCGTTTTGACACCTCCAACAAGTCCCGTGGCCTATTTCTAACCTATAATCGAGACATTTTCGGGTTTTAAAGGAAGTGGATATAATTTCATACCCTCTCTCCAACCGATTTCTAAACGAGGCTTCGTGCTCGTTTTTTGGTTTTGACACCACAAACACGTCCCGTAGCCCAATTCTAACATATAATCGAGACTTTTTCGGGTTTTAAAGGAAGTGCATATCATTTCTTACCCTCTCTCTTCCCGATTTCTAAATAAGGCTTTATGCTCGTTTTTTCGTTTTGACACCACAAACACGTCCCGTAGCCCATTTCTAACTTATAATCTAGACTTTTTTGGGTTTTAAAGGAAGTGGATATTACTTCATACCCTCTCTCCTCCCGATTTCTAAACGAGGCTTCGTAGTCGTTTTTTCGTTTTGACACCTCCAACAAGTCTCGTGGCCCATATCTAACATATAATCGAAACTTTTTTGGGTTTTAAAGGAAGTGGATATCATTCCATACCCTCCTCCCGATCTCTAAACGATGCTTCGTGCTTATTTTTTTTGTTTTGACACCACCAACACGTCTCGTGGCCCATTTCTAACGTATAATTAAGGCTTTTTTGGGTTTTAAAGGAAGTGAGTATCATTCCATACCCTCTCTCCTCCCGATTTCTAAACGAGGCTTCGTGCTCGTTTCTTCGTTTTAACACCACCAACACGTCCCGTGGCCTATTTCTAACCTATAATCGAGACTTTTTCGGGTTTTAAAGGAAGTGGATATAATTTCATACCCTCTCTCCAACCGATTTCTAAACGAGGCTTCGTGCTCGTTTTTTCGTTTTGACACCACCAACACGTCCCGTGGCCTATTTCTAACCTATAATCGAGTCTTTTTCGGGTTTTAAAGGATGTGGATATGATTTCATACCCTCTCTCTTCCCGATTTCTAAACGAGGCTTCGTGCTCGTTTTTTCATTTTGACACCACAAACACGTCCCGTGGCCCATTTCTAACCTATAATCGAGACTTTTTCGGATTTTAAAGGAACTTGATATCATTTCACATCCTCACTCCTCCCGTTTTCTAAATGAGGCTTCGTGCTCGTTTTTTCGTTTTGACACCTCCAACACGTCTCGTGGCCCATTTCTAACCTATAATCCAGACTTTTTCGGGTTTTAAAGGAAGTGGATATCATTTCATACACTCTTTCCTCCCGATTTCTAAATGAGGCTTTGTGTTCGTTTTTTCGTTTTGACACAACCAACACGTCCCGTAGCCCATTTCTAACCTATAATCGAGACTTTTTCGGGTTTTAAAGGAAGTGGATATCATTTCATACCCTCTATCCTCCCGATTTCGAAACGAGGCTTCGTGCTCGTTTTTTTGTATTGACACCACCAACACGTCTCGTGACCCATTTCTAACTTATAATCGAGACATTTTCTAGTTCTAAAGGAAGTGGATATCATTTCGTACCCTCTATCCTCTCGATTTCTAAACGAGGCTTCGTGCTCGTTTTTTCGTTTTGACACCACCAACACGTCCCGTGGCTCATTTCTAACCTATAATCCAGACATTTTCAGGTTTTAAAGGAAGTGGATATCTTTTCGTACCCTCTCTTCTCCCGATTTCTAAAGGAGGCTTCGTGCTCGTTTTTTCGTTTTGACACAACAAACACGTCCCGTTGCCCATTTCTAACCTATAATCGAGACTTTTTCGGATTTTGAAGGAAGTGGATATTACTCTCATACCCTCTCTCCTCCCGATTTCTACACGAGGCCTCGTGGTCATTTTTTTGTTTTGACACTTCCAGCATTTCCCGTGGCTCATTTCTAACATATAATCGAGACTTTTTTAGGTTTTAAAGGAAGTGGATATAATTTCATACCCTCTCTCATCCTGATTTCTAAACAAGGCTTCATGCTCGTTTTTTCGTTTTCCCACCTCCAACAAGTCCCGTGGCCCATTTCTAACCAATAATCGAGACTTTTTCGGGTTTTAAAGGAAGTGGATATAATTTCATACCCTCTCACGAACCGATTTCTTAACGAGGCTTCGTGCTCGTTTTTTCGTTTTGACACCACAAACACGTCCCGTGGCCCATTTCTAACCTATAATCGAGACTTTTTCGGGTTTTAAAGGAATTGGATATAATTTCATACCATCTCTCCTCCCGATTTCTAAACGAGGCTTCGTGGTCGTTTTTTCGTTTTGACACTACCAGCATTTCCCGTGGCCCATTTCTAACCTATAATCGAGACTTTTTTGGGTTTTAAAGGAAGTGGATATTATTTCATACACTCTCTCCTCCCGATTTCTAAACGAGGCTTCGTGCTCGTTTTTTCGTTTTGACACCTCCAATACATCCCGTTGCCCATTTCTAATCTATAATCGAGACTTTTTCGGGTTTTAAAGGAAGTGGATATAATTTCATACCCTCTCTCCTCCCGATTTCTAAATGAGGCTTCGTGCTCATTTTTTCGTTTTGACACTACCAGCATGTCCCGTAGCCTATTTCTAACATATAATCGAGACTTTTTCGGGTTTTAAAGGAAGTTGATATCATTTCATTCCCTCTCTCCTCCCGATTTCTAAAGGAGGCTTCGTGCTCGTTTTTTCATTTTCACACCACCAACACGTCCCGTGGCGTATTTCTAACCTATAATGGAGACTTTTTCGGGTTTTAAAGAAAGTGGATATAATTTCATACCCTCTCTCCAACCGATTTCTAAAGGAAGCTTCGTGGTCGTTTTTTCGTTTTGACACCACCAACACCTCCCGTAGCCCAATTCTAACCTTTAATCGAGACTTTTTCGGGTTTTAAAGGAAGTGAGTATCATTCCATACCCTCTCTCCTCCCGATTTTTAAACCAGGCTTCGTGCTCATTTTTTCGTTTTGACACAACAAACACGTCCCGTGGCCCATTTCTAACCTATAATCGAGACTTTTTCGGGTTTTAAAGGAAGTGGATATCATTTAATACCCTCCCTCCTCCCGATTTCTAAACGAGGCTTTGTGCTCATTTTTTCGTTTTGACACCACAAACACGTCTCGTGGCCCATTTCTAACCAATAATCGAGTCTTTTTCGGGTTTTAAAGGAAGTGGATATCATTCCATACCCTCTCTCCTCCCGATTTCTAAACGATGATTCGTGCTTGTTTTTTTAGTTTTGACACCACCAACATGTCTCGTGACCCATTTCTAACATATAATCGAGACTTTTTCGGGTTTTAAAGGAAGTGAGTATCATTCCATACCCTCTCTCCTCTCGATTTCGAAACGAGGCTTTGTGCTCGTTTTTTCGTTTTGACACCACCAACACGTCACGTGGCCTATTTCTAACCTATAATCGAGACTTTTTCGGGTTTTAAAGGAAGTGGATATAATTACCCTCTCTCCTCCCGATTTCTAAACGAGGCATCGTGCTCGTTTTTTCGTTTTGACACCACAATAACATCCCGTTGCCCATTTCCAACATATAATCGAGACTTTTTCGGGTTTTAAAGGAAGTGGATATCATTTCATACCCTCTCTCCTCCCGATTTCTAAACGAAGCTCCATGCTCGTTTTTTCGTTTTGACACCACAAACACGTCTCGTAGCCCATTTCTAACATATAATCGAGACTTTTTCGGGTTTTAAAGGAACTTGATATCATTTCATATCCTCACTCCTCCCGTTTTCTAAAAGAGGCTTCGTTCTCGTTTTTTCGTTTTGACACCTCCAACACGTCTCGTGGCCCATTTCTAACCTATAATCCAGACTTTTTCGGGTTTTAAAGCAAGTGGATATCATTTCATACACTCTTTCCACCCGATTTCTAAATGAGGCTTTGTGCTCGTTTTTTCGTTTTGACACCACAAACACGTCCCGTAGCCCATTTCTAACCTATAATCGAGACTTTTTCGGGTTTTAAAGGAAGTGGATATCATTTCATACCCTCTCTCCTCCCGATTTCTAAAAGAGGCTTCGTGCTCGTTTTTTCGTTTTGACACCACCAACACATCCCGTGGCCCATTTCTAACCTATAATCGAGTCTTTTTTGGGTTTTGAAGGAAGTGGATATTATTTCATACACTCTCTCCTCCCGATTTCTAAACGAGGCTTCGTGCTCATTTTTTTGTTTTGACACCACCAACACGTCTCGTTACCCATTTCTAACATATAATCGAGACTTTTTCTGGTTTTAAAGGAAGTGGATATCATTTCATACCCTCTATCCTCCCGAATTCTAAACGAGGCTTCGTCCTCCTTTTTTCGTTTTGACACAACAATCACGTCTCGAGGCCCATTAGTAACCTATAATCGAGACTTTTTCGGGTTTTAAAGGAAGTGGATATCATTTCATACCCTCTCTCCTCCCGATTTCTAAACGATGCTTCGTGGTCATTTTTTCATTTTGACACTACCAGCGTGTCCCGTGGCCCATTTCTAACATATAATCTAGACTTTTTCGAGTTTTAAAGGAAGTGGATATCATTCCATACCCTCTCTCCTCCCGATTTCTAAACGATGCTTCATGCTTGTTTTTTTTGTTTTGACACCACCAACACGTCTCGTGGCCCATTTCTAACATATAATCGAGAATTTTTCGGGTTTTAAAGGAAGTGAGTATCATTCCATACCCTCTCTCCTCTCGATTTCGAAACGAGGCTTTGTGCTCGTTTTTTCGTTTTGGCACCACCAACACGTCCCGTAGCCCATTTCTAACCTATAATCGAGACTTTTTCGGGTTTTAAAGGAAGTGGATATCATTTCATACCCTTTATCCTCCCGATTTCTAAACGAGGCTTCGTGCTCGTTTTTTTGTATTGACACCACCAACACGTCTCGTGACCCATTTCTAACTTATAATCGAGACAATTTATGGTTCTAAAGGAAGTGGATATCATTTCATACCCTCTATCCTCCCGATTTCTAAACGAGGCTTCGTGCTCGTTTTTTCGTTTTGACACCACCAACACGTCCCGTGGCCCATTTCTAACCTATAATCCAGACTTTTTCAGGTTTTAAAGGAAGTGGATATTATTTCATACCCTCTCTCCTCCCGATTTCTAAACGAGGCTTCGTGCTCGTTTTTTCGTTTTCACACCTCCAACAAGTCCCGTGGCCCATTTCTAACCAATAATCGAGACTTTTTCGGGTTTTAAAGGAAGAGGATATAATTTCATACCCTCTCACGAACCGATTTCTTAATGAGGCTTCGTGCTCGTTTTTTCGTTTTGACACCACAAACACGTCCCGTGGCCCATTTCTAACCTATAATCGAGACTTTTTCTGGTTTTAAAGGAATTGGATATAATTTCATACCCTCTCTCCTCCCGATTTCTAAACGAGGCTTCGTGGTCGTTTTTTCGTTTTGACACTACCAGCATGTCCCGTGGCCCATTTCTAACCTATAATCGAGACTTTTTTGGGTTTTAAAGGAAGTGGATATTATTTCATACACTCTCTCCTCCCGATTTCTAAACGAGGCTTCGTGCTCGTTTTTTCATTTTAACACCTCCAACACGTCCTGTTGCCCATTTCTAATCTATAATCGAGACTTTTTCGGGTTTTAAAGGAAGTGGATATAATTTCATACCCTCTCTCCTCCCGATTTCTAAATGAGGCTTCGTGCTCATTTTTTCGTTTTGACACTACCGGCTTGTCCCGTAGCCTATTTCTAACATATAATCGAGACTTTTTCGGGTTTTAAAGGAAGTTGATATCATTTTATACCCTCTCTCCTCCCGATTTCTAAAGGAGGCTTCGTACTCGTTTTTTCGTTTTGACACCACCAACACGTCCCGTGGCCTATTTCTAACCTATAATCGAGACTTTTTCGGGTTTTAAAGAAAGTGGATATAATTTCATACCCTCTCTCCAACCGATTTCTAAAGGAAGCTTCGTGGTCGTTTTTTCATTTTGACACCACCAACACGTCCCGTAGCCCAATTCTAACCTATAATCGAGACTTTTTCGGGTTTTAAAGGAAGTGAGTATCCTTCCATACCCTCTCTCCTCCCTATTTCTAAACCAGGCTTCGTGCTCGTTTTTTCGTTTTGACACCACAAACACGTCCCGTGGCCCATTTCTAACCTATAATCGAGACTTTTTCGGGTTTTAAAGGAAGTGGATATTACTTCATACCCTCTCTCCTCCCGATTTCTAAACGCGGCTTCGTTGTCGTTTTTTCGTTTTGACACCTCCAACAAGTCCCGTGGCCCATTTCTAACCTATAATCGAGACTTTTTCGGGTTTTAAAGGAAGTGGATATAATTTCATACCCTCTCTCCAACCGATTTCTAAACGAGGCTTCGTGCTCGTTTTTTCGTTTTGACACCACCAACACGTCCCGTGGCCTATTTCTAACCTATAATGGAGTCTTTTTCGGGTTTTAAAGGAAGTGGATATCATTTCATACCCTCTCTCTTCCCGATTTCTAAACGAGGCTTCGTGCTCGTTTTTTCATTTTGACACCACAAACACGTCCTGTGGTCCATTTCTAACCCATAATCGAGACTTTTTCGGGTTTTAAAGGAACTTGATATCATTTCATATCCTCACTCCTCCCGTTTTCTAAATGAGGCTTCGTGCTCGTTTTTTCGTTTTGACACCTCCAACACGTCTCGTGGCCCATTTCTAACCTATAATCCAGACTTTTTCGGGTTTTAAAGCAAGTGGATATCATTTCATACACTCTTTCCACCCGATTTCTAAATGAGGCTTTGTGCTCGTTTTTTCGTTTTGACACCACAAACACGTCCCGTAGCCCATTTCTAACCTATAATCGAGACTTTTTCGGGTTTTAAAGGAAGTGGATATCATTTCATACCCTCTCTCCTCCCGATTTCTAAAAGAGGCTTCGTGCTCGTTTTTTCGTTTTGACACCACCAACACATCCCGTGGCCAATTTCTAACCTATAATCGAGTCTTTTTTGGGTTTTGAAGGAAGTGGATATTATTATTTCATACACTCTCTCCTCCCGATTTCTAAACGAGGCTTCGTGCTCATTTTTTTGTTTTGACACCACCAACACGTCTCGTTACCCATTTCTAACATATAATCGAGACTTTTTCTGGTTTTAAAGGAAGTGGATATCATTTCATACCCTCTATCCTCCCGAATTCTAAACGAGGTTTCGTCCTCCTTTTTTCGTTTTGACACCACCAACACGTCCCGTGGCCCATTTCTAACCTATAATCCAGACTTTTTCGGGTTTTAAAGGAAGTAGATATCATTTCATACCCTCTCTCCTCCCGATTTCTAAAGGAGGCTTCGTGCTCGTTTTCTCGTTTTGACACCACCAACATGTCCCGTGGCCCATTTCTATCGTATAATCGAGACTTTTTCGGGTTTTAAAGGAAGTGGATATCGTTTCATACCCTCTCTCCTCCCGATTTCTAAACGAGGCTACGTGCACGTTTTTTCGTTTTGACACCACAAACACGTCCCGTGGCCCATTTCTAACCTATAATCTAGACTTTTTTAGGTCTTAAAGGAAGTGGATATTATTTCGTACCCTCTCTCCTCCCGATTTCTAAACGAGGCTTCGTGGTCGTTTTTTCGTTTTGACACCTCAAACAAGTCCCGTGGCCCATTTCTAACCTATAATCGAGACTTTTTCGGGTTTTAAAGGAAGTGGATATAATTTCATACCCTCTCTCCAACCGATTTCTAAAGGAGGCTTCGTGCTCGTTTTTTCGTTTTGACACCACCAACACGTCCCGTAGCCCAATTCTAACCTATAATCGAGACTTTTTCGGGTTTTAAATGAAGTGGATATCATTTCATACCCTCTCTCCTCCCGATTTCTAAACGAGGCTTCGTGCACGTTTTTTCGTTTTGACACCACAAACACGTCCCGTGGCCCATTTCTAACCTATAATCTAGACTTTTTTGGGTTTTAAAGGAAGTGGATATTATTTCGTACCCTCTCTCCTCCCGATTTCTAAACGAGACTTCGTGGTCGTTTTTTCGTTTTGACACCTCAAACTAGTCCCGTGGCCCATTTCTAACCTATAATCGAGACTTTTTCTGGTTTTAAAGGAAGTGGCTATAATTTCATACCCTCTCTCCAACCGATTTCTAAAGGAGGCTTCGTGCTCGTTTTTTCGTTTTGACACCACCAACACGTCCCGTAGCCAATTCTAACATATAATCGAGACTTTTTCGGGTTTTAAATGAAGTGGATATCATTTCATATCCTCTCTCCTCCCGATTTCTAAACGAGACTTTGTGCTCGTTTTTTCGTTTTGACACCACCAACACGTCCCGTGGCCCATTTCTAACCTATAATCGAGACTTTTTCCGGTTTTAAAGGAAGTGGATATCATTTCATACCCTCTCTCCTCCTGATTTCTAAAGGAGGCTTCGTGATCGTTTTTTCGTTTTGACACCACCAACACGTCCCGTGGCCCATTTCTAACTTATAATCCAGACTTTTTCGGGTTTTAAAGGAAGTGGATATAATTTCATACCCTCTCTCCAACCGATTTCTAAAGGAAGCTTCGTGCTCGTTTTTTCATTTTGACACCACCAACACGTCCCGTAGCCCAATTTCTAACTTATAATCTAGATTTTTTTGGGTTTTAAAGGAAGTGGATATTACTTCATACCCTCTCTCCTCCCGATTTCTAAACGAGGCTTCGTAGTCGTTTTTTCGTTTTGACACCTCCAACAAGTCTCGTGGCCCATATCTAACATATAATCGAAACTTTTTTGGGTTTTAAAGGAAGTGGATATCATTCCATACCCTCTCTCCTCTCGATCTCTAAACGATGCTTCGTGCTTATTTTTTTTGTTTTGACACCACCAACACGTCTCGTGGCCCATTTCTAACATATAATTAAGGCTTTTTTGGGTTTTAAAGGAAGTGAGTATCATTCCATACCCTCTCTCCTCCCGATTTCTAAACGAGGCTTCGTGCTCGTTTCTTCGTTTTGACACCACCAACACGTCCCGTGGCCTATTTCTAACCTATAATCGAGACTTTTTCGGGTTTTAAAGGAAGTGGATATAATTTCATACCCTCTCTCCAACCGATTTCTAAACGAGGCTTCGTGCTCGTTTTTACGTTTTGACACCACCAACACGTCCCGTGACCCATTTCTAACCTATAATCGAGACTTTTTCGGGTTTTAAAGGAACTTGATATCATTTCATATCCTCACTCCTCCCGTTTTCTAAATGAGGCTTCGTGCTCGTTTTTTCGTTTTAACACCTCCAACACGTCTCGTGGCCCATTTCTAACCTATAATCAGACTTTTTCGGGTTTTAAAGGAAGTGGATATCATTTCATACACTCTTTCCTCCCGATTTCTAAATGAGGCTTTGTGCTCGTTTTTTCGTTTTGACACAACCAACACGTCCCGTAGCCCATTTCTAATCTATAATCGAGACTTTTTCGGGTTTTAAAGGAAGTGGATATCATTTCATACCCTCTATCCTCCCGATTTCGAAACGAGGCTTCGTGCTCGTTTTTTTGTATTGACACCACCAACACGTCTCGTGACCCATTTCTAACTTATAATCGAGACATTTTCTGGTTCTAAAGGAAGTGGATATCATTTCGTACCCTCTATCCTCTCGATTTCTAAACGAGGCTTCGTGCTCGTTTTTTCGTTTTGACACCACCAACACGTCCCGTGGCTCATTTCTAACCTATAATCCAGACTTTTTCAGGTTTTAAAGGAAGTGGATATCTTTTCGTACCCTCTCTTCTCCCGATTTCTAAAGGAGGCTTCGTGCTCGTTTTTTCGTTTTGACACAACAAACAAGTCCCGTTGCCCATTTCTAACCTATAATCGAGACTTTTTTGGATTTTGAAGGAAGTGGATATTACTCTCATACCCTCTCTCCTCCCGATTTCTACACGAGGCCTCGTGGTCATTTTTTTGTTTTGACACTTCCAGCATTTCCCGTGGCTCATTTCTAACATATAATCGAGTCTTTTTTAGGTTTTAAAGGAAGTGGATATAATTTCATACCCTCTCTCATCCTGATTTCTAAACGAGGCTTCGTGCTCGTTTTTTCGTTTTCACACCTCCAACAAGTCCCGTGGCCCATTTCTAACCAATAATCGAGACTTTTTCGGGTTTTAAAGGAAGTGGATATAATTTCATACCCTCTCACGAACCGATTTCTTAACGAGGCTTCGTGCTCGTTTTTTCGTTTTGACACCACAAACACGTCCCGTGGCCCATTTCTAACCTATAATCTAGACTTTTTTGGGTTTTAAAGGAAGTGGATATTATTTCGTACCCTCTCTCCTCCCGATTTCTAAACGAGACTTCGTGGTCGTTTTTTCGTTTTGACACCTCAAACAAGTCCCGTGGCCCATTTCTAACCTATAATCGAGACTTTTTCTGGTTTTAAAGGAAGTGGCTATAATTTCATACCCTCTCTCCAACCGATTTCTAAAGGAGGCTTCGTGCTCGTTTTTTCGTTTTGACACCACCAACACGTCCCGTAGCCAATTCTAACATATAATCGAGACTTTTTCGGGTTTTAAATGAAGTGGATATCATTTCATATCCTCTCTCCTCCCGATTTCTAAACGAGACTTTGTGCTCGTTTTTTCGTTTTGACACCACCAACACGTCCCGTGGCCCATTTCTAACCTATAATCGAGACTTTTTCCGGTTTTAAAGGAAGTGGATATCATTTCATACCCTCTCTCCTCCCGATTTCTAAAGGAGGCTTCGTGATCGTTTTTTCGTTTTGACACCACCAACACTTCCCGTGGCCCATTTCTAACTTATAATCCAGACTTTTTCGGGTTTTAAAGGAAGTGGATATAATTTCATACCCTCTCTCCAACCGATTTCTAAAGGAAGCTTCGTGCTCGTTTTTTCATTTTGACACCACCAACACGTCCCGTAGCCCAATTTCTAACTTATAATCTAGATTTTTTTGGGTTTTAAAGGAAGTGGATATTACTTCATACCCTCTCTCCTCCCGATTTCTAAACGAGGTTTCGTAGTCGTTTTTTCGTTTTGACACCTCCAACAAGTCTCGTGGCCCATATCTAACATATAATCGAAACTTTTTTGGGTTTTAAAGGAAGTGGATATCATTCCATACCCTCTCTCCTCTCGATCTCTAAACGATGCTTCGTGCTTATTTTTTTTGTTTTGACACCACCAACACGTCTCGTGGCCCATTTCTAACATATAATTAAGGCTTTTTTGGGTTTTAAAGGAAGTGAGTATCATTCCATACCCTCTCTCCTCCCGATTTCTAAACGAGGCTTCGTGCTCGTTTCTTCGTTTTGACACCACCAACACGTCCCGTGGCCTATTTCTAACCTATAATCGAGACTTTTTCGGGTTTTAAAGGAAGTGGATATAATTTCATACCCTCTCTCCAACCGATTTCTAAACGAGGCTTCGTGCTCGTTTTTACGTTTTGACACCACCAACACGTCCCGTGACCTATTTCTAACCTATAATCGAGTCTTTTTCGAGTTTTAAAGGAAGTGGATATGATTTCATACCCTCTCTCTTCCCGATTTCTAAACTAGGCTTCGTGCTCGTTTTTTTCATTTTGACACCACAAACACGTCCCGTGGCCCATTTCTAACCTATAATCGAGACTTTTTCTGGTTTTAAAGGAACTTGATATCATTTCATATCCTCACTCCTCCCGTTTTCTAAATGAGGCTTCGTGCTCGTTTTTTCGTTTTGACACCTCCAACACGTCTCGTGGCCCATTTCTAACCTATAATCCAGACTTTTTCGGGTTTTAAAGGAAGTGGATATCATTTCATACACTCTTTCCTCCCGATTTCTAAATGAGGCTTTGTGCTCGTTTTTTCGTTTTGACACAACCAACACGTCCCGTAGCCCATTTCTAATCTATAATCGAGACTTTTTCGGGTTTTAAAGGAAGTGGATATCATTTCATACCCTCTATCCTCCCGATTTCGAAACGAGGCTTCGTGCTCGTTTTTTTGTATTGACACCACCAACACGTCTCGTGACCCATTTCTAACTTATAATCGAGACATTTTCTGGTTCTAAAGGAAGTGGATATCATTTCGTACCCTCTATCCTCTCGATTTCTAAACGAGGCTTCGTGCTCGTTTTTTCGTTTTGACACCACCAACACGTCCCGTGGCTCATTTCTAACCTATAATCCAGACTTTTTCAGGTTTTAAAGGAAGTGGATATCTTTTCGTACCCTCTCTTCTCCCGATTTCTAAAGGAGGCTTCGTGCTCGTTTTTTCGTTTTGACACAACAAACACGTCCCGTTGCCCATTTCTAACCTATAATCGAGACTTTTTTGGATTTTGAAGGAAGTGGATATTACTCTCATACCCTCTCTCCTCCCGATTTCTACACGAGGCATCGTGGTCATTTTTTTGTTTTGACACTTCCAGCATTTCCCGTGGCTCATTTCTAACATATAATCGAGATTTTTTAGGTTTTAAAGGAAGTGGATATAATTTCATACCCTCTCTCATCCTGATTTCTAAACGAGGCTTCGTGCTCGTTTTTTCGTTTTCACACCTCCAACAAGTCCCGTGGCCCATTTCTAACCAATAATCGAGACTTTTTCGGGTTTTAAACGAAGTGGATATAATTTCATACCCTCTCACGAACCGATTTCTTAACGAGGCTTCGTGCTCGTTTTTTCGTTTTGACACCACAAACACGTCCCGTGGCCCATTTCTAACCTATAATCGAGACTTTTTCGGGTTTTAAAGGAATTGGATATAATTTCATACCCTCTATCCTCCCGATTTCGAAACGAGGCTTCGTGCTCGTTTTTTTGTATTGACACCACCAACACGTCTCGTGACCCATTTCTAACTTATAATCGAGACATTTTCTGGTTCTAAAGGAAGTGGATATCATTTCGTACCCTCTATCCTCTCGATTTCTAAACGAGGCTTCGTGCTCGTTTTTTCGTTTTGACACCAACAACACGTCCCGTGGCTCATTTCTAACCTATAATCCAGACTTTTTCAGGTTTTAAAGGAAGTGGATATCTTTTCGTACCCTCTCTTCTCCCGATTTCTAAAGGAGGCTTCGTGCTCGTTTTTTCGTTTTGACACAACAAACACGTCCCGTTGCCCATTTCTAACCTATAATCGAGACTTTTTGGGATTTTGAAGGAAGTGGATATTACTCTCATACCCTCTCTCCTCCCGATTTCTACACGAGGCCTCGTGGTCATTTTTTTGTTTTGACACTTCCAGCATTTCCCGTGGCTCATTTCTAACATATAATCGAGACTTTTTTAGGTTTTAAAGGAAGTGGATATAATTTCATACCCTCTCTCATCCTGATTTCTAAACGAGGCTTCGTGCTCGTTTTTTCGTTTTCACACCTCCAACAAGTCCCGTGGCCCATTTCTAACCAATAATCGAGACTTTTTCGGGTTTTAAAGGAAGTGGATATAATTTCATACCCTCTCACGAACCGATTTCTTAACGAGGCTTCGTGCTCGTTTTTTCGTTTTGACACCACAAACACGTCCCGTGGCCCATTTCTAACCTATAATCGAGACTTTTTCGGGTTTTAAAGGAATTGGATATAATTTCATACCATCTCTCCTCCCGATTTCTAAACGAGGCTTCGTGGTCGTTTTTTCGTTTTGACACTACCAGCATTTCCCGTGGCCCATTTCTAACCTATAATCGAGACTTTTTTGGGTTTTAAAGGAAGTGGATATTATTTCATACACTCTCTCCTCCCGATTTCTAAACGAGGCTTCGTGCTCGTTTTTTCGTTTTGACACCTCCAATACATCCCGTTGCCCATTTCTAATCTATAATCGAGACTTTTTCGGGTTTTAAAGGAAGTGGATATAATTTCATACCCTCTCTCCTCCCGATTTCTAAATGAGGCTTCGTGCTCATTTTTTCGTTTTGACACTACCAGCATGTCCCGTAGCCTATTTCTAACATATAATCGAGACTTTTTCGGGTTTTAAAGGAAGTTGATATCATTTCATACCCTCTCTCCTCCCGATTTCTAAAGGAGGCTTCGTGCTCGTTTTTTCGTTTTCACACCACCAACACGTCCCGTGGCGTATTTCTAACCTATAATGGAGACTTTTTCGGGTTTTAAAGAAAGTGGATATAATTTCATACCCTCTCTCCAACCGATTTCTAAAGGAAGCTTCGTGGTCGTTTTTTCGTTTTGACACCACCAACACGTCCCGTAGCCCAATTCTAACCTATAATCGAGACTTTTTCGGGTTTTAAAGGAAGTGAGTATCATTCCATACCCTCTTTCCTCCCGATTTTTAAACCAGGCTTCGTGCTCATTTTTTCATTTTGACACAACAAACACGTCCCGTGGCCCATTTCTAACCTATAATCGAGACTTTTTCGGGTTTTAAAGGAAGTGGATATCATTTAATACCCTCCCTCCTCCCGATTTCTAAACGAGGCTTTGTGCTCATTTTTTCGTTTTGACACCACAAACACGTCTCGTGGCCCATTTCTAACCAATAATCGAGTCTTTTTCGGGTTTTAAAGGAAGTGGATATCATTCCATACCCTCTCTCCTCCCGATTTCTAAACGATGATTCGTGCTTGTTTTTTTAGTTTTGACACCACCAACATGTCTCGTGACCCATTTCTAACATATAATCGAGACTTTTTCGGGTTTTAAAGGAAGTGAGTATCATTCCATACCCTCTCTCCTCTCGATTTCGAAACGAGGCTTTGTGCTCGTTTTTTCGTTTTGACACCACCAACACGTCACGTGGCCTATTTCTAACCTATAATCGAGACTTTTTCGGGTTTTAAAGGAAGTGGATATTATATCATACCCTCTCTCCTCCCGATTTCTAAACGAGGCATCGTGCTCGTTTTTTCGTTTTGACACCACCAACACGTCCCGTAGCCCATTTCTAACCTATAATCGAGACTTTTTCGGACTTTAAAGGAAGTGGATATAATTACCCTCTCTCCTTCCGATTTCTAAACGAGGCTTCGTGCTCTTTTTTTAGTTTTGACATAACAATAACATCCCGTTGCCCATTTCCAACATATAATCGAGACTTTTTCGGGTTTTAAAGGAAGTGGATATCATTTCATACCCTCTCTCCTCCCGATTTCTAAACGAAGCTCCATGCTCGTTTTTTCGTTTTGACACCACAAACACGTCTCGTAGCCCACTTCTAACATATAATCGAGACTTTTTCGGGTTTTAAAGGAACTTGATATCATTTCATATCCTCACTCCTCCAGTTTTCTAAAAGAGGCTTCGTGCTCGTTTTTTCGTTTTGACACCTCCAACACGTCTCGTGGCCCATTTCTAACCTATAATCCAGACTTTTTCGGGTTTTAAAGCAAGTGGATATCATTTCATACACTCTTTCCACCCGATTTCTAAATGAGGCTTAGTGCTCGTTTTTTCGTTTTGACACCACAAACACGTCCCGTAGCCCATTTCTAACCTATAATCGAGACTTTTTCGGGTTTTAAAGGAAGTGGATATCATTTCATACCCTCTCTCCTCCCGATTTCTAAAAGAGGCTTCGTGCTCGTTTTTTCGTTTTGACACCACCAACACATCCCGTGGCCCATTTCTAACCTATAATCGAGTCTTTTTTGGGTTTTGAAGGAAGTGGATATTATTTCATACACTCTCTCCTCCCGATTTCTAAACGAGGCTTCGTGCTCATTTTTTTGTTTTGACACCACCAACACGTCTCGTTACCCATTTCTAACATATAATCGAGACTTTTTCTGGTTTTAAAGGAAGTGGATATCATTTCATACCCTCTATCCTCCCGAATTCTAAACGAGGCTTCGTCCTCCTTTTTTCGTTTTGACACAACAATCACGTCTCGAGGCCCATTAGTAACCTATAATCGAGACTTTTTCGGGTTTTAAAGGAAATGGATATTATTTCATACCCTCTCTCCTCCCGATTTCTAAACGATGCTTCGTGGTCATTTTTTAATTTTGACACTATCAGCGTGTCCCGTGGCCCATTTCTAACATATAATCTAGACTTTTTCGGGTTTTAAAGGAAGTGGATATCATTCCATACCCTCTCTCCTCCCGATTTCTAAACGATGCTTCATGCTTGTTTTTTTGTTTTGACACCACCAACACGTCTCGTGGCCCATTTCTAACATATAATCGAGAATTTTTCGGATTTTAAAGGAAGTGAGTATCATTCCATACCCTCTCTCCTCTCGATTTCAAAACGAGGCTTTGTGCTCGTTTTTTCGTTTTGACACCACCAACACGTCACGTGGCCCATTTCTAACTTATAATCGAGACATTTTCTGGTTCTAAAGGAAGTGGATATCATTTCATACCCTCTATCCTCCTGATTTCTAAACGAGGCTTCGTGCTCGTTTTTTTGTATTGACACCACCAACACGTCTCGTGACCCATTTCTAACTTATAATCGAGACATTTTCTGGTTCTAAAGGAAGTGGATATCATTTCATACCCTCTTTCCTCCCGATTTCTAAACGAGGCTTCGTGCTCGTTTTTTCGTTTTGACACCACCAACACGTCCCGTGGCCCATTTCTAACCTATAATCCAGACTTTTTCAGGTTTTAAAGGAAGTGGATATCATTTCATACCCTCTCTTCTCCCGATTTCTATAGGAGGCTCCGTGCTCGTTTTTTCGTTTTGACACCACCAACACTTCCCGTGGCCCATTTCTAACCTATAATCGAGTCTTTTTTGGGTTTTGAAGGAAGTGAATATTATTTCATACACTCTCTCCTCCCGATTTCTAAACGAGGCTTCGTGCTCATTTTTTTGTTTTGACACCACCAACACGTCTCGTTACCCATTTCTAACATATAATCGAGACATTTTCTGGTTTTAAAGGAAGTGGATACCATTTCATACCCTCTATCCTCCCGATTTCTAAACGAGGCTTCGTCCTCCTTTTTTCGTTTTGACACAACAATCACGTCTCGAGGCCCATTAGTAACCTATAATCGAGACTTTTTCGGGTATTAAAGGAAGTGGATATCATTTCATACCCTCTCTCCTCCCGATTTCTAAACGAAGCTCCATGCTCGTTTTTTCGTTTTGACACCACAAACACGTCTCGTAGCCCATTTCTAACATATAATCGAGACTTTTTCGGGTTTTAAAGGAACTTGATATCATTTCATATCCTCACTCCTCCCGATTTCTAAAAGAGGCTTCGTGCTCGTTTTTTCATTTTGACACCTCCAACACGTCTCGTGGCCCATTTCTAACCTATAATCCAGACTTTTTCGGGTTTTAAAGCAAGTGGATATCATTTCATACACTCTTTCCACCCGATTTCTAAATGAGGCTTTGTGCTCGTTTTTTCGTTTTGACACCACAAACACGTCCCGTAGCCCATTTCTAACCTATAATCGAGACTTTTTCGGGTTTTAAAGGAAGTGGATATCATTTCATACCCTCTCTCCTCCCGATTTCTAAACGAAGCTCCATGCTCGTTTTGACACCACAAACACGTCTCGTAGCCCATTTCTAACATATAATCGAGACTTTTTCGAGTTTTAAAGGAACTTCATATCATTTCATATCCTCACTCCTCCCGTTTTCTAAAAGAGGCTTCGTGCTCGTTTTTTCATTTTGACACCTCCAACACGTCTCGTGGCCCATTTCTAACCTATAATCCAGACTTTTTCGGGTTTTAAAGCAAGTGGATATCATTTCATACACTCTTTCCACCCGATTTCTAAATGAGGCTTTGTGCTCGTTTTTTCGTTTTGACACCACAAACACGTCCCGTAGCCCATTTCTAACCTATAATCGAGACTTTTTCGGGTTTTAAAGGAAGTGGATATCATTTCATACCCTCTCTCCTCCCGATTTCTAAAAGAGGCTTCGTGCTCGTTTTTTCGTTTTGACACCACCAACACATCCCGTGGCCCATTTCTAACCTATAATCGAGTCTTTTTTGGGTTTTGAAGGAAGTGGATATTATTTCATACACTCTCTCCTCCCGATTTCTAAACGAGGCTTCGTGCTCATTTTTTTGTTTTGACACCACCAACACGTCTCGTTACCCATTTCTAACATATAATCGAGACTTTTTCTGGTTTTAAAGGAAGTGGATATCATTTCATACCCTCTATCCTCCCGAATTCTAAACGAGGCTTCGTCCTCCTTTTTTCGTTTTGACACAACAATCACGTCTCGAGGCCCATTAGTAACCTATAATCGAGACTTTTTCGGGTTTTAAAGGAAGTGGATATCATTTCATACCCTCTCTCCTCCCGATTTCTAAACGATGCTTCGTGGTCATTTTTTCATTTTGACACTACCAGCGTGTCCCGTGGCCCATTTCTAACATATAATCTAGACTTTTTCGGGTTTTAAAGGAAGTGGATATCATTCCATACCCTCTCTCCTCCCGATTTCTAAACGATGCTTTATGCTTGTTTTTTTGTTTTGACACCACCAACACGTCTCGTGGCCCATTTCTAACATATAATCGAGAATTTTTCGGATTTTAAAGGAAGTGAGTATCATTCCATACCCTCTCTCCTCTCGATTTCGAAACGAGGCTTTGTGCTCGTTTTTTCATTTTGACACCACCAACACGTCACGTGGCCCATTTCTAACTTATAATCGAGACATTTTCTGGTTCTAAAGGAAGTGGATATCATTTCAAACCCTCTATCCTCCTGATTTCTAAACGAGGCTTCGTGCTCGTTTTTTTGTATTGACACCACCAACACGTCTCGTGACCCATTTCTAACTTATAATCGAGACATTTTGTGGTTCTAAAGGAAGTGGATATCATTTCATACCCTCTATCCTCCCGATTTCTAAACGAGGCTTCGTGCTCGTTTTTTCGTTTTGACACCACCAACACGTCCCGTAGCCCATTTCTAACCTATAATCCAGACTTTTTCAGGTTTTAAAGGAAGTGGATATCATTTCATACCCTCTCTTCTCCCGATTTCTAAAGGAGGCTTCGTGCTCGTTTTTTCGTTTTGACACCACCAACACTTCCCGTGGCCCATTTCTAACCTATAATCGAGTCTTTTTTGGGTTTTGAAGGAAGTGAATATTATTTCATACACTCTCTCCTCCCGATTTCTAAACGAGGCTTCGTGCTCATTTTTTTGTTTTGACACCACCAACACGTCTCGTTACCCATTTCTAACATATAATCGAGACATTTTCTGGTTTTAAAGGAAGTGGATACCATTTCATACCCTCTAACCTCCCGATTTCTAAAGGAGGCTTCGTCCTCCTATTTTCATTTTGACACAACAATCACGTCTCGAGGCCCATTAGTAACCTATAATCGAGACTTTTTCGGGTTTTAAAGGAAGTGGATATCATTTCATACCCTCTCTCCTCCCGATTTCTAAACGATGCTTCGTGGTCATTTTTTCATTTTGACACTACCAGCGTGTCCCGTGGCCCATTTCTAACATATAATCTAGACTTTTCCGGGTTTTAAAGGAAGTGGATATCATTCCATACCCTCTCTCCTCCCGATTTCTAAACGATGCTTCATGCTTGTTTTTTTTGTTTTGACACCACCAACACGTCTCGTGGCCCATTTCTAACATATAATCGAGAATTTTTCGGGTTTTAAAGGAAGTGAGTATCATTCCATACCCTCTCTCCTCTCGATTTCGAAACGAGGCTTTGTGCTCGTTTTTTCGTTTTGGCACCACCAACATGTCCCGTAGCCCATTTCTAACCTATAATCGAGACTTTTTCGGGTTTTAAAGGAAGTGGATATCATTTCATACCCTCTATCCTCCCGATTTCTAAACGAGGCTTCGTGCTCGATTTTTTCGTTTTGACACCACCAACACGTCCCGTGGCCCATTTCTAACCTATAATCCAGACTTTTTCGGGTTTTAAAGGAAGTGGATATCATTTCTTACCCTCTCTCCTCCCGATTTCTAATGGAGGCTTCGTGCTCGTTTTCTCGTTTTGACACCACCAACATGTCCCGTGGCCCATTTCTATCGTATAATCGAGACTTTTTCGGGTTTTAAAGGAAGTGGATATCGTTTCATACCCTCTCTCCTCCCGATTTCTAAACGAGGCTTCGTGCACGTTTTTTCGTTTTGACACCACAAACACGTCCCGTGGCCCATTTCTAACCTATAATCTAGACTTTTTTAGGTCTTAAAGGAAGTGGATATTATTTCGTACCCTCTCTCCTCCCGATTTCTAAACGAGGCTTCGTGGTCGTTTTTTCGTTTTGACACCTCAAACAAGTCCCGTGGCCCATTTCTAACCTATAATCGAGACTTTTTCGGGTTTTAAAGGAAGTGGATATAATTTCATACCCTCTCTCCAACCGATTTCTAAAGGAGGCTTCGTGCTCGTTTTTTCGTTTTGACACCACCAACACGTCCCGTAGCCCAATTCTAACCTATAATCGAGACTTTTTCGGGTTTTAAATGAAGTGGATATCATTTCATACCCACTCTCCTCCCGATTTCTAAACGAGGCTTCGTGCACGTTTTTTCGTTTTGACACCACAAACACGTCCCGTGGCCCATTTCTAACCTATAATCTAGAGTTTTTTGGGTTTTAAAGGAAGTGGATATTATTTCGTACCCTCTCTCCTCCCGATTTCTAAACGAGACTTCGTGGTCGTTTTTTCGTTTTGACACCTCAAACAAGTCCCGTGGCCCATTTCTAACCTATAATCGAGACTTTTTCTGGTTTTAAAGGAAGTGGCTATAATTTCATACCCTCTCTCCAACCGATTTCTAAAGGAGGCTTCGTGCTCGTTTTTTCGTTTTGACACCACCAACACGTCCCGTAGCCAATTCTAACCTATAATCGAGACTTTTTCGGGTTTTAAATGAAGTGGATATCATTTCATATCCTCTCTCCTCCCGATTTCTAAACGAGACTTTGTGCTCGTTTTTTCGTTTTGACACCACCAACACGTCCCGTGGCCCATTTCTAACCTATAATCTAGACTTTTTCCGGTTTTAAAGGAAGTGGATATCATTTCATACCCTCTCTCCTCCCGATTTCTAAAGGAGGCTTCGTGATCGTTTTTTCGTTTTGACACCACCAACACGTCCCGTGGCCCATTTCTAACTTATAATCCAGACTTTTTCGGGTTTTAAAGGAAGTGGATATAATTTCATACCCTCTCTCCAACCGATTTCTAAAGGAAGCTTCGTGCTCGTTTTTTCATTTTGACACCACCAACACGTCCCGTAGCCCAATTCTAACCAATAATCGAGACTTTTTCGGGTTTTAAAGGCAGTGGATATAATTTCATACCCTCTCTCCAACCGATTTCTAAATTAGGCTTCGTGCTCTTTTTTGGTTTTGACACCACAAACACGTCCCGTAGCCCAATTCTAACATATAATCGAGACTTTTTCGGGTTTTAAAGGAAGTGCATATCATTTCTTACCCTCTCTCTTCCCGATTTCTAAATAAGGCTTTATGCTCGTTTTTTCGTTTTGACACCACAAACACATCCCGTAGCCCATTTCTAACTTATAATCTAGACTTTTTTGGGTTTTAAAGGAAGTGGATATTACTTCATACCCTCTCTCCTCCCGATTTCTAAACGAGGCTTCGTAGTCGTTTTTTCGTTTTGACACCTCCAACAAGTGTCGTGGCCCATATCTAACATATAATCGAAACTTTTTTGGGTTTTAAAGGAAGTGGATATCATTCCATACCCTCTCTCCTTCCGATTTCTAAACGGGGCTTCCTGCTCGTTTCTTCGTTTTGACACCACCAACACGTCCCGTGGCCTATTTCTAACCTATAATCGAGACTTTTTCGAGTTTTAAAGGAAGTGGATATAATTTCATACCCTCTCTCCAACCGATTTCTAAACGAGGCTTCGTGCTCGTTTTTTCGTTTTGACACCACCAACACGTCCCGTGGCCTATTTCTAACCTATAATCGAGTCTTTTTCGGGTTTTAAAGGAAGTGGATATGATTTCATACCCTCTCTCTTGCCGATTTCTAAACGAGGCTTCGTGCTCGTTTTTTCATTTTGACACCACAAACACGTCCCGTGGCCCATTTCTAACCTATAATCGAGACTTTTTCGGGTTTTAAAGGAACTTGATATCATTTCATATCCTCACTCCTCCCGTTTTCTAAATGAGGCTTCGTGCTCGTTTTTTCGTTTTGACACCTACAACACGTCTCGTGGCCCCTTTCTAACCTATAATCCAGACTTTTTCGGGTTTTAAAGGAAGTGGATATCATTTCATACACTCTTTCCTCCCGATTTCTAAATGAGGCTTTGTGCTCGTTTTTTCGTTTTGACACCACCAACACGTCCCGTAGCCCATTTCTAACCTATAATCGAGACTTTTTCGGGTTTTAAAGGAAGTGGATATCATTTCATACCCTCTATCCTCCCGATTTCGAAACGAGGCTTCGTGCTCGTTTTTTTGTATTGACACCACCAACACGTCTCGTGACCCATTTCTAACTTATAATCGAGACATTTTCTGGTTCTAAAGGAAGTGGATATCATTTCGTACCCTCTCTTCTCCCGATTTCTAAAGGAGGCTTCGTGCTCGTTTTTTCGTTTTGACACAACAAACACGTCCCGTTGCCCATTTCTAACCTATAATCGAGACTTTTTCGGATTTTGAAGGAAGTGGATATTATTCTCATACCCTCTCTCCTCCCGATTTCTACACGAGGCTTCGTGGTCATTTTTTTGTTTTGACACTTCCAGCATTTCCCGTGGCTCATTTCTAACATATAATCGAGACTTTTTTAGGTTCTAAAGGAAGTGGATATAATTTCATACCCTCTCTCCTCCCGATTTCTAAACGAGGCTTCGTGCTCATTTTTTCGTTTTCACACCTCCAACAAGTCCCGTGGCCCATTTCTAACCAATAATCGAGACTTTTTCGGGTTTTAAAGGAAGTGGATATAATTTCATACCCTCTCACGAACCGATTTCTTAACGAGGCTTCGTGCTCGTTTTTTCGTTTTGACACCACAAACACGTCCCGTGGCCCATTTCTAACCTATAATCGAGACTTTTTCGGGTTTTAAAGGAATTGGATATAATTTCATACCCTCTCTCCTCCTGATTTCTAAACGAGGCTTCGTGGTCGTTTTTTCGTTTTGACACTACCAGCATTTCCCGTGGCCCATTTCTAACCTATAATCGAGACTTTTTTGGGTTTAAAAGGAAGTGGATATTATTTCATACACTCTCTCCTCCCGATTTCTAAACGAGGCTTCGTGCTCGTTTTTTCGTTTTGACACCTCCAATACATCCCGTTGCCCATTTCTAATCTATAATCGAAACTTTTTCGGGTTTTAAAGGAAGTGGATATAATTTCATACCCTCTCTCCTCCCGATTTCTAAATGAGGCTTCGTGCTCATTTTTTCGTTTTGACACTACCAGCATGTCCCGTAGCCTATTTCTAACATATAATCGAGACTTTTTCGGGTTTTAAAGGAAGTTGATATCATTTCATACCCTCTCTCCTCCCGATTTCTAAAGGAAGCTTCGTGCTCGTTTTTTCGTTTTCACACCACCAACACGTCCCGTGGCGTATTTCTAACCTATAATCGAGACTTTTTCGGGTTTTAAAGAAAGTGGATATAATTTCATACCCTCTCTCCAACCGATTTCTAAAGGAAGCTTCGTGGTCGTTTTTTCGTTTTGACACCACCAACACGTCCCGTAGCCCAATTCTAACCTATAATCGAGACTTTTTCGGGTTTTAAAGGAAAGTGAGTATCATTCCATACCCTCTCTCCTCCCGATTTTTAAACCAGGCTTCATGCTCATTTTTTCGTTTTGACACTACAAACACGTCCCGTGGCCCATTTCTAACCTATAATCGAGACTTTTTCGGGATTTAAAGGAAGTGGAACGAGGCTTCGTGATCTTTTTTTAGTTTTGACACAACAAACACATCCCGTTGCCCATTTCCAACATATAATCGAGACTTTTTCGGGTTTTAAAGGAAGTGGATATCATTTCATACCCTCTCTCCTCCCGATTTCTAAACGAAGCTCCGTGCTCGTTTTTTCGTTTTGACACCACAAACACGTCTCGTGGCCCATTTCTAACATATAATCGAGACTTTTTCGGGTTTTAAAGGAACTTGATATCATTTCATATCCTCACTCCTCCCGTTTTCTAAAAGAGGCTTCGTGTTCGTTTTTTCGTTTTGACACCTCCAACACGTCTCGTGGCCCATTTCTAACCTATAATCCAGACTTTTTCGGGTTTTAAAGCAAGTGGATATCATTTCATACACTCTTTCCACCCGATTTCTAAATGAGGCTTTGTGCTCGTTTTTTCGTTTTGACACCACAAACACGTCCCGTAGCCCATTTCTAACCTATAATCGAGACTTTTTCGGGTTTTAAAGGAAGTGGATATCATTTCATACCCTCTCTCCTCTCGATTTCTAAACGAGGCTTCGTGCTCGTTTTTTCGTTTTGACACCACCAACACTTCCCGTGGCCCATTTCTAAACTATAATCGTGTCTTTTTTGGGTTTTGAAGGAAGTGGATATTATTTCATACACTCTCTCCTCCCGATTTCTAAACGAGGCTTCGTGCTCATTTTTTTGTTTTGACGCCACCAACACGTCTCGTTACGCATTTCTAACATATAATCGAGACTTTTTCTAGTTTTAAAGGAAGTGGATATCATTTCATACCCACTATCCTCCCGATTTCTAAACGAGGTTTCGTCCTCCTTTTTTCGTTTTGACACAACAATCACGTCTCGAGGCCCATTAGTAACCTATAATCGAGACTTTTTCGGGTTTTAAAGGAAGTGGATATCATTTCATACCCTCTCTCCTCCCGATTTCTAAACGATGCTTCGTGGTCATTTTTTCATTTTGACACTACCAGCGTGTCCCGTGGCTCATTTCTAACATATAATCTAGACTTTTTCGGGTTTTAAAGGAAGTGGATATCATTCCATACCCTCTCTCCTCCCGATTTCTAAACGATACTTCATGCTTGTTTTTTTTGTTTTGACACCACCAACACGTCTCGTGGCCCATTTCTAACATATAATCGAGAATTTTTCGGGTTTTAAAGGAAGTGAGTATCATTCCATACCCTCTCTCCTCTCGATTTCGAAACGAGGCTTTGTGCTCGTTTTTTCGTTTTGACACCACCAACACGTCACGTGGCCCATTTCTAACTTATAATCGAGACATTTTCTGGTTCTAAAGGAAGTGGATATCATTTCATACCCTCTATCCTCCCGATTTCTAAACGAGGCTTCGTGCTCGTTTTTTTGTATTGACACCACCAACACGTCTCGTGACCCATTTCTAACTTATAATCGAGACATTTTCTGGTTCTAAAGGAAGTGGATATCATTTCATACCCTCTATCCTCCCTATTTCTAAACGAGGCTTCGTGCTCGTTTTTTCGTTTTGACACCACCAACACGTCCCGTGGCCCATTTCTAACCTATAATCCAGACTTTTTCAGGTTTTAAAGGAAGTGGATATCATTTCATACCCTCTCACGAACCGATTTCTTAACGAGGCTTCGTGCTCGTTTTTTCGTTTTGACACCACAAACACGTCCCGTGGCCCATTTCTAACCAATAATCGAGACTTTTTCTGGTTTTAAAGGAATTGGATATAATTTCATACCCTCTCTCCTCCCGATTTCTAAATGAGGCTTCGTGGTCGTTTTTTCGTTTTGACACTACCAGCATGTCCCGTGGCCCATTTCTAACCTATAATCGAGACTTTTTTGGGTTTTAAAGGAAGTGGATATTATTTCATACACTCTCTCCTCCCGATTTCTAAACGAGGCATCGTGCTCGTTTTTTCATTTTGACACCTCCAACACGTCCTGTTGCCCATTTCTAATCTATAATCGAGACTTTTTCGGGTTTTAAAAGAAGTGGATATAATTTCATACCCTCTCTCCTCCCGATTTCTAAATGAGGCTTCGTGCTCATTTTTTCGTTTTGACACTACCGGCATATCCCGTAGCCTATTTCTAACATATAATCGAGACTTTTTCGGGTTTTAAAGGAAGTTGATATCATTTCATACCCTCTCTCCAACCGATTTCTAAAGGAAGCTTCGTGGTCATTTTTTCATTTTGACACCACCAACACGTCACGTAGCCCAATTCTAACCTATAATCGAGACTTTTTCGGGTTTTAAAGGAAGTGAGTATCATTCCATACCCTCTCTCCTCCCTATTTCTAAACCAGGCTTCGTGCTCGTTTTTTCGTTTTGACACCACAAACACGTCCCGTGGCCCATTTCTAACCTATAATCGATACTTTTTCGGGTTTTAAAGGAAGTGGATATTACTTCATACCCTCTCTCCTCCCGATTTCTAAACAAGGCTTCGTAGTCGTTTTTTCGTTTTGACACCTCCAACAAGTCCCGTGGCCCATTTCTAACCTATAATCGAGACTTTTTCGGGTTTTAAAGGAAGTGGATATAATTTCATACCCTCTCTCCAACCGATTTCTAAAGGAGGCTTCGTACTCGTTTTTTCGTTTTGACACCACCAACACGTCCCGTGGCCCATTTCTAACCTATAATCCAGACTTTTTCGGGTTTTAAAGGAAGTGGATATCATTTCATACCCTCTCTCCTCCCGATTTCTAAAGGAAGCTTCGTGCTCGTTTTTTCGTTTTCATACCACCAACACGTCCCGTGGCGTATTTCTAACCTATAATCGAGACTTTTTCGGGTTTTAAAGAAAGTGGATATAATTTCATACCCTCTCTCCAACCGATTTCTAAAGGAAGCTTCGTGGTCGTTTTTTCGTTTTGACACCACCAACACGTCCCGTAGCCCAATTCTAACCTATAATCGAGACTTTTTCGGGTTTTAAAGGAAAGTGAGTATCATTCCATACCCTCTCTCCTCCCGATTTTTAAACCAGGCTTCGTGCTCATTTTTTCGTTTTGACACTACAAACACGTCCCGTGGCCCATTTCTAACCTATAATCGAGACTTTTTCGGGTTTTAAAGGAAGTGGAACGAGGCTTCGTGATCTTTTTTTAGTTTTGACACAACAAACACATCCCGTTGCCCATTTCCAACATATAATCGAGACTTTTTCGGGTTTTAAAGGAAGTGGATATCATTTCATACCCTCTCTCCTCCCGATTTCTAAACGAAGCTCCGTGCTCGTTTTTTCGTTTTGACACCACAAACACGTCTCGTGGCCCATTTCTAACATATAATCGAGACTTTTTCGGGTTTTAAAGGAACTTGATATCATTTCATATCCTCACTCCTCCCGTTTTCTAAAAGAGGCTTCGTGTTCGTTTTTTCGTTTTGACACCTCCAACACGTCTCGTGGCCCATTTCTAACCTATAATCCAGACTTTTTCGGGTTTTAAAGCAAGTGGATATCATTTCATACACTCTTTCCACCCGATTTCTAAATGAGGCTTTGTGCTCGTTTTTTCGTTTTGACACCACAAACACGTCCCGTAGCCCATTTCTAACCTATAATCGAGACTTTTTCGGGTTTTAAAGGAAGTGGATATCATTTCATACCCTCTCTCCTCTCGATTTCTAAACGAGGCTTCGTGCTCGTTTTTTCGTTTTGACACCACCAACACTTCCCGTGGCCCATTTCTAAACTATAATCGTGTCTTTTTTGGGTTTTGAAGGAAGTGGATATTATTTCATACACTCTCTCCTCCCGATTTCTAAACGAGGCTTCGTGCTCATTTTTTTGTTTTGACGCCACCAACACGTCTCGTTACGCATTTCTAACATATAATCGAGACTTTTTCTAGTTTTAAAGGAAGTGGATATCATTTCATACCCACTATCCTCCCGATTTCTAAACGAGGCTTCGTCCTCCTTTTTTCGTTTTGACACAACAATCACGTCTCGAGGCCCATTAGTAACCTATAATCGAGACTTTTTCGGGTTTTAAAGGAAGTGGATATCATTTCATACCCTCTCTCCTCCCGATTTCTAAACGATACTTCATGCTTGTTTTTTTTGTTTTGACACCACCAACACGTCTCGTGGCCCATTTCTAACATATAATCGAGAATTTTTCGGGTTTTAAAGGAAGTGAGTATCATTCCATACCCTCTCTCCTCTCGATTTCGAAACGAGGCTTTGTGCTCGTTTTTTCGTTTTGACACCACCAACACGTCACGTGGCCCATTTCTAACTTATAATCGAGACATTTTCTGGTTCTAAAGGAAGTGGATATCATTTCATACCCTCTATCCTCCCGATTTCTAAACGAGGCTTCGTGCTCGTTTTTTTGTATTGACACCACCAACACGTCTCGTGACCCATTTCTAACTTATAATCGAGACATTTTCTGGTTCTAAAGGAAGTGGATATCATTTCATACCCTCTATCCTCCCTATTTCTAAACGAGGCTTCGTGCTCGTTTTTTCGTTTTGACACCACCAACACGTCCCGTGGCCCATTTCTAACCTATAATCCAGACTTTTTCAGGTTTTAAAGGAAGTGGATATCATTTCATACCCTCTCACGAACCGATTTCTTAACGAGGCTTCGTGCTCGTTTTTTCGTTTTGACACCACAAACACGTCCCGTGGCCCATTTCTAACCAATAATCGAGACTTTTTCTGGTTTTAAAGGAATTGGATATAATTTCATACCCTCTCTCCTCCCGATTTCTAAATGAGGCTTCGTGGTCGTTTTTTCGTTTTGACACTACCAGCATGTCCCGTGGCCCATTTCTAACCTATAATCGAGACTTTTTTGGGTTTTAAAGGAAGTGGATATTATTTCATACACTCTCTCCTCCCGATTTCTAAACGAGGCATCGTGCTCGTTTTTTCATTTTGACACCTCCAACACGTCCTGTTGCCCATTTCTAATCTATAATCGAGACTTTTTCGGGTTTTAAAAGAAGTGGATATAATTTCATACCCTCTCTCCTACCGATTTCTAAATGAGGCTTCGTGCTCATTTTTTCGTTTTGACACTACCGGCATGTCCCGTAGCCTATTTCTAACATATAATCGAGACTTTTTCGGGTTTTAAAGGAAGTTGATATCATTTCATACCCTCTCTCCAACCGATTTCTAAAGGAAGCTTCGTGGTCATTTTTTCATTTTGACACCACCAACACGTCCCGTAGCCCAATTCTAACCTATAATCGAGACTTTTTCGGGTTTTAAAGGAAGTGAGTATCATTCCATACCCTCTCTCCTCCCTATTTCTAAACCAGGCTTCGTGCTCGTTTTTTCGTTTTGACACCACAAACACGTCCCGTGGCCCATTTCTAACCTATAATCGATACTTTTTCGGGTTTTAAAGGAAGTGGATATTACTTCATACCCTCTCTCCTCCCGATTTCTAAACAAGGCTTCGTAGTCGTTTTTTCGTTTTGACACCTCCAACAAGTCCCGTGGCCCATTTCTAACCTATAATCGAGACTTTTTCGGGTTTTAAAGGAAGTGGATATAATTTCATACCCTCTCTCCAACCGATTTCTAAAGGAGGCTTCGTACTCGTTTTTTCGTTTTGACACCACCAACACGTCCCGTGGCCCATTTCTAACCTATAATCCAGACTTTTTCGGGTTTTAAAGGAAGTGGATATCATTTCATACCCTCTCTCCTCCCGATTTCTAAAGGAGGCTTCGTGCTCGTTTTCTCGTTTTGACACCACCAACATGTCCCGTGGCCCATTTCTATCGTATAATCGAGACTTTTTCGGGTTTTAAAGGAAGTGGATATCGTTTCATACCCTCTCTCCTCTCGATTTCTAAACGAGGCTTTGTGCACGTTTTTTCGTTTTGACACCACAAACACGTCCCGTGGCCCATTTCTAACCTATAATCTAGACTTTTTTAGGTCTTAAAGGAAGTGGATATTATTTCGTACCCTCTCTCCTCCCGATTTCTAAACGAGGCTTCGTGGTCGTTTTTTCGTTTTGACACCTCAAACAAGTCCCGTGGCCCATTTCTAACCTATAATCGAGACTTTTTCGGGTTTTAAAGGAAGTGGATATAATTTCATACCCTCTCTCCAACCGATTTCTAAAAGAGGCTTCGTGCTCGTTTTTTCGTTTTGACACCACCAACACGTCCCGTAGCCCAATTCTAACCTATAATCGAGACTTTTTCGGGTTTTAAATGAAGTGGATATCATTTCATACCCTCTCTCTTCCCGATTTCTAAACGAGGCTTCGTGCTCGTTTTTTCATTTTGAAACCACAAACACGTCCTGTGGCCCATTTCTAACCAATAATCGAGACTTTTTCGGGTTTTAAAGGAACTTGATATCATTTCATATCCTCACTCCTCCCGTTTTCTAAATGAGGCTTCGTGCTCGTTTTTTCGTTTTGACACCTCCAACACGTCTCGTGGCCCATTTCTAACCTATAATCCAGAGTTTTTCGGGTTTTAAAGGAAGTGGATATCATTTCATACACTCTTTCCTCCCGATTTCTAAATGAGGCTTTGTGCTCGTTTTTTCGTTTTGACACCACCAACACCTCCCGTGGCCCATTTCTAACCTATAATCGAGACTTTTTCGGGTTTCAAAGGAAGTGGATATCATTACATACCCTCTCTCCTCCCGTTTTCTAAACGAGGCTCCGGGCTCGTTTTTTCGTTTTGACAACACAAACACGTCCCTTGGCCCATTTCTAACCTATAATCTAGACTTTTTTGGGTTTTAAAGGAAGTGGATATTATTTCATACACTCTCTCCTCCCGATTTCTAAACGAGGCTTCGTGCTCGTTTTTTAGTTTTGACACCACCAACACATCTCGTGACCCATTTCTAACATATAATCGAGTCTTTTTATGGTTTTATAGGAAGTGGATATCATTTCATACCCTCTATCCTCCCGATTTCTAAACGAGGCTTCGTGCTCGTTTTTTTCGTTTTGACACCACCAACACGTCCCCTGGCCCATTTCTAACCTATAATCCAGACTTTTTCGGGTTTTAAAGGAAGTGGATATCATTTCATACCCTCTCTCCTCCCGATTTCTAAAGGAGGCTTCGTGCTCGTTTTCTCGTTTTGACACCACCAACATGTCCCGTGGCCCATTTCTATCGTATAATCGAGACTTTTTCGTGTTTTAAAGGAAGTGGATATTGTTTCATACCCTCTCTCCTCCCGATTTCTAAACGAGGCTTCGTGCACGTTTTTTCGTTTTGACACCACAAACACGTCTCGTGGCCCATTTCTAACCTATAATCTAGACTTTTTTAGGTCTTAAAGGAAGTGAATATTATTTCGTACCCTCTCTCCTCCCGATTTCTAAACGAGGCTTCGTGGTCGTATTTTCGTTTTGACACCTCAAACAAGGCCCGTGGCCCATTTCTAACCTATAATCGAGACTTTTTCGGGTTTTAAAGGAAGTGGATATAATTTCATACCCTCTCTCCAACCGATTTCTAAAGGAGGCTTCCTGCTCGTTTTTTCGTTTTGACACCACCAACACGTCCCGTAGCCCAATTCTAACCTATAATCGAGACTTTTTCGGGTTTTAAATGAAGTGGATATCATTTCATACCCTCTCTCCTCCCGATTTCTAAACGAGGCTTCGTGCACGTTTTTTCGTTTTGACACCACAAACAAGTCCCGTGGCCCATTTCTAACCTATAATCGAGACTTTTTCTGGTTTTAAAGGAAGTGGGTATAATTTCATACCCTCTCTCCAACCGATTTCTAAAGGAGGCTTCGTGCTCGTTTTTTCGTTTTGACACCACCAACACGTCCCGTAGCCCAATTCTAACCTATAATCGAGACTTTTTCGGGTTTTAAATGAAGTGGATATCATTTCATATCCTCTCTCCTCCCGATTTCTAAACGAGACTTCGTGCTCGTTTTTTCGTTTTGACACCACCAACACGTCCCGTGGCCCATTTCTAACCTATAATCGAGACTTTTTCCGGTTTTAAAGGAAGTGGATATTATTTCATACCCTCTCTCCTCCCGATTTCTAAAGGAGGCTTCGTGATCGTTTTTTCGTTTTGACACCACCAACACGTCCCGTGGCCCATTTCTAACTTATAATCCAGACTTTTTCGGGTTTTAAAGGAAGTGGATATAATTTCATATCCTCTCTCCAACCGATTTCTAAAGAAAGCTTCGTGCTCGTTTTTTCATTTTGACACCACCAACACGTCCCGTAGCCCAATTCTAACCTATAATCGAGACTTTTTCGGGTTTTAAAGGAAGTGGAAATCATTTCTTACCCTCTCTCCTCCCGATTTCTAAACGAGGCTTCGTGCACGTTTTTTCGTTTTGACACCACAAACACGTCCCGTGGCCCATTTCTAACCTATAATCTAGACTTTTTTGGGTTTTAAAGGAAGTGGATATTATTTCGTACCCTCTCTCCTCTCGATTTCTAAACGAGACTTTGTGGTCGTTTTTTCGTTTTGACACCTCAAACAAGTCCCGTGGCCCATTTCTAACCTATAATCGAGACTTTTTCTGGTTTTAAAGGAAGTGGCTATAATTTCATACCCTCTCTCCAACCGATTTCTAAAGGAGGCTTCGTGCTCGTTTTTTCGTTTTGACACCACCAACACGTCCCGTAGCCCAATTCTAACCTATAATCGAGACTTTTTCGGGTTTTAAATGAAGTGGATATCATTTCATATCCTCTCTCCTCCCGATTTCTAAACGAGACTTCGTGCTCGTTTTTTCATTTTGACACCACCAACACGTCCCGTGGCCCATTTCTAACCTATAATCGAGACTTTTTCCGGTTTTAAAGGAAGTGGATATCATTTCATACCCTCTCTCCTCCCGATTTCTAAAGGAGGCTTCGTGATCGTTTTTTCGTTTTGACACCACCAACACGTCCCGTGGCCCATTTCTAACCTATAATCGAGACTTTTTCGGGTTTTCAAAGGAAGTGCATATCATTACTTACCCTCTCTCCTCCCAATTTCTAAACAAGACTTCGTGCTCGTTTTTTTGTTTTGACACCACAAACACGTCCCGTGGCCCATTCCTAACTTATAATCTAGACTTTTTTGGGTTTTAAAGGAAGTGGATATTACTTCATACCCTCTCTCCTCCCGATTTCTAAACGAGGGTTCGTAGTCGTTTTTTTGTTTTGACACCTCCAACAAGTCCCGTGGCCCATTTCTAACCTATAATCGAGACTTTTTCGGGTTTTAAATGAAGTGGATATCATTTCATACCCTCTCTCCTCCCGATTTCTAAACGAGGCTTCGTGCACGTTTTTTCGTTTTGACACCACAAACACGTCCCGTGGCCCATTTCTAACCTATAATCTAGACTTTTTTGGGTTTTAAAGGAAGTGGATATTATTTCGTACCCTCTCTCCTCTCGATTTCTAAACGAGACTTCGTGGTCGTTTTTTCGTTTTGACACCTCAAACAAGTCCCGTGGCCCATTTCTAACCTATAATCGAGACTTTTTCTGGTTTTAAAGGAAGTGGCTATAATTTCATACCCTCTCTCCAACCGATTTCTAAAGGAGGCTTCGTGCTCGTTTTTTCGTTTTGACACCACCAACACGTCCCGTAGCCCAATTCTAACCTATAATCGAGACTTTTTCGGGTTTTAAATGAAGTGGATATCATTTCATATCCTCTCTCCTCCCGATTTCTAAACGAGACTTCGTGCTCGTTTTTTCGTTTTGACACCACCAACACGTCCCGTGGCCCATTTCTAACCTATAATCGAGACTTTTTCCGGTTTTAAAGGAAGTGGATATCATTTCATACCCTCTCTCCTCCCGATTTCTAAAGGAGGCTTCGTGATCGTTTTTTCGTTTTGACACCACCAACACGTCCCGTGGCCCATTTCTAACTTATAATCCAGACTTTTTCGGGTTTTAAAGGAAGTGGATATAATTTCATATCCTCTCTCCAACCGATTTCTAAAGAAAGCTTCGTGCTCGTTTTTTCATTTTGACACCACCAACACGTCCCGTAGCACAATTCTAACCTATAATCGAGACTTTTTCGGGTTTTAAAGGAAGTGGAAATCATTTCTTACCCTCTCTCCTCCCGATTTCTAAACGAGGCTTCGTGCACGTTTTTTCGTTTTGACACCACAAACACGTCCCGTGGCCCATTTCTAACCTATAATCTAGACTTTTTTGGGTTTTAAAGGAAGTGGATATTATTTCGTACCCTCTCTCCTCTCGATTTCTAAACGAGACTTTGTGGTCGTTTTTTCGTTTTGACACCTCAAACAAGTCCCGTGGCCCATTTCTAACCTATAATCGAGACTTTTTCTGGTTTTAAAGGAAGTGGCTATAATTTCATACCCTCTCTACAACCGATTTCTAAAGGAGGCTTCGTGCTCGTTTTTTCGTTTTGACACCACCAACACGTCCCGTAGCCCAATTCTAACCTATAATCGAGACTTTTTCGGGTTTTAAATGAAGTGGATATCATTTCATATCCTCTCTCCTCCCGATTTCTAAACGAGACTTCGTGCTCGTTTTTTCATTTTGACACCACCAACACGTCCCGTGGCCCATTTCTAACCTATAATCGAGACTTTTTCCGGTTTTAAAGGAAGTGGATATCATTTCATACCCTCTCTCCTCCCGATTTCTAAAGGAGGCTTCGTGATCGTTTTTTCGTTTTGACACCACCAACACGTCCCGTGGCCCATTTCTAACCTATAATCGAGACTTTTTCGGGTTTTCAAAGGAAGTGCATATCATTACTTACCCTCTCTCCTCCCAATTTCTAAACAAGACTTCGTGCTCGTTTTTTTGTTTTGACACCACAAACACGTCCCGTGGCCCATTCCTAACTTATAATCTAGACTTTTTTGGGTTTTAAAGGAAGTGGATATTACTTCATACCCTCTCTCCTCCCGATTTCTAAACGAGGGTTCGTAGTCGTTTTTTTGTTTTGACACCTCCAACAAGTCCCGTGGCCCATTTCTAACCTATAATCGAGACTTTTTCGGGTTTTAAATGAATTGGATATCATTTCATACCCTCTCTCCTCCCGATTTCTAAACGAGGCTTCGTGCACGTTTTTTCGTTTTGACACCACAAACACGTCCCGTGGCCCATTTCTAACCTATAATCTAGACTTTTTTGGGTTTTAAAGGAAGTGGATATTATTTCGTACCCTCTCTCCTCTCGATTTCTAAACGAGACTTTGTGGTCGTTTTTTCGTTTTGACACCTCAAACAAGTCCCGTGGCTCATTTCTAACCTATAATCGAGACTTTTTCTGGTTTTAAAGGAAGTGGCTATAATTTCATACCCTCTCTCCAACCGATTTCTAAAGGAGGCTTCGTGCTCGTTTTTTCGTTTTGACACCACCAACACGTCCCGTAGCCAAATTCTAACCTATAATCGAGACTTTTTCGGGTTTTAAATGAAGTGGATATCATTTCATATCCTCTCTCCTCCCGATTTCTAAACGAGACTTCGTGCTCATTTTTTCGTTTTGACACCACCAACACGTCCCGTGGCCCATTTCTAACCTATAATCGAGACTTTTTCCGGTTTTAAAGGAAGTGGATATCATTTCATACCCTCTCTCCTCCCGATTTCTAAAGGAGGCTTCGTGATCGTTTTTTCGTTTTGACACCACCAACACGTCCCGTGGCCCATTTCTAACTTATAATCCAGACTTTTTCGGGTTTTAAAGGAAGTGGATATAATTTCATATCCTCTCTCCAACCGATTTCTAAAGAAAGCTTCGTGCTCGTTTTTTCATTTTGACACCACCAACACGTCCCGTAGCCCAATTCTAACCTATAATCGAGACTTTTTCGGGTTTTAAAGGAAGTGGAAATCATTTCTTACCCTCTCTCCTCCCGATTTCTAAACGAGGCTTCGTGCACGTTTTTTCGTTTTGACACCACAAACACGTCCCGTGGCCCATTTCTAACCTATAATCTAGACTTTTTTGGGTTTTAAAGGAAGTGGATATTATTTCGTACCCTCTCTCCTCTCGATTTCTAAACGAGACTTTGTGGTCGTTTTTTCGTTTTGACACCTCAAACAAGTCCCGTGGCCCATTTCTAACCTATAATCGAGACTTTTTCTGGTTTTAAAGGAAGTGGCTATAATTTCATACCCTCTCTCCAACCGATTTCTAAAGGAGGCTTCGTGCTCGTTTTTTCGTTTTGACACCACCAACACGTCCCGTAGCCCAATTCTAACCTATAATCGAGACTTTTTCGGGTTTTAAATGAAGTGGATATCATTTCATATCCTCTCTCCTCCCGATTTCTAAACGAGACTTCGTGCTCGTTTTTTCATTTTGACACCACCAACACGTCCCGTGGCCCATTTCTAACCTATAATCGAGACTTTTTCCGGTTTTAAAGGAAGTGGATATCATTTCATACCCTCTCTCCTCCCGATTTCTAAAGGAGGCTTCGTGATCGTTTTTTCGTTTTGACACCACCAACACGTCCCGTGGCCCATTTCTAACCTATAATCGAGACTTTTTCGGGTTTTCAAAGGAAGTGCATATCATTACTTACCCTCTCTCCTCCCAATTTCTAAACAAGACTTCGTGCTCGTTTTTTTGTTTTGACACCACAAACACGTCCCGTGGCCCATTCCTAACTTATAATCTAGACTTTTTTGGGTTTTAAAGGAAGTGGATATTACTTCATACCCTCTCTCCTCCCGATTTCTAAACGAGGGTTCGTAGTCGTTTTTTTGTTTTGACACCTCCAACAAGTCCCGTGGCCCATTTCTAACCTATAATCGAGACTTTTTCGGGTTTTAAATGAAGTGGATATCATTTCATACCCTCTCTCCTCCCGATTTCTAAACGAGGCTTCGTGCACGTTTTTTCGTTTTGACACCACAAACACGTCCCGTGGCCCATTTCTAACCTATAATCTAGACTTTTTTGGGTTTTAAAGGAAGTGGATATTATTTCGTACCCTCTCTCCTCTCGATTTCTAAACGAGACTTCGTGGTCGTTTTTTCGTTTTGACACCTCAAACAAGTCCCGTGGCCCATTTCTAACCTATAATCGAGACTTTTTCTGGTTTTAAAGGAAGTGGCTATAATTTCATACCCTCTCTCCAACCGATTTCTAAAGGAGGCTTCGTGCTCGTTTTTTCGTTTTGACACCACCAACACGTCCCGTAGCCAAATTCTAACCTATAATCGAGACTTTTTCGGGTTTTAAATGAAGTGGATATCATTTCATATCCTCTCTCCTCCCGATTTCTAAACGAGACTTCGTGCTCATTTTTTCGTTTTGACACCACCAACACGTCCCGTGGCCCATTTCTAACCTATAATCGAGACTTTTTCCGGTTTTAAAGGAAGTGGATATCATTTCATACCCTCTCTCCTCCCGATTTCTAAAGGAGGCTTCGTGATCGTTTTTTCGTTTTGACACCACCAACACGTCCCGTGGCCCATTTCTAACTTATAATCCAGACTTTTTCGGGTTTCAAAGGAAGTGGATATAATTTCATATCCTCTCTCCAACCGATTTCTAAAGAAAGCTTCGTGCTCGTTTTTTCATTTTGACACCACCAACACGTCCCGTAGCCCAATTCTAACCTATAATCGAGACTTTTTCGGGTTTTAAAGGAAGTGGAAATCATTTCTTACCCTCTCTCCTCCCGATTTCTAAACGAGGCTTCGTGAACGTTTTTTCGTTTTGACACCACAAACACGTCCCGTGGCCCATTTCTAACCTATAATCTAGACTTTTTTGGGTTTTAAAGGAAGTGGATATTATTTCGTACCCTCTCTCCTCTCGATTTCTAAACGAGACTTCGTGGTCGTTTTTTCGTTTTGACACCTCAAACTAGTCCCGTGGCCCATTTCTAACCTATAATCGAGACTTTTTCTGGTTTTAAAGGAAGTGGCTATAATTTCATACCCTCTCTCCAACCGATTTCTAAAGGAGGCTTCGTGCTCGTTTTTTCGTTTTGACACCACCAACACGTCCCGTAGCCCAATTCTAACCTATAATCGAGACTTTTTCGGGTTTTAAATGAAGTGGATATCATTTCATATCCTCTCTCTTCCCGATTTCTAAACGAGACTTCGTGCTCGTTTTTTCATTTTGACACCACCAACACGTCCCGTGGCCCATTTCTAACCTATAATCGAGACTTTTTCCGGTTTTAAAGGAAGTGGATATCATTTCATACCCTCTCTCCTCCCGATTTCTAAAGGAGGCTTCGTGATCGTTTTTTCGTTTTGACACCACCAACACGTCCCGTGGCCCATTTCTAACCTATAATCGAGACTTTTTCGGGTTTTCAAAGGAAGTGCATATCATTACTTACCCTCTCTCCTCCCAATTTCTAAACAAGACTTCGTGCTCGTTTTTTTGTTTTGACACCACAAACACGTCCCGTGGCCCATTCCTAACTTATAATCTAGACTTTTTTGGGTTTTAAAGGAAGTGGATATTACTTCATACCCTCTCTCCTCCCGATTTCTAAACGAGGCTTCGTAGTCGTTTTTTCGTTTTGACACCTCCAACAAGTCCCGTGGCCCATTTCTAACCTATAATCGAGACTTTTTTGGGTTTTAAAGGAAGTGGATATAATTTCATACCCTCTCTCCAACCGATTTCTAAACGAGGCTTCGTGCTCATTTTTTCGTTTTGACACCACCAACACGTCCCGTAGCCCAATACTAACCTATAATCGAGACTTTTTCGGGTTTTAAAGGAAGTGCATATCATTTCATAACCTCTCTCCTCCCGATTTCTAAACGAGGCTTTGTGCTCATTTTTTCGTTTTGACACCACCTACACGTCCCGTGGCCTATTTCTAACCTATAATCGAGACTTTTTTGGGTTTTAAAGGAGGTGGATATAATTTCATACCCTCTCTCCAACCGATTTCTGAACGAGGCTTCGTGCTCGTTTTTTCGTTTTGACACCACCAACACGTCCCGTAGCCCAATTCTAACCTATAATCGAGACTTTTCGGGTTTTAAAGGAAGTGAATATCATTTCATACCCTCTCTCCTCCCAATTTCAAAACGAGGCTTTGTGCTCGTTTTTTCGTTTTGACACCACCAACACGTCCCGTGGCCCATTTCTAACCTATAATCGAGACTTTTTCGGGTTTCAAAGGAAGTGGATATCATTACATACCCTCTCTCCTCCCGTTTTCTAAACGAGGTTCCGGGCTCGTTTTTTCGTTTTGACAACACAAACCCGTCCCTTGGCCCATTTCTAACCTATAATCTAGACTTTTTTGGGTTTTAAAGGAAGTGGATATTATTTCATACACTCTCTCCTCCCGATTTCTAAACGAGGCTTCGTGCTCGTTTTTTTGTTTTGACACCACCAACACGTCTCGTGACCCATTTCTAACATATAATCGAGACTTTTTCTGGTTTTATTGGAAGTGGATATCATTTCATACCCTCTATCCTCCCGATTTATAAACGAGGCTTCGTGCTCGTTTTTTCGTTTTGACACCACAAACACGTCCCGTGGCCCATTTCTAACCTATAATCGAGACTTTTTCGGGTTTTAAAGGAAGTGGATATCATTTCATACCCTCTCTCCTCCCGATTTCTAAACTAGGCTTGGTGCTCGTTTTTTCGTTTTGACACCACAAATACGTCCCGTGGCCAATTTCTAACCTATAATCGAGACTTCTTCGGGTTTTAAAGGAAGTTGATATCATTTCATATCCTCTCTCCTCCCATTTTCTAAATGAGGCTTCGTGCTCGTTTTTTCGTTTTGACACCTCCAACACGTCCCGTGGCCCATTTCTAACCTATAATCTAGACTTTTTCGGGTTTTAAAGGAGGTGGATATCATTTCATACACTCTATTCTCCCAATTTCTAAATGAGGCTTTGTGCTCGTTTTTTCGTTTTGACACCACCAACACGTCCCGTCGCCCATTTCTAACCTATAATCGAGTCTTTTTCGGGTTTTAAAGGAAGTGGATATCATTTCATACCCTTTCTCCTCCCGATTTCTAAAAGAGACTTCGTGCTCGTTTTTTCGTTTTGACACCACAAACACGTCCCGTGGCGCATTTCTAACCCATAATCGAGACTTTTTCAGGTTTTAAAGGAAGTGGATATCATTTCATACCCTCTCTCCTCCCGATTTCTAAACGAGGCTTCCTGCTCGTTTTTTTGTATTGACACCACCAACACGTCTCCTGACCCATTTCTAACATGTAATCGAGACTTTTTCTGGTTTTAAAGGAAGTGGATATCATTTCATACCCTATCTCCTCCCGATTTCTAAACGAGGCTTCGTGCTCGTTTTTTCGTTTTGACACCACAAACACGTCCCGTGGCCCATTTCTAACCTATAATCGAGACTTTTTCGGGTTTTAAAGGAAGTGGATATCATTTCATACCCTCTCTCCTCCCGATTTCTAAACTAGGCTTGGTACTCGTTTTTTCGTTTTGACACCACAAATACGTCCCGTGGCCAATTTCTAACCGATAATCGAGACTTCTTCGGGTTTTAAAGGAAGTTGATATCATTTCATATCCTCTCTCCTCCCATTTTCTAAATGAGGCTTCGTGCTCCTTTTTTCGTTTTGACACCTCCAACACGTCCCGTGGCCTATTTCTAACCTATAATCTAGACTTTTTCGGGTTTTAAAGGAGGTGGATATCATTTCATACACTCTCTCCTCCCGATTTCTAAATGAGGCTTTATGCTCATTTTTTCGTTTTGATACCACCAACACGTCCCGTGGCCCATTTCTAACCTATAATCGAGACTTTTTCGGGTTTTAAAGGAAGTGGATATCATTTCATACCCTCTCTCCTCCCGATTTCTAAACTAGGCTTGGTACTCGTTTTTTCGTTTTGACACCACAAATACGTCCCGTGGCCAATTTCTAACCTATAATCGAGACTTCTTCGGGTTTTAATGGAAGTTGATATCATTTCATATCCTCTCTCCTCCCATTTTCTAAATGAGGCTTCGTGCTCGTTTTTTCGTTTTGACACCTCCAACACGTCCCGTGGCCCATTTCTAACCTATAATCTAGGCTTTTTTGGGCTTTAATGGAGGTGAGTATCATTCCATACCCTCTCTCCTCCCGATTTTTAAAGGAGGCTTTGTGCTCGTTTTTTCGTTTTGACACCCCCAACACGTCCTGTGGCCCATTTCTAACCTATAATCTAGACTTTTTCGGGTTTTAAAGGAGGTGGATATCATTTCATACACTCTATTCTCCCAATTTCTAAATGAGGCTTTGTGCTCGTTTTTTCGTTTTGACACCACCAACACGTCCCGTCGCCCATTTCTAACCTATAATCGAGTCTTTTTCGGGTTTTAAAGGAAGTGGATATCATTTCATACCCTTTCTCCTCCCGATTTCTAAAAGAGACTTCGTGCTCGTTTTTTCGTTTTGACACCACAAACACGTCCCGTGGCCCATTTCTAACCCATAATCGAGACTTTTTCAGGTTTTAAAGGAAGTCGATATCATTTCATACCCTCTCTCCTCCCGATTTCTAAACGAGGCTTCCTGCTCGTTTTTTTGTATTGACACCACCAACACGTCTCGTGAACCATTTCTAACATGTAATCGAGACTTTTTCTGGTTTTAAAGGAAGTGGATATCATTTCATACCCTATCTCCTCTCGATTTCTAAACGAGGCTTCGTGCTCGTTTTTTCGTTTTGACACCACAAACACGTCCCGTGGCCCATTTCTAACCTATAATCGAGACTTTTTCGGGTTTTAAAGGAAGTGGATATCATTTCATACCCTCTCTCCTCCCGATTTCTAAACTAGGCTTGGTACTCGTTTTTTCGTTTTGACACCACAAATATGTCCCTTGGCCAATTTCTAACCGATAATCGAGACTTCTTCGGGTTTTAAAGGAAGTTGATATCATTTCATATCCTCTCTCCTCCCATTTTCTAAATGAGGCTTCGTGCTCCTTTTTTCGTTTTGACACCTCCAACACGTCCCGTGGCCTATTTCTAACCTATAATCTAGACTTTTTCGGGTTTTAAAGGAGGTGGATATCATTTCATACACTCTCTCCTCCCGATTTCTAAATGAGGCTTTATGCTCGTTTTTTCGTTTTGACACCACCAACACGTCCCGTAGCCCATTTCTAACCTATAATCGAGACTTTTTCGGGTTTTAAAGGAAGTGGATATCATTTCATACCCTATCTCCTCCCGATTTCTAAACGATGCTTCGTGCTCGTTTTTTCGTTTTGACACCACAAACACGTCCCGTGGCCCATTTCTAACCTATAATCGAGACTTTTTCGGGTTTTAAAGGAAGTGGATATCATTTCATACCCTCTCTCCTCCCGATTTCTAAACTAGGCTTGGTACTCGTTTTTTCGTTTTGACACCACAAATACGTCCCGTGGCCAATTTCTAACCTATAATCGAGACTTCTTCGGGTTTTAATGGAAGTTGATATCATTTCATATCCTCTCTCCTCCCATTTTCTAAATGAGGCTTCGTGCTCGTTTTTTCGTTTTGACACCTCCAACACGTCCCGTGGCCCATTTCTAACCTATTATCTAGGCTTTTTTGGGCTTTAATGGAGGTGAGTATCATTCCATACCCTCTCTCCTCCCGATTTCTAAAGGAGGCTTCGTGCTCGTTTTTTCGTTTTGACACCCCCAACACGTCCCGTGGCCCATTTCTAGCATATAATAGAGACTTTTTCGGGTTTTAAAGGAAGTGGATATCGTTTTATACCCTCTCTCCTCTCAATTTCTAAACGAGGCTTCGTGCTCGTTTTTTCGTTTTGACACCACAAACACGTCCCGTGGCCCATTTCTAACCTATAATCTAGACTTTTTTGGGTTTTAAAGGAAGTGGATATTATTTCATACTCTCTCTCCTCCCGATTTCTAAACGAGGCTTCGTGCTCGTTTTTTCGTTTGGACACAACAAACACGTCCCGTTGCCCATTACTAACCTATAATCGAGACCTTTTCGGATTTTGAAGGAAGTGGATATTATTCTCATACCCTCTCTCCTCCCGATTTCTAAAGGAGTCTTCGGGGTCGTTTTTTCGTTTTGACACCACCAACACGTCCCGTGGCCCATTTCTAGGGTATAATCGAGACTTTTTCGGGTTTTAAAGGAAGTGGATATCGTTTCATACCCTCTCTCCTCCCGATTTCTAAACGAGGCTTCGTGCACGTTTTTTCGTTTTGACACCACAAACACGTCCCGTGGCCCATTTCTAACCTATAATCTAGACTTTTTTGGGTTTTAAAGGAAGTGGATATTATTTCGTACCCTCTCTCCTCCCGATTTCTAAACGAGGCTTCGTGGTCGTTTTTTCATTTTGACACATCAAACAAGTCCCGTGGCCCATTTCTAACCTATAATCGAGACTTTTTCGGGTTTTAAAGGAAGTGGATATAATTTAATACCCTCTCTCCAACCGATTTCTAAAGGAGGCTTCGTGCTCGTTTTTTCATTTTGACAGCACCAACACGTCCCGTAGCCCAATTCTATCCTATAATCGAGACTCTTTCGGGTTTTAAATGAAGTGGATATCATTTCATACCTCTCTCCTCTCGATTTCTAAACGAGGCTTCGTGCTCGTTTTTTTGTTTTGACACCACCAACACGTCCCGTGGCCCATTTCTAACCTATAATCCAGACTTTTTCGGGTTTTAAAGGAAGTGGATATCATTTCATACCCTCTCTCCTCCCGATTTCTAAAGGAGGCTTCGTGCTCGTTTTCTCGTTTTGACACCACCAACACGTCCCGTGGCCAATTTCTAGTGTATAATCGAGACTTTTTCGGGTTTTAAAGGAAGTGGATATCGTTTCATACCTTCTCTCCTCCCGATTTCTAAACGAGGCTTCGTGCACGTTTTTTCGTTTTGACACCACAAACACGTCCCGTGGCCCATTTCTAACCTATAATCTAGACTTTTTTGGGTTTTAAAGGAAGTGGATATTGTTTCGTACCCTCTCTCCTCCCGATTTCTAAACGAGGCTTCGTGGTCGTTTTTTCATTTTGACACCTCAAACAAGTCCCGTGGCCCATTTCTAACCTATAATCGAGACTTTTTCGGGTTTTAAAGGAAGTGGATATAATTTCATACCCTCTCTCCAACCGATTTCTAAAGGAGGCTTCGTGCTCGTTTTTTCGTTTTGACACCACCAACACGTCCCGTAGCCCAATTCTAACCTATAATCGAGACTCTTTCGGGTTTTAAATGAAGTGGATATCATTTCATACCTCTCTCCTTCCGATTTCTAAACGAGGCTTCGTGCACGTTTTTTCGTTTTGACACCACAAACACGTCCCGTGGCCCATTTCTAACCTATAATCTAGACTTTTTTGGGTTTTAAAGGAAGTGGTATCTTATTTCGTACCCTCTCTCCTCCCGATTTCTAAACGAGGCTTCGTGGTCGTTTTTTCATTTTGACACCTCAAACAAGTCCCGTGGCCCATTTCTAACCTATAATCGAGACTTTTTCGGGTTTTAAAGGAAGTGGATATAATTTCATACCCTCTTTCCAACCGATTTCTAAAGGAGGCTTCGTGCTCGTTTTTTCGTTTTGACACCACCAACACGTCCCGTAGCCCAATTCTAACATATAATCGAGACTTTTTCGGGTTTTAAATGAAGTTGATATCATTTCATACCCTCTCTCATCCCAATTTCTAAACGAGGCTTTGTGCTCATTTTTTCGTTTTGACACCACCAACACGTCCCGTGGCCCATTTCTAACCTATAATCTAGGCTTTTTCGGGTTTTAAAGGAAGTGGATATAATTTCATACCCTCTCTCGAACCGATTTCTAAACGAGGCTTCGTTCTCTTTTTTTCGTTTTGACACCTCCAACACGTCCCGTGGCCCAATTCTAACCTATAATCGCGACTTTTTCGTGTTTTAAAGGAAGTGGATATCATTTCTTACCCTCTCTCCTCCCGATTTCTAAACAAGGTTTTGTGCTCATTTTTTCGTTTTAACACCACCAACACGTCCCATGGCCCATTTCTAACCTATAATCGAGACTTTTTCGGGTTTTTAAAGGAAGTGGATATAATTTCATACCCCTTCTCCAACCGATTTCTAAACGAGGCTTCGTGCTCGTTTTTTCGTTTTGACACCACCAACACGTCCCGTAGCCCAATTCTAACCTATAATCGAGACTTTTTCGGGTTTTACAGGAAGTGAATATCATTTCATACCCTCTCTCCTCCCGATTTCTAAACGAGGCTTTGTGCTCATTTTTTCGTTTTGACACCACCTACACGTCCCGTGGCCCATTTCTAACCTATAATCGAGACTTTTTCGAGTTTTAAAGGAAGTTGATATAATTTCATACCCTCTCTCCAACCGATTTCTAAACGAGGCTTCGTGCTCGTTTTTTCGTTTTGACACCACCAACATGTCCCGTAGCCCAATACTAACCTATAATCGAGACTTTTCAGGTTTTCAAGGAAGTTAATATCATTTCATACACTCTCTCCTCCCGATTTCTAAATAAGGCTTTGTACTCGTTTTTTTATTTTGACACCACCAACATGTCCCGTGGCCCATTTCTAACCTATAATCCAGACTTTTTTGGGTTTTAAAGGAAGTGAATATCATTACATACCCTCTCTCCTCCCGATTTCTAAAGGAGGCTTCGTGCTCGTTTTTTCGTTTTGACACCACCAACACGTCCTGTGGCCCATTTCTAGCGTATAATCGAGACTTTTTCGGGTTTTAAAGGAAGTGGATATCGTTTTATACCCTCTCTCCTCCCGATTTCTAAACGAGGCTTCGTGCTCCTTTTTTCGTTTTGACACCACAAACACATCCCGTGGCCCATTTCTAACCTATAATCTAGATTTTTTGGGTTTTAAAGGTAGTGGATATTATTTCATACCCTCTCTCCTCCCGATTTCTAAACGAGGCTTCGTGGTTGTTTTTTCGTTTTGACACCTCAAACAAGTCCCGTGGCCCATTTCTAACCTATAATCGAGACTTTTTCGGGTTTTAAGGGAAGTAGTTATAATTTCATACCCTCTCTCCTCCCGATTTCTAAACGAGGCTTCGTGCTCGTTTTTTCGTTTTGACACAACAAACACGTCCCGTTGCCCATTACTAACCTATAATCGAGACTTTTTCGGATTTTGAAGGAAGTGGATATTATTCTCATACCCTCTCTCCTCCCGATTTCTAAACGAGACTTCGTGGTCGTTTTTTCGTTTTGACACTACCAGCATGTCCCGTGGCTCATTTCTAACATATAATCGAGACTTTTTCGGGTTTCAAAGGAAGTGGATATCATTTCATACCCTCTCTCCTATCGATTTCTAAACGAGACTTCGTGCTAGTTTTTTCGTTTTGACACCACCAACATGTCCCTTGTCCCATTTCTAACCTATAATCGAGGCGTTTTTGGGTTTTAAAGGAGTGGATATCATTTCATACCCTCTCTCCTCCCGATTTCTAAACGAGGCTTCGTGCTCGTTTTTTCGTTTTGACACCACAAACACGTCCCGTGGCCCATTTCTAACCCATATTCGAGACTTTTTCGGGTTTTAAAGTAAGTTGATATCATTTCATATCCTCTCTCCTCCTGTTTTCTAAATACGGTTTCGTGCTTGTTTTTTCATTTTGACACCTGCAACACGTCCCGTGGCCCATTTCTAACCTATAATCGAGACTTTTTCGGGTTTTAAAGGAAGTGGATATCATTTCTTACCCTCTCTCCTCCCGATTTCTAAACAAGGCTTTGTGCTCATTTTTTCGTTTTAACACCACCAACACGTCCCATGGCCCATTTCTAACCTATAATCGAGACTTTTTCGGGTTTTTAAAGGAAGTGGATATAATTTCATACCCCTTCTCCAACCGATTTCTAAACGAGGCTTCGTGCTCGTTTTTTGATTTTGACACCACCAACACGTCCCGTAGCCCAATTCTAACCTATAATCGAGACTTTTTCCGGTTTTAAAGGAAGTGGATATCATTTTTTACACTCTCTCCTCCCGATTTCTAAACAAGGCTTCGTGCTCGTTTTTTCGTTTTGACACAACAAACACGTCCCGTGGCCCATTTCTAACTTATAATCTAGACTTTTTTGAGTTTTAAAGGAAGTGGATATCATTTCATACCCTCTCTCCTCCCGATTTCTAAACGAGGATTCGTGCTCGTTTTTTCGTTTTGACACCACAAACACGTCCCGTGGCCCATTTCTAACTTATAATCTAGACTTTTTTGAGTTTTAAAGGAAGTGGATATCATTTCATACCCTCACTCCTCCCGATTTCTAAACGAGGATTCGTGCTCTTTTTTTAGTTTTGAGACAACAAACACGTCCCGTTGCCCATTTCTAACCTATAATCGAGACTTTTTCGAGTTTTAAAGGAAGTGGATATCATTTCATACCCTCTCTCCTTCAGATTTCTAAACAAGGCTTCGTTCTCGTTTTTTAGTTTTGACACAACAAACACGTCTCGTGGCCCATTTCTAACATATAAACCAGACTTTTTCGGGTTTTAAAGGAAGTGGATATCATTTCATACCCACTCTCCTTCAGATTTCTAAACAAGGCTTCGTTCTCGTTTTTTAGTTTTGACACAACAAACACGTCTCGTGGCCCATTTCTAACATATAAACCAGACTTTTTCGGGTTTTAAAGGAAGTGGATATACTTTCATACCCTCTCTCCTCCCGATTTCTAAACGAGGCTTCGTGCTCGTTTTTTCGTTTTGACACAACAAACACGTCCCGTTGTCCATTTTTAACCAATAATCGAGACTTTTTCAGATTTTGAAGGAAGTGGATATAATTTCATACCCTCCAACCGATTTCTAAAGGAGGCTTCGTGCTCGTTTTTTAGTTTTGACACCACCAACACGTCCCGTAGTCCAATTCTAACCTATAATCGAGACTTTTTCGGGTTTTAAATGAAGTGGATATCATTTCATACCCTCTCTCCTCCTGATTTTTAAACGAGGATTCGTGCTCGTTTTTTCATTTTGACACCACCAACACGTCCCGTGGTCCATTTCTAACATATAATCGAGACTTTTTCGAGTTTTAAAGGAAGTGGATATCATTTCATACCCTCTCTCCTTCAGATTTCTAAACGAGGCTTCGTGCTCGTTTTTTAGTTTTGACACAACAAACACGTCTCGTGGCCCATTTCTAACATATAAACCAGACTTTTTCGGGTTTTAAAGGAAGTGGATATACTTTCATACCCTCTCTCCTCCCGATTTCTAAACGAGGCTTCGTACTCGTTTTTTCGTTTTGACACAACAAACACGTCCCGTTGTCCATTTTTAACCAATAATCGAGAGTTTTTCAGATTTTGAAGGAAGTGGATATAATTTCATACCCTTTCTCCAACCGATTTCTAAACGATGCTTCGTGCTCGTTTTTTCATTTTGACACCACAAACACTTCCGGTTGCCCATTTCTAACCTATAATCTAGACTTTTTGGGTTTTAAAGGAAGTGGATATTATTTCATACCCTCTCTCCTCCCGATTTCTAAACGAGGCTTCGTGATTGTTTTTTCGTTTTGACACCACCAACACGTCCCGTGGCCCATTTCTAATCTATAATCCAGACTTTTCGGGTTTTCAAGGAAGTGGATATTATTTCATACCCTCTCTCCTCCCGATTTCTAAACGAGGCTTCGTGCTCGTTTTTTCGTTTTGACACCACATTCACTTCCCGTTGCCCATTTCTAACCTATAATCTAGACTTTTTTGGGTTTTAAAGGAAGTGGATATTATTTCATACCCTCTCTCCTCCCGATTTCTAAACGAGGCTTCGTGGTCGTTTTTTTGCATTTCTAACATATAATCGAGACTTTTTCGGGTTTTAAAGGAAGTGGATATAATTTCATACCCTCTCTCCAACCGATTTCTAAAGGAGACTTCGTGCTCGTTTTTTCGTTTTGACACTACCAACACGTCCCGTAGCCCAATTCTAACCTATAATTGAGACTTTTTCGGGTTTTAAAGGAAGTGAATATCATTTCATACCCTCTCTCCTCCCGATTTCTAAACGAGGCTTTGTGCTTATTTTTTCGTTTTGACACCACCAACACGTCCCGTGGCCCATTTCTAACCTATAATCGAGACTTTTTCGGGTTTTAAAGGAAGTGGATATAATTTTATACCCTCTCTCCAACCGATTTCTAAAGGAGGCTTCGTGCTCGTTTTTTCGTTTTGACACTACCAACCCGTCCCGTAGCCCAATTCTAACCTATAATTGAGACTTTTTCGGGTTTTAAAGGAAGTGAATATCATTTCATACCCTCTCTCCTCCCGATTTCTAAACGAGGCTTTGTGCTTATTTTTTCGTTTTGACACCACCAACACGTCCCGTGGCCCATTTCTAACCTATAATCGAGACTTTTTCGGGTTTTAAAGGAAGTAGATATAATTTTATACCCTCTCTCCAACCGATTTCTAAACGAGGCTTCGTGCTCGTTTTTTGATTTTGACACCACCAACACGTCCCGTAGCCCAATTCTAACCTATAATCGAGACTTTTTCCGGTTTTAAAGGAAGTGGATATCATTTCTTACACTCTCTCCTCCCGATTTCTAAACAAGGCTTCGTGCTCGTTTTTTCGTTTTGACACCACAAACACGTCCCGTGGCCCATTTCTAACTTATAATCTAGACTTTTTTGAGTTTTAAAGGAAGTGGATATCATTTCATACCCTCTCTCCTCCCGATTTCTAAACGAGGATTCGTGCTCTTTTTTTAGTTTTGAGACAACAAACACGTCCCGTTGCCCATTTCTAACCTATAATCGAGACTTTTTCGAGTTTTAAAGGAAGTGGATATCATTTCATACCCTCTCTCCTCCTGATTTCTAAACGAGGATTCGTGCTCTTTTTTTAGTTTTGACACAACAAACACGTCCCGTTGCCCATTTCTAACCTATAATCGAGACTTTTTCGAGTTTTAAAGGAAGTGGATATCATTTCATACCCTCTCTCCTTCAGATTTCTAAACAAGGCTTCGTTCTCGTTTTTTAGTTTTGACACAACAAACACGTCTCGTGGCCCATTTTTAACATATAAACCAGACTTTTTCGGGTTTTAAAGGAAGTGGATATACTTTCATACCCTCTCTCCTCCCGATTTCTAAACGAGGCTTCGTGCTCGTTTTTTCGTTTTTACACCACAAACACGTCCCGTGGCTCATTTCTAACCTATAATCGAGACTTTTTCGGGTTTTAAAGGAAGTGGATATCATTTCATACCCTCTCTCCTCCCGATTTCTAAACTAGGCTTGGTGCTCGTTTTTTCGTTTTGACACCACAAATACGTCCCGTGGCCAATTTCTAACCTATAATCGAGACTTCTTCGGGTTTTAAAGGAAGTTGATATCATTTCATATCCTCTCTCCTCCCATTTTCTAAATGAGGCTTCGTGCTCGTTTTTTCGTTTTGACACCTCCAACACGTCCCGTGGCCCATTTCTAACCTATAATCTAGACTTTTTCGGGTTTTAAAGGAGGTGGATATCATTTCATACACTCTATTCTCCCAATTTCTAAATGAGGCTTTGTGCTCGTTTTTTCGTTTTGACACCACCAACACGTCCCGTCGCCCATTTCTAACCTATAATCGAGTCTTTTTCGGGTTTTAAAGGAAGTGGATATCATTTCATACCCTTTCTCCTCCCGATTTCTAAAAGAGACTTCGTGCTCGTTTTTTCGTTTTGACACCACAAACACGTCCCGTGGCGCATTTCTAACCCATAATCGAGACTTTTTCAGGTTTTAAAGGAAGTGGATATCATTTCATACCCTCTCTCCTCCCGATTTCTAAACGAGGCTTCCTGCTCGTTTTTTTGTATTGACACCACCAACACGTCTCCTGACCCATTTCTAACATGTAATCGAGACTTTTTCTGGTTTTAAAGGAAGTGGATATCATTTCATACCCTATCTCCTCCCGATTTCTAAACGAGGCTTCGTGCTCGTTTTTTCGTTTTGACACCACAAACACGTCCCGTGGCCCATTTCTAACCTATAATCGAGACTTTTTCGGGTTTTAAAGGAAGTGGATATCATTTCATACCCTCTCTCCTCCCGATTTCTAAACTAGGCTTGGTACTCGTTTTTTCGTTTTGACACCACAAATACGTCCCGTGGCCAATTTCTAACCGATAATCGAGACTTCTTCGGGTTTTAAAGGAAGTTGATATCATTTCATATCCTCTCTCCTCCCATTTTCTAAATGAGGCTTCGTGCTCCTTTTTTCGTTTTGACACCTCCAACACGTCCCGTGGCCTATTTCTAACCTATAATCTAGACTTTTTCGGGTTTTAAAGGAGGTGGATATCATTTCATACACTCTCTCCTCCCGATTTCTAAATGAGGCTTTATGCTCATTTTTTCGTTTTGATACCACCAACACGTCCCGTGGCCCATTTCTAACCTATAATCGAGACTTTTTCGGGTTTTAAAGGAAGTGGATATCATTTCATACCCTCTCTCCTCCCGATTTCTAAACTAGGCTTGGTACTCGTTTTTTCGTTTTGACACCACAAATACGTCCCGTGGCCAATTTCTAACCTATAATCGAGACTTCTTCGGGTTTTAATGGAAGTTGATATCATTTCATATCCTCTCTCCTCCCATTTTCTAAATGAGGCTTCGTGCTCGTTTTTTCGTTTTGACACCTCCAACACGTCCCGTGGCCCATTTCTAACCTATAATCTAGGCTTTTTTGGGCTTTAATGGAGGTGAGTATCATTCCATACCCTCTCTCCTCCCGATTTTTAAAGGAGGCTTTGTGCTCGTTTTTTCGTTTTGACACCCCCAACACGTCCTGTGGCCCATTTCTAACCTATAATCTAGACTTTTTCGGGTTTTAAAGGAGGTGGATATCATTTCATACACTCTATTCTCCCAATTTCTAAATGAGGCTTTGTGCTCGTTTTTTCGTTTTGACACCACCAATACGTCCCGTCGCCCATTTCTAACCTATAATCGAGTCTTTTTCGGGTTTTAAAGGAAGTGGATATCATTTCATACCCTTTCTCCTCCCGATTTCTAAAAGAGACTTCGTGCTCGTTTTTTCGTTTTGACACCACAAACACGTCCCGTGGCCCATTTCTAACCCATAATCGAGACTTTTTCAGGTTTTAAAGGAAGTCGATATCATTTCATACCCTCTCTCCTCCCGATTTCTAAACGAGGCTTCCTGCTCGTTTTTTTGTATTGACACCACCAACACGTCTCGTGAACCATTTCTAACATGTAATCGAGACTTTTTCTGGTTTTAAAGGAAGTGGATATCATTTCATACCCTATCTCCTCTCGATTTCTAAACGAGGCTTCGTGCTCGTTTTTTCGTTTTGACACCACAAACACGTCCCGTGGCCCATTTCTAACCTATAATCGAGACTTTTTCGGGTTTTAAAGGAAGTGGATATCATTTCATACCCTCTCTCCTCCCGATTTCTAAACTAGGCTTGGTACTCGTTTTTTCGTTTTGACACCACAAATATGTCCCTTGGCCAATTTCTAACCGATAATCGAGACTTCTTCGGGTTTTAAAGGAAGTTGATATCATTTCATATCCTCTCTCCTCCCATTTTCTAAATGAGGCTTCGTGCTCCTTTTTTCGTTTTGACACCTCCAACACGTCCCGTGGCCTATTTCTAACCTATAATCTAGACTTTTTCGGGTTTTAAAGGAGGTGGATATCATTTCATACACTCTCTCCTCCCGATTTCTAAATGAGGCTTTATGCTCGTTTTTTCGTTTTGACACCACCAACACGTCCCGTAGCCCATTTCTAACCTATAATCGAGACTTTTTCGGGTTTTAAAGGAAGTGGATATCATTTCATACCCTATCTCCTCCCGATTTCTAAACGATGCTTCGTGCTCGTTTTTTCGTTTTGACACCACAAACACGTCCCGTGGCCCATTTCTAACCTATAATCGAGACTTTTTCGGGTTTTAAAGGAAGTGGATATCATTTCATACCCTCTCTCCTCCCGATTTCTAAACTAGGCTTGGTACTCGTTTTTTCGTTTTGACACCACAAATACGTCCCGTGGCCAATTTCTAACCTATAATCGAGACTTCTTCGGGTTTTAATGGAAGTTGATATCATTTCATATCCTCTCTCCTCCCATTTTCTAAATGAGGCTTCGTGCTCGTTTTTTCGTTTTGACACCTCCAACACGTCCCGTGGCCCATTTCTAACCTATTATCTAGGCTTTTTTGGGCTTTAATGGAGGTGAGTATCATTCCATACCCTCTCTCCTCCCGATTTCTAAAGGAGGCTTCGTGCTCGTTTTTTCGTTTTGACACCCCCAACACGTCCCGTGGCCCATTTCTAGCATATAATCGAGACTTTTTCGGGTTTTAAAGGAAGTGGATATCGTTTTATACCCTCTCTCCTCTCAATTTCTAAACGAGGCTTCGTGCTCGTTTTTTCGTTTTGACACCACAAACACGTCCCGTGGCCCATTTCTAACCTATAATCTAGACTTTTTTGGGTTTTAAAGGAAGTGGATATTATTTCATACTCTCTCTCCTCCCGATTTCTAAACGAGGCTTCGTGCTCGTTTTTTCGTTTGGACACAACAAACACGTCCCGTTGCCCATTACTAACCTATAATCGAGACCTTTTCGGATTTTGAAGGAAGTGGATATTATTCTCATACCCTCTCTCCTCCCGATTTCTAAAGGAGTCTTCGGGGTCGTTTTTTCGTTTTGACACCACCAACACGTCCCGTGGCCCATTTCTAGGGTATAATCGAGACTTTTTCGGGTTTTAAAGGAAGTGGATATCGTTTCATACCCTCTCTCCTCCCGATTTCTAAACGAGGCTTCGTGCACGTTTTTTCGTTTTGACACCACAAACACGTCCCGTGGCCCATTTCTAACCTATAATCTAGACTTTTTTGGGTTTTAAAGGAAGTGGATATTATTTCGTACCCTCTCTCCTCCCGATTTCTAAACGAGGCTTCGTGGTCGTTTTTTCATTTTGACACATCAAACAAGTCCCGTGGCCCATTTCTAACCTATAATCGAGACTTTTTCGGGTTTTAAAGGAAGTGGATATAATTTAATACCCTCTCTCCAACCGATTTCTAAAGGAGGCTTCGTGCTCGTTTTTTCATTTTGACAGCACCAACACGTCCCGTAGCCCAATTCTATCCTATAATCGAGACTCTTTCGGGTTTTAAATGAAGTGGATATCATTTCATACCTCTCTCCTCTCGATTTCTAAACGAGGCTTCGTGCTCGTTTTTTTGTTTTGACACCACCAACACGTCCCGTGGCCCATTTCTAACCTATAATCCAGACTTTTTCGGGTTTTAAAGGAAGTGGATATCATTTCATACCCTCTCTCCTCCCGATTTCTAAAGGAGGCTTCGTGCTCGTTTTCTCGTTTTGACACCACCAACACGTCCCGTGGCCAATTTCTAGTGTATAATCGAGACTTTTTCGGGTTTTAAAGGAAGTGGATATCGTTTCATACCTTCTCTCCTCCCGATTTCTAAACGAGGCTTCGTGCACGTTTTTTCGTTTTGACACCACAAACACGTCCCGTGGCCCATTTCTAACCTATAATCTAGACTTTTTTGGGTTTTAAAGGAAGTGGATATTGTTTCGTACCCTCTCTCCTCCCGATTTCTAAACGAGGCTTCGTGGTCGTTTTTTCATTTTGACACCTCAAACAAGTCCCGTGGCCCATTTCTAACCTATAATCGAGACTTTTTCGGGTTTTAAAGGAAGTGGATATAATTTCTTACCCTCTCTCCAACCGATTTCTAAAGGAGGCTTCGTGCTCGTTTTTTCGTTTTGACACCACCAACACGTCCCGTAGCCCAATTCTAACCTATAATCGAGACTCTTTCGGGTTTTAAATGAAGTGGATATCATTTCATACCTCTCTCCTTCCGATTTCTAAACGAGGCTTCGTGCACGTTTTTTCGTTTTGACACCACAAACACGTCCCGTGGCCCATTTCTAACCTATAATCTAGACTTTTTTGGGTTTTAAAGGAAGTGGTATCTTATTTCGTACCCTCTCTCCTCCCGATTTCTAAACGAGGCTTCGTGGTCGTTTTTTCATTTTGACACCTCAAACAAGTCCCGTGGCCCATTTCTAACCTATAATCGAGACTTTTTCGGGTTTTAAAGGAAGTGGATATAATTTCATACCCTCTTTCCAACCGATTTCTAAAGGAGGCTTCGTGCTCGGTTTTTCGTTTTGACACCACCAACACGTCCCGTAGCCCAATTCTAACATATAATCGAGACTTTTTCGGGTTTTAAATGAAGTTGATATCATTTCATACCCTCTCTCATCCCAATTTCTAAACGAGGCTTTGTGCTCATTTTTTCGTTTTGACACCACCAACACGTCCCGTGGCCCATTTCTAACCTATAATCTAGGCTTTTTCGGGTTTTAAAGGAAGTGGATATAATTTCATACCCTCTCTCGAACCGATTTCTAAACGAGGCTTCGTTCTCTTTTTTTCGTTTTGACACCTCCAACACGTCCCGTGGCCCAATTCTAACCTATAATCGCGACTTTTTCGTGTTTTAAAGGAAGTGGATATCATTTCTTACCCTCTCTCCTCCCGATTTCTAAACAAGGTTTTGTGCTCATTTTTTCGTTTTAACACCACCAACACGTCCCATGGCCCATTTCTAACCTATAATCGAGACTTTTTCGGGTTTTTAAAGGAAGTGGATATAATTTCATACCCCTTCTCCAACCGATTTCTAAACGAGGCTTCGTGCTCGTTTTTTCGTTTTGACACCACCAACACGTCCCGTAGCCCAATTCTAACCTATAATCGAGACTTTTTCGGGTTTTACAGGAAGTGAATATCATTTCATACCCTCTCTCCTCCCGATTTCTAAACGAGGCTTTGTGCTCATTTTTTCGTTTTGACACCACCTACACGTCCCGTGGCCCATTTCTAACCTATAATCGAGACTTTTTCGAGTTTTAAAGGAAGTTGATATAATTTCATACCCTCTCTCCAACCGATTTCTAAACGAGGCTTCGTGCTCGTTTTTTCGTTTTGACACCACCAACATGTCCCGTAGCCCAATACTAACCTATAATCGAGACTTTTCAGGTTTTCAAGGAAGTTAATATCATTTCATACACTCTCTCCTCCCGATTTCTAAATAAGGCTTTGTACTCGTTTTTTTATTTTGACACCACCAACATGTCCCGTGGCCCATTTCTAACCTATAATCCAGACTTTTTTGGGTTTTAAAGGAAGTGAATATCATTACATACCCTCTCTCCTCCCGATTTCTAAAGGAGGCTTCGTGCTCGTTTTTTCGTTTTGACACCACCAACACGTCCTGTGGCCCATTTCTAGCGTATAATCGAGACTTTTTCGGGTTTTAAAGGAAGTGGATATCGTTTTATACCCTCTCTCCTCCCGATTTCTAAACGAGGCTTCGTGCTCCTTTTTTCGTTTTGACACCACAAACACATCCCGTGGCCCATTTCTAACCTATAATCTAGATTTTTTGGGTTTTAAAGGTAGTGGATATTATTTCATACCCTCTCTCCTCCCGATTTCTAAACGAGGCTTCGTGGTTGTTTTTTCGTTTTGACACCTCAAACAAGTCCCGTGGCCCATTTCTAACCTATAATCGAGACTTTTTCGGGTTTTAAGGGAAGTAGTTATAATTTCATACCCTCTCTCCTCCCGATTTCTAAACGAGGCTTCGTGCTCGTTTTTTCGTTTTGACACAACAAACACGTCCCGTTGCCCATTACTAACCTATAATCGAGACTTTTTCGGATTTTGAAGGAAGTGGATATTATTCTCATACCCTCTCTCCTCCCGATTTCTAAACGAGACTTCGTGGTCGTTTTTTTGTTTTGACACTACCAGCATGTCCCGTGGCTCATTTCTAACATATAATCGAGACTTTTTCGGGTTTCAAAGGAAGTGGATATCATTTCATACCCTCTCTCCTATCGATTTCTAAACGAGACTTCGTGCTAGTTTTTTCGTTTTGACACCACCAACATGTCCCTTGTCCCATTTCTAACCTATAATCGAGGCGTTTTTGGGTTTTAAAGGAGTGGATATCATTTCATACCCTCTCTCCTCCCGATTTCTAAACGAGGCTTCGTGCTCGTTTTTTCGTTTTGACACCACAAACACGTCCCGTGGCCCATTTCTAACCCATATTCGAGACTTTTTCGGGTTTTAAAGTAAGTTGATATCATTTCATATCCTCTCTCCTCCTGTTTTCTAAATACGGTTTCGTGCTTGTTTTTTCATTTTGACACCTGCAACACGTCCCGTGGCCCATTTCTAACCTATAATCGAGACTTTTTCGGGTTTTAAAGGAAGTGGATATCATTTCTTACCCTCTCTCCTCCCGATTTCTAAACAAGGCTTTGTGCTCATTTTTTCGTTTTAACACCACCAACACGTCCCATGGCCCATTTCTAACCTATAATCGAGACTTTTTCGGGTTTTTAAAGGAAGTGGATATAATTTCATACCCCTTCTCCAACCGATTTCTAAACGAGGCTTCGTGCTCGTTTTTTGATTTTGACACCACCAACACGTCCCGTAGCCCAATTCTAACCTATAATCGAGACTTTTTCCGGTTTTAAAGGAAGTGGATATCATTTTTTACACTATCTCCTCCCGATTTCTAAACAAGGCTTCGTGCTCGTTTTTTCGTTTTGACACAACAAACACGTCCCGTGGCCCATTTCTAACTTATAATCTAGACTTTTTTGAGTTTTAAAGGAAGTGGATATCATTTCATACCCTCTCTCCTCCCGATTTCTAAACGAGGATTCGTGCTCGTTTTTTCGTTTTGACACCACAAACACGTCCCGTGGCCCATTTCTAACTTATAATCTAGACTTTTTTGAGTTTTAAAGGAAGTGGATATCATTTCATACCCTCACTCCTCCCGATTTCTAAACGAGGATTCGTGCTCTTTTTTTAGTTTTGAGACAACAAACACGTCCCTTTGCCCATTTCTAACCTATAATCGAGACTTTTTCGAGTTTTAAAGGAAGTGGATATCATTTCATACCCTCTCTCCTTCAGATTTCTAAACAAGGCTTCGTTCTCGTTTTTTAGTTTTGACACAACAAACACGTCTCGTGGCCCATTTCTAACATATAAACCAGACTTTTTCGGGTTTTAAAGGAAGTGGATATCATTTCATACCCACTCTCCTTCAGATTTCTAAACAAGGCTTCGTTCTCGTTTTTTAGTTTTGACACAACAAACACGTCTCGTGGCCCATTTCTAACATATAAACCAGACTTTTTCGGGTTTTAAAGGAAGTGGATATACTTTCATACCCTCTCTCCTCCCGATTTCTAAACGAGGCTTCGTGCTCGTTTTTTCGTTTTGACACAACAAACACGTCCCGTTGTCCATTTTTAACCAATAATCGAGACTTTTTCAGATTTTGAAGGAAGTGGATATAATTTCATACCCTCCAACCGATTTCTAAAGGAGGCTTCGTGCTCGTTTTTTAGTTTTGACACCACCAACACGTCCCGTAGTCCAATTCTAACCTATAATCGAGACTTTTTCGGGTTTTAAATGAAGTGGATATCATTTCATACCCTCTCTCCTCCTGATTTTTAAACGAGGATTCGTGCTCGTTTTTTCATTTTGACACCACCAACACGTCCCGTGGTCCATTTCTAACATATAATCGAGACTTTTTCGAGTTTTAAAGGAAGTGGATATCATTTCATACCCTCTCTCCTTCAGATTTCTAAACGAGGCTTCGTGCTCGTTTTTTAGTTTTGACACAACAAACACGTCTCGTGGCCCATTTCTAACATATAAACCAGACTTTTTCGGGTTTTAAAGGAAGTGGATATACTTTCATACCCTCTCTCCTCCCGATTTCTAAACGAGGCTTCGTACTCGTTTTTTCGTTTTGACACAACAAACACGTCCCGTTGTCCATTTTTAACCAATAATCGAGAGTTTTTCAGATTTTGAAGGAAGTGGATATAATTTCATACCCTTTCTCCAACCGATTTCTAAACGATGCTTCGTGCTCGTTTTTTCATTTTGACACCACAAACACTTCCGGTTGCCCATTTCTAACCTATAATCTAGACTTTTTGGGTTTTAAAGGAAGTGGATATTATTTCATACCCTCTCTCCTCCCGATTTCTAAACGAGGCTTCGTGATTGTTTTTTCGTTTTGACACCACCAACACGTCCCGTGGCCCATTTCTAATCTATAATCCAGACTTTTTCGGGTTTTCAAGGAAGTGGATATTATTTCATACCCTCTCTCCTCCCGATTTCTAAACGAGGCTTCGTGCTCGTTTTTTCGTTTTGACACCACATTCACTTCCCGTTGCCCATTTCTAACCTATAATCTAGACTTTTTTGGGTTTTAAAGGAAGTGGATATTATTTCATACCCTCTCTCCTCCCGATTTCTAAACGAGGCTTCGTGATCGTTTTTTTGCATTTCTAACATATAATCGAGACTTTTTCGGGTTTTAAAGGAAGTGGATATAATTTCATACCCTCTCTCCAACCGATTTCTAAAGGAGACTTCGTGCTCGTTTTTTCGTTTTGACACTACCAACACGTCCCGTAGCCCAATTCTAACCTATAATTGAGACTTTTTCGGGTTTTAAAGGAAGTGAATATCATTTCATACCCTCTCTCCTCCCGATTTCTAAACGAGGCTTTGTGCTTATTTTTTCGTTTTGACACCACCAACACGTCCCGTGGCCCATTTCTAACCTATAATCGAGACTTTTTCGGGTTTTAAAGGAAGTGGATATAATTTTATACCCTCTCTCCAACCGATTTCTAAAGGAGGCTTCGTGCTCGTTTTTTCGTTTTGACACTACCAACCCGTCCCGTAGCCCAATTCTAACCTATAATTGAGACTTTTTCGGGTTTTAAAGGAAGTGAATATCATTTCATACCCTCTCTCCTCCCGATTTCTAAACGAGGCTTTGTGCTTATTTTTTCGTTTTGACACCACCAACACGTCCCGTGGCCCATTTCTAACCTATAATCGAGACTTTTTCGGGTTTTAAAGGAAGTAGATATAATTTTATACCCTCTCTCCAACCGATTTCTAAACGAGGCTTCGTGCTCGTTTTTTGATTTTGACACCACCAACACGTCCCGTAGCCCAATTCTAACCTATAATCGAGACTTTTTCCGGTTTTAAAGGAAGTGGATATCATTTCTTACACTCTCTCCTCCCGATTTCTAAACAAGGCTTCGTGCTCATTTTTTCGTTTTGACACCACAAACACGTCCCGTGGCCCATTTCTAACTTATAATCTAGACTTTTTTGAGTTTTAAAGGAAGTGGATATCATTTCATACCCTCTCTCCTCCCGATTTCTAAACGAGGATTCGTGCTCTTTTTTTAGTTTTGAGACAACAAACACGTCCCGTTGCCCATTTCTAACCTATAATCGAGACTTTTTCGAGTTTTAAAGGAAGTGGATATCATTTCATACCCTCTCTCCTCCTGATTTCTAAACGAGGATTCGTGCTCTTTTTTTAGTTTTGACACAACAAACACGTCCCGTTGCCCATTTCTAACCTATAATCGAGACTTTTTCGAGTTTTAAAGGAAGTGGATATCATTTCATACCCTCTCTCCTTCAGATTTCTAAACAAGGCTTCGTTCTCGTTTTTTAGTTTTGACACAACAAACACGTCTCGTGGCCCATTTTTAACATATAAACCAGACTTTTTCGGGTTTTAAAGGAAGTGGATATACTTTCATACCCTCTCTCCTCCCGATTTCTAAACGAGGCTTCGTGCTCGTTTTTTCGTTTTGACACAACAAACACGTCCCGTTGTCCATTTTTAACCAATAATCGAGACTTTTTCAGATTTTGAAGGAAGTGGATATAATTTCATACCCTCCAACCGATTTCTAAAGGAGGCTTCGTGCTTGTTTTTTAGTTTTGACACCACCAACACGTCCCGTAGTCCAATTCTAACCTATAATCGAGACTTTTTCGGGTTTTAAATGAAGTGGATATCATTTCATACCCTCTCTCCTCCTGATTTTTAAACGAGGATTCGTGCTCGTTTTTTCATTTTGACACCACCAATACGTCCCGTGGTCCATTTCTAACATATAATCGAGACTTTTTCGAGTTTTAAAGGAAGTGGATATCATTTCATACCCTCTCTCCTTCAGATTTCTAAACGAGGCTTCGTGCTCGTTTTTTAGTTTTGACACAACAAACACGTCTCGTGGCCCATTTCTAACATATAAACCAGACTTTTTCGGGTTTTAAAGGAAGTGGATATACTTTCAAACCCTCTCTCCTCCCGATTTCTAAACGAGGCTTCGTGCTCGTTTTTTCGTTTTGACACAACAAACACGTCCCGTTGTCCATTTTTAACCAATAATCGAGAGTTTTTCAGATTTTGAAGGAAGTGGATATAATTTCATACCCTCTCTCCAACCGATTTCTAAACGATGCTTCGTGCTCGTTTTTTCATTTTGACACCACAAACACTTCCGGTTGCCCATTTCTAACCTATAATCTAGACTTTTTTGGGTTTTAAAGGACGTGGATATTATTTCATACCCTCTCTCCTCCCGATTTCTAAACGAGGCTTCGTGATTGTTTTTTCGTTTTGACACCACCAACACGTCCCGTGGCCCATTTCTAATCTATAATCCAGACTTTTTCGGGTTTTCAAGGAAGTGGATATCATTTCATACCCTCTCTCCTCCCGATTTCTAAAGGAGGCTTCGTGCTCGTTTTTTCATTTTGACACAACAAACACGTCCCGTTGTCCATTTTTAACCAATAATCGAGACTTTTTCAGATTTTGAAGGAAGTGGATATAATTTCATACCCTCTCTCCAACCGATTTCTAAAGGAGGCTTCGTGCTCGTTTTTTAGTTTTGACACCACCAACACGTCCCGTAGCCCAATTCTATCCTATAATCGAGACTCTTTCGGGTTTTAAATGAAGTGGATATCATTTCATACCTCTCTCCTCTCGATTTCTAAACGAGGATTCGTGCTCGTTTTTTTGTTTTGACACCACCAACACGTCCCGTGGCCCATTTCTAACCTATAATCCAGACTTTTTCGGGTTTTAAAGGAAGTGGATATCATTTCATACCCTCTCTCCTCCCGATTTCTAAAGGAGGCTTCGTGCTCGTTTTCTGGTTTTGACACCACCAATACGTCCCGTGGTCCATTTCTAACATATAATCGAGACTTTTTCGAGTTTTAAAGGAAGTGGATATCATTTCATACCCTCTCTCATTCAGATTTCTAAACAAGGCTTCGTGCTCGTTTTTTAGTTTTGACACAACAAACACGTCTCGTGGCCCATTTCTAACATATAAACCAGACTTTTTCGGGTTTTAAAGGAAGTGGATATACTTTCAAACCCTCTCTCCTCCCGATTTCTAAACGAGGCTTCGTGCTCGTTTTTTCGTTTTGACACAACAAACACGTCCCGTTGTCCATTTTTAACCAATAATCGAGAGTTTTTCAGATTTTGAAGGAAGTAGATATAATTTCATACCCTCTCTCCAACCGATTTCTAAACGATGCTTCGTGCTCGTTTTTTCATTTTGACACCACAAACACTTCCCGTTGCCCATTTCTAACCTATAATCTAGACTTTTTTGGGTTTTAAAGGACGTGGATATTTTTTCATACCCTCTCTCCTCCCGATTTCTAAACGAGGCTTCGTGATTGTTTTTTCGTTTTGACACCACCAACACGTCCCGTGGCCCATTTCTAATCTATAATCCAGACTTTTTCGGGTTTTCAAGGAAGTGGATATCATTTCATACCCTCTCTCCTCCCGATTTCTAAAGGAGGCTTCGTGCTCGTTTTTTCATTTTGACACAACAAACACGTCCCGTTGTCCATTTTTAACCAATAATCGAGACTTTTTCAGATTTTGAAGGAAGTGGATATAATTTCATACCCTCTCTCCAACCGATTTCTAAAGGAGGCTTCGTGCTCGTTTTTTAGTTTTGACACCACCAACACGTCCCGTAGCCCAATTCTATCCTATAATCGAGACTCTTTCGGGTTTTAAAGGAAGTGGATATCATTTCATACCCTATCTCCTCCCGATTTCTAAACGAGGCTTCGTGCTCGTTTTTTCGTTTTGACACCACAAACAGGTCCCGTGGCCCATTTCTAACCTATAATCGAAACTTTTTTGGGTTTTAAAGGAAGTGGATATCATTTCATACCCTCTCTCCTCCCGATTTCTAAACTAGGCTTGGTACTCGTTTTTTCGTTTTGACACCACAAATATGTCCCTTGGCCAATTTCTAACCGATAATCGAGACTTCTTCGGGTTTTAAAGGAAGTTGATATCATTTCATATCCTCTCTCCTCCCATTTTCTAAATGAGGCTTCGTGCTCCTTTTTTCGTTTTGACACCTCCAACACGTCCCGTGGCCTATTTCTAACCTATAATCTAGACTTTTTCGGGTTTTAAAGGAGGTGGATATCATTTCATACACTCTCTCCTCCCGATTTCTAAATGAGGCTTTATGCTCGTTTTTTCGTTTTGACACCACCAACACGTCCCGTAGCCCATTTCTAACCTATAATCGAGACTTTTTCGGGTTTTAAAGGAAGTGGATATCATTTCATACCCTATCTCCTCCCGATTTCTAAACGATGCTTCGTGCTCGTTTTTTCGTTTTGACACCACAAACACGTCCCGTGGCCCATTTCTAACCTATAATCGAGACTTTTTCGGGTTTTAAAGGAAGTGGATATCATTTCATACCCTCTCTCCTCCCGATTTCTAAACTAGGCTTGGTACTCGTTTTTTCGTTTTGACACCACAAATACGTCCCGTGGCCAATTTCTAACCTATAATCGAGACTTCTTCGGGTTTTAATGGAAGTTGATATCATTTCATATCCTCTCTCCTCCCATTTTCTAAATGAGGCTTCGTGCTCGTTTTTTCGTTTTGACACCTCCAACACGTCCCGTGGCCCATTTCTAACCTATAATCTAGGCTTTTTTGGGCTTTAATGGAGGTGAGTATCATTCCATACCCTCTCTCCTCCCGATTTCTAAAGGAGGCTTCGTGCTCGTTTTTTCGTTTTGACACCCCCAACACGTCCCGTGGCCCATTTCTAGCATATAATCGAGCCTTTTTCGGGTTTTAAAGGAAGTGGATATCGTTTTATACCCTCTCTCCTCTCAATTTCTAAACGAGGCTTCGTGCTCGTTTTTTCGTTTTGACACCACAAACACGTCCCGTGGCCCATTTCTAACCTATAATCTAGACTTTTTTGGGTTTTAAAGGAAGTGGATATTATTTCATACCCTCTCTCCTCCCGATTTCTAAACGAGGCTTCGTGCTCGTTTTTTCGTTTGGACACAACAAACACGTCCCGTTGCCCATTACTAACCTATAATCGAGACCTTTTCGGATTTTGAAGGAAGTGGATATTATTCTCATACCCTCTCTCCTCCCGATTTCTAAAGGAGGCTTCGGGGTCGTTTTTTCGTTTTGACACTACCAGCATGTCCCGTGGCTCATTTCTAACATATAATCGAGACTTTTTCGGGTTTCAAAGGAAGTGGATATCATTTCATACCCTCTCTCCTCCCGATTTCTAAACGAGACTTCGTGCTCGTTTTTTCGTTTTGACACCACCAACACGTCCCGTGGCCCATTTCTAACCTATAATCGAGGCGTTTTTGGGTTTTAAAGGAAGTGGATAACATTTCATACCCTCTCTCCTCCCGATTTCTAAACGAGGCTTCGTGCTCGTTTTTTCATTTTGACACCACAAACACCTCCCGTGGCCCATTTCTAACCTATATTCGAGACTTTTTCGGGTTTTAAAGTAAGTTGATAACATTTCATATCCTCTCTCCTCCCGTTTTCTAAAAGAGGCTTCGTGCTTGTTTTTTCGTTTTGAAACCTGCAACACCTCCCGTGGCCCATTTCTAACCTATAATCCAGACTTTTTCGAGTTTTAAAGGAAGTGGATATCATTTCAAACACTCTCTCCTCCCGATTTCTAAATGAGGCTTTGTGCTCGTTTTTTCGTTTTGACACCACCAACACGTCCCGTAGCCCATTTCTAACCTATAATCGAGACTTTTTCGGGTTTAAAAGGAAGTGGATATCATTTCATACCCTCTCTCCTCCCGATTTCTAAACGAGGCTTCCTGCTCGTTTTTTTGTATTGACACCACCAACACGTCTGGTGACCCATTTCTAACATATAATCGAGATTTTTTCTGGTTTTAAAGGAAGTGGATATCATTTAATACCCTCTATCCTCCCGATTTCTAAAGGAGGCTTCGTGCTCGTTTTTTCATTTTGACACCTCAAACAAGTCCCGTAGCCCATTTCTAACCTATAATCGAGACTTTTTCGGGTTTTAAAGGAAGTGGATATAATTTCATACCCTCTCTCCAACCGATTTCTAAAGGAGGCTTCGTGCTCGTTTTTTCGTTTTGACACCACCAACACGTCCCGTAGCCCAATTCTAACCTATAATCGAGACTCTTTCGGGTTTTAAATGAAGTGGATATCATTTCATACCTCTCTCCTCCCGATTTCTAAACGAGGCTTCGTGCTCGTTTTTTCCTTTTTACACCACCAACATGTCCCGTGGCCCATTTCTAACCTATAATCCAGACTTTTTCGGGTTTTAAAGGAAGTGGATATCATTTCATACCCTCTCTCCTCCCGATTTCCAAAGGAGGCTTCGCGCTCGTTTTCTCGTTTTGACACCACCAACACGTCCCGTGGCCCATTTCTAGGGTATAATCGAGACTTTTTCGGGTTTTAAAGGAAGTGGATATCGTTTCATACCCTCTCTCCTCCCGATTTCTAAACGAGGCTTCGTGCGCGTTTTTTCGTTTTGACACCACAAACACGTCCCGTGGCCCATTTCTAACCTATAATCTAGACTTTTTTGGGTTTTAAAGGAAGTGGATATTATTTCGTACCTTCTCTCCTCCCGATTTCTAAACGAGGCTTCGTGGTCGTTTTTTCATTTTGACACATCAAACAAGTCCCGTGGCCCATTTCTAACCTATAATCGAGACTTTTTCGGGTTTTAAAGGAAGTGGATATAATTTAATACCCTCTCTCCAACCGATTTCTAAAGGAGGCTTCGTGCTCGTTTTTTCATTTTGACAGCACCAACACGTCCCGTAGCCCAATTCTATACTATAATCGAGACTCTTTCGGGTTTTAAATGAAGTGGATATCATTTCATACCTCTCTCCTCTCGATTTCTAAACGAGGCTTCGTGCTCGTTTTTTTGTTTTGACACCACCAACACGTCCCGTGGCCCATTTCTAACCTATAATCCAGACTTTTTCGGGTTTTAAAGGAAGTGGATATCATTTCATACCCTCTCTCCTCCCGATTTCTAAAGGAGGCTTCGTGCTCGTTTTCTCGTTTTGACACCACCAACACGTCCCGTAGCCAATTTCTATTGTATAATCGAGACTTTTTCGGGTTTTAAAGGAAGTGGATATCGTTTCATACCTTCTCTCCTCCCGAATTCTAAACGAGGCTTCGTGCACGTTTTTTCGTTTTGACACCACCAACACGTCCCGTGGCCCATTTCTAACCTATAATCTAGACTTTTTTGGGTTTTAAAGGAAGTGGATATTGTTTCGTACCCTCTCTCCTCCCGATTTCTAAACGAGGCTTCGTGGTCGTTTTTTCATTTTGACACCTCAAACAAGTCCCGTGGCCCATTTCTAACCTATAATCGAGACTTTTTCGGGTTTTAAAGGAAGTGGATATAATTTCATACCCTCTCTCCAACCGATTTCTAAAGGAGGCTTCGTGCTCGTTTTTTCGTTTTGACACCACCAACACGTCCCGTAGCCCAATTCTAACCTATAATCGAGACTCTTTCGGGTTTTAAATGAAGTGGATATCATTTCATACCTCTCTCCTTCCGATTTCTAAACGAGGCTTCGTGCTCGTTTTTTTGTTTTGACACCACCAACACGTCCCGTGGCCCATTTCTAACCTATAATCCTGACTTTTTCGGGTTTTAAAGGAAGTGGATATCATTTCATACCCTCTCTCCTCCCGATTTCTAAATGAGGCTTCGTGCTCGTTTTCTCGTTTTGACACCACCAACACGTCCCGTGGCCCATTTCTAGGGTATAATCGAGACTTTTTCGGGTTTTAAAGGAAGTGGATATCGTTTCATACCCTCTCTCCTCCCGATTTCTAAACGAGGCTTCGTGCACGTTTTTTCGTTTTGACACCACAAACACGTCCCGTGGCCCAATTCTAATCCTATAATCTAGACTTTTTTGGGATTTAAAGGAAGTGGTATCTTATTTCGTACCCTCTCTCCTCCCGATTTCTAAACGAGGCTTTGTGGTCGTTTTTTCATTTTGACGCCTCAAACAAGTCCCGTGGCCCATTTCTAACCTATAATCGAGACTTTTTCGGGTTTTAAAGGAAGTGGATATAATTTCATACCCTCTCTCCAACCGATTTCTAAAGGAGGCTTCGTGCTCGTTTTTTCGTTTTGACACCACCAACACGTCCCGTAGCCCAATTCTAACCTATAATCGATACTTTTTCGGGTTTTAAATGAAGTTGATCTCATTTCATACCCTCTCTCATCCCAATTTCTAAACGAGGCTTTGTGCTCATTTTTTCGTTTTGACACCACCAACACGTCCCGTGGCGCATTTCTAACCTATAATCTAGGCTTTTTCGGGTTTTAAAGGAAGTGGATATAATTTCATACCCTCTCTCGAACCGATTTCTAAACGAGGCTTCGTTCTCTTTTTTTCGTTTTGACACCTCCAACACGTCCCGTGGCCCAATTCTAACCTATAATCGAGACTTTTTCGGGTTTTAAAGGAAGTGGATATCATTTCTTACCCTCTCTCCTCTCGATTTCTAAACAAGGCTTTGTGCTCATTTTTTCGTTTTAACACCACCAACACGTCCCATGGCCCATTTCTAACCTATAATCGAGACTTTTTCGGGTTCTTAAAGGAAGTGGATATAATTTCATACCCCTTCTCCAACCGATTTCTAAACGAGGCTTCGTGCTCGTTTTTTCGTTTTGACACCACCAACACGTCCCGTAGCCCAATTCTAACCTATAATCGAGACTTTTTCGGGTTTTACAGGAAGTGAATATCATTTCATACCCTCTCTCCTCCCGATTTCTAAACGAGGCTTTGTGCTCATTTTTTCGTTTTGACACCACCTACACGTCCCGTGGCCCATTTCTAACCTATAATCGAGACTTTTTCGAGTTTTAAAGGAAGTTGATATAATTTCATACCCTCTCTCCAACCGATTTCTAAACGAGGCTTCGTGCTCGTTTTTTCGTTTTGACACCACCAACATGTCCCGTAGCCCAATACTAACCTATAATCGAGACTTTTCAGGTTTTCAAGGAAGTTAATATCATTTCATACACTCTCTCCTCCCGATTTCTAAATAAGGCTTTGTACTCGTTTTTTTGTTTTGACACCACCAACATGTCCCGTGGCCCATTTCTAACCTATAATCTAGACTTTTTTGGGTTTTAAAGGAAGTGAATATCATTACATACTCTCTCTCCTCCCGATTTCTAAAGGAGGCTTCGTGCTCGTTTTTTCGTTTTGACACCACCAACACGTCCCGTGGCCCATTTCTAGCGTATAATCGAGACTTTTTCGGGTTTTAAAGGAAGTGGATATCGTTTTATACCCTCTCTCCTCCCGATTTCTAAACGAGGCTTCGTGCTCCTTTTTTCGTTTTGACACCACAAACACATCCCGTGGCCCATTTCTAACCTATAATCTAGATTTTTTGGGTTTTAAAGGTAGTGGATATTATTTCATACCCTCTCTCCTCCCGATTTCTAAACGAGGCTTCGTGGTTGTTTTTTCGTTTTGACACCTCAAACAAGTCCCGTGGCCCATTTCTAACCTATAATCGAGACTTTTTCGGGTTTTAAGGGAAGTAGTTATAATTTCATACCCTCTCTCCTCCCGATTTCTAAACGAGGCTTCGTGCTCGTTTTTTCGTTTTGACACAACAAACACGTCCCGTTGCCCATTACTAACCTATAATCGAGACTTTTTCGGATTTTGAAGGAAGTGGATATTATTCTCATACCCTCTCTCCTCCCGATTTCTAAACGAGACTTCGTGGTCGTTTTTTCGTTTTGACACTACCAGCATGTCCCGTGGCTCATTTCTAACATATAATCGAGACTTTTTCGGGTTTCAAAGGAAGTGGATATCATTTCATACCCTCTCTCCTACCGATTTCTAAACGAGACTTCGTGCTCGTTTTTTCGTTTTGACACCACCAACATGTCCCGTGGCCCATTTCTAACCTATAATCGAGGCGTTTTTGGGTTTTAAAGGAGTGGATATCATTTCATACCCTCTCTCCTCCCGTTTTCTAAACGAGGCTTCGTGCTCGTTTTTTCGTTTTGACACCACAAACACGTCCCGTGGCCCATTTCTAACCCATATTCGAGACTTTTTCGGGTTTTAAAGTAAGTTGATATCATTTCATATCCTCTCTCCTCCCATTTTCTAAATAAGGCTTCGTGCTTGTTTTTTCATTTTGACACCTGCAACACGTCCCGTGGCCCATTTCTAACCTATAATCGAGACTTTTTCGGGTTTTAAAGGAAGTGGATATCATTTCTTACCCTCTCTCCTCCCGATTTCTAAACAAGGCTTTGTGCTCATTTTTTCGTTTTAACACCACCAACACGTCCCATGGCCCATTTCTAACCTATAATCGAGACTTTTTCGGGTTTTTAAAGGAAGTGGATATAATTTCATACCCCTTCTCCAACCGATTTCTAAACGAGGCTTCGTGCTCGTTTTTTTCATTTTGACACCACTAACACGTCCCGTAGCCCAATTCTAACCTATAATCGAGACTTTTTCGGGTTTTACAGGAAGTGAATATCATTTCATACCCTCTCTCCTCCCGATTTCTAAACGAGGCTTTGTGCTCATTTTTTCGTTTTGACACCACCTACACGTCCCGTGGCCCATTTCTAACCTATAATCGAGACTTTTTCGGGTTTTAAAGGAAGTTGATATAATTTCATACCCTCTCTCCAACCGATTTCTAAACGAGGCTTCGTGCTCGTTTTTTCGTTTTGACACCACCAACATGTCCCGTAGCCCAATACTAACCTATAATCGAGACTTTTCAGGTTTTCAAGGAAGTTAATATCATTTCATACACTCTCTCCTCCCGATTTCTAAATAAGGCTTTGTACTCGTTTTTTTGTTTTGACACCACCAACATGTCCCGTGGCCCATTTCTAACCTATAATCCAGACTTTTTTTGGTTTTAAAGGAAGTGAATATCATTACATACCCTCTCTCCTCCCGATTTCTAAAGGAGGCTTCGTGCTCGTTTTTTCGTTTTGACACCACCAACACGTCCCGTGGCCCATTTCTAGCGTATAATCGAGACTTTTTCGGGTTTTAAAGGAAGTGGATATCGTTTTATACCCTCTCTCCACCCGATTTCTAAACGAGGCTTCGTGCTCCTTTTTTCGTTTTGACACCACAAACACATCCCGTGGCCCATTTCTAACCTATAATCTAGATTTTTTGGGTTTTAAAGGTAGTGGATATTATTTCATACCCTCTCTCCTCCCGATTTCTAAACGAGGCTTCGTAGTTGTTTTTTCGTTTTGACACCTCAAACAAGTCCCGTGGCCCATTTCTAACCTATAATCGAGACTTTTTCGGGTTTTAAGGGAAGTAGTTATAATTTCATACCCTCTCTCCTCCCGATTTCTAAACGAGGCTTCGTGCTCGTTTTTTCGTTTTGACACAACAAACACGTCCCGTTGCCCATTACTAACCTATAATCGAGACTTTTTCGGATTTTGAAGGAAGTGGATATTATTCTCATACCCTCTCTCCTCCCGATTTCTAAACGAGGCTTCGTGGTCGTTTTTTCGTTTTGACACTACCAGCATGTCCCGTGGCTCATTTCTAACATATAATCGAGACTTTTTCGGGTTTCAAAGGAAGTGGATATCATTTCATACCCTCTCTCCTCCCGATTTCTAAACGAGACTTCGTGCTCGTTTTTTCGTTTTGACACCACCAACATGTCCCGTGGCCCATTTCTAACCTATAATCGAGGCGTTTTTGGGTTTTAAAGGAGTGGATATCATTTCATACCCTCTGTCCTCCCGATTTCTAAACGAGGCTTCGTGCTCGTTTTTTCGTTTTGACACCACAAACACGTCCCGTGGCCCATTTCTAACCCATATTCGAGACTTTTTCGGGTTTTAAAGTAAGTTGATATCATTTCATATCCTCTCTCCTCCCGTTTTGTAAATAAGGCTTCGTGCTTGTTTTTTCGTTTTGACACCTGCAACACGTCCCGTGGCCCATTTCTAACCTATAATCCAGACTTTTTCGAGTTTTAAAGGAAGTGGATATCATTTCATACACTCTCTCCTCCCGATTTCTAAATGAGGCTTTGTGCTCGTTTTTTCGTTTTGACACCACCAACACGTCCCGTAGCCGATTTCTAACCTATAATCGAGATTTTTTCGGGTTTAAACGGAAGTGGATATCATTTCATACCCTCTCTCCTCCCGATTTCTAAACGAGGCTTCCTGCTCGTTTTTTTGTATTGACACCACCAACACGTCTGGTGACCCATTTCTAACATATAATCGAGACTTTTTCTGGTTTTAAAGGAAGTGGATATCATTTCATACCCTCTATCCTTCCGATTTCTAAACGAGGCTTCGTGCTCGTTTTTTCGTTTTGACACCACCAACACGTCCCGTGGCCCATTTCTAACCTATAATCCAGACTTTTTCGGGTTTTCAAGGAAGTGGATATCATTTCATACCCTCTCTCCTCCCGATTTCTAAAGGAGGCTTCGTGCTCGTTTTTTCGTTTTGACACCACCAACACGTCCCGTGGCCCATTTCTAACGTATAATCGAGACTTTTTCGGGTTTTAAAGGAAGTGGATATAATTTCATACCCTCTCTCCAACCGATTTCTATAGGAGGCTTCGTGCTCGTTTTTTCGTTTTGACACTACCAACCCGTCCCGTAGCCCAATTCTAACCTATAATTGAGGCTTTTTCGGGTTTTAAAGGAAGTGAATATCATTTCATACCCTCTCTCCTCCCGATTTCTAAACGAGGCTTTGTGCTTATTTTTTAGTTTTGACACCACCAACACGTCCCGTGGCCCATTTCTAACCTATAATCCAGACTTTTTCGGGTTTTCAAGGAAGTGGATATCATTTCATACCCTCTCTCCTACCGATTTCTAAAGGAGGCTTCGTGCTCGTTTTTTCGTTTTGACACCCCCAACACGTCCCGTGGCCCATTTCTAACCTATAATCTAGGCTTTTTTGGGTTTTAAAGGAAGTGGATATTATTTCATACACTTTCTCCTCCCGATTTCTAAACGAGGCTTCGTGCTCGTTTTTTTGTTTTAACACCACCAACACGTCTCGTGACCCATTTCTAACATATAATCGAGACTTTTTCTTGTTTTAAAGGAAGTGGATATCATTTCATACCCTCTATCCTCCCGATTTCTATATGAGGCTTCGTGTTCGTTTTTTCGTTTTGACACCACCAACACGTCCCGTGGCCCATTTCTAACCAATAATCCAGACTTTTTCGGGTTTTAAAAGAAGTGGATATCATTTCATACCCTCTCTCCTCCTGATTTCTACAGGTGGCTTCGTGCTCGTTTTTTCGTTTTGACATAACCAACACGTCCCGTGGCCCATTTCTAACCTATAATCGAGACTTTTTCGGGTTTTAAAGGAAGTGGATATTATTTCATAACCTCTCTCCTCCCGATTTCTAAACGAGGCTTCGTAGTCGTTTTTTCGTTTTGACACCTCAAACAAGTGCCGTGGCCCATTTCTAACCTATAATCGAGACTTTTTCGGGTTTTAAATGAAGTGGATATAATTTCATGCCCTCTCTCCAACCGATTTCTAAAGGAGGCTTCGTGCTCGTTTCTTCGTTTTGACACCACCAACACGTCCCTAGCCCAATTCTAACCTATAATCGAGACTTTTTCGGGTTTTAAATGAAGTGGATATCATTTCATACCCTCTCTCCTCCCGATTTCTAAAGGAGGCTTCGTGCTCGTTTTTTCGTTTTGACACCACCAACACGTCCCGTGGCCCATTTCTAACGTATAATCGAGACTTTTTCGGGTTTTAAAGGAAGTGGATATCGTTTCATACCCTCTCTCCGCCCGATTTCTAAACGAGGCTTCGTGCTCGTTTTTTCGTTTTGACACCACAAACACGTCCCATGGCCCATTTCTAACCTATAATCGAGACTTTTTCGGGTTTTAAAGGAAGTGGATATAATTTCATACCCTCTCTCCAACCGATTTCGAAAGGAGGCTTCGTGCTCGTTTTTTAGTTTTGACACCACCAACACGTCCCGTAGCCCAATTCTAACCTATAATCGAGACTCTTTCGGGTTTTAAATGAAGTGGATATCATTTCATACCTCTCTCCTCCCGATTTCTAAACGAGGCTTCGTCCTCGTTTTTTCGTTTTGACACCACATTCACGTCCCGTTGCCCATTTCTAACCTATAATCTAGACTTTTTTGGGTTTTAAAGGAAGTGGATATTATATCATACCCTCTCTCTTCTCCCGATTTCTAAACGAGGCTTCGTGGTCGTTTTTTTGTTTTGACACCTCCAACACGTCTCGTGGCCCATTTCTAACATATAATCGAGACTTTTTCGGGTTTTAAAGGAAGTGGATATAATTTCATACCCTCTCTCCAACCGATTTCTAAAGGAGGCTTCGTGCTCGTTTTTTCGTTTTGACACTACCAACCCGTCCCGTAGCCCAATTCTAACCTGTAATTGAGACTTTTTCGGGTTTTAAAGGAAGTGAATATCATTTCATACCCTCTCTCCTCCCGATTTCTAAACGAGGCTTTGTGCTTATTTTTTCGTTTTGACACCACCAACACGTCCCGTGGCCCATTTCTAACCTATAATCGAGACTTTTTCGGGTTTTAAAGGAAGTAGATATAATTTTATACCCTCTCTCCAACCGATTTCTAAACGAGGCTTCGTGCTCGTTTTTTGATTTTGACACCACCAACACGTCCCGTAGCCCAATTCTAACCTATAATCGAGACTTTTTCCGCTTTTAAAGGAAGTGGATATCATTTTTTACACTCTCTCCTCCCGATTTCTAAACAAGGCTTCGTGCTCGTTTTCTCGTTTTGACACCACAAACACGTCCCGTGGCCCATTTCTAACTTATAATCTAGACTTTTTTGAGTTTTAAAGGAAGTGGATATCATTTCATACCCTCTCTCCTCCCGATTTCTAAACGAGGATTCGTGCTCTTTTTTTAGTTTTGAGACAACAAACACGTCCCGTTGCCCATTTCTAACCTATAATCGAGACTTTTTCGAGTTTTAAAGGAAGTGGATATCATTTCATACCCTCTCTCCTTCAGATTTCTAAACAAGGCTTCGTTCTCATTTTTTAGTTTTGACACAACAAACACGTCTCGTGGCCCATTTCTAACATATAAACCAGACTTTTTCGGGTTTTAAAGGAAGTGGATATCATTTCATACCCTCTCTCCTTCAGATTTCTAAACAAGGCTTCGTTCTCGTTTTTTAGTTTTGACACAACAAACACGTCTCGTGGCCCATTTCTAACATATAAACCAGACTTTTTCGGGTTTTAAAGGAAGTGGATATACTTTCATACCCTCTCTCCTCCCGATTTCTAAACGAGGCTTCGTGCTCGTTTTTTCGTTTTGACACAACAAACACGTCCCGTTGTCCATTTTTAACCAATAATCGAGACTTTTTCAGATTTTGAAGGAAGTGGATATAATTTCATACCCTCCAACCGATTTCTAAAGGAGGCTTCGTGCTCGTTTATTAGTTTTGACACCACCAACACGTCCCGTAGTCCAATTCTAACCTATAATCGAGACTTTTTTGGGTTTTAAATGAAGTGGATATCAATTCATACCCTCTCTCCTCCTGATTTTTAAACGAGGATTCGTGCTCGTTTTTTCATTTTGACACCACCAACACGTCCCGTGGTCCATTTCTAACATATAATCGAGACTTTTTCGAGTTTTAAAGGAAGTGGATATCATTTCATACCCTCTCTCCTTCAGATTTCTAAACGAGGCTTCGTGCTCGTTTTTTAGTTTTGACACAACAAACACGTCTCGTGGCCCATTTCTAACATATAAACCAGACTTTTTCGGGTTTTAAAGGAAGTGGATATACTTTCATACCCTCTCTCCTCCCGATTTCTAAACGAGGCTTCGTACTCGTTTTTTCGTTTTGACACAACAAACACGTCCTGTTGTCCATTTTTAACCAATAATCGAGAGTTTTTCAGATTTTGAAGGAAGTGGATATAATTTCATACCCTCTCTCCAACCGATTTCTAAACGATGCTTCGTGCTCGTTTTTTCATTTTGACACCACAAACACTTCCCGTTGCCCATTTCTAACCTATAATCTAGACTTTTTTGGGTTTTAAAGGAAGTGGATATTATTTCATACCATCTCTCCTCCCGATTTCTAAACGAGGCTTCGTGGTCGTTTTTTTGCATTTCTAACATATAATCGAGACTTTTTCGGGTTTTAAAGGAAGTGGATATAATTTCATACCCTCTCTCCAACCGATTTCTAAAGGAGACTTCGTGCTCGTTTTTTCGTTTTGACACTACCAACACGTCCCGTAGCCCAATTCTAACCTATCATTGAGACTTTTTCGGGTTTTAAAGGAAGTGAATATCATTTCATACCCTCTCTCCTCCCGATTTCTAAACGAGGCTTTGTGCTTATTTTTTCGTTTTGACACCACCAACACGTCCCGTGGCCCATTTCTAACCTATAATCGAGACTTTTTCGGGTTTTAAAGGAAGTGGATATAATTTTATACCCTCTCTCCAACCGATTTCTAAAGGAGGCTTCGTGCTCGTTTTTTCGTTTTGACACTACCAACCCGTCCCGTAGCCCAATTCTAACCTATAATTGAGACTTTTTCGGGTTTTAAAGGAAGTGAATATCATTTCATACCCTCTCTCCTCCCGATTTCTAAACGAGGCTTTGTGCTTATTTTTTCGTTTTGACACCACCAACACGTCCCGTGGCCCATTTCTAACCTATAATCGAGACTTTTTCGGGTTTTAAAGGAAGTAGATATAATTTTATACCCTCTCTCCAACCGATTTCTAAACGAGGCTTCGTGCTCGTTTTTTTATTTTGACACCACCAACACGTCCCGTAGCCCAATTCTAACCTATAATCGAGACTTTTTCCGGTTTTAAAGGAAGTGGATATCATTTCTTACACTCTCTCCTCCCGATTTCTAAACAAGGCTTCGTGCTCGTTTTTTCGTTTTGACACCACAAACACGTCCCGTGGCCCATTTCTAACTTATAATCTAGACTTTTTTGAGTTTTAAAGGAAGTGGATATCATTTCATACCCACTCTCCTCCTGATTTCTAAACGAGGATTCGTGCTCTTTTTTTAGTTTTGACACAACAAACACGTCCCGTTGCCCATTTCTAACCTATAATCGAGACTTTTTCGAGTTTTAAAGGAAGTGGATATCATTTCATACCCTCTCTCCTTCAGATTTCTAAACAAGGCTTCGTTCTCGTTTTTTAGTTTTGACACAACAAACACGTCTTGTGGCCCATTTTTAACATATAAACCAGACTTTTTCGGGTTTTAAAGGAAGTGGATATACTTTCATACCCTCTCTCCTCCCGATTTCTAAACGAGGCTTCGTGCTCGTTTTTTCGTTTTGACACAACAAACACGTCCCGTTGTCCATTTTTAACCAATAATCGAGACTTTTTCAGATTTTGAAGGAAGTGGATATAATTTCATACCCTCCAACCGATTTCTAAAGGAGGCTTCGTGCTTGTTTTTTAGTTTTGACACCACCAACACGTCCCGTAGTCCAATTCTAACCTATAATCGAGACTTTTTCAGGTTTTAAATGAAGTGGATATCATTTCATACCCTCTCTCCTCCTGATTTTTAAACGAGGATTCGTGCTCGTTTTTTCATTTTGACACCACCAATACGTCCCGTGGTCCATTTCTAACATATAATCGAGACTTTTTCGAGTTTTAAAGGAAGTGGATATCATTTCATACCCTCTCTCCTTCAGATTTCTAAACGAGGCTTCGTGCTCGTTTTTTAGTTTTGACACAACAAACACGTCTCGTGGCCCATTTCTAACATATAAACCAGACTTTTTCGGGTTTTAAAGGAAGTGGATATACTTTCAAACCCTCTCTCCTCCCGATTTCTAAACGAGGCTTCGTGCTCTTTTTTTCGTTTTGACACAACAAACACGTCCCGTTGTCCATTTTTAACCAATAATCGAGAGTTTTTCAGATTTTGAAGGAAGTGGATATAATTTCATACCCTCTCTCCAACCGATTTCTAAACGATGCTTCGTGCTCGTTTTTTCATTTTGACACCACAAACACTTCCCGTTGCCCATTTCTAACCTATAATCTAGACTTTTTTGGGTTTTAAAGGACGTGGATATTATTTCATACCCTCTCTCCTCCCGATTTCTAAACGAGGCTTCGTGATTGTTTTTTCGTTTTGACACCACCAACACGTCCCGTGGCCCATTTCTAATCTATAATCTAGACTTTTTCGGGTTTTCAAGGAAGTGGATATCATTTCATACCCTCTCTCCTCCCGATTTCTAAACGAGGCTTCGTGCTCGTTTTTTCATTTTGACACAACAAACACGTCCCGTTGTCCATTTTTAACCAATAATCGAGACTTTTTCAGATTTTGAAGGAAGTGGATATAATTTCATACCCTCTCTCCAACCGATTTCTAAAGGAGGCTTCGTGCTCGTTTTTTAGTTTTGACACCACCAACACGTCCCGTAGCCCAATTCTAACCTATAATCGAGACTTTTTCGGGTTTTAAATGAAGTGGATATCATTTCATACCCTCTCTCCTCCCGATTTCTAAACGATGCTTCGTGCTCGTTTTTTCATTTTGACACCACAAACACTTCCCGTAGCCCATTTCTAACCTATAATCGAGACTTTTTCGGGTTTTAAAGGAAGTGGATATCATTTCTTACCCTCTCTCCTCCCGATTTCTAAACAAGGCTTCGTGCTCGTTTTTTCGTTTTGACACCACAAACACGTCCCGTGGCCCATTTCTAACTTATAATCTAGACTTTTTTGGGTTTTAAAGGAAGTGGATATCATTTCATACCCTCTCTCCTCCTGATTTCTAAACGAGGATTCGTGCTCGTTTTTTCATTTTGACACCACCAACATGTCCCGTGGTCCATTTCTAATATATAATCGAGACTTTTTCGGGTTTTAAAGGAAGTGGATATCATTTCATACCCTCTCTCCTCCAGATTTCTAAACGAGGCTTCGTGCTCGTTTTTTAGTTTTGACACAACAAACACGTCTCGTGGCCCATTTCTAACATATAAACCAGACTTTTTCGGATTTTAAAGGAAGTGGATATACTTTCATACCCTCTCTCCTCCCGATTTCTAAACGAGGCTTCGTGCTCGTTTTTTCGTTTTGACACAACAAACACGTCCCGTTGTCCATTTTTAACCAATAATCGAGACTTTTTCAGATTTTGAAGGAAGTCGATATAATTTCATACCCTCTCTCCAACCGATTTCTAAAGGAGGCTTCGTGCTCGTTTTTTAGTTTTGACACCACCAACACGTCCCGTAGCCCAATTCTAACCTATAATCGAGACTTTTTCGGGTTTTAAATGAAGTGGATATCATTTCATACTCTCTCTCCTCCCGATTTCTAAACGATGCTTCGTGCTCGTTTTTTCATATTGACTCCACAAACACTTCCGGTAGCCCATTTCTAACCTATAATCGAGACTTTTCGGGTTTTAAAAGAAGTGGATATCATTTCATACCCTCTCTCCTCCCGATTTATAAAAGAGGCTTCGTGCTCGTTTTTTCGTTTTGACACCACAAACACGTCCCGTGGCCCATTTCTAACCTATAGTCGAGACTTTTTCGGGTTTAAAAGGAAGTGGATATCATTTCATACTCTCTCTCCTCCCGATTTCTAAACGAGGCTTCCTGCTCGTTTTTTTGTATTGACACCACCAACACTTCTGGTGACCCATTTCTAACGTATAATCGAGACTTTTTCTTGTTTTAAAGGAAGTGGATATCATTTCATACCCTCTATCCTCCCGATTTCTAAACGAGGCTTCGTGCTCGTTTTTTCATTTTGACACCACCAACACGTCCCGTGGCCCATTTCTAACCTATAATCCAGACTTTTTCGTGTTTTTAAGGAAGTGGATATCATTTCATACCCTCTCTCCTCCCGATTTCTAAAGGAGGCTTCGTGCTCGTTTTTTCGTTTTGACACCACCAACACGTCCCGTGGCCCATTTCTAACATATAATCGAGACTTTTTCGGGTTTTAAAGGAAGTGGATATCGTTTCATACCCTCTCACCGACAAATTTCTAAAGGAGGATTCGTGCTCGTTTTTTCGTTTTGACACCACCAACACGTCCCGTAGCCCAATTCTAACCTATAATCGAGACTTTTTCGGGTTTTAAAGGAAGTGAATATCATTTCATACCCTCTCTCCTCCTGATTTTTAAACGAGGATTCGTGCTCGTTTTTTCATTTTGACACCACCAACACTTCCCATGGTCCATTTCTAACATATAATCGAGACTTTTTTCAGTTTTAAAGGAAGTGGATATCATTTCATACCCTCTCTCCTTCAGATTTCTAAACGAGGCTTCGTGCTCGTTTTTTAGTTTTGACACAACAAACACGTCTCGTGGCCCATTTCTAACATATAAACCAGACTTTTTCGGGTTTTAAAGGAAGTGGATATACTTTCAAACCCTCTCTCCTCCCGATTTCTAAACGAGGCTTCGTGCTCGTTTTTTCGTTTTGACACAACAAACACGTCCCGTTGTCCATTTTTAACCAATAATCGAGAGTTTTTCAGATTTTGAAGGAAGTGGATATAATTTCATACCCTCTCTCCAACCGATTTCTAAACGATGCTTCGTGCTCGTTTTTTCATTTTGACACCACAAACACTTCCCGTTGCCCATTTCTAACCTATAATCTAGACTTTTTTGGGTTTTAAAGGACGTGGATATTATTTCATACCCTCTCTCCTCCCGATTTCTAAACGAGGCTTCGTGATTGTTTTTTCGTTTTGACACCACCAACACGTCCCGTGGCCCATTTCTAATCTATAATCCAGACTTTTTCGGGTTTTCAAGGAAGTGGATATCATTTCATACCCTCTCTCCTCCCGATTTCTAAAGGAGGCTTCGTGCTCGTTTTTTAGTTTTGACACCACCAACACGTCCCGTAGCCCAATTCTAACCTATAATCGAGACTTTTTCGGGTTTTAAATGAAGTGGATATCATTTCATACCCTCTCTCCTCCCGATTTCTAAACGATGCTTCGTGCTCGTTTTTTCATTTTGACACCACAAACACTTCCCGTAGCCCATTTCTAACCTATAATCGAGACTTTTTCGGGTTTTAAAGGAAGTGGATATCATTTCTTACCCTCTCTCCTCCCGATTTCTAAACAAGGCTTCGTGCTCGTTTTTTCGTTTTGACACCACAAACACGTCCCGTGGCCCATTTCTAACTTATAATCTAGACTTTTTTGGGTTTTAAAGGAAGTGGATATCATTTCATACCCTCTCTCCTCCTGATTTCTAAACGAGGATTCGTGCTCGTTTTTTCATTTTGACACCACCAACATGTCCCGTGGTCCATTTCTAACATATAATCGAGACTTTTTCGGGTTTTAAAGGAAGTGGATATCATTTCATACCCTCTCTCCTCCAGATTTCTAAACGACGCTTCGTGCTCGTTTTTTAATTTTGACACAACAAACACGTCTCGTGGCCCATTTCTAACATATAAACCAGACTTTTTCGGATTTTAAAGGAAGTGGATATACTTTCATACCCTCTCTCCTCCCGATTTCTAAACGAGGCTTCGTGCTCGTTTTTTCGTTTTGACACAACAAACACGTCCCGTTGTCCATTTTTAACCAATAATCGAGACTTTTTCAGATTTTGAAGGAAGTCGATATAATTTCATACCCTCTCTCCAACCGATTTCTAAAGGAGGCTTCGTGCTCGTTTTTTAGTTTTGACACCACCAACACGTCCCGTAGCCCAATTCTAACCTATAATCGAGACTTTTTCGGGTTTTAAATGAAGTGGATATCATTTCATACTCTCTCTCCTCCCGATTTCTAAACGATGCTTCGTGCTCGTTTTTTCATATTGACTCCACAAACACTTCCGGTAGCCCATTTCTAACCTATAATCGAGACTTTTTCGGGTTTTAAAAGAAGTGGATATCATTTCATACCCTCTCTCCTCCCGATTTATAAAAGAGGCTTCGTGCTCGTTTTTTCGTTTTGACACCACAAACACGTCCCGTGGCCCATTTCTAACCTATAGTCGAGACTTTTTCGGGTTTAAAAGGAAGTGGATATCATTTCATACTCTCTCTCCTCCCGATTTCTAAACGAGGCTTCCTGCTCGTTTTTTTGTATTGACACCACCAACACTTCTGGTGACCCATTTCTAACGTATAATCGAGACTTTTTCTTGTTTTAAAGGAAGTGGATATCATTTCATACCCTCTATCCTCCCGATTTCTAAACGAGGCTTCGTGCTCGTTTTTTCATTTTGACACCACCAACACGTCCCGTGGCCCATTTCTAACCTATAATCCAGACTTTTTCGGGTTTTCAAGGAAGTGGATATCATTTCATACCCTCTCTCCTCCCGATTTCTAAAGGAGGCTTCGTGCTCGTTTTTTCGTTTTGACACCACCAACACGTCCCGTGGCCCATTTCTAACGTATAATCGAGACTTTTTCGGGTTTTAAAGGAAGTGGATATCGTTTCATACCCTCTCACCGACCAATTTCTAAAGGAGGCTTCGTGCTCGTTTTTTCGTTTTGACACCACCAACACGTCCCGTAGCCCAATTCTAACCTATAATCGAGACTTTTTCGGGTTTTAAAGGAAGTGAATATCATTTCGTACCCTCTCTCCTCCTGATTTTTAAACGAGGATTCGTGCTCGTTTTTTCATTTTGACACCACCAACACGTCCCGTGGTCCATTTCTAACATATAATCGAGACTTTTTTCAGTTTTAAAGGAAGTGGATATCATTTCATACCCTCTCTCCTTCAGATTTCTAAACGAGGCTTCGTGCTCGTTTTTTAGTTTTGACACAACAAACACGTCTCGTGGCCCATTTCTAACATATAAACCAGAGTTTTTCGGGTTTTAAAGGAAGTGGATATACTTTCATACCCTCTCTCCTCCCGATTTCTAAACGAGGCTTCGTGCTCGTTTTTTCATTTTGACACAACAAACACGTCCCGTTGTCCATTTTTAACCAATAATCGAGAGTTTTTCAGATTTTGAAGGAAGTGGATATAATTTCATACCCTCTCTCCAACCGATTTCTAAACGATGCTTCGTGCTCGTTTTTTCATTTTGACACCACAAACACTTCCCGTTGCCCATTTCTAACCTATAATCTAGACTTTTTTGGGTTTTAAAGGAAGTGGATATTATTTCATACCCTCTCTCCTCCCGATTTCTAAACGAGGCTTCGTGATTGTTTTTTCGTTTTGACACCACCAACACGTCCCGTGGCCCATTTCTAATCTATAATCCAGACTTTTTCGGGTTTTCAAGGAAGTGGATATCATTTCATACCCTCTCTCCTCCCGATTTCTAAAGGAGGCTTCGTGCTCGTTTTTTCATTTTGACACCACCAACACGTCCCGTTGTCCATTTTTAACCAATAATCGAGACTTTTTCAGATTTTGAAGGAAGTGGATATAATTTCATACCCTCTCTCCAACCGATTTCTAAAGGAGGCTTCGTGCTCGTTTTTTAGTTTTGACACCACCAACACGTCCCGTAGCCCAATTCTAACCTATAATCGAGACTTTTTCGGGTTTTAAATGAAGTGGATATCATTTCATACCCTCTCTCCTCCCGATTTCTAAACGATGCTTCGTGCTCGTTTTTTCATTTTGATACCACAAACACTTCCCGTAGCCCATTTCTAACCTATAATCGAGACTTTTTCGGGTTTTAAAGGAAGTGGATATCATTTCTTACCCTCTCTCCTCCCGATTTCTAAACAAGGCTTCGTGCTCGTTTTTTCGTTTTGACACCACAAACACGTCCCGTGGCCCATTTCTAACTTATAATCTAGACTTTTTTGGGTTTTAAAGGAAGTGGATATCATTTCATACCCTCTCTCCTCCTGATTTCTAAACGAGGATTCGTGCTCGTTTTTTCATTTTGACACCACCAACATGTCCTGTGGTCCATTTCTAACATATAATCGAGACTTTTTCGGGTTTTAAAGGAAGTGGATATCATTTCATACCCTCTCTCCTCCAGATTTCTAAACGAGGCTTCGTGCTCGTTTTTTAGTTTTGACACAACAAACACGTCTCGTGGCCCATTTCTAACATATAAACCAGACTTTTTCGGATTTTAAAGGAAGTGGATATACTTTCATACCCTCTCTCCTCCCGATTTCTAAACGAGGCTTCGTGCTCGTTTTTTCGTTTTGACACAACAAACACGTCCCGTTGTCCGTTTTTAACCAATAATCGAGACTTTTTCAGATTTTGAAGGAAGTCGATATAATTTCATACCCTCTCTCCAACCGATTTCTAAAGGAGGCTTCGTGCTCGTTTTTTAGTTTTGACACCACCAACACGTCCCGTAGCCCAATTCTAACCTATAATCGAGACTTTTTCGGGTTTTAAATGAAGTGGATATCATTTCATACTCTCTCTCCTCCCGATTTCTAAACGATGCTTCGTGCTCGTTTTTTCATATTGACTCCACAAACACTTCCGGTAGCCCATTTCTAACCTATAATCGAGACTTTTTCGGGTTTTAAAAGAAGTGGATATCATTTCATACCCTCTCTCCTCCCGATTTATAAAAGAGGCTTCGTGCTCGTTTTTTCGTTTTGACACCACAAACACGTCCCGTGGCCCATTTCTAACCTATAGTCGAGACTTTTTCGGGTTTAAAAGGAAGTGGATATCATTTCATACTCTCTCTCCTCCCGATTTCTAAACGAGGCTTCCTGCTCGTTTTTTTGTATTGACACCACCAACACTTCTGGTGACCCATTTCTAACGTATAATCGAGACTTTTTCTTGTTTTAAAGGAAGTGGATATCATTTCATACCCTCTATCCTCCCGATTTCTAAACGAGGCTTCGTGCTCGTTTTTTCATTTTGACACCACCAACACGTCCCGTGGCCCATTTCTAACCTATAATCCAGACTTTTTCGGGTTTTCAAGGAAGTGGATATCATTTCATACCCTCTCTCCTCCCGATTTCTAAAGGAGGCTTCGTGCTCGTTTTTTCGTTTTGACACTACCAACACGTCCCGTGGCCCATTTCTAACGTATAATCGAGACTTTTTCGGGTTTTAAAGGAAGTGGATATCGTTTCATACCCTCTCACCGACCAATTTCTAAAGGAGGCTTCGTGCTCGTTTTTTCGTTTTGACACCACCAACACGTCCCGTAGTCCAATTCTAACCTATAATCGAGACTTTTTCGGGTTTTAAAGGAAGTGAATATCATTTCATACCCTCTCTCCTCCTGATTTTTAAACGAGGATTCGTGCTCGTTTTTTCATTTTGACACCACCAACACGTCCCGTGGTCCATTTCTAACATATAATCGAGACTTTTTTCAGTTTTAAAGGAAGTGGATATCATTTCATACCCTCTCTCCTTCAGATTTCTAAACGAGGCTTCGTGCTCGTTTTTTAGTTTTGACACAACAAACACGTCTCGTGGCCCATTTCTAACATATAAACCAGAGTTTTTCGGGTTTTAAAGGAAGTGGATATACTTTCATACCCTCTCTCCTCCCGATTTCTAAACGAGGCTTCGTGCTCGTTTTTTCATTTTGACACAACAAACACGTCCCGTTGTCCATTTTTAACCAATAATCGAGAGTTTTTCAGATTTTGAAGGAAGTGGATATAATTTCATACCCTCTCTCCAACCGATTTCTAAACGATGCTTCGTGCTCGTTTTTTCATTTTGACACCACAAACACTTCCCGTTGCCCATTTCTAACCTATAATCTAGACTTTTTTGGGTTTTAAAGGAAGTGGATATTATTTCATACCCTCTCTCCTCCCGATTTCTAAACGAGGCTTCGTGATTGTTTTTTCGTTTTGACACCACCAACACGTCCCGTGGCCCATTTCTAATCTATAATCCAGACTTTTCGGGTTATCAAGGAAGTGGATATCATTTCATACCCTCTCTCCTCCCGATTTCTAAAGGAGGCTTCGTGCTCGTTTTTTCATTTTGACACCACCAACACGTCCCGTGGCCCATTTCTAACGTATAATCGAGACTTTTTCGGGTTTTAAAGGAAGTGGATATCGTTTCATACCCTCTCACCGACCATTTTCTAAAGGAGGCTTCGTGCTCGTTTTTTCGTTTTGACACCACCAACACGTCCCGTGGCCCATTTCTAGCATATAATCGAGACTTTTTCGGGTTTTAAAGGAAGTGGATATAATTTTATACCCTCTCTCCAACCGATTTCTAAACGAGGCTTCGTGCTCGTTTTTTCGTTTTGACACCACCAACACGTCCCGTAGCCCAATTCTAACCTATAATCGAGACTTTTTCGGGTTTTAAAGGAAGTGGATATCATTTCTTACCCTCTCTCCTCTCGATTTCTAAACAAGGCTTCGTGCTCGTTTTTTCGTTTTGACACCACAAACACGTCCCGTGGCCCATTTCTAACTTATAATCTAGACTTTTTTGGGTTTTAAAGGAAGTGGATATCATTTCATACCCTCTCTCCTCTTGATTTCTAAACGAGGATTCGTGCTCGTTTTTTTATTTTGACACCACCAACACGTCCCGTGGTCCATTTCTAACATATAATCGAGACTTTTTCGGGTTTTAAAGGAAGTGGATATCATTTCATACCCTCTCTCCTCCCGATTTCTAAACGAGGCTTCGTGCTCGTTTTTTAGTTTTGACACAACAAACACGTCTCGGCCCATTTTAAACATATAAACCAGACTTTTTCGGGTTTTAAAGGAAGTGGATATACTTTCATACCCTCTCTCCTCCCGATTTCTAAACGACGCTTCGTGCTCGTTTTTACGTTTTGACACAACAAACACGTCCCGTTGTCCATTTTTAACCAATAATCGAGACTTTTTCGGATTTTGAAGGAAGTAGATATAATTTCATACCCTATCTCCAACCGATTTCTAAAGGAGGCTTCGTGCTCGTTTTTCCGTTTTGACACCACCAACACGTCCCGTAGCCCAATTCAAACCTATAATCGAGACTTTTTCGGGTTTTAAATGAAGTGGATATCATTTCATACCCTCTCTCCTCCTGATTTCTACAGGTGGCTTCGTGCTCGTTTTTTCGTTTTGACATAACCAACACGTCCCGTGGCCCATTTCTAACCTATAATCGAGACTTTTTCGTGTTTTAAAGGAAGTGGATATTATTTCATAACCTCTCTCCTCCCGATTTCTAAACGAGGCTTTGTAGTCGTTTTTTCGTTTTGACACCTCAAACAAGTGCCGTGGCCCATTTCTAACCTATAATCGAGACTTTTTCGGGTTTTAAATGAAGTGGATATAATTTCATACCCTCTCTCCAACCGATTTCTAAAGGAGGCTTCGTGCTCGTTTCTTCGTTTTGACACCACCAACACGTCCCTAGCCCAATTCTAACCTATAATCGAGACTTTTTCGGGTTTTAAATGAAGTGGATATCATTTCATACCCTCTCTCCTCCAGATTTCTAAACGAGGCTTCGTGCTCGTTTTTTCGTTTTGACACCACGAACACGTCCCGTTGCCCATTTCTAACCTATAATCTAGACTTTTGTGGGTTTTATACGAAGTGGATATTATTTAATACCCTCTCTCCTCCCGATTTCTAAACGAGGCTTCGTGGTCATTTTTTCGTTTTGACACCTCCAACACATCTCGTGGCCCATTTCTAACCTATAATCGAGACTTTTTCGGGTTTTAAAGGAAGTGGATATAATTTCATACCCTCTCTCCAACCGATTTATAAAGGAGGCTTCGTGCTAGTTTATTCGTTTTGACACCACCATCAAGTCCCGTGGCCCATTTCTAACCTATAATCGAGGCTTTTTTGGGTTTTAAAGGAAGTGGATATTATTTCATACACTCCCTCCTCCCGATTTCTAAACGAGGCTTCGTGCTCGTTTTTTTATTTTGACACCACCAACACGTCTCGTGACCCATTTCTAACATATAATCGAGACTTTTTCTCGTTTTAAAGGAAGTGGATATCATTTCATACCCTCTATCCTCCCGATTTCTAAAGATGGCTTCGTGCTTGTTTTTTCATTTTGACACAACCAACACGTCCAGTGGCCCATTTCTAACCTATAATCGAGACTTTTTCGGGTTTTAAAGGAAGTGGATATCATTTCATACCCTCTCTCCTCCCGATTTCTAAACGAGGCTTCGTGGTCGTTTTTTCGTTTTTACACCTCAAACAAGTCCCGTGGCCCATTTCTAACCTATAATCGAGACTTTTTTGGGTTTTAAAGGAAGTGATATAATTTCATACCCTCTCTCCAACCGATTTCTAAACGAGGCTTCGTGCTTTTTTTCATTTTGACACCACCAACACGTCCCGTAGCCCAATTCTAACCTATAATCGCGACTTTTTCGGGTTTTCAATGAAGTGGATATCATTTCATACCCTCTCTCCTCCCGATTTCTAAACGAGGCTTCATGCTCGTTTTCTCGTTTTGACACAACAAACACGTCCCGTTGCCCATTACTAACCTATAATCGAGACTTTTTCGGATTTTGAAGGAAGTGGATATTATTGTCATACCCTCTCTCCTCCCTATTTCTAAACGAGGCTTCGTGGTCGTTTTTTCATTTTGACACTACCAGCATGTCCCGTGGCTCATTTCTAACATATAATCGAGACTTTTTCGGATTTTAAAGGAAGTGGATATCATTTCATACCCTCTCTCCTCCCGATTTCTAAACGAGGCTTCGTGCTCGTTTTTTCGTTTTGACACCACCAACATGTCCCGTGGCCCATTTCTAACCTATAATCGAGACTTTTTCGGGTTTTAAATGAAGTGGATATCATTTCATACCCTCTCTGCTCCCGATTTCTAAACGATGCTTCGTGCTCGTTTTTTCATTTTGACACCACAAACACTTTCGGTAGCCCATTTCTAACCTATAATCGAGACTTTTTCGGGTTTTAAAAGAAGTGGATATCATTTCATACCCTCTCTCCTCCCACTTATAAAAGAGGCTTCGTGCTCGTTTTTTCATTTTGACACCACAAACACGTCCCGTGGCCCATTTCTAACCTATAGTCGAGACTTTTTCGGGTTTTAAAGGAAGCGGATATCATTTTATACCCTCTCTCCTCCCGATTTCTAAACGAGGTTTCCTGCTCGATTTTTTGTATTGACACCACCAACACGTCTGGTGACCCATTTCTAACGTATAATCGAGACTTTTTCTGGTTTTAATGGAAGTGGATATCATTTCATACCCTCTATCCTCCCGATTTCTAAACGAGGCTTCGTGCTCGTTTTTTCATTTTGACACCACCAACACGTCCCGTGGCCCATTTCTAACCTATAATCCAGACTTTTTCGGGTTTTCAAGGAAGTGGATATCATTTCATACCCTCTCTCCTCCCGATTTCTAAATGAGGCTTCGTGCTCGTTTTTTCGTTTTGACACCACCAACACGTCCCGTGGCCCATTTCTAACGTATAATCGAGACTTTTTGGGGTTTTAAAGGAAGTGGATATCGTTTCATACCCTCTCTCCTCCCGATTTCTAAACGAGGCTTCGTGCTCGTTTTTTCATTTTGACACCACCAACATGTCCCGTGGTCCATTTCTAACATATAATCGAGACTTTTTCGGGTTTTAAAGGAAGTGGATATCATTTCATACCCTCTCTCTCCAGATTTCTAAACGAGGCTTCGTGCTCGTTTTTTTAGTTTTGACACAACAAACACGTCTCGTGGCCCATTTCTAACATATAAACCAGACTTTTTCGGGTTTTAAAGGAAGTGGATATACTTTCATACCCTCTCTCCTCCCGATTTCTAAACGAGGCTTCGTGCTCGTTTTTTCGTTTTGACACAACAAACACGTCCCGTTGTCCATTTTTAACCAATAATCGAGACTTTTTCAGATTTTGAAGGAAGTGGATATAATTTCATACCCTCTCTCCAACCGATTTCTAAAGGAGGCTTCGTGCTCGTTTTTTAGTTTTGACACCACCAACACGTCCCGTAGCCCAATTCTAACCTATAATCGAGACTTTTTCGGGTTTTAAATGAAGTGGATATCATTTCATACCCTCTCTCCTCCCGATTTCTAAAAGAGGCTTCGTGCTCGTTTTTTCGTTTTGACATAACCAACACGTCCCGTGGCCCATTTCTAACCTATAATCGAGACTTTTTCGTGTTTTAAAGGAAGTGGATATTATTTCATAACCTCTCTACTCCCGATTTCTAAACGAGGCTTCGTAGTCGTTTTTTCGTTTTGACACCTCAAACAAGTGCCCTGGCCCATTTCTAACCTATAATCGAGACTTTTTCGGGTTTTAAATGAAGTGGATATAATTTCATACCCTCTCTCCAACCGATTTCTAAAGGAGGCTTCGTGCTCGTTTCTTCGTTTTGACACCACCAACACGTCCCTAGCCCAATTCTAACCTATAATCGAGACTTTTTCGGGTTTTAAATGAAGTGGATATCATTTCATACCCTCTCTCCTCCAGATTTCTAAACGAGGCTTCGTGCTCGTTTTTTCGTTTTGACACCACGAACACGTCCCGTTGCCCATTTCTAACCTATAATCTAGACTTTTGTGGGTTTTATACGAAGTGGATATTATTTAATACCCTCTCTCCTCCCGATTTCTAAACGAGGCTTCGTGGTCATTTTTTCGTTTTGACACCTCCAACACATCTCGTGGCCCATTTCTAACCTATAATCGAGACTTTTTCGGGTTTTAAAGGAAGTGGATATAATTTCATACCCTCTCTCCAACCGATTTATAAAGGAGGCTTCGTGCTAGTTTATTCGTTTTGACACCACCATCAAGTCCCGTGGCCCATTTCTAACCTATAATCGAGGCTTTTTTGGGTTTTAAAGGAAGTGGATATTATTTCATACACTCCCTCCTCCCGATTTCTAAACGAGGCTTCGTGCTCGTTTTTTTATTTTGACACCACCAACACGTCTCGTGACCCATTTCTAACATATAATCGAGACTTTTTCTCGTTTTAAAGGAAGTGGATATCATTTCATACCCTCTATCCTCCCGATTTCTAAAGATGGCTTCGTGCATGTTTTTTCATTTTGACACAACCAACACGTCCAGTGGCCCATTTCTAACCTATAATCGAGACTTTTTCGGGTTTTAAAGGAAGTGGATATCATTTCATACCCTCTCTCCTCCCGATTTCTAAACGAGGCTTCGTGGTCGTTTTTTCGTTTTTACACCTCAAACAAGTCCCGTGGCCCATTTCTAACCTATAATCGAGACTTTTTTGGGTTTTAAAGGAAGTGGATATTATTTCATACCCTCTCTCCTCCCGATTTCTAAACGAGGCTTCGTGATCGTTTATTAATTTTTACACCTCAAACAATCCCGTGGCCCATTTCTAACCTATAATCGAGACTTTTTTGGGTTTTAAAGGAAGTGATATAATTTCATACCCTCTCTCCAACCGATTTCTAAAGGAGGCTTCGTGCTTTTTTTCATTTTGACACCACCAACACGTCCCGTAGCCCAATTCTAACCTATAATCGCGACTTTTTCGGGTTTTTAATGAAGTGGATATCATTTCATACCCTCTCTCCTCCCGATTTCTAAACGAGGCTTCATGCTCGTTTTCTCGTTTTGACACAACAAACACGTCCCGTTGCCCATTACTAACCTATAATCGAGACTTTTTCGGATTTTGAAGGAAGTGGATATTATTGTCATACCCTCTCTCCTCTCTATTTCTAAACGAGGCTTCGTGGTCGTTTTTTCATTTTGACACTACCAGCATGTCCCGTGGCTCATTTCTAACATATAATCGAGACTTTTTCGGATTTTAAAGGAAGTGGATATCATTTCATACCCTCTCTCCTCCCGATTTCTAAACGAGGCTTCGTGCTCGTTTTTTCGTTTTGACACCACCAACATGTCCCGTGGCCCATTTCTAACCTATAATCGAGACTTTTTCGGGTTTTAAATGAAGTGGATATCATTTCATACCCTCTCTGCTCCCGATTTCTAAACGATGCTTCGTGCTCGTTTTTTCATTTTGACACCACAAACACTTCCGGTAGCCCATTTCTAACCTATAATCGAGACTTTTTCGGGTTTTAAAAGAAGTGGATATCATTTCATACCCTCTCTCCTCCCACTTATAAAAGAGGCTTCGTGCTCGTTTTTTCATTTTGACACCACAAACACGTCCCGTGGCCCATTTCTAACCTATAGTCGAGACTTTTTCGGGTTTTAAAGGAAGTGGATATCATTTTATACCCTCTCTCCTCCCGATTTCTAAACGAGGTTTCCTGCTCGATTTTTTGTATTGACACCACCAACACGTCTGGTGACCCATTTCTAACGTATAATCGAGACTTTTTCTGGTTTTAATGGAAGTGGATATCATTTCATACCCTCTATCCTCCCGATTTCTAAACGAGGCTTCGTGCTCGTTTTTTCATTTTGACACCACCAACACGTCTCGTGACCCATTTCTAACATATAATCGAGACTTTTTCTCGTTTTAAAGGAAGTGGATATCATTTCATACCCTCTATCCTCCCGATTTTTAAAGATGGCTTCGTGCTTGTTTTTTCATTTTGACACAACCAACACGTCCAGTGGCCCATTTCTAACCTATAATCGAGACTTTTTCGGGTTTTAAAGGAAGTGGATATCATTTCATACCCTCTCTCCTCCCGATTTCTAAATGAGGCTTCGTGCTCGTTTTTTCGTTTTGACACCACCAACACGTCCCGTGGCCCATTTCTAACGTATAATCGAGACTTTTTGGGGTTTTAAAGGAAGTGGATATCGTTTCATACCCTCTCTCCTCCCGATTTCTAAACGAGGCTTCGTGCTCGTTTTTTCATTTTGACACCACCAACATGTCCCGTGGTCCATTTCTAACATATAATCGAGACTTTTTCGGGTTTTAAAGGAAGTGGATATCATTTCATACCCTCTCTCTCCAGATTTCTAAACGAGGCTTCGTGCTCGTTTTTTTAGTTTTGACACAACAAACACGTCTCGTGGCCCATTTCTAACATATAAACGAGACTTTTTCGGGTTTTAAAGGAAGTGGATATACTTTCATACCCTCTCTCCTCCCGATTTCTAAACGAGGCTTCGTGCTCGTTTTTTCGTTTTGACACAACAAACACGTCCCGTTGTCCATTTTTAACCAATAATCGAGACTTTTTCAGATTTTGAAGGAAGTGGATATAATTTCATACCCTCTCTCCAACCGATTTCTAAAGGAGGCTTCGTGCTCGTTTTTTAGTTTTGACACCACCAACACGTCCCGTAGCCCAATTCTAACCTATAATCGAGACTTTTTCGGGTTTTAAATGAAGTGGATATCATTTCATACCCTCTCTCCTCCCGATTTCTAAAAGAGGCTTCGTGCTCGTTTTTTCGTTTTGACATAACCAACACGTCCCGTGGCCCATTTCTAACCTATAATCGAGACTTTTTCGTGTTTTAAAGGAAGTGGATATTATTTCATAACCTCTCTACTCCCGATTTCTAAACGAGGCTTCGTAGTCGTTTTTTCGTTTTGACACCTCAAACAAGTGCCCTGGCCCATTTCTAACCTATAATCGAGACTTTTTCGGGTTTTAAATGAAGTGGATATAATTTCATACCCTCTCTCCAACCGATTTCTAAAGGAGGCTTCGTGCTCGTTTCTTCGTTTTGACACCACCAACACGTCCCTAGCCCAATTCTAACCTATAATCGAGACTTTTTCGGGTTTTAAATGAAGTGGATATCATTTCATACCCTCTCTCCTCCAGATTTCTAAACGAGGCTTCGTGCTCGTTTTTTCGTTTTGACACCACGAACACGTCCCGTTGCCCATTTCTAACCTATAATCTAGACTTTTGTGGGTTTTATACGAAGTGGATATTATTTAATACCCTCTCTCCTCCCGATTTCTAAACGAGGCTTCGTGGTCATTTTTTCGTTTTGACACCTCCAACACATCTCGTGGCCCATTTCTAACCTATAATCGAGACTTTTTCGGGTTTTAAAGGAAGTGGATATAATTTCATACCCTCTCTCCAACCGATTTATAAAGGAGGCTTCGTGCTAGTTTATTCGTTTTGACACCACCATCAAGTCCCGTGGCCCATTTCTAACCTATAATCGAGGCTTTTTTGGGTTTTAAAGGAAGTGGATATTATTTCATACACTCCCTCCTCCCGATTTCTAAACGAGGCTTCGTGCTCGTTTTTTTATTTTGACACCACCAACACGTCTCGTGACCCATTTCTAACATATAATCGAGACTTTTTCTCGTTTTAAAGGAAGTGGATATCATTTCATACCCTCTATCCTCCCGATTTCTAAAGATGGCTTCGTGCATGTTTTTTCATTTTGACACAACCAACACGTCCAGTGGCCCATTTCTAACCTATAATCGAGACTTTTTCGGGTTTTAAAGGAAGTGGATATCATTTCATACCCTCTCTCCTCCCGATTTCTAAACGAGGCTTCGTGGTCGTTTTTTCGTTTTTACACCTCAAACAAGTCCCGTGGCCCATTTCTAACCTATAATCGAGACTTTTTTGGGTTTTAAAGGAAGTGGATATTATTTCATACCCTCTCTCCTCCCGATTTCTAAACGAGGCTTCGTGATCGTTTATTAATTTTTACACCTCAAACAATCCCGTGGCCCATTTCTAACCTATAATCGAGACTTTTTTGGGTTTTAAAGGAAGTGATATAATTTCATACCCTCTCTCCAACCGATTTCTAAAGGAGGCTTCGTGCTTTTTTTCATTTTGACACCACCAACACGTCCCGTAGCCCAATTCTAACCTATAATCGCGACTTTTTCGGGTTTTTAATGAAGTGGATATCATTTCATACCCTCTCTCCTCCCGATTTCTAAACGAGGCTTCATGCTCGTTTTCTCGTTTTGACACAACAAACACGTCCCGTTGCCCATTACTAACCTATAATCGAGACTTTTTCGGATTTTGAAGGAAGTGGATATTATTGTCATACCCTCTCTCCTCTCTATTTCTAAACGAGGCTTCGTGGTCGTTTTTTCATTTTGACACTACCAGCATGTCCCGTGGCTCATTTCTAACATATAATCGAGACTTTTTCGGATTTTAAAGGAAGTGGATATCATTTCATACCCTCTCTCCTCCCGATTTCTAAACGAGGCTTCGTGCTCGTTTTTTCGTTTTGACACCACCAACATGTCCCGTGGCCCATTTCTAACCTATAATCGAGACTTTTTCGGGTTTTAAATGAAGTGGATATCATTTCATACCCTCTCTGCTCCCGATTTCTAAACGATGCTTCGTGCTCGTTTTTTCATTTTGACACCACAAACACTTCCGGTAGCCCATTTCTAACCTATAATCGAGACTTTTTCGGGTTTTAAAAGAAGTGGATATCATTTCATACCCTCTCTCCTCCCACTTATAAAAGAGGCTTCGTGCTCGTTTTTTCATTTTGACACCACAAACACGTCCCGTGGCCCATTTCTAACCTATAGTCGAGACTTTTTCGGGTTTTAAAGGAAGTGGATATCATTTTATACCCTCTCTCCTCCCGATTTCTAAACGAGGTTTCCTGCTCGATTTTTTGTATTGACACCACCAACACGTCTGGTGACCCATTTCTAACGTATAATCGAGACTTTTTCTGGTTTTAATGGAAGTGGATATCATTTCATACCCTCTATCCTCCCGATTTCTAAACGAGGCTTCGTGCTCGTTTTTTCATTTTGACACCACCAACACGTCTCGTGACCCATTTCTAACATATAATCGAGACTTTTTCTCGTTTTAAAGGAAGTGGATATCATTTCATACCCTCTATTCTCCCGATTTTTAAAGATGGCTTCGTGCTTGTTTTTTCATTTTGACACAACCAACACGTCCAGTGGCCCATTTCTAACCTATAATCGAGACTTTTTCGGGTTTTAAAGGAAGTGGATATCATTTCATACCCTCTCTCCTCCCGATTTCTAAACGAGGCTTCGTTGTCGTTTTTTCGTTTTTACACCTCAAACAAGTCCCGTGGCCCATTTCTAACCTATAATCGAGACTTTTTTGGGTTTTAAAGGAAGTGGATATTATTTCATACCCTCTCTCCTCCCGATTTCTAAACGAGGCTTCGTGGTCGTTTATTAATTTTTACACCTCAAACAAGTCCCGTGGCCCATTTCTAACCTATAATTGAGACTTTTTTGGGTTTTAAAGGAAGTGATATAATTTCATACCCTCTCTCCAACCGATTTCTAAAGGAGGCTTCGTGCTTTTTTTCATTTTGACACCACCAACACGTCCCGTAAACCCAATTCTAACCTATAATCGCGACTTTTTCGGGTTTTCAATGAAGTGGATATCATTTCATACCCTCTCTCCTCCCGATTTCTAAACGAGGCTTAATGCTCGTTTTCTCATTTTGACACAACAAACACGTCCCGTTGCCCATTACTAACCTATAATCGAGACTTTTTCGGATTTTGAAGGAAGTGGATATTATTGTCATACCCTCTCTCCTCTCTATTTCTAAACGAGGCTTCGTGGTCGTTTTTTCATTTTGACACTACCAGCATGTCCCGTGGCTCATTTCTAACATATAATCGAGACTTTTTCGGATTTTAAAGGAAGTGGATATCATTTCATACCCTCTCTCCTCCCGATTTCTAAACGAGGCTTCGTGCTCGTTTTTTCGTTTTGACACCACCAACATGTCCCGTGGCCCATTTCTAACCTATAATCGAGACTTTTTCGGGTTTTAAATGAAGTGGATATCATTTCATACCCTCTCTGCTCCCGATTTCTAAACGATGCTTCGTGCTCGTTTTTTCATTTTGACACCACAAACACTTCCGGTAGCCCATTTCTAACCTATAATCGAGACTTTTTCGGGTTTTAAAAGAAGTGGATATCATTTCATACCCTCTCTCCTCCCACTTATAAAAGAGGCTTCGTGCTCGTTTTTTCATTTTGACACCACAAACACGTCCCGTGGCCCATTTCTAACCTATAGTCGAGACTTTTTCGGGTTTTAAAGGAAGTGGATATCATTTTATACCCTCTCTCCTCCCGATTTCTAAACGAGGTTTCCTGCTCGATTTTTTGTATTGACACCACCAACACGTCTGGTGACCCATTTCTAACGTATAATTGAGACTTTTTCTGGTTTTAATGGAAGTGGATATCATTTCATACCCTCTATCCTCCCGATTTCTAAACGAGGCTTCGTGCTCGTTTTTTCATTTTGACACCACCAACACGTCCCGTGGCCCATTTCTAACCTATAATCCAGACTTTTTCGGGTTTTCAAGGAAGTGGATATCATTTCATACCCTCTCTCCTCCCGATTTCTAAATGAGGCTTCGTGCTCGTTTTTTCGTTTTGACACCACCAACACGTCCCGTGGCCCATTTCTAACGTATAATCGAGACTTTTTTGGGTTTTAAAGGAAGTGGATATCGTTTCATACCCTCTCTCCTCCCGATTTCTAAACGAGGCTTCGTGCTCGTTTTTTCATTTTGACACCACCAACATGTCCCGTGGTCCATTTCTAACATATAATCGAGACTTTATTGGGTTTTAAAGGAAGTGGATATCATTTCATACCCTCTCTCTCCAGATTTCTAAACGAGGCTTCGTGCTCGTTTTTTTAGTTTTGACACAACAAACACGTCTCGTGGCCCATTTCTAACATATAAACCAGACTTTTTCGGGTTTTAAAGGAAGTGGATATACTTTCATACCCTCTCTCCTCCCGATTTCTAAACGAGGCTTCGTGCTCGTTTTTTCGTTTTAACACAACAAACACGTCCCGTTGTCCATTTTTAACCAATAATCGAGACTTTTTCAGATTTTGAAGGAAGTGGATATAATTTCATACCCTCTCTCCAACCGATTTCTGAAGGAGGCTTCGTGCTCGTTTTTTAGTTTTGACACCACCAACACGTCCCGTAGCCCAATTCTAACCTATAATCGAGACTTTTTCGGGTTTTAAATGAAGTGGATATCATTTCATACCCTCTCTCCTCCCGATTTCTAAAAGAGGCTTCGTGCTCGTTTTTTCGTTTTGACACCACAAACACGTCCCGTGGCCCATTTCTAACCTATAATCGAGACTTTTTCGGGTTTTAAAGGAAGTTGATATCATTTCATATCCTCTCTCCTCCCGATTTATAAAAGAGGCTTCGTGCTCATTTTTTCGTTTTGACACCACCAACACGTCCCGTGACCCATTTCTAACCTATAGTCGAGACTTTTTCTGGTTTTAAATGAAGTGGATATCATTTCATACCCTCTATCCTCCTGATTTCTAAATGAGGCTTCGTGCTCGTTTTTTCGTTTTGACACCACCAACACGTCCCGTGGCCCATTTCTAACCTATAATCCAGACTTTTTCGGATTTTAAAGGAAGTGGATATCATTTCATACCCTCTCTCCTCCTGATTTCTACAGGTGGCTTCGTGCTCGTTTTTTCGTTTTGACACCACAAACACGTCCCGTGGCCCTTTTCTAACTTACAATCTAGACTTTTTTGTGTTTTAAAGGAAGTGGATATCATTTCATACCCTCTCTCCTCCAGATTTTTAAACGAGGCTTCGTGCTCGTTTTTTAGTTTTGACACAACAAACACGTCTCGTGGCCCATTTCTAACATTTAAACCAGACTTTTTCGGGTTTTAAAGGAAGTGGATATACTTTCATACCCTCTCTCCTCCAGATTTCTAAACGAGGCTTCGTGCTCGTTTTTTAGTTTTGACACAACAAACACGTCTCGTGGCCTATTTCTAACATATAAACCAGACTTTTTCGGGTTTTAAAGGAAGTGGATATACTTTCATACCCTCTCTCCTCCCGTTTTCTAAACGAGGCTTCGTGCTCGTTTTTTAGTTTTGACACAACAAACACGTCCCGTTGTCCATTTTTAACCAATAATCGAGACTTTTTCGGATTTTGAAGGAAGTGGATATAATTTCATACCCTCTCTCCAACCGATTTCTAAAGGAGGCTTCGTGCTCGTTTTTTAGTTTTGACACCACCAACACGTCCCGTAGCCCAATTCTAACCTATAATCGAGACTTTTTCGGGTTTTAAATGAAGTGGATATCATTTCATACCCTCTCTCCTCCCGATTTCTAAACGATGCTTCGTGCTCGTTTTTTCATTTTGACACCACAAACACTTCCCGTAGCCCATTTCTAACCTATAATCGAGACTTTTTCGGGTTTTAAAGGAAGTGGATATCATTTCATACCCTCTCTTCTCCCGATTTATAAAAGAGGCTTCGTGCTCGTTTTTTCGTTTTGACACCACAAACACGTCCCGTGGCCCATTTCTAACCTATAGTCGAGACTTTTTCGGGTTTAAAAGGAAGTGGATATCATTTCATACCCTCTCTCCTCCCGATTTCTAAACGAGGCTTCCTGCTCGTTTTTTTGTATTGACACCACCAACACGTCTGGTGACCCATTTCTAACGTATAATCGAGACTTTTTCTAGTTCTAAAGGAAGTGGATATCATTTCATACCCTCTATCCTCCCGATTTCTAAACGAGGCTTCGTGCTCGTTTTTTCGTTTTGACATCACAAACACGTCCCGTTGCCCATTTCTAACCTATAATCTAGACTTTTTTGGGTTTTAAAGGAAGTGGATATTATTTCATACCCTCTCTCCTCCCGATTTCTAAACGAGGCTTCGTGGTCGTTTTTTTGTTTTGACACCTCCAACACGTCTCGTAGCCCATTTCTAACCTATAATCGAGACTTTTTCGGGTTTTAAAGGAAGTGGATATCATTTCATACCCTCTCTCCTCCAGATTTTTAAACGAGGCTTCGTGCTCGTTTTTTAGTTTTGACACAACAAACACGTCTCGTGGCCCATTTCTAACATATAAACCAGACTTTTTCGGGTTTTAAAGGAAGTGGATATACTTTCATACCCTCTCTCCTCCCGATTTCTAAACGAGGCTTCGTGCTCGTTTTTTCGTTTTGACACAACAAACACGTCCCGTTGTCCATTTTTAACCAATAATCGAGACTTTTTCGGGTTTTAAAGGAAGTTGATATCATTTCATATCCTCTCTCCTCCCGTTTTCTAAATGAGGCTTCGTGCTCGTTTTTTCGTTTTGACACCTCCAACACGTCCCGTGGTCCATTTCTAACCAATAATCCAGACTTTTTCGGGTTTTAAAGGAAGTGGATATCATTTCATACACTCTCTCCTCCCGATTTCTAAATGAGGCTTTGTGCTCGTTTCTTCGTTTTGACACTACCAACACGTCCCGTAGCCCATTTCTAACCTATAATCGAGACTTTTTCGGGTTTTAAAGGAAGTGGATATCATTTCATACCCTCTCTCCTCCCGATTTCTAAATGAGGCTTCGTGCTCGTTTTTTCGTTTTGACACCACAAACACGTCCCGTGGCCCATTTCTAACTTATAATCTAGACTTTTTTGGGTTTTAAAGGAAGTGGATATTATTTCATACCCTCTCTCCTCCTGATTTCTAAACGAGGATTCGTGCTCGTTTTTTCATTTTGACACCACCAACATGTCCCGTGGTCCATTTCTAACATATAATCGAGACTTTTTCGGGTTTTAAAGGAAGTGGATATCATTTCATACCCTCTCTCTCCAGATTTCTAAACGAGGCTTCGTGCTCGTTTTTTTAGTTTTGACACAACAAACACGTCTCGTGGCCCATTTCTAACATATAAACCAGACTTTTTCGGATTTTAAAGGAAGTGGATATACTTTCATACCCTCTCTCCTCCCGATTTCTAAACGAGGCTTCGTGCTCGTTTTTTCATTTTGACACAACAAACACGTCCCGTTGTCCATTTTTAACCAATAATCGAGACTTTTTCAGATTTTGAAGGAAGTCGATATAATTTCTTACCCTCTCTCCAACCGATTTCTAAAGGAGGCTTCGTGCTCGTTTTTTAGTTTTGACACCACCAACACGTCCCGTAGCCCAATTCTAACCTATAATCGAGACTTTTTCGGGTTTTAAATGAAGTGGATATCATTTCATACCCTCTCTCCTCCCGATTTCTAACCGATGTTTCGTGCTCGTTTTTTCATTTTGACACCACAAACACTTCCGGTATCCCATTTCTAACCTATAATCGAGACTTTTTCGGGTTTTAAAGGAAGTGGATATCATTTCATACCCTCTCTCCTCCCGATTTATAAAAGAGGCTTCGTGCTGGTTTTTTCGTTTTGACACCACAAACACGTCTCGTGGCCCATTTCTAACCTATAGTCGAGACTTTTTCGGGTTTAAAAGGAAGTGCATATCATTTTATACCCTCTCTCCTCCCGATTTCTAAACGAGGCTTCCTGCTCGTTTTTTTGTATTGACACCACCAACACGTCTGGTGACCCATTTCTAACGTATAATCGAGACTTTTTCTTGTTTTAAAGGAAGTGGATATCATTTCATACCCTCTATCCTCCCGATTTCGAAACGAGGCTTCGTGCTCGTTTTTTCATTTTGACACCACCAACACGTCCCGTGGCCCATTTCTAACCTATAATCCAGACTTTTTCGGGTTTTCAAGGAAGTGGATATCATTTCATACCCTCTCTCCTCCCGATTTCTAAAGGAGGCTTCGTGCTCGTTTTTTCGTTTTGACACCACCAACACGTCCCGTGGCCCATTTCTAACGTATAATCTAGACTTTTTCGGGTTTTAAAGGAAGTGGATATAATTTCATACATCTCTCCTTCCGATTTCTAAACGAGGCTTCGTGCTCGTTTTTTCATTTTGACACCACAAACACGTCCCGTTGCCCATTTCTAACCTATAATCTAGACTTTTTTGGGTTTAAAAGGAAGTGGATATTATTTCATACCCTCTCTCTTCCCGATTTCTAAACGAGGTTTCGTGGTCGTTTTTTCTTTTGACACCTCCAACACGTCTCGTGGCCCATTTCTAACCTATAATCGAGACTTTTTCGGGTTTTAAAGGAAGTGGATATCATTTCATACCCCTCTCTCCTCCAGATTTTTAAACGAGGCTTCGTGCTCGTTTTTTAGTTTTGACACAACAAACACGTCTCGTGGCCCATTTCTAACATATAAACCAGACTTTTTTCGGTTTTAAAGGAAGTAGATATACTTTCATACCCTCTCTCCTCCCGATTTCTAAACGAGGCTTCGTGCTCGTTTTTTCGTTTTGACACAACAAACAAACACGTCCCGTTGTCCATTTTTAACCAATAATCGAGACTTTTTCAGATTTTGAAGGAAGTCGATATAATTTCTTACCCTCTCTCCAACCGATTTCTTAAGGAGGCTTCGTGCTCGTTTTTTAGTTTTGACACCACCAACACGTCCCGTAGCCCAATTCTAACCTATAATCGAGACTTTTTCGGGTTTTAAATGAAGTGGATATCATTTCATACCCTCTCTCCTCCCGATTTCTAAAAGAGGCTTCGTGCTCGTTTTTTCGTTTTGACACCACAAACACGTCCCGTGGCCCATTTCTAACCTATAATCGAGACTTTTTCGGGTTTTAAAGGAAGTTGATATCATTTCATATCCTCTCTCCTCCCGATTTATAAAAGAGGCTTCGTGCTCATTTTTTCATTTTGACACCACCAACACGTCCCGTGGCCCATTTCTAACCTATAGTCGAGACTTTTTCTGGTTTTAAAGGAAGTGGATATCATTTCATACCCTCTATCCTCCCGATTTCTAAATGAGGCTTCGTGCTCGTTTTTTCGTTTTGACACCACCAACACGTCCCGTGGCCCATTTCTAACCTATAATCCAGACTTTTTCGGATTTTAAAGGAAGTGGATATCATTTCATACCCTCTCTCCTCCTGATTTCTACAGGTGGCTTCGTGCTCGTTTTTTCGTTTTGACACCACAAACACGTCCCGTGGCCCTTTTCTAACTTATAGTCTAGACTTTTTTGGGTTTTAAAGGAAGTGGATATCATTTCATACCCTCTCTCCTCCAGATTTTTAAACGAGGCTTCGTGCTCGTTTTTTAGTTTTGACACAACAAACACGTCTCGTGGCCCATTTCTAACATATAAACCAGACTTTTTCGGGTTTTAAAGGAAGTGGATATACTTTCATACCCTCTCTCCTCCAGATTTCTAAACGAGGCTTCGTGCTCGTTTTTTAGTTTTGACACAACAAACACGTCTCGTGGCCTATTTCTAACATATAAACCAGACTTTTTCGGGTTTTAAAGGAAGTGGATATACTTTCATACCCTCTCTCCTCCCGATTTCTAAACGAGGCTTCGTGCTCGTTTTTTCGTTTTGACACAACAAACACGTCCCGTTGTCCATTTTTAACCAATAATCGAGACTTTTTCGGATTTTGAAGGAAGTGGATATAATTTCATACCCTCTCTCCAACCGATTTCTAAAGGAGGCTTCGTGCTCGTTTTTTAGTTTTGACACCACCAACACGTCCCGTAGCCCAATTCTAACCTATAATCGAGACTTTTTCGGGTTTTAAATGAAGTGGATATCATTTCATACCCTCTCTCCTCCCGATTTCTAAACGATGCTTCGTGCTCGTTTTTTCATTTTGACACCACAAACACTTCCCGTAGCCCATTTCTAACCTATAATCGAGACTTTTTCGGGTTTTAAAGGAAGTGGATATCATTTCATACCCTCTCTTCTCCCGATTTATAAAAGAGGCTTCGTGCTCGTTTTTTCGTTTTGACACCACAAACACGTCCCGTGGCCCATTTCTAACCTATAGTCGAGACTTTTTCGGGTTTAAAAGGAAGTGGATATCATTTCATACCCTCTCTCCTCCCGATTTCTAAACGAGGCTTCCTGCTCGTTTTTTTGTATTGACACCACCAACACGTCTGGTGACCCATTTCTAACGTATAATCGAGACTTTTTCTGGTTTTAAAGGAAGTGGATATCATTTCATACCCTCTATCCTCCCGATTTCTAAACGAGGCTTCGTGCTCGTTTTTTCATTTTGACACCACCAACACGTCCCGTGGCCCATTTCTAACCTATAATCCAGACTTTTTCGGGTTTTCAAGGAAGTGCATATCATTTCATACCCTCTCTCCTCCCGATTTCTAAAGGAGGCTTCGTGCTCATTTTTTCGTTTTGACACCACCAATACGTCCCGTGGCCCATTTCTAACGTATAATCGAGACTTTTTCGGGTTTTAAAGGAAGTGGATATCGTTTCATACCCTCTCTCCTCCCGATTTCTAAACGAGGCTTCATGCTCGTTTTTTCGTTTTGACACCACAAACACGTCCCATGGCCCATTTCTAACCTATAATCGAGACTTTTTCGGGTTTTAAAGGAAGTGGATATAATTTCATTCCCTCCCTCCAACCGATTTCTAAAGGAGGCTTCGTGCTCGTTTTTTCATTTTGACACCACCAACACGTCCCGTAGCCCAATTCTAACCTATAATCGAGACTCTTTCGGGTTTTAAATGAAGTGGATATCATTTCATACATCTCTCCTTCCGATTTCTAAACGAGGCTTCGTGCTCGTTTTTTCGTTTTGACATCACAAATACGTCCCGTTGCCCATTTCTAACCTATAATCTAGACTTTTTTGGGTTTTAAAGGAAGTGGATATTATTTCATACCCTCTCTCCTCCCGATTTCTAAACGAGGCTTCGTGGTCGTTTTTTTGTTTTGACACCTCCAACACGTCTCGTAGCCCATTTCTAACCTATAATCGAGACTTTTTCGGGTTTTAAAGGAAGTGGATATCATTTCATACCCTCTCTGCTCCAGATTTTTAAACGAGGCTTCGTGCTCGTTTTTTAGTTTTGACACAACAAACACGTCTCGTGGCCCATTTCTAACATATAAACCAGACTTTTTCGGGTTTTAAAGGAAGTGGATATACTTTCATACCCTCTCTCCTCCCGATTTATAAACGAGGCTTCGTGCTCGTTTTTTCGTTTTGACTCAACAAACACGTCCCGTTGTCCATTTTTAACCAATAATCGAGACTTTTTCGGGTTTTAAAGGAAGTTGATATCATTTCATATCCTCTCTCCTCCCGTTTTCTAAAGGAGGCTTCGTGCTCGTTTTTTCGTTTTGACACCTCCAACACGTCCCGTGGTCCATTTCTAACCAATAATCCAGACTTTTTCGGGTTTTAAAGGAAGTGGATATCATTTCATACACTCTCTCCTCCCGATTTCTAAATGAGGCTTTGTGCTCGTTTTTTCGTTTTGACACTACCAACACGTCCCGTAGCCCATTTCTAACCTATAATCGAGACTTTTTCGGGTTTTAAAGGAAGTGGATATCATTTCATACCCTCTCTCCTCCCGATTTCTAAATGAGGCTTCGTGCTCGTTTTTTCGTTTTGACACCACAAACACGTCCCGTGGCCCATTTCTAACTTATAATCTAGACTTTTTTAGGTTTTAAAGGAAGTGGATATTATTTCATTCCCTCTCTCCTCCTGATTTCTAAACGAGGATTCGTGCTCGTTTTTTCATTTTGACACCACCAACATGTCCCGTGGTCCATTTCTAACATATAATCGAGACTTTTTCGGGTTTTAAAGGAAGTGGATATCATTTCATACCCTCTCTCCTCCAGATTTCTAAACGAGACTTCGTGCTCGTTTTTTAGTTTTGACACAACAAACACGTCTCGTGGCCCATTTCTAACATATAAACCAGACTTTTTCGGATTTTAAAGGAAGTGGATATACTTTCATACCCTCTCTCCTCCCGATTTCTAAACGAGGCTTCGTGCTCGTTTTTTCGTTTTGACACAACAAACACGTCCCGTTGTCCATTTTTAACCAATAATCGAGACTTTTTCAGATTTTGAAGGAAGTCGATATAATTTCTTACCCTCTCTCCAACCGATTTCTAAAGGAGGCTTCGTGCTCGTTTTTTAGTTTTGACACCACCAACACGTCCCGTAGCCCAATTCTAACCTATAATCGAGACTTTTTCGGGTTTTAAATGAAGTGGATATCATTTCATACCCTCTCTCCTCCCGATTTCTAACCGATGTTTCGTGCTCGTTTTTTCATTTTGACACCACAAACACTTCCGGTATCCCATTTCTAACCTATAATCGAGACTTTTTCTTGTTTTAAAGGAAGTGGATATCATTTCATACCATCTATCCTCCCGATTTCTAAACGAGGCTTCGTGCTCGTTTTTTCATTTTGACACCACCAACACGTCCCGTGGCCCATTTCTAACCTATAATCCAGACTTTTTCGGGTTTTCAAGGAAGTGGATATCATTTCATACCCTCTCTCCTCCCGATTTCTAAAGGAGGCTTCGTGCTCGTTTTTTCGTTTTGACACCACCAACACGTCCCGTGGCCCATTTCTAACGTATAATCTAGACTTTTTCGGGTTTTAAAGGAAGTGGATATAATTTCATACATCTCTCCTTCCGATTTCTAAACAAGGCTTCGTGCTCGTTTTTTCGTTTTGACACCACAAACACGTCCCGTTGCCCATTTCTAACCTATAATCTAGACTTTTTCGGATTTTAAAGGAAGTGGATATACTTTCATACCCTCTCTCCTCCCGATTTCTAAACGAGGCTTCGTGCTCGTTTTTTCGTTTTGACACAACAAATACGTCCCGTTGTCCATTTTTAACCAATAATCGAGACTTTTTCAGATTTTTAAGGAAGTCGATATAATTTCATACCCTCTCTCCAACCGATTTCTAAAGGAGGCTTCGTGCTCGTTTTTTAGTTTTGACACCACCAACACGTCCCGTAGCCCAATTCTAACCTATAATCGAGACTTTTTCGGGTTTTAAATGAAGTGGATATCATTTCATACCCTCTCTCCTCCCGATTTCTAAACGATGAATCGTGCTCGTTTTTTCATTTTGACACCACAAACACTTCCGGTAGCCCATTTCTAACCTATAATCGAGACTTTTTCGGGTTTTAAAGGAAGTGGATATCATTTCATACCCTCTCTCCTCCCGATTTATAAAAGAGGCTTCGTGCTCGTTTTTTCGTTTTGACACCACAAACACGTCCCGTGGCCCATTTTTAACCTATAGTCGAGACTTTTTCGGGTTTAAAAGGAAGTGGATATCATTTCATACCCTCTCTCCTCCCGATTTCTAAACGAGGCTTCCTGCTCGTTTTTTTGTATTGACACCACCAACACGTCCCGTTGTCCATTTTTAACCAATAATCGAGACTTTTTCAGATTTTGAAGGAAGTCGATATAATTTCTTACCCTCTCTCCAACCGATTTCTAAAGGAGGCTTCGTGCTCGTTTTTTAGTTTTGACACCACCAACACGTCCCGTAGCCCAATTCTAACCTATAATCGAGACTTTTTCGGGTTTTAAATGAAGTGGATATCATTTCATACCCTCTCTCCTCCCGATTTCTAACCGATGTTTCGTGCTCGTTTTTTCATTTTGACACCACAAACACTTCCGGTATCCCATTTCTAACCTATAATCAAGACTTTTTCTTGTTTTAAAGGAAGTGGATATCATTTCATACCATCTATCCTCCCGATTTCTAAACGAGGCTTCGTGCTCGTTTTTTCATTTTGACACCACCAACACGTCCCGTGGCCCATTTCTAACCTATAATCCAGACTTTTTCGGGTTTTCAAGGAAGTGGATATCATTTCATACCCTCTCTCCTCCCGATTTCTAAAGGAGGCTTCGTGCTCATTTTTTCGTTTTGACACCACCAACACGTCCCGTGGCCCATTTCTAACGTATAATCTAGACTTTTTCGGGTTTTAAAGGAAGTGGATATAATTTCATACATCTCTCCTTCCGATTTCTAAACAAGGCTTCGTGCTCGTTTTTTCGTTTTGACACCACAAACACGTCCCGTTGCCCATTTCTAACCTATAATCTAGACTTTTTTGGGTTTTAAAGGAAGTGGATATCATTTCATACCCTCTCTCCTCCTGATTTCTAAACGAGGATTCGTGCTCGTTTTTTCATTTTGACACCACCAACATGTCCCGTGGTCCATTTCTAACATATAATCGAGACTTTTTCGGGTTTTAAAGGAAGTGGATATCATTTCATACCCTCTCTCCTCCAGATTTTTAAACGAGGCTTCGTGCTCGTTTTTTAGTTTTGACACAACAAACACGTCTCGTGGCCCATTTCTAACATATAAACCAGACTTTTTTCGGTTTTAAAGGAAGTGGATATACTTTCATACCCTCTCTCCTCCCGATTTCTAAACGAGGCTTCGTGCTCGTTTTTTCGTTTTGACACAACAAACAAACACGTCCCGTTGTCCATTTTTAACCAATAATCGAGACTTTTTCAGATTTTGAAGGAAGTAGATATAATTTCATACCCTCTCTCCAACCGATTTCTAAAGGAGGCTTCGTGCTCGTTTTTTAGTTTTGACACCACCAACACGTCCCGTAGCCCAATTCTAACCTATAATCGAGACTTTTTTCGGGTTTTAAATGAAGTGGATATCATTTCATACCCTCTCTCCTCCCGATTTCTAAACGATGCTTCGTGCTCGTTTTTTCATTTTGACACCACAAACACTTCCCGTAGCCCATTTCTAACCTATAATCGAGACTTTTTCGGGTTTTAAAGGAAGTGGATATCATTTCTTACCCTCTCTCCTCCCGATTTCTAAACAAGGCTTCGTGCTCGTTTTTTCGTTTTGACACCACAAACACGTCCCGTGGCCCATTTCTAACCAATAATCCAGACTTTTTCGGGTTTTAAAGGAAGTGGATATCATTTCATACATTCTCTCCTCCTGATTTCTAAATGAGGCTTTGTGCTCGTTTTTTCGTTTTGACACTACCAACACGTCCCGTAGCTCATTTCTAACCTATAATCGAGACTTTTTCGGGTTTTAAAGGAAGTGGATATCATTTCATACCCTCTCTCCTCCCGATTTCTAAATGAGGCTTCGTGCTCGTTTTTTCGTTTTGACACCACAAACACGTCCCCTGGCCTATTTCTAACTTATAATCTAGACTTTTTTGGGTTTTAAAGGAAGTGGATATTATTTCATACCCTCTCTCCTCCTGATTTCTAAACGAGGATTCGTGCTCGTTTTTTCATTTTGACACCACCAACATGTCCCGTGGTCCATTTCTAACATATAATCGAGACTTTTTCGGGTTTTAAAGGAAGTGGATATCATTTCATACCCTCTCTCCTCCAGATTTCTAAACGAGGCTTCGTGCTCGTTTTTTAGTTTTGACACAACAAACACGTCTCGTGGCCCATTTCTAACATATAAACCAGACTTTTTCGGATTTTAAAGGAAGTGGATATACTTTCATACCCTCTCTCCTCCCGATTTCTAAACGAGGCTTCGTGCTCGTTTTTTCGTTTTGACACAACAAACACGTCCCGTTGTCCATTTTTAACCAATAATCGAGACTTTTTCAGATTTTGAAGGAAGTCGATATAATTTCTTACCCTCTCTCCAACCGATTTCTAAAGGAGGCTTCGTGCTCGTTTTTTAGTTTTGACACCACCAACACGTCCCGTAGCCCAATTCTAACCTATAATCGAGACTTTTTTGGGTTTTAAATGAAGTGGATATCATTTCATACCCTCTCTCCTCCCGATTTCTAAACGATGCTTCGTGCTCGTTTTTTCATTTTGACACCACAAACACTTCCGGTATCCCATTTCTAACCTATAATCGAGACTTTTTCGGGTTTTAAAGGAAGTGGATATCATTTCATACCCTCTCTCCTCCCGATTTATAAAAGAGGCTTCGTGCTGGTTTTTTCGTTTTTACACCACAAACACGTCTCGTGGCCCATTTCTAACCTATAGTCGAGACTTTTTCGGGTTTAAAAGGAAGTGCATATCATTTTATACCCTCTCTCCTCCCGATTTCTAAACGAGGCTTCCTGCTCGTTTTTTTGTATTGACACCACCTACACGTCTGGTGACCCATTTCTAACGTATAATCGAGACTTTTTCTGGTTTAAAAGGAAGTGGATATCATTTCATACCCTCTATCCTCCCGATTTCTAAACGAGGCTTCGTGCTCGTTTTTTCATTTTGACACCACCAACACGTCCCGTGGCCCATTTCTAACCTATAATCCAGACTTTTTCGGGTTTTCAAGGAAGTGTATATCATTTCATACCATCTCTCCTCCCGATTTCTAAAGGAGGCTTCGTGCTCGATTTTTAATTTTGACACCACCAACACGTCCCGTGGCCCATTACTAACGTATAATCTAGAATTTTTCGGGTTTTAAAGGAAGTGGATATAATTTCATACATCTCTCCTTCCGATTTCTAAACGAGGCTTCGTGCTCGTTTTTTCATTTTGACACCACAAACACGTCCCGTTGCCCATTTCTAACCTATAATCTAGACTTTTTGGGTTTTAAAGGAAGTGGATATTATTTCATACCCTCTCTCTTCCCGATTTCTAAACGAGGCTTCGTGGTCGTTTTTTTGTTTTGACACCTCCAACACGTCTCGTCGCCCATTTCTAACCTATAATCGAGACTTTTTCGGGTTTTAAAGGAAGTGGATATCATTTCTTACCCTCTCTCCTCCCGATTTTTAAATGAGGCTTCGTGCTCATTTTTTAGTTTTGACACAACAAACACGTCTCGTGGCCCATTTCTAACATATAAACCAGACTTTTTTGGGTATTAAAGGATGTGGATATACTTTCATACCCTCTCTCCTCCCGATTTCTAAACGAGGCTTCGTGCTCGTTTTTTCGTTTTGACACAACAAACAAACACGTCCCGTTGTCCATTTTTAACCAATAATCGAGACTTTTTCAGATTTTGAAGGAAGTGGATATAATTTCATACCCTCTCTCCAACCGATTTCTAAAGGAGGCTTCGTGCTCGTTTTTTAGTTTTGACACCACCAACACGTCCCGTAGCCCAATTCTAACCTATAATCGAGACTTTTTTCGGGTTTTAAATGAAGTGGATATCATTTCATACCCTCTCTCCTCCCGATTTCTAAACGATGCTTCGTGCTCGTTTTTTCATTTTGACACCACAAACACTTCCCGTAGCCCATTTCTAACCTATAATCGAGACTTTTTCGGGTTTTAAAGGAAGTGGATATCATTTCTTACCCTCTCTCCTCCCGATTTCTAAACAAGGCTTCGTGCTCGTTTTTTCGTTTTGACACCACAAACATGTCCCGTGGCCCATTTCTAACTTATAATCTAGACTTTTTTGGGTTTTAAAGGAAGTGGATATCATTTCATACCCTCTCTCCTCCTGATTTCTAAACGATGATTCGTGCTCGTTTTTTCATTTTGACACCACCAACATGTCCCGTGGTCCATTTCTAACATATAATCGAGACTTTTTCGGGTTTTAAAGGAAGTGGATATCATTTCATACCCTCTCTCCTCCAGATTTCTAAACGAGGCTTCGTGCTCGTTTTTTAGTTTTAACACAACAAACACGTCTCGTGGCCCATTTCTAACATATAAACCAGACTTTTTTCGGTTTTAAAGGAAGTGGATATACTTTCATACCCTCTCTCCTCCCGATTTCTAAACGAGGCTTCGTGCTCGTTTTTTCGTTTTGACACAACAAACAAACACGTCCCGTTGTCCATTTTTAACCAATAATCGAGACTTTTTCAGATTTTGAAGGAAGTAGATATAATTTCATACCCTCTCTCCAACCGATTTCTAAAGGAGGCTTCGTGCTCGTTTTTTAGTTTTGACACCACCAACACGTCCCGTAGCCCAATTCTAACCTATAATCGAGACTTTTTTCGGGTTTTAAATGAAGTGGATATCATTTCATACCCTCTCTCCTCCCGATTTCTAAACGATGCTTCGTGCTCGTTTTTTCATTTTGACACCACAAACACTTCCGGTATCCCATTTCTAACCTATAATCGAGACTTTTTCGGGTTTTAAAGGAAGTGGATATCATTTCATACCCTCTCTCCTCCCGATTTATAAAAGAGGCTTCGTGCTGGTTTTTTCGTTTTTACACCACAAACACGTCTCGTGGCCCATTTCTAACCTATAGTCGAGACTTTTTCGGGTTTAAAAAGAAGTGCATATCATTTTATACCCTCTCTCCTCCCGATTTCTAAACGAGGCTTCCTGCTCGTTTTTTTGTATTGACACCACCTACACGTCTGGTGACCCATTTCTAACGTATAATCGAGACTTTTTCTGGTTTAAAAGGAAGTGGATATCATTTCATACCCTCTATCCTCCCGATTTCTAAACGAGGCTTCGTGCTCGTTTTTTCATTTTGACACCACCAACACGTCCCGTGGCCCATTTCTAACCTATAATCCAGACTTTTTCGGGTTTTCAAAGAAGTGTATATCATTTCATACCATCTCTCCTCCCGATTTCTAAAGGAGGCTTCGTGCTCGTTTTTTCATTTTGACACCACCAACACGTCCCGTGGCCCATTTCTAACGTATAATCTAGAATTTTTCGGGTTTTAAAGGAAGTGGATATAATTTCATACATCTCTCCTTCCGATTTCTAAACGAGGCTTCGTGCTCGTTTTTTCATTTTGACACCACAAACACGTCCCGTTGCCCATTTCTAACCTATAATCTAGACTTTTTGGGTTTTAAAGGAAGTGGATATTATTTCATACCCTCTCTCTTCCCGATTTCTAAACGAGGCTTCGTGGTCGTTTTTTTGTTTTGACACCTCCAACACGTCTCGTGGCCCATTTCTAACCTATAATCGAGACTTTTTCGGGTTTTAAAGGAAGTGGATATCATTTCTTACCCTCTCTCCTCCCGATTTCTAAACAAGGCTTCGTGCTCGTTTTTTCGTTTTGACACCACAAACACGTCCCGTGGCCCATTTCTAACCAATAATCCAGACTTTTTCGGGTTTTAAAGGAAGTGGATATCATTTCATACATTCTCTCCTCCTGATTTCTAAATGAGGCTTTGTGCTCGTTTTTTCGTTTTGACACTACCAACACGTCCCGTAGCTCATTTCTAACCTATAATCGAGACTTTTTCGGGTTTTAAAGGAAGTGGATATCATTTCATACCCTCTCTCCTCCCGATTTCTAAATGAGGCTTCGTGCTCGTTTTTTCGTTTTGACACCACAAACACGTCCCGTGGCCTATTTCTAACTTATAATCTAGACTTTTTTGGGTTTTAAAGGAAGTGGATATTATTTCATACCCTCTCTCCTCCTGATTTCTAAACGAGGATTTGTGCTCGTTTTTTCATTTTGACACCACCAACATGTCCCGTGGTCCATTTCTAACATATAATCGAGACTTTTTCGGGTTTTAAAGGAAGTGGATATCATTTCATACCCTCTCTCCTCCAGATTTTTAAACGAGGCTTTGTGCTCGTTTTTTAGTTTTGACACAACAAACACGTCTCGTGGCCCATTTCTAACATATAAACCAGACTTTTTTGGGTTTTAAAGGAAGTGGATATACTTTCATACCCTCTCTCCTCCCGATTTCTAAACGAGGCTTCGTGCTCGTTTTTTCGTTTTGACGCAACAAACACGTCCCGTTGTCCATTTTTAACCAATAATCGAGACTTTTTCAGATTTTGAAGGAAGTGGATATAATTTCATACCCTCTATCCAACCGATTTCTAAAGGAGGCTTCGTGCTCGTTTTTTAGTTTTGACACCACCAACACGTCCCGTAGCCCAATTCTAACCTATAATCGAGACTTTTTCGGGTTTTAAATGAAGTGGATATCATTTCATACCCTCTCTCCTCCCGATTTCTAAACGATTCTTCGTGCTCGTTTTCTCATTTTGACACCACAAACACTTCCCGTAGCCCATTTCTAACCTATAATCGAGACTTTTTCGGGTTTTAAAGGAAGTGGATATCATTTCTTACCCTCTCTCCTCCCGATTTCTAAACGAGGCTTCGTGCTCGTTTTTTCATTTTTACACCACCAACACGTCCCGTGGCCCATTTCTAACCTATAATCCAGACTTTTTCGGGATTTCAAGGAAGTGGATATCATTTCATACCCTCTCTCCTCCCGATTTCTAAAGGAGGCTTCGTGCTCGTTTTTTCGTTTTGACACCACCAACACGTCCCGTGGCCCATTTCTAACGTATAATCTAGACTTTTTCGGGTTTTAAAGGAAGTGGATATAATTTCATACATCTCTCCTTCCGATTTCTAAACGAGGCTTCGTGCTCGTTTTTTCGTTTTGACACCACAAACACGTCCCGTTGCCCATTTCTAACCTATAATCTAGACTTTTTTGGGTTTTAAAGGAAGTGGATTTTATTCATACCCTCTCTCTTCCCGATTTCTAAACGAGGCTTCGTGGTCGTTTTTTTCTTTTGACACCACCAACACGTCCCGTAGCCCAATTCTAACCTATAATCGAGACTTTTTCGGGTTTTAAAGGAAGTTGATATCATTTCATATCCTCTCTCCTCCCGATTTATAAAAGAGGCTTCGTGCTCATTTTTTCGTTTTGACACCACCAACACGTCCCGTGGCCCATTTCTAACCTATAGTCGAGACTTTTTCTGGTTTTAAAGGAAGTGGATATCATTTCATACCCTCTATCCTCCCGATTTCTAAATGAGGCTTCGTGCTCGTTTTTTCGTTTTGACACCACCAACACGTCCCGTGGCCCATTTCTAACCTATAATCCAGACTTTTTCGGATTTTAAAGGAAGTGGATATCATTTCATACCCTCTCTCCTCCTGATTTCTACAGGTGGCTTCGTGCTCGTTTTTTCGTTTTGACACCACAAACACGTCCCGTGGCCCTTTTCTAACTTATAGTCTAGACTTTTTTGGGTTTTAAAGGAAGTGGATATCATTTCATACCCTCTCTCCTCCCGATTTCTAAAGGAGGCTTCGTGCTCGTTTTTTCGTTTTGACACCACCAACACGTCCCGTGGCCCATTTCTAACGTATAATCTAGACTTTTTCGGGTTTTAAAGGAAGTGGATATAATTTCATACATCTCTCCTTCCGATTTCTAAACGAGGCTTCGTGCTCGTTTTTTCATTTTGACACCACAAACACGTCCCGTTGCCCATTTCTAACCTATAATCTAGACTTTTTTGGGTTTAAAAGGAAGTGGATATTATTTCATACCCTCTCTCTTCCCGATTTCTAAACGAGGTTTCGTGGTCGTTTTTTTCTTTTGACACCTCCAACACGTCTCGTGGCCCATTTCTAACCTATAATCGAGACTTTTTCGGGTTTTAAAGGAAGTGGATATCATTTCATACCCCTCTCTCCTCCAGATTTTTAAACGAGGCTTCGTGCTCGTTTTTTAGTTTTGACACAACAAACACGTCTCGTGGCCCATTTCTAACATATAAACCAGACTTTTTTCGGTTTTAAAGGAAGTAGATATACTTTCATACCCTCTCTCCTCCCGATTTCTAAACGAGGCTTCGTGCTCGTTTTTTCGTTTTGACACAACAAACAAACACGTCCCGTTGTCCATTTTTAACCAATAATCGAGACTTTTTCAGATTTTGAAGGAAGTCGATATAATTTCTTACCCTCTCTCCAACCGATTTCTTAAGGAGGCTTCGTGCTCGTTTTTTAGTTTTGACACAACAAACACGTCTCGTGGCCCATTTCTAACATATAAACCAGACTTTTTTCGGTTTTAAAGGAAGTAGATATACTTTCATACCCTCTCTCCTCCCGATTTCTAAACGAGGCTTCGTGCTCGTTTTTTCGTTTTGACACAACAAACAAACACGTCCCGTTGTCCATTTTTAACCAATAATCGAGACTTTTTCAGATTTTGAAGGAAGTCGATATAATTTCTTACCCTCTCTCCAACCGATTTCTTAAGGAGGCTTCGTGCTCGTTTTTTAGTTTTGACACCACCAACACGTCCCGTAGCCCAATTCTAACCTATAATCGAGACTTTTTCGGGTTTTAAATGAAGTGGATATCATTTCATACCCTCTCTCCTCCCGATTTCTAAAAGAGGCTTCGTGCTCGTTTTTTCGTTTTGACACCACAAACACGTCCCGTGGCCCATTTCTAACCTATAATCGAGACTTTTTCGGGTTTTAAAGGAAGTTGATATCATTTCATATCCTCTCTCCTCCCGATTTATAAAAGAGGCTTCGTGCTCATTTTTTCATTTTGACACCACCAACACGTCCCGTGGCCCATTTCTAACATATAGTCGAGACTTTTTCTGGTTTTAAAGGAAGTGGATATCATTTCATACCCTCTATCCTCCCGATTTCTAAATGAGGCTTCGTGCTCGTTTTTTCGTTTTGACACCACCAACACGTCCCGTGGCCCATTTCTAACCTATAATCCAGACTTTTTCGGATTTTAAAGGAAGTGGATATCATTTCATACCCTCTCTGCTCCTGATTTCTACAGGTGGCTTCGTGCTCGTTTTTCGTTTTAACACCACAAACACGTCCCGTGGCCCTTTTCTAACTTATAATCTAGACTTTTTTGGGTTTTAAAGGAAGTGGATATCATTTCATACCCTCTCTCCTCCAGATTTTTAAACGAGGCTTCGTGCTCGTTTTTTAGTTTTGACACAACAAACACGTCTCGTGGCCCATTTCTAACATATAAACCAGACTTTTTCGGGTTTTAAAGGAAGTGGATATACTTTCATACCCTCTCTCCTCCAGATTTCTAAACGAGGCTTCGTGCTCGTTTTTTAGTTTTGACACAACAAACACGTCTCGTGGCCTATTTCTAACATATAAACCAGACTTTTTCGGGTTTTAAAGGAAGTGGATATACTTTCATACCCTCTCTCCTCCCGATTTCTAAACGAGGCTTCGTGCTCGTTTTTTCGTTTTGACACAACAAACACGTCCCGTTGTCCATTTTTAAGCAATAATCGAGACTTTTTCGGATTTTGAAGGAAGTGGATATAATTTCATACCCTCTCTCCAACCGATTTCTAAAGGAGGCTTCGTGCTCGTTTTTTAGTTTTGACACCACCAACACGTCCCGTAGCCCAATTCTAACCTATAATCGAGACTTTTTCGGGTTTTAAATGAAGTGGATATCATTTCATACCCTCTCTCCTCCCGATTTCTAAACGATGCTTCGTGCTCGTTTTTTCATTTTGACACCACAAACACTTCCCGTAGCCCATTTCTAACCTATAATCGAGACTTTTTCGGGTTTTAAAGGATGTGGATATCATTTCATACCCTCTCTTCTCCCGATTTATAAAAGAGGCTTCGTGCTCGTTTTTTCGTTTTGACACCACAAACACGTCCTGTGGCCCATTTCTAACCTATAGTCGAGACTTTTTCGGGTTTAAAAGGAAGTGGATATCATTTCATACCCTCTCTCCTCCCGATTTCTAAACGAGGCTTCCTGCTCGTTTTTTTGTATTGACACCACCAACACGTCTGGTGACCCATTTCTAACGTATAATCGAGACTTTTTCTGGTTTTAAAGGAAGTGAATATCATTTCATACCCTCTATCCTCCCGATTTCTAAACGAGGCTTCGTGCTCGTTTTTTCATTTTGACACCACCAACACGTCCCGTGGCCCATTTCTAACCTATAATCCAGACTTTTTCGGGTTTTCAAGGAAGTGGATATCATTTCATACCCTCTCTCCTCCCGATTTCTAAAGGAGGCTTCGTGTTCATTTTTTCGTTTTGACACCACCAACACGTCCCGTGGCCCATTTCTAACGTATAATCGAGACTTTTTCGGGTTTTAAAGGAAGTGGATATCGTTTCATACCCTCTCTCCTCCCGATTTCTAAACGAGGCTTCATGCTCGTTTTTTCGTTTTGACACCACAAACACGTCCCATGGCCCATTTCTAACCTATAATCGAGACTTTTTCGGGTTTTAAAGGACGTGGATATAATTTCATTCCCTCCCTCCAACCGATTTCTAAAGGAGGCTTCGTGCTCGTTTTTTCATTTTGACACCACCAACACGTCCCGTAGCCCAATTCTAACCTATAATCGAGACTCTTTCGGGTTTTAAATGAAGTGGATATCATTTCATACATCTCTCCTTCCGATTTCTAAACGAGGCTTCGTGCTCGTTTTTTCGTTTTGACATCACAAACACGTCCCGTTGCCCATTTCTAACCTATAATCTAGACTTTTTTGGGTTTTAAAGGAATTGGATATTATTTCATACCCTCTCTCCTCCCGATTTCTAAACGAGGCTTCGTGGTCGTTTTTTCGTTTTGACACAACAAACAAACACGTCTCGTAGCCCATTTCTAACCTATAATCGAGACTTTTTCGGGTTTTAAAGGAAGTGGATATCATTTCATACCCTCTCTCCTCCAGATTTTTAAACGAGGCTTCGTGCTCGTTTTTTAGTTTTGACACAACAAACACGTCTCGTGGCCCATTTCAAACATATAAACCAGACTTTTTCGGGTTTTAAAGGAAGTGGATATACTTTCATACCCTCTCTCCTCCCGATTTATAAACGAGGCTTCGTGCTCGTTTTTTCGTTTTGACACAACAAACACGTCCCGTTGTCCATTTTTAACCAATAATCGAGACTTTTTCGGGTTTTAAAGGAAGTTGATATCATTTCATATCCTCTCTCCTCCCGTTTTCTAAATGAGGCTTCGTGCTCGTTTTTTCGTTTTGACACCTCCAACACGTCCCGTGTTCCATTTCTAACCAATAATCCAGACTTTTTCGGGTTTTAAAGGAAGTGGATATCATTTCATACACTCTCTCCTCCCGATTTCTAAATGAGGCTTTGTGCTCGTTTTTTTCGTTTTGACACTACCAACACGTCCCGTAGCCCATTTCTAACCTATAATCGAGTCTTTTTCGGGTTTTAAAGGAAGTGGATATCATTTCATACCCTCTCTCCTCCCGATTTCTAAATTAGGCTTCGTACTTGTTTTTTCGTTTTGACACCACAAACACGTCCCGTGGCCCATTTCTAACTTATAATCTAGACTTTTTTGGGTTTTAAAGGAAGTGGATATTATTTCATACCCTCTCTCCTCCTGATTTCTAAACGAGGATTCGTGCTCGTTTTTTCATTTTGACACCACCAACATGTCCCGTGGTCCATTTCTAACATATAATCGAGACTTTTTCGGGTTTTAAAGGAAGTGGATATCATTTCATACCCTCTCTCCTCCAGATTTCTAAACGAGGCTTCGTGCTCGTTTTTTAGTTTTGACACAACAAACACGTCTCGTGGCCCATTTCTAACATATAAACCAGACTTTTTCGGATTTTAAAGGAAGTGGATATACTTTCATACCCTCTCTCCTCCCGATTTCTAAACGAGGCTTCGTGCTCGTTTTTTCGTTTTGACACAACAAACACGTCCCGTTGTCCATTTTTAACCAATAATCGAGACTTTTTCAGATTTTGAAGGAAGTCGATATAATTTCTTACCCTCTCTCCAACCGATTTCTAAAGGAGGCTTCGTGCTCGTTTTTTAGTTTTGACACCACCAACACGTCCCGTAGCCCAATTCTAACCTATAATCGAGACTTTTTCGGGTTTTAAATGAAGTGGATATCATTTCATACCCTCTCTCCTCCCGATTTCTAACCGATGCTTCGTGCTCGTTTTTTCATTTTGACACCACAAACACTTCCGGTATCCCATTTCTAACCTATAATCGAGACTTTTTCGGGTTTTAAAGGAAGTGGATATCATTTCATACCCTCTCTCCTCCCGATTTATAAAAGAGGCTTCGTGCTGGTTTTTTCGTTTTGACACCACAAACACGTCTCGTGGCCCATTTCTAACCTATAGTCGAGACTTTTTCGGGTTTAAAAGGAAGTGCATATCATTTTATACCCTCTCTCCTCCCAATTTCTAAACGAGGCTTCCTGCTCGTTTTTTTGTATTGACACCACCAACACGTCTGGTGACCCATTTCTAACGTATAATCGAGACTTTTTCTTGTTTTAAAGGAAGTGGATATCATTTCATACCCTCTATCCTCCCGATTTCTAAACGAGGCTTCGTGCTCGTTTTTTCATTTTGACACCACCAACACGTCCCGTGGCCCATTTCTAACCTATAATCCAGACTTTTTCGGGTTTTCAAGGAAGTGGATATCATTTCATACCATCTCTCCTCCCGATTTCTAAAGGAGGCTTCGTGCTCGTTTTTTCGTTTTGACACCACCAACACGTCCCGTGGCCCATTTCTAACGTATAATCTAGACTTTTTCGGGTTTTAAAGGAAGTGGATATAATTTCATACATCTCTCCTTCCGATTTCTAAACGAGGCTTCGTGCTCGTTTTTTTCGTTTTGACACCACAAACACGTCCCGTTGCCCATTTCTAACCTATAATCTAGACTTTTTTGGGTTTTAAAGGAAGTGGATATTATTCATACCCTCTCTCTTCCCGATTTCTAAACGAGGCTTCGTGGTCGTTTTTTTCTTTTGACACCTCCAACACGTCTCGTGGCCCATTTCTAACCTATAATCGAGACTTTTTCGGGTTTTAAAGGAAGTGGATATCATTTCATACCCCTCTCTCCTCCAGATTTTTAAACGAGGCTTCGTGCTCGTTTTTTAGTTTTGACACAACAAACACGTCTCGTGGCCCATTTCTAACATATAAACCAGACTTTTTTGGGTTTTAAAGGATGTGGATATACTTTCATACCCTCTCTCCTCCCGATTTCTAAACGAGGCTTCGTGCTCGTTTTTTCGTTTTGACACAACAAACAAACACGTCCCGTTGTCCATTTTTAACCAATAATCGAGACTTTTTTAGATTTTGAAGGAAGTGGATATAATTTCATACCCTCTCTCCAACCGATTTCTAAAGGAGGCTTCGTGCTCGTTTTTTAGTTTTGACACCACCAACACGTCCCGTAGCCCAATTCTAACCTATAATCGAGACTTTTTTCGGGTTTTAAATGAAGTGGATATCATTTCATACCCTCTCTCCTCCCGATTTCTAAACGATGCTTCGTGCTCGTTTTTTCATTTTGACACCACAAACACTTCCCGTAGCCCATTTCTAACCTATAATCGAGACTTTTTCGGGTTTTAAAGGAAGTGGATATCATTTCTTACCCTCTCTCCTCCCGATTTCTAAACAAGGCTTCGTGCTCGTTTTTTCGTTTTGACACCACAAACACGTCCCGTGGCCCATTTCTAACTTATAATCTAGACTTTTTTGGGTTTTAAAGGAAGTGGATATCATTTCATACCCTCTCTCCTCCTGATTTCTAAACGAGGATTCGTGCTCGTTTTTTCATTTTGACACCACCAACATGTCCCGTGGTCCATTTCTAACATATAATCGAGACTTTTTCGGGTTTTAAAGGAAGTGGATATCATTTCATACCCTCTCTCCTCCAGATTTCTAAACGAGGCTTCGTGCTCGTTTTTTAGTTTTGACACAACAAACACGTCTCGTGGACCATTTCTAACATATAAACCAGACTTTTTCGGATTTTAAAGGAAGTGGATATACTTTCATACCCTCTCTCCTCCCGATTTCTAAACGAGGCTTCGTGCTCGTTTTTTCGTTTTGACACAACAAATACGTCCCGTTGTCCATTTTTAACCAATAATCGAGACTTTTTCAGATTTTGAAGGAAGTCGATATAATTTCATACCCTCTCTCCAACCGATTTCTAAAGGAGGCTTCGTGCTCGTTTTTTCGTTTTGACACCACAAACACGTCTCGTGGCCCATTTCTAACCTATAGTCGAGACTTTTTCGGGTTTAAAAGGAAGTGCATATCATTTTATACCCTCTCTCCTCCCGATTTCTAAACGAGGCTTCCTGCTCGTTTTTTTGTATTGACACCACCAACACGTCTGGTGACCCATTTCTAACGTATAATCGAGACTTTTTCTTATTTTAAAGGAAGTGGATATCATTTCATACCCTCTATCCTCCCGATTTCTAAACGAGGCTTCGTGCTCGTTTTTTCATTTTGACACCACCAACACGTCCCGTGGCCCATTTCTAACCTATAATCCAGACTTTTTCGGGTTTTCAAGGAAGTGGATATCATTTCATACCCTCTCTCCTCCCGATTTCTAAAGGAGGCTTCGTGCTCGTTTTTTCGTTTTGACACCACCAACACGTCCCGTGGCCCATTTCTAACGTATAATCTAGACTTTTTCGGGTTTTAAAGGAAGTGGATATAATTTCATACATCTCTCCTTCCGATTTCTAAACGAGGCTTCGTGCTCGTTTTTTCGTTTTGACACCACAAACACGTCCCGTTGCCCATTTCTAACCTATAATCTAGACTTTTTTGGGTTTTAAAGGAAGTGGATATTATTCATACCCTCTCTCTTCCCGATTTCTAAACGAGGCTTCGTGGTCGTTTTTTTCTTTTGACACCACCAACACGTCCCGTAGCCCAATTCTAACCTATAATCGAGACTTTTTCGGGTTTTAAAGGAAGTTGATATCATTTCATATCCTCTCTCCTCCCGATTTATAAAAGAGGCTTCGTGCTCATTTTTTCGTTTTGACACCACCAACACGTCCCGTGGCCCATTTCTAACCTATAGTCGAGACTTTTTCTGGTTTTAAAGGAAGTGGATATCATTTCATACCCTCTATCCTCCCGATTTCTAAATGAGGCTTCGTGCTCGTTTTTTCGTTTTGACACCACCAACACGTCCCGTGGCCCATTTCTAACCTATAATCCAGACTTTTTCGGATTTTAAAGGAAGTGGATATCATTTCATACCCTCTCTGCTCCTGATTTCTACAGGTGGCTTCGTGCTCGTTTTTCGTTTTGACACCACAAACACGTCCCGTGGCCCTTTTCTAACTTATAATCTAGACTTTTTTGGGTTTTAAAGGAAGTGGATATCAGTTCATACCCTCTCTCCTCCAGATTTTTAAACGAGGCTTCGTGCTCGTTTTTTAGTTTTGACACAACAAACACGTCTCGTGGCCCATTTCTAATATATAAACCAGACTTTTTCGGGTTTTAAAGGAAGTGGATATACTTTCATACCCTCTCTCCTCCAGATTTCTAAACGAGGCTTCGTGCTCGTTTTTTAGTTTTGACACAACAAACACGTCTCGTGGCCTATTTCTAACATATAAACCAGACTTTTTCGGGTTTTAAAGGAAGTGGATATACTTTCATACCCTCTCTCCTCCCGATTTCTAAACGAGGCTTCGTGCTCGTTTTTTCATTTTGACACAACAAACACGTCCCGTTGTCCATTTTTAACCAATAATCGAGACTTTTTCGGGTTTTAAAGGAAGTGGATATCATTTCATACCCTCTCTCCTCCCGATTTCTAAATGAGGCTTCGTGCTCGTTTTTTCGTTTTGACACCACAAACACGTCCCGTGGCCTATTTCTAACTTATAATCTAGACTTTTTTGGGTTTTAAAGGAAGTGGATATTATTTCATACCCTCTCTCCTCCTGATTTCTAAACGAGGATTCGTGCTCGTTTTTTCATTTTGACACCACCAACATGTCCCGTGGTCCATTTCTAACATATAATCGAGACTTTTTCGGGTTTTAAAAGAAGTGGATATCATTTCATACCCTCTCTCCTCCAGATTTTTAAACGAGGCTTTGTGCTCGTTTTTTAGTTTTGACACAACAAACACGTCTCGTGGCCCATTTCTAACATATAAACCAGACTTTTTTGGGTTTTAAAGGAAGTGGATATACTTTCATACCCTCTCTCCTCCCGATTTCTAAACGAGGCTTCGTGCTCGTTTTTTCGTTTTGACACCACAAACACGTCCCGGTATCCCATTTCTAACCTATAATCGAGACTTTTTCGGGTTTTAAAGGAAGTGGATATCATTTCATACCCTCTCTACTCCCGATTTATAAAAGAGGCTTCGTGCTGGTTTTTTCGTTTTGACACCACAAACACGTCTCGTGGCCCATTTCTAACCTATAGTCGAGACTTTTTCGGGTTTAAAAGGAAGTGCATATCATTTTATACCCTCTCTCCTCCCGATTTCTAAACGAGGCTTCCTGCTCGTTTTTTTGTATTGACACCACCAACACGTCTGGTGACCCATTTCTAACGTATAATCGAGACTTTTTCTTATTTTAAAGGAAGTGGATATCATTTCATACCCTCTATCCTCCCGATTTCTAAACGAGGCTTCGTGCTCGTTTTTTCATTTTGACACCACCAACACGTCCCGTGGCCCATTTCTAACCTATAATCCAGACTTTTTCGGGTTTTCAAGGAAGTGGATATCATTTCATACCCTCTCTCCTCCCGATTTCTAAAGGAGGCTTCGTGCTCGTTTTTTCGTTTTGACACCACCAACACGTCCCGTGGCCCATTTCTAACGTATAATCTAGACTTTTTCGGGTTTTAAAGGAAGTGGATATAATTTCATACATCTCTCCTTCCGATTTCTAAACGAGGCTTCGTGCTCGTTTTTTCGTTTTGACACCACAAACACGTCCCGTTGCCCATTTCTAACCTATAATCTAGACTTTTTTGGGTTTTAAAGGAAGTGGATATTATTCATACCCTCTCTCTTCCCGATTTCTAAACGAGGCTTCGTGGTCGTTTTTTTCTTTTGACACCACCAACACGTCCCGTAGCCCAATTCTAACCTATAATCGAGACTTTTTCGGGTTTTAAAGGAAGTTGATATCATTTCATATCGTCTCTCCTCCCGATTTATAAAAGAGGCTTCGTGCTCATTTTTTCGTTTTGACACCACCAACACTTCCCGTGGCCCATTTCTAACCTATAGTCGAGACTTTTTCTGGTTTTAAAGGAAGTGGATATCATTTCATACCCTCTATCCTCCCGATTTCTAAATGAGGCTTCGTGCTCGTTTTTTCGTTTTGACACCACCAACACTTCCCGTGGCCCATTTCTAACCTATAATCCAGACTTTTTCGGATTTTAAAGGAAGTGGATATCATTTCATACCCTCTCTGCTCCTGATTTCTACAGGTGGCTTCGTGCTCGTTTTTCGTTTTGACACCACAAACACGTCCCGTGGCCCTTTTCTAACTTATAATCTAGACTTTTTTGGGTTTTAAAGGAAGTGGATATCATTTCATACCCTCTCTCCTCCAGATTTTTAAACGAGGCTTCGTGCTCGTTTTTTAGTTTTGACACAACAAACACGTCTCGTGGCCCATTTCTAACATATAAACCAGACTTTTTCGGGTTTTAAAGGAAGTGGATATACTTTCATACCCTCTCTCCTCCAGATTTCTAAACGAGGCTTCGTGCTCGTTTTTTAGTTTTGACACAACAAACACGTCTCGTGGCCTATTTCTAACATATAAACCAGACTTTTTCGGGTTTTAAAGGAAGTGGATATACTTTCATACCCTCTCTCCTCCCGATTTCTAAACGAGGCTTCGTGCTCGTTTTTTCGTTTTGACACAACAAACACGTCCCGTTGTCCATTTTTAACCAATAATCGAGACTTTTTCGGATTTTGAAGGAAGTGGATATAATTTCATACCCTCTCTCCAACAGATTTCTAAAGGAGGCTTCGTGCTCGTTTTTTAGTTTTGACACCACCAACACGTCCCGTAGCCCAATTCTAACCTATAATCGAGACTTTTTCGGGTTTTAAATGAAGTGGATATCATTTCATACCCTCTCTCCTCCCGATTTCTAAACGATGCTTCGTGCTCGTTTTTTCATTTTGACACCACAAACACTTCCCGTAGCCCATTTCTAACCTATAATCGAGACTTTTTCGGGTTTTAAAGGATGTGGATATCATTTCATACCCTCTCTTCTCCCGATTTATAAAAGAGGCTTCGTGCTCGTTTTTTCGTTTTGACACCACAAACACGTCCCGTGGCCCATTTCTAACCTATAGTCGAGACTTTTTCGGGTTTAAAAGGAAGTGGATATCATTTCATACCCTCTCTCCTCCCAATTTCTAAACGAGGCTTCCTGCTCGTTTTTTTGTATTGACACCACCAACACGTCTGGTGACCCATTTCTAACGTATAATCGAGACTTTTTCTGGTTTTAAAGGAAGTGGATATCATTTCATACCCTCTATCCTCCCGATTTCTAAACGAGGCTTCGTGCTCGTTTTTTCATTTTGACACCACCAACACGTCCCGTGGCCCATTTCTAACCTATAATCCAGACTTTTTCGGGTTTTCAAGGAAGTGGATATCATTTCATACCCTCTCTCCTCCCGATTTCTAAAGGAGGCTTCGTGTTCATTTTTTCGTTTTGACACCACCAACACGTCCCGTGGCCCATTTCTAACGTATAATCGAGACTTTTTCGGGTTTTAAAGGAAGTGGATATCGTTTCATACCCTCTCTCCTCCCGATTTCTAAACGAGGCTTCATGCTCGTTTTTTCGTTTTGACACCACAAACACGTCCCATGGCCCATTTCTAACCTATAATCGAGACTTTTTCGGGTTTTAAAGGACGTGGATATAATTTCATTCCCTCCCTCCAACCGATTTCTAAAGGAGGCTTCGTGCTCGTTTTTTCATTTTGACACCACCAACACGTCCCGTAGCCCAATTCTAACCTATAATCGAGACTCTTTCGGGTTTTAAATGAAGTGGATATCATTTCATACATCTCTCCTTCCGATTTCTAAACGAGGCTTCGTGCTCGTTTTTTCGTTTTGACATCACAAACACGTCCCGTTGCCCATTTCTAACCTATAATCTAGACTTTTTTGGGTTTTAAAGGAATTGGATATTATTTCATACCCTCTCTCCTCCCGATTTCTAAACGAGGCTTCGTGGTCGTTTTTTCGTTTTGACACAACAAACAAACACGTCTCGTAGCCCATTTCTAACCTATAATCGAGACTTTTTCGGGTTTTAAAGGAAGTGGATATCATTTCATACCCTCTCTCCTCCAGATTTTTAAACGAGGCTTCGTGCTCGTTTTTTAGTTTTGACACAACAAACACGTCTCGTGGCCCATTTCTAACATATAAACCAGACTTTTTCGGGTTTTAAAGGAAGTGGATATACTTTCATACCCTCTCTCCTCCCGATTTATAAACGAGGCTTCGTGCTCGTTTTTTCGTTTTGACACAACAAACACGTCCCGTTGTCCATTTTTAACCAATAATCGAGACTTTTTCGGGTTTTAAAGGAAGTTGATATCATTTCATATCCTCTCTCCTCCCGTTTTCTAAATGAGGCTTCGTGCTCGTTTTTTCGTTTTGACACCTCCAACACGTCCCGTGGTCCATTTCTAACCAATAATCCAGACTTTTTCGGGTTTTAAAGGAAGTGGATATCATTTCATACACTCTCTCCTCCCGATTTCTAAATGAGGCTTTGTGCTCGTTTTTTCGTTTTGACACTACCAACACGTCCCGTAGCCCATTTCTAACCTATAATCGAGTCTTTTTCGGGTTTTAAAGGAAGTGGATATCATTTCATACCCTCTCTCCTCCCGATTTCTAAATGAGGCTTCGTGCTTGTTTTTTCGTTTTGACACCACAAACACGTCCCGTGGCCCATTTCTAACTTATAATTTAGACTTTTTTGGGTTTTAAAGGAACTGGATATTATTTCATACCCTCTCTCCTCCTGATTTCTAAACGAGGATTCGTGCTCGTTTTTTCATTTTGAAACCACCAACATGTCCCGTGGTCCATTTCTAACATATAATCGAGACTTTTTCGGGTTTTAAAGGAAGTGGATATCATTTCATACCCTCTCTCCTCCAGATTTCTAAACGAGGCTTCGTGCTCGTTTTTTAGTTTGGACACAACAAACACGTCTCGTGGCCCATTTCTAACATATAAACCAGACTTTTTCGGATTTTAAAGGAAGTGGATATACTTTCATACCCTCTCTCCTCCCGATTTCTAAACGAGGCTTCGTGCTCGTTTTTTCGTTTTGACACAACAAACACGTCCCGTTGTCCATTTTTAACCAATAATCGAGACTTTTTCAGATTTTGAAGGAAGTCGATATAATTTCTTACCCTCTCTCCAACCGATTTCTAAAGGAGGCTTCATGCTCGTTTTTTAGTTTTGACACCACCAACACGTCCCGTAGCCCAATTCTAACCTATAATCGAGACTTTTTCGGGTTTTAAATGAAGTGGATATCATTTCATACCCTCTCTCCTCCCGATTTCTAACCGATGCTTCGTGCTCGTTTTTTCATTTTGACACCACAAACACTTCCGGTATCCCATTTCTAACCTATAATCGAGACTTTTTCGGGTTTTAAAGGAAGTGGATATCATTTCATACCCTCTCTCCTCCCGATTTATAAAAGAGGCTTCGTGCTCGTTTTTTCGTTTTGACACCACAAACACGTCTCGTGTCCCATTTCTAACCTATAGTCGAGACTTTTTCGGGTTTAAAAGGAAGTGCATATCATTTTATACCCTCTCTCCTCCCAATTTCTAAACGAGGCTTCCTGCTCGTTTTTTTGTATTGACACCACCAACACGTCTGGTGACCCATTTCTAACGTATAATCGAGACTTTTTCTTGTTTTAAAGGAAGTGGATATCATTTCATACCCTCTATCCTCCCGATTTCTAAACGAGGCTTCGTGCTCGTTTTTTCATTTTGACACCACCAACACGTCCCGTGGCCCATTTCTAACCTATAATCCAGACTTTTTCGGGTTTTCAAGGAAGTGGATATCATTTCATACCATCTCTCCTCCCGATTTCTAAAGGAGGCTTCGTGCTCGTTTTTTCGTTTTGACACCACCAACACGTCCCGTGGCCCATTTCTAACGTATAATCTAGACTTTTTCGGGTTTTAAAGGAAGTGGATATAATTTCATACATCTCTCCTTCCGATTTCTAAACGAGGCTTCGTGCTCGTTTTTTTCGTTTTGACACCACAAACACGTCCCGTTGCCCATTTCTAACCTATAATCTAGACTTTTTTGGGTTTTAAAGGAAGTGGATATTATTCATACCCTCTCTCTTCCCGATTTCTAAACGAGGCTTCGTGGTCGTTTTTTTCTTTTGACACCTCCAACACATCTCGTGGCCCATTTCTAACCTATAATCGAGACTTCTTCGGGTTTTAAAGGAAGTGGATATCATTTCATACCCCTCTCTCCTCCAGATTTTTAAACGAGGCTTCGTGCTCGTTTTTTAGTTTTGACACAACAAACACGTCTCGTGGCCCATTTCTAACATATAAACCAGACTTTTTTGGGTTTTAAAGGATGTGGATATACTTTCATACCCTCTCTCCTCCCGATTTCTAAACGAGGCTTCGTGCTCGTTTTTTCGTTTTGACACAACAAACAAACACGTCCCGTTGTCCATTTTTAAACAATAATCGAGACTTTTTCAGATTTTGAAGGAAGTGGATATAATTTCATACCCTCTCTCCAACCGATTTCTAAAGGAGGCTTCGTGCTCGTTTTTTAGTTTTGACACCACCAACACGTCCCGTAGCCCAATTCTAACCTATAATCGAGACTTTTTTCGGGTTTTAAATGAAGTGGATATCATTTCATACCCTCTCTCCTCCCGATTTCTAAACGATGCTTCGTGCTCGTTTTTTCATTTTGACACCACAAACACTTCCCGTAGCCCATTTCTAACCTATAATCGAGACTTTTTCGGGTTTTAAAGGAAGTGGATATCATTTCTTACCCTCTCTCCTCCCGATTTCTAAACAAGGCTTCGTGCTCGTTTTTTCGTTTTGACACCACAAACACGTCCCGTGGCCCATTTCTAACTTATAATCTAGACTTTTTTGGGTTTTAAAGGAAGTGGATATCATTTCATACCCTCTCTCCTCCTGATTTCTAAACGAGGATTCGTGCTCGTTTTTTCATTTTGACACCACCAACATGTCCCGTGGTCCATTTCTAACATATAATCGAGACTTTTTTGGGTTTTAAAGGAAGTGGATATCATTTCATACCCTCTCTCCTCCAGATTTCTAAACGAGGCTTCGTGCTCGTTTTTTAGTTTTGACACAACAAACACGTCTCGTGGCCCATTTCTAACATATAAACCAGACTTTTTCGGATTTTAAAGGAAGTGGATATACTTTCATACCCTCTCTCCTCCCGATTTCTAAACGAGGCTTCGTGCTCGTTTTTTCGTTTTGACACAACAAATACGTCCCGTTGTCCATTTTTAACCAATAATCGAGACTTTTTCAGATTTTGAAGGAAGTCGATATAATTTCATACCCTCTCTCCAACCGATTTCTAAAGGAGGCTTCGTGCTCGTTTTTTAGTTTTGACACCACCAACACGTCCTGTAGCCCAATTCTAACCTATAATCGAGACTTTTTCGGGTTTTAAATGAAGTGGATATCATTTCATACCCTCTCTCCTCCCGATTTCTAAACGATGAATCGTGCTCGTTTTTTCATTTTGACACCACAAACACTTCCGGTAGCCCATTTCTAACCTATAATCGAGACTTTTTCGGGTTTTAAAGGAAGTGGATATCATTTCATACCCTCTCTCCTCCCGATTTCTAAACGAGGCTTCCTGCTCGTTTTTTTGTATTGACACCACCAACACGTCTGGTGACCCATTTCTAACGTATAATCGAGACTTTTTCTGGTTTTAAAGGAAGTGGATATCATTTCATACCCTCTATCCTCCCGATTTCTAAACGAGGCTTCGTGCTCGTTTTTTCATTTTGACACCACCAACACGTCCCGTGGCCCATTTCTAACCTATAATCCAGACTTTTTCGGGTTTTCAAGGAAGTGGATATCATTTCATACCCTCTCTCCTCCCGATTTCTAAATGAGGCTTCGTGCTCGTTTTTTCGTTTTGACACCACCAACACGTCCCGTGGCCCATTTCTAACGTATAATCGAGACTTTTTTGGGTTGTAAAGGAAGTGGATATCGTTTCATACCCTCTCTCCTCCCGATTTCTAAACGAGGCTTCGTGCTCGTTTTTTCATTTTGACACCACCAACATGTCCCGTGGTCCATTTCTAACATATAATCGAGACTTTTTCGGGTTTTAAAGGAAGTAGATATCATTTGATACCCTCTCTCCTCCAGATTTCTAAACGAGGCTTCGTGCTCGTTTTTTAGTTTTGACACAACAAACACGTCTCGTGGCCCATTTCTAACATATAAACCAGACTTTTTCGGGTTTTAAAGGAAGTGGATATACTTTCATACCCTCTCTCCTCCCGATTTCTAAACGAGGGTTCGTGCTCGTTTTTTCGTTTTGACACAACAAACACGTCCCGTTGTCCATTTTTAACCAATAATCGAGACTTTTTCAGATTTTGAAGGAAGTCGATATAATTTCATACCCTCTCTCCAACCGATTTCTAAAGGAGGCTTCGTGCTCGTTTTTTAGTTTTGACACCACCAACACGTCCCGTAGCCCAATTCTAACCTATAATCGAGACTTTTTCGGGTTTTAAATGAAGTGGATATCATTTCATACCCTCTCTCCTCCCGATTTCTAAAAGAGGCTTCGTGCTCGTTTTTTCGTTTTGACACCACAAACACGTCCCGTGGCCCATTTCTAACCTATAATCGAGACTTTTTCGGGTTTTAAAGGAAGTTGATATCATTTCATATCCTCTCTCCTCCCGATTTATAAAAGAGGCTTCGTGCTCGTTTTTTCGTTTTGACACCACCAACACGTCCCGTGGCCCATTTCTAACCTATAGTCGAGACTTTTTCTGGTTTTAAAGGAAGTAGATATCATTTCATACCCTCTATCCTCCCGATTTCTAAATGAGGCTTCGTGCTCGTTTTTTCGTTTTGACACCACCAACACGTCCCGTGGCCCATTTCTAACCTATAATCCAGACTTTTTCGGGTTTTAAAGGAAGTGGATATCATTTCATACCCTCTCTCCTCCTGATTTCTACAGGTGGCTTCGTGCTCGTTTTTTCGTTTTGACACCACAAACACGTCCCGTGGCCCATTTCTAACTTATAATCTAGACTTTTTTGGGTTTTAAAAGGAAGTGGATATCGTTTCATACCCTCTCTCCTCCCGATTTCTAAACGAGGCTTCGTGCTCGTTTTTTCATTTTGACACCACCAACATGTCCCGTGGTCCATTTCTAACATATAATCGAGACTTTTTCGGGTTTTAAAGGAAGTAGATATCATTTGATACCCTCTCTCCTCCAGATTTCTAAACGAGGCTTCGTGCTCGTTTTTTAGTTTTGACACAACAAACACGTCTCGTGGCCCATTTCTAACATATAAACCAGACTTTTTCGGGTTTTAAAGGAAGTGGATATACTTTCATACCCTCTCTCCTCCCGATTTCTAAACGAGGCTTCGTGCTCGTTTTTTCGTTTTGACACAACAAACACGTCCCGTTGTCCATTTTTAACCAATAATCGAGACTTTTTCAGATTTTGAAGGAAGTGGATATAATTTCATACCCTCACTCCAACCGATTTCTAAAGGAGGCTTCGTGCTCGTTTTTTAGTTTTGACACCACCAACACGTCCCGTAGCCCAATTCTAACCTATAATCGAGACTTTTTCGGGTTTTAAATGAAGTGGATATCATTTCATACCCTCTCTCCTCCCGATTTCTAAAAGAGGCTTCGTGCTCGTTTTTTCGTTTTGACACCACAAACACGTCCCGTGGCCCATTTCTAACCTATAATCGAGACTTTTTCGGGTTTTAAAGGAAGTTGATATCATTTCATATCCTCTCTCCTCCCGATTTATAAAAGAGGCTTCGTGCTCGTTTTTTCGTTTTGACACCACCAACACGTCCCGTGGCCCATTTCTAACCTATAGTCGAGACTTTTTCTGGTTTTAAAGGAAGTAGATATCATTTCATACCCTCTATCCTCCCGATTTCTAAATGAAGCTTCGTGCTCGTTTTTTCGTTTTGACACCACCAACACGTCCCGTGGCCCATTTCTAACCTATAATCCAGACTTTTTCGGGTTTTAAAGGAAGTGGATATCATTTCATACCCTCTCTCCTCCTGATTTCTACAGGTGGCTTCGTGCTCGTTTTTTCGTTTTGACACCACAAACACGTCCCGTGGCCCATTTCTAACTTATAATCTAGACTTTTTTGGGTTTTAAAAGGAAGTGGATATCATTTCATACCCTCTCTCCTCCTGATTTCTAAACGAGGATTCGTGCTCGTTTTTTCATTTTGACACCACCAACATGTCCCGTGGTCCATTTCTAACATATAATCTAGACTTTTTCGGGTTTTAAAGGAAGTGGATATCATTTCATACCCTCTCTCTTCCAGATTTCTAAACGAGGCTTCGTGCTCGTTTTTTAGTTTTGACACAACAAACACGTCCCGTTGTCCATTTTTAACCAATAATCGAGACTTTTTCAGATTTTGAATGAAGTGGATATAATTTCATATCCTCTCTCCAACCGATTTCTAAAGGAGGCTTCGTGCTCTTTTTTTAGTTTTGACACCGCCAACACGTCCCGTAGCCCAATTCTAACTTATAATCGAGACTTTTTCGGGTTTTAAATGAAGTAGATATCATTTCATACCCTCTCTCTTCCCGATTTCTAAACGATGCTTCATGGTCGTTTTTTCATTTTGACACCACAAACACTTCCCGTAGCCCATTTCTAACCTATAATCGAGACTTTTTCGGGCTTTAAAGGATGTGGATATCATTTCATACCCTCTCTCCTCCCGATTTATAAAAGAGGCTTCGTGCTCGTTTTTTCGTTTTGACACCAGAAACACATCCCGTGGCCCATTTCTAACCTATAGTCGAGACTTTTTCGGGTTTAAAAGGAAGTGGATATCATTTCATACCCTCTCTCCTCCCGATTTCTAAACGAGGCTTCCTGCTCGTTTTTTTGTATTGACACCACCAACACGTCTGGTGACCCATTTGTAACGTATAATCGAGACTTTTTCTTGTTTTAAAGGAAGTGGATATCATTTCATACCCTCTATCCTCCCGATTTCTAAACGAGACTTCGTGCTCGTTTTTTCATTTTGACACCACCAACACGTCCCGTGGCCCATTTCTAACCTATAATCCAGACTTTTTCGGGTTTTCAAGGAAGTGGATATCATTTCATACCCTCTCTCCTCCCGATTTCTAAACGAGGCTTCGTGCTCGTTTTTTAGTTTTGACACAACCAACACGTCCCGTGGCCCATTTCTAACGTATAATCGAGACTTTTTCGGGTTTTAAAGAAAGTTGATATCGTTTCATACCCTCTCTCCTCCCGATTTCTAAACGAGGCTTCATGCTCGTTTTTTCGTTTTGACACCACAAACACGTCCCATGGCCCATTTCTAACCTATAATCGAGACTTTTTCGGGTTTTAAAGGAAGTGGATATAATTTCATACCCTCTCTCCAACCGATTTCTAAAGGAGGCTTCGTGCTCGTTTTTTCATTTTGACACCACCAACACGTCCCGTAGCCCAATTCTAACCTATAATCGAGACTCTTTCGGGTTTTAAATGAAGTGGATATCATTTCATACATCTCTCCTTCCGATTTCTAAACGAGGCTTCGTGCTCGTTTTTTCGTTTTGACACCACAAACACGTCCCGTTGCCCATTTCTAACCTATAATCTAGACTTTTTTGGGTTTTAAAGGAAGTGGATATTATTTCATACCCTCTCTCCTCCCGATTTCTAAACGAGGCTTCGTAGTCGTTTTTTTTGTTTTGACACCTCCAACACGTCTCGTGGCCCATTTCTAACCTATAATCGAGACTTTTTCGGGTTTTAAAGGAAGTGGATATCATTTCATACCCTCTCTCCTCCAGATTTTTAAACGAGGCTTTGTGCTCGTTTTTTAGTTTTGACACAACAAACACGTCTCGTGGCCCATTTCTAACATATAAATCAGACTTTTTCGGGTTTTAAAGGAAGTGGATATACTTTCATACCCTCTCTCCTCCCGATTTCTAAACGAGGCTTCGTGCTCGTTTTTTCGTTTTGACACAACAAACACGTCCCGTTGTCCATTTTTAACCAATAATCGAGACTTTTTCAGATTTTGAAGGAAGTGGATATAATTTCATACCCTCTCTCCAACCGATTTCTAAAGGAGGCTTCGTGCTCGTTTTTTAGTTTTGACACCACCAACACGTCCCGTAGCCCAATTCTAACCTATAATCGAGACTTTTTCGGGTTTTAAATGAAGTGGATATCATTTCATACCCTCTCTCCTCCCGATTTCTAAACGATTCTTCGTGCTCGTTTTCTCATTTTGACACCACAAACACTTCCCGTAGCCCATTTCTAACCTATAATCGAGACTTTTTCGGGTTTTAAAGGAAGTGGATATCATTTCTTACCCTCTCTCCTCCCGATTTCTAAACAAGGCTTCGTGCTCGTTTTTTCGTTTTGACACCACAAACACGTCCCGTGGCCCATTTCTAACTTATAATCTAGACTTTTTAGGGTTTTAAAGGAAGTGGATATCATTTCATACCCTCTCTCCTCCAGATTTCTAAACGAGGATTCGTGCTCGTTTTTTCATTTTGACACCACCAACATGTCCCGTGGTCCATTTCTAACATATAATCGAGACTTTTTCGGGTTTTAAAGGAAGTGGATATCATTTCATACCCTCTCTCCTCCAGATTTCTAAACGAGGCTTCGTGCTCGTTTTTTAGTTTTGACACAACAAACACGTCTCGTGGCCCATTTCTAACATATAAACCAGACTTTTTCGGATTTTAAAGGAAGTGGATATACTTTCATACCCTCTCTCCTCCCGATTTCTAAACGAGGCTTCGTGCTCGTTTTTTCGTTTTGACACAACAAACACGTCCCGTTGTCCATTTTTAACCAATAATCGAGACTTTTTCAGATTTTGAAGGAAGTCGATATAATTTCATACCCTCTCTGCAACCGATTTCTAAAGGAGGCTTCGTGCTCGTTTTTTAGTTTTGACACCACCAACACGTCCCGTAGCCCAATTCTAACCTATAATCGAGACTTTTTCGGGTTTTAAATGAAGTGGATATCATTTCATACCCTCTCTCCTCCCGATTTCTAAACGATGCTTCGTGCTCGTTTTTTCATTTTGACACCACAAACACTTCCGGTAGCCCATTTCTAACCTATAATCGAGACTTTTTCGGGTTTTAAAAGAAGTGGATATCATTTCATACCCTCTCTCCTCCCGATTTATAAAAGAGGCTTCGTGCTCGTTTTTTCATTTTGACACCACAAACACGTCCCGTGGCCCATTTCTATCCTATAGTCGAGACTTTTTCGGGTTTAAAAGGAAGTGAATATCATTTCATACCCTCTCTCCTCCCGATTTCTAAACGAGGCTTCCTGCTCGTTTTTTTGTATTGACACCACCAACACTTCTGGTGACCCATTTCTAACGTATAATCGAGACTTTTTCTTGTTTTAAAGGAAGTGGATATCATTTCATACCCACTATCCTCCCGATTTCTAAACGAGGCTTCGTGCTCGTTTTTTCATTTTGACACCACCAACACGTCCCGTGGCCCATTTCTAACCTATAATCCAGACTTTTTTGGGTTTTCAAGGAAGTGGATATCATTTCATACCCTCTCTCCTCCCGATTTCTAAAGGAGGCTTCGTGCTCGTTTTTTCGTTTTAACACCACCAACACGTCCCGTGGCCCATTTCTAACGTATAATCGAGACTTTTTCGGGTTTTAAAGGAAGTGGATATAATTTCATACATCTCTCCTTCCGATTTATAAAAGAGGCTTCGTGCTCGTTTTTTCATTTTGACACCACAAACACGTCCCGTGGCCCATTTCTAACCTATAGTCGAGACTTTTTCGGGTTTAAAAAGAAGTGGATATCATTTCATACCCTCTCTCATACCGATTTCTAAAGGAGGCTTCCTGCTCGTTTTTTTGTATTGACACCACCAACACGTCCGGTGACCCATTTCTAACGTATAATCGAGACTTTTTCTGGTTTTAAAGGAAGTGGATATCATTTCATACCCTCTATCCTCCCGATTTCTAAACGAGGCTTCGTGCTCGTTTTTTCATTTTGACACCACCAACACGTCCTGTGGCCCATTTCTAACCTATAATCCAGACTTTTTCGGGTTTTCAAGGAAGTGGATATCATTTCATACCCTCTCTCCTCCCGATTTCTAAAGGAGGCTTCGTGCTCGTTTTTTCGTTTTGACACCACCAACACGTCCCGTGGCCCATTTCTAACGTATAATCGAGACTTTTTCGGGTTTTAAAGGAAGTGGATATCGTTTCATACCCTCTCTCCTCCCGATTTCTAAACGAGGCTTCGTGCTCGTTTTTTCGTTTTGACACCACAAACACGTCCCATGGCCCATTTGTAACCTATAATCGAGACTTTTTCGGGTGCTAAAGGAAGTGGATATAATTTCATACCCTCTCTCCAACCGATTTCTAAAGGAGGCTTCGTGCTCGTTTTTTCATTTTGACACCACCAACACGTCCCGTAGCCCAATTCTAACCTATAATCGAGACTCTTTCGGGTTTTAAATGAAGTGGATATCATTTCATACATCTCTCCTTCCGATTTCTAAACGAGGCTTCGTGCTCGTTTTTTCGTTTTGACACCACAAACACGTCCCGTTGCCCATTTCTAACCTATAATCTAGACTTTTTTGGGTTTTAAAGGAAGTGGACATTATTTCATACCCTCTCTCCTCCCGATTTCTAAACGAGGCTTCGTGGTCGTTTTTTTGTTTTAACACCTCCAACACGTCTCGTGGCCCATTTCTAACCTATAATCGAGACTTTTTCGGGTTTTAAAGGAAGTGGATATCATTTTATACCCTCTCTCCTCCAGATTTCTAAACGAGGCTTCGTGCTCGTTTTTTAGTTTTGACACAACAAACACGTCTCGTGGCCCATTTCTAACATATAAACCAGACTTTTTCGGGTGTTAATGGAAGTGGATATACTTTCATACCCTCTCTCCTCCCGATTTCTAAACGAGGCTTCGTGCTCATTTTTTCATTTTGACACAACAAACACGTCCCGTAGTCCATTTTTAACCATTAATCGAGACTTTTTCAGATTTTGATGGAAGTGGATATAATTTCATACCCTCTCTCCAACCGATTTCGAAAGGAGGCTTCGTGCTCGTTTTTTAGTTTTGACACCACCAACACGTCCCGTAGCCCAATTCTAACCTATAATCGAGACTTTTTCGGGTTTTAAATGAAGTGGATATCATTTCATACCCTCTCTCCTCCCGATTTCTAAACGATGCTTCGTGCTCGTTTTTTCATTTTGACACCACAAACACTTCCCGTAGCCCATTTCTAACCTATAATCGAGACTTTTTCGGGTTTTAAAGGAAGTGGATATCATTTCATACCCTCTCTCCTCCAGATTTCTAAAGGAGGCTTCGTGCTCGTTTTTTAGTTTTGACACCACCAACACGTCCCCGTAGCCCAATTCTAACCTATAATCGAGACTTCTTCGGGTTTTAAATGAAGTGGATATCATTTCATACCCTCTCTCCTCCCGATTTCTAAAGGAGGCTTCGTTCTCGTTTTTTCGTTTTGACACCACAAACACTTCCCGTAGCCCATTTCTAACCTATAATCGAGACTTTTTCGGGTTTTAAAGGAAGTGGATATCATTTCTTACCCTCTCTCCTCCCGATTTCTAAAGGAGGCTTCGTTCTCGTTTTTTCGTTTTGACACCACCAACACGTCCCGTGGCCAATTTCAAGCGTATAATCGAGACTTTTTCGGGTTTTAAAGGAAGTCCATATCGTTTCATACCTTCTCTCTTCCCGATTTCTAAACGAGGCTTCGTGCTCGTTTTTTCGTTTTGACACCACCAACACGTCCCGTGGCCCATTTCTAACCTATAATCCAGACTTTTTCGGGTTATAAAGGAAGTGGATATCATTTCATACCCTCTCTCATCCCGATTTCTAAAGGTGGCTTCGTGCTTGTTTTTTCGTTTTGACACAACCAACACGTCCAGTGGCCCATTTCTAACCTATAATCGAGACTTTTTCGGGTTTTAAAGGAAGTGGATATTATTTCATACCCTCTCTCCTCCCGATTTCTAAATGAGGCTTCGTGCTCGTTTTTTCGTTTTGACACCACCAACACGTCCCGTGGCCCATTTCTAACCTATAATCGAGACTTTTTTGGGTTTTAAAGGAAGTGGATATAATTTCATACCCTCTCTCCAACCGATTTCTAAAGCAGGCTTCGTGCTCGTTTTTTAGTTTTGACACCACCAACACGTCCCGTAGCCCAATAATAACCTATAATCGAAACTTTTTCGGGTTTTAAATGAAGTTGATATCATTTCATACCCTCTCTCCTCCCGATTTCTAAACGATGCTTCGTGCTCGTTTTTTCATTTTGACACCACAAACACTTCCGGTAGCCCATTTCTAACCTATAATCGAGACTTTTTCGGGTTTTAAAGGAAGTGGATATCATTTCATACCCTCTCTCCTCCCGATTTATAAAAGAGGCTTCGTGCTGATTTTTTCGTTTTGACACCACAAACACGTCCCGTGGCCCATTTCTAACCTATAGTCGAGACTTTTTCGGGTTTAAAAGGAAGTGGATATCATTTCATACCCTCTCTCCTCCCGATTTCTAAACGAGGCTTCCTGCTCGTTTTTTTGTATTGACACCACCAACACGTCTAGGGACCCATTTCTAACGTATAATCGAGACTTTTTCTTGTTTTAAAGGAAGTGGATATCATTTCATACACTCTATCCTCCCGATTTCTAAACGAGGCTTCGTGCTTGTTTTTTCATTTTGACACCACCAACACGTCCCGTGGCCCATTTCTAACCTATAATCCAGACTTTTTCGGGTTTTCAAGGAAGTGGATATCATTTCATACCCTCTCTCCTCCCGATTTCTAAAGGAGGCTTCGTGCTCGTTTTTTCGTTTTGACACCACCAACACGTCCCGTGGCCCATTTCTAACCTATAATCCAGACTTTTTCGGGTTTTAAAGGAAGTGGATATCATTTCATACCCTCTCTCCTCCAGATTTCTAAAGGAGGCTTCGTGCTCGTTTTTTAGTTTTGACACCACCAACACGTCCCCGTAGCCCAATTCTAACCTATAATCGAGACTTCTTCGGGTTTTAAATGAAGTGGATATCATTTCATACCCTCTCTCCTCCCGATTTCTAAACGATGCTTCGTGCTCATTTTTTCATTTTGACACCACAAACACTTCCCGTAGCCCATTTCTAACCTATAATCGAGACTTTTTCGGGTTTTAAAGGAAGTGGATATCATTTCTTACCCTCTCTCCTCCCGATTTCTAAAGGAGGCTTCGTTCTCGTTTTTTCGTTTTGACACCACCAACACGTCCCGTGGCCAATTTCAAGCGTATAATCGAGACTTTTTCGGGTTTTAAAGGAAGTCCATATCGTTTCATACCTTCTCTCTTCCCGATTTCTAAACGAGGCTTCGTGCTCGTTTTTTCGTTTTGACACCACCAACACGTCCCGTGGCCCATTTCTAACCTATAATCCAGACTTTTTCGGGTTATAAAGGAAGTGGATATCATTTCATACCCTCTCTCATCCCGATTTCTAAAGGTGGCTTCGTGCTTGTTTTTTCGTTTTGACACAACCAACACGTCCAGTGGCCCATTTCTAACCTATAATCGAGACTTTTTCGGGTTTTAAAGGAAGTGGATATTATTTCATACCCTCTCTCCTCCCGATTTCTAAATGAGGCTTCGTGCTCGTTTTTTCGTTTTGACACCACCAACACGTCCCGTGGCCCATTTCTAACCTATAATCGAGACTTTTTTGGGTTTTAAAGGAAGTGGATATAATTTCATACCCTCTCTCCAACCGATTTCTAAAGCAGGCTTCGTGCTCGTTTTTTAGTTTTGACACCACCAACACGTCCCGTAGCCCAATAATAACCTATAATCGAAACTTTTTCGGGTTTTAAATGAAGTTGATATCATTTCATACCCTCTCTCCTCCCGATTTCTAAACGATGCTTCGTGCTCGTTTTTTCATTTTGACACCACAAACACTTCCGGTAGCCCATTTCTAACCTATAATCGAGACTTTTTCGGGTTTTAAAGGAAGTGGATATCATTTCATACCCTCTCTCCTCCCGATTTATAAAAGAGGCTTCGTGCTGATTTTTTCGTTTTGACACCACAAACACGTCCCGTGGCCCATTTCTAACCTATAGTCGAGACTTTTTCGGGTTTAAAAGGAAGTGGATATCATTTCATACCCTCTCTCCTCCCGATTTCTAAACGAGGCTTCCTGCTCGTTTTTTTGTATTGACACCACCAACACGTCTAGTGACCCATTTCTAACCTATAATCGAGACTTTTTCGGGTTTTAAAGGAAGTGGATATCATTTCTTACCCTCTCTCCTCCCGATTTCTAAAGGAGGCTTCGTTCTCGTTTTTTCGTTTTGACACCACCAACACGTCCCGTGGCCAATTTCAAGCGTATAATCGAGACTTTTTCGGGTTTTAAAGGAAGTCCATATCGTTTCATACCTTCTCTCTTCCCGATTTCTAAACGAGGCTTCGTGCTCGTTTTTTCGTTTTGACACCACCAACACGTCCCGTGGCCCATTTCTAACCTATAATCCAGACTTTTTCGGGTTATAAAGGAAGTGGATATCATTTCATACCCTCTCTCATCCCGATTTCTAAAGGTGGCTTCGTGCTTGTTTTTTCGTTTTGACACAACCAACACGTCCAGTGGCCCATTTCTAACCTATAATCGAGACTTTTTCGGGTTTTAAAGGAAGTGGATATTATTTCATACCCTCTCTCCTCCCGATTTCTAAATGAGGCTTCGTGCTCGTTTTTTCGTTTTGACACCACCAACACGTCCCGTGGCCCATTTCTAACCTATAATCGAGACTTTTTTGGGTTTTAAAGGAAGTGGATATAATTTCATACCCTCTCTCCAACCGATTTCTAAAGCAGGCTTCGTGCTCGTTTTTTAGTTTTGACACCACCAACACGTCCCGTAGCCCAATAATAACCTATAATCGAAACTTTTTCGGGTTTTAAATGAAGTTGATATCATTTCATACCCTCTCTCCTCCCGATTTCTAAACGATGCTTCGTGCTCGTTTTTTCATTTTGACACCACAAACACTTCCGGTAGCCCATTTCTAACCTATAATCGAGACTTTTTCGGGTTTTAAAGGAAGTGGATATCATTTCATACCCTCTCTCCTCCCGATTTATAAAAGAGGCTTCGTGCTGATTTTTTCGTTTTGACACCACAAACACGTCCCGTGGCCCATTTCTAACCTATAGTCGAGACTTTTTCGGGTTTAAAAGGAAGTGGATATCATTTCATACCCTCTCTCCTCCCGATTTCTAAACGAGGCTTCCTGCTCGTTTTTTTGTATTGACACCACCAACACGTCTAGGGACCCATTTCTAACGTATAATCGAGACTTTTTCTTGTTTTAAAGGAAGTGGATATCATTTCATACACTCTATCCTCCCGATTTCTAAACGAGGCTTCGTGCTTGTTTTTTCATTTTGACACCACCAACACGTCCCGTGGCCCATTTCTAACCTATAATCCAGACTTTTTCGGGTTTTCAAGGAAGTGGATATCATTTCATACCCTCTCTCCTCCCGATTTCTAAACGAGGCTTCGTGCTCGTTTTTTCGTTTTGACACCACCAACACGTCCCGTGGCCCATTTCTAACCTATAATCCAGACTTTTTCGGGTTTTAAAGGAAGTGGATATCATTTCATACCCTCTCTCCTCCAGATTTCTAAAGGAGGCTTCGTGCTCGTTTTTTAGTTTTGACACCACCAACACGTCCCCGTAGCCCAATTCTAACCTATAATCGAGACTTCTTCGGGTTTTAAATGAAGTGGATATCATTTCATACCCTCTCTCCTCCCGATTTCTAAACGATGCTTCGTGCTCATTTTTTCATTTTGACACCACAAACACTTCCCGTAGCCCATTTCTAACCTATAATCGAGACTTTTTCGGGTTTTAAAGGAAGTGGATATCATTTCTTACCCTCTCTCCTCCCGATTTCTAAAGGAGGCTTCGTTCTCGTTTTTTCGTTTTGACACCACCAACACGTCCCGTGGCCAATTTCAAGCGTATAATCGAGACTTTTTCGGGTTTTAAAGGAAGTCCATATCGTTTCATACCTTCTCTCTTCCCGATTTCTAAACGAGGCTTCGTGCTCGTTTTTTCGTTTTGACACCACCAACACGTCCCGTGGCCCATTTCTAACCTATAATCCAGACTTTTTCGGGTTATAAAGGAAGTGGATATCATTTCATACCCTCTCTCATCCCGATTTCTAAAGGTGGCTTCGTGCTTGTTTTTTCGTTTTGACACAACCAACACGTCCAGTGGCCCATTTCTAACCTATAATCGAGACTTTTTCGGGTTTTAAAGGAAGTGGATATTATTTCATACCCTCTCTCCTCCCGATTTCTAAATGAGGCTTCGTGCTCGTTTTTTCGTTTTGACACCACCAACACGTCCCGTGGCCCATTTCTAACCTATAATCGAGACTTTTTTGGGTTTTAAAGGAAGTGGATATAATTTCATACCCTCTCTCCAACCGATTTCTAAAGCAGGCTTCGTGCTCGTTTTTTAGTTTTGACACCACCAACACGTCCCGTAGCCCAATAATAACCTATAATCGAAACTTTTTCGGGTTTTAAATGAAGTTGATATCATTTCATACCCTCTCTCCTCCCGATTTCTAAACGATGCTTCGTGCTCGTTTTTTCATTTTGACACCACAAACACTTCCGGTAGCCCATTTCTAACCTATAATCGAGACTTTTTCGGGTTTTAAAGGAAGTGGATATCATTTCATACCCTCTCTCCTCCCGATTTATAAAAGAGGCTTCGTGCTGATTTTTTCGTTTTGACACCACAAACACGTCCCGTGGCCCATTTCTAACCTATAGTCGAGACTTTTTCGGGTTTAAAAGGAAGTGGATATCATTTCATACCCTCTCTCCTCCCGATTTCTAAACGAGGCTTCCTGCTCGTTTTTTTGTATTGACACCACCAACACGTCTAGGGACCCATTTCTAACGTATAATCGAGACTTTTTCTTGTTTTAAAGGAAGTGGATATCATTTCATACACTCTATCCTCCCGATTTCTAAACGAGGCTTCGTGCTTGTTTTTTCATTTTGACACCACCAACACGTCCCGTGGCCCATTTCTAACCTATAATCCAGACTTTTTCGGGTTTTCAAGGAAGTGGATATCATTTCATACCCTCTCTCCTCCCGATTTCTAAAGGAGGCTTCGTGCTCGTTTTTTCATTTTGACACCACAAACACGTCCCATGGCCCATTTCTAACCTATAATCGAGACTTTTTCGGGTTTAAAAAGAAGTGGATATCATTTCATACCCTCTCTCCTCCCGATTTCTAAACGAGGCTTCCTGCTCGTTTTTTTTGTATTGACACCACCAACACGTCCGATGACCCATTTCTAACGTATAATCGAGACTTTTTCTGGTTTTAAAGGAAGTGGATATCATTTCATACCCTCTATCCTCCCGATTTCTAAACGAGGCTTCGTGCTCGTTTTTTCATTTTGACACCACCAACACGTCCCGTGGCCCATTTCTAACCTATAATCCAGACTTTTTCGGCTTTTCAAGGAAGTGGATATCATTTCATACCCTCTCTCCTCCCGATTTCTAAAGGAGGATTCGTGCTCGTTTTTTCATTTTGACACCACCAACATGTCCCGTGGTCCATTTCTAACATATAATCGAGACTTTTTCGGGTTTTAAAGGAAGTGGATATCATTTCATACCCTCTCTCCTCCAGATATCTAAACGAGGCTTCGTGCTCGTTTTTTAGTTTTGACACAACAAACACGTCTCGTGACCCATTTCTAACATATAAACCAGACTTTTTCGGATTTTAAAGGAAGTGGATATATTTTCATACCCTCTCTCCTCCCGATTTCTAAACGAGGCTTCGTGCTCGTTTTTTCTTTTTGACACAACAAACACGTCCCGTTGTCCATTTTTAACCAATAATCGAGACTTTTTCAGATTTTGAAGGAAGTCGATATAATTTCATACCCTCTCTCCAACCGATTTCTAAAGGAGGCTTCGTGCTCGTTTTTTAGTTTTGACACCACCAACACGTCCCGTCGCCCAATTCTAACCTATAATCGAGACTTTTTCGGGTTTTAAATGAAGTGGATATCATTTCATACCCTCTCTCCTCCCGATTTCTAAACGATGCTTCGTGCTCGTTTTTTCATTTTGACACCACAAACACTTCCGGTAGCCCATTTCTAACCTATAATCGAGACTTTTTCGGGTTTTAAAGGAAGTGGATATCATTTCATACCCTCTCTCCTCCCGATTTATAAAAGAGGCTTCATGCTCGTTTTTTCGTTTTGACACCACAAACACGTCCCGTGGCCCATTTCTAACCTATAGTGGAGACTTTTTCGGGTTTAAAAGGAAGTGGATATCATTTCATACCCTCTCTCCTCCCGATTTCTAAACGAGGCTTCCTGCTCGTTTTTTTGTATTGACACCACCAACACGTATGGTGACCCATTTCTAACGTATAATCGAGACTTTTTCTTGTTTTAAAGGAAGTGGATATCATTTCATACCCTCTATCCTCCCGATTTCTAAACGAGGCTTCGTGCTCGTTTTTTCATTTTGACACCACCAACACGTCCCGTGGCCCATTTCTAACCTATAATCCAGACTTTTTCGGGTTTTTAAGGAAGTGGATATCATTTCATACCCTCTCTCCTCCCGATTTCTAAAGGAGGCTTCGTGCTCGTTTTTTCGTTTTGACACCACCAACACGTCCCGTGGCCCATTTCTAACGTATAATCGAGACTTTTTCGGGTTTTAAAGGAAGTGGATATAATTTCATACATCTCTCCTTCCGATTTATAAAAGAGGCTTCGTGCTCGTTTTTTCGTTTTGACACCACAAACACGTCCCGTGGCCCATTTCTAACCTATAGTCGAGACTTTTTCGGGTTTAAAAAGAAGTGGATATCATTTCATACCCTCTCTCCTCCCGATTTCTAAACGAGGCTTCCTGCTCGTTTTTTTGTATTGACACCACCAACACGTCCGGTGACCCTTTTCTAACGTATAATCGAGACTTTTTCTAGTTTTAAAGGAAGTGGATATCATTTCATACCCTCTATCCTCCGGATTTCTAAACGAGGCTTCGTGCTCGTTTTTTCATTTTGACACCACCAACACGTCCCGTGGCCCATTTCTAACCTATAATCCAGACTTTTTTGGGTTTTCAAGGAAGTGGATATCATTTCATACCCTCTCTCCTCCCGATTTCTAAAGGAGGCTTCGTGCTCGTTTTTTCGTTTTGACACCACCAATACGTCCCGTGGCCCATTTCTAACGTATAATCGAGACTTTTTTGGGTTTTAAAGGAAGTGGATATAATTTCATACATCTCTCCTTCCGATTTATAAAAGAGGCTTCGTGCTCGTTTTTTCGTTTTTACACCACAAACACGTCCCGTGGCCCATTTCTAACCTATAGTCGAGACTTTTTCGGGTTTAAAAAGAAGTGGATATCATTTCATACCCTCTCTCCTCCCGATTTCTAAACGAGGCTTCCTGCTCGTTTTTTTGTATTGACACCACCAACACGTCCGGTGACCCATTTCTAACGTATAATCGAGACTTTTTCTAGTTTTAAAGGAAGTGGATATCATTTCATACCCTCTATCCTCCCGATTTCTAAACGAGGCTTCGTGCTCGTTTTTTCATTTTGACACCACCAACACGTCCCGTGGCCCACTTCTAACCTATAATCCAGACTTTTTCGGGTTTTCAAGGAAGTGGATATCATTTCATACCCTCTCTGCTCCCGATTTCTAAAGGAGGCTTCGTGCTCGTTTTTTCGTTTTGACATAACCAACACGTCCCGTGGCCCATTTCTAACCTATAATCGAGACTTTTTCGGGTTTTAAAGGAAGTGGATATTATTTCATAACCTCTCTCCTCCCGATTTCTAAACGAGGCTTCGTAGTCGTTTTTTCGTTTTGACACCTCAAACAAGTGCCGTGGCCCATTTCTAACCTATAATCGAGACTTTTTCGGGTTTTAAATGAAGTGGATATAATTTCATGCCCTCTCTCCAACCGATTTCTAAAGGAGGCTTCGTGCTCGTTTTTTCGTTTTGACACCACAAACACGTCCCATGGCCCATTTCTAACCTATAATCGAGACTTTTTCGGGTGTTAAAGGAAGTGGATATAATTTCATACCCTCTCTCCAACCGATTTCTAAAGGAGGCTTAATGCTCGTTTTTTCATTTTGACACCACCAACACGTCCCGTAGCCCAATTCTAACCTATAATCGAGACTCTTTCGGGTTTTAAATGAAGTGGATATCATTTCATACATCTCTCCTTCCGATTTCTAAACGATGCTTCGTTCTCGTTTTTTCGTTTTGACACCACAAACACGTCCCGTTGCCCATTTCTAACCTATAATCTAGACTTTTTTGGGTTTTAAAGGAAGTGGATATTATTTCATACCCTCTCTCCTCCCGATTTCTAAACGAGGCTTCGTGGTCGTTTTTTTGTTTTAACACCTCCAACACGTCTCGTGGCCCATTTCTAACCTATAATCGAGACTTTTTCGGGTTTTAAAGGAAGTGGATATCATTTTATACCCTCTCTCCTCCAGATTTCTAAACGAGGCTTCGTGCTCCTTTTTTAGTTTTGACACAACAAACACGTCTCGTGGCCCATTTCTGACATATAAACCAGACTTTTTCGGGTTTTGAAGGAAGTGGATATACTTTCATACCCTCTCTCCTCCCGATTTCTAAACGAGGCTTCGTGCTCATTTTTTCGTTTTGACACAACAAACACGTCCCGTTGTCCATTTTTAACCAATAATCGAGACTTTTTCAGATTTTGAAGGAAGTGGATATAATTTCATACCCTCTCTCCAACCGATTTCTAAAGGAGGCTTCGTGCTCGTTTTTTAGTTTTGACACCACCAACACGTCCCGTAGCCCAATTCTAACCTATAATCGAGACTTTTTCGGGTTTTAAATGAAGTGGATATCATTTCATACCCTCTCTCCTCCCGATTTCTAAACGATGCTTCGTGCTCGTTTTTTCATTTTGACACCACAAACACTTCCCGTAGCCCATTTCTAACCTATAATCGAGACTTTTTCGGGTTTTAAAGGAAGTGGATATCATTTCATACCCTCTCTCCTCCCGATTTATAAAAGAGGCTTCGTGCTTGTTTTTTCATTTTGACACCACAAACACGTCCCGTGGCCCATTTCTAACCTATAGTCGAGACTTTTTCGGGTTTAAAAGGAAGTGGATATTATTTCATACCCTCTCTCCTCCCGATTTCTAAACGAGGCTTCCTGCTCGTTTTTTTGTATTGACACCACCAACACGTCTGGTGACCCATTTCTAACGTATAATCGAGACTTTTTATGGTTTTAAAGGAAGTGGATATCATTTCATACCCTCTATCCTCCCGATTTCTAAACGAGGCTTCGTGCTCGTTTTTTCATTTTGACACCACCAACACGTCCCGTGGCCCATTTCTAACGTATAATCCAGACTTTTTCGGGTTTTCAAGGAAGTGGATATAATTTCATACCCTCTCTCCAACCGATTTCTAAAGGAGGCTTCGTGCTCGTTTTTTAGTTTTGACACCACCAACACGTCCCGTAGCCCAATTCTAACCTATAATCGAGACTTTTTCGGGTTTTAAATGAAGTGGATATCATTTCATACCCTCTCTCCTCCCGATTTCTAAACGATGCTTCGTGCTCGTTTTTTCATTTTGACACCACAAACACTTCCCGTAGCCCATTTCTAACCTATAATCGAGACTTTTTCGGGTTTTAAAGGAAGTGGATATCATTTCTTACCCTCTCTCCTCCCGATTTCTAAACAAGGCTTCGTGCTCGTTTTTTCGTTTTGACACCACAAACACGTCCCGTGGCCCATTTCTAACTTATAATCTAGACTTTTTTGGGTTTTAAAGGAAGTGGATATCATTTCATAACCTCTCTCCTCCTGATTTCTAAACGAGGATTCGTGCTCGTTTTTTCATTTTGACACCACCAACATGTCCCGTGGTCCATTTCTAACATATAATCGAGACTTTTTCGGGTTTTAAAGGAAGTGGATATCATTTCATACCCTCTCTCCTCCAGATTTCTAAACGAGGCTTCGTGCTCGTTTTTTAGTTTTGACACAACAAACACGTCTCGTGGCCCATTTCTAACAAATAAACCAGACTTTTTCGGATTTTAAAGGAAGTGGATATACTTTCATACCCTCTCTCCTCCCGATTTCTAAACGAGGCTTCGTGCTCGTTTTTTCGTTTTGACACAACAAACACGTCCCGTTGTCCATTTTTAACCAATAATCGAGACTTTTTCAGATTTTGAAGGAAGTCGATATAATTTCATACCCTCTCTCCAACCGATTTCTAAAGGAGGCTTCGTGCTCGTTTTTTAGTTTTGACACCACCAACACGTCCCGTAGCCCAATTCTAACCTATAATCGAGACTTTTTCGGGTTTTAAATGAAGTGGATATCATTTCATACCCTCTCTCCTCCCGATTTCTAAACGATGCTTCGTGCTCGTTTTTTCATTTTGACACCACAAACACTTCCCGTAGCCCATTTCTAACCTATAATCGAGACTTTTTCGGGTTTTAAAGGAAGTGGATATCATTTCATACCCTCTCTCCTCCCGATTTATAAAAGAGGCTTCGTGCTCGTTTTTTCGTTTTGACACCATAAACACGTCCAGTGGCTCATTTCTAACCTATAGTCGAGACTTTTTCGGGTTTAAAAGGAAGTGGATATCATTTCATACCCTCTGTCCTCCCGATTTCTAAACGAGGCTTCCTGCTCGTTTTTTTGTATTGACACCACCAACACGTCTCGTGACCCATTTCTAATATATAATCGAGACTTTTTCTGGTTTTAAAGGAAGTGGATATCATTTCATACCCTCTATCCTCCCGATTTCTAAACGAGGCTTCGTGCTCGTTTTTTCATTTTCACACAACCAATACGTCCCGTGGCCCATTTCTAATCTATAATCCATACTTTTTCGGGTTTAAAAGGAAGTGGATATCATTTCATACCCTCTCTCCTCCCGATTTCTAAAGGAGGCTTCGTTCTCGTTTTTTCGTTTTAACACCACCAACACGTCCCGTGGCCCATTTCTAGCGTATAATCGAGACTTTTTTGGGTTTTAAAGGAAGTCCATATCGTTTCATACCTTCTCTCCTCCCGATTTCTAAACGAGGCTTCGTTCTCGTTTTTTCGTTTTGACACAACAAACACGTCTCGTGGCCCATTTCTAACCTATATTCTAGACTTTTTTGGGTTTTAAAGAAAGTGGATATCATTTCATACCCTCTATCCTTCCGATTTCTAAACGAGGCTTCGTGCTCATTTTTTCGTTTTGACACCACCAACACGTCCAGTGGCCCATTTCTAATCTATAATCCAGACTTTTTCGGGTTTAAAAGGAAGTGGATATCATTTCTTACCCTCTCTCCTCCCGATTTCTAAAAGAGGCTTCATTCTCGTTTTTTCATTTTGACACCACCAACACGTCCCGTGGCCCATTTCTAGCGTATAATCGAGACTTTTTCGGATTTTAAAGGAAGTCCATATCGTTTCATACCTTCTCTCCTCCCGATTTCTAAACGAGGCTTCGTGCTCGTTTTTTCGTTTTGACACCACCAACACGTCCCGTGGCCCATTTCTAACCTATGATCCAGACTTTTTCTGGTTTTAAAGGAAGTGGATATCATTTCATACCCTCTATCCTCCCGATTTCTAAACGAGGCTTCGTGCTCGTTTTTTCGTTTTGACACCACCAATACGTCCCGTGGCCCATTTCTAATCTATAATCCAGACTTTTTCGGGTTTAAAAGGAAGTGGATATTATTTCATACCCTCTCTCCTCCCGATTTCTAAACGAGGCTTCGTGGTCGTTTTTTCGTTTTGACACCTCAAACAAGTCACGTGGCCCATTTCTAACCTATAATCGAGACTTTTTTGGGTTTTAAAGGAAGTGGATATAATTTCATACCCTCTCTCCAACCGATTTCTAAACCAGGCTTCGTGCTTGTTTTTTCGTTTTGACACCACCAACACGTCCCGTAGCCCAATTCTAACCTATAATCGAGACTTTTTCGGGTTTTAAAGGAAGTGGATATTATTTCATATCCTCTCTCCTCCTGATTTATAAAAGAGGCTTCGTGCTCGTTTTTTCGTTTTGACACCACAAACACGTCGGGTGGCCCATTTCTAACCTATAGTTGAGACTTTTTCGGGTTTAAAAGGAAGTTGATATCATTTCATACCCTCTCTCCTCCCGATTTCTAAACGAGGCTTCCTGCTCGTTTTTTTGTATTGACACCACCAACACGTCTCGTGACCCATTTCTAACATATAATCGAGACTTTTTCTGGTTTTAAAGGAAGTGGATATCATTTCATACCCTCTATCCTCTCGATTTCTAAACGAGGCTTCGTGCTCGTTTTTTCGTTTTGACACCACCAACACGTCCCGTGGCCCATTTCTAATCTATAATCCAGACTTTTTCGGGTTTAAAAGGAAGTGGATATCATTTCATACCCTCTCTCCTCCCGATTTCTAAAGGAGGCTTCGTTATCGTTTTTTCGTTTTGACACCACCAACACGTCCCGTGGCCCATTTCTAGCGTATAATCGAGACTTTTTCGGGTTTTAAAGGAAGTCCATATCGTTTCATACCTTCTCTCCTCCCGATTTCTAAACTAGGCTTCGTGCTCGTTTTTTCGTTTTGACACAACAAACACGTCCCGTGTCCCATTTCTAACCTATAATCTAGACTTTTTTGGGTTTTAAAGGAAGTTGATATTATTTCATACCCTCTCTCCTCCCAATTTCTAAACGAGGCTTCATGGTCGTTTTTTCATTTTGACACCTTAAACAAGTCCCGTGGCCCATTTCTAACCTATAATCGAGACTTTTTCTGGTTCTAAAGGAAGTGGATATCATTTCATACCCTCTATCCTCCCGATTTCTAAACGAGGCTTCGTGCTCGTTTTTTCGTTTTGACACCACCAATACGTCCCGTGGCCCATTTCTAATCTATAATCCAGACTTTTTCGGGTTTAAAAGGAAGTGGATATTATTTCATACCCTCTCTCCTCCCGATTTCTAAACGAGGCTTCGTGGTCGTTTTTTTCGTTTTGACACCTCAAACAAGTCACGTGGCCCATTTCTAACCTATAATCGAGACTTTTTTGGGTTTTAAAGGAAGTGGATATAATTTCATACCCTCTCTCCAACCGATTTCTAAAGCAGGCTTCGTGCTTGTTTTTTCGTTTTGACAACACCAACACGTCCCGTAGCCCAATTCTAACCTATAATCGAGACTTTTTCGGGTTTTAAAGGAAGTCCATATCGTTTCATACCTTCTCTCCTCCCGATTTCTAAACGAGGCTTCGTGGTCGTTTTTTCGTTTTGACATAACAAACACGTCCCGTGTCCCATTTCTAACCTATAATCTAAACTTTTTTGGGTTTTAAAGGAAGTTGATATTATTTCATACCCTCTCTCCTCCCAATTTCTAAACGAGGCTTCATGGTCGTTTTTTCATTTTGACACCTTAAACAAGTCCCGCGGCCCATTTCTAACCTATAATCGAGACTTTTTCGGGTTTTAAAGGATGTGGATATAATTTCATACCCTCTCTCCTCCCGATTTTAAAGGAGGCTTCGTGCTCATTTTTTCGTTTTAACACCACCAACACGTCCCGTAGCCAATTCTAACCTATAATCGAGAATTTTTCGGGTTTTAAATTATGTGGATATCATTTCATACCCTCTCTCCTCCCGATTTCTAAACGAGGCTTCGTTCTCGTTTTTTCGTTTTGACACCACAAACACGTCCCGTTGCCCATTTCGAACCTATAATCTAGACTTTTTCGGGTTTTAAAGGAAGTGGATATAATTTCATACCCTCTCTCCAACCGATTTCTAAAGGAGGCTTCGTGCTCGTTTCTTCATTTTGACACCACCAACACGTCCCGTAGCCCAATTCTAACCTATAATCGAGACTTTTTCGGGTTTTAAAGGAAGTGGATATTATTTCATACCCTCTCTCCTCCTGATTTATAAAAGAGGCTTCGTGCTCGTTTTTTCGTTTTGACACCACAAACACGTCGGGTGGCCCATTTCTAACCTATAGTCGAGACTTTTTCGGGTTTAAAAGGAAGTGGATATCATTTCATACCCTCTCTCCTCCCGATTTCTAAACGAGGCTTCGTGCTCGTTTTTTTGTATTGACACCACCAACACGTCTGGTGACCCATTTCAAACGTATAATCGAGACTTTTTCTGGTTTTAAAGGAAGTGGATATCATTTCATACCCTCTCTCCTCCCGATTTCTAAACGAGGCTTCGTGCTCGTTTTTTCGTTTTGACACCACAAGCACGTCCCGTTGCCCATTTCTAACCTATAATCTAGACTTTTTCGGGTTTTAAAGGAAGTGCATATAATTTCATACCCTCTCTCCAACCGATTTCTAAAGGAGGCTTCGTGCTCATTTTTTCGTTTTGACACAACCAACACGTCCCGTAGCCCAATTCTAACCTATAATCGAGACTTTTTTGGGTTTTAAATGAAGTGGATATCATTTCATACCCTCTCTCCTCCCGATTTCTAAACGAGGCTTCATGCTCGTTTTTTCGTTTTGACACAACAAACACGTACCGTTGCCCATTACTAACCTATAATCGAGTCTTTTTCGGATTTTGAAGGAAGTGGATATTATTCTCATACCCTCTCTCCTCCCCATTTCTAACCTATAATTGAGACTTTTTCGGGTTTTAAAGGAAGTTGATATCATTTCATATCCTCACTCCTCCCTTTTTCTAAATGAGGCTTCGTGCTCGTTTTTTCGTTTTGACACCTCCAACACGTCCCGTGGTCCATTTCTAACCGATAATCCATACTTTTTCAGGTTTTAAAGGAAGTGGATATCATTTCATACGCTCTCTCCTCCCGATTTCTAAATGAGGCTTTGTGCTCGTTTTTTCGTTTTGACACTACCAACACGTCCCGTAGCCCATTTCTAACCTATAATCGAGACTTTTTCGGGTTTTAAAGGAAGTGGATATTATTTCATACCCTCTCTCCTCCTGATTTATAAAAGAGGCTTCGTGCTCGTTTTTTCGTTTTGACACCACAAACACGTCGGGTGGCCCATTTCTAACCTATAGTCGAGACTTTTTCGGGTTTAAAAGGAAGTGGATATCATTTCATACCCTCTCTCCTCCCGATTTCTAAAGGAGGCTTCGTTATCGTTTTTTCGTTTTGACACCACCAACACGTCCCGTGGCCCATTTCTAGCGTATAATCGAGACTTTTTCGGGTTTTAAAGGAAGTCCATATCGTTTCATACCTTCTCTCCACCCGATTTCTAAACGAGGCTTCGTGCTCGTTTTTTCATTTTGACACAACAAACACGTCCCGTGGCCCATTTCTAACCTATAATCTAGACTTTTTTGGGTTTTAAAGGAAGTGGATATTATTTCATACCCTCTCTCCTCCCAATTTCTAAACGAGGCTTCGTGGTCGTTTTTTAATTTTGACACCTTAAACAAGTCCCGTGGCCCATTTCTAACCTATAATCGAGACTTTTTCGGGTTTTAAAGGATGTGGATATAATTTCATACCCTCTCTCCTCCCGATTTCTAAAGGAGGCTTCGTGCTCATTTTTTCATTTTAACACCACCAACACCTCCCGTAGACCAATTCTAACCTATAATCGAGAATTTTTCGGGTTTCAAATGATGTGGATATCATTTCATACCCTCTCTCCTCCCGATTTCTAAACGAGGCTTCGTGCTCGTTTTTTCATTTTGACACCACAAACACGTCCCGTTGCCCATTTCTAACCTATAATATAGTCTTTTTCGGGTTTTAAAGGAAGTGGATATAATTTCACACCTTCTCTCCTCCCGATTTCTAAAGAAGGCTTCGTGCTCATTTTTTCTTTTTAACACCATCAACACGTCCTGTAGCCCAATTCTAACCTATAATCGAGAATTTTTCGGATTTTAAATGAAGTGGATATCATTTCATACCCTCTCTCCTCCCAATTTCTAAACGAGGCTTCGTGCTCGTTTTTTTGTTTTGACACCACAAACACGTCCTGTTGCCCATTTCTAACCTATAATCTAGACTTTTTCGGGTTTTAAAGGAAGAGGATATAATTTCATACCCTCTCTCCAACCGATTTCTAAAGGAGGCTTCGTGCTCGTTTTTTCATTTTGACACAACCAACACGTTCCGTAGCCCAATTCTAACCTATAATCGAGACTTTTTTGGGTTTTAAAGGAAGTGGATATTATTTCATACTCTCTCTCCTCCCAATTTCTAAACGAGGCTTCGTGGTCGTTTTTTCATTTTGACACCTCAAACAAATCCCGTGGCCCATTTCTAACCTATAATCGAGACTTTTTCGGGTTTTAAAGGAAGTCCATATCGTTTCATATCTTCTCTCCTCCCGATTTCTAAACGAGGCTTCGTGCTCGTTTTTTCGTTTTGACACCACCAACACGTCCCGTGGCCCATTTCTAACTTATAATCCAGACTTTTTCGGGTTTTAAAGGAAGAGGATATAATTTCATACCCTCTCTCCAACCGATTTCTAAAGGAGGCTTCGTGCTCGTTTTTTCGTTTTGACACCACCAACACGTCCTGTGGCCCATTTCTAACCTATAATCGAGACTTTTTCGGGTTTTAAAGGAAGTTGATATCATTTCATATCCTCTCTCCTCCCGTTTTCTAAATGAGGTTTCGTTCTCGTTTTTTCGTTTTGACACCTCCAACACGTCCCGTGGTCCATTTCTAACCTATAATCGAGACTTTTTCGGGTTTTAAAGGAAGTGAATATCATTTCATACACTCTCCTCCCGATTTCTAAATGAGGCTTTGTGCTCGTTTTTTCGTTTTGACACTACCAACACGTCCCGTAGCCCAATTCTAAGCTATAATCGAGAATTTTTCGGATTTTAAATGAAGTGGATATCATTTCATACCCTCTCTCCTCCCGATTTCTAAACGAGGCTTTGTGCTCGTTTTTTCGTTTTGACACCACAAACACGTCCCGTTGCCCATTTCTAACCTATAATCTAGACTTTTTCGGGTTTTAAAGGAAGTGGATATAATTTCATACCCTCTCTCCAACCGATTTCTAAAGGAGGCTTCGTGCTCGTTTTTTCGTTTTGACACAACCAACACGTCCCGTAGCCCAATTCTAACCTATAATCGAGACTTTTTTAGGTTTTAAAGGAAGTGGATATCATTTTATACCCTCTCTCCTCCCGATTTCTAAAGGAGGCTTCGTGCTCGTTTTTTCGTTTTGACACAACCAACACGTCCCGTAGCCCAATTCTAACCTATAATCGAGACTTTTTCGGGTTTTAAAGGAAGTGAATATCATTTCATACCCTCTCTCCTCCCGATTTCTAAACGAGGCTTCGTGCTCGTTTTTTCGTTTTGACACCATCAACACGTCCCGTGGCCCATTTCTAACCTATAATCCAGACTTTCTCGGGTTTTAAAAGAAGTGGATATCATTTCATACCCTCTCTCCTCCCGATTTCTAATGGAGGCTTCGTGCTCGTTTTTTTATTTTGACACCACAAACACGTCCCGTAGCCCAATTCTAACCTATAATCGAGACTTTTTCGGGTTTTAAAGGAAGTTGATATCATTTCATATCCTCTCTCCTCCCGTTTTCTAAATGAGGCTTCGTTCTCGTTTTTTCGTTTTGACACTTCCAACACGTCCCGTGGTCCATTTCTAACCTATAATCCAGACTTTTTCGGGTTTTAAAGGAAGTGGACATCATTTCATACACTCTCTCCTCCCGATTTCTAAATGAGGCTTTGTGCTCGTTTTTTCGTTTTGACACTACCAACACGTCCCGTAGCCCAGTTCTAACCTATAATCGAGAATTTTGCTGGTTTTAAATGAAGTGCATATCATTTCATACCCTTTCTCCTCCCGATTTCTAAACGAGGCTTCGTGGTCGTTTTTTCATTTTGACACCACCAACAAGTCCCGTGGCCCATTTCTAACCTATAATCGAGACTTTTTCGGGTTTTAAAGGAAGTGGATATAATTTCATACCTTCTCTCCTCCCGATTTCTAAAGATGGCTTCGTGCTCATTTTTTCGTTTTAACACCATCAACACGTCCTGTAGCCCAATTCTAACCTATAATCGAGAATTTTTCGGATTTTAAATGAAGTGGATATCATTTCATACCCTCTCTCCTCCCGATTTCTAAACGAGGCTTCGTGCTCGTTTTTTCGTTTTGACACCACAAACACGACCCGTTGCCCATTTCTAACCTATAATCTAGACTTTTTCGGGTTTTAAAGGAAGTGGATATAATTTCATACCCTCTCTCCAACCGATTTCTAAAGGAGGCTTCGTGCTCGTTTTTTCGTTTTGACACAACCAACATGTCCCGTAGGCCAATTCTAACCTATAATCGAGACTTTTTTGGGTTTTAAAGGAAGTGGATATCATTTTATACCCTCTCTCCTCCCGATTTCTAAAGGAGGCTTCGTGCTCGTTTTTTCGTTTTGACACAACCAACACGTTCCGTAGCCCAATTCTAACCTATAATCGAGACTTTTTTGGGTTTTAAAGGAAGTGGATATTATTTCATACTCTCTCTCCTCCCAATTTCTAAACGAGGCTTCGTGGTCGTTTTTTCATTTTGACACCTCAAACAAATCCCGTGGCCCATTTCTAACCTATAATCGAGACTTTTTCGGGTTTTAAAGGAAGTCCATATCGTTTCATATCTTCTCTCCTCCCGATTTCTAAACGAGGCTTCGTGCTCGTTTTTTCGTTTTGACACCACCAACACGTCCCGTGGCCCATTTCTAACTTATAATCCAGACTTTTTCGGGTTTTAAAGGAAGTGGATATCATTTCATACCCTCTCTCCTCCCGATTTCTAAAGGTGGCTTCGTGCTTGTTTTTTCGTTTTGACACAACCAACACGTCCAGTGGCCCATTTCTAACCTATAATCGAGACTTTTTTGGGTTTTAAAGGAAGTGGATTTTATTTCATACCCTCTCTCCTCCCGATTTCTAAACGAGGCTTCGTGGTCGATTTTTCATTTTGACACCTCAAACAAGTCCCGTGGCCCATTTCTAACATATAATCGAGACTTTTTCTGGTTTCAAAGGAAGTGGATATCATTTCATACCCTCTCTCCTCCCGATTTCTAAACGAGGCTTCGTGCTCGTTTTTTCGTTTTGACACCACCAACACGTCCTGTGGCCCATTTCTAACCTATAATCGAGACTTTTTCGGGTTTTAAAGGAAGTTGATATCATTTCATATCCTCTCTCCTCCCGTTTTCTAAATGAGGCTTCGTTCTCGTTTTTTCGTTTTGACACCTCCAACACGTCCCGTGGTCCATTTCTAACCTATAATCGAGACTTTTTCGGGTTTTAAAGGAAGTGGATATCATTTCATACACTCTCCTCCCGATTTCTAAATGAGGCTTTGTGCTCGTTTTTTCGTTTTGACACTACCAACACGTCCCGTAGCCCAATTCTAACCTATAATCGAGAATTTTTCGGATTTTAAATGAAGTGGATATCATTTCATACCCTCTCTCCTCCCGATTTCTAAACGAGGCTTTGTGCTCGTTTTTTCGTTTTGACACCACAAACACGTCCCGTTGCCCATTTCTAACCTATAATCTAGACTTTTTCGGGTTTTAAAGGAAGTGGATATAATTTCATACCCTCTCTCCAACCGATTTCTAAAGGAGGCTTCGTGCTCGTTTTTTCGTTTTGACACAACCAACACGTCCCGTAGCCCAATTCTAACCTATAATCGAGACTTTTTTAGGTTTTAAAGGAAGTGGATATCATTTTATACCCTCTCTCCTCCCGATTTCTAAAGGAGGCTTCGTGCTCGTTTTTTCGTTTTGACACAACCAACACGTCCCGTAGCCCAATTCTAACCTATAATCGAGACTTTTTCGGGTTTTAAAGGAAGTGAATATCATTTCATACCCTCTCTCCTCCCGATTTCTAAACGAGGCTTCGTGCTCGTTTTTTCGTTTTGACACCATCAACACGTCCCGTGGCCCATTTCTAACCTATAATCCAGACTTTCTCGGGTTTTAAAAGAAGTGGATATCATTTCATACCCTCTCTCCTCCCGATTTCTAATGGAGGCTTCGTGCTCGTTTTTTTATTTTGACACCACAAACACGTCCCGTAGCCCAATTCTAACCTATAATCGAGACTTTTTCGGGTTTTAAAGGAAGTTGATATCATTTCATATCCTCTCTCCTCCCGTTTTCTAAATGAGGCTTCGTTCTCGTTTTTTCGTTTTGACACCTCCAACACGTCCCGTGGTCCATTTCTAACCTATAATCCAGACTTTTTCGGGTTTTAAAGGAAGTGGACATCATTTCATACACTCTCTCCTCCCGATTTCTAAATGAGGCTTTGTGCTCGTTTTTTCGTTTTGACACTACCAACACGTCCCGTAGCCCAGTTCTAACCTATAATCGAGAATTTTGCGGGTTTTAATTGAAGTGCATATCATTTCATACCCTCTCTCCTCCCGATTTCTAAACGAGGCTTCGTGGTCGTTTTTTCATTTTGACACCACCAACAAGTCCCGTGGCCCATTTCTAACCTATAATCGAGACTTTTTCGGGTTTTAAAGGAAGTGGATATAATTTCATACCTTCTCTCCTCCCGATTTCTAAAGAAGGCTTCGTGCTCATTTTTTCGTTTTAACACCATCAACACGTCCTGTAGCCCAATTCTAACCTATAATCGAGAATTTTTCGGATTTTAAATGAAGTGGATATCATTTCATACCCTCTCTCCTCCCGATTTCTAAACGAGGCTTCGTGCTCGTTTTTTCGTTTTGACACCACAAACACGTCCCGTTGCCCATTTCTAACCTATAATCTAGACTTTTTCGGGTTTTAAAGGAAGTGGATATAATTTCATACCCTCTCTCCAACCGATTTCTAAAGGAGGCTTCGTGCTCGTTTTTTCGTTTTGACACAACCAACATGTCCCGTAGGCCAATTCTAACCTATAATCGAGACTTTTTTGGGTTTTAAAGGAAGTGGATATCATTTTATACCCTCTCTCCTCCCGATTTCTAAAGGAGGCTTCGTGCTCGTTTTTTCGTTTTGACACAACCAACACGTTCCGTAGCCCAATTCTAACCTATAATCGAGACTTTTTTGGGTTTTAAAGGAAGTGGATATTATTTCATACTCTCTCTCCTCCCAATTTCTAAACGAGGCTTCGTGGTCGTTTTTTCATTTTGACACCTCAAACAAATCCCGTGGCCCATTTCTAACCTATAATCGAGACTTTTTCGGATTTTAAAGGAAGTCCATATCGTTTCATATCTTCTCTCCTCCCGATTTCTAAACGAGGCTTCGTGCTCGTTTTTTCGTTTTGACACCACCAACACGTCCCGTGGCCCATTTCTAACTTATAATCCAGACTTTTTCGGGTTTTAAAGGAAGTGGATATCATTTCATACCCTCTCTCCTCCCGATTTCTAAAGGTGGCTTCGTGCTTGTTTTTTCGTTTTGACACAACCAACACGTCCAGTGGCCCATTTCTAACCTATAATCGAGACTTTTTTGGGTTTTAAAGGAAGTGGATTTTATTTCATACCCTCTCTCCTCCCGATTTCTAAACGAGGCTTCGTGGTCGATTTTTCATTTTGACACCTCAAACAAGTCCCGTGGCCCATTTCTAACATATAATCGAGACTTTTTCTGGTTTCAAAGGAAGTGGATATCATTTCATACCCTCTCTCCTCCCGATTTCTAAACGAGGCTTCGTGCTCGTTTTTTCGTTTTGACACCACCAACACGTCCTGTGGCCCATTTCTAACCTATAATCGAGACTTTTTCGGGTTTTAAAGGAAGTTGATATCATTTCATATCCTCTCTCCTCCCGTTTTCTAAATGAGGCTTCGTTCTCGTTTTTTCGTTTTGACACCTCCAACACGTCCCGTGGTCCATTTCTAACCTATAATCGAGACTTTTTCGGGTTTTAAAGGAAGTGGATATCATTTCATACACTCTCCTCCCGATTTCTAAATGAGGCTTTGTGCTCGTTTTTTCGTTTTGACACTACCAACACGTCCCGTAGCCCAATTCTAACCTATAATCGAGAATTTTTCGGATTTTAAATGAAGTGGATATCATTTCATACCCTCTCTCCTCCCGATTTCTAAACGAGGCTTTGTGCTCGTTTTTTCGTTTTGACACCACAAACACGTCCCGTTGCCCATTTCTAACCTGTAATCTAGACTTTTCGGGTTTTAAAGGAAGTGGATATAATTTCATACCCTCTCTCCAACCGATTTCTAAAGGAGGCTTCGTGCTCGTTTTTTCGTTTTGACACAACCAACACGTCCCGTAGCCCAATTCTAACCTATAATCGAGACTTTTTTAGGTTTTAAAGGAAGTGCATATCATTTTATACCCTCTCTTCTCCCGATTTCTAAAGGAGGCTTCGTGCTCGTTTTTTCGTTTTGACACAACCAACACGTCCCGTAGCCCAATTCTAACCTATAATCGAGACTTTTTCGGGTTTTAAAGGAAGTGAATATCATTTCATACCCTCTCTCCTCCCGATTTCTAAACGAGGCTTCGTGCTCGTTTTTTCGTTTTGACACCATCAACACATCCCGTGGCCCATTTCTAACCTATAATCCAGACTTTCTCGGGTTTTAAAAGAAGTGGATATCATTTCATACCCTCTCTCCTCCCGATTTCTAATGGAGGCTTCGTGCTCGTTTTTTTATTTTGACACCACAAACACGTCCCGTAGCCCAATTCTAACCTATAATCGAGACTTTTTCGGGTTTTAAAGGAAGTTGATATCATTTCATATCCTCTCTCCTCCCGTTTTCTAAATGAGGCTTCGTTCTCGTTTTTTCGTTTTGACACCTCCAACACGTCCCGTGGTCCATTTCTAACCTATAATCCAGACTTTTTTGGGTTTTAAAGGAAGTGGACATCATTTCATACACTCTCTCCTCCCGATTTCTAAATGAGGCTTTGTGCTCGTTTTTTCGTTTTGACACTACCAACACGTCCCGTAGCCCAGTTCTAACCTATAATCGAGAATTTTGCGGGTTTTAAATGAAGTGCATATCATTTCATACCCTCTCTCCTCCCGATTTCTAAACGAGGCTTCGTGGTCGTTTTTTCATTTTGACACCACCAACAAGTCCCGTGGCCCATTTCTAACCTATAATCGAGACTTTTTCGGGTTTTAAAGGAAGTGGATATAATTTCATACCTTCTCTCCTCCCGATTTCTAAAGAAGGCTTCGTGCTCATTTTTTCGTTTTAACACCATCAACACGTCCTGTAGCCCAATTCTAACCTATAATCGAGAATTTTTCGGATTTTAAATGAAGTGGATATCATTTCATACCCTCTCTCCTCCCGATTTCTAAACGATGCTTCGTGCTCGTTTTTTCATTTTGACACCACAAACACTTCCCGTAGCCCATTTCTAACCTATAATCGAGACTTTTTCGGATTTTAAAGGAAGTGGATATCATTTCATACCCTCTATCCTCCCGATTTATAAAAGAGGCTTCGTGCTCGTTTTTTCGTTTTGACACCATAAACACGTACAGTGGCTCATTTCTAACCTATAGTCGAGACTTTTTCGGGTTTAAAAGGAAGTGGATATCATTTCATACCCTCTCTCCTCCCGATTTCTAAACGAGGCTTCCTGCTCGTTTTTTTGTATTGACACCACCAACACGTCTGGTGACCCATTTCTAATATATAATCGAGACTTTTTCTGGTTTTAAAGGAAGTGGATATCATTTCATACCCTCTATCCTCCCGATTTCTAAACGAGGCTTCGTGCTCGTTTTTTCATTTTCACACAACCAATACGTCCCGTGGCCCATTTCTAATCTATAATCCATACTTTTTCGGGTTTAAAAGGAAGTGGATATCATTTCATACCCTCTCTCCTCCCGATTTCTAAAGGAGGCTTCGTTCTCGTTTTTTCGTTTTAACACCACCAACACGTCCCGTGGCCCATTTCTAGCGTATAATCGAGACTTTTTTGGGTTTTAAAGGAAGTCCATATCGTTTCATACCTTCTCTCCTCCCGATTTCTAAACGAGGCTTCGTTCTCGTTTTTTCGTTTTGACACAACAAACACGTCTCGTGGCCCATTTCTAACCTATATTCTAGACTTTTTTGGGTTTTAAAGAAAGTGGATATCATTTCATACCCTCTATCCTTCCGATTTCTAAACGAGGCTTCGTGCTAATTTTTTCGTTTTGACACCACCAACACGTCCAGTGGCCCATTTCTAATCTATAATCCAGACTTTTTCGGGTTTAAAAGAAAGTGGATATCATTTCTTACCCTCTCTCCTCCCGATTTCTAAAAGAGGCTTCATTCTCGTTTTTTCATTTTGACACCACCAACACGTCCCGTGGCCCATTTCTAGCGTATAATCGAGACTTTTTCGGATTTTAAAGGAAGTCCATATCGTTTCATACCTTCTCTCCTCCCGATTTCTAAACGAGGCTTCGTGCTCGTTTTTTCGTTTTGACACCACCAACACGTCCCGTGGCCCATTTCTAACCTATAATCCAGACTTTTTCTGGTTTTAAAGGAAGTGGATATCATTTCATACCCTCTATCCTCCCGATTTCTAAACGAGGCTTCGTGCTCGTTTTTTCGTTTTGACACCACCAATACGTCCCGTGGCCCATTTCTAATCTATAATCCAGACTTTTTCGGGTTTAAAAGGAAGTGGATATTATTTCATACCCTCTCTCCTCCCGATTTCTAAACGAGGCTTCGTGGTCGTTTTTTCGTTTTGACACCTCAAACAAGTCACGTGGCCCATTTCTAACCTATAATCGAGACTTTTTTGGGTTTTAAAGGAAGTGGATATAATTTCATACCCTCTCTCCAACCGATTTCTAAAGCAGGCTTCGTGCTTGTTTTTTCGTTTTGACACCACCAACACGTCCCGTAGCCCAATTCTAACCTATAATCGAGACTTTTTCGGGTATTAAAGGAAGTGGATATTATTTCATATCCTCTCTCCTCCTGATTTATAAAAGAGGCTTCGTGCTCGTTTTTTCGTTTTGACACCACAAACACGTCGGGTGGCCCATTTCTAACCTATAGTTGAGACTTTTTCGGGTTTAAAAGGAAGTTGATATCATTTCATACCCTCTCTCCTCCCGATTTCTAAACGAGGCTTCCTGCTCGTTTTTTTGTATTGACACCACCAACACGTCTCGTGACCCATTTCTAACATATAATCGAGACTTTTTCTGGTTTTAAAGGAAGTGGATATCATTTCATACCCTCTATCCTCTCGATTTCTAAACGAGGCTTCGTGCTCGTTTTTTCGTTTTGACACCACCAACACGTCCCGTGGCCCATTTCTAATCTATAATCCAGACTTTTTCGGGTTTAAAAGGAAGTGGATATCATTTCATACCCTCTCTCCTCCCGATTTCTAAAGGAGGCTTCGTTATCGTTTTTTCGTTTTGACACCACCAACACGTCCCGTGGCCCATTTCTAGCGTATAATCGAGACTTTTTCGGGTTTTAAAGGAAGTCCATATCGTTTCATACCTTCTCTCCTCCCGATTTCTAAACTAGGCTTCGTGCTCGTTTTTTCGTTTTGACACAACAAACACGTCCCGTGTCCCATTTCTAACCTATAATCTAGACTTTTTTGGGTTTTAAAGGAAGTTGATATTATTTCATACCCTCTCTCCTCCCAATTTCTAAACGAGGCTTCATGGTCGTTTTTTCATTTTGACACCTTAAACAAGTCCCGTGGCCCATTTCTAACCTATAATCGAGACTTTTTCTGGTTCTAAAGGAAGTGGATATCATTTCATACCCTCTATCCTCCCGATTTCTAAACGAGGCTTCGTGCTCGTTTTTTCGTTTTGACACCACCAATACGTCCCGTGGCCCATTTCTAATCTATAATCCAGACTTTTTCGGGTTTAAAAGGAAGTGGATATTATTTCATACCCTCTCTCCTCCCGATTTCTAAACGAGGCTTCGTGGTCGTTTTTTCGTTTTGACACCTCAAACAAGTCACGTGGCCCATTTCTAACCTATAATCGAGACTTTTTTGGGTTTTAAAGGAAGTGGATATAATTTCATACCCTCTCTCCAACCGATTTCTAAAGCAGGCTTCGTGCTTGTTTTTTCGTTTTGACAACACCAACACGTCCCGTAGCCCAATTCTAACCTATAATCGAGACTTTTTCGGGTTTTAAAGGAAGTCCATATCGTTTCATACCTTCTCTCCTCCCGATTTCTAAACGAGGCTTCGTGGTCGTTTTTTCGTTTTGACATAACAAACACGTCCCGTGTCCCATTTCTAACCTATAATCTAAACTTTTTTGGGTTTTAAAGGAAGTTGATATTATTTCATACCCTCTCTCCTCCCAATTTCTAAACGAGGCTTCATGGTCGTTTTTTCATTTTGACACCTTAAACAAGTCCCGCGGCCCATTTCTAACCTATAATCGAGACTTTTTCGGGTTTTAAAGGATGTGGATATAATTTCATACCCTCTCTCCTCCCGATTTTAAAGGAGGCTTCGTGCTCATTTTTTCGTTTTAACACCACCAACACGTCCCGTAGCCAATTCTAACCTATAATCGAGAATTTTTCGGGTTTTAAATTATGTGGATATCATTTCATACCCTCTCTCCTCCCGATTTCTAAACGAGGCTTCGTTCTCGTTTTTTCGTTTTGACACCACAAACACGTCCCGTTGCCCATTTCGAACCTATAATCTAGACTTTTTCGGGTTTTAAAGGAAGTGGATATAATTTCATACCCTCTCTCCAACCGATTTCTAAAGGAGGCTTCGTGCTCGTTTCTTCATTTTGACACCACCAACACGTCCCGTAGCCCAATTCTAACCTATAATCGAGACTTTTTCGGGTTTTAAAGGAAGTGGATATTATTTCATACCCTCTCTCCTCCTGATTTATAAAAGAGGCTTCGTGCTCGTTTTTTCGTTTTGACACCACAAACACGTCGGGTGGCCCATTTCTAACCTATAGTCGAGACTTTTTCGGGTTTAAAAGGAAGTGGATATCATTTCATACCCTCTCTCCTCCCGATTTCTAAACGAGGCTTCGTGCTCGTTTTTTTGTATTGACACCACCAACACGTCTGGTGACCCATTTCAAACGTATAATCGAGACTTTTTCTGGTTTTAAAGGAAGTGGATATCATTTCATACCCTCTCTCCTCCCGATTTCTAAACGAGGCTTCGTGCTCGTTTTTTCGTTTTGACACCACAAGCACGTCCCGTTGCCCATTTCTAACCTATAATCTAGACTTTTTCGGGTTTTAAAGGAAGTGCATATAATTTCATACCCTCTCTCCAACCGATTTCTAAAGGAGGCTTCGTGCTCATTTTTTCGTTTTGACACAACCAACACGTCTCGTAGCCCAATTCTAACCTATAATCGAGACTTTTTTGGGTTTTAAACGAAGTGGATATCATTTCATACCCTCTCTCCTCCCGATTTCTAAACGAGGCTTCATGCTCGTTTTTTCGTTTTGACACAACAAACACGTACCGTTGCCCATTACTAACCTATAATCGAGTCTTTTTCGGATTTTGAAGGAAGTGGATATTATTCTCATACCCTCTCTCCTCCCCATTTCTAACCTATAATTGAGACTTTTTCGGGTTTTAAAGGAAGTTGATATCATTTCATATCCTCACTCCTCCCTTTTTCTAAATGAGGCTTCGTGCTCGTTTTTTCGTTTTGACACCTCCAACACGTCCCGTGGTCCATTTCTAACCGATAATCCATACTTTTTCAGGTTTTAAAGGAAGTGGATATCATTTCATACGCTCTCTCCTCCCGATTTCTAAATGAGGCTTTGTGCTCGTTTTTTCGTTTTGACACTACCAACACGTCCCGTAGCCCATTTCTAACCTATAATCGAGACTTTTTCGGGTTTTAAAGGAAGTGGATATTATTTCATACCCTCTCTCCTCCTGATTTATAAAAGAGGCTTCGTGCTCGTTTTTTCGTTTTGACACCACAAACACGTCGGGTGGCCCATTTCTAACCTATAGTCGAGACTTTTTCGGGTTTAAAAGGAAGTGGATATCATTTCATACCCTCTCTCCTCCCGATTTCTAAAGGAGGCTTCGTTATCGTTTTTTCGTTTTGACACCACCAACACGTCCCGTGGCCCATTTCTAACGTATAATCGAGACTTTTTCGGGTTTTAAAGGAAGTCCATATCGTTTCATACCTTCTCTCCACCCGATTTCTAAACGAGGCTTCGTGCTCGTTTTTTCATTTTGACACAACAAACACGTCCCGTGGCCCATTTCTAACCTATAATCTAGACTTTTTTGGGTTTTAAAGGAAGTGGATATTATTTCATACCCTCTCTCCTCCCAATTTCTAAACGAGGCTTCGTGGTCGTTTTTTAATTTTGACACCTTAAACAAGTCCCGTGGCCCATTTCTAACCTATAATCGAGACTTTTTCGGGTTTTAAAGGATGTGGATATAATTTCATACCCTCTCTCCTCCCGATTTCTAAAGGAGGCTTCGTGCTCATTTTTTCATTTTAACACCACCAACACCTCCCGTAGACCAATTCTAACCTATAATCGAGAATTTTTCGGGTTTCAAATGATGTGGATATCATTTCATACCCTCTCTCCTCCCGATTTCTAAACGAGGCTTCGTGCTCGTTTTTTCATTTTGACACCACAAACACGTCCCGTTGCCCATTTCTAACCTATAATATAGTCTTTTTCGGGTTTTAAAGGAAGTGGATATAATTTCACACCTTCTCTCCTCCCGATTTCTAAAGAAGGCTTCGTGCTCATTTTTTCTTTTTAACACCATCAACACGTCCTGTAGCCCAATTCTAACCTATAATCGAGAATTTTTCGGATTTTAAATGAAGTGGATATCATTTCATACCCTCTCTCCTCCCAATTTCTAAACGAGGCTTCGTGCTCGTTTTTTTGTTTTGACACCACAAACACGTCCTGTTGCCCATTTCTAACCTATAATCTAGACTTTTTCGGGTTTTAAAGGAAGAGGATATAATTTCATACCCTCTCTCCAACCGATTTCTAAAGGAGGCTTCGTGCTCGTTTTTTCATTTTGACACAACCAACACGTTCCGTAGCCCAATTCTAACCTATAATCGAGACTTTTTTGGGTTTTAAAGGAAGTGGATATTATTTCATACTCTCTCTCCTCCCAATTTCTAAACGAGGCTTCGTGGTCGTTTTTTCATTTTGACACCTCAAACAAATCCCGTGGCACATTTCTAACCTATAATCGAGACTTTTTCGGGTTTTAAAGGAAGTCCATATCGTTTCATATCTTCTCTCCTCCCGATTTCTAAACGAGGCTTCGTGCTCGTTTTTTCGTTTTGACACCACCAACACGTCCCGAGGCCCATTTCTAACTTATAATCCAGACTTTTTCGGGTTTTAAAGGAAGTGGATATCATTTCATACCCTCTCTCCTCCCGATTTCTCAAGGTGGCTTCGTGCTTGTTTTTTCGTTTTGACACAACCAACACGTCCAGTGGCCCATTTCTAACCTATAATCGAGACTTTTTTGGGTTTTAAAGGAAGTGGATTTTATTTCATACCCTCTCTCCTCCCGATTTCTAAACGAGGCTTCGTGGTCGATTTTTCATTTTGACACCTCAAACAAGTCCCGTGGCCCATTTCTAACATATAATCGAGACTTTTTCTGGTTTCAAAGGAAGTGGATATCATTTCATACCCTCTCTCCTCCCGATTTCTAAACGAGGCTTCGTGCTCGTTTTTTCGTTTTGACACCACCAACACGTCCTGTGGCCCATTTCTAACCTATAATCGAGACTTTTTCGGGTTTTAAAGGAAGTTGATATCATTTCATATCCTCTCTCCTCCCGTTTTCTAAATGAGGCTTCGTTCTCGTTTTTTCGTTTTGACACCTCCAACACGTCCCGTGGTCCATTTCTAACCTATAATCGAGACTTTTTCGGGTTTTAAAGGAAGTAGATATCATTTCATACACTCTCCTCCCGATTTCTAAATGAGGCTTTGTGCTCGTTTTTTCGTTTTGACACTACCAACACGTCCCGTAGCCCAATTCTAACCTATAATCGAGAATTTTTCGGATTTTAAATGAAGTGGATATCATTTCATACCCTCTCTCCTCCCGATTTCTAAACGAGGCTTTGTGCTCGTTTTTTCGTTTTGACACCACAAACACGTCCCGTTGCCCATTTCTAACCTATAATCTAGACTTTTTCGGGTTTTAAAGGAAGTGGATATAATTTCATACCCTCTCTCCAACCGATTTCTAAAGGAGGCTTCGTGCTCGTTTTTTCGTTTTGACACAACCAACACGTCCCGTAGCCCAATTCTAACCTATAATCGAGACTTTTTTAGGTTTTAAAGGAAGTGGATATCATTTTATACCCTCTCTCCTCCCGATTTCTAAAGGAGGCTTCGTGCTCGTTTTTTCGTTTTGACACAACCAACACGTCCCGTAGCCCAATTCTAACCTATAATCGAGACTTTTTCGGGTTTTAAAGGAAGTGAATATCATTTCATACCCTCTCTCCTCCCGATTTCTAAATGAGGCTTTGTGCTCGTTTTTTCGTTTTGACACTACCAACACGTCCCGTAGCCCAATTCTAACCTATAATCGAGAATTTTTCGGATTTTAAATGAAGTGGATATCATTTCATACCCTCTCTCCTCCCGATTTCTAAACGAGGCTTTGTGCTCGTTTTTTCGTTTTGACACCACAAACACGTCCCGTTGCCCATTTCTAACCTATAATCTAGACTTTTTCGGGTTTTAAAGGAAGTGGATATAATTTCATACCCTCTCTCCAACCGATTTCTAAAGGAGGCTTCGTGCTCGTTTTTTCGTTTTGACACAACCAACATGTCCCGTAGGCCAATTCTAACCTATAATCGAGACTTTTTTGGGTTTTAAAGGAAGTGGATATCATTTTATACCCTCTCTCCTCCCGATTTCTAAAGGAGGCTTCGTGCTCGTTTTTTCGTTTTGACACAACCAACACGTTCCGTTGCCCAATTCTAACCTATAATCGAGACTTTTTTGGGTTTTAAAGGAAGTGGATATTATTTCATACTCTCTCTCCTCCCAATTTCTAAACGAGGCTTCGTGGTCGTTTTTTCATTTTGACACCTCAAACAAATCCCGTGGCCCATTTCTAACCTATAATCGAGACTTTTTCGGGTTTTAAAGGAAGTCCATATCGTTTCATATCTTCTCTCCTCCCGATTTCTAAACGAGGCTTCGTGCTCGTTTTTTCGTTTTGACACCACCAACACGTCCGGTGGCCCATTTCTAACCTATAATCGAGACTTTTTTGGGTTTTAAAGGAAGTGGATATCATTTTATACCCTCTCTCCTCCGGATTTCTAAAGGAGGCTTCGTGCTCGTTTTTTCATTTTGACACTACCAGCATGTCCCGTGGCCCATTTTTAACATATAATCGAGACTTTTTCGGGTTTTAAAGGAAGTGGATATCATTTCATACCCTCTCTCCTCCCGATTTCTAAACTAGGCTTCATGGTCGTTTTTTCGTTTCGACACTACCAGCATGTCCCGTAGCCCATTTCTAATCTATAATCGAGACTTTTTCGGGTTTTAAAAGAAGTTGATATCATTTCATATCCTCTCTCCTCCCGTTTTCTAAATGAGGCTTCGTTCTCGTTTTTTCGTTTTGACACCTCCAACACGTCCCGTGGTCCATTTCTAACCTATAATCCAGACTTTTTCGGGTTTTAAAGGAAGTGGACATCATTTCATACACTCTCTCCTCCCGATTTCTAAATGAGGCTTTGTGCTCGTTTTTTCGTTTTGACACTACCAACACGTCCCGTAGCCCAGTTCTAACCTATAATCGAGAATTTTGCGGGTTTTAAATGAAGTGCATATCATTTCATACCCTCTCTCCTCCCGATTTCTAAACGAGGCTTCGTGGTCGTTTTTTCATTTTGACACCACCAACAAGTCCCGTGGCCCATTTCTAACCTATAATCGAGACTTTTTCGGGTTTTAAAGGAAGTGGATATAATTTCATACCTTCTCTCCTCCCGATTTCTAAAGAAGGCTTCGTGCTCATTTTTTCGTTTTAACACCATCAACACGTCCTGTAGCCCAATTCTAACCTATAATCGAGAATTTTTCGGATTTTAAATGAAGTGGACATCATTTCATACCCTCTCTCCTCCCGATTTCTAAACGAGGCTTCGTGCTCGTTTTTTCGTTTTGACACCACAAACACGTCCCGTTGCCCATTTCTAACCTATAATCTAGACTTTTTCGGGTTTTAAAGGAAGTGGATATAATTTCATACCCTCTCTCCAACCGATTTCTAAAGGAGGCTTCGTGCTCGTTTTTTCGTTTTGACACAACCAACATGTCCCGTAGGCCAATTCTAACCTATAATTGAGACTTTTTTGGGTTTTAAAGGAAGTGGATATCATTTTATACCCTCTCTCCTCCCGATTTCTAAAGGAGGCTTCGTGCTCGTTTTTTCGTTTTGACACAACCAACACGTTCCGTAGCCCAATTCTAACCTATAATCGAGACTTTTTTGGGTTTTAAAGGAAGTGGATATTATTTCATACTCTCTCTCCTCCCAATTTCTAAACGAGGCTTCGTGGTCGTTTTTTCATTTTGACACCTCAAACAAATCCCGTGGCCCATTTCTAACCTATAATCGAGACTTTTTCGGGTTTTAAAGGAAGTCCATATCGTTTCATATCTTCTCTCCTCCCGATTTCTAAACGAGGCTTCGTGCTCGTTTTTTCGTTTTGACACCACCAACACGTCCCGTGGCCCATTTCTAACTTATAATCCAGACTTTTTCGGGTTTTAAAGGAAGTGGATATCATTTCATACCCTCTCTCCTCCCGATTTCTAAAGGTGGCTTCGTGCTTGTTTTTTCGTTTTGACACAACCAACACGTCCAGTGGCCCATTTCTAACCTATAATCGAGACTTTTTTGGGTTTTAAAGGAAGTGGATTTTATTTCATACCCTCTCTCCTCCCGATTTCTAAACGAGGCTTCGTGGTCGATTTTTCATTTTGACACCTCAAACAAGTCCCGTGGCCCATTTCTAACCTATAATCGAGACTTTTTCTGGTTTTAAGGGAAGTGGATATAATTTCATACCCTCTCTCGAACCGATTTCTAAACGAGGCTTTGTGCTCGTTTTTTCGTATTGACACCACAAACACGTCCCGTGGACCATTTCTAACCTATAATCGAGACTTTTTCGGGTATTAAAGGAAGTGGATGTAATTTCATACCCTCTCTCCTCTCGATTTCTAAACGAGGCTTCGTGGTCATTTTTTCATTTTGACACTACCAGCATGTCCCGTGGCCCATTTTTAACATATAATCGAGACTTTTTCGGGTTTTAAAGGAAGTGGATATCATTTCATACCCTCTCTCCTCCCGATTTCTAAACTAGGCTTCATGGTCGTTTTTTCGTTTCGACACTACCAGCATGTCCCGTAGCCCATTTCTAATCTATAATCGAGACTTTTTCGGGTTTTAAAGGAAGTGGATATCATTTCATACCCTCTCTCCTTCCGATTTCTAAACGAGGCTTCGTGCTCGTTTTTTCATTTTGACACCACCAACACGTCCCGTGTCCCATATCTAACATATAACCGAGACTTTTTCGGGTTTTAAAGGAAGTGGATAATATTTCATACCCTCTCTCGAACCGATTTCTAAACGTGGCTTCGTGCTCGTTTTTTAGTTTTGACACCACCAAAACGTCTCGTGGCCCATATCTAACATATAATCGTGACTTTTTCTGGTTTTAAAGGAAGTGGATATCATTTCATACCCTCTCTCCTCCCGATTTCTAAACGAGGCTTCGTGCTCGTTTTTTCGTTTTGACACCACCAACACGTCCGGTGGCCCATTTCTAACCTATAATCGAGACTTTTTTGGGTTTTAAAGGAAGTGGATATCATTTTATACCCTCTCTCCTCCGGATTTCTAAAGGAGGCTTCGTGCTCGTTTTTTCATTTTGACACTACCAGCATGTCCCGTGGCCCATTTTTAACATATAATCGAGACTTTTTCGGGTTTTAAAGAAAGTGGATATCATTTCATACCCTCTCTCCTCCCGATTTCTAAACTAGGCTTCATGGTCGTTTTTTCGTTTCGACACTACCAGCATGTCCCGTAGCCCATTTCTAATCTATAATCGAGACTTTTTCGGGTTTTAAAGGAAGTGGATATCATTTCATACCCTCTCTCCTTCCGATTTCTAAACGAGGCTTCGTGCTCGTTTTTTCATTTTGACACCACCAACACGTCCCGTGTCCCATATCTAACATATAACCGAGACTTTTTCGGGTTTTAAAGGAAGTGGATAATATTTCATACCCTCTCTCGAACCGATTTCCAAACGTGGCTTCGTGCTCGTTTTTTAGTTTTGACACCACCAAAACGTCTCGTGGCCCATATCTAACATATAATCGTGACTTTTTCTGGTTTTAAAGGAAGTGCATATCATTTCATACCCTCTCTCCTCCCGATTTCTAAACGAGGCTTCGTGCTCGTTTTTTCGTTTTGACACCACCAACACGTCCGGTGGCCCATTTCTAACCTATAATCGAGACTTTTTTGGGTTTTAAAGGAAGTGGATATCATTTTATACCCTCTCTCCTCCGGATTTCTAAAGGAGGCTTCGTGCTCGTTTTTTCATTTTGACACCACCAACTCGTCCCGTGGCCCATTTCTAACCTATAATCGAGACTTTTTCGGGTTTTAAAGGAAGTGGATATCATTTCATACCCTCTCTCCTCCCGATTTCTAAACGAGGCTTCGTGCTCGTTTTTTCGTTTAGACACCACAAACACGTCCCGTGGCCTATTTCTAACCTATAATCGAGACTTTTTCGGGTTTTAAAGGAAGTGGATATCATTTCATACCCTCTCTCCTCCCGATTTCTAAACGAGGCTTCGTGCTCGTTTTTTCGTTTTGACACCACCAACACGTCCCGTGTCCCATTTCTAATATATAATCGAGACTTTTTCGGGTTTTAAAGGAAGTGCATATAATTTCATACCCTCTCTCGAACCGATTTCTAAACGAGGCTTCGTGCTCGTTTTTTCGTTTTGACACCACAAACATGTCCCGTGGCCCATTTCTAACCTATAATCGAGACTTTTTTGGGTTTTAAAGCAAGTGGATATAATTTCATACCCTCTCTCCAACCGATTTCTAAACGAGGCTTCGTGCTCGTTTTTTCGTTTTGACACCATAAACACGTCCCGTAGCCCATTTCTAACCTATAATCGAGACTTTTTCGGGTTTTAAAGGAAGTGGATATCATTTCATACCCTCTCTCCTCCCGATTTCTAAAAGAGGCTTCGTGCTCGTTTTTTAGTTTTGACACCACAAACACGTCCCGTGGCCCATTTCTAACGTATAATCGAGACTTTTTCGGGTTTTAAAGGAAGTGGATATCATTTTATACCCTCCCTCCTCCCGATTTCAAAACGAGGCTTCGTGCTCGTTTTTTAGTTTTGACACAACAAACACGTCCCGTTGCCCATTTCTAACCTATAATCGAGACTTTTTCGGGTTTTAAAGGAAGTGGATATCATTTCATACCCTCTCTCCACCCGATTTCTAAACGAGGCTTCCTGCTCGTTTTTTTGTTTTGACACCCAAACACGTCCCGTGGCCTATTTCTAACCTATAATCGAGACTTTTTTGGGTTTTAAAGGAAGTAGATATCATTTCATACCCTCTCTCCTCCCGATTTCTAAACGAGGCTTCGTGCTCGTTTTTTCGTTTTGACACCACCAACACGTCCCGTGTCCCATTTCTAACATATAATGGAGACTTTTTCGGGTTTTAAAGAAAGTGCATATAATTTCATACCCTCTCTCGAACCAATTTCTAAACGAGGCTTCGTGCTCGTTTTTTCGTTTTGACACCACAAACACGTCCCGTGGCCCATTTCTAACCTATAATCGAGAGTTTTTCGGGTTTTAAAGGAAGTGGAAATAATTTTATACCCTCTCTCCAACCGATTTCTAAACGAGGCTTCGTGCTCGTTTTTTCGTTTTGACACCACAAACACGTCCCGTAGCATATTTCTAACCTATAATCGAGACTTTTTCGGGTTTTAAAGGAAGTGGATATCATTTCATACTCTCTCTCCTCCCGATTTCTAAAAGAGGCTTCGTGCTCGTTTTTTCATTTTGACACCACAAACAAGTCCCGTGGCCCATTTCTAACGTATAATCGAGACTTTTTCAGGTTTTAAAGGAAGTGGATATAATTTCATACCCTCTCTCCTCTCGATTTCCAATCGAGGCCTCGTGCTCGTTTTTTTGTTTTGACACCACCAAAACGTCTCGTGGCCCATATCTAACATATAATCGAGACTTTTTCGGGTTTTAAAGGAAGTGGATATCATTTTATACCCTCTCTCCTCCCGATTTCTAAACGAGGCTTCGTGCTCGTTTTTTTATTTTGACACCACCAAAACGTCTCGTTGCCCATATCTAACATATAATCGTGTCTTTTTTGGGTTTTAAAGGAAGTGGATATCATTTCATACCCTCTCTCATTCCGATTTCTAAACGAATCTTTGTGCTCGTTTTTTCGTTTTGACACCACCAGCACGTCGCGTGTTCCATTTCTAACCTATAATCGAGTCTTTTTCGGGTTTTAAAGGAAGTGGATATCATTTTATACCCTCTCTCCTCCGGATTGCTAAACGAGGCTTCGTGCTCGTTTTTTCATTTTCACACCACAAACACGTCCCGTGGCCCATTTCTAACCTATAATCGAGACTTTTTCGGGATTTAAAGGAAGTGGATATAATTTCATACCCTCTCTCCACCCGATTTCTAAACTAGGCTTCGTGGTCGTTTTTTCGTTTCGACACTACCAGAATGTCCCGTAGCCCATTTCTAATCTATAATCGAGACTTTTTCGGGTTTTAAAGGAAGTGGATATCATTTCATACCCTCTCTCCTCCCAATTTCTAAACGAGGCTTCGTGCTCGTTTTTTCGTTTTGACACCATAAACACGTCCCGTAGCCCATTTCTAACCTATAATCGAGACTTTTTCGGGTTTTAAAGGAAGTGGATATAATTTCATACCCTCTCTCGAACCGATTTCTAAACGAGGCTTTGTGCTCGTTTTTTCGTTTTGACACCACCAACATGTCCCGTAGCCCAATTCTAACCTATAATCGAGACTTTTTCGGGTTTTAACAGAAGTGAATATCATTTCATACCCTCTCTCCTCCCGATTTCTAAATGAAGCTTCGTGCTCGTTTTTTCGTTTTGACACCACAAACACGTCCCGTGGCCCATTTCTAACGTATAATCGAGACTCTTTCGGGTTTTAAAGGAAGTGGATATCATTTCATACCATCCCTCCTCCCGATTTCAAAACGAGGCTTCGTGCTCGTGTTTTAGTTTTGACACAACAAACACGTCCCGTGGCCCATTTCTAATCTATAATCCAGACTTTTTCGGGTTTAAAAGGAAGTGGATATCATTTCTTACCCTCTCTCCTCCCGATTTCTAAAGGAGGCTTCGTTCTCGTTTTTTCGTTTTGACACCACCAACACGTCCCGTGGCCCATTTCTAGCGTATAATCGAGACTTTTTCGGGTTTTAAAGGAAGTCCATATCGTTTCATACCTTCTCTCCTCCCGATTTCTAAACGAGGCTTCGTGCTCGTTTTTTCGTTTTGACACCACCAACACGTCCCGTGGCCCATTTCTAACCTATAATCCAGACTTTTTCGAGTTTTAAAGGAAGTGGATATCATTTCATACCCTCTCTCCTCCCGATTTCTAAAGGTGGCTTCGTGCTTGTTTTTTCGTTTTGACATAACCAACACGTCCAGTGGCCCATTTCTAACCTATAATCGAGACTTTTTCGGGTTTTAAAGGAAGTGGATATTATTTCATACCCTCTCTCCTCCCGATTTCTAAACGAGGCTTCGTGGTCGTTTTTTCGTTTTGACACCTAAAACAAGTCCCGTGGCCCATTTCTAACCTATAATCGAGACTTTTTCGGATTTTAAATGAAGTGGATATCATTTCATACCCTCTCTCCTCCCGATTTCTAAACGAGGTTTAATGCTCGTTTTTTCGTTTTGACACAACAAACACGTACCGTTGCCCATTACTAACCTATAATCGAGTCTTTTTCGGATTTTGAAGGAAGTTGATATTATTCTCATACCCTCTCTCCTCCCCATTTCTAACCTATAATTGAGACTTTTTCGGGTTTTCAAGGAAGTTGATATCATTTCGTATCCTCACTCCTCCCGTTTTCTAAATGAGGCTTCGTGCTCGTTTTTTCGTTTTGACACCTCCAACACGTCCCGTGGTCCATTTCTAACCTATAATCCAGACTTTTTCGGGTTTTAAAGGAAGTGGATATCATTTCATACACTCTCTCCTCCCGATTTCTAAATGAGGCTTTGTGCTCGTTTTTTCGTTTTGACACTACCAACACGTCCCGTCGCCCATTTCTAACCTATAATCGAGACTTTTTCGGGTTTTAAAGGAAGTGGATATTATTTCATACCCTCTCTCCTCCTGATTTATAAAAGAGGCTTCGTGATCGTTTTTTCGTTTTGACACCACAAACACGTCCGGTGGCCCATTTCTAACCTATAGTCGAGACTTTTTCGGGTTTAAAAGGAAGTGGATATCATTTCATACCCTCTCTCCTCCCGATTTCTAAACGACGTTTCCTGCTCGTTTTTTTGTATTGACACCACCAACACGTCTCGTGACCCATTTATAACATATAATCGAGACTTTTTCTGGTTTTAAAGGAAGTGGATATCATTTCATACCCTCTATCCTCTCGATTTCTAAAGGAGGCTTCGTTATCGTTTTTTCGTTTTGACACCACCAACACGTCCCGTGGCCCATTTCTAATCTATAATCTAGACTTTTTCGGGTTTAAAAGGAAGTGGATATCATTTCATACCCTCTCTCCTCCCGATTTCTAAAGGAGGCTTCGTTATCGTTTTTTCGTTTTAACACCACCAACACGTCCCGTGGCCCATTTCTAGCGTATAATCGAGACTTTTTCGGGTTTTAAAGGAAGTCCATATCATTTCATACCTTCTCTCCTCCCGATTTCTAAACGAGGCTTCGTGCTCGTTTTTTCGTTTTGACACAACAAACACGTCCCGTGGCCCATTTCTATCCTATAATCTAGACTTTTTTGGGTTTTAAAGGAAGTGGATATTATTTCATACCCTCTCTCCTCCCAATTTCTAAACGAGGCTTCGTGGTCGTTTTTTCATTTTGACACCTTAAACAAGTCCCGTGGCCCATTTCTAACCTATAATCGAGACTTTTTCAGGTTTTAAAGGATGTGGATATAATTTCATACCCTCTCTCCTCCCGATTTCCAAAGGAGGCTTCGTGCTCATTTTTTCGTTTTAACACCACCAACACGTCCCGTAGCCCAATTCTAACCTATAATCGAGAATTTTTCGGGTTTTAAATGATGTGGATATCATTTCATACCCTCTCTCCTCCCGATTTCTAAACGAGGCTTCGTGCTCGTTTTTTCGTTTTGACACCACTAACACGTCCCGTTGCCTATTTCTAACCTATAATCTAGACTTTTTCGGGTTTTAAAGGAAGTGGATATAATTTCTTACCCTCTCTCCAACCGATTTCTAAAGGAGGCTTCGTGCTCGTTTTTTCGTTTTGTCACAACCAACACGTCCCGTAGCCCAATTCTAACCTAAAATCGAGAATTTTGCTGGTTTTAAATGAAGTGGATATCATTTCATACCCTCTCTCCTCCCGATTTCAAAACGAGGCTTCGTGGTCGTTTTTTCATTTTGACACCTCAAACAAGTCCCGTGGCCCATTTCTAACCTATAATCGAGACTTTTTCGGGTTTTAAAGGAAGTGGATATAATTTCATACCTTCTCTCCTCCCGATTTCTAAAGAAGGCTTCGTGCTCATTTTTTCGTTTTAACACCATCAACACGTCCCGTAGCCCAATTCTAACCTATAATCGAGAATTTTTCGGATTTTAAATGAAGTGGATATCATTTCATACCCTCTCTCCTCCCGATTTCTAAACGAGGCTTCGTGCTCGTTTTTTTGTTTTGACACCACAAAAACGTCCCGTTGCCCATTTCTAACCTATAATCTAGACTTTTTCGGGTTTTAAAGGAAGTGGATATAATTTCATACCCTCTCTCCAACTGATTTTTAAAGGAGGCTTCGTGCTCGTTTTTTCGTTTTGACATAACCAACACGTCCCGTAGCCCAATTCTAACCTATAATCGAGACTTTTTTGGGTTTTAAAGGAAGTGGATATCATTTTATACCCTCTCTCCTCCCGATTTCACAACGAGGCTTCGTGCTCGTTTTTTCATTTTGACACAACCAACACGTCCCGTAGCCCAATTCTAACCTATAATCGAGACTTTTTCGGGTTTTAAAGGAAGTGAATATCATTTCATACCCTCTCTCCTCCCGATTTCTAAATGAGGCTTCGTGCTCGTTTTTACGTTTTGACACCACCAACACGTCCCGTGGCCCATTTCTAACCTATAATCCAAACTTTTTCGGGTTTTAAAGAAAGTGCATATAATTTCATACCCTCTCTCGAACCGATTTCTAAACGAGGCTTTGTGCTCGTTTTTTCGTTTTGACACCACAAACACGTCCCGTGGCCCATTTCGAACCTATAATCTAGACTTTTTTGGGTTTAAAGGAAGTGGATATTATTTCATACCCTCTCTTCTCCCGATTTCTAAACGAGGCTTCGTGCTCGTTTTTTCGTTTTGACACCACAAACACGTCCCGTGGCCCATTTCTAACCTATAATCGAGACTTTTTTGGGTTTTAAAGGAAGTGGATATAATTTCATACCCTCTCTCCAACCGATTTCTAAACGAGGCTTCGTGCTCGTTTTTTCGTTTTGACACCACAAACACGTCCCGTAGCCCATTTCTAACCTATAATCGAGACTTTTTCGGGTTTTAAAGGAAGTGGATATAATTTCATACCCTCTCTTCTCCTGATTTATAAAAGAGCCTTCGTGCTCGTTTTTTCGTTTTAACACCACAAACACGTCCCGTGGCCCATTTCTAACCTATAATCGAGAATTTTTCGGGTTTTAAAGGAAGTGGATATAATTTCATACCCTCTCTCCAACCGATTTCTACAGGAGGCTTCGTGCTCGTTTTTTCGTTTTGACACAACCAACACGTCCCGTAGCCCAATTCTAACCTATAATCGAGAATTTTGCGGGTTTTAAATGAAGTGGATATCATTTCATACCCTCTCTCCTCCCGATTTCTAAACGAGGCTTCGTGGTCGTTTTTTCGTTTTGACACCTCAAACAAGTCCCGTGGCCTATTTCTAACCTATAATCGAGACTTTTTCGGGTTTTAAAGAAAGTGGATAGAATTTCATACCTTCTCTCCTCCCGATTTCTAAAGAAGGCTTCGTGCTCATTTTTTCGTTTTGACACCACCAACACGTCCCGTAGCCCAATTCTAACCTATAATCGAGAATTTTTCGGGTTTTAGATGAAGTGGATATCATTTCATACCCTCTCTCCTCCCGATTTCTAAACGAGGCTTCGTGCTCGTTTTTTCGTTTTGACACCACAAACACGTCCCGTGGCCCATTTCTAACCTATAATCGAGACTTTTTCGGGTTTTAAAGGAAATGGATATCATTTCATACCCTCTCTCCTCCCGATTTCTAAAGGAGGCTTCGTTATCGTTTTTTCGTTTTGACACCACCAACACGTCCCGTGGCCCATTTCTAGCGTATAATCGAGACTTTTTCGGGTTTTAAAGGAAGTCCATATCATTTCATACCTTCTCTCCTCCCGATTTCTAAACGAGGCTTCGTGCTCGTTTTTTCGTTTTGACACAACAAACACGTCCCGTGGCCCATTTCTAACCTATAATCTAGACTTTTTTGGGTTTTAAAGGAAGTGGATATTATTTCATACCCTCTCTCCTCCTAATTTCTAAACGAGGCTTCGTGGTCGTTTTTTCATTTTGACACCTTAAACAAGTCCCGTGGCCCATTTCTAACCTATAATCGAGACTTTTTCGGGTTTTAAAGGATGTGGATATAATTTCATACCCTCTCTCCTCCCGATTTCCAAAGGAGGCTTCGTGCTCATTTTTTCGTTTTAACACCACCAACACGTCCCGTAGCCCAATTCTAACCTATAATCGAGAATTTTTCGGGTTTTAAATGATGTGGATATCATTTCATACCCTCTCTCCTCCCGATTTCTAAACGAGGCTTCGTGCTCGTTTTTTCGTTTTGACACCACAAACACGTCCCGTTGCCTATTTCTAACCTATAATCTAGACTTTTTCGGGTTTTAAAGGAAGTGGATATAATTTCATACCCTCTCTCCAACCGATTTCTAAAGGAGGCTTCGTGCTCGTTTTTTCGTTTTGACACAACCAACACGTCCCGTAGCCCAATTCTAACCTAAAATCGAGAATTTTGCTGGTTTTAAATGAAGTGGATATCATTTCATACCCTCTCTCCTCCCGATTTCAAAACGAGGCTTCGTGGTCGTTTTTTCATTTTGACACCTCAAACAAGTCCCGCGGCCCATTTCTAACATATAATCGAGACTTTTTCGGGTTTTAAAGGAAGTGGATATAATTTCATACCTTCTCTCCTCCCGATTTCTAAAGAAGGCTTCGTGCTCATTTTTTCGTTTTAACACCATCAACACGTCCCGTAGCCCAATTCTAACCTATAATCGAGAATTTTTCAGATTTTAAATGAAGTGGATATCATTTCATACCCTCTCTCCTCCCGATTTCTAAACGAGGCTTCGTGCTCGTTTTTTTGTTTTGACACCACAAAAACGTCCCGTTGCCCATTTCTAACCTATAATCTAGACTTTTTCGGGTTTTAAAGGAAGTGGATATAATTTCATACCCTCTCTCCAACCGATTTCTAAAGGAGGCTTCGTGCTCGTTTTTTCGTTTTGACACAACCAACACGTCCCGTTGCCCAATTCTAACCTATAATCGAAACTCTTTTGGGTTTTAAAGGAAGTGGATATCATTTTATACCCTCTCTCCTCCCGATTTCACAACGAGGCTTCGTGCTCGTTTTTTCGTTTTGACACAACCAACACGTCCCGTAGCCCAATTCTAACCTATAATCGAGACTTTTTCGGGTTTTAAAGGAAGTGAATATCATTTCATACCCTCTCTCCTCCCGATTTCTAAATGAGGCTTCGTGCTCGTTTTTACGTTTTGACACCACCAACACGTCCCGTGGCCCATTTCTAACCTATAATCCAGACTTTTTCGGGTTTTAAAGAAAGTGCATATAATTTCATACCCTCTCTCGAACCGATTTCTAAACGAGGCTTTGTGCTCGTTTTTTCGTTTTGACACCACAAACACGTCCCGTGGCCCATTTCGAACCTATAATCTAGACTTTTTTGGGTTTAAAGGAAGTGGATATTATTTCATACCCTCTCTTCTCCCGATTTCTAAACGAGGCTTCGTGCTCGTTTTTTCGTTTTGACACCACAAACACGTCCCGTGGCCCATTTCTAACCTATAATCGAGACTTTTTTGGGTTTTAAAGGAAGTGGATATAATTTCATACCCTCTCTCCAACCGATTTCTAAACGAGGCTTCGTGCTCGTTTTTTCGTTTTGACACCACAAACACGTCCCGTAGCCCATTTCTAACCTATAATCGAGACTTTTTCGGGTTTTAAAGGAAGTGGATATCATTTCATACCCTCTCTCCTCCCGATTTATAAAAGAGCCTTCGTGCTCGTTTTTTCATTTTGACACCACAAACACGTCCCGTGGCCCATTTCTAACCTATAGTCGAGACTTTTTCGGGTTTAAAAGGAAGTGGATATCATTTCATACCCTCTCTCCTCCCGATTTCTAAACGAGACTTCCTGCTCGTTTTTTTGTATTGACACCACCAACACGTCTCGTGACCCATTTCTAACATATAATCGAGACTTTTTCTGGTTTTAAAGGAAGTGGATATCATTTCAAACCCTCTCTCCTCCCGATTTCTAAAGGAGGCTTCGTTATCGTTTTTTCGTTTTGACACCACCAACACGTCCCGTGGCCCATTTCTAGTGTATAATCGGGACTTTTTCGGGTTTTAAAGGAAGTCCATATCGTTTCATACCTTCTCTCCTCCCGATTTCTAAACGAGGCTTCGTGCTCGTTTTTTCGTTTTGACACCTCAAACAAGTCCCGTGGCCCATTTCTAACCTATAATCTAGACTTTTTTGGGTTTTAAATAAAGTGGATATTATTTCATACTCTCTCTCCTCCCAATTTCTAAACGAGGCTTCGTGGTCATTTTTTCATTTTGACACCTTAAACAAGTCCCGTGGCCCATTTCTAACCTATAATCGAGACTTTTTCGGGTTTTAAAGGAAGTGGATATAATTTCATACCCTCTCTTCTCCTGATTTCTAAAGGAGGCTTCGTGCTCATTTTTTCGTTTTAACACTACCAACACGTCCCGAAGCCCAATTCTAACCTATAATCCAGAATTTTTCGGGTTTTAAAGGAAGTGGATATAATTTCATACCCTCTCTCCAACCGATTTCTACAGGAGGCTTCGTGCTCGTTTTTTCGTTTTGACACAACCAACACGTCCCGTAGCCCAATTCTAACCTATAATCGAGAATTTTGTGGGTTTTAAATGAAGTGGATATCATTTCATACCCTCTCTCCTCCCGATTTCTAAACGAGGCTTCGTGGTCGTTTTTTCGTTTTGACACCTCAAACAAGTCCCGTGGCCTATTTCTAACCTATAATCGAGACTTTTTCGGGTTTTAAAGAAAGTGGATATAATTTCATACCTTCTCTCCTCCCGATTTCTAAAGAAGGCTTCGTGCTCATTTTTTCGTTTTGACACCACCAACACGTCCCGTAGCCCAATTCTAACCTATAATCGAGAATTTTTCGGGTTTTAAATGAAGTGGATATCATTTCATACCCTCTCTCCTCCCGATTTCTAAACGAGGCTTCGTGCTCGTTTTTTCGTTTTGACACCACAAACACGTCCCGTTGCCCATTTCTAACCTACAATCTAGACTTTTTCGGATTTTAAAAGAAGTGGATATAATTTCATACCCTCTCTCCAACCGATTTCTAAAGGAGGCTTCGTGCTCGTTTTTTCGTTTTGACACAACCAACACGTCCCGTAGCCCATTTCTAACCTATAATCGAGACTTTTTCGGGTTTTAAAGGAAGTGGATATCATTTCATACCCTCTATCCTCCCGATTTCTAAACGAGGCTTCGTGCTCGTTTTTTCGTTTTGACACCACCAACACGTCCCGTGGCCCATTTCTAACCTATAATCCAGACTTTCTCGGGTTTTAAAGGAAGTGGATATCATTTCATACCCTCTCTCCTCCCGATTTCTAAACGAGGCTTCGTGCTCGTTTTTTCGTTTTGACACCACAAACACGTCCCGTGGCCCATTTCTAACCTATAATCGAGACTTTTTCGGGTTTTAAAGGAAATGGATATCATTTCATACCCTCTCTCCTCCCGATTTCTAAAGGAGGCTTCGTTATCGTTTTTTCGTTTTGACACCACCAACACGTCCCGTGGCCCATTTCTAGCGTATAATCGAGACTTTTTCGGGTTTTAAAGGAAGTCCATATCATTTCATACCTTCTCTCCTCCCGATTTCTAAACGAGGCTTCGTGCTCGTTTTTTCGTTTTGACACAACAAACACGTCCCGTGGCCCATTTCTAACATATAATCTAGACTTTTTTGGGTTTTAAAGGAAGTGCATATTATTTCATACCCTCTCTCCTCCCAATTTCTAAACGAGGCTTCGTGGTCGTTTTTTCATTTTGACACCTTAAACAAGTCCCGTGGCCCATTTCTAACCTATAATCGAGACTTTTTCGGGTTTTAAAGGATGTGGATATAATTTCATACCCTCTCTCCTCCCGATTTCCAAAGGAGGCTTCGTGCTCATTTTTTCGTTTTAACACCACCAACACGTCCCGTAGCCCAATTCTAACCTATAATCGAGAATTTTTCGGGTTTTAAATGATGTGGATATCATTTCATACCCTCTCTCCTCCCGATTTCAAAACGAGGCTTCGTGCTCATTTTTTCGTTTTGACACCACAAACACGTCCCGTTGCCTATTTCTAACCTATAATCTAGACTTTTTCGGGTTTTAAAGGAAGTGGATATAATTTCATACCCTCTCTCCAACCGATTTCTAAAGGAGGCTTCGTGCTCGTTTTTTCGTTTTGACACAACCAACACGTCCCGTAGCCCAATTCTAACCTAAAATCGAGAATTTTGCTGGTTTTAAATGAAGTGGATATCATTTCATACCCTCTCTCCTCCCGATTTCAAAACGAGGCTTCGTGGTCGTTTTTTCATTTTGACACCTCAAACAAGTCCCGTGGCCCATTTCTAACCTATAATCGAGACTTTTTCGGGTTTTAAAGGAAGTGGATATAATTTCATACCTTCTCTCCTCCCGATTTCTAAAGAAGGCTTCGTGCTCATTTTTTCGTTTTGACACCACCAACACGTCCCGTAGCCCAATTCTAACCTATAATCGAGAATTTTTCGGATTTTAAATGAAGTGGATATCATTTCATACCCTCTCTCCTCCCGATTTCTAAACGAGGCTTCGTGCTCGTTTTTTTGTTTTGACACCACAAAAACGTCCCGTTGCCCATTTCTAACCTATAATCTAGACTTTTTCGGGTTTTAAAGGAAGTGGATATAATTTCATACCCTCTCTCCAACCGATTTCTAAAGGAGGCTTCGTGCTCGTTTTTTCATTTTGACACAACCAACACGTCCCGTAGCCCAATTCTAACCTATAATCGAGAATTTTGCGGGTTTTAAATGAAGTGGATATCATTTCATACCCTCTCTCCTCCCGATTTCGAAACGAGGCTCCGTGCTCGTTTTTTCGTTTTGACACCACAAACACGTCCCGTAGCCCATTTCTAACCTATAATCGAGACTTTTTTGGGTTTTAAAGGAAGTGGATATAATTTCATACCCTCTCTCCAATCGATTTCTAAACGAGGTTTCGTGCTCGTTTTTTCGTTTTGACACCACAAACACGTCCCGTAGCCCATTTCTAACCTATAATCGAGACTTTTTCGGGTTTTAAAGGAAGTGGATATCATTTCATACCCTCCCTCCTCCCGATTTCAAAACGAGGCTTCGTGCTCTTTTTTTAGTTTTGACACAACAAACACGTCCGGTGGCCCATTTCTAACCTATAATCGAGACTTTTTCGGGTTTTAAAGGAAGTGGATATCATTTCATACCCTCTCTCCTCCCGATTTCTAAACGAGGCATCATGCTCGTTTTTTCGTTTTGACACCACAAACACGTCCCGTGGCCTATTTCTAACCTATAATCGAGACTTTTTCGGGTTTTAAAGGAAGTGAATATCATTTCATACCCTCTCTCCTCCCGATTTCTAAAAGAAGCTTCGTGCTCGTTTTTTCGTTTTGACACCACAAACACGTCCCGTGGCCTATTTCTAACGTATAATCGAGACTTTTTCGGGTTTTAAAAGAAGTGGATATCATTTCATACCCTCCCTCCTCCCGATTTCAAAACGAGGCTTCGTGCTCGTTTTTTCGTTTTGACACAACAAACACGTCCCGTTACCCATTTCTAACCTATAATCGAGACTTTTTCGGGTTTTAAAGGAAGTGGATATCATTTCATACCCTCTCTCCAACCGATTTCTAAACGTGGCTTTGTGCTCGTTTTTTCATTTTGACACCACAAACACGTCCCGTAGCCCAATTCTAACCTATAATCGAGACTTTTTCGGGTTTTAAAAGAAGTGGATATCATTTCATACCCTCCCTCCTCCCGATTTCAAAACGAGGCTTCGTGCTCGTTTTTTCGTTTTGACACAACAAACACGTCCCGTTACCCATTTCTAACCTATAATCGAGACTTTTTCGGGTTTTAAAGGAAGTGGATATAATTTCATACCCTCTCTCCAACCGATTTCTAAACGAGGCTTCGTGCTCGTTTTTTCGTTTTGACACCACAAACACGTCCCGTAGCCCATTTCTAACCTATAATCGAGACTTTTTCGGGTTTTAAAGGAAGTGGATATCATTTCATACCCTCTCTCCTCCCGATTTCTAAACGAGGCTTCGTGCTCGTTTTTTCGTTTTGACACCACCAACACGTCCCGTGTCCCATTTGTAACATATAATCGAAATTTTTCGGGTTTTAAAGGAAGTGCATATAATTTCATACCCTCTCTCGAACCGATTTCTAAACGAGGCTTCGTGCTCGTTTTTTCGTTTTGACACCACAAACACGTCCCGTGGCCCATTTCTAACCTATAATCGAGACTTTTTCGGGTTTTAAAGGAAGTGGATATAATTTCATACCCTCTCTCCAACCGATTTCTAAACGAGGCTTCGTGCTCGTTTTTTCGTTTTGACACCACAAACACGTCCCGTAGCCCATTTCTAGCCTATAATCGAGACTTTTTCGGGTTTTAAAGGAAGTGGATATCATTTCATACCCTCTCTCCTCCCGATTTCTAAACGATGCTTCGTGCTCGTTTTTTCATTTTGACACCACCAACACGTCCCGTGTCCCATTTCTAACATATAATCGAAACTTTTTCGGGTTTTAAAGGAAGTGCATATAATTTCATACCCTCTCTCGAACCGATTTCTAAACGAGGCTTCGTGCTCGTTTTTTCGTTTTGACACCACAAACACGTCCCGTGGCCCATTTCTAAAATGTTGGCCCTTATTTGATTCCCTGCAACCACCTTCGAGGAAAATTAATTTAAAAAAAATTCTTTTAAACTCATTTATATATTATTTTAGATTTTGTTTTCCTTTGTTTTTTAATCATTTGCATTATGCACTGTTTATCTTTTAGAAAATTAATACGGGGAGCTATAAAAATAATAAAATAGGGTTCAAAAAGATGCCTCCCTCCTTCCTTTACCCCACAAGTCAACTTTTACTTTTTGAATTACTTGGTCAAGTCAACCGACGTGTTTGGGCTTTCAATGGCTACGACTCGGGCAAAGCCACGCCCGACGAGGAAACTAACACCAACTATAAGTTGACCAGGATAAAACTTTTTACTTTTCAAATTGTCAAATTTACTAAAAATAGCATTCGATAGGGAACTAATTCGTGTGTATTATTATTCTTATTAAATTTAATAAATCTTAAATGCATGTATATATTTTACATATAATATTATTATCTACTAATATAAATATTTTCCTTGCACTAAATTATTTTTATAAATAAAATTTGATACATTATTTCAATCATCATACCTAACACTCATATTCTAAGAAAAATATTAAGCATCGTTGGACAAATATATTAAAAAAAAATATTACTGTATGAATTAGTATATTATAATAATATAATTATCTAGTTTAGTAAAATTTACTATCTTAATATATTTAAAAAAATTACTTCATCTCTAAGTTATTATTTAAACAACCTTAAAATCTTCTCCCAGCCATATACTTCTTTTAGTTATTATAATAATTATATTAATTATTATTTCTTATATAATCTATATCAACACATATTTATTTTATTTCAACAAATTACTGAGATGTTCTAATTATATTTGTACTTATTCAATAAATGCTCTCCAAGATTTATATTGTATCTAAATACAAACGATTTTATATGTTGTACCTGAATAGTTTATCCACGCAAAGTAAGCCATAAAATAAAGATAATTCTGAATCGAGAAGTTAAATCACAACCAAACTCTTACAAATCTTTTTTAATAATATGCTTATCAAATATGTACAAATTGTACCACCGGTGATATTCTTGGTTAGTACTTTTACTAATTGAATGTGATATCTTAACACATATCTACTCTACTAGAACTTTTTCGGGTTTTAAAGGAAGTGGATATCATTTCATACCCTCCCTCCTCCCGATTTCAAAACGAGGCTTTGTGCTCGTTTTCTAGTTTTGACACAACAAACACGTCCCGTTGCCCATTTCTAACCTATAATCGAAACTTTTTCGGGTTTTAGAGGAAGTGGATATCATTTCATACCCTCTCTCCTCCCGATTTCTAAATGAGGCTTCTTGCTTGTTTTTTCGTTTTGACACCACCTACACGTCCCGTTGTCCATTTCTAACATATAATCGAGACTTTTTCTTGTTTTAAAGGAAGTGGATATCATTTCATACCCTCTCTCCTCCCGATTTCTAAACGAGGCTTCGTGCTCGTTTTTTTGTTTTGACACCACCAAAACGTCTCGTCGCCCATATCTTACATATAATCGAGACTTTTTCGGGTTTTAAAGGAAGTGGAGATAATTTCATTCCCTCTCTCCTCCCAATTTCTAAACGAGGCTTCGTGCTCGTTTTTTTGTTTTGACACAACAAACACGTCCCGTTGCCCATTTCTAACTTATAATCGAGACTTTTTCGGGTTTTAAAGGAAGTGGATATCATTTCATACCCTCTCTCCTCCCGATTTCTAAACGAGACTTCGTGCTCGTTTTTTCGTTTTGACACCACCAACACGTCCCGTGTCCCATTTCTAACATATAATCGAAACTTTTTCGGATTTTAAAGGAAGTGCATATAATTTCATACCCTCTCTCGAACCGATTTCTAAACGAGGCTTCGTGCTCGTTTTTTCGTTTTCACACCACAAACACGTCCCGTGGCCCATTTCTAACCTATAATCGAGACTTTTTCGGGTTTTAAAGGAAGTGGATATAATTTCATACCCTCTCTCCAACCGATTTCTAAACGAGGCTTCGTGCTCGTTTTTTCGTTTTGACACCACAAACACGTCCCGTAGCCCATTTCTAACCTATAATCGAGACTTTTTCGGGTTTTAAAGCAAGTGGATATCATTTCATACCCACTCTCCTCCCGATTTCTAAAAGAGGCTTCGTGCTCGTTTTTTCGTTTTGACACCACAAACACGTCCCGTGGCCCATTTCTAACCTATAATCGAGACTTTTTCGGGTTTTAAAGGAAATGGATATCATTTCATACCCTCTCTCCTCTCGATTTCGAAACTAGGCTCCGTGCTCGTTTTTTCGTTTTGACACCAAAAACACGTCCCGTAGCCCATTTCTAACCTATAATCGAGACTTTTTTGGGTTTTAAAGGAAGTGGATATAATTTCATACCCTCTCTCCAATCGATTTCTAAACGAGGTTTCGTGCTCGTTTTTTCGTTTTGACACCACAAACACGTCCCGTAGCCCATTTCTAACCTATAATCGAGACTTTTTCGGGTTTTAAAGGAAGTGGATATCATTTCATACCCTCCCTCCTCCCGATTTCAAAACGAGGCTTCGTGCTCTTTTTTTAGTTTTGACACAACAAACACGTCCGGTGGCCCATTTCTAACCTATAATCGAGACTTTTTCGGGTTTTAAAGGAAGTGGATATCATTTCATACCCTCTCTCCTCCCGATTTCTAAACGAGGCATCATGCTCGTTTTTTCGTTTTGACACCACAAACACGTCCCGTGGCCTATTTCTAACCTATAATCGAGACTTTTTCGGGTTTTAAAGGAAGTGAATATCATTTCATACCCTCTCTCCTCCCGATTTCTAAAAGAAGCTTCGTGCTCGTTTTTTCGTTTTGACACCACAAACACGTCCCGTGGCCTATTTCTAACGTATAATCGAGACTTTTTCGGGTTTTAAAAGAAGTGGATATCATTTCATACCCTCCCTCCTCCCGATTTCAAAACGAGGCTTCGTGCTCGTTTTTTCGTTTTGACACAACAAACACGTCCCGTTACCCATTTCTAACCTATAATCGAGACTTTTTCGGGTTTTAAAGGAAGTGGATATCATTTCATACCCTCTCTCCAACCGATTTCTAAACGTGGCTTTGTGCTCGTTTTTTCATTTTGACACCACAAACACGTCCCGTAGCCCAATTCTAACCTATAATCGAGACTTTTTCGGGTTTTAAAAGAAGTGGATATCATTTCATACCCTCCCTCCTCCCGATTTCAAAACGAGGCTTCGTGCTCGTTTTTTCGTTTTGACACAACAAACACGTCCCGTTACCCATTTCTAACCTATAATCGAGACTTTTTCGGGTTTTAAAGGAAGTGGATATAATTTCATACCCTCTCTCCAACCGATTTCTAAACGAGGCTTCGTGCTCGTTTTTTCGTTTTGACACCACAAACACGTCCCGTAGCCCATTTCTAACCTATAATCGAGACTTTTTCGGGTTTTAAAGGAAGTGGATATCATTTCATACCCTCTCTCCTCCCGATTTCTAAACGAGGCTTCGTGCTCGTTTTTTCGTTTTGACACCACCAACACGTCCCGTGTCCCATTTGTAACATATAATCGAAATTTTTCGGGTTTTAAAGGAAGTGCATATAATTTCATACCCTCTCTCGAACCGATTTCTAAACGAGGCTTCGTGCTCGTTTTTTCGTTTTGACACCACAAACACGTCCCGTGGCCCATTTCTAACCTATAATCGAGACTTTTTCGGGTTTTAAAGGAAGTGGATATAATTTCATACCCTCTCTCCAACCGATTTCTAAACGAGGCTTCGTGCTCGTTTTTTCGTTTTGACACCACAAACACGTCCCGTAGCCCATTTCTAGCCTATAATCGAGACTTTTTCGGGTTTTAAAGGAAGTGGATATCATTTCATACCCTCTCTCCTCCCGATTTCTAAACGATGCTTCGTGCTCGTTTTTTCATTTTGACACCACCAACACGTCCCGTGTCCCATTTCTAACATATAATCGAAACTTTTTCGGGTTTTAAAGGAAGTGCATATAATTTCATACCCTCTCTCGAACCGATTTCTAAACGAGGCTTCGTGCTCGTTTTTTCGTTTTGACACCACAAACACGTCCCGTGGCCCATTTCTAAAATGTTGGCCCTTATTTGATTCCCTGCAACCACCTTCGAGGAAAATTAATTTAAAAAAAATTCTTTTAAACTCATTTATATATTTTTTTAGATTTTGTTTTCCTTTGTTTTTTAATCATTTGCATTATGCACTGTTTATCTTTTAGAAAATTAATACGGGGAGCTATAAAAATAATAAAATAGGGTTCAAAAAGATGCCTCCCTCCTTCCTTTACCCCACAAGTCAACTTTTACTTTTTGAATTACTTGGTCAAGTCAACCGACGTGTTTGGGCTTTCAATGGCTACGACTCGGGCAAAGCCACGCCCGACGAGGAAACTAACACCAACTATAAGTTGACCAGGATAAAACTTTTTACTTTTCAAATTGTCAAATTTACTAAAAATAGCATTCGATAGGGAACTAATTCGTGTGTATTATTATTCTTATTAAATTTAATAAATCTTAAATGCATGTATATATTTTACATATAATATTATTATCTACTAATATAAATATTTTCCTTGCACTAAATTATTTTTATAAATAAAATTTGATACATTATTTCAATCATCATACCTAACACTCATATTCTAAGAAAAATATTAAGCATCGTTGGACAAATATATTAAAAAAAAATATTACTGTATGAATTAGTATATTATAATAATATAATTATCTAGTTTAGTAAAATTTACTATCTTAATATATTTAAAAAAATTACTTCATCTCTAAGTTATTATTTAAACAACCTTAAAATCTTCTCCCAGCCATATACTTCTTTTAGTTATTATAATAATTATATTAATTATTATTTCTTATATAATCTATATCAACACATATTTATTTTATTTCAACAAATTACTGAGATGTTCTAATTATATTTGTACTTATTCAATAAATGCTCTCCAAGATTTATATTGTATCTAAATACAAACGATTTTATATGTTGTACCTGAATAGTTTATCCACGCAAAGTAAGCCATAAAATAAAGATAATTCTGAATCGAGAAGTTAAATCACAACCAAACTCTTACAAATCTTTTTTAATAATATGCTTATCAAATATGTACAAATTGTACCACCGGTGATATTCTTGGTTAGTACTTTTACTAATTGAATGTGATATCTTAACACATATCTACTCTACTAGAACTTTTTCGGGTTTTAAAGGAAGTGGATATCATTTCATACCCTCCCTCCTCCCGATTTCAAAACGAGGCTTTGTGCTCGTTTTCTAGTTTTGACACAACAAACACGTCCCGTTGCCCATTTCTAACCTATAATCGAAACTTTTTCGGGTTTTAGAGGAAGTGGATATCATTTCATACCCTCTCTCCTCCCGATTTCTAAATGAGGCTTCTTGCTTGTTTTTTCGTTTTGACACCACCTACACGTCCCGTTGTCCATTTCTAACATATAATCGAGACTTTTTCTTGTTTTAAAGGAAGTGGATATCATTTCATACCCTCTCTCCTCCCGATTTCTAAACGAGGCTTCGTGCTCGTTTTTTTGTTTTGACACCACCAAAACGTCTCGTCGCCCATATCTTACATATAATCGAGACTTTTTCGGGTTTTAAAGGAAGTGGAGATAATTTCATTCCCTCTCTCCTCCCAATTTCTAAACGAGGCTTCGTGCTCGTTTTTTTGTTTTGACACAACAAACACGTCCCGTTGCCCATTTCTAACTTATAATCGAGACTTTTTCGGGTTTTAAAGGAAGTGGATATCATTTCATACCCTCTCTCCTCCCGATTTCTAAACGAGGCTTCGTGCTCGTTTTTTCGTTTTGACACCACAAACACGTCCCGTGGCCTATTTCCAACCTATAATCTATACTTTTTCGGGTTTTAAAGGAAGTGGATATAATTTCATACCCTCACTCCTTCCGATTTCTAAACGAGGCTTTCTGGTCGTTTTTTCGTTTTGACACTACCAGCATGTCCCGTGGCCCATTTCTAACATATAATCGAGACTTTTTCGGGTTTTAAAGGAAGTGGATATCATTTCATACCCTCCCTCCTCCCGATTTCAAAACGAGGCTTTGTCCTCGTTTTTTAGTTTTGACACAACAAACACGTCCCGTTGCCCATTTCTAACCTATAATCGAAACTTTTTCGGGTTTTAAAGGAAGTGGATATCATTTCATACCCTCTCTCCTCCCGATTTCTAAATGAGGCTTCTTGCTCGTTTTTTCGTTTTGACACCACCAACACGTCCCGTAGCCCATTTCTAACCTATAATCGATGTTTTTTCGGGTTTTAAAGGAAGTGGATATAATTTCATACCCTCTCTCCTCCCGATTTCTAAACGAGGCTTCATGATCGTTTTTCAGTTTTGACACAACAAACACGTCTCGTGGCCCATTTCTAACATATAATCGAGACTTTTTCAGGTTTTAAAGGAAGTGGATATCATTTCATACCCTCTCTCCGCCCGATTTATAAACGAGGCTTCGTGCTCGTTTTTTCATTTTGACACCACCAACACGTCCCGTGGCCTATTTCTATCCTATGATCTAGACTTATTCGGGTTTTAAAGGAAGTGGATATAATTTCATACCCTCTCTCCTCCCGATTTCTAAACGAGGCTTCGTGCTCGTTTTTTAGTTTTGACACAACAAACACGTCCCGTTGCCCATTTCTAACCTATAATCGAGACTTTTTCGGGTTTTAAAGGAAGTGGATATCATTTCATACCCTCTCTCCTCCCGATTTCGAAACGAGGCTCCGTGCTCGTTTTTTCGTTTTGACACTACAAACATGTCCCGTGGCCCATTTCTAACCTATAATCGAGACTTTTTAGAGTTTTCAAGGAAGTGGATATAATTTCATACCCTCTCTCCTCCCGATTTCTAAATGAGGCTTCATGCTCGTTTTTTCTTTTTGACACCACCAATACGTCCCGTGTCCCATTTCTAACATATAATCGAGACTTTTTCGGGTTTTAAAGGAAATGCATATAATTTCATACCCTCTCTAGAACTGATTTCTAAACGAGGCTTCGTGCTCATTTTTTCGTTTTGACACCACAAACACGTCCCGTGGCCCATTTCTAACCTATAATCTAGACTTTTTTGGGTTTTAAAGGAAGTGGATATAATTTCATACCCTCTCTCCAACCGATTTCTAAACGAGGCTTCGTGCTCGTTTTTTCGTTTTGACACCACAAACACGTCCCGTAGCCCATTTCTAACCTATAATCGAGACTTTTTCGGGTTTTAAAGGAAGTGGATATCATTTCATAACCTCTCTCCTCCCGATTTCTAAAAGAGGCTTCGTGCTCGTTTTTTAGTTTTGACACCACAAACACGTCCCGTGGCCCATTTCTAACGTATAATCGAGACTTTTTCGGGTTTTAAAGGAAGTGGATATCATTTCATACCCTCCCTCCTCCCGATTTCAAAACGAGGCTTCGTGCTCGTTTTTTAGTTTTGACACAACAAACACGTCCCGTTGCCCGTTTCTAACCTATAATCGAGACTTTTTCGGGTTTTAAAGGAAGTGGATATCATTTCATACCCTCTCTCCTCCCGATTTCTAAACGAGGCTTCCTGCTCGTTTTTTCGTTTTGACACCACAAACACGTCCCATGGCCTATTTCTAACCTATAATCGAGACTTTTTCGAGTTTTAAAGGAAGTGGATATCATTTCATACCCTCTCTCCTCCCGATTTCTAAACGAGGCTTCGTGCTCGTTTTTTCGTTTTGACACCACCAACACGTCCCGTGTCCCAATTCTAACATATAATCGAGAATTTTCGGGTTTTAAAGGAAGTGCATATAATTTCATACCCTCTCTCGAACCGATTTCTAAACGAGGCTTCGTGCTCGTTTTTTCGTTTTGACACCACAAACACGTCCCGTAGCCCATTTCTAACCTATAATCGAGACTTTTTTGGGTTTTAAAGGAAGTGGATATAATTTCATACCCTCTCTCCAACCGATTTCTGAATGAGGCTTCGTGCTCGTTTTTTCGCTTTGACACCACAAACACGTCCCGTAGCCCATTTCTAACGTATAATCGAGACTTTTTCGGGTTTTAAAGGAAGTGGATATCATTTCATAACCTCTCTCCAACCGATTTCTGAACGAGGCTTCGTGCTCGTTTTTTCGCTTTGACACCACAAACACGTCCCGTGGCCCATTTCTAACCTATAATCGAGACTTTTTCGGGTTTTAAAGGAAGTGGATATAATTTCATACCCTCTCTCCAACCAATTTCTAAACGAGGCTTCGTGCTCGTTTTTTCGTTTTGACACCACAAACACGTCCCGTAGCCCATTTCTAACCAATAATCGAGACTTTTTCGGGTTTTAAAAGAAGTGGATATCATTTCATACCCTCTCTCCTCCCGATTTCTAAACGAGGCTTCGTGCTCGTTTTTTCGTTTTGACACCACCAACACGTCCCGTGTCCCATTTCTAACATATAATCGAGACTTTTTCGGGTTTAAAGGAAGTGCATATAATTTCATACCCTCTCTCGAACCGATTTCTAAACGAGGCTTCGTGCTCGTTTTTTCGTTTTGACACCACAAACACGTCCCGTGGCCCATTTCTAACCTATAATCGAGATTTTTTCGGGTTTTAAAGGAAGTGGATATAATTTCATACCCTCTCTCCAACCGATTTCTAAACGAGGCTTCGTGCTCGTTTTTTCGTTTTGACACCACAAACACGTCCCCGTGGCCCATTTCTAACGTATAATCGAGACTATTTCGGGTTTTAAAGGAAGTGGGTATAATTTCATACCCTCTCTCCAACCGATTTCTAAACGAGGCTTCGTGCTCGTTTTTTCGTTTTGACACCACAAACACGTCCCGTGGCCTATTTCTAACCTATAATCGTGACTTTTTCGGGTTTTAAAGGAAGTGAATATCATTTCATACCCTCTCTCCTCCCGATTTCTAAAAGAAGCTTCGTGCTCGTTTTTTCGTTTTGACACCACAAACACGTCCCGTGGCCCATTTCTAACGTATAATCGAGACTTTTTCGGGTTTTAAAAGAAGTGGATATCATTTCATACCCTCCCTCCTCCCGATTTCAAAACGAGGCTTCGTGCTCGTTTTTTCGTTTTGACACAACAAACACGTCCCGTTACCCATTTCTAACCTATAATCGAGACTTTTTCGGGTTTTAAAGGAAGTGGATATAATTTCATACCCTCTCTCGAACCGATTTCTAAACGAGGCTTCGTGCTCGTTTTTTCGTTTTGACACCACAAACACGTCCCGTAGCCCATTTCTAACCTATAATCGAGACTTTTTCGGGTTTTAAAGGAAGTGGATATCATTTCATACCCTCTCTCCTCCCGATTTCTAAACGAGGCTTCGTGCTCATTTTTTCGTTTTGACACCACCAACACGTCCCGTGTCCCATTTGTAACATATAATCGAAACTTTTTCGGGTTTTAAAGGAAGTGCATATAATTTCATACCTTCTCTCGAACCGATTTCTAAACGAGGCTTCGTGCTCGTTTTTTCGTTTTGACACCACAAACATGTCCCGTGGCCCATTTCTAACCTATAATCGAGACTTTTTCGGGTTTTAAAGGAAGTGGATATAATTTCATACCCTCTCTCCAACCGATTTCTAAACGAGGCTTCGTGCTCGTTTTTTCGTTTTGACACCACAAACACGTCCCGTAGCCCATTTCTAACCTATAATCGAGACTTTTTCGGGTTTTAAAGGAAGTGGATATCATTTCATACCCTCTCTCCTCCCGATTTCTAAACGAGGCTTCGTGCTCGTTTTTTCGTTTTGACACCACCAACACGTCCCGTGTCCCATTTCTAACATATAATCGAATCTTTTTCGGGTTTTAAAGGAAGTGCATATAATTTCATACCCTCTCTCGAACCGATTTCTAAACGAGGCTTCGTGCTCGTTTTTTCGTTTTGACACCACAAACACGTCCCGTGGCCCATTTCTAAAATGTTGGCCCTTATTTGATTCCCTGCAACCACCTTCGAGGAAAATTAATTTTAAAAAAATTCTTTTAAACTCATTTATATATTATTTTAGATTTTGTTTTCCTTTGTTTTTTAATCATTTGTATTATGCACTGTTTATCTTTTAGAAAATTAATACGGGGAGCTATAAAAATAATAAAATAGGGTTCAAAAAGATGCCTCCCTCCTTCCTTTACCCCACAAGTCAACTTTTACTTTTTGAATTACTTGGTCAAGTCAACCGACGTGTTTGGGCTTTCAATGGCTACGACTCGGGCAAAGCCACGCCCGACGAGGAAACTAACACCAACTATAAGTTGACCAGGATAAAACTTTTTACTTTTCAAATTGTCAAATTTACTAAAAATAGCATTCGATAGGGAACTAATTCGTGTGTATTATTATTCTTATTAAATTTAGTAAATCTTAAATGCAAGTATATATTTTACATATAATATTATTATCTACTAATATAAATATTTTCCTTGCACTAAATTATTTTTATAAATAAAATTTGATACATTATTTCAATCATCATACCTAACACTCATATTCTAAGAAAAATATTAAGCATCGTTGGACAAATATATTAAAAAAATATATTACTGTATGAATTAGTATATTATAATAATATAATTATCTAGTTTAGTAAAATTTACTATCTTAATATATTTAAAAAAATTACTTCATCTCTAAGTTATTATTTAAATAACCTTAAAATCTTCTCCTAGCCATATTCTTCTTTTAGTTATTATAATAATTATATTAATTATTATTTCTTATATAATCTATATCAACACATATTTATTTTATTTCAACAAATTACTCAGATGTTCTAATTATATCTGTACTTATTCAATAAATGCTCTCCGAGATTTATATTGTATCTAAATACAAACGATTTTATATGTTGTACCTGAATAGTTTATCCATGCAAAGTAAGCCTAAAATAAAGATAATTCTGAATCGAGAAGTTAAATCACAACCAAACTCTTACAAATCTTTTTTAATAATATGCTTATCAAATATGTACAAATTGTACCAACGGTGATATTCTTGGTTAGTACTTTTACTAATTGAATGTGATATCTTAACACATATCTACTCTACTAGAACTTTTTCGGGTTTTAAAGGAAGTGGATATCATTTCATACCCTCCCTCCTCCCGATTTCAAAACGAGGCTTCGTGCTCGTTTTTTAGTTTTGACACAACAAACACGTCCCATTGCCCATTTCTAACCTATAATCGAAACTTTTTCGGGTTTTAAAGGAAGTGGATATCATTTCATACCCTCTCTCCTCCCGATTTCTAAATGAGGCTTCTAGCTCGTTTTTTCGTTTTGACACCACCTACACGTTCCGTAGTCCATTTCTAACATATAATCGAGACTTTTTCGGGTTTTAAAGGAAGTGGATATAATTTCATACCCTCTCTCCTCCCGATTTCTAAACGAGGCTTCGTGATCGTTTTTCAGTTTTGACACAACAAACACGTCTCGTGGCCCATTTCTAACATATAATCGAGACTTTTTCAGGTTTTAAAGGAAGTGGATATCATTTCATACCCTCTCTCCTCCCGATTTATAAATGAGGCTTCGTGCTCGTTTTTTCATTTTGACACCACCAACACGTCCCGTGGCCTATTTCTATCCTATGATCTAGATTTATTCGGGTTTTAAAGGAAGTGGATATAATTTCATACCCTCTCTCCTCCCGATTTCTAAACGAGGCTTCGTGCTCGTTTTTTAGTTTTGACACAACAAACACGTCCCGTGGTCCATTTCTAACGTATAATCGAGACTTTTTCGGGTTTTAAAGGAAGTGGATATCATTTCATACCCTCTCTCCTCCAGATTTCTAAACGAGGCATCATGCTCGTTTTTTCGTTTTGACACCACAAACACGTCCCGTGGCCTATTTCTAACCTATAATCGAGACTTTTTCGGGTTTTAAAGGAAGTGAATATCATTTCATACCCTCTCTCCTCCCGATTTCTAAAAGAAGCTTCGTGCTCGTTTTTTCGTTTTGACACCACAAACACGTCCCGTGGCCCATTTCTAACGTATAATCGAGACTTTTTCGGGTTTTAAAAGAAGTGGATATCATTTCATACCCTCCCTCCTCCCGATTTCAAAACGAGGCTTCGTGCTCGTTTTTTCGTTTTGACACAACAAACACGTCCCGTTACCCATTTATAACCTATAATCGAGACTTTTTCGGGTTTTAAAGGAAGTGGATATAATTTCATACCCTCTCTCCAACCGATTTCTAAACGAGGCTTCGTGCTCGTTTTTTCGTTTTGACACCACAAACACGTCCCGTACCTCATTTCTAACCTATAATCGAGACTTTTTCGGGTTTTAAAGGAAGTGGATATAATTTCATACCCTCTCTCCAACCGATTTCTAAACGAGGCTTCGTGCTCGTTTTTTCGTTTTGACACCACAAACACGTCCCGTACCTCATTTCTAACCTATAATCGAGACTTTTTCGGGTTTTAAAGGAAGTGGATATCATTTCATACCCTCTCTCCTCCCGATTTCTAAACGAGGCTTCGTGCTCGTTTTTTCGTTTTGACACCACCAACACGTCCCGTGTCCCATTTGTAACATATAATCGAAACTTTTTCGGGTTTTAAATGAAGTGCATATAATTTCATACCCTCTCTCGAACCGATTTCTAAACGAGGCTTCGTGCTCGTTTTTTCGTTTTGACACCACAAACACGTCCCGTGGCCCATTTCTAACCTATAATCGAGACTTTTTCGGGTTTTAAAGGAAGTGGATATAATTTCATACCCTCTCTCCAACCGATTTCTAAACGAGTCTTCGTGCTCGTTTTTTCGTTTTGACACCACAAACACGTCCCGTAGCCCATTGCTAACCTATAATCGAGACTTTTTCGGGTTTTAAAGGAAGTGGATATCATTTCATACCCTCCCTCCTCCCGATTTCAAAACGAGGCTTCGTGCTCGTTTTTTAGTTTTGACACAACAAACACGTCCGGTGGCCCATTTCTAACCTATAATCGAGACTTTTTCGGGTTTTAAAGGAAGTGGATATCATTTCATACCCTCCCTCCTCCCGATTTCTAAACGAGGCATCATGCTCGTTTTTTAGTTTTGACACAACAAACACGTCCCGTGGCCCATTTCTAACCTATAATCGAGACTTTTTCGGGTTTTCAAGGAAGTGGATATAATTTCATACCCTCTCTCCTCCCGATTTCTAAATGAGGCTTCGTGCTCGTTTTTTCGTTTTGACACCACCAACACGTCCCGTGTCCCATTTCTAACATATAATCGTGACTTTTTCGGGTTTTAAAGGAAATGCATATAATTTCATACCCTCTCTAGAACTGATTTCTAAACGAGGCTTCGTGCTCGTTTTTTCGTTTTGACATCACAAACACGTCCCGTGGCCCATTTCTAACCTATAATCGAGACTTTTTTGGGTTTTAAAGGAAGTGGATACCATTTCATACCCTCTCTCCAACCGATTTCTAAACGAGGCTTCGTGCTCGTTTTTTCATTTTGACACCACAAACACGTCCCGTAGCCCATTTCTAACCTATAATCGAGACTTTTTCGGGTTTTAAAGGAAGTGGATATCATTTCATACCCTCTCTCCTCCCGATTTCTAAAAGAGGCTTCGTGCTCGTTTTTTAGTTTTGACACAACAAACACGTCCCGTGGCCCATTTCTAACGTATAATCGAGACTTTTTCGGGTTTTAAAGGAAGTGGATATCATTTCATACCCTCCCTCCTCCCGATTTCAAAACGAGGCTTCGTGCTCGTTTTTTAGTTTTGACACAACAAACACGTCCCGTTGCCCCTTTCTAACCTATAATCGAGACTTTTTCGGGTTTTAAAGAAAGTGCATATAATTTCATACCCTCTCTCCTCCCGATTTCTAAACGAGGCTTCATGCTCGTTTTTTCGTTTTGACACCACAAACACGTCCCGTGGCCTATTTCTAACCTATAATCGAGACTTTTTCGAGTTTTAAAGGAAGTGGATATCATTTCATACCCTCTCTCCTCCCGATTTCTAAACGAGGCTTCGTGCTCGTTTTTTCGTTTTGACACCACCAACACGTCCCGTGTCCCATTTCTAACATATAATCGAGAATTTTCGGGTTTTAAAGGAAGTGCATATAATTTCATACCCTCTCTCGAACCGATTTCTAAATGAGGCTTCGTGCTCGTTTTTTCGTTTTGACACCACAAACACGTCCCGTAGCTCATTTCTAACCTATAATCGAGACTTTTTCGGGTTTTAAAGGAAGTGGATATCATTTCATACCCTCCCTCCTCCCGATTTCTGAACGAGGCTTCGTGCTCGTTTTTTAGTTTTGACACAACAAACACGTCCGGTGGCCCATTTCTAACCTATAATCGAGACTTTTTCGGGTTTTAAAGGAAGTGGATATCATTTCATACCCTCTCTCCTCCCGATTTCTAAACGAGGCTTCGTGCTCGTTTTTTCGCTTTGACACCACAAACACGTCCCGTGGCCTATTTCTAACCTATAATCGAGACTTTTTCGGGTTTTAAAGGAAGTGGATATCATTTCATACCCTCTCTCCTCCCGATTTCTAAAAGAAGCTTCGTGCTCGTTTTTTCGTTTTGACACCACAAACACGTCCCGTGGCCCATTTCTAACGTATAATCGAGACTTTTTCGGGTTTTAAAAGAAGTGGATATCATTTCATACCCTCCCTCCTCCCGATTTCAAAACGAGGCTTCGTGCTCGTTTTTTCGTTTTGACACAACAAACACGTCCCGTTACCCATTTCTAACATATAATCGAGACTTTTTCGGGTTTTAAAGGAAGTGGATATAATTTCATACCCTCTCTCCAACCGATTTCTAAACGAGGCTTCGTGCTCGTTTTTTCGTTTTGACACCACAAACACGTCCCGTAGCTCATTTCTAACCTATAATAGAGACTTTTTCGGGTTTTAAAGGAAGTGGATATAATTTCATACCCTCTCTCCTCCCGATTTCTAAACGAGGCTTCGTGCTCGTTTTTTCGTTTTGACACCACCAACACGTCCCGTGTCCCATTTGTAACATATAATCGAAACTTTTTCGGGTTTTAAAGGAAGTGCATATAATTTCATACCCTCTCTCGAACCGATTTCTAAACGAGGCTTCGTGCTCGTTTTTTCGTTTTGACACCACAAACACGTCCCGTGGCCCATTTCTAACCTATAATCGAGACTTTTTTGGGTTTTAAAGGAAGTGGATATCATTTCATACCCTCTCTCCAACCGATTTCTAAACGAGGCTTCGTGCTCGTTTTTTCATTTTGACACCACAAACACGTCCCGTAGCCCATTTCTAACCTATAATCGAGACTTTTTCGGGTTTTAAAGGAAGTGGATATCATTTCATACCCTCTCTCCTCCCGATTTCTAAAAGAGGCTTCGTGCTCGTTTTTTAATTTTGACACAACAAACACGTCCCGTGGCCCATTTCTAACGTATAATCGAGACTTTTTCGGGTTTTAAAGGAAGTGGATATCATTTCATACCCTCCCTCCTCCCGATTTCAAAACGAGGCTTCGTGCTCGTTTTTTAGTTTTGACACAACAAACACGTCCCGTTGCCCCTTTCTAACCTATAATCGAGACTTTTTCGGGTTTTAAAGAAAGTCCATATAATTTCATACCCTCTCTCCTCCCGATTTCTAAACGAGGCTTCATGCTCGTTTTTTCGTTTTGACACCACAAACACGTCCCGTGGCCTATTTCTAACCTATAATCGAGACTTTTTCGAGTTTTAAAGGAAGTGGATATCATTTCATACCCTCTCTCCTCCCGATTTCTAAACGAGGCTTCGTGCTCGTTTTTTCGTTTTGACACCACCAACACGTCCCGTGTCCCATTTCTAACATATAATCGAGAATTTTCGGGTTTTAAAGGAAGTGCATATAATTTCATACCCTCTGTCGAACCGATTTCTAAATGAGGCTTCGTGCTCGTTTTTTCGTTTTGACACCACAAACACGTCCCGTAGCTCATTTCTAACCTATAATCGAGACTTTTTCGGGTTTTAAAGGAAGTGGATATCATTTCATACCCTCCCTCCTCCCGATTTCTGAACGAGGCTTCGTGCTCGTTTTTTAGTTTTGACACAACAAACACGTCCGGTGGCCCATTTCTAACCTATAATCGAGACTTTTTCGGGTTTTAAAGGAAGTGGATATCATTTCATACCCTCTCTCCTCCCGATTTCTAAACGAGGCTTCGTGCTAGTTTTTTCGCTTTGACACCACAAACACGTCCCGTGGCCTATTTCTAACCTATAATCGAGACTTTTTCGGGTTTTAAAGGAAGTGGATATCATTTCATACCCTCTCTCCTCCCGATTTCTAAAAGAAGCTTCGTGCTCGTTTTTTCGTTTTGACACCACAAACACGTCCCGTGGCCCATTTCTAACGTATAATCGAGACTTTTTCGGGTTTTAAAAGAAGTGGATATCATTTCATACCCTCCCTCCTCCCGATTTCAAAACGAGGCTTCGTGCTCGTTTTTTCTTTTTGACACAACAAACACGTCCCGTTACCCATTTCTAACATATAATCGAGACTTTTTCGGGTTTTAAAGGAAGTGGATATAATTTCATACCCTCTCTCCAACCGATTTCTAAACGAGGCTTCGTGCTCGTTTTTTCGTTTTGACACCACAAACACGTCCCGTAGCTCATTTCTAACCTATAATCGAGACTTTTTCGGGTTTTAAAGGAAGTGGATATAATTTCATACCCTCTCTCCTCCCGATTTCTAAACGAGGCTTCGTGCTCGTTTTTTCGTTTTGACACCACCAACACGTCCCGTGTCCCATTTGTAACATATAATCGAAACTTTTTCGGGTTTTAAAGGAAGTGCATATAATCTCATACCCTCTCTCGAACCGATTTCTAAACGAGGCTTCGTGCTCGTTTTTTCGTTTTGACACCACAAACACGTCCCGTGGCCCATTTCTAACCAATAATCGAGACTTTTTCGGGTTTTAAAGGAAGTGGATATCATTTCATACCCTCCCTCCTCCCGATTTCAAAACGAGGCTTCGTGCTCGTTTTTTCGTTTTGACACAACAAACACGTCCGGTGGCCCATTTCTAACCTATAATCGAGACTTTTTCGGGCTTTAAAGGAAGTGGATATCATTTCATACCCTCCCTCCTCCCGATTTCAAAACGAGGCTTCGTGCTCGTTTTTTAGTTTTGACACAACAAACACGTCCCGTTGCCCATTTCTAACCTATAATCGAAACTTTTTCGGGTTTTAAAGGAAGTGGATATCATTTCATACCCTCTCTCCTCCCGATTTCTAAATGAGGCTTCTTGCTCGTTTTTTCGTTTTGACACCACCAACACGTCCCGTAGCCCATTTCTAACCTATAATCGAGACTTTTTCGGGTTTTAAAGGAAGTGGATATAATTTCATACCCTCTCTCCTCCCGATTTCTAAACGAGGCTTCGTGATCGTTTTTCTGTTTTGACACAACAAACACGTCTCGTGGCCCATTTCTAACATATAATCGAGACTTTTTCCGGTTTTAAATGAAGTGGATATCATTTCATACCCTCTCTCCTCCCGATTTATAAACGAGGCTTCGTGCTCGTTTTTTCATTTTGACACCACCAACACGTCCCGTGGCCTATTTCTATCCTATGATCTAGACTTATTCGGGTTTTAAAGGAAGTGGATATAATTTCATACCCTCTCTCCTCCCGATTTCTAAACGAGGCTTCGTGCTCGTTTTTTAGTTTTGACACAACAAACACGTCCCGTTGCCCATTTCTAACCTATAATCGAGACTTTTTCGGGTTTTAAAGGAAGTGGATATCATTTCATACCCTCTCTCCTCCCGATTTCGAAACGAGGCTCCGTGCTCGTTTTTTCGTTTTGACACTACAAACATGTCCCGTGGCCCATTTCTAACCTATAATCGAGACTTTTTCGGGTTTTAAAGGAAGTGGATATAATTTCATACCCTCTCTCCAACCGATTTCTAAACGAGGCTTCGTGCTCGTTTTTTCGTTTTGAAACCACAAACACGTCCCCGTGGCCCATTTCTAACGTATAATCGAGACTATTTCGGGTTTTAAAGGAAGTGGATATAATTTCATACCCTCTCTCCAACCGATTTCTAAACGAGGCTTCGTGCTCGTTTTTTCGTTTTGACACCACAAACACGTCCCGTAGCCCATTTCTAACCTATAATCGAGACTTTTTCGGGTTTTAAAGGAAGTGGATATCATTTCATACCCTCCCTCCTCCCGATTTCAAAACTAGGCTTCGTGCTCGTTTTTTAGTTTTGACACAACAAACACGTCCGGTGGCCCATTTCTAACCGATAATCGAGACTTTTTCGGGTTTTAAAGGAAGTGGATATCATTTCATACCCTCTCTCCTCCCGATTTCTAAACGAGGCATCATGCTCGTTTTTTCGTTTTGACACCATAAACACGTCCCGTGGCCTATTTCTAACCTATAATCGAGACTTTTTCGGGTTTTAAAGGAAGTGAATATCATTTCATACCCTCTCTCCTCCCGATTTCTAAAAGAAGCTTCGTGCTCGTTTTTTCGTTTTGACACCACAAACACGTCCCGTGGCCCATTTCTAACGTATAATCGAGACTTTTTCGGGTTTTAAAAGAAGTGGATATCATTTCATACCCTCCCTCCTCCCGATTTCAAAACGAGGCTTCGTGCTCGTTTTTTCGTTTTGACACAACAAACACGTCCCGTTACCCATTTATAACCAATAATCGAGACTTTTTCGGGTTTTAAAGGAAGTGGATATAATTTCATACCCTCTCTCCAACCGATTTCTAAACGAGGCTTCGTGCTCGTTTCTTCGTTTTGACACCACAAACACGTCCCGTAGCTCATTTCTAACCTATAATCGAGACTTTTTCGGGTTTTAAAAGAAGTGGATATCATTTCATACCCTCTCTCCTCCCGATTTCTAAACGAGGCTTCGTGCTCGTTTTTTCGTTTTGACACCACCAACACGTCCCGTGTCCCATTTGTAACATATAATCGAAACTTTTTAGGGTTTTAAAGGAAGTGCATATAATTTCATACCCTCTCTCGAACCGATTTCTAAACGAGGCTTCGTGCTCATTTTTTCGTTTTGACACCACAAACACGTCCCGTGGCCCATTTCTAACCTATAATCGAGACTTTTTCGGGTTTTAAAGGAAGTGGATATAATTTCATACCCTCTCTCCAACCGATTTCTAAACGAGGCTTCGTGCTCGTTTTTTCGTTTTGACACCACAAACACGTCCCGTAGCCCATTTCTAACCTATAATCGAGACTTTTTCGGGTTTTAAAGGAAGTGGATATCATTTCATACCCTCCCTCCTCCCGATTTCAAAACGAGGCTTCGTGCTCGTTTTTTAGTTTTGACACAACAAACACGTCCGGTGGCCCATTTCTAACCTATAATCGAGACTTTTTCGGGTTTTAAAGGAAGTGGATATCATTTCATACCCTCCCTCCTCCCGATTTCAAAACGAGGCTTCGTGCTCGTTTTTTAGTTTTGACACAACAAACACGTCCCGTTGCCCATTTCTAACCTATAATCGAAACTTTTTCGGGTTTTAAAGGAAGTGGATATCATTTCATACCCTCTCTCCTCCCGATTTCTAAATGAGGCTTCTTGCTCGTTTTTTCGTTTTGACACCACCAACACGTCCCGTAGCCCATTTCTAACCTATAATCGAGACTTTTTCGGGTTTTAAAGGAAGTGGATATAATTTCATACCCTCTATCCTCCCGATTTCTAAACAAGGCTTCGTGATCGTTTTTCAGTTTTGACACAACAAACACGTCTCGTGGCCCATTTCTAACATATAATCGAGACTTTTTCAGGTTTTAAAGGAAGTGGATATTATTTCATACCCTCTCTCCTCCCGATTTATAAACGCGGCTTCGTGCTCGTTTTTTCATTTTGACACCACCAACACGTCCCGTGGCCTATTTCTATCCTATGATCTAGACTTATTCGGGTTTTAAAGGAAGTGGATATAATTTCATACCCTCTCTCCTCCCGATTTCTAAACGAGGCTTCGTGCTCGTTTTTTAGTTTTGACACAACGAACACGTCCAGTTGCACATTTCTAACCTATAATCGAGACTTTTTCGGGTTTTAAAGGAAGTGGATATCATTTCATACCCTCTCTCCTCCCGATTTCGAAACGAGGCTCCGTGCTCGTTTTTTCGTTTTGACACTACAAACATGTCCCGTGGCCCATTTCTAACCTATAATCGAGTCTTTTTCGGGTTTTCAAGGAAGTGGATATAATTTCATACCCTCTCTCCTCTCGATTTCTAAATGAGGCTTCGTGCTCGTTTTTTCGTTTTGACACCACCAACACGTCCCGTGTCCCATTTCGAACATATAATCGAGACTTTTTTGGGTTTTAAAGGAAATGCATATAATTTCATACCCTCTCTAGAACTGATTTCTAAACGAGGCTTCGTGCTCGTTTTTTCGTTTTGACACCACAAACACGTCCCGTGGCCCATTTCTAACCTATAATCGTGACTTTTTTGGGTTTTAAAGGAAGTGGATATAATTTCATACCCTCTCTCCAACCGATTTCTAAACGAGGCTTTCGTGCTCGTTTTTTCGTTTTGACACCACAAACACGTCCCGTAGCCCATTTCTAACCTATAATCGAGACTTTTTCGGGTTTTAAAGGAAGTGGATATCATTTCATACCCTCTCTCCTCCCGATTTCTAAAAGAGGCTTCGTGCTCGTTTTTTAGTTTTGACACCACAAACACGTCCCGTGGCCCATTTCTAACGTATAATCGAGACTTTTTCGGGTTTTAAAGGAAGTGGATATCATTTCATACCCTCCCTCCTCCCGATTTCAAAACGAGGCTTCGTGCTCGTTTTTTAGTTTTGACACAACAAACACGTCCCGTTGCCCGTTTCTAACCTATAATCGAGACTTTTTCGGGTTTTAAAGGAAGTGGATATCATTTCATACCCTCTCTCCTCCCGATTTCTAAACGAGGCTTCGTGCTCGTTTTTTCGTTTTGACACTACAAACATGTCCCGTGGCCCATTTCTAACCTATAATCGAGACTTTTTCGGGTTTTAAAGGAAGTGGATATAATTTCATACCCTCTCTCCAACCGATTTCTAAACGAGGCTTCGTGCTCGTTTTTTCGTTTTGACACCACAAACACGTCCCCGTGGCCCATTTCTAACGTATAATCGAGACTATTTCGGGTTTTAAAAGAAGTGGATATAATTTCATACCCTCTCTCCTCCCGATTTATAAACGAGGCTTCGTGCTCGTTTTTTCATTTTGACACCACCAACACGTCCCGTGGCCTATTTCTGTCCTATGATCTAGACTTATTCGGGTTTTAAAGGAAGTGGATATAATTTCATACCCTCTCTCCAACCGATTTCTGAACGAGGCTTCGTGCTCGTTTTTTCGCTTTGACACCACAAACACGTCCCGTAGCCCATTTCTAACGTATAATCGAGACTTTTTCGGGTTTTAAAGGAAGTGGATATCATTTCATAACCTCTCTCCAACCGATTTCTGAACGAGGCTTCGTGCTCGTTTTTTCGCTTTGACACCACAAACACGTCCCGTGGCCCATTTCTAACCTATAATCGAGACTTTTTCGGGTTTTAAAGGAAGTGGATATAATTTCATACCCTCTCTCCAACCGATTTCTAAACGAGGCTTCGTGCTCGTTTTTTCGTTTTGACACCACAAACACGTCCCGTAGCCCATTTCTAACCTATAATCGAGACTTTTTCGAGTTTTAAAGGAAGTGGATATCATTTCATACCCTCTCTCCTCCCGATTTCTAAAAGAGGCTTCGTGCTCGTTTTTTAGTTTTGACACCACAAACACGTCCCGTGGCCCATTTCTAACGTATAATCGAGACTTTTTCGGGTTTTAAAGGAAGTGGATATAATTTCATACCCTCTCTCCAACCGATTTCTAAACGAGGCTTCGTGCTCGTTTTTTCGTTTTGACACCACAAACACGTCCCGTAGCCCATTTCTAACCTATAATCGAGACTTTTTCGGGTTTTAAAGGAAGTGGATATCATTTCATACCCTCCCTCCTCCCGATTTCAAAACGAGGCTTCGTGCTCGTTTTTTAGTTTTGACACAACAAACACGTCCCGTTGCCCGTTTCTAACCTATAATCGAGACTTTTTCGGATTTAAAGGAAGTGGATATCATTTCATACCCTCTCTCCTCCCGATTTCTAAACGAGGCTTCGTGCTCGTTTTTTCGTTTTGACACCACAAACACGTCCCGTGGCATATTTCTAACCTATAATAGAGACTTTTTTGGGTTTTAAAGGAAGTAGATATCATTTCATACCCTCTCTCCTCCCGATTTCTAAACGAGACTTCGTGCTCGTTTTTTCGTTTTGACACCACCAACACGTCCCGTGTCCCATTTCTAACATATAATCGAGAATTTTCGGGTTTTCAAGGAAGTGCATATAATTTCATACCCTCTCTCGAACCGATTTAAAAACGAGGCTTCGTGCTCGTTTTTTCGTTTTGACACCACAAACACGTCCCGTAGCCTATTTCTAACCTATAATCGAGACTTTTTTGGGTTTTAAAGGAAGTGGATATAATTTCATACCCTCTCTCCAACCGATTTCTGAACGAGGCTTCGTGCTCGTTTTTTCGCTTTGACACCACAAACACGTCCCGTAGCCCATTTCTAACGTATAATCGAGACTTTTTCGGGTTTTAAAGGAAGTGGATATCATTTCATAACCTCTCTCCAATCGATTTCTGAACGAGGCTTCGTGCTCGTTTTTTCGCTTTGACACCACAAACACGTCCCGTGGCCCATTTCTAACCTATAATCGAGACTTTTTCGGGTTTTAAAGGAAGTGGATATAATTTCATACCCTCTCTCCAACCGATTTCTAAACGAGGCTTCGTGCTCGTTTTTTCGTTTTGACACCACAAACACGTCCCGTAGCCCATTTCTAACCTTTAATCGAGACTTTTTCGGGTTTTAAAGGAAGTGGATATCATTTCATACCCTCTCTCCTCCCGATTTCTAAAAGAGGCTTCGTGCTCGTTTTTTAGTTTTGACACCACAAACACGTCCCGTGGCCCATTTCTAACGTATAATCGAGACTTTTTCGGGTTTTAAAGGAAGTGGATATAATTTCATACCCTCTCTCCAACCGATTTCTAAACGAGGCTTCGTGCTCGTTTTTTCGTTTTGACACCACAAACACGTCCCGTAGCCCATTTCTAACCTATAATCGAGACTTTTTCGGGTTTTAAAGGAAGTGGATATCATTTCATACCCTCTCTCCTCCCGATTTCTAAAAGAGGCTTCGTGCTCGTTTTTTCGTTTTGACACCACAAACACGTCCCGTGGCTCATTTCTAACCTATAATCGAGACTTTTACGGGTTTTAAAGGAAGTGGATATAATTTCATACCCTCTCTCCTCCCGATTTCTAAACGAGGCTTCGTGCTCGTTTTTTAGTTTTGACACAACAAACACGTCCCGTTGCCCATTTCTAACCTATAATCGAGACTTTTTCGGGTTTTAAAGGAAGTGGATATCATTTCATACACTCTCTCCTCCCGATTTCGAAACGAGGCTCCGTGCTCGTTTTTTCGTTTTGACACCACAAACATGTCCCGTGGCCCATTTCTAACTTATAATCGAGACTTTTTCGGGTTTTAAAAGAAGTGGATATCATTTCATACCCTCTCTCCTCCCGATTTCTAAAGGAGGCTTCGTGCTCGTTTTTTAGTTTTGACACCACAAACAGGTCCCGTGGCCTATTTCTAACGTATAATCGAGACTTTTTCGGGTTTTAAAGGAAGTGGATATCATTTAATACCCTCCCTCCTCCCGATTTCAAAACGAGGCTTCGTGCTCGTTTTTTAGTTTTGACACAACAAACACGTCCCGTTGCCCATTTCTAACCTATAATCGAGACTTTTTCGGGTTTTAAAGGAAGTGGATATCATTTCATACCCTCTCTCCTCCCGATTTCTAAACGAGGCTTCATGCTCGTTTTTTCGTTTTGACACCACAAACACGTCCCGTGGCCGATTTCTAACCTATAATCGAGACTTTTTCGGGTTTTAAAGGAAGTGGATATCATTTCATACACTCTCTCCTCCCGATTTCGAAACGAGGCTCCGTGCTCGTTTTTTCGTTTTGACACCACCTACAAGTCCCGTAGCCCATTTCTAACATATAATCGAGACTTTTTCGGGTTTTAAAGGAAGTGGATATCATTTCATACCCGCTCTCCTCCCGATTTCTAAACGAGGCTTCGTGCTCGTTTGTTCGTTTTGACACCACCAAAACGTCTCGTCGCCCATATCTTACATATAATCGAGACTTTTTCGGGTTTTAAAGGAAGTGGATATAATTTCATTCCCTCTCTCCTCCCAATTTCTAAACGAGGCTTCGTACTCGTTTTTTAGATTTGACACAACAAACACGTCACGTTGCCCATTTCTAACCTATAATCGAGACTTTTTCGGATTTTAAACGAAGTGGATATAATTTCATACCCTCTCTCCTCCCGATTGCTAAACGAGGCTTCGTGCTCGTTTTTTAGTTTTGACACAACAAACATTTCATACCCTCTCTAACCTATAATCGAAACTTTTTCGAGTTTTAAAGGAAGTGGATATCATTTCATACCCTCTCTCCAACCGATTTCTAAACGAGGCTTCGTGCTCGTTTTTTAATTTTGACACAACAAACACGTCCCGTTGCCCATTTCTAACCTATAATCGAGACTTTTTCGGGTTTTAAAGGAAGTGGATATCATTTCATACCCTCTCTCCTCCCGATTTCTAAAAGAGGCTTCGTGCTCGTTTTTTCGTTTTGACACCACAAACACGTCCCGTGGCTCATTTCTAAAATGTTGGCCCTTATTTGATTCCCTGCTACCACCTTCGAGGAAAATTAATTTAAAAAAAATTCTTTTAAACTCATTTATATATTATTTTAGATTTTGTTTTCCTTTGTTTTTTAATCATTTGTATTATGCACTGTTTATCTTTTAGAAAATTAATACGGGGAGCTATAAAAATAATAAAATAGGGTTCAAAAAGATGCCTCCCTCCTTCCTTTACCCCACAAGTCAACTTTTACTTTTTGAATTACTTGGTCAAGTCAACCGACGTGTTTGGGCTTTCAATGGCTACGACTCGGGCAAAGCCACGCCCGACGAGGAAACTAACACCAACTATAAGTTGACCAGGATAAAACTTTTTACTTTTCAAATTGTCAAATTTACTAAAAATAGCATTCGATAGGGAACTATTTCGTGTGTATTATTATTCTTATTAAATTTAATAAATCTTAAATGCAAGTATATATTTTACATATAATATTATTATCTACTAATATAAATATTTTCCTTGCACTAAATTATTTTTATAAATAAAATTTGATACATTATTTCAATCATCATACCTAACACTCATATTCTAAGAAAAATATTAAGCATCGTTGGACAAATATATTAAAAAAATATATTACTGTATGAATTAGTATATTATAATAATATAATTATCTAGTTTAGTAAAATTTACTATCTTAATATATTTAAAAAAATTACTTCATCTCTAAGTTATTATTTAAACAACCTTAAAATCTTCTCCGAGCCATATACTTCTTTTAGTTATTATAATAATTATATTAATTATTATTTCTTATATAATCTATATCAACACAAATTTATTTTATTTCAACAAATTACTCAGATGTTCTAATTATATCTGTACTTATTCAATAAATGCTCTCCAAGATTTATATTGTATCTAAATACAAACGATTTTATATGTTGTACCTGAATAGTTTATCCATGCAAAGTAAGCCATAAAATAAAGATAATTCTGAATCGAGAAGTTAAATCACAACCAAACTCTTACAAATCTTTTTTAATAATATGCTTATCAAATATGTACAAATTGTACCAACGGTGATATTCTTGGTTAGTACTTTTACTAATTGAATGTGATATCTTAACACATATCTACTCAACTAGAACTTTTTCGGGTTTTAAAGGAAGTGGATATCATTTCATACCCTCCCTCCTCCCGATTTCAAAACGAGGCTTCGTGCTCGTTTTTTAGTTTTGACACAACAAACACGTCCCGTTGCCCATTTCTAACCTATAATCGAAACTTTTTCGGATTTTAAAGGAAGTGGATATCATTTCATACCCTCTCTCCTCCCGATTTCTAAATGAGGCTTCTTGCTCGTTTTTTCGTTTTGACACCACCTACACGTCCCGTAGTCCATTTCTAACATATAATCGAGACTTTTTCGGGTTTTAAAGGAAGTGGATATCATTTCATACCCTCTCTCCTCCCGATTTCTAAACGAGGCTTCGTGCTCGTTTTTTTATTTTGACACCACCAAAACGTCTCGTCGCCCATATCTTACATATAATCGAGACTTTTTCGGGTTTTAAAGGAAGTGGATATAATTTCATTCCCTCTCTCCTCCCAATTTCTAAACAAGGCTTCGTGCTCGTTTTTTTTGTTTTGACACAACAAACACGTCCCGTTGCCCATTTCTAACTTATAATCGAGACTTTTTCGGGTTTTAAAGGAAGTGGATATCATTTCATACCCTCTCTCCTCCCGATTTCTAAACGAGGCTTCGTGCTCGTTTTTTCGTTTTGACACCACAAACACGTCCCGTGGCCTATTTCTAACCTATAATCTATACTTTTTCGGGTTTTAAAGGAAGTGGATATAATTTCATACCCTCTCTCCTTCCGATTTCTAAACGAGGCTTTCTGGTCGTTTTTTCGTTTTGACACTACCAGCATGTCCCGTGGCCCATTTCTAACATATAATCGAGACTTTTTCGGGTTTTAAAAGAAGTGGATATCATTTCATACCCTCCCTCCTCCCGATTTCAAAACGAGGCTTCGTGCTCGTTTTTTAGTTTTGACACAACAAACACGTCCCGTTGCCCATTTCTAACCTATAATCGAAACTTTTTCGGATTTTAAAGGAAGTGGATATCATTTCATACCCTCTCTCCTCCCGATTTCTAAATGAGGCTTCTTGCTCGTTTTTTCGTTTTGACACCACCTACACGTCCCGTAGTCCATTTCTAACATATAATCGAGACTTTTTCGGGTTTTAAAGGAAGTGGATATCATTTCATACCCTCTCTCCTCCCGATTTCTAAACGAGGCTTCGTGCTCGTTTTTTTATTTTAACACCACCAAAACGTCTCGTCGCCCATATCTTACATATAATCGAGACTTTTTCGGGTTTTAAAGGAAGTGGATATAATTTCATTCCCTCTCTCCTCCCAATTTCTAAACAAGGCTTCGTGCTCGTTTTTTTTGTTTTGACACAACAAACACGTCCCGTTGCCCATTTCTAACTTATAATCGAGACTTTTTCGGGTTTTAAAAGAAGTGGATATCATTTCATACCCTCTCTCCTCCCGATTTCTAAACGAGGCTTCGTGCTCGTTTTTTCGTTTTGACACCACAAACACGTCCCGTGGCCTATTTCTAACCTATAATCTATACTTTTTCGGGTTTTAAAGGAAGTGGATATAATTTCATACCCTCTCTCATTCCGATTTCTAAACGAGGCTTTCTGGTCGTTTTTTCGTTTTGACACTACCAGCATGTCCCGTGGCCCATTTCTAACATATAATCGAGACTTTTTCGGGTTTTAAAAGAAGTGGATATCATTTCATACCCTCCCTCCTCCCGATTTCAAAACGAGGCTTCGTGCTCGTTTTTTAGTTTTGACACAACAAACACGTCCCGTTGCCCATTTCTAACCTATAATCGAAACTTTTTCGGGTTTTAAAGGAAGTGGATATCATTTCATACCCTCTCTCCTCCCGATTTCTAAATGAGGCTTCTTGCTCGTTTTTTCGTTTTGACACCACCAACACGTCCCGTAGCCCATTTCAAACCTATAATCGAGACTTTTTCGGGTTTTAAAGGAAGTGGATATAATTTTATACCCTCTCTCCTCCCGATTTCTAAACGAGGCTTCGTGATCGTTTTTCAGTTTTGACACAACAAACACGTCTCGTGGCCCATTTCTAACATATAATCGAGACTTTTTCAGGTTTTAAAGGAAGTGGATATAATTTCATACCCTCTCTCCTCCCGATTTCTAAACGAGGCTTCGTGCTCGTTTTTTAGTTTTGACACAACAAACACGTCCCGTTGCCCATTTCTAACCTATAATCGAGACTTTTTCGGGTTTTAAAGGAAGTGGATATCATTTCATACCCTCTCTCCTCCCGATTTCGAAACGAGGCTCCGTGCTGGTTTTTTCGTTTTGACACTACAAACATGTCCCGTGGCCCATTTCTAACCTATAATCGAGACTTTTTCGGGTTTTCAAGGAAGTGGATATAATTTTATACCCTCTCTCCTCCCGATTTCTAAATGAGGCTTCGTGCTCGTTTTTTCGTTTTGACACCACAAACACGTCCCGTAGCCCATTTCTAACCTATAATCGAGACTTTTTCGGGTTTTAAAGGAAGTGGATATCATTTCATACCCTCCCTCCTCCCGATTTCAAAACGAGGCTTCGTGCTCGTTTTTTAGTTTTGACACAACAAACACGTCCGGTGGCCCATTTCTAACCTATAATCGAGACTTTTTTGGGTTTTAAAGGAAGTGGATATCATTTCATACCCTCTCTCCAACCGATTTCTAAACGAGGCTTCGTGCTCGTTTTTTCGTTTTGACACCACAAACACGTCCCGTGACCCATTTCTAACCTATAATCGAGACTTTTTCGGGTTTTAAAGGAAGTGGATATAATTTCATACCCTCTCTCCAACCGATTTCTAAACGAGGCTTCGTGCTCGTTTTTTCGTTTTAACACCACAAACACGTCCCGTAGCCCATTTCTAACCTATAATCGAGACTTTTTCGGGTTTTAAAGGAAGTGGATATCATTTCATACCCTCTCTCCTCCCGATTTCTAAAAGAGGCTTCGTGCTCGTTTTTTCGTTTTGACACCACAAACACGTCCCCGTGGCCCATTTCTAACGTATAATCGAGACTATTTCGGGTTTTAAAGGAAGTGGATATAATTTCATACCCTCTCTCCAACCGATTTCTAAACGAGGCTTCGTGCTCGTTTTTTCGTTTTGACACCACAAACACGTCCCGTGGCCCATTTCTAACCTTTAATCGAGACTTTTTTGGGTTTTAAAGGAAGTGGATATAATTTCATACCCTCTCTCCAACCGATTTCTAAACGAGGCTTCGTGCTCGTTTTTTCGTTTTGACACCACAAACACGTCCCGTAGCCCATTTCTAACCTATAATCGAGACTTTTTCGGGTTTTAAAGGAAGTGGATATCATTTCATACCCTCTCTCCTCCCGATTTATAAAAGAGGCTTCGTGCTCGTTTTTTCGTTTTGACACCACAAACACGTCCCCGTGGCCCATTTCTAACGTATAATCGAGACTATTTCGGGTTTTAAAGGAAGTGGATATAATTTCATACCCTCTCTCCAACCGATTTCTAAACGAGGCTTCGTGCTCGTTTTTTCGTTTTGACACCACAAACACGTCCCGTAGCCCATTTCTAACCTATAATCGAGACTTTTTCGGGTTTTAAAGGAAGTGGATATCATTTCATACCCTCCCTCCTCCCGATTTCAAAACGAGGCTTCGTGCTCGTTTTTTCGTTTTGACACAACAAACACGTCCCGTTACCCATTTCTAACCTATAATCGAGACTTTTTCGGGTTTTAAAGGAAGTGGATATAATTTCATACCCTCTCTCCAACCGATTTCTAAACGAGGCTTCGTGCTCGTTTTTTCGTTTTGACACCACAAACACGTCCCGTAGCCCATTTCTAACCAATAATCGAGATTTTTTCGGGTTTTAAAGGAAGTGGATATCATTTCATACCCTCTCTCCTCCCGATTTCTAAACGAGGCTTCGTGCTCGTTTTTTCGTTTTGACACCACCAACACGTCCCGTGTCCCATTTCTAACATATAATCGAGACTTTTTCGGGTTTTAAAGGAAGTGCATATAATTTCATACCCTCTCCCGAACCGATTTCTAAACGAGGCTTCGTGCTCGTTTTTTCGTTTTGACACCACAAACACGTCCCGTGACCCATTTCTAACCTATAATCGAGACTTTTTCGGGTTTTAAAGGAAGTGGATATAATTTCATACCCTCTCTCCAACCGATTTCTAAACGAGGCTTCGTGCTCGTTTTTTCGTTTTAACACCACAAACACGTCCCGTAGCCCATTTCTAACCTATAATCGAGACTTTTTCGGGTTTTAAAGGAAGTGGATATCATTTCATACCCTCTCTCCTCCCGATTTCTAAAAGAGGCTTCGTGCTCGTTTTTTCGTTTTGACACCACCAACACGTCCCGTAGCCCATTTCAAACCTATAATCGAGACTTTTTCGGGTTTTAAAGGAAGTGGATATAATTTTATACCCTCTCTCCTCCCGATTTCTAAACGAGGCTTCGTGATCGTTTTTCAGTTTTGACACAACAAACACGTCTCGTGGCCCATTTCTAACATATAATCGAGACTTTTTCAGGTTTTAAAGGAAGTGGATATAATTTCATACCCTCTCTCCTCCCGATTTCTAAACGAGGCTTCGTGCTCGTTTTTTAGTTTTGACACAACAAACACGTCCCGTTGCCCATTTCTAACCTATAATCGAGACTTTTTCGGGTTTTAAAGGAAGTGGATATCATTTCATACCCTCTCTCCTCCCGATTTCGAAACGAGGCTCCGTGCTGGTTTTTTCGTTTTGACACTACAAACATGTCCCGTGGCCCATTTCTAACCTATAATCGAGACTTTTTCGGGTTTTCAAGGAAGTGGATATAATTTTATACCCTCTCTCCTCCCGATTTCTAAATGAGGCTTCGTGCTCGTTTTTTCGTTTTGACACCACAAACACGTCCCGTAGCCCATTTCTAACCTATAATCGAGACTTTTTCGGGTTTTAAAGGAAGTGGATATCATTTCATACCCTCCCTCCTCCCGATTTCAAAACGAGGCTTCGTGCTCGTTTTTTAGTTTTGACACAACAAACACGTCCGGTGGCCCATTTCTAACCTATAATCGAGACTTTTTTGGTTTTAAAGGAAGTGGATATCATTTCATACCCTCTCTCCAACCGATTTCTAAACGAGGCTTCGTGCTCGTTTTTTCGTTTTGACACCACAAACACGTCCCGTGACCCATTTCTAACCTATAATCGAGACTTTTTCGGGTTTTAAAGGAAGTGGATATAATTTCATACCCTCTCTCCAACCGATTTCTAAACGAGGCTTCGTGCTCGTTTTTTCGTTTTAACACCACAAACACGTCCCGTAGCCCATTTCTAACCTATAATCGAGACTTTTTCGGGTTTTAAAGGAAGTGGATATCATTTCATACCCTCTCTCCTCCCGATTTCTAAAAGAGGCTTCGTGCTCGTTTTTTCGTTTTGACACCACAAACACGTCCCCGTGGCCCATTTCTAACGTATAATCGAGACTATTTCGGGTTTTAAAGGAAGTGGATATAATTTCATACCCTCTCTCCAACCGATTTCTAAACGAGGCTTCGTGCTCCTTTTTTCGTTTTGACACCACAAACACGTCCCGTGGCCCATTTCTAACCTTTAATCGAGACTTTTTTGGGTTTTAAAGGAAGTGGATATAATTTCATACCCTCTCTCCAACCGATTTCTAAACGAGGCTTCGTGCTCGTTTTTTCGTTTTGACACCACAAACACGTCCCGTAGCCCATTTCTAACCTATAATCGAGACTTTTTCGGGTTTTAAAGGAAGTGGATATCATTTCATACCCTCTCTCCTCCCGATTTATAAAAGAGGCTTCGTGCTCGTTTTTTCGTTTTGACACCACAAACACGTCCCCGTGGCCCATTTCTAACGTATAATCGAGACTATTTCGGGTTTTAAAGGAAGTGGATATAATTTCATACCCTCTCTCCAACCGATTTCTAAACGAGGCTTCGTGCTCGTTTTTTCGTTTTGACACCACAAACACGTCCCGTAGCCCATTTCTAACCTATAATCGAGACTTTTTCGGGTTTTAAAGGAAGTGGATATCATTTCATACCCTCCCTCCTCCCGATTTCAAAACGAGGCTTCGTGCTCGTTTTTTCGTTTTGACACAACAAACACGTCCCGTTACCCATTTCTAACCTATAATCGAGACTTTTTCGGGTTTTAAAGGAAGTGGATATAATTTCATACCCTCTCTCCAACCGATTTCTAAACGAGGCTTCGTGCTCGTTTTTTCGTTTTGACACCACAAACACGTCCCGTAGCCCATTTCTAACCAATAATCGAGATTTTTTCGGGTTTTAAAGGAAGTGGATATCATTTCATACCCTCTCTCCTCCCGATTTCTAAACGAGGCTTCGTGCTCGTTTTTTCGTTTTGACACCACCAACACGTCCCGTGTCCCATTTCTAACATATAATCGAGACTTTTTCGGGTTTTAAAGGAAGTGCATATAATTTCATACCCTCTCCCGAACCGATTTCTAAACGAGGCTTCGTGCTCGTTTTTTCGTTTTGACACCACAAACACGTCCCGTGACCCATTTCTAACCTATAATCGAGACTTTTTCGGGTTTTAAAGGAAGTGGATATAATTTCATACCCTCTCTCCAACCGATTTCTAAACGAGGCTTCGTGCTCGTTTTTTCGTTTTAACACCACAAACACGTCCCGTAGCCCATTTCTAACCTATAATCGAGACTTTTTCGGGTTTTAAAGGAAGTGGATATCATTTCATACCCTCTCTCCTCCCGATTTCTAAAAGAGGCTTCGTGCTCGTTTTTTCGTTTTGACACCACCAACACGTCCCGTAGCCCATTTCAAACCTATAATCGAGACTTTTTCGGGTTTTAAAGGAAGTGGATATAATTTTATACCCTCTCTCCTCCCGATTTCTAAACGAGGCTTCGTGATCGTTTTTCAGTTTTGACACAACAAACACGTCTCGTGGCCCATTTCTAACATATAATCGAGACTTTTTCAGGTTTTAAAGGAAGTGGATATAATTTCATACCCTCTCTCCTCCCGATTTCTAAACGAGGCTTCGTGCTCGTTTTTTAGTTTTGACACAACAAACACGTCCCGTTGCCCATTTCTAACCTATAATCGAGACTTTTTCGGGTTTTAAAGGAAGTGGATATCATTTCATACCCTCTCTCCTCCCGATTTCGAAACGAGGCTCCGTGCTGGTTTTTTCGTTTTGACACTACAAACATGTCCCGTGGCCCATTTCTAACCTATAATCGAGACTTTTTCGGGTTTTCAAGGAAGTGGATATAATTTTATACCCTCTCTCCTCCCGATTTCTAAATGAGGCTTCGTGCTCGTTTTTTCGTTTTGACACCACAAACACGTCCCGTAGCCCATTTCTAACCTATAATCGAGACTTTTTCGGGTTTTAAAGGAAGTGGATATCATTTCATACCCTCCCTCCTCCCGATTTCAAAACGAGGCTTCGTGCTCGTTTTTTAGTTTTGACACAACAAACACGTCCGGTGGCCCATTTCTAACCTATAATCGAGACTTTTTTGGGTTTTAAAGGAAGTGGATATCATTTCATACCCTCTCTCCAACCGATTTCTAAACGAGGCTTCGTGCTCGTTTTTTCGTTTTGACACCACAAACACGTCCCGTGACCCATTTCTAACCTATAATCGAGACTTTTTCGGGTTTTAAAGGAAGTGGATATAATTTCATACCCTCTCTCCAACCGATTTCTAAACGAGGCTTCGTGCTCGTTTTTTCGTTTTAACACCACAAACACGTCCCGTAGCCCATTTCTAACCTATAATCGAGACTTTTTCGGGTTTTAAAGGAAGTGGATATCATTTCATACCCTCTCTCCAACCGATTTCTAAAAGAGGCTTCGTGCTCGTTTTTTCGTTTTGACACCACAAACACGTCCCCGTGGCCCATTTCTAACGTATAATCGAGACTATTTCGGGTTTTAAAGGAAGTGGATATAATTTCATACCCTCTCTCCAACCGATTTCTAAACGAGGCTTCGTGCTCGTTTTTTCGTTTTGACACCACAAACACGTCCCGTGGCCCATTTCTAACCTTTAATCGAGACTTTTTTGGGTTTTAAAGGAAGTGGATATAATTTCATACCCTCTCTCCAACCGATTTCTAAACGAGGCTTCGTGCTCGTTTTTTCGTTTTGACACCACAAACACGTCCCGTAGCCCATTTCTAACCTATAATCGAGACTTTTTCGGGTTTTAAAGGAAGTGGATATCATTTCATACCCTCTCTCCTCCCGATTTATAAAAGAGGCTTCGTGCTCGTTTTTTCGTTTTGACACCACAAACACGTCCCCGTGGCCCATTTCTAACGTATAATCGAGACTATTTCGGGTTTTAAAGGAAGTGGATATAATTTCATACCCTCTCTCCAACCGATTTCTAAACGAGGCTTCGTGCTCGTTTTTTCGTTTTGACACCACAAACACGTCCCGTAGCCCATTTCTAACCTATAATCGAGACTTTTTCGGGTTTTAAAGGAAGTGGATATCATTTCATACCCTCCCTCCTCCCGATTTCAAAACGAGGCTTCGTGCTCGTTTTTTCGTTTTGACACAACAAACACGTCCCGTTACCCATTTCTAACCTATAATCGAGACTTTTTCGGGTTTTAAAGGAAGTGGATATAATTTCATACCCTCTCTCCAACCGATTTCTAAACGAGGCTTCGTGCTCGTTTTTTCGTTTTGACACAACAAACACGTCCCGTTGCCCATTTCTAACGTATAATCGAGACTTTTTCGGGTTTTAAAGGAAGTGGATATCATTTCATACCCTCTCTCCTCCCGATTTCTAAAGGAGGCTTCATGCTCGTTTTTTCGTTTTGACACCACAAACACGTCCTGTGGCCCATTTCTAACCTATAATCTGGACTTTTTTGGTTTTAAAGGAAGTGGATATTATTTCATACCCTCTCTCCTCCCGATTTCTAAACGAGGCTTCGTGCTCGTTTTTCCGTTTTGACACCTCCAACAAGTCCCGTGGCCCATTTCTAACCAATAATCGAGACTTTTTCGGGTTTTAAAGGAAGTGGATATAATTTCTTACCCTCTCTCGAACCGATTTCAAAACGAGGCTTCGTGCTCGTTTTTTCGTTTTGACACAACAAACACGTCCCGTTACCCATTTCTAACCTATAATTGAGACTTTTTCGGGTTTTAAAGGAAGTGGATATAATTTCATACCCTCTCTCCAACCGATTTCTAAACGAGACTTCGTGCTCGTTTTTTCGTTTTGACACCACAAACACGTACCGTAGCCCATTTCTAACGTATAATCGAGACTTTTTCGGGTTTTAAAAGAAGTGGATATCATTTCATACCCTCCCTCCTCCCGATTTCAAAACGAGGCTTCGTGCTCGTTTTTTCGTTTTGACACAACAAACACGTCCCGTTACCCATTTCTAACCTATAATCGAGACTTTTTCGGGTTTTAAAGGAAGTGGATATAATTTCATACCCTCTCTCCAACCGATTTCTAAACGAGGCTTCGTGCTCGTTTTTTCGTTTTGACACCACAAACACGTCCCGTAGCCCATTTCTAACCTATAATCGAGACTTTTTCGGGTTTTAAAGGAAGTGGATATCATTTCATACCCTCTCTCCTCCCGATTTCTAAACTTGGCTTCGTGCTCGTTTTTTCGTTTTGACACCACCAACACGTCCCGTGTCCCATTTATAACATATAATCGAAACTTTTTCGGGATTTAAAGGAAGTGCATATAATTTCATACCCTCTCTCGAACCGATTTCTAAACGAGGCTTCGTGCTCGTTTTTTCGTTTTGACACCACAAACACGTCCCGTGGCCTATTTCTAACCTATAATCGAGACTTTTTCGGGTTTTAAAGGAAGTGGATATCATTTCATACCCTCTCTCCAACCGATTTCTAAACGAGGCTTTGTGCTCGTTTTTTCGTTTTGACACCACAAACACGTCCCGTGGCCCATTTCTAATGTATAATCGAGACTTTTTCGTGTTTTAAAGGAAGTGGATATCATTTCATACCCTCTCTCCTCCCGATTTCTAAACGAGGCTTCGTGCTAGTTTTTTCGTTTTGACACCACCAACACGTCCCGTGTCCCATTTCTAACATATAATCGAAACTTTTTCGGGTTTTAAAGGAAGTGCATATAATTTCATACCCTCTCTCGAACCGATTTCTAAACGAGGCTTCGTGCTCGTTTTTTCGTTTTGACACCACAAACACGTCCCGTGGCCCATTTCTAACCTATAATGGAGACTTTTTCGGGTTTTAAAGGAAGTGGATATAATTTCATACCCTCTCTCCAACCGATTTCTAAACGAGGCTTTGTGCTCGTTTTTTCGTTTTGACACCACAAACACGTCCCGTGGCCCATTTCTAATGTATAATCGAGACTTTTTCGTGTTTTAAAGGAAGTGGATATCATTTCATACCCTCCCTCCTCCCGATTTCAAAACGAGGCTTCGTGCTCGTTTTTTAGTTTTGACACAACAAACACGTCCCGTTGCCCATTTCTAACGTATAATCGAGACTTTTTCGGGTTTTAAAGGAAGTGGATATCATTTCATACCCTCTCTCCTCCCGATTTCTAAAGGAGGCTTCATGCTCGTTTTTTCGTTTTGACACCACAAACACGTCCTGTGGCCCATTTCTAACCTATAATCTGGACTTTTTTGGTTTTAAAGGAAGTGGATATTATTTCATACCCTCTCTCCTCCCGATTTCTAAACGAGGCTTCGTGCTCGTTTTTCCGTTTTGACACCTCCAACAAGTCCCGTGGCCCATTTCTAACCAATAATCGAGACTTTTTCGGGTTTTAAAGGAAGTGGATATAATTTCTTACCCTCTCTCGAACCGATTTCTAAACGAGGCTTCGTGCTCGTTTTTTCGTTTTGACACCACCAACATGTCCCGTAGCCAAATTCTAACTTATAATCGAGACTTTTTCGGGTTTTAAAGGAAGTGAAAATCTTTTCATACCCTCTCTCCTTCTGATTTCTAAACGAATCTTTGTGCTCGTTTTTTCGTTTTGACACCACCAACACGTCCCATGTCCCATTTCTAACATATAATCGAGACTTTTTCACGTTTTAAAGGAAGTGCATATAATTTCATACCCTCTCTCCTCCTGATTTCTAAACGAGGCTATGTGCTCGTTTTTTCATTTTGACACCACAAACATGTCCCGTGGCCTATTTCTAACCTATAATCGAGACTTTTTCGGGTTTTAAAGGAAGTGGATATCATTTCATACCCTCTCTCCTCCCGATTTCTAAACGAAGCTTCGTGCTCGTTTTTTCGTTTTGACACCACAAACATGTCCCTTGGCCTATTTCTAACCTATAATCGAGACTTTTTCGGGTTTTAAAGGAAGTAGATATAATTTCATACCCTCTCTCCTCCCGATTGCTAAACGAGGCTTCGTGCTCGTTTTTTAGTTTTGACACAACAAACATTTCATACCCTCTCTAACCTATAATCGAAACTTTTTCGAGTTTTAAAGGAAGTGGATATCATTTCATACCCTCTCTCCAACCGATTTCTAAACGAGGCTTCGTGCTCGTTTTTTAGTTTTGACACAACAAACACGTCCCGTTGCCCATTTCTAACCTATAATCGAGACTTTTTCGGGTTTTAAAGGAAGTGGATATCATTTCATACCCTCTCTCCAACCGATTTCTCAACGAGGCTTCCTGCTCGTTTTTTCGTTTTGACACCACAAACACGTCCCGTAGCCTATTTCTAACCTATAATCGAGACTTTTTCGGGTTTTAAAGGAAGTGGATATCATTTCATACCCTCTCTCCTCCCGATTTCTAAAAGAGGCATCGTGCTCGTTTTTTCATTTTGACACCACAAATACGTCCCGTGGCCCATTTCTAACGTATAATCGAGACTTTTTCGGGTTTTAAAGGAAGTGGATATTATTTCATACCCTCTCTCCTCCCGATTTCTAAACGAGGCTTCGTGCTCGTTTTTCCGTTTTGACACCACCAACATGTCCCGTAGCCAAATTCTAACTTATAATCGAGACTTTTTCGGGTTTTAAAGGAAGTGAAAATCTTTTCATACCCTCTCTCCTTCTGATTTCTAAACGAATCTTTGTGCTCGTTTTTTCGTTTTGACACCACCAACACGTCCAGTGTCCCATTTCTAACATATAATCGAGACTTTTTCGGGTTTTAAAGGAAATGCATATAATTTCATACCCTCTCTAGAACTGATTTCTAAACGAGGCTTCGTGCTCGTTTTTTCGTTTTGACACCACAAACACGTCCCGTGGCCCATTTCTAACCTATAATCGAGACTTTTTTGGGTTTTAAAGGAAGTGGATATAATTTCATACCCTCTCTCCAACCGATTTCTAAACGAGGCTTCGTGCTCGTTTTTTCGTCTTGACACCACAAACACGTCCCGTAGCCCATTTCTAACCTATAATCGAGACTTTTTCGGGTTTTAAATGAAGTGGATATCATTTCATACCCTATCTCCTCCCGATTTCTAAAAGAGGCTTCGTGCTCGTTTTTTAGTTTTGACACCACAAACACGTCCCGTGGCCCATTTCTAACGTATAATCGAGACTTTTTCGGGTTTTAAAGGAAGTGGATATCATTTCATACCCTCCCTCCTCCCGATTTCAAAACGAGGCTTCGTGCTCGTTTTTTAGTTTTGACACAACAAACACGTCCCGTTGCCCGTTTCTAACCTATAATCGAGACTTTTTCGGGTTTTAAAGGAAGTGGATATCATTTCATACCCTCACTCCTCCCGATTTCAAAACGAGGCTTCGTGCTCGTTTTTTAGTTTTGACACAACAAACACGTCCCGTTGCCCGTTTCTAACCTATAATTCAGACTTTTTCTGGTTTTAAAGGAAGTGGATATCATTTCATACCCTCTCTCCTCCCGATTTCTAAACGAGGCTTCATGCTCGTTTTTTCGTTTTGACAACACAAATACGTCCCGTGGCCTATTTCTAACCTATAATCTAGACTTTTTCTGGTTTTAAAGGAAGTGGATATCATTTCATACCCTCTCTCCTCCCGATTTCTAAACGAGGCTTCGTGCTCGTTTTTTCGTTTTGACACCACCAACACGTCTCGTGTCCCATTTCTAACATATAATCGAGAATTTTCGGGTTTTAAAGGAAGTGCATATAATTTCATACCCTCTCTCGAACCGATTTCTAAACGAGGCTTCGTGCTCGTTTTTTCGTTTTGACACCATAAACACATCCCGTAGCCCATTTCTAACCTATAATCGAGACTTTTTTGGGTTTTAAAGGAAGTGGATATAATTTCATACCCTCTCTCCAACCGATTTCTGAACGAGGCTTCGTGCTCGTTTTTTCGCTTTGACACCACAAACACGTCCCGTAGCCCATTTCTAACGTATAATCGAGACTTTTTCGGGTTTTAAAGGAAGTGGATATCATTTCATAACCTCTCTCCAACCGATTTCTAAACGAGGATTCGTGCTCGTTTTTTAGTTTTAACACAACAAACACGTCCCGTTGCCCGTTTCTAACCTATAATCGAGGCTTTTTCGGGTTTTAAAGGAAGTGGATATCATTTCATACCCTCCCTCCTCCCGATTTCAAAACGAGGCTTGGTGCTCGTTTTTTCGTTTTGACAACACAAATACGTCCCGTGGCCTATTTCTAACCTATAATCGAGACTTTTTCGGGTTTTAAAGGAAGTGGATATCATTTCATACCCTCTCTCCTCTCGATTTCTAAACGAGGCTTCGTGCTCGTTTTTTCGTTTTGACACCACCAACACGTCTCGTGTCCCATTTCTAACATATAATCGAGAATTTTCGGGTTTTAAAGGAAGTGCATATAATTTCATACCCTCTCTCGAACCGATTTCTAAACGAGGCTTCGTGCTCGTTTTTTCGTTTTGACACCACAAACACGTCCCGTAGCCCATTTCTAACCTATAATCGAGACTTTTTTGGGTTTTAAAGGAAGTGGATATAATTTCATACCCTCTCTCCAACCGATTTCTGAACGAGGCTTCGTGCTCGTTTTTTCGTCTTGACACCACAAACACGTCCCGTAGCCCATTTCTAACCTATAATCGAGACTTTTTCGGGTTTTAAATGAAGTGGATATCATTTCATACCCTCTCTCCTCCCGATTTCTAAAAGAGGCTTCGTGCTCGTTTTTTAGTTTTGACACCACAAACACGTCCCGTGGCCCATTTCTAACGTATAATCGAGACTTTTTCGGGTTTTAAAGGAAGTGGATATCATTTCATACCCTCCCTCCTCCCGATTTCAAAACGAGGCTTCGTGCTCGTTTTTTAGTTTTGACACAACAAACACGTCCCGTTGCCCGTTTCTAACCTATAATCGAGACTTTTTCGGGTTTTAAAGGAAGTGGATATCATTTCATACCCTCACTCCTCCCGATTTCAAAACGAGGCTTCGTGCTCGTTTTTTAGTTTTGACACAACAAACACGTCCCGTTACCCGTTTCTAACCTATAATTCAGACTTTTTCTGGTTTTAAAGGAAGTGGATATCATTTCATACCCTCTCTCCTCCCGATTTCTAAACGAGGCTTCATGCTCGTTTTTTCGTTTTGACAACACAAATACGTCCCGTGGCCTATTTCTAACCTATAATCGAGACTTTTTCTGGTTTTAAAGGAAGTGGATATCATTTCATACCCTCTCTCCTCCCGATTTCTAAAAGAGGCTTCGTGCTCGTTTTTTAGTTTTGACACCACAAACACGTCCCGTGGCCCATTTCTAACGTATAATCGAGACTTTTTCGGGTTTTAAAGGAAGTGGATATCATTTCATACCCTCCCTCCTCCCGATTTCGAAACGAGGCTCCGTGCTCGTTTTTTCGTTTTGACACTACAAACATGTCCCGTGGCCCATTTCTAACCTATAATCGAGACTTTTTCGGGTTTTCAAGGAAGTGGATATAATTTCATACCCTCTCTCCTCCCGATTTCTAAATGAGGCTTCGTGCTCGTTTTTTCGTTTTGACACCACCAACACGTCCAGTGTCCCATTTCTAACATATAATCGAGACTTTTTCGGGTTTTAAAGGAAATGCATATAATTTCATACCCTCTCTAGAACTGATTTCTAAACGAGGCTTCGTGCTCGTTTTTTGGTTTTGACACCACAAACACGTCCCGTGGCCCATTTCTAACCTATAATCGAGACTTTTTTGGGTTTTAAAGGAAGTGGATATAATTTCATACCCTCTCTCCAACCGATTTCTAAACGAGGCTTCGTGCTCGTTTTTTCGTCTTGACACCACAAACACGTCCCGTAGCCCATTTCTAACCTATAATCGAGACTTTTTCGGGTTTTAAATGAAGTGGATATCATTTCATACCCTCTCTCCTCCCGATTTCTAAAAGAGGCTTCGTGCTCGTTTTTTAGTTTTGACACCACAAACACGTCCCGTGGCCCATTTCTAACGTATAATCGAGACTTTTTCGGGTTTTAAAGGAAGTGGATATCATTTCATACCCTCCCTCCTCCCGATTTCAAAACGAGGCTTCGTGCTCGTTTTTTAGTTTTGACACAACAAACACGTCCCGTTGCCCGTTTCTAACCTATAATCGAGACTTTTTCGGGTTTTAAAGGAAGTGGATATCATTTCATACCCTCACTCCTCCCGATTTCAAAACGAGGCTTCGTGCTCGTTTTTTAGTTTTGACACAACAAACACGTCCCGTTGCCCGTTTCTAACCTATAATTCAGAATTTTTCTGGTTTTAAAGGAAGTGGATATCATTTCATACCCTCTCTCCTCCCGATTTCTAAACGAGGCTTCATGCTCGTTTTTTCGTTTTGACAACACAAATACGTCCCGTGGCCTATTTCTAACCTATAATCGAGACTTTTTCTGGTTTTAAAGGAAGTGGATATCATTTCATACCCTCTCTCCTCCCGATTTCTAAACGAGGCTTCGTGCTCGTTTTTTCGTTTTGACACCACCAACACGTCTCGTGTCCCATTTCTAACATATAATCGAGAATTTTCGGGTTTTAAAGGAAGTGCATATAATTTCATACCCTCTCTCGAACCGATTTCTAAACGAGGCTTCGTGCTCGTTTTTTCGTTTTGACACCATAAACACATCCCGTAGCCCATTTCTAACCTATAATCGAGACTTTTTTGGGTTTTAAAGGAAGTGGATATAATTTCATACCCTCTCTCCAACCGATTTCTGAACGAGGCTTCGTGCTCGTTTTTTCGCTTTGACACCACAAACACGTCCCGTAGCCCATTTCTAACGTATAATCGAGACTTTTTCGGGTTTTAAAGGAAGTGGATATCATTTCATAACCTCTCTCCAACCGATTTCTAAACGAGGATTCGTGCTCGTTTTTTAGTTTTAACACAACAAACACGTCCCGTTGCCCGTTTCTAACCTATAATCGAGACTTTTTCGGGTTTTAAAGGAAGTGGATATCATTTCATACCCTCCCTCCTCCCGATTTCAAAACGAGGCTTGGTGCTCGTTTTTTCGTTTTGACAACACAAATACGTCCCGTGGCCTATTTCTAACCTATAATCGAGACTTTTTCGGGTTTTAAAGGAAGTGGATATCATTTCATACCCTCTCTCCTCTCGATTTCTAAACGAGGCTTCGTGCTCGTTTTTTCGTTTTGACACCACCAACACGTCTCGTGTCCCATTTCTAACATATAATCGAGAATTTTCGGGTTTTAAAGGAAGTGCATATAATTTCATACCCTCTCTCGAACCGATTTCTAAACGAGGCTTCGTGCTCGTTTTTTCGTTTTGACACCACAAACACGTCCCGTAGCCCATTTCTAACCTATAATCGAGACTTTTTTGGGTTTTAAAGGAAGTGGATATAATTTCATACCCTCTCTCCAACCGATTTCTGAACGAGGCTTCGTGCTCGTTTTTTCGCTTTGACACCACAAACACGTCCCGTAGCCCATTTCTAACCTATAATCGAGACTTTTTCGGGTTTTAAAGGAAGTGGATATCATTTCATACCCTCCCTCCTCCCGATTTCAAAACGAGGCTTCGTGCTCGTTTTTTAGTTTTGACACAACAAACACGTCCCGTTGCCCATTTCTAACCTATAATCGAGACTTTTTCGGGTTTTAAAGGAAGTGGATATCATTTCATACCCTCTCTCCTCCCGATTTCTAAACGAGGCATCATGCTCGTTTTTTCGTTTTGACACCACAAACACGTCCCGTGGCCTATTTCTAACCTATAATCGAGACTTTTTCGGGTTTTAAAGGAAGTGAATATCATTTCATACCCTCTCTCCTCCCGATTTCTAAAAGAAGCTTCGTGCTCGTTTTTTCGTTTTGACACCACAAACACGTCCCGTGGCCCATTTCTAACGTATAATCGAGACTTTTTCGGGTTTTAAAAGAAGTGGATATCATTTCATACCCTCCCTCCTCCCGATTTCAAAACGAGGCTTCGTGCTCGTTTTTTAGTTTTGACACAACAAACACGTCCCGTTACCCATTTCTAACCTATAATCCAGACTTTTTCGGGTTTTAAAGGAAGTGGATATCATTTCATACCCTCTCTCCTCCCAATTTCTAAATGAGGCTTCTTGCTCGTTTTTTCATTTTGACACCACCTACACGTCCCGTAGTCCATTTCTAACATATAATCGAGACTTTTTCGGGTTTTAAAAGAAGTGGATATCATTTCATACCCTCTCTCCTCCCGATTTCTAAACGAGGCTTCGTGCTCGTTTTTTTGTTTTAACACCACCAAAACGTCTATCGCCCATATCTTACATATAATCGAGACTTTTTCGGGTTTTAAAGGAAGTGGATATAATTTCATTCCCTCTCTCCTCCCTATTTCAAAACGAGGCTTCGTGCTCGTTTTTTTGTTTTGACACAACAAACACGTCCCGTTGCCCATTTCTAACGTATAATCAAGACTTTTTCGGGTTTTAAAGGAAGTGGATATCTTTTCATACCCTCCCTCCTCCCGATTTCAAAACGAGGCTTCGTGCTCGTTTTTTAGTTTTGACACAACAAACACGTCCCGTTGCCCGTTTTTAACCTATAATCGAAACTTTTTCAGGTTTTAAAGGAAGTGGATATCATTTCATACCCTCTCTCCTCCCGATTTCTAAATGAGGCTTCTTGCTCGTTTTTTCGTTTTGACACCACCAACACGTCCCGTAGCCCATTTCTAACCTATAATCGAGACTTTTTCGGGTTTTAAAGGAACTGGATATAATTTCATACCCTCCTCCCGATTTCTAAACGAGGCTTCGTGGTCGTTTTTCAGTTTTGACACAACAAACACGTCTCGTGGCCCATTTCTAACATATAATCGAGACTTTTTCAGGTTTTAAAGGAAGTGGATATCATTTCATACCCTCTCTCCTCCCGATTTATAAACGAGGCTTCGTGCTCGTTTTTTCATTTTGACACCACCAACACGTCCCGTGGCCTATTTCTATCCTATGATCTAGACTTTTTCGGGTTTTAAAGGAAGTGGATATAATTTCATACCCTCTCTCCTCCCGATTTCTAAACGAGGCTTCGTGCTCGTTTTTTAGTTTTGACACAACAAACACGTCCCGTTGCCCATTTCTAACCTATAATCGAGACTTTTTCGGGTTTTAAAGGAAGTGGATATCATTTCATACCCTCCCTCCTCCCGATTTCAAAACGAGGCTTCGTGCTCATTTTTTAGTTTTGACACAACAAACACGTCCCGTTGCCCGTTTCTAACCTATAATCGAGACTTTTTCGGGTTTTAAAGGAAGTGGATATCATTTCATACCCTCTCTCCTACCGATTTCTAAACGAGGCTTCAAGCTCGTTTTTTCGTTTTGACACCACAAACACGTCCCGTGGCCTATTTCTAACCTATAATCGAGACTTTTTCGGGTTTTAAAGGAAGTGGATATCATTTCATACCCTCTCTCCTCCCGATTTCTAAACGAGGCTTCGTGCTCGTTTTTTCGTTTTGACACCACCAACACGTCCCGTGTGCCATTTCTAATATATAATCGAGAATTTTCGGGTTTTAAAGGAAGTGCATATAATTTCATACCCTCTCTCGAACCGATTTCTAAACGAGGCTTCGTGATCGTTTTTTCGTTTTGACACCACAAACACGTCCCGTAGCCCATTTCTAACCTATAATCGAGACTTTTTTGGGTTTTAAAGGAATTGGATATAATTTCATACCCTCTCTCCAACCGATTTCTGAACGAGGCTTCGTGCTCGTTTTTTCGCTTTGACACCACAAACACGTCCCGTAGCCCATTTCTAACGTATAATCGAGACTTTTTCGGGTTTTAAAGGAAGTGGATATCATTTCATACCCTCTCTCCTCCCGATTTCTAAACGAGGCTTCATGCTCGTTTTTTCGTTTTGACAACACAAATACGTCCCGTGGCCTATTTCTAACCTATAATCGAGACTTTTTCTGGTTTTAAAGGAAGTGGATATCATTTCATACCCTCTCTCCTCCCGATTTCTAAACGAGGCTTCGTGCTCGTTTTTTCGTTTTGACACCACCAACACGTCTCGTGTCCCATTTCTAACATATAATCGAGAATTTTCGGGTTTTAAAGGAAGTGCATATAATTTCATACCCTCTCTCGAACCGATTTCTAAACGAGGCTTCGTGCTCGTTTTTTCGTTTTGACACCATAAACACATCCCGTAGCCCATTTCTAACCTATAATCGAGACTTTTTTGGGTTTTAAAGGAAGTGGATATAATTTCATACCCTCTCTCCAACCGATTTCTGAACGAGGCTTCGTGCTCGTTTTTTCGCTTTGACACCACAAACACGTCCCGTAGCCCATTTCTAACGTATAATCGAGACTTTTTCGGGTTTTAAAGGAAGTGGATATCATTTCATAACCTCTCTCCAACCGATTTCTAAACGAGGATTCGTGCTCGTTTTTTAGTTTTAACACAACAAACACGTCCCGTTGCCCGTTTCTAACCTATAATCGAGACTTTTTCGGGTTTTAAAGGAAGTGGATATCATTTCATACCCTCCCTCCTCCCGATTTCAAAACGAGGCTTGGTGCTCGTTTTTTCGTTTTGACAACACAAATACGTCCCGTGGCCTATTTCTAACCTATAATCGAGACTTTTTCGGGTTTTAAAGGAAGTGGATATCATTTCATACCCTCTCTCCTCTCGATTTCTAAACGAGGCTTCGTGCTCGTTTTTTCGTTTTGACACCACCAACACGTCTCGTGTCCCATTTCTAACATATAATCGAGAATTTTCGGGTTTTAAAGGAAGTGCATATAATTTCATACCCTCTCTCGAACCGATTTCTAAACGAGGCTTCGTGCTCGTTTTTTCGTTTTGACACCACAAACACGTCCCGTAGCCCATTTCTAACCTATAATCGAGACTTTTTTGGGTTTTAAAGGAAGTGGATATAATTTCATACCCTCTCTCCAACCGATTTCTGAACGAGGCTTCGTGCTCGTTTTTTCGCTTTGACACCACAAACACGTCCCGTAGCCCATTTCTAACCTATAATCGAGACTTTTTCGGGTTTTAAAGGAAGTGGATATCATTTCATACCCTCCCTCCTCCCGATTTCAAAACGAGGCTTCGTGCTCGTTTTTTAGTTTTGACACAACAAACACGTCCCGTTGCCCATTTCTAACCTATAATCGAGACTTTTTCGGGTTTTAAAGGAAGTGGATATCATTTCATACCCTCTCTCCTCCCGATTTCTAAACGAGGCATCATGCTCGTTTTTTCGTTTTGACACCACAAACACGTCCCGTGGCCTATTTCTAACCTATAATCGAGACTTTTTCGGGTTTTAAAGGAAGTGAATATCATTTCATACCCTCTCTCCTCCCGATTTCTAAAAGAAGCTTCGTGCTCGTTTTTTCGTTTTGACACCACAAACACGTCCCGTGGCCCATTTCTAACGTATAATCGAGACTTTTTCGGGTTTTAAAAGAAGTGGATATCATTTCATACCCTCCCTCCTCCCGATTTCAAAACGAGGCTTCGTGCTCGTTTTTTAGTTTTGACACAACAAACACGTCCCGTTACCCATTTCTAACCTATAATCCAGACTTTTTCGGGTTTTAAAGGAAGTGGATATCATTTCATACCCTCTCTCCTCCCAATTTCTAAATGAGGCTTCTTGCTCGTTTTTTCATTTTGACACCACCTACACGTCCCGTAGTCCATTTCTAACATATAATCGAGACTTTTTCGGGTTTTAAAAGAAGTGGATATCATTTCATACCCTCTCTCCTCCCGATTTCTAAACGAGGCTTCGTGCTCGTTTTTTTGTTTTAACACCACCAAAACGTCTATCGCCCATATCTTACATATAATCGAGACTTTTTCGGGATTTAAAGGAAGTGGATATAATTTCATTCCCTCTCTCCTCCCTATTTCAAAACGAGGCTTCGTGCTCGTTTTTTTGTTTTGACACAACAAACACGTCCCGTTGCCCATTTCTAACGTATAATCAAGACTTTTTCGGGTTTTAAAGGAAGTGGATATCTTTTCATACCCTCCCTCCTCCCGATTTCAAAACGAGGCTTCGTGCTCGTTTTTTAGTTTTGACACAACAAACACGTCCCGTTGCCCGTTTTTAACCTATAATCGAAACTTTTTCAGGTTTTAAAGGAAGTGGATATCATTTCATACCCTCTCTCCTCCCGATTTCTAAATGAGGCTTCTTGCTCGTTTTTTCGTTTTGACACCACCAACACGTCCCGTAGCCCATTTCTAACCTATAATCGAGACTTTTTCGGGTTTTAAAGGAACTGGATATAATTTCATACCCTCCTCCCGATTTCTAAACGAGGCTTCGTGGTCGTTTTTCAGTTTTGACACAACAAACACGTCTCGTGGCCCATTTCTAACATATAATCGAGACTTTTTCAGGTTTTAAAGGAAGTGGATATCATTTCATACCCTCTCTCCTCCCGATTTATAAACGAGGCTTCGTGCTCGTTTTTTCATTTTGACACCACCAACACGTCCCGTGGCCTATTTCTATCCTATGATCTAGACTTTTTCGGGTTTTAAAGGAAGTGGATATAATTTCATACCCTCTCTCCTCCCGATTTCTAAACGAGGCTTCGTGCTCGTTTTTTAGTTTTGACACAACAAACACGTCCCGTTGCCCATTTCTAACCTATAATCGAGACTTTTTCGGGTTTTAAAGGAAGTGGATATCATTTCATACCCTCCTTCCTCCCGATTTCAAAACGAGGCTTCGTGCTCTTTTTTAGTTTTGACACAACAAACACGTCCCGTTGCCCGTTTCTAACCTATAATCGAGACTTTTTCGGGTTTTAAAGGAAGTGGATATCATTTCATACCCTCTCTCCTACCGATTTCTAAACGAGGCTTCATGCTCGTTTTTTCGTTTTGACACCACAAACACGTCCCGTGGCCTATTTCTAACCTATAATCGAGACTTTTTCGGGTTTTAAAGGAAGTGGATATCATTTCATACCCTCTCTCCTCCCGATTTCTAAACGAGGCTTCGTGCTCGTTTTTTCGTTTTGACACCACCAACACGTCCCGTGTGCCATTTCTAATATATAATCGAGAATTTTCGGGTTTTAAAGGAAGTGCATATAATTTCATACCCTCTCTCGAACCGATTTCTAAACGAGGCTTCGTGATCGTTTTTTCGTTTTGACACCACAAACACGTCCCGTAGCCCATTTCTAACCTATAATCGAGACTTTTTTGGGTTTTAAAGGAATTGGATATAATTTCATACCCTCTCTCCAACCGATTTCTGAACGAGGCTTCGTGCTCGTTTTTTCGCTTTGACACCACAAACACGTCCCGTAGCCCATTTCTAACGTATAATCGAGACTTTTTCGGGTTTTAAAGGAAGTGGATATCATTTCATACCCTCTCTCCAACCGATTTCTGAACGAGGCTTCGTGCTCGTTTTTTCGCTTTGACACCACAAACACGTCCCTTGGCCCATTTCTAACCTATAATCGAGACTTTTTCGGGTTTTAAAGGAAGTGGATATAATTTCATACCCTCTCTCCAACTGATTTCTAAACGAGGCTTCGTGCTCGTTTTTTCGTTTTGACACCACAAACACGTCCCGTAGCCCATTTCTAACCAATAATCGAGACTTTTTCGGGTTTTAAAGGAAGTGGATATCATTTCATACCCTCCCTCCTCCCGATTTCAAAACGAGGCTTCGTGCTCGTTTTTTAGTTTTGACACAACAAACACGTCCCGTTGCCCATTTCTAACCTATAATCGAAACTTTTTCAGGTTTTAAAGGAAGTGGATATCATTTCATACCCTCTCTCCTCCCGATTTCTAAATAAGGTTTCTTGCTCGTTTTTTCGTTTTGACACCACCAACACGTCCCGTAGCCCATTTCTAACCTATAATCGAGACTTTTTCGGGTTTTAAAGGAACTGGATATAATTTCATACCCTCCTCCCGATTTCTAAACGAGGCTTCGTGGTCGTTTTTCAGTTTTGACACAACAAACACGTCTCGTGGCCCATTTCTAACATATAATCGAGACTTTTTCAGGTTTTAAAGGAAGTGGATATCATTTCATACCCTCTCTCCTCCCGATTTATAAACGAGGCTTCGTGATCGTTTTTTTATTTTGACACCACCAACACGTCCCGTGGCCTATTTCTATCCTATGATCTAGACTTTTTCGGGTTTTAAAGGAAGTGGATATAATTTCATACCCTCTCTCCTCCCGATTTCTAAACGAGGCTTCGTGCTCGTTTTTTAGTTTTGACACAACAAACACGTCTCGTGGCCCATTTCTAACATATAATCGAGACTTTTTCAGGTTTTAAAGGAAGTGGATATCATTTCATACCCTCTCTCCTCCCGATTTATAAACGAGGCTTCGTGATCGTTTTTTCATTTTGACACCACCAACACGTCCCGTGGCCTATTTCTATCCTATGATCTAGACTTTTCCGGGTTTTAAAGGAAGTTGATATCATTTCATACCTTCTCTCCTCCCGATTTCGAAACGAGGCTCCGTGCTCGTTTTTTCGTTTTGACACCACAAACATGTCCCGTGGCCCCCGTGGCCCATTTCTAACCTATAATCGAGACTTTTTCGGGTTTTAAAGGAAATGCATATAATTTCATACCCTCTCTAGAACTGATTTCTAAACGAGGCTTCGTGCTCGTTTTTTCGTTTTGACACCACAAACACGTACCGTGGCCTATTTCTATCCTATGATCTAGACTTTTTGGGGTTTTAAAGGAAGTGGATATAATTTCATACCCTCTCTCCTCCCGATTTCAAAACGAGGCTTCGTGCTCGTTTTTTAGTTTTGACACAACAAACACGTTCCGTTGCCCATTTCTAGCCTATAATCGCGACTTTTTCGGGTTTTAAAGGAAGTGTATATCATTTCATACCCTCCCTCCTCCCGATTTCAAAACGAGGCTTCGTGCTCGTTTTTTAGTTTTGACACAACAAACACGTTCCGTTGCCCATTTCTAGCCTATAATCGCGACTTTTTCGGGTTTTAAAGGAAGTGTATATCATTTCATACCCTCCCTCCTCCCGATTTCAAAACGAGGCTTCGTGCTCGTTTTTTAGTTTTGACACAACAAACACGTTCCGTTGCCCATTTCTAGCCTATAATCGCGACTTTTTCGGGTTTTAAAGGAAGTGGATATCATTTCATACCCTCTCTCCTCCCGATTTCTAAACGAGGCTTCGTGATCGTTTTTTAGTTTTGACACAACAAACACGTCTCGTGGCCCATTTCTAACATATAATCGAGACTTTTTCAGGTTTTAAAGGAAGTGGATATCATTTCATACCCTCTCTCCACCCGATTTCTAAACGAGGCTTCGTGCTCGTTTTTTCATTTTGACACCACCAACACGTCCCGTGGCCTATTTCTATCCTATGATCTAGACTTTTTGGGGTTTTAAAGGAAGTGGATATAATTTCATACCCTCTCTCCTCCCGATTTCTAAACGAGGCTTCGTGCTCGTTTTTTAGTTTTGACACAACAAACACGTCCCGTTGCCCATTTCTAACCTATAATCGAGACTTTTTCGGGTTTTAAAGGAAGTGGATATCATTTCATACCCTCCCTCCTCCCGATTTCAAAACGAGGCTTCGTGCTCGTTTTTTAGTTTTGACACAACAAACACGTCCCGTTGCCAGTTTCTAACCTATAATCGAGACTTTTTCGGGTTTTAAAGGAAGTGGATATCATTTCATACCCTCTCTCCTCCCGATTTATAAACGAGGCTTCGTGATCGTTTTTTCATTTTGACACCACCAACACGTCCCGTGGCCTATTTCTATCCTATAATCGAGACTTTTTCGGGTTTTAAAGGAAGTGGATATCATTTCATACCCTCTCTCCTCCCGATTTCTAAACGAGGCTTCGTGCTCGTTTTTTCGTTTTGACACCACCAACACGTCCCGTGGCCCCCGTGGCCCATTTCTAACCTATAATCGAGACTTTTTCGGGTTTTAAAGGAAATGCATATAATTTCATACCCTCTCTAGAACTGATTTCTAAACGAGGCTTCGTGCTCGTTTTTTCGTTTTGACACCACAAACACGTACCGTGGCCTATTTCTATCCTATGATCTAGACTTTTTGGGGTTTTAAAGGAAGTGGATATAATTTCATACCCTCTCTCCTCCCGATTTCAAAACGAGGCTTCGTGCTCGTTTTTTAGTTTTGACACAACAAACACGTTCCGTTGCCCATTTCTAGCCTATAATCGCGACTTTTTCGGGTTTTAAAGGAAGTGTATATCATTTCATACCCTCCCTCCTCCCGATTTCAAAACGAGGCTTCGTGCTCGTTTTTTAGTTTTGACACAACAAACACGTTCCGTTGCCCATTTCTAGCCTATAATCGCGACTTTTTCGGGTTTTAAAGGAAGTGGATATCATTTCATACCCTCTCTCCTCCCGATTTCTAAACGAGGCTTCGTGATCGTTTTTTAGTTTTGACACAACAAACACGTCTCGTGGCCCATTTCTAACATATAATCGAGACTTTTTCAGGTTTTAAAGGAAGTGGATATCATTTCATACCCTCTCTCCACCCGATTTCTAAACGAGGCTTCGTGCTCGTTTTTTCATTTTGACACCACCAACACGTCCCGTGGCCTATTTCTATCCTATGATCTAGACTTTTTGGGGTTTTAAAGGAAGTGGATATAATTTCATACCCTCTCTCCTCCCGATTTCTAAACGAGGCTTCGTGCTCGTTTTTTAGTTTTGACACAACAAACACGTCCCGTTGCCCATTTCTAACCTATAATCGAGACTTTTTCGGGTTTTAAAGGAAGTGGATATCATTTCATACCCTCCCTCCTCCCGATTTCAAAACGAGGCTTCGTGCTCGTTTTTTAGTTTTGACACAACAAACACGTCCCGTTGCCAGTTTCTAACCTATAATCGAGACTTTTTCGGGTTTTAAAGGAAGTGGATATCATTTCATACCCTCTCTCCTCCCGATTTCTAAACGAGGCTTCATGCTCGTTTTTTCGTTTTGACACCACAAACACGTCCCGTGGCCTATTTCTAACCTATAATCGAGACTTTTTCGGGTTTTAAAGGAAGTGGATATCATTTCATACCCTCTCTCCTCCCGATTTCTAAACGAGGCTTCGTGCTCGTTTTTTCGTTTTGACACCACCAACACGTCCCGTGTCCCATTTCTAATATATAATCGAGAATTTTCGGGTTTTAAAGGAAGTGCATATAATTTCATACCCTCTCTCGAACCGATTTCTAAACGAGGCTTCATGATCGTTTTTTCGTTTTGACACCACAAACACGTCCCGTAGCCCATTTCTAACCTATAATCGAGACTTTTTTGGGTTTTAAAGGAATTGGATATAATTTCATACCCTCTCTCCAACCGATTTCTGAACGAGGCTTCGTGCTCGTTTTTTCGCTTTGACACCACAAACACGTCCCGTAGCCCATTTCTAACGTATAATCGAGACTTTTTCGCGTTTTAAAGGAAGTGGATATCATTTCATACCCTCTCTCCAACCGATTTCTGAACGAGGCTTCGTGCTCGTTTTTTCGCTTTGACACCACAAACACGTCCCGTGGCCCATTTCTAACCTATAATCGAGACTTTTTCGGGTTTTAAAGGAAGTGGATATAATTTCATACCCTCTCTCCAACTGATTTCTAAACGAGGCTTCGTGCTCGTTTTTTCGTTTTGACACCACAAACACGTCCCGTAGCCCATTTCTAACCAATAATCGAGACTTTTTCGGGTTTCAAAGGAAGTGGATATCATTTCATACCCTCTCTCCTCCCGATTTCTAAACGAGGCTTCGTGCTCGTTTTTTCGTTTTGACACCACCAACACGTCCCGTGTCCCATTTCTAACATATAATCGAGACTTTTTCGGGTTTTAAAGGAAGTGCATATAATTTCATACCCTCTCTCAAACCGATTTCTAAACGAGGCTTCGTGCTCGGTTTTTCGTTTTGACACCACAAACACGTCCCGTGGCCCATTTCTAACCTATAATCGAGACTTTTTCGGGTTTTAAAGGAAGTGGATATAATTTCATACCCTCACTCCAACCGATTTCTAAACGAGGCTTCGTGCTCTTTTTTTTCGTTTTGACACCACAAACACGTCCCGTAGCCCATTTCTAACCTATAATCGAGACTTTTTCGGGTTTGAAAGGAAGTGGATATCATTTCATACCCTCTCTCCTCCCGATTTCTAAAAGAGGCTTCGTGCTCGTTTTTTCGTTTTGACACCACAAACACGTCCCCGTGGCCCATTTCTAACGTATAATCGAGACTTTTTCGGGTTTTAAAGGAAGTGGATATAATTTCATACCCTCTCTCCAACCGATTTCTAAACGAGGCTTCGTGCTCGTTTTTTCATTTTGACACCACAAACACGTCCCGCAGCCCATTTCTAACCTATAATCGATACTTTTTCGGGTTTTAAAGGAAGTGAATATCATTTCATACCCTCTCTCCTCCCGATTTCTAAACGAGGCTTCGTGCTCGTTTTTTCGTTTTGAGACCACCATCACGTCCGGTGGCCCATTTCTAACCTATAATCGAGACTTTTTCGGGTTTTAAAGGAAGTGGATATAATTTCATACCCTCTCTCGAACCGATTTCTAAACGAGGCTTTGTGTTCGTTTTTTCGTTTTGACACCACCAAAATGTCCCGTAGCCCAATTCTAACCTATAATCGAGACTTTTTCGGGTTTTAAAGGAAGTCAATATCATTTCATACCCTCTCTCCTCCCAATTTCTAAAAGAAGCTTCGTGCTTGTTTTTTCGTTTTAACACCACAAACACGTCCCGTGGCCCATTTCTAACGTATAATCGAGACTTTTTCGGGTTTTAAAGGAAGTGGATATCATTTCATACCCTCCCTCCTCCCGATTTCAAAACGAGGCTTCGTGCTCGTTTTTTAGTTTTGACACAACAAACACTTCCCGTTGCCCATTTCTAACGTATAATCGAGACTTTTTCGGGTTTTAAAGGAAGTGGATATCATTTCATACCCTCTCTCCTCCCGATTTCTAAAGGAGGCTTCATGCTCGTTTTTTCGTTTTGACACCACAAACACGTCCTGTGGCCCATTTCTAACCTATAATCTAGACTTTTTTGGGTTTTAAAGGAAGTGGATATTATTTCATACCCTCTCTCCTCCCGATTTCTAAACGAGGCTTCGTGCTCGTTTTTTCGTTTTAACACCTCCAACAAGTCCCGTGGCCCATTTCTAACCAATAATCGAGACTTTTTCGGGTTTTAAAGGAAGTGAATATAATTTCTTACCCTCTCTCGAACCGATTTCTAAACGAGGCTTCGTGCTCGTTTTTTCGTTTTGACACCACCAACATGTCCCGTAGCCCAATTCTAACTTATAATCGAGACTTTTTCGGGTTTTAAAGGAAGTGAAAATCATTTCATACCCTCTCTCCTTCTGATTTCTAAACGAATCTTTGTGCTCCTTTTTTCGTTTTGACACCACCAACACGTCCCATGTCCCATTTCTAACATATAATCGAGACTTTTTCACGTTTTAAAGGAAGTGCATATAATTTCATACCCTCTCTCCTCCCGATTTCTAAACGAGGCTTCGTACTCGTTTTTTCGTTTTGACACCACAAACACGTCCCGTAGCCCATTTCGAACCTATAATCGAGACTTTTTCGGGTTTTAAAGGAAGTGGATATCATTTCATACCCTCCCTCCTTCCGATTTCAAAACGAGGCTTCGTGCTCGTTTTTTAGTTTTCACACAACAAAGACGTCCCGTTGCCCATTTCTAACCTATAATCGAGACTTTTTCAGGTTTTAAAGGAAGTGGATATCATTTCATACCCTCTCTCCTCCCGATTTCTAAAAGAGGCTTCGTGCTCGTTTTTTTCATTTTGACACCACAAATACGTCCCGTGGCCCATTTCTAACCAATAATCGAGACTTTTTGGGGTTTTAAAGGAAGTGGATATAATTTCATACCCTCTCTCCTCCCGATTTCTAAACGAGGCTTCGTGCTCGTTTTTTAGTTTTGACACAACAAACACGTCCCGTTGCCCATTTCTAACCTATAATCGAGACTTTTTCGGGTTTTAAAGGAAGTGGATATCATTTCATACCCTCCCTCCTCCCGATTTCAAAACGAGGCTTCGTGCTCGTTTTTTAGTTTTGACACAACAAACACGTCCCGTTGCCAGTTTCTAACCTATAATCGAGACTTTTTCGGGTTTTAAAGGAAGTGGATATCATTTCATACCCTCTCTCCTCCCGATTTCTAAACGAGGCTTCATGCTCGTTTTTTCGTTTTGACACCACAAACACGTCCCGTGGCCTATTTCTAACCTATAATCGAGACTTTTTCGGGTTTTAAAGGAAGTGGATATCATTTCATACCCTCTCTCCTCCCGATTTCTAAACGAGGCTTCGTGCTCGTTTTTTCGTTTTGACACCACCAACACGTCCCGTGTCCCATTTCTAATATATAATCGAGAATTTTCGGGTTTTAAAGGAAGTGCATATAATTTCATACCCTCTCTCGAACCGATTTCTAAACGAGGCTTCATGATCGTTTTTTCGTTTTGACACCACAAACACGTCCCGTAGCCCATTTCTAACCTATAATCGAGACTTTTTTGGGTTTTAAAGGAATTGGATATAATTTCATACCCTCTCTCCAACCGATTTCTGAACGAGGCTTCGTGCTCGTTTTTTCGCTTTGACACCACAAACACGTCCCGTAGCCCATTTCTAACGTATAATCGAGACTTTTTCGCGTTTTAAAGGAAGTGGATATCATTTCATACCCTCTCTCCAACCGATTTCTGAACGAGGCTTCGTGCTCGTTTTTTCGCTTTGACACCACAAACACGTCCCGTGGCCCATTTCTAACCTATAATCGAGACTTTTTCGGGTTTTAAAGGAAGTGGATATAATTTCATACCCTCTCTCCAACTGATTTCTAAACGAGGCTTCGTGCTCGTTTTTTCGTTTTGACACCACAAACACGTCCCGTAGCCCATTTCTAACCAATAATCGAGACTTTTTCGGGTTTCAAAGGAAGTGGATATCATTTCATACCCTCTCTCCTCCCGATTTCTAAACGAGGCTTCGTGCTCGTTTTTTCGTTTTGACACCACCAACACGTCCCGTGTCCCATTTCTAACATATAATCGAGACTTTTTCGGGTTTTAAAGGAAGTGCATATAATTTCATACCCTCTCTCAAACCGATTTCTAAACGAGGCTTCGTGCTCGGTTTTTCGTTTTGACACCACAAACACGTCCCGTGGCCCATTTCTAACCTATAATCGAGACTTTTTCGGGTTTTAAAGGAAGTGGATATAATTTCATACCCTCACTCCAACCGATTTCTAAACGAGGCTTCGTGCTCTTTTTTTTCGTTTTGACACCACAAACACGTCCCGTAGCCCATTTCTAACCTATAATCGAGACTTTTTCGGGTTTGAAAGGAAGTGGATATCATTTCATACCCTCTCTCCTCCCGATTTCTAAAAGAGGCTTCGTGCTCGTTTTTTCGTTTTGACACCACAAACACGTCCCCGTGGCCCATTTCTAACGTATAATCGAGACTTTTTCGGGTTTTAAAGGAAGTGGATATAATTTCATACCCTCTCTCCAACCGATTTCTAAACGAGGCTTCGTGCTCGTTTTTTCATTTTGACACCACAAACACGTCCCGCAGCCCATTTCTAACCTATAATCGATACTTTTTCGGGTTTTAAAGGAAGTGAATATCATTTCATACCCTCTCTCCTCCCGATTTCTAAACGAGGCTTCGTGCTCGTTTTTTCGTTTTGAGACCACCATCACGTCCGGTGGCCCATTTCTAACCTATAATCGAGACTTTTTCGGGTTTTAAAGGAAGTGGATATAATTTCATACCCTCTCTCGAACCGATTTCTAAACGAGGCTTTGTGTTCGTTTTTTCGTTTTGACACCACCAAAATGTCCCGTAGCCCAATTCTAACCTATAATCGAGACTTTTTCGGGTTTTAAAGGAAGTCAATATCATTTCATACCCTCTCTCCTCCCAATTTCTAAAAGAAGCTTCGTGCTTGTTTTTTCGTTTTAACACCACAAACACGTCCCGTGGCCCATTTCTAACGTATAATCGAGACTTTTTCGGGTTTTAAAGGAAGTGGATATCATTTCATACCCTCCCTCCTCCCGATTTCAAAACGAGGCTTCGTGCTCGTTTTTTAGTTTTGACACAACAAACACTTCCCGTTGCCCATTTCTAACGTATAATCGAGACTTTTTCGGGTTTTAAAGGAAGTGGATATCATTTCATACCCTCTCTCCTCCCGATTTCTAAAGGAGGCTTCATGCTCGTTTTTTCGTTTTGACACCACAAACACGTCCTGTGGCCCATTTCTAACCTATAATCTAGACTTTTTTGGGTTTTAAAGGAAGTGGATATTATTTCATACCCTCTCTCCTCCCGATTTCTAAACGAGGCTTCGTGCTCGTTTTTTCGTTTTAACACCTCCAACAAGTCCCGTGGCCCATTTCTAACCAATAATCGAGACTTTTTCGGGTTTTAAAGGAAGTGAATATAATTTCTTACCCTCTCTCGAACCGATTTCTAAACGAGGCTTCGTGCTCGTTTTTTCGTTTTGACACCACCAACATGTCCCGTAGCCCAATTCTAACTTATAATCGAGACTTTTTCGGGTTTTAAAGGAAGTGAAAATCATTTCATACCCTCTCTCCTTCTGATTTCTAAACGAATCTTTGTGCTCCTTTTTTCGTTTTGACACCACCAACACGTCCCATGTCCCATTTCTAACATATAATCGAGACTTTTTCACGTTTTAAAGGAAGTGCATATAATTTCATACCCTCTCTCCTCCCGATTTCTAAACGAGGCTTCGTACTCGTTTTTTCGTTTTGACACCACAAACACGTCCCGTAGCCCATTTCGAACCTATAATCGAGACTTTTTCGGGTTTTAAAGGAAGTGGATATCATTTCATACCCTCCCTCCTTCCGATTTCAAAACGAGGCTTCGTGCTCGTTTTTTAGTTTTCACACAACAAAGACGTCCCGTTGCCCATTTCTAACCTATAATCGAGACTTTTTCAGGTTTTAAAGGAAGTGGATATCATTTCATACCCTCTCTCCTCCCGATTTCTAAAAGAGGCTTCGTGCTCGTTTTTTTCATTTTGACACCACAAATACGTCCCGTGGCCCATTTCTAACCAATAATCGAGACTTTTTCGGGTTTTAAAGGAAGTGGATATCATTTCATACCCTCCCTCCACCCGATTTCAAAACGAGGCTTCGTGCTCGTTTTTTAGTTTTCACACAACAAACACGTCCCGTTGCCCATTTCTAACCTATAATCGAAACTTTTTCGAGTTTTAAAGGAAGTGGATATCATTTCATACCCGCTCTCCTCCCGATTTCTAAACGAGGCTTCGTGCTCGTTTTTTCGTTTTGACACCACCAAAACGTCTCGTCGCCCATATCTTACATATAATCGAGACTTTTTCGGGTTTTAAAGGAAGTGGATATCAATTCATACCCTCCCTCCACCCGATTTCAAAACGAGGCTTCCTGCTCGTTTTTTCATTTTGACACCACAAACACGTCCCGTGGCCTATTTCTAACCTATAATCGAGACTTTTTCGGGTTTTAAAGGAAGTGGATATCATTTCATACACTCTCTCCTCCCGATTTCGAAACGAGGCTCCGTGCTCGTTTTTTCGTTTTGACACCACCTACAAGTCCCGTAGCCCATTTCTAACATATAATCGAGACTTTTTCGGGTTTTAAAGGAAGTGGATATCATTTCATACCCGCTCTCCTCCCGATTTCTAAACGAGGCTTCGTGCTCGTTTTTTCGTTTTGACACCACCAAAACGTCTCGTCGCCCATATCTAACATATAATCGAGACTTTTTCGGGTTTTAAAGGAAGTGGATATAATTTCATTCCCTCTCTCCTCCCAATTTCTAAACGAGGCTTCGTGCTCGTTTTTTAGATTTGACACAACAAACACGTCCCGTTGGCCATTTCTAACTTATAATCGAGACTTTCTCAGGTTTTAAAGGAAGTGGATATCATTTCATACCCTCTCTCCTCCCGATTTCTAAACGAGGCTTCGTGCTCGTTTTTTCGTTTTGACACCACAAACACGTCCCATTGCCTATTTCTTACCTATAATATATATTTTTTTGGGTTTTAAAGGAAGTGGATATCATTTCATACCCTCCCTCCTCCCGATTTCAAAACGAGGCTTCGTGCTCGTTTTTTAGTTTTGACACAACAAACACGTCCCGTTGCCCATTTCTAACCTATAATCGAGACATTTTCGGGTTTTAAAGGAAGTGGATATCATTTCATACCCTCTCTCCTCCCGATTTCTAAACGAGGCTTCTTGCTTGTTTTTTCGTTTTGACACCACAAACACGTCCCGTGGCCTATTTCTAACCTATAATCGAGACTTTTTCGGGTTTTAAAGGAAGTGGATATCATTTCATACCCTCTCTCCTCCCGATTTCTAAACGAGGCTTCGTGCTCGTTTTTTAGTTTTGACACAACAAACACGTCCCGTTGCCCATTTCTAACTTATAATCGATACTTTTTCGGGTATTAAAGGAAGTGGATATCATTTCATACCCTCACTCCTCCCGATTTCAAAACGAGGCTTCGTGCTCGTTTTTTAGTTTTGACACAACAAACACGTCCCGTTGTCCATTTCTAACCTATAATCGAAACTTTTTAGGGTTTTAAAGGAAGTGGATATCATTTCATACCCTCTCTCCTCCCGATTTCTAAATGAGGCTTCGTGCTCGTTTTTTCGTTTTGACACCACCAACACGTCCCGTAGCCCATTTCTAACCTATAATCGAGACTTTTACGGGTTTTAAAGGAAGTGGATATAATTTCATACCCTCTCTCCTCCCGATTTCTAAACGAGGCTTCGTGCTCGTTTTTTAGTTTTGACACAACAAACACGTCCCGTTGCCCATTTCTAACCTATAATCGAGACTTTTTCGGGTTTTAAAGGAAGTGGATATCATTTCATACACTCTCTCCTCCCGATTTCGAAACGAGGCTCCGTGCTCGTTTTTTCGTTTTGACACCACAAACATGTCCCGTGGCCCATTTCTAACTTATAATCGAGAGTTTTTCGGGTTTTAAAGGAAGTGGATATCATTTCATACCCTCTCTCCTCCCGATTTCTAAAGGAGGCTTCGTGCTCGTTTTTTAGTTTTGACACCACAAACAGGTCCCGTGGCCTATTTCTAACGTATAATCGAGACTTTTTCGGGTTTTAAAGGAAGTGGATATCATTTCATACCCTCCCTCCTCCCGATTTCAAAACGAGGCTTCGTGCTCGTTTTTTATTTTTGACACAACAAACACGTCCCGTTGCCCATTTCTAACCTATAATCGAGACTTTTTCGGGTTTTAAAGGAAGTGGATATCATTTCATACCCTCTCTCCTCCCGATTTGTAAACGAGGCTTCATGCTCGTTTTTTCGTTTTGACACCACAAACACGTCCCGTGGCCTATTTCTAACCTATAATCGAGACTTTTTCGGGTTTTAAAGGAAGTGGATATCATTTCATACCCTCTCTCCTCCCGATTTCTAAACGAGGCTTCGTGCTCGTTTTCTCGTTTTGACACCAACAACACGTCCCGTGTCCCATTTCTAACATATAATCGAGACTTTTTCGGGTTTTAAAGGAAGTGCATATAATTTCATACCCTCTCTCGAACCGATTTCAAAACGAGGCTTCGTGCTCGTTTTTTAGTTTTGACACAACAAACACGTCCCGTTGCCCATTTCTAACCTATAATCGAAACTTTTTAGGGTTTTAAAGGAAGTGGATATCATTTCATACCCTCTCTCCTCCCGATTTCTAAATGAGGCTTCGTGCTCGTTTTTTCGTTTTGACACCTCCAACACGTCCCGTAGCCCATTTCTAACCTATAATCGAGACTTTTTCGGGTTTTAAAGGAAGTGGATATAATTTCATACCCTCTCTCCACCCGATTTCAAAACGAGGCTTCGTGATCGTTTTTTAGTTTTGACACAACAAACACGTCCCGTTGCCCATTTCTAACCTATAATCGAAACTTTTTCGGGTTTTGAAGGAAGTGGATATCATTTCATACCCTCTCTCCTCCCGATTTCTAAATGAGGCTTCTTGCTCGTTTTTTCGTTTTGACACCACCAACACGTCCCGTAGCCCATTTCTAACCTATAATCGAGACTTTTTCGGGTTTTAAAGGAAGTGGATATAATTTCATACCCTCTCTCCTCCCGATTTCTAAATGAGGCTTTGTGCTCGTTTTTTAGTTTTGACACAACAAACACGTCCCGTTTCCCATTTCTAACCTATAATCGGGACTTTTTCGGGTTTTAAAGGAAGTGGATATCATTTCATACCCTCTCTCCTCCCGATTTCTAAACGAGGCTTCGTGCTCGATTTCTCGTTTTGACACCAACAACACGTCCCGTGTCCCATTTCTAACATATAATCGAAACTTTTTCGGGTTTTAAAGGAAGTGCATATAATTTCATACCCTCTCTCGAACCGATTTCTAGACGAGGCTTCGTGCTCGTTTTTATCGTTTTGACACCACAAACACGTGCCGTGGCCCATTTCTAACCTATAATCGAGACTTTTTTGGGTTTTAGAGGAAGTGGATATAATTTCATACCCTCTCTCGAACCGATTTCTGAACGAGGCTTCGTGCTCGTTTTTTCGTTTTGACACCACAAACATGTCCCGTAGCCCATTTCTAACGTATAATCGAGACTTTTTCGGGTTTTAAAAGAAGTGGATATCATTTCATACCCTCCCTCCTCCCGATTTCAAAACGAGGCTTCGTGCTCGTTTTTTAGTTTTGACACAACAAACACGTTCCGTTGCCCATTTCTAACCTATAATCGAGACTTTTTTGGGTTTTAAAGGAAGTGGATATCATTTCATACCCTCACTCCTCCCAATTTCTAAACGAGGCTTCGTGCTCGTTTTTTTGTTTTGACACCACCAAAACGTCTCATCGCCCATATCTTACATATAATCGAGACTTTTTCGGGTTTTAAAGGAAGTGGATAAAATTTCATTCCCTCTCTCCTCCCAATTTCTAAACGAGGCTTCGTGCTCGTTTTTTAGTTTTGACACAACAAACACGTCCCGTTGCCCATTTCTAACTTATAATCGATACTTTTTCGGGTATTAAAGGAAGTGGATATCATTTCATACCCTCACTCCTCCCGATTTCAAAACGAGGCTTCGTGCTCGTTTTTTAGTTTTGACACAACACACACGTCCCGTTGCCCATTTCTAACCTATAATCGAAACTTTTTCGGGTTTTAAAGGAAGTGGATATCATTTCATACCCTCTCTCCTCCCGATTTCTAAATGAGGCTTCTTGCTCGTTTTTTCGTTTTGACACCACCAACACGTCCCGTAGCCCATTTCTACCCTATAATCGAGACTTTTTCGGGTTTTAAAGGAAGTGGATATCATTTCATACCCTCTCTCCTCCCGATTTCGAAACGAGGCTCCGTGCTCGTTTTTTCGTTTTGACACCACAAACATGTCTCGTGGCCCATTTCTAACCTATAATCGAGACTTTTTCGGGTTATAAAGGAAGTGGATATCATTTCATGCCCTCTCTCCTTCCGATTTCTAAACGAGGCTTCGTGCTCGTTTTTTCGTTTTGACACCACCAACACGTCCCGTGTCCCATTTCTAACATATAATCGTGACTTTTTCGGGTTTTAAAGGAAGTGCATATAATTTCATACCCTCTCTCGAACTGATTTCTAAACGAGGCTTCGTGCTCGTTTTTTCGTTTTGACACTACAAACACGTCCCGTGGCCCATTTCTAACCTATAATCGAGACTTTTTTGGGTTTTAAAAGAAGTGTATATAATTTCATACCCTCTCTCCAACCGATTTCTAAACGAGGCTTCGTGCTCGTTTTTTCGTTTTGAAACCACAAACACGTCCCGTAGCCCATTTCGAACCTATAATCGAGACTTTTTCGGGTTTTAAAGGAAGTGGATATCATTTCATACCCTCCCTCCTTCCGATTTCAAAACGAGGCTTCGTGCTCGTTTTTTAGTTTTCACACAACAAAGACGTCCCGTTGCCCATTTCTAACCTATAATCGAGACTTTTTCAGGTTTTAAAGGAAGTGGATATCATTTCATACCCTCTCTCCTCCCGATTTCTAAAAGAGGCTTCGTGCTCGTTTTTTCGTTTTGACACCACAAACACGTCCCGTGGCCCATTTCTAACGTATAATCGAGACTTTTTCGGGTTTTAAAGGAAGTGGATATCATTTCATACCCTCCCTCCTCCCGATTTCAAAACGAGGCTTCGTGCTCGTTTTTTAGTTTTGACACAACAAACACGTCCCGTTGCCCATTTCTAACCTATAATCGAAACTTTTTCGGGTTTTAAAGGATATGGATATCATTTCATACCCTCTCTCCTCCCGATTTCTAAATGAGGCTTCTTGCTCGTTTTTTAATTTTGACACTACCAATACGTCCCGTAGCACATTTCTAACATATAATCGAGACTTTTTCGGGTTTTAAAGGAAGTGGATATCATTTCATACCCTCTCTCCTCCCTATTTCTAAACGAGGATTCGTGCTCGTTTTTTTGTTTTGACACCACCAAAACGTCTCGTCGCCCATATCTTACATATAATCGAGACTTTTTCGGGTTTTAAAGGAAGTGGATATCATTTCATACCCTCTCTCCTCCCGATTTCGAAACGAGGCTCCGTGCTCATTTTTTCGTTTTGACACCACAAACACGTCCCGTGTCCTATTTCTAACCTATAATCGAGACTTTTTCGGGTTTTAAAGGAAGTGGATATAATTTCATACCCTCTCTCGAACCGATTTCTAAACGAGGATTTGTGCTCGTTTTTTCGTTTTGACACCACAAACGTGTCCCGTAGCTCGAGACTTTTTCGGGTTTTAAAGGAAGTGGATATCATTTCATACCCTCTCTCCTCCCGATTTCTAAACGAGGCTTCGTGATCGTTTTTTAGTTTTGACACAACAAACACGTCTCGTGGCCCATTTCTAACATATAATCGAGACTTTTTCAGGTTTTAAAGGAAGTGGATATCATTTCATACCCTCTCTCCACCCGATTTCTAAACGAGGCTTCGTGCTCGTTTTTTCATTTTGACACCACCAACACGTCCCGTGGCCTATTTCTATCCTATGATCTAGACTTTTTGGGGTTTTAAAGGAAGTGCATATAATTTCATACCCTCTCTCGAACCGATTTCAAAACGAGGCTTCGTGCTCGTTTTTTAGTTTTGACACAACAAACACGTCCCGTTGTCCATTTCTAACCTATAATCGAAACTTTTTAGGGTTTTAAAGGAAGTGGATATCATTTCATACCCTCTCTCCTCCCGATTTCTAAATGAGGCTTCGTGCTCGTTTTTTCGTTTTGACACCACCAACACGTCCCGTAGCCCATTCCTAACCTATAATCGAGACTTTTTCGGGTTTTAAAGGAAGTGGATATAATTTCATACCCTCTCTCCTCCCGATTTCAAAACGAGGCTTCGTGATCGTTTTTTAGTTTTGACACAACAAACACGTCCCGTTGCCCATTTCTAACCAATAATCGAGACTTTTTCGGATTTTAAAGGAAGTGGATATCATTTCATACCCTCTCTCCTCCCGATTTCTAAATGAGGCTTCTTGCTCGTTTTTTCGTTTTGACACCACCAACACGTCCCGTAGCCCATTTCTAACCTATAATCGAGACTTTTACGGGTTTTAAAGGAAGTGGATATAATTTCATACCCTCTCTCCTCCCGATTTCTAAACGAGGCTTCGTGCTCGTTTTTTAGTTTTGACACAACCAACACGTCCCGTGGCCCATTTCTAACCTATAATCGAGACTTTTTCGGGTTTTAAAGGAAGTGGATATCATTTCATACACTCTCTCCTCCCGATTTCGAAACGAGGCTCCGTGCTCGTTTTTTCGTTTTGACACCACAAACACGTCCCGTGGCCTATTTCTAACTTATAATCGAGACTTTTTCGGGTTTTAAAGGAAGTGGATATCATTTCATACCCTCTCTCCTCCCGATTTCTAAAGGAGGCTTCGTGCTCGTTTTTTAGTTTTGACACCACAAACAGGTCCCGTGGCCTATTTCTAACGTATAATCGAGACTTTTTCGGGTTTTAAAGGAAGTGGATATCATTTCATACCCTCCCTCCTCCCGATTTCAAAACGAGGCTTCGTGCTCGTTTTTTAGTTTTGACACAACAAACACGTCCCGTTGCCCATTTCTAACCTATAATCGAGACATTTTCGGGTTTTAAAGGAGGTGGATATCATTTCATACCCTCTCTCCTCCCGATTTCTAAACGAGGCTTCTTGCTTGTTTTTTCGTTTTGACACCACAAACACGTCCCGTGGCCTATTTCTAACCTATAATCGAGACTTTTTCGGGTATTAAAGGAAGTGGATATCATTTCATACCCTCACTCCTCCCGATTTCAAAACGAGGCTTCGTGCTCGTTTTTTAGTTTTGACACAACACACACGTCCCGTTGCCCATTTCTAACCTATAATCGAAACTTTTTCGGGTTTTAAAGGAAGTGGATATCATTTCATACCCTCTCTCCTCCCGATTTCTAAATGAGGCTTCTTGCTCGTTTTTTCGTTTTGACACCACCAACACGTCCCGTAGCCCATTTCTACCCTATAATCGAGACTTTTTCGGGTTTTAAAGGAAGTGGATATCATTTCATACCCTCTCTCCTCCCGATTTCGAAACGAGGCTCCGTGCTCGTTTTTTCGTTTTGACACCACAAACATGTCTCGTGGCCCATTTCTAACCTATAATCGAGACTTTTTCGGGTTATAAAGGAAGTGGATATCATTTCATGCCCTCTCTCCTTCCGATTTCTAAACGAGGCTTCGTGCTCGTTTTTTCGTTTTGACACCACCAACACGTCCCGTGTCCCATTTCTAACATATAATCGTGACTTTTTCGGGTTTTAAAGGAAGTGCATATAATTTCATACCCTCTCTCGAACTGATTTCTAAACGAGGCTTCGTGCTCGTTTTTTCGTTTTGACACCACAAACACGTCCCGTGGCCCATTTCTAACCTATAATCGAGACTTTTTTGGGTTTTAAAAGAAGTGTATATAATTTCATACCCTCTCTCCAACCGATTTCTAAACGAGGCTTCGTGCTCGTTTTTTCGTTTTGAAACCACAAACACGTCCCGTAGCCCATTTCGAACCTATAATCGAGACTTTTTCGGGTTTTAAAGGAAGTGGATATCATTTCATACCCTCCCTCCTTCCGATTTCAAAACGAGGCTTCGTGCTCGTTTTTTAGTTTTGACACAACAAAGACGTCCCGTTGCCCATTTCTAACCTATAATCGAGACTTTTTCAGGTTTTAAAGGAAGTGGATATCATTTCATACCCTCTCTCCTCCCGATTTCTAAAAGAGGCTTCGTGCTCGTTTTTTCGTTTTGACACCACAAACACGTCCCGTGGCCCATTTCTAACGTATAATCGAGACTTTTTCGGGTTTTAAAGGAAGTGGATATCATTTCATACCCTCCCTCCTCCCGATTTCAAAACGAGGCTTCGTGCTCGTTTTTTAGTTTTGACACAACAAACACGTCCCGTTGCCCATTTCTAACCTATAATCGAAACTTTTTCGGGTTTTAAAGGATGTGGATATCATTTCATACCCTCTCTCCTCCCGATTTCTAAATGAGGCTTCTTGCTCGTTTTTTAATTTTGACACTACCAATACGTCCCGTAGCACATTTCTAACATATAATCGAGACTTTTTCGGGTTTTAAAGGAAGTGGATATCATTTCATACCCTCTCTCCTCCCTATTTCTAAACGAGGATTCGTGCTCGTTTTTTTGTTTTGACACCACCAAAACGTCTCGTCGCCCATATCTTACATATAATCGAGACTTTTTCGGGTTTTAAAGGAAGTGGATATCATTTCATACCCTCTCTCCTCCCGATTTCGAAACGAGGCTCCGTGCTCATTTTTTCGTTTTGACACCACAAACAGGTCCCGTGTCCTATTTCTAACCTATAATCGAGACTTTTTCGGGTTTTAAAGGAAGTGGATATAATTTCATACCCTCTCTCGAACCGATTTCTAAACGAGGATTTGTGCTCGTTTTTTCGTTTTGACACCACAAACGTGTCCCGTAGCTCGAGACTTTTTCGGGTTTTAAAGGAAGTGGATATCATTTCATACCCTCTCTCCTCCCGATTTCTAAACGAGGCTTCGTGATCGTTTTTTAGTTTTGACACAACAAACACGTCTCGTGGCCCATTTCTAACATATAATCGAGACTTTTTCAGGTTTTAAAGGAAGTGGATATCATTTCATACCCTCTCTCCACCCGATTTCTAAACGAGGCTTCGTGCTCGTTTTTTCATTTTGACACCACCAACACGTCCCGTGGCCTATTTCTATCCTATGATCTAGACTTTTTGGGGTTTTAAAGGAAGTGCATATAATTTCATACCCTCTCTCGAACCGATTTCAAAACGAGGCTTCGTGCTCGTTTTTTAGTTTTGACACAACAAACACGTCCCGTTGTCCATTTCTAACCTATAATCGAAACTTTTTAGGGTTTTAAAGGAAGTGGATATCATTTCATACCCTCTCTCCTCCCGATTTCTAAATGAGGCTTCGTGCTCGTTTTTTCGTTTTGACACCACCAACACGTCCCGTAGCCCATTCCTAACCTATAATCGAGACTTTTTCGGGTTTTAAAGGAAGTGGATATAATTTCATACCCTCTCTCCTCCCGATTTCAAAACGAGGCTTCGTGATCGTTTTTTAGTTTTGACACAACAAACACGTCCCGTTGCCCATTTCTAACCAATAATCGAGACTTTTTCGGATTTTAAAGGAAGTGGATATCATTTCATACCCTCTCTCCTCCCGATTTCTAAATGAGGCTTCTTGCTCGTTTTTTCGTTTTGACACCACCAACACGTCCCGTAGCCCATTTCTAACCTATAATCGAGACTTTTACGGGTTTTAAAGGAAGTGGATATAATTTCATACCCTCTCTCCTCCCGATTTCTAAACGAGGCTTCGTGCTCGTTTTTTAGTTTTGACACAACAAACACGTCCCGTGGCCCATTTCTAACCTATAATCGAGACTTTTTCGGGTTTTAAAGGAAGTGGATATCATTTCATACACTCTCTCCTCCCGATTTCGAAACGAGGCTCCGTGCTCGTTTTTTCGTTTTGACACCACAAACACGTCCCGTGGCCTATTTCTAACTTATAATCGAGACTTTTTCGGGTTTTAAAGGAAGTGGATATCATTTCATACCCTCTCTCCTCCCGATTTCTAAAGGAGGCTTCGTGCTCGTTTTTTAGTTTTGACACCACAAACAGGTCCCGTGGCCTATTTCTAACGTATAATCGAGACTTTTTCGGGTTTTAAAGGAAGTGGATATCATTTCATACCCTCCCTCCTCCCGATTTCAAAACGAGGCTTCGTGCTCGTTTTTTAGTTTTGACACAACAAACACGTCCCGTTGCCCATTTCTAACCTATAATCGAGAGATTTTCGGGTTTTAAAGGAAGTGGATATCATTTCATACCCTCTCTCCTCCCGATTTCTAAACGAGGCTTCTTGCTTGTTTTTTCGTTTTGACACCACAAACACGTCCCGTGGCCTATTTCTAACCTATAATCGAGACTTTTTCGGGTATTAAAGGAAGTGGATATCATTTCATACCCTCACTCCTCCCGATTTCAAAACGAGGCTTCGTGCTCGTTTTTTAGTTTTGACACAACACACACGTCCCGTTGCCCATTTCTAACCTATAATCGAAACTTTTTCGGGTTTTAAAGGAAGTGGATATCATTTCATACCCTCTCTCCTCCCGATTTCTAAATGAGGCTTCTTGCTCGTTTTTTCGTTTTGACACCACCAACACGTCCCGTAGCCCATTTCTACCCTATAATCGAGACTTTTTCGGGTTTTAAAGGAAGTGGATATCATTTCATACCCTCTCTCCTCCCGATTTCGAAACGAGGCTCCGTGCTCGTTTTTTCGTTTTGACACCACAAACATGTCTCGTGGCCCATTTCTAACCTATAATCGAGACTTTTTCGGGTTATAAAGGAAGTGGATATCATTTCATGCCCTCTCTCCTTCCGATTTCTAAACGAGGCTTCGTGCTCGTTTTTTCGTTTTGACACCACCAACACGTCCCGTGTCCCATTTCTAACATATAATCGTGACTTTTTCGGGTTTTAAAGGAAGTGCATATAATTTCATACCCTCTCTCGAACTGATTTCTAAACGAGGCTTCGTGCTCGTTTTTTCGTTTTGACACCACAAACACGTCCCGTGGCCCATTTCTAACCTATAATCGAGACTTTTTTGGGTTTTAAAAGAAGTGTATATAATTTCATACCCTCTCTCCAACCGATTTCTAAACGAGGCTTCGTGCTCGTTTTTTCGTTTTGAAACCACAAACACGTCCCGTAGCCCATTTCTAACCTATAATCGAGACTTTTTCAGGTTTTAAAGGAAGTGGATATCATTTCATACCCTCTCTCCTCCCGATTTCTAAAAGAGGCTTCGTGCTCGTTTTTTCGTTTTGACACCACAAACACGTCCCGTGGCCCATTTCTAACGTATAATCGAGACTTTTTCGGGTTTTAAAGGAAGTGGATATCATTTCATACCCTCCCTCCTCCCGATTTCAAAACGAGGCTTCGTGCTCGTTTTTTAGTTTTGACACAACAAACACGTCCCGTTGCCCATTTCTAACCTATAATCGAAACTTTTTCGGGTTTTAAAGGATGTGGATATCATTTCATACCCTCTCTCCTCCCGATTTCTAAATGAGGCTTCTTGCTCGTTTTTTAATTTTGACACTACCAATACGTCCCGTAGCACATTTCTAACATATAATCGAGACTTTTTCGGGTTTTAAAGGAAGTGGATATCATTTCATACCCTCTCTCCTCCCTATTTCTAAACGAGGATTCGTGCTCGTTTTTTTGTTTTGACACCACCAAAACGTCTCGTCGCCCATATCTTACATATAATCGAGACTTTTTCGGGTTTTAAAGGAAGTGGATATCATTTCATACCCTCTCTCCTCCCGATTTCGAAACGAGGCTCCGTGCTCATTTTTTCGTTTTGACACCACAAACACGTCCCGTGTCCTATTTCTAACCTATAATCGAGACTTTTTCGGGTTTTAAAGGAAGTGGATATAATTTCATACCCTCTCTCGAACCGATTTCTAAACGAGGATTTGTGCTCGTTTTTTCGTTTTGACACCACAAACGTGTCCCGTAGCTCGAGACTTTTTCGGGTTTTAAAGGAAGTGGATATCATTTCATACCCTCTCTCCTCCCGATTTCTAAACGAGGCTTCGTGATCGTTTTTTAGTTTTGACACAACAAACACGTCTCGTGGCCCATTTCTAACATATAATCGAGACTTTTTCAGGTTTTAAAGGAAGTGGATATCATTTCATACCCTCTCTCCACCCGATTTCTAAACGAGGCTTCGTGCTCGTTTTTTCATTTTGACACCACCAACACGTCCCGTGGCCTATTTCTATCCTATGATCTAGACTTTTTGGGGTTTTAAAGGAAGTGGATATAATTTCATACCCTCTCTCCTCCCGATTTCAAAACGAGGCTTCGTGCTCGTTTTTTAGTTTTGACACAACAAACACGTTCCGTTGCCCATTTCTAGCCTATAATCGCGACTTTTTCGGGTTTTAAAGGAAGTGTATATCATTTCATACCCTCCCTCCTCCCGATTTCAAAACGAGGCTTCGTGCTCGTTTTTTAGTTTTGACACAACAAACACGTCTCGTGGCCCATTTCTAACATATAATCGAGACTTTTTCAGGTTTTAAAGGAAGTGGATATCATTTCATACCCTCTCTCCACCCGATTTCTAAACGAGGCTTCGTGCTCGTTTTTTCATTTTGACACCACCAACACGTCCCGTGGCCTATTTCTATCCTATGATCTAGACTTTTTGGGGTTTTAAAGGAAGTGCATATAATTTCATACCCTCTCTCGAACCGATTTCAAAACGAGGCTTCGTGCTCGTTTTTTAGTTTTGACACAACAAACACGTCCCGTTGTCCATTTCTAACCTATAATCGAGACTTTTTAGGGTTTTAAAGGAAGTGGATATCATTTCATACCCTCTCTCCTCCCGATTTCTAAATGAGGCTTCGTGCTCGTTTTTTCGTTTTGACACCACCAACACGTCCCGTAGCCCATTCCTAACCTATAATCGAGACTTTTTCGGGTTTTAAAGGAAGTGGATATAATTTCATACCCTCTCTCCTCCCGATTTCAAAACGAGGCTTCGTGATCGTTTTTTAGTTTTGACACAACAAACACGTCCCGTTGCCCATTTCTAACCAATAATCGAGACTTTTTCGGATTTTAAAGGAAGTGGATATCATTTCATACCCTCTCTCCTCCCGATTTCTAAATGAGGCTTCTTGCTCGTTTTTTCGTTTTGACACCACCAACACGTCCCGTAGCCCATTTCTAACCTATAATCGAGACTTTTACGGGTTTTAAAGGAAGTGGATATAATTTCATACCCTCTCTCCTCCCGATTTCTAAACGAGGCTTCGTGCTCGTTTTTTAGTTTTGACACAACAAACACGTCCCGTGGCCCATTTCTAACCTATAATCGAGACTTTTTCGGGTTTTAAAGGAAGTGGATATCATTTCATACACTCTCTCCTCCCGATTTCGAAACGAGGCTCCGTGCTCGTTTTTTCGTTTTGACACCACAAACACGTCCCGTGGCCTATTTCTAACTTATAATCGAGACTTTTTCGGGTTTTAAAGGAAGTGGATATCATTTCATACCCTCTCTCCTCCCGATTTCTAAAGGAGGCTTCGTGCTCGTTTTTTAGTTTTGACACCACAAACAGGTCCCGTGGCCTATTTCTAACGTATAATCGAGACTTTTTCGGGTTTTAAAGGAAGTGGATATCATTTCATACCCTCCCTCCTCCCGATTTCAAAACGAGGCTTCGTGCTCGTTTTTTAGTTTTGACACAACAAACACGTCCCGTTGCCCATTTCTAACCTATAATCGAGACATTTTCGGGTTTTAAAGGAAGTAGATATCATTTCATACACTCTCTCCTCCCGATTTCGAAACGAGGCTCCGTGCTCGTTTTTTCGTTTTGACACCACAAACATGTCCCGTGGCCCATTTCTAACTTATAATCGAGAGTTTTTCGGGTTTTAAAGGAAGTGGATATCATTTCATACCCTCTCTCCTCCCGATTTCTAAAGGAGGCTTCGTGCTCGTTTTTTAGTTTTGACACCACAAACAGGTCCCGTGGCCTATTTCTAACGTATAATCGAGACTTTTTCGGGTTTTAAAGGAAGTGGATATCATTTCATACCCTCCCTCCTCCCGATTTCAAAACGAGGCTTCGTGCTCGTTTTTTATTTTTGACACAACAAACACGTCCCGTTGCCCATTTCTAACCTATAAACGAGACTTTTTCGGGTTTTAAAGGAAGTGGATATCATTTCATACCCTCTCTCCTCCCGATTTGTAAACGAGGCTTCATGCTCGTTTTTTCGTTTTGACACCACAAACACGTCCCGTGGCCTATTTCTAACCTATAATCGAGACTTTTTCGGGTTTTAAAGGAAGTGGATATCATTTCATACCCTCTCTCCTCCCGATTTCTAAACGAGGCTTCGTGCTCGTTTTCTCGTTTTGACACCAACAACACGTCCCGTGTCCCATTTCTAACATATAATCGAGACTTTTTCGGGTTTTAAAGGAAGTGCATATAATTTCATACCCTCTCTCGAACCGATTTCAAAACGAGGCTTCGTGCTCGTTTTTTAGTTTTGACACAACAAACACGTCCCGTTGCCCATTTCTAACCTATAATCGAAACTTTTTAGGGTTTTAAAGGAAGTGGATATCATTTCATACCCTCTCTCCTCCCGATTTCTAAATGAGGCTTCGTGCTCGTTTTTTCGTTTTGACACCTCCAACACGTCCCGTAGCCCATTTCTAACCTATAATCGAGACTTTTTCGGGTTTTAAAGGAAGTGGATATAATTTCATACCCTCTCTCCTCCCGATTTCAAAACGAGGCTTCGTGATCGTTTTTTAGTTTTGACACAACAAACACGTCCCGTTGCCCATTTCTAACCTATAATCGAAACTTTTTCGGGTTTTGAAGGAAGTGGATATCATTTCATACCCTCTCTCCTCCCGATTTCTAAATGAGGCTTCTTGCTCGTTTTTTCGTTTTGACACCACCAACACGTCCCGTAGCCCATTTCTAACCTATAATCGAGACTTTTTCGGGTTTTAAAGGAAGTGGATATAATTTCATACCCTCTCTCCTCCCGATTTCTAAATGAGGCTTCGTGCTCGTTTTTTAGTTTTGACACAACAAACACGTCCCGTTGCCCATTTCTAACCTATAATCGGGACTTTTTCGGGTTTTAAAGGAAGTGGATATCATTTCATACCCTCTCTCCTCCCGATTTCGAAACGAGGCTCCGTGCTCGTTTTTTCATTTTGACACCACAAACATGTCCCGTGGCCTATTTCTAACCTATAATCGAGACTTTTTCGGGTTTTAAAGGAAGTGGATATCATTTCATACCCTCTCTCCTCCCGATTTCTAAACGAGGCTTCGTGCTCGATTTCTCGTTTTGACACCAACAACACGTCCCGTGTCCCATTTCTAACATATAATCGAAACTTTTTCGGGTTTTAAAGGAAGTGCATATAATTTCATACCCTCTCTCGAACCGATTTCTAGACGAGGCTTCGTGCTCGTTTTTATCGTTTTGACACCACAAACACGTGCCGTGGCCCATTTCTAACCTATAATCGAGACTTTTTTGGGTTTTAGAGGAAGTGGATATAATTTCATACCCTCTCTCGAACCGATTTCTGAACGAGGCTTCGTGCTCGTTTTTCGTTTTGACACCACAAACATGTCCCGTAGCCCATTTCTAACGTATAATCGAGACTTTTTCGGGTTTTAAAAGAAGTGGATATCATTTCATACCCTCCCTCCTCCCGATTTCAAAACTAGGCTTCGTGCTCGTTTTTTAGTTTTGACACAACAAACACGTTCCGTTGCCCATTTCTAACCTATAATCGAGACTTTTTTGGGTTTTAAAGGAAGTGGATATCATTTCATACCCTCACTCCTCCCAATTTCTAAACGAGGCTTCGTGCTCGTTTTTTTGTTTTGACACCACCAAAACGTCTCATCGCCCATATCTTACATATAATCGAGACTTTTTCGGGTTTTAAAGGAAGTGGATAAAATTTCATTCCCTCTCTCCTCCCAATTTCTAAACGAGGCTTCGTGCTCGTTTTTTAGTTTTGACACAACAAACACGTCCCGTTGCCCATTTCTAACTTATAATCGATACTTTTTCGGGTATTAAAGGAAGTGGATATCATTTCATACCCTCACTCCTCCCGATTTCAAAACGAGGCTTCGTGCTCGTTTTTTAGTTTTGACACAACACACACGTCCCGTTGCCCATTTCTAACCTATAATCGAAACTTTTTCGGGTTTTAAAGGAAGTGGATATCATTTCATACCCTCTCTCCTCCCGATTTCTAAATGAGGCTTCTTGCTCGTTTTTTCGTTTTGACACCACCAACACGTCCCGTAGCCCATTTCTACCCTATAATCGAGACTTTTTCGGGTTTTAAAGGAAGTGGATATCATTTCATACCCTCTCTCCTCCCGATTTCGAAACGAGGCTCCGTGCTCGTTTTTTCGTTTTGACACCACAAACATGTCTCGTGGCCCATTTCTAACCTATAATCGAGACTTTTTCGGGTTATAAAGGAAGTGGATATCATTTCATGCCCTCTCTCCTTCCGATTTCTAAACGAGGCTTCGTGCTCGTTTTTTCGGTTTGACACCACCAACACGTCCCGTGTCCCATTTCTAACGTATAATCGAGACTTTTTCGGGTTTCAAACGAAGTGGATATAATTTCATACCCTCCCTCCTCCCGATTTCAAAACGAGGCTTCGTGCTCGTTTTTTAGTTTTGACACAACAAACACGTCTCGTTGCCCATTTCTAACCTATAATCGAGACTTTTTCGGGTTTTAAAGGAAGTGGATATCATTTCATACCCTCTCTCCTCCCGATTTCTAAACGAGGCTTCGTGCTCGTTTTTTCATTTTAACACCACCAACACGTCAAGTGTCCCATTTATAACATATAATCGAGACTTTTTCGGGTTTTAAAGGAAGTGCATATAATTTCATACCCTCTCTCGAACCGATTTCTAAACGAGGCTTCGTGCTCGTTTTTTAGTTTTGACACAACAAACACGTCTCGTGGCCCATTTCTAACATATAATCGAGACTTTTTCGGGTTTTAAAGGAATTGGATATCATTTCATACCCTCTCTCCTCCCGATTTCTAAACGAGGCTTCGTGCTCGTTTTTTCGTTTTGACACCACAAACACGTCCCGTGGCCTATTTCTAACCTATAATCGAGACTTTTTCGGGTTTTAAAGGAAGTGGATATCATTTCATACCCTCTCTCCTCCCGATTTCAAAACGAGGCTTCGTGCTCGTTTTTTAGTTTTGACACAACAAACACGTTCCGTTGCCCATTTCTAGCCTATAATCGCGACTTTTTCGGGTTTTAAAGGAAGTGTATATCATTTCATACCCTCCCTCCTCCCGATTTCAAAACGAGGCTTCGTGCTCGTTTTTTAGTTTTGACACAACAAACACGTCCCGTTGCCCATTTCTAACCTATAATCGAAACTTTTTCGGGTTTTAAAGGATGTGGATATCATTTCATACCCTCTCTCCTCCCGATTTCTAAATGAGGCTTCTTGCTCGTTTTTTCATTTTGACACCACCAATACGTCCCGTAGCCCTTTTCTAACATATAATCGAGACTTTTTCGGGTTTTAAAGGAAGTGGATATCATTTCATACCCTCTCTCCTCCCGATTTCTAAACGAGGCTTCGTGCTCGTTTTTTTGTTTTGACACCACCAAAACGTCTCGTCGCCCATATCTTACATATAATCGAGTCTTTTTCGGGTTTTAAAGGAAGTGGATATAATTTCATTCCCTCTCTCCTCCAAATTTCTAAATGAGGCTTCGTGCTCGTTTTTTAGTTGTGACACAACAAACACGTCCCGTTGCCCATTTCTAACTTATAATCGATACTTTTTCGGATTTTAAAGGAAGTGGATATCATTTCATACCCTCACTCCTCCCGATTTCTAAAGGAGGCTTCGTCCTCATTTTTTCGTTTTGACACCACAAACACGTCCCGTGTCCCATTTCTAACCTATAATCGAGACTTTTTCGGGTTTTAAAGGAAGTGGATATAATTTCATACCCTCTCTCGAACCGATTTCTAAACGAGGATTTGTGCTCGTTTTTTCGTTTTGACCCCACAAACGTGTCCCGTAGCTCGAGACTTTTTCGGGTTTTAAAGGAAGTGGATATCATTTCATACCCTCTCTCCTCCCGATTTCTAAACGAGGCTTCGTGATCGTTTTTTAGTTTTGACACAACAAACACGTCTCGTGGCCCATTTCTAACATGTAATCGAGACTTTTTCAGGTTTTAAAGGAAGTGGATATCATTTCATACCCTCTCTCCACCCGATTTCTAAACGAGGCTTCGTGCTCGTTTTTTCATTTTGACACCACCAACACGTCCCGTGGCCTATTTCTATCCTATGATCTAGACTTTTTGGGGTTTTAAAGGAAGTGGATATAATTTCATACCCTCTCTCCTCCCGATTTCTAAACGAGGCTTCGTGCTCGTTTTTTAGTTTTGACACAACAAACACGTCCCGTTGCCCATTTCTAACCTATAATCGAGACTTTTTCGGGTTTTAAAGGAAGTGGATATCATTTCATACCCTCTCTCCTCCCGATTTCGAAACGAGGCTTCGTGCTCGTTTTTTCGTTTTGACACCACAAACATGTCCCGTGGCCCATTTCTAACCTATAATCGAGACTTTTTCGGGTTTTAAAGGAAGTGGATATCATTTCATACCCTCTCTCCTCCCGATTTCTAAAAGAGGCTTCGTGCTCGTTTTTTAGTTTTGACACCACAAACACGTCCCGTGGCCCATTTCTAACGTATAATCGAGACTTTTTCGGGTTTTAAAGGAAGTGGATATCATTTCATACCCTCTCTCCTCCCGATTTCTAAAAGAGGCTTCGTGCTCGTTTTTTAGTTTTGACACCACAAACACATCCCGTGGCCCATTTCTAACGTATAATCGAGACTTTTTCGGGTTTCAAAGGAAGTGGATATCATTTCATACCCTCTCTCCTACGATTTCGAAACGAGGCTTCGTGCTCGTTTTTTCGTTTTGACACCACAAACACGTCCCGTAGCCCATTTCTAACCTATAATCGAGACTTTTTCGGGTTTTAAAGGAAGTGGATATCAGTTCATACCCTCTCTCCTCCCGATTTCTAAAAGTGGCTTTATGCTCGTTTTTTCGTTTTGACACCACAAACACGTCTCGTGGCCCATTTCTAACGTATAATCGAGACTTTTTCGGATTTTAAAGGAAGTGGATATAATTTCATACCCTCTCTCCTCCCGATTTCTATACGAGGCTTCGTGCTCGTTTTTTAGTTTTGACACAACAAACACATCCCGTTGCCCAATTCTAACCTATAATCGAGACTTTTTCGGGTTTTAAATGAAGTGGATATCATTTCATACCCTCTCTCCTACCGATTTCGCAACGAGGCTTCGTGCTCGTTTTTTCGTTTTGACACCACAAACATGTCCCCTGGCCCATTTCTAACCTATAATCGAGACTTTTTCGGGGTTTAAAGGAAGTGGATATCATTTCATACCCTCTCTCCTCCCGATTTCTAAACGATGCTTCGTGCTTGTTTTTTCGTTTTGACACCACCAACACGTCCCGTGTCCCATTTCTAACGTATAATCGAGACTTTTTCGGGTTTCAAACGAAGTGGATATCATTTCATACCCTCCCTCCTCCCGATTTCAAAACGAGGCTTCGTGCTCGTTTTTTAGTTTTGACACAACAAACACGTTCCGTTGCCCATTTCTAGCCTATAATCGAGACTTTTTCGGGTTTTAAAGGAAGTGTATATCATTTCATACCCTCCCTCCTCCCGATTTCAAAACGAGGCTTCGTGCTCGTTTTTTAGTTTTGACACAACAAACACGTCCCGTTGCCCATTTCTAACCTATAATCGAAACTTTTTCGGGTTTTAAAGGATGTGGATATCATTTCATACCCTCTCTCCTCCCGATTTCTAAATGAGGCTTCTTGCTCGTTTTTTCATTTTGACACCACCAATACGTCCCGTAGCCCTTTTCTAACATATAATCGAGACTTTTTCGGGTTTTAAAGGAAGTGGATATCATTTCATACCCTCTCTCCTCCCGATTTCTAAACGAGGCTTCGTGCTCGTTTTTTTGTTTTGACACCACCAAAACGTCTCGTCGCCCATATCTTACATATAATCGAGTCTTTTTCGGGTTTTAAAGGAAGTGGATATAATTTCATTCCCTCTCTCCTCCAAATTTCTAAATGAGGCTTCGTGCTCGTTTTTTAGTTGTGACACAACAAACACGTCCCGTTGCCCATTTCTAACTTATAATCGATACTTTTTCGGATTTTAAAGGAAGTGGATATCATTTCATACCCTCACTCCTCCCGATTTCTAAAGGAGGCTTCGTCCTCATTTTTTCGTTTTGACACCACAAACACGTCCCGTGTCCCATTTCTAACCTATAATCGAGACTTTTTCGGGTTTTAAAGGAAGTGGATATAATTTCATACCCTCTCTCGAACCGATTTCTAAACGAGGATTTGTGCTCGTTTTTTCGTTTTGACACCACAAACGTGTCCCGTAGCTCGAGACTTTTTCGGGTTTTAAAGGAAGTGGATATAATTTCATACCCTCTCTCCTCCCGATTTCAAAACGAGGCTTCGTGCTCGTTTTTTAGTTTTGACACAACAAACACGTTCCGTTGCCCATTTCTAGCCTATAATCGCGACTTTTTCGGGTTTTAAAGGAAGTGTATATCATTTCATACCCTCCCTCCTCCCGATTTCAAAACGAGGCTTCGTGCTCGTTTTTTAGTTTTGACACAACAAACACGTCCCGTTGCCCATTTCTAACCTATAATCGAAACTTTTTCGGGTTTTAAAGGATGTGGATATCATTTCATACCCTCTCTCCTCCCGATTTCTAAATGAGGCTTCTTGCTCGTTTTTTCATTTTGACACCACCAATACGTCCCGTAGCCCTTTTCTAACATATAATCGAGACTTTTTCGGGTTTTAAAGGAAGTGGATATCATTTCATACCCTCTCTCCTCCCGATTTCTAAACGAGGCTTCGTGCTCGTTTTTTTGTTTTGACACCACCAAAACGTCTCGTCGCCCATATCTTACATATAATCGAGTCTTTTTCGGGTTTTAAAGGAAGTGGATATAATTTCATTCCCTCTCTCCTCCAAATTTCTAAATGAGGCTTCGTGCTCGTTTTTTAGTTGTGACACAACAAACACGTCCCGTTGCCCATTTCTAACTTATAATCGATACTTTTTCGGATTTTAAAGGAAGTGGATATCATTTCATACCCTCACTCCTCCCGATTTCTAAAGGAGGCTTCGTCCTCATTTTTTCGTTTTGACACCACAAACACGTCCCGTGTCCCATTTCTAACCTATAATCGAGACTTTTTCGGGTTTTAAAGGAAGTGGATATAATTTCATACCCTCTCTCGAACCGATTTCTAAACGAGGATTTGTGCTCGTTTTTTCGTTTTGACACCACAAACGTGTCCCGTAGCTCGAGACTTTTTCGGGTTTTAAAGGAAGTGGATATCATTTCATACCCTCTCTCCTCCCGATTTCTAAACGAGGCTTCGTGATCGTTTTTTAGTTTTGACACAACAAACCCGTCTCGTGGCCCATTTCTAACATATAATCGAGACTTTTTCAGGTTTTAAAGGAAGTGGATATCATTTCATACCCTCTCTCCACCCGATTTCTAAACGAGGCTTCGTGCTCGTTTTTTCATTTTGACACCACCAACACGTCCCGTGGCCTATTTCTATCCTATGATCTAGACTTTTTGGGGTTTTAAAGGAAGTGGATATAATTTCATACCCTCTCTCCTCCCGATTTCTAAACGAGGCTTCGTGCTCGTTTTTTAGTTTTGACACAACAAACACGTCCCGTTGCCCATTTCTAACCTATAATCGAGACTTTTTCGGGTTTTAAAGGAAGTAGATATCATTTCATACCCTCTCTCCTCCCGATTTCGAAACGAGGCTTCGTGCTCGTTTTTTCGTTTTGACACCACAAACATGTCCCGTGGCCCATTTCTAACCTATAATCGAGACTTTTTCGGGTTTTAAAGGAAGTGGATATCATTTCATACCCTCTCTCCTCCCGATTTCTAAAAGAGGCTTCGTGCTCGTTTTTTAGTTTTGACACCACAAACACGTCCCGTGGCCCATTTCTAACGTATAATCGAGACTTTTTCGGGTTTTAAAGGAAGTGGATATCATTTCATACCCTCTCTCCTCCCGATTTCTAAAAGAGGCTTCGTGCTCGTTTTTTAGTTTTGACACCACAAACACATCCCGTGGCCCATTTCTAACGTATAATCGAGACTTTTTCGGGTTTCAAAGGAAGTGGATATCATTTCATACCCTCTCTCCTACGATTTCGAAACGACGCTTCGTGCTCGTTTTTTCGTTTTGACACCACAAACACGTCCCGTAGCCCATTTCTAACCTATAATCGAGACTTTTTCGGGTTTTAAAGGAAGTGGATATCAGTTCATACCCTCTCTCCTCCCGATTTCTAAAAGTGGCTTTATGCTCGTTTTTTCGTTTTGACACCACAAACACGTCTCGTGGCCCATTTCTAACGTATAATCGAGACTTTTTCGGATTTTAAAGGAAGTGGATATAATTTCATACCCTCTCTCCTCCCGATTTCTATACGAGGCTTCGTGCTCGTTTTTTAGTTTTGACACAACAAACACATCCCGTTGCCCAATTCTAACCTATAATCGAGACTTTTTCGGGTTTTAAATGAAGTGGATATCATTTCATACCCTCTCTCCTACCGATTTCGCAACGAGGCTTCGTGCTCGTTTTTTCGTTTTGACACCACAAACATGTCCCCTGGCCCATTTCTAACCTATAATCGAGACTTTTTCAGGGTTTAAAGGAAGTGGATATCATTTCATACCCTCTCTCCTCCCGATTTCTAAACGATGCTTCGTGCTTGTTTTTTCGTTTTGACACCACCAACACGTCCCGTGTCCCATTTCTAACGTATAATCGAGACTTTTTCGGGTTTCAAACGAAGTGGATATCATTTCATACCCTCCCTCCTCCCGATTTCAAAACGAGGCTTCGTGCTCGTTTTTTAGTTTTGACACAACAAACACGTTCCGTTGCCCATTTCTAGCCTATAATCGAGACTTTTTCGGGTTTTAAAGGAAGTGTATATCATTTCATACCCTCCCTCCTCCCGATTTCAAAACGAGGCTTCGTGCTCGTTTTTTAGTTTTGACACAACAAACACGTCCCGTTGCCCATTTCTAACCTATAATCAAACTTTTTCGGGTTTTAAAGGATGTGGATATCATTTCATACCCTCTCTCCTCCCGATTTCTAAATGAGGCTTCTTGCTCGTTTTTTCATTTTGACACCACCAATACGTCCCGTAGCCCTTTTCTAACATATAATCGAGACTTTTTCGGGTTTTAAAGGAAGTGGATATCATTTCATACCCTCTCTCCTCCCGATTTCTAAACGAGGCTTCGTGCTCGTTTTTTTGTTTTGACACCACCAAAACGTCTCGTCGCCCATATCTTACATATAATCGTGTCTTTTTCGGGTTTTAAAGGAAGTGGATATAATTTCATTCCCTCTCTCCTCCAAATTTCTAAATGAGGCTTCGTGCTCGTTTTTTAGTTGTGACACAACAAACACGTCCCGTTGCCCATTTCTAACTTATAATCGATACTTTTTCGGATTTTAAAGGAAGTGGATATCATTTCATACCCTCACTCCTCCCGATTTCTAAAGGAGGCTTCGTCCTCATTTTTTCGTTTTGACACCACAAACACGTCCCGTGTCCCATTTCTAACCTATAATCGAGACTTTTTCGGGTTTTAAAGGAAGTGGATATAATTTCATACCCTCTCTGGAACCGATTTCTAAACGAGGATTTGTGCTCGTTTTTTCGTTTTGACACCACAAACGTGTCCCGTAGCTCGAGACTTTTTCGGGTTTTAAAGGAAGTGGATATAATTTCATACCCTCTCTCCTCCCGATTTCAAAACGAGGCTTCGTGCTCGTTTTTTAGTTTTGACACAACAAACACGTTCCGTTGCCCATTTCTAGCCTATAATCGCGACTTTTTCGGGTTTTAAAGGAAGTGTATATCATTTCATACCCTCCCTCCTCCCGATTTCAAAACGAGGCTTCGTGCTCGTTTTTTAGTTTTGACACAACAAACACGTCCCGTTGCCCATTTCTAACCTATAATCGAAACTTTTTCGGGTTTTAAAGGATGTGGATATCATTTCATACCCTCTCTCCTCCCGATTTCTAAATGAGGCTTCTTGCTCGTTTTTTCATTTTGACACCACCAATACGTCCCGTAGCCCTTTTCTAACATATAATCGAGACTTTTTCGGGTTTTAAAGGAAGTGGATATCATTTCATACCCTCTCTCCTCCCGATTTCTAAACGAGGCTTCGTGCTCGTTTTTTTGTTTTGACACCACCAAAACGTCTCGTCGCCCATATCTTACATATAATCGAGTCTTTTTCGGGTTTTAAAGGAAGTGGATATAATTTCATTCCCTCTCTCCTCCAAATTTCTAAATGAGGCTTCGTGCTCGTTTTTTAGTTGTGACACAACAAACACGTCCCGTTGCCCATTTCTAACTTATAATCGATACTTTTTCGGATTTTAAAGGAAGTGGATATCATTTCATACCCTCACTCCTCCCGATTTCTAAAGGAGGCTTCGTCCTCATTTTTTCGTTTTGACACCACAAACACGTCCCGTGTCCCATTTCTAACCTATAATCGAGACTTTTTCGGGTTTTAAAGGAAGTGGATATAATTTCATACCCTCTCTCGAACCGATTTCTAAACGAGGATTTGTGCTCGTTTTTTCGTTTTGACACCACAAACGTGTCCCGTAGCTCGAGACTTTTTCGGGTTTTAAAGGAAGTGGATATCATTTCATACCCTCTCTCCTCCCGATTTCTAAACGAGGCTTCGTGATCGTTTTTTAGTTTTGACACAAAAACCCGTCTCGTGGCCCATTTCTAACATATAATCGAGACTTTTTCAGGTTTTAAAGGAAGTGGATATCATTTCATACCCTCTCTCCACCCGATTTCTAAACGAGGCTTCGTGCTCGTTTTTTCATTTTGACACCACCAACACGTCCCGTGGCCTATTTCTATCCTATGATCTAGACTTTTTGGGGTTTTAAAGGAAGTGGATATAATTTCATACCCTCTCTCCTCCCGATTTCTAAACGAGGCTTCGTGCTCGTTTTTTAGTTTTGACACAACAAACACGTCCCGTTGCCCATTTCTAACCTATAATCGAGACTTTTTCGGGTTTTAAAGGAAGTGGATATCATTTCATACCCTCTCTCCTCCCGATTTCGAAACGAGGCTTCGTGCTCGTTTTTTCGTTTTGACACCACAAACATGTCCCGTGGCCCATTTCTAACCTATAATCGAGACTTTTTCGGGTTTTAAAGGAAGTGGATATCATTTCATACCCTCTCTCCTCCCGATTTCTAAAAGAGGCTTCGTGCTCGTTTTTTAGTTTTGACACCACAAACACGTCCCGTGGCCCATTTCTAACGTATAATCGAGACTTTTTCGGGTTTTAAAGGAAGTGGATATCATTTCATACCCTCTCTCCTCCCGATTTCTAAAAGAGGCTTCGTGCTCGTTTTTTAGTTTTGACACCACAAACACATCCCGTGGCCCATTTCTAACGTATAATCGAGACTTTTTCGGGTTTCAAAGGAAGTGGATATCATTTCATACCCTCTCTCCTACGATTTCGAAACGAGGCTTCGTGCTCGTTTTTTCGTTTTGACACCACAAACACGTCCCGTAGCCCATTTCTAACCTATAATCGAGACTTTTTCGGGTTTTAAAGGAAGTGGATATCAGTTCATACCCTCTCTCCTCCCGATTTCTAAAAGTGGCTTTATGCTCGTTTTTTCGTTTTGACACCACAAACACGTCTCGTGGCCCATTTCTAACGTATAATCGAGACTTTTTCGGATTTTAAAGGAAGTGGATATAATTTCATACCCTCTCTCCTCCCGATTTCTATACGAGGCTTCGTGCTCGTTTTTTAGTTTTGACACAACAAACACATCCCGTTGCCCAATTCTAACCTATAATCGAGACTTTTTCGGGTTTTAAATGAAGTGGATATCATTTCATACCCTCTCTCCTACCGATTTCGCAACGAGGCTTCGTGCTCGTTTTTTCGTTTTGACACCACAAACATGTCCCCTGGCCCATTTCTAACCTATAATCGAGACTTTTTCAGGGTTTAAAGGAAGTGGATATCATTTCATACCCTCTCTCCTCCCGATTTCTAAACGATGCTTCGTGCTTGTTTTTTCGTTTTGACACCACCAACACGTCCCGTGTCCCATTTCTAACGTATAATCGAGACTTTTTCGGGTTTCAAACGAAGTGGATATAATTTCATACCCTCCCTCCTCCCGATTTCAAAACGAGGCTTCGTGCTCGTTTTTTAGTTTTGACACAACAAACACGTCTCGTTGCCCATTTCTAACCTATAATCGAGACTTTTTCGGGTTTTAAAGGAAGTGGATATCATTTCATACCCTCTCTCCTCCCGATTTCTAAACGAGGCTTCATGCTCGTTTTTTCGTTTTGACACCACAAACACGTACCGTGGCCTATTTCTAACCTATAATCGAGACTTTTTCGGGTTTTAAAGGAAGTGGATATCATTTCATACCCTCTCTCCTCCCGATTTCTAAACGAGGCTTCGTGCTCGTTTTTTCATTTTGACACCACCAACACGTCAAGTGTCCCATTTATAACATATAATCGAGACTTTTTCGGGTTTTAAAGGAAGTGCATATAATTTCATACCCTCTCTCGAACCGATTTCTAAACGAGGCTTCGTGCTCGTTTTTTAGTTTTGACACAACAAACACGTCTCGTGGCCCATTTCTAACATATAATCGAGACTTTTTCGGGTTTTAAAGGAATTGGATATCATTTCATACCCTCTCTCCTCCCGATTTCTAAACGAGGCTTCGTGCTCGTTTTTTCGTTTTGACACCACAAACACGTCCCGTGGCCTATTTCTAACCTATAATCGAGACTTTTTCGGGTTTTAAAGGAAGTGGATATCATTTCATACCCTCTCTCCTCCCGATTTCTAAACGAGGCTTCGTGCTCGTTTTTCCGTTTTGACACCACCAACACGTCCCGTGTCCCATTTCTAACATATAATCGAGACTTTTTCGGGTTTTAAAGGAAGTGCATATAATTTCATACCCTCTCTCGAACCGATTTCTAACCGAGGCTTCGTGCTCGTTTTTTCGTTTTGACACCACAAACACGTCCCGTGGCCCATTTCTAACCTATAATCGAGACTTTTTCGGGTTTTAAAGGAAGTGGATATCATTTCATACCCTCTCTCCTCCCGATTTCTAAATGAGGCTTCGTCCTCGTTTTTTCGTTTTGACACCACCAACACGTCCCGTAGCCCATTTCTAACGTATAATCGAGACTTTTTCGGGTTTTAAAGGAAGTGGATATCATTTCATACCCTCCCTCCTCCCGATTTCTAAAAGAGGCTTCGTTCTCGTTTTTTAGTTTTGACACCACAAACACGTCCCGTGGCCCATTTCTAACGTATAATCGAGACTTTTTCGGGTTTTAAAGGAAGTGGATATCATTTCATACCCTCCCTCCTCCCGATTTCAAAACGAGGCTTCGTGCTCGTTTTTTAGTTTTGACACAACAAACACGTTCCGTTGCCCATTTCTAACCTATAATCGAGACTTTCTCGGGTTTTAAAGGAAGTGGATATCATTTCATACCCTCTCTCCTCCCAATTTCTAAACGAGGCTTCGTGCTCGTTTTTTTGTTTTGACACCACCAAAACGTCTCGTCGCCCATATCTTACATATAATCGAGACTTTTTCGGGTTTTAAAGGAAGTGGATATAATTTCATTACCTCTCTCCTCCCAATTTCTAAACGAGGCTTCGTGCTCGTTTTTTAGTTTTGACACAACACACACGTCCCGTTGCCTATTTCTAACCTATAATCGAAACTTTTTCGGGTTTTAAAGGAAGTGGATATCATTTCATACCCTCTCTTCTCCCGATTTCTAAATGAGGCTTCTTGCTAGTTTTTTCGTTTTGACACCACCAACACGTCCCGTAGCCCATTTCTAACCTATAATCGAGACTTTTTCGGGTTTTAAAGGAAGTGGATATAATTTCATACCCTCTCTCCTCCCGATTTCTAAACGAGGCTTCGTGATCGTTTTTTAGTTTTGACACAACAAACACGTCTCGTGGCCCATTTCTAACATATAATCGAGACTTTTTCAGGTTTTAAAGGAAGTGGATATCATTTCATACCCTCTCTCCTCCCGATTTCTAAAAGAGGCTTCGTGCTCGTTTTTTCGTTTTGACACCACAAACACGTCCCGTGGCCCATTTCTAACGTATAATCGAGACTTTTTCGGGTTTTAAAGGAAGTGGATATCATTTCATACCCTCCCTCCTCCCGATTTCAAAACGAGGCTTCGTGCTCGTTTTTTAGTTTTGACACAACAAACACGTCCCGTTGCCCATTTCTAACCTATTATCGAAACTTTTTCGGGTTTTAAAGGAAGTGGATATCATTTCATACCCTCTCTCCTCCCGATTTCTAAATGAGGCTTCTTGCTCGTTTTTTCATTTTGACACCACCAAAACGTCTCGTCGCCCATATCTTACATATAATCGAGACTTTTTCGGGTTTTAAAGGAAGTGGATATAATTTCATTCCCTCTCTCCTCCAAATTCCTAAATGAGGCTTCGTGCTCGTTTTTTAGTTTTGACACAACAAACACGTCCCGTTGCCCATTTCTAACTTATAATCGATACTTTTTCGGGTTTTAAAGGAAGTAGATATCATTTCATACCCTCACTCCTCCCGATTTCTAAACGAGGCTTCGTCCTCGTTTTTTCATTTTGACACCACAAACACGTCCCGTAGCCCATTTCTAACATATAATCGAGACTTTTTCGGGTTTTAAAGGAAGTGGATATCATTTCATACCCTCTCTCCTCCCGATTTCTAAACGAGGCTTCGTGCTCGTTTTTTTGTTTTGACACCACCAAAACGTCTCGTCGCCCATATCTTACATATAATCGAGACTTTTTCGGGTTTTAAAGGAAGTGGATATAATTTCATTCCCTCTCTCCTCCAAATTTCTAAATGAGGCTTTGTGCTCGTTTTTTAGTTTTGACACAACAAACACGTCCCGTTGCCCATTTCTAACTTATAATCGATACTTTTTCGGGTTTTAAAGGAAGTGGATATCATTTCATACCCTCACTCCTCCCGATTTCTAAACGAGGCTTCGTCCTCGTTTTTTCGTTTTGACACCACAAACACGTCCCGTGTCCCATTTCTAACCTATAATCGTGCCTTTTTCGGGTTTTAAAGGAAGTGGATATAATTTCATACCCTCTCTCGAACCGATTTCTAAACGAGGCTTTGTGCTCGTTTTTTCGTTTTGACACCACAAACATGTACCGTAGCCCAATTCCAACCTATAATCGAGACTTTTTCGGGTTTTAAAGGAAGTGAATATCATTTCATATCCTCTCTCCTCCCGATTTCTAAAAGAAGCTTCGTGCTCGTTTTTTCGTTTTCACACCACAAACACGTCCCGTGGCCCATTTCTAACGTATAATCGAGACTTTTTCGGGTTTTAAAGGAAGTGGATATCATTTCATACCCTCCCTCCTCCCGATTTAAAAACGAGGCTTCGTGCTCGGTTTTTAGTTTTGACACAACAAACACGTCCCGTTGCCCATTTCTAACCTATAATCGAGACTTTTTCGGGTTTTAAAGGAAGTGGATATCATTTCATACCCTCTCTCCTCCCGATTTCTAAACGAGGCTTCGTGCTCGTTTTTTCGTTTTGACACCACAAACACATCCCGTGGCCTATTTCTAACTTATAATCGAGACTTTTTCGGGTTTTAAAGGAAGTGGATATCATTTCATACCCTCTCTCCTCCCGATTTCTAAACGAGGCTTCGTGCTCGTTTTTCCGTTTTGACACCACCAACACGTCCCGTGTCCCATTTCTAACATATAATCGAGACTTTTTCGGGTTTTAAAGGAAGTGCATATAATTTCATACCCTCTCTCGAACCAATTTCTAAACGAGGCTTCGTGCTCGTTTTTTCGTTTTGACACCACGAACACGTCCGGTGGCCCATTTCTAACCTATAATCGAGACTTTTTCGGGTTTTAAAGGAAGTGGATATCATTTCATACCCTCTCTCCTCCCGATTTCGAAACGAGGCTTCGTGCTCGTTTTTTCGTTTTGACACCACAAACATGTCCCGTGGCCCATTTCTAACCTATAATCGAGACTTTTTCGGGTTTTAAAGGAAGTGGATATCATTTCATACCCTCTCTCCTCCCGATTTCTAAAAGAGGCTTCGTGCTCGTTTTTTAGTTTTGACACCACAAACACGTCCCGTGGCCCATTTCTAACGTATAATCGAGAGTTTTTCGGGTTTTAAAGGAAGTGGATATCATTTCATACCCTCTCTCCTCCCGATTTCTAAAAGAGGCTTCGTGCTCGTTTTTTAGTTTTGACACCACAAACACGTCCCGTGGCCCATTTCTAACTTATAATCGAGACTTTTTCGGGTTTCAAAGGAAGTGGATATCATTTCATACCCTCTCTCCTACGATTTCGAAACGAGGCTTCGTGCTCGTTTTTTCGTTTTGACACCAGAAACACGTCCCGTAGCCCATTTCTAACCTATAATCGAGACTTTTTCGGGTTTTAAAGGAAGTGGATATCAGTTCATACCCTCTCTCCTCCCGATTTCTAAAAGTGGCTTTATGCTCGTTTTTTCGTTTTGACACCACAAACACGTCTCGTGGCCCATTTCTAACGTATAATCGAGACTTTTTCGGATTTTAAAGGAAGTGGATATAATTTCATACCCTCTCTGCTCCCGATTTCTATACGAGGCTTCGTGCTCGTTTTTTAGTTTTGACACAACAAACACATCCCGTTGCCCAATTCTAACCTATAATCGAGACTTTTTCGGGTTTTAAATGAAGTGGATATCATTTCATACTCTCTCTCCTACCGATTTCGCAACGAGGCTTCGTGCTCGTTTTTTCGTTTTGACACCACAAACATGTCCCCTGGCCCATTTCTAACCTATAATCGAGACTTTTTCAGGGTTTAAAGGAAGTAGATATCATTTCATACCCTCTCTCCTCCCGATTTCTAAACGATGCTTCGTGCTTGTTTTTTCGTTTTGACACCACCAACACGTCCCGTGTCCCATTTCTAACGTATAATCGAGACTTTTTCGGGTTTCAAACGAAGTGGATATAATTTCATACCCTCCCTCCTCCCAATTTCAAAACGAGGCTTCGTGCTCGTTTTTTAGTTTTGTCACAACAAACACGTCTCGTTGCCCATTTCTAACCTATAATCAAGACTTTTTCGGGTTTTAAAGGAAGTGGATATCATTTCATACCCTCTCTCCTCCCGATTTCTAAACGAGGCTTCATGCTCGTTTTTTCGTTTTGACACCACAAACACGTACCGTGGCCTATTTCTAACCTATAATCGAGACTTTTTCGGGTTTTAAAGGAAGTGGATATCATTTCATACCCTCTCTCCTCCCGATTTCTAAACGAGGCTTCATGCTCGTTTTTTCATTTTGACACCACCAACACGTCAAGTGTCCCATTTCTAACATATAATCGAGACTTTTTCGGGTTTTAAAGGAAGTGCATATAATTTCATACCCTCTCTCGAACCGATTTCTAAACGAGGCTTCGTGCTCGTTTTTTAGTTTTGACACAACAAATACGTCTCGTGGCCCATTTCTAACATATAATCGAGACTTTTTCAGGTTTTAAAGGAAGTGGATATCATTTCATACCCTCTCTCCTCCCGATTTCAAAACGAGGCTTCGTGCTCGGTTTTTAGTTTTGACACAACAAACACGTCCCGTTGCCCATTTCTAACCTATAATCGAGACTTTTTCGGGTTTTAAAGGAATTGGATATCATTTCATACCCTCTCTCCTCCCGATTTCTAAACGAGGCTTCGTTCTCGTTTTTTCATTTTGACACCAGAAACACGTCCCGTGGCCTATTTCTAACCTATAATCGAGACTTTTTCGGGTTTTAAAGGAAGTGGATATCATTTCATACCCTCTCTCCTCCCGATTTCTAAACGAGGCTTCGTGCTCGTTTTTCCGTTTTGACACCACCAACACGTCCCGTGTCCCATTTCTAACATATAATCGAGACTTTTTCGGGTTTTAAAGGAAGTGCATATAATTTCATACCCTCTCTCGAACCGATTTCTAAACGAGGCTTCGTGCTCGTTTTTTCATTTTGACACCCCAAACACGTCCCGTGGCCCATTTCTAACCTATAATCGAGACTTTTTTGGGTTTTAGAGGAAGTGGATATAATTTCATACCCTCTCTCCAACCGATTTCTGAACGAGGCTTCGTGCTCGTTTTTTCGTTTTGACACCACAAACATGTCCCGTAGCCCATTTCTAACGTATAATCGAGACTTTTTCGGGTTTTAAAGGAAGTGGATATCATTTCATACCCTCCCTCCTCCCGATTTCTAAAAGAGGCTTCGTTCTAGTTTTTTAGTTTTGACTCCACAAACACGTCCCGTGGCCCATTTCTAACGTATAATCGAGACTTCTTCGGGTTTTAAAGGAAGTGGATATCATTTCATACCCTCCCTCCTCCCGATTTCAAAACGAGGCTTCGTGCTCGTTTTTTAGTTTTGACACAACAAACACGTTCCGTTGCCCATTTCTAACTTATAATCGAGACTTTCTCGGGTTTTAAAGGAAGTGGATATCATTTCATACCCTCTCTCCTCCCAATTTCTAAACGAGGCTTCGTGCTCGTTTTTTTGTTTTGACACCACCAAAACGTCTCGTCGCCCATATCTTACATATAATCGAGACTTTTTCGGGTTTTAAAGGAAGTGGATATAATTTCATTCCCTCTCTCCTCCCAATTTCTAAACGAGGCTTCGTGCTCGTTTTTTAGTTTTGACACAACAAACACGTCCCGTTGCCCATTTCTAACTTATAATCGATACTTTTTCGGGTATTAAAGGAAGTGGATATCATTTCATACCCTCACACCTCCCGATTTCAAAACGAGGCTTCGTGCTCGTTTTTTAGCTTTGACATAACACACACGTCCCGTTGCCCATTTCTAACCAATAATCGAAACTTTTTCGGGTTTTAAAGGAAGTGGATATCATTTCATACCCTCTCTCCTCCCGATTTCTAAATGAGGCTTCTTGCTAATTTTTTCGTTTTGACACCACCAACACGTCCCGTAGCCCATTTCTAACCTATAATCGAGACTTTTTCGGGTTTTAAAGGAAGTGGATATCATTTCATACCCTCTCTCCTCCCGATTTCTAAAAGAGGCTTCGTGCTCGTTTTTTAGTTTTGACACCACAAACACGTCCCGTGGCCCATTTCTAACGTATAATCGAGACTTTTTCGGGTTTTAAAGGAAGTGGATATCATTTCATACCCTCTCTCCTCCCGATTTCTAAAAGAGGCTTCGTGCTCGTTTTTTAGTTTTGACACCACAAACACATCCCGTGGCCCATTTCTAACGTATAATCGAGACTTTTTCGGGTTTCAAAGGAAGTGGATATCATTTCATACCCTCTCTCCTACGATTTCGAAACGAGGCTTCGTGCTCGTTTTTTCGTTTTGACACCACAAACACGTCCCGTAGCCCATTTCTAACCTATAATCGAGACTTTTTCGGGTTTTAAAGGAAGTGGATATCAGTTCATACCCTCTCTCCTCCCGATTTCTAAAAGTGGCTTTATGCTCGTTTTTTCGTTTTGACACCACAAACACGTCTCGTGGCCCATTTCTAACGTATAATCGAGACTTTTTCGGATTTTAAAGGAAGTGGATATAATTTCATACCCTCTCTCCTCCCGATTTCTATACGAGGCTTCGTGCTCGTTTTTTAGTTTTGACACAACAAACACATCCCGTTGCCCAATTCTAACCTATAATCGAGACTTTTTCGGGTTTTAAATGAAGTGGATATCATTTCATACCCTCTCTCCTACCGATTTCGCAACGAGGCTTCGTGCTCGTTTTTTCGTTTTGACACCACAAACATGTCCCCTGGCCCATTTCTAACCTATAATCGAGACTTTTTCAGGGTTTAAAGGAAGTGGATATCATTTCATACCCTCTCTCCTCCCGATTTCTAAACGATGCTTCGTGCTTGTTTTTTCGTTTTGACACCACCAACACGTCCCGTGTCCCATTTCTAACGTATAATCGAGACTTTTTCGGGTTTCAAACGAAGTGGATATAATTTCATACCCTCCCTCCTCCCGATTTCAAAACGAGGCTTCGTGCTCGTTTTTTAGTTTTGACACAACAAACACGTCTCGTTGCCCATTTCTAACCTATAATCGAGACTTTTTCGGGTTTTAAAGGAAGTGGATATCATTTCATACCCTCTCTCCTCCCGATTTCTAAACGAGGCTTCATGCTCGTTTTTTCGTTTTGACACCACAAACACGTACCGTGGCCTATTTCTAACCTATAATCGAGACTTTTTCGGGTTTTAAAGGAAGTGGATATCATTTCATACCCTCTCTCCTCCCGATTTCTAAACGAGGCTTCGTGCTCGTTTTTTCATTTTGACACCACCAACACGTCAAGTGTCCCATTTATAACATATAATCGAGACTTTTTCGGGTTTTAAAGGAAGTGCATATAATTTCATACCCTCTCTCGAACCGATTTCTAAACGAGGCTTCGTGCTCGTTTTTTAGTTTTGACACAACAAACACGTCTCGTGGCCCATTTCTAACATATAATCGAGACTTTTTCGGGTTTTAAAGGAATTGGATATCATTTCATACCCTCTCTCCTCCCGATTTCTAAACGAGGCTTCGTGCTCGTTTTTTCGTTTTGACACCACAAACACGTCCCGTGGCCTATTTCTAACCTATAATCGAGACTTTTTCGGGTTTTAAAGGAAGTGGATATCATTTCATACCCTCTCTCCTCCCGATTTCTAAACGAGGCTTCGTGCTCGTTTTTCCGTTTTGACACCACCAACACGTCCCGTGTCCCATTTCTAACATATAATCGAGACTTTTTCGGGTTTTAAAGGAAGTGCATATAATTTCATACCCTCTCTCGAACCGATTTCTAACCGAGGCTTCGTGCTCGTTTTTTCGTTTTGACACCACAAACACGTCCCGTGGCCCATTTCTAACCTATAATCGAGACTTTTTCGGGTTTTAAAGGAAGTGGATATCATTTCATACCCTCTCTCCTCCCGATTTCTAAATGAGGCTTCGTCCTCGTTTTTTCGTTTTGACACCACCAACACGTCCCGTAGCCCATTTCTAACGTATAATCGAGACTTTTTCGGGTTTTAAAGGAAGTGGATATCATTTCATACCCTCCCTCCTCCCGATTTCTAAAAGAGGCTTCGTTCTCGTTTTTTAGTTTTGACACCACAAACACGTCCCGTGGCCCATTTCTAACGTATAATCGAGACTTTTTCGGGTTTTAAAGGAAGTGGATATCATTTCATACCCTCCCTCCTCCCGATTTCAAAACGAGGCTTCGTGCTCGTTTTTTAGTTTTGACACAACAAACACGTTCCGTTGCCCATTTCTAACCTATAATCGAGACTTTCTCGGGTTTTAAAGGAAGTGGATATCATTTCATACCCTCTCTCCTCCCAATTTCTAAACGAGGCTTCGTGCTCGTTTTTTTGTTTTGACACCACCAAAACGTCTCGTCGCCCATATCTTACATATAATCGAGACTTTTTCGGGTTTTAAAGGAAGTGGATATAATTTCATTCCCTCTCTCCTCCCAATTTCTAAACGAGGCTTCGTGCTCGTTTTTTAGTTTTGACACAACACACACGTCCCGTTGCCTATTTCTAACCTATAATCGAAACTTTTTCGGGTTTTAAAGGAAGTGGATATCATTTCATACCCTCTCTTCTCCCGATTTCTAAATGAGGCTTCTTGCTAGTTTTTTCGTTTTGACACCACCAACACGTCCCGTAGCCCATTTCTAACCTATAATCGAGACTTTTTCGGGTTTTAAAGGAAGTGGATATAATTTCATACCCTCTCTCCTCCCGATTTCTAAACGAGGCTTCGTGATCGTTTTTTAGTTTTGACACAACAAACACGTCTCGTGGCCCATTTCTAACATATAATCGAGACTTTTTCAGGTTTTAAAGGAAGTGGATATCATTTCATACCCTCTCTCCTCCCGATTTCTAAAAGAGGCTTCGTGCTCGTTTTTTCGTTTTGACACCACAAACACGTCCCGTGGCCCATTTCTAACGTATAATCGAGACTTTTTCGGGTTTTAAAGGAAGTGGATATCATTTCATACCCTCCCTCCTCCCGATTTCAAAACGAGGCTTCGTGCTCGTTTTTTAGTTTTGACACAACAAACACGTCCCGTTGCCCATTTCTAACCTATTATCGAAACTTTTTCGGGTTTTAAAGGAAGTGGATATCATTTCATACCCTCTCTCCTCCCGATTTCTAAATGAGGCTTCTTGCTCGTTTTTTCATTTTGACACCACCAAAACGTCTCGTCGCCCATATCTTACATATAATCGAGACTTTTTCGGGTTTTAAAGGAAGTGGATATAATTTCATTCCCTCTCTCCTCCAAATTCCTAAATGAGGCTTCGTGCTCGTTTTTTAGTTTTGACACAACAAACACGTCCCGTTGCCCATTTCTAACTTATAATCGATACTTTTTCGGGTTTTAAAGGAAGTAGATATCATTTCATACCCTCACTCCTCCCGATTTCTAAACGAGGCTTCGTCCTCGTTTTTTCATTTTGACACCACAAACACGTCCCGTAGCCCATTTCTAACATATAATCGAGACTTTTTCGGGTTTTAAAGGAAGTGGATATCATTTCATACCCTCTCTCCTCCCGATTTCTAAACGAGGCTTCGTGCTCGTTTTTTTGTTTTGACACCACCAAAACGTCTCGTCGCCCATATCTTACATATAATCGAGACTTTTTCGGGTTTTAAAGGAAGTGGATATAATTTCATTCCCTCTCTCCTCCAAATTTCTAAATGAGGCTTTGTGCTCGTTTTTTAGTTTTGACACAACAAACACGTCCCGTTGCCCATTTCTAACTTATAATCGATACTTTTTCGGGTTTTAAAGGAAGTGGATATCATTTCATACCCTCACTCCTCCCGATTTCTAAACGAGGCTTCGTCCTCGTTTTTTCGTTTTGACACCACAAACACGTCCCGTGTCCCATTTCTAACCTATAATCGTGCCTTTTTCGGGTTTTAAAGGAAGTGGATATAATTTCATACCCTCTCTCGAACCGATTTCTAAACGAGGCTTTGTGCTCGTTTTTTCGTTTTGACACCACAAACATGTACCGTAGCCCAATTCCAACCTATAATCGAGACTTTTTCGGGTTTTAAAGGAAGTGAATATCATTTCATATCCTCTCTCCTCCCGATTTCTAAAAGAAGCTTCGTGCTCGTTTTTTCGTTTTCACACCACAAACACGTCCCGTGGCCCATTTCTAACGTATAATCGAGACTTTTTCGGGTTTTAAAGGAAGTGGATATCATTTCATACCCTCCCTCCTCCCGATTTAAAAACGAGGCTTCGTGCTCGGTTTTTAGTTTTGACACAACAAACACGTCCCGTTGCCCATTTCTAACCTATAATCGAGACTTTTTCGGGTTTTAAAGGAAGTGGATATCATTTCATACCCTCTCTCCTCCCGATTTCTAAACGAGGCTTCGTGCTCGTTTTTTCGTTTTGACACCACAAACACATCCCGTGGCCTATTTCTAACTTATAATCGAGACTTTTTCGGGTTTTAAAGGAAGTGGATATCATTTCATACCCTCTCTCCTCCCGATTTCTAAACGAGGCTTCGTGCTCGTTTTTCCGTTTTGACACCACCAACACGTCCCGTGTCCCATTTCTAACATATAATCGAGACTTTTTCGGATTTTAAAGGAAGTGCATATAATTTCATACCCTCTCTCGAACCAATTTCTAAACGAGGCTTCGTGCTCGTTTTTTCGTTTTGACACCACGAACACGTCCGGTGGCCCATTTCTAACCTATAATCGAGACTTTTTCGGGTTTTAAAGGAAGTGGATATCATTTCATACCCTCTCTCCTCCCGATTTCGAAACGAGGCTTCGTGCTCGTTTTTTCGTTTTGACACCACAAACATGTCCCGTGGCCCATTTCTAACCTATAATCGAGACTTTTTCGGGTTTTAAAGGAAGTGGATATCATTTCATACCCTCTCTCCTCCCGATTTCTAAAAGAGGCTTCGTGCTCGTTTTTTAGTTTTGACACCACAAACACGTCCCGTGGCCCATTTCTAACGTATAATCGAGACTTTTTCGGGTTTTAAAGGAAGTGGATATCATTTCATACCCTCTCTCCTCCCGATTTCTAAAAGAGGCTTCGTGCTCGTTTTTTAGTTTTGACACCACAAACACGTCCCGTGGCCTATTTCTAACTTATAATCGAGACTTTTTCGGGTTTCAAAGGAAGTGGATATCATTTCATACCCTCTCTCCTACGATTTCGAAACGAGGCTTCGTGCTCGTTTTTTCGTTTTGACACCAGAAACACGTCCCGTAGCCCATTTCTAACCTATAATCGAGACTTTTTCGGGTTTTAAAGGAAGTGGATATCAGTTCATACCCTCTCTCCTCCCGATTTCTAAAAGTGGCTTTATGCTCGTTTTTTCGTTTTGACACCACAAACACGTCTCGTGGCCCATTTCTAACGTATAATCGAGACTTTTTCGGATTTTAAAGGAAGTGGATATAATTTCATACCCTCTCTGCTCCCGATTTCTATACGAGGCTTCGTGCTCGTTTTTTAGTTTTGACACAACAAACACATCCCGTTGCCCAATTCTAACCTATAATCGAGACTTTTTCGGGTTTTAAATGAAGTGGATATCATTTCATACTCTCTCTCCTACCGATTTCGCAACGAGGCTTCGTGCTCGTTTTTTCGTTTTGACACCACAAACATGTCCCCTGGCCCATTTCTAACCTATAATCGAGACTTTTTCAGGGTTTAAAGGAAGTAGATATCATTTCATACCCTCTCTCCTCCCGATTTCTAAACGATGCTTCGTGCTTGTTTTTTCGTTTTGACACCACCAACACGTCCCGTGTCCCATTTCTAACGTATAATCGAGACTTTTTCGGGTTTCAAACGAAGTGGATATAATTTCATACCCTCCCTCCTCCCAATTTCAAAACGAGGCTTCGTGCTCGTTTTTTAGTTTTGTCACAACAAACACGTCTCGTTGCCCATTTCTAACCTATAATCAAGACTTTTTCGGGTTTTAAAGGAAGTGGATATCATTTCATACCCTCTCTCCTCCCGATTTCTAAACGAGGCTTCATGCTCGTTTTTTCGTTTTGACACCACAAACACGTACCGTGGCCTATTTCTAACCTATAATCGAGACTTTTTCGGGTTTTAAAGGAAGTGGATATCATTTCATACCCTCTCTCCTCCCGATTTCTAAACGAGGCTTCATGCTCGTTTTTTCATTTTGACACCACCAACACGTCAAGTGTCCCATTTCTAACATATAATCGAGACTTTTTCGGGTTTTAAAGGAAGTGCATATAATTTCATACCCTCTCTCGAACCGATTTCTAAACGAGGCTTCGTGCTCGTTTTTTAGTTTTGACACAACAAATACGTCTCGTGGCCCATTTCTAACATATAATCGAGACTTTTTCAGGTTTTAAAGGAAGTGGATATCATTTCATACCCTCTCTCCTCCCGATTTCAAAACGAGGCTTCGTGCTCGGTTTTTAGTTTTGACACAACAAACACGTCCCGTTGCCCATTTCTAACCTATAATCGAGACTTTTTCGGGTTTTAAAGGAATTGGATATCATTTCATACCCTCTCTCCTCCCGATTTCTAAACGAGGCTTCGTTCTCGTTTTTTCATTTTGACACCAGAAACACGTCCCGTGGCCTATTTCTAACCTATAATCGAGACTTTTTCGGGTTTTAAAGGAAGTGGATATCATTTCATACCCTCTCTCCTCCCGATTTCTAAACGAGGCTTCGTGCTCGTTTTTCCGTTTTGACACCACCAACACGTCCCGTGTCCCATTTCTAACATATAATCGAGACTTTTTCGGGTTTTAAAGGAAGTGCATATAATTTCATACCCTCTCTCGAACCGATTTCTAAACGAGGCTTCGTGCTCGTTTTTTCATTTTGACACCCCAAACACGTCCCGTGGCCCATTTCTAACCTATAATCGAGACTTTTTTGGGTTTTAGAGGAAGTGGATATAATTTCATACCCTCTCTCCAACCGATTTCTGAACGAGGCTTCGTGCTCGTTTTTTCGTTTTGACACCACAAACATGTCCCGTAGCCCATTTCTAACGTATAATCGAGACTTTTTCGGGTTTTAAAGGAAGTGGATATCATTTCATACCCTCCCTCCTCCCGATTTCTAAAAGAGGCTTCGTTCTAGTTTTTTAGTTTTGACTCCACAAACACGTCCCGTGGCCCATTTCTAACGTATAATCGAGACTTCTTCGGGTTTTAAAGGAAGTGGATATCATTTCATACCCTCCCTCCTCCCGATTTCAAAACGAGGCTTCGTGCTCGTTTTTTAGTTTTGACACAACAAACACGTTCCGTTGCCCATTTCTAACTTATAATCGAGACTTTCTCGGGTTTTAAAGGAAGTGGATATCATTTCATACCCTCTCTCCTCCCAATTTCTAAACGAGGCTTCGTGCTCGTTTTTTTGTTTTGACACCACCAAAACGTCTCGTCGCCCATATCTTACATATAATCGAGACTTTTTCGGGTTTTAAAGGAAGTGGATATAATTTCATTCCCTCTCTCCTCCCAATTTCTAAACGAGGCTTCGTGCTCGTTTTTTAGTTTTGACACAACAAACACGTCCCGTTGCCCATTTCTAACTTATAATCGATACTTTTTCGGGTATTAAAGGAAGTGGATATCATTTCATACCCTCACACCTCCCGATTTCAAAACGAGGCTTCGTGCTCGTTTTTTAGCTTTGACATAACACACACGTCCCGTTGCCCATTTCTAACCAATAATCGAAACTTTTTCGGGTTTTAAAGGAAGTGGATATCATTTCATACCCTCTCTCCTCCCGATTTCTAAATGAGGCTTCTTGCTAATTTTTTCGTTTTGACACCACCAACACGTCCCGTAGCCCATTTCTAACCTATAATCGAGACTTTTTCGGGTTTTAAAGGAAGTGGATATAATTTCATACCCTCTCTCCTCCCGATTTCTAAACGAGGCTTCGTGATCGTTTTTTAGTTTTGACACAACAAACACGTCTCGTGGCCCATTTCTAACATATAATCGAGACTTTTTCAGGTTTTAAAGGAAGTGGATATCATTTCATACCCTCTCTCCTCCCGATTTCTAAAAGAGGCTTCGTGCTCGTTTTTTCGTTTTGACACCACAAACACGTCCCGTGGCCCATTTCTAACGTATAATCGAGACTTTTTCGGGTTTTAAAGGAAGTGGATATCATTTCATACCCTCCCTCCTCCCGATTTCATAACGAGGCTTCGTGCTCGTTTTTTAGCTTTGACAAAACAAACACGTCCCGTTGCCCATTTCTAACCTATTATCGAAACTTTTTCGGGTTTTAAAGGAAGTGGATATCATTTCATACCCTCTCTCCTCCCGATTTCTAAATGAGGCTTCTTGCTCGTTTTTTCATTTTGACACCACCAAAACGTCTCGTCGCCCATATCTTACATATAATCGAGACTTTTTCGGGTTTTAAAGGAAGTGGATATAATTTCATTCCCTCTCTCATCCAAATTCCTAAATGAGGCTTCGTGCTCGTTTTTTAGTTTTGACACAACAAACATGTCCCGTGGCCCATTTCTAACCTATAATCGAGACTTTTTCGGGATTTAAAGGAAGTGGATATCATTTCATACCCTCTCTCCTCTCGATTTCTAAAAGAAGCTTCGTGCTCGTTTTTTCGTTTTCACACCACAAACACGTCCCGTGGCCCATTTCTAACTTATAATCGAGTCTTTTTCGGGTTTTAAAGGAAGTGGATATCATTTCATACCCTCTCTCCTCCCGATTTCTAAACGAGGCTTCGTGCTCGTTTTTCCGTTTTGACACCACCAACACGTCCCGTGTCCCATTTCTAACATATAATCGAGACTTTTTCGGGTTTTAAAGGAAGTGCATATAATTTCATACCCTCTCTCGAACCGATTTCTAAACGAGGCTTCGTGCTCGTTTTTTCATTTTGACACCACGAACACGTCCGGTGGCCCATTTCTAACCTATAATCGAGACTTTTTCGGGTTTTAAAGGAAGTGGATATAATTTCATACCCTCTCTCGAACCGATTTCTAAACGAGGCTTCGTGCTCGTTTTTTCGTTTTGACACCACCAACATGTCCCGTAGCCCAATTCTAACCTATAATCGAGACTTTTTCGGGTTTTAAAGGAAGTGAATATCATTTCATACCCTCTCTCCTCCCGATTTCTAAAAGAAGCTTCGTGCTCGTTTTTTAGTTTTGACACAAAAACACGTCCCGTTGCCCATTTCTAACCTATAATCGAGACTTTTTCGGGTTTTAAAGGAAGTGGATATCATTTCATACCCTCTCTCCTCCCGATTTCTAAACGAGGCTTCATGCTCGTTTTTTCATTTTGACACCACCAACACGTCCCGTGGCCTATTTCTATCCTATGATCTAGACTTTTGGGGGTTTTAAAGGAAGTGGATATAATTTCATACCCTCTCTCCTCCCGATTTCTAAACGAGACTTCGTGCTCGTTTTTTAGTTTTGACACAACAAACACGTCCCGTTGCCCATTTCTAACCTATAATCGAGACTTTTTCGGGTTTTAAAGGAAGTGGATATCATTTCATACCCTCTCTCCTCCCGATTTCTAAACGAGGCTTCATGCTCGTTTTTTCGTTTTGACACCACAAACACGTCCCGTGGCCTATTTCTAACCTATAATCGAGACTTTTTCGGGTTTTAAAGGAAGTGGATATCATTTCATACCCTCTCTCCTCCCGATTTCTAAACGAGGCTTCCTGCTCATTTTTTCGTTTTGACACCACAAACACGTCCCGTGGCCTATTTCTAACCTATAATCGAGACTTTTTCGGGTTTTAAAGGAAGTGGATATCATTTCATACCCTCTCTCCTCCCAATTTCTAAACGAGGCTTCGTGCTCGTTTTCTCGTTTTGACACCAACAACACGTCCCGTGTCCCATTTCTAACATATAATCGAGACTTTTTCGGGTTTTAAAGGAAGTGCATATAATTTCATACCCTCTCTCCAACCGATTTCTGAACGAGGCTTCGTGCTCGTTTTTTCGTTTTGACACCACAAACATGTCCCGTAGACCATTTCTAACGTATAATCGAGACTTTTTCGGGTTTTAAAGGAAGTGGATATCATTTCATACCCTCCCTCCTCCCGATTTCTAAAAGAGGCTTCGTTCTCGTTTTTTAGTTTTGACACCACAAACACGTCCCGTGGCCCATTTCTAACGTATAATCGAGACTTTTTCGGGTTTTAAAGGAAGTGGATATCATTTCATACCCTCCATCCTCCCGATTTCAAAACGAGGCTTCGTGCTCGTTTTTTAGTTTTGACACAACAAACACGTTCCGTTGCCCATTTCTAACCTATAATCGATACTTTTTCGGGTTTTAAAGGAAGTGGATATCATTTCATACCCTCTCTCCTCCCAATTTCTAAACGAGGCTTCGTGCTCGTTTTTTTGTTTTGACACCACCAAAACGTCTCGTCGCCCATATCTTACATATAATCGAGACTTTTTCGGGTTTTAAAGGAAGTGGATATAATTTCATTCCCTCTCTCCTCCCAATTTCTAAACGAGGCTTCGTGCTCGTTTTTTAGTTTTGACACAACAAACACGTCCCATTGCCCATTTCTAACCTATAATCGAGACTTTTTCGGGTTTTAAAGGAAGTGGATATCATTTCATACCCTCTCTCCTCCCGATTTCTAAACGAGGCTTCATGCTCGTTTTTTCGTTTTGACACCACAAACACGTCCCGTGGCCTATTTCTAACCTATAATCGAGACTTTTTCGGGTTTTAAAGGAAGTGGATATCATTTCATACCCTCTCTCCTCCCGATTTCTAAACGAGGCTTCATGCTCATTTTTTCGTTTTGACACCACAAACACGTCCCGTGGCCTATTTCTAACCTATAATCGAGACTTTTTCGGGTTTTAAAGGAAGTGGATATCATTTCATACCCTCTCTCCTCCCAATTTCTAAACGAGGCTTCGTGCTCGTTTTCTCGTTTTGACACCAACAACACGTCCCGTGTCCCATTTCTAACATATAATCGAGACTTTTTCGGGTTTTAAAGGAAGTGCATATAATTTCATACCCTCTCTCCAACCGATTTCTGAACGAGGCTTCGTGCTCGTTTTTTCGTTTTGACACCACAAACATGTCCCGTAGACCATTTCTAACGTATAATCGAGACTTTTTCGGGTTTTAAAGGAAGTGGATATCATTTCATACCCTCCCTCCTCCCGATTTCTAAAAGAGGCTTCGTTCTCGTTTTTTAGTTTTGACACCACAAACACGTCCCGTGGCCCATTTCTAACGTATAATCGAGACTTTTTCGGGTTTTAAAGGAAGTGGATATCATTTCATACCCTCCCTCCTCCCGATTTCAAAACGAGGCTTCGTGCTCGTTTTTTAGTTTTGACACAACAAACACGTTCCGTTGCCCATTTCTAACCTATAATCGATACTTTTTCGGGTTTTAAAGGAAGTGGATATCATTTCATACCCTCTCTCCTCCCAATTTCTAAACGAGGCTTCGTGCTCGTTTTTTTGTTTTGACACCACCAAAACGTCTCGTCGCCCATATCTTACATATAATCGAGACTTTTTCGGGTTTTAAAGGAAGTGGATATAATTTCATTCCCTCTCTCCTCCCAATTTCTAAACGAGGCTTCGTGCTCGTTTTTTAGTTTTGACACAACAAACACGTCCCGTTGCCCATTTCTAACTTATAATCGATACTTTTTCGGGTATTAAAGGAAGTGGATATCATTTCATACCCTCACTCCTCCCGATTTCAAAACGAGGCTTCGTGCTCGTTTTTTAGTTTTGACACAACACACACGTCCCGTTGCCCATTTCTAACCTATAATCGAAACTTTTTCGGGTTTTAAAGGAAGTGGATATCATTTCATACCCTCTCTCCTCCCGATTTCTAAACGAGGCTTCATGCTCGTTTTTTCGTTTTGACACCACAAACACGTACCGTGGCCTATTTCTAACCTATAATCGAGACTTTTTCGGGTTTTAAAGGAAGTGGATATCATTTCATACCCTCTCTCCTCCCGATTTCTAAACGAGGCTTCATGCTCGTTTTTTCATTTTGACACCACCAACACGTCAAGTGTCCCATTTCTAACATATAATCGAGACTTTTTCGGGTTTTAAAGGAAGTGCATATAATTTCATACCCTCTCTCGAACCGATTTCTAAACGAGGCTTCGTGCTCGTTTTTTAGTTTTGACACAACAAATACGTCTCGTGGCCCATTTCTAACATATAATCGAGACTTTTTCAGGTTTTAAAGGAAGTGGATATCATTTCATACCCTCTCTCCTCCCGATTTCAAAACGAGGCTTCGTGCTCGGTTTTTAGTTTTGACACAACAAACACGTCCCGTTGCCCATTTCTAACCTATAATCGAGACTTTTTCGGGTTTTAAAGGAATTGGATATCATTTCATACCCTCTCTCCTCCCGATTTCTAAACGAGGCTTCGTTCTCGTTTTTTCATTTTGACACCACAAACACGTCCCGTGGCCTATTTCTAACCTATAATCGAGACTTTTTCGGGTTTTAAAGGAAGTGGATATCATTTCATACCCTCTCTCCTCCCGATTTCTAAACGAGGCTTCGTGCTCGTTTTTCCGTTTTGACACCACCAACACGTCCCGTGTCCCATTTCTAACATATAATCGAGACTTTTTCGGGTTTTAAAGGAAGTGCATATAATTTCATACCCTCTCTCGAACCGATTTCTAAACGAGGCTTCGTGCTCGTTTTTTCATTTTGACACCCCAAACACGTCCCGTGGCCCATTTCTAACCTATAATCGAGACTTTTTTGGGTTTTAGAGGAAGTGGATATAATTTCATACCCTCTCTCCAACCGATTTCTGAACGAGGCTTCGTGCTCGTTTTTTCGTTTTGACACCACAAACATGTCCCGTAGCCCATTTCTAACGTATAATCGAGACTTTTTCGGGTTTTAAAGGAAGTGGATATCATTTCATACCCTCCCTCCTCCCGATTTCTAAAAGAGGCTTCGTTCTAGTTTTTTAGTTTTGACTCCACAAACACGTCCCGTGGCCCATTTCTAACGTATAATCGAGACTTCTTCGGGTTTTAAAGGAAGTGGATATCATTTCATACCCTCCCTCCTCCCGATTTCAAAACGAGGCTTCGTGCTCGTTTTTTAGTTTTGACACAACAAACACGTTCCGTTGCCCATTTCTAACTTATAATCGAGACTTTCTCGGGTTTTAAAGGAAGTGGATATCATTTCATACCCTCTCTCCTCCCAATTTCTAAACGAGGCTTCGTGCTCGTTTTTTTGTTTTGACACCACCAAAACGTCTCGTCGCCCATATCTTACATATAATCGAGACTTTTTCGGGTTTTAAAGGAAGTGGATATAATTTCATTCCCTCTCTCCTCCCAATTTCTAAACGAGGCTTCGTGCTCGTTTTTTAGTTTTGACACAACAAACACGTCCCGTTGCCCATTTCTAACTTATAATCGATACTTTTTCGGGTATTAAAGGAAGTGGATATCATTTCATACCCTCACACCTCCCGATTTCAAAACGAGGCTTCGTGCTCGTTTTTTAGCTTTGACACAACACACACGTCCCGTTGCCCATTTCTAACCAATAATCGAAACTTTTTCGGGTTTTAAAGGAAGTGGATATCATTTCATACCCTCTCTCCTCCCGATTTCTAAATGAGGCTTCTTGCTAATTTTTTCGTTTTGACACCACCAACACGTCCCGTAGCCCATTTCTAACCTATAATCGAGACTTTTTCGGGTTTTAAAGGAAGTGGATATAATTTCATACCCTCTCTCCTCCCGATTTCTAAACGAGGCTTCGTGATCGTTTTTTAGTTTTGACACAACAAACACGTCTCGTGGCCCATTTCTAACATATAATCGAGACTTTTTCAGGTTTTAAAGGAAGTGGATATCATTTCATACCCTCTCTCCTCCCGATTTCTAAAAGAGGCTTCGTGCTCGTTTTTTCGTTTTGACACCACAAACACGTCCCGTGGCCCATTTCTAACGTATAATCGAGACTTTTTCGGGTTTTAAAGGAAGTGGATATCATTTCATACCCTCCCTCCTCCCGATTTCAAAACGAGGCTTCGTGCTCGTTTTTTAGCTTTGACAAAACAAACACGTCCCGTTGCCCATTTCTAACCTATTATCGAAACTTTTTCGGGTTTTAAAGGAAGTGGATATCATTTCATACCCTCTCTCCTCCCGATTTCTAAATGAGGCTTCTTGCTCGTTTTTTCATTTTGACACCACCAAAACGTCTCGTCGCCCATATCTTACATATAATCGAGACTTTTTCGGGTTTTAAAGGAAGTGGATATAATTTCATTCCCTCTCTCATCCAAATTCCTAAATGAGGCTTCGTGCTCGTTTTTTAGTTTTGACACAACAAACATGTCCCGTGGCCCATTTCTAACCTATAATCGAGACTTTTTCGGGATTTAAAGGAAGTGGATATCATTTCATACCCTCTCTCCTCTCGATTTCTAAAAGAAGCTTCGTGCTCGTTTTTTCGTTTTCACACCACAAACACGTCCCGTGGCCCATTTCTAACTTATAATCGAGACTTTTTCGGGTTTTAAAGGAAGTGGATATCATTTCATACCCTCTCTCCTCCCGATTTCTAAACGAGGCTTCGTGCTCGTTTTTCCGTTTTGACACCACCAACACGTCCCGTGTCCCATTTCTAACATATAATCGAGACTTTTTCGGGTTTTAAAGGAAGTGCATATAATTTCATACCCTCTCTCGAACCGATTTCTAAACGAGGCTTCGTGCTCGTTTTTTCATTTTGACACCACGAACACGTCCGGTGGCCCATTTCTAACCTATAATCGAGACTTTTTCGGGTTTTAAAGGAAGTGGATATAATTTCATACCCTCTCTCGAACCGATTTCTAAACGAGGCTTCGTGCTCGTTTTTTCGTTTTGACACCACCAACATGTCCCGTAGCCCAATTCTAACCTATAATCGAGACTTTTTCGGGTTTTAAAGGAAGTGAATATCATTTCATACCCTCTCTCCTCCCGATTTCTAAAAGAAGCTTCGTGCTCGTTTTTTAGTTTTGACACAAAAACACGTCCCGTTGCCCATTTCTAACCTATAATCGAGACTTTTTCGGGTTTTAAAGGAAGTGGATATCATTTCATACCCTCTCTCCTCCCGATTTCTAAACGAGGCTTCATGCTCGTTTTTTCATTTTGACACCACCAACACGTCCCGTGGCCTATTTCTATCCTATGATCTAGACTTTTGGGGGTTTTAAAGGAAGTGGATATAATTTCATACCCTCTCTCCTCCCGATTTCTAAACGAGACTTCGTGCTCGTTTTTTAGTTTTGACACAACAAACACGTCCCGTTGCCCATTTCTAACCTATAATCGAGACTTTTTCGGGTTTTAAAGGAAGTGGATATCATTTCATACCCTCTCTCCTCCCGATTTCTAAACGAGGCTTCATGCTCGTTTTTTCGTTTTGACACCACAAACACGTCCCGTGGCCTATTTCTAACCTATAATCGAGACTTTTTCGGGTTTTAAAGGAAGTGGATATCATTTCATACCCTCTCTCCTCCCGATTTCTAAACGAGGCTTCCTGCTCATTTTTTCGTTTTGACACCACAAACACGTCCCGTGGCCTATTTCTAACCTATAATCGAGACTTTTTCGGGTTTTAAAGGAAGTGGATATCATTTCATACCCTCTCTCCTCCCAATTTCTAAACGAGGCTTCGTGCTCGTTTTCTCGTTTTGACACCAACAACACGTCCCGTGTCCCATTTCTAACATATAATCGAGACTTTTTCGGGTTTTAAAGGAAGTGCATATAATTTCATACCCTCTCTCCAACCGATTTCTGAACGAGGCTTCGTGCTCGTTTTTTCGTTTTGACACCACAAACATGTCCCGTAGACCATTTCTAACGTATAATCGAGACTTTTTCGGGTTTTAAAGGAAGTGGATATCATTTCATACCCTCCCTCCTCCCGATTTCTAAAAGAGGCTTCGTTCTCGTTTTTTAGTTTTGACACCACAAACACGTCCCGTGGCCCATTTCTAACGTATAATCGAGACTTTTTCGGGTTTTAAAGGAAGTGGATATCATTTCATACCCTCCATCCTCCCGATTTCAAAACGAGGCTTCGTGCTCGTTTTTTAGTTTTGACACAACAAACACGTTCCGTTGCCCATTTCTAACCTATAATCGATACTTTTTCGGGTTTTAAAGGAAGTGGATATCATTTCATACCCTCTCTCCTCCCAATTTCTAAACGAGGCTTCGTGCTCGTTTTTTTGTTTTGACACCACCAAAACGTCTCGTCGCCCATATCTTACATATAATCGAGACTTTTTCGGGTTTTAAAGGAAGTGGATATAATTTCATTCCCTCTCTCCTCCCAATTTCTAAACGAGGCTTCGTGCTCGTTTTTTAGTTTTGACACAACAAACACGTCCCATTGCCCATTTCTAACCTATAATCGAGACTTTTTCGGGTTTTAAAGGAAGTGGATATCATTTCATACCCTCTCTCCTCCCGATTTCTAAACGAGGCTTCATGCTCGTTTTTTCGTTTTGACACCACAAACACGTCCCGTGGCCTATTTCTAACCTATAATCGAGACTTTTTCGGGTTTTAAAGGAAGTGGATATCATTTCATACCCTCTCTCCTCCCGATTTCTAAACGAGGCTTCATGCTCATTTTTTCGTTTTGACACCACAAACACGTCCCGTGGCCTATTTCTAACCTATAATCGAGACTTTTTCGGGTTTTAAAGGAAGTGGATATCATTTCATACCCTCTCTCCTCCCAATTTCTAAACGAGGCTTCGTGCTCGTTTTCTCGTTTTGACACCAACAACACGTCCCGTGTCCCATTTCTAACATATAATCGAGACTTTTTCGGGTTTTAAAGGAAGTGCATATAATTTCATACCCTCTCTCCAACCGATTTCTGAACGAGGCTTCGTGCTCGTTTTTTCGTTTTGACACCACAAACATGTCCCGTAGACCATTTCTAACGTATAATCGAGACTTTTTCGGGTTTTAAAGGAAGTGGATATCATTTCATACCCTCCCTCCTCCCGATTTCTAAAAGAGGCTTCGTTCTCGTTTTTTAGTTTTGACACCACAAACACGTCCCGTGGCCCATTTCTAACGTATAATCGAGACTTTTTCGGGTTTTAAAGGAAGTGGATATCATTTCATACCCTCCCTCCTCCCGATTTCAAAACGAGGCTTCGTGCTCGTTTTTTAGTTTTGACACAACAAACACGTTCCGTTGCCCATTTCTAACCTATAATCGATACTTTTTCGGGTTTTAAAGGAAGTGGATATCATTTCATACCCTCTCTCCTCCCAATTTCTAAACGAGGCTTCGTGCTCGTTTTTTTGTTTTGACACCACCAAAACGTCTCGTCGCCCATATCTTACATATAATCGAGACTTTTTCGGGTTTTAAAGGAAGTGGATATAATTTCATTCCCTCTCTCCTCCCAATTTCTAAACGAGGCTTCGTGCTCGTTTTTTAGTTTTGACACAACAAACACGTCCCGTTGCCCATTTCTAACTTATAATCGATACTTTTTCGGGTATTAAAGGAAGTGGATATCATTTCATACCCTCACTCCTCCCGATTTCAAAACGAGGCTTCGTGCTCGTTTTTTAGTTTTGACACAACACACACGTCCCGTTGCCCATTTCTAACCTATAATCGAAACTTTTTCGGGTTTTAAAGGAAGTGGATATCATTTCATACCCTCTCTCCTCCCGATTTCTAAACGAGGCTTCATGCTCGTTTTTTCGTTTTGACACCACAAACACGTACCGTGGCCTATTTCTAACCTATAATCGAGACTTTTTCGGGTTTTAAAGGAAGTGGATATCATTTCATACCCTCTCTCCTCCCGATTTCTAAACGAGGCTTCATGCTCGTTTTTTCATTTTGACACCACCAACACGTCAAGTGTCCCATTTCTAACATATAATCGAGACTTTTTCGGGTTTTAAAGGAAGTGCATATAATTTCATACCCTCTCTCGAACCGATTTCTAAACGAGGCTTCGTGCTCGTTTTTTAGTTTTGACACAACAAATACGTCTCGTGGCCCATTTCTAACATATAATCGAGACTTTTTCAGGTTTTAAAGGAAGTGGATATCATTTCATACCCTCTCTCCTCCCGATTTCAAAACGAGGCTTCGTGCTCGGTTTTTAGTTTTGACACAACAAACACGTCCCGTTGCCCATTTCTAACCTATAATCGAGACTTTTTCGGGTTTTAAAGGAATTGGATATCATTTCATACCCTCTCTCCTCCCGATTTCTAAACGAGGCTTCGTTCTCGTTTTTTCATTTTGACACCACAAACACGTCCCGTGGCCTATTTCTAACCTATAATCGAGACTTTTTCGGGTTTTAAAGGAAGTGGATATCATTTCATACCCTCTCTCCTCCCGATTTCTAAACGAGGCTTCGTGCTCGTTTTTCCGTTTTGACACCACCAACACGTCCCGTGTCCCATTTCTAACATATAATCGAGACTTTTTCGGGTTTTAAAGGAAGTGCATATAATTTCATACCCTCTCTCGAACCGATTTCTAAACGAGGCTTCGTGCTCGTTTTTTCATTTTGACACCCCAAACACGTCCCGTGGCCCATTTCTAACCTATAATCGAGACTTTTTTGGGTTTTAGAGGAAGTGGATATAATTTCATACCCTCTCTCCAACCGATTTCTGAACGAGGCTTCGTGCTCGTTTTTTCGTTTTGACACCACAAACATGTCCCGTAGCCCATTTCTAACGTATAATCGAGACTTTTTCGGGTTTTAAAGGAAGTGGATATCATTTCATACCCTCCCTCCTCCCGATTTCTAAAAGAGGCTTCGTTCTAGTTTTTTAGTTTTGACTCCACAAACACGTCCCGTGGCCCATTTCTAACGTATAATCGAGACTTCTTCGGGTTTTAAAGGAAGTGGATATCATTTCATACCCTCCCTCCTCCCGATTTCAAAACGAGGCTTCGTGCTCGTTTTTTAGTTTTGACACAACAAACACGTTCCGTTGCCCATTTCTAACTTATAATCGAGACTTTCTCGGGTTTTAAAGGAAGTGGATATCATTTCATACCCTCTCTCCTCCCAATTTCTAAACGAGGCTTCGTGCTCGTTTTTTTGTTTTGACACCACCAAAACGTCTCGTCGCCCATATCTTACATATAATCGAGACTTTTTCGGGTTTTAAAGGAAGTGGATATAATTTCATTCCCTCTCTCCTCCCAATTTCTAAACGAGGCTTCGTGCTCGTTTTTTAGTTTTGACACAACAAACACGTCCCGTTGCCCATTTCTAACTTATAATCGATACTTTTTCGGGTATTAAAGGAAGTGGATATCATTTCATACCCTCACACCTCCCGATTTCAAAACGAGGCTTCGTGCTCGTTTTTTAGCTTTGACACAACACACACGTCCCGTTGCCCATTTCTAACCAATAATCGAAACTTTTTCGGGTTTTAAAGGAAGTGGATATCATTTCATACCCTCTCTCCTCCCGATTTCTAAATGAGGCTTCTTGCTAATTTTTTCGTTTTGACACCACCAACACGTCCCGTAGCCCATTTCTAACCTATAATCGAGACTTTTTCGGGTTTTAAAGGAAGTGGATATAATTTCATACCCTCTCTCCTCCCGATTTCTAAACGAGGCTTCGTGATCGTTTTTTAGTTTTGACACAACAAACACGTCTCGTGGCCCATTTCTAACATATAATCGAGACTTTTTCAGGTTTTAAAGGAAGTGGATATCATTTCATACCCTCTCTCCTCCCGATTTCTAAAAGAGGCTTCGTGCTCGTTTTTTCGTTTTGACACCACAAACACGTCCCGTGGCCCATTTCTAACGTATAATCGAGACTTTTTCGGGTTTTAAAGGAAGTGGATATCATTTCATACCCTCCCTCCTCCCGATTTCAAAACGAGGCTTCGTGCTCGTTTTTTAGCTTTGACAAAACAAACACGTCCCGTTGCCCATTTCTAACCTATTATCGAAACTTTTTCGGGTTTTAAAGGAAGTGGATATCATTTCATACCCTCTCTCCTCCCGATTTCTAAATGAGGCTTCTTGCTCGTTTTTTCATTTTGACACCACCAAAACGTCTCGTCGCCCATATCTTACATATAATCGAGACTTTTTCGGGTTTTAAAGGAAGTGGATATAATTTCATTCCCTCTCTCATCCAAATTCCTAAATGAGGCTTCGTGCTCGTTTTTTAGTTTTGACACAACAAACATGTCCCGTGGCCCATTTCTAACCTATAATCGAGACTTTTTCGGGATTTAAAGGAAGTGGATATCATTTCATACCCTCTCTCCTCTCGATTTCTAAAAGAAGCTTCGTGCTCGTTTTTTCGTTTTCACACCACAAACACGTCCCGTGGCCCATTTCTAACTTATAATCGAGACTTTTTCGGGTTTTAAAGGAAGTGGATATCATTTCATACCCTCTCTCCTCCCGATTTCTAAACGAGGCTTCGTGCTCGTTTTTCCGTTTTGACACCACCAACACGTCCCGTGTCCCATTTCTAACATATAATCGAGACTTTTTCGGGTTTTAAAGGAAGTGCATATAATTTCATACCCTCTCTCGAACCGATTTCTAAACGAGGCTTCGTGCTCGTTTTTTCATTTTGACACCACGAACACGTCCGGTGGCCCATTTCTAACCTATAATCGAGACTTTTTCGGGTTTTAAAGGAAGTGGATATAATTTCATACCCTCTCTCGAACCGATTTCTAAACGAGGCTTCGTGCTCGTTTTTTCGTTTTGACACCACCAACATGTCCCGTAGCCCAATTCTAACCTATAATCGAGACTTTTTCGGGTTTTAAAGGAAGTGAATATCATTTCATACCCTCTCTCCTCCCGATTTCTAAAAGAAGCTTCGTGCTCGTTTTTTAGTTTTGACACAAAAACACGTCCCGTTGCCCATTTCTAACCTATAATCGAGACTTTTTCGGGTTTTAAAGGAAGTGGATATCATTTCATACCCTCTCTCCTCCCGATTTCTAAACGAGGCTTCATGCTCGTTTTTTCATTTTGACACCACCAACACGTCCCGTGGCCTATTTCTATCCTATGATCTAGACTTTTGGGGGTTTTAAAGGAAGTGGATATAATTTCATACCCTCTCTCCTCCCGATTTCTAAACGAGACTTCGTGCTCGTTTTTTAGTTTTGACACAACAAACACGTCCCGTTGCCCATTTCTAACCTATAATCGAGACTTTTTCGGGTTTTAAAGGAAGTGGATATCATTTCATACCCTCTCTCCTCCCGATTTCTAAACGAGGCTTTATGCTCGTTTTTTCGTTTTGACACCACAAACACGTCCCGTGGCCTATTTCTAACCTATAATCGAGACTTTTTCGGGTTTTAAAGGAAGTGGATATCATTTCATACCCTCTCTCCTCCCGATTTCTAAACGAGGCTTCCTGCTCATTTTTTCGTTTTGACACCACAAACACGTCCCGTGGCCTATTTCTAACCTATAATCGAGACTTTTTCGGGTTTTAAAGGAAGTGGATATCATTTCATACCCTCTCTCCTCCCAATTTCTAAACGAGGCTTCGTGCTCGTTTTCTCGTTTTGACACCAACAACACGTCCCGTGTCCCATTTCTAACATATAATCGAGACTTTTTCGGGTTTTAAAGGAAGTGCATATAATTTCATACCCTCTCTCCAACCGATTTCTGAACGAGGCTTCGTGCTCGTTTTTTCGTTTTGACACCACAAACATGTCCCGTAGACCATTTCTAACGTATAATCGAGACTTTTTCGGGTTTTAAAGGAAGTGGATATCATTTCATACCCTCCCTCCTCCCGATTTCTAAAAGAGGCTTCGTTCTCGTTTTTTAGTTTTGACACCACAAACACGTCCCGTGGCCCATTTCTAACGTATAATCGAGACTTTTTCGGGTTTTAAAGGAAGTGGATATCATTTCATACCCTCCATCCTCCCGATTTCAAAACGAGGCTTCGTGCTCGTTTTTTAGTTTTGACACAACAAACACGTTCCGTTGCCCATTTCTAACCTATAATCGATACTTTTTCGGGTTTTAAAGGAAGTGGATATCATTTCATACCCTCTCTCCTCCCAATTTCTAAACGAGGCTTCGTGCTCGTTTTTTTGTTTTGACACCACCAAAACGTCTCGTCGCCCATATCTTACATATAATCGAGACTTTTTCGGGTTTTAAAGGAAGTGGATATAATTTCATTCCCTCTCTCCTCCCAATTTCTAAACGAGGCTTCGTGCTCGTTTTTTAGTTTTGACACAACAAACACGTCCCGTTGCCCATTTCTAACCTATAATCGAGACTTTTTCGGGTTTTAAAGGAAGTGGATATCATTTCATACCCTCTCTCCTCCCGATTTCTAAACGAGGCTTCATGCTCGTTTTTTCGTTTTGACACCACAAACACGTCCCGTGGCCTATTTCTAACCTATAATCGAGACTTTTTCGGGTTTTAAAGGAAGTGGATATCATTTCATACCCTCTCTCCTCCCGATTTCTAAACGAGGCTTCATGCTCATTTTTTCGTTTTGACACCACAAACACGTCCCGTGGCCTATTTCTAACCTATAATCGAGACTTTTTCGGGTTTTAAAGGAAGTGGATATCATTTCATACCCTCTCTCCTCCCAATTTCTAAACGAGGCTTCGTGCTCGTTTTCTCGTTTTGACACCAACAACACGTCCCGTGTCCCTTTTCTAACATATAATCGAGACTTTTTCGGGTTTTAAAGGAAGTGCATATAATTTCATACCCTCTCTCCAACCGATTTCTGAACGAGGCTTCGTGCTCGTTTTTTCGTTTTGACACCACAAACATGTCCCGTAGACCATTTCTAACGTATAATCGAGACTTTTTCGGGTTTTAAAGGAAGTGGATATCATTTCATACCCTCCCTCCTCCCGATTTCTAAAAGAGGCTTCGTTCTCGTTTTTTAGTTTTGACACCACAAACACGTCCCGTGGCCCATTTCTAACGTATAATCGAGACTTTTTCGGGTTTTAAAGGAAGTGGATATCATTTCATACCCTCCCTCCTCCCGATTTCAAAACGAGGCTTCGTGCTCGTTTTTTAGTTTTGACACAACAAACACGTTCCGTTGCCCATTTCTAACCTATAATCGATACTTTTTCGGGTTTTAAAGGAAGTGGATATCATTTCATACCCTCTCTCCTCCCAATTTCTAAACGAGGCTTCGTGCTCGTTTTTCTGTTTTGACACCACCAAAACGTCTCGTCGCCCATATCTTACATATAATCGAGACTTTTTCGGATTTTAAAGGAAGTGGATATAATTTCATTCCCTCTCTCCTCCCAATTTCTAAACGAGGCTTCGTGCTCGTTTTTTAGTTTTGACACAACAAACACGTCCCGTTGCCCATTTCTAACTTATAATCGATACTTTTTCGGGTATTAAAGGAAGTGGATATCATTTCATACCCTCACTCCTCCCGATTTCAAAACGAGGCTTCGTGCTCGTTTTTTAGTTTTGACACAACACACACGTCCCGTTGCCCATTTCTAACCTATAATCGAAACTTTTTCGGGTTTTAAAGGAAGTGGATATCATTTCATACCCTCTCTCCTCCCGATTTCTAAACGAGGCTTCATGCTCGTTTTTTCGTTTTGACACCACAAACACGTCCCGTGGCCTATTTCTAACCTATAATCGAGACTTTTTCGGGTTTTAAAGGAAGTGGATATCATTTCATACCCTCTCTCCTCCCGATTTCTAAACGAGGCTTCGTGCTCGTTTTTTCGTTTTGACACCACAAACACGTCCCGTGGCCTATTTCTAACTTATAATCGAGACTTTTTCGGGTTTTAAAGGAAGTGGATATCATTTCATACCCTCTCTCCTCCCGATTTCTAAACGAGGCTTCGTGCTCGTTTTTCCGTTTTGACACCACCAACACGTCCCGTGTCCCATTTCTAACATATAATCGAGACTTTTTCGGGTTTTAAAGGAAGTGCATATAATTTCATACCCTCTCTCGAACCGATTTCTAAACGAGGCTTCGTGCTTGTTTTTTCGTTTTGACACCACGAACACGACCGGTGGCCCATTTCTAACCTATAATCGAGACTTTTTCGGGTTTTAAAGGAAGTGGATATAATTTCATACCCTCTCTCGAACCGATTTCTAAACGAGGCTTCGTGCTCGTTTTTTCGTTTTGACACCACCAACATGTCCCGTAGCCCAATTCTATCCTATAATCGAGACTTTTTCGGGTTTTAAAGGAATTGAATATCATTTCATACCCTCTCTCCTCCCGATTTCTAAAAGAAGCTTCGTGCTCGTTTTTTCGTTTTGACACCACAAACACGTCTCGTAGCCCATTTCTAACCGATAATCGAGACTTTTTCGGGTTTTAAAGGAAGTGGATATCATTTCATACCCTCTCTCCTCCCGATTTCTAAACGAGGCTTCGTGATCGTTTTTTAGTTTTGACACAACAAACTCGTCTCGTGGCCCATTTCTAACATATAATCGAGACTTTTTGAGGTTTTAAAGGAAGTGGATATCATTTCATACCCTCTCTCCACCCGATTTCTAAACGAGGCTTCGTGCTCGTTTTTTCATTTTGACACCACCAACACGTCCCGTGGCCTATTTCTATCCTATGATCTAGACTTTTTGGGGTTTTAAAGGAAGTGGATATAATTTCATACCCTCTCTCCTCCCGATTTCTAAACGAGGCTTCGTGCTCGTTTTTTAGTTTTGACACAATAAACACGTCCCGTTGCCCATTTCTAACCTATAATCGAGACTTTTTCGGGTTTTAAAGGAAGTGGATATCATTTCATACCCTCTCTCCTCCCGATTTCTAAACGAGGCTTCGTGCTCGTTTTTTTGTTTTGACACCACCAAAACGTCTCGTCGCCTATATCTTACATATAATCGAGACTTTTTCGGGTTTTAAAGGAAGTGGATATAATTTCATACCCTCTCTCCTCCCAATTTCTAAACGAGGCTTCGTGCTCGTTTTTTAGTTTTGACACAACAAACACGTCCCGTTGCCCATTTCTAACTTATAATCGATACTTTTTCGGGTATTAAAGGAAGTGGATATCATTTCATACCCTCACACCTCCCGATTTCAAAACGAGGCTTCGTGCTCGTTTTTTAGTTTTGACACAACACACACGTCCCGTTGCCCATTTCTAACCTATAATCGAAACTTTTTCGGGTTTTAAAGGAAGTGGATATCATTTCATACCCTCTCTCCTCCCGATTTCTAAATGAGGCTTCTTGCTAGTTTTTTCGTTTTGACACCACCAACACGTCCCCTTGCCCATTTCTATCCTATAATCGAGACTTTTTCGGGTTTTAAAGGAAGTGGATATCATTTCATACCCTCTCTCCTCCCGATTTCTAAACGAGGCTTCGTGCTCGTTTTTTAGTTTTGACACCACAAACACGTCCCGTGGCCCATTTCTAACGTATAATCGAGACTTCTTCGGGTTTTAAAGGAAGTGGATATCATTTCATACCCTCCCTCCTCCCGATTTCAAAACGAGGCTTCGTGCTCGTTTTTTAGTTTTGACACAACAAATACGTTCCGTTGCCCATTTCTAACTTATAATCGAGACTTTCTCGGGTTTTAAAGGAAGTGGATATCATTTCATACCCTCTCTCCTCCCAATTTCTAAACGAGGCTTCGTGCTCGTTTTTTTGTTTTGACACCACCAAAACGTCTCGTCGCCCATATCTTACATATAATCGAGACTTTTTCGGGTTTTAAAGGAAGTGGATATAATTTCATTCCCTCTCTCCTCCCAATTTCTAAACGAGGCTTCGTGCTCGTTTTTTAGTTTTGACACAACAAACACGTCCCGTTGCCCATTTCTAACTTATAATCGATACTTTTTCGGGTATTAAAGGAAGTGGATATCATTTCATACCCTCACACCTCCCGATTTCAAAACGAGGCTTCGTGCTCGTTTTTTAGTTTTGACACAACACACACGTCCCGTTGCCCATTTCTAACCTATAATCGAAACTTTTTCGGGTTTTAAAGGAAGTGGATATCATTTTATACCCTCTCTCCTCCCGATTTCTAAATGAGGCTTCTTGCTAGTTTTTTCGTTTTGACACCACCAACACGTCCCGTAGCCCATTTCTAACCTATAATCGAGACTTTTTCGGGTTTTAAAGGAAGTGGATATAATTTCATACCCTCTCTCCTCCCGATTTCTAAACGAGGCTTCGTGATCGTTTTTTAGTTTTGACACAACAAACACGTCTCGTGGCCCATTTCTAACATATAATCGAGACTTTTTCAGGTTTTAAAGGAAGTGGATATCATTTCATACCCTCTCTCCTCCCGATTTCTAAAAGAGGCTTCGTGCTCGTTTTTTCGTTTTGACACCACAAACACGTCCCGTGGCCCATTTCTAACCTATAATCGAGACTTTTTCGGGTTTTAAAGGACGTGGATATCATTTCATACCCTCCCTCCTCCCGATTTCAAAACGAGGCTTCGTGCGCGTTTTTTAGCTTTGACACAACAAACACGTCCCGTTGCCCATTTCTAACCTATTATCGAAACTTTTTCGGGTTTTAAAGGAAGTGGATATCATTTCATACCCTCTCTCCTCCCGATTTCTAAATGAGGCTTCTTGCTCGTTTTTTCATTTTGACACCACCAAAACGTCTCGTCACCCATATCTTACATATAATCGAGACTTTTTCGGGTTTTAAAGGAAGTGGATATAATTTCATTCCCTCTCTCCTCCAAATTCCTAAATGAGGCTTCGTGCTCGTTTTTTAGTTTTGACACAACAAACATGTCCCGTGGCCCATTTCTAACCTATAATCGAGACTTTTTCGGGATTTAAAGGAAGTGGATATCATTTCATACCCTCTCTCCTCTCGATTTCTAAAAGAAGCTTCGTTCTCGTTTTTTAGTTTTGACACCACAAACACGTCCCGTGGCCCATTTCTAACGTATAATCGAGACTTTTTTGGGTTTTAAAGGAAGTGGATATCATTTCATACCCTCCCTCCTCCCGATTTCAAAACGAGGCTTCGTGCTCGTTTTTTAGTTTTGACACAACAAACACGTTCCGTTGCCCATTTCTAACCTATAATCGAGACTTTTTCGGGTTTTAAAGGAAGTGGATATCATTTCATACCCTCTCTCCTCCCAATTTCTAAACGAGGCTTCGTGCTCGTTTTTTTGTTTTGACACCACCAAAACGTCTCGTCGCCCATATCTTACATATAATCGAGACTTTTTCGGGTTTTAAAGGAAGTGGATATCATTTCATACCCTCACTCCTCCCGATTTCAAAACGAGGCTTCGTGCTCGTTTTTTAGTTTTGACACAACACACACGTCCCGTTGCCCATTTCTAACCTATAATCGAAACTTTTTCGGGTTTTAAAGGAAGTGGATATCATTTCATACCCTCTCTCCTCCCGATTTCTAAACGAGGCTTCATGCTCGTTTTTTCGTTTTGACACCACAAACACGTCCCGTGGCCTATTTCTAACGTATAATCGAGACTTTTTCGGGTTTTAAAGGAAGTGGATATCATTTCATACCCTCCCTCCTCCCGATTTCTAAAAGAGGCTTCGTGCTCGTTTTTTCGTTTTGACACCACAAACACGTCCCGTGGCCTATTTCTAACTTATAATCGAGACTTTTTCGGGTTTTAAAGGAAGTGGATATCATTTCATACCCTCTCTCCTCCCGATTTCTAAACGAGGCTTCGTGCTCGTTTTTCCGTTTTGACACCACCAACACGTCCCGTGTCCCATTTCTAACATATAATCGAGACTTTTTCGGGTTTTAAAGGAAGTGCATATAATTTCATACCCTCTCTCGAACCGATTTCTAAACGAGGCTTCGTGCTTGTTTTTTCGTTTTGACACCACGAACACGTCCGGTGGCCCATTTCTAACCTATAATCGAGACTTTTTCGGGTTTTAAAGGAAGTGGATATAATTTCATACCCTCTCTCGAACCGATTTCTAAACGAGGCTTCGTGCTCGTTTTTTCGTTTTGACACCACCAACATGTCCCGTAGCCCAATTCTAACCTATAATCGAGACTTTTTCGGGTTTTAAAGGAATTGAATATCATTTCATACCCTCTCTCCTCCCGATTTCTAAAAGAAGCTTCGTGCTCGTTTTTTCGTTTTGACACCACAAACTCGTCTCGTAGCCCATTTCTAACCGATAATCGAGACTTTTTCGGGTTTTAAAGGAAGTGGATATCATTTCATACCCTCTCTCCTCCCGATTTCTAAACGAGGCTTCGTGATCGTTTTTTAGTTTTGACACAACAAACTCGTCTCGTGGCCCATTTCTAACATATAATCGAGACTTTTTGAGGTTTTAAAGGAAGTGGATATCATTTCATACCCTCTCTCCACCCGATTTCTAAACGAGGCTTCGTGCTCGTTTTTTCATTTTGACACCACCAACACGTCCCGTGGCCTATTTCTATCCTATGATCTAGACTTTTTGGGGTTTTAAAGGAAGTGGATATAATTTCATACCCTCTCTCCTCCCGATTTCTAAACGAGGCTTCGTGCTCGTTTTTTAGTTTTGACACAATAAACACGTCCCGTTGCCCATTTCTAACCTATAATCGAGACTTTTTCGGGTTTCAAAGGAAGTGGATATCATTTCATACGCTCTCTCCTCCCGATTTCTAAACGAGGCTTCGTGATCGTTTTTTAGTTTTGACACAACAAACACGTCTCGTGGCCCATTTCTAACATATAATCGAGACTTTTTCAGGTTTTAAAGGAAGTGGATATCATTTCATACCCTCTCTCCACCCGATTTCTAAACGAGACTTCGTGCTCGTTTTTTCATTTTGACACCACCAACACGTCCCGTGGCCTATTTCTATCCTATGATCTAGACTTTTTGGGGTTTTAAAGGAAGTGGATATAATTTCATACCCTCTCAACTCCCGATTTCTAAACGAGACTTCGTGCTCGTTTTTTAGTTTTGACACAACAAACACGTCCCCTTGCCCATTTCTATCCTATAATCGAGACTTTTTCGGGTTTTAAAGGAAGTGGATATCATTTCATACCCTCTCTCCTCCCGATTTCTAAACGAGGCTTCGTGCTCGTTTTTTAGTTTTGACACCACAAACACGTCTCGTGGCCCATTTCTAACGTATAATCGAGACTTCTTCGGGTTTTAAAGGAAGTGGATATCATTTCATACCCTCCCTCCTCCCGATTTCAAAACGAGGCTTCGTGCTCGTTTTTTAGTTTTGACACAACAAACACGTTCCGTTGCCCATTTCTAACTTATAATCGAGACTTTCTCAGGTTTTAAAGGAAGTGGATATCATTTCATACCCTCTCTCCTCCCAATTTCTAAACGAGGCTTCGTGCTCGTTTTTTTGTTTTGACACCACCAAAACGTCTCGTCGCCCATATCTTACATATAATCGAGACTTTTTCGGGTATTAAAGGAAGTGGATATAATTTCATTCCCTCTCTTCTCCCAATTTCTAAACGAGGCTTCGTGCTCGTTTTTTAGTTTTGACACAACAAACACGTCCCGTTGCCCATTTCTAACTTATAATCGATACTTTTTCGGGTATTAAAGGAAGTGGATATCATTTCATACCCTCACACCTCCCGATTTCAAAACGAGGCTTCGTGCTCGTTTTTTAGTTTTGACACAACACACACGTCCCGTTGCCCATTTCTAACCTATAATCGAAACTTTTTCGGGTTTTAAAGGAAGTGGATATCATTTCATACCCTCTCTCCTCCCGATTTCTAAATGAGGCTTCTTGCTAGTTTTTTCGTTTTGACACCACCAACACGTCCCGTAGCCCATTTCTAACCTATAATCGAGACTTTTTCGGGTTTTAAAGGAAGTGGATATAATTTCATACCCTCTCTCCTCCCGATTTCTAAACGAGGCTTCGTGATCGTTTTTTAGTTTTGACACAACAAACACGTCTCGTGGCCCATTTCTAACATATAATCGAGACTTTTTCAGGTTTTAAAGGAAGTGGATATCATTTCATACCCTCTCTCCTCCCGATTTCTAAAAGAGGCTTCGTGCTCGTTTTTTCGTTTTGACACCACAAACACGTCCCGTGGCCCATTTCTAACGTATAATCGAGACTTTTTCGGGTTTTAAAGGAAGTGGATATCATTTCATACCCTCCCTCCTCCCGATTTCAAAACGAGGCTTCGTGCGCGTTTTTTAGCTTTGACACAACAAACACGTCCCGTTGCCCATTTCTAACCTATTATCGAAACTTTTTCGGGTTTTAAAGGAAGTGGATATCATTTCATACCCTCTCTCCTCCCGATTTCTAAATGAGGCTTCTTGCTCGTTTTTTCATTTTGACACCACCAAAACGTCTCGTCGCCCATATCTTACATATAATCGAGACTTTTTCGGGTTTTAAAGGAAGTGGATATAATTTCATTCCCTCTCTCCTCCAAATTCCTAAATGAGGCTTCGTGCTCGTTTTTTAGTTTTGACACAACAAACATGTCCCGTGGCCCATTTCTAACCTATAATCGAGACTTTTTCGGGATTTAAAGGAAGTGGATATCATTTCATACCCTCTCTCCTCTCGATTTCTAAAAGAAGCTTCGTTCTCGTTTTTTAGTTTTGACACCACAAACACGTCCCGTGGCCCATTTCTAACGTATAATCGAGACTTTTTCGGGTTTTAAAGGAAGTGGATATCATTTCATACCCTCCCTCCTCCCGATTTCAAAACGAGGCTTCGTGCTCGTTTTTTAGTTTTGACACAACAAACACGTTCCGTTGCCCATTTCTAACCTATAATCGAGACTTTTTCGGGTTTTAAAGGAAGTGGATATCATTTCATACCCTCTCTCCTCCCAATTTCTAAACGAGGCTTCGTGCTCGTTTTTTTGTTTTGACACCACCAAAACGTCTCGTCGCCCATATCTTACATATAATCGAGACTTTTTCGGGTTTTAAAGGAAGTGGATATCATTTCATACCCTCACTCCTCCCGATTTCAAAACGAGGCTTCGTGCTCGTTTTTTAGTTTTGACACAACACACACGTCCCGTTGCCCATTTCTAACCTATAATCGAAACTTTTTCGGGTTTTAAAGGAAGTGGATATCATTTCATACCCTCTCTCCTCCCGATTTCTAAACGAGGCTTCATGCTCGTTTTTTCGTTTTGACACCACAAACACGTCCCGTGGCCTATTTCTAACGTATAATCGAGACTTTTTCGGGTTTTAAAGGAAGTGGATATCATTTCATACCCTCCCTCCTCCCGATTTCTAAAAGAGGCTTCGTGCTCGTTTTTTCCTTTTGACACCACAAACACGTCCCGTGGCCTATTTCTAACTTATAATCGAGACTTTTTCGGGTTTTAAAGGAAGTGGATATCATTTCATACCCTCTCTCCTCCCGATTTCTAAACGAGGCTTCGTGCTCGTTTTTCCGTTTTGACACCACCAACACGTCCCGTGTCCCATTTCTAACATATAATCGAGACTTTTTCGGGTTTTAAAGGAAGTGCATATAATTTCATACCCTCTCTCGAACCGATTTCTAAACGAGGCTTCGTGCTTGTTTTTTCGTTTTGACACCACGAACATGTCCGGTGGCCCATTTCTAACCTATAATCGAGACTTTTTCGGGTTTTAAAGGAAGTGGATATAATTTCATACCCTCTCTCGAACCGATTTCTAAACGAGGCTTCGTGCTCGTTTTTTCGTTTTGACACCACCAACATGTCCCGTAGCCCAATTCTAACCTATAATCGAGACTTTTTCGGGTTTTAAAGGAATTGAATATCATTTCATACCCTCTCTCCTCCCGATTTCTAAAAGAAGCTTCGTGCTCGTTTTTTCGTTTTGACACCACAAACTCGTCTCGTAGCCAATTTCTAACCGATAATCGAGACTTTTTCGGGTTTTAAAGGAAGTGGATATCATTTCATACCCTCTCTCCTCCCGATTTCTAAACGAGGCTTCGTGATCGTTTTTTAGTTTTGACACAACAAACTCGTCTCGTGGCCCATTTCTAACATATAATCGAGACTTTTTGAGGTTTTAAAGGAAGTGGATATCATTTCATACCCTCTCTCCACCCGATTTCTAAACGAGGCTTCGTGCTCGTTTTTTCATTTTGACACCACCAACACGTCCCGTGGCCTATTTCTATCCTATGATCTAGACTTTTTGGGGTTTTAAAGGAAGTGGATATAATTTCATACCCTCTCTCCTCCCGATTTCTAAACGAGGCTTCGTGCTCGTTTTTTAGTTTTGACACAATAAACACGTCCCGTTGCCCATTTCTAACCTATAATCGAGACTTTTTCGGGTTTTAAAGGAAGTGGATATCATTTCATACGCTCTCTCCTCCCGATTTCTAAACGAGGCTTCGTGATCGTTTTTTAGTTTTGACACAACAAACACGTCTCGTGGCCCATTTCTAACATATAATCGAGACTTTTTCAGGTTTTAAAGGAAGTGGATATCATTTCATACCCTCTCTCCACCCGATTTCTAAACGAGACTTCGTGCTCGTTTTTTCATTTTGACACCACCAACACGTCCCGTGGCCTATTTCTATCCTATGATCTAGACTTTTTGGGGTTTTAAAGGAAGTGGATATAATTTCATACCCTCTCAACTCCCGATTTCTAAACGAGACTTCGTGCTCGTTTTTTAGTTTTGACACAACAAACACGTCCCCTTGCCCATTTCTATCCTATAATCGAGACTTTTTCGGGTTTTAAAGGAAGTGGATATCATTTCATACCCTCTCTCCTCCCGATTTCTAAACGAGGCTTCGTGCTCGTTTTTTAGTTTTGACACCACAAACACGTCTCGTGGCCCATTTCTAACGTATAATCGAGACTTCTTCGGGTTTTAAAGGAAGTGGATATCATTTCATACCCTCCCTCCTCCCGATTTCAAAACGAGGCTTCGTGCTCGTTTTTTAGTTTTGACACAACAAACACGTTCCGTTGCCCATTTCTAACTTATAATCGAGACTTTCTCAGGTTTTAAAGGAAGTGGATATCATTTCATACCCTCTCTCCTCCCAATTTCTAAACGAGGCTTCGTGCTCGTTTTTTTGTTTTGACACCACCAAAACGTCTCGTCGCCCATATCTTACATATAATCGAGACTTTTTCGGGTATTAAAGGAAGTGGATATAATTTCATTCCCTCTCTTCTCCCAATTTCTAAACGAGGCTTCGTGCTCGTTTTTTAGTTTTGACACAACAAACACGTCCCGTTGCCCATTTCTAACTTATAATCGATACTTTTTCGGGTATTAAAGGAAGTGGATATCATTTCATACCCTCACACCTCCCGATTTCAAAACGAGGCTTCGTGCTCGTTTTTTAGTTTTGACACAACACACACGTCCCGTTGCCCATTTCTAACCTATAATCGAAACTTTTTCGGGTTTTAAAGGAAGTGGATATCATTTCATACCCTCTCTCCTCCCGATTTCTAAATGAGGCTTCTTGCTAGTTTTTTCGTTTTGACACCACCAACACGTCCCGTAGCCCATTTCTAACCTATAATCGAGACTTTTTCGGGTTTTAAAGGAAGTGGATATAATTTCATACCCTCTCTCCTCCCGATTTCTAAACGAGGCTTCGTGATCGTTTTTTAGTTTTGACACAACAAACACGTCTCGTGGCCCATTTCTAACATATAATCGAGACTTTTTCAGGTTTTAAAGGAAGTGGATATCATTTCATACCCTCTCTCCTCCCGATTTCTAAAAGAGGCTTCGTGCTCGTTTTTTCGTTTTGACACCACAAACACGTCCCGTGGCCCATTTCTAACGTATAATCGAGACTTTTTCGGGTTTTAAAGGAAGTGGATATCATTTCATACCCTCCCTCCTCCCGATTTCAAAACGAGGCTTCGTGCGCGTTTTTTAGCTTTGACACAACAAACACGTCCCGTTGCCCATTTCTAACCTATTATCGAAACTTTTTCGGGTTTTAAAGGAAGTGGATATCATTTCATACCCTCTCTCCTCCCGATTTCTAAATGAGGCTTCTTGCTCGTTTTTTCATTTTGACACCACCAAAACGTCTCGTCGCCCATATCTTACATATAATCGAGACTTTTTCGGGTTTTAAAGGAAGTGGATATAATTTCATTCCCTCTCTCCTCCAAATTCCTAAATGAGGCTTCGTGCTCGTTTTTTAGTTTTGACACAACAAACATGTCCCGTGGCCCATTTCTAACCTATAATCGAGACTTTTTCGGGATTTAAAGGAAGTGGATATCATTTCATACCCTCTCTCCTCTCGATTTCTAAAAGAAGCTTCGTTCTCGTTTTTTAGTTTTGACACCACAAACACGTCCCGTGGCCCATTTCTAACGTATAATCGAGACTTTTTCGGGTTTTAAAGGAAGTGGATATCATTTCATACCCTCCCTCCTCCCGATTTCAAAACGAGGCTTCGTGCTCGTTTTTTAGTTTTGACACAACAAACACGTTCCGTTGCCCATTTCTAACCTATAATCGAGACTTTTTCGGGTTTTAAAGGAAGTGGATATCATTTCATACCCTCTCTCCTCCCAATTTCTAAACGAGGCTTCGTGCTCGTTTTTTTGTTTTGACACCACCAAAACGTCTCGTCGCCCATATCTTACATATAATCGAGACTTTTTCGGGTTTTAAAGGAAGTGGATATCATTTCATACCCTCACTCCTCCCGATTTCAAAACGAGGCTTCGTGCTCGTTTTTTAGTTTTGACACAACACACACGTCCCGTTGCCCATTTCTAACCTATAATCGAAACTTTTTCGGGTTTTAAAGGAAGTGGATATCATTTCATACCCTCTCTCCTCCCGATTTCTAAACGAGGCTTCATGCTCGTTTTTTCGTTTTGACACCACAAACACGTCCCGTGGCCTATTTCTAACGTATAATCGAGACTTTTTCGGGTTTTAAAGGAAGTGGATATCATTTCATACCCTCCCTCCTCCCGATTTCTAAAAGAGGCTTCGTGCTCGTTTTTTCCTTTTGACACCACAAACACGTCCCGTGGCCTATTTCTAACTTATAATCGAGACTTTTTCGGGTTTTAAAGGAAGTGGATATCATTTCATACCCTCTCTCCTCCCGATTTCTAAACGAGGCTTCGTGCTCGTTTTTCCGTTTTGACACCACCAACACGTCCCGTGTCCCATTTCTAACATATAATCGAGACTTTTTCGGGTTTTAAAGGAAGTGCATATAATTTCATACCCTCTCTCGAACCGATTTCTAAACGAGGCTTCGTGCTTGTTTTTTCGTTTTGACACCACGAACACGTCCGGTGGCCCATTTCTAACCTATAATCGAGACTTTTTCGGGTTTTAAAGGAAGTGGATATAATTTCATACCCTCTCTCGAACCGATTTCTAAACGAGGCTTCGTGCTCGTTTTTTCGTTTTGACACCACCAACATGTCCCGTAGCCCAATTCTAACCTATAATCGAGACTTTTTCGGGTTTTAAAGGAATTGAATATCATTTCATACCCTCTCTCCTCCCGATTTCTAAAAGAAGCTTCGTGCTCGTTTTTTCGTTTTGACACCACAAACTCGTCTCGTAGCCAATTTCTAACCGATAATCGAGACTTTTTCGGGTTTTAAAGGAAGTGGATATCATTTCATACCCTCTCTCCTCCCGATTTCTAAACGAGGCTTCGTGATCGTTTTTTAGTTTTGACACAACAAACTCGTCTCGTGGCCCATTTCTAACATATAATCGAGACTTTTTGAGGTTTTAAAGGAAGTGGATATCATTTCATACCCTCTCTCCACCCGATTTCTAAACGAGGCTTCGTGCTCGTTTTTTCATTTTGACACCACCAACACGTCCCGTGGCCTATTTCTATCCTATGATCTAGACTTTTTGGGGTTTTAAAGGAAGTGGATATAATTTCATACCCTCTCTCCTCCCGATTTCTAAACGAGGCTTCGTGCTCGTTTTTTAGTTTTGACACAATAAACACGTCCCATTGCCCATTTCTAACCTATAATCGAGACTTTTTTGGGTTTTAAAGGAAGTGGATATCATTTCATACGCTCTCTCCTCCCGATTTCTAAACGAGGCTTCGTGATCGTTTTTTAGTTTTGACACAACAAACACGTCTCGTGGCCCATTTCTAACATATAATCGAGACTTTTTAAGGTTTTAAAGGAAGTGGATATCATTTCATACCCTCTCTCCACCCGATTTCTAAACGAGACTTCGTGCTCGTTTTTTCATTTTGACACCACCAACACGTCCCGTGGCCTATTTCTATCCTATGATCTAGACTTTTTGGGGTTTTAAAGAAGTGGATATAATTTCATACCCTCTCTCCTCCCGATTTCTAAACGAGACTTCGTGCTCGTTTTTTAGTTTTGACACAAGAAACACGTCCCCTTGCCCATTTCTATCCTATAATCGAGACTTTTTCGGGTTTTAAAGGAAGTGGATATCATTTCATACCCTCTCTCCTCCCGATTTCTAAACGAGGCTTCGTGCTCGTTTTTTCGTTTTGACACCACAAACACGTCCCGTGGCCCTATTTCTAACCTATAATCGAGACTTTTTTGGGTTTTAGAGGAAGTGGATATCATTTCATACCCTCTCTCCTCCCAATTTCTAAACGAGGCTTCGTGCTCGTTTTCTCGTTTTGACACCAACAACACGTCCCGTGTCCCATTTCTAACATATAATCGAGACTTTTTTGGGTTTTAAAGGAAGTGGATATCATTTCATACCCTCCCTCCTCCCGATTTCAAAACGAGGCTTCGTGCTCGTTTTTTAGTTTTGACACAACAAACACGTTCCGTTGCCCATTTCTAACCTATAATCAAGACTTTTTCGGGTTTTAAAGGAAGTGGATATCATTTCATACCCTCTCTCCTCCCAATTTCTAAACGAGGCTTCGTGCTCGTTTTTTTGTTTTGACACCACCAAAACGTCTCGTCGCCCATATCTTACATATAATCGAGACTTTTTCGGGTTTTAAAGGAAGTGGATATAATTTCATTCCCTCTCTCCTCCAAATTTCTAAATGAGGCTTCGTGCTCGTTTTTTAGTTTTGACACAACAAACACGTCTCGTGGCCCATTTCTAACATATAATCGAGACTTTTTCAGGTTTTAAAGGAAGTGGATATCATTTCATACCCTCTCTCCACCCGATTTCTAAACGAGACTTCGTGCTCGTTTTTTCATTTTGACACCACCAACACGTCCCGTGGCCTATTTCTATCCTATGATCTAGACTTTTTGGGGTTTTAAAAGAAGTGGATATAATTTCATACCCTCTCTCCTCCCGATTTCTAAACGAGACTTCGTGCTCATTTTTTAGTTTTGACACAACTAACACGTCCCCTTGCCCATTTCTATCCTATAATCGAGACTTTTTCGGGTTTTAAAGGAAGTGGATATCATTTCATACCCTCTCTCCTCCCGATTTCTAAACGAGGCTTCATGCTCGTTTTTTAGTTTTGACACCACAAACACGTCTCGTGGCCCATTTCTAACGTATAATCGAGACTTCTTCGGGTTTTAAAGGAAGTGGATATCATTTCATACCCTCCCTCCTCCCGATTTCAAAACGAGGCTTCGTGCTCGTTTTTTAGTTTTGACACAACAAACACGTTCCGTTGCCCATTTCTAACTTATAATCGAGACTTTCTCGGGTTTTAAAGGAAGTGGATATCATTTCATACCCTCTCTCCTCCCAATTTCTAAACGAGGCTTCGTGCTCGTTTTTTTGTTTTGACACCACCAAAACGTCTCGTCGCCCATATCTTACATATAATCGAGACTTTTTCGGGTTTTAAAGGAAGTGGATATAATTTCATTCCCTCTCTCCTCCCAATTTCTAAACGAGGCTTCGTGCTCGTTTTTTAGTTTTGACACAACAAACACGTCCCGTTGCCCATTTCTAACTTATAATCGATACTTTTTCGGGTATTAAAGGAAGTGGATATCATTTCATACCCTCACACCTCCCGATTTCAAAACGAGGCTTCGTGCTCGTTTTTTAGTTTTGACACAACACACACGTCCCGTTGCCCATTTCTAACCTATAATCGAAACTTTTTCGGGTTTTAAAGGAAGTGGATATCATTTCATACCCTCTCTCCTCCCGATTTCTAAACGAGGCTTCATGCTCGTTTTTTCGTTTTGACACCATAAACACGTCCCGTGGCCTATTTCTAACGTATAATCGAGACTTTTTCGGGTTTTAAAGGAAGTGGATATCATTTCATACCCTCCCTCCTCCCGATTTCTAAAAGAGGCTTCGTGCTCGTTTTTTCGTTTTGACACCACAAACACGTCCCGTGGCCTATTTCTAACTTATAATCGAGACTTTTTCGGGTTTTAAAGGAAGTGGATATCATTTCATACCCTCTCTCCTCCCGATTTCTAAACGAGGCTTCGTGCTCGTTTTTCCGTTTTGACACCACCAACACGTCCCGTGTCCCATTTCTAACATATAATCGAGACTTTTTCGGGTTTTAAAGGAAGTGCATATAATTTCATACCCTCTCTCGAACCGATTTCTAAACGAGGCTTCGTGCTTGTTTTTTCGTTTTGACACCACGAACACGTCCGGTGGCCCATTTCTAACCTATAATCGAGACTTTTTCGGGTTTTAAAGGAAGTGGATATAATTTCATACCCTCTCTCGAACCGATTTCTAAACGAGGCTTCGTGCTCGTTTTTTCGTTTTGACACCACCAACATGTCCCGTAGCCCAATTCTAACCTATAATCGAGACTTTTTCGGGTTTTAAAGGAATTGAATATCATTTCATACCCTCTCTCCTCCCGATTTCTAAAAGAAGCTTCGTGCTCGTTTTTTCGTTTTGACACCACAAACTCGTCTCGTAGCCCATTTCTAACCGATAATCGAGACTTTTTCGGGTTTTAAAGGAAGTGGATATCATTTCATACCCTCTCTCCTCCCGATTTCTAAACGAGGCTTCGTGATCGTTTTTTAGTTTTGACACAACAAACTCGTCTCGTGGCCCATTTCTAACATATAATCGAGACTTTTTGAGGTTTTAAAGGAAGTGGATATCATTTCATACCCTCTCTCCACCCGATTTCTAAACGAGGCTTCGTGCTCGTTTTTTCATTTTGACACCACCAACACGTCCCGTGGCCTATTTCTATCCTATGATCTAGACTTTTTGGGGTTTTAAAGGAAGTGGATATAATTTCATACCCTCTCTCCTCCCGATTTCTAAACGAGGCTTCGTGCTCGTTTTTTAGTTTTGACACAATAAACACGTCCCGTTGCCCATTTCTAACCTATAATCGAGACTTTTTCGGGTTTTAAAGGAAGTGGATATCATTTCATACGCTCTCTCCTCCCGATTTCTAAACGAGGCTTCGTGATCGTTTTTTAGTTTTGACACAACAAACACGTCTCGTGGCCCATTTCTAACATATAATCGAGACTTTTTAAGGTTTTAAAGGAAGTGGATATCATTTCATACCCTCTCTCCACCCGATTTCTAAACGAGACTTCGTGCTCGTTTTTTCATTTTGACACCACCAACACGTCCCGTGGCCTATTTCTATCCTATGATCTAGACTTTTTGGGGTTTTAAAGAAGTGGATATAATTTCATACCCTCTCTCCTCCCGATTTCTAAACGAGACTTCGTGCTCGTTTTTTAGTTTTGACACAACAAACACGTCCCCTTGCCCATTTCTATCCTATAATCGAGACTTTTTCGGGTTTTAAAGGAAGTGGATATCATTTCATACCCTCTCTCCTCCCGATTTCTAAACGAGGCTTCGTGCTCGTTTTTTCGTTTTGACACCACAAACACGTCCCGTGGCCCTATTTCTAACTTATAATCGAGACTTTTTTGGGTTTTAGAGGAAGTGGATATCATTTCATACCCTCTCTCCTCCCAATTTCTAAACGAGGCTTCGTGCTCGTTTTCTCGTTTTGACACCAACAACACGTCCCGTGTCCCATTTCTAACATATAATCGAGACTTTTTCGGGTTTTAAAAGAAGTGCATATAATTTCATACCCTCTCTCGAACCGATTTCTAAACGAGGCTTCGTGCTCGTTTTTTCGTTTTGACACCACAAACACGTCCCGTGGCTCATTTCTAACCTATAATCGAGACTTTTTTGGGTTTTAGAGGAAGTGGATATAATTTCATACCCTCTCTCCAACCGATTTCTGAACGAGGCTTCGTGCTCGTTTTTTCGTTTTGACACCACAAACATGTCCCGTAGACCATTTCTAACGTTTAATCGAGACTTTTTCAGGTTTTAAAGGAAGTGGATATAATTTCATACCCTCCCTCCTCCCGATTTCTAAAAGAGGCTTCGTTCTCGTTTTTTAGTTTTGACACCACAAACACGTCCCGTGGCCCATTTCTAACGTATAATCGAGACTTTTTCGGGTTTTAAAGGAAGTGGATATCATTTCATACCCTCCCTCCTCCCGATTTCAAAACGAGGCTTCGTGCTCGTTTTTTAGTTTTGACACAACAAACACGTTCCGTTGCCCATTTCTAACCTATAATCAAGACTTTTTCGGGTTTTAAAGGAAGTGGATATCATTTCATACCCTCTCTCCTCCCAATTTCTAAACGAGGCTTCGTGCTCGTTTTTTTGTTTTGACACCACCAAAACGTCTCGTCGCCCATATCTTACATATAATCGAGACTTTTTCGGGTTTTAAAGGAAGTGGATATAATTTCATTCCCTCTCTCCTCCAAATTTCTAAATGAGGCTTCGTGCTCGTTTTTTAGTTTTGACACAACAAACACGTCTCGTGGCCCATTTCTAACATATAATCGAGACTTTTTCGGGTTTTAAAGGAAGTGAATATCATTTCATACCCTCTCTCCACCCGATTTCTAAACGAGACTTCGTGCTCGTTTTTTCATTTTGACACCACCAACACGTCCCGTGGCCTATTTCTATCCTATGATCTAGACTTTTTGGGGTTTTAAAGGAAGTGGATATAATTTCATACCCTCTCTCCTCCCGATTTCTAAACGAGACTTCGTGCTCGTTTTTTAGTTTTGACACAACTAACACGTCCCCTTGCCCATTTCTATCCTATAATCGAGACTTTTTCGGGTTTTAAAGGAAGTGGATATCATTTCATACCCTCTCTCCTCCCGATTTCTAAACGAGGCTTCATGCTCGTTTTTTAGTTTTGACACCACAAACACGTCTCGTGGCCCATTTCTAACGTATAATCGAGACTTCTTCGGGTTTTAAAGGAAGTGGATATCATTTCATACCCTCCCTCCTCCCGATTTCAAAACGAGGCTTCGTGCTCGTTTTTTAGTTTTGACACAACAAACACGTTCCGTTGCCCATTTCTAACTTATAATCGAGACTTTTTCGGGTTTTAAAGGAAGTGGATATAATTTCATTCCCTCTCTCCTCCCAATTTCTAAACGAGGCTTCGTGCTCGTTTTTTAGTTTTGACACAACAAACACGTCCCGTTGCCCATTTCTAACTTATAATCGATACTTTTTCGGGTATTAAAGGAAGTGGATATCATTTCATACCCTCACACCTCCCGATTTCAAAACGAGGCTTCGTGCTCGTTTTTTAGTTTTGACACAACACACACGTCCCGTTGCCCATTTCTAACCTATAATCGAAACTTTTTCGGGTTTTAAAGGAAGTGGATATCATTTCATACCCTCTCTCCTCCCGATTTCTAAACGAGGCTTCATGCTCGTTTTTTCGTTTTGACACCACAAACACGTCCCGTGGCCTATTTCTAACGTATAATCGAGACTTTTTCGGGTTTTAAAGGAAGTGGATATCATTTCATACCCTCCCTCCTCCCGATTTCTAAAAGAGGCTTCGTGCTCGTTTTTTCGTTTTGACACCACAAACACGTCCCGTGGCCTATTTCTAACTTATAATCGAGACTTTTTCGGGTTTTAAAGGAAGTGGATATCATTTCATACCCTCTCTCCTCCCGATTTCTAAACGAGGCTTCGTGCTCGTTTTTCCGTTTTGACACCACCAACACGTCCCGTGTCCCATTTCTAACATATAATCGAGACTTTTTCGGGTTTTAAAGGAAGTGCATATAATTTCATACCCTCTCTCGAACCGATTTCTAAACGAGGCTTCGTGCTTGTTTTTTCGTTTTGACACCACGAACACGTCCGGTGGCCCATTTCTAACCTATAATCGAGACTTTTTCGGGTTTTAAAGGAAGTGGATATCATTTCATACCCTCTCTCCTCCCGATTTCTAAAAGAGGCTTCGTGCTCGTTTTTTCGTTTTGACACCACAAACACGTCCCGTGGCCCATTTCTAACGTATAATCGAGACTTTTTCGGGTTTTAAAGGAAGTGGATATCATTTCATACCCTCCCTCCTCCCGATTTCAAAACGAGGCTTCGTGCGCGTTTTTTAGCTTTGACACAACAAACACGTCCCGTTGCCCATTTCTAACCTATTATCGAAACTTTTTCGGGTTTTAAAGGAAGTGGATATCATTTCATACCCTCTCTCCTCCCGATTTCTAAATGAGGCTTCTTGCTCGTTTTTTCATTTTGACACCACCAAAACGTCTCGTCGCCCATATCTTACATATAATCGAGACTTTTTCGGGTTTTAAAGGAAGTGGATATAATTTCATTCCCTCTCTCCTCCAAATTCCTAAATGAGGCTTCGTGCTCGTTTTTTAGTTTTGACACAACAAACATGTCCCGTGGCCCATTTCTAACCTATAATCGAGACTTTTTCGGGATTTAAAGGAAGTGGATATCATTTCATACCCTCTCTCCTCTCGATTTCTAAAAGAAGCTTCGTTCTCGTTTTTTAGTTTTGACACCACAAACACGTCCCGTGGCCCATTTCTAACGTATAATCGAGACTTTTTCGGGTTTTAAAGGAAGTGGATATCATTTCATACCCTCCCTCCTCCCGATTTCAAAACGAGGCTTCGTGCTCGTTTTTTAGTTTTGACACAACAAACACGTTCCGTTGCCCATTTCTAACCTATAATCGAGACTTTTTCGGGTTTTAAAGGAAGTGGATATCATTTCATACCCTCTCTCCTCCCAATTTCTAAACGAGGCTTCGTGCTCGTTTTTTTGTTTTGACACCACCAAAACGTCTCGTCGCCCATATCTTACATATAATCGAGACTTTTTCGGGTTTTAAAAGAAGTGGATATCATTTCATACCCTCACTCCTCCCGATTTCAAAACGAGGCTTCGTGCTCGTTTTTTAGTTTTGACACAACACACACGTCCCGTTGCCCATTTCTAACCTATAATCGAAACTTTTTCGGGTTTTAAAGGAAGTGGATATCATTTCATACCCTCTCTCCTCCCGATTTCTAAACGAGGCTTCATGCTCGTTTTTTCGTTTTGACACCACAAACACGTCCCGTGGCCTATTTCTAACGTATAATCGAGACTTTTTCGGGTTTTAAAGGAAGTGGATATCATTTCATACCCTCCCTCCTCCCGATTTCTAAAAGAGGCTTCGTGCTCGTTTTTTCGTTTTGACACCACAAACACGTCCCGTGGCCCATTTCTAACTTATAATCGAGACTTTTTCGGGTTTTAAAGGAAGTGGATATCATTTCATACCCTCTCTCCTCCCGATTTCTAAACGAGGCTTCGTGCTCGTTTTTCCGTTTTGACACCACCAACACGTCCCGTGTCCCATTTCTAACATATAATCGAGACTTTTTCGGGTTTTAAAGGAAGTGCATATAATTTCATACCCTCTCTCGAACCGATTTCTAAACGAGGCTTCGTGCTTGTTTTTTCGTTTTGACACCACGAACACGTCCGGTGGCCCATTTCTAACCTATAATCGAGACTTTTTCGGGTTTTAAAGGAAGTGGATATCATTTCATACCCTCTCTCCTCCCGATTTCTAAAAGAGGCTTCGTGCTCGTTTTTTCGTTTTGACACCACAAACACGTCCCGTGGCCCATTTCTAACGTATAATCGAGACTTTTTCGGGTTTTAAAGGAAGTGGATATCATTTCATACCCTCCCTCCTCCCGATTTCAAAACGAGGCTTCGTGCGCGTTTTTTAGCTTTGACACAACAAACACGTCCCGTTGCCCATTTCTAACCTATTATCGAAACTTTTTCGGGTTTTAAAGGAAGTGGATATCATTTCATACCCTCTCTCCTCCCGATTTCTAAATGAGGCTTCTTGCTCGTTTTTTCATTTTGACACCACCAAAACGTCTCGTCGCCCATATCTTACATATAATCGAGACTTTTTCGGGTTTTAAAGGAAGTGGATATAATTTCATTCCCTCTCTCCTCCAAATTCCTAAATGAGGCTTCGTGCTCGTTTTTTAGTTTTGACACAACAAACATGTCCCGTGGCCCATTTCTAACCTATAATCGAGACTTTTTCGGGATTTAAAGGAAGTGGATATCATTTCATACCCTCTCTCCTCTCGATTTCTAAAAGAAGCTTCGTTCTCGTTTTTTAGTTTTGACACCACAAACACGTCCCGTGGCCCATTTCTAACGTATAATCGAGACTTTTTCGGGTTTTAAAGGAAGTGGATATCATTTCATACCCTCCCTCCTCCCGATTTCAAAACGAGGCTTCGTGCTCGTTTTTTAGTTTTGACACAACAAACACGTTCCGTTGCCCATTTCTAACCTATAATCGAGACTTTTTCGGGTTTTAAAGGAAGTGGATATCATTTCATACCCTCTCTCCTCCCAATTTCTAAACGAGGCTTCGTGCTCGTTTTTTTGTTTTGACACCACCAAAACGTCTCGTCGCCCATATCTTACATATAATCGAGACTTTTTCGGGTTTTAAAAGAAGTGGATATCATTTCATACCCTCACTCCTCCCGATTTCAAAACGAGGCTTCGTGCTCGTTTTTTAGTTTTGACACAACACACACGTCCCGTTGCCCATTTCTAACCTATAATCGAAACTTTTTCGGGTTTTAAAGGAAGTGGATATCATTTCATACCCTCTCTCCTCCCGATTTCTAAACGAGGCTTCATGCTCGTTTTTTCGTTTTGACACCACAAACACGTCCCGTGGCCTATTTCTAACGTATAATCGAGACTTTTTCGGGTTTTAAAGGAAGTGGATATCATTTCATACCCTCCCTCCTCCCGATTTCTAAAAGAGGCTTCGTGCTCGTTTTTTCGTTTTGACACCACAAACACGTCCCGTGGCCTATTTCTAACTTATAATCGAGACTTTTTCGGGTTTTAAAGGAAGTGGATATCATTTCATACCCTCTCTCCTCCCGATTTCTAAACGAGGCTTCGTGCTCGTTTTTCCGTTTTGACACCACCAACACGTCCCGTGTCCCATTTCTAACATATAATCGAGACTTTTTCGGGTTTTAAAGGAAGTGCATATAATTTCATACCCTCTCTCGAACCGATTTCTAAACGAGGCTTCGTGCTTGTTTTTTCGTTTTGACACCACGAACACGTCCGGTGGCCCATTTCTAACCTATAATCGAGACTTTTTCGGGTTTTAAAGGAAATGGATATAATTTCATACCCTCTCTCGAACCGATTTCTAAACGAGGCTTCGTGCTCGTTTTTTCGTTTTGACACCACCAACATGTCCCGTAGCCCAATTCTAACCTATAATCGAGACTTTTTCGGGTTTTAAAGGAATTGAATATCATTTCATACCCTCTCTCCTCCCGATTTCTAAAAGAAGCTTCGTGCTCGTTTTTTCGTTTTGACACCACAAACACGTCTCGTAGCCCATTTCTAACCGATAATCGAGACTTTTTCGGGTTTTAAAGGAAGTGGATATCATTTCATACCCTCTCTCCTCCCGATTTCTAAACGAGGCTTCGTGATCGTTTTTTAGTTTTGACACAACAAACTCGTCTCGTGGCCCATTTCTAACATATAATCGAGACTTTTTGAGGTTTTAAAGGAAGTGGATATCATTTCATACCCTCTCTCCACCCGATTTCTAAACGAGGCTTCGTGCTCGTTTTTTCATTTTGACACCACCAACACGTCCCGTGGCCTATTTCTATCCTATGATCTAGACTTTTTGGGGTTTTAAAGGAAGTGGATATAATTTCATACCCTCTCTCCTCCCGATTTCTAAACGAGGCTTCGTGCTCGTTTTTTAGTTTTGACACAATAAACACGTCCCGTTGCCCATTTCTAACCTATAATCGAGACTTTTTTGGGTTTTAAAGGAAGTGGATATCATTTCATACGCTCTCTCCTCCCGATTTCTAAACGAGGCTTCGTGATCGTTTTTTAGTTTTGACACAACAAACACGTCTCGTGGCCCATTTCTAACATATAATCGAGACTTTTTCAGGTTTTAAAGGAAGTGGATATCATTTCATACCCTCTCTCCACCCGATTTCTAAACGAGACTTCGTGCTCGTTTTTTCATTTTGACACCACCAATACGTCCCGTAGCCCATTTCTAACATATAATCGAGACTTTTTCGGGTTTTAAAGGAAGTGGATTTTATTTCATACCCTCTCTCCTCCCGATTTTAAAACGAGGCTTCGTGCTCGGTTTTTAGTTTTGACACAACAAACACGTCCCGTTGCCCATTTCTAACCTATAATCGAGACTTTTCGGGTTTTAAAGGAATTGGATATCATTTCATACCCTCTCTCCTCCCGATTTCTAAACGAGGCTTCGTGCTCGTTTTTTAGTTTTGACACCACAAACACGTCCCGTGGCCTATTTCTAACGTATAATCGAGACTTTTTCGGGTTTTAAAAGAAGTGGATATCATTTCATACCCTCTCTCCTCCCGATTTCTAAACGAGACTTCGTGCTCGTTTTTTAGTTTTGACACAACAAACACGTCCCCTTGCCCATTTCTATCCTATAATCGAGACTTTTTCGGGTTTTAAAGGAAGTGGATATCATTTCATACCCTCTCTCCTCCCGATTTCTAAACGAGGCTTCGTGCTCGTTTTTTCGTTTTGACACCACAAACACGTCCCGTGGCCCTATTTCTAACCTATAATCGAGACTTTTTTGGGTTTTAGAGGAAGTGGATATCATTTCATACCCTCTCTCCTCCCAATTTCTAAACGAGGCTTCGTGCTCGTTTTCTCGTTTTGACACCAACAACACGTCCCGTGTCCCATTTCTAACATATAATCGAGACTTTTTCGGGTTTTAAAGGAAGTGCATATAATTTCATACCCTCTCTCGAACCGATTTCTAAACGAGGCTTCGTGCTCGTTTTTTCGTTTTGACACCACAAACACGTCCCGTGGCTCATTTCTAACCTATAATCGAGACTTTTTTGGGTTTTAGAGGAAGTGGATATTATTTCATACCCTCTCTCCAACCGATTTCTGAACGAGGCTTCGTGCTCGTTTTTTCGTTTTGACACCACAAACATGTCCCGTAGACCATTTCTAACGTATAATCGAGACTTTTTCAGGTTTTAAAGGAAGTGGATATAATTTCATACCCTCCCTCCTCCCGATTTCTAAAAGAGGCTTCGTTCTCGTTTTTTAGTTTTGACACCACAAACACGTCCCGTGGCCCATTTCTAACGTATAATCGAGACTTTTTCGGGTTTTAAAGGAAGTGGATATCATTTCATACCCTCCCTCCTCCCGATTTCAAAACGAGGCTTCGTGCTCGTTTTTTAGTTTTGACACAACAAACACGTTCCGTTGCCCATTTCTAACCTATAATCGAGACTTTTTCGGGTTTTAAAGGAAGTGGATATCATTTCATACCCTCTCTCCTCCCAATTTCTAAACGAGGCTTCGTGCTCGTTTTTTTGTTTTGACACCACCAAAACGTCTCGTCGCCCATATCTTACATATAATCGAGACTTTTTCGGGTTTTAAAGGAAGTGGATATAATTTCATTCCCTCTCTCCTCCAAATTTCTAAATGAGGCTTCGTGCTCGTTTTTTAGTTTTGACACAACAAACACGTCCCGTTGCCCATTTCTAACTTATAATCGATACTTTTTCGGGTTTTAAAGGAAGTGGATATCATTTCATACCCTCACTCCTCCCGATTTCTAAACGAGGCTTCGTCCTCGTTTTTTCGTTTTGACACCACAAACACGTCCCGTGTCCCATTTCTAACCTATAATCGTGCCTTTTTCGGGTTTTAAGGAAGTGGATATAATTTCATACCCTCTCTCGAACCGATTTCTAAACGAGGCTTTATGCTCGTTTTTTCGTTTTGACACCACAAACATGTCTCGTAGCCCAATTCTAACCTATAATCGTGACTTTTTCGGGTTTTAAAGGAAGTGAATATCATTTCATATCCTCTCTCCTCCCGATTTCTAAAAGAAGCTTCGTGCTCGTTTTTTCGTTTTCACACCACAAACACGTCCCGTGGCCCATTTCTAACGTATAATCGAGACTTTTTCGGGTTTTAAAGGAAGTGGATATCATTTCATACCCTCCCTCCTCCCGATTTAAAAACGAGGCTTCGTGCTCGGTTTTTAGTTTTGACACAACAAACACGTCCCGTTGCCCATTTCTAACCTATAATCGAGACTTTTTCGGGTTTTAAAGGAAGTGGATATCATTTCATACCCTCTCTCCTCCAAATTTCTAAACGAGGCTTCGTGCTCGTTTTTTTGTTTTGACACCACCAAAACGTCTCGTCGCCCATATCTTACATATAATCGAGACTTTTTCGGGTTTTAAAGGAAGTGGATATAATTTCATTCCCTCTCTCCTCCCAATTTCTAAACGAGGCTTCGTGCTCGTTTTTTAGTTTTGACACAACAAACACGTCCCGTTGCCCATTTCTAACTTATAATCGATACTTTTTCGGGTATTAAAGGAAGTGGATATCATTTCATACCCTCACTCCTCCCGATTTCAAAACGAGGCTTCGTGCTCGTTTTTTAGTTTTGACACAACACACACGTCCCGTTGCCCATTTCTAACCTATAATCGAAACTTTTTCGGGTTTTAAAGGAAGTGGATATCATTTCATACCCTCTCTCCTCCCGATTTCTAAATGAGGCTTCTTGCTAGTTTTTTCGTTTTGACACCACCAACACGTCCCGTAGCCCATTTCTAACCTATAATCGAGACTTTTTCGGGTTTTAAAGGAAGTGGATATAATTTCATACCCTCTCTCCTCCCGATTTCTAAACGAGGCATTTCTAACCTATAATCGAGACTTTTTCGGGTTTTAAAGGAAGTGGATATCATTTCATACCCTCTCTCCTCCCGATTTCTAAAAGAGGCTTCGTGCTCGTTTTTTCGTTTTGACACCACAAACATGTCCCGTGGCCCATTTCTAACGTATAATCGAGACTTTTTCGGGTTTTAAAGGAAGTGGATATAATTTCATACCCTCTCTCCTCCCGATTTCAAAACGAGGCTTCGTGCTCGTTTTTTAGTTTTGACACAACACACACGTCCCGTTGCCCATTTCTAACCTATAATCGAAACTTTTTCGGGTTTTAAAGGAAGTGGATATCATTTCATACCCTCTCTCCTCCCGATTTCTAAATGAGGCTTCGTCCTCGTTTTTTCGTTTTGACACCACCAACACGTCCCGTAGCCCATTTCTAACATATAATCGAGACTTTTTCGGGTTTTAAAGGAAGTGGATATAATTTCATTCACTCTCTCCTCCAAATTTCTAAATGAGGCTTTGTGCTCGTTTTTTAGTTTTGACACAACAAACACGTCCCGTTGCCCATTTCTAACTTATAATCGATACTTTTTCGGGTTTTAAAGGAAGTGGATATCATTTCATACCCTCACTCCTCCCGATTTCTAAACGAGGCTTCGTCCTCGTTTTTTCGTTTTGACTCCACAAACACGTCCCGTGTCCCATTTCTAACCTATAATCGTGCCTTTTTCGGGTTTTAAAGGAAGTGGATATAATTTCATACCCTCTCTCGAACCGATTTCTAAACGAGGCTTTGTGCTCGTTTTTTCGTTTTGACACCACAAACATGTACCGTAGCCCAATTCTAACCTATAATCGAGACTTTTTCGGGTTTTAAAGGAAGTGAATATCATTTCATATCCTCTCTCCTCCCGATTTCTAAAAGAAGCTTCGTGCTCGTTTTTTCGTTTTCACACCACAAACACGTCCCGTGGCCCATTTCTAACGTATAATCGAGACTTTTTCGGGTTTTAAAGGAATTGGATATCATTTCATACCCTCCCTCCTCCCGATTTAAAAACGAGGCTTCGTGCTCGGTTTTTAGTTTTGACACAACAAACACGTCCCGTTGCCCATTTCTAACCTATAATCGAGACTTTTTCGGGTTTTAAAGGAAGTGGATATCATTTCATACCCTCTCTCCTCCCGATTTCTAAACGAGGCTTCGTGCTCGTTTTTTCGTTTTGACACCACAAACACATCCCGTGGCCTATTTCTAACTTATAATCGAGACTTTTTCGGGTTTTAAAGGAAGTGGATATCATTTCATACCCTCTCTCCTCCCGATTTCTAAACGAGGCTTCGTGCTCGTTTTTCCGTTTTGACACCACCAACACGTCCCGTGTCCCATTTCTAACATATAATCGAGACTTTTTCGGGTTTTAAAGGAAGTGCATATAATTTCATACCCTCTCTCGAACCGATTTCTAAACGAGGCTTCGTGCTCGTTTTTTCGTTTTGACACCACGAACACGTCCGGTGGCCCATTTCTAACCTATAATCGAGACTTTTTCGGGTTTTAAAGGAAGTGGATATAATTTCATACCCTCTCTCGAACCGATTTCTAAACGAGGCTTCGTGCTCGTTTTTTCGTTTTGACACCACCAACATGTCCCGTAGCCCAATTCTAACCTATAATCGAGACTTTTTCGGGTTTTAAAGGAAGTGAATATCATTTCATACCCTCTCTCCTCCCGATTTCTAAAAGAAGCTTCGTGCTCGTTTTTTCGTTTTGACACCACAAACACGTCTCGTAGCCCATTTCTAACCGATAATCGAGACTTTTTCGGGTTTTAAAGGAAGTGGATATCATTTCATACCCTCTCTCCTCCCGATTTCTAAACGAGGCTTCGTGATCGTTTTTTAGTTTTGACACAACAAACTCGTCTCGTGGCCCATTTCTAACATATAATCGAGACTTTTTGAGGTTTTAAAGGAAGTGGATATCATTTCATACCCTCTCTCCACCCGATTTCTAAACGAGGCTTCGTGCTCGTTTTTTCATTTTGACACCACCAACACGTCCCGTGGCCTATTTCTATCCTATGATCTAGACTTTTTGGGGTTTTAAAGGAAGTGGATATAATTTCATACCCTCTCTCCTCCCGATTTCTAAACGAGTCTTCGTGCTCGTTTTTTAGTTTTGACAAAATAAACACGTCCCGTTGCCCATTTCTAACCTATAATCGAGACTTTTTCGGGTTTTAAAGGAAGTGGATATCATTTCATACGCTCTCTCCTCCCGATTTCTAAACGAGGCTTCGTGATCGTTTTTTAGTTTTGACACAACAAACACGTCTCGTGGCCCATTTCTAACATATAATCGAGACTTTTTCAGGTTTTAAAGGAAGTGGATATCATTTCATACCCTCTCTCCACCCGATTTCTAAACGAGACTTCGTGCTCGTTTTTTCATTTTGACACCACCAACACGTCCCGTGGCCTATTTCTATCCTATGATCTAGACTTTTTGGGGTTTTAAAGGAAGTGGATATAATTTCATACCCTCTCTCCTCCCGATTTCTAAACGAGACTTCGTGCTCGTTTTTTAGTTTTGACACAACAAACACGTCCCCTTGCCCATTTCTATCCTATAATCGAGACTTTTTCGGGTTTTAAAGGAAGTGGATATCATTTCATACCCTCTCTCCTCCCGATTTCTAAACGAGGCTTCGTGCTCGTTTTTTCGTTTTGACACCACAAACACGTCCCGTGGCCCTATTTCTAACCTATAATCGAGACTTTTTTGGGTTTTAGAGGAAGTGGATATCATTTCATACCCTCTCTCCTCCCAATTTCTAAACGAGGCTTCGTGCTCGTTTTCTCGTTTTGACACCAACAACACGTCCCGTGTCCCATTTCTAACATATAATCGAGACTTTTTCGGGTTTTAAAGGAAGTGCATATAATTTCATACCCTCTCTCGAACCGATTTCTAAACGAGGCTTCGTGCTCGTTTTTTCGTTTTGACACCACAAACACGTCCCGTGGCTCATTTCTAACCTATAATCGAGACTTTTTTGGGTTTTAGAGGAAGTGGATATTATTTCATACCCTCTCTCCAACCGATTTCTGAACGAGGCTTCGTGCTCGTTTTTTCGTTTTGACACCACAAACATGTCCCGTAGACCATTTCTAACGTATAATCGAGACTTTTTCAGGTTTTAAAGGAAGTGGATATAATTTCATACCCTCCCTCCTCCCGATTTCTAAAAGAGGCTTCGTTCTCGTTTTTTAGTTTTGACACCACAAACACGTCCCGTGGCCCATTTCTAACGTATAATCGAGACTTTTTCGGGTTTTAAAGGAAGTGGATATCATTTCATACCCTCCCTCCTCCCGATTTCAAAACGAGGCTTCGTGCTCGTTTTTTAGTTTTGACACAACAAACACGTTCCGTTGCCCATTTCTAACCTATAATCGAGACTTTTTCGGGTTTTAAAGGAAGTGGATATCATTTCATACCCTCTCTCCTCCCAATTTCTAAACGAGGCTTCGTGCTCGTTTTTTTGTTTTGACACCACCAAAACGTCTCGTCGCCCATATCTTACATATAATCGAGACTTTTTCGGGTTTTAAAGGAAGTGGATATAATTTCATTCCCTCTCTCCTCCAAATTTCTAAATGAGGCTTCGTGCTCGTTTTTTAGTTTTGACACAACAAACACGTCCCGTTGCCCATTTCTAACTTATAATCGATACTTTTTCGGGTTTTAAAGGAAGTGGATATCATTTCATACCCTCACTCCTCCCGATTTCTAAACGAGGCTTCGTCCTCGTTTTTTCGTTTTGACACCACAAACACGTCCCGTGTCCCATTTCTAACCTATAATCGTGCCTTTTTCGGGTTTTAAGGAAGTGGATATAATTTCATACCCTCTCTCGAACCGATTTCTAAACGAGGCTTTATGCTCGTTTTTTCGTTTTGACACCACAAACATGTCTCGTAGCCCAATTCTAACCTATAATCGTGACTTTTTCGGGTTTTAAAGGAAGTGAATATCATTTCATATCCTCTCTCCTCCCGATTTCTAAAAGAAGCTTCGTGCTCGTTTTTTCGTTTTCACACCACAAACACGTCCCGTGGCCCATTTCTAACGTATAATCGAGACTTTTTCGGGTTTTAAAGGAAGTGGATATCATTTCATACCCTCCCTCCTCCCGATTTAAAAACGAGGCTTCGTGCTCGGTTTTTAGTTTTGACACAACAAACACGTCCCGTTGCCCATTTCTAACCTATAATCGAGACTTTTTCGGGTTTTAAAGGAAGTGGATATCATTTCATACCCTCTCTCCTCCAAATTTCTAAACGAGGCTTCGTGCTCGTTTTTTTGTTTTGACACCACCAAAACGTCTCGTCGCCCATATCTTACATATAATCGAGACTTTTTCGGGTTTTAAAGGAAGTGGATATAATTTCATTCCCTCTCTCCTCCCAATTTCTAAACGAGGCTTCGTGCTCGTTTTTTAGTTTTGACACAACAAACACGTCCCGTTGCCCATTTCTAACTTATAATCGATACTTTTTCGGGTATTAAAGGAAGTGGATATCATTTCATACCCTCACTCCTCCCGATTTCAAAACGAGGCTTCGTGCTCGTTTTTTAGTTTTGACACAACACACACGTCCCGTTGCCCATTTCTAACCTATAATCGAAACTTTTTCGGGTTTTAAAGGAAGTGGATATCATTTCATACCCTCTCTCCTCCCGATTTCTAAATGAGGCTTCTTGCTAGTTTTTTCGTTTTGACACCACCAACACGTCCCGTAGCCCATTTCTAACCTATAATCGAGACTTTTTCGGGTTTTAAAGGAAGTGGATATAATTTCATACCCTCTCTCCTCCCGATTTCTAAACGAGGCATTTCTAACCTATAATCGAGACTTTTTCGGGTTTTAAAGGAAGTGGATATCATTTCATACCCTCTCTCCTCCCGATTTCTAAAAGAGGCTTCGTGCTCGTTTTTTCGTTTTGACACCACAAACATGTCCCGTGGCCCATTTCTAACGTATAATCGAGACTTTTTCGGGTTTTAAAGGAAGTGGATATAATTTCATACCCTCTCTCCTCCCGATTTCAAAACGAGGCTTCGTGCTCGTTTTTTAGTTTTGACACAACACACACGTCCCGTTGCCCATTTCTAACCTATAATCGAAACTTTTTCGGGTTTTAAAGGAAGTGGATATCATTTCATACCCTCTCTCCTCCCGATTTCTAAATGAGGCTTCGTCCTCGTTTTTTCGTTTTGACACCACCAACACGTCCCGTAGCCCATTTCTAACATATAATCGAGACTTTTTCGGGTTTTAAAGGAAGTGGATATAATTTCATTCACTCTCTCCTCCAAATTTCTAAATGAGGCTTTGTGCTCGTTTTTTAGTTTTGACACAACAAACACGTCCCGTTGCCCATTTCTAACTTATAATCGATACTTTTTCGGGTTTTAAAGGAAGTGGATATCATTTCATACCCTCACTCCTCCCGATTTCTAAACGAGGCTTCGTCCTCGTTTTTTCGTTTTGACTCCACAAACACGTCCCGTGTCCCATTTCTAACCTATAATCGTGCCTTTTTCGGGTTTTAAAGGAAGTGGATATAATTTCATACCCTCTCTCGAACCGATTTCTAAACGAGGCTTTGTGCTCGTTTTTTCGTTTTGACACCACAAACATGTACCGTAGCCCAATTCTAACCTATAATCGAGACTTTTTCGGGTTTTAAAGGAAGTGAATATCATTTCATATCCTCTCTCCTCCCGATTTCTAAAAGAAGCTTCGTGCTCGTTTTTTCGTTTTCACACCACAAACACGTCCCGTGGCCCATTTCTAACGTATAATCGAGACTTTTTCGGGTTTTAAAGGAATTGGATATCATTTCATACCCTCCCTCCTCCCGATTTAAAAACGAGGCTTCGTGCTCGGTTTTTAGTTTTGACACAACAAACACGTCCCGTTGCCCATTTCTAACCTATAATCGAGACTTTTTCGGGTTTTAAAGGAAGTGGATATCATTTCATACCCTCTCTCCTCCCGATTTCTAAACGAGGCTTCGTGCTCGTTTTTTCGTTTTGACACCACAAACACATCCCGTGGCCTATTTCTAACTTATAATCGAGACTTTTTCGGGTTTTAAAGGAAGTGGATATCATTTCATACCCTCTCTCCTCCCGATTTCTAAACGAGGCTTCGTGCTCGTTTTTCCGTTTTGACACCACCAACACGTCCCGTGTCCCATTTCTAACATATAATCGAGACTTTTTCGGGTTTTAAAGGAAGTGCATATAATTTCATACCCTCTCTCGAACCGATTTCTAAACGAGGCTTCGTGCTCGTTTTTTCGTTTTGACACCACGAACACGTCCGGTGGCCCATTTCTAACCTATAATCGAGACTTTTTCGGGTTTTAAAGGAAGTGGATATAATTTCATACCCTCTCTCGAACCGATTTCTAAACGAGGCTTCGTGCTCGTTTTTTCGTTTTGACACCACCAACATGTCCCGTAGCCCAATTCTAACCTATAATCGAGACTTTTTCGGGTTTTAAAGGAAGTGAATATCATTTCATACCCTCTCTCCTCCCGATTTCTAAAAGAAGCTTCGTGCTCGTTTTTTCGTTTTGACACCACAAACACGTCTCGTAGCCCATTTCTAACCGATAATCGAGACTTTTTCGGGTTTTAAAGGAAGTGGATATCATTTCATACCCTCTCTCCTCCCGATTTCTAAACGAGGCTTCGTGATCGTTTTTTAGTTTTGACACAACAAACTCGTCTCGTGGCCCATTTCTAACATATAATCGAGACTTTTTGAGGTTTTAAAGGAAGTGGATATCATTTCATACCCTCTCTCCACCCGATTTCTAAACGAGGCTTCGTGCTCGTTTTTTCATTTTGACACCACCAACACGTCCCGTGGCCTATTTCTATCCTATGATCTAGACTTTTTGGGGTTTTAAAGGAAGTGGATATAATTTCATACCCTCTCTCCTCCCGATTTCTAAACGAGTCTTCGTGCTCGTTTTTTAGTTTTGACAAAATAAACACGTCCCGTTGCCCATTTCTAACCTATAATCGAGACTTTTTCGGGTTTTAAAGGAAGTGGATATCATTTCATACGCTCTCTCCTCCCGATTTCTAAACGAGGCTTCGTGATCGTTTTTTAGTTTTGACACAACAAACACGTCTCGTGGCCCATTTCTAACATATAATCGAGACTTTTTCAGGTTTTAAAGGAAGTGGATATCATTTCATACCCTCTCTCCACCCGATTTCTAAACGAGACTTCGTGCTCGTTTTTTCATTTTGACACCACCAACACGTCCCGTGGCCTATTTCTATCCTATGATCTAGACTTTTTGGGGTTTTAAAGGAAGTGGATATAATTTCATACCCTCTCTCCTCCCGATTTCTAAACGAGACTTCGTGCTCGTTTTTTAGTTTTGACACAACAAACACGTCCCCTTGCCCATTTCTATCCTATAATCGAGACTTTTTCGGGTTTTAAAGGAAGTGGATATCATTTCATACCCTCTCTCCTCCCGATTTCTAAACGAGGCTTCGTGCTCGTTTTTTCGTTTTGACACCACAAACACGTCCCGTGGCCCTATTTCTAACCTATAATCGAGACTTTTTTGGGTTTTAGAGGAAGTGGATATCATTTCATACCCTCTCTCCTCCCAATTTCTAAACGAGGCTTCGTGCTCGTTTTCTCGTTTTGACACCAACAACACGTCCCGTGTCCCATTTCTAACATATAATCGAGACTTTTTCGGGTTTTAAAGGAAGTGCATATAATTTCATACCCTCTCTCGAACCGATTTCTAAACGAGGCTTCGTGCTCGTTTTTTCGTTTTGACACCACAAACACGTCCCGTGGCTCATTTCTAACCTATAATCGAGACTTTTTTGGGTTTTAGAGGAAGTGGATATTATTTCATACCCTCTCTCCAACCGATTTCTGAACGAGGCTTCGTGCTCGTTTTTTCGTTTTGACACCACAAACATGTCCCGTAGACCATTTCTAACGTATAATCGAGACTTTTTCAGGTTTTAAAGGAAGTGGATATAATTTCATACCCTCCCTCCTCCCGATTTCTAAAAGAGGCTTCGTTCTCGTTTTTTAGTTTTGACACCACAAACACGTCCCGTGGCCCATTTCTAACGTATAATCGAGACTTTTTCGGGTTTTAAAGGAAGTGGATATCATTTCATACCCTCCCTCCTCCCGATTTCAAAACGAGGCTTCGTGCTCGTTTTTTAGTTTTGACACAACAAACACGTTCCGTTGCCCATTTCTAACCTATAATCGAGACTTTTTCGGGTTTTAAAGGAAGTGGATATCATTTCATACCCTCTCTCCTCCCAATTTCTAAACGAGGCTTCGTGCTCGTTTTTTTGTTTTGACACCACCAAAACGTCTCGTCGCCCATATCTTACATATAATCGAGACTTTTTCGGGTTTTAAAGGAAGTGGATATAATTTCATTCCCTCTCTCCTCCAAATTTCTAAATGAGGCTTCGTGCTCGTTTTTTAGTTTTGACACAACAAACACGTCCCGTTGCCCATTTCTAACTTATAATCGATACTTTTTCGGGTTTTAAAGGAAGTGGATATCATTTCATACCCTCACTCCTCCCGATTTCTAAACGAGGCTTCGTCCTCGTTTTTTCGTTTTGACACCACAAACACGTCCCGTGTCCCATTTCTAACCTATAATCGTGCCTTTTTCGGGTTTTAAGGAAGTGGATATAATTTCATACCCTCTCTCGAACCGATTTCTAAACGAGGCTTTATGCTCGTTTTTTCGTTTTGACACCACAAACATGTCTCGTAGCCCAATTCTAACCTATAATCGTGACTTTTTCGGGTTTTAAAGGAAGTGAATATCATTTCATATCCTCTCTCCTCCCGATTTCTAAAAGAAGCTTCGTGCTCGTTTTTTCGTTTTCACACCACAAACACGTCCCGTGGCCCATTTCTAACGTATAATCGAGACTTTTTCGGGTTTTAAAGGAAGTGGATATCATTTCATACCCTCCCTCCTCCCGATTTAAAAACGAGGCTTCGTGCTCGGTTTTTAGTTTTGACACAACAAACACGTCCCGTTGCCCATTTCTAACCTATAATCGAGACTTTTTCGGGTTTTAAAGGAAGTGGATATCATTTCATACCCTCTCTCCTCCAAATTTCTAAACGAGGCTTCGTGCTCGTTTTTTTGTTTTGACACCACCAAAACGTCTCGTCGCCCATATCTTACATATAATCGAGACTTTTTCGGGTTTTAAAGGAAGTGGATATAATTTCATTCCCTCTCTCCTCCCAATTTCTAAACGAGGCTTCGTGCTCGTTTTTTAGTTTTGACACAACAAACACGTCCCGTTGCCCATTTCTAACTTATAATCGATACTTTTTCGGGTATTAAAGGAAGTGGATATCATTTCATACCCTCACTCCTCCCGATTTCAAAACGAGGCTTCGTGCTCGTTTTTTAGTTTTGACACAACACACACGTCCCGTTGCCCATTTCTAACCTATAATCGAAACTTTTTCGGGTTTTAAAGGAAGTGGATATCATTTCATACCCTCTCTCCTCCCGATTTCTAAATGAGGCTTCTTGCTAGTTTTTTCGTTTTGACACCACCAACACGTCCCGTAGCCCATTTCTAACCTATAATCGAGACTTTTTCGGGTTTTAAAGGAAGTGGATATAATTTCATACCCTCTCTCCTCCCGATTTCTAAACGAGGCATTTCTAACCTATAATCGAGACTTTTTCGGGTTTTAAAGGAAGTGGATATCATTTCATACCCTCTCTCCTCCCGATTTCTAAAAGAGGCTTCGTGCTCGTTTTTTCGTTTTGACACCACAAACATGTCCCGTGGCCCATTTCTAACGTATAATCGAGACTTTTTCGGGTTTTAAAGGAAGTGGATATAATTTCATACCCTCTCTCCTCCCGATTTCAAAACGAGGCTTCGTGCTCGTTTTTTAGTTTTGACACAACACACACGTCCCGTTGCCCATTTCTAACCTATAATCGAAACTTTTTCGGGTTTTAAAGGAAGTGGATATCATTTCATACCCTCTCTCCTCCCGATTTCTAAATGAGGCTTCGTCCTCGTTTTTTCGTTTTGACACCACCAACACGTCCCGTAGCCCATTTCTAACATATAATCGAGACTTTTTCGGGTTTTAAAGGAAGTGGATATAATTTCATTCACTCTCTCCTCCAAATTTCTAAATGAGGCTTTGTGCTCGTTTTTTAGTTTTGACACAACAAACACGTCCCGTTGCCCATTTCTAACTTATAATCTATACTTTTTCGGGTTTTAAAGGAAGTGGATATCATTTCATACCCTCACTCCTCCCGATTTCTAAACGAGGCTTCGTCCTCGTTTTTTCGTTTTGACTCCACAAACACGTCCCGTGTCCCATTTCTAACCTATAATCGTGCCTTTTTCGGGTTTTAAAGGAAGTGGATATAATTTCATACCCTCTCTCGAACCGATTTCTAAACGAGGCTTTGTGCTCGTTTTTTCGTTTTGACACCACAAACATGTACCGTAGCCCAATTCTAACCTATAATCGAGACTTTTTCGGGTTTTAAAGGAAGTGAATATCATTTCATATCCTCTCTCCTCCCGATTTCTAAAAGAAGCTTCGTGCTCGTTTTTTCGTTTTCACACCACAAACACGTCCCGTGGCCCATTTCTAACGTATAATCGAGACTTTTTCGGGTTTTAAAGGAATTGGATATCATTTCATACCCTCCCTCCTTCCGATTTAAAAACGAGGCTTCGTGCTCGGTTTTTAGTTTTGACACAACAAACACGTCCCGTTGCCCATTTCTAACCTATAATCGAGACTTTTTCGGGTTTTAAAGGAAGTGGATATCATTTCATACCCTCTCTCCTCCCGATTTCTAAACGAGGCTTCGTGCTCGTTTTTTCGTTTTGACACCACAAACACATCCCGTGGCCTATTTCTAACTTATAATCGAGACTTTTTCGGGTTTTAAAGGAAGTGGATATCATTTCATACCCTCTCTCCTCCCGATTTCTAAACGAGGCTTCGTGCTCGTTTTTCCGTTTTGACACCACCAACACGTCCCGTGTCCCATTTCTAACATATAATCGAGACTTTTTCGGGTTTTAAAGGAAGTGCATATAATTTCATACCCTCTCTCGAACCGATTTCTAAACGAGGCTTCGTGCTCGTTTTTTCGTTTTGACACCACGAACACGTCCGGTGGCCCATTTCTAACCTATAATCGAGACTTTTTCGGGTTTTAAAGGAAGTGGATATAATTTCATACCCTCTCTCGAACCGATTTCTAAACGAGGCTTCGTTCTCGTTTTTTCGTTTTGACACCACCAACATGTCCCGTAGCCCAATTCTAACCTATAATCGAGACTTTTTCGGGTTTTAAAGGAAGTGAATATCATTTCATACCCTCTCTCCTCCCGATTTCTAAAAGAAGCTTCGTGCTCGTTTTTTCGTTTTGACACCACAAACACGTCCCGTAGCCCATTTCTAACCGATAATCGAGACTTTTTCGGGTTTTAAAGGAAGTGGATATCATTTCATACCCTCTCTCCTCCCGATTTCTAAACGAGGCTTCGTGATCGTTTTTTAGTTTTGACACAACAAACACGTCTCGTGGCCCATTTCTAACATATAATCGAGACTTTTTGAGGTTTTAAAGGAAGTGGATATCATTTCATACCCTCTCTCCACCCGATTTCTAAACGAGGCTTCGTGCTCGTTTTTTCATTTTGACACCACCAACACATCCAGTGGCCTATTTCTAACTTATAATCGAGACTTTTTCGGGTTTTAAAGGAAGTGGATATCATTTCATACCCTCTCTCCTCCCGATTTCTAAACGAGGCTTCGTGCTCGTTTTTCCGTTTTGACACCACCAACACGTCCCGTGTCCCATTTCTACCATATAATCGAGACTTTTTCGGGTTTTAAAGGAAGTGCATATAATTTCATACCCTCTCTCGAACCGATTTCTAAACGAGGCTTCGTGCTCGTTTTTTCGTTTTGACACCACGAACACGTCCGGTGGCCCATTTCTAACCTATAATCGAGACTTTTTCGGGTTTTAAAGGAAGTGGATATCATTTTATACCCTCTCTCCTCCCGATTTCTAAACGAGGCTTCCTGCTCGTTTTTTCGTTTTGACACCACAAACACGTCCCGTGGCCTATTTCTATCCTATGATCTAGACTTTTTGGGGTTTTAAAGGAAGTGGATATAATTTCATACCCTCTCTCCTCCCGATTTCTAAACGAGACTTCGTGCTCGTTTTTTAGTTTTGACACAACAAACACGTCCCGTTGCCCATTTCTAACCTATAATCGAGACTTTTTCGGGTTTTAAAGGAAGTGGATATCATTTCATACCCTCTCTCCTCCCGATTTCTAAACGAGGCTTCATGCTCGTTTTTTCGTTTTGACACCACAAACACGTCCCGTGGCCTATTTCTAACCTATAATGGAGACTTTTTCGGGTTTTAAAGGAAGTGGATATCATTTCATACCCTCTCTCCTCCCGATTTCTAAACGAGGCTTCGTGATCGTTTTTTAGTTTTGACACAACAAACACGTCTCGTGGCCCATTTCTAACATATAATCGAGACTTTTTCAGGTTTTAAAGGAAGTGGATATCATTTCATACCCTCTCTCCTCCCGATTTCTAAAAGAGGCTTCGTGCTCGTTTTTTCGTTTTGACACCACAAACACGTCCCGTGGCCCATTTCTAACGTATAATCGAGACTTTTTCGGGTTTTAAAGGAAGTGGATATCATTTCATACCCTCCCTCCTCCCGATTTCAAAACGAGGCTTCGTGCTCGTTTTTTAGTTTTGACACAACAAACACGTCCCGTTGCCCATTTCTAACCTATTATCGAAACTTTTTCGGGTTTTAAAGGAAGTGGATATCATTTCATACCCTCTCTCCTCCCGATTTCTAAATGAGGCTTCTTGCTCGTTTTTTCATTTTGACACCACCAAAACGTCTCGTCGCCCATATCTTACATATAATCGAGACTTTTTCGGGTTTTAAAGGAAGTGGATATAATTTCATTCCCTCTCTCCTCCAAATTCCTAAATGAGGCTTCGTGCTCGTTTTTTAGTTTTGACACAACAAACAAGTCCCGTTGCCCATTTCTAACTTATAATCGATACTTTTTCGGGTTTTAAAGGAAGTAGATATCATTTCATACCCTCACTCCTCCCGATTTCTAAACGAGGCTTCGTCCTCGTTTTTTCGTTTTGACACCACAAACACGTCCCGTAGCCCATTTCTAACATATAATCGAGACTTTTTCGGGTTTTAAAGGAAGTGGATATCATTTCATACCCTCTCTCCTCCCGATTTCTAAACGAGGCTTCGTGCTCGTTTTTTTGTTTTGACACCACCAAAACGTCTCGTCGCCCATATCTTACATATAATCGAGACTTTTTCGGGTTTTAAAGGAAGTGGATATAATTTCATTCCCTCTCTCCTCCAAATTTCTAAATGAGGCTTTGTGCTCGTTTTTTAGTTTTGACACAACAAACACGTCCCGTTGCCCATTTCTAACTTATAATCGGTACTTTTTCGGGTTTTAAAGGAAGTGGATATCATTTCATACCCTCACTCCTCCCGATTTCTAAACGAGGCTTCGTCCTCGTTTTTTCGTTTTGACACCACAAACACGTCCCGTGTCCCATTTCTAACCTATAATCGTGCCTTTTTCGGGTTTTAAAGGAAGTGGATATAATTTCATACCCTCTATCGAACCGATTTCTAAACGTGGCTTCGTGCTCGTTTTTTCGTTTTGACACCACCAACATGTCCCGTAGCCCAATTCTAACCTATAATCGAGACTTTTTCGGGTTTAAAGGAAGTGAATATCATTTCATACCCTCTCTCCTCCCGATTTCTAAAAGAAGCTTCGTGCTCGTTTTTTCGTTTTGACACCACAAACACGTCCCGTAGCCCATTTCTAACCGATAATCGAGACTTTTTCGGGTTTTAAATGAAGTGGATATCATTTCATACCCTCTCTCCTCCCGATTTCTAAACGAGGCTTCGTGTTCGTTTTTTAGTTTTGACACAACAAACACGTCTCGTGGCCCATTTCTAACATATAATCGAGACTTTTTGAGGTTTTAAAGGAAGTGGATATCATTTCATACCCTCTCTCCACCCGATTTCTAAACGAGGCTTCGTGCTCGTTTTTTCATTTTGACACCACCAACACATCCCGTGGCCTATTTCTAACTTATAATCGAGACTTTTTCGGGTTTTAAAGGAAGTGGATATCATTTCATACCCTCTCTCCTCCCGATTTCTAAACGAGGCTTCGTGCTCGTTTTTCCGTTTTGACACCACCAACACGTCCCGTGTCCCATTTCTAACATATAATCGAGACTTTTTCGGGTTTTAAAGGAAGTGCATATAATTTCATACCCTCTCTCGAACCGATTTCTAAACGAGGCTTCGTGCTCGTTTTTTCGTTTTGACACCACGAACACGTCCGGTGGCCCATTTCTAACCTATAATCGAGACTTTTTCGGGTTTTAAAGGAAGTGGATATCATTTTATACCCTCTCTCCTCCCGATTTCTAAACGAGGCTTCATGCTCGTTTTTTCGTTTTGACACCACAAACACGTCCCGTGGCCTATTTCTATCCTATGATCTAGACTTTTTGGGGTTTTAAAGGAAGTGGATATAATTTCATACCCTCTCTCCTCCCGATTTCTAAACGAGACTACGTGCTCGTTTTTTAGTTTTGACACAACAAACACGTCCCGTTGCCCATTTCTAACCTATAATCGAGACTTTTTCGGGTTTTAAAGGAAGTGGATATCATTTCATACCCTCTCTCCTCCCGATTTCTAAACGAGGCTTCCTGCTCGTTTTTTCGTTTTGACACCATAAACACGTCCCGTGGCCTATTTCTAACCTATAATTGAGACTTTTTCGGGTTTTAAAGGAAGTGGATATCATTTCATACCCTCTCTCCTCCCGATTTCTAAACGAGGCTTCGTGATCGTTTTTTAGTTTTGACACAACAAACACGTCTCGTGGCCCATTTCTAACATATAATCGAGACTTTTTCAGGTTTTAAAGGAAGTGGATATCATTTCATACCCTCTCTCCTCCCGATTTCTAAAAGAGGCTTTGTGCTTGTTTTTTCGTTTTGACACCACAAACACGTCCCGTGGCCTATTTCTAACGTATAATCGAGACTTTTTCGGGTTTTAAAGGAAGTGGATATCATTTCATACCCTCCCTCCTCCCGATTTCAAAACGAGGCTTCGTGCTCGTTTTTTAGTTTTGACACAACAAACACGTCCCGTTGCCCATTTCTAACCTATTATCGAAACTTTTTCAGGTTTTAAAGGAAGTGGATATCATTTCATACCCTCTCTCCTCCCGATTTCTAAATGTGGCTTCTTGCTCGTTTTTTCATTTTGACACCACCAAAACGTCTCGTCGCCCATATCTTACATATAATCGAGACTTTTTCGGGTTTTAAAGGAAGTGGATATAATTTCATTCCCTCTCTCCTCCAAATTTCTAAATGAGGCTTTGTGCTCGTTTTTTAGTTTTGACACAACAAACACGTCCCGTTGCCCATTTCTAACTTATAATCGATACTTTTTCGGGTTTTAAAGGAAGTGGATATCATTTCATACCCTCACTCCTCCCGATTTCTAAACGAGGCTTCGTCCTCGTTTTTTCGTTTTGACACCACAAACACGTCCCGTGTCCCATTTCTAACCTATAATCGTGCCTTTTTCGGGTTTTAAAGGAAGTGGATATAATTTCATACCCTCTCTCGAACCGATTTCTAAACGAGGCTTTGTGCTCGTTTTTTCGTTTTGACACCACAAACATGTACCGTAGCCCAATTCTAACCTATAATCGAGACTTTTTCGGGTTTTAAAGGAAGTGAATATCATTTCACATCCTCTCTCCTCCCGATTTCTAAAAGAAGCTTCGTGCTCGTTTTTTCGTTTTCACACCACAAACACGTCCCGTGGCCCATTTCTAACGTATAATCGAGACTTTTTCGGGTTTTAAAGGAAGTGGATATCATTTCATACCCTCCCTCCTCCCGATTTAAAAACGAGGCTTCGTGCTCGGTTTTTAGTTTTGACACAACAAACACGTCCCGTTGCCCATTTCTAACCTATAATCGAGACTTTTTCGGGTTTTAAAGGAAGTGGATATCATTTCATACCCTCTCTCCTCCCGATTTCTAAACGAGGCTTCGTGCTCGTTTTTTCGTTTTGACACCACAAACACATCCCGTGGCCTATTTCTAACTTATAATCGAGACTTTTTCGGGTTTTAAAGGAAGTGGATATCATTTCATACCCTCTCTCCTCCCGATTTCTAAACGAGGCTTCGTGCTCGTTTTTCCGTTTTGACACCACCAACACGTCCCGTGTCCCATTTCTAACATATAATCGAGACTTTTTCGGATTTTAAAGGAAGTGCATATAATTTCATACCCTCTCTCGAACCGATTTCTAAACGAGGCTTCGTGCTCGTTTTTTCGTTTTGACACCACGAACACGTCCGGTGGCCCATTTCTAACCTATAATCAAGACTTTTTTGGGTTTTAAAGGAAGTGGATATAATTTCATACCCTCTCTCGAACCGATTTCTAAACGAGGCTTCGTGCTCGTTTTTTCGTTTTGACACCACCAACATGTCCCGTAGCCCAATTCTAACCTATAATCGAGACTTTTTCGGGTTTTAAAGGAAGTGAATATCATTTCATACCCTCTCTCCTCCCGATTTCTAAAAGAAGCTTCGTGCTCGTTTTTTCGTTTTGACACCACAAACACGTCCCGTAGCCCATTTCTAACCGATAATCGAGACTTTTTCGGGTTTTAAATGAAGTGGATATCATTTCATACCCTCTCTCCTCCCGATTTCTAAACGAGGCTTCGTGATCGTTTTTTAGTTTTGACACAACAAACACGTCTCGTGGCCCATTTTTAACATATAATCGAGACTTTTTGAGGTTTTAAAGGAAGTGGATATCATTTCATACCCTCTCTCCACCCGATTTCTAAACGAGGCTTCGTGCTCGTTTTTTCATTTTGACACCACCAACACATCCCGTGGCCTATTTCTAACTTATAATCGAGACTTTTTCGGGTTTTAAAGGAAGTGGATATCATTTCATACCCTCTCTCCTCCCGATTTCTAAACGAGGCTTCGTGCTCGTTTTTCCGTTTTGACACCACCAACACGTCCCGTGTCCCATTTCTAACATATAATCGAGACTTTTTCGTGTTTTAAAGGAAGTGCATATAATTTCATACCCTCTCTCGAACCGATTTCTAAACGAGGCTTCGTGCTCGTTTTTTCGTTTTGACACCACGAACACGTCCAGTGGCCCATTTCTAACCTATAATCGAGACTTTTTCGGGTTTTAAAGGAAGTGGATATCATTTTATACCCTCTCTCCTCCCGATTTCTAAACGAGGCTTCATGCTCGTTTTTTCGTTTTGACACCACAAACACGTCCCGTGGCCTATTTCTATCCTATGATCTAGACTTTTTGGGGTTTTAAAGGAAGTGGATATAATTTCATACCCTCTCTCCTCCCGATTTCTAAACGAGACTTCGTGCTCGTTTTTTAGTTTTGACACAACAAACACGTCCCGTTGCCCATTTCTAACCTATAATCGAGACTTTTTCGGGTTTTAAAGGAAGTGGATATCATTTCATACCCTCTCTCCTCCCGATTTCTAAACGAGGCTTCCTGCTCGTTTTTTCGTTTTGACACCATAAACACGTCCCGTGGCCTATTTCTAACATATATTTGAGACTTTTTCGGGTTTTAAAGGAAGTGGATATCATTTCATACCCTCTCTCCTCCCGATTTCTAAACGAGGCTTCGTGATCGTTTTTTAGTTTTGACACAACAAACACGTCTCGTGGCCCATTTCTAACATATAATCGAGACTTTTTCAGGTTTTAAAGGAAGTGGATATCATTTCATACCCTCTCTCCTCCCGATTTCTAAAAGAGGCTTCGTGCTCGTTTTTTCGTTTTGACACCACAAACACGTCCCGTGGCCTATTTCTAACGTATAATCGAGACTTTTTCGGGTTTTAAAGGAAGTGGATATCATTTCATACCCTCCCTCCTCCCGATTTCAAAACGAGGCTTCGTGCTCGTTTTTTAGTTTTGACACAACAAACACGTCCCGTTGCCCATTTCTAACCTATTATCGAAACTTTTTCGGGTTTTAAAGGAAGTGGATATCATTTCATACCCTCTCTCCTCCCGATTTCTAAATGAGGCTTCTTGCTCGTTTTTTCATTTTGACACCACCAAAACGTCTCGTCGCCCATATCTTACATATAATCGAGACTTTTTCGGGTTTTAAAGGAAGTGGATATAATTTCATTCCCTCTATCCTCCAAATTCCTAAATGAGGCTTCGTGATCGTTTTTTAGTTTTGACACAACAAACAAGTCCCGTTGCCCATTTCTAACTTATAATCGATACTTTTTCGGGTTTTAAAGGAAGTAGATATCATTTCATACCCTCACTCCTCCCGATTTCTAAACGAGGCTTCGTCCTCGTTTTTTCGTTTTGACACCACAAACACGTCCCGTAGCCCATTTCTAATATATAATCGAGACTTTTTCGGGTTTTAAAGGAAGTGGATATCATTTCATACCCTCTCTCCTCCCGATTTCTAAACGAGGCTTCGTGCTCGTTTTTTTGTTTTGACACCACCAAAACGTCTCGTCGCCCATATCATACATATAATCGAGACTTTTTCGGGTTTTAAAGGAAGTGGATATAATTTCATTCCCTCTCTCCTCCAAATTTCTAAATGAGGCTTTGTGCTCGTTTTTTAGTTTTGACACAACAAACACGTCCCGTTGCCCATTTCTAACTTATAATCGATACTTTTTCGGGTTTTAAAGGAAGTGGATATCATTTCATACCCTCACTCCTCCCGATTTCTAAACGAGGCTTCGTCCTCGTTTTTTCGTTTTGACACCACAAACACGTCCCGTGTCCCATTTCTAACCTATAATCGTGCCTTTTTCGGGTTTTAAAGGAAGTGGATATAATTTCATACCCTCTCTCGAACCGATTTCTAAACGAGGCTTTGTGCTCGTTTTTTCGTTTTGACACCACAAACATGTACCGTAGCCCAATTCTAACCTATAATCGAGACTTTTTCGGGTTTTAAAGGAAATGAATATCATTTCATATCCTCTCTCCTCCCGATTTCTAAAAGAAGCTTCGTGCTCGTTTTTTCGTTTTCACACCACAAACACGTCCCGTGGCCCATTTCTAACGTATAATCGAGACTTTTTCGGGTTTTAAAGGAAGTGGATATCATTTCATACCCTCCCTCCTCCCGATTTAAAAACGAGGCTTCGTGCTCGGTTTTTAGTTTTGACACAACAAACACGTCCCGTTGCCCATTTCTAACCTATAATCGAGACTTTTTCGGGTTTTAAAAGAAGTGGATATCATTTCATACCCTCTCTCCTCCCGATTTCTAAACGAGGCTTCGTGCTCGTTTTTTCGTTTTGACACCACAAACACATCCCGTGGCCTATTTCTAACTTATAATCGAGACTTTTTCGGGTTTTAAAGGAAGTGGATATCATTTCATACCCTCTCTCCTCCCGATTTCTAAACGAGGCTTCGTGCTCGTTTTTCCGTTTTGACACCACCAACACGTCCCGTGTCCCATTTCTAACATATAATCGAGACTTTTTCGGGTTTTAAAGGAAGTGCATATAATTTCATACCCTCTCTCGAACCGATTTCTAAACGAGGCTTCGTGCTCGTTTTTTCGTTTTGACACCACGAACACGTCCGGTGGCCCATTTCTAACCTATAATCGAGACTTTTTCGGGTTTTAAAGGAAGTGGATATAATTTCATACCCTCTCTCGAACCGATTTCTAAACGAGGCTTCGTGCTCGTTTTTTCGTTTTGACACCACCAACATGTCCCGTAGCCCAATTCTAACCTATAATCGAGACTTTTTCGGGTTTTAAAGGAAGTGAATATCATTTCATACCCTCTCTCCTCCCGATTTCTAAAAGAAGCTTCGTGCTCGTTTTTTCGTTTTGACACCACAAACACGTCCCGTAGCCCATTTCTAACCGATAATCGAGACTTTTTCGGGTTTTAAAGGAAGTGGATATCATTTCATACCCTCTCTCCTCCCGATTTCTAAACGAGGCTTCGTGATCGTTTTTTAGTTTTGACACAACAAACACGTCTCGTGGCCCATTTCTAACATATAATCGAGACTTTTTGAGGTTTTAAAGGAAGTGGATATCATTTCATACCCTCTCTCCACCCGATTTCTAAACGAGGCTTCGTGCTCGTTTTTTCATTTTGACACCACCAACACATCCCGTGGCCTATTTCTAACTTATAATCGAGACTTTTTCGGGTTTTAAAGGAAGTGGATATCATTTCATACCCTCTCTCCTCCCGATTTCTAAACGAGGCTTCGTGCTCGTTTTTCCGTTTTGACACCACCAACACGTCCCGTGTCCCATTTCTAACATATAATCGAGACTTTTTCGGGTTTTAAAGGAAGTGCATATAATTTCATACCCTCTCTCGAACCGATTTCTAAACGAGGCTTCGTGCTCGTTTTTTCGTTTTGACACCACGAACACGTCCGGTGGCCCATTTCTAACCTATAATTGAGACTTTTTCGGGTTTTAAAGGAAGTGGATATCATTTCATACCCTCTCTCCTCCCGATTTCTAAACGAGGCTTAATGCTCGTTTTTTCGTTTTGACACCACAAACACGTCCCGTGGCCTATTTCTATCCTATGATCTAGACTTTTGGGGGTTTTAAAGGAAGTGGATATAATTTCATACCCTCTCTCCTCCCGATTTCTAAACGAGACTTCGTGCTCGTTTTTTAGTTTTGACACAACAAACACGTCCCGTTGCCCATTTCTAACCTATAATCGAGACTTTTTCGGGTTTTAAAGGAAGTGGATATCATTTCATACCCTCTCTCCTCCCGATTTCTAAACGAGGCTTCATGCTCGTTTTTTCGTTTTGACACCACAAACACGTCCCGTGGCCTATTTCTAACCTATAATCGTGACTTTTTCGGGTTTTAAAGGAAGTGGATATCATTTCATACCCTCTCTCCTCCCGATTTCTAAACGAGGCTTCATGCTCGTTTTTTCGTTTTGACACCACAAACACGTCCCGTGGCCTATTTCTAACCTATAATCGTGACTTTTTCGGGTTTTAAAGGAAGTGGATATCATTTCATACCCTCTCTCCTCCCGATTTCTAAACGAGGCTTCGTGCTCGTTTTTTCGTTTTGACACCACAAACACATCCCGTGGCCTATTTCTAACTTATAATCGAGACTTTTTCGGGTTTTAAAGGAAGTGGATATCATTTCATACCCTCTCTCCTCCCGATTTCTAAACGAGGCTTCGTGCTCGTTTTTCCGTTTTGACACCACCAACACGTCCCGTGTCCCATTTCTAACATATAATCGAGACTTTTTCGGGTTTTAAAGGAAGTGCATATAATTTCATACCCTCTCTCGAACCGATTTCTAAACGAGGCTTCGTGCTCGTTTTTTCGTTTTGACACCACGAACACGTCCGGTGGCCCATTTCTAACCTATAATCGAGATTTTTTCGGGTTTTAAAGGAAGTGGATATAATTTCATACCCTCTCTCGAACCGATTTCTAAACGAGGCTTCGTGCTCGTTTTTTCGTTTTGACACCACCAACATGTCCCGTAGCCCAATTCTAACCTATAATCGAGACTTTTTCGGGTTTTAAAGGAAGTGAATATCATTTCATACCCTCTCTCCTCCCGATTTCTAAAAGAAGCTTCGTGCTCGTTTTTTCGTTTTGACACCACAAACACGTCCCGTAGCCCATTTCTAACCGATAATCGAGACTTTTTCTGGTTTTAAAGGAAGTGGATATCATTTCATACCCTCTCTCCTCCCGATTTCTAAACGAGGCTTCGTGATCGTTTTTTAGTTTTGACACAACAAACTCGTCTCGTGGCCCATTTCTAACATATAATCGAGACTTTTTGAGGTTTTAAAGGAAGTGGATATCATTTCATACCCTCTCTCCACCCGATTTCTAAACGAGGCTTCGTGCTCGTTTTTTCATTTTGACACCACCAACACGTCCCGTGGCCTATTTCTATCCTATGATCTAGACTTTTTGGGGTTTTAAAGGAAGTGGATATAATTTCATACCCTCTCTCCTCCCGATTTCTAAACGAGGCTTCGTGCTCGTTTTTTAGTTTTGACACAATAAACACGTCCCGTTGCCCATTTCTAACCTATAATCGAGACTTTTTCGGGTTTTAAAGGAAGTGGATATCATTTCATACCCTCTCTCCTCCCGATTTCTAAACGAGGCTTCGTGATCGTTTTTTAGTTTTGACACAACAAACACGTCTCGTGGCCCATTTCTAACATATAATCGAGACTTTTTCAGGTTTTAAAGGAAGTGGATATCATTTCATACCCTCTCTCCACCCGATTTCTAAACGAGACTTCGTGCTCGTTTTTTCATTTTGACACCACCAACACGTCCCGTGGCCTATTTCTATCCTATGATCTAGACTTTTTGGGGTTTTAAAGGAAGTGGATATAATTTCATACCCTCTCTCCTCCCGATTTCTAAACGAGACTTCGTGCTCGTTTTTTAGTTTTGACACAACAAACACGTCCCGTTGCCCATTTCTAACCTATAATCGAGACTTTTTCGGGTTTTAAAGGAAGTGGATATCATTTCATACCCTCTCTCCTCCCGATTTCTAAACGAGGCTTCATGCTCGTTTTTTCGTTTTGACACCACAAACACGTCCCGTGGCCTATTTCTAACCTATAATCGAGACTTTTTCGGGTTTTAAAGGATGTGGATATCATTTCATACCCTCTCTCCTCCCGATTTCTAAACGAGGCTTCGTGCTCGTTTTTCCGTTTTGACACCAACAACACGTCCCGTGTCCCATTTCTAACATATAATCGAGACTTTTTCGGGTTTTAAAGGAAGTGCAAATAATTTCATACCCTCTCTCGAACCGATTTCTAAACGAGGCTTCGTGCTCGTTTTTTCGTTTTGACACCACAAACATGTCCCGTGGCCCATTTCTAACCTATAATCGAGACTTTTTCTGGGTTTAAAGGAAGTGGATATCATTTCATACCCTCTCTCCTCCCGATTTCTAAACGATGCTTCGTGCTTGTTTTTTCGTTTTGACACCACCAACACGTCCCGTGTCCCATTTCTAACTTATAATCGATACTTTTTCGGGTTTTGAAAGGAAGTGGATATCATTTCATACCCTCTCTCCTCCCGATTTCTAAAGAAGGCTTCGTGCTCGTTTTTTAGTTTTGACACCACAAACACGTCCCGTGGCCTATTTCTAACGTATAATCGAGACTTTTTCGGGTTTTAAAGGAAGTGGATATCATTTCATACCCTCCCTCCTCCTGATTTCAAAACGAGGCTTCGTACTCGTTTTTTCGTTTTGACACCACAAACACGTACCGTGGCCTATTTCTAACCTATAATCGAGACTTTTTCGGGTTTTAAAGGAAGTGGATATCATATCATACCCTCTCTCCTCCCGATTTCTAAACGAGGCTTCGTGCTCGTTTTTTAATTTTGACACCACCAACACGTCAAGTGTCCCATTTCTAACATATAATCGAGACTTTTTCGGGTTTTAAAGGAAGTGCATATAATTTCATACCCTCTCTCGAACCGATTTCTAAACGAGGCTTCGTGCTCGTTTTTTAGTTTTGACACAACAAACACGTCTCGTGGCCCATTTCTAACATATAATCGAGACTTTTTCAGGTTTTAAAGGAAGTGGATATCATTTCATACCCTCTCTCCTCCCGATTTCTAAACGAGGCTTCGTGCTCGTTTTCTCGTTTTGACACCAACAACACGTCCCGTGTCCCATTTCTAACATATAATCGAGACTTTTTCGGGTTTTAAAGGAAGTGCATATAATTTCATACCCTCTCTCGAACCGATTTCTAAACGAGGCTTCGTGCTCGTTTTTTCGTTTTGACACCACAAACACGTCCCGTGGCTCATTTCTAACCTATAATCGAGACTTTTTTGGGTTTTAGAGGAAGTGGATATAATTTCATACCCTCTCTCCAACCGATTTCTGAACGAGGCTTCGTGCTCGTTTTTTCATTTTGACTACACAAACATGTCCCGTAGACCATTTCTAACGTATAATCGAGACTTTTTCGGGTTTTAAAGGAAGTGGATATCATTTCATACCCTCCCACCTCCCGATTTCAAAACGAGGCTTCGTGCTCGTTTTTTAGTTTTGACACAACAAACACGTTCCGTTGCCCATTTCTAACCTATAATCGAGACTTTTTCGGGTTTTAAAGGAAGTGGATATCATTTCATACCCTCTCTCCTCCCAATTTCTAAACGAGGCTTCGTGCTCGTTTTTTTGTTTTGACACCACCAAAACGTCTCGTCGCCCATATCTTACATATAATCGAGACTTTTTCGGGTTTTAAAAGAAGTGGATATAATTTCATTCCCTCTCTCCTCCCAATTTCTAAACGAGGCTTCGTGCTCGTTTTTTAGTTTTGACACAACAAACACGTCCCGTTGCCCATTTCTAACTTATAATCGATACTTTTTCGGGTATTAAAGGAAGTGGATATCATTTCATACCCTCACTCCTCCCGATTTCAAAACGAGGCTTCGTGCTCGTTTTTTAGTTTTGACACAACACACACGTCCCGTTGCCCATTTCTAACCTATAATCGAAACTTTTTCGGGTTTTAAAGGAAGTGGATATCATTTCATACCCTCTCTCCTCCCGATTTCTAAATGAGGCTTCTTACTCGTTTTTTCGTTTTGACACCACCAATACGTCCCGTAGCCCATTTCTAACCTATAATGGAGACTTTTTCGGGTTTTAAATGAAGTGGATATAATTTCATACCCTCTCTCCTCCCGATTTCTAAACGAGGCTTCGTGATCGTTTTTTAGTTTTGACACAACAAACACGTCTCGTGGCCCATTTCTAACATATAATCGAGGCTTTTTCAGGTTTTAAAGGAAGTGGATATCATTTCATACTCTCTCTCCTCCCGATTTCTAAAAGAGGCTTCGTGCTCGTTTTTTCGTATTCACACCACAAACACGTCCCGTGGCCCATTTCTAACGTATAATCGAGACTTTTTCGGGTTTTAAAGGAAGTGGATATCATTTCATACCCTCTCTCCTCCCGATTTCTAAACGAGGCTTCGTGCTCGTTTTTTTGTTTTGACACCACCAAAACGTCTCGTCGCCTATATCTTACATATAATCGAGACTTTTTGGGGTTTTAAAGGAAGTGGATATAATTTCATACCCTCTCTCCTCCCGATTTCTAAACGAGACTTCGTGCTCGTTTTTTAGTTTTGACACAACAAACACGTCCCGTTGCCCATTTCTAACCTATAATCGAGACTTTTTCGGGTTTTAAAGGAAGTGGATATCATTTCATACCCTCTCTCCTCCCGATTTCTAAACGAGGCTTCATGCTCGTTTTTTCGTTTTGACACCACAAACACGTCCCGTGGCCTATTTCTAACCTATAATCGAGACTTTTTCGGGTTTTAAAGGAAGTGGATATCATTTCATACCCTCTCTCCTCCCGATTTCTAAACGAGGCTTCGTGCTCGTTTTTCCGTTTTGACACCACCAACACGTCCCGTGTCCCATTTCTAACATATAATCGAGACTTTTTCGGGTTTTAAAGGAAGTGGATATCATTTCATACCCTCTCTCCTCCCGATTTCTAAACGAGACTTCGTGCTCGTTTTTTAGTTTTGACACAACAAACACGTCCCGTTGCCCATTTCTAACCTATAATCGAGACTTTTTCGGGTTTTAAAGGAAGTGGATATCATTTCATACCCTCTCTCCTCCCGATTTCTAAATGAGGCTTCTTGCTCGTTTTTTCATTTTGACACCACCAATACGTCCCGTAGCCCATTTCTAACATATAATCGAGACTTTTTCGGGTTTTAAAGGAAGTGGATATCATTTCATACCCTCTCTCCTCCCGATTTCTAAACGAGGCTTCGTGCTCGTTTTTTTGTTTTGACACCACCAAAACGTCTCGTCGCCTATATCTTACATATAATCGAGACTTTTTGGGGTTTTAAAGGAAGTGGATATAATTTCATACCCTCTCTCCTCCCGATTTCTAAACGAGACTTCGTGCTCGTTTTTTAGTTTTGACACAACAAACACGTCCCGTTGCCCATTTCTAACCTATAATCGAGACTTTTTCGGGTTTTAAAGGAAGTGGATATCATTTCATACCCTCTCTCCTCCCGATTTCAAAATGAGGCTTCTTGCTCGTTTTTTCATTTTGACACCACCAATACGTCCCGTAGCCCATTTCTAACATATAATCGAGACTTTTTCGGGTTTTAAAGGAAGTGGATATCATTTCATACCCTCTCTCCTCCCGATTTCTAAATGAGGCTTCTTACTCGTTTTTTCGTTTTGACACCACCAATACGTCCCGTAGCCCATTTCTAACCTATAATGGAGACTTTTTCGGGTTTTAAATGAAGTGGATATAATTTCATACCCTCTCTCCTCCCGATTTCTAAACGAGGCTTCGTGATCGTTTTTTAGTTTTGACACAACAAACACGTCTCGTGGCCCATTTCTAACATATAATCGAGGCTTTTTCAGGTTTTAAAGGAAGTGGATATCATTTCATACCCTCTCTCCTCCCGATTTCTAAAAGAGGCTTCGTGCTCGTTTTTTAGTTTTGACACAACAAACACGTCCCGTTGCCCATTTCTAACCTATTATCGTAACTTTTTCGGGTTTTAAAGGAAGTGGATATCATTTCATACCCTCTCTCCTCCCGATTTCTAAATGAGGCTTCTTGCTCGTTTTTTCATTTTGACACCACCAATACGTCCCGTAGCCCATTTCTAACATATAATCGAGACTTTTTCGGGTTTTAAAGGAAGTGGATATCATTTCATACCCTCTCTCCTCCCGATTTCTAAACGAGGCTTCGTGCTCGTTTTTTTGTTTTGACACCACCAAAACGTCTCGTCGCCTATATCTTACATATAATCGAGACTTTTTCGGGTTTTAAAGGAAGTGGATATAATTTCATTCCCTCTCTCCTCCAAATTTCTAAATGAGGCTTCGTGCTCGTTTTTTAGTTTTGACACAACAAACACGTCCCGTTGCCCATTTCTAACTTATAATCGATACTTTTTCGGGTTTTAAAGGAAGTGGATATCATTTCATACCCTCACTCCTCCCGATTTCTAAACGAGGCTTCGTCCTCATTTTTTCGTTTTGACACCACAAACACGTCCCGTGTCCCATTTCTAACCTATAAACGAGCCTTTTTCGGGTTTTAAAGGAAGTGGATATAATTTCATACCCTCTCTCGAACCGATTTCTAAACGAGGCTTTGTGCTCGTTTTTTCGTTTTGACACCACAAACATGTCCCGTAGCCCAATTCTAACCTATAATCGTGACTTTTTCGGGTTTTAAAGGAAGTGAATATCATTTCATATCCTCTCTCCTCCCGATTTCTAAAAGAAGCTTCGTGCTCGTTTTTTCGTTTTCACACCACAAACACGTCCCGTGGCCCATTTTTAACGTATAATCGAGACTTTTTCGGGTTTTAAAGGAAGTGGATATCATTTCATACCCTCCCTCCTCCTCATTTCAAAACGAGGCTTCGTGCTCGGTTTTTAGTTTTGACACAACAAACACGTCCCGTTGCCCATTTCTAACCTATAATCGAGACTTTTTCGGGTTTTAAAGGAAGTGGATATCATTTCATACCCTCTCTCCTCCCGATTTCTAAACGAGGCTTCGTGCTCGTTTTTTCGTTTTGACACCACAAACATATCCCGTGGCCTATTTCTAACCTATAATCGAGTCTTTTTCGGGTTTTAAAGGAAGTGGATATCATTTCATACCCTCTCTCCTCCCGATTTCTAAACGAGGCTTCGTGCTCGTTTTTCCGTTTTGACACCACCAACACGTCCCGTGTCCAATTTCTAAAATATAATCGAGACTTTTTCGGTTTTTAAAGGAAGTGCATATAATTTCATACCCTCTCTCTAACCGATTTCTAAACGAGGCTTCGTGCTCGTTTTTTCGTTTTGACACCACGAACACGTCCGGTGGCCCATTTCTAACCTATAATCGAGACTTTTTCGGGTTTTAAAGGAAGTAGATAAAATTTCATACCCTCGAACCGATTTCTAAACGAGGCTTCGTGCTCGTTTTTTCGTTTTGACACCACCAACATGTCCCGTAGCCCAATTCTAACCTATAATCGAGACGTTTTCGGGTTTTAAAGGAAGTGAATATCATTTCATATCCTCTCTCCTCCCGATTTCTAAAAGAAGCTTCGTGCTCGTTTTTTCGTTTTCACACCACAAACACGTCCCATGGCCCATTTCTAATGTATAATCGAGACTTTTTCAGGTTTTAAAGGAAGTGGATATCATTTCATACCCTCCCTCCTCCCGATTTCAAAACGAGGCTTCGTGCTCGGTTTTTAGTTTTGACACAACAAACACGTCCCGTTGCCCATTTCTAACCTATAATCGAGACTTTTTCGGGTTTTAAAGGAAGTGGATATCATTTCATACCCTCTCTCCTCCCGATTTCTAAACGAGGCTTCGTGCTCGTTTTTTCGTTTTGACACCACAGACACATCCCGTGGCCTATTTCTAACCTATAATCGAGACTTTTTCGGGTTTTAAAGGAAGTGGATATCATTTCATACCCTCTCTCCTCCCGATTTCTAAACGAGGCTTCGTGCTCGTTTTTCCGTTTTGACACCACCAACACATCCCGTGTCCCATTTCTAACATATAATCGAGACTTTTTCGGGTTTTAAAGGAAGTGCAAATAATTTCATACCCTCTCTCGAACCGATTTCTAAACGAGGCTTCGTGCTCGTTTTTTCGTTTTGACACCACAAACATGTCCCGTGGCCCATTTCTAACCTATAATCGAGACTTTTTCTGGGTTTAAAGGAAGTGGATATCATTTCATACCCTCTCTCCTCCCGATTTCTAAACGATGCTTCGTGCTTGTTTTTTCGTTTTGACACCACCAACACGTCCCGTGTCCCATTTCTAACTTATAATCGATACTTTTTCGGGTTTTGAAAGGAAGTGGATATCATTTCATACCCTCTCTCCTCCCGATTTCTAAAGGAGGCTTCGTGCTCGTTTTTTAGTTTTGACACCACAAACACGTCCCGTGGCCTATTTCTAACGTATAATCGAGACTTTTTCGGGTTTTAAAGGAAGTGGATATCATTTCATACCCTCCCTCCTCCTGATTTCAAAACGAGGCTTCGTCCTCGTTTTTTCGTTTTGACACCACAAACACTTACCGTGGCCTATTTCTAACCTATAATCGAGACTTTTTCGGGTTTTAAAGGAAGTGGATATCATATCATACCCTCTCTCCTCCCGATTTCTAAACGAGGCTTCGTGCTCGTTTTTTAATTTTGACACCACCAACACGTCAAGTGTCCCATTTCTAACATATAATCGAGACTTTTTTGGGTTTTAAAGGAAGTGCATATAATTTCATACCCTCTCTCGAACCGATTTCTAAACGAGGCTTCGTGCTCGTTTTTTAGTTTTGACACAACAAACACGTCTCGTGGCCCATTTCTAACATATAATCGAGACTTTTTCAGGTTTTAAAGGAAGTGGATATCATTTCATACCCTCTCTCCTCCCGATTTCAAAACGAGGCTTCGTGCTCGGTTTTTGTTTTGACACAACAAACACGTCCCGTTGCCCATTTTTAACCTATAATCGAGACTTTTTCGGGTTTTAAAGGAATTGGATATCATTTCATACCCTCTCTCCTCCCGATTTCTAAACGAGGCTTCGTGCTCGTTTTTTCGTTTTGACACCACAAACACGTCCCGTGGCCCATTTCTAACGTATAATCGAGACTTTTTCGGGTTTTAAAGGAAGTGGATATCATTTCATACCCTCCCTCCTCCCCATTTCAAAACGAGGCTTCGTGCTCGGTTTTTAGTTTTGACACAACAAACACGTCCGGTGGCCCATTTCTAACCTATAATCGAGATTTTTTCGGGTTTTAAAGGAAGTGGATATAATTTCATACCCTCTCTCGAACCGATTTCTAAACGAGGCTTCGTGCTCGTTTTTTCGTTTTGACACCACCAACATGTCCCGTAGCCCAATTCTAACCTATAATCGAGACTTTTTCGGGTTTTAAAGGAAGTGAATATCATTTCATACCCTCTCTCCTCCCGATTTCTAAAAGAAGCTTCGTGCTCGTTTTTTCGTTTTGACACCACAAACACGTCCCGTAGCCCATTTCTAACCGATAATCGAGACTTTTTCGGGTTTTAAAGGAAGTGGATATCATTTCATACCCTCTCTCCTCCCGATTTCTAAACGAGGCTTCGTGATCGTTTTTTAGTTTTGACACAACAAACACGTCTCGTGGCCCATTTCTAACATATAATCGAGACTTTTTGAGGTTTTAAAGGAAGTGGATATCATTTCATACCCTCTCTCCACCCGATTTCTAAACGAGGCTTCGTGCTCGTTTTTTCATTTTGACACCACCAACACATCCCGTGGCCTATTTCTAACTTATAATCGAGACTTTTTCGGGTTTTAAAGGAAGTGGATATCATTTCATACCCTCTCTCCTCCCGATTTCTAAACGAGGCTTCGTGCTCGTTTTTCCGTTTTGACACCACCAACACGTCCCGTGTCCCATTTCTAACATATAATCGAGACTTTTTCGGGTTTTAAAGGAAGTGCATATAATTTCATACCCTCTCTCGAACCGATTTCTAAACGAGGCTTCGTGCTCGTTTTTTCGTTTTGACACCACGAACACGTCCGGTGGCCCATTTCTAACCTATAATTGAGACTTTTTCGGGTTTTAAAGGAAGTGGATATCATTTCATACCCTCTCTCCTCCCGATTTCTAAACGAGGCTTAATGCTCGTTTTTTCGTTTTGACACCACAAACACGTCCCGTGGCCTATTTCTATCCTATGATCTAGACTTTTGGGGGTTTTAAAGGAAGTGGATATAATTTCATACCCTCTCTCCTCCCGATTTCTAAACGAGACTTCGTGCTCGTTTTTTAGTTTTGACACAACAAACACGTCCCGTTGCCCATTTCTAACCTATAATCGAGACTTTTTCGGGTTTTAAAGGAAGTGGATATCATTTCATACCCTCTCTCCTCCCGATTTCTAAACGAGGCTTCATGCTCGTTTTTTCGTTTTGACACCACAAACACGTCCCGTGGCCTATTTCTAACCTATAATCGTGACTTTTTCGGGTTTTAAAGGAAGTGGATATCATTTCATACCCTCTCTCCTCCCGATTTCTAAACGAGGCTTCATGCTCGTTTTTTCGTTTTGACACCACAAACACGTCCCGTGGCCTATTTCTAACCTATAATCGTGACTTTTTCGGGTTTTAAAGGAAGTGGATATCATTTCATACCCTCTCTCCTCCCGATTTCTAAACGAGGCTTCGTGCTCGTTTTTTCGTTTTGACACCACAAACACATCCCGTGGCCTATTTCTAACTTATAATCGAGACTTTTTCGGGTTTTAAAGGAAGTGGATATCATTTCATACCCTCTCTCCTCCCGATTTCTAAACGAGGCTTCGTGCTCGTTTTTCCGTTTTGACACCACCAACACGTCCCGTGTCCCATTTCTAACATATAATCGAGACTTTTTCGGGTTTTAAAGGAAGTGCATATAATTTCATACCCTCTCTCGAACCGATTTCTAAACGAGGCTTCGTGCTCGTTTTTTCGTTTTGACACCACGAACACGTCCGGTGGCCCATTTCTAACCTATAATCGAGATTTTTTCGGGTTTTAAAGGAAGTGGATATAATTTCATACCCTCTCTCGAACCGATTTCTAAACGAGGCTTCGTGCTCGTTTTTTCGTTTTGACACCACCAACATGTCCCGTAGCCCAATTCTAACCTATAATCGAGACTTTTTCGGGTTTTAAAGGAAGTGAATATCATTTCATACCCTCTCTCCTCCCGATTTCTAAAAGAAGCTTCGTGCTCGTTTTTTCGTTTTGACACCACAAACACGTCCCGTAGCCCATTTCTAACCGATAATCGAGACTTTTTCTGGTTTTAAAGGAAGTGGATATCATTTCATACCCTCTCTCCTCCCGATTTCTAAACGAGGCTTCGTGATCGTTTTTTAGTTTTGACACAACAAACTCGTCTCGTGGCCCATTTCTAACATATAATCGAGACTTTTTGAGGTTTTAAAGGAAGTGGATATCATTTCATACCCTCTCTCCACCCGATTTCTAAACGAGGCTTCGTGCTCGTTTTTTCATTTTGACACCACCAACACGTCCCGTGGCCTATTTCTATCCTATGATCTAGACTTTTTGGGGTTTTAAAGGAAGTGGATATAATTTCATACCCTCTCTCCTCCCGATTTCTAAACGAGGCTTCGTGCTCGTTTTTTAGTTTTGACACAATAAACACGTCCCGTTGCCCATTTCTAACCTATAATCGAGACTTTTTCGGGTTTTAAAGGAAGTGGATATCATTTCATACCCTCTCTCCTCCCGATTTCTAAACGAGGCTTCGTGATCGTTTTTTAGTTTTGACACAACAAACACGTCTCGTGGCCCATTTCTAACATATAATCGAGACTTTTTCAGGTTTTAAAGGAAGTGGATATCATTTCATACCCTCTCTCCACCCGATTTCTAAACGAGACTTCGTGCTCGTTTTTTCATTTTGACACCACCAACACGTCCCGTGGCCTATTTCTATCCTATGATCTAGACTTTTTGGGGTTTTAAAGGAAGTGGATATAATTTCATACCCTCTCTCCTCCCGATTTCTAAACGAGACTTCGTGCTCGTTTTTTAGTTTTGACACAACAAACACGTCCCGTTGCCCATTTCTAACCTATAATCGAGACTTTTTCGGGTTTTAAAGGAAGTGGATATCATTTCATACCCTCTCTCCTCCCGATTTCTAAACGAGGCTTCATGCTCGTTTTTTCGTTTTGACACCACAAACACGTCCCGTGGCCTATTTCTAACCTATAATCGAGACTTTTTCGGGTTTTAAAGGATGTGGATATCATTTCATACCCTCTCTCCTCCCGATTTCTAAACGAGGCTTCGTGCTCGTTTTTCCGTTTTGACACCAACAACACGTCCCGTGTCCCATTTCTAACATATAATCGAGACTTTTTCGGGTTTTAAAGGAAGTGCAAATAATTTCATACCCTCTCTCGAACCGATTTCTAAACGAGGCTTCGTGCTCGTTTTTTCGTTTTGACACCACAAACATGTCCCGTGGCCCATTTCTAACCTATAATCGAGACTTTTTCTGGGTTTAAAGGAAGTGGATATCATTTCATACCCTCTCTCCTCCCGATTTCTAAACGATGCTTCGTGCTTGTTTTTTCGTTTTGACACCACCAACACGTCCCGTGTCCCATTTCTAACTTATAATCGATACTTTTTCGGGTTTTGAAAGGAAGTGGATATCATTTCATACCCTCTCTCCTCCCGATTTCTAAAGAAGGCTTCGTGCTCGTTTTTTAGTTTTGACACCACAAACACGTCCCGTGGCCTATTTCTAACGTATAATCGAGACTTTTTCGGGTTTTAAAGGAAGTGGATATCATTTCATACCCTCCCTCCTCCTGATTTCAAAACGAGGCTTCGTACTCGTTTTTTCGTTTTGACACCACAAACACGTACCGTGGCCTATTTCTAACCTATAATCGAGACTTTTTCGGGTTTTAAAGGAAGTGGATATCATATCATACCCTCTCTCCTCCCGATTTCTAAACGAGGCTTCGTGCTCGTTTTTTAATTTTGACACCACCAACACGTCAAGTGTCCCATTTCTAACATATAATCGAGACTTTTTCGGGTTTTAAAGGAAGTGCATATAATTTCATACCCTCTCTCGAACCGATTTCTAAACGAGGCTTCGTGCTCGTTTTTTAGTTTTGACACAACAAACACGTCTCGTGGCCCATTTCTAACATATAATCGAGACTTTTTCAGGTTTTAAAGGAAGTGGATATCATTTCATACCCTCTCTCCTCCCGATTTCTAAACGAGGCTTCGTGCTCGTTTTCTCGTTTTGACACCAACAACACGTCCCGTGTCCCATTTCTAACATATAATCGAGACTTTTTCGGGTTTTAAAGGAAGTGCATATAATTTCATACCCTCTCTCGAACCGATTTCTAAACGAGGCTTCGTGCTCGTTTTTTCGTTTTGACACCACAAACACGTCCCGTGGCTCATTTCTAACCTATAATCGAGACTTTTTTGGGTTTTAGAGGAAGTGGATATAATTTCATACCCTCTCTCCAACCGATTTCTGAACGAGGCTTCGTGCTCGTTTTTTCATTTTGACTACACAAACATGTCCCGTAGACCATTTCTAACGTATAATCGAGACTTTTTCGGGTTTTAAAGGAAGTGGATATCATTTCATACCCTCCCTCCTCCCGATTTCTAAAAGAGGCTTCGTTCTCGTTTTTTTAGTTTTGACACCACAAACACGTCCCGTGGCCCATTTCTAACGTATAATCGAGACTTTTTCGGGTTTTAAAGGAAGTGGATATCATTTCATACCCTCCCACCTCCCGATTTCAAAACGAGGCTTCGTGCTCGTTTTTTAGTTTTGACACAACAAACACGTTCCGTTGCCCATTTCTAACCTATAATCGAGACTTTTTCGGGTTTTAAAGGAAGTGGATATCATTTCATACCCTCTCTCCTCCCAATTTCTAAACGAGGCTTCGTGCTCGTTTTTTTTGTTTTGACACCACCAAAACGTCTCGTCGCCCATATCTTACATATAATCGAGACTTTTTCGGGTTTTAAAAGAAGTGGATATAATTTCATTCCCTCTCTCCTCCCAATTTCTAAACGAGGCTTCGTGCTCGTTTTTTAGTTTTGACACAACAAACACGTCCCGTTGCCCATTTCTAACTTATAATCGATACTTTTTCGGGTATTAAAGGAAGTGGATATCATTTCATACCCTCACTCCTCCCGATTTCAAAACGAGGCTTCGTGCTCGTTTTTTAGTTTTGACACAACACACACGTCCCGTTGCCCATTTCTAACCTATAATCGAAACTTTTTCGGGTTTTAAAGGAAGTGGATATCATTTCATACCCTCTCTCCTCCCGATTTCTAAATGAGGCTTCTTACTCGTTTTTTCGTTTTGACACCACCAATACGTCCCGTAGCCCATTTCTAACCTATAATGGAGACTTTTTCGGGTTTTAAATGAAGTGGATATAATTTCATACCCTCTCTCCTCCCGATTTCTAAACGAGGCTTCGTGATCGTTTTTTAGTTTTGACACAACAAACACGTCTCGTGGCCCATTTCTAACATATAATCGAGGCTTTTTCAGGTTTTAAAGGAAGTGGATATCATTTCATACTCTCTCTCCTCCCGATTTCTAAAAGAGGCTTCGTGCTCGTTTTTTCGTATTCACACCACAAACACGTCCCGTGGCCCATTTCTAACGTATAATCGAGACTTTTTCGGGTTTTAAAGGAAGTGGATATCATTTCATACCCTCTCTCCTCCCGATTTCTAAACGAGGCTTCGTGCTCGTTTTTTTGTTTTGACACCACCAAAACGTCTCGTCGCCTATATCTTACATATAATCGAGACTTTTTGGGGTTTTAAAGGAAGTGGATATAATTTCATACCCTCTCTCCTCCCGATTTCTAAACGAGACTTCGTGCTCGTTTTTTAGTTTTGACACAACAAACACGTCCCGTTGCCCATTTCTAACCTATAATCGAGACTTTTTCGGGTTTTAAAGGAAGTGGATATCATTTCATACCCTCTCTCCTCCCGATTTCTAAACGAGGCTTCGTGCTCGTTTTTCCGTTTTGACACCACCAACACGTCCCGTGTCCCATTTCTAACATATAATCGAGACTTTTTCGGGTTTTAAAGGAAGTGCATATAATTTCATACCCTCTCTCGAACCGATTTCTAAACGAGGCTTCGTGCTCGTTTTTTCGTTTTGACACCACGAACACGTCCGGTGGCCCATTTCTAACCTATAATCGAGACTTTTTCGGGTTTTAAAGGAAGTGGATATAATTTCATACCCTCTCTCGAACCGATTTCTAAACGAGGCTTCGTGCTCGTTTTTTCGTTTTGACACCACCAACATGTCCCGTAGCCCAATTCTAACCTATAATCGAGACTTTTTCGGGTTTTAAAGGAAGTGAATATCATTTCATACCCTCTCTCCTCCCGATTTCTAAAAGAAGCTTCGTGCTCGTTTTTTCGTTTTGACACCACAAACACGTCCCGTAGCCCATTTCTAACCGATAATCGAGACTTTTTCGGGTTTTAAAGGAAGTGGATATCATTTCATACCCTCTCTCCTCCCGATTTCTAAACGAGGCTTCGTGATCGTTTTTTAGTTTTGACACAACAAACACGTCTCGTGGCCCATTTCTAACATATAATCGAGACTTTTTGAGGTTTTAAAGGAAGTGGATATCATTTCATACCCTCTCTCCACCCGATTTCTAAACGAGGCTTCGTGCTCGTTTTTTCATTTTGACACCACCAACACATCCCGTGGCCTATTTCTAACTTATAATCGAGACTTTTTCGGGTTTTAAAGGAAGTGGATATCATTTCATACCCTCTCTCCTCCCGATTTCTAAACGAGGCTTCGTGCTCGTTTTTCCGTTTTGACACCACCAACACGTCCCGTGTCCCATTTCTAACATATAATCGAGACTTTTTCGGGTTTTAAAGGAAGTGCATATAATTTCATACCCTCTCTCGAACCGATTTCTAAACGAGGCTTCGTGCTCGTTTTTTCGTTTTGACACCACGAACACGTCCGGTGGCCCATTTCTAACCTATAATTGAGACTTTTTCGGGTTTTAAAGGAAGTGGATATCATTTCATACCCTCTCTCCTCCCGATTTCTAAACGAGGCTTAATGCTCGTTTTTTCGTTTTGACACCACAAACACGTCCCGTGGCCTATTTCTATCCTATGATCTAGACTTTTGGGGGTTTTAAAGGAAGTGGATATAATTTCATACCCTCTCTCCTCCCGATTTCTAAACGAGACTTCGTGCTCGTTTTTTAGTTTTGACACAACAAACACGTCCCGTTGCCCATTTCTAACCTATAATCGAGACTTTTTCGGGTTTTAAAGGAAGTGGATATCATTTCATACCCTCTCTCCTCCCGATTTCTAAACGAGGCTTCATGCTCGTTTTTTCGTTTTGACACCACAAACACGTCCCGTGGCCTATTTCTAACCTATAATCGTGACTTTTTCGGGTTTTAAAGGAAGTGGATATCATTTCATACCCTCTCTCCTCCCGATTTCTAAACGAGGCTTCATGCTCGTTTTTTCGTTTTGACACCACAAACACGTCCCGTGGCCTATTTCTAACCTATAATCGTGACTTTTTCGGGTTTTAAAGGAAGTGGATATCATTTCATACCCTCTCTCCTCCCGATTTCTAAACGAGGCTTCGTGCTCGTTTTTTCGTTTTGACACCACAAACACATCCCGTGGCCTATTTCTAACTTATAATCGAGACTTTTTCGGGTTTTAAAGGAAGTGGATATCATTTCATACCCTCTCTCCTCCCGATTTCTAAACGAGGCTTCGTGCTCGTTTTTCCGTTTTGACACCACCAACACGTCCCGTGTCCCATTTCTAACATATAATCGAGACTTTTTCGGGTTTTAAAGGAAGTGCATATAATTTCATACCCTCTCTCGAACCGATTTCTAAACGAGGCTTCGTGCTCGTTTTTTCGTTTTGACACCACGAACACGTCCGGTGGCCCATTTCTAACCTATAATCGAGATTTTTTCGGGTTTTAAAGGAAGTGGATATAATTTCATACCCTCTCTCGAACCGATTTCTAAACGAGGCTTCGTGCTCGTTTTTTCGTTTTGACACCACCAACATGTCCCGTAGCCCAATTCTAACCTATAATCGAGACTTTTTCGGGTTTTAAAGGAAGTGAATATCATTTCATACCCTCTCTCCTCCCGATTTCTAAAAGAAGCTTCGTGCTCGTTTTTTCGTTTTGACACCACAAACACGTCCCGTAGCCCATTTCTAACCGATAATCGAGACTTTTTCTGGTTTTAAAGGAAGTGGATATCATTTCATACCCTCTCTCCTCCCGATTTCTAAACGAGGCTTCGTGATCGTTTTTTAGTTTTGACACAACAAACTCGTCTCGTGGCCCATTTCTAACATATAATCGAGACTTTTTGAGGTTTTAAAGGAAGTGGATATCATTTCATACCCTCTCTCCACCCGATTTCTAAACGAGGCTTCGTGCTCGTTTTTTCATTTTGACACCACCAACACGTCCCGTGGCCTATTTCTATCCTATGATCTAGACTTTTTGGGGTTTTAAAGGAAGTGGATATAATTTCATACCCTCTCTCCTCCCGATTTCTAAACGAGGCTTCGTGCTCGTTTTTTAGTTTTGACACAATAAACACGTCCCGTTGCCCATTTCTAACCTATAATCGAGACTTTTTCGGGTTTTAAAGGAAGTGGATATCATTTCATACCCTCTCTCCTCCCGATTTCTAAACGAGGCTTCGTGATCGTTTTTTAGTTTTGACACAACAAACACGTCTCGTGGCCCATTTCTAACATATAATCGAGACTTTTTCAGGTTTTAAAGGAAGTGGATATCATTTCATACCCTCTCTCCACCCGATTTCTAAACGAGACTTCGTGCTCGTTTTTTCATTTTGACACCACCAACACGTCCCGTGGCCTATTTCTATCCTATGATCTAGACTTTTTGGGGTTTTAAAGGAAGTGGATATAATTTCATACCCTCTCTCCTCCCGATTTCTAAACGAGACTTCGTGCTCGTTTTTTAGTTTTGACACAACAAACACGTCCCGTTGCCCATTTCTAACCTATAATCGAGACTTTTTCGGGTTTTAAAGGAAGTGGATATCATTTCATACCCTCTCTCCTCCCGATTTCTAAACGAGGCTTCATGCTCGTTTTTTCGTTTTGACACCACAAACACGTCCCGTGGCCTATTTCTAACCTATAATCGAGACTTTTTCGGGTTTTAAAGGATGTGGATATCATTTCATACCCTCTCTCCTCCCGATTTCTAAACGAGGCTTCGTGCTCGTTTTTCCGTTTTGACACCAACAACACGTCCCGTGTCCCATTTCTAACATATAATCGAGACTTTTTCGGGTTTTAAAGGAAGTGCAAATAATTTCATACCCTCTCTCGAACCGATTTCTAAACGAGGCTTCGTGCTCGTTTTTTCGTTTTGACACCACAAACATGTCCCGTGGCCCATTTCTAACCTATAATCGAGACTTTTTCTGGGTTTAAAGGAAGTGGATATCATTTCATACCCTCTCTCCTCCCGATTTCTAAACGATGCTTCGTGCTTGTTTTTTCGTTTTGACACCACCAACACGTCCCGTGTCCCATTTCTAACTTATAATCGATACTTTTTCGGGTTTTGAAAGGAAGTGGATATCATTTCATACCCTCTCTCCTCCCGATTTCTAAAGAAGGCTTCGTGCTCGTTTTTTAGTTTTGACACCACAAACACGTCCCGTGGCCTATTTCTAACGTATAATCGAGACTTTTTCGGGTTTTAAAGGAAGTGGATATCATTTCATACCCTCCCTCCTCCTGATTTCAAAACGAGGCTTCGTACTCGTTTTTTCGTTTTGACACCACAAACACGTACCGTGGCCTATTTCTAACCTATAATCGAGACTTTTTCGGGTTTTAAAGGAAGTGGATATCATATCATACCCTCTCTCCTCCCGATTTCTAAACGAGGCTTCGTGCTCGTTTTTTAATTTTGACACCACCAACACGTCAAGTGTCCCATTTCTAACATATAATCGAGACTTTTTCGGGTTTTAAAGGAAGTGCATATAATTTCATACCCTCTCTCGAACCGATTTCTAAACGAGGCTTCGTGCTCGTTTTTTAGTTTTGACACAACAAACACGTCTCGTGGCCCATTTCTAACATATAATCGAGACTTTTTCAGGTTTTAAAGGAAGTGGATATCATTTCATACCCTCTCTCCTCCCGATTTCTAAACGAGGCTTCGTGCTCGTTTTCTCGTTTTGACACCAACAACACGTCCCGTGTCCCATTTCTAACATATAATCGAGACTTTTTCGGGTTTTAAAGGAAGTGCATATAATTTCATACCCTCTCTCGAACCGATTTCTAAACGAGGCTTCGTGCTCGTTTTTTCGTTTTGACACCACAAACACGTCCCGTGGCTCATTTCTAACCTATAATCGAGACTTTTTTGGGTTTTAGAGGAAGTGGATATAATTTCATACCCTCTCTCCAACCGATTTCTGAACGAGGCTTCGTGCTCGTTTTTTCATTTTGACTACACAAACATGTCCCGTAGACCATTTCTAACGTATAATCGAGACTTTTTCGGGTTTTAAAGGAAGTGGATATCATTTCATACCCTCCCACCTCCCGATTTCAAAACGAGGCTTCGTGCTCGTTTTTTAGTTTTGACACAACAAACACGTTCCGTTGCCCATTTCTAACCTATAATCGAGACTTTTTCGGGTTTTAAAGGAAGTGGATATCATTTCATACCCTCTCTCCTCCCAATTTCTAAACGAGGCTTCGTGCTCGTTTTTTTGTTTTGACACCACCAAAACGTCTCGTCGCCCATATCTTACATATAATCGAGACTTTTTCGGGTTTTAAAAGAAGTGGATATAATTTCATTCCCTCTCTCCTCCCAATTTCTAAACGAGGCTTCGTGCTCGTTTTTTAGTTTTGACACAACAAACACGTCCCGTTGCCCATTTCTAACTTATAATCGATACTTTTTCGGGTATTAAAGGAAGTGGATATCATTTCATACCCTCACTCCTCCCGATTTCAAAACGAGGCTTCGTGCTCGTTTTTTAGTTTTGACACAACACACACGTCCCGTTGCCCATTTCTAACCTATAATCGAAACTTTTTCGGGTTTTAAAGGAAGTGGATATCATTTCATACCCTCTCTCCTCCCGATTTCTAAATGAGGCTTCTTACTCGTTTTTTCGTTTTGACACCACCAATACGTCCCGTAGCCCATTTCTAACCTATAATGGAGACTTTTTCGGGTTTTAAATGAAGTGGATATAATTTCATACCCTCTCTCCTCCCGATTTCTAAACGAGGCTTCGTGATCGTTTTTTAGTTTTGACACAACAAACACGTCTCGTGGCCCATTTCTAACATATAATCGAGGCTTTTTCAGGTTTTAAAGGAAGTGGATATCATTTCATACTCTCTCTCCTCCCGATTTCTAAAAGAGGCTTCGTGCTCGTTTTTTCGTATTCACACCACAAACACGTCCCGTGGCCCATTTCTAACGTATAATCGAGACTTTTTCGGGTTTTAAAGGAAGTGGATATCATTTCATACCCTCTCTCCTCCCGATTTCTAAACGAGGCTTCGTGCTCGTTTTTTTGTTTTGACACCACCAAAACGTCTCGTCGCCTATATCTTACATATAATCGAGACTTTTTGGGGTTTTAAAGGAAGTGGATATAATTTCATACCCTCTCTCCTCCCGATTTCTAAACGAGACTTCGTGCTCGTTTTTTAGTTTTGACACAACAAACACGTCCCGTTGCCCATTTCTAACCTATAATCGAGACTTTTTCGGGTTTTAAAGGAAGTGGATATCATTTCATACCCTCTCTCCTCCCGATTTCTAAACGAGGCTTCATGCTCGTTTTTTCGTTTTGACACCACAAACACGTCCCGTGGCCTATTTCTAACCTATAATCGAGACTTTTTCGGGTTTTAAAGGAAGTGGATATCATTTCATACCCTCTCTCCTCCCGATTTCTAAACGAGGCTTCGTGCTCGTTTTTCCGTTTTGACACCACCAACACGTCCCGTGTCCCATTTCTAACATATAATCGAGACTTTTTCGGGTTTTAAAGGAAGTGGATATCATTTCATACCCTCTCTCCTCCCGATTTCTAAACGAGACTTCGTGCTCGTTTTTTAGTTTTGACACAACAAACACGTCCCGTTGCCCATTTCTAACCTATAATCGAGACTTTTTCGGGTTTTAAAGGAAGTGGATATCATTTCATACCCTCTCTCCTCCCGATTTCTAAATGAGGCTTCTTGCTCGTTTTTTCATTTTGACACCACCAATACGTCCCGTAGCCCATTTCTAACATATAATCGAGACTTTTTCGGGTTTTAAAGGAAGTGGATATCATTTCATACCCTCTCTCCTCCCGATTTCTAAACGAGGCTTCGTGCTCGTTTTTTTGTTTTGACACCACCAAAACGTCTCGTCGCCTATATCTTACATATAATCGAGACTTTTTGGGGTTTTAAAGGAAGTGGATATAATTTCATACCCTCTCTCCTCCCGATTTCTAAACGAGACTTCGTGCTCGTTTTTTAGTTTTGACACAACAAACACGTCCCGTTGCCCATTTCTAACCTATAATCGAGACTTTTTCGGGTTTTAAAGGAAGTGGATATCATTTCATACCCTCTCTCCTCCCGATTTCAAAATGAGGCTTCTTGCTCGTTTTTTCATTTTGACACCACCAATACGTCCCGTAGCCCATTTCTAACATATAATCGAGACTTTTTCGGGTTTTAAAGGAAGTGGATATCATTTCATACCCTCTCTCCTCCCGATTTCTAAATGAGGCTTCTTACTCGTTTTTTCGTTTTGACACCACCAATACGTCCCGTAGCCCATTTCTAACCTATAATGGAGACTTTTTCGGGTTTTAAATGAAGTGGATATAATTTCATACCCTCTCTCCTCCCGATTTCTAAACGAGGCTTCGTGATCGTTTTTTAGTTTTGACACAACAAACACGTCTCGTGGCCCATTTCTAACATATAATCGAGGCTTTTTCAGGTTTTAAAGGAAGTGGATATCATTTCATACCCTCTCTCCTCCCGATTTCTAAAAGAGGCTTCGTGCTCGTTTTTTAGTTTTGACACAACAAACACGTCCCGTTGCCCATTTCTAACCTATTATCGTAACTTTTTCGGGTTTTAAAGGAAGTGGATATCATTTCATACCCTCTCTCCTCCCGATTTCTAAATGAGGCTTCTTGCTCGTTTTTTCATTTTGACACCACCAATACGTCCCGTAGCCCATTTCTAACATATAATCGAGACTTTTTCGGGTTTTAAAGGAAGTGGATATCATTTCATACCCTCTCTCCTCCCGATTTCTAAACGAGGCTTCGTGCTCGTTTTTTTGTTTTGACACCACCAAAACGTCTCGTCGCCTATATCTTACATATAATCGAGACTTTTTCGGGTTTTAAAGGAAGTGGATATAATTTCATTCCCTCTCTCCTCCAAATTTCTAAATGAGGCTTCGTGCTCGTTTTTTAGTTTTGACACAACAAACACGTCCCGTTGCCCATTTCTAACTTATAATCGATACTTTTTCGGGTTTTAAAGGAAGTGGATATCATTTCATACCCTCACTCCTCCCGATTTCTAAACGAGGCTTCGTCCTCATTTTTTCGTTTTGACACCACAAACACGTCCCGTGTCCCATTTCTAACCTATAAACGAGCCTTTTTCGGGTTTTAAAGGAAGTGGATATAATTTCATACCCTCTCTCGAACCGATTTCTAAACGAGGCTTTGTGCTCGTTTTTTCGTTTTGACACCACAAACATGTCCCGTAGCCCAATTCTAACCTATAATCGTGACTTTTTCGGGTTTTAAAGGAAGTGAATATCATTTCATATCCTCTCTCCTCCCGATTTCTAAAAGAAGCTTCGTGCTCGTTTTTTCGTTTTCACACCACAAACACGTCCCGTGGCCCATTTTTAACGTATAATCGAGACTTTTTCGGGTTTTAAAGGAAGTGGATATCATTTCATACCCTCCCTCCTCCTCATTTCAAAACGAGGCTTCGTGCTCGGTTTTTAGTTTTGACACAACAAACACGTCCCGTTGCCCATTTCTAACCTATAATCGAGACTTTTTCGGGTTTTAAAGGAAGTGGATATCATTTCATACCCTCTCTCCTCCCGATTTCTAAACGAGGCTTCGTGCTCGTTTTTTCGTTTTGACACCACAAACATATCCCGTGGCCTATTTCTAACCTATAATCGAGTCTTTTTCGGGTTTTAAAGGAAGTGGATATCATTTCATACCCTCTCTCCTCCCGATTTCTAAACGAGGCTTCGTGCTCGTTTTTCCGTTTTGACACCACCAACACGTCCCGTGTCCAATTTCTAAAATATAATCGAGACTTTTTCGGTTTTTAAAGGAAGTGCATATAATTTCATACCCTCTCTCTAACCGATTTCTAAACGAGGCTTCGTGCTCGTTTTTTCGTTTTGACACCACGAACACGTCCGGTGGCCCATTTCTAACCTATAATCGAGACTTTTTCGGGTTTTAAAGGAAGTAGATAAAATTTCATACCCTCGAACCGATTTCTAAACGAGGCTTCGTGCTCGTTTTTTCGTTTTGACACCACCAACATGTCCCGTAGCCCAATTCTAACCTATAATCGAGACGTTTTCGGGTTTTAAAGGAAGTGAATATCATTTCATATCCTCTCTCCTCCCGATTTCTAAAAGAAGCTTCGTGCTCGTTTTTTCGTTTTCACACCACAAACACGTCCCATGGCCCATTTCTAATGTATAATCGAGACTTTTTCGGGTTTTAAAGGAAGTGGATATCATTTCATACCCTCCCTCCTCCCGATTTCAAAACGAGGCTTCGTGCTCGGTTTTTAGTTTTGACACAACAAACACGTCCCGTTGCCCATTTCTAACCTATAATCGAGACTTTTTCGGGTTTTAAAGGAAGTGGATATCATTTCATACCCTCTCTCCTCCCGATTTCTAAACGAGGCTTCGTGCTCGTTTTTTCGTTTTGACACCACAGACACATCCCGTGGCCTATTTCTAACCTATAATCGAGACTTTTTCGGGTTTTAAAGGAAGTGGATATCATTTCATACCCTCTCTCCTCCCGATTTCTAAACGAGGCTTCGTGCTCGTTTTTCCGTTTTGACACCACCAACACATCCCGTGTCCCATTTCTAACATATAATCGAGACTTTTTCGGGTTTTAAAGGAAGTGCAAATAATTTCATACCCTCTCTCGAACCGATTTCTAAACGAGGCTTCGTGCTCGTTTTTTCGTTTTGACACCACAAACATGTCCCGTGGCCCATTTCTAACCTATAATCGAGACTTTTTCTGGGTTTAAAGGAAGTGGATATCATTTCATACCCTCTCTCCTCCCGATTTCTAAACGATGCTTCGTGCTTGTTTTTTCGTTTTGACACCACCAACACGTCCCGTGTCCCATTTCTAACTTATAATCGATACTTTTTCGGGTTTTGAAAGGAAGTGGATATCATTTCATACCCTCTCTCCTCCCGATTTCTAAAGGAGGCTTCGTGCTCGTTTTTTAGTTTTGACACCACAAACACGTCCCGTGGCCTATTTCTAACGTATAATCGAGACTTTTTCGGGTTTTAAAGGAAGTGGATATCATTTCATACCCTCCCTCCTCCTGATTTCAAAACGAGGCTTCGTCCTCGTTTTTTCGTTTTGACACCACAAACACTTACCGTGGCCTATTTCTAACCTATAATCGAGACTTTTTCGGGTTTTAAAGGAAGTGGATATCATATCATACCCTCTCTCCTCCCGATTTCTAAACGAGGCTTCGTGCTCGTTTTTTAATTTTGACACCACCAACACGTCAAGTGTCCCATTTCTAACATATAATCGAGACTTTTTTGGGTTTTAAAGGAAGTGCATATAATTTCATACCCTCTCTCGAACCGATTTCTAAACGAGGCTTCGTGCTCGTTTTTTAGTTTTGACACAACAAACACGTCTCGTGGCCCATTTCTAACATATAATCGAGACTTTTTCAGGTTTTAAAGGAAGTGGATATCATTTCATACCCTCTCTCCTCCCGATTTCAAAACGAGGCTTCGTGCTCGGTTTTTGTTTTGACACAACAAACACGTCCCGTTGCCCATTTTTAACCTATAATCGAGACTTTTTCGGGTTTTAAAGGAATTGGATATCATTTCATACCCTCTCTCCTCCCGATTTCTAAACGAGGCTTCGTGCTCGTTTTTTCGTTTTGACACCACAAACACGTCCCGTGGCCCATTTCTAACGTATAATCGAGACTTTTTCGGGTTTTAAAGGAAGTGGATATCATTTCATACCCTCCCTCCTCCCCATTTCAAAACGAGGCTTCGTGCTCGGTTTTTAGTTTTGACACAACAAACACGTCCGGTGGCCCATTTCTAACCTATAATCGAGATTTTTTCGGGTTTTAAAGGAAGTGGATATAATTTCATACCCTCTCTCGAACCGATTTCTAAACGAGGCTTCGTGCTCGTTTTTTCGTTTTGACACCACCAACATGTCCCGTAGCCCAATTCTAACCTATAATCGAGACTTTTTCGGGTTTTAAAGGAAGTGAATATCATTTCATACCCTCTCTCCTCCCGATTTCTAAAAGAAGCTTCGTGCTCGTTTTTTCGTTTTGACACCACAAACACGTCCCGTAGCCCATTTCTAACCGATAATCGAGACTTTTTCGGGTTTTAAAGGAAGTGGATATCATTTCATACCCTCTCTCCTCCCGATTTCTAAACGAGGCTTCGTGATCGTTTTTTAGTTTTGACACAACAAACACGTCTCGTGGCCCATTTCTAACATATAATCGAGACTTTTTGAGGTTTTAAAGGAAGTGGATATCATTTCATACCCTCTCTCCACCCGATTTCTAAACGAGGCTTCGTGCTCGTTTTTTCATTTTGACACCACCAACACATCCCGTGGCCTATTTCTAACTTATAATCGAGACTTTTTCGGGTTTTAAAGGAAGTGGATATCATTTCATACCCTCTCTCCTCCCGATTTCTAAACGAGGCTTCGTGCTCGTTTTTCCGTTTTGACACCACCAACACGTCCCGTGTCCCATTTCTAACATATAATCGAGACTTTTTCGGGTTTTAAAGGAAGTGCATATAATTTCATACCCTCTCTCGAACCGATTTCTAAACGAGGCTTCGTGCTCGTTTTTTCGTTTTGACACCACGAACACGTCCGGTGGCCCATTTCTAACCTATAATTGAGACTTTTTCGGGTTTTAAAGGAAGTGGATATCATTTCATACCCTCTCTCCTCCCGATTTCTAAACGAGGCTTAATGCTCGTTTTTTCGTTTTGACACCACAAACACGTCCCGTGGCCTATTTCTATCCTATGATCTAGACTTTTGGGGGTTTTAAAGGAAGTGGATATAATTTCATACCCTCTCTCCTCCCGATTTCTAAACGAGACTTCGTGCTCGTTTTTTAGTTTTGACACAACAAACACGTCCCGTTGCCCATTTCTAACCTATAATCGAGACTTTTTCGGGTTTTAAAGGAAGTGGATATCATTTCATACCCTCTCTCCTCCCGATTTCTAAACGAGGCTTCATGCTCGTTTTTTCGTTTTGACACCACAAACACGTCCCGTGGCCTATTTCTAACCTATAATCGTGACTTTTTCGGGTTTTAAAGGAAGTGGATATCATTTCATACCCTCTCTCCTCCCGATTTCTAAACGAGGCTTCATGCTCGTTTTTTCGTTTTGACACCACAAACACGTCCCGTGGCCTATTTCTAACCTATAATCGTGACTTTTTCGGGTTTTAAAGGAAGTGGATATCATTTCATACCCTCTCTCCTCCCGATTTCTAAACGAGGCTTCGTGCTCGTTTTTTCGTTTTGACACCACAAACACATCCCGTGGCCTATTTCTAACTTATAATCGAGACTTTTTCGGGTTTTAAAGGAAGTGGATATCATTTCATACCCTCTCTCCTCCCGATTTCTAAACGAGGCTTCGTGCTCGTTTTTCCGTTTTGACACCACCAACACGTCCCGTGTCCCATTTCTAACATATAATCGAGACTTTTTCGGGTTTTAAAGGAAGTGCATATAATTTCATACCCTCTCTCGAACCGATTTCTAAACGAGGCTTCGTGCTCGTTTTTTCGTTTTGACACCACGAACACGTCCGGTGGCCCATTTCTAACCTATAATCGAGATTTTTTCGGGTTTTAAAGGAAGTGGATATAATTTCATACCCTCTCTCGAACCGATTTCTAAACGAGGCTTCGTGCTCGTTTTTTCGTTTTGACACCACCAACATGTCCCGTAGCCCAATTCTAACCTATAATCGAGACTTTTTCGGGTTTTAAAGGAAGTGAATATCATTTCATACCCTCTCTCCTCCCGATTTCTAAAAGAAGCTTCGTGCTCGTTTTTTCGTTTTGACACCACAAACACGTCCCGTAGCCCATTTCTAACCGATAATCGAGACTTTTTCTGGTTTTAAAGGAAGTGGATATCATTTCATACCCTCTCTCCTCCCGATTTCTAAACGAGGCTTCGTGATCGTTTTTTAGTTTTGACACAACAAACTCGTCTCGTGGCCCATTTCTAACATATAATCGAGACTTTTTGAGGTTTTAAAGGAAGTGGATATCATTTCATACCCTCTCTCCACCCGATTTCTAAACGAGGCTTCGTGCTCGTTTTTTCATTTTGACACCACCAACACGTCCCGTGGCCTATTTCTATCCTATGATCTAGACTTTTTGGGGTTTTAAAGGAAGTGGATATAATTTCATACCCTCTCTCCTCCCGATTTCTAAACGAGGCTTCGTGCTCGTTTTTTAGTTTTGACACAATAAACACGTCCCGTTGCCCATTTCTAACCTATAATCGAGACTTTTTCGGGTTTTAAAGGAAGTGGATATCATTTCATACCCTCTCTCCTCCCGATTTCTAAACGAGGCTTCGTGATCGTTTTTTAGTTTTGACACAACAAACACGTCTCGTGGCCCATTTCTAACATATAATCGAGACTTTTTCAGGTTTTAAAGGAAGTGGATATCATTTCATACCCTCTCTCCACCCGATTTCTAAACGAGACTTCGTGCTCGTTTTTTCATTTTGACACCACCAACACGTCCCGTGGCCTATTTCTATCCTATGATCTAGACTTTTTGGGGTTTTAAAGGAAGTGGATATAATTTCATACCCTCTCTCCTCCCGATTTCTAAACGAGACTTCGTGCTCGTTTTTTAGTTTTGACACAACAAACACGTCCCGTTGCCCATTTCTAACCTATAATCGAGACTTTTTCGGGTTTTAAAGGAAGTGGATATCATTTCATACCCTCTCTCCTCCCGATTTCTAAACGAGGCTTCATGCTCGTTTTTTCGTTTTGACACCACAAACACGTCCCGTGGCCTATTTCTAACCTATAATCGAGACTTTTTCGGGTTTTAAAGGATGTGGATATCATTTCATACCCTCTCTCCTCCCGATTTCTAAACGAGGCTTCGTGCTCGTTTTTCCGTTTTGACACCAACAACACGTCCCGTGTCCCATTTCTAACATATAATCGAGACTTTTTCGGGTTTTAAAGGAAGTGCAAATAATTTCATACCCTCTCTCGAACCGATTTCTAAACGAGGCTTCGTGCTCGTTTTTTCGTTTTGACACCACAAACATGTCCCGTGGCCCATTTCTAACCTATAATCGAGACTTTTTCTGGGTTTAAAGGAAGTGGATATCATTTCATACCCTCTCTCCTCCCGATTTCTAAACGATGCTTCGTGCTTGTTTTTTCGTTTTGACACCACCAACACGTCCCGTGTCCCATTTCTAACTTATAATCGATACTTTTTCGGGTTTTGAAAGGAAGTGGATATCATTTCATACCCTCTCTCCTCCCGATTTCTAAAGAAGGCTTCGTGCTCGTTTTTTAGTTTTGACACCACAAACACGTCCCGTGGCCTATTTCTAACGTATAATCGAGACTTTTTCGGGTTTTAAAGGAAGTGGATATCATTTCATACCCTCCCTCCTCCTGATTTCAAAACGAGGCTTCGTACTCGTTTTTTCGTTTTGACACCACAAACACGTACCGTGGCCTATTTCTAACCTATAATCGAGACTTTTTCGGGTTTTAAAGGAAGTGGATATCATATCATACCCTCTCTCCTCCCGATTTCTAAACGAGGCTTCGTGCTCGTTTTTTAATTTTGACACCACCAACACGTCAAGTGTCCCATTTCTAACATATAATCGAGACTTTTTCGGGTTTTAAAGGAAGTGCATATAATTTCATACCCTCTCTCGAACCGATTTCTAAACGAGGCTTCGTGCTCGTTTTTTAGTTTTGACACAACAAACACGTCTCGTGGCCCATTTCTAACATATAATCGAGACTTTTTCAGGTTTTAAAGGAAGTGGATATCATTTCATACCCTCTCTCCTCCCGATTTCTAAACGAGGCTTCGTGCTCGTTTTCTCGTTTTGACACCAACAACACGTCCCGTGTCCCATTTCTAACATATAATCGAGACTTTTTCGGGTTTTAAAGGAAGTGCATATAATTTCATACCCTCTCTCGAACCGATTTCTAAACGAGGCTTCGTGCTCGTTTTTTCGTTTTGACACCACAAACACGTCCCGTGGCTCATTTCTAACCTATAATCGAGACTTTTTTGGGTTTTAGAGGAAGTGGATATAATTTCATACCCTCTCTCCAACCGATTTCTGAACGAGGCTTCGTGCTCGTTTTTTCATTTTGACTACACAAACATGTCCCGTAGACCATTTCTAACGTATAATCGAGACTTTTTCGGGTTTTAAAGGAAGTGGATATCATTTCATACCCTCCCTCCTCCCGATTTCTAAAAGAGGCTTCGTTCTCGTTTTTTTAGTTTTGACACCACAAACACGTCCCGTGGCCCATTTCTAACGTATAATCGAGACTTTTTCGGGTTTTAAAGGAAGTGGATATCATTTCATACCCTCCCACCTCCCGATTTCAAAACGAGGCTTCGTGCTCGTTTTTTAGTTTTGACACAACAAACACGTTCCGTTGCCCATTTCTAACCTATAATCGAGACTTTTTCGGGTTTTAAAGGAAGTGGATATCATTTCATACCCTCTCTCCTCCCAATTTCTAAACGAGGCTTCGTGCTCGTTTTTTTTGTTTTGACACCACCAAAACGTCTCGTCGCCCATATCTTACATATAATCGAGACTTTTTCGGGTTTTAAAAGAAGTGGATATAATTTCATTCCCTCTCTCCTCCCAATTTCTAAACGAGGCTTCGTGCTCGTTTTTTAGTTTTGACACAACAAACACGTCCCGTTGCCCATTTCTAACTTATAATCGATACTTTTTCGGGTATTAAAGGAAGTGGATATCATTTCATACCCTCACTCCTCCCGATTTCAAAACGAGGCTTCGTGCTCGTTTTTTAGTTTTGACACAACACACACGTCCCGTTGCCCATTTCTAACCTATAATCGAAACTTTTTCGGGTTTTAAAGGAAGTGGATATCATTTCATACCCTCTCTCCTCCCGATTTCTAAATGAGGCTTCTTACTCGTTTTTTCGTTTTGACACCACCAATACGTCCCGTAGCCCATTTCTAACCTATAATGGAGACTTTTTCGGGTTTTAAATGAAGTGGATATAATTTCATACCCTCTCTCCTCCCGATTTCTAAACGAGGCTTCGTGATCGTTTTTTAGTTTTGACACAACAAACACGTCTCGTGGCCCATTTCTAACATATAATCGAGGCTTTTTCAGGTTTTAAAGGAAGTGGATATCATTTCATACTCTCTCTCCTCCCGATTTCTAAAAGAGGCTTCGTGCTCGTTTTTTCGTATTCACACCACAAACACGTCCCGTGGCCCATTTCTAACGTATAATCGAGACTTTTTCGGGTTTTAAAGGAAGTGGATATCATTTCATACCCTCTCTCCTCCCGATTTCTAAACGAGGCTTCGTGCTCGTTTTTTTGTTTTGACACCACCAAAACGTCTCGTCGCCTATATCTTACATATAATCGAGACTTTTTGGGGTTTTAAAGGAAGTGGATATAATTTCATACCCTCTCTCCTCCCGATTTCTAAACGAGACTTCGTGCTCGTTTTTTAGTTTTGACACAACAAACACGTCCCGTTGCCCATTTCTAACCTATAATCGAGACTTTTTCGGGTTTTAAAGGAAGTGGATATCATTTCATACCCTCTCTCCTCCCGATTTCTAAACGAGGCTTCATGCTCGTTTTTTCGTTTTGACACCACAAACACGTCCCGTGGCCTATTTCTAACCTATAATCGAGACTTTTTCGGGTTTTAAAGGAAGTGGATATCATTTCATACCCTCTCTCCTCCCGATTTCTAAACGAGGCTTCGTGCTCGTTTTTCCGTTTTGACACCACCAACACGTCCCGTGTCCCATTTCTAACATATAATCGAGACTTTTTCGGGTTTTAAAGGAAGTGGATATCATTTCATACCCTCTCTCCTCCCGATTTCTAAACGAGACTTCGTGCTCGTTTTTTAGTTTTGACACAACAAACACGTCCCGTTGCCCATTTCTAACCTATAATCGAGACTTTTTCGGGTTTTAAAGGAAGTGGATATCATTTCATACCCTCTCTCCTCCCGATTTCTAAATGAGGCTTCTTGCTCGTTTTTTCATTTTGACACCACCAATACGTCCCGTAGCCCATTTCTAACATATAATCGAGACTTTTTCGGGTTTTAAAGGAAGTGGATATCATTTCATACCCTCTCTCCTCCCGATTTCTAAACGAGGCTTCGTGCTCGTTTTTTTGTTTTGACACCACCAAAACGTCTCGTCGCCTATATCTTACATATAATCGAGACTTTTTGGGGTTTTAAAGGAAGTGGATATAATTTCATACCCTCTCTCCTCCCGATTTCTAAACGAGACTTCGTGCTCGTTTTTTAGTTTTGACACAACAAACACGTCCCGTTGCCCATTTCTAACCTATAATCGAGACTTTTTCGGGTTTTAAAGGAAGTGGATATCATTTCATACCCTCTCTCCTCCCGATTTCAAAATGAGGCTTCTTGCTCGTTTTTTCATTTTGACACCACCAATACGTCCCGTAGCCCATTTCTAACATATAATCGAGACTTTTTCGGGTTTTAAAGGAAGTGGATATCATTTCATACCCTCTCTCCTCCCGATTTCTAAATGAGGCTTCTTACTCGTTTTTTCGTTTTGACACCACCAATACGTCCCGTAGCCCATTTCTAACCTATAATGGAGACTTTTTCGGGTTTTAAATGAAGTGGATATAATTTCATACCCTCTCTCCTCCCGATTTCTAAACGAGGCTTCGTGATCGTTTTTTAGTTTTGACACAACAAACACGTCTCGTGGCCCATTTCTAACATATAATCGAGGCTTTTTCAGGTTTTAAAGGAAGTGGATATCATTTCATACCCTCTCTCCTCCCGATTTCTAAAAGAGGCTTCGTGCTCGTTTTTTAGTTTTGACACAACAAACACGTCCCGTTGCCCATTTCTAACCTATTATCGTAACTTTTTCGGGTTTTAAAGGAAGTGGATATCATTTCATACCCTCTCTCCTCCCGATTTCTAAATGAGGCTTCTTGCTCGTTTTTTCATTTTGACACCACCAATACGTCCCGTAGCCCATTTCTAACATATAATCGAGACTTTTTCGGGTTTTAAAGGAAGTGGATATCATTTCATACCCTCTCTCCTCCCGATTTCTAAACGAGGCTTCGTGCTCGTTTTTTTGTTTTGACACCACCAAAACGTCTCGTCGCCTATATCTTACATATAATCGAGACTTTTTCGGGTTTTAAAGGAAGTGGATATAATTTCATTCCCTCTCTCCTCCAAATTTCTAAATGAGGCTTCGTGCTCGTTTTTTAGTTTTGACACAACAAACACGTCCCGTTGCCCATTTCTAACTTATAATCGATACTTTTTCGGGTTTTAAAGGAAGTGGATATCATTTCATACCCTCACTCCTCCCGATTTCTAAACGAGGCTTCGTCCTCATTTTTTCGTTTTGACACCACAAACACGTCCCGTGTCCCATTTCTAACCTATAAACGAGCCTTTTTCGGGTTTTAAAGGAAGTGGATATAATTTCATACCCTCTCTCGAACCGATTTCTAAACGAGGCTTTGTGCTCGTTTTTTCGTTTTGACACCACAAACATGTCCCGTAGCCCAATTCTAACCTATAATCGTGACTTTTTCGGGTTTTAAAGGAAGTGAATATCATTTCATATCCTCTCTCCTCCCGATTTCTAAAAGAAGCTTCGTGCTCGTTTTTTCGTTTTCACACCACAAACACGTCCCGTGGCCCATTTTTAACGTATAATCGAGACTTTTTCGGGTTTTAAAGGAAGTGGATATCATTTCATACCCTCCCTCCTCCTCATTTCAAAACGAGGCTTCGTGCTCGGTTTTTAGTTTTGACACAACAAACACGTCCCGTTGCCCATTTCTAACCTATAATCGAGACTTTTTCGGGTTTTAAAGGAAGTGGATATCATTTCATACCCTCTCTCCTCCCGATTTCTAAACGAGGCTTCGTGCTCGTTTTTTCGTTTTGACACCACAAACATATCCCGTGGCTTATTTCTAACCTATAATCGAGTCTTTTTCGGGTTTTAAAGGAAGTGGATATCATTTCATACCCTCTCTCCTCCCGATTTCTAAACGAGGCTTCGTGCTCGTTTTTCCGTTTTGACACCACCAACACGTCCCGTGTCCAATTTCTAAAATATAATCGAGACTTTTTCGGTTTTTAAAGGAAGTGCATATAATTTCATACCCTCTCTCTAACCGATTTCTAAACGAGGCTTCGTGCTCGTTTTTTCGTTTTGACACCACGAACACGTCCGGTGGCCCATTTCTAACCTATAATCGAGACTTTTTCGGGTTTTAAAGGAAGTAGATAAAATTTCATACCCTCGAACCGATTTCTAAACGAGGCTTCGTGCTCGTTTTTTCGTTTTGACACCACCAACATGTCCCGTAGCCCAATTCTAACCTATAATCGAGACGTTTTCGGGTTTTAAAGGAAGTGAATATCATTTCATATCCTCTCTCCTCCCGATTTCTAAAAGAAGCTTCGTGCTCGTTTTTTCGTTTTCACACCACAAACACGTCCCATGGCCCATTTCTAATGTATAATCGAGACTTTTTCGGGTTTTAAAGGAAGTGGATATCATTTCATACCCTCCCTCCTCCCGATTTCAAAACGAGGCTTCGTGCTCGGTTTTTAGTTTTGACACAACAAACACGTCCCGTTGCCCATTTCTAACCTATAATCGAGACTTTTTCGGGTTTTAAAGGAAGTGGATATCATTTCATACCCTCTCTCCTCCCGATTTCTAAACGAGGCTTCGTGCTCGTTTTTTCGTTTTGACACCACAGACACATCCCGTGGCCTATTTCTAACCTATAATCGAGACTTTTTCGGGTTTTAAAGGAAGTGGATATCATTTCATACCCTCTCTCCTCCCGATTTCTAAACGAGGCTTCGTGCTCGTTTTTCCGTTTTGACACCACCAACACATCCCGTGTCCCATTTCTAACATATAATCGAGACTTTTTCGGGTTTTAAAGGAAGTGCAAATAATTTCATACCCTCTCTCGAACCGATTTCTAAACGAGGCTTCGTGCTCGTTTTTTCGTTTTGACACCACAAACATGTCCCGTGGCCCATTTCTAACCTATAATCGAGACTTTTTCTGGGTTTAAAGGAAGTGGATATCATTTCATACCCTCTCTCCTCCCGATTTCTAAACGATGCTTCGTGCTTGTTTTTTCGTTTTGACACCACCAACACGTCCCGTGTCCCATTTCTAACTTATAATCGATACTTTTTCGGGTTTTGAAAGGAAGTGGATATCATTTCATACCCTCTCTCCTCCCGATTTCTAAAGGAGGCTTCGTGCTCGTTTTTTAGTTTTGACACCACAAACACGTCCCGTGGCCTATTTCTAACGTATAATCGAGACTTTTTCGGGTTTTAAAGGAAGTGGATATCATTTCATACCCTCCCTCCTCCTGATTTCAAAACGAGGCTTCGTCCTCGTTTTTTCGTTTTGACACCACAAACACTTACCGTGGCCTATTTCTAACCTATAATCGAGACTTTTTCGGGTTTTAAAGGAAGTGGATATCATATCATACCCTCTCTCCTCCCGATTTCTAAACGAGGCTTCGTGCTCGTTTTTTAATTTTGACACCACCAACACGTCAAGTGTCCCATTTCTAACATATAATCGAGACTTTTTTGGGTTTTAAAGGAAGTGCATATAATTTCATACCCTCTCTCGAACCGATTTCTAAACGAGGCTTCGTGCTCGTTTTTTAGTTTTGACACAACAAACACGTCTCGTGGCCCATTTCTAACATATAATCGAGACTTTTTCAGGTTTTAAAGGAAGTGGATATCATTTCATACCCTCTCTCCTCCCGATTTCAAAACGAGGCTTCGTGCTCGGTTTTTGTTTTGACACAACAAACACGTCCCGTTGCCCATTTTTAACCTATAATCGAGACTTTTTCGGGTTTTAAAGGAATTGGATATCATTTCATACCCTCTCTCCTCCCGATTTCTAAACGAGGCTTCGTGCTCGTTTTTTCGTTTTGACACCACAAACACGTCCCGTGGCCCATTTCTAACGTATAATCGAGACTTTTTCGGGTTTTAAAGGAAGTGGATATCATTTCATACCCTCCCTCCTCCCCATTTCAAAACGAGGCTTCGTGCTCGGTTTTTAGTTTTGACACAACAAACACGTCCCGTTGCCCATTTCTAATCTATAATCGAGACTTTTACGGGTTTTAAAGGAAGTGGATATCATTTCATACCCTCTCTCCTCCCGATTTCTAAACGAGGCTTCGTGCTCGTTTTTTTGTTTTGACACCACCAAAACGTCTCGTCGCCCATATCTTACATATAATCGAGACTTTTTCGAGTTTTAAAGGAAGTGGATATAATTTCATTCCCTCTCTCCTCCAAATTTCTAAATGAGGCTTCGTGCTCGTTTTTTAGTTTTGACACAACAAACACGTCCCGTTGCCCATTTCTAACTTATAATCGATACTTTTTCGGGTTTTAAAGGAAGTGGATATCATTTCATACCCTCACTCCTCCCGATTTCTAAACGAGGCTTCGTCCTCGTTTTTTCGTTTTGACACCACAAACACGTCCCGTGTCCCATTTCTAACCTATAATCGAGCCTTTTTCGGGTTTTAAAGGAAGTGGATATAATTTCATACCCTCTCTCGAACCGATTTCTAAACGAGGCTTTGTGCTCGTTTTTTCGTTTTGACACCACAAACATGTCCCGTAGCCCAATTCTAACCTATAATCGTGACTTTTTCGGGTTTTAAAGGAAGTGAATATCATTTCATATCCTCTCTCCTCCCGATTTCTAAAAGAAGCTTCGTGCTCGTTTTTTCGTTTTCACACCACAAACACGTCCCGTGGCCCATTTCTAACATATAATCGAGACTTTTTCGGGTTTTAAAGGAAGTGGATATCATTTCATACCCTCTCTCCTCCCGATTTCTAAACGAGGCTTCGTGCTCGTTTTTTTGTTTTGACACCACCAAAACGTCTCGTCGCCCATATCTTACATATAATCGAGACTTTTTCGAGTTTTAAAGGAAGTGGATATAATTTCATTCCCTCTCTCCTCCAAATTTCTAAATGAGGCTTCGTGCTCGTTTTTTAGTTTTGACACAACAAACACGTCCCGTTGCCCATTTCTAACTTATAATCGATACTTTTTCGGGTTTTAAAGGAAGTGGATATCATTTCATACCCTCACTCCTCCCGATTTCTAAACGAGGCTTCGTCCTCGTTTTTTCGTTTTGACACCACAAACACGTCCCGTGTCCCATTTCTAACCTATAATCGAGCCTTTTTCGGGTTTTAAAGGAAGTGGATATAATTTCATACCCTCTCTCGAACCGATTTCTAAACGAGGCTTTGTGCTCGTTTTTTCGTTTTGACACCACAAACATGTCCCGTAGCCCAATTCTAACCTATAATCGTGACTTTTTCGGGTTTTAAAGGAAGTGAATATCATTTCATATCCTCTCTCCTCCCGATTTCTAAAAGAAGCTTCGTGCTCGTTTTTTCGTTTTCACACCACAAACACGTCCCGTGGCCCATTTCTAACATATAATCGAGACTTTTTCGGGTTTTAAAGGAAGTGGATATCATTTCATACCCTCCCTCCTCCCCATTTCAAAACGAGGCTTCGTGCTCGGTTTTTAGTTTTGACACAACAAACACGTCCCGTTGCCCATTTCTAATCTATAATCGAGACTTTTTCGGGTTTTAAAGGAAGTGGATATCATTTCATACCCTCTCTCCTCCCGATTTCTAAACGAGGCTTCGTGCTCGTTTTTTCGTTTTGACACCACAAACACATCCCGTGGCCTATTTCTAACCTATAATCGAGTCTTTTTCGGGTTTTAAAAGAAGTGGATATCATTTCATACCCTCTCTCCTCCCGATTTCTAAACGAGGCTTCGTGCTCGTTTTTCCGTTTTGACACCACCAACACGTCCCGTGTCCCATTTCTCAAATATAATCGAGACTTTTTCGGGTTTTAAAGGAAGTGCATATAATTTCATACCCTCTCTCTAACCGATTTCTAAACGAGGCTTCGTGCTCGTTTTTTCGTTTTGACACCACGAACACGTCCGGTGGCCCATTTCTAACCTATAATCGAGACTTTTTCGGGTTTTAAAGGAAGTGGATATAATTTCATACCCTCTCTCGAACCGATTTCTAAACGAGGCTTCGTGCTCATTTTTTCGTTTTGACACCACCAACATGTCCCGTAGCCCAATTCTAACCTATAATCGAGACGTTTTCGGGTTTTAAAGGAAGTGAATATCATTTCATATCCTCTCTCCTCCCGATTTCTAAAAGAAGCTTCGTGCTCGTTTTTTCGTTTTCACACCACAAACACGTCCCATGGCCCATTTCTAATGTATAATCGAGACTTTTTCGGGTTTTAAAGGAAGTGGATATCATTTCATACCCTCCCTCCTCCCGATTTCAAAACGAGGCTTCGTGCTCGGTTTTTAGTTTTGACACAACAAACACGTCCCGTTGCCCATTTCTAACTTATAATCGATACTTTTTCGGGTTTTAAAGGAAGTGGATATCATTTCATACCCTCACTCCTCCCGATTTCTAAACGAGGCTTCGTGCTCGTTTTTTCGTTTTGACACCACAAACACATCCCGTGGCCTATTTCTAACCTATAATCGAGACTTTTTCGGGTTTTAAAGGAAGTGGATATCATATCATACCCTCTCTCCTCCCGATTTCTAAACGAGGCTTCGTGCTCGTTTTTTAATTTTGACACCACCAACACGTCAAGTGTCCCATTTCTAACATATAATCGAGACTTTTTCGGGTTTTAAAGGAAGTGCATATAATTTCATACCCTCTCTCGAACCGATTTCTAAACGAGGCTTCGTGCTCGTTTTTTAGTTTTGACACAACAAACACGTCTCGTGGCCCATTTCTAACATATAATCGAGACTTTTTCAGGTTTTAAAGGAAGTGGATATCATTTCATACCCTCTCTCCTCCCGATTTCAAAACGAGGCTTCGTGCTCGGTTTTTAGTTTTGACACAACAAACACGTCCCGTTGCCCATTTTTAACCTATAATCGAGACTTTTTCGGGTTTTAAAGGAATTGGATATCATTTCATACCCTCTCTCCTCCCGATTTCTAAACGAGGCTTCGTGCTCGTTTTTTCGTTTTGACACCACAAACACGTCCCGTGGCCTATTTCTAACCTATAATCGAGACTTTTTCGGGTTTTAAAGGAAGTGGATATCATTTCATACCCTCCCTCCTCCCGATTTAAAAACGAGGCTTCGTGCTCGGTTTTTAGTTTTGACACAACAAGCACGTCCCGTTGCCCATTTCTAACCTATAATCGAGACTTTTTCGGGTTTTAAAGGAAGTGGATATAATTTCATACCCTCTCTCCTCCCGATTTCTAAACGAGGCTTCGTGCTCGTTTTTTAGTTTTGACACAACAAACACGTCCCGTTGCCCATTTCTAACCTATAATCGAGACTTTTTCGGGTTTTAAAGGAAGTGGATATCATTTCATACCCTCTCTCCTCCCGATTTCTAAACGAGGCTTCCTGCTCGTTTTTTCGTTTTGACACCACAAACACGTCCCGTGGCCTATTTCTAACCTATAATCGAGACTTTTTCGGGTTTTAAAGGAAGTGGATATCATTTCATACCCTCTCTCCTCCCAATTTCTAAACGAGGCTTCGTGCTCGTTTTCTCGTTTTGACACCAACAACACGTCCCGTGTCCCATTTCTAACATATAATCGAGACTTTTTCGGGTTTTAAAGGAAGTGGATATAATTTCATACCCTCTCTCGAACCGATTTCTAAACGAGGCTTCGTGCTCATTTTTTCGTTTTGACACCACCAACATGTCCCGTAGCCCAATTCTAACCTATAATCGAGACGTTTTCGGGTTTTAAAGGAAGTGAATATCATTTCATATCCTCTCTCCTCCCGATTTCTAAAAGAAGCTTCGTGCTCGTTTTTTCGTTTTCACACCACAAACACGTCCCATGGCCCATTTCTAATGTATAATCGAGACTTTTTCGGGTTTTAAAGGAAGTGGATATCATTTCATACCCTCCCTCCTCCCGATTTCAAAACGAGGCTTCGTGCTCGGTTTTTAGTTTTGACACAACAAACACGTCCCGTTGCCCATTTCTAACTTATAATCGATACTTTTTCGGGTTTTAAAGGAAGTGGATATCATTTCATACCCTCACTCCTCCCGATTTCTAAACGAGGCTTCGTGCTCGTTTTTTCGTTTTGACACCACAAACACATCCCGTGGCCTATTTCTAACCTATAATCGAGACTTTTTCGGGTTTTAAAGGAAGTGGATATCATATCATACCCTCTCTCCTCCCGATTTCTAAACGAGGCTTCGTGCTCGTTTTTTAATTTTGACACCACCAACACGTCAAGTGTCCTATTTCTAACATATAATCGAGACTTTTTCGGGTTTTAAAGGAAGTGCATATAATTTCATACCCTCTCTCGAACCGATTTCTAAACGAGGCTTCGTGCTCGTTTTTTAGTTTTGACACAACAAACACGTCTCGTGGCCCATTTCTAACATATAATCGAGACTTTTTCAGGTTTTAAAGGAAGTGGATATCATTTCATACCCTCTCTCCTCCCGATTTCAAAACGAGGCTTCGTGCTCGGTTTTTAGTTTTGACACAACAAACACGTCCCGTTGCCCATTTTTAACCTATAATCGAGACTTTTTCGGGTTTTAAAGGAATTGGATATCATTTCATACCCTCTCTCCTCCCGATTTCTAAACGAGGCTTCGTGCTCGTTTTTTCGTTTTGACACCACAAACACGTCCCGTGGCCTATTTCTAACCTATAATCGAGACTTTTTCGGGTTTTAAAGGAAGTGGATATCATTTCATACCCTCCCTCCTCCCGATTTAAAAACGAGGCTTCGTGCTCGGTTTTTAGTTTTGACACAACAAACACGTCCCGTTGCCCATTTCTAACCTATAATCGAGACTTTTTCGGGTTTTAAAGGAAGTGGATATAATTTCATACCCTCTCTCCTCCCGATTTCTAAACGAGGCTTCGTGCTCGTTTTTTAGTTTTGACACAACAAACACGTCCCGTTGCCCATTTCTAACCTATAATCGAGACTTTTTCGGGTTTTAAAAGAAGTGGATATCATTTCATACCCTCTCTCCTCCCGATTTCTAAACGAGGCTTCATGCTCGTTTTTTCGTTTTGACACCACAAACACGTCCCGTGGCCTATTTCTAACCTATAATCGAGACTTTTTCGGGTTTTAAAGGAAGTGGATATCATTTCATACCCTCTCTCCTCCCAATTTCTAAACGAGGCTTCGTGCTCGTTTTCTCGTTTTGACACCAACAACACGTCCCGTGTCCCATTTCTAACATATAATCGAGACTTTTTCGGGTTTTAAAGGAAGTGCATATAATTTCATACCCTCTCTCGAACCGATTTCTAAACGAGGCTTCGTGCTCGTTTTTTCGTTTTGACACCACAAACACGTCCCGTGGCTCATTTCTAACCTATAATCGAGTCTTTTTTGGGTTTTAGAGGAAGTGGATATAATTTCATAACCTCTCTCCAACCGATTTCTGAACGAGGCTTCGTGCTCGTTTTTTCGTTTTGACACCACAAACATGTCCCGTAGCCCATTTCTAACGTATAATCGAGACTTTTTCGGGTTTTAAAGGAAGTGGATATCATTTCATACCCTCCCTCCTCCCGATTTCTAAAAGAGGCTTCGTTCTCGTTTTTTAGTTTTGACACCACAGACACGTCCCGTGGCCCATTTCTAACGTATAATCGAGACTTTTTCGGGTTTTAAAAGAAGTGGATATCATTTCATACCCTCCCTCCTCCCGATTTCAAAACGAGGCTTCGTGCTCGTTTTTTAGTTTTGACACAACAAACACGTTCCGTTGCCCATTTCTAACCTATAATCGAGACTTTTTCGGGTTTTAAAGGAAGTGGATATCATTTCATACCCTCTCTCCTCCCAATTTCTAAACGAGGCTTCGTGCTCGTTTTTTTGTTTTGACACCACCAAAACGTCTCGTCGCCCATATCTTACATATAATCGAGACTTTTTCGGGTTTTAAAGGAAGTGGATATAATTTCATTCCCTCTCTCCTCCCAATTTCTAAACGAGGCTTCGTGCTCGTTTTTTAGTTTTGACACAACAAACACGTCCAGTTGCCCATTTCTAACTTATAATCGATACTTTTTCGGGTATTAAAGGAAGTGGATATCATTTCATACCCTCACTCCTCCCGATTTCAAAACGAGGCTTCGTGCTCGTTTTTTAGTTTTGACACAACACACACGTCCCGTTGCCCATTTCTTACCTATAATCGAAACTTTTTCGGGTTTTAAAGGAAGTGGATATCATTTCATACCCTCTCTCCTCCCGATTTCTAAACGAGGCTTCGTGCTCGTTTTTTTGTTTTGACACCACCAAAACGTCTCGTCGCCCATATCTTACATATAATCGAGACTTTTTCGGGTTTTAAAGGAAGTGGATATAATTTCATTCCCTCTCTCCTCCCAATTTCTAAACGAGGCTTCGTGCTCGTTTTTTAGTTTTGACACAACAAACACGTCCCGTTGCCCATTTCTAACTTATAATCGATACTTTTTCGGGTATTAAAGGAAGTGGATATCATTTCATACCCTCACTCCTCCCGATTTCAAAACGAGGCTTCGTGCTCGTTTTTTAGTTTTGACACAACACACACGTCCCGTTGCCCATTTCTAAACTATAATCGAAACTTTTTCGGGTTTTAAAGGAAGTGGATATCATTTCATACCCTCTCTCCTCCCGATTTCTAAATGAGGCTTCTTACTCGTTTTTTCGTTTTGACACCACCAATACGTCCCGTAGCCCATTTCTAACCTATAATGGAGACTTTTTCGGGTTTTAAATGAAGTGGATATAATTTCATACCCTCTCTCCTCCCGATTTCTAAACGAGGCTTCGTGATCGTTTTTTAGTTTTGACACAACAAACACGTCTCGTGGCCCATTTCTAACATATAATCGAGGCTTTTTCAGGTTTTAAAGGAAGTGGATATCATTTCATACCCTCTCTCCTCCCGATTTCTAAAAGAGGCTTCGTGCTCGTTTTTTCGTTTTGACACCACAGACACATCCCGTGGCCTATTTCTAACCTATAATCGAGACTTTTTCGGGTTTTAAAGGAAGTGGATATCATTTCATACCCTCTCTCCTCCCGATTTCTAAACGAGGCTTCGTGCTCGTTTTTCCGTTTTGACACCACCAACACGTCCCGTGTCCCATTTCTAACATATAATCGAGACTTTTTCGGGTTTTAAAGGAAGTGCAAATAATTTCATACCCTCTCTCGAACCGATTTCTAAACGAGGCTTCGTGCTCGTTTTTTCGTTTTGACACCACAAACATGTCCCGTGGCCCATTTCTAACCTATAATCGAGACTTTTTCTGGGTTTAAAGGAAGTGGATATCATTTCATACCCTCTCTCCTCCCGATTTCTAAACGATGCTTCGTGCTTGTTTTTTCGTTTTGACACCACCAACACGTCCCGTGTCCCATTTCTAACTTATAATCGATACTTTTTCGGGTTTTGAAAGGAAGTGGATATCATTTCATACCCTCTCTCCTCCCGATTTCTAAACGAGGCTTCGTGCTCGTTTTTTCGTTTTGACACCACAAACACATCCCGTGGCCTATTTCTAACTTATAATCGAGACTTTTTCGGGTTTTAAAGGAAGTGGATATCATTTCATACCCTCTCTCCTCCCGATTTCTAAACGAGGCTTCGTGCTCGTTTTTCCGTTTTGACACCACCAACACGTCCCGTGTCCCATTTCTCAAATATAATCGAGACTTTTTCGGGTTTTAAAGGAAGTGCATATAATTTCATACCCTCTCTCTAACCGATTTCTAAACGAGGCTTCGTGCTCGTTTTTTCGTTTTGACACCACGAACACGTCCGGTGCCCCATTTCTAACCTATAATCGAGACTTTTTCGGGTTTTAAAGGAAGTGGATATAATTTCATACCCTCTCTCGAACCGATTTCTAAACGAGGCTTCGTGCTCATTTTTTCGTTTTGACACCACCAACATGTCCCGTAGCCCAATTCTAACCTATAATCGAGACGTTTTCGGGTTTTAAAGGAAGTGAATATCATTTCATATCCTCTCTCCTCCCGATTTCTAAAAGAAGCTTCGTGCTCGTTTTTTCGTTTTCACACCACAAACACGTCCCATGGCCCATTTCTAATGTATAATCGAGACTTTTTCGGGTTTTAAAGGAAGTGGATATCATTTCATACCCTCCCTCCTCCCGATTTCAAAACGAGGCTTCGTGCTCGGTTTTTAGTTTTGACACAACAAACACGTCCCGTTGCCCATTTCTAACCTATAATCGAGACTTTTTCGGGTTTTAAAGGAAGTGGATATCATTTCATACCCTCTCTCCTCCCGATTTCTAAACGAGGCTTCGTGCTCGTTTTTTCGTTTTGACACCACAGACACATCCCGTGGCCTATTTCTAACCTATAATCGAGACTTTTTCGGGTTTTAAAGGAAGTGGATATCATATCATACCCTCTCTCCTCCCGATTTCTAAACGAGGCTTCGTGCTCGTTTTTTACTTTTGACACCACCAACACGTCAAGTGTCCCATTTCTAACCTATAATCGAGACTTTTTCGGGTTTTAAAGGAAGTGCATATAATTTCATACCCTCTCTCGAACCGATTTCTAAACGAGGCTTCGTGCTCGTTTTTTAGTTTTGACACAACAAACACGTCTCGTGGCCCATTTCTAACATATAATCGAGACTTTTTCAGGTTTTAAAGGAAGTGGATATCATTTCATACCCTCTCTCCTCCCGATTTCAAAACGAGGCTTCGTGCTCGGTTTTTAGTTTTGACACAACAAACACGTCCCGTTGCCCATTTTTAACCTATAATCGAGACTTTTTCGGGTTTTAAAGGAATTGGATATCATTTCATACCCTCTCTCCTCCCGATTTCTAAACGAGGCTTCGTGCTCGTTTTTTCGTTTTGACACCACAAACACGTCCCGTGGCCTATTTCTAACCTATAATCGAGACTTTTTCGGGTTTTAAAGGAAGTGGATATCATTTCATACCCTCCCTCCTCCCGATTTAAAAACGAGGCTTCGTGCTCGGTTTTTAGTTTTGACACAACAAACACGTCCCGTTGCCCATTTCTAACCTATAATCGAGACTTTTTCGGGTTTTAAAGGAAGTGGATATAATTTCATACCCTCTCTCCTCCCGATTTCTAAACGAGGCTTCGTGCTCGTTTTTTAGTTTTGACACAACAAACACGTCCCGTTGCCCATTTCTAACCTATAATCGAGACTTTTTCGGGTTTTAAAGGAAGTGGATATCATTTCATACCCTCTCTCCTCCCGATTTCTAAACGAGGCTTCATGCTCGTTTTTTCGTTTTGACACCACAAACACGTCCCGTGGCCTATTTTTAACCTATAATCGAGACTTTTTCGGGTTTTAAAGGAAGTGGATATCATTTCATACCCTCCCTACTCCCGATTTCAAAACGAGGCTTCGTGCTCGTTTTTTAGTTTTGACACAACAAACACGTCCCGTTGCCCATTTCTAACCTATTATCGTAACTTTTTCGGGTTTTAAAGGAAGTGGATATCATTTCATACCCTCTCTCCTCCCGATTTCTAAATGAGGCTTCTTGCTCGTTTTTTCATTTTGACACCAACAATACGTCCCGTAGCCCATTTCTAACATATAATCGAGACTTTTTCGGGTTTTAAAGGAAGTGGATATCATTTCATACCCTCTCTCCTCCCGATTTCTAAACGAGGCTTCGTGCTCGTTTTTTTGTTTTGACACCACCAAAACGTCTCGTCGCCCATATCTTACATATAATCGAGACTTTTTCGAGTTTTAAAGGAAGTGGATATAATTTCATTCCCTCTCTCCTCCAAATTTCTAAATGAGGCTTCGTGCTCGTTTTTTAGTTTTGACACAACAAACACGTCCCGTTGCCCATTTCTAACTTATAATCGATACTTTTTCGGGTTTTAAAGGAAGTGGATATCATTTCATACCCTCACTCCTCCCGATTTCTAAACGAGGCTTCGTCCTCGTTTTTTCGTTTTGACACCACAAACACGTCCCGTGTCCCATTTCTAACCTATAATCGAGCCTTTTTCGGGTTTTAAAGGAAGTGGATATAATTTCATACCCTCTCTCGAACCGATTTCTAAACGAGGCTTTGTGCTCGTTTTTTCGTTTTGACACCACAAACATGTCCCGTAGCCCAATTCTAACCTATAATCGTGACTTTTTCGGGTTTTAAAGGAAGTGAATATCATTTCATATCCTCTCTCCTCCCGATTTCTAAAAGAAGCTTCGTGCTCGTTTTTTCGTTTTCACACCACAAACACGTCCCGTGGCCCATTTCTAACATATAATCGAGACTTTTTCGGGTTTTAAAGGAAGTGGATATCATTTCATACCCTCCCTCCTCCCCATTTCAAAACGAGGCTTCGTGCTCGGTTTTTAGTTTTGACACAACAAACACGTCCCGTTGCCCATTTCTAATCTATAATCGAGACTTTTTCGGGTTTTAAAGGAAGTGGATATCATTTCATACCCTCTCTCCTCCCGATTTCTAAACGAGGCTTCGTGCTCGTTTTTTCGTTTTGACACCACAAACACATCCCGTGGCCTATTTCTAACCTATAATCGAGTCTTTTTCGGGTTTTAAAAGAAGTGGATATCATTTCATACCCTCTCTCCTCCCGATTTCTAAACGAGGCTTCGTGCTCGTTTTTCCGTTTTGACACCACCAACACGTCCCGTGTCCCATTTCTCAAATATAATCGAGACTTTTTCGGGTTTTAAAGGAAGTGCATATAATTTCATACCCTCTCTCTAACCGATTTCTAAACGAGGCTTCGTGCTCGTTTTTTCGTTTTGACACCACGAACACGTCCGGTGGCCCATTTCTAACCTATAATCGAGACTTTTTCGGGTTTTAAAGGAAGTGGATATAATTTCATACCCTCTCTCGAACCGATTTCTAAACGAGGCTTCGTGCTCATTTTTTCGTTTTGACACCACCAACATGTCCCGTAGCCCAATTCTAACCTATAATCGAGACGTTTTCGGGTTTTAAAGGAAGTGAATATCATTTCATATCCTCTCTCCTCCCGATTTCTAAAAGAAGCTTCGTGCTCGTTTTTTCGTTTTCACACCACAAACACGTCCCATGGCCCATTTCTAATGTATAATCGAGACTTTTTCGGGTTTTAAAGGAAGTGGATATCATTTCATACCCTCCCTCCTCCCGATTTCAAAACGAGGCTTCGTGCTCGGTTTTTAGTTTTGACACAACAAACACGTCCCGTTGCCCATTTCTAACTTATAATCGATACTTTTTCGGGTTTTAAAGGAAGTGGATATCATTTCATACCCTCACTCCTCCCGATTTCTAAACGAGGCTTCGTGCTCGTTTTTTCGTTTTGACACCACAAACACATCCCGTGGCCTATTTCTAACCTATAATCGAGACTTTTTCGGGTTTTAAAGGAAGTGGATATCATATCATACCCTCTCTCCTCCCGATTTCTAAACGAGGCTTCGTGCTCGTTTTTTAATTTTGACACCACCAACACGTCAAGTGTCCCATTTCTAACATATAATCGAGACTTTTTCGGGTTTTAAAGGAAGTGCATATAATTTCATACCCTCTCTCGAACCGATTTCTAAACGAGGCTTCGTGCTCGTTTTTTAGTTTTGACACAACAAACACGTCTCGTGGCCCATTTCTAACATATAATCGAGACTTTTTCAGGTTTTAAAGGAAGTGGATATCATTTCATACCCTCTCTCCTCCCGATTTCAAAACGAGGCTTCGTGCTCGGTTTTTAGTTTTGACACAACAAACACGTCCCGTTGCCCATTTTTAACCTATAATCGAGACTTTTTCGGGTTTTAAAGGAATTGGATATCATTTCATACCCTCTCTCCTCCCGATTTCTAAACGAGGCTTCGTGCTCGTTTTTTCGTTTTGACACCACAAACACGTCCCGTGGCCTATTTCTAACCTATAATCGAGACTTTTTCGGGTTTTAAAGGAAGTGGATATCATTTCATACCCTCCCTCCTCCCGATTTAAAAACGAGGCTTCGTGCTCGGTTTTTAGTTTTGACACAACAAGCACGTCCCGTTGCCCATTTCTAACCTATAATCGAGACTTTTTCGGGTTTTAAAGGAAGTGGATATAATTTCATACCCTCTCTCCTCCCGATTTCTAAACGAGGCTTCGTGCTCGTTTTTTAGTTTTGACACAACAAACACGTCCCGTTGCCCATTTCTAACCTATAATCGAGACTTTTTCGGGTTTTAAAGGAAGTGGATATCATTTCATACCCTCTCTCCTCCCGATTTCTAAACGAGGCTTCCTGCTCGTTTTTTCGTTTTGACACCACAAACACGTCCCGTGGCCTATTTCTAACCTATAATCGAGACTTTTTCGGGTTTTAAAGGAAGTGGATATCATTTCATACCCTCTCTCATCCCAATTTCTAAACGAGGCTTCGTGCTCGTTTTCTCGTTTTGACACCAACAACACGTCCCGTGTCCCATTTCTAACATATAATCGAGACTTTTTCGGGTTTTAAAGGAAGTGGATATAATTTCATACCCTCTCTCGAACCGATTTCTAAACGAGGCTTCGTGCTCATTTTTTCGTTTTGACACCACCAACATGTCCCGTAGCCCAATTCTAACCTATAATCGAGACGTTTTCGGGTTTTAAAGGAAGTGAATATCATTTCATATCCTCTCTCCTCCCGATTTCTAAAAGAAGCTTCGTGCTCGTTTTTTCGTTTTCACACCACAAACACGTCCCATGGCCCATTTCTAATGTATAATCGAGACTTTTTCGGGTTTTAAAGGAAGTGGATATCATTTCATACCCTCCCTCCTCCCGATTTCAAAACGAGGCTTCGTGCTCGGTTTTTAGTTTTGACACAACAAACACGTCCCGTTGCCCATTTCTAACTTATAATCGATACTTTTTCGGGTTTTAAAGGAAGTGGATATCATTTCATACCCTCACTCCTCCCGATTTCTAAACGAGGCTTCGTGCTCGTTTTTTCGTTTTGACACCACAAACACATCCCGTGGCCTATTTCTAACCTATAATCGAGACTTTTTCGGGTTTTAAAGGAAGTGGATATCATATCATACCCTCTCTCCTCCCGATTTCTAAACGAGGCTTCGTGCTCGTTTTTTAATTTTGACACCACCAACACGTCAAGTGTCCTATTTCTAACATATAATCGAGACTTTTTCGGGTTTTAAAGGAAGTGCATATAATTTCATACCCTCTCTCGAACCGATTTCTAAACGAGGCTTCGTGCTCGTTTTTTAGTTTTGACACAACAAACACGTCTCGTGGCCCATTTCTAACATATAATCGAGACTTTTTCAGGTTTTAAAGGAAGTGGATATCATTTCATACCCTCTCTCCTCCCGATTTCAAAACGAGGCTTCGTGCTCGGTTTTTAGTTTTGACACAACAAACACGTCCCGTTGCCCATTTTTAACCTATAATCGAGACTTTTTCGGGTTTTAAAGGAATTGGATATCATTTCATACCCTCTCTCCTCCCGATTTCTAAACGAGGCTTCGTGCTCGTTTTTTCGTTTTGACACCACAAACACGTCCCGTGGCCTATTTCTAACCTATAATCGAGACTTTTTCGGGTTTTAAAGGAAGTGGATATCATTTCATACCCTCCCTCCTCCCGATTTAAAAACGAGGCTTCGTGCTCGGTTTTTAGTTTTGACACAACAAACACGTCCCGTTGCCCATTTCTAACCTATAATCGAGACTTTTTCGGGTTTTAAAGGAAGTGGATATAATTTCATACCCTCTCTCCTCCCGATTTCTAAACGAGGCTTCGTGCTCGTTTTTTAGTTTTGACACAACAAACACGTCCCGTTGCCCATTTCTAACCTATAATCGAGACTTTTTCGGGTTTTAAAAGAAGTGGATATCATTTCATACCCTCTCTCCTCCCGATTTCTAAACGAGGCTTCATGCTCGTTTTTTCGTTTTGACACCACAAACACGTCCCGTGGCCTATTTCTAACCTATAATCGAGACTTTTTCGGGTTTTAAAGGAAGTGGATATCATTTCATACCCTCTCTCCTCCCAATTTCTAAACGAGGCTTCGTGCTCGTTTTCTCGTTTTGACACCAACAACACGTCCCGTGTCCCATTTCTAACATATAATCGAGACTTTTTCGGGTTTTAAAGGAAGTGCATATAATTTCATACCCTCTCTCGAACCGATTTCTAAACGAGGCTTCGTGCTCGTTTTTTCGTTTTGACACCACAAACACGTCCCGTGGCTCATTTCTAACCTATAATCGAGTCTTTTTTGGGTTTTAGAGGAAGTGGATATAATTTCATAACCTCTCTCCAACCGATTTCTGAACGAGGCTTCGTGCTCGTTTTTTCGTTTTGACACCACAAACATGTCCCGTAGCCCATTTCTAACGTATAATCGAGACTTTTTCGGGTTTTAAAGGAAGTGGATATCATTTCATACCCTCCCTCCTCCCGATTTCTAAAAGAGGCTTCGTTCTCGTTTTTTAGTTTTGACACCACAGACACGTCCCGTGGCCCATTTCTAACGTATAATCGAGACTTTTTCGGGTTTTAAAAGAAGTGGATATCATTTCATACCCTCCCTCCTCCCGATTTCAAAACGAGGCTTCGTGCTCGTTTTTTAGTTTTGACACAACAAACACGTTCCGTTGCCCATTTCTAACCTATAATCGAGACTTTTTCGGGTTTTAAAGGAAGTGGATATCATTTCATACCCTCTCTCCTCCCAATTTCTAAACGAGGCTTCGTGCTCGTTTTTTTGTTTTGACACCACCAAAACGTCTCGTCGCCCATATCTTACATATAATCGAGACTTTTTCGGGTTTTAAAGGAAGTGGATATAATTTCATTCCCTCTCTCCTCCCAATTTCTAAACGAGGCTTCGTGCTCGTTTTTTAGTTTTGACACAACAAACACGTCCAGTTGCCCATTTCTAACTTATAATCGATACTTTTTCGGGTATTAAAGGAAGTGGATATCATTTTATACCCTCACTCCTCCCGATTTCAAAACGAGGCTTCGTGCTCGTTTTTTAGTTTTGACACAACACACACGTCCCGTTGCCCATTTCTTACCTATAATCGAAACTTTTTCGGGTTTTAAAGGAAGTGGATATCATTTCATACCCTCTCTCCTCCCGATTTCTAAACGAGGCTTCGTGCTCGTTTTTTTGTTTTGACACCACCAAAACGTCTCGTCGCCCATATCTTACATATAATCGAGACTTTTTCGGGTTTTAATGGAAGTGGATATAATTTCATTCCCTCTCTCCTCCCAATTTCTAAACGAGGCTTCGTGCTCGTTTTTTAGTTTTGACACAACAAACACGTCCCGTTGCCCATTTCTAACTTATAATCGATACTTTTTCGGGTATTAAAGGAAGTGGATATCATTTCATACCCTCACTCCTCCCGATTTCAAAACGAGGCTTCGTGCTCGTTTTTTAGTTTTGACACAACACACACGTCCCGTTGCCCATTTCTAAACTATAATCGAAACTTTTTCGGGTTTTAAAGGAAGTGGATATCATTTCATACCCTCTCTCCTCCCGATTTCTAAATGAGGCTTCTTACTCGTTTTTTCGTTTTGACACCACCAATACGTCCCGTAGCCCATTTCTAACCTATAATGGAGACTTTTTCGGGTTTTAAATGAAGTGGATATAATTTCATACCCTCTCTCCTCCCGATTTCTAAACGAGGCTTCGTGATCGTTTTTTAGTTTTGACACCACCAAAACGTCTCGTCGCCCATATCTTACATATAATCGAGACTTTTTCGGGTTTTAAAGGAAGTGGATATAATTTCATTCCCTCTCTCCTCCCAATTTCTAAACGAGGCTTCGTGCTCGTTTTTTAGTTTTGACACAACAAACACGTCCCGTTGCCCATTTCTAACTTATAATCGATACTTTTTCGGGTATTAAAGGAAGTGGATATCATTTCATACCCTCACTCCTCCCGATTTCAAAACGAGGCTTCGTGCTCGTTTTTTAGTTTTGACACAACAAACACGTCCAGTTGCCCATTTCTAACTTATAATCGATACTTTTTCGGGTATTAAAGGAAGTGGATATCATTTCATACCCTCACTCCTCCCGATTTCAAAACGAGGCTTCGTGCTCGTTTTTTAGTTTTGACACAACACACACGTCCCGTTGCCCATTTCTTACCTATAATCGAAACTTTTTCGGGTTTTAAAGGAAGTGGATATCATTTCATACCCTCTCTCCTCCCGATTTCTAAACGAGGCTTCGTGCTCGTTTTTTTGTTTTGACACCACCAAAACGTCTCGTCGCCCATATCTTACATATAATCGAGACTTTTTCGGGTTTTAAAGGAAGTGGATATAATTTCATTCCCTCTCTCCTCCCAATTTCTAAACGAGGCTTCGTGCTCGTTTTTTAGTTTTGACACAACAAACACGTCCCGTTGCCCATTTCTAACTTATAATCGATACTTTTTCGGGTATTAAAGGAAGTGGATATCATTTCATACCCTCACTCCTCCCGATTTCAAAACGAGGCTTCGTGCTCGTTTTTTAGTTTTGACACAACACACACGTCCCGTTGCCCATTTCTAAACTATAATCGAAACTTTTTCGGGTTTTAAAGGAAGTGGATATCATTTCATACCCTCTCTCCTCCCGATTTCTAAATGAGGCTTCTTACTCGTTTTTTCGTTTTGACACCACCAATACGTCCCGTAGCCCATTTCTAACCTATAATGGAGACTTTTTCGGGTTTTAAATGAAGTGGATATAATTTCATACCCTCTCTCCTCCCGATTTCTAAACGAGGCTTCGTGATCGTTTTTTAGTTTTGACACAACAAACACGTCTCGTGGCCCATTTCTAACATATAATCGAGGCTTTTTCAGGTTTTAAAGGAAGTGGATATCATTTCATACCCTCTCTCCTCCCGATTTCTAAAAGAGGCTTCGTGCTCGTTTTTTCGTTTTGACACCACAGACACATCCCGTGGCCTATTTCTAACCTATAATCGAGACTTTTTCGGGTTTTAAAGGAAGTGGATATCATTTCATACCCTCTCTCCTCCCGATTTCTAAACGAGGCTTCGTGCTCGTTTTTCCGTTTTGACACCACCAACACGTCCCGTGTCCCATTTCTAACATATAATCGAGACTTTTTCGGGTTTTAAAGGAAGTGCAAATAATTTCATACCCTCTCTCGAACCGATTTCTAAACGAGGCTTCGTGCTCGTTTTTTCGTTTTGACACCACAAACATGTCCCGTGGCCCATTTCTAACCTATAATCGAGACTTTTTCTGGGTTTAAAGGAAGTGGATATCATTTCATACCCTCTCTCCTCCCGATTTCTAAACGATGCTTCGTGCTTGTTTTTTCGTTTTGACACCACCAACACGTCCCGTGTCCCATTTCTAACTTATAATCGATACTTTTTCGGGTTTTGAAAGGAAGTGGATATCATTTCATACCCTCTCTCCTCCCGATTTCTAAACGAGGCTTCGTGCTCGTTTTTTCGTTTTGACACCACAAACACATCCCGTGGCCTATTTCTAACTTATAATCGAGACTTTTTCGGGTTTTAAAGGAAGTGGATATCATTTCATACCCTCTCTCCTCCCGATTTCTAAACGAGGCTTCGTGCTCGTTTTTCCGTTTTGACACCACCAACACGTCCCGTGTCCCATTTCTAACATATAATCGAGACTTTTTCGGGTTTTAAAGGAAGTGCATATAATTTCATACCCTCTCTCGAACCGATTTCTAAACGAGGCTTCGTGCTCGTTTTTTCGTTTTGACACCACGAACACGTCCGGTGGCCCATTTCTAACCTATAATCGAGACTTTTTCGGGTTTTAAAGGAAGTGGATATAATTTCATACCCTCTCTCGAACCGATTTCTAAACGAGGCTTCGTGCTCGTTTTTTCGTTTTGACACCACCAACATTTCCCGTAGCCCAATTCTAACCTATAATCGAGACTTTTTCGGGTTTTAAAGGAAGTGGATATCATTTCATACCCTCTCTCCTCCCGATTTCTAAACGAGGCTTCGTGCTCGTTTTTTCGTTTTGACACCACAAACACATCCCGTGGCCTATTTCTAACTTATAATCGAGACTTTTTCGGGTTTTAAAGGAAGTGGATATCATTTCATACCCTCTCTCCTCCCGATTTCTAAACGAGGCTTCGTGCTCGTTTTTCCGTTTTGACACCACCAACACGTCCCGTGTCCCATTTCTAACATATAATCGAGACTTTTTCGGGTTTTAAAGGAAGTGCATATAATTTCATACCCTCTCTCGAACCGATTTCTAAACGAGGCTTCGTGCTCGTTTTTTCGTTTTGACACCACGAACACGTCCAGTGGCCCATTTCTAACCTATAATCGAGACTTTTTCGGGTTTTAAAGGAAGTGGATATAATTTCATACCCTCTCTCGAACCGATTTCTAAACGAGGCTTCGTGCTCGTTTTTTCGTTTTGACACCACCAACATGTCCCGTGGCCCAATTCTAACCTATAATCGAGACTTTTTCGGGTTTTAAAGGAAGTGAATATCATTTCATACCCTCTCTCCTCCCGATTTCTAAAAGAAGCTTCGTGCTCGTTTTTTCGTTTTGACACCACAAACACGTCCCGTAGCCCATTTCTAACCGATAATCGAGACTTTTTCGGGTTTTAAAGGAAGTGGATATCATTTCATACCCTTTCTCCTCCCGATTTCTAAACGAGGCTTCGTGATCGTTTTTTAGTTTTGACACAACAAACTCGTCTCGTGGCCCATTTCTAACATATAATCGAGACTTTTTGAGGTTTTAAAGGAAGTGGATATCATTTCATACCCTCTCTCCACCCGATTTCTAAACGAGGCTTCGTGCTCGTTTTTTCATTTTGACACCACCAACACGTCCCGTGGCCTATTTCTATCCTATGATCTAGACTTTTGGGGGTTTTAAAGGAAGTGGATATAATTTCATACCCTCTCTCCTCCCGATTTCTAAACGAGACTTCGTGCTCGTTTTTTAGTTTTGACACAACAAACACGTCCTGTTGCCCATTTCTAACCTATAATCGAGACTTTTTCGGGTTTTAAAGGAAGTGGATATCATTTCATACCCTCTCTCCTCCCGATTTCTAAACGAGGCTTCATGCTCGTTTTTTCGTTTTGACACCACAAACACGTCCCGTGGCCTATTTCTAACCAATAATCGAGACTTTTTCGGGTTTTAAAGGAAGTGGATATCATTTTATACCCTCTCTCCTCCCAATTTCTAAACGAGGCTTCGTGCTCGTTTTCTCGTTTTGACACCAACAACACGTCCCGTGTCCCATTTCTAACATATAATCGAGACTTTTTCGGGTTTTAAAGGAAGTGCATATAATTTCATACCCTCTCTCGAACCGATTTCTAAACGAGGCTTCGTGCTCGTTTTTTCGTTTTGACACCACAAACACGTCCCGTGGCTCATTTCTAACCTATAATCGAGACTTTTTTGGGTTTTAGAGGAAGTGGATATAATTTCATACCCTCTCTCCAACCGATTTCTGAACGAGGCTTCGTGCTCGTTTTTTCGTTTTGACACCACAAACATGTCCCGTAGACCATTTCTAACGTATAATCGATACTTTTTCGGGTTTTAAAGGAAGTGGATATCATTTCATACCCTCCCTCCTCCCGATTTCTAAAAGAGGCTTCGTTCTCGTTTTTTAGTTTTGACACCACAAACACGTCCCGTGGCCCATTTCTAACGTATAATCGAGACTTTTTCGGGTTTTAAAGGAAGAGAATATCATTTCATACCCTCCCACCTCCCGATTTCAAAACGAGGCTTCGTGCTCGTTTTTTAGTTTTGACACAACAAACACGTTCCGTTGCCCATTTCTAACCTATAATCGACACTTTTTCGGGTTTTAAAGGAAGTGGATATCATTTCATACCCTCTCTCCTCCCAATTTCTAAACGAGGCTTCGTGCTCGTTTTTTTGTTTTGACACCACCAAAACGTCTCGTCGCCCATATCTTACATATAATCGAGACTTTTTCGGGTTTTAAAGGAAGTGGATATAATTTCATTCCCTCTCTCCTCCCAATTTCTAAACGAGGCTTCGTGCTCGTTTTTTAGTTTTGACACAACAAACACGTCCCGTTGCCCATTTCTAACTTATAATCGATACTTTTTCGGGTATTAAAGGAAGTGGATATCATTTCATACCCTCACTCCTCCCGATTTCAAAACGAGGCTTCGTGCTCGTTTTTTAGTTTTGACACAACACACACGTCCCGTTGCCCATTTCTAACCTATAATCGAAACTTTTTCGGGTTTTAAAGGAAGTGGATATCATTTCATACCCTCTCTCCTTCCGATTTCTAAATGAGGCTTCTTACTCGTTTTTTCGTTTTGACACCACCAATACGTCCCGTAGCCCATTTCTAACCTATAATGGAGACTTTTTTGGGTTTTAAATGAAGTGGATATAATTTCATACCCTCTCTCCTCCCGATTTCTAAACGAGGCTTCGTGATCGTTTTTTAGTTTTGACACAACAAACACGTCTCGTGGCCCATTTCTAACATATAATCGAGGCTTTTTCAGGTTTTAAAGGAAGTGGATATCATTTCATACCCTCTCTCCTCCCGATTTCTAAAAGAGGCTTCGTGCTCGTTTTTTCGTTTTGACACCACAAACACGTCCCGTTGCCCATTTCTAACCTATTATCGTAACTTTTTCGGGTTTTAAAGGAAGTGGATATCATTTCATACCCTCTCTCCTCCCGATTTCTAAATGAGGCTTCTTGCTCGTTTTTTCATTTTGACACCACCAATACGTCCCGTAGCCCATTTCTAACATATAATCGAGACTTTTTCGGGTTTTAAAGGAAGTGGATATCATTTCATACCCTCTCTCCTCCCGATTTCTAAACGAGGCTTCGTGCTCGTTTTTTTGTTTTGACACCACCAAAACGTCTCGTCGCCCATATCTTACATATAATCGAGACTTTTTCGAGTTTTAAAGGAAGTGGATATAATTTCATTCCCTCTCTCCTCCAAATTTCTAAATGAGGCTTCGTGCTCGTTTTTTAGTTTTGACACAACAAACACGTCCCGTTGCCCATTTCTAACTTATAATCGATACTTTTTCGGGTTTTAAAGGAAGTGGATATCATTTCATACCCTCACTCCTCCCGATTTCTAAACGAGGCTTCGTCCTCGTTTTTTCGTTTTGACACCACAAACACGTCCCGTGTCCCATTTCTAACCTATAATCGAGCCTTTTTCGGGTTTTAAAGGAAGTGGATATAATTTCATACCCTCTCTCGAACCGATTTCTAAACGAGGCTTTGTGCTCGTTTTTTCGTTTTGACACCACAAACATGTCCCGTAGCCCAATTCTAACCTATAATCGTGACTTTTTCGGGTTTTAAAGGAAGTGAATATCATTTCATATCCTCTCTCCTCCCGATTTCTAAAAGAAGCTTCGTGCTCGTTTTTTCGTTTTCACACCAAAACACGTCCCGTGGCCCATTTCTAACGTATAATCGAGACTTTTTCGGGTTTTAAAGGAAGTGGATATCATTTCATACCCTCCCTCCTTCCCATTTCAAAACGAGGCTTCGTGCTCGGTTTTTAGTTTTGACACAACAAACACGTCCCGTTGCCCATTTCTAATCTATAATCGAGACTTTTTCGGGTTTTAAAGGAAGTGGATATCATTTCATACCCTCTCTCCTTCCGATTTCTAAACGAGGCTTCGTGCTCGTTTTTTCGTTTTGACACCACAAACACATCCCGTGGCCTATTTCTAACCTATAATCGAGTCTTTTTCGGGTTTTAAAGGAAGTGGATATCATTTCATACCCTCTCTCCTCCCGATTTCTAAACGAGGCTTCGTGCTCGTTTTTCCGTTTTGACACCACCAACACGTCCCGTGTCCCATTTCTCAAATATAATCGAGACTTTTTCGGGTTTTAAAGGAAGTGCATATAATTTCATACCCTCTCTCTAACCGATTTCTAAACGAGGCTTCGTGCTCGTTTTTTCGTTTTGACACCACGAACACGTCCGGTGGCCCATTTCTAACCTATAATCGAGACTTTTTCGGGGTTTTAAAGGAAGTGGATATAATTTCATACCCTCTCTCGAACCGATTTCTAAACGAGGCTTCGTGCTCATTTTTTCGTTTTGACACCACCAACATGTCCCGTAGCCCAATTCTAACCTATAATCGAGACGTTTTCGGGTTTTAAAGGAAGTGAATATCATTTCATATCCTCTCTCCTCCCGATTTCTAAAAGAAGCTTCGTGCTCGTTTTTTCGTTTTCACACCACAAACACGTCCCATGGCCCATTTCTAATGTATAATCGAGACTTTTTCGGGTTTTAAAGGAAGTGGATATCATTTCATACCCTCTCTCCTCCCGATTTCTAAACGAGGCTTCGTGCTCGTTTTTCCGTTTTGACACCACCAACACGTCCCGTGTCCCATTTCTAACATATAATCGAGACTTTTTCGGGTTTTAAAGGAAGTGGATATCATATCATACCCTCTCTCCTCCCGATTTCTAAACGAGGCTTCGTGCTCGTTTTTTAATTTTGACACCACCAACACGTCAAGTGTCCTATTTCTAACATATAATCGAGACTTTTTCGGGTTTTAAAGGAAGTGCATATAATTTCATACCCTCTCTCGAACCGATTTCTAAACGAGGCTTCGTGCTCGTTTTTTAGTTTTGACACAACAAACACGTCTCGTGGCCCATTTCTAACATATAATCGAGACTTTTTCAGGTTTTAAAGGAAGTGGATATCATTTCATACCCTCTCTCCTCCCGATTTCAAAACGAGGCTTCGTGCTCGGTTTTTAGTTTTGACACAACAAACACGTCCCGTTGCCCATTTTTAACCTATAATCGAGACTTTTTCGGGTTTTAAAGGAATTGGATATCATTTCATACCCTCTCTCCTCCCGATTTCTAAACGAGGCTTCGTGCTCGTTTTTTCGTTTTGACACCACAAACACGTCCCGTGGCCTATTTCTAACCTATAATCGAGACTTTTTCGGGTTTTAAAGGAAGTGGATATCATTTCATACCCTCCCTCCTCCCGATTTAAAAACGAGGCTTCGTGCTCGGTTTTTAGTTTTGACACAACAAACACGTCCCGTTGCCCATTTCTAACCTATAATCGAGACTTTTTCGGGTTTTAAAGGAAGTGGATATAATTTCATACCCTCTCTCCTCCCGATTTCTAAACGAGGCTTCGTGCTCGTTTTTTAGTTTTGACACAACAAACACGTCCCGTTGCCCATTTCTAACCTATAATCGAGACTTTTTCGGGTTTTAAAAGAAGTGGATATCATTTCATACCCTCTCTCCTCCCGATTTCTAAACGAGGCTTCATGCTCGTTTTTTCGTTTTGACACCACAAACACGTCCCGTGGCCTATTTCTAACCTATAATCGAGACTTTTTCGGGTTTTAAAGGAAGTGGATATCATTTCATACCCTCTCTCCTCCCAATTTCTAAACGAGGCTTCGTGCTCGTTTTCTCGTTTTGACACCAACAACACGTCCCGTGTCCCATTTCTAACATATAATCGAGACTTTTTCGGGTTTTAAAGGAAGTGCATATAATTTCATACCCTCTCTCGAACCGATTTCTAAACGAGGCTTCGTGCTCGTTTTTTCGTTTTGACACCACAAACACGTCCCGTGGCTCATTTCTAACCTATAATCGAGTCTTTTTTGGGTTTTAGAGGAAGTGGATATAATTTCATAACCTCTCTCCAACCGATTTCTGAACGAGGCTTCGTGCTCGTTTTTTCGTTTTGACACCACAAACATGTCCCGTAGCCCATTTCTAACGTATAATCGAGACTTTTTCGGGTTTTAAAGGAAGTGGATATCATTTCATACCCTCCCTCCTCCCGATTTCTAAAAGAGGCTTCGTTCTCGTTTTTTAGTTTTGACACCACAGACACGTCCCGTGGCCCATTTCTAACGTATAATCGAGACTTTTTCGGGTTTTAAAGGAAGTGGATATCATTTCATACCCTCCCTCCTCCCGATTTCAAAACGAGGCTTCGTGCTCGTTTTTTAGTTTTGACACAACAAACACGTTCCGTTGCCCATTTCTAACCTATAATCGAGACTTTTTCGGGTTTTAAAGGAAGTGGATATCATTTCATACCCTCTCTCCTCCCAATTTCTAAACGAGGCTTCGTGGTCGTTTTTTTGTTTTGACACCACCAAAACGTCTCGTCGCCCATATCTTACATATAATCGAGACTTTTTCGGGTTTTAAAGGAAGTGGATATAATTTCATTCCCTCTCTCCTCCCAATTTCTAAACGAGGCTTCGTGCTCGTTTTTTAGTTTTGACACAACAAACACGTCCAGTTGCCCATTTCTAACTTATAATCGATACTTTTTCGGGTATTAAAGGAAGTGGATATCATTTCATACCCTCACTCCTCCCGATTTCAAAACGAGGCTTCGTGCTCGTTTTTTAGTTTTGACACAACACACACGTCCCGTTGCCCATTTCTTACCTATAATCGAAACTTTTTCGGGTTTTAAAGGAAGTGGATATCATTTCATACCCTCTCTCCTCCCGATTTCTAAACGAGGCTTCGTGCTCGTTTTTTTGTTTTGACACCACCAAAACGTCTCGTCGCCCATATCTTACATATAATCGAGACTTTTTCGGGTTTTAAAGGAAGTGGATATAATTTCATTCCCTCTCTCCTCCCAATTTCTAAACGAGGCTTCGTGCTCGTTTTTTAGTTTTGACACAACAAACACGTCCCGTTGCCCATTTCTAACTTATAATCGATACTTTTTCGGGTATTAAAGGAAGTGGATATCATTTCATACCCTCACTCCTCCCGATTTCAAAACGAGGCTTCGTGCTCGTTTTTTAGTTTTGACACAACACACACGTCCCGTTGCCCATTTCTAAACTATAATCGAAACTTTTTCGGGTTTTAAAGGAAGTGGATATCATTTCATACCCTCTCTCCTCCCGATTTCTAAATGAGGCTTCTTACTCGTTTTTTCGTTTTGACACCACCAATACGTCCCGTAGCCCATTTCTAACCTATAATGGAGACTTTTTCGGGTTTTAAATGAAGTGGATATAATTTCATACCCTCTCTCCTCCCGATTTCTAAACGAGGCTTCGTGATCGTTTTTTAGTTTTGACACAACAAACACGTCTCGTGGCCCATTTCTAACATATAATCGAGGCTTTTTCAGGTTTTAAAGGAAGTGGATATCATTTCATACCCTCTCTCCTCCCGATTTCTAAAAGAGGCTTCGTGCTCGTTTTTTCGTTTTGACACCACAGACACATCCCGTGGCCTTTTTCTAACCTATAATCGAGACTTTTTCGGGTTTTAAAGGAAGTGGATATCATTTCATACCCTCTCTCCTCCCGATTTCTGAACGAGACTTCGTGCTCGTTTTTCCGTTTTGACACCACCAACACGTCCCGTGTCCCATTTCTAACATATAATCGAGACTTTTTCGGGTTTTAAAGGAAGTGCAAATAATTTCATACCCTCTCTCGAACCGATTTCTAAACGAGGCTTCGTGCTCGTTTTTTCGTTTTGACACCACAAACATGTCCCGTGGCCCATTTCTAACCTATAATCGAGACTTTTTCTGGGTTTAAAGGAAGTGGATATCATTTCATACCCTCTCTCCTCCCGATTTCTAAACGATGCTTCGTGCTTGTTTTTTCGTTTTGACACCACCAACACGTCCCGTGTCCCATTTCTAACTTATAATCGATACTTTTTCGGGTTTTGAAAGGAAGTGGATATCATTTCATACCCTCTCTCCTCCCGATTTCTAAACGAGGCTTCGTGCTCGTTTTTTCGTTTTGACACCACAAACACATCCCGTGGCCTATTTCTAACTTATAATCGAGACTTTTTCGGGTTTTAAAGGAAGTGGATATCATTTCATACCCTCTCTCCTCCCGATTTCTAAACGAGGCTTCGTGCTCGTTTTTCCGTTTTGACACCACCAACACGTCCCGTGTCCCATTTCTAACATATAATCGAGACTTTTTCGGGTTTTAAAGGAAGTGCATATAATTTCATACCCTCTCTCGAACCGATTTCTAAACGAGGCTTCGTGCTCGTTTTTTCGTTTTGACACCACGAACACGTCCGGTGGCCCATTTCTAACCTATAATCGAGACTTTTTCGGGTTTTAAAGGAAGTGGATATAATTTCATACCCTCTCTCGAACCGATTTCTAAACGAGGCTTCGTGCTCGTTTTTTCGTTTTGACACCACCAACATTTCCCGTAGCCCAATTCTAACCTATAATCGAGACTTTTTCGGGTTTTAAAGGAAGTGGATATCATTTCATACCCTCTCTCCTCCCGATTTCTAAACGAGGCTTCGTGCTCGTTTTTTCGTTTTGACACCACAAACACATCCCGTGGCCTATTTCTAACTTATAATCGAGACTTTTTCGGGTTTTAAAGGAAGTGGATATCATTTCATACCCTCTCTCCTCCCGATTTCTAAACGAGGCTTCGTGCTCGTTTTTCCGTTTTGACACCACCAACACGTCCCGTGTCCCATTTCTAACATATAATCGAGACTTTTTCGGGTTTTAAAGGAAGTGCATATAATTTCATACCCTCTCTCGAACCGATTTCTAAACGAGGCTTCGTGCTCGTTTTTTCGTTTTGACACCACGAACACGTCCAGTGGCCCATTTCTAACCTATAATCGAGACTTTTTCGGGTTTTAAAGGAAGTGGATATAATTTCATACCCTCTCTCGAACCGATTTCTAAACGAGGCTTCGTGCTCGTTTTTTCGTTTTGACACCACCAACATGTCCCGTGGCCCAATTCTAACCTATAATCGAGACTTTTTCGGGTTTTAAAGGAAGTGAATATCATTTCATACCCTCTCTCCTCCCGATTTCTAAAAGAAGCTTCGTGCTCGTTTTTTCGTTTTGACACCACAAACACGTCCCGTAGCCCATTTCTAACCGATAATCGAGACTTTTTCGGGTTTTAAAGGAAGTGGATATCAATTCATACCCTTTCTCCTCCCGATTTCTAAACGAGGCTTCGTGATCGTTTTTTAGTTTTGACACAACAAACTCGTCTCGTGGCCCATTTCTAACATATAATCGAGACTTTTTGAGGTTTTAAAGGAAGTGGATATCATTTCATACCCTCTCTCCACCCGATTTCTAAACGAGGCTTCGTGCTCGTTTTTTCATTTTGACACCACCAACACGTCCCGTGGCCTATTTCTATCCTATGATCTAGACTTTTGGGGGTTTTAAAGGAAGTGGATATAATTTCATACCCTCTCTCCTCCCGATTTCTAAACGAGACTTCGTGCTCGTTTTTTAGTTTTGACACAACAAACACGTCCTGTAGCCCATTTCTAACCTATAATCGAGACTTTTTCGGGTTTTAAAGGAAGTGGATATCATTTCATACCCTCTCTCCTCCCGATTTCTAAACGAGGCTTCATGCTCGTTTTTTCGTTTTGACACCACAAACACGTCCCGTGGCCTATTTCTAACCTATAATCGAGACTTTTTCGGGTTTTAAAGGAAGTGGATATCATTTCATACCCTCTCTCCTCCCAATTTCTAAACGAGGCTTCGTGCTCGTTTTCTCGTTTTGACACCAACAACACGTCCCGTGTCCCATTTCTAACATATAATCGAGACTTTTTCGGGTTTTAAAGGAAGTGCATATAATTTCATACCCTCTGTCGAACCGATTTCTAAACGAGGCTTCGTGCTCGTTTTTTCGTTTTGACACCACAAACACGTCCCGTGGCTCATTTCTAACCTATAATCGAGACTTTTTTGGGTTTTAGAGGAAGTGGATATAATTTCATACCCTCTCTCCAACCGATTTCTGAACGAGGCTTCGTGCTCGTTTTTTCGTTTTGACACCACAAACATGTCCCGTAGACCATTTCTAACGTATAATCGATACTTTTTCGGGTTTTAAAGGAAGTGGATATCATTTCATACCCTCCCTCCTCCCGATTTCTAAAAGAGGCTTCGTTCTCGTTTTTTTAGTTTTGACACCACAAACACGTCCCGTGGCCCATTTCTAACGTATAATCGAGACTTTTTCGGGTTTTAAAGGAAGAGAATATCATTTCATACCCTCCCACCTCCCGATTTCAAAACGAGGCTTCGTGCTCGTTTTTTAGTTTTGACACAACAAACACGTTCCGTTGCCCATTTCTAACCTATAATCGACACTTTTTCGGGTTTTAAAGGAAGTGGATATCATTTCATACCCTCTCTCCTCCCAATTTCTAAACGAGGCTTCGTGCTCGTTTTTTTGTTTTGACACCACCAAAACGTCTCGTCGCCCATATCTTACATATAATCGAGACTTTTTCGGGTTTTAAAGGAAGTGGATATAATTTCATTCCCTCTCTCCTCCCAATTTCTAAACGAGGCTTCGTGCTCGTTTTTTAGTTTTGACACAACAAACACGTCCCGTTGCCCATTTCTAACTTATAATCGATACTTTTTCGGGTATTAAAGGAAGTGGATATCATTTCATACCCTCACTCCTCCCGATTTCAAAACGAGGCTTCGTGCTCGTTTTTTAGTTTTGACACAACACACACGTCCCGTTGCCCATTTCTAACCTATAATCGAAACTTTTTCGGGTTTTAAAGGAAGTGGATATCATTTCATACCCTCTCTCCTTCCGATTTCTAAATGAGGCTTCTTACTCGTTTTTTCGTTTTGACACCACCAATACGTCCCGTAGCCCATTTCTAACCTATAATGGAGACTTTTTTGGGTTTTAAATGAAGTGGATATAATTTCATACCCTCTCTCCTCCCGATTTCTAAACGAGGCTTCGTGATCGTTTTTTAGTTTTGACACAACAAACACGTCTCGTGGCCCATTTCTAACATATAATCGAGGCTTTTTCAGGTTTTAAAGGAATTGGATATCATTTCATACCCTCTCTCCTCCCGATTTCTAAAAGAGGCTTCGTGCTCGTTTTTTCGTTTTGACACCACAAACACGTCCCGTTGCCCATTTCTAACCTATTATCGTAACTTTTTCGGGTTTTAAAGGAAGTGGATATCATTTCATACCCTCTCTCCTCCCGATTTCTAAATGAGGCTTCTTGCTCGTTTTTTCATTTTGACACCACCAATACGTCCCGTAGCCCATTTCTAACATATAATCGAGACTTTTTCGGGTTTTAAAGGAAGTGGATATCATTTCATACCCTCTCTCCTCCCGATTTCTAAACGAGGCTTCGTGCTCGTTTTTTTGTTTTGACACCACCAAAACGTCTCGTCGCCCATATCTTACATATAATCGAGACTTTTTCGAGTTTTAAAGGAAGTGGATATAATTTCATTCCCTCTCTCCTCCAAATTTCTAAATGAGGCTTCGTGCTCGTTTTTTAGTTTTGACACAACAAACACGTCCCGTTGCCCATTTCTAACTTATAATCGATACTTTTTCGGGTTTTAAAGGAAGTGGATATCATTTCATACCCTCACTCCTCCCGATTTCTAAACGAGGCTTCGTCCTCGTTTTTTCGTTTTGACACCACAAACACGTCCCGTGTCCCATTTCTAACCTATAATCGAGCCTTTTTCGGGTTTTAAAGGAAGTGGATATAATTTCATACCCTCTCTCGAACCGATTTCTAAACGAGGCTTTGTGCTCGTTTTTTCGTTTTGACACCACAAACATGTCCCGTAGCCCAATTCTAACCTATAATCGTGACTTTTTCGGGTTTTAAAGGAAGTGAATATCATTTCATATCCTCTCTCCTCCCGATTTCTAAAAGAAGCTTCGTGCTCGTTTTTTCGTTTTCACACCACAAACACGTCCCGTGGCCCATTTCTAACGTATAATCGGGACTTTTTCGGGTTTTAAAGGAAGTGGATATCATTTCATACCCTCCCTCCTTCCCATTTCAAAACGAGGCTTCGTGCTCGGTTTTTAGTTTTGACACAACAAACACGTCCCGTTGCCCATTTCTAATCTATAATCGAGACTTTTTCGGGTTTTAATGGAAGTGGATATCATTTCATACCCTCTCTCCTCCCGATTTCTAAACGAGGCTTCGTGCTCGTTTTTTCGTTTTGACACCACAAACACCTCCCGTGGCCTATTTCTAACCTATAATCGAGTCTTTTTCGGGTTTTAAAGGAAGTGGATATCATTTCATACCCTCTCTCCTCCCGATTTCTAAACGAGGCTTCGTGCTCGTTTTTCCGTTTTGACACCACCAACACGTCCCGTGTCCCATTTCTCAAATATAATCGAGACTTTTTCGGGTTTTAAAGGAAGTGCATATAATTTCATACCCTCTCTCTAACCGATTTCTAAACGAGCCTTCGTGCTCGTTTTTTCGTTTTGACACCACGAACACGTCCGGTGGCCCATTTCTAACCTATAATCGAGACTTTTTCGGGTTTTAAAGGAAGTGGATATAATTTCATACCCTCTCTCGAACCGATTTCTAAACGAGGCTTCGTGCTCATTTTTTCGTTTTGACACCACCAACATGTCCCGTAGCCCAATTCTAACCTATAATCGAGACGTTTTCGGGTTTTAAAGGAAGTGAATATCATTTCATATCCTCTCTCCTCCCGATTTCTAAAAGAAGCTTCGTGCTCGTTTTTTCGTTTTCACACCACAAACACGTCCCATGGCCCATTTCTAATGTATAATCGAGACTTTTTCGGGTTTTAAAGGAAGTGGATATCATTTCATACCCTCCCTCCTCCCGATTTCAAAACGAGGCTTCGTGCTCGGTTTTTAGTTTTGACACAACAAACACGTCCCGTTGCCCATTTCTAACTTATAATCGATACTTTTTCGGGTTTTAAAGGAAGTGGATATCATTTCATACCCTCACTCCTCCCGATTTCTAAACGAGGCTTCGTGCTCGTTTTTTCGTTTTGACACCACAAACACATCCCGTGGCCTATTTCTAACCTATAATCGAGACTTTTTCGGGTTTTAAAGGAAGTGGATATCTTTTCATACCCTCTCTCCTCCCGATTTCTAAACGAGGCTTCGTGCTCATTTTTCCGTTTTGACACCACCAACACGTCCCGTGTCCCATTTCTAACATATAATCGAGACTTTTTCGGGTTTTAAAGGAAGTGCATATAATTTCATACCCTCTCTCGAACCGATTTCTAAACGAGGCTTTGTGCTCGTTTTTTCATTTTGACACCACAAACACGTCTCGTGGCCCATTTCTAACATATAATCGAGACTTTTTCAGGTTTTAAAGGAAGTGGATATCATTTCATACCCTCTCTCCTCCCGATTTCAAAACGAGGCTTCTTGCTCGGTTTTTAGTTTTGACACAACAAACACGTCCCGTTGCCCATTTTTAACCTATAATCGAGACTTTTTCGGGTTTTAAAGGAATTGGATATCATTTCATACCCTCTCTCCTCCCGATTTCTAAACGAGGCTTCGTGCTCGTTTTTTCGTTTTGACACCACAAACACGTCCCGTGGCCTATTTCTAACCTATAATCGAGACTTTTTCGGGTTTTAAAGGAAGTGGATATCATTTCATACCCTCCCTCCTCCCGATTTAAAAACGAGGCTTCGTGCTCGGTTTTTAGTTTTGACACAACAAACACGTCCCGTTGCCCATTTCTAACCTATAATCGAGACTTTTTCGGGTTTTAAAGGAAGTGGATATCATTTCATACCCTCCCTCCTCCCGATTTCAAAACGAGGCTTCGTGCTCGTTTTTTAGTTTTGACACAACAAACACGTTCCGTTGCCCATTTCTAACCTATAATCGAGACTTTTTCGGGTTTTAAAGGAAGTGGATATCATTTCATACCCTCTCTCCTCCCAATTTCTAAACGAGGCTTCGTGCTCGTTTTTTTGTTTTGACACCACCAAAACGTCTCGTCGCCCATATCTTACATATAATCGAGACTTTTTCGGGTTTTAAAGGAAGTGGATATAATTTCATTCCCTCTCTCCTCCCAATTTCTAAACGAGGCTTCGTGCTCGTTTTTTAGTTTTGACACAAAAAACACGTCCCGTTGCCCATTTTTAACCTATAATCGAGACTTTTTCGGGTTTTAAAGGAATTGGATATCATTTCATACCCTCTCTCCTCCCGATTTCTAAACGAGGCTTCGTGCTCGTTTTTTCGTTTTGACACCACAAACACGTCCCGTGGCCTATTTCTAACCTATAATCGAGACTTTTTCGGGTTTTAAAGGAAGTGGATATCATTTCATACCCTCCCTCCTCCCGATTTAAAAACGAGGCTTCGTGCTCGGTTTTTAGTTTTGACACAACAAACACGTCCCGTTGCCCATTTCTAACCTATAATCGAGACTTTTTCGGGTATTAAAGGAAGTGGATATCATTTCATACCCTCACTCCTCCCGATTTCAAAACGAGGCTTCGTGCTCGTTTTTTAGTTTTGACACAACACACACGTCCCGTTGCCCATTTCTTACCTATAATTGAAACTTTTTCGGGTTTTAAAGGAAGTGGATATCATTTCATACCCTCTCTCCTCCCGATTTCTAAACGAGGCTTCGTGCTCGTTTTTTTGTTTTGACACCACCAAAACGTCTCGTCGCCCATATCTTACATATAATCGAGACTTTTTCGGGTTTTAAAGGAAGTGGATATAATTTCATTCCCTCTCTCCTCCCAATTTCTAAACGAGGCTTCGTGCTCGTTTTTTAGTTTTGACACAACAAACACGTCCCGTTGCCCATTTCTAACTTATAATCGAGACTTTTTCGGGTTTTAAAGGAAGTGGATATCATTTCATACCCTCCCTCCTCCCGATTTCAAAACGAGGCTTCGTGCTCGGTTTTTAGTTTTGACACAACAAACACGTCCCGTTGCCCATTTCTAACCTATAATCGAGACTTTTTCGGGTTTTAAAGGAAGTGGATATAATTTCATACCCTCTCTCCTCCCGATTTCTAAACGAGGCTTCGTGCTCGTTTTTTAGTTTTGACACAACAAACACGTCCCGTTGCCCATTTCTAACCTATAATCGAGACTTTTTCGGGTTTTAAAGGAAGTGCATATAATTTCATACCCTCTCTCGAACCGATTTCTAAACGAGGCTTCGTGCTCGTTTTTTAGTTTTGACACAACATACACGTCTCGTGGCCCATTTCTAACATATAATCGAGACTTTTTCAGGTTTTAAAGGAAGTGGATATCATTTCATACCCTCTCTCCTCCCGATTTCAAAACGAGGCTTCGTGCTCGGTTTTTAGTTTTGACACAACAAACACGTCCCGTTGCCCATTTTTAACCTATAATCGAGACTTTTTCGGGTTTTAAAGGAATTGGATATCATTTCATACCCTCTCTCCTCCCGATTTCTAAACGAGGCTTCGTGCTCGTTTTTTCGTTTTGACACCACAAACACGTCCCGTGGCCTATTTCTAACCTATAATCGAGACTTTTTCGGGTTTTAAAGGAAGTGGATATCATTTCATACCCTCCCTCCTCCCGATTTAAAAACGAGGCTTCGTGCTCGGTTTTTAGTTTTGACACAACAAACACGTCTAGTTGCCCATTTCTAACCTATAATCGAGACTTTTTCGGTTTTTAAAGGAAGTGGATATAATTTCATACCCTCTCTCCTCCCGATTTCTAAACGAGGCTTCGTGCTCGTTTTTTAGTTTTGACACAACAAACACGTCCCGTTGCCCATTTCTAACCTATAATCGAGACTTTTTCGGATTTTAAAGGAAGTGGATATCATTTCATACCCTCTCCCCTCCCGATTTCTAAACGAGGCTTCATGCTCGTTTTTTCGTTTTGACACCACAAACACGTCCCGTGGCCTATTTCTAACCTATAATCGAGACTTTTTCGGGTTTTAAAGGAAGTGGATATCATTTCATACCCTCTCTCCTCCCAATTTCTAAACGAGGCTTTGTGCTCGTTTTCTCGTTTTGACACCAACAACACGTCCCGTGTCCCATTTCTAACATATAATCGAGACTTTTTCGGGTTTTAAAGGAAGTGCATATAATTTCATACCCTCTCTCGAACCGATTTCTAAACGAGGCTTCGTGCTCGTTTTTTCGTTTTGACACCACAAACACGTCCCGTGGCTCATTTCTAACCTATAATCGAGTCTTTTTTGGGTTTTAGAGGAAGTGGATATAATTTCAGAACCTCTCTCCAACCGATTTCTGAACGAGGCTTCGTGCTCGTTTTTTCGTTTTGACACCACAAACATGTCCCGTAGCCCATTTCTAACGTATAATCGAGACTTTTTCGGGTTTTAAAGGAAGTGGATATCATTTCATACCCTCCCTCCTCCCGATTTCTAAAAGAGGCTTCGTTCTCGTTTTTTAGTTTTGACACCACAAACACGTCCCGTGGCCCATTTCTAACGTATAATCGAGACTTTTTCGGGTTTTAAAGGAAGTGGATATCATTTCATACCCTCACTCCTCCCGATTTCAAAACGAGGCTTCGTGCTCGTTTTTTAGTTTTGACACAACACACACGTCCCGTTGCCCATTTCTTACCTATAATCGAAACTTTTTCGGGTTTTAAAGGAAGTGGATATCATTTCATACCCTCTCTCCTCCCGATTTCTAAACGAGGCTTCGTGCTCGTTTTTTTGTTTTGACACCACCAAAACGTCTCGTCGCCCATATCTTACATATAATCGAGACTTTTTCGGGTTTTAAAGGAAGTGGATATAATTTCATACCCTCACTCCTCCCGATTTCAAAACGAGGCTTCGTGCTCGTTTTTTAGTTTTGACACAAAAAACACGTCCCGTTGCCCATTTTTAACCTATAATCGAGACTTTTTCGGGTTTTAAAGGAATTGGATATCATTTCATACCCTCTCTCCTCCCGATTTCTAAACGAGGCTTCGTGCTCGTTTTTTCGTTTTGACACCACAAACACGTCCCGTGGCCTATTTCTAACCTATAATCGAGACTTTTTCGGGTTTTAAAGGAAGTGGATATCATTTCATACCCTCCCTCCTCCCGATTTAAAAACGAGGCTTCGTGCTCGGTTTTTAGTTTTGACACAACAAACACGTCCCGTTGCCCATTTCTAACCTATAATCGAGACTTTTTCGGGTTTTAAAGGAAGTGGATATAATTTCATACCCTCTCTCCTCCCGATTTCTAAACGAGGCTTCGTGCTCGTTTTTTAGTTTTGACACAACAAACACGTCCCGTTGCCCATTTCTAACCTATAATCGAGACTTTTTCGGGTTTTAAAGGAAGTGGATATCATTTCATACCCTCTCCCCTCCCGATTTCTAAACGAGGCTTCATGCTCGTTTTTTCGTTTTGACACCACAAACACGTCCCGTGGCCTATTTCTAACCTATAATCGAGACTTTTTCGGGTTTTAAAGGAAGTGGATATCATTTCATACCCTCCCTCCTCCCGATTTAAAAACGAGGCTTCGTGCTCGGTTTTTAGTTTTGACACAACAAACACGTCCCGTTGCCCATTTCTAACCTATAATCGAGACTTTTTCGGGTTTTAAAGGAAGTGGATATCATTTCATACCCTCCCTCCTCCCGATTTCAAAACGAGGCTTCGTGCTCGGTTTTTAGTTTTGACACAACAAACACGTCCCGTTGCCCATTTCTAACTTATAATCGATACTTTTTCGGGTTTTAAAGGAAGTGGATATCATTTCGTACCCTCACTCCTCCCGATTTCTAAACGAGGCTTCGTGCTCTTTTTTTCGTTTTGACACCACAAACACATCCCGTGGCCTATTTCTAACCTATAATCGAGACTTTTTCGGGTTTTAAAGGAAGTGGATATCTTTTCATACCCTCTCTCCTCCCGATTTCTAAACGAGGCTTCGTGCTCATTTTTCCGTTTTGACACCACCAACACGTCCCGTGTCCCATTTCTAACATATAATCGAGACTTTTTCGGGTTTTAAAGGAAGTGCATATAATTTCATACCCTCTCTCGAACCGATTTCTAAACGAGGCTTTGTGCTCGTTTTTTCATTTTGACACCACAAACACGTCTCGTGGCCCATTTCTAACATATAATCGAGACTTTTTCAGGTTTTAAAGGAAGTGGATATCATTTCATACCCTCTCTCCTCCCGATTTCAAAACGAGGCTTCTTGCTCGGTTTTTAGTTTTGACACAACAAACACGTCCCGTTGCCCATTTTTAACCTATAATCGAGACTTTTTCGGGTTTTAAAGGAATTGGATATCATTTCATACCCTCTCTCCTCCCGATTTCTAAACGAGGCTTCGTGCTCGTTTTTTCGTTTTGACACCACAAACACGTCCCGTGGCCTATTTCTAACCTATAATCGAGACTTTTTCGGGTTTTAAAGGAAGTGGATATCATTTCATACCCTCCCTCCTCCCGATTTAAAAACGAGGCTTCGTGCTCGGTTTTTAGTTTTGACACAACAAACACGTCCCGTTGCCCATTTCTAACCTATAATCGAGACTTTTTCGGGTTTTAAAGGAAGTGGATATCATTTCATACCCTCCCTCCTCCCGATTTCAAAACGAGGCTTCGTGCTCGTTTTTTAGTTTTGACACAACAAACACGTTCCGTTGCCCATTTCTAACCTATAATCGAGACTTTTTCGGGTTTTAAAGGAAGTGGATATCATTTCATACCCTCTCTCCTCCCAATTTCTAAACGAGGCTTCGTGCTCGTTTTTTTGTTTTGACACCACCAAAACGTCTCGTCGCCCATATCTTACATATAATCGAGACTTTTTCGGGTTTTAAAGGAAGTGGATATAATTTCATTCCCTCTCTCCTCCCAATTTCTAAACGAGGCTTCGTGCTCGTTTTTTAGTTTTGACACAACAAACACGTCCCGTTGCCCATTTCTAACTTATAATCGATACTTTTTCGGGTATTAAAGGAAGTGGATATCATTTCATACCCTCACTCCTCCCGATTTCAAAACGAGGCTTCGTGCTCGTTTTTTAGTTTTGACACAACACACACGTCCCGTTGCCCATTTCTTACCTATAATTGAAACTTTTTCGGGTTTTAAAGGAAGTGGATATCATTTCATACCCTCTCTCCTCCCGATTTCTAAACGAGGCTTCGTGCTCGTTTTTTTGTTTTGACACCACCAAAACGTCTCGTCGCCCATATCTTACATATAATCGAGACTTTTTCGGGTTTTAAAGGAAGTGGATATAATTTCATTCCCTCTCTCCTCCCAATTTCTAAACGAGGCTTCGTGCTCGTTTTTTAGTTTTGACACAACAAACACGTCCCGTTGCCCATTTCTAACTTATAATCGAGACTTTTTCGGGTTTTAAAGGAAGTGGATATCATTTCATACCCTCCCTCCTCCCGATTTCAAAACGAGGCTTCGTGCTCGGTTTTTAGTTTTGACACAACAAACACGTCCCGTTGCCCATTTCTAACCTATAATCGAGACTTTTTCGGGTTTTAAAGGAAGTGGATATAATTTCATACCCTCTCTCCTCCCGATTTCTAAACGAGGCTTCGTGCTCGTTTTTTAGTTTTGACACAACAAACACGTCCCGTTGCCCATTTCTAACCTATAATCGAGACTTTTTCGGGTTTTAAAGGAAGTGGATATCATTTCATACCCTCTCTCCTCCCGATTTCTAAACGAGGCTTCGTGCTCATTTTTCCGTTTTGACACCACCAACACGTCCCGTGTCCCATTTCTAACATATAATCGAGACTTTTTCGGGTTTTAAAGGAAGTGCATATAATTTCATACCCTCTCTCGAACCGATTTCTAAACGAGGCTTCGTGCTCGTTTTTTCGTTTTGACACCACAAACATGTCCCGTGGCCCATTTCTAACCTATAATCGAGACTTTTTCAGGGTTTAAAGGAAGTGGATATCTTTTCATACCCTCTCTCCTCCCGATTTCTAAACGATGCTTCGTGCTTGTTTTTTCGTTTTGACACCACCAACACGTCCCGTGTCCCATTTCTAACTTATAATCGATACTTTTTCGGGTTTTGAAAGGAAGTGGATATCATTTCATACCCTCTCTCCTCCCGATTTCTAAAGGAGGCTTCGTGCTCGTTTTTTAGTTTTGACACCACAAACACGTCCCGTGGCCTATTTCTAACGTATAATCGAGACTTTTTCGGGTTTTAAAGGAAGTGGATATCATTTCATACCCTCCCTCCTCCTGATTTCAAAACGAGGCTTCGTACTCGTTTTTTCGTTTTGACACCACAAACACGTACCGTGGCCTATTTCTAATCTATAATCGAGACTTTTCTGGGTTTTAAAGGAAGTGGATATCATATCATACCCTCTCTCCTCCCGATTTCTAAACGAGGCTTCGTGCTCGTTTTTTAATTTTGACACCACCAACACGTCAAGTGTCCCATTTCTAACATATAATCGAGACTTTTTCGGGTTTTAAAGGAAGTGCATATAATTTCATACCCTCTCTCGAACCGATTTCTAAACGAGGCTTCGTGCTCGTTTTTTAGTTTTGACACAACATACACGTCTCGTGGCCCATTTCTAACATATAATCGAGACTTTTTCAGGTTTTAAAGGAAGTGGATATCATTTCATACCCTCTCTCCTCCCGATTTCAAAACGAGGCTTCGTGCTCGGTTTTTAGTTTTGACACAACAAACACGTCCCGTTGCCCATTTTTAACCTATAATCGAGACTTTTTCGGGTTTTAAAGGAATTGGATATCATTTCATACCCTCTCTCCTCCCGATTTCTAAACGAGGCTTCGTGCTCGTTTTTTCGTTTTGACACCACAAACACGTCCCGTGGCCTATTTCTAACCTATAATCGAGACTTTTTCGGGTTTTAAAGGAAGTGGATATCATTTCATACCCTCCCTCCTCCCGATTTAAAAACGAGGCTTCGTGCTCGGTTTTTAGTTTTGACACAACAAACACGTCTAGTTGCCCATTTCTAACCTATAATCGAGACTTTTTCGGGTTTTAAAGGAAGTGGATATAATTTCATACCCTCTCTCCTCCCGATTTCTAAACGAGGCTTCGTGCTCGTTTTTTAGTTTTGACACAACAAACACGTCCCGTTGCCCATTTCTAACCTATAATCGAGACTTTTTCGGATTTTAAAGGAAGTGGATATCATTTCATACCCTCTCCCCTCCCGATTTCTAAACGAGGCTTCATGCTCGTTTTTTCGTTTTGACACCACAAACACGTCCCGTGGCCTATTTCTAACCTATAATCGAGACTTTTTCGGGTTTTAAAGGAAGTGGATATCATTTCATACCCTCTCTCCTCCCAATTTCTAAACGAGGCTTTGTGCTCGTTTTCTCGTTTTGACACCAACAACACGTCCCGTGTCCCATTTCTAACATATAATCGAGACTTTTTCGGGTTTTAAAGGAAGTGCATATAATTTCATACCCTCTCTCGAACCGATTTCTAAACGAGGCTTCGTGCTCGTTTTTTCGTTTTGACACCACAAACACGTCCCGTGGCTCATTTCTAACCTATAATCGAGTCTTTTTTGGGTTTTAGAGGAAGTGGATATAATTTCAGAACCTCTCTCCAACCGATTTCTGAACGAGGCTTCGTGCTCGTTTTTTCGTTTTGACACCACAAACATGTCCCGTAGCCCATTTCTAACGTATAATCGAGACTTTTTCGGGTTTTAAAGGAAGTGGATATCATTTCATACCCTCCCTCCTCCCGATTTCTAAAAGAGGCTTCGTTCTCGTTTTTTAGTTTTGACACCACAAACACGTCCCGTGGCCCATTTCTAACGTATAATCGAGACTTTTTCGGGTTTTAAAGGAAGTGGATATCATTTCATACCCTCACTCCTCCCGATTTCAAAACGAGGCTTCGTGCTCGTTTTTTAGTTTTGACACAACACACACGTCCCGTTGCCCATTTCTTACCTATAATCGAAACTTTTTCGGGTTTTAAAGGAAGTGGATATCATTTCATACCCTCTCTCCTCCCGATTTCTAAACGAGGCTTCGTGCTCGTTTTTTTGTTTTGACACCACCAAAACGTCTCGTCGCCCATATCTTACATATAATCGAGACTTTTTCGGGTTTTAAAGGAAGTGGATATAATTTCATACCCTCACTCCTCCCGATTTCAAAACGAGGCTTCGTGCTCGTTTTTTAGTTTTGACACAAAAAACACGTCCCGTTGCCCATTTTTAACCTATAATCGAGACTTTTTCGGGTTTTAAAGGAATTGGATATCATTTCATACCCTCTCTCCTCCCGATTTCTAAACGAGGCTTCGTGCTCGTTTTTTCGTTTTGACACCACAAACACGTCCCGTGGCCTATTTCTAACCTATAATCGAGACTTTTTCGGGTTTTAAAGGAAGTGGATATCATTTCATACCCTCCCTCCTCCCGATTTAAAAACGAGGCTTCGTGCTCGGTTTTTAGTTTTGACACAACAAACACGTCCCGTTGCCCATTTCTAACCTATAATCGAGACTTTTTCGGGTTTTAAAGGAAGTGGATATCATTTCATACCCTCTCTCCTCCCGATTTCTAAATGAGGCTTCTTGCTCGTTTTTTCATTTTGACACCACCAATACGTCCCGTAGCCCATTTCTAACATATAATCGAGACTTTTTCGGGTTTTAAAGGATGTGGATATCATTTCATACCCTCTCTCCTCCCGATTTCTAAACGAGGCTTCGTGCTCGTTTTTTTGTTTTGACACCACCAAAACGTCTCGTCGCCCATATCTTACATATAATCGAGACTTTTTCGGGTTTTAAAGGAAGTGGATATAATTTCATTCCCTCTCTCCTCCAAATTTCTAAATGAGGCTTCGTGCTCGTTTTTTAGTTTTGACACAACAAACACGTCCTGTTGCCCATTTCTAACTTATAATCGATACTTTTTCGGGTTTTTAAGGAAGTGGATATCATTTCATACCCTCACTCCTCCCGATTTCTAAACGAGGCTTCGTCCTCGTTTTTTCGTTTTGACACCACAAACACGTCCCGTGTCCCATTTCTAACCTATAATCGAGCCTTTTTCGGGTTTTAAAGGAAGTGGATATAATTTCATACCCTCTCTCGAACCGATTTCTAAACGAGGCTTTGTGCTCGTTTTTTCGTTTTGACACCACAAACAAGTCCCGTAGCCCAATTCTAACCTATAATCGAGACTTTTTCGGATTTTAAAGGAAGTGAATATCATTTCATATCCTCTCTCCTCCCGATTTCTAAAAGAAGCTTCGTGCTCGTTTTTTCGTTTTCACACCACAAACACGTCCCGTGGCCCATTTCTAACGTATAATCGAGACTTTTTCTCGTTTTAAAGGAAGTAGATATCATTTCATACCCTCCCTCCTCCCGATTTCAAAACGAGGCTTCGTGCTCGGTTTTTAGTTTTGACACAACAAACACGTCCCGTTGCCCATTTCTAACCTATAATCGAGACTTTTTCGGGTTTTAAAGGAAGTGGATATCATTTCATACCCTCTCTCCTCCCGATTTCGAAACGAGGCTCCGTGCTCGTTTTTTAGTTTTGACACAACAAACACGTCCCGTGGCCTATTTCTAACATATAATCGAGACTTTTTCGGGTTTTAAAGGAAGTGGATATCATTTCATACCCTCTCTCCTCCCGATTTCTAAACGAGGCTTCGTGCTCGTTTTTCCGTTTTGACACCACCAACACGTCCCGTGTCCCATTTCTAACATATAATCGAGACTTTTTCGGGTTTTAAAGGAAGTGCGTATAATTTCATACCCTCTCTCGAACCGATTTCTAAACGAGGCTTCGTGCTCGTTTTTTCGTTTTGACACCACGAACACGTCCGGTGGCCCTTTTCTAACCTATAATCGAGACTTTTTCGGGTTTTAAAGGAAGTGGATATAATTTCATACCCTCTCTCGAACCGATTTCTAAACGAGGCTTCGTGCTCGTTTTTTCGTTTTGACACCACCAACATGTCCCGTAGCCCAATTCTAACCTATAATCGAGACTTTTTCGGGTTTTAAAGGAAGTGAATATCATTTCATACCCTCTCTCCTCCCGATTTCTAAAAGAAGCTTCGTGCTCGTTTTTTCGTTTTGACACCACAAACACGTCCCGTAGCCCATTTCTAACCGATAATCGAGACTTTTTCGGGTTTTAAAGGAAGTGGATATCATTTCATACCCTCTCTCCTCCCGATTTCTAAACGAGGCTTCGTGATCGTTTTTTAGTTTTGACACAACAAACACGTCTCGTGGCCCATTTCTAACATATAATCGAGACTTTTTCAGGTTTTAAAGGAAGTGGATATCATTTCATACCCTCTCTCCACCCGATTACTAAACGAGGCTTCGTGCTCGTTTTTTCATTTTGACACCACCAACACGTCCCGTGGCCTATTTCTATCCTATGATCTAGACTTTTTGGGGTTTTAAAGGAAGTGGATATAATTTCATACCCTCTCTCCTCCCGATTTCTGAACGAGGCTTCGTGCTCGTTTTTTAGTTTTGACACAATAAACACGTCCCGTTGCCCATTTCTAACCTATAATCGAGACTTTTTCGGGTTTTAAAGGAAGTGGATATCATTTCATACCCTCTCTCCTCCCGATTTCGAAACGAGGCTTCGTGCTCGTTTTTTCGTTTTGACACCACAAACATGTCCCGTGGCCCATTTCTAACCTATAATCGAGACTTTTTCGGGTTTTAAAGGAAGTGGATATCATTTCATACCCTCTCTCCTCCCGATTTCTAAAAGAGGCTTCGTGCTCTTTTTTTAGTTTTGACACCACAAACACGTCCCGTGGCCCATTTCTAATGTATAATCGAGACTTTTTCGGGTTTCAAAGGAAGTGGATATCATTTCATACCCTCTCTCCTCCCGATTTCGAAACGAGGCTTCGTGCTCGTTTTTTCGTTTTGACACCACAAACATGTCCCGTGGCCCATTTCTAACCTATAATCGAGACTTTTTCGGGTTTTAAAGGAAGTGGATATCATTTCATACCCTCTCTCCTCCCGATTTCTAAAAGAGGCTTCGTGCTCGTTTTTTAGTTTTGACACCACAAACACGTCCCGTGGCCCATTTCTAATGTATAATTGAGACTTTTTCGGGTTTTAAAGGAAGTGGATATCATTTCATACCCTCCCTCCTCCCGATTACAAAACGAGGCTTCGTGCTCGTTTTTTAGTTTTGACACAACAAACACGTCCCGTTGCCCATTTCTAACCTATAATCGAGCCTTTTCGAGTTTTAAAGGAAGTGGATATCATTTCATACCCTCTCTCCTCCCGATTTCTAAACGAGGCTTCGTGCTCGTTTTTTCGTTTTGACACCACAAACACGTCCCGTGGCCTATTTCTAACCTATAATCGAGACTTTTTCGGGTTTTAAAGGAAGTGGATATCATTTCATACCCTCTCTCCTCCCGATTTCTAAACGAGGCTTCGTGCTCGTTTTTTCGTTTTGACACCACCAACACGTCCAGTGTCCCATTTCTAACATATAATCGAGACTTTTTCGGGTTTTAAAGGAAGTGCATATAATTTCATACCCTCTCTCGAACCGATTTCTAAACGAGGCTTCGTGCTCGTTTTTTCATTTTGACACCACAAGCGTGTCCCGTGGCCCATTTCTAACCTATAATCGAGATTTTTTTGGGTTTTAAAGGAAGTGATAATTTCATACCCTCTCTCCAACCGATTTCTAAGCGAGGCTTCGTGCTCGTTTTTTCGTTTTGACACCACAAACACGTCCCGTAGCCCATTTCTAACCTATAATCGAGACTTTTTCGGGTTTTAAAGGAAGTGGATATCATTTCATACCCTCTCTCCTCCCGATTTCTACAAGTGGCTTTATGCTCGTTTTTTCGTTTTGACACCACAAACACGTCTCGTGGCCTATTTCTAACGTATAATCGAGACTTTTTCGGATTTTAAAAGAAGTGGATATAATTTCATACCCTCTCTCCTCCCGATTTCTAAACGAGGCTCCGTGCTCGTTTTTTAGTTTTGACACAACAAACACGTCCCGTTGCCCATTTCTAACCTATAATCGAGACTTTTTCGGGTTTTAAATGAAGTGGATATCATTTCATACCCTCTCTCCTACCGATTTCGAAACGAGGCTTCGTGCTCGTTTTTTCGTTTTGACACCACAAACATGTCCCGTGGCCCATTTCTAACCTATAATCGAGACTTTTTCAGGGTTTAAAGGAAGTGGATATCATTTCATACCCTCCCTCCTCCCGATTTCTAAACGATGCTTCGTGCTTGTTTTTTCGTTTTGACACCACCAACACGTCCCGTGTCCCATTTCTAATGTATAATCGAGACTTTTTCGGGTTTCAAAGGAAGTGGATATCATTTCATACCCTCCCTCCTCCCGATTTCAAAACGAGGCTTCGTGCTCGTTTTTTAGTTTTGACACAACAAAAACGTCCCGTTGCCCATTTCTAACCTATAATCGAGACTTTTTCGGGTTTTAAAGGAAGTGGATATCATTTCATACCCTCTCTCCTCCCGATTTCGAAACGAGGTTTCGTGCTCGTTTTTTGGTTTTGACACCACAAACATGTCCCGTGGCCCATTTCTAACCTATAATCGAGACTTTTTCGGGTTTTAAAGGAAGTGCATATAATTTCATACCCTCTCTCGGACCGATTTCTAAACGAGGCATCGTGCTCGTTTTTTCGTTTTGACACCACAAGCGCGTCCCGTGGCCCATTTCTAACCTATAATCGAGATTTTTTCGGGTTTTAAAGGAAGTGATAATTTCATACCCTCTCTCCAACCGATTTCTAAACGAGGCTTCGTGCTCGTTTTTTCGTTTTGACACCACAAACACGTCCCGTAGCCCATTTCTAACCTATAATCGAGACTTTTTCGGGTTTTAAAGGAAGTGGATATCATTTCATACCCTCTCTCCTCCCGATTTCTACAAGTGGCTTTATGCTCGTTTTTTCGTTTTGACACCACAAACACGTCTCGTGGCCCATTTCTAACGTATAATCGAGACTTTTTCGGATTTTAAAGGAAGTGGATATAATTTCATACCCTCTCTCCTCCCGATTTCTAAACGAGGCTTCGTGCTCATTTTTTAGTTTTGACACAACAAACACGTCCCGTTGCCCATTTCTAACATATAATCGAGACTTTTTCAGGTTTTAAAGGAAGTGGATATCATTTCATACCCTCTCTCCTCCCGATTTCTAAAATAGGCTTCGTGCTCGTTTTTTCGTTTTGACACCACAAACACGTCCCGTGGCCCATTTCTAACGTATAATCGAGACTTTCTCGGGTTTTAAAGGAAGTGGATATCATTTCATACCCTCCCTCCTCCCGATTTCAAAACGAGGCTTCGTGCTCATTTTTTAGTTTTGACACAACAAACACGTCCCGTTGCCCATTTCTAACCTATTATCGAAACTTTTTCGGGTTTTAAAGGAAGTGGATATCATTTCATACCCTCTCTCCTCCCGATTTCTAAATGAGGCTTCTTGCTCGTTTTTTCATTTTGACACCACCGATACGTCCCGTAGCCCATTTCTAACATATAATCGAGACTTTTTCGGGTTTTAAAGGATGTGGATATCATTTCATACCCTCTCTCCTCCCGATTTCTAAACGAGGCTTCGTGCTCGTTTTTTTGTTTTGACACCACCAAAACGTCTCGTCGCCCATATCTTACATATAATCGAGACTTTTTCGGGTTTTAAAGGAAGTGGATATAATTTCATTCCCTCTCTCCTCCAAATTTCTAAATGAGGCTTCGTGCTCGTTTTTTAGTTTTGACACAACAAACACGTCCCGTTGCCCATTTCTAACTTATAATCGATACTTTTTCGGGTTTTTAAGGAAGTGGATATCATTTCATACCCTCTCTCCTCCCGATTTCTACAAGTGGCTTTATGCTCGTTTTTTCGTTTTGACACCACAAACACGTCTCGTGGCCTATTTCTAACGTATAATCGAGACTTTTTCGGATTTTAAAAGAAGTGGATATAATTTCATACCCTCTCTCCTCCCGATTTCTAAACGAGGCTCCGTGCTCGTTTTTTAGTTTTGACACAACAAACACGTCCCGTTGCCCATTTCTAACCTATAATCGAGACTTTTTCGGGTTTTAAATGAAGTGGATATCATTTCATACCCTCTCTCCTACCGATTTCGAAACGAGGCTTCGTGCTCGTTTTTTCGTTTTGACACCACAAACATGTCCCGTGGCCCATTTCTAACCTATAATCGAGACTTTTTCAGGGTTTAAAGGAAGTGGATATCATTTCATACCCTCTCTCCTCCCGATTTCTAAACGATGCTTCGTGCTTGTTTTTTCGTTTTGACACCACCAACACGTCCCGTGTCCCATTTCTAATGTATAATCGAGACTTTTTCGGGTTTCAAAGGAAGTGGATATCATTTCATACCCTCCCTCCTCCCGATTTCAAAACGAGGCTTCGTGCTCGTTTTTTAGTTTTGACACAACAAAAACGTCCCGTTGCCCATTTCTAACCTATAATCGAGACTTTTTCGGGTTTTAAAGGAAGTGGATATCATTTCATACCCTCTCTCCTCCCGATTTCGAAACGAGGTTTCGTGCTCGTTTTTTGGTTTTGACACCACAAACATGTCCCGTGGCCCATTTCTAACCTATAATCGAGACTTTTTCGGGTTTTAAAGGAAGTGCATATAATTTCATACCCTCTCTCGAACCGATTTCTAAACGAGGCATCGTGCTCGTTTTTTCGTTTTGACACCACAAGCGCGTCCCATGGCCCATTTCTAACCTATAATCGAGATTTTTTCGGGTTTTAAAGGAAGTGATAATTTCATACCCTCTCTCCAACCGATTTCTAAACGAGGCTTCGTGCTCGTTTTTTCGTTTTGACACCACAAACACGTCCCGTAGCCCATTTCTAACCTATAATCGAGACTTTTTCGGGTTTTAAAGGAAGTGGATATCATTTCATACCCTCTCTCCTCCCGATTTCTACAAGTGGCTTTATGCTCGTTTTTTCGTTTTGACACCACAAACACGTCTCGTGGCCCATTTCTAACGTATAATCGAGACTTTTTCGGATTTTAAAGGAAGTGGATATAATTTCATACCCTCTCTCCTCCCGATTTCTAAACGAGGCTTCGTGCTCGTTTTTTAGTTTTGACACAACAAACACGTCCCGTTGCCCATTTCTAACATATAATCGAGACTTTTTCAGGTTTTAAAGGAAGTGGATATCATTTCATACCCTCTCTCCTCCCGATTTCTAAAATAGGCTTCGTGCTCGTTTTTTCGTTTTGACACCACAAACACGTCCCGTGGCCCATTTCTAACGTATAATCGAGACTTTCTCGGGTTTTAAAGGAAGTGGATATCATTTCATACCCTCCCTCCTCCCGATTTCAAAACGAGGCTTCGTGCTCATTTTTTAGTTTTGACACAACAAACACGTCCCGTTGCCCATTTCTAACCTATTATCGAAACTTTTTCGGGTTTTAAAGGAAGTGGATATCATTTCATACCCTCTCTCCTCCCGATTTCTAAATGAGGCTTCTTGCTCGTTTTTTCATTTTGACACCACCGATACGTCCCGTAGCCCATTTCTAACATATAATCGAGACTTTTTCGGGTTTTAAAGGATGTGGATATCATTTCATACCCTCTCTCCTCCCGATTTCTAAACGAGGCTTCGTGCTCGTTTTTTTGTTTTGACACCACCAAAACGTCTCGTCGCCCATATCTTACATATAATCGAGACTTTTTCGGGTTTTAAAGGAAGTGGATATAATTTCATTCCCTCTCTCCTCCAAATTTCTAAATGAGGCTTCGTGCTCGTTTTTTAGTTTTGACACAACAAACACGTCCCGTTGCCCATTTCTAACTTATAATCGATACTTTTTCGGGTTTTTAAGGAAGTGGATATCATTTCATACCCTCTCTCCTCCCGATTTCTGCAAGTGGCTTTATGCTCGTTTTTTCGTTTTGACACCACAAACACGTCTCGTGGCCTATTTCTAACGTATAATCGAGACTTTTTCGGATTTTAAAAGAAGTGGATATAATTTCATACCCTCTCTCCTCCCGATTTCTAAACGAGGCTCCGTGCTCGTTTTTTAGTTTTGACACAACAAACACGTCCCGTGGCCTATTTCTAACCTATAATCGAGACTTTTTCGGGTTTTAAAGGAAGTGGATATCATTTCATACCCTCTCTCCTCCCGATTTCTAAACGAGGCTTCGTGCTCGTTTTTCCGTTTTGACACCACCAACACGTCCCGTGTCCCATTTCTAACATATAATCGAGACTTTTTCGGGTTTTAAAGGAAGTGCATATAATTTCATACCCTCTCTCGAACCGATTTCTAAACGAGGCTTCGTGCTCGTTTTTTCGTTTTGACACCACGAACACGTCCGGTGGCCCTTTTCTAACCTATAATCGAGACTTTTTCGGGTTTTAAAGGAAGTGGATATAATTTCATACCCTCTCTCGAACCGATTTCTAAACGAGGCTTTGTGCTCGTTTTTTCGTTTTGACACCACCAACATGTCCCGTAGCCCAATTCTAACCTATAATCGAGACTTTTTCGGGTTTTAAAGGAAGTGAATATCATTTCATACCCTCTCTCCTCCCGATTTCTAAAAGAAGCTTCGTGCTCGTTTTTTCGTTTTGACACCACAAACACGTCCCGTAGCCCATTTCTAACCGATAATCGAGACTTTTTCGGGTTTTAAAGGAAGTGGATATCATTTCATACCCTCTCTCCTCCCGATTTCTAAACGAGGCTTCGTGATCGTTTTTTAGTTTTGACACAACAAACACGTCTCGTGGCCCATTTCTAACATATAATCGAGACTTTTTCAGGTTTTAAAGGAAGTGGATATCATTTCATACCCTCTCTCCACCCGATTACTAAACGAGGCTTCGTGCTCGTTTTTTCATTTTGACACCACCAACACGTCCCGTGGCCTATTTCTATCCTATGATCTAGACTTTTTGGGGTTTTAAAGGAAGTGGATATAATTTCATACCCTCTCTCCTCCCGATTTCTAAACGAGGCTTCGTGCTCGTTTTTTAGTTTTGACACAATAAACACGTCCCGTTGCCCATTTCTAACCTATAATCGAGACTTTTTCGGGTTTTAAAGGAAGTGGATATCATTTCATACCCTCTCTCCTCCCGATTTCGAAACGAGGCTTCGTGCTCGTTTTTTCGTTTTGACACCACAAACATGTCCCGTGGCCCATTTCTAACCTATAATCGAGACTTTTTCGGGTTTTAAAGGAAGTGGATATCATTTCATACCCTCTCTCCTCCCGATTTCTAAAAGAGGCTTCGTGCTCGTTTTTTAGTTTTGACACCACAAACACGTCCCGTGGCCCATTTCTAATGTATAATCGAGACTTTTTCGGGTTTCAAAGGAAGTGGATATCATTTCATACCCTCTCTCCTCCCGATTTCGAAACGAGGCTTCGTGCTCGTTTTTTCGTTTTGACACCACAAACATGTCCCGTGGCCCATTTCTAACCTATAATCGAGACTTTTTCGGGTTTTAAAGGAAGTGGATATCATTTCATACCCTCTCTCCTCCCGATTTCTAAAAGAGGTTTCGTGCTCGTTTTTTAGTTTTGACACCACAAACACGTCCCGTGGCCCATTTCTAATGTATAATTGAGACTTTTTCGGGTTTTAAAGGAAGTGGATATCATTTCATACCCACTCTCCTCCCGATTTCTAAACGAGGCTTCGTGCTCGTTTTTTCGTTTTGACACCACCAACACGTCCAGTGTCCCATTTCTAACATATAATCGAGACTTTTTCGGGTTTTAAAGGAAGTGCATATAATTTCATACCCTCTCTCGAACCGATTTCTAAACGAGGCTTCGTGCTCGTTTTTTCGTTTTGACACCACAAGCGTGTCCCGTGGCCCATTTCTAACCTATAATCGAGATTTTTTCGGGTTTTAAAGGAAGTGATAATTTCATACCCTCTCTCCAACCGATTTCTAAGCGAGGCTTCGTGCTCGTTTTTTCGTTTTGACACCACAAACACGTCCCGTAGCCCATTTCTAACCTATAATCGAGACTTTTCGGGTTTTAAAGGAAGTGGATATCATTTCATACCCTCTCTCCTCCCGATTTCTACAAGTGGCTTTATGCTCGTTTTTTCGTTTTGACACCACAAACACGTCTCGTGGCCTATTTCTAACGTATAATCGAGACTTTTTCGGATTTTAAAAGAAGTGGATATAATTTCATACCCTCTCTCCTCCCGATTTCTAAACGAGGCTCCGTGCTCGTTTTTTAGTTTTGACACAACAAACACGTCCCGTTGCCCATTTCTAACCTATAATCGAGACTTTTTCGGGTCTTAAATGAAGTGGATATCATTTCATACCCTCTCTCCTACCGATTTCGAAACGAGGCTTCGTGCTCGTTTTTTCGTTTTGACACCACAAACATGTCCCGTGGCCCATTTCTAACCTATAATCGAGACTTTTTCAGGGTTTAAAGGAAGTGGATATCATTTCATACCCTCCCTCCTCCCGATTTCTAAACGATGCTTCGTGCTTGTTTTTTCGTTTTGACACCACCAACACGTCCCGTGTCCCATTTCTAATGTATAATCGAGACTTTTTCGGGTTTCAAAGGAAGTGGATATCATTTCATACCCTCCCTCCTCCCGATTTCAAAACGAGGCTTCGTGCTCGTTTTTTAGTTTTGACACAACAAAAACGTTCCGTTGCCCATTTCTAACCTATAATCGAGACTTTTTCGGGTTTTAAAGGAAGTGGATATAATTTCATACCCTCTCTCCTCCCGATTTCAAAACGAGGCTTCGTGCTCATTTTTTAGTTTTGACACAACAAACACGTCCCGTTGCCCATTTCTAACCTATTATCGAAACTTTTTCGGGTTTTAAAGGAAGTGGATATCATTTCATACCCTCTCTCCTCCCGATTTCTAAATGAGGCTTCTTGCTCGTTTTTTCATTTTGACACCACCGATACGTCCCGTAGCCCATTTCTAACATATAATCGAGACTTTTTCGGGTTTTAAAGGATGTGGATATCATTTCATACCCTCTCTCCTCCCGATTTCTAAACGAGGCTTCGTGCTCGTTTTTTTGTTTTGACACCACCAAAACGTCTCGTCGCCCATATCTTACATATAATCGAGACTTTTTCGGGTTTTAAAGGAAGTGGATATAATTTCATTCCCTCTCTCCTCCAAATTTCTAAATGAGGCTTCGTGCTCGTTTTTTAGTTTTGACACAACAAACACGTCCCGTTGCCCATTTCTAACTTATAATCGATACTTTTTCGGGTTTTTAAGGAAGTGGATATCATTTCATACCCTCTCTCCTCCCGATTTCTGCAAGTGGCTTTATGCTCGTTTTTTCGTTTTGACACCACAAACACGTCTCGTGGCCTATTTCTAACGTATAATCGAGACTTTTTCGGATTTTAAAAGAAGTGGATATAATTTCATACCCTCTCTCCTCCCGATTTCTAAACGAGGCTCCGTGCTCGTTTTTTAGTTTTGACACAACAAACACGTCCCGTGGCCTATTTCTAACCTATAATCGAGACTTTTTCGGGTTTTAAAGGAAGTGGATATCATTTCATACCCTCTCTCCTCCCGATTTCTAAACGAGGCTTCGTGCTCGTTTTTCCGTTTTGACACCACCAACACGTCCCGTGTCCCATTTCTAACATATAATCGAGACTTTTTCGGGTTTTAAAGGAAGTGCATATAATTTCATACCCTCTCTCGAACCGATTTCTAAACGAGGCTTCGTGCTCGTTTTTTCGTTTTGACACCACGAACACGTCCGGTGGCCCTTTTCTAACCTATAATCGAGACTTTTTCGGGTTTTAAAGGAAGTGGATATAATTTCATACCCTCTCTCGAACCGATTTCTAAACGAGGCTTTGTGCTCGTTTTTTCGTTTTGACACCACCAACATGTCCCGTAGCCCAATTCTAACCTATAATCGAGACTTTTTCGGGTTTTAAAGGAAGTGAATATCATTTCATACCCTCTCTCCTCCCGATTTCTAAAAGAAGCTTCGTGCTCGTTTTTTCGTTTTGACACCACAAACACGTCCCGTAGCCCATTTCTAACCGATAATCGAGACTTTTTCGGGTTTTAAAGGAAGTGGATATCATTTCATACCCTCTCTCCTCCCGATTTCTAAACGAGGCTTCGTGATCGTTTTTTAGTTTTGACACAACAAACACGTCTCGTGGCCCATTTCTAACATATAATCGAGACTTTTTCAGGTTTTAAAGGAAGTGGATATCATTTCATACCCTCTCTCCACCCGATTACTAAACGAGGCTTCGTGCTCGTTTTTTCATTTTGACACCACCAACACGTCCCGTGGCCTATTTCTATCCTATGATCTAGACTTTTTGGGGTTTTAAAGGAAGTGGATATAATTTCATACCCTCTCTCCTCCCGATTTCTAAACGAGGCTTCGTGCTCGTTTTTTAGTTTTGACACAATAAACACGTCCCGTTGCCCATTTCTAACCTATAATCGAGACTTTTTCGGGTTTTAAAGGAAGTGGATATCATTTCATACCCTCTCTCCTCCCGATTTCGAAACGAGGCTTCGTGCTCGTTTTTTCGTTTTGACACCACAAACATGTCCCGTGGCCCATTTCTAACCTATAATCGAGACTTTTTCGGGTTTTAAAGGAAGTGGATATCATTTCATACCCTCTCTCCTCCCGATTTCTAAAAGAGGCTTCGTGCTCGTTTTTTAGTTTTGACACCACAAACACGTCCCGTGGCCCATTTCTAATGTATAATCGAGACTTTTTCGGGTTTCAAAGGAAGTGGATATCATTTCATACCCTCTCTCCTCCCGATTTCGAAACGAGGCTTCGTGCTCGTTTTTTCGTTTTGACACCACAAACATGTCCCGTGGCCCATTTCTAACCTATAATCGAGACTTTTTCGGGTTTTAAAGGAAGTGGATATCATTTCATACCCTCTCTCCTCCCGATTTCTAAAAGAGGTTTCGTGCTCGTTTTTTAGTTTTGACACCACAAACACGTCCCGTGGCCCATTTCTAATGTATAATTGAGACTTTTTCGGGTTTTAAAGGAAGTGGATATCATTTCATACCCTCTCTCCTCCCGATTTCTAAACGAGGCTTCGTGCTGGTTTTTTCGTTTTGACACCACCAACACGTCCAGTGTCCCATTTCTAACATATAATCGAGACTTTTTCGGGTTTTAAAGGAAGTGCATATAATTTCATACCCTCTCTCGAACCGATTTCTAAACGAGGCTTCGTGCTCGTTTTTTCGTTTTGACACCACAAGCGTGTCCCGTGGCCCATTTCTAACCTATAATCGAGATTTTTTCGGGTTTTAAAGGAAGTGATAATTTCATACCCTCTCTCCAACCGATTTCTAAGCGAGGCTTCGTGCTCGTTTTTTCGTTTTGACACCACAAACACGTCCCGTAGCCCATTTCTAACCTATAATCGAGACTTTTCGGGTTTTAAAGGAAGTGGATATCATTTCATACCCTCTCTCCTCCCGATTTCTACAAGTGGCTTTATGCTCGTTTTTTCGTTTTGACACCACAAACACGTCTCGTGGCCTATTTCTAACGTATAATCGAGACTTTTTCGGATTTTAAAAGAAGTGGATATAATTTCATACCCTCTCTCCTCCCGATTTCTAAACGAGGCTCCGTGCTCGTTTTTTAGTTTTGACACAACAAACACGTCCCGTTGCCCATTTCTAACCTATAATCGAGACTTTTTCGGGTCTTAAATGAAGTGGATATCATTTCATACCCTCTCTCCTACCGATTTCGAAACGAGGCTTCGTGCTCGTTTTTTCGTTTTGACACCACAAACATGTCCCGTGGCCCATTTCTAACCTATAATCGAGACTTTTTCAGGGTTTAAAGGAAGTGGATATCATTTCATACCCTCCCTCCTCCCGATTTCTAAACGATGCTTCGTGCTTGTTTTTTCGTTTTGACACCACCAACACGTCCCGTGTCCCATTTCTAATGTATAATCGAGACTTTTTCGGGTTTCAAAGGAAGTGGATATCATTTCATACCCTCCCTCCTCCCGATTTCAAAACGAGGCTTTGTGCTCGTTTTTTAGTTTTGACACAACAAAAACGTTCCGTTGCCCATTTCTAACCTATAATCGAGACTTTTTCGGGTTTTAAAGGAAGTGGATATCATTTCATACCCTCTCTCCTCCCGATTTCGAAACGAGGTTTCGTGCTCGTTTTTTCGTTTTGACACCACAAACATGTCCCGTGGCCCATTTCTAACCTATAATCGAGACTTTTTCGGGTTTTAAAGGAAGTGCATATAATTTCATACCCTCTCTCGAACCGATTTCTAAACGAGGCATCGTGCTCGTTTTTTCGTTTTGACACCACAAGCGCGTCCCATGGCCCATTTCTAACCTATAATCGAGATTTTTTCGGGTTTTAAAGGAAGTGATAATTTCATACCCTCTCTCCAACCGATTTCTAAACGAGGCTTCGTGCTCGTTTTTTCGTTTTGACACCACAAACACGTCCCGTAGCCCATTTCTAACCTATAATCGAGACTTTTTCGGGTTTTAAAGGAAGTGGATATAATTTCATACCCTCTCTCCTCCCGATTTCTACAAGTGGCTTTATGCTCGTTTTTTCGTTTTGACACCACAAACACGTCTCGTGGCCCATTTCTAACGTATAATCGAGACTTTTTCGGATTTTAAAGGAAGTGGATATAATTTCATACCCTCTCTCCTCCCGATTTCTAAACGAGGCTTCGTGCTCGTTTTTTAGTTTTGACACAACAAACACGTCCCGTTGCCCATTTCTAACATATAATCGAGACTTTTTCAGGTTTTAAAGGAAGTGGATATCATTTCATACCCTCTCTCCTCCCGATTTCTAAAATAGGCTTCGTGCTCGTTTTTTCGTTTTGACACCACAAACACGTCCCGTGGCCCATTTCTAACGTATAATCGAGACTTTCTCGGGTTTTAAAGGAAGTGGATATCATTTCATACCCTCCCTCCTCCCGATTTCAAAACGAGGCTTCGTGCTCCTTTTTTAGTTTTGACACAACAAACACGTCCCGTTGCCCATTTCTAACCTATTATCGAAACTTTTTCGGGTTTTAAAGGAAGTGGATATCATTTCATACCCTCTCTCCTCCCGATTTCTAAATGAGGCTTCTTGCTCGTTTTTTCATTTTGACACCACCGATACGTCCCGTAGCCCATTTCTAACGTATAATCGAGACTTTTTCGGGTTTTAAAGGATGTGGATATCATTTCATACCCTCTCTCCTCCCGATTTCTAAACGAGGCTTCGTGCTCGTTTTTTTGTTTTGACACCACCAAAACGTCTCGTCGCCCATATCTTACATATAATCGAGACTTTTTCGGGTTTTAAAGGAAGTGGATATAATTTCATTCCCTCTCTCCTCCAAATTTCTAAATGAGGCTTCGTGCTCGTTTTTTAGTTTTGACACAACAAACACGTCCCGTTGCCCATTTCTAACTTATAATCGATACTTTTTCGGGTTTTTAAGGAAGTGGATATCATTTCATACACTCACTCCTCCCGATTTCTAAACGAGGCTTCGTCCTCGTTTTTTCGTTTTGACACCACAAACACGTCCCGTGTCCCATTTCTAACCTATAATCGAGCCTTTTTCGGGTTTTAAAGGAAGTGGATATAATTTCATACCCTCTCTCGAACCGATTTCTAAACGAGGCTTTGTGCTCGTTTTTTCGTTTTGACACCACAAACAAGTCCCGTAGCCCAATTCTAACCTATAATCGAGACTTTTTTGGGTTTTAAAGGAAGTGAATATCATTTCATATCCTCTCTCCTCCCGATTTCTAAAAGAAGCTTCGTGCTCGTTTTTTCGTTTTCACACCACAAACACGTCCCGTGGCCCATTTCTAACGTATAATCGAGACTTTTTCTGGTTTTAAAGGAAGTAGATATCATTTCATACCCTCCCTCCTCCCGAATTCAAAACGAGGCTTCGTGCTCGGTTTTTAGTTTTGACACAACAAACACGTCCCGTTGCCCATTTCTAACCTATAATCGAGACTTTTTCGGGTTTTAAAGGAAGTGGATATCAATTCATACCCTCTCTCCTCCCGATTTCTAAACGAGGCTTCGTGCTCGTTTTTTCGTTTTGACACCACAAACACATCCCGTGGCCTATTTCTAACCTATAATCGAGACTTTTTCGGGTTTTAAAGGAAGTGGATATCATTTCATACCCTCTCTCCTCCCGATTTCTAAACGAGGCTTCGTGCTCGTTTTTCCGTTTTGACACCACCAACACGTCCCGTGTCCCATTTCTAACATATAATCGAGACTTTTTCGGGTTTAAAGGAAGTGCATATAATTTCATACCCTCTCTCGAACCGATTTCTAAACGAGGCTTCGTGCTCGTTTTTTCGTTTTGACACCACGAACACGTCCGGTGGCCCATTTCTAACCTATAATCGAGACTTTTTCGGGTTTTAAAGGAAGTGGATATAATTTCATACCCTCTCTCGAACCGATTTCTAAACGAGGCTTCGTGCTCGTTTTTTCGTTTTGACACCACAAACACGTCCCGTAGCCCAATTCTAACCTATAATCGAGACTTTTTCGGGTTTTAAAGGAAGTGGATATCATTTCATACCCTCTCTCCTCCCGATTTCTAAAAGAAGCTTCGTGCTCGTTTTTTAGTTTTGACACCACCAACACGTCCAGTGTCCCATTTCTAACATATAATCGAGACTTTTTCGGGTTTTAAAGGAAGTGCATATAATTTCATACCCTCTCTCGAACCGATTTCTAAACGAGGCTTCGTGCTCGTTTTTTCGTTTTGACACCACAAGCGCGTCCCGTGGCCCATTTCTAACCTATAATCGAGATTTTTTCGGGTTTTAGAGGAAGTGATAATTTCATACCCTCTCTCCAACGATTTCTAAACGAGGCTTCGTGCTCGTTTTTTCGTTTTGACACTACAAACACGTCCCGTAGCCCATTTCTAACCTATAATCGAGACTTTTTCGGGTTTTAAAGGAAGTGGATATCATTTCATACCCTCTCTCCTCCCGATTTCTACAAGTGGCTTTATGCTCGTTTTTTCGTTTTGACACCACAAACACGTCTCGTGGCCTATTTCTAACGTATAATCGAGACTTTTTCGGATTTTAAAAGAAGTGGATATAATTTCATACCCTCTCTCCTCCCGATTTCTAAACGAGGCTTCGTGCTCGTTTTTTAGTTTTGACACAACAAACACGTCCCGTTGCCCATTTCTAACCTATAATCGAGACTTTTTCGGGTTTTAAATGAAGTGGATTTCATTTCATACCCTCTCTCCTACCGATTTCGAAACGAGGCTTCGTGCTCGTTTTTTCGTTTTGACACCACAAACATGTCCCGTGGCCCTTTTCTAACCTATAATCGAGACTTTTTCAGGGTTTAAAGGAAGTGGATATCATTTCATACCCTCTCTCCTCCCGATTTCTAAACGATGCTTCGTGCTTGTTTTTTCGTTTTGACACCACCAACACGTCCCGTGTCCCATTTCTAATGTATAATCGAGACTTTTTCGGGTTTCAAAGGAAGTGGATATCATTTCATACCCTCCCTCCTCCCGATTTCAAAACGAGGCTTCGTGCTCGATTTTTAGTTTTGACACAACAAAAACGTCCCGTTGCCCATTTCTAACCTATAATCGAGACTTTTTCGGGTTTTAAAGGAAGTGGATATCATTTCATACCCTCTCTCCTCCCGATTTCGAAACGAGGTTTCGTGCTCGTTTTTTCGTTTTGACACCACAAACATGTCCCGTGGCCCATTTCTAACCTATAATCGAGACTTTTTCGGGTTTTAAAGGAAGTGGATATCATTTCATACCCTCTCTCCTCCCGATTTCTAAACGAGGCTTCGTGCTCGTTTTTCCGTTTTGACACCACCAACACGTCCCGTGTCCCATTTCTAACATATAATCGAGACTTTTTCGGGTTTTAAAGGAAGTGCATATAATTTCATACCCTCTCTCGAACCGATTTCTAAACGAGGCTTCGTGCTCGTTTTTTCGTTTTGACACCACGAACACGTCCGGTGGCCCTTTTCTAACCTATAATCGAGACTTTTTCGGGTTTTAAAGGAAGTGGATATAATTTCATACCCTCTCTCGAACCGATTTCTAAACGAGGCTTTGTGCTCGTTTTTTCGTTTTGACACCACCAACATGTCCCGTAGCCCAATTCTAACCTATAATCGAGACTTTTTCGGGTTTTAAAGGAAGTGAATATCATTTCATACCCTCTCTCCTCCCGATTTCTAAAAGAAGCTTCGTGCTCGTTTTTTCGTTTTGACACCACAAACACGTCCCGTAGCCCATTTCTAACCGATAATCGAGACTTTTTCGGGTTTGAAAGGAAGTGGATATCATTTCATACCCTCTCTCCTCCCGATTTCTAAACGAGGCTTCGTGATCGTTTTTTAGTTTTGACACAACAAACACGTCTCGTGGCCCATTTCTAACATATAATCGAGACTTTTTCAGGTTTTAAAGGAAGTGGATATCATTTCATACCCTCTCTCCACCCGATTACTAAACGAGGCTTCGTGCTCGTTTTTTCATTTTGACACCACCAACACGTCCCGTGGCCTATTTCTATCCTATGATCTAGACTTTTTGGGGTTTTAAAGGAAGTGGATATAATTTCATACCCTCTCTCCTCCCGATTTCTAAACGAGGCTTCGTGCTCGTTTTTTAGTTTTGACACAATAAACACGTCCCGTTGCCCATTTCTAACCTATAATCGAGACTTTTTCGGGTTTTAAAGGAAGTGGATATCATTTCATACCCTCTCTCCTCCCGATTTCGAAACGAGGCTTCGTGCTCGTTTTTTCGTTTTGACACCACAAACATGTCCCGTGGCCCATTTCTAACCTATAATCGAGACTTTTTCGGGTTTTAAAGGAAGTGGATATCATTTCATACCCTCTCTCCTCCCGATTTCTAAAAGAGGCTTCGTGCTCGTTTTTTAGTTTTGACACCACAAACACGTCCCGTGGCCCATTTCTAATGTATAATCGAGACTTTTTCGGGTTTCAAAGGAAGTGGATATCATTTCATACCCTCTCTCCTCCCGATTTCGAAACGAGGCTTCGTGCTCGTTTTTTCGTTTTGACACCAGAAACACGTCCCGTGGCCCATTTCTAACCTATAATCGAGACTTTTTCGGGTTTTAAAGGAAGTGGATATCATTTCATACCCTCTCTCCTCCCGATTTCTAAAAGAGGTTTCGTGCTCGTTTTTTAGTTTTGACACCACAAACACGTCCCGTGGCCCATTTCTAATGTATAATTGAGACTTTTTCGGGTTTTAAAGGAAGTGGATATCATTTCATACCCTCTCTCCTCCCGATTTCTAAACGAGGCTTCGTGCTCGTTTTTTCGTTTTGACACCACCAACACGTCCAGTGTCCCATTTCTAACATATAATCGAGACTTTTTCGGGTTTTAAAGGAAGTGCATATAATTTCATACCCTCTCTCGAACCGATTTCTAAACGAGGCTTCGTGCTCGTTTTTTCGTTTTGACACCACAAGCGTGTCCCGTGGCCCATTTCTAACCTATAATCGAGATTTTTTCGGGTTTTAAAGGAAGTGATAATTTCATACCCTCTCTCCAACCGATTTCTAAGCGAGGCTTCGTGCTCGTTTTTTCGTTTTGACACCACAAACACGTCCCGTAGCCCATTTCTAACCTATAATCGAGACTTTTCGGGTTTTAAAGGAAGTGGATATCATTTCATACCCTCTCTCCTCCCGATTTCTACAAGTGGCTTTATGCTCGTTTTTTCGTTTTGACACCACAAACACGTCTCGTGGCCTATTTCTAACGTATAATCGAGACTTTTTCGGATTTTAAAAGAAGTGGATATAATTTCATACCCTCTCTCCTCCCGATTTCTAAACGAGGCTCCGTGCTCGTTTTTTAGTTTTGACACAACAAACACGTCCCGTTGCCCATTTCTAACATATAATCGAGACTTTTTCGGGTTTAAAGGAAGTGCATATAATTTCATACCCTCTCTCGAACCGATTTCTAAACGAGGCTTCGTGCTCGTTTTTTCGTTTTGACACCACGAACACGTCCGGTGGCCCATTTCTAACCTATAATCGAGACTTTTTCGGGTTTTAAAGGAAGTGGATATAATTTCATACCCTCTCTCGAACCGATTTCTAAACGAGGCTTCGTGCTCGTTTTTTCGTTTTGACACCACAAACACGTCCCGTAGCCCAATTCTAACCTATAATCGAGACTTTTTCGGGTTTTAAAGGAAGTGGATATCATTTCATACCCTCTCTCCTCCCGATTTCTAAAAGAAGCTTCGTGCTCGTTTTTTAGTTTTGACACCACCAACACGTCCAGTGTCCCATTTCTAACATATAATCGAGACTTTTTCGGGTTTTAAAGGAAGTGCATATAATTTCATACCCTCTCTCGAACCGATTTCTAAACGAGGCTTCGTGCTCGTTTTTTCGTTTTGACACCACAAGCGCGTCCCGTGGCCCATTTCTAACCTATAATCGAGATTTTTTCGGGTTTTAGAGGAAGTGATAATTTCATACCCTCTCTCCAACGATTTCTAAACGAGGCTTCGTGCTCGTTTTTTCGTTTTGACACTACAAACACGTCCCGTAGCCCATTTCTAACCTATAATCGAGACTTTTTCGGGTTTTAAAGGAAGTGGATATCATTTCATACCCTCTCTCCTCCCGATTTCTACAAGTGGCTTTATGCTCGTTTTTTCGTTTTGACACCACAAACACGTCTCGTGGCCTATTTCTAACGTATAATCGAGACTTTTTCGGATTTTAAAAGAAGTGGATATAATTTCATACCCTCTCTCCTCCCGATTTCTAAACGAGGCTTCGTGCTCGTTTTTTAGTTTTGACACAACAAACACGTCCCGTTGCCCATTTCTAACCTATAATCGAGACTTTTTCGGGTTTTAAATGAAGTGGATTTCATTTCATACCCTCTCTCCTACCGATTTCGAAACGAGGCTTCGTGCTCGTTTTTTCGTTTTGACACCACAAACATGTCCCGTGGCCCTTTTCTAACCTATAATCGAGACTTTTTCAGGGTTTAAAGGAAGTGGATATCATTTCATACCCTCTCTCCTCCCGATTTCTAAACGATGCTTCGTGCTTGTTTTTTCGTTTTGACACCACCAACACGTCCCGTGTCCCATTTCTAATGTATAATCGAGACTTTTTCGGGTTTCAAAGGAAGTGGAAATCATTTCATACCCTCCCTCCTCCCGATTTCAAAACGAGGCTTCGTGCTCGATTTTTAGTTTTGACACAACAAAAACGTCCCGTTGCCCATTTCTAACCTATAATCGAGACTTTTTCGGGTTTTAAAGGAAGTGGATATCATTTCATACCCTCTCTCCTCCCGATTTCGAAACGAGGTTTCGTGCTCGTTTTTTCGTTTTGACACCACAAACATGTCCCGTGGCCCATTTCTAACCTATAATCGAGACTTTTTCGGGTTTTAAAGGAAGTGGATATCATTTCATACCCTCTCTCCTCCCGATTTCTAAACGAGGCTTCGTGCTCGTTTTTTCGTTTTGACTCCACAAACACGTCCCGTAGCCCATTTCTAACCTAAAATCGAGACTTTTTTGGGTTTTAAAGGAAGTGGATATCATTTCATACCCTCTCTCCTCCCGATTTATAAAAGAGGCTTTATGCTCATTTTTTCGTTTTGACACCACAAACACGTCCCGTGGCCCATTTCTAACCTATAATCGAGAATTTTTCCGGTTTTAAAGGAAGTGGATATCATTTCATACCCTCTCTCCTTCCGATTTCTAAACGAGGCTTCCTAGTCGTTTTTTCGTTTTGACACTACCAGCATGTCCCGTGGCCCATTTCTAACATATAATCGAGACTTTTTCGGGTTTTAAAGGAAGTGGATATCATTTCATACCCTCCCTCCTCCCGATTTCAAAACTAGGCTTCGTGCTCATTTTTTAGTTTTGACACAATAAACACATCCCGTTGCCCATTTCTAACCTATAATCGAAACGTTTTCGTGTTTTAAAGGAAGTGGATATCATTTCATACCCTCTCTCGTCCCGATTTCTAAATGAGGCTTCTTGCTCATTTTTTCGTTTTGACACCACCAACACGTCCCGTAGCCCATTTCTAACCTATAATCGAGACTTTTTCGGGTTTTAAAGGAAGTGGATATAATTTCATACCCTCTCTCCTCCCGATTTCTAAACGAGGCTTCGTGATCATTTTTTAGTTTTGACACAACAAACACGTCTCGTGGCCCATTTCTAACATATAATCGAGACTTTTTCAGGTTTTAAAGGAAGTGGAAATCATTTCATACCCTCTCTCCTCCCAATTTCTAAATGAGGCTTCTTGCTCGTTTTTTCGTTTTGACACCACCAACACGTCCCGTAGCCCATTTCTTACCTATAATCGAGACTTTTTCGGGTTTTAAAGGAAGTGGATATAATTTCATTCCCTCTCTCCTCCCAATTTCTAAACGAGGCTTCTTGCTCGTTTTTTAGTTTTGACACAACAAACACGTCCCGTTGCCCATTTCTAACTTATAAACGAGACTTTTTCGGGTTTTAAAGGAAGTGGATATCATTTCTTACCCTCTCTCCTCCCGATTTCTAAACGAGGCTTTGTGCTCGTTTTTTCGTTTTGACACCACAAACACGTCCCGTGGCCTATTTCTATCCTATGATCTAGACTTTTTCGGGTTTTAAAGGAAGTGGATTTCATTTCTTACCCTCTCTCCTCCCGATTTCTAAACGAGGCTTCGTGATCGTTTTTTAGTTTTGACACAACAAACACGTCTCGTGGCCCATTTCTAACATATAATCGAGACTTTTTCAGGTTTTAAAGGAAGTGGATATCATTTCATACCCTCTCTCCTCCCGATTTCTAAAAGAGGCTTCGTGCTCGTTTTTTCGTTTTGACACCACAAACACGTCCCGTGGCCCATTTCTAACGTATAATCGAGACTTTTTTGGGTTTTAAAGGAAGTGGATATCATTTCATACCCTCCCTCCTCCCGATTTCAAAACGAGGCTTCGTGCTCGTTTTTTAGTTTTGACACAACAAACACGTCCCGTTGCACATTTCTAACCTATTATCGAAACTTTTTCGGGTTTTAAAGGAAGTGGATATCATTTCATACCCTCTCTCCTCCCGATTTCTAAATGAGGCTTCTTGCTCGTTTTTTCATTTTGACACCACCAATACGTCCCGTAGCCCATTTCTAACATATAATCGAGACTTTTTCGGGTTTTAAAGGATGTGGATATCATTTCATACCCTCTCTCCTCCCGATTTCTAAACGAGGCTTCGTGCTCGTTTTTTTGTTTTGACACCACCAAAACGTCTCGTCGCCCATATCTTACATATAATCGAGACTTTTTCGGGTTTTAAAGGAAGTGGATATAATTTCATTCCCTCTCTCCTCCAAATTTCTAAATGAGGCTTCGTGCTCGTTTTTTAGTTTTGACAAAACAAACACGTCCCGTTGCCCATTTCTAACCTATAATCGAGACTTTTTCGGGTTTTAAAGGAAGTGAATATCATTTCATATCCTCTCTCCTCCCGATTTCTAAAAGAAGCTTCGTGCTCGTTTTTTCGTTTTCACACCACAAACACGTCCCGTGGCCCATTTCTAACGTATAATCGAGACTTTTTCTGGTTTTAAAGGAAGTGGATATCATTTCATACCCTCCCTCCTCCCGATTTCAAAACGAGGCTTCGTGCTCGGTTTTTAGTTTTGACACAACAAACACGTCCCGTTGCCCATTTCTAACCTATAATCGAGACTTTTTCGGGTTTTAAAGGAAGTGGATATCATTTCATACCCTCTCTCCTCCCGATTTCTAAACGAGGCTTCGTGCTCGTTTTTTCGTTTTGACACCTCAAACACGTCCCGTGGCCCATTTCTAACCTATAATCGAGACTTTTTCCGGTTTTAAAGGAAGTGGATATAATTTCATACCCTCTCTCGAACCGATTTCTAAACGAGGCTTCGTGCTCGTTTTTTCGTTTTGACACCACAAACACGTCCCGTGGCCCATTTCTAACCTATAATCGAGACTTTTTTGGCTTTTAAAGGAAGTTGATATAATTTCATACCCTCTCTCCAACCGATTTCTAAACGAGGCTTCGTGCTCGTTTTTTTGTTTTGACACCACCAACACGTCCCGTGTCCCATTTCTAACATATAATCGAGACTTTTTCGGGTTTTAAAGGAAGTGCATATAATTTCATACCCTCTCTCGAACCGATTTCTAAACGAGGCTTCGTGCTCGTTTTTTCGTTTTGACACCACGAACACGTCCGGTGGCCCATTTCTAACCTATAATCGAGACTTTTTCGGGTTTTAAAGGAAGTGGATATAATTTCATACCCTCTCTCGAACCGATTTCTAAACGAGGCTTCGTGCTCGTTTTTTCGTTTTGACACCACCAACATGTCCCGTGGCCCACTTCTAACCTATAATCGAGACTTTTTCGGGTTTTAAAGGAAGTGAATATCATTTCATACCCTCTCTCCTCCCGATTTCTAAAAGAAGCTTCGTGCTCGTTTTTTCGTTTTGACACCACAAACACGTCCCGTAGCCCATTTCTAACCGATAATCGAGACTTTTTCGGGTTTTAAAGGAAGTGGATATCATTTCATACCCTCTCTCCTCCCGATTTCTAAACGAGGCTTCGTGATCGTTTTTTAGTTTTGACACAACAAACACGTCTCGTGGCCCATTTCTAACATATAATCGAGACTTTTTCAGATTTTAAAGGAAGTGGATATCATTTCATACCCTCTCTCCACCCGATTTCTAAACGAGGCTTCGTGCTCCTTTTTTCATTTTGACACCACCAACACGTCCCGTGGCCTATTTCTATCCTATGATCTAGACTTTTTGGGGTTTTATAGGAAGTGGATATAATTTCTTACCCTCTCTCCTCCCGATTTCTAAACGAGGCTTCGTGCTCGTTTTTTAGTTTTGACACAATAAACACGTCCCGTTGCCCATTTCTAACCTATAATCGAGACTTTTTCGGGTTTTAAAGGAAGTGGATATCATTTCATACCCTCTCTCCTCCCGATTTCGAAACGAGGCTTCGTGCTCGTTTTTTTGTTTTGACACCACAAACATGTCCCGTGGCCCATTTCTAACCTATAATCGAGACTTTTTCGGGTTTTAAAGGAAGTGGATATCATTTCATACCCTCTCTCCTCCCGATTTCTAAAAGAGGCTTCGTGCTCGTTTTTTAGTTTTGACACCACAAAAACGTCCCGTGGCCCATTTCTAATGTATAATCGAGACTTTTTCGGGTTTTAAAGGAAGTGGATATCATTTCATACCCTCCCTCCTCCCGATTACAAAACGAGGCTTCGTGCTCGTTTTTTAGTTTTGACACAACAAACACGTCCCGTTGCCCATTTCTAACCTATAATCGAGACTTTTTCGAGTTTTAAAGGAAGTGGATATCATTTCATACCCTCTCTCCTCCCGATTTCTAAACGAGGCTTCGTGCTCGTTTTTTCGTTTTGACACCACAAACACGTCTCGTGGCCTATTTCTAACCTATAATCGAGACTTTTTCGGGTTTTAAAGGAAGTGCATATAATTTCATACCCTCTCTCGAACCGATTTCTAAACGAGGCTTCGTGCTCGTTTTTTCGTTTTGACACCACAAGCGCGTCCCGTGGCCCATTTCTAACCTATAATCGAGATTTTTTCGGGTTTTAAAGGAAGTGATAATTTCATACCCTCTCTCCAACCGATTTCTAAACGAGGCTTCGTGCTCGTTTTTTCGTTTTGACACCACAAACACGTCCCGTAGCCCATTTCTAACCTATAATCGAGACTTTTTCGGATTTTAAAGGAAGTGGATATCATTTCATACCCTCTCTCCTCCCGATTTCTACAAGTGGCTTTATGCTCGTTTTTTCATTTTGACACCACAAACACGTCTCGTGGCCCATTTCTAACGTATAATCGAGACTTTTTCGGATTTTAAAAGAAGTGGATATAATTTCATACCCTCTCTCCTCCCGATTTCTAAACGAGGCTTCGTGCTCGTTTTTTAGTTTTGACACAACAAACACGTCCCGTTGCCCATTTCTAACCTATAATCGAGACTTTTTCGGGTTTTAAATGAAGTGGATATCATTTCATACCCTCTCTCCTACCGATTTCGAAACGAGGCTTCGTGCTCGTTTTTTCGTTTTGACACCACAAACAAGTCCCGTGGCCCATTTCTAACCTATAATCGAGACTTTTTCAGGGTTTAAAGGAAGTGGATATCATTTCATACCCTCTCTCCTCCCGATTTCTAAACGATGCTTCGTGCTTGTTTTTTCGTTTTGACACCACCAACACGTCCCGTGTCCCATTTCTAATGTATAATCGAGACTTTTTCGGGTTTCAAAGGAAGTGGATATCATTTCATACCCTCCCTCCTCCCGATTTCAAAACGAGGCTTCGTGCTCGTTTTTTAGTTTTGACACAACAAAAACGTCCCGTTGCCCATTTTTAACCTATAATCGAGACTTTTTCGGGTTTTAAAGGAAGTGGATATCATTTCATACCCTCTCTCCTCCCGATTTCTAAACGAGGTTTCGTGCTCGTTTTTTCGTTTTGACACCACAAACATGTCCCGTGGCCCATTTCTAACCTATAATCGAGACTTTTTCGGGTTTTAAAGGAAGTGGATATCATTTCATACCCTCTCTCCTCCCGATTTCTAAACGAGGCTTCGTGCTCGTTTTTTCGTTTTGACACCACAAACACGTCCCGTAGCCCATTTCTAACCTAAAATCGAGACTTTTTCGGGTTTTAAAGGAAGTGGATATCATTTCATACCCTCTCTCCTCCCGATTTCTAAAAGAGGCTTTATGCTCATTTTTTCGTTTTGACAACACAAACACGTCCCGTGGCCCATTTCTAACGTATAATCGAGAATTTTTCCGGTTTTAAAGGAAGTGGATATCATTTCATACCCTCTCTCCTTCCGATTTCTAAACGAGGCTTCCTAGTCGTTTTTTCGTTTTGACACTACCAGCATGTCCCGTGGCCCATTTCTAACATATAATCGAGACTTTTTCGGGTTTTAAAGGAAGTGGATATCATTTCATACCCTCCCTCCTCCCGATTTCAAAACTAGGCTTCGTGCTCATTTTTTAGTTTTGACACAATAAACACATCCCGTTGCCCATTTCTAACCTATAATCGAAACTTTTTCGTGTTTTAAAGGAAGTGGATATCATTTCATACCCTCTCTCCTCCCGATTTCTAAATGAGGCTTCTTGCTCATTTTTTCGTTTTGACACCACCAACACGTCCCGTAGCCCATTTCTAACCTATAATCGAGACTTTTTCGGGTTTTAAAGGAAGTGGATATAATTTCATACCCTCTCTCCTCCCGATTTCTAAACGAGGCTTCGTGATCATTTTTTAGTTTTGACACAACAAACACGTCTCGTGGCCCATTTCTAACATATAATCGAGACTTTTTCAGGTTTTAAAGGAAGTGGAAATCATTTCATACCCTCTCTCCTCCCAATTTCTAAATGAGGCTTCTTGCTCGTTTTTTCGTTTTGACACCACCAACACGTCCCGTAGCCCATTTCTAACCTATAATCGAGACTTTTTCGGGTTTTAAAGGAAGTTGATATAATTTCATTCCCTCTCTCCTCCCAATTTCTAAACGAGGCTTCTTGCTCGTTTTTTAGTTTTGACACAACAAACACGTCCCGTTGCCCATTTCTAACTTATAAACGAAACTTTTTCGGGTTTTAAAGGAAGTGGATATCATTTCTTACCATCTCTCCTCCCGATTTCTAAACGAGGCTTCGTGCTCGTTTTTTCGTTTTGACACCACAAACACGTCCCGTGGCCTATTTCTATCCTATGATCTAGACTTTTTCGGGTTTTAAAGGAAGTGGATATAATTTCATACCCTCTCTCCTTCCGATTTCTAAACGTGGCTTCCTGGTCGTTTTTTTGTTTTGACACTACCAGCATGTCCCGTGGACCATTTCTAACATATAATCGAGACTTTTTCGGGTTTTAAAGGAAGTGGATATCATTTCATACCCTCTCTCCTCCCGATTTCTAAAAGAGGCTTTGTGCTCGTTTTTTCGTTTTGACACCACAAACACGTCCCGTGGCCCATTTCTAACGTATAATCGAGACTTTTTCGGGTTTTAAAGGAAGTGGATATCATTTCATACCCTCCCTCCACCCGATTTCAAAACGAGGCTTCGTGCTCGATTTTAGTTTTGACACAACAAACACGTCCCGTTGCCCATTTCTAACCTATAATCGAGACTTTTTCGGGTTTTAAAGGAAGTGGATATCATTTCATACCCTCTCTCCTCCCGATTTCTAAACGAGGCTTCTTCCTCGTTTTTTCGTTTTGACCAACACGTCCCGTGGCCTATTTCTAACCTATAATCGAGACTTTTTCGCGTTTTAAAGGAACTGGATATCATTTCGTACCCTCTCTCCTCCCGATTTCTAAACGAGGCTTCGTGCTCGTTTTTTCGTTTTGACACCACAAACACGTCCTCTGGCCTATTTCTAACCTATAATCTATACTTTTTCGGGTTTTAAAGGAAGTGGATATAATTTCATACCCTCTCTCCTTCCGATTTCTAAACGAGACTTCCTGGTCGTTTTTTCGTTTTGACACTACCAGCATGTCCCGTGGCCCATTTCTAACATATAATCGAGACTTTTTCGGATTTTAAAAGAAGTGGATATAATTTCATACCCTCTCTCCTCCCGATTTCTAAACGAGGCTCCGTGCTCGTTTTTTAGTTTTGACACAACAAACACGTCCCGTTGCCCATTTCTAACCTATAATCGAGACTTTTTCGGGTTTTAAAGGAAGTGGATATCATTTCATACCCTCTCTCCTCCCGATTTCTAAAAGAAGCTTCGTGCTCGTTTTTTAGTTTTGACACAACAAACACGTCTCGTGGCCCATTTCTAACATATAATCGAGACTTTTTCAGGTTTTAAAGGAAGTGGATATCATTTCATACCCTCTCTCCACCCGATTACTAAACGAGGCTTCGTGCTCGTTTTTTCATTTTGACACCACCAACACGTCCCGTGGCCTATTTCTATCCTATGATCTAGACTTTTTGGGGTTTTAAAGGAAGTGGATATAATTTCATACCCTCTCTCCTCCCGATTTCTAAACGAGGCTTCGTGCTCGTTTTTTAGTTTTGACACAATAAACACGTCCCGTTGCCCATTTCTAACCTATAATCGAGACTTTTTCGGGTTTTAAAGGAAGTGGATATCATTTCATACCCTCTCTCCTCCCGATTTCGAAACGAGGCTTCGTGCTCGTTTTTTCGTTTTGACACCACAAACATGTCCCGTGGCCCATTTCTAACCTATAATCGAGACTTTTTCGGGTTTTAAAGGAAGTGGATATCATTTCATACCCTCTCTCCTCCCGATTTCTAAAAGAGGCTTCGTGCTCGTTTTTTAGTTTTGACACCACAAACACGTCCCGTGGCCCATTTCTAATGTATAATCGAGACTTTTTCGGGTTTCAAAGGAAGTGGATATCATTTCATACCCTCTCTCCTCCCGATTTCGAAACGAGGCTTCGTGCTCGTTTTTTCGTTTTGACACCACAAACATGTCCCGTGGCCCATTTCTAACCTATAATCGAGACTTTTTCGGGTTTTAAAGGAAGTGGATATCATTTCATACCCTCTCTCCTCCCGATTTCTAAAAGAGGTTTCGTGCTCGTTTTTTAGTTTTGACACCACAAACACGTCCCGTGGCCCATTTCTAATGTATAATTGAGACTTTTTCGGGTTTTAAAGGAAGTGGATATCATTTCATACCCTCTCTCCTCCCGATTTCTAAACGAGGCTTCGTGCTGGTTTTTTCGTTTTGACACCACCAACACGTCCAGTGTCCCATTTCTAACATATAATCGAGACTTTTTCGGGTTTTAAAGGAAGTGCATATAATTTCATACCCTCTCTCGAACCGATTTCTAAACGAGGCTTCGTGCTCGTTTTTTCGTTTTGACACCACAAGCGTGTCCCGTGGCCCATTTCTAACCTATAATCGAGATTTTTTCGGGTTTTAAAGGAAGTGATAATTTCATACCCTCTCTCCAACCGATTTCTAAGCGAGGCTTCGTGCTCGTTTTTTCGTTTTGACACCACAAACACGTCCCGTAGCCCATTTCTAACCTATAATCGAGACTTTTCGGGTTTTAAAGGAAGTGGATATCATTTCATACCCTCTCTCCTCCCGATTTCTACAAGTGGCTTTATGCTCGTTTTTTCGTTTTGACACCACAAACACGTCTCGTGGCCTATTTCTAACGTATAATCGAGACTTTTTCGGATTTTAAAAGAAGTGGATATAATTTCATACCCTCTCTCCTCCCGATTTCTAAACGAGGCTCCGTGCTCGTTTTTTAGTTTTGACACAACAAACACGTCCCGTTGCCCATTTCTAACCTATAATCGAGACTTTTTCGGGTCTTAAATGAAGTGGATATCATTTCATACCCTCTCTCCTACCGATTTCGAAACGAGGCTTCGTGCTCGTTTTTTCGTTTTGACACCACAAACATGTCCCGTGGCCCATTTCTAACCTATAATCGAGACTTTTTCAGGGTTTAAAGGAAGTGGATATCATTTCATACCCTCCCTCCTCCCGATTTCTAAACGATGCTTCGTGCTTGTTTTTTCGTTTTGACACCACCAACACGTCCCGTGTCCCATTTCTAATGTATAATCGAGACTTTTTCGGGTTTCAAAGGAAGTGGATATCATTTCATACCCTCCCTCCTCCCGATTTCAAAACGAGGCTTCGTGCTCGTTTTTTAGTTTTGACACAACAAAAACGTTCCGTTGCCCATTTCTAACCTATAATCGAGACTTTTTCGGGTTTTAAAGGAAGTGGATATCATTTCATACCCTCTCTCCTCCCGATTTCGAAACGAGGTTTCGTGCTCGTTTTTTCGTTTTGACACCACAAACATGTCCCGTGGCCCATTTCTAACCTATAATCGAGACTTTTTCGGGTTTTAAAGGAAGTGCATATAATTTCATACCCTCTCTCGAACCGATTTCTAAACGAGGCATCGTGCTCGTTTTTTCGTTTTGACACCACAAGCGCGTCCCATGGCCCATTTCTAACCTATAATCGAGATTTTTTCGGGTTTTAAAGGAAGTGATAATTTCATACCCTCTCTCCAACCGATTTCTAAACGAGGCTTCGTGCTCGTTTTTTCGTTTTGACACCACAAACACGTCCCGTAGCCCATTTCTAACCTATAATCGAGACTTTTTCGGGTTTTAAAGGAAGTGGATATAATTTCATACCCTCTCTCCTCCCGATTTCTACAAGTGGCTTTATGCTCGTTTTTTCGTTTTGACACCACAAACACGTCTCGTGGCCCATTTCTAACGTATAATCGAGACTTTTTCGGATTTTAAAGGAAGTGGATATAATTTCATACCCTCTCTCCTCCCGATTTCTAAACGAGGCTTCGTGCTCGTTTTTTAGTTTTGACACAACAAACACGTCCCGTTGCCCATTTCTAACATATAATCGAGACTTTTTCAGGTTTTAAAGGAAGTGGATATCATTTCATACCCTCTCTCCTCCCGATTTCTAAAATAGGCTTCGTGCTCGTTTTTTCGTTTTGACACCACAAACACGTCCCGTGGCCCATTTCTAACGTATAATCGAGACTTTCTCGGGTTTTAAAGGAAGTGGATATCATTTCATACCCTCCCTCCTCCCGATTTCAAAACGAGGCTTCGTGCTCCTTTTTTAGTTTTGACACAACAAACACGTCCCGTTGCCCATTTCTAACCTATTATCGAAACTTTTTCGGGTTTTAAAGGAAGTGGATATCATTTCATACCCTCTCTCCTCCCGATTTCTAAATGAGGCTTCTTGCTCGTTTTTTCATTTTGACACCACCGATACGTCCCGTAGCCCATTTCTAACATATAATCGAGACTTTTTCGGGTTTTAAAGGATGTGGATATCATTTCATACCCTCTCTCCTCCCGATTTCTAAACGAGGCTTCGTGCTCGTTTTTTTGTTTTGACACCACCAAAACGTCTCGTCGCCCATATCTTACATATAATCGAGACTTTTTCGGGTTTTAAAGGAAGTGGATATAATTTCATTCCCTCTCTCCTCCAAATTTCTAAATGAGGCTTCGTGCTCGTTTTTTAGTTTTGACACAACAAACACGTCCCGTTGCCCATTTCTAACTTATAATCGATACTTTTTCGGGTTTTTAAGGAAGTGGATATCATTTCATACACTCACTCCTCCCGATTTCTAAACGAGGCTTCGTCCTCGTTTTTTCGTTTTGACACCACAAACACGTCCCGTGTCCCATTTCTAACCTATAATCGAGCCTTTTTCGGGTTTTAAAGGAAGTGGATATAATTTCATACCCTCTCTCGAACCGATTTCTAAACGAGGCTTTGTGCTCGTTTTTTCGTTTTGACACCACAAACAAGTCCCGTAGCCCAATTCTAACCTATAATCGAGACTTTTTTGGGTTTTAAAGGAAGTGAATATCATTTCATATCCTCTCTCCTCCCGATTTCTAAAAGAAGCTTCGTGCTCGTTTTTTCGTTTTCACACCACAAACACGTCCCGTGGCCCATTTCTAACGTATAATCGAGACTTTTTCTGGTTTTAAAGGAAGTAGATATCATTTCATACCCTCCCTCCTCCCGAATTCAAAACGAGGCTTCGTGCTCGGTTTTTAGTTTTGACACAACAAACACGTCCCGTTGCCCATTTCTAACCTATAATCGAGACTTTTTCGGGTTTTAAAGGAAGTGGATATCAATTCATACCCTCTCTCCTCCCGATTTCTAAACGAGGCTTCGTGCTCGTTTTTTCGTTTTGACACCACAAACACATCCCGTGGCCTATTTCTAACCTATAATCGAGACTTTTTCGGGTTTTAAAGGAAGTGGATATCATTTCATACCCTCTCTCCTCCCGATTTCTAAACGAGGCTTCGTGCTCGTTTTTCCGTTTTGACACCACCAACACGTCCCGTGTCCCATTTCTAACATATAATCGAGACTTTTTCGGGTTTAAAGGAAGTGCATATAATTTCATACCCTCTCTCGAACCGATTTCTAAACGAGGCTTCGTGCTCGTTTTTTCGTTTTGACACCACGAACACGTCCGGTGGCCCATTTCTAACCTATAATCGAGACTTTTTCGGGTTTTAAAGGAAGTGGATATAATTTCATACCCTCTCTCGAACCGATTTCTAAACGAGGCTTCGTGCTCGTTTTTTCGTTTTGACACCACAAACACGTCCCGTAGCCCAATTCTAACCTATAATCGAGACTTTTTCGGGTTTTAAAGGAAGTGGATATCATTTCATACCCTCTCTCCTCCCGATTTCTAAAAGAAGCTTCGTGCTCGTTTTTTAGTTTTGACACCACCAACACGTCCAGTGTCCCATTTCTAACATATAATCGAGACTTTTTCGGGTTTTAAAGGAAGTGCATATAATTTCATACCCTCTCTCGAACCGATTTCTAAACGAGGCTTCGTGCTCGTTTTTTCGTTTTGACACCACAAGCGCGTCCCGTGGCCCATTTCTAACCTATAATCGAGATTTTTTCGGGTTTTAGAGGAAGTGATAATTTCATACCCTCTCTCCAACGATTTCTAAACGAGGCTTCGTGCTCGTTTTTTCGTTTTGACACTACAAACACGTCCCGTAGCCCATTTCTAACCTATAATCGAGACTTTTTCGGGTTTTAAAGGAAGTGGATATCATTTCATACCCTCTCTCCTCCCGATTTCTACAAGTGGCTTTATGCTCGTTTTTTCGTTTTGACACCACAAACACGTCTCGTGGCCTATTTCTAACGTATAATCGAGACTTTTTCGGATTTTAAAAGAAGTGGATATAATTTCATACCCTCTCTCCTCCCGATTTCTAAACGAGGCTTCGTGCTCGTTTTTTAGTTTTGACACAACAAACACGTCCCGTTGCCCATTTCTAACCTATAATCGAGACTTTTTCGGGTTTTAAATGAAGTGGATTTCATTTCATACCCTCTCTCCTACCGATTTCGAAACGAGGCTTCGTGCTCGTTTTTTCGTTTTGACACCACAAACATGTCCCGTGGCCCTTTTCTAACCTATAATCGAGACTTTTTCAGGGTTTAAAGGAAGTGGATATCATTTCATACCCTCTCTCCTCCCGATTTCTAAACGATGCTTCGTGCTTGTTTTTTCGTTTTGACACCACCAACACGTCCCGTGTCCCATTTCTAATGTATAATCGAGACTTTTTCGGGTTTCAAAGGAAGTGGATATCATTTCATACCCTCCCTCCTCCCGATTTCAAAACGAGGCTTCGTGCTCGATTTTTAGTTTTGACACAACAAAAACGTCCCGTTGCCCATTTCTAACCTATAATCGAGACTTTTTCGGGTTTTAAAGGAAGTGGATATCATTTCATACCCTCTCTCCTCCCGATTTCGAAACGAGGTTTCGTGCTCGTTTTTTCGTTTTGACACCACAAACATGTCCCGTGGCCCATTTCTAACCTATAATCGAGACTTTTTCGGGTTTTAAAGGAAGTGGATATCATTTCATACCCTCTCTCCTCCCGATTTCTAAACGAGGCTTCGTGCTCGTTTTTCCGTTTTGACACCACCAACACGTCCCGTGTCCCATTTCTAACATATAATCGAGACTTTTTCGGGTTTTAAAGGAAGTGCATATAATTTCATACCCTCTCTCGAACCGATTTCTAAACGAGGCTTCGTGCTCGTTTTTTCGTTTTGACACCACGAACACGTCCGGTGGCCCTTTTCTAACCTATAATCGAGACTTTTTCGGGTTTTAAAGGAAGTGGATATAATTTCATACCCTCTCTCGAACCGATTTCTAAACGAGGCTTTGTGCTCGTTTTTTCGTTTTGACACCACCAACATGTCCCGTAGCCCAATTCTAACCTATAATCGAGACTTTTTCGGGTTTTAAAGGAAGTGAATATCATTTCATACCCTCTCTTCTCCCGATTTCTAAAAGAAGCTTCGTGCTCGTTTTTTCGTTTTGACACCACAAACACGTCCCGTAGCCCATTTCTAACCGATAATCGAGACTTTTTCGGGTTTGAAAGGAAGTGGATATCATTTCATACCCTCTCTCCTCCCGATTTCTAAACGAGGCTTCGTGATCGTTTTTTAGTTTTGACACAACAAACACGTCTCGTGGCCCATTTCTAACATATAATCGAGACTTTTTCAGGTTTTAAAGGAAGTGGATATCATTTCATACCCTCTCTCCACCCGATTACTAAACGAGGCTTCGTGCTCGTTTTTTCATTTTGACACCACCAACACGTCCCGTGGCCTATTTCTATCCTATGATCTAGACTTTTTGGGGTTTTAAAGGAAGTGGATATAATTTCATACCCTCTCTCCTCCCGATTTCTAAACGAGGCTTCGTGCTCGTTTTTTAGTTTTGACACAATAAACACGTCCCGTTGCCCATTTCTAACCTATAATCGAGACTTTTTCGGGTTTTAAAGGAAGTGGATATCATTTCATACCCTCTCTCCTCCCGATTTCGAAACGAGGCTTCGTGCTCGTTTTTTCGTTTTGACACCACAAACATGTCCCGTGGCCCATTTCTAACCTATAATCGAGACTTTTTCGGGTTTTAAAGGAAGTGGATATCATTTCATACCCTCTCTCCTCCCGATTTCTAAAAGAGGCTTCGTGCTCGTTTTTTAGTTTTGACACCACAAACACGTCCCGTGGCCCATTTCTAATGTATAATCGAGACTTTTTCGGGTTTCAAAGGAAGTGGATATCATTTCATACCCTCTCTCCTCCCGATTTCGAAACGAGGCTTCGTGCTCGTTTTTTCGTTTTGACACCACAAACACGTCCCGTGGCCCATTTCTAACCTATAATCGAGACTTTTTCGGGTTTTAAAGGAAGTGGATATCATTTCATACCCTCTCTCCTCCCGATTTCTAAAAGAGGTTTCGTGCTCGTTTTTTAGTTTTGACACCACAAACACGTCCCGTGGCCCATTTCTAATGTATAATTGAGACTTTTTCGGGTTTTAAAGGAAGTGGATATCATTTCATACCCTCTCTCCTCCCGATTTCTAAACGAGGCTTCGTGCTCGTTTTTTCGTTTTGACACCACCAACACGTCCAGTGTCCCATTTCTAACATATAATCGAGACTTTTTCGGGTTTTAAAGGAAGTGCATATAATTTCATACCCTCTCTCGAACCGATTTCTAAACGAGGCTTCGTGCTCGTTTTTTCGTTTTGACACCACAAGCGTGTCCCGTGGCCCATTTCTAACCTATAATCGAGATTTTTTCGGGTTTTAAAGGAAGTGATAATTTCATACCCTCTCTCCAACCGATTTCTAAGCGAGGCTTCGTGCTCGTTTTTTCGTTTTGACACCACAAACACGTCCCGTAGCCCATTTCTAACCTATAATCGAGACTTTTCGGGTTTTAAAGGAAGTGGATATCATTTCATACCCTCTCTCCTCCCGATTTCTACAAGTGGCTTTATGCTCGTTTTTTCGTTTTGACACCACAAACACGTCTCGTGGCCTATTTCTAACGTATAATCGAGACTTTTTCGGATTTTAAAAGAAGTGGATATAATTTCATACCCTCTCTCCTCCCGATTTCTAAACGAGGCTCCGTGCTCGTTTTTTAGTTTTGACACAACAAACACGTCCCGTTGCCCATTTCTAACATATAATCGAGACTTTTTCGGGTTTAAAGGAAGTGCATATAATTTCATACCCTCTCTCGAACCGATTTCTAAACGAGGCTTCGTGCTCGTTTTTTCGTTTTGACACCACGAACACGTCCGGTGGCCCATTTCTAACCTATAATCGAGACTTTTTCGGGTTTTAAAGGAAGTGGATATAATTTCATACCCTCTCTCGAACCGATTTCTAAACGAGGCTTCGTGCTCGTTTTTTCGTTTTGACACCACAAACACGTCCCGTAGCCCAATTCTAACCTATAATCGAGACTTTTTCGGGTTTTAAAGGAAGTGGATATCATTTCATACCCTCTCTCCTCCCGATTTCTAAAAGAAGCTTCGTGCTCGTTTTTTAGTTTTGACACCACCAACACGTCCAGTGTCCCATTTCTAACATATAATCGAGACTTTTTCGGGTTTTAAAGGAAGTGCATATAATTTCATACCCTCTCTCGAACCGATTTCTAAACGAGGCTTCGTGCTCGTTTTTTCGTTTTGACACCACAAGCGCGTCCCGTGGCCCATTTCTAACCTATAATCGAGATTTTTTCGGGTTTTAGAGGAAGTGATAATTTCATACCCTCTCTCCAACGATTTCTAAACGAGGCTTCGTGCTCGTTTTTTCGTTTTGACACTACAAACACGTCCCGTAGCCCATTTCTAACCTATAATCGAGACTTTTTCGGGTTTTAAAGGAAGTGGATATCATTTCATACCCTCTCTCCTCCCGATTTCTACAAGTGGCTTTATGCTCGTTTTTTCGTTTTGACACCACAAACACGTCTCGTGGCCTATTTCTAACGTATAATCGAGACTTTTTCGGATTTTAAAAGAAGTGGATATAATTTCATACCCTCTCTCCTCCCGATTTCTAAACGAGGCTTCGTGCTCGTTTTTTAGTTTTGACACAACAAACACGTCCCGTTGCCCATTTCTAACCTATAATCGAGACTTTTTCGGGTTTTAAATGAAGTGGATTTCATTTCATACCCTCTCTCCTACCGATTTCGAAACGAGGCTTCGTGCTCGTTTTTTCGTTTTGACACCACAAACATGTCCCGTGGCCCTTTTCTAACCTATAATCGAGACTTTTTCAGGGTTTAAAGGAAGTGGATATCATTTCATACCCTCTCTCCTCCCGATTTCTAAACGATGCTTCGTGCTTGTTTTTTCGTTTTGACACCACCAACACGTCCCGTGTCCCATTTCTAATGTATAATCGAGACTTTTTCGGGTTTCAAAGGAAGTGGAAATCATTTCATACCCTCCCTCCTCCCGATTTCAAAACGAGGCTTCGTGCTCGATTTTTAGTTTTGACACAACAAAAACGTCCCGTTGCCCATTTCTAACCTATAATCGAGACTTTTTCGGGTTTTAAAGGAAGTGGATATCATTTCATACCCTCTCTCCTCCCGATTTCGAAACGAGGTTTCGTGCTCGTTTTTTCGTTTTGACACCACAAACATGTCCCGTGGCCCATTTCTAACCTATAATCGAGACTTTTTCGGGTTTTAAAGGAAGTGGATATCATTTCATACCCTCTCTCCTCCCGATTTCTAAACGAGGCTTCGTGCTCGTTTTTTCGTTTTGACTCCACAAACACGTCCCGTAGCCCATTTCTAACCTAAAATCGAGACTTTTTTGGGTTTTAAAGGAAGTGGATATCATTTCATACCCTCTCTCCTCCCGATTTATAAAAGAGGCTTTATGCTCATTTTTTCGTTTTGACACCACAAACACGTCCCGTGGCCCATTTCTAACCTATAATCGAGAATTTTTCCGGTTTTAAAGGAAGTGGATATCATTTCATACCCTCTCTCCTTCCGATTTCTAAACGAGGCTTCCTAGTCGTTTTTTCGTTTTGACACTACCAGCATGTCCCGTGGCCCATTTCTAACATATAATCGAGACTTTTTCGGGTTTTAAAGGAAGTGGATATCATTTCATACCCTCCCTCCTCCCGATTTCAAAACTAGGCTTCGTGCTCATTTTTTAGTTTTGACACAATAAACACATCCCGTTGCCCATTTCTAACCTATAATCGAAACGTTTTCGTGTTTTAAAGGAAGTGGATATCATTTCATACCCTCTCTCGTCCCGATTTCTAAATGAGGCTTCTTGCTCATTTTTTCGTTTTGACACCACCAACACGTCCCGTAGCCCATTTCTAACCTATAATCGAGACTTTTTCGGGTTTTAAAGGAAGTGGATATAATTTCATACCCTCTCTCCTCCCGATTTCTAAACGAGGCTTCGTGATCATTTTTTAGTTTTGACACAACAAACACGTCTCGTGGCCCATTTCTAACATATAATCGAGACTTTTTCAGGTTTTAAAGGAAGTGGAAATCATTTCATACCCTCTCTCCTCCCAATTTCTAAATGAGGCTTCTTGCTCGTTTTTTCGTTTTGACACCACCAACACGTCCCGTAGCCCATTTCTTACCTATAATCGAGACTTTTTCAGGTTTTAAAGGAAGTGGATATAATTTCATTCCCTCTCTCCTCCCAATTTCTAAACGAGGCTTCTTGCTCGTTTTTTAGTTTTGACACAACAAACACGTCCCGTTGCCCATTTCTAACTTATAAACGAGACTTTTTCGGGTTTTAAAGGAAGTGGATATCATTTCTTACCCTCTCTCCTCCCGATTTCTAAACGAGGCTTTGTGCTCGTTTTTTCGTTTTGACACCACAAACACGTCCCGTGGCCTATTTCTATCCTATGATCTAGACTTTTTCGGGTTTTAAAGGAAGTGGATTTCATTTCTTACCCTCTCTCCTCCCGATTTCTAAACGAGGCTTCGTGATCGTTTTTTAGTTTTGACACAACAAACACGTCTCGTGGCCCATTTCTAACATATAATCGAGACTTTTTCAGGTTTTAAAGGAAGTGGATATCATTTCATACCCTCTCTCCTCCCGATTTCTAAAAGAGGCTTCGTGCTCGTTTTTTCGTTTTGACACCACAAACACGTCCCGTGGCCCATTTCTAACGTATAATCGAGACTTTTTTGGGTTTTAAAGGAAGTGGATATCATTTCATACCCTCCCTCCTCCCGATTTCAAAACGAGGCTTCGTGCTCGTTTTTTAGTTTTGACACAACAAACACGTCCCGTTGCCCATTTCTAACCTATTATCGAAACTTTTTCGGGTTTTAAAGGAAGTGGATATCATTTCATACCCTCTCTCCTCCCGATTTCTAAATGAGGCTTCTTGCTCGTTTTTTCATTTTGACACCACCAATACGTCCCGTAGCCCATTTCTAACATATAATCGAGACTTTTTCGGGTTTTAAAGGATGTGGATATCATTTCATACCCTCTCTCCTCCCGATTTCTAAACGAGGCTTCGTGCTCGTTTTTTTGTTTTGACACCACCAAAACGTCTCGTCGCCCATATCTTACATATAATCGAGACTTTTTCGGGTTTTAAAGGAAGTGGATATAATTTCATTCCCTCTCTCCTCCAAATTTCTAAATGAGGCTTCGTGCTCGTTTTTTAGTTTTGACAAAACAAACACGTCCCGTTGCCCATTTCTAACCTATAATCGAGACTTTTTCGGGTTTTAAAGGAAGTGAATATCATTTCATATCCTCTCTCCTCCCGATTTCTAAAAGAAGCTTCGTGCTCGTTTTTTCGTTTTCACACCACAAACACGTCCCGTGGCCCATTTCTAACGTATAATCGAGACTTTTTCTGGTTTTAAAGGAAGTGGATATCATTTCATACCCTCCCTCCTCCCGATTTCAAAACGAGGCTTCGTGCTCGGTTTTTAGTTTTGACACAACAAACACGTCCCGTTGCCCATTTCTAACCTATAATCGAGACTTTTTCGGGTTTTAAAGGAAGTGGATATCATTTCATACCCTCTCTCCTCCCGATTTCTAAACGAGGCTTCGTGCTCGTTTTTTCGTTTTGACACCTCAAACACGTCCCGTGGCCCATTTCTAACCTATAATCGAGACTTTTTCCGGTTTTAAAGGAAGTGGATATAATTTCATACCCTCTCTCGAACCGATTTCTAAACGAGGCTTCGTGCTCGTTTTTTCGTTTTGACACCACAAACACGTCCCGTGGCCCATTTCTAACCTATAATCGAGACTTTTTTGGCTTTTAAAGGAAGTTGATATAATTTCATACCCTCTCTCCAACCGATTTCTAAACGAGGCTTCGTGCTCGTTTTTTTGTTTTGACACCACCAACACGTCCCGTGTCCCATTTCTAACATATAATCGAGACTTTTTCGGGTTTTAAAGGAAGTGCATATAATTTCATACCCTCTCTCGAACCGATTTCTAAACGAGGCTTCGTGCTCGTTTTTTCGTTTTGACACCACGAACACGTCCGGTGGCCCATTTCTAACCTATAATCGAGACTTTTTCGGGTTTTAAAGGAAGTGGATATAATTTCATACCCTCTCTCGAACCGATTTCTAAACGAGGCTTCGTGCTCGTTTTTTCGTTTTGACACCACCAACATGTCCCGTGGCCCACTTCTAACCTATAATCGAGACTTTTTCGGGTTTTAAAGGAAGTGAATATCATTTCATACCCTCTCTCCTCCCGATTTCTAAAAGAAGCTTCGTGCTCGTTTTTTCGTTTTGACACCACAAACACGTCCCGTAGCCCATTTCTAACCGATAATCGAGACTTTTTCGGGTTTTAAAGGAAGTGGATATCATTTCATACCCTCTCTCCTCCCGATTTCTAAACGAGGCTTCGTGATCGTTTTTTAGTTTTGACACAACAAACACGTCTCGTGGCCCATTTCTAACATATAATCGAGACTTTTTCAGATTTTAAAGGAAGTGGATATCATTTCATACCCTCTCTCCACCCGATTTCTAAACGAGGCTTCGTGCTCCTTTTTTCATTTTGACACCACCAACACGTCCCGTGGCCTATTTCTATCCTATGATCTAGACTTTTTGGGGTTTTATAGGAAGTGGATATAATTTCTTACCCTCTCTCCTCCCGATTTCTAAACGAGGCTTCGTGCTCGTTTTTTAGTTTTGACACAATAAACACGTCCCGTTGCCCATTTCTAACCTATAATCGAGACTTTTTCGGGTTTTAAAGGAAGTGGATATCATTTCATACCCTCTCTCCTCCCGATTTCGAAACGAGGCTTCGTGCTCGTTTTTTTGTTTTGACACCACAAACATGTCCCGTGGCCCATTTCTAACCTATAATCGAGACTTTTTCGGGTTTTAAAGGAAGTGGATATCATTTCATACCCTCTCTCCTCCCGATTTCTAAAAGAGGCTTCGTGCTCGTTTTTTAGTTTTGACACCACAAAAACGTCCCGTGGCCCATTTCTAATGTATAATCGAGACTTTTTCGGGTTTTAAAGGAAGTGGATATCATTTCATACCCTCCCTCCTCCCGATTACAAAACGAGGCTTCGTGCTCGTTTTTTAGTTTTGACACAACAAACACGTCCCGTTGCCCATTTCTAACCTATAATCGAGACTTTTTCGAGTTTTAAAGGAAGTGGATATCATTTCATACCCTCTCTCCTCCCGATTTCTAAACGAGGCTTCGTGCTCGTTTTTTCGTTTTGACACCACAAACACGTCTCGTGGCCTATTTCTAACCTATAATCGAGACTTTTTCGGGTTTTAAAGGAAGTGCATATAATTTCATACCCTCTCTCGAACCGATTTCTAAACGAGGCTTCGTGCTCGTTTTTTCGTTTTGACACCACAAGCGCGTCCCGTGGCCCATTTCTAACCTATAATCGAGATTTTTTCGGGTTTTAAAGGAAGTGATAATTTCATACCCTCTCTCCAACCGATTTCTAAACGAGGCTTCGTGCTCGTTTTTTCGTTTTGACACCACAAACACGTCCCGTAGCCCATTTCTAACCTATAATCGAGACTTTTTCGGATTTTAAAGGAAGTGGATATCATTTCATACCCTCTCTCCTCCCGATTTCTACAAGTGGCTTTATGCTCGTTTTTTCATTTTGACACCACAAACACGTCTCGTGGCCCATTTCTAACGTATAATCGAGACTTTTTCGGATTTTAAAAGAAGTGGATATAATTTCATACCCTCTCTCCTCCCGATTTCTAAACGAGGCTTCGTGCTCGTTTTTTAGTTTTGACACAACAAACACGTCCCGTTGCCCATTTCTAACCTATAATCGAGACTTTTTCGGGTTTTAAATGAAGTGGATATCATTTCATACCCTCTCTCCTACCGATTTCGAAACGAGGCTTCGTGCTCGTTTTTTCGTTTTGACACCACAAACAAGTCCCGTGGCCCATTTCTAACCTATAATCGAGACTTTTTCAGGGTTTAAAGGAAGTGGATATCATTTCATACCCTCTCTCCTCCCGATTTCTAAACGATGCTTCGTGCTTGTTTTTTCGTTTTGACACCACCAACACGTCCCGTGTCCCATTTCTAATGTATAATCGAGACTTTTTCGGGTTTCAAAGGAAGTGGATATCATTTCATACCCTCCCTCCTCCCGATTTCAAAACGAGGCTTCGTGCTCGTTTTTTAGTTTTGACACAACAAAAACGTCCCGTTGCCCATTTTTAACCTATAATCGAGACTTTTTCGGGTTTTAAAGGAAGTGGATATCATTTCATACCCTCTCTCCTCCCGATTTCTAAACGAGGTTTCGTGCTCGTTTTTTCGTTTTGACACCACAAACATGTCCCGTGGCCCATTTCTAACCTATAATCGAGACTTTTTCGGGTTTTAAAGGAAGTGGATATCATTTCATACCCTCTCTCCTCCCGATTTCTAAACGAGGCTTCGTGCTCGTTTTTTCGTTTTGACACCACAAACACGTCCCGTAGCCCATTTCTAACCTAAAATCGAGACTTTTTCGGGTTTTAAAGGAAGTGGATATCATTTCATACCCTCTCTCCTCCCGATTTCTAAAAGAGGCTTTATGCTCATTTTTTCGTTTTGACAACACAAACACGTCCCGTGGCCCATTTCTAACGTATAATCGAGAATTTTTCCGGTTTTAAAGGAAGTGGATATCATTTCATACCCTCTCTCCTTCCGATTTCTAAACGAGGCTTCCTAGTCGTTTTTTCGTTTTGACACTACCAGCATGTCCCGTGGCCCATTTCTAACATATAATCGAGACTTTTTCGGGTTTTAAAGGAAGTGGATATCATTTCATACCCTCCCTCCTCCCGATTTCAAAACTAGGCTTCGTGCTCATTTTTTAGTTTTGACACAATAAACACATCCCGTTGCCCATTTCTAACCTATAATCGAAACTTTTTCGTGTTTTAAAGGAAGTGGATATCATTTCATACCCTCTCTCCTCCCGATTTCTAAATGAGGCTTCTTGCTCATTTTTTCGTTTTGACACCACCAACACGTCCCGTAGCCCATTTCTAACCTATAATCGAGACTTTTTCGGGTTTTAAAGGAAGTGGATATAATTTCATACCCTCTCTCCTCCCGATTTCTAAACGAGGCTTCGTGATCATTTTTTAGTTTTGACACAACAAACACGTCCCGTTGCCCATTTCTAACCTATTATCGAAACTTTTTCGGGTTTTAAAGGAAGTGGATATCATTTCATACCCTCTCTCCTCCCGATTTCTAAATGAGGCTTCTTGCTCGTTTTTTCATTTTGACACCACCAATACGTCCCGTAGCCCATTTCTAACATATAATCGAGACTTTTTCGGGTTTTAAAGGATGTGGATATCATTTCATACCCTCTCTCCTCCCGATTTCTAAACGAGGCTTCGTGCTCGTTTTTTTGTTTTGACACCACCAAAACGTCTCGTCGCCCATATCTTACATATAATCGAGACTTTTTCGGGTTTTAAAGGAAGTGGATATAATTTCATTCCCTCTCTCCTCCAAATTTCTAAATGAGGCTTCGTGCTCGTTTTTTAGTTTTGACAAAACAAACACGTCCCGTTGCCCATTTCTAACCTATAATCGAGACTTTTTCGGGTTTTAAAGGAAGTGAATATCATTTCATATCCTCTCTCCTCCCGATTTCTAAAAGAAGCTTCGTGCTCGTTTTTTCGTTTTCACACCACAAACACGTCCCGTGGCCCATTTCTAACGTATAATCGAGACTTTTTCTGGTTTTAAAGGAAGTGGATATCATTTCATACCCTCCCTCCTCCCGATTTCAAAACGAGGCTTCGTGCTCGGTTTTTAGTTTTGACACAACAAACACGTCCCGTTGCCCATTTCTAACCTATAATCGAGACTTTTTCGGGTTTTAAAGGAAGTGGATATCATTTCATACCCTCTCTCCTCCCGATTTCTAAACGAGGCTTCGTGCTCGTTTTTTCGTTTTGACACCTCAAACACGTCCCGTGGCCCATTTCTAACCTATAATCGAGACTTTTTCCGGTTTTAAAGGAAGTGGATATAATTTCATACCCTCTCTCGAACCGATTTCTAAACGAGGCTTCGTGCTCGTTTTTTCGTTTTGACACCACAAACACGTCCCGTGGCCCATTTCTAACCTATAATCGAGACTTTTTTGGCTTTTAAAGGAAGTTGATATAATTTCATACCCTCTCTCCAACCGATTTCTAAACGAGGCTTCGTGCTCGTTTTTTTGTTTTGACACCACCAACACGTCCCGTGTCCCATTTCTAACATATAATCGAGACTTTTTCGGGTTTTAAAGGAAGTGCATATAATTTCATACCCTCTCTCGAACCGATTTCTAAACGAGGCTTCGTGCTCGTTTTTTCGTTTTGACACCACGAACACGTCCGGTGGCCCATTTCTAACCTATAATCGAGACTTTTTCGGGTTTTAAAGGAAGTGGATATAATTTCATACCCTCTCTCGAACCGATTTCTAAACGAGGCTTCGTGCTCGTTTTTTCGTTTTGACACCACCAACATGTCCCGTGGCCCACTTCTAACCTATAATCGAGACTTTTTCGGGTTTTAAAGGAAGTGAATATCATTTCATACCCTCTCTCCTCCCGATTTCTAAAAGAAGCTTCGTGCTCGTTTTTTCGTTTTGACACCACAAACACGTCCCGTAGCCCATTTCTAACCGATAATCGAGACTTTTTCGGGTTTTAAAGGAAGTGGATATCATTTCATACCCTCTCTCCTCCCGATTTCTAAACGAGGCTTCGTGATCGTTTTTTAGTTTTGACACAACAAACACGTCTCGTGGCCCATTTCTAACATATAATCGAGACTTTTTCAGATTTTAAAGGAAGTGGATATCATTTCATACCCTCTCTCCACCCGATTTCTAAACGAGGCTTCGTGCTCCTTTTTTCATTTTGACACCACCAACACGTCCCGTGGCCTATTTCTATCCTATGATCTAGACTTTTTGGGGTTTTATAGGAAGTGGATATAATTTCTTACCCTCTCTCCTCCCGATTTCTAAACGAGGCTTCGTGCTCGTTTTTTAGTTTTGACACAATAAACACGTCCCGTTGCCCATTTCTAACCTATAATCGAGACTTTTTCGGGTTTTAAAGGAAGTGGATATCATTTCATACCCTCTCTCCTCCCGATTTCGAAACGAGGCTTCGTGCTCGTTTTTTTGTTTTGACACCACAAACATGTCCCGTGGCCCATTTCTAACCTATAATCGAGACTTTTTCGGGTTTTAAAGGAAGTGGATATCATTTCATACCCTCTCTCCTCCCGATTTCTAAAAGAGGCTTCGTGCTCGTTTTTTAGTTTTGACACCACAAAAACGTCCCGTGGCCCATTTCTAATGTATAATCGAGACTTTTTCGGGTTTTAAAGGAAGTGGATATCATTTCATACCCTCCCTCCTCCCGATTACAAAACGAGGCTTCGTGCTCGTTTTTTAGTTTTGACACAACAAACACGTCCCGTTGCCCATTTCTAACCTATAATCGAGACTTTTTCGAGTTTTAAAGGAAGTGGATATCATTTCATACCCTCTCTCCTCCCGATTTCTAAACGAGGCTTCGTGCTCGTTTTTTCGTTTTGACACCACAAACACGTCTCGTGGCCTATTTCTAACCTATAATCGAGACTTTTTCGGGTTTTAAAGGAAGTGCATATAATTTCATACCCTCTCTCGAACCGATTTCTAAACGAGGCTTCGTGCTCGTTTTTTCGTTTTGACACCACAAGCGCGTCCCGTGGCCCATTTCTAACCTATAATCGAGATTTTTTCGGGTTTTAAAGGAAGTGATAATTTCATACCCTCTCTCCAACCGATTTCTAAACGAGGCTTCGTGCTCGTTTTTTCGTTTTGACACCACAAACACGTCCCGTAGCCCATTTCTAACCTATAATCGAGACTTTTTCGGATTTTAAAGGAAGTGGATATCATTTCATACCCTCTCTCCTCCCGATTTCTACAAGTGGCTTTATGCTCGTTTTTTCATTTTGACACCACAAACACGTCTCGTGGCCCATTTCTAACGTATAATCGAGACTTTTTCGGATTTTAAAAGAAGTGGATATAATTTCATACCCTCTCTCCTCCCGATTTCTAAACGAGGCTTCGTGCTCGTTTTTTAGTTTTGACACAACAAACACGTCCCGTTGCCCATTTCTAACCTATAATCGAGACTTTTTCGGGTTTTAAATGAAGTGGATATCATTTCATACCCTCTCTCCTACCGATTTCGAAACGAGGCTTCGTGCTCGTTTTTTCGTTTTGACACCACAAACAAGTCCCGTGGCCCATTTCTAACCTATAATCGAGACTTTTTCAGGGTTTAAAGGAAGTGGATATCATTTCATACCCTCTCTCCTCCCGATTTCTAAACGATGCTTCGTGCTTGTTTTTTCGTTTTGACACCACCAACACGTCCCGTGTCCCATTTCTAATGTATAATCGAGACTTTTTCGGGTTTCAAAGGAAGTGGATATCATTTCATACCCTCCCTCCTCCCGATTTCAAAACGAGGCTTCGTGCTCGTTTTTTAGTTTTGACACAACAAAAACGTCCCGTTGCCCATTTTTAACCTATAATCGAGACTTTTTCGGGTTTTAAAGGAAGTGGATATCATTTCATACCCTCTCTCCTCCCGATTTCTAAACGAGGTTTCGTGCTCGTTTTTTCGTTTTGACACCACAAACATGTCCCGTGGCCCATTTCTAACCTATAATCGAGACTTTTTCGGGTTTTAAAGGAAGTGGATATCATTTCATACCCTCTCTCCTCCCGATTTCTAAACGAGGCTTCGTGCTCGTTTTTTCGTTTTGACACCACAAACACGTCCCGTAGCCCATTTCTAACCTAAAATCGAGACTTTTTCGGGTTTTAAAGGAAGTGGATATCATTTCATACCCTCTCTCCTCCCGATTTCTAAAAGAGGCTTTATGCTCATTTTTTCGTTTTGACAACACAAACACGTCCCGTGGCCCATTTCTAACGTATAATCGAGAATTTTTCCGGTTTTAAAGGAAGTGGATATCATTTCATACCCTCTCTCCTTCCGATTTCTAAACGAGGCTTCCTAGTCGTTTTTTCGTTTTGACACTACCAGCATGTCCCGTGGCCCATTTCTAACATATAATCGAGACTTTTTCGGGTTTTAAAGGAAGTGGATATCATTTCATACCCTCCCTCCTCCCGATTTCAAAACTAGGCTTCGTGCTCATTTTTTAGTTTTGACACAATAAACACATCCCGTTGCCCATTTCTAACCTATAATCGAAACTTTTTCGTGTTTTAAAGGAAGTGGATATCATTTCATACCCTCTCTCCTCCCGATTTCTAAATGAGGCTTCTTGCTCATTTTTTCGTTTTGACACCACCAACACGTCCCGTAGCCCATTTCTAACCTATAATCGAGACTTTTTCGGGTTTTAAAGGAAGTGGATATAATTTCATACCCTCTCTCCTCCCGATTTCTAAACGAGGCTTCGTGATCATTTTTTAGTTTTGACACAACAAACACGTCTCGTGGCCCATTTCTAACATATAATCGAGACTTTTTCAGGTTTTAAAGGAAGTGGAAATCATTTCATACCCTCTCTCCTCCCAATTTCTAAATGAGGCTTCTTGCTCGTTTTTTCGTTTTGACACCACCAACACGTCCCGTAGCCCATTTCTAACCTATAATCGAGACTTTTTCGGGTTTTAAAGGAAGTTGATATAATTTCATTCCCTCTCTCCTCCCAATTTCTAAACGAGGCTTCTTGCTCGTTTTTTAGTTTTGACACAACAAACACGTCCCGTTGCCCATTTCTAACTTATAAACGAAACTTTTTCGGGTTTTAAAGGAAGTGGATATCATTTCTTACCATCTCTCCTCCCGATTTCTAAACGAGGCTTCGTGCTCGTTTTTTCGTTTTGACACCACAAACACGTCCCGTGGCCTATTTCTATCCTATGATCTAGACTTTTTCGGGTTTTAAAGGAAGTGGATATAATTTCATACCCTCTCTCCTTCCGATTTCTAAACGTGGCTTCCTGGTCGTTTTTTTGTTTTGACACTACCAGCATGTCCCGTGGACCATTTCTAACATATAATCGAGACTTTTTCGGGTTTTAAAGGAAGTGGATATCATTTCATACCCTCTCTCCTCCCGATTTCTAAAAGAGGCTTTGTGCTCGTTTTTTCGTTTTGACACCACAAACACGTCCCGTGGCCCATTTCTAACGTATAATCGAGACTTTTTCGGGTTTTAAAGGAAGTGGATATCATTTCATACCCTCCCTCCACCCGATTTCAAAACGAGGCTTCGTGCTCGATTTTAGTTTTGACACAACAAACACGTCCCGTTGCCCATTTCTAACCTATAATCGAGACTTTTTCGGGTTTTAAAGGAAGTGGATATCATTTCATACCCTCTCTCCTCCCGATTTCTAAACGAGGCTTCTTCCTCGTTTTTTCGTTTTGACCAACACGTCCCGTGGCCTATTTCTAACCTATAATCGAGACTTTTTCGCGTTTTAAAGGAACTGGATATCATTTCGTACCCTCTCTCCTCCCGATTTCTAAACGAGGCTTCGTGCTCGTTTTTTCGTTTTGACACCACAAACACGTCCTCTGGCCTATTTCTAACCTATAATCTATACTTTTTCGGGTTTTAAAGGAAGTGGATATAATTTCATACCCTCTCTCCTTCCGATTTCTAAACGAGACTTCCTGGTCGTTTTTTCGTTTTGACACTACCAGCATGTCCCGTGGCCCATTTCTAACATATAATCGAGACTTTTTCGGATTTTAAAAGAAGTGGATATAATTTCATACCCTCTCTCCTCCCGATTTCTAAACGAGGCTCCGTGCTCGTTTTTTAGTTTTGACACAACAAACACGTCCCGTTGCCCATTTCTAACCTATAATCGAGACTTTTTCGGGTTTTAAAGGAAGTGGATATCATTTCATACCCTCTCTCCTCCCGATTTCTAAAAGAAGCTTCGTGCTCGTTTTTTAGTTTTGACACAACAAACACGTCTCGTGGCCCATTTCTAACATATAATCGAGACTTTTTCAGGTTTTAAAGGAAGTGGATATCATTTCATACCCTCTCTCCACCCGATTACTAAACGAGGCTTCGTGCTCGTTTTTTCATTTTGACACCACCAACACGTCCCGTGGCCTATTTCTATCCTATGATCTAGACTTTTTGGGGTTTTAAAGGAAGTGGATATAATTTCATACCCTCTCTCCTCCCGATTTCTAAACGAGGCTTCGTGCTCGTTTTTTAGTTTTGACACAATAAACACGTCCCGTTGCCCATTTCTAACCTATAATCGAGACTTTTTCGGGTTTTAAAGGAAGTGGATATCATTTCATACCCTCTCTCCTCCCGATTTCGAAACGAGGCTTCGTGCTCGTTTTTTCGTTTTGACACCACAAACATGTCCCGTGGCCCATTTCTAACCTATAATCGAGACTTTTTCGGGTTTTAAAGGAAGTGGATATCATTTCATACCCTCTCTCCTCCCGATTTCTAAAAGAGGCTTCGTGCTCGTTTTTTAGTTTTGACACCACAAACACGTCCCGTGGCCCATTTCTAATGTATAATCGAGACTTTTTCGGGTTTCAAAGGAAGTGGATATCATTTCATACCCTCTCTCCTCCCGATTTCGAAACGAGGCTTCGTGCTCGTTTTTTCGTTTTGACACCACAAACATGTCCCGTGGCCCATTTCTAACCTATAATCGAGACTTTTTCGGGTTTTAAAGGAAGTGGATATCATTTCATACCCTCTCTCCTCCCGATTTCTAAAAGAGGTTTCGTGCTCGTTTTTTAGTTTTGACACCACAAACACGTCCCGTGGCCCATTTCTAATGTATAATTGAGACTTTTTCGGGTTTTAAAGGAAGTGGATATCATTTCATACCCTCTCTCCTCCCGATTTCTAAACGAGGCTTCGTGCTGGTTTTTTCGTTTTGACACCACCAACACGTCCAGTGTCCCATTTCTAACATATAATCGAGACTTTTTCGGGTTTTAAAGGAAGTGCATATAATTTCATACCCTCTCTCGAACCGATTTCTAAACGAGGCTTCGTGCTCGTTTTTTCGTTTTGACACCACAAGCGTGTCCCGTGGCCCATTTCTAACCTATAATCGAGATTTTTTCGGGTTTTAAAGGAAGTGATAATTTCATACCCTCTCTCCAACCGATTTCTAAGCGAGGCTTCGTGCTCGTTTTTTCGTTTTGACACCACAAACACGTCCCGTAGCCCATTTCTAACCTATAATCGAGACTTTTCGGGTTTTAAAGGAAGTGGATATCATTTCATACCCTCTCTCCTCCCGATTTCTACAAGTGGCTTTATGCTCGTTTTTTCGTTTTGACACCACAAACACGTCTCGTGGCCTATTTCTAACGTATAATCGAGACTTTTTCGGATTTTAAAAGAAGTGGATATAATTTCATACCCTCTCTCCTCCCGATTTCTAAACGAGGCTCCGTGCTCGTTTTTTAGTTTTGACACAACAAACACGTCCCGTTGCCCATTTCTAACCTATAATCGAGACTTTTTCGGGTCTTAAATGAAGTGGATATCATTTCATACCCTCTCTCCTACCGATTTCGAAACGAGGCTTCGTGCTCGTTTTTTCGTTTTGACACCACAAACATGTCCCGTGGCCCATTTCTAACCTATAATCGAGACTTTTTCAGGGTTTAAAGGAAGTGGATATCATTTCATACCCTCCCTCCTCCCGATTTCTAAACGATGCTTCGTGCTTGTTTTTTCGTTTTGACACCACCAACACGTCCCGTGTCCCATTTCTAATGTATAATCGAGACTTTTTCGGGTTTCAAAGGAAGTGGATATCATTTCATACCCTCCCTCCTCCCGATTTCAAAACGAGGCTTCGTGCTCGTTTTTTAGTTTTGACACAACAAAAACGTTCCGTTGCCCATTTCTAACCTATAATCGAGACTTTTTCGGGTTTTAAAGGAAGTGGATATCATTTCATACCCTCTCTCCTCCCGATTTCGAAACGAGGTTTCGTGCTCGTTTTTTCGTTTTGACACCACAAACATGTCCCGTGGCCCATTTCTAACCTATAATCGAGACTTTTTCGGGTTTTAAAGGAAGTGCATATAATTTCATACCCTCTCTCGAACCGATTTCTAAACGAGGCATCGTGCTCGTTTTTTCGTTTTGACACCACAAGCGCGTCCCATGGCCCATTTCTAACCTATAATCGAGATTTTTTCGGGTTTTAAAGGAAGTGATAATTTCATACCCTCTCTCCAACCGATTTCTAAACGAGGCTTCGTGCTCGTTTTTTCGTTTTGACACCACAAACACGTCCCGTAGCCCATTTCTAACCTATAATCGAGACTTTTTCGGGTTTTAAAGGAAGTGGATATAATTTCATACCCTCTCTCCTCCCGATTTCTACAAGTGGCTTTATGCTCGTTTTTTCGTTTTGACACCACAAACACGTCTCGTGGCCCATTTCTAACGTATAATCGAGACTTTTTCGGATTTTAAAGGAAGTGGATATAATTTCATACCCTCTCTCCTCCCGATTTCTAAACGAGGCTTCGTGCTCGTTTTTTAGTTTTGACACAACAAACACGTCCCGTTGCCCATTTCTAACATATAATCGAGACTTTTTCAGGTTTTAAAGGAAGTGGATATCATTTCATACCCTCTCTCCTCCCGATTTCTAAAATAGGCTTCGTGCTCGTTTTTTCGTTTTGACACCACAAACACGTCCCGTGGCCCATTTCTAACGTATAATCGAGACTTTCTCGGGTTTTAAAGGAAGTGGATATCATTTCATACCCTCCCTCCTCCCGATTTCAAAACGAGGCTTCGTGCTCCTTTTTTAGTTTTGACACAACAAACACGTCCCGTTGCCCATTTCTAACCTATTATCGAAACTTTTTCGGGTTTTAAAGGAAGTGGATATCATTTCATACCCTCTCTCCTCCCGATTTCTAAATGAGGCTTCTTGCTCGTTTTTTCATTTTGACACCACCGATACGTCCCGTAGCCCATTTCTAACATATAATCGAGACTTTTTCGGGTTTTAAAGGATGTGGATATCATTTCATACCCTCTCTCCTCCCGATTTCTAAACGAGGCTTCGTGCTCGTTTTTTTGTTTTGACACCACCAAAACGTCTCGTCGCCCATATCTTACATATAATCGAGACTTTTTCGGGTTTTAAAGGAAGTGGATATAATTTCATTCCCTCTCTCCTCCAAATTTCTAAATGAGGCTTCGTGCTCGTTTTTTAGTTTTGACACAACAAACACGTCCCGTTGCCCATTTCTAACTTATAATCGATACTTTTTCGGGTTTTTAAGGAAGTGGATATCATTTCATACACTCACTCCTCCCGATTTCTAAACGAGGCTTCGTCCTCGTTTTTTCGTTTTGACACCACAAACACGTCCCGTGTCCCATTTCTAACCTATAATCGAGCCTTTTTCGGGTTTTAAAGGAAGTGGATATAATTTCATACCCTCTCTCGAACCGATTTCTAAACGAGGCTTTGTGCTCGTTTTTTCGTTTTGACACCACAAACAAGTCCCGTAGCCCAATTCTAACCTATAATCGAGACTTTTTTGGGTTTTAAAGGAAGTGAATATCATTTCATATCCTCTCTCCTCCCGATTTCTAAAAGAAGCTTCGTGCTCGTTTTTTCGTTTTCACACCACAAACACGTCCCGTGGCCCATTTCTAACGTATAATCGAGACTTTTTCTGGTTTTAAAGGAAGTAGATATCATTTCATACCCTCCCTCCTCCCGAATTCAAAACGAGGCTTCGTGCTCGGTTTTTAGTTTTGACACAACAAACACGTCCCGTTGCCCATTTCTAACCTATAATCGAGACTTTTTCGGGTTTTAAAGGAAGTGGATATCAATTCATACCCTCTCTCCTCCCGATTTCTAAACGAGGCTTCGTGCTCGTTTTTTCGTTTTGACACCACAAACACATCCCGTGGCCTATTTCTAACCTATAATCGAGACTTTTTCGGGTTTTAAAGGAAGTGGATATCATTTCATACCCTCTCTCCTCCCGATTTCTAAACGAGGCTTCGTGCTCGTTTTTCCGTTTTGACACCACCAACACGTCCCGTGTCCCATTTCTAACATATAATCGAGACTTTTTCGGGTTTAAAGGAAGTGCATATAATTTCATACCCTCTCTCGAACCGATTTCTAAACGAGGCTTCGTGCTCGTTTTTTCGTTTTGACACCACGAACACGTCCGGTGGCCCATTTCTAACCTATAATCGAGACTTTTTCGGGTTTTAAAGGAAGTGGATATAATTTCATACCCTCTCTCGAACCGATTTCTAAACGAGGCTTCGTGCTCGTTTTTTCGTTTTGACACCACAAACACGTCCCGTAGCCCAATTCTAACCTATAATCGAGACTTTTTCGGGTTTTAAAGGAAGTGGATATCATTTCATACCCTCTCTCCTCCCGATTTCTAAAAGAAGCTTCGTGCTCGTTTTTTAGTTTTGACACCACCAACACGTCCAGTGTCCCATTTCTAACATATAATCGAGACTTTTTCGGGTTTTAAAGGAAGTGCATATAATTTCATACCCTCTCTCGAACCGATTTCTAAACGAGGCTTCGTGCTCGTTTTTTCGTTTTGACACCACAAGCGCGTCCCGTGGCCCATTTCTAACCTATAATCGAGATTTTTTCGGGTTTTAGAGGAAGTGATAATTTCATACCCTCTCTCCAACGATTTCTAAACGAGGCTTCGTGCTCGTTTTTTCGTTTTGACACTACAAACACGTCCCGTAGCCCATTTCTAACCTATAATCGAGACTTTTTCGGGTTTTAAAGGAAGTGGATATCATTTCATACCCTCTCTCCTCCCGATTTCTACAAGTGGCTTTATGCTCGTTTTTTCGTTTTGACACCACAAACACGTCTCGTGGCCTATTTCTAACGTATAATCGAGACTTTTTCGGATTTTAAAAGAAGTGGATATAATTTCATACCCTCTCTCCTCCCGATTTCTAAACGAGGCTTCGTGCTCGTTTTTTAGTTTTGACACAACAAACACGTCCCGTTGCCCATTTCTAACCTATAATCGAGACTTTTTCGGGTTTTAAATGAAGTGGATTTCATTTCATACCCTCTCTCCTACCGATTTCGAAACGAGGCTTCGTGCTCGTTTTTTCGTTTTGACACCACAAACATGTCCCGTGGCCCTTTTCTAACCTATAATCGAGACTTTTTCAGGGTTTAAAGGAAGTGGATATCATTTCATACCCTCTCTCCTCCCGATTTCTAAACGATGCTTCGTGCTTGTTTTTTCGTTTTGACACCACCAACACGTCCCGTGTCCCATTTCTAATGTATAATCGAGACTTTTTCGGGTTTCAAAGGAAGTGGATATCATTTCATACCCTCCCTCCTCCCGATTTCAAAACGAGGCTTCGTGCTCGATTTTTAGTTTTGACACAACAAAAACGTCCCGTTGCCCATTTCTAACCTATAATCGAGACTTTTTCGGGTTTTAAAGGAAGTGGATATCATTTCATACCCTCTCTCCTCCCGATTTCGAAACGAGGTTTCGTGCTCGTTTTTTCGTTTTGACACCACAAACATGTCCCGTGGCCCATTTCTAACCTATAATCGAGACTTTTTCGGGTTTTAAAGGAAGTGGATATCATTTCATACCCTCTCTCCTCCCGATTTCTAAACGAGGCTTCGTGCTCGTTTTTCCGTTTTGACACCACCAACACGTCCCGTGTCCCATTTCTAACATATAATCGAGACTTTTTCGGGTTTTAAAGGAAGTGCATATAATTTCATACCCTCTCTCGAACCGATTTCTAAACGAGGCTTCGTGCTCGTTTTTTCGTTTTGACACCACGAACACGTCCGGTGGCCCTTTTCTAACCTATAATCGAGACTTTTTCGGGTTTTAAAGGAAGTGGATATAATTTCATACCCTCTCTCGAACCGATTTCTAAACGAGGCTTTGTGCTCGTTTTTTCGTTTTGACACCACCAACATGTCCCGTAGCCCAATTCTAACCTATAATCGAGACTTTTTCGGGTTTTAAAGGAAGTGAATATCATTTCATACCCTCTCTTCTCCCGATTTCTAAAAGAAGCTTCGTGCTCGTTTTTTCGTTTTGACACCACAAACACGTCCCGTAGCCCATTTCTAACCGATAATCGAGACTTTTTCGGGTTTGAAAGGAAGTGGATATCATTTCATACCCTCTCTCCTCCCGATTTCTAAACGAGGCTTCGTGATCGTTTTTTAGTTTTGACACAACAAACACGTCTCGTGGCCCATTTCTAACATATAATCGAGACTTTTTCAGGTTTTAAAGGAAGTGGATATCATTTCATACCCTCTCTCCACCCGATTACTAAACGAGGCTTCGTGCTCGTTTTTTCATTTTGACACCACCAACACGTCCCGTGGCCTATTTCTATCCTATGATCTAGACTTTTTGGGGTTTTAAAGGAAGTGGATATAATTTCATACCCTCTCTCCTCCCGATTTCTAAACGAGGCTTCGTGCTCGTTTTTTAGTTTTGACACAATAAACACGTCCCGTTGCCCATTTCTAACCTATAATCGAGACTTTTTCGGGTTTTAAAGGAAGTGGATATCATTTCATACCCTCTCTCCTCCCGATTTCGAAACGAGGCTTCGTGCTCGTTTTTTCGTTTTGACACCACAAACATGTCCCGTGGCCCATTTCTAACCTATAATCGAGACTTTTTCGGGTTTTAAAGGAAGTGGATATCATTTCATACCCTCTCTCCTCCCGATTTCTAAAAGAGGCTTCGTGCTCGTTTTTTAGTTTTGACACCACAAACACGTCCCGTGGCCCATTTCTAATGTATAATCGAGACTTTTTCGGGTTTCAAAGGAAGTGGATATCATTTCATACCCTCTCTCCTCCCGATTTCGAAACGAGGCTTCGTGCTCGTTTTTTCGTTTTGACACCACAAACACGTCCCGTGGCCCATTTCTAACCTATAATCGAGACTTTTTCGGGTTTTAAAGGAAGTGGATATCATTTCATACCCTCTCTCCTCCCGATTTCTAAAAGAGGTTTCGTGCTCGTTTTTTAGTTTTGACACCACAAACACGTCCCGTGGCCCATTTCTAATGTATAATTGAGACTTTTTCGGGTTTTAAAGGAAGTGGATATCATTTCATACCCTCTCTCCTCCCGATTTCTAAACGAGGCTTCGTGCTCGTTTTTTCGTTTTGACACCACCAACACGTCCAGTGTCCCATTTCTAACATATAATCGAGACTTTTTCGGGTTTTAAAGGAAGTGCATATAATTTCATACCCTCTCTCGAACCGATTTCTAAACGAGGCTTCGTGCTCGTTTTTTCGTTTTGACACCACAAGCGTGTCCCGTGGCCCATTTCTAACCTATAATCGAGATTTTTTCGGGTTTTAAAGGAAGTGATAATTTCATACCCTCTCTCCAACCGATTTCTAAGCGAGGCTTCGTGCTCGTTTTTTCGTTTTGACACCACAAACACGTCCCGTAGCCCATTTCTAACCTATAATCGAGACTTTTCGGGTTTTAAAGGAAGTGGATATCATTTCATACCCTCTCTCCTCCCGATTTCTACAAGTGGCTTTATGCTCGTTTTTTCGTTTTGACACCACAAACACGTCTCGTGGCCTATTTCTAACGTATAATCGAGACTTTTTCGGATTTTAAAAGAAGTGGATATAATTTCATACCCTCTCTCCTCCCGATTTCTAAACGAGGCTCCGTGCTCGTTTTTTAGTTTTGACACAACAAACACGTCCCGTTGCCCATTTCTAACATATAATCGAGACTTTTTCGGGTTTAAAGGAAGTGCATATAATTTCATACCCTCTCTCGAACCGATTTCTAAACGAGGCTTCGTGCTCGTTTTTTCGTTTTGACACCACGAACACGTCCGGTGGCCCATTTCTAACCTATAATCGAGACTTTTTCGGGTTTTAAAGGAAGTGGATATAATTTCATACCCTCTCTCGAACCGATTTCTAAACGAGGCTTCGTGCTCGTTTTTTCGTTTTGACACCACAAACACGTCCCGTAGCCCAATTCTAACCTATAATCGAGACTTTTTCGGGTTTTAAAGGAAGTGGATATCATTTCATACCCTCTCTCCTCCCGATTTCTAAAAGAAGCTTCGTGCTCGTTTTTTAGTTTTGACACCACCAACACGTCCAGTGTCCCATTTCTAACATATAATCGAGACTTTTTCGGGTTTTAAAGGAAGTGCATATAATTTCATACCCTCTCTCGAACCGATTTCTAAACGAGGCTTCGTGCTCGTTTTTTCGTTTTGACACCACAAGCGCGTCCCGTGGCCCATTTCTAACCTATAATCGAGATTTTTTCGGGTTTTAGAGGAAGTGATAATTTCATACCCTCTCTCCAACGATTTCTAAACGAGGCTTCGTGCTCGTTTTTTCGTTTTGACACTACAAACACGTCCCGTAGCCCATTTCTAACCTATAATCGAGACTTTTTCGGGTTTTAAAGGAAGTGGATATCATTTCATACCCTCTCTCCTCCCGATTTCTACAAGTGGCTTTATGCTCGTTTTTTCGTTTTGACACCACAAACACGTCTCGTGGCCTATTTCTAACGTATAATCGAGACTTTTTCGGATTTTAAAAGAAGTGGATATAATTTCATACCCTCTCTCCTCCCGATTTCTAAACGAGGCTTCGTGCTCGTTTTTTAGTTTTGACACAACAAACACGTCCCGTTGCCCATTTCTAACCTATAATCGAGACTTTTTCGGGTTTTAAATGAAGTGGATTTCATTTCATACCCTCTCTCCTACCGATTTCGAAACGAGGCTTCGTGCTCGTTTTTTCGTTTTGACACCACAAACATGTCCCGTGGCCCTTTTCTAACCTATAATCGAGACTTTTTCAGGGTTTAAAGGAAGTGGATATCATTTCATACCCTCTCTCCTCCCGATTTCTAAACGATGCTTCGTGCTTGTTTTTTCGTTTTGACACCACCAACACGTCCCGTGTCCCATTTCTAATGTATAATCGAGACTTTTTCGGGTTTCAAAGGAAGTGGAAATCATTTCATACCCTCCCTCCTCCCGATTTCAAAACGAGGCTTCGTGCTCGATTTTTAGTTTTGACACAACAAAAACGTCCCGTTGCCCATTTCTAACCTATAATCGAGACTTTTTCGGGTTTTAAAGGAAGTGGATATCATTTCATACCCTCTCTCCTCCCGATTTCGAAACGAGGTTTCGTGCTCGTTTTTTCGTTTTGACACCACAAACATGTCCCGTGGCCCATTTCTAACCTATAATCGAGACTTTTTCGGGTTTTAAAGGAAGTGGATATCATTTCATACCCTCTCTCCTCCCGATTTCTAAACGAGGCTTCGTGCTCGTTTTTTCGTTTTGACTCCACAAACACGTCCCGTAGCCCATTTCTAACCTAAAATCGAGACTTTTTTGGGTTTTAAAGGAAGTGGATATCATTTCATACCCTCTCTCCTCCCGATTTATAAAAGAGGCTTTATGCTCATTTTTTCGTTTTGACACCACAAACACGTCCCGTGGCCCATTTCTAACCTATAATCGAGAATTTTTCCGGTTTTAAAGGAAGTGGATATCATTTCATACCCTCTCTCCTTCCGATTTCTAAACGAGGCTTCCTAGTCGTTTTTTCGTTTTGACACTACCAGCATGTCCCGTGGCCCATTTCTAACATATAATCGAGACTTTTTCGGGTTTTAAAGGAAGTGGATATCATTTCATACCCTCCCTCCTCCCGATTTCAAAACTAGGCTTCGTGCTCATTTTTTAGTTTTGACACAATAAACACATCCCGTTGCCCATTTCTAACCTATAATCGAAACGTTTTCGTGTTTTAAAGGAAGTGGATATCATTTCATACCCTCTCTCGTCCCGATTTCTAAATGAGGCTTCTTGCTCATTTTTTCGTTTTGACACCACCAACACGTCCCGTAGCCCATTTCTAACCTATAATCGAGACTTTTTCGGGTTTTAAAGGAAGTGGATATAATTTCATACCCTCTCTCCTCCCGATTTCTAAACGAGGCTTCGTGATCATTTTTTAGTTTTGACACAACAAACACGTCTCGTGGCCCATTTCTAACATATAATCGAGACTTTTTCAGGTTTTAAAGGAAGTGGAAATCATTTCATACCCTCTCTCCTCCCAATTTCTAAATGAGGCTTCTTGCTCGTTTTTTCGTTTTGACACCACCAACACGTCCCGTAGCCCATTTCTTACCTATAATCGAGACTTTTTCAGGTTTTAAAGGAAGTGGATATAATTTCATTCCCTCTCTCCTCCCAATTTCTAAACGAGGCTTCTTGCTCGTTTTTTAGTTTTGACACAACAAACACGTCCCGTTGCCCATTTCTAACTTATAAACGAGACTTTTTCGGGTTTTAAAGGAAGTGGATATCATTTCTTACCCTCTCTCCTCCCGATTTCTAAACGAGGCTTTGTGCTCGTTTTTTCGTTTTGACACCACAAACACGTCCCGTGGCCTATTTCTATCCTATGATCTAGACTTTTTCGGGTTTTAAAGGAAGTGGATTTCATTTCTTACCCTCTCTCCTCCCGATTTCTAAACGAGGCTTCGTGATCGTTTTTTAGTTTTGACACAACAAACACGTCTCGTGGCCCATTTCTAACATATAATCGAGACTTTTTCAGGTTTTAAAGGAAGTGGATATCATTTCATACCCTCTCTCCTCCCGATTTCTAAAAGAGGCTTCGTGCTCGTTTTTTCGTTTTGACACCACAAACACGTCCCGTGGCCCATTTCTAACGTATAATCGAGACTTTTTTGGGTTTTAAAGGAAGTGGATATCATTTCATACCCTCCCTCCTCCCGATTTCAAAACGAGGCTTCGTGCTCGTTTTTTAGTTTTGACACAACAAACACGTCCCGTTGCCCATTTCTAACCTATTATCGAAACTTTTTCGGGTTTTAAAGGAAGTGGATATCATTTCATACCCTCTCTCCTCCCGATTTCTAAATGAGGCTTCTTGCTCGTTTTTTCATTTTGACACCACCAATACGTCCCGTAGCCCATTTCTAACATATAATCGAGACTTTTTCGGGTTTTAAAGGATGTGGATATCATTTCATACCCTCTCTCCTCCCGATTTCTAAACGAGGCTTCGTGCTCGTTTTTTTGTTTTGACACCACCAAAACGTCTCGTCGCCCATATCTTACATATAATCGAGACTTTTTCGGGTTTTAAAGGAAGTGGATATAATTTCATTCCCTCTCTCCTCCAAATTTCTAAATGAGGCTTCGTGCTCGTTTTTTAGTTTTGACAAAACAAACACGTCCCGTTGCCCATTTCTAACCTATAATCGAGACTTTTTCGGGTTTTAAAGGAAGTGAATATCATTTCATATCCTCTCTCCTCCCGATTTCTAAAAGAAGCTTCGTGCTCGTTTTTTCGTTTTCACACCACAAACACGTCCCGTGGCCCATTTCTAACGTATAATCGAGACTTTTTCTGGTTTTAAAGGAAGTGGATATCATTTCATACCCTCCCTCCTCCCGATTTCAAAACGAGGCTTCGTGCTCGGTTTTTAGTTTTGACACAACAAACACGTCCCGTTGCCCATTTCTAACCTATAATCGAGACTTTTTCGGGTTTTAAAGGAAGTGGATATCATTTCATACCCTCTCTCCTCCCGATTTCTAAACGAGGCTTCGTGCTCGTTTTTTCGTTTTGACACCTCAAACACGTCCCGTGGCCCATTTCTAACCTATAATCGAGACTTTTTCCGGTTTTAAAGGAAGTGGATATAATTTCATACCCTCTCTCGAACCGATTTCTAAACGAGGCTTCGTGCTCGTTTTTTCGTTTTGACACCACAAACACGTCCCGTGGCCCATTTCTAACCTATAATCGAGACTTTTTTGGCTTTTAAAGGAAGTTGATATAATTTCATACCCTCTCTCCAACCGATTTCTAAACGAGGCTTCGTGCTCGTTTTTTTGTTTTGACACCACCAACACGTCCCGTGTCCCATTTCTAACATATAATCGAGACTTTTTCGGGTTTTAAAGGAAGTGCATATAATTTCATACCCTCTCTCGAACCGATTTCTAAACGAGGCTTCGTGCTCGTTTTTTCGTTTTGACACCACGAACACGTCCGGTGGCCCATTTCTAACCTATAATCGAGACTTTTTCGGGTTTTAAAGGAAGTGGATATAATTTCATACCCTCTCTCGAACCGATTTCTAAACGAGGCTTCGTGCTCGTTTTTTCGTTTTGACACCACCAACATGTCCCGTGGCCCACTTCTAACCTATAATCGAGACTTTTTCGGGTTTTAAAGGAAGTGAATATCATTTCATACCCTCTCTCCTCCCGATTTCTAAAAGAAGCTTCGTGCTCGTTTTTTCGTTTTGACACCACAAACACGTCCCGTAGCCCATTTCTAACCGATAATCGAGACTTTTTCGGGTTTTAAAGGAAGTGGATATCATTTCATACCCTCTCTCCTCCCGATTTCTAAACGAGGCTTCGTGATCGTTTTTTAGTTTTGACACAACAAACACGTCTCGTGGCCCATTTCTAACATATAATCGAGACTTTTTCAGATTTTAAAGGAAGTGGATATCATTTCATACCCTCTCTCCACCCGATTTCTAAACGAGGCTTCGTGCTCCTTTTTTCATTTTGACACCACCAACACGTCCCGTGGCCTATTTCTATCCTATGATCTAGACTTTTTGGGGTTTTATAGGAAGTGGATATAATTTCTTACCCTCTCTCCTCCCGATTTCTAAACGAGGCTTCGTGCTCGTTTTTTAGTTTTGACACAATAAACACGTCCCGTTGCCCATTTCTAACCTATAATCGAGACTTTTTCGGGTTTTAAAGGAAGTGGATATCATTTCATACCCTCTCTCCTCCCGATTTCGAAACGAGGCTTCGTGCTCGTTTTTTTGTTTTGACACCACAAACATGTCCCGTGGCCCATTTCTAACCTATAATCGAGACTTTTTCGGGTTTTAAAGGAAGTGGATATCATTTCATACCCTCTCTCCTCCCGATTTCTAAAAGAGGCTTCGTGCTCGTTTTTTAGTTTTGACACCACAAAAACGTCCCGTGGCCCATTTCTAATGTATAATCGAGACTTTTTCGGGTTTTAAAGGAAGTGGATATCATTTCATACCCTCCCTCCTCCCGATTACAAAACGAGGCTTCGTGCTCGTTTTTTAGTTTTGACACAACAAACACGTCCCGTTGCCCATTTCTAACCTATAATCGAGACTTTTTCGAGTTTTAAAGGAAGTGGATATCATTTCATACCCTCTCTCCTCCCGATTTCTAAACGAGGCTTCGTGCTCGTTTTTTCGTTTTGACACCACAAACACGTCTCGTGGCCTATTTCTAACCTATAATCGAGACTTTTTCGGGTTTTAAAGGAAGTGCATATAATTTCATACCCTCTCTCGAACCGATTTCTAAACGAGGCTTCGTGCTCGTTTTTTCGTTTTGACACCACAAGCGCGTCCCGTGGCCCATTTCTAACCTATAATCGAGATTTTTTCGGGTTTTAAAGGAAGTGATAATTTCATACCCTCTCTCCAACCGATTTCTAAACGAGGCTTCGTGCTCGTTTTTTCGTTTTGACACCACAAACACGTCCCGTAGCCCATTTCTAACCTATAATCGAGACTTTTTCGGATTTTAAAGGAAGTGGATATCATTTCATACCCTCTCTCCTCCCGATTTCTACAAGTGGCTTTATGCTCGTTTTTTCATTTTGACACCACAAACACGTCTCGTGGCCCATTTCTAACGTATAATCGAGACTTTTTCGGATTTTAAAAGAAGTGGATATAATTTCATACCCTCTCTCCTCCCGATTTCTAAACGAGGCTTCGTGCTCGTTTTTTAGTTTTGACACAACAAACACGTCCCGTTGCCCATTTCTAACCTATAATCGAGACTTTTTCGGGTTTTAAATGAAGTGGATATCATTTCATACCCTCTCTCCTACCGATTTCGAAACGAGGCTTCGTGCTCGTTTTTTCGTTTTGACACCACAAACAAGTCCCGTGGCCCATTTCTAACCTATAATCGAGACTTTTTCAGGGTTTAAAGGAAGTGGATATCATTTCATACCCTCTCTCCTCCCGATTTCTAAACGATGCTTCGTGCTTGTTTTTTCGTTTTGACACCACCAACACGTCCCGTGTCCCATTTCTAATGTATAATCGAGACTTTTTCGGGTTTCAAAGGAAGTGGATATCATTTCATACCCTCCCTCCTCCCGATTTCAAAACGAGGCTTCGTGCTCGTTTTTTAGTTTTGACACAACAAAAACGTCCCGTTGCCCATTTTTAACCTATAATCGAGACTTTTTCGGGTTTTAAAGGAAGTGGATATCATTTCATACCCTCTCTCCTCCCGATTTCTAAACGAGGTTTCGTGCTCGTTTTTTCGTTTTGACACCACAAACATGTCCCGTGGCCCATTTCTAACCTATAATCGAGACTTTTTCGGGTTTTAAAGGAAGTGGATATCATTTCATACCCTCTCTCCTCCCGATTTCTAAACGAGGCTTCGTGCTCGTTTTTTCGTTTTGACACCACAAACACGTCCCGTAGCCCATTTCTAACCTAAAATCGAGACTTTTTCGGGTTTTAAAGGAAGTGGATATCATTTCATACCCTCTCTCCTCCCGATTTCTAAAAGAGGCTTTATGCTCATTTTTTCGTTTTGACAACACAAACACGTCCCGTGGCCCATTTCTAACGTATAATCGAGAATTTTTCCGGTTTTAAAGGAAGTGGATATCATTTCATACCCTCTCTCCTTCCGATTTCTAAACGAGGCTTCCTAGTCGTTTTTTCGTTTTGACACTACCAGCATGTCCCGTGGCCCATTTCTAACATATAATCGAGACTTTTTCGGGTTTTAAAGGAAGTGGATATCATTTCATACCCTCCCTCCTCCCGATTTCAAAACTAGGCTTCGTGCTCATTTTTTAGTTTTGACACAATAAACACATCCCGTTGCCCATTTCTAACCTATAATCGAAACTTTTTCGTGTTTTAAAGGAAGTGGATATCATTTCATACCCTCTCTCCTCCCGATTTCTAAATGAGGCTTCTTGCTCATTTTTTCGTTTTGACACCACCAACACGTCCCGTAGCCCATTTCTAACCTATAATCGAGACTTTTTCGGGTTTTAAAGGAAGTGGATATAATTTCATACCCTCTCTCCTCCCGATTTCTAAACGAGGCTTCGTGATCATTTTTTAGTTTTGACACAACAAACACGTCCCGTTGCCCATTTCTAACCTATTATCGAAACTTTTTCGGGTTTTAAAGGAAGTGGATATCATTTCATACCCTCTCTCCTCCCGATTTCTAAATGAGGCTTCTTGCTCGTTTTTTCATTTTGACACCACCAATACGTCCCGTAGCCCATTTCTAACATATAATCGAGACTTTTTCGGGTTTTAAAGGATGTGGATATCATTTCATACCCTCTCTCCTCCCGATTTCTAAACGAGGCTTCGTGCTCGTTTTTTTGTTTTGACACCACCAAAACGTCTCGTCGCCCATATCTTACATATAATCGAGACTTTTTCGGGTTTTAAAGGAAGTGGATATAATTTCATTCCCTCTCTCCTCCAAATTTCTAAATGAGGCTTCGTGCTCGTTTTTTAGTTTTGACAAAACAAACACGTCCCGTTGCCCATTTCTAACCTATAATCGAGACTTTTTCGGGTTTTAAAGGAAGTGAATATCATTTCATATCCTCTCTCCTCCCGATTTCTAAAAGAAGCTTCGTGCTCGTTTTTTCGTTTTCACACCACAAACACGTCCCGTGGCCCATTTCTAACGTATAATCGAGACTTTTTCTGGTTTTAAAGGAAGTGGATATCATTTCATACCCTCCCTCCTCCCGATTTCAAAACGAGGCTTCGTGCTCGGTTTTTAGTTTTGACACAACAAACACGTCCCGTTGCCCATTTCTAACCTATAATCGAGACTTTTTCGGGTTTTAAAGGAAGTGGATATCATTTCATACCCTCTCTCCTCCCGATTTCTAAACGAGGCTTCGTGCTCGTTTTTTCGTTTTGACACCTCAAACACGTCCCGTGGCCCATTTCTAACCTATAATCGAGACTTTTTCCGGTTTTAAAGGAAGTGGATATAATTTCATACCCTCTCTCGAACCGATTTCTAAACGAGGCTTCGTGCTCGTTTTTTCGTTTTGACACCACAAACACGTCCCGTGGCCCATTTCTAACCTATAATCGAGACTTTTTTGGCTTTTAAAGGAAGTTGATATAATTTCATACCCTCTCTCCAACCGATTTCTAAACGAGGCTTCGTGCTCGTTTTTTTGTTTTGACACCACCAACACGTCCCGTGTCCCATTTCTAACATATAATCGAGACTTTTTCGGGTTTTAAAGGAAGTGCATATAATTTCATACCCTCTCTCGAACCGATTTCTAAACGAGGCTTCGTGCTCGTTTTTTCGTTTTGACACCACGAACACGTCCGGTGGCCCATTTCTAACCTATAATCGAGACTTTTTCGGGTTTTAAAGGAAGTGGATATAATTTCATACCCTCTCTCGAACCGATTTCTAAACGAGGCTTCGTGCTCGTTTTTTCGTTTTGACACCACCAACATGTCCCGTGGCCCACTTCTAACCTATAATCGAGACTTTTTCGGGTTTTAAAGGAAGTGAATATCATTTCATACCCTCTCTCCTCCCGATTTCTAAAAGAAGCTTCGTGCTCGTTTTTTCGTTTTGACACCACAAACACGTCCCGTAGCCCATTTCTAACCGATAATCGAGACTTTTTCGGGTTTTAAAGGAAGTGGATATCATTTCATACCCTCTCTCCTCCCGATTTCTAAACGAGGCTTCGTGATCGTTTTTTAGTTTTGACACAACAAACACGTCTCGTGGCCCATTTCTAACATATAATCGAGACTTTTTCAGATTTTAAAGGAAGTGGATATCATTTCATACCCTCTCTCCACCCGATTTCTAAACGAGGCTTCGTGCTCCTTTTTTCATTTTGACACCACCAACACGTCCCGTGGCCTATTTCTATCCTATGATCTAGACTTTTTGGGGTTTTATAGGAAGTGGATATAATTTCTTACCCTCTCTCCTCCCGATTTCTAAACGAGGCTTCGTGCTCGTTTTTTAGTTTTGACACAATAAACACGTCCCGTTGCCCATTTCTAACCTATAATCGAGACTTTTTCGGGTTTTAAAGGAAGTGGATATCATTTCATACCCTCTCTCCTCCCGATTTCGAAACGAGGCTTCGTGCTCGTTTTTTTGTTTTGACACCACAAACATGTCCCGTGGCCCATTTCTAACCTATAATCGAGACTTTTTCGGGTTTTAAAGGAAGTGGATATCATTTCATACCCTCTCTCCTCCCGATTTCTAAAAGAGGCTTCGTGCTCGTTTTTTAGTTTTGACACCACAAAAACGTCCCGTGGCCCATTTCTAATGTATAATCGAGACTTTTTCGGGTTTTAAAGGAAGTGGATATCATTTCATACCCTCCCTCCTCCCGATTACAAAACGAGGCTTCGTGCTCGTTTTTTAGTTTTGACACAACAAACACGTCCCGTTGCCCATTTCTAACCTATAATCGAGACTTTTTCGAGTTTTAAAGGAAGTGGATATCATTTCATACCCTCTCTCCTCCCGATTTCTAAACGAGGCTTCGTGCTCGTTTTTTCGTTTTGACACCACAAACACGTCTCGTGGCCTATTTCTAACCTATAATCGAGACTTTTTCGGGTTTTAAAGGAAGTGCATATAATTTCATACCCTCTCTCGAACCGATTTCTAAACGAGGCTTCGTGCTCGTTTTTTCGTTTTGACACCACAAGCGCGTCCCGTGGCCCATTTCTAACCTATAATCGAGATTTTTTCGGGTTTTAAAGGAAGTGATAATTTCATACCCTCTCTCCAACCGATTTCTAAACGAGGCTTCGTGCTCGTTTTTTCGTTTTGACACCACAAACACGTCCCGTAGCCCATTTCTAACCTATAATCGAGACTTTTTCGGATTTTAAAGGAAGTGGATATCATTTCATACCCTCTCTCCTCCCGATTTCTACAAGTGGCTTTATGCTCGTTTTTTCATTTTGACACCACAAACACGTCTCGTGGCCCATTTCTAACGTATAATCGAGACTTTTTCGGATTTTAAAAGAAGTGGATATAATTTCATACCCTCTCTCCTCCCGATTTCTAAACGAGGCTTCGTGCTCGTTTTTTAGTTTTGACACAACAAACACGTCCCGTTGCCCATTTCTAACCTATAATCGAGACTTTTTCGGGTTTTAAATGAAGTGGATATCATTTCATACCCTCTCTCCTACCGATTTCGAAACGAGGCTTCGTGCTCGTTTTTTCGTTTTGACACCACAAACAAGTCCCGTGGCCCATTTCTAACCTATAATCGAGACTTTTTCAGGGTTTAAAGGAAGTGGATATCATTTCATACCCTCTCTCCTCCCGATTTCTAAACGATGCTTCGTGCTTGTTTTTTCGTTTTGACACCACCAACACGTCCCGTGTCCCATTTCTAATGTATAATCGAGACTTTTTCGGGTTTCAAAGGAAGTGGATATCATTTCATACCCTCCCTCCTCCCGATTTCAAAACGAGGCTTCGTGCTCGTTTTTTAGTTTTGACACAACAAAAACGTCCCGTTGCCCATTTTTAACCTATAATCGAGACTTTTTCGGGTTTTAAAGGAAGTGGATATCATTTCATACCCTCTCTCCTCCCGATTTCTAAACGAGGTTTCGTGCTCGTTTTTTCGTTTTGACACCACAAACATGTCCCGTGGCCCATTTCTAACCTATAATCGAGACTTTTTCGGGTTTTAAAGGAAGTGGATATCATTTCATACCCTCTCTCCTCCCGATTTCTAAACGAGGCTTCGTGCTCGTTTTTTCGTTTTGACACCACAAACACGTCCCGTAGCCCATTTCTAACCTAAAATCGAGACTTTTTCGGGTTTTAAAGGAAGTGGATATCATTTCATACCCTCTCTCCTCCCGATTTCTAAAAGAGGCTTTATGCTCATTTTTTCGTTTTGACAACACAAACACGTCCCGTGGCCCATTTCTAACGTATAATCGAGAATTTTTCCGGTTTTAAAGGAAGTGGATATCATTTCATACCCTCTCTCCTTCCGATTTCTAAACGAGGCTTCCTAGTCGTTTTTTCGTTTTGACACTACCAGCATGTCCCGTGGCCCATTTCTAACATATAATCGAGACTTTTTCGGGTTTTAAAGGAAGTGGATATCATTTCATACCCTCCCTCCTCCCGATTTCAAAACTAGGCTTCGTGCTCATTTTTTAGTTTTGACACAATAAACACATCCCGTTGCCCATTTCTAACCTATAATCGAAACTTTTTCGTGTTTTAAAGGAAGTGGATATCATTTCATACCCTCTCTCCTCCCGATTTCTAAATGAGGCTTCTTGCTCATTTTTTCGTTTTGACACCACCAACACGTCCCGTAGCCCATTTCTAACCTATAATCGAGACTTTTTCGGGTTTTAAAGGAAGTGGATATAATTTCATACCCTCTCTCCTCCCGATTTCTAAACGAGGCTTCGTGATCATTTTTTAGTTTTGACACAACAAACACGTCTCGTGGCCCATTTCTAACATATAATCGAGACTTTTTCAGGTTTTAAAGGAAGTGGAAATCATTTCATACCCTCTCTCCTCCCAATTTCTAAATGAGGCTTCTTGCTCGTTTTTTCGTTTTGACACCACCAACACGTCCCGTAGCCCATTTCTAACCTATAATCGAGACTTTTTCGGGTTTTAAAGGAAGTTGATATAATTTCATTCCCTCTCTCCTCCCAATTTCTAAACGAGGCTTCTTGCTCGTTTTTTAGTTTTGACACAACAAACACGTCCCGTTGCCCATTTCTAACTTATAAACGAAACTTTTTCGGGTTTTAAAGGAAGTGGATATCATTTCTTACCATCTCTCCTCCCGATTTCTAAACGAGGCTTCGTGCTCGTTTTTTCGTTTTGACACCACAAACACGTCCCGTGGCCTATTTCTATCCTATGATCTAGACTTTTTCGGGTTTTAAAGGAAGTGGATATAATTTCATACCCTCTCTCCTTCCGATTTCTAAACGTGGCTTCCTGGTCGTTTTTTTGTTTTGACACTACCAGCATGTCCCGTGGACCATTTCTAACATATAATCGAGACTTTTTCGGGTTTTAAAGGAAGTGGATATCATTTCATACCCTCTCTCCTCCCGATTTCTAAAAGAGGCTTTGTGCTCGTTTTTTCGTTTTGACACCACAAACACGTCCCGTGGCCCATTTCTAACGTATAATCGAGACTTTTTCGGGTTTTAAAGGAAGTGGATATCATTTCATACCCTCCCTCCACCCGATTTCAAAACGAGGCTTCGTGCTCGATTTTAGTTTTGACACAACAAACACGTCCCGTTGCCCATTTCTAACCTATAATCGAGACTTTTTCGGGTTTTAAAGGAAGTGGATATCATTTCATACCCTCTCTCCTCCCGATTTCTAAACGAGGCTTCTTCCTCGTTTTTTCGTTTTGACCAACACGTCCCGTGGCCTATTTCTAACCTATAATCGAGACTTTTTCGCGTTTTAAAGGAACTGGATATCATTTCGTACCCTCTCTCCTCCCGATTTCTAAACGAGGCTTCGTGCTCGTTTTTTCGTTTTGACACCACAAACACGTCCTCTGGCCTATTTCTAACCTATAATCTATACTTTTTCGGGTTTTAAAGGAAGTGGATATAATTTCATACCCTCTCTCCTTCCGATTTCTAAACGAGACTTCCTGGTCGTTTTTTCGTTTTGACACTACCAGCATGTCCCGTGGCCCATTTCTAACATATAATCGAGACTTTTTCGGATTTTAAAAGAAGTGGATATAATTTCATACCCTCTCTCCTCCCGATTTCTAAACGAGGCTCCGTGCTCGTTTTTTAGTTTTGACACAACAAACACGTCCCGTTGCCCATTTCTAACCTATAATCGAGACTTTTTCGGGTTTTAAATGAAGTGGATATCATTTCATACCCTCTCTCCTACCGATTTCGAAACGAGGCTTCGTGCTCGTTTTTTCGTTTTGACACCACAAACATGTCCCGTGGCCCATTTCTAACCTATAATCGAGACTTTTTCAGGGTTTAAAGGAAGTGGATATCATTTCATACCCTCTCTCCTCCCGATTTCTAAACGATGCTTCGTGCTTGTTTTTTCGTTTTGACACCACCAACACGTCCCGTGTCCCATTTCTAATGTATAATCGAGACTTTTTCGGGTTTCAAAGGAAGTGGATATCATTTCATACCCTCCCTCCTCCCGATTTCAAAACGAGGCTTCGTGCTCGTTTTTTAGTTTTGACACAACAAAAACGTCCCGTTGCCCATTTCTAACCTATAATCGAGACTTTTTCGGGTTTTAAAGGAAGTGGATATCATTTCATACCCTCTCTCCTCCCGATTTCGAAACGAGGTTTCGTGCTCGTTTTTTGGTTTTGACACCACAAACATGTCCCGTGGCCCATTTCTAACCTATAATCGAGACTTTTTCGGGTTTTAAAGGAAGTGCATATAATTTCATACCCTCTCTCGAACCGATTTCTAAACGAGGCATCGTGCTCGTTTTTTCGTTTTGACACCACAAGCGCGTCCCATGGCCCATTTCTAACCTATAATCGAGATTTTTTCGGGTTTTAAAGGAAGTGATAATTTCATACCCTCTCTCCAACCGATTTCTAAACGAGGCTTCGTGCTCGTTTTTTCGTTTTGACACCACAAACACGTCCCGTAGCCCATTTCTAACCTATAATCGAGACTTTTTCGGGTTTTAAAGGAAGTGGATATCATTTCATACCCTCTCTCCTCCCGATTTCTACAAGTGGCTTTATGCTCGTTTTTTCGTTTTGACACCACAAACACGTCTCGTGGCCCATTTCTAACGTATAATCGAGACTTTTTCGGATTTTAAAGGAAGTGGATATAATTTCATACCCTCTCTCCTCCCGATTTCTAAACGAGGCTTCGTGCTCGTTTTTTAGTTTTGACACAACAAACACGTCCCGTTGCCCATTTCTAACATATAATCGAGACTTTTTCAGGTTTTAAAGGAAGTGGATATCATTTCATACCCTCTCTCCTCCCGATTTCTAAAATAGGCTTCGTGCTCGTTTTTTCGTTTTGACACCACAAACACGTCCCGTGGCCCATTTCTAACGTATAATCGAGACTTTCTCGGGTTTTAAAGGAAGTGGATATCATTTCATACCCTCCCTCCTCCCGATTTCAAAATGAGGCTTCGTGCTCATTTTTTAGTTTTGACACAACAAACACGTCCCGTTGCCCATTTCTAACCTATTATCGAAACTTTTTCGGGTTTTAAAGGAAGTGGATATCATTTCATACCCTCTCTCCTCCCGATTTCTAAATGAGGCTTCTTGCTCGTTTTTTCATTTTGACACCACCGATACGTCCCGTAGCCCATTTCTAACATATAATCGAGACTTTTTCGGGTTTTAAAGGATGTGGATATCATTTCATACCCTCTCTCCTCCCGATTTCTAAACGAGGCTTCGTGCTCGTTTTTTTGTTTTGACACCACCAAAACGTCTCGTCGCCCATATCTTACATATAATCGAGACTTTTTCGGGTTTTAAAGGAAGTGGATATAATTTCATTCCCTCTCTCCTCCAAATTTCTAAATGAGGCTTCGTGCTCGTTTTTTAGTTTTGACACAACAAACACGTCCCGTTGCCCATTTCTAACTTATAATCGATACTTTTTCGGGTTTTTAAGGAAGTGGATATCATTTCATACCCTCTCTCCTCCCGATTTCTACAAGTGGCTTTATGCTCGTTTTTTCGTTTTGACACCACAAACACGTCTCGTGGCCTATTTCTAACGTATAATCGAGACTTTTTCGGATTTTAAAAGAAGTGGATATAATTTCATACCCTCTCTCCTCCCGATTTCTAAACGAGGCTCCGTGCTCGTTTTTTAGTTTTGACACAACAAACACGTCCCGTTGCCCATTTCTAACCTATAATCGAGACTTTTTCGGGTTTTAAATGAAGTGGATATCATTTCATACCCTCTCTCCTACCGATTTCGAAACGAGGCTTCGTGCTCGTTTTTTCGTTTTGACACCACAAACATGTCCCGTGGCCCATTTCTAACCTATAATCGAGACTTTTTCAGGGTTTAAAGGAAGTGGATATCATTTCATACCCTCTCTCCTCCCGATTTCTAAACGATGCTTCGTGCTTGTTTTTTCGTTTTGACACCACCAACACGTCCCGTGTCCCATTTCTAATGTATAATCGAGACTTTTTCGGGTTTCAAAGGAAGTGGATATCATTTCATACCCTCCCTCCTCCCGATTTCAAAACGAGGCTTCGTGCTCGTTTTTTAGTTTTGACACAACAAAAACGTCCCGTTGCCCATTTCTAACCTATAATCGAGACTTTTTCGGGTTTTAAAGGAAGTGGATATCATTTCATACCCTCTCTCCTCCCGATTTCGAAACGAGGTTTCGTGCTCGTTTTTTGGTTTTGACACCACAAACATGTCCCGTGGCCCATTTCTAACCTATAATCGAGACTTTTTCGGGTTTTAAAGGAAGTGCATATAATTTCATACCCTCTCTCGAACCGATTTCTAAACGAGGCATCGTGCTCGTTTTTTCGTTTTGACACCACAAGCGCGTCCCATGGCCCATTTCTAACCTATAATCGAGATTTTTTCGGGTTTTAAAGGAAGTGATAATTTCATACCCTCTCTCCAACCGATTTCTAAACGAGGCTTCGTGCTCGTTTTTTCGTTTTGACACCACAAACACGTCCCGTAGCCCATTTCTAACCTATAATCGAGACTTTTTCGGGTTTTAAAGGAAGTGGATATCATTTCATACCCTCTCTCCTCCCGATTTCTACAAGTGGCTTTATGCTCGTTTTTTCGTTTTGACACCACAAACACGTCTCGTGGCCCATTTCTAACGTATAATCGAGACTTTTTCGGATTTTAAAGGAAGTGGATATAATTTCATACCCTCTCTCCTCCCGATTTCTAAACGAGGCTTCGTGCTCGTTTTTTAGTTTTGACACAACAAACACGTCCCGTTGCCCATTTCTAACATATAATCGAGACTTTTTCAGGTTTTAAAGGAAGTGGATATCATTTCATACCCTCTCTCCTCCCGATTTCTAAAATAGGCTTCGTGCTCGTTTTTTCGTTTTGACACCACAAACACGTCCCGTGGCCCATTTCTAACGTATAATCGAGACTTTCTCGGGTTTTAAAGGAAGTGGATATCATTTCATACCCTCCCTCCTCCCGATTTCAAAACGAGGCTTCGTGCTCATTTTTTAGTTTTGACACAACAAACACGTCCCGTTGCCCATTTCTAACCTATTATCGAAACTTTTTCGGGTTTTAAAGGAAGTGGATATCATTTCATACCCTCTCTCCTCCCGATTTCTAAATGAGGCTTCTTGCTCGTTTTTTCATTTTGACACCACCGATACGTCCCGTAGCCCATTTCTAACATATAATCGAGACTTTTTCGGGTTTTAAAGGATGTGGATATCATTTCATACCCTCTCTCCTCCCGATTTCTAAACGAGGCTTCGTGCTCGTTTTTTTGTTTTGACACCACCAAAACGTCTCGTCGCCCATATCTTACATATAATCGAGACTTTTTCGGGTTTTAAAGGAAGTGGATATAATTTCATTCCCTCTCTCCTCCAAATTTCTAAATGAGGCTTCGTGCTCGTTTTTTAGTTTTGACACAACAAACACGTCCCGTTGCCCATTTCTAACTTATAATCGATACTTTTTCGGGTTTTTAAGGAAGTGGATATCATTTCATACCCTCTCTCCTCCCGATTTCTACAAGTGGCTTTATGCTCGTTTTTTCGTTTTGACACCACAAACACGTCTCGTGGCCTATTTCTAACGTATAATCGAGACTTTTTCGGATTTTAAAAGAAGTGGATATAATTTCATACCCTCTCTCCTCCCGATTTCTAAACGAGGCTCCGTGCTCGTTTTTTAGTTTTGACACAACAAACACGTCCCGTGGCCTATTTCTAACCTATAATCGAGACTTTTTCGGGTTTTAAAGGAAGTGGATATCATTTCATACCCTCTCTCCTCCCGATTTCTAAACGAGGCTTCGTGCTCGTTTTTCCGTTTTGACACCACCAACACGTCCCGTGTCCCATTTCTAACATATAATCGAGACTTTTTCGGGTTTTAAAGGAAGTGCATATAATTTCATACCCTCTCTCGAACCGATTTCTAAACGAGGCTTCGTGCTCGTTTTTTCGTTTTGACACCACGAACACGTCCGGTGGCCCTTTTCTAACCTATAATCGAGACTTTTTCGGGTTTTAAAGGAAGTGGATATAATTTCATACCCTCTCTCGAACCGATTTCTAAACGAGGCTTTGTGCTCGTTTTTTCGTTTTGACACCACCAACATGTCCCGTAGCCCAATTCTAACCTATAATCGAGACTTTTTCGGGTTTTAAAGGAAGTGAATATCATTTCATACCCTCTCTCCTCCCGATTTCTAAAAGAAGCTTCGTGCTCGTTTTTTCGTTTTGACACCACAAACACGTCCCGTAGCCCATTTCTAACCGATAATCGAGACTTTTTCGGGTTTTAAAGGAAGTGGATATCATTTCATACCCTCTCTCCTCCCGATTTCTAAACGAGGCTTCGTGATCGTTTTTTAGTTTTGACACAACAAACACGTCTCGTGGCCCATTTCTAACATATAATCGAGACTTTTTCAGGTTTTAAAGGAAGTGGATATCATTTCATACCCTCTCTCCACCCGATTACTAAACGAGGCTTCGTGCTCGTTTTTTCATTTTGACACCACCAACACGTCCCGTGGCCTATTTCTATCCTATGATCTAGACTTTTTGGGGTTTTAAAGGAAGTGGATATAATTTCATACCCTCTCTCCTCCCGATTTCTAAACGAGGCTTCGTGCTCGTTTTTTAGTTTTGACACAATAAACACGTCCCGTTGCCCATTTCTAACCTATAATCGAGACTTTTTCGGGTTTTAAAGGAAGTGGATATCATTTCATACCCTCTCTCCTCCCGATTTCGAAACGAGGCTTCGTGCTCGTTTTTTCGTTTTGACACCACAAACATGTCCCGTGGCCCATTTCTAACCTATAATCGAGACTTTTTCGGGTTTTAAAGGAAGTGGATATCATTTCATACCCTCTCTCCTCCCGATTTCTAAAAGAGGCTTCGTGCTCGTTTTTTAGTTTTGACACCACAAACACGTCCCGTGGCCCATTTCTAATGTATAATCGAGACTTTTTCGGGTTTCAAAGGAAGTGGATATCATTTCATACCCTCTCTCCTCCCGATTTCGAAACGAGGCTTCGTGCTCGTTTTTTCGTTTTGACACCACAAACATGTCCCGTGGCCCATTTCTTACCTATAATCGAGACTTTTTCGGGTTTTAAAGGAAGTGGATATCATTTCATACCCTCTCTCCTCCCGATTTCTAAAAGAGGTTTCGTGCTCGTTTTTTAGTTTTGACACCACAAACACGTCCCGTGGCCCATTTCTAATGTATAATTGAGACTTTTTCGGGTTTTAAAGGAAGTGGATATCATTTCATACCCTCTCTCCTCCCGATTTCTAAACGAGGCTTCGTGCTCGTTTTTTCGTTTTGACACCACCAACACGTCCAGTGTCCCATTTCTAACATATAATCGAGACTTTTTCGGGTTTTAAAGGAAGTGCATATAATTTCATACCCTCTCTCGAACCGATTTCTAAACGAGGCTTCGTGCTCGTTTTTTCGTTTTGACACCACAAGCGTGTCCCGTGGCCCATTTCTAACCTATAATCGAGATTTTTTCGGGTTTTAAAGGAAGTGATAATTTCATACCCTCTCTCCAACCGATTTCTAAGCGAGGCTTCGTGCTCGTTTTTTCGTTTTGACACCACAAACACGTCCCGTAGCCCATTTCTAACCTATAATCGAGACTTTTCGGGTTTTAAAGGAAGTGGATATCATTTCATACCCTCTCTCCTCCCGATTTCTACAAGTGGCTTTATGCTCGTTTTTTCGTTTTGACACCACAAACACGTCTCGTGGCCTATTTCTAACGTATAATCGAGACTTTTTCGGATTTTAAAAGAAGTGGATATTATTTCATACCCTCTCTCCTCCCGATTTCTAAACGAGGCTCCGTGCTCGTTTTTTAGTTTTGACACAACAAACACGTCCCGTTGCCCATTTCTAACCTATAATCGAGACTTTTTCGGGTTTTAAATGAAGTGGATATCATTTCATACCCTCTCTCCTACCGATTTCGAAACGAGGCTTCGTGCTCGTTTTTTCGTTTTGACACCACAAACATGTCCCGTGGCCCATTTCTAACCTATAATCGAGACTTTTTCAGGTTTTAAAGGAAGTGGATATCATTTCATACCCTCTCTCCTCCCGATTTCTAAACGATGCTTCGTGCTTGTTTTTTCGTTTTGACACCACCAACACGTCCCGTGTCCCATTTCTAATGTATAATCGAGACTTTTTCGGGTTTCAAAGGAAGTGGATATCATTTCATACCCTCCCTCCTCCCGATTTCAAAACGAGGCTTCGTGCTCGTTTTTTAGTTTTGACACAACAAAAACGTCCCGTTGCCCATTTCTAACCTATAATCGAGACTTTTTCGGGTTTTAAAGGAAGTGGATATCATTTCATACCCTCTCTCCTCCCGATTTCGAAACGAGGTTTCGTGCTCGTTTTTTCGTTTTGACACCACAAACATGTCCCGTGGCCCATTTCTAACCTATAATCGAGACTTTTTCGGGTTTTAAAGGAAGTGCATATAATTTCATACCCTCTCTCGAACCGATTTCTAAACGAGGCATCGTGCTCGTTTTTTCGTTTTGACACCACAAGCGCGTCCCATGGCCCATTTCTAACCTATAATCGAGATTTTTTCGGGTTTTAAAGGAAGTGATAATTTCATACCCTCTCTCCAACCGATTTCTAAACGAGGCTTCGTGCTCGTTTTTTCGTTTTGACACCACAAACACGTCCCGTAGCCCATTTCTAACCTATAATCGAGACTTTTTCGGGTTTTAAAGGAAGTGGATATAATTTCATACCCTCTCTCCTCCCGATTTCTACAAGTGGCTTTATACTCGTTTTTTCGTTTTGACACCACAAACACGTCTCGTGGCCCATTTCTAACGTATAATCGAGACTTTTTCGGATTTTAAAGGAAGTGGATATAATTTCATACCCTCTCTCCTCCCGATTTCTAAACGAGGCTTCGTGCTCGTTTTTTAGTTTTGACACAACAAACACGTCCCGTTGCCCATTTCTAACATATAATCGAGACTTTTTCAGGTTTTAAAGGAAGTGGATATCATTTCATACCCTCTCTCCTCCCGATTTCTAAAATAGGCTTCGTGCTCGTTTTTTCGTTTTGACACCACAAACACGTCCCGTGGCCCATTTCTAACGTATAATCGAGACTTTCTCGGGTTTTAAAGGAAGTGGATATCATTTCATACCCTCCCTCCTCCCGATTTCAAAACGAGGCTTCGTGCTCATTTTTTAGTTTTGACACAACAAACACGTCCCGTTGCCCATTTCTAACCTATTATCGAAACTTTTTCGGGTTTTAAAGGAAGTGGATATCATTTCATACCCTCTCTCCTCCCGATTTCTAAATGAGGCTTCTTGCTCGTTTTTTCATTTTGACACCACCGATACGTCCCGTAGCCCATTTCTAACATATAATCGAGACTTTTTCGGGTTTTAAAGGATGTGGATATCATTTCATACCCTCTCTCCTCCCGATTTCTAAACGAGGCTTCGTGCTCGTTTTTTTGTTTTGACACCACCAAAACGTCTCGTCGCCCATATCTTACATATAATCGAGACTTTTTCGGGTTTTAAAGGAAGTGGATATAATTTCATTCCCTCTCTCCTCCAAATTTCTAAATGAGGCTTCGTGCTCGTTTTTTAGTTTTGACACAACAAACACGTCCCGTTGCCCATTTCTAACTTATAATCGATACTTTTTCGGGTTTTTAAGGAAGTGGATATCATTTCATACACTCACTCCTCCCGATTTCTAAACGAGGCTTCGTCCTCGTTTTTTCGTTTTGACACCACAAACACGTCCCGTGTCCCATTTCTAACCTATAATCGAGCCTTTTTCGGGTTTTAAAGGAAGTGGATATAATTTCATACCCTCTCTCGAACCGATTTCTAAACGAGGCTTTGTGCTCGTTTTTTCGTTTTGACACCACAAACAAGTCCCGTAGCCCAATTCTAACCTATAATCGAGACTTTTTTGGGTTTTAAAGGAAGTGAATATCATTTCATATCCTCTCTCCTCCCGATTTCTAAAAGAAGCTTCGTGCTCGTTTTTTCGTTTTCACACCACAAACACGTCCCGTGGCCCATTTCTAACGTATAATCGAGACTTTTTCTGGTTTTAAAGGAAGTAGATATCATTTCATACCCTCCCTCCTCCCGAATTCAAAACGAGGCTTCGTGCTCGGTTTTTAGTTTTGACACAACAAACACGTCCCGTTGCCCATTTCTAACCTATAATCGAGACTTTTTCGGGTTTTAAAGGAAGTGGATATCAATTCATACCCTCTCTCCTCCCGATTTCTAAACGAGGCTTCGTGCTCGTTTTTTCGTTTTGACACCACAAACACATCCCGTGGCCTATTTCTAACCTATAATCGAGACTTTTTCGGGTTTTAAAGGAAGTGGATATCATTTCATACCCTCTCTCCTCCCGATTTCTAAACGAGGCTTCGTGCTCGTTTTTCCGTTTTGACACCACCAACACGTCCCGTGTCCCATTTCTAACATATAATCGAGACTTTTTCGGGTTTAAAGGAAGTGCATATAATTTCATACCCTCTCTCGAACCGATTTCTAAACGAGGCTTCGTGCTCGTTTTTTCGTTTTGACACCACGAACACGTCCGGTGGCCCATTTCTAACCTATAATCGAGACTTTTTCGGGTTTTAAAGGAAGTGGATATAATTTCATACCCTCTCTCGAACCGATTTCTAAACGAGGCTTCGTGCTCGTTTTTTCGTTTTGACACCACAAACACGTCCCGTAGCCCAATTCTAACCTATAATCGAGACTTTTTCGGGTTTTAAAGGAAGTGGATATCATTTCATACCCTCTCTCCTCCCGATTTCTAAAAGAAGCTTCGTGCTCGTTTTTTAGTTTTGACACCACCAACACGTCCAGTGTCCCATTTCTAACATATAATCGAGACTTTTTCGGGTTTTAAAGGAAGTGCATATAATTTCATACCCTCTCTCGAACCGATTTCTAAACGAGGCTTCGTGCTCGTTTTTTCGTTTTGACACCACAAGCGCGTCCCGTGGCCCATTTCTAACCTATAATCGAGATTTTTTCGGGTTTTAGAGGAAGTGATAATTTCATACCCTCTCTCCAACGATTTCTAAACGAGGCTTCGTGCTCGTTTTTTCGTTTTGACACTACAAACACGTCCCGTAGCCCATTTCTAACCTATAATCGAGACTTTTTCGGGTTTTAAAGGAAGTGGATATCATTTCATACCCTCTCTCCTCCCGATTTCTACAAGTGGCTTTATGCTCGTTTTTTCGTTTTGACACCACAAACACGTCTCGTGGCCTATTTCTAACGTATAATCGAGACTTTTTCGGATTTTAAAAGAAGTGGATATAATTTCATACCCTCTCTCCTCCCGATTTCTAAACGAGGCTTCGTGCTCGTTTTTTAGTTTTGACACAACAAACACGTCCCGTTGCCCATTTCTAACCTATAATCGAGACTTTTTCGGGTTTTAAATGAAGTGGATTTCATTTCATACCCTCTCTCCTACCGATTTCGAAACGAGGCTTCGTGCTCGTTTTTTCGTTTTGACACCACAAACATGTCCCGTGGCCCTTTTCTAACCTATAATCGAGACTTTTTCAGGGTTTAAAGGAAGTGGATATCATTTCATACCCTCTCTCCTCCCGATTTCTAAACGATGCTTCGTGCTTGTTTTTTCGTTTTGACACCACCAACACGTCCCGTGTCCCATTTCTAATGTATAATCGAGACTTTTTCGGGTTTCAAAGGAAGTGGATATCATTTCATACCCTCCCTCCTCCCGATTTCAAAACGAGGCTTCGTGCTCGATTTTTAGTTTTGACACAACAAAAACGTCCCGTTGCCCATTTCTAACCTATAATCGAGACTTTTTCGGGTTTTAAAGGAAGTGGATATCATTTCATACCCTCTCTCCTCCCGATTTCGAAACGAGGTTTCGTGCTCGTTTTTTCGTTTTGACACCACAAACATGTCCCGTGGCCCATTTCTAACCTATAATCGAGACTTTTTCGGGTTTTAAAGGAAGTAGATATCATTTCATACCCTCTCTCCTCCCGATTTCTAAACGATGCTTCGTGCTCGTTTTTTCGTTTTGACTCCACAAACACGTCCCGTAGCCCATTTCTAACCTAAAATCGAGACTTTTTTGGGTTTTAAAGGAAGTGGATATCATTTCATACCCTCTCTCCTCCCGATTTATAAAAGAGGCTTTATGCTCATTTTTTCGTTTTGACACCACAAACACGTCCCGTGGCCCATTTCTAACCTATAATCGAGAATTTTTCCGGTTTTAAAGGAAGTGGATATCATTTCATACCCTCTCTCCTTCCGATTTCTAAACGAGGCTTCCTAGTCGTTTTTTTGTTTTGACACTACCAGCATGTCCCGTGGCCCATTTCTAACATATAATCGAGACTTTTTCGGGTTTTAAAGGAAGTGGATATCATTTCATACCCTCCCTCCTCCCGATTTCAAAACTAGGCTTCGTGCTAATTTTTTAGTTTTGACACAATAAACACATCCCGTTGCCCATTTCTAACCTATAATCGAAACGTTTTCGTGTTTTAAAGGAAGTGGATATCATTTCATACCCTCTCTCGTCCCGATTTCTAAATGAGGCTTCTTGCTCATTTTTTCGTTTTGACACCACCAACACGTCCCGTAGCCCATTTCTAACCTATAATCGAGACTTTTTCGGGTTTTAAAGGAAGTGGATATAATTTCATACCCTCTCTCCTCCCGATTTCTAAACGAGGCTTCGTGATCATTTTTTAGTTTTGACACAACAAACACGTCTCGTGGCCCATTTCTAACATATAATCGAGACTTTTTCAGGTTTTAAAGGAAGTGGAAATCATTTCATACCCTCTCTCCTCCCAATTTCTAAATGAGGCTTCTTGCTCGTTTTTTCGTTTTGACACCACCAACACGTCCCGTAGCCCATTTCTTACCTATAATCGAGACTTTTTCGGGTTTTAAAGGAAGTGGATATAATTTCATTCCCTCTCTCCTACCAATTTCTAAACGAGGCTTCTTGCTCGTTTTTTAGTTTTGACACAACAAACACATCCCGTTGCCCATTTCTAACTTATAAACGAGACTTTTTCGGGTTTTAAAGGAAGTGGATATCATTTCTTACCCTCTCTCCTCCCGATTTCTAAACGAGGCTTTGTGCTCGTTTTTTCGTTTTGACACCACAAACACGTCCCGTGGCCTATTTCTATCCTATGATCTAGACTTTTTCGGGTTTTAAAGGAAGTGGATTTCATTTCTTACCCTCTCTCCTCCCGATTTCTAAACGAGGCTTCGTGATCGTTTTTTAGTTTTGACACAACAAACACGTCTCGTGGCCCATTTCTAACATATAATCGAGACTTTTTCAGGTTTTAAAGGAAGTGGATATCATTTCATACCCTCTCTCCTCCCGATTTCTAAAAGAGGCTTCGTGCTCGTTTTTTCGTTTTGACACCACAAACACGTCCCGTGGCCCATTTCTAACGTATAATCGAGACTTTTTTGGGTTTTAAAGGAAGTGGATATCATTTCATACCCTGCCTCCTCCCGATTTCAAAACGAGGCTTCGTGCTCGTTTTTTAGTTTTGACACAACAAACACGTCCCGTTGCCCATTTCTAACCTATTATCGAAACTTTTTCGGATTTTAAAGGAAGTGGATATCATTTCATACCCTCTCTCCTCCCGATTTCTAAATGAGGCTTCTTGCTCGTTTTTTCATTTTGACACCACCAATACGTCCCGTAGCCCATTTCTAACATATAATCGAGACTTTTTCGGGTTTTAAAGGATGTGGATATCATTTCATACCCTCTCTCCTCCCGATTTCTAAACGAGGCTTCGTGCTCGTTTTTTTGTTTTGACACCACCAAAACGTCTCGTCGCCCATATCTTACATATAATCGAGACTTTTTCGGGTTTTAAAGGAAGTGGATATAATTTCATTCCCTCTCTCCTCCAAATTTCTAAATGAGGCTTCGTGCTCGTTTTTTAGTTTTGACAAAACAAACACGTCCCGTTGCCCATTTCTAACCTATAATCGAGACTTTTTCGGGTTTTAAAGGAAGTGAATATCATTTCATATCCTCTCTCCTCCCGATTTCTAAAAGAAGCTTCGTGCTCGTTTTTTCGTTTTCACACCACAAACACGTCCCGTGGCCCATTTCTAACGTATAATCGAGACTTTTTCTGGTTTTAAAGGAAGTGGATATCATTTCATACCCTCCCTCCTCCCGATTTCAAAACGAGGCTTCGTGCTCGGTTTTTAGTTTTGACACAACAAACACGTCCCGTTGCCCATTTCTAACCTATAATCGAGACTTTTTCGGGTTTTAAAGGAAGTGGATATCATTTCATACCCTCTCTCCTCCCGATTTCTAAACGAGGCTTCGTGCTCGTTTTTTCGTTTTGACACCTCAAACACGTCCCGTGGCCCATTTCTAACCTATAATCGAGACTTTTTCAGGTTTTAAAGGAAGTGGATATAATTTCATACCCTCTCTCGAACCGATTTCTAAACGAGGCTTCGTGCTCGTTTTTTCGTTTTGACACCACCAACAGGTCCCGTGGCCCACTTCTAACCTATAATCGAGACTTTTTCGGGTTTTAAAGGAAGTGAATATCATTTCATACCCTCTCTCCTCCCGATTTCTAAAAGAAGCTTCGTGCTCGTTTTTTCGTTTTGACACCACAAACACGTCCCGTAGCCCATTTCTAACCGATAATCGAGACTTTTTCGGGTTTTAAAGGAAGTGGATATCATTTCATACCCTCTCTCCTCCCGATTTCTAAACGAGGCTTCGTGATCGTTTTTTAGTTTTGACACAACAAACACGTCTCGTGGCCCATTTCTAACATATAATCGAGACTTTTTCAGATTTTAAAGGAAGTGGATATCATTTCATACCCTCTCTCCACCCGATTTCTAAACGAGGCTTCGTGCTCCTTTTTTCATTTTGACACCACCAACACGTCCCGTGGCCTATTTCTATCCTATGATCTAGACTTTTTGGGGTTTTATAGGAAGTGGATATAATTTCTTACCCTCTCTCCTCCCGATTTCTAAACGAGGCTTCGTGCTCGTTTTTTAGTTTTGACACAATAAACACGTCCCGTTGCCCATTTCTAACCTATAATCGAGACTTTTTCGGGTTTTAAAGGAAGTGGATATCATTTCATACCCTCTCTCCTCCCGATTTCGAAACGAGGCTTCGTGCTCGTTTTTTTGTTTTGACACCACAAACATGTCCCGTGGCCCATTTCTAACCTATAATCGAGACTTTTTCGGGTTTTAAAGGAAGTGGATATCATTTCATACCCTCTCTCCTCCCGATTTCTAAAAGAGGCTTCGTGCTCGTTTTTTAGTTTTGACACCACAAAAACGTCCCGTGGCCCATTTCTAATGTATAATCGAGACTTTTTCGGGTTTTAAAGGAAGTGGATATCATTTCATACCCTCCCTCCTCCCGATTACAAAACGAGGCTTCGTGCTCGTTTTTTAGTTTTGACACAACAAACACGTCCCGTTGCCCATTTCTAACCTATAATCGAGACTTTTTCGAGTTTTAAAGGAAGTGGATATCATTTCATACCCTCTCTCCTCCCGATTTCTAAACGAGGCTTCGTGCTCGTTTTTTCGTTTTGACACCACAAACACGTCTCGTGGCCTATTTCTAACCTATAATCGAGACTTTTTCGGGTTTTAAAGGAAGTGCATATAATTTCATACCCTCTCTCGAACCGATTTCTAAACGAGGCTTCGTGCTCGTTTTTTCGTTTTGACACCACAAGCGCGTCCCGTGGCCCATTTCTAACCTATAATCGAGATTTTTTCGGGTTTTAAAGGAAGTGATAATTTCATACCCTCTCTCCAACCGATTTCTAAACGAGGCTTCGTGCTCGTTTTTTCGTTTTGACACCACAAACACGTCCCGTAGCCCATTTCTAACCTATAATCGAGACATTTTCGGATTTTAAAGGAAGTGGATATCATTTCATACCCTCTCTCCTCCCGATTTCTACAAGTGGCTTTATGCTCGTTTTTTCATTTTGACACCACAAACACGTCTCGTGGCCCATTTCTAACGTATAATCGAGACTTTTTCGGATTTTAAAAGAAGTGGATATAATTTCATACCCTCTCTCCTCCCGATTTCTAAACGAGGCTTCGTGCTCGTTTTTTAGTTTTGACACAACAAACACGTCCCGTTGCCCATTTCTAACCTATAATCGAGACTTTTTCGGGTTTTAAATGAAGTGGATATCATTTCATACCCTCTCTCCTACCGATTTCGAAACGAGGCTTCGTGCTCGTTTTTTCGTTTTGACACCACAAACAAGTCCCGTGGCCCATTTCTAACCTATAATCGAGACTTTTTCAGGGTTTAAAGGAAGTGGATATCATTTCATACCCTCTCTCCTCCCGATTTCTAAACGATGCTTCGTGCTTGTTTTTTCGTTTTGACACCACCAACACGTCCCGTGTCCCATTTCTAATGTATAATCGAGACTTTTTCGGGTTTCAAAGGAAGTGGATATCATTTCATACCCTCCCTCCTCCCGATTTCAAAACGAGGCTTCGTGCTCGTTTTTTAGTTTTGACACAACAAAAACGTCCCGTTGCCCATTTCTAACCTATAATCGAGACTTTTTCGGGTTTTAAAGGAAGTGGATATCATTTCATACCCTCTCTCCTCCCGATTTCTAAACGAGGTTTCGTGCTCGTTTTTTCGTTTTGACACCACAAACATGTCCCGTGGCCCATTTCTAACCTATAATCGAGACTTTTTCGGGTTTTAAAGGAAGTGGATATCATTTCATACCCTCTCTCCTCCCGATTTCTAAACGAGGCTTCGTGCTCGTTTTTTCGTTTTGACACCACAAACACGTCCCGTAGCCCATTTCTAACCTAAAATCGAGACTTTTTCGGGTTTTAAAGGAAGTGGATATCATTTCATACCCTCTCTCCTCCCGATTTCTAAAAGAGGCTTTATGCTCATTTTTTCGTTTTGACAACACAAACACGTCCCGTGGCCCATTTCTAACGTATAATCGAGAATTTTTCCGGTTTTAAAGGAAGTGGATATCATTTCATACCCTCTCTCCTTCCGATTTCTAAACGAGGCTTCCTAGTCGTTTTTTCGTTTTGACACTACCAGCATGTCCCGTGGCCCATTTCTAACATATAATCGAGACTTTTTCGGGTTTTAAAGGAAGTGGATATCATTTCATACCCTCCCTCCTCCCGATTTCAAAACTAGGCTTCGTGCTCATTTTTTAGTTTTGACAAAATAAACACATCCCGTTGCCCATTTCTAACCTATAATCGAAACTTTTTCGTGTTTTAAAGGAAGTGGATATCATTTCATACCCTCTCTCCTCCCGATTTCTAAATGAGGCTTCTTGCTCATTTTTTCGTTTTGACACCACCAACACGTCCCATAGCCCATTTCTAACCTATAATCGAGACTTTTTCGGGTTTTAAAGGAAGTGGATATAATTTCATACCCTCTCTCCTCCCGATTTCTAAACGAGGCTTCGTGATCATTTTTTAGTTTTGACACAACAAACACGTCTCGTGGCCCATTTCTAACATATAATCGAGACTTTTTCAGGTTTTAAAGGAAGTGGAAATCATTTCATACCCTCTCTCCTCCCAATTTCTAAATGAGGCTTCTTGCTCGTTTTTTCGTTTTGACACCACCAACACGTCCCGTAGCCCATTTCTAACCTATAATCGAGACTTTTTCGGGTTTTAAAGGAAGTGGATATAATTTCATTCCCTCTCTCCTCCCAATTTCTAAACGAGGCTTCTTGCTCGTTTTTTAGTTTTGACACAACAAACACGTCCCGTTGCCCATTTCTAACTTATAAACGAAACTTTTTCGGGTTTTAAAGGAAGTGGATATCATTTCTTACCCTCTCTCCTCCCGATTTCTAAACGAGGCTTCGTGCTCGTTTTTTCGTTTTGACACCACAAACACGTCCCGTGGCCTATTTCTATCCTATGATCTAGACTTTTTCGGGTTTTAAAGGAAGTGGATATAATTTCATACCCTCTCTCCTTCCGATTTCTAAACGTGGCTTCCTGGTCGTTTTTTTGTTTTGACACTACCAGCATGTCCCGTGGACCATTTCTAACATATAATCGAGACTTTTTCGGGTTTTAAAGGAAGTGGATATCATTTCATACCCTCTCTCCTCCCGATTTCTAAAAGAGGCTTTGTGCTCGTTTTTTCGTTTTGACACCACAAACACGTCCCGTGGCCCATTTCTAACGTATAATCGAGACTTTTTCGGGTTTTAAAGGAAGTGGATATCATTTCATACCCTCCCTCCACCCGATTTCAAAACGAGGCTTCGTGCTCGATTTTAGTTTTGACACAACAAACACGTCCCGTTGCCCATTTCTAACCTATAATCGAGACTTTTTCGGGTTTTAAAGGAAGTGGATATCATTTCATACCCTCTCTCCTCCCGATTTCTAAACGAGGCTTCTTCCTCGTTTTTTCGTTTTGACCAACACGTCCCGTGGCCTATTTCTAACCTATAATCGAGACTTTTTCGCGTTTTAAAGGAACTGGATATCATTTCGTACCCTCTCTCCTCCCGATTTCTAAACGAGGCTTCGTGCTCGTTTTTTCGTTTTGACACCACAAACACGTCCTCTGGCCTATTTCTAACCTATAATCTATACTTTTTCGGGTTTTAAAGGAAGTGGATATAATTTCATACCCTCTCTCCTTCCGATTTCTAAACGAGACTTCCTGGTCGTTTTTTCGTTTTGACACTACCAGCATGTCCCGTGGCCCATTTCTAACATATAATCGAGACTTTTTCGGGTTTTAAAGGAAGTGGATATCATTTCATACCCTCCCTCCTCCCGATTTCAAAACGAGGCTTCGTGCTCGTTTTTTAGTTTTGACACAACAAACACATCCCGTTGCCCATTTCTAACCTATAATCGAAACTTTTTCGAGTTTTAAAGGAAGTGGATATCATTTCATACCCTCTCTCCTCCCGATTTCTAAATGAGGCTTCTTGCTCGTTTTTTCGTTTTGACACCACCAACTAGACATGCAAACAGGCCGTGCTCGGGCCGACCCGAGCACGGCCCGCTTCGGCACGCTCCTAGAGCGTGCCGGGCCGAGCACGGCACGCTTTAGGAGCGTGCCGGGCCGAGCACGCCTTCTTCGTGCTTTACCTCCGCCCGGCACGACACCGAGCACGGCACTGATTGCTTCTACAGTGAGACCACTGTTGCGTCGGAGATGAGTTGGGAGATGGCGGCGCTGATAGCCTCCTTGAGAGAGAGGCAGGACTGCCCGACGGTGGGCGGCTATAGTCGGTCTGGCCGCGAGAGAGGATGAGGAGGTGGTTGAGGAGGCATCCGGCTGCGGGAGAGGATGAGGAGCAGAGGAGGTGGTTGAGGAGGCAGAGGATCCGGTAGCTCGGCTGGTGCCCCGACGTGATCACCAGTTCACCACACTCCCGCTGCCCGCGATCCTCCTCGACGACCATGAAGATCGAATCATCGAAGCCTCCAGCACCTGGAGTGGAGTCCCGCCTCCTTTGAGAGACTCCGTCGAGCCCTAGACGAGGGCGGAAAACTGGAAAAGAAAAGGGCGCTCGTCGCGGAGCCTGCAACAAATAAAGAAAGAAAGAGAAAAAAAAAAGCCGCTCGGCCGATATATATAAAAAAAATCGCGCCCTGCAGCTGAAAATAAAAAAGAGTGGCCGAACTCAAAGAGCTGCCTACGTATCCCTACCATATTTAATTAGGGAAATCAGGCCCACGTAGTTCTAATTCATTGGGTTAGATTTTTTTAAAAAATTAAAAATTATTTGAAAAAAAACTTACCTCTTAATTTCTCTTAATCAGAGGTTGATCATTATTCATTGCCTCCAATAATTGAAGTAGAACCTTCTTCATCTGATTCAGTTGAACATATATCATAATTATTATTTTGCACTCGATCCTCCGCATCTAGCCAATCCTTCATACAAATACAAGCTTCCACGCTTAAAGGATTTAATTGGCTCCTTTTTTCATCCAAAACTCTACCTCCTGCACTAAAACATGATTCTGATGCCACCGTGGACACCGGTACACTTAAAAAATCACGAGCAATCATAGACATTATAGGAAAAGATTTTCCATTTGTTCTCCACCAATCTAAAATATTATAATCACTAAGTCCATTAGGATTCCAAGTACTTGCATGATCTTGTTCTAAATAAATATTAATTTCAGTAATACCCGTAATGCTAGATGTATGTTTTTGAGATCTTCTAGTAATATTAAAAATGTTACTTGGTAACCCCATTGTAAGTTTGTTTGATGTTGATGATAGAGGCGTTACTTCTTGATGAACTACTCAATATTTATTTGAATATAAATTATATACATCATGTAATAATTTATTTATTTTATTTTTAAATTCTACAACATTATCATTTAATAACATATTGCTATAATATTCATCAATTAAAGGATAAAGTCCATATAATTTAATTCTAGGATCTAAAATGGCACCTAAACAATATATAAGACCAATATTAGCCCAGTATTTTTTAAATTTTAATTCCATAGCCCCTAATGCAGATCCAATCAATTGATTATCTCTATACTCAGAAAAAATAGAACTAATATTAACAATTTACAATAAAAATTGATTAATAGTTGGATAATAAACACCAGACAATGAATTAGAAGCATCTTTAAAAAATTCTAAAATTTTACATATTAATGAAGCAAAGGTCCAATCAGATTCATCAATAATACCTTCTGATATTTTTTCATTATAATAAAGAGTAATAATATCTTTATAAGGTAAAGCACATTGTAACATTTCATATGTAGAATTCCACCTAGTAGGAACATCTAATTTAAATTTTTTAAAAGGTTTGCGATGCATAATACATGATTTTTTAAATTCTTGTAATCTAGAACTTGAAGTTTTAATATACTTAATAACATTTCTAATTTTTTTTATATGATTATCAATTAATTTTAAACCATCTTGAACACATAAATTAAGAATATGGCATGCACATCTAATGTGAAAAAATAAACCATTAAAAATAGGAGATAATGATTGACATAATAAATTAACTGCAGCATCATTATTACTAGCATTATCAAAACTAATAGAAAAAATATTATTTTGTATGTTATATTCATGAATACATGCATTAATACATTTATAAATTGCATGTCCTGTATGCGGATGCTCAAATACTTTAAAACTAATAATTCTTTTTTGTAAACAAAATTTACTATCTATCCAATGACATGTAATACATATATATGCCATACTATTATGTTGACTAGTCCAAACATCAGAAGTTAATGAATAACTAGAAACATTATTTTTAAATTCATTACAAATATTATTTTTATACTCATAAATTTTTTTTACTATGTCAGATCTAACGGTAGTTCTATTAATACCTTTAAAATGAGGATAAAATGCAACTTGTATTAATCTAATAAAATTTGGACTCTGAGCAAATGAAAAAGGTAATTCATTTCTAATTATAAATTTAATTAATTCTTTTCTAGCTATATCAGAATTATATTTAAATGTAGTTAAACTACCATCATTTATATTTAAAAGTTGTTGTGCAGATGATATTTGATTTTTGTGAGTTCTAGCATGCCTAGCTAAATGACCCGTTCCACTTTTAGAACAAGCAGATAAATTTTTTTTGCATCTTTTACAACGAGCCTTTTCAATATTTTCAACAATTATGAGTTTAAAATCTAACCATACCGCACTAGTTCTTTTTTTACCAGTACAAGTAGATTCAGGTTCAGTTCTCGTTCTATTACCATCAGTAGAAGGAGTTTCATTAATAGCATTTGAGATCTGCAAAGAATGAGAACTATTTTGCATAGAATTAGAAGGATTAGAATCAAATTGTTGAGTATCAGGAAAATTATATATATTATAATTATAATTATAAGTATCACTATTATTATTATTATTATCTTCTACCATTTTAGAAAATTTTAAAAAAAATTAGATAAAAACAGCCAAACGCAAAAGGAAAAAAAATTCAAATACAATCGGAAATTAAGAGCAGATGAAGAAACGATGAGAATGGATTAAGAATAAAATAGTAAAATAATAATGAGATTGAATACTAATCCTTCCGACGGCTTTTTCTCTTGCAGACGGCTTTTTCTCTCGCAGAAGGATCCTTCGGAACGGCTTTTGAGGAAGAAGGAATCTTTTGAAAAGCTTCTGCGAAAGAAGAGAGAAGAGAGGATGGCTTTTGCTTTTGCAGAAGATAGCAGAGAGAGGAGAGAGGTTTGGCGTACGGCAGTGGGGTGGCACACAGCTTGCGGAAGAAGAGAAAGGAGAGAAAGGAGAGAGGTCGGTCTGACAAGCTCGTTGAGAGAGAGACAGACAGCTCGTTCAGAAAAGGAGAAAAGACGGAGAGAAAGACGTTGTAGACTTGTAGTTTATAATTTTGTTTGTTGTGTACATTATACAAGGACTATTTATAAGATTTTAAAGGTAAGATTTTATGCTTTTTTTTTTCTTTTTTTAAATTATACCGTTGTAGATAATTATGGAAGCTAGGAAGCGTGTTCACTTTTTAGTTTTTACTATATTATTTTATACAAGTCGGCGACTCGGCGAGGAGGCGACTCGCCTCCTCTTCTCTCCCAGTCCCAGTCGCCCCTCGGGCCTCGGCCCCGGCCTTCACGCAGATGCAGCGGCTGCCTCCTCTGCTCCTCGCCTCCTCTCCTCTCCCAGTCGCCCCTCGACCACGGCCTTCACGCAGACGCAGCGGCTGCCTCCTCGCCTCCTCTCCTCTTCTAGTCGCCTCTCGGCCTCGGCCTTCACCCGGACGTGCTGCCTCCTCGCCTCCTCTCCTCTCCTCCTCGCCTCCTCTCCGCCCCTCCGCCCCTCGACCTCGGCCTTCACGCAGACGCAGCGGCTGGCCGGCTGCCTCCTCTCCTCGCCTCCTCCTCGTGCTCGTGCTTCGGCACGGGCACGGGCGTGCTCGTGCCGGGCACGGGCACGGTCGTGCTCGTGCCGTGCTAGTGCCGCGGGCTGCGGAGGTGCAGCCCGGCACGAGCACATCTATGGAGCGGGTCGTGCCACGCACGACCCGACTATTCATCGGGCCGTGCCCGGCACGACCCGGTTCGTGCCGGGTGCGGGCCGCCCACGGGCGGCCCGGCCTGTTTTGCACGTCTACCACCAACACGTCCCGTAGCACATTTCTAACCTATAATCGAGACTTTTTCGGGTTTTAAAGGAAGTGGATATAATTTCATACCCTCTCTCCTCCCGATTTCTAAACGATACTTCGTGATCGTTTTTTAGTTTTGCCACAACAAAAACGTCTCGTGGCCCATTTCCAACATATAATCGAGACTTTTTCAGGTTTTAAAGGAAGTGGATATCATTTCATACCCTCTCTCCTCCCGATTTCTAAACGAGGCTTCGTGCTCGTTTTTTCATTTTGACACCACCAACACGTCCCGTGGCCTATTTCTATCCTATGATCTAGACTTTTTCGGGTTTTAAAGGAAGTGGATATAATTTCATACCCTCTCTCCTCCCGATTTCTAAACGAGGCTTCGTGCTCGTTTTTTCATTTTGACACCACCAACACGTCCCATAGCCCATTTCTAACCTATAATCGAGACTTTTTCGGGTTTTAAAGGAAGTGGATATAATTTCATACCCTCTCTCCTCCCGATTTCTAAACGAGGCTTCGTGATCGTTTTTTAGTTTTGACACAACAAACACGTCTCGTGGCCCATTTCCAACATATAATCGAGACTTTTTCAGGTTTTAAAGGAAGTGGATATCATTTCATACCCTCTCTCCTCCCGATTTCTAAACGAGGCTTCGTGCTCGTTTTTTCGTTTTGACACCACAAACACGTCCCGTAGCCCATTTCTAACCTATAATCGAGACTTTTTCGGGTTTTAAAGCAAGTGGATATAACTTCATACCCTCTCTCCAACCGATTTCTAAACGAGGCTTCGTGCTCGTTTTTTCATTTTGACACCACAAACACGTCCCGTAGCCCATTTCTAACCTATAATCGAGATTTTTTCGGGTTTTAAAGGAAGTGGATATCATTTCATACCCTCTCTCCTCCCGATTTCTAAACGAGGCTTCGTGCTCGTTTTTTAGTTTTGACACCACAAACACGTCCCGTGGCCCATTTCTAACGTATAATCGAGACTTTTTCGGGTTTTAAAGGAAGTGGATATCATTTCATACCCTCCCTCCCCCCGATTTCAAAACGAGGCTTCGTGCTCGTTTTTTAGTTTTGACACAACAAACACGTCCCGTGGCCCATTTCTAACCTATAATCGAGACTTTTTCGGGTTTTAAAGGAAGTGGATATAATTTCATACCCTCTCTCCTCCCGATTTCTAAACGAGGCTTCGTGCTCGTTTTTTAGTTTTGACACAACAAACACGTCCCGTTGCCCATTTCTAACCTATAATCGAGACTTTTTCGGGTTTTAAAGGAAGTGGATATCATTTCATACCCTATCTCCTCCCGATTTAGAAACGAGGCTTCGTGATCGTTTTTTGGTTTTGACACCACAAACACGTCTAGTGGCCCATTTCTAACCTATAATCGAGACTTTTTCGGGTTTTAAAGGAAGTGGATATAACTTCATACCCTCTCTCCAACCGATTTCTAAACGAGGCTTCGTGCTCGTTTTTTCATTTTGACACCACAAACACGTCCCGTAGCCCATTTCTAACCTATAATCGAGACTTTTTCGGGTTTTAAAGGAAGTGGATATCATTTCATACCCTCTCTCGTCCCGATTTCTAAAAGAGGATTCGTGCTCGTTTTTTTGTTTTGACACCACAAACACATCCCGTGGCCCATTTCTAACGTATAATCGAGACTTTTTCGAGTTTTAAAGGAAGTGGATATAATTTCATACCCTCCCTCCCCCCGATTTCAAAACGAGGCTTCGTGCTCGTTTTTTAGTTTTGACACAACAAACACGTCCCGTTGCCCATTTCTAACCTATAATCGAGACTTTTTCGGGTTTTAAAGGAAGTGGATATAATTTCATACCCTCTCTCCTCCCGATTTCTAAACGAGGCTTCGTGCTCGTTTTTTACTTTTGACACAACAAACACGTTCCGTTGCCCATTTGTAACCTATAATCGAGACTTTTTCGGGTTTTAAAGGTAGTGGATATCATTTCATACCCTCTCTCCTACCGATTTCGAAACGAGGCTTCGTGCTCGTTTTTTCGTTTTAACACCACAAACAAGTCCCGTGGCCCATTTCTAACCTATAATCGAGACTTTTTCGGGTTTTAAAGGAAGTGGATATCATTTCATACCCTCTCTCCTCCCGATTTCTAAACGAGGCTTCGTGCTCGTTTTTTCGTTTTGACACCACCAACACGTCCCGTGTCCCATTTCTAACGTATAATCGAGACTTTTTCGGGTTTTAAAGGAAGTGGATATCATTTCATACCCTCTCTCGAACCGATTTCTAAACGAGGCTTCGTGCTCGTTTTTTCGTTTTGACACCACAAACACGTCCCGTGGCCTATTTCTAACCTATAATCGAGACTTTTTCCGGTTTTAAAGGAAGTGGATATAATTTCATACCCTCTCTCGAACCGATTTCTAAACGAGGCTTCGTGCTCGTTTTTTCGTTTTGACACCACAAACACGTCCCGTGGCCTATTTCTAACCTATAATCGAGACTTTTTCGGGTTTTAAAGGAAGTGGATATAATTTCATACCCTCTCTCCTCCCGATTTCTAAACGATGCTTCGTGCTCCGTTTTTTAGTTTTGACACAACAAACACGTCCCGTTGCCCATTTCTAACCTATAATCGAGACTTTTTCGGGTTTTAAAGGAAGTGGATATCATTTCATACCCTCTCTCCTCCCGATTTCGAAACGAAGCTTCGTGCTCGTTTTTTCGTTTTGACACCACAAACATGTCCCGTGGCCCATTTCTAACCTATAATCGAGACTTTTTCGGGTTTTAAAGGAAGTGGATATCATTTCATACCCTCTCTCCTCCCGATTTCAAAACGAGGCTTCGTGCTCGTTTTTTCGTTTTGACACCACAAACACGTCCCGTGGCCCATTTCTAACCTATAATCGAGACTTTTTCGGGTTCTAAAGGAAGTGGATATCATTTCATACCCTCTCTCCTCCCGATTTCTAAACGAGGCTTCGTGCTCGTTTTTTCGTTTTGACACCACAAACACGTCCCGTGGCCCATTTCTAACCTATAATCGATACTTTTTTGGGTTTTAAAGGAAGTGGATATAATTTCATACCCTCTCTCCAACCGATTTCTAAACGAGGCTTCGTTCTCATTTTTTCGTTTTGACACCACAAACACGTCCCGTAGCCCATTTCTAACATATAATCGAGACTTTTTCGGGTTTTAAAGGAAGTGGATATCATTTCATACCCTCTCTCCTCCCGATTTCTAAAAGAGGCTTCGTGCTCGTTTTTTAGTTTTGACACCACAAACACGTCCCGTGGCCCATTTCTAACGTATAATCGAGACTTTTTTGGGTTTTAAAGGAAGTGGATATCATTTCATACACTCCCTCGAACCGATTTCTAAACGAAGCTTCGTGCTCGTTTTTTCGTTTTGACACCACAAACACGTCCCGTGGTCCATTTCTAACCTATAATCGATACTTTTTTGGGTTTTAAAGGAAGTGGATATAATTTCATACCCTCTCTCCAACCGATTTCTAAACGAGGCTTCGTTCTCATTTTTTCGTTTTGACACCACAAACACGTCCCGTAGCCCATTTCTAACATATAATCGAGACTTTTTCGGGTTTTAAAGGAAGTGGATATCATTTCATACCCTCTCTCCTCCCGATTTCTAAAAGAGGCTTCGTGCTCGTTTTTTAGTTTTGACACCACAAACACGTCCCGTGGCCCATTTCTAACGTATAATCGAGACTTTTTTGGGTTTTAAAGGAAGTGGATATCATTTCATACACTCCCTCCTCCCAATTTCAAAACGAGGCTTCGTGCTCGTTTTTTAGTTTTGACACAACAAACACGTCCCGTTGCCCTTTTCTAACCTATAATTGAGACTTTTTCGGGTTTTAAAGGAAGTGGATATCATTTCATACCCTCTCTCCTCCCGATTTCTAAACGAGGCTTCGTGCTCGTTTTTTCGTTTTGACACCACCAACACGTCTGGTGTTCCATTTCTAACATATAATCGAGACTTTTTCGGGTTTTAAAGGAAGTGCATATAATTTCATACCCTCTCTCGAACCGATTTCTAAGCGAGGCTTCGTGCTCGTTTTTTCGTTTTGACACCACAAACACGTCCCGTGGCCCATTTCTAACCTATAATCGAGACTTTTTCGGGTTTTAAGGGAAGTGGATATAATTTCATACCCTCTCTCCAACCGATTTCTAAACGAGGCTTCGTGCTCGTTTTTTCGTTTTGACACCACAAACACGTCCAGTAGCCCATTTCTAACCTATAATCGAGACTTTTTCGGGTTTTAAATGAAGTGGATATCATTTCATACCCTCTCTCCTCCCGATTTCTAAAAGAGGTTTCGTGCTCGTTTTTTAGTTTTGACACCACAAACACGTCCCGTGGCCCATTTCTAACGTATAATCGAGACTATTTCGGGTTTTAAAGGAAGTGGATATCATTTCTTACCCTCTCTCCTCCCGATTTCTAAAAGAGGCTTTATGCTCGTTTTTTCGTTTTGACACCACAAACACGTCCCGTGGCCCATTTCTAACGTATAATCGAGACTTTTTCGGGTTTTAAAGGAAGTGGATATAATTTCATACCCTCTCTCCTCCCGATTTCTAAACGATGCTTCGTGCTCGTTTTTTAGTTTTGACACAACAAACACGTCCCGTTGCCCATTTCTAACCTATAATCGAGACTTTTTCGGGTTTTAAAGGAAGTGGATATCATTTCATACCCTCTCTCCTCCCGATTTCGAAACGAAGCTTCGTGCTCGTTTTTTCGTTTTGACACCACCAACACGTCCCGTGTCCCATTTCTAACATATAATCGAGACTTTTTCGGGTTTTAAAGGAAGTGCATATAATTTCATACCCTCTCTCGAACCGATTTCTAAACGAGGCTTCGTGCTCGTTTTTTCGTTTTGACACCACAAACACGTCCCGTGGCCCATTTCTAACCAATAATCGAGACTTTTTCCGGTTTTAAAGGAAGTGGATATAATTTCATACCCTCTCTCGAACCGATTTCTAAACGAGGCTTCGTGCTCGTTTTTTCGTTTTGACACCACAAACACGTCCCGTGGCCTATTTCTAACCTATAATCGAGACTTTTTCGGGTTTTAAAGGAAGTGGATATCATTTCATACCCTCACTCCTCCCGATTTCTAAACGAGGCTTCGTGCTCGTTTTTTCGTTTTGACACCACCAACACGTCCTGTGTCCCATTTCTAACATACAATCGAGACTTTTTCGGGTTTTAAAGGAAGTACATATAATTTCATACCCTCTCTCGAATAGATTTCTAAACGAGGCTTCGTGATCGTTCTTTCGTTTTGACACCACAAATACGTCCCGTGGCCCATTTCTAACCTATAATCGAGACTTTTTCGGCTTTTAAAGGAAGTGGATATAATTTCATACCCTCTCTCCAACCGATTTCTAAACGAGGCTTCGTGCTCGTTTTTTCGTTTTGACACCACAAACACGTCCCGTGGCCCATTTCTAACCTATAATCGAGACTTTTTCCGGTTTTAAAGGAAGTGGATATAATTTCATACCCTCTCTCCTCCCGATTTCTAAACGAGGCTTCGTGCTCGTTTTTTAGTTTTGACACAATAAACACGTCCCGTTGCCCATTTCTAACCTATAATCGAGACTTTTTCGGGTTTTAAAGGAAGTGGATATCATTTCATACCCTCTCTCCTCCCGATTTCTAAAAGAGGATTCGTGCTCGTTTTTTTGTTTTGACACCACAAACACATCCCGTGGCCCATTTCTAACGTATAATCGAGACTTTTTCGAGTTTTAAAGGAAGTGGATATAATTTCATACCCTCCCTCCCCCCGATTTCAAAACGAGGCTTCATGCTCGTTTTTTAGTTTTGACACAACAAACACGTCCCGTTGCCCATTTCTAACCTATAATCGAGACTTTTTCGGGTTTTAAAGGAAGTGGATATAATTTCATACCCTCTCTCCTCCCGATTTCTAAACGAGGCTTCGTGCTCGTTTTTTTACTTTTGACACAACAAACACGTCCCGTTGCCCATTTGTAACCTATAATCGAGACTTTTTCGGGTTTTAAAGGAAGTGGATATCATTTCATACCCTCTCTCCTACCGATTTCGAACCGAGGCTTCGTGCTCGTTTTTTCGTTTTGACACCACAAACAAGTCCAGTGGCCCATTTCTAACCTATAATCGAGACTTTTTCGGGTTTTAAAGGAAGTGGATATCATTTCATACCCTCTCTCCTCCCGATTTCTAAACGAGGCTTCGTGCTCGTTTTTTCGTTTTGACACCACCATCACGTCCCGTGTCCCATTTCTAACGTATAATCGAGACTTTTTCGGGTTTTAAAGGAAGTGGATATCATTTCATACCCTCTCTCGAACCGATTTCTAAACGAGGCTTCGTGCTCGTTTTTTCGTTTTGACACCACCAACACGTCCCGTGGTCCATTTCTAACCTATAATCGATACTTTTTTGGGTTTTAAAGGAAGTGGATATAATTTCATACCCTCTCTCCAACCGATTTCTAAACGAGGCTTCGTGCTCGTTTTTTCGTTTTGACACCACAAACACGTCCCGTGGACCCTTTCTAACCTATAATCGAGACTTTTTCGGCTTTTAAAGGAAGTGGATATAATTTCATACCCTCTCTCCAACCGATTTCTAAACGAGGCTTCGTGCTCGTTTTTTTGTTTTGACACCACCAACACGTCCCGTGTCCCATTTCTAACATATAATCGAGACTTTTTCGGATTTTAAAGGAAGTGCATATAATTTCATACCCTCTCTCGAACCGATTTCTAAACGAGGCTTCGTGCTCGTTTTTTCGTTTTGACACCACAAACACGTCCCGTGGCCTATTTCTAACCTATAATCGAGACTTTTTCCGGTTTTAAAGGAAGTGGATATAATTTCATACCCTCTCTCGAACCGATTTCTAAACGAGGCTTCGTGCTCGTTTTTTCGTTTTGACACCACAAACACGTCCCGTGGCCTATTTCTAACCTATAATCGAGACTTTTTCGGGTTTTAAAGGAAGTGGATATAATTTCATACCCTCTCTCCTCCCGATTTCTAAACGATGCTTCGTGCTCGTTTTTTAGTTTTGACACAACAAACACGTCCCGTTGCCCATTTCTAACCTATAATCGAGACTTTTTCGGGTTTTAAAGGAAGTGGATATCATTTCATACCCTATCTCCTCCCGATTTAGAAACGAGGCTTCGTGATCGTTTTTTGGTTTTGACACCACAAACACGTCTAGTGGCCCATTTCTAACCTATAATCGAGACTTTTTCGGGTTTTAAAGGAAGTGGATATAACTTCATACCCTCTCTCCAACCGATTTCTAAACGAGGCTTCGTGCTCGTTTTTTCATTTTGACACCACAAACACGTCCCGTAGCCCATTTCTAACCTATAATCGAGACTTTTTCGGGTTTTAAAGGAAGTGGATATCATTTCATACCCTCTCTCGTCCCGATTTCTAAAAGAGGATTCGTGCTCGTTTTTTTGTTTTGACACCACAAACACATCCCGTGGCCCATTTCTAACCTATAATCGAGACTTTTTCGAGTTTTAAAGGAAGTGGATATCATTTCATACCCTCTCTCCTCCCGATTTCGAAACGAAGCTTCGTGCTCGTTTTTTCGTTTTGACACCACAAACATGTCCCGTGGCCCATTTCTAACCTATAATCGAGACTTTTTCGGGTTTTAAAGGAAGTGGATATCATTTCATACCCTCTCTCCTCCCGATTTCAAAACGAGGCTTCGTGCTCGTTTTTTCGTTTTGACACCACAAACACGTCCCGTGGCCCATTTCTAACCTATAATCGAGACTTTTTCGGGTTCTAAAGGAAGTGGATATCATTTCATACCCTCTCTCCTCCCGATTTCTAAACGAGGCTTCGTGCTCGTTTTTTCGTTTTGACACCACAAACACGTCCCGTGGCCCATTTCTAACCTATAATCGAGACTTTTTCCGGTTTTAAAGGAAGTGGATATAATTTCATACCCTCTCTCCAACCGATTTCTAAACGAGGCTTCGTGCTCGTTTTTTCGTTTTGACACCACAAACACGTCCCGTGGCCCATTTCTAACCTATAATCGAGACTTTTTCGGCTTTTAAAGGAAGTGGATATAATTTCATACCCTCTCTCCAACCGATTTCTAAACGAGGCTTCGTGCTCGTTTTTTCGTTTTGACACCACAAACACGTCCCGTAGCCCATTTCTAACCTATAATCGAGACATTTTCGGGTTTTCAAGGAAGTGGATATCATTTCAGACCCTCTCTCCTCCCGATTTCTAAACGAGGCTTCGCGCTCGTTTTTTCGTTTTGACACCTCAAACACGTCCCGTGGCCCATTTCTAACCTATAATCGAGACTTTTTCCGGTTTTAAAGGAAGTGGATATAATTTCATACCCTCTCTCGAACCGATTTCTAAACGAGGCTTCGTGCTCGTTTTTTCGTTTTGACACCACAAACACGTCCCGTGGCCCATTTCTAACCTATAATCGAGACTTTTTTGGCTTTTAAAGGAAGTTGATATAATTTCATACCCTCTCTCCAACCGATTTCTAAACGAGGCTTCGTTCTCGTTTTTTTGTTTTGACACCACCAACACGTCCCGTGTCCCATTTCTAACATATAATCGAGACTTTTTCGGGTTTTAAAGGAAGTGCATATAATTTCATACCCTCTCTCGAACCGATTTCTAAACGAGGCTTCGTGCTTGTTTTTTCGTTTTGACACCACAAACACGTCCCGTGGCCCATTTCTAACCAATAATCGAGACTTTTTCCGGTTTTAAAGGAAGTGGATATAATTTCATACCCTCTCTCGAACCGATTTCTAAACGAGGCTTCGTGCTCGTTTTTTCGTTTTGACACCACAAACACGTCCCGTGGCCTATTTCTAACCTATAATCGAGACTTTTTCGGGTTTTAAAGGAAGTGGATATCATTTCATACCCTCACTCCTCCCGATTTCTAAACGAGGCTTCGTGCTCGTTTTTTCGTTTTGACACCACCAACACGTCCAGTGTCCCATTTCTAACATACAATCGAGACTTTTTCGGGTTTTAAAGGAAGTACATATAATTTCATACCCTCTCTCGAATAGATTTCTAAACGAGGCTTCGTGCTCGTTTTTTCGTTTTGACACCACAAACACGTCCCGTGGACCATTTCTAACCTATAATCGAGACTTTTTCGGCTTTTAAAGGAAGTGGATATAATTTCATACCCTCTCTCCAACCGATTTCTAAACGAGGCTTCGTGCTCGTTTTTTTGTTTTGACACCACCAACACGTCCCGTGTCCCATTTCTAACGTATAATCGAGACTTTTTCGGATTTTAAAGGAAGTGCATATAATTTCATACCCTCTCTCGAACCGATTTCTAAACGAGGCTTCGTGCTCGTTTTTTCGTTTTGACACCACAAACACGTCCCGTGGCCTATTTCTAACCTATAATCGAGACTTTTTCCGGTTTTAAAGGAAGTGGATATAATTTCATACCCTCTCTCGAACCGATTTCTAAACGAGGCTTCGTGCTCGTTTTTTCGTTTTGACACCACAAACACGTCCCGTGGCCTATTTCTAACCTATAATCGAGACTTTTTCCGGTTTTAAAGGAAGTGGATATAATTTCATACCCTCTCTCGAACCGATTTCTAAACGAGGCTTCGTGCTCGTTTTTTCGTTTTGACACCACAAACACGTCCCGTGGCCTATTTCTAACCTATAATCGAGACTTTTTCGGGTTTTAAAGGAAGTGGATATAATTTCATACCCTCTCTCCTCCCGATTTCGAAACGAAGCTTCGTGCTCGTTTTTTCGTTTTGACACCACAAACATGTCCCGTGGCCCATTTCTAACCTATAATCGAGACTTTTTCGGGTTTTAAAGGAAGTGGATATCATTTCATACCCTCTCTCCTCCCGATTTCAAAACGAGGCTTCGTGCTCGTTTTTTCGTTTTGACACCACAAACACGTCCCGTGGCCCATTTCTAACCTATAATCGAGACTTTTTCGGGTTCTAAAGGAAGTGGATATCATTTCATACACTCTCTCCTCCCGATTTCTAAACGAGGCTTCGTGCTCGTTTTTTCGTTTTGACACCACAAACACGTCCCGTGGCCCATTTCTAACCTATAATCGAGACTTTTTCGGCTTTTAAAGGAAGTGGATATAATTTCATACCCTCTCTCCAACCGATTTCTAAACGAGGCTTCGTGCTCGTTTTTTCGTTTTGACACCACAAACACGTCCCGTAGCCCATTTCTAACCTATAATCGAGACATTTTCGGGTTTTCAAGGAAGTGGATATCATTTCAGACCCTCTCTCCTCCCGATTTCTAAACGAGGCTTCGCGCTCGTTTTTTCGTTTTGACACCACAAACACGTCCCGTGGCCCATTTCTAACCTATAATCGAGACTTTTTTGGCTTTTAAAGGAAGTGGATATAATTTCATACCCTCTCTCCAACCGATTTCTAAACGAGGCTTCGTGCTCGTTTTTTTGTTTTGACACCACCAACACGTCCCGTGTCCCATTTCTAACATATAATCGAGACTTTTTCGGGTTTTCAAAGGAAGTGCATATAATTTCATACCCTCTCTCGAACCGATTTCTAAACGAGGCTTCGTGCTCGTTTTTTCGTTTTGACACCACAAACACGTCCCGTGGCCCATTTCTAACCAATAATCGAGACTTTTTCCGGTTTTAAAGGAAGTGGATATAATTTCATACCCTCTCTCGAACCGATTTCTAAACGAGGCTTCGTGCTCGTTTTTTCGTTTTGACACCACAAACACGTCCCGTGGCCTATTTCTAACCTATAATCGAGACTTTTTCGGGTTTTAAAGGAAGTGGATATCATTTCATACCCTCACTCCTCCCGATTTCTAAACGAGGCTTCGTGCTCGTTTTTTCGTTTTGACACCACCAACACGTCCAGTGTCCCATTTCTAACATACAATCGAGACTTTTTCGGGTTTTAAAGGAAGTACATATAATTTCATACCCTCTCTCGAATAGATTTCTAAACGAGGCTTCGTGCTCGTTTTTTCGTTTTGACACCACAAACACGTCCCGTGGACCATTTCTAACCTATAATCGAGACTTTTTCGGCTTTTAAAGGAAGTGGATATAATTTCATACCCTCTCTCCAACCGATTTCTAAACGAGGCTTCGTGCTCGTTTTTTTGTTTTGACACCACCAACACGTCCCGTGTCCCATTTCTAACATATAATCGAGACTTTTTCGGATTTTAAAGGAAGTGCATATAATTTCATACCCTCTCTCGAACCGATTTCTAAACGAGGCTTCGTGCTCGTTTTTTCGTTTTGACACCACAAACACGTCCCGTGGCCTATTTCTAACCTATAATCGAGACTTTTTCCGGTTTTAAAGGAAGTGGATATCATTTCATACCCTCTCTCCTCCCGATTTCTAAAAGAGGTTTCGTGCTCGTTTTTTAGTTTTGACACCACAAACACGTCCCGTGGCCCATTTCTAATGTATAATTGAGACTTTTTCGGGTTTTAAAGGAAGTGGATATCATTTCATACCCTCTCTCCTCCCGATTTCTAAACGAGGCTTCGTGCTCGTTTTTTCGTTTTGACACCACCAACACGTCCAGGTTCCCATTTCTAACATATAATCGAGACTTTTTCGGGTTTTAAAGGAAGTGCATATAATTTCATACCCTCTCTCGAACCGATTTCTAAACGAGGCTTCGTGCTCGTTTTTTCGTTTTGACACCACAAGCGTGTCCCGTGGCCCATTTCTAACCTATAATCGAGATTTTTTCGGGTTTTAAAGGAAGTGATAATTTCATACCCTCTCTCCAACCGATTTCTAAGCGAGGCTTCGTGCTCGTTTTTTCGTTTTGACACCACAAACACGTCCCGTAGCCCATTTCTAACCTATAATCGACACTTTTCGGGTTTTAAAGGAAGTGGATATCATTTCATACCCTCTCTCCTCCCGATTTCTACAAGTGGCTTTATGCTCGTTTTTTCGTTTTGACACCACAAACACGTCTCGTGGCCTATTTCTAACGTATAATCGAGACTTTTTCGGATTTTAAAAGAAGTGGATATAATTTCATACCCTCTCTCCTCCCGATTTCTAAACGAGGCTCCGTGCTCGTTTTTTAGTTTTGACACAACAAACACGTCCCGTTGCCCATTTCTAACCTATAATCGAGACTTTTTCGGGTTTTAAATGAAGTGGATATCATTTCATACCCTCTCTCCTACCGATTTCGAAACGAGGCTTCGTGCTCGTTTTTTCGTTTTGACACCACAAACATGTCCCGTGGCCCATTTCTAACCTATAATCGAGACTTTTTCAGGGTTTAAAGGAAGTGGATATCATTTCATACCCTCTCTCCTCCCGATTTCTAAACGATGCTTCGTGCTTGTTTTTTCGTTTTGACACCACCAACACGTCCCGTGTCCCATTTCTAATGTATAATCGAGACTTTTTCGGGTTTCAAAGGAAGTGGATATCATTTCATACCCTCCCTCCTCCCGATTTCAAAACGAGGCTTCGTGCTCGTTTTTTAGTTTTGACACAACAAAAACGTCCCGTTGCCCATTTCTAACCTATAATCGAGACTTTTTCGGGTTTTAAAGGAAGTGGATATCATTTCATACCCTCTCTCCTCCCGATTTCGAAACGAGGTTTCGTGCTCGTTTTTTCGTTTTGACACCACAAACATGTCCCGTGGCCCATTTCTAACCTATAATCGAGACTTTTTCGGGTTTTAAAGGAAGTGCATATAATTTCATACCCTCTCTCGAACCGATTTCTAAACGAGGCATCGTGCTCGTTTTTTCGTTTTGACACCACAAGCGCGTCCCATGGCCCATTTCTAACCTATAATCGAGATTTTTTCGGGTTTTAAAGGAAGTGATAATTTCATACCCTCTCTCCAACCGATTTCTAAACGAGGCTTCGTGCTCGTTTTTTCGTTTTGACACCACAAACACGTCCCGTAGCCCATTTCTAACCTATAATCGAGACTTTTTCGGGTTTTAAAGGAAGTGGATATAATTTCATACCCTCTCTCCTCCCGATTTCTACAAGTGGCTTTATACTCGTTTTTTCGTTTTGACACCACAAACACGTCTCGTGGGCCATTTCTAACGTATAATCGAGACTTTTTCGGATTTTAAAGGAAGTGGATATAATTTCATACCCTCTCTCCTCCCGATTTCTAAACGAGGCTTCGTGCTCGTTTTTTAGTTTTGACACAACAAACACGTCCCGTTGCCCATTTCTAACATATAATCGAGACTTTTTCAGGTTTTAAAGGAAGTGGATATCATTTCATACCCTCTCTCCTCCCGATTTCTAAAATAGGCTTCGTGCTCGTTTTTTCGTTTTGACACCACAAACACGTCCCGTGGCCCATTTCTAACGTATAATCGAGACTTTCTCGGGTTTTAAAGGAAGTGGATATCATTTCATACCCTCCCTCCTCCCGATTTCAAAACGAGGCTTCGTGCTCATTTTTTAGTTTTGACACAACAAACACGTCCCGTTGCCCATTTCTAACCTATTATCGAAACTTTTTCGGGTTTTAAAGGAAGTGGATATCATTTCATACCCTCTCTCCTCCCGATTTCTAAATGAGGCTTCTTGCTCGTTTTTTCATTTTGACACCACCGATACGTCCCGTAGCCCATTTCTAACATATAATCGAGACTTTTTCGGGTTTTAAAGGATGTGGATATCATTTCATACCCTCTCTCCTCCCGATTTCTAAACGAGGCTTCGTGCTCGTTTTTTTGTTTTGACACCACCAAAACGTCTCGTCGCCCATATCTTACATATAATCGAGACTTTTTCGGGTTTTAAAGGAAGTGGATATAATTTCATTCCCTCTCTCCTCCAAATTTCTAAATGAGGCTTCGTGCTCGTTTTTTAGTTTTGACACAACAAACACGTCCCGTTGCCCATTTCTAACTTATAATCGATACTTTTTCGGGTTTTTAAGGAAGTGGATATCATTTCATACCCTCACTCCTCCCGATTTCTAAACGAGGCTTCGTGCTCGTTTTTTCGTTTTGACACCACCAACACGTCCAGTGTCCCATTTCTAACATACAATCGAGACTTTTTCGGGTTTTAAAGGAAGTACATATAATTTCATACCCTCTCTCGAATAGATTTCTAAACGAGGCTTCGTGCTCGTTTTTTCGTTTTGACACCACAAACACGTCCCGTGGACCATTTCTAACCTATAATCGAGACTTTTTCGGCTTTTAAAGGAAGTGGATATAATTTCATACCCTCTCTCCAACCGATTTCTAAACGAGGCTTCGTGCTCGTTTTTTTGTTTTGACACCACCAACACGTCCCGTGTCCCATTTCTAACATATAATCGAGACTTTTTCGGATTTTAAAGGAAGTGCATATAATTTCATACCCTCTCTCGAACCGATTTCTAAACGAGGCTTCGTGCTCGTTTTTTCGTTTTGACACCACAAACACGTCCCGTGGCCTATTTCTAACCTATAATCGAGACTTTTTCCGGTTTTAAAGGAAGTGGATATCATTTCATACCCTCTCTCCTCCCGATTTCTAAAAGAGGTTTCGTGCTCGTTTTTTAGTTTTGACACCACAAACACGTCCCGTGGCCTATTTCTAACCTATAATCGAGACTTTTTCCGGTTTTAAAGGAAGTGGATATAATTTCATACCCTCTCTCGAACCGATTTCTAAACGAGGCTTCGTGCTCGTTTTTTCGTTTTGACACCACAAACACGTCCCGTGGCCTATTTCTAACCTATAATCGAGACTTTTTCGGGTTTTAAAGGAAGTGGATATAATTTCATACCCTCTCTCCTCCCGATTTCGAAACGAAGCTTCGTGCTCGTTTTTTCGTTTTGACACCACAAACATGTCCCGTGGCCCATTTCTAACCTATAATCGAGACTTTTTCGGGTTTTAAAGGAAGTGGATATCATTTCATACCCTCTCTCCTCCCGATTTCAAAACGAGGCTTCGTGCTCGTTTTTTCGTTTTGACACCACAAACACGTCCCGTGGCCCATTTCTAACCTATAATCGAGACTTTTTCGGGTTCTAAAGGAAGTGGATATCATTTCATACACTCTCTCCTCCCGATTTCTAAACGAGGCTTCGTGCTCGTTTTTTCGTTTTGACACCACAAACACGTCCCGTGGCCCATTTCTAACCTATAATCGAGACTTTTTCGGCTTTTAAAGGAAGTGGATATAATTTCATACCCTCTCTCCAACCGATTTCTAAACGAGGCTTCGTGCTCGTTTTTTCGTTTAGACACCACAAACACGTCCCGTAGCCCATTTCTAACCTATAATCGAGACATTTTCGGGTTTTCAAGGAAGTGGATATCATTTCAGACCCTCTCTCCTCCCGATTTCTAAACGAGGCTTCGCGCTCGTTTTTTCGTTTTGACACCACAAACACGTCCCGTGGCCCATTTCTAACCTATAATCGAGACTTTTTTGGCTTTTAAAGGAAGTGGATATAATTTCATACCCTCTCTCCAACCGATTTCTAAACGAGGCTTCGTGCTCGTTTTTTTGTTTTGACACCACCAACACGTCCCGTGTCCCATTTCTAACATATAATCGAGACTTTTTCGGGTTTTCAAAGGAAGTGCATATAATTTCATACCCTCTCTCGAACCGATTTCTAAACGAGGCTTCGTGCTCGTTTTTTCGTTTTGACACCACAAACACGTCCCGTGGCCCATTTCTAACCAATAATCGAGACTTTTTCCGGTTTTAAAGGAAGTGGATATAATTTCATACCCTCTCTCGAACCGATTTCTAAACGAGGCTTCGTGCTCGTTTTTTCGTTTTGACACCACAAACACGTCCCGTGGCCTATTTCTAACCTATAATCGAGACTTTTTCGGGTTTTAAAGGAAGTGGATATCATTTCATACCCTCACTCCTCCCGATTTCTAAACGAGGCTTCGTGCTCGTTTTTTCGTTTTGACACCACCAACACGTCCAGTGTCCCATTTCTAACATACAATCGAGACTTTTTCGGGTTTTAAAGGAAGTACATATAATTTCATACCCTCTCTCGAATAGATTTCTAAACGAGGCTTCGTGCTCGTTTTTTCGTTTTGACACCACAAACACGTCCCGTGGACCATTTCTAACCTATAATCGAGACTTTTTCGGCTTTTAAAGGAAGTGGATATAATTTCATACCCTCTCTCCAACCGATTTCTAAACGAGGCTTCGTGCTCGTTTTTTTGTTTTGACACCACCAACACGTCCCGTGTCCCATTTCTAACATATAATCGAGACTTTTTCGGATTTTAAAGGAAGTGCATATAATTTCATACCCTCTCTCGAACCGATTTCTAAACGAGGCTTCGTGCTCGTTTTTTCGTTTTGACACCACAAACACGTCCCGTGGCCTATTTCTAACCTATAATCGAGACTTTTTCCGGTTTTAAAGGAAGTGGATATCATTTCATACCCTCTCTCCTCCCGATTTCTAAAAGAGGTTTCGTGCTCGTTTTTTAGTTTTGACACCACAAACACGTCCCGTGGCCCATTTCTAATGTATAATTGAGACTTTTTCGGGTTTTAAAGGAAGTGGATATCATTTCATACCCTCTCTCCTCCCGATTTCTAAACGAGGCTTCGTGCTCGTTTTTTCGTTTTGACACCACCAACACGTCCAGGTTCCCATTTCTAACATATAATCGAGACTTTTTCGGGTTTTAAAGGAAGTGCATATAATTTCATACCCTCTCTCGAACCGATTTCTAAACGAGGCTTCGTGCTCGTTTTTTCGTTTTGACACCACAAGCGTGTCCCGTGGCCCATTTCTAACCTATAATCGAGATTTTTTCGGGTTTTAAAGGAAGTGATAATTTCATACCCTCTCTCCAACCGATTTCTAAGCGAGGCTTCGTGCTCGTTTTTTCGTTTTGACACCACAAACACGTCCCGTAGCCCATTTCTAACCTATAATCGACACTTTTCGGGTTTTAAAGGAAGTGGATATCATTTCATACCCTCTCTCCTCCCGATTTCTACAAGTGGCTTTATGCTCGTTTTTTCGTTTTGACACCACAAACACGTCTCGTGGCCTATTTCTAACGTATAATCGAGACTTTTTCGGATTTTAAAAGAAGTGGATATAATTTCATACCCTCTCTCCTCCCGATTTCTAAACGAGGCTCCGTGCTCGTTTTTTAGTTTTGACACAACAAACACGTCCCGTTGCCCATTTCTAACCTATAATCGAGACTTTTTCGGGTTTTAAATGAAGTGGATATCATTTCATACCCTCTCTCCTACCGATTTCGAAACGAGGCTTCGTGCTCGTTTTTTCGTTTTGACACCACAAACATGTCCCGTGGCCCATTTCTAACCTATAATCGAGACTTTTTCAGGGTTTAAAGGAAGTGGATATCATTTCATACCCTCTCTCCTCCCGATTTCTAAACGATGCTTCGTGCTTGTTTTTTCGTTTTGACACCACCAACACGTCCCGTGTCCCATTTCTAATGTATAATCGAGACTTTTTCGGGTTTCAAAGGAAGTGGATATCATTTCATACCCTCCCTCCTCCCGATTTCAAAACGAGGCTTCGTGCTCGTTTTTTAGTTTTGACACAACAAAAACGTCCCGTTGCCCATTTCTAACCTATAATCGAGACTTTTTCGGGTTTTAAAGGAAGTGGATATCATTTCATACCCTCTCTCCTCCCGATTTCGAAACGAGGTTTCGTGCTCGTTTTTTCGTTTTGACACCACAAACATGTCCCGTGGCCCATTTCTAACCTATAATCGAGACTTTTTCGGGTTTTAAAGGAAGTGCATATAATTTCATACCCTCTCTCGAACCGATTTCTAAACGAGGCATCGTGCTCGTTTTTTCGTTTTGACACCACAAGCGCGTCCCATGGCCCATTTCTAACCTATAATCGAGATTTTTTCGGGTTTTAAAGGAAGTGATAATTTCATACCCTCTCTCCAACCGATTTCTAAACGAGGCTTCGTGCTCGTTTTTTCGTTTTGACACCACAAACACGTCCCGTAGCCCATTTCTAACCTATAATCGAGACTTTTTCGGGTTTTAAAGGAAGTGGATATAATTTCATACCCTCTCTCCTCCCGATTTCTACAAGTGGCTTTATACTCGTTTTTTCGTTTTGACACCACAAACACGTCTCGTGGCCCATTTCTAACGTATAATCGAGACTTTTTCGGATTTTAAAGGAAGTGGATATAATTTCATACCCTCTCTCCTCCCGATTTCTAAACGAGGCTTCGTGCTCGTTTTTTAGTTTTGACACAACAAACACGTCCCGTTGCCCATTTCTAACATATAATCGAGACTTTTTCAGGTTTTAAAGGAAGTGGATATCATTTCATACCCTCTCTCCTCCCGATTTCTAAAATAGGCTTCGTGCTCGTTTTTTCGTTTTGACACCACAAACACGTCCCGTGGCCCATTTCTAACGTATAATCGAGACTTTCTCGGGTTTTAAAGGAAGTGGATATCATTTCATACCCTCCCTCCTCCCGATTTCAAAACGAGGCTTCGTGCTCATTTTTTAGTTTTGACACAACAAACACGTCCCGTTGCCCATTTCTAACCTATTATCGAAACTTTTTCGGGTTTTAAAGGAAGTGGATATCATTTCATACCCTCTCTCCTCCCGATTTCTAAATGAGGCTTCTTGCTCGTTTTTTCATTTTGACACCACCGATACGTCCCGTAGCCCATTTCTAACATATAATCGAGACTTTTTCGGGTTTTAAAGGATGTGGATATCATTTCATACCCTCTCTCCTCCCGATTTCTAAACGAGGCTTCGTGCTCGTTTTTTTGTTTTGACACCACCAAAACGTCTCGTCGCCCATATCTTACATATAATCGAGACTTTTTCGGGTTTTAAAGGAAGTGGATATAATTTCATTCCCTCTCTCCTCCAAATTTCTAAATGAGGCTTCGTGCTCGTTTTTTAGTTTTGACACAACAAACACGTCCCGTTGCCCATTTCTAACTTATAATCGATACTTTTTCGGGTTTTTAAGGAAGTGGATATCATTTCATACACTCACTCCTCCCGATTTCTAAACGAGGCTTCGTCCTCGTTTTTTCGTTTTGACACCACAAACACGTCCCGTGTCCCATTTCTAACCTATAATCGAGCCTTTTTCGGGTTTTAAAGGAAGTGGATATAATTTCATACCCTCTCTCGAACCGATTTCTAAACGAGGCTTTGTGCTCGTTTTTTCGTTTTGACACCACAAACAAGTCCCGTAGCCCAATTCTAACCTATAATCGAGACTTTTTTGGGTTTTAAAGGAAGTGAATATCATTTCATATCCTCTCTCCTCCCGATTTCTAAAAGAAGCTTCGTGCTCGTTTTTTCGTTTTCACACCACAAACACGTCCCGTGGCCCATTTCTAACGTATAATCGAGACTTTTTCTGGTTTTAAAGGAAGTAGATATCATTTCATACCCTCCCTCCTCCCGAATTCAAAACGAGGCTTCGTGCTCGGTTTTTAGTTTTGACACAACAAACACGTCCCGTTGCCCATTTCTAACCTATAATCGAGACTTTTTCGGGTTTTAAAGGAAGTGGATATCAATTCATACCCTCTCTCCTCCCGATTTCTAAACGAGGCTTCGTGCTCGTTTTTTCGTTTTGACACCACAAACACATCCCGTGGCCTATTTCTAACCTATAATCGAGACTTTTTCGGGTTTTAAAGGAAGTGGATATCATTTCATACCCTCTCTCCTCCCGATTTCTAAACGAGGCTTCGTGCTCGTTTTTCCGTTTTGACACCACCAACACGTCCCGTGTCCCATTTCTAACATATAATCGAGACTTTTTCGGGTTTAAAGGAAGTGCATATAATTTCATACCCTCTCTCGAACCGATTTCTAAACGAGGCTTCGTGCTCGTTTTTTCGTTTTGACACCACGAACACGTCCGGTGGCCCATTTCTAACCTATAATCGAGACTTTTTCGGGTTTTAAAGGAAGTGGATATAATTTCATACCCTCTCTCGAACCGATTTCTAAACGAGGCTTCGTGCTCGTTTTTTCGTTTTGACACCACAAACACGTCCCGTAGCCCAATTCTAACCTATAATCGAGACTTTTTCGGGTTTTAAAGGAAGTGGATATCATTTCATACCCTCTCTCCTCCCGATTTCTAAAAGAAGCTTCGTGCTCGTTTTTTAGTTTTGACACCACCAACACGTCCAGTGTCCCATTTCTAACATATAATCGAGACTTTTTCGGGTTTTAAAGGAAGTGCATATAATTTCATACCCTCTCTCGAACCGATTTCTAAACGAGGCTTCGTGCTCGTTTTTTCGTTTTGACACCACAAGCGCGTCCCGTGGCCCATTTCTAACCTATAATCGAGATTTTTTCGGGTTTTAGAGGAAGTGATAATTTCATACCCTCTCTCCAACGATTTCTAAACGAGGCTTCGTGCTCGTTTTTTCGTTTTGACACTACAAACACGTCCCGTAGCCCATTTCTAACCTATAATCGAGACTTTTTCGGGTTTTAAAGGAAGTGGATATCATTTCATACCCTCTCTCCTCCCGATTTCTACAAGTGGCTTTATGCTCGTTTTTTCGTTTTGACACCACAAACACGTCTCGTGGCCTATTTCTAACGTATAATCGAGACTTTTTCGGATTTTAAAAGAAGTGGATATAATTTCATACCCTCTCTCCTCCCGATTTCTAAACGAGGCTTCGTGCTCGTTTTTTAGTTTTGACACAACAAACACGTCCCGTTGCCCATTTCTAACCTATAATCGAGACTTTTTCGGGTTTTAAATGAAGTGGATTTCATTTCATACCCTCTCTCCTACCGATTTCGAAACGAGGCTTCGTGCTCGTTTTTTCGTTTTGACACCACAAACATGTCCCGTGGCCCTTTTCTAACCTATAATCGAGACTTTTTCAGGGTTTAAAGGAAGTGGATATCATTTCATACCCTCTCTCCTCCCGATTTCTAAACGATGCTTCGTGCTTGTTTTTTCGTTTTGACACCACCAACACGTCCCGTGTCCCATTTCTAATGTATAATCGAGACTTTTTCGGGTTTCAAAGGAAGTGGATATCATTTCATACCCTCCCTCCTCCCGATTTCAAAACGAGGCTTCGTGCTCGATTTTTAGTTTTGACACAACAAAAACGTCCCGTTGCCCATTTCTAACCTATAATCGAGACTTTTTCGGGTTTTAAAGGAAGTGGATATCATTTCATACCCTCTCTCCTCCCGATTTCGAAACGAGGTTTCGTGCTCGTTTTTTCGTTTTGACACCACAAACATGTCCCGTGGCCCATTTCTAACCTATAATCGAGACTTTTTCGGGTTTTAAAGGAAGTAGATATCATTTCATACCCTCTCTCCTCCCGATTTCTAAACGAGGCTTCGTGCTCGTTTTTTCGTTTTGACTCCACAAACACGTCCCGTAGCCCATTTCTAACCTAAAATCGAGACTTTTTTGGGTTTTAAAGGAAGTGGATATCATTTCATACCCTCTCTCCTCCCGATTTATAAAAGAGGCTTTATGCTCATTTTTTCGTTTTGACACCACAAACACGTCCCGTGGCCCATTTCTAACCTATAATCGAGAATTTTTCCGGTTTTAAAGGAAGTGGATATCATTTCATACCCTCTCTCCTTCCGATTTCTAAACGAGGCTTCCTAGTCGTTTTTTCGTTTTGACACTACCAGCATGTCCCGTGGCCCATTTCTAACATATAATCGAGACTTTTTCGGGTTTTAAAGGAAGTGGATATCATTTCATACCCTCCCTCCTCCCGATTTCAAAACTAGGCTTCGTGCTAATTTTTTAGTTTTGACACAATAAACACATCCCGTTGCCCATTTCTAACCTATAATCGAAACGTTTTCGTGTTTTAAAGGAAGTGGATATCATTTCATACCCTCTCTCGTCCCGATTTCTAAATGAGGCTTCTTGCTCATTTTTTCGTTTTGACACCACCAACACGTCCCGTAGCCCATTTCTAACCTATAATCGAGACTTTTTCGGGTTTTAAAGGAAGTGGATATAATTTCATACCCTCTCTCCTCCCGATTTCTAAACGAGGCTTCGTGATCATTTTTTAGTTTTGACACAACAAACACGTCTCGTGGCCCATTTCTAACATATAATCGAGACTTTTTCAGGTTTTAAAGGAAGTGGAAATCATTTCATACCCTCTCTCCTCCCAATTTCTAAATGAGGCTTCTTGCTCGTTTTTTCGTTTTGACACCACCAACACGTCCCGTAGCCCATTTCTTACCTATAATCGAGACTTTTTCGGGTTTTAAAGGATGTGGATATAATTTCATTCCCTCTCTCCTCCCAATTTCTAAACGAGGCTTCTTGCTCGTTTTTTAGTTTTGACACAACAAACACGTCCCGTTGCCCATTTCTAACCTATAATCGAGACTTTTTCGGGTTTTAAAGGAAGTGGATATCATTTCATACCCTCTCTCCTCCCGATTTCTAAACGAGGCTTCGTGCTCGTTTTTTCGTTTTGACACCTCAAACACGTCCCGTGGCCCATTTCTAACCTATAATCGAGACTTTTTCCGGTTTTAAAGGAAGTGGATATAATTTCATACCCTCTCTCGAACCGATTTCTAAACGAGGCTTCGTGCTCGTTTTTTCGTTTTGACACCACAAACACGTCCCGTGGCCCATTTCTAACCTATAATCGAGACTTTTTTGGCTTTTAAAGGAAGTTGATATAATTTCATACCCTCTCTCCTCCCGATTTCTAAACGAGGCTTCGTGATCATTTTTTAGTTTTGACACAACAAACACGTCTCGTGGCCCATTTCTAACATATAATCGAGACTTTTTCAGGTTTTAAAGGAAGTGGAAATCATTTCATACCCTCTCTCCTCCCAATTTCTAAATGAGGCTTCTTGCTCGTTTTTTCGTTTTGACACCACCAACACGTCCCGTAGCCCATTTCTTACCTATAATCGAGACTTTTTCGGGTTTTAAAGGATGTGGATATAATTTCATTCCCTCTCTCCTCCCAATTTCTAAACGAGGCTTCTTGCTCGTTTTTTAGTTTTGACACAACAAACACGTCCCGTTGCCCATTTCTAACTTATAAACGAGACTTTTTCGGGTTTTAAAGGAAGTGGATATCATTTCTTACCCTCTCTCCTCCCGATTTCTAAACGAGGCTTTGTGCTCGTTTTTTCGTTTTGACACCACAAACACGTCCCGTGGCCTATTTCTATCCTATGATCTAGACTTTTTCGGGTTTTAAAGGAAGTGGATTTCATTTCTTACCCTCTCTCCTCCCGATTTCTAAACGAGGCTTCGTGATCGTTTTTTAGTTTTGACACAACAAACACGTCTCGTGGCCCATTTCTAACATATAATCGAGACTTTTTCAGGTTTTAAAGGAAGTGGATATCATTTCATACCCTCTCTCCTCCCGATTTCTAAAAGAGGCTTCGTGCTCGTTTTTTCGTTTTGACACCACAAACACGTCCCGTGGCCCATTTCTAACGTATAATCGAGACTTTTTTGGGTTTTAAAGGAAGTGGATATCATTTCATACCCTCCCTCCTCCCGATTTCAAAACGAGGCTTCGTGCTCGTTTTTTAGTTTTGACACAACAAACACGTCCCGTTGCCCATTTCTAACCTATTATCGAAACTTTTTCGGGTTTTAAAGGAAGTGGATATCATTTCATACCCTCTCTCCTCCCGATTTCTAAATGAGGCTTCTTGCTCGTTTTTTCATTTTGACACCACCGATACGTCCCGTAGCCCATTTCTAACATATAATCGAGACTTTTTCGGGTTTTAAAGGATGTGGATATCATTTCATACCCTCTCTCCTCCCGATTTCTAAACGAGGCTTCGTGCTCGTTTTTTTGTTTTGACACCACCAAAACGTCTCGTCGCCCATATCTTACATATAATCGAGACTTTTTCGGGTTTTAAAGGAAGTGGATATAATTTCATTCCCTCTCTCCTCCAAATTTCTAAATGAGGCTTCGTGCTCGTTTTTTAGTTTTGACACAACAAACACGTCCCGTTGCCCATTTCTAACTTATAATCGATACTTTTTCGGGTTTTTAAGGAAGTGGATATCATTTCATACCCTCTCTCCTCCCGATTTCTACAAGTGGCTTTATGCTCGTTTTTTCGTTTTGACACCACAAACACGTCTCGTGGCCTATTTCTAACGTATAATCGAGACTTTTTCGGATTTTAAAAGAAGTGGATATAATTTCATACCCTCTCTCCTCCCGATTTCTAAACGAGGCTCCGTGCTCGTTTTTTAGTTTTGACACAACAAACACGTCCCGTGGCCTATTTCTAACCTATAATCGAGACTTTTTCGGGTTTTAAAGGAAGTGGATATCATTTCATACCCTCTCTCCTCCCGATTTCTAAACGAGGCTTCGTGCTCGTTTTTTCGTTTTGACACCACAAACACGTCTCGTGGCCTATTTCTAACGTATAATCGAGACTTTTTCGGATTTTAAAAGAAGTGGATATAATTTCATACCCTCTCTCCTCCCGATTTCTAAACGAGGCTCCGTGCTCGTTTTTTAGTTTTGACACAACAAACACGTCCCGTGGCCTATTTCTAACATATAATCGAGACTTTTTCGGGTTTTAAAGGATGTGGATATCATTTCATACCCTCTCTCCTCCCGATTTCTAAACGAGGCTTCGTGCTCGTTTTTTTGTTTTGACACCACCAAAACGTCTCGTCGCCCATATCTTACATATAATCGAGACTTTTTCGGGTTTTAAAGGAAGTGGATATAATTTCATTCCCTCTCTCCTCCAAATTTCTAAATGAGGCTTCGTGCTCGTTTTTTAGTTTTGACAAAACAAACACGTCCCGTTGCCCATTTCTAACCTATAATCGAGACTTTTTCGGGTTTTAAAGGAAGTGAATATCATTTCATATCCTCTCTCCTCCCGATTTCTAAAAGAAGCTTCGTGCTCGTTTTTTCGTTTTCACACCACAAACACGTCCCGTGGCCCATTTCTAACGTATAATCGAGACTTTTTCTGGTTTTAAAGGAAGTGGATATCATTTCATACCCTCCCTCCTCCCGATTTCAAAACGAGGCTTCGTGCTCGGTTTTTAGTTTTGACACAACAAACACGTCCCGTTGCCCATTTCTAACCTATAATCGAGACTTTTTCGGGTTTTAAAGGAAGTGGATATCATTTCATACCCTCTCTCCTCCCGATTTCTAAACGAGGCTTCGTGCTCGTTTTTTCGTTTTGACACCTCAAACACGTCCCGTGGCCCATTTCTAACCTATAATCGAGACTTTTTCCGGTTTTAAAGGAAGTGGATATAATTTCATACCCTCTCTCGAACCGATTTCTAAACGAGGCTTCGTGCTCGTTTTTTCGTTTTGACACCACAAACACGTCCCGTGGCCCATTTCTAACCTATAATCGAGACTTTTTTGGCTTTTAAAGGAAGTTGATATAATTTCATACCCTCTCTCCAACCGATTTCTAAACGAGGCTTCGTGCTCGTTTTTTTGTTTTGACACCACCAACACGTCCCGTGTCCCATTTCTAACATATAATCGAGACTTTTTCGGGTTTTAAAGGAAGTGCATATAATTTCATACCCTCTCTCGAACCGATTTCTAAACGAGGCTTCGTGCTCGTTTTTTCGTTTTGACACCACGAACACGTCCGGTGGCCCATTTCTAACCTATAATCGAGACTTTTTCAGGTTTTAAAGGAAGTGGATATAATTTCATACCCTCTCTCGAACCGATTTCTAAACGAGGCTTCGTGCTCGTTTTTTCGTTTTGACACCACCAACATGTCCCGTGGCCCACTTCTAACCTATAATCGAGACTTTCTCGGGTTTTAAAGGAAGTGAATATCATTTCATACCCTCTCTCCTCCCGATTTCTAAAAGAAGCTTCGTGCTCGTTTTTTCGTTTTGACACCACAAACACGTCCCGTAGCCCATTTCTAACCGATAATCGAGACTTTTTCGGGTTTTAAAGGAAGTGGATATCATTTCATACCCTCTCTCCTCCCGATTTCTAAACGAGGCTTCGTGATCGTTTTTTAGTTTTGACACAACAAACACGTCTCGTGGCCCATTTCTAACATATAATCGAAACTTTTTCAGATTTTAAAGGAAGTGGATATCATTTCATACCCTCTCTCCACCCGATTTCTAAACGAGGCTTCGTGCTCCTTTTTTCATTTTGACACCACCAACACGTCCCGTGGCCTATTTCTATCCTATGATCTAGACTTTTTGGGGTTTTATAGGAAGTGGATATAATTTCTTACCCTCTCTCCTCCCGATTTCTAAACGAGGCTTCGTGCTCGTTTTTTAGTTTTGACACAATAAACACGTCCCGTTGCCCATTTCTAACCTATAATCGAGACTTTTTCGGGTTTTAAAGGAAGTGGATATCATTTCATACCCTCTCTCCTCCCGATTTCGAAACGAGGCTTCGTGCTCGTTTTTTTGTTTTGACACCACAAACATGTCCCGTGGCCCATTTCTAACCTATAATCGAGACTTTTTCGGGTTTTAAAGGAAGTGGATATCATTTCATACCCTCTCTCCTCCCGATTTCTAAAAGAGGCTTCGTGCTCGTTTTTTAGTTTTGACACCACAAAAACGTCCCGTGGCCCATTTCTAATGTATAATCGAGACTTTTTCGGGTTTTAAAGGAAGTGGATATCATTTCATACCCTCCCTCCTCCCGATTACAAAACGAGGCTTCGTGCTCGTTTTTTAGTTTTGACACAACAAACACGTCCCGTTGCCCATTTCTAACCTATAATAGAGACTTTTTCGAGTTTTAAAGGAAGTGGATATCATTTCATACCCTCTCTCCTCCCGATTTCTAAACGAGGCTTCGTGCTCGTTTTTTCGTTTTGACACCACAAACACGTCTCGTGGCCTATTTCTAACCTATAATCGAGACTTTTTCGGGTTTTAAAGGAAGTGCATATAATTTCATACCCTCTCTCGAACCGATTTCTAAACGAGGCTTCGTGCTCGTTTTTTCGTTTTGACACCACAAGCGCGTCCCGTGGCCCATTTCTAACCTATAATCGAGATTTTTTCGGGTTTTAAAGGAAGTGATAATTTCATACCCTCTCTCCAACCGATTTCTAAACGAGGCTTCGTGCTCGTTTTTTCGTTTTGACACCACAAACACGTCCCGTAGCCCATTTCTAACCTATAATCGAGACTTTTTCGGATTTTAAAGGAAGTGGATATCATTTCATACCCTCTCTCCTCCCGATTTCTACAAGTGGCTTTATGCTCGTTTTTTCATTTTGACACCACAAACACGTCTCGTGGCCCATTTCTAACGTATAATCGAGACTTTTTCGGATTTTAAAAGAAGTGGATATAATTTCATACCCTCTCTCCTCCCGATTTCTAAACGAGGCTTCGTGCTCGTTTTTTAGTTTTGACACAACAAACACGTCCCGTTGCCCATTTCTAACCTATAATCGAGACTTTTTCGGGTTTTAAATGAAGTGGATATCATTTCATACCCTCTCTCCTACCGATTTCGAAACGAGGCTTCGTGCTCGTTTTTTCGTTTTGACACCACAAACAAGTCCCGTGGCCCATTTCTAACCTATAATCGAGACTTTTTCAGGGTTTAAAGGAAGTGGATATCATTTCATACCCTCTCTCCTCCCGATTTCTAAACGATGCTTCGTGCTTGTTTTTTCGTTTTGACACCACCAACACGTCCCGTGTCCCATTTCTAATGTATAATCGAGACTTTTTCGGGTTTCAAAGGAAGTGGATATCATTTCATACCCTCCCTCCTCCTGATTTCAAAACGAGGCTTCGTGCTCGTTTTTTAGTTTTGACACAACAAAAACGTCCCGTTGCCCATTTCTAACCTATAATCGAGACTTTTTCGGGTTTTAAAGGAAGTGGATATCATTTCATACCCTCTCTCCTCCCGATTTCTAAACGAGGTTTCGTGCTCGTTTTTTCGTTTTGACACCACAAACATGTCCCGTGGCCCATTTCTAACCTATAATCGAGACTTTTTCGGGTTTTAAAGGAAGTGGATATCATTTCATACCCTCTCTCCTCCCGATTTCTAAACGAGGCTTCGTGCTCGTTTTTTCGTTTTGACACCACAAACACGTCCCGTAGCCCATTTCTAACCTAAAATCGAGACTTTTTCGGGTTTTAAAGGAAGTGGATATCATTTCATACCCTCTCTCCTCCCGATTTCTAAAAGAGGCTTTATGCTCATTTTTTCGTTTTGACAACACAAACACGTCCCGTGGCCCATTTCTAACGTATAATCGAGAATTTTTCCGGTTTTAAAGGAAGTGGATATCATTTCATACCCTCTCTCCTTCCGATTTCTAAACGAGGCTTCCTAGTCGTTTTTTCGTTTTGACACTACCAGCATGTCCCGTGGCCCATTTCTAACATATAATCGAGACTTTTTCGGGTTTTAAAGGAAGTGGATATCATTTCATACCCTCCCTCCTCCCGATTTCAAAACTAGGCTTCGTGCTCATTTTTTAGTTTTGACACAATAAACACATCCCGTGGCCCATTTCTAACCTATAATCGAGACTTTTTCGGGTTTTAAGGGAAGTGGATATAATTTCATACCCTCTCTCCAACCGATTTCTAAACGAGGCTTCGTGCTCGTTTTTTCGTTTTGACACCACAAACACGTCCAGTAGCCCATTTCTAACCTATAATCGAGACTTTTTCGGGTTTTAAATGAAGTGGATATCATTTCATACCCTCTCTCCTCCCGATTTCTAAAAGAGGTTTCGTGCTCGTTTTTTAGTTTTGACACCACAAACACGTCCCGTGGCCCATTTCTAACGTATAATCGAGACTTTTTCGGGTTTTAAAGGAAGTGGATATCATTTCTTACCCTCTCTCCTCCCGATTTCTAAAAGAGGCTTTATGCTCGTTTTTTCGTTTTGACACCACAAACACGTCCCGTGGCCCATTTCTAACGTATAATCGAGACTTTTTCGGGTTTTAAAGGAAGTGGATATAATTTCATACCCTCTCTCCTCCCGATTTCTAAACGATGCTTCGTGCTCGTTTTTTAGTTTTGACACAACAAACACGTCCCGTTGCCCATTTCTAACCTATAATCGAGACTTTTTCGGGTTTTAAAGGAAGTGGATATCATTTCATACCCTCTCTCCTCCCGATTTCGAAACGAAGCTTCGTGCTCGTTTTTTCGTTTTGACACCACCAACACGTCCCGTGTCCCATTTCTAACATATAATCGAGACTTTTTCGGGTTTTAAAGGAAGTGCATATAATTTCATACCCTCTCTCGAACCGATTTCTAAACGAGGCTTCGTGCTCGTTTTTTCGTTTTGACACCACAAACACGTCCCGTGGCCCATTTCTAACCAATAATCGAGACTTTTTCCGGTTTTAAAGGAAGTGGATATAATTTCATACCCTCTCTCGAACCGATTTCTAAACGAGGCTTCGTGCTCGTTTTTTCGTTTTGACACCACAAACACGTCCCGTGGCCTATTTCTAACCTATAATCGAGACTTTTTCGGGTTTTAAAGGAAGTGGATATCATTTCATACCCTCACTCCTCCCGATTTCTAAACGAGGCTTCGTGCTCGTTTTTTCGTTTTGACACCACCAACACGTCCTGTGTCCCATTTCTAACATACAATCGAGACTTTTTCGGGTTTTAAAGGAAGTACATATAATTTCATACCCTCTCTCGAATAGATTTCTAAACGAGGCTTCGTGATCGTTCTTTCGTTTTGACACCACAAATACGTCCCGTGGCCCATTTCTAACCTATAATCGAGACTTTTTCGGCTTTTAAAGGAAGTGGATATAATTTCATACCCTCTCTCCAACCGATTTCTAAACGAGGCTTCGTGCTCGTTTTTTCGTTTTGACACCACAAACACGTCCCGTGGCCCATTTCTAACCTATAATCGAGACTTTTTCCGGTTTTAAAGGAAGTGGATATAATTTCATACCCTCTCTCCTCCCGATTTCTAAACGAGGCTTCGTGCTCGTTTTTTAGTTTTGACACAATAAACACGTCCCGTTGCCCATTTCTAACCTATAATCGAGACTTTTTCGGGTTTTAAAGGAAGTGGATATCATTTCATACCCTCTCTCCTCCCGATTTCTAAAAGAGGATTCGTGCTCGTTTTTTTGTTTTGACACCACAAACACATCCCGTGGCCCATTTCTAACGTATAATCGAGACTTTTTCGAGTTTTAAAGGAAGTGGATATAATTTCATACCCTCCCTCCCCCCGATTTCAAAACGAGGCTTCATGCTCGTTTTTTAGTTTTGACACAACAAACACGTCCCGTTGCCCATTTCTAACCTATAATCGAGACTTTTTCGGGTTTTAAAGGAAGTGGATATAATTTCATACCCTCTCTCCTCCCGATTTCTAAACGAGGCTTCGTGCTCGTTTTTTTACTTTTGACACAACAAACACGTCCCGTTGCCCATATGTAACCTATAATCGAGACTTTTTCGGGTTTTAAAGGAAGTGGATATCATTTCATACCCTCTCTCCTACCGATTTCGAACCGAGGCTTCGTGCTCGTTTTTTCGTTTTGACACCACAAACACATCCCGTGGCCCATTTCTAACCTATAATCGAGACTTTTTCGGGTTTTAAAGGAAGTGGATATCATTTCATACCCTCTCTCCTCCCGATTTCTAAACGAGGCTTCGTGCTCGTTTTTTAGTTTTGACACAACAAACACGTCCCGTTGCCCATTTCTAACCTATAATCGAGACTTTTTCGGGTTTTAAAGGTAGTGGATATCATTTCATACCCTCTCTCCTACCGATTTCGAAACGAGGCTTCGTGCTCGTTTTTTCGTTTTGACACCACAAACAAGTCCCGTGGCCCATTTCTAACCTATAATCGAGACTTTTTCGGGTTTTAAAGGAAGTGGATATCATTTCATACCCTCTCTCCTCCCGATTTCTAAACGAGGCTTCGTGCTCGTTTTTTCGTTTTGACACCACCAACACGTCCCGTGTCCCATTTCTAACGTATAATCGAGACTTTTTCGGGTTTTAAAGGAAGTGGATATCATTTCATACCCTCTCTCGAACCGATTTCTAAACGAAGCTTCGTGCTCGTTTTTTCGTTTTGACACCACAAACACGTCCCGTGGTCCATTTCTAACCTATAATCGATACTTTTTTGGGTTTTAAAGGAAGTGGATATAATTTCATACCCTCTCTCCAACCGATTTCTAAACGAGGCTTCGTGCTCGTTTTTTCGTTTTGACACCACAAACACGTCCCGTAGCCTATTTCTAACATATAATCGAGACTTTTTCGGGTTTTAAAGGAAGTGGATATCATTTCATACCCTCTCTCCTCCCGATTTCTAAAAGAGGCTTCGTGCTCGTTTTTTAGTTTTGACACAACAAACACGTCCCGTTGCCCTTTTCTAACCTATAATTGAGACTTTTTCGGGTTTTAAAGGAAGTGGATATCATTTCATACCCTCTCTCCTCCCGATTTCTAAACGAGGCTTCGTGCTCGTTTTTTCGTTTTGACACCACCAACACGTCTGGTGTTCCATTTCTAACATATAATCGAGACTTTTTCGGGTTTTAAAGGAAGTGCATATAATTTCATACCCTCTCTCGAACCGATTTCTAAGCGAGGCTTCGTGCTCGTTTTTTCGTTTTGACACCACAAACACGTCCCGTGGCCCATTTCTAACCTATAATCGAGACTTTTTCGGGTTTTAAGGGAAGTGGATATAATTTCATACCCTCTCTCCAACCGATTTCTAAACGAGGCTTCGTGCTCGTTTTTTCGTTTTGACACCACAAACACGTCCAGTAACCCATTTCTAACCTATAATCGAGACTTTTTCGGGTTTTAAATGAAGTGGATATCATTTCATACCCTCTCTCCTCCCGATTTCTAAAAGAGGTTTCGTGCTCGTTTTTTAGTTTTGACACCACAAACACGTCCCGTGGCCCATTTCTAACGTATAATCGAGACTTTTTCGGGTTTTAAAGGAAGTGGATATCATTTCTTACCCTCTCTCCTCCCGATTTCTAAAAGAGGCTTTATGCTCGTTTTTTCGTTTTGACACCACAAACACGTCCCGTGGCCCATTTCTAACGTATAATCGAGACTTTTTCGGGTTTTAAAGGAAGTGGATATAATTTCATACCCTCTCTCCTCCCGATTTCTAAACGATGCTTCGTGCTCGTTTTTTAGTTTTGACACAACAAACACGTCCCGTTGCCCATTTCTAACCTATAATCGAGACTTTTTCGGGTTTTAAAGGAAGTGGATATCATTTCATACCCTCTCTCCTCCCGATTTCGAAACGAAGCTTCGTGCTCGTTTTTTCGTTTTGACACCACCAACACGTCCCGTGTCCCATTTCTAACATATAATCGAGACTTTTTCGGGTTTTAAAGGAAGTGCATATAATTTCATACCCTCTCTCGAACCGATTTCTAAACGAGGCTTCGTGCTCGTTTTTTCGTTTTGACACCACAAACACGTCCCGTGGCCCATTTCTAACCAATAATCGAGACTTTTTCCGGTTTTAAAGGAAGTGGATATAATTTCATACCCTCTCTCGAACCGATTTCTAAACGAGGCTTCGTGCTCGTTTTTTCGTTTTGACACCACAAACACGTCCCGTGGCCTATTTCTAACCTATAATCGAGACTTTTTCGGGTTTTAAAGGAAGTGGATATCATTTCATACCCTCACTCCTCCCGATTTCTAAACGAGGCTTCGTGCTCGTTTTTTCGTTTTGACACCACCAACACGTCCTGTGTCCCATTTCTAACATACAATCGAGACTTTTTCGGGTTTTAAAGGAAGTACATATAATTTCATACCCTCTCTCGAATAGATTTCTAAACGAGGCTTCGTGATCGTTCTTTCGTTTTGACACCACAAATACGTCCCGTGGCCCATTTCTAACCTATAATCGAGACTTTTTCGGCTTTTAAAGGAAGTGGATATAATTTCATACCCTCTCTCCAACCGATTTCTAAACGAGGCTTCGTGCTCGTTTTTTCGTTTTGACACCACAAACACGTCCCGTGGCCCATTTCTAACCTATAATCGAGACTTTTTCCGGTTTTAAAGGAAGTGGATATAATTTCATACCCTCTCTCCTCCCGATTTCTAAACGAGGCTTCGTGCTCGTTTTTTAGTTTTGACACAATAAACACGTCCCGTTGCCCATTTCTAACCTATAATCGAGACTTTTTCGGGTTTTAAAGGAAGTGGATATCATTTCATACCCTCTCTCCTCCCGATTTCTAAAAGAGGATTCGTGCTCGTTTTTTTGTTTTGACACCACAAACACGTCCCGTGGCCCATTTCTAACGTATAATCGAGACTTTTTCGAGTTTTAAAGGAAGTGGATATAATTTCATACCCTCCCTCCCCCCGATTTCAAAACGAGGCTTCGTGCTCGTTTTTTAGTTTTGACACAACAAACACGTCCCGTTGCCCATTTCTAACCTATAATCGAGACTTTTTCGGGTTTTAAAGGAAGTGGATATAATTTCATACCCTCTCTCCTCCCGATTTCTAAACGAGGCTTCGTGCTCGTTTTTTTACTTTTGACACAACAAACACGTCCCGTTGCCCATATGTAACCTATAATCGAGACTTTTTCGGGTTTTAAAGGAAGTGGATATCATTTCATACCCTCTCTCCTACCGATTTCGAACCGAGGCTTCGTGCTCGTTTTTTCGTTTTGACACCACAAACAAGTCCAGTGGCCCATTTCTAACCTATAATCGAGACTTTTTCGGGTTTTAAAGGAAGTGGATATCATTTCATACCCTCTCTCCTCCCGATTTCTAAACGAGGCTTCGTGCTCGTTTTTTCGTTTTGACACCACCATCACGTCCCGTGTCCCATTTCTAACGTATAATCGAGACTTTTTCGGGTTTTAAAGGAAGTGGATATCATTTCATACCCTCTCTCGAACCGATTTCTAAACGAGGCTTCGTGCTCGTTTTTTCGTTTTGACACCACCAACACGTCCCGTGGTCCATTTCTAACCTATAATCGATACTTTTTTGGGTTTTAAAGGAAGTGGATATAATTTCATACCCTCTCTCCAACCGATTTCTAAACGAGGCTTCGTGCTCGTTTTTTCGTTTTGACACCACAAACACGTCCCGTGGACCATTTCTAACCTATAATCGAGACTTTTTCGGCTTTTAAAGGAAGTGGATATAATTTCATACCCTCTCTCCAACCGATTTCTAAACGAGGCTTCGTGCTCGTTTTTTTGTTTTGACACCACCAACACGTCCCGTGTCCCATTTCTAACATATAATCGAGACTTTTTCGGATTTTAAAGGAAGTGCATATAATTTCATACCCTCTCTCGAACCGATTTCTAAACGAGGCTTCGTGCTCGTTTTTTCGTTTTGACACCACAAACACGTCCCGTGGCCTATTTCTAACCTATAATCGAGACTTTTTCCGGTTTTAAAGGAAGTGGATATAATTTCATACCCTCTCTCGAACCGATTTCTAAACGAGGCTTCGTGCTCGTTTTTTCGTTTTGACACCACAAACACGTCCCGTGGCCTATTTCTAACCTATAATCGAGTCTTTTTCGGGTTTTAAAGGAAGTGGATATAATTTCATACCCTCTCTCCTCCCGATTTCTAAACGATGCTTCGTGCTCGTTTTTTAGTTTTGACACAACAAACACGTCCCGTTGCCCATTTCTAACCTATAATCGAGACTTTTTCGGGTTTTAAAGGAAGTGGATATCATTTCATACCCTCTCTCCTCCCGATTTCGAAACGAAGCTTCGTGCTCGTTTTTTCGTTTTGACACCACAAACATGTCCCGTGGCCCATTTCTAACCTATAATCGAGACTTTTTCGGGTTTTAAAGGAAGTGGATATCATTTCATACCCTCTCTCCTCCCGATTTCAAAACGAGGCTTCGTGCTCGTTTTTTCGTTTTGACACCACAAACACGTCCCGTGGCCCATTTCTAACCTATAATCGAGACTTTTTCGGGTTCTAAAGGAAGTGGATATCATTTCATACCCTCTCTCCTCCCGATTTCTAAACGAGGCTTCGTGCTCGTTTTTTCGTTTTGACACCACAAACACGTCCCGTGGCCCATTTCTAACCTATAATCGAGACTTTTTCGGCTTTTAAAGGAAGTGGATATAATTTCATACCCTCTCTCCAACCGATTTCTAAACGAGGCTTCGTGCTCGTTTTTTCGTTTTGACACCACAAACACGTCCCGTAGCCCATTTCTAACCTATAATCGAGACATTTTCGGGTTTTCAAGGAAGTGGATATCATTTCAGACCCTCTCTCCTCCCGATTTCTAAACGAGGCTTCGCGCTCGTTTTTTCGTTTTGACACCTCAAACACGTCCCGTGGCCCATTTCTAACCTATAATCGAGACTTTTTCCGGTTTTAAAGGAAGTGGATATAATTTCATACCCTCTCTCGAACCGATTTCTAAACGAGGCTTCGTGCTCGTTTTTTCGTTTTGACACCACAAACACGTCCCGTGGCCCATTTCTAACCTATAATCGAGACTTTTTTGGCTTTTAAAGGAAGTTGATATAATTTCATACCCTCTCTCCAACCGATTTCTAAACGAGGCTTCGTTCTCGTTTTTTTGTTTTGACACCACCAACACGTCCCGTGTCCCATTTCTAACATATAATCGAGACTTTTTCGGGTTTTAAAGGAAGTGCATATAATTTCATACCCTCTCTCGAACCGATTTCTAAACGAGGCTTCGTGCTTGTTTTTTCGTTTTGACACCACAAACACGTCCCGTGGCCCATTTCTAACCAATAATCGAGACTTTTTCCGGTTTTAAAGGAAGTGGATATAATTTCATACCCTCTCTCGAACCGATTTCTAAACGAGGCTTGGTGCTCGTTTTTTCGTTTTGACACCACAAACACGTCCCGTGGCCTATTTCTAACCTATAATCGAGACTTTTTCGGGTTTTAAAGGAAGTGGATATCATTTCATACCCTCACTCCTCCCGATTTCTAAACGAGGCTTCGTGCTCGTTTTTTCGTTTTGACACCACCAACACGTCCAGTGTCGCATTTCTAACATACAATCGAGACTTTTTCGGGTTTTAAAGGAAGTACATATAATTTCATACCCTCTCTCGAATAGATTTCTAAACGAGGCTTCGTGCTCGTTTTTTCGTTTTGACACCACAAACACGTCCCGTGGACCATTTCTAACCTATAATCGAGACTTTTTCGGCTTTTAAAGGAAGTGGATATAATTTCATACCCTCTCTCCAACCGATTTCTAAACGAGGCTTCTTGCTCGTTTTTTCGTTTTGACACCACAAACACGTCCCGTAGCCCATTTCTAACCTATAATCGAGACTTATTCGGGTTTTAAATGAAGTGGATATAATTTCATACCCTCTCTCCAACCGATTTCTAAACGAGGCTTCGTGCTCGTTTTTTTGTTTTGACACCACCAACACGTCCCGTGTCCCATTTCTAACATATAATCGAGACTTTTTCGGATTTTAAAGGAAGTGCATATAATTTCATACCCTCTCTCGAACCGATTTCTAAACGAGGCTTCGTGCTCGTTTTTTCGTTTTGACACCACAAACACGTCCCGTGGCCTATTTCTAACCTATAATCGAGACTTTTTCCGGTTTTAAAGGAAGTGGATATCATTTCATACACTCTCTCCTCCCGATTTCTAAACGAGGCTTCGTGCTCGTTTTTTCGTTTTGACACCACAAACACGTCCCGTGGCCCATTTCTAACCTATAATCGAGACTTTTTCGGCTTTTAAAGGAAGTGGATATAATTTCATACCCTCTCTCCAACCGATTTCTAAACGAGGCTTCGTGCTCGTTTTTTCGTTTTGACACCACAAACACGTCCCGTAGCCCATTTCTAACCTATAATCGAGACATTTTCGGGTTTTCAAGGAAGTGGATATCATTTCAGACCCTCTCTCCTCCCGATTTCTAAACGAGGCTTCGCGCTCGTTTTTTCGTTTTGACACCTCAAACACGTCCCGTGGCCCATTTCTAACCTATAATCGAGACTTTTTCCGGTTTTAAAGGAAGTGGATATAATTTCATACCCTCTCTCGAACCGATTTCTAAACGAGGCTTCGTGCTCGTTTTTTCGTTTTGACTCCACAAACACGTCCCGTGGCCCATTTCTAACCTATAATCGAGACTTTTTTGGCTTTTAAAGGAAGTGGATATAATTTCATACCCTCTCTCCAACCGATTTCTAAACGAGGCTTCGTGCTCGTTTTTTTGTTTTGACACCACCAACACGTCCCGTGTCCCATTTCTAACATATAATCGAGACTTTTTCGGGTTTTCAAAGGAAGTGCATATAATTTCATACCCTCTCTCGAACCGATTTCTAAACGAGGCTTCGTGCTCGTTTTTTCGTTTTGACACCACAAACACGTCCCGTGGCCCATTTCTAACCAATAATCGAGACTTTTTCCGGTTTTAAAGGAAGTGGATATAATTTCATACCCTCTCTCGAACCGATTTCTAAACGAGGCTTCGTGCTCGTTTTTTCGTTTTGACACCACAAACACGTCCCGTGGCCTATTTCTAACCTATAATCGAGACTTTTTCGGGTTTTAAAGGAAGTGGATATCATTTCATACCCTCACTCCTCCCGATTTCTAAACGAGGCTTCGTGCTCGTTTTTTCGTTTTGACACCACCAACACGTCCAGTGTCCCATTTCTAACATACAATCGAGACTTTTTCGGGTTTTAAAGGAAGTACATATAATTTCATACCCTCTCTCGAATAGATTTCTAAACGAGGCTTCGTGCTCGTTTTTTCGTTTTGACACCACAAACACGTCCCGTGGACCATTTCTAACCTATAATCGAGACTTTTTCGGCTTTTAAAGGAAGTGGATATAATTTCATACCCTCTCTCCAACCGATTTCTAAACGAGGCTTCGTGCTCGTTTTTTTGTTTTGACACCACCAACACGTCCCGTGTCCCATTTCTAACATATAATCGAGACTTTTTCGGATTTTAAAGGAAGTGCATATAATTTCATACCCTCTCTCGAACCGATTTCTAAACGAGGCTTCGTGCTCGTTTTTTCGTTTTGACACCACAAACACGTCCCGTGGCCTATTTCTAACCAATAATCGAGACTTTTTCCGGTTTTAAAGGAAGTGGATATAATTTCATACCCTCTCTCGAACCGATTTCTAAACGAGGCTTCGTGCTCGTTTTTTCGTTTTGACACCACAAACACGTCCCGTGGCCTATTTCTAACCTATAATCGAGACTTTTTCGGGTTTTAAAGGAAGTGGATATAATTTCATACCCTCTCTCCTCCCGATTTCTAAACGATGCTTCGTGCTCGTTTTTTAGTTTTGACACAACAAACACGTCCCGTTGCCCATTTCTAACCTATAATTGAGACTTTTTCGGGTTTTAAAGGAAGTGGATATCATTTCATACCCTCTCTCCTCCCGATTTCGAAACGAAGCTTCGTGCTCGTTTTTTCGTTTTGACACCACAAACATGTCCCGTGGCCCATTTCTAACCTATAATCGAGACTTTTTCGGGTTTTAAAGGAAGTGGATATCATTTCATACCCTCTCTCCTCCCGATTTCAAAACGAGGCTTCGTGCTCGTTTTTTCGTTTTGACACCACAAACACGTCCCGTGGCCCATTTCTAACCTATAATCGAGACTTTTTCGGGTTCTAAAGGAAGTGGATATCATTTCATACCCTCTCTCCTCCCGATTTCTAAACGAGGCTTCGTGCTCGTTTTTTCGTTTTGACACCACAAACACGTCCCGTGGCCCATTTCTAACCTATAATCGAGACTTTTTCCGGTTTTAAAGGAAGTGGATATAATTTCATACCCTCTCTCCAACCGATTTCTAAACGAGGCTTCGTGCTCGTTTTTTCGTTTTGACACCACAAACACGTCCCGTGGCCCATTTCTAACCTATAATCGAGACTTTTTCGGCTTTTAAAGGAAGTGGATATAATTTCATACCCTCTCTCCAACCGATTTCTAAACGAGGCTTCGTGCTCGTTTTTTCGTTTTGACACCACAAACACGTCCCGTAGCCCATTTCTAACCTATAATCGAGACATTTTCGGGTTTTCAAGGAAGTGGATATCATTTCAGACCCTCTCTCCTCCCGATTTCTAAACGAGGCTTCGCGCTCGTTTTTTCGTTTTGACACCTGAAACACGTCCCGTGGCCCATTTCTAACCTATAATCGAGACTTTTTCCAGTTTTAAAGGAAGTGGATATAATTTCATACCCTCTCTCGAACCGATTTCTAAACGAGGCTTCGTGCTCGTTTTTTCGTTTTGACACCACAAACACGTCCCGTGGCCCATTTCTAACCTATAATCGAGACTTTTTTGGCTTTTAAAGGAAGTGGATATAATTTCATACCCTCTCTCCAACCGATTTCTAAACGAGGCTTCGTGCTCGTTTTTTTGTTTTGACACCACCAACACGTCCCGTGTCCCATTTCTAACATATAATCGAGACTTTTTCGGGTTTTAAAGGAAGTGCATATAATTTCATACCCTCTCTCGAACCGATTTCTAAACGAGGCTTCGTGCTCGTTTTTTCGTTTTGACACCACAAACACGTCCCGTGGCCCATTTCTAACCAATAATCGAGACTTTTTCCGGTTTTAAAGGAAGTGGATATAATTTCATACCCTCTCTCGAACCGATTTCTAAACGAGGCTTCGTGCTCGTTTTTTCGTTTTGACACCACAAACACGTCCCGTGGCCTATTTCTAACCTATAATCGAGACTTTTTCGGGTTTTAAAGGAAGTGGATATCATTTCATACCCTCACTCCTCCCGATTTCTAAACGAGGCTTCGTGCTCGTTTTTTCGTTTTGACACCACCAACACGTCCAGTGTCCCATTTCTAACATACAATCGAGACTTTTTCGGGTTTTAAAGGAAGTACATATAATTTCATACCCTCTCTCGAATAGATTTCTAAACGAGGCTTCGTGATCGTTTTTTCGTTTTGACACCACAAATACGTCCCGTGGCCCATTTCTAACCTATATTCGAGACTTTTTCGGCTTTTAAAGGAAGTGGATATAATTTCATACCCTCTCTCCAACCGATTTCTAAACGAGGCTTCGTGCTCGTTTTTTCGTTTTGACACCACAAACACGTCCCGTGGCCCATTTCTAACCTATAATCGAGACTTTTTCCGGTTTTAAAGGAAGTGGATATAATTTCATACCCTCTCTCCTCCCGATTTCTAAACGAGGCTTCGTGCTCGTTTTTTAGTTTTGACACAATAAACACGTCCCGTTGCCCATTTCTAACCTATAATCGAGACTTTTTCGGGTTTTAAAGGAAGTGGATATCATTTCATACCCTCTCTCCCCCCGATTTCTAAAAGAGGATTTGTGCTCGTTTTTTTGTTTTGACACCACAAACACGTCCCGTGGCCCATTTCTAACGTATAATCGAGACTTTTTCGAGTTTTAATGGAAGTTGATATAATTTCATACCCTCCCTCCCCCCGATTTCAAAACGAGGCTTCGTGCTCGTTTTTTAGTTTTGACACAACAAACACGTCCAGTTGCCCATTTCTAACCTATAATCGAGACTTTTTCGGGTTTTAAAGGAAGTGGATATAATTTCATACCCTCTCTCCTCCCGATTTCTAAACGAGGCTTCGTGCTCGTTTTTTACTTTTGACACAACAAACACGTCCCGTTGCCCATTTGTAACCTATAATCGAGACTTTTTCGGGTTTTAAAGGAAGTGGATATCATTTCATACCCTCTCTCCTACCGATTTCGAAACGAGGCTTCGTGCTCGTTTTTTCGTTTTGACACCACAAACAAGTCCCGTGGCCCATTTATAACCTATAATCGAGACTTTTTCGGGTTTTAAAGGAAGTGGATATCATTTCATACCCTCTCTCCTCCCGATTTCTAAACGAGGCTTCGTGCTCGTTTTTTCGTTTTGACACCACCAACACGTCCCGTGTCCCATTTCTAACGTATAATCGAGACTTTTTCGGGTTTTAAAGGAAGTGGATATCATTTCATACCCTCTCTCGAACCGATTTCTAAACGAGGCTTCGTGCTCGTTTTTTCGTTTTGACACAACAAACACGTCCCGTGGTCCATTTCTAACCTATAATCGATACTTTTTTGGGTTTTAAAGGAAGTGGATATAATTTCATACCCTCTCTCCAACCGATTTCTAAACGAGGCTTCGTGCTCGTTTTTTCGTTTTGACACCACAAACACGTCCCGTGGCCCATTTCTAACCTATAATCGAGACTTTTTCGGCTTTTGAAGGAAGTGGATATAATTTCATACCGTCTCTCCAACCGATTTCTAAACGAGGCTTCGTGCTCGTTTTTTCGTTTTGACACCACAAACACGTCCCGTGGCCCATTTCTAACCTATAATCGAGACTTTTTCGGCTTTTAAAGGAAGTGGATATAATTTCATACCCTCTCTCCAACCGATTTCTAAACGAGGCTTCGTGCTCGTTTTTTCGTTTTGACACCACAAACACGTCCCGTAGCCCATTTCTAACCTATAATTGAGACTTTTTCGGGTTTTAAAGGAAGTGGATATCATTTCAGACCCTCTCTCCTCCCGATTTCTAAACGAGGCTTCGTGCTCGTTTTTTCGTTTTGACACCACAAACACGTCCCGTGGCCCATTTCTAACCTATAATCGAGACTTTTTCCGGTTTTAAAGGAAGTGGATATAATTTCATACCCTCTCTCGAACCGATTTCTAAACGAGGCTTCGTGCTCGTTTTTTCGTTTTGATACCACAAACACGTCCCGTGGCCTATTTCTAACCTATAATCGAGACTTTTTCGGGTTTTAAAGGAAGTGGATATCATTTCATACCCTCACTCCTCCCGATTTCTACACGAGGCTTCGTGCTCGTTTTTTCGTTTTGACACCACCAACACGTCCAGTGTCCCATTTCTAACATACAATCGAGACTTTTTCGGGTTTTAAAGGAAGTGCATATAATTTCATACCCTCTCTCGAATAGATTTCTAAACGAGGCTTCGTGATCGTTTTTTCGTTTTGACACCACAAATACGTCTCGTGGCCCATTTCTAACATATAATCGAGACTTTTTCGGCTTTTAAAGGAAGTGGATATAATTTCATACCCTCTCTCCAACCGATTTCTAAACGAGGCTTCTTGCTCGTTTTTTCGTTTTGACACCACAAACACGTCCCGTAGCCCATTTCTAACCTATAATCGAGACTTTTTCGGGTTTTAAATGAAGTGGATATCATTTCATACCCTCTCTCCTCCCGATTTCTAAAAGAGGTTTCGTGCTCGTTTTTTAGTTTTGACACCACAAACACGTGTCGTGGCCCATTTCTAACGTATAATCGAGACTTTTTCGGGTTTTAAAGGAAGTGGATATCATTTCTTACCCTCTCTCCTCCCGATTTCTAAAAGAGGCTTTATGCCCGTTTTTTCGTTTTGACACCACCAACACGTCCCGTGGCCCATTTCTAACGTATAATCGAGACTTTTTTGGGTTTTAAAGGAAGTGGATATAATTTCATACCCTCTCTCCTCCCGATTTCTAAACGATGCTTCGTGCTCGTTTTTTAGTTTTGACACAACAAACACGTCCCGTTGCCCATTTCTAACCTATAATCGAGACTTTTTCGGGTTTTAAAGGAAGTGGATATCATTTCATACCCTCTCTCCTCCCAATTTCGAAACGAGGCTTCGTGCTCATTTTTTCGTTTTGACACCACAAACATGTCCCGTGGCCCATTTCTAACCTATAATCGAGACTTTTTCGGGTTTTAAAGGAAGTGGATATCATTTCATACCCTCTCTCCTCCCGATTTCTAAACGAGGCTTCGTGCTCGTTTTTTCGTTTCGACACCACCAACACGTCCCGTGTCCCATTTCTAACGTATAATCGAGACTTTTTCGGGTTTTAAAGCAAGTGGATATAACTTCATACCCTCTCTCCAACCGATTTCTAAACGAGGCTTCGTGCTCGTTTTTTCATTTTGACACCACAAACACGTCCCGTAGCCCATTTCTAACCTATAATCGAGATTTTTTCGGGTTTTAAAGGAAGTGGATATCATTTCATACCCTCTCTCCTCCCGATTTCTAAAAGAGGCTTCGTGCTCGTTTTTTAGTTTTGACACCACAAACACGTCCCGTGGCCCATTTCTAACGTATAATCGAGACTTTTTCGGGTTTTAAAGGAAGTGGATATCATTTCATACCCTCCCTCCCCCCGATTTCAAAACGAGGCTTCGTGCTCGTTTTTTAGTTTTGACACAACAAACACGTCCCGTGGCCCATTTCTAACCTATAATCGAGACTTTTTCGGGTTTTAAAGGAAGTGGATATAATTTCATACCCTCTCTCCTCCCGATTTCTAAACGAGGCTTCGTGCTCGTTTTTTAGTTTTGACACAACAAACACGTCCCGTTGCCCATTTCTAACCTATAATCGAGACTTTTTCGGGTTTTAAAGGAAGTGGATATCATTTCATACCCTATCTCCTCCCGATTTAGAAACGAGGCTTCGTGATCGTTTTTTGGTTTTGACACCACAAACACGTCCAGTGGCCCATTTCTAACCTATAATCGAGACTTTTTCGGGTTTTAAAGGAAGTGGATATAACTTCATACCCTCTCTCCAACCGATTTCTAAACGAGGCTTCGTGCTCGTTTTTTCATTTTGACACCACAAACACGTCCCGTAGCCCATTTCTAACCTATAATCGAGACTTTTTCGGGTTTTAAAGGAAGTGGATATCATTTCATACCCTCTCTCGTCCCGATTTCTAAAAGAGGATTCGTGCTCGTTTTTTTGTTTTGACACCACAAACACATCCCGTGGCCCATTTCTAACGTATAATCGAGACTTTTTCGAGTTTTAAAGGAAGTGGATATAATTTCATACCCTCCCTCCCCCCGATTTCAAAACGAGGCTTCGTGCTCGTTTTTTAGTTTTGACACAACAAACACGTCCCGTTGCCCATTTCTAACCTATAATCGAGACTTTTTCGGGTTTTAAAGGAAGTGGATATAATTTCATACCCTCTCTCCTCCCGATTTCTAAACGAGGCTTCGTGCTCGTTTTTTACTTTTGACACAACAAACACGTCCCGTTGCCCATTTGTAACCTATAATCGAGACTTTTTCGGGTTTTAAAGGTAGTGGATATCATTTCATACCCTCTCTCCTACCGATTTCGAAACGAGGCTTCGTGCTCGTTTTTTCGTTTTGACACCACAAACAAGTCCCGTGGCCCATTTCTAACCTATAATCGAGACTTTTTCGGGTTTTAAAGGAAGTGGATATCATTTCATACCCTCTCTCCTCCCGATTTCTAAACGAGGCTTCGTGCTCGTTTTTTCGTTTTGACACCACCAACACGTCCCGTGTCCCATTTCTAACGTATAATCGAGACTTTTTCGGGTTTTAAAGGAAGTGGATATCATTTCATACCCTCTCTCGAACCGATTTCTAAACGAAGCTTCGTGCTCGTTTTTTCGTTTTGACACCACAAACACGTCCCGTGGTCCATTTCTAACCTATAATCGATACTTTTTTGGGTTTTAAAGGAAGTGGATATAATTTCATACCCTCTCTCCAACCGATTTCTAAACGAGGCTTCGTTCTCATTTTTTCGTTTTGACACCACAAACACGTCCCGTAGCCCATTTCTAACATATAATCGAGACTTTTTCGGGTTTTAAAGGAAGTGGATATCATTTCATACCCTCTCTCCTCCCGATTTCTAAAAGAGGCTTCGTGCTCGTTTTTTAGTTTTGACACCACAAACACGTCCCGTGGCCCATTTCTAACGTATAATCGAGACTTTTTTGGGTTTTAAAGGAAGTGGATATCATTTCATACACTCCCTCCTCCCAATTTCAAAACGAGGCTTCGTGCTCGTTTTTTAGTTTTGACACAACAAACACGTCCCGTTGCCCTTTTCTAACCTATAATTGAGACTTTTTCGGGTTTTAAAGGAAGTGGATATCATTTCATACCCTCTCTCCTCCCGATTTCTAAACGAGGCTTCGTGCTCGTTTTTTCGTTTTGACACCACCAACACGTCTGGTGTTCCATTTCTAACATATAATCGAGACTTTTTCGGGTTTTAAAGGAAGTGCATATAATTTCATACCCTCTCTCGAACCGATTTCTAAGCGAGGCTTCGTGCTCGTTTTTTCGTTTTGACACCACAAACACGTCCCGTGGCCCATTTCTAACCTATAATCGAGACTTTTTCGGGTTTTAAGGGAAGTGGATATAATTTCATACCCTCTCTCCAACCGATTTCTAAACGAGGCTTCGTGCTCGTTTTTTCGTTTTGACACCACAAACACGTCCAGTAGCCCATTTCTAACCTATAATCGAGACTTTTTCGGGTTTTAAATGAAGTGGATATCATTTCATACCCTCTCTCCTCCCGATTTCTAAAAGAGGTTTCGTGCTCGTTTTTTAGTTTTGACACCACAAACACGTCCCGTGGCCCATTTCTAACGTATAATCGAGACTTTTTCGGGTTTTAAAGGAAGTGGATATCATTTCTTACCCTCTCTCCTCCCGATTTCTAAAAGAGGCTTTATGCTCGTTTTTTCGTTTTGACACCACAAACACGTCCCGTGGCCCATTTCTAACGTATAATCGAGACTTTTTCGGGTTTTAAAGGAAGTGGATATAATTTCATACCCTCTCTCCTCCCGATTTCTAAACGATGCTTCGTGCTCGTTTTTTAGTTTTGACACAACAAACACGTCCCGTTGCCCATTTCTAACCTATAATCGAGACTTTTTCGGGTTTTAAAGGAAGTGGATATCATTTCATACCCTCTCTCCTCCCGATTTCGAAACGAAGCTTCGTGCTCGTTTTTTCGTTTTGACACCACCAACACGTCCCGTGTCCCATTTCTAACATATAATCGAGACTTTTTCGGGTTTTAAAGGAAGTGCATATAATTTCATACCCTCTCTCGAACCGATTTCTAAACGAGGCTTCGTGCTCGTTTTTTCGTTTTGACACCACAAACACGTCCCGTGGCCCATTTCTAACCAATAATCGAGACTTTTTCCGGTTTTAAAGGAAGTGGATATAATTTCATACCCTCTCTCGAACCGATTTCTAAACGAGGCTTCGTGCTCGTTTTTTCGTTTTGACACCACAAACACGTCCCGTGGCCTATTTCTAACCTATAATCGAGACTTTTTCGGGTTTTAAAGGAAGTGGATATCATTTCATACCCTCACTCCTCCCGATTTATAAACGAGGCTTCGTGCTCGTTTTTTCGTTTTGACACCACCAACACGTCCTGTGTCCCATTTCTAACATACAATCGAGACTTTTTCGGGTTTTAAAGGAAGTACATATAATTTCATACCCTCTCTCGAATAGATTTCTAAACGAGGCTTCGTGATCGTTCTTTCGTTTTGACACCACAAATACGTCCCGTGGCCCATTTCTAACCTATAATCGAGACTTTTTCGGCTTTTAAAGGAAGTGGATATAATTTCATACCCTCTCTCCAACCGATTTCTAAACGAGGCTTCGTGCTCGTTTTTTCGTTTTGACACCACAAACACGTCCCGTGGCCCATTTCTAACCTATAATCGAGACTTTTTCCGGTTTTAAAGGAAGTGGATATAATTTCATACCCTCTCTCCTCCCGATTTCTAAACGAGGCTTCGTGCTCGTTTTTTAGTTTTGACACAATAAACACGTCCCGTTGCCCATTTCTAACCTATAATCGAGACTTTTTCGGGTTTTAAAGGAAGTGGATATCATTTCATACCCTCTCTCCTCCCGATTTCTAAAAGAGGATTCGTGCTCGTTTTTTTGTTTTGACACCACAAACACATCCCGTGGCCCATTTCTAACGTATAATCGAGACTTTTTCGAGTTTTAAAGGAAGTGGATATAATTTCATACCCTCCCTCCCCCCGATTTCAAAACGAGGCTTCATGCTCGTTTTTTAGTTTTGACACAACAAACACGTCCCGTTGCCCATTTCTAACCTATAATCGAGACTTTTTCGGGTTTTAAAGGAAGTGGATATAATTTCATACCCTCTCTCCTCCCGATTTCTAAACGAGGCTTCGTGCTCGTTTTTTTACTTTTGACACAACAAACACGTCCCGTTGCCCATATGTAACCTATAATCGAGACTTTTTCGGGTTTTAAAGGAAGTGGATATCATTTCATACCCTCTCTCCTACCGATTTCGAACCGAGGCTTCGTGCTCGTTTTTTCGTTTTGACACCACAAACACATCCCGTGGCCCATTTCTAACCTATAATCGAGACTTTTTCGGGTTTTAAAGGAAGTGGATATCATTTCATACCCTCTCTCCTCCCGATTTCTAAACGAGGCTTCGTGCTCGTTTTTTAGTTTTGACACAACAAACACGTCCCGTTGCCCATTTCTAACCTATAATCGAGACTTTTTCGGGTTTTAAAGGAAGTGGATATAATTTCATACCCTCTCTCCTCCCGATTTCTAAACGAGGCTTCGTGCTCGTTTTTTACTTTTGACACAACAAACACGTCCCGTTGCCCATTTGTAACCTATAATCGAGACTTTTTCGGGTTTTAAAGGTAGTGGATATCATTTCATACCCTCTCTCCTACCGATTTCGAAACGAGGCTTCGTGCTCGTTTTTTCGTTTTGACACCACAAACAAGTCCCGTGGCCCATTTCTAACCTATAATCGAGACTTTTTCGGGTTTTAAAGGAAGTGGATATCATTTCATACCCTCTCTCCTCCCGATTTCTAAACGAGGCTTCGTGCTCGTTTTTTCGTTTTGACACCACCAACACGTCCCGTGTCCCATTTCTAACGTATAATCGAGACTTTTTCGGGTTTTAAAGGAAGTGGATATCATTTCATACCCTCTCTCGAACCGATTTCTAAACGAAGCTTCGTGCTCGTTTTTTCGTTTTGACACCACAAACACGTCCCGTGGTCCATTTCTAACCTATAATCGATACTTTTTTGGGTTTTAAAGGAAGTGGATATAATTTCATACCCTCTCTCCAACCGATTTCTAAACGAGGCTTCGTGCTCGTTTTTTCGTTTTGACACCACAAACACGTCCCGTAGCCTATTTCTAACATATAATCGAGACTTTTTCGGGTTTTAAAGGAAGTGGATATCATTTCATACCCTCTCTCCTCCCGATTTCTAAAAGAGGCTTCGTGCTCGTTTTTTAGTTTTGACACAACAAACACGTCCCGTTGCCCTTTTCTAACCTATAATTGAGACTTTTTCGGGTTTTAAAGGAAGTGGATATCATTTCATACCCTCTCTCCTCCCGATTTCTAAACGAGGCTTCGTGCTCGTTTTTTCGTTTTGACACCACCAACACGTCTGGTGTTCCATTTCTAACATATAATCGAGACTTTTTCGGGTTTTAAAGGAAGTGCATATAATTTCATACCCTCTCTCGAACCGATTTCTAAGCGAGGCTTCGTGCTCGTTTTTTCGTTTTGACACCACAAACACGTCCCGTGGCCCATTTCTAACCTATAATCGAGACTTTTTCGGGTTTTAAGGGAAGTGGATATAATTTCATACCCTCTCTCCAACCGATTTCTAAACGAGGCTTCGTGCTCGTTTTTTCGTTTTGACACCACAAACACGTCCAGTAGCCCATTTCTAACCTATAATCGAGACTTTTTCGGGTTTTAAATGAAGTGGATATCATTTCATACCCTCTCTCCTCCCGATTTCTAAAAGAGGTTTCGTGCTCGTTTTTTAGTTTTGACACCACAAACACGTCCCGTGGCCCATTTCTAACGTATAATCGAGACTTTTTCGGGTTTTAAAGGAAGTGGATATCATTTCTTACCCTCTCTCCTCCCGATTTCTAAAAGAGGCTTTATGCTCGTTTTTTCGTTTTGACACCACAAACACGTCCCGTGGCCCATTTCTAACGTATAATCGAGACTTTTTCGGGTTTTAAAGGAAGTGGATATAATTTCATACCCTCTCTCCTCCCGATTTCTAAACGATGCTTCGTGCTCGTTTTTTAGTTTTGACACAACAAACACGTCCCGTTGCCCATTTCTAACCTATAATCGAGACTTTTTCGGGTTTTAAAGGAAGTGGATATCATTTCATACCCTCTCTCCTCCCGATTTCGAAACGAAGCTTCGTGCTCGTTTTTTCGTTTTGACACCACCAACACGTCCCGTGTCCCATTTCTAACATATAATCGAGACTTTTTCGGGTTTTAAAGGAAGTGCATATAATTTCATACCCTCTCTCGAACCGATTTCTAAACGAGGCTTCGTGCTCGTTTTTTCGTTTTGACACCACAAACACGTCCCGTGGCCCATTTCTAACCAATAATCGAGACTTTTTCCGGTTTTAAAGGAAGTGGATATAATTTCATACCCTCTCTCGAACCGATTTCTAAACGTGGCTTCGTGCTCGTTTTTTAGTTTTGACACCACAAACACGTCCCGTGGCCTATTTCTAACCTATAATCGAGACTTTTTCGGGTTTTAAAGGAAGTGGATATCATTTCATACCCTCACTCCTCCCGATTTCTAAACGAGGCTTCGTGCTCGTTTTTTCGTTTTGACACCACCAACACGTCCTGTGTCCCATTTCTAACATACAATCGAGACTTTTTCGGGTTTTAAAGGAAGTACATATAATTTCATACCCTCTCTCGAATAGATTTCTAAACGAGGCTTCGTGATCGTTCTTTCGTTTTGACACCACAAATACGTCCCGTGGCCCATTTCTAACCTATAATCGAGACTTTTTCGGCTTTTAAAGGAAGTGGATATAATTTCATACCCTCTCTCCAACCGATTTCTAAACGAGGCTTCGTGCTCGTTTTTTCGTTTTGACACCACAAACACGTCCCGTGGCCCATTTCTAACCTATAATCGAGACTTTTTCCGGTTTTAAAGGAAGTGGATATAATTTCATACCCTCTCTCCTCCCGATTTCTAAACGAGGCTTCGTGCTCGTTTTTTAGTTTTGACACAATAAACACGTCCCGTTGCCCATTTCTAACCTATAATCGAGACTTTTTCGGGTTTTAAAGGAAGTGGATATCATTTCATACCCTCTCTCCTCCCGATTTCTAAAAGAGGATTCGTGCTCGTTTTTTTGTTTTGACACCACAAACACGTCCCGTGGCCCATTTCTAACGTATAATCGAGACTTTTTCGAGTTTTAAAGGAAGTGGATATAATTTCATACCCTCCCTCCCCCCGATTTCAAAACGAGGCTTCGTGCTCGTTTTTTAGTTTTGACACAACAAACACGTCCCGTTGCCCATTTCTAACCTATAATCGAGACTTTTTCGGGTTTTAAAGGAAGTGGATATAATTTCATACCCTCTCTCCTCCCGATTTCTAAACGAGGCTTCGTGCTCGTTTTTTTACTTTTGACACAACAAACACGTCCCGTTGCCCATATGTAACCTATAATCGAGACTTTTTCGGGTTTTAAAGGAAGTGGATATCATTTCATACCCTCTCTCCTACCGATTTCGAACCGAGGCTTCGTGCTCGTTTTTTCGTTTTGACACCACAAACAAGTCCAGTGGCCCATTTCTAACCTATAATCGAGACTTTTTCGGGTTTTAAAGGAAGTGGATATCATTTCATACCCTCTCTCCTCCCGATTTCTAAACGAGGCTTCGTGCTCGTTTTTTCGTTTTGACACCACCATCACGTCCCGTGTCCCATTTCTAACGTATAATCGAGACTTTTTCGGGTTTTAAAGGAAGTGGATATCATTTCATACCCTCTCTCGAACCGATTTCTAAACGAGGCTTCGTGCTCGTTTTTTCGTTTTGACACCACCAACACGTCCCGTGGTCCATTTCTAACCTATAATCGATACTTTTTTGGGTTTTAAAGGAAGTGGATATAATTTCATACCCTCTCTCCAACCGATTTCTAAACGAGGCTTCGTGCTCGTTTTTTCGTTTTGACACCACAAACACGTCCCGTGGACCATTTCTAACCTATAATCGAGACTTTTTCGGCTTTTAAAGGAAGTGGATATAATTTCATACCCTCTCTCCAACCGATTTCTAAACGAGGCTTCGTGCTCGTTTTTTTGTTTTGACACCACCAACACGTCCCGTGTCCCATTTCTAACATATAATCGAGACTTTTTCGGATTTTAAAGGAAGTGCATATAATTTCATACCCTCTCTCGAACCGATTTCTAAACGAGGCTTCGTGCTCGTTTTTTCGTTTTGACACCACAAACACGTCCCGTGGCCTATTTCTAACCTATAATCGAGACTTTTTCCGGTTTTAAAGGAAGTGGATATAATTTCATACCCTCTCTCGAACCGATTTCTAAACGAGGCTTCGTGCTCGTTTTTTCGTTTTGACACCACAAACACGTCCCGTGGCCTATTTCTAACCTATAATCGAGACTTTTTCGGGTTTTAAAGGAAGTGGATATAATTTCATACCCTCTCTCCTCCCGATTTCTAAACGATGCTTCGTGCTCGTTTTTTAGTTTTGACACAACAAACACGTCCCGTTGCCCATTTCTAACCTATAATCGAGACTTTTTCGGGTTTTAAAGGAAGTGGATATCATTTCATACCCTCTCTCCTCCCGATTTCGAAACGAAGCTTCGTGCTCGTTTTTTCGTTTTGACACCACAAACATGTCCCGTGGCCCATTTCTAACCTATAATCGAGACTTTTTCGGGTTTTAAAGGAAGTGGATATCATTTCATACCCTCTCTCCTCCCGATTTCAAAACGAGGCTTCGTGCTCGTTTTTTCGTTTTGACACCACAAACACGTCCCGTGGCCCATTTCTAACCTATAATCGAGACTTTTTCGGGTTCTAAAGGAAGTGGATATCATTTCATACCCTCTCTCCTCCCGATTTCTAAACGAGGCTTCGTGCTCGTTTTTTCGTTTTGACACCACAAACACGTCCCGTGGCCCATTTCTAACCTATAATCGAGACTTTTTCGGCTTTTAAAGGAAGTGGATATAATTTCATACCCTCTCTCCAACCGATTTCTAAACGAGGCTTCGTGCTCGTTTTTTCGTTTTGACACCACAAACACGTCCCGTAGCCCATTTCTAACCTATAATCGAGACATTTTCGGGTTTTCAAGGAAGTGGATATCATTTCAGACCCTCTCTCCTCCCGATTTCTAAACGAGGCTTCGCGCTCGTTTTTTCGTTTTGACACCTCAAACACGTCCCGTGGCCCATTTCTAACCTATAATCGAGACTTTTTCCGGTTTTAAAGGAAGTGGATATAATTTCATACCCTCTCTCGAACCGATTTCTAAACGAGGCTTCGTGCTCGTTTTTTCGTTTTGACACCACAAACACGTCCCGTGGCCCATTTCTAACCTATAATCGAGACTTTTTTGGCTTTTAAAGGAAGTTGATATAATTTCATACCCTCTCTCCAACCGATTTCTAAACGAGGCTTCGTTCTCGTTTTTTTGTTTTGACACCACCAACACGTCCCGTGTCCCATTTCTAACATATAATCGAGACTTTTTCGGGTTTTCAAAGGAAGTGCATATAATTTCATACCCTCTCTCGAACCGATTTCTAAACGAGGCTTCGTGCTCGTTTTTTCGTTTTGACACCACAAACACGTCCCGTGGACCATTTCTAACCTATAATCGAGACTTTTTCGGCTTTTAAAGGAAGTGGATATAATTTCATACCCTCTCTCCAACCGATTTCTAAACGAGGCTTCGTGCTCGTTTTTTCGTTTTGACACCACAAACACGTCCCGTGGCCCATTTCTAACCTATAATCGAGACTTTTTCGGGTTCTAAAGGAAGTGGATATCATTTCATACCCTCTCTCCTCCCGATTTCTAAACGAGGCTTCGTGCTCGTTTTTTCGTTTTGACACCACAAACACGTCCCGTGGCCCATTTCTAACCTATAATCGAGACTTTTTCAGGTTTTAAAGGAAGTGGATATAATTTCATACCCTCTCTCCAACCGATTTCTAAACGAGGCTTCGTGCTCGTTTTTTCGTTTTGACACCACAAACACGTCCCGTGGCCCATTTCTAACCTATAATCGAGACTTTTTCGGCTTTTAAAGGAAGTGGATATAATTTCATACCCTCTCTCCAACCGATTTCTAAACGAGGCTTCGTGCTCGTTTTTTCGTTTTGACACCACAAACACGTCCCGTAGCCCATTTCTAACCTATAATCGAGACATTTTCGGGTTTTCAAGGAAGTGGATATCATTTCAGACCCTCTCTCCTCCCGATTTCTAAACGAGGCTTCGCGCTCGTTTTTTCGTTTTGACACCTCAAACACGTCCCGTGGCCCATTTCTAACCTATAATCGAGACTTTTTCCGGTTTTAAAGGAAGTGGATATAATTTCATACCCTCTCTCGAACCGATTTCTAAACGAGGCTTCGTGCTCGTTTTTTCGTTTTGACACCACAAACACGTCCCGTGGCCCATTTCTAACCTATAATCGAGACTTTTTTGGCTTTTAAAGGAAGTTGATATAATTTCATACCCTCTCTCCAACCGATTTCTAAACGAGGCTTCGTTCTCGTTTTTTTGTTTTGACACCACCAACACGTCCCGTGTCCCATTTCTAACATATAATCGAGACTTTTTCGGGTTTTAAAGGAAGTGCATATAATTTCATACCCTCTCTCGAACCGATTTCTAAACGAGGCTTCGTGCTTGTTTTTTCGTTTTGACACCACAAACACGTCCCGTGGCCCATTTTTAACCAATAATCGAGACTTTTTCCGGTTTTAAAGGAAGTGGATATAATTTCATACCCTCTCTCGAACCGATTTCTAAACGAGGCTTCGTGCTCGTTTTTTCGTTTTGACACCACAAACACGTCCCGTGGCCTATTTCTAACCTATAATCGAGACTTTTTCGGGTTTTAAAGGAAGTGGATATCATTTCATACCCTCACTCCTCCCGATTTCTAAACGAGGCTTCGTGCTCGTTTTTTCGTTTTGACACCACCAACACGTCCAGTGTCGCATTTCTAACATACAATCGAGACTTTTTCGGGTTTTAAAGGAAGTACATATAATTTCATACCCTCTCTCGAATAGATTTCTAAACGAGGCTTCGTGCTCGTTTTTTCGTTTTGACACCACAAACACGTCCCGTGGACCATTTCTAACCTATAATCGAGACTTTTTCGGCTTTTAAAGGAAGTGGATATAATTTCATACCCTCTCTCCAACCGATTTCTAAACGAGGCTTCTTGCTCGTTTTTTCGTTTTGACACCACAAACACGTCCCGTAGCCCATTTCTAACCTATAATCGAGACTTTTTCGGGTTTTAAATGAAGTGGATATAATTTCATACCCTCTCTCCAACCGATTTCTAAACGAGGCTTCGTGCTCGTTTTTTTGTTTTGACACCACCAACACGTCCCGTGTCCCATTTCTAACATATAATCGAGACTTTTTCGGATTTTAAAGGAAGTGCATATAATTTCATACCCTCTCTCGAACCGATTTCTAAACGAGGCTTCGTGCTCGTTTTTTCGTTTTGACACCACAAACACGTCCCGTGGCCTATTTCTAACCTATAATCGAGACTTTTTCCGGTTTTAAAGGAAGTGGATATAATTTCATACCCTCTCTCGAACCGATTTCTAAACGAGGCTTCGTGCTCGTTTTTTCGTTTTGACACCACAAACACGTCCCGTGGCCTATTTCTAACCTATAATCGAGACTTTTTCGGGTTTTAAAGGAAGTGGATATAATTTCATACCCTCTCTCCTCCCGATTTCGAAACGAAGCTTCGTGCTCGTTTTTTCGTTTTGACACCACAAACATGTCCCGTGGCCCATTTCTAACCTATAATCGAGACTTTTTCGGGTTTTAAAGGAAGTGGATATCATTTCATACCCTCTCTCCTCCCGATTTCAAAACGAGGCTTCGTGCTCGTTTTTTCGTTTTGACACCACAAACACGTCCCGTGGCCCATTTCTAACCTATAATCGAGACTTTTTCGGGTTCTAAAGGAAGTGGATATCATTTCATACACTCTCTCCTCCCGATTTCTAAACGAGGCTTCGTGCTCGTTTTTTCGTTTTGACACCACAAACACGTCCCGTGGCCCATTTCTAACCTATAATCGAGACTTTTTCGGCTTTTAAAGGAAGTGGATATAATTTCATACCCTCTCTCCAACCGATTTCTAAACGAGGCTTCGTGCTCGTTTTTTCGTTTTGACACCACAAACACGTCCCGTAGCCCATTTCTAACCTATAATCGAGACATTTTCGGGTTTTCAAGGAAGTGGATATCATTTCAGACCCTCTCTCCTCCCGATTTCTAAACGAGGCTTCGCGCTCGTTTTTTCGTTTTGACACCTGAAACACGTCCCGTGGCCCATTTCTAACCTATAATCGAGACTTTTTCCGGTTTTAAAGGAAGTGGATATAATTTCATACCCTCTCTCGAACCGATTTCTAAACGAGGCTTCGTGCTCGTTTTTTCGTTTTGACACCACAAACACGTCCCGTGGCCCATTTCTAACCTATAATCGAGACTTTTTTGGCTTTTAAAGGAAGTGGATATAATTTCATACCCTCTCTCCAACCGATTTCTAAACGAGGCTTCGTGCTCGTTTTTTTGTTTTGACACCACCAACACGTCCCGTGTCCCATTTCTAACATATAATCGAGACTTTTTCGGGTTTTCAAAGGAAGTGCATATAATTTCATACCCTCTCTCGAACCGATTTCTAAACGAGGCTTCGTGCTCGTTTTTTCGTTTTGACACCACAAACACGTCCCGTGGCCCATTTCTAACCAATAATCGAGACTTTTTCCGGTTTTAAAGGAAGTGGATATAATTTCATACCCTCTCTCGAACCGATTTCTAAACGAGGCTTCGTGCTCGTTTTTTCGTTTTGACACCACAAACACGTCCCGTGGCCTATTTCTAACCTATAATCGAGACTTTTTCGGGTTTTAAAGGAAGTGGATATCATTTCATACCCTCACTCCTCCCGATTTCTAAACGAGGCTTCGTGCTCGTTTTTTCGTTTTGACACCACCAACACGTCCAGTGTCCCATTTCTAACATACAATCGAGACTTTTTCGGGTTTTAAAGGAAGTACATATAATTTCATACCCTCTCTCGAATAGATTTCTAAACGAGGCTTCGTGCTCGTTTTTTCGTTTTGACACCACAAACACGTCCCGTGGACCATTTCTAACCTATAATCGAGACTTTTTCGGCTTTTAAAGGAAGTGGATATAATTTCATACCCTCTCTCCAACCGATTTCTAAACGAGGCTTCGTGCTCGTTTTTTTGTTTTGACACCACCAACACGTCCCGTGTCCCATTTCTAACATATAATCGAGACTTTTTCGGATTTTAAAGGAAGTGCATATAATTTCATACCCTCTCTCGAACCGATTTCTAAACGAGGCTTCGTGCTCGTTTTTTCGTTTTGACACCACAAACACGTCCCGTGGCCTATTTCTAACCTATAATCGAGACTTTTTCCGGTTTTAAAGGAAGTGGATATAATTTCATACCCTCTCTCGAACCGATTTCTAAACGAGGCTTCGTGCTCGTTTTTTCGTTTTGACACCACAAACACGTCCCGTGGCCTATTTCTAACCTATAATCGAGACTTTTTCGGGTTTTAAAGGAAGTGGATATAATTTCATACCCTCTCTCCTCCCGATTTCTAAACGATGCTTCGTGCTCGTTTTTTAGTTTTGACACAACAAACACGTCCCGTTGCCCATTTCTAACCTATAATTGAGACTTTTTCGGGTTTTAAAGGAAGTGGATATCATTTCATACCCTCTCTCCTCCCGATTTCGAAACGAAGCTTCGTGCTCGTTTTTTCGTTTTGACACCACAAACAGGTCCCGTGGCCCATTTCTAACCTATAATCGAGACTTTTTCGGGTTTTAAAGGAAGTGGATATCATTTCATACCCTCTCTCCTCCCGATTTCAAAACGAGGCTTCGTGCTCGTTTTTTCGTTTTGACACCACAAACACGTCCCGTGGCCCATTTCTAACCTATAATCGAGACTTTTTCGGGTTCTAAAGGAAGTGGATATCATTTCATACCCTCTCTCCTCCCGATTTCTAAACGAGGCTTCGTGCTCGTTTTTTCGTTTTGACACCACAAACACGTCCCGTGGCCCATTTCTAACCTATAATCGAGACTTTTTCCGGTTTTAAAGGAAGTGGATATAATTTCATACCCTCTCTCCAACCGATTTCTAAACGAGGCTTCGTGCTCGTTTTTTCGTTTTGACACCACAAACACGTCCCGTGGCCCATTTCTAACCTATAATCGAGACTTTTTCGGCTTTTAAAGGAAGTGGATATAATTTCATACCCTCTCTCCAACCGATTTCTAAACGAGGCTTCGTGCTCGTTTTTTCGTTTTGACACCACAAACACGTCCCGTAGCCCATTTCTAACCTATAATCGAGACATTTTCGGGTTTTCAAGGAAGTGGATATCATTTCAGACCCTCTCTCCTCCCGATTTCTAAACGAGGCTTCGCGCTCGTTTTTTCGTTTTGACACCTGAAACACGTCCCGTGGCCCATTTCTAACCTATAATCGAGACTTTTTCCGGTTTTAAAGGAAGTGGATATAATTTCATACCCTCTCTCGAACCGATTTCTAAACGAGGCTTCGTGCTCGTTTTTTCGTTTTGACACCACAAACACGTCCCGTGGCCCATTTCTAACCTATAATCGAGACTTTTTTGGCTTTTAAAGGAAGTGGATATAATTTCATACCCTCTCTCCAACCGATTTCTAAACGAGGCTTCGTGCTCGTTTTTTTGTTTTGACACCACCAACACGTCCCGTGTCCCATTTCTAACATATAATCGAGACTTTTTCGGGTTTTAAAGGAAGTGCATATAATTTCATACCCTCTCTCGAACCGATTTCTAAACGAGGCTTCGTGCTCGTTTTTTCGTTTTGACACCACAAACACGTCCCGTGGCCCATTTCTAACCAATAATCGAGACTTTTTCCGGTTTTAAAGGAAGTGGATATAATTTCATACCCTCTCTCGAACCGATTTCTAAACGAGGCTTCGTGCTCGTTTTTTCGTTTTGACACCACAAACACGTCCCGTGGCCTATTTCTAACCTATAATCGAGACTTTTTCGGGTTTTAAAGGAAGTGGATATCATTTCATACCCTCACTCCTCCCGATTTCTAAACGAGGCTTCGTGCTCGTTTTTTCGTTTTGACACCACCAACACGTCCAGTGTCCCATTTCTAACATACAATCGAGACTTTTTCGGGTTTTAAAGGAAGTACATATAATTTCATACCCTCTCTCGAATAGATTTCTAAACGAGGCTTCGTGATCGTTTTTTCGTTTTGACACCACAAATACGTCCCGTGGCCCATTTCTAACCTATATTCGAGACTTTTTCGGCTTTTAAAGGAAGTGGATATAATTTCATACCCTCTCTCCAACCGATTTCTAAACGAGGCTTCGTGCTCGTTTTTTTGTTTTGACACCACAAACACGTCCCGTGGCCCATTTCTAACCTATAATCGAGACTTTTTCCGGTTTTAAAGGAAGTGGATATAATTTCATACCCTCTCTCCTCCCGATTTCTAAACGAGGCTTCGTGCTCGTTTTTTAGTTTTGACACAATAAACACGTCCCGTTGCCCATTTCTAACCTATAATCGAGACTTTTTCGGGTTTTAAAGGAAGTGGATATCATTTCATACCCTCTCTCCCCCCGATTTCTAAAAGAGGATTTGTGCTCGTTTTTTTGTTTTGACACCACAAACACGTCCCGTGGCCCATTTCTAACGTATAATCGAGACTTTTTCGAGTTTTAATGGAAGTTGATATAATTTCATACCCTCCCTCCCCCCGATTTCAAAACGAGGCTTCGTGCTCGTTTTTTAGTTTTGACACAACAAACACGTCCAGTTGCCCATTTCTAACCTATAATCGAGACTTTTTCGGGTTTTAAAGGAAGTGGATATAATTTCATACCCTCTCTCCTCCCGATTTCTAAACGAGGCTTCGTGCTCGTTTTTTACTTTTGACACAACAAACACGTCCCGTTGCCCATTTGTAACCTATAATCGAGACTTTTTCGGGTTTTAAAGGAAGTGGATATCATTTCATACCCTCTCTCCTACCGATTTCGAAACGAGGCTTCGTGCTCGTTTTTTCATTTTGACACCACAAACAAGTCCCGTGGCCCATTTATAACCTATAATCGAGACGTTTTCGGGTTTTAAAGGAAGTGGATATCATTTCATACCCTCTCTCCTCCCGATTTCTAAACGAGGCTTCGTGCTCGTTTTTTCGTTTTGACACCACCAACACGTCCCGTGTCCCATTTCTAACGTATAATCGAGACTTTTTCGGGTTTTAAAGGAAGTGGATATCATTTCATACCCTCTCTCGAACCGATTTCTAAACGAGGCTTCGTGCTCGTTTTTTCGTTTTGACACAACAAACACGTCCCGTGGTCCATTTCTAACCTATAATCGATACTTTTTTGGGTTTTAAAGGAAGTGGATATAATTTCATACCCTCTCTCCAACCGATTTCTAAACGAGGCTTCGTGCTCGTTTTTTCGTTTTGACACCACAAACACGTCCCGTGGCCCATTTCTAACCTATAATCGAGACTTTTTCGGCTTTTGAAGGAAGTGGATATAATTTCATACCGTCTCTCCAACCGATTTCTAAACGAGGCTTCGTGCTCGTTTTTTCGTTTTGACACCACAAACACGTCCCGTGGCCCATTTCTAACCTATAATCGAGACTTTTTCGGCTTTTAAAGGAAGTGGATATAATTTCATACCCTCTCTCCAACCGATTTCTAAACGAGGCTTCGTGCTCGTTTTTTCGTTTTGACACCACAAACACGTCCCGTAGCCCATTTCTAACCTATAATTGAGACTTTTTCGGGTTTTAAAGGAAGTGGATATCATTTCAGACCCTCTCTCCTCCCGATTTCTAAACGAGGCTTCGTGCTCGTTTTTTCGTTTTGACACCACAAACACGTCCCGTGGCCCATTTCTAACCTATAATCGAGACTTTTTCCGGTTTTAAAGGAAGTGGATATAATTTCATACCCTCTCTCGAACCGATTTCTAAACGAGGCTTCGTGCTCGTTTTTTCGTTTTGATACCACAAACACGTCCCGTGGCCTATTTCTAACCTATAATCGAGACTTTTTCGGGTTTTAAAGGAAGTGGATATCATTTCATACCCTCACTCCTCCCGATTTCTACACGAGGCTTCGTGCTCGTTTTTTCGTTTTGACACCACCAACACGTCCAGTGTCCCATTTCTAACATACAATCGAGACTTTTTCGGGTTTTAAAGGAAGTGCATATAATTTCATACCCTCTCTCGAATAGATTTCTAAACGAGGCTTCGTGATCGTTTTTTCGTTTTGACACCACAAATACGTCTCGTGGCCCATTTCTAACATATAATCGAGACTTTTTCGGCTTTTAAAGGAAGTGGATATAATTTCATACCCTCTCTCCAACCGATTTCTAAACGAGGCTTCTTGCTCGTTTTTTCGTTTTGACACCACAAACACGTCCCGTAGCCCATTTCTAACCTATAATCGAGACTTTTTCGGGTTTTAAATGAAGTGGATATCATTTCATACCCTCTCTCCTCCCGATTTCTAAAAGAGGTTTCGTGCTCGTTTTTTAGTTTTGACACCACAAACACGTGTCGTGGCCCATTTCTAACGTATAATCGAGACTTTTTCGGGTTTTAAAGGAAGTGGATATCATTTCTTACCCTCTCTCCTCCCGATTTCTAAAAGAGGCTTTATGCCCATTTTTTCGTTTTGACACCACCAACACGTCCCGTGGCCCATTTCTAACGTATAATCGAGACTTTTTTGGGTTTTAAAGGAAGTGGATATAATTTCATACCCTCTCTCCTCCCGATTTCTAAACGATGCTTCGTGCTCGTTTTTTAGTTTTGACACAACAAACACGTCCCGTTGCCCATTTCTAACCTATAATCGAGACTTTTTCGGGTTTTAAAGGAAGTGGATATCATTTCATACCCTCTCTCCTCCCAATTTCGAAACGAGGCTTCGTGCTCATTTTTTCGTTTTGACACCACAAACATGTCCCGTGGCCCATTTCTAACCTATAATCGAGACTTTTTCGGGTTTTAAAGGAAGTGGATATCATTTCATACCCTCTCTCCTCCCGATTTCTAAACGAGGCTTCGTGCTCGTTTTTTCGTTTCGACACCACCAACACGTCCCGTGTCCCATTTCTAACGTATAATCGAGACTTTTTCGGGTTTTAAAGGAAGTGGATATCATTTCATACCCTCTCTCGAACCGATTTCTAAACGAGGCTTCGTGCTCGTTTTTTCGGTTTGACACCACAAACACGTCCCTTGGCCAATTTCTAACCTATAATCCAGACTTTTTTGGGTTTTAAAGGAAGTGGATATAATTTCATACCCTCTCTCCAACCGATTTCTAAACGAGGCTTCGTGCTCGTTTTTTCGTTTTGACACCACAAACACGTCCCGTAGCCCATTTCTAACCTATAATCGAGACTTTTTCGGGTTTTAAAGGAAGTGGATATCATTTCATACCCTCTCTCCTCCCGTTTTCTAAAAGAGGCTTTGTGCTCGTTTTTTAGTTTTGACACCACAAACACGTCCCGTGGCCCATTTCTAACGTATAATCGAGACTTTTTCGGGTTTTAAAGGAAGTGGATATCATTTCATACCCTCCTTCCTCCCGATTTCAAAACGAGGCTTCGTGATCGTTTTTTAGTTTTGACACCACAAACACGTCCCGTGGCCTATTTCTAACCTATAATCGAGACTTTTTCCGGTTTTAAAGGAAGTGGATATAATTTCATACCCTCTCTCCTCCCGATTTCTAAACGAGGCTTCGTGCTCGTTTTTTAGTTTTGACAAAATAAACACGTCCCGTTGCCCATTTCTAACCTATAATCGAGACTTTTTCGGTTTTGAAGGAAGTGGATATCATTTCATACCCTCTCTCCTCCCGATTTCTAAAAGAGGATTTGTGCTCGTTTTTTTGTTTTGACACCACAAACACGTCCCGTGGCCCATTTCTAACGTATAATCGAGACTTTTTCGAGTTTTAATGGAAGTGGATATAATTTCATACCCTCCCTCCCCCCGATTTTAAAACGAGGCTTCGTGCTCGTTTTTTAGTTTTGACACAACAAACACGTCCAGTTGCCCATTTCTAACCTATAATCGAGACTTTTTCGGGTTTTAAAGGAAGTGGATATAATTTCATACCCTCTCTCCTCCCGATTTCTAAACGAGGCTTCGTGCTCGTTTTTTACTTTTGACACAACAAACACGTCCCGTTGCCCATTTGTAACCTATAATCGAGACTTTTTCGGGTTTTAAAGGAAGTGGATATCATTTCATACCCTCTCTCCTACCGATTTCGAAACGAGGCTTTGTGCTCGTTTTTTCGTTTTGACACCACCAGCACGTCCAGTGTCCCATTTCTAACATATAATAGAGACTTTTTCGGGTTTTAAAGGAAGTGCATATAATTTCATACCCTCTCTCGAACCGATTTCTAAACGCGGCTTCGTGCTCGTTTTTTCGTTTTGACACCACAAACATGTCCCGTGGCCCATTTCTAACCTATAATCGAGACTTTTTCGGGTTTTAAAGGAAGTGGATATCATTTCATACCCTCTCTCCTCCCGATTTCTAAAAGAGGCTTCGTGATCGTTTTTTAGTTTTGACACCACAAACACGTCCCGTGGCCCATTTCTAACGTATAATCGAGACTTTTTCGGGTTTTAAAGGAAGTGGATATCATTTCATACCCTCCCTCCTCCCGATTACAAAACGAGGCTTCGTGCTCGTTTTTTAGTTTTGACACAACAAACACGTCCCGTTGCCCATTTCTAACCTATAATCGAGACTTTTTCGGGTTTTAAAGGAAGTGGATATCATTTCATACCCTCTCTCCTCCCGATATCTAAACGAGGCTTCGTGCTCGTTTTTTCGTTTTGACACCACAAACACGTCCCGTGGCCTATTTCTAACCTATAATCGAGACTTTTTCGGGTTTTAAAGGAAGTGGATATCATTTCATACCCTCTCTATTCCCGATTTCTAAACGAGGCTTCGTGCTCATTTTTTCGTTTTGACACCACCAGCACGTCCAGTGTCCCATTTCTAACATATAATCGAGACTTTTTCGGGTTTTAAAGGAAGTGCATATAATTTCATACCCTCTCTCGAACCGATTTCTAAACGAGGCTTCGTGCTCGTTTTATCGTTTTGACACCACAAACGCGTCCCGTTGCCCATTTCTAACATATAATCGAGACTTTTTCGGGTTTTAAAGGAAGTGCATATAATTTCATACCCTCTCTCCAACCGATTTCTAAACGAGGCTTCGTGCTCGTTTTTTCGTTTTGACACCACAAACACGTCCCGTAGCCCATTTCTAACCTATAATCGAGACTTTTCGGGTTTTAAAGGAAGTGGATATCATTTCATACCCTCTCTCCTCCCGATTTCTAAAAGTGGCTTTATGCTCGTTTTTTCGTTTTGACACCACAAACACGTCTCGTGGCCCATTTCTAACGTATAATCGAGACTTTTTCGGATTTTAAAGGAAGTGGATATAATTTCATACCCTCTCTCCTCCCGATTTCTAAACGAGGCTTCGTGCTCGTTTTTTAGTTTTGACACAATAAACACGTCCCGTTGCCCATTTCTAACCTATAATCGAGACTTTTTCGGGTTTTAAAGGAAGTGGATATCATTTCATACCCTCTCTCCTCCCGATTTCTAAAAGAGGATTTGTGCTCGTTTTTTTATTTTGACACCACAAACACGTCCCGTGGCCCATTTCTAACGTATAATCGAGACTTTTTCGAGTTTTAATGGAAGTGGATATAATTTCATACCCTCCCTCCCCCCGATTTCAAAACGAGGCTTCGTGCTCGTTTTTTAGTTTTGACACAACAAACACGTCCAGTTGCCCATTTCTAACCTATAATCGAGACTTTTTCGGGTTTTAAAGGAAGTGGATATAATTTCATACCCTCTCTCCTCCCGATTTCTAAACGAGGCTTCGTTCTCGTTTTTTACTTTTGACACAACAAACACATCCCGTTGCCCATTTGTAACCTATAATCGAGACTTTTTCGGGTTTTAAAGGAAGTGGATATCATTTCATACCCTCTCTCCTACCGATTTCGAAACGAGGCTTCGTGCTCGTTTTTTCGTTTTGACACCACAAACAAGTCCCGTGGCCCATTTATAACCTATAATCGAGACTTTTTCGGGTTTTAAAGGAAGTGGATATCATTTCATACCCTCTCTCCTCCCGATTTCTAAACGAGGCTTCGTGCTCGTTTTTTCGTTTTGACACCACCAACACGTCCCGTGTCCCATTTCTAACGTATCATCGAGACTTTTTCGGGTTTTAAAGGAAGTGGATATCATTTCATACCCTCTCTCGAACCGATTTCTAAACGAGGCTTCGTGCTCGTTTTTTCGTTTTGACACAACAAACACGTCCCGTGGTCCATTTCTAACCTATAATCGATACTTTTTTGGGTTTTAAAGGAAGTGGATATAATTTCATACCCTCTCTCCAACCGATTTCTAAACGAGGCTTCGTGCTCGTTTTTTCGTTTTGACACCACAAACACGTCCCGTGGCCCATTTCTAACCTATAATCGAGACTTTTTCGGCTTTTGAAGGAAGTGGATATAATTTCATACCGTCTCTCCAACCGATTTCTAAACGAGGCTTCGTGCTCGTTTTTTCGTTTTGACACCACAAACACGTCCCGTGGCCCATTTCTAACCTATAATCGAGACTTTTTCGGCTTTTAAAGGAAGTGGATATAATTTCATACCCTCTCTCCAACCGATTTCTAAACCAGGCTTCGTGCTCGTTTTTTCGTTTTGACACCACAAACACGTCCCGTAGCCCATTTCTAACCTATAATTGAGACTTTTTCGGGTTTTAAAGGAAGTGGATATCATTTCAGACCCTCTCTCCTCCCGATTTCTAAACGAGGCTTCGTGCTCGTTTTTTCGTTTTGACACCACAAACACGTCCCGTGGCCCATCACCACAAACATGTCCCGTGGCCCATTTCTAACGTATAATCGAGACTTTTTCGGGTTTTAAAGGAAGTGGATATCAGTTCATACCCTCCCTCCCCCCGATTTCAAAACGAGGCTTCGTGCTCGTTTATTAGTTTTGACACAACAAACACGTCCCGTGGCCCATTTCTAACGTATAATCGAGACTTTTTCAGGTTTTAAAGGAAGTGGATATCATTTCATACCCTCCCTCCTCCCGATTTCAAAACTAGGCTTCGTGCTCGTTTTTTAGTTTTGACACAAGAAACACGTCCCGTTGCCCATTTCTAACCTATAATCGAAACTTTTTCGGGTTTTAAAGGAAGTGGATATCATTTCATACCCTCTCTCCTCCCGATTTCTAAATGAGGCTTCTTGCTCGTTTTTTCGTTTTGACACCACCAACACGTCCCGTAGCCCATTTCTAACCTATAATCGAGTCTTTTTCAGGTTTTAAAGGAAGTGGATATAATTTCATACCCTCTCTCCTCCCGATTTCTAAACGAGGCTTCGTGATCGTTTTTTAGTTTTGACACAACAAACACGTCTCGTGGCCCATTTCTAACATATAATCGAGACTTTTTCAGGTTTTAAAGGAAGTGGAAATCATTTCATACCCTCTCTCCTCCCGATTTCTAAATGAGGCTTCTTGCTCGTTTTTTCTTTTTGACACCACCAACACGTCCCGTAGCCCATTTCTAACCTATAATCGAGACTTTTTCGGGTTTTAAAGGAAGTGGATATCATTTCATACCCTCTCTCCTCCCGATTTGTAAACGAGGCTTCCTGCTCGTTTTTTCGTTTTGACACCACAAACACGTACCGTGGCCTATTTCTAACCTATAATCGAGACTTTTTCGGGTTTTAAAGGAAGTGGATATCATTTCATACCCTCTCTCCTCCCGATTTCTAAACGACGCTTCGTGCTCGTTTTTTCATTTTGACACCACCAACACGTCAAGTGTCCCATTTCTAACATATAATCGAGACTTTTTCGGGTTTTAAAGGAAGTGCATATAATTTCATACCCTCTCTCGAACCGATTTCTAAACGAGGCTTCGTGCTCGTTTTTTCGTTTTGACACCACAAACATGTCCCGTGGCCCATTTCTAACGTATAATCGAGACTTTTTCGGGTTTTAAAGGAAGTGGATATCAGTTCATACCCTCCCTCCCCCCGATTTCAAAACGAGGCTTCGTGCTCGTTTATTAGTTTTGACACAACAAACACGTCCCGTGGCCCATTTCTAACGTATAATCGAGACTTTTTCGGGTTTTAAAGGAAGTGGATATCATTTCATACCCTCCCTCCTCCCGATTTCAAAACGAGGCTTCGTGCTAGTTTTTTAGTTTTGACACAACAAACACGTCCCGTTGCCCATTTCTAACCTATAATCGAGACTTTTTCGGGTTTTAAAGGAAGTGGATATCATTTCAAACCCTCTCTCCTCCCGATTTCTAAACGAGGCTTCATGCTCGTTTTTTCGTTTTGACACCACAAACACGTACCGTGGCCTATTTCTAACCTATAATCGAGACTTTTTCGGGTTTTAAAGGAAGTGGATATCATTTCATACCCTCTCTCCTCCCGATTTCTAAACGAGGCTTAGTGCTCGTTTTTTCATTTTGACACCACCAAAACGTCAAGTGTCGCATTTCTAACATATAATCGAGACTTTTTCGGGTTTTAAAGGAAGTGCATATAATTTCATACCCTCTCTCGAACCCATTTCTAAACGAGGCTTCGTGCTCGTTTTTTCGTTTTGACACCACAAACACGTCCCGTGGCCTATTTCTAACCTATAATCGAGACTTTTTCGGGTTTTAAAGGAAGTGGATATCATTTCATACCCTCTCTCCTCCCGATTTCTAAACGAGGCTTCGTGCTCGTTTTTTCATTTTGACACCACCAACACGTCAAGTGTCCCATTTCTAACATATAATCGAGACTTTTTCGGGTTTTAAAGGAAGTGCATATAATTTCATACCCTCTCTCGAACCGATTTCTAAACGAGGCTTCGTGCTCGTTTTTTCATTTTGACACCACAAACACGTCCCGTGGCCCATTTCTAACCTATAATCGAGACTTTTTCGGGTTTTAAAGGAAGTGGATATAGTTTCATACCCTCTCTCCTCCCGATTTCGAAACGAGGCTTCGTGCTCGTTTTTTCGTTTTCACACCTCAAACATGTCCCGTGGCCCATTTCTAACCTATAATCGAGACTTTTTCGGATTTTAAAGGAAGTGGATATCATTTCATACCCTCTCTCCTCCCGATTTCTAAAAGAGGCTTCGTGCTCGTTTTTTAGTTTTGACACCACCAACACGTCCCGTAGCCCATTTCTAACCTATAATCGAGACTTTTTCAGGTTTTAAAGGATGTGGATATAATTTCATACCCTCTCTCCTCCCGATTTCTAAACGAGGCTTCGTGATCGTTTTTTAGTTTTGACACAACAAACACGTCTCGTGGCCCATTTCTAACATATAATCGAGACTTTTTCATGTTTTAAAGGAAGTGGAAATCATTTCATACCCTCTCTCCTCCCGATTTCTAAATGACGCTTCTTGTTCGTTTTTTCGTTTTGACACCACCAACACGTCTCGTGTCCCATTTCTAACATATAATCGAGACTTTTTCGGGTTTTAAAGGAAGTGCATATAATTTCATACCCTCTCTCGAACCGATTTCTAAACGAGGCTTCGTGCTCATTTTTTAGTTTAGACACAACAAACACGTCCCGTTGCCCATTTCTAACCTATAATCGAGACTTTTTCGGGTTTTAAAAGAAGTGGATATCATTTCATACCCTCTCTCCTCCCGATTTCTAAACGAGGCTTCGTGCTCGTTTTTTCATTTTGACACCACCAACACGTCAAGTGTCCCATTTCTAACATATAATCGAGACTTTTTCGGGTTTTAAAGGAAGTGCATATAATATCATACCCTCTCTCGAACCAATTTTTAAACGAGGCTTCGTGCTCGTTTTTTCGTTTTGACACCACAAACACGTCCCGTGGCCCATTTCTAATCTATAATCGAGACTTTTTCGGGTTTTAAAGGAAGTGGATATAATTTCATACCCTCTCTCCAACCGATTTCTAAACGAGGCTTCGTGCTCGTTTTTTCGTTTTGACACCACAAACACGTCCCGTAGCCCATTTCTAACCTATAATCGAGACTTTTTCGGGTTTTAAAGGAAGTGGATATCATTTCATACCCTCTCTCCTCCCGATTTCTAAAAGAGGCTTTATGCTCATTTTTTCATTTTGACACCACAAACACGTCCCGTGGCCCATTTCTAACGTATAATCGAGACTTTTTCCGGTTTTAAAGGAAGTGGATATCATTTCATAACCTCTCTCCTTCCGATTTCTAAACGAGGCTTCCTGGTCGTTTTTTCGTTTTGACACTACCAGCATGTCCCGTGGCCCATTTCTAACATATAATCGAGACTTTTTTGGGTTTTAAAGGAAGTGGATATCATTTCATACCCTCCCTCCTCCCGATTTCAAAACTAGGCTTCGTGCTCGTTTTTTAGTTTTGACACAATAAACACGTCCCGTTGCCCATTTCTAACCTATAATCGAGACTTTTTCGGGTTTTAAAGGAAGTGGATATCATTTCATACCCTCTCTCCTCCCGATTTCTAAACGAGGCTTCGTGCTCGTTTTTTCATTTTGACACCACCAACACGTCAAGTGTCCCATTTCTAACATATAATCGAGACTTTTTCGGGTTTTAAAGGAAGTGCATATAATTTCATACCCTCTCTCGAACCAATTTTTAAACGAGGCTTCGTGCTCGTTTTTTCGTTTTGACACCACAAACACGTCCCGTGGCCCATTTCTAATCTATAATCGAGACATTTTCGGGTTTTAAAGGAAGTGGATATAATTTCATACCCTCTCTCCAACCGATTTCTAAACGAGGCTTCGTGCTCGTTTTTTCGTTTTGACACCACAAACACGTCCCGTAGCCCATTTCTAACCTATAATCGAGACTTTTTCGGGTTTTAAAGGAAGTGGATATCATTTCATACCCTCTCTCCTCCCGATTTCTAAAAGAGGCTTTATGCTCATTTTTTCATTTTGACACCACAAACACGTCCCGTGGCCCATTTCTAACGTATAATTGAGACTTTTTCCGGTTTTAAAGGAAGTGGATATCATTTCATAACCTCTCTCCTTCCGATTTCTAAACGAGGCTTCCTGGTCGTTTTTTCGTTTTGACACTACCAGCATGTCCCGTGGCCCATTTCTAACATATAATCGAGACTTTTTCGGGTTTTAAAGGAAGTGGATATCATTTCATACCCTCCCTCCTCCCGATTTCAAAACTAGGCTTCGTGCTCGTTTTTTAGTTTTGACACAATAAACACGTCCCGTTGCCCATTTCAAACCTATAATCGAAACTTTTTCGGGTTTTAAAGGAAGTGGATATCATTTCATACCCTCTCTCCTCCCGATTTCTAAATGAGGCTTCTTGCTCGTTTTTTCGTTTTGACACCACCAACACGTCCCGTAGCCCATTTCTAACCTATAATCGAGTCTTTTTCAGGTTTTAAAGGAAGTGGATATAATTTCATACCCTCTCTCCTCCCGATTTCTAAACGAGGCTTCGTGATCGTTTTTTAGTTTTGACACAACAAACACGTCTCGTGGCCCATTTCTAACATATAATCGAGACTTTTTCAGGTTTTAAAGGAAGTGGAAATCATTTCATACCCTCTCTCCTCCCGATTTCTAAATGAGGCTTCTTGCTCGTTTTTTCTTTTTGACACCACCAACACGTCCCGTAGCCCATTTCTAACCTATAATCGAGACTATTTCGGGTTTTAAAGGAAGTGGATATCATTTCATACCCTCTCTCCTCCCGATTTGTAAACGAGGCTTCCTGCTCGTTTTTTCGTTTTGACACCACAAACACGTACCGTGGCCTATTTCTAACCTATAATCGAGACTTTTTCGGGTTTTAAAGGAAGTGGATATCATTTCATACCCTCTCTCCTCCCGATTTCTAAACGACGCTTCGTGCTCGTTTTTTCATTTTGACACCACCAACACGTCAAGTGTCCCATTTCTAACATATAATCGAGACTTTTTCGGGTTTTAAAGGAAGTGCATATAATTTCATACCCTCTCTCGAACCGATTTCTAAACGAGGCTTCGTGCTCGTTTTTTCGTTTTGACACCACAAACATGTCCCGTGGCCCATTTTTAACGTATAATCGAGACTTTTTCGGGTTTTAAAGGAAGTGGATATCAGTTCATACCCTCCCTCCCCCCGATTTCAAAACGAGGCTTCGTGCTCGTTTATTAGTTTTGACACAACAAACACGTCCCGTGGCCCATTTCTAACGTATAATCGAGACTTTTTCAGGTTTTAAAGGAAGTGGATATCATTTCATACCCTCCCTCCTCCCGATTTCAAAACTAGGCTTCGTGCTCGTTTTTTAGTTTTGACACAAGAAACACGTCCCGTTGCCCATTTCTAACCTATAATCGAAACTTTTTCGGGTTTTAAAGGAAGTGGATATCATTTCATACCCTCTCTCCTCCCGATTTCTAAATGAGGCTTCTTGCTCGTTTTTTCGTTTTGACACCACCAACACGTCCCGTAGCCCATTTCTAACCTATAATCGAGTCTTTTTCAGGTTTTAAAGGAAGTGGATATAATTTCATACCCTCTCTCCTCCCGATTTCTAAACGAGGCTTCGTGATCGTTTTTTAGTTTTGACACAACAAACACGTCTCGTGGCCCATTTCTAACATATAATCGAGACTTTTTCAGGTTTTAAAGGAAGTGGAAATCATTTCATACCCTCTCTCCTCCCGATTTCTAAATGAGGCTTCTTGCTCGTTTTTTCTTTTTGACACCACCAACACGTCCCGTAGCCCATTTCTAACCTATAATCGAGACTTTTTCGGGTTTTAAAGGAAGTGGATATCATTTCATACCCTCTCTCCTCCCGATTTGTAAACGAGGCTTCCTGCTCGTTTTTTCGTTTTGACACCACAAACACGTACCGTGGCCTATTTCTAACCTATAATCGAGACTTTTTCGGGTTTTAAAGGAAGTGGATATCATTTCATACCCTCTCTCCTCCCGATTTCTAAACGACGCTTCGTGCTCGTTTTTTCATTTTGACACCACCAACACGTCAAGTGTCCCATTTCTAACATATAATCGAGACTTTTTCGGGTTTTAAAGGAAGTGCATATAATTTCATACCCTCTCTCGAACCGATTTCTAAACGAGGCTTCGTGCTCGTTTTTTCGTTTTGACACCACAAACATGTCCCGTGGCCCATTTCTAACGTATAATCGAGACTTTTTCGGGTTTTAAAGGAAGTGGATATCAGTTCATACCCTCCCTCCCCCCGATTTCAAAACGAGGCTTCGTGCTCGTTTATTAGTTTTGACACAACAAACACGTCCCGTGGCCCATTTCTAACGTATAATCGAGACTTTTTCGGGTTTTAAAGGAAGTGGATATCATTTCATACCCTCCCTCCTCCCGATTTCAAAACGAGGCTTCGTGCTAGTTTTTTAGTTTTGACACAACAAACACGTCCCGTTGCCCATTTCTAACCTATAATCGAGACTTTTTCGGGTTTTAAAGGAAGTGGATATCATTTCAAACCCTCTCTCCTCCCGATTTCTAAACGAGGCTTCATGCTCGTTTTTTCGTTTTGACACCACAAACACGTACCGTGGCCTATTTCTAACCTATAATCGAGACTTTTTCGGGTTTTAAAGGAAGTGGATATCATTTCATACCCTCTCTCCTCCCGATTTCTAAACGAGGCTTCGTGCTCGTTTTTTCATTTTGACACCACCAACACGTCAAGTGTCCCATTTCTAACATATAATCGAGACTTTTTCGGGTTTTAAAGGAAGTGCATATAATTTCATACCCTCTCTCGAACCGATTTCTAAACGAGGCTTCGTGCTCGTTTTTTCATTTTGACACCACAAACACGTCCCGTGGCCCATTTCTAACCTATAATCGAGACTTTTTCGGGTTTTAAAGGAAGTGGATATAGTTTCATACCCTCTCTCCTCCCGATTTCGAAACGAGGCTTCGTGCTCGTTTTTTCGTTTTGACACCACAAACATGTCCCGTGGCCCATTTCTAACCTATAATCGAGACTTTTTCGGATTTTAAAGGAAGTGGATATCATTTCATACCCTCTCTCCTCCCGATTTCTAAACGAGGCTTCGTGCTCGTTTTTTCGTTTTGACACCACCAACACGTCCCGTGTCCCATTTCTAACATATAATCGAGACTTTTTCGGGTTTTAAAGGAAGTGCATATAATTTCATACCCTCTCTCGAACCGATTTCTAAACGAGGCTTCGTGCTCATTTTTTAGTTTTGACACAACAAACACGTCCCGTTGCCCATTTCTAACCTATAATCGAGACTTTTTCGGGTTTTAAAGGAAGTGGATATCATTTCATACCCTCTCTCCTCCCGATTTGTAAACGAGGCTTCCTGCTCGTTTTTTCGTTTTGACACCACAAACACGTACCGTGGCCTATTTCTAACCTATAATCGAGACTTTTTCGGGTTTTAAAGGAAGTGGATATCATTTCATACCCTCCCTCCTCCCGATTTCAAAACGAGGCTTCGTGCTCGTTTTTTAGTTTTGACACAACAAACACGTCCCGTTGCCCATTTCTAACCTATAATCGAGACTTTTTCGGGTTTTAAAGGAAGTGGATATCATTTCATACCCTCTCTCCTCCCGATTTGTAAACGAGGCTTCCTGCTCGTTTTTTCGTTTTGACACCACAAACACGTACCGTGGCCTATTTCTAACCTATAATCGAGACTTTTTCGGGTTTTAAAGGAAGTGGATATCATTTCATACCCTCTCTCCTCCCGATTTCTAAACGAGGCTTCGTGCTCGTTTTTTCATTTTGACACCACCAACACGTCAAGTGTCCCATTTCTAACATATAATCGAGACTTTTTCGGGTTTTAAAGGAAGTGCATATAATTTCATACCCTCTCTCGAACCGATTTCTAAACGAGGCTTCGTGCTCGTTTTTTCGTTTTGACACCACAAACACGTCCCGTGGCCCATTTCTAACCTATAATCGAGACTTTTTCGGGTTTTAAAGGAAGTGGATATAATTTCATACCCTCTCTCCAACCGATTTCTAAACGAGGCTTCGTGCTCGTTTTTTCGTTTTGACATCACAAACACGTCCCGTAGCCCATTTCTAACCTATAATCGAGACTTTTTCGGGTTTTAAAGAAAGTGGATATCATTTCATACCCTCTCTCCTCCCGATTTCTAAAAGAGGCTTTATGCTCATTTTTTCGTTTTGACACCACAAACACGTCCCGTGGCCCATTTCTAACGTATAATCGAGACTTTTTCCGGTTTTAAAGGAAGTGGATATCATTTCATACCCTCTCTCCTTCCGATTTCTAAACGAGGCTTCCTGGTCGTTTTTTCGTTTTGACACTACCAGCATGTCCCGTGGCCCATTTCTAACCTATAATCGAGACTTTTTCGGGTTTTAAAGGAAGTGGATATCATTTCATACCCTCCCTCCTCCCGATTTCAAAACAAGGCTTCGTGCTAGTTTTTTAGTTTTGACACAACAAACACGTCCCGTTGCCCATTTCTAACCTATAATCGAGACTTTTTCGGGTTTTAAAGGATGTGGATATCATTTCAAACCCTCTCTCCTCCCGATTTCTAAACGAGGCTTCATGCTCGTTTTTTCGTTTTGACACCACAAACACGTACCGTGGCCTATTTTCTAACCTATAATCGAGACTTTTTCGGGTTTTAAAGGAAGTGGATATCATTTCATACCCTCTCTCCTCCCGATTTCTAAACGAGGCTTCGTGCTCGTTTTTTCATTTTGACACCACCAACACGTCAAGTGTCCCATTTCTAACATATAATCGAGACTTTTTCGGGTTTTAAAGGAAGTGCATATAATTTCATACCCTCTCTCGAACCGATTTCTAAACGAGGCTTCGTGCTCGTTTTTTCATTTTGACACCACAAACACGTCCCGTGGCCCATTTCTAACCTATAATCGAGACTTTTTCGGGTTTTAAAGGAAGTGGATATAGTTTCATACCCTCTCTCCTCCCGATTTCGAAACGAGGCTTCGTGCTCGTTTTTTCGTTTTGACACCACAAACATGTCCCGTGGCCCATTTCTAACCTATAATCGAGACTTTTTCGGGTTTTAAAGGAAGTGGATATCAGTTCATACCCTCCCTCCCCCCGATTTCAAAACGAGGCTTCGTGCTCGTTTATTAGTTTTGACACAACAAACACGTCCCGTGGCCCATTTCTAACGTATAATCGAGACTTTTTCGGGTTTTAAAGGAAGTGGATATCATTTCATACCCTCTCTCGAACCGATTTCTAAACGAGGCTTCGTGCTCATTTTTTACTTTTTGACACAACAAACACGTCCCGTTGCCCATTTCTAACCTATAATCGAGACTTTTTCGGGTTTTAAAGGAAGTGGATATCATTTCATACCCTCTCTCCTCCCGATTTGTAAACGAGGCTTCCTGCTCGTTTTTTCGTTTTGACACCACAAACACGTACCGTGGCCTATTTCTAACCTATAATCGAGACTTTTTCGGGTTTTAAAGGAAGTGGATATCATTTCATACCCTCTCTCCTCCCGATTTCTAAACGAGGCTTCGTGCTCGTTTTTTCATTTTGACACCACCAACACGTCAAGTGTCCCATTTCTAACATATAATCGAGACTTTTTCGGGTTTTAAAGGAAGTGCATATAATTTCATACCCTCTCTCGAACCCATTTCTAAACGAGGCTTCGTGCTCGTTTTTTCGTTTTGACACCACAAACACGTCCCGTGGCTTATTTCTAACCTATAATCGAGACTTTTTCGGGTTTTAAAGGAAGTGGATATCATTTCATACCCTCTCTCCTCCCGATTTCTAAACGAGGCTTCGTGCTCGTTTTTTCATTTTGACACCACCAACACGTCAAGTGTCCCATTTCTAACATATAATCGAGACTTTTTCGGGTTTTAAAGGAAGTGCATATAATTTCATACCCTCTCTCGAACCGATTTCTAAACGAGGCTTCGTGCTCGTTTTTTCATTTTGACACCACAAACACGTCCCGTGGCCCATTTCTAACCTATAATCGAGACTTTTTCGGGTTTTAAAGGAAGTGGATATAGTTTCATACCCTCTCTCCTCCCGATTTCGAAACGAGGCTTCGTGCTCGTTTTTTCGTTTTGACACCTCAAACATGTCCCGTGGCCCATTTCTAACCTATAATCGAGACTTTTTCGGATTTTAAAGGAAGTGGATATCATTTCATACCCTCTCTCCTCCCGATTTCTAAAAGAGGCTTCGTGCTCGTTTTTTAGTTTTGACACCACCAACACGTCCCGTAGCCCATTTCTAACCTATAATCGAGACTTTTTCAGGTTTTAAAGGATGTGGATATAATTTCATACCCTCTCTCCTCCCGATTTCTAAACGAGGCTTCGTGATCGTTTTTTAGTTTTGACACAACAAACACGTCTCGTGGCCCATTTCTAACATATAATCGAGACTTTTTCATGTTTTAAAGGAAGTGGAAATCATTTCATACCCTCTCTCCTCCCGATTTCTAAATGACGCTTCTTGTTCGTTTTTTCGTTTTGACACCACCAACACGTCTCGTGTCCCATTTCTAACATATAATCGAGACTTTTTCGGGTTTTAAAGGAAGTGCATATAATTTCATACCCTCTCTCGAACCGATTTCTAAACGAGGCTTCGTGCTCATTTTTTAGTTTAGACACAACAAACACGTCCCGTTGCCCATTTCTAACCTATAATCGAGACTTTTTCGGGTTTCAAAGGAAGTGGATATCATTTCATACCCTCTCTCCTCCCGATTTCTAAACGAGGCTTCGTGCTCGTTTTTTCATTTTGACACCACCAACACGTCAAGTGTCCCATTTCTAACATATAATCGAGACTTTTTCGGGTTTTAAAGGAAGTGCATATAATTTCATACCCTCTCTCGAACCAATTTTTAAACGAGGCTTCGTGCTCGTTTTTTCGTTTTGACACCACAAACACGTCCCGTGGCCCATTTCTAATCTATAATCGAGACTTTTTCGGGTTTTAAAGGAAGTGGATATAATTTCATACCCTCTCTCCAACCGATTTCTAAACGAGGCTTCGTGCTCGTTTTTTCGTTTTGACACCACAAACACGTCCCGTAGCCCATTTCTAACCTATAATCGAGACTTTTTCGGGTTTTAAAGGAAGTGGATATCATTTCATACCCTCTCTCCTCCCGATTTCTAAAAGAGGCTTTATGCTCATTTTTTCATTTTGACACCACAAACACGTCCCGTGGCCCATTTCTAACGTATAATCGAGACTTTTTCCGGTTTTAAAGGAAGTGGATATCATTTCATAACCTCTCTCCTTCCGATTTCTAAACGAGGCTTCCTGGTCGTTTTTTCGTTTTGACACTACCAGCATGTCCCGTGGCCCATTTCTAACATATAATCGAGACTTTTTCGGGTTTTAAAGGAAGTGGATATCATTTCATACCCTCCCTCCTCCCGATTTCAAAACTAGGCTTCGTGCTCGTTTTTTAGTTTTGACACAATAAACACGTCCCGTTGCCCATTTCTAACCTATAATCGAGACTTTTTCGGGTTTTAAAGGAAGTGGATATCATTTCATACCCTCTCTCCTCCCGATTTCTAAACGAGGCTTCGTGCTCGTTTTTTCATTTTGACACCACCAACACGTCAAGTGTCCCATTTCTAACATATAATCGAGACTTTTTCGGGTTTTAAAGGAAGTGCATATAATTTCATACCCTCTCTCGAACCAATTTTTAAACGAGGCTTCGTGCTCGTTTTTTCGTTTTGACACCACAAACACGTCCCGTGGCCCATTTCTAATCTATAATCGAGACATTTTCGGGTTTTAAAGGAAGTGGATATAATTTCATACCCTCTCTCCAACCGATTTCTAAACGAGGCTTCGTGCTCGTTTTTTCGTTTTGACACCACAAACACGTCCCGTAGCCCATTTCTAACCTATAATCGAGACTTTTTCGGGTTTTAAAGGAAGTGGATATCATTTCATACCCTCTCTCCTCCCGATTTCTAAAAGAGGCTTTATGCTCATTTTTTCATTTTGACACCACAAACACGTCCCGTGGCCCATTTCTAACGTATAATCGAGACTTTTTCCGGTTTTAAAGGAAGTGGATATCATTTCATAACCTCTCTCCTTCCGATTTCTAAACGAGGCTTCCTGGTCGTTTTTTCGTTTTGACACTACCAGCATGTCCCGTGGCCCATTTCTAACATATAATCGAGACTTTTTCGGGTTTTAAAGGAAGTGGATATCATTTCATACCCTCCCTCCTCCCGATTTCAAAACTAGGCTTCGTGCTCGTTTTTTAGTTTTGACACAATAAACACGTCCCGTTGCCCATTTCTAACCTATAATCGAAACTTTTTCGGGTTTTAAAGGAAGTGGATATCATTTCATACCCTCTCTCCTCCCGATTTCTAAATGAGGCTTCTTGCTCGTTTTTTCGTTTTGACACCACCAACACGTCCCGTAGCCCATTTCTAACCTATAATCGAGTCTTTTTCAGGTTTTAAAGGAAGTGGATATAATTTCATACCCTCTCTCCTCCCGATTTCTAAACGAGGCTTCGTGATCGTTTTTTAGTTTTGACACAACAAACACGTCTCGTGGCCCATTTCTAACATATAATCGAGACTTTTTCAGGTTTTAAAGGAAGTGGAAATCATTTCATACCCTCTCTCCTCCCGATTTCTAAATGAGGCTTCTTGCTCGTTTTTTCTTTTTGACACCACCAACACGTCCCGTAGCCCATTTCTAACCTATAATCGAGACTTTTTCGGGTTTTAAAGGAAGTGGATATCATTTCATACCCTCTCTCCTCCCGATTTGTAAACGAGGCTTCCTGCTCGTTTTTTCGTTTTGACACCACAAACACGTACCGTGGCCTATTTCTAACCTATAATCGAGACTTTTTCGGGTTTTAAAGGAAGTGGATATCATTTCATACCCTCTCTCCTCCCGATTTCTAAACGACGCTTCGTGCTCGTTTTTTCATTTTGACACCACCAACACGTCAAGTGTCCCATTTCTAACATATAATCGAGACTTTTTCGGGTTTTAAAGGAAGTGCATATAATTTCATACCCTCTCTCGAACCGATTTCTAAACGAGGCTTCGTGCTCGTTTTTTCGTTTTGACACCACAAACATGTCCCGTGGCCCATTTCTAACGTATAATCGAGACTTTTTCGGGTTTTAAAGGAAGTGGATATCAGTTCATACCCTCCCTCCCCCCGATTTCAAAACGAGGCTTCGTGCTCGTTTATTAGTTTTGACACAACAAACACGTCCCGTGGCCCATTTCTAACGTATAATCGAGACTTTTTCGGGTTTTAAAGGAAGTGGATATCATTTCATACCCTCCCTCCTCCCGATTTCAAAACTAGGCTTCGTGCTCGTTTTTTAGTTTTGACACAAGAAACACGTCCCGTTGCCCATTTCTAACCTATAATCGAAACTTTTTCGGGTTTTAAAGGAAGTGGATATCATTTCATACCCTCTCTCCTCCCGATTTCTAAATGAGGCTTCTTGCTCGTTTTTTCGTTTTGACACCACCAACACGTCCCGTTGCCCATTTCTAACCTATAATCGAGTCTTTTTCAGGTTTTAAAGGAAGTGGATATAATTTCATACCCTCTCTCCTCCCGATTTCTAAACGAGGCTTCGTGATCGTTTTTTAGTTTTGACACAACAAACACGTCTCGTGGCCCATTTCTAACATATAATCGAGACATTTTCAGGTTTTAAAGGAAGTGGAAATCATTTCATACCCTCTCTCCTCCCGATTTCTAAATGAGGCTTCTTGCTCGTTTTTTCTTTTTGACACCACCAACACGTCCCGTAGCCCATTTCTAACCTATAATCGAGACTTTTTCGGGTTTTAAAGGAAGTGGATATCATTTCATACCCTCTCTCCTCCCGATTTGTAAACGAGGCTTCCTGCTCGTTTTTTCGTTTTGACACCACAAACACGTACCGTGGCCTATTTCTAACCTATAATCGAGACTTTTTCGGGTTTTAAAGGAAGTGGATATCATTTCATACCCTCTCTCCTCCCGATTTCTAAACGACGCTTCGTGCTCGTTTTTTCATTTTGACACCACCAACACGTCAAGTGTCCCATTTCTAACATATAATCGAGACTTTTTCGGGTTTTAAAGGAAGTGCATATAATTTCATACCCTCTCTCGAACCGATTTCTAAACGAGGCTTCGTGCTCGTTTTTTCGTTTTGACACCACAAACATGTCCCGTGGCCCATTTCTAACGTATAATCGAGACTTTTTCGGGTTTTAAAGGAAGTGGATATCAGTTCATACCCTCCCTCCCCCCGATTTCAAAACGAGGCTTCGTGCTCGTTTATTAGTTTTGACACAACAAACACGTCCCGTGGCCCATTTCTAACGTATAATCGAGACTTTTTCGGGTTTTAAAGGAAGTGGATATCATTTCATACCCTCCCTCCTCCCGATTTCAAAACGAGGCTTCGTGCTAGTTTTTTAGTTTTGACACAACAAACACGTCCCGTTGCCCATTTCTAACCTATAATCGAGACTTTTTCGGGTTTTAAAGGAAGTGGATATCATTTCAAACCCTCTCTCCTCCCGATTTCTAAACGAGGCTTCATGCTCGTTTTTTCGTTTTGACACCACAAACACGTACCGTGGCCTATTTCTAACCTATAATCGAGACTTTTTCGGGTTTTAAAGGAAGTGGATATCATTTCATACCCTCTCTCCTCCCGATTTCTAAACGAGGCTTCGTGCTCGTTTTTTCATTTTGACACCACCAACACGTCAAGTGTCCCATTTCTAACATATAATCGAGACTTTTTCGGGTTTTAAAGGAAGTGCATATAATTTCATACCCTCTCTCGAACCGATTTCTAAACGAGGCTTCGTGCTCGTTTTTTCATTTTGACACCACAAACACGTCCCGTGGCCCATTTCTAACCTATAATCGAGACTTTTTCGGGTTTTAAAGGAAGTGGATATAGTTTCATACCCTCTCTCCTCCCGATTTCGAAACGAGGCTTCGTGCTCGTTTTTTCGTTTTGACACCACAAACATGTCCCGTGGCCCATTTCTAACCTATAATCGAGACTTTTTCGGATTTTAAAGGAAGTGGATATCATTTCATACCCTCTCTCCTCCCGATTTCGAAACGAGGCTTCGTGCTCGTTTTTTCGTTTTGACACCACAAACATGTCCCGTGGCCCATTTCTAACCTATAATCGAGACTTTTTCGGGTTTTAAAGGAAGTGGATATCAGTTCATACCCTCCCTCCCCCCGATTTCAAAACGAGGCTTCGTGCTCGTTTATTAGTTTTGACACAACAAACACGTCCCGTGGCCCATTTCTAACGTATAATCGAGACTTTTTCGGGTTTTAAAGGAAGTGGATATCATTTCATACCCTCTCTCGAACCGATTTCTAAACGAGGCTTCGTGCTCATTTTTTAGTTTTGACACAACAAACACGTCCCGTTGCCCATTTCTAACCTATAATCGAGACTTTTTCGGGTTTTAAAGGAAGTGGATATCATTTCATACCCTCTCTCCTCCCGATTTGTAAACGAGGCTTCCTGCTCGTTTTTTCGTTTTGACACCACAAACACGTACCGTGGCCTATTTCTAACCTATAATCGAGACTTTTTCGGGTTTTAAAGGAAGTGGATATCATTTCATACCCTCTCTCCTCCCGATTTCTAAACGAGGCTTCGTGCTCGTTTTTTCATTTTGACACCACCAACACGTCAAGTGTCCCATTTCTAACATATAATCGAGACTTTTTCGGGTTTTAAAGGAAGTGCATATAATTTCATACCCTCTCTCGAACCCATTTCTAAACGAGGCTTCGTGCTCGTTTTTTCGTTTTGACACCACAAACACGTCCCGTGGCCTATTTCTAACCTATAATCGAGACTTTTTCGGGTTTTAAAGGAAGTGGATATCATTTCATACCCTCTCTCCTCCCGATTTCTAAACGAGGCTTCGTGCTCGTTTTTTCATTTTGACACCACCAACACGTCAAGTGTCCCATTTCTAACATATAATCGAGACTTTTTCGGGTTTTAAAGGAAGTGCATATAATTTCATACCCTCTCTCGAACCGATTTCTAAACGAGGCTTCGTGCTCGTTTTTTCGTTTTGACACCACAAACACGTCCCGTGGCCCATTTCTAACCTATAATCGAGACTTTTTCGGGTTTTAAAGGAAGTGGATATAGTTTCATACCCTCTCTCCTCCAGATTTCGAAACGAGGCTTCGTGCTCGTTTTTTCGTTTTGACACCTCAAACATGTCCCGTGGCCCATTTCTAACCTATAATCGAGACTTTTTCGGATTTTAAAGGAAGTGGATATCATTTCATACCCTCTCTCCTCCCGATTTCTAAAAGAGGCTTCGTGCTCGTTTTTTAGTTTTGACACCACCAACACGTCCCGTAGCCCATTTCTAACCTATAATCGAGACTTTTTCGGGTTTTAAAGGATGTGGATATAATTTCATACCCTCTCTCCTCCCGATTTCTAAACGAGGCTTCGTGATCGTTTTTTAGTTTTGACACAACAAACACGTCTCGTGGCCCATTTCTAACATATAATCGAGACTTTTTCATGTTTTAAAGGAAGTGGAAATCATTTCATACCCTCTCTCCTCCCGATTTCTAAATGACGCTTCTTGTTCGTTTTTTCGTTTTGACACCACCAACACGTCTCGTGTCCCATTTCTAACATATAATCGAGACTTTTTCGGGTTTTAAAGGAAGTGCATATAATTTCATACCCTCTCTCGAACCGATTTCTAAACGAGGCTTCGTGCTCATTTTTTAGTTTAGACACAACAAACACGTCCCGTTGCCCATTTCTAACCTATAATCGAGACTTTTTCGGGTTTTAAAGGAAGTGGATATCATTTCATACCCTCTCTCCTCCCGATTTCTAAACGAGGCTTCGTGCTCGTTTTTTCATTTTGACACCACCAACACGTCAAGTGTCCCATTTCTAACATATAATCGAGACTTTTTCGGGTTTTAAAGGAAGTGCATATAATTTCATACCCTCTCTCGAACCAATTTTTAAACGAGGCTTCGTGCTCGTTTTTTCGTTTTGACACCACAAACACGTCCCGTGGCCCATTTCTAATCTATAATCGAGACTTTTTCGGGTTTTAAAGGAAGTGGATATAATTTCATACCCTCTCTCCAACCGATTTCTAAACGAGGCTTCGTGCTCGTTTTTTCGTTTTGACACCACAAACACGTCCCGTAGCCCATTTCTAACCTATAATCGAGACTTTTTCGGGTTTTAAAGGAAGTGGATATCATTTCATACCCTCTCTCCTCCCGATTTCTAAAAGAGGCTTTATGCTCATTTTTTCATTTTGACACCACAAACACGTCCCGTGGCCCATTTCTAACGTATAATCGAGACTTTTTCCGGTTTTAAAGGAAGTGGATATCATTTCATAACCTCTCTCCTTCCGATTTCTAAACGAGGCTTCCTGGTCGTTTTTTCGTTTTGACACTACCAGCATGTCCCGTGGCCCATTTCTAACATATAATCGAGACTTTTTCGGGTTTTAAAGGAAGTGGATATCATTTCATACCCTCCCTCCTCCCGATTTCAAAACTAGGCTTCGTGCTCGTTTTTTAGTTTTGACACAATAAACACGTCCCGTTGCCCATTTCTAACCTATAATCGAGACTTTTTCGGGTTTTAAAGGAAGTGGATATCATTTCATACCCTCTCTCCTCCCGATTTCTAAACGAGGCTTCGTGCTCGTTTTTTCATTTTGACACCACCAACACGTCAAGTGTCCCATTTCTAACATATAATCGAGACTTTTTCGGGTTTTAAAGGAAGTGCATATAATTTCATACCCTCTCTCGAACCAATTTTTAAACGAGGCTTCGTGCTCGTTTTTTCGTTTTGACACCACAAACACGTCCCGTGGCCCATTTCTAATCTATAATCGAGACATTTTCGGGTTTTAAAGGAAGTGGATATAATTTCATACCCTCTCTCCAACCGATTTCTAAACGAGGCTTCGTGCTCGTTTTTTCGTTTTGACACCACAAACACGTCCCGTAGCCCATTTCTAACCTATAATCGAGACTTTTTCGGGTTTTAAAGGAAGTGGATATCATTTCATACCCTCTCTCCTCCCGATTTCTAAAAGAGGCTTTATGCTCATTTTTTCATTTTGACACCACAAACACGTCCCGTGGCCCATTTCTAACGTATAATCGAGACTTTTTCCGGTTTTAAAGGAAGTGGATATCATTTCATAACCTCTCTCCTTCCGATTTCTAAACGAGGCTTCCTGGTCGTTTTTTCGTTTTGACACTACCAGCATGTCCCGTGGCCCATTTCTAACATATAATCGAGACTTTTTCGGGTTTTAAAGGAAGTGGATATCATTTCATACCCTCCCTCCTCCCGATTTCAAAACTAGGCTTCGTGCTCGTTTTTTAGTTTTGACACAATAAACACGTCCCGTTGCCCATTTCTAACCTATAATCGAAACTTTTTCGGGTTTTAAAGGAAGTGGATATCATTTCATACCCTCTCTCCTCCCGATTTCTAAATGAGGCTTCTTGCTCGTTTTTTCGTTTTGACACCACCAACACGTCCCGTAGCCCATTTCTAACCTATAATCGAGTCTTTTTCAGGTTTTAAAGGAAGTGGATATAATTTCATACCCTCTCTCCTCCCGATTTCTAAACGAGGCTTCGTGATCGTTTTTTAGTTTTGACACAACAAACACGTCTCGTGGCCCATTTCTAACATATAATCGAGACTTTTTCAGGTTTTAAAGGAAGTGGAAATCATTTCATACCCTCTCTCCTCCCGATTTCTAAATGAGGCTTCTTGCTCGTTTTTTCTTTTTGACACCACCAACACGTCCCGTAGCCCATTTCTAACCTATAATCGAGACTTTTTCGGGTTTTAAAGGAAGTGGATATCATTTCATACCCTCTCTCCTCCCGATTTGTAAACGAGGCTTCCTGCTCGTTTTTTCGTTTTGACACCACAAACACGTACCGTGGCCTATTTCTAACCTATAATCGAGACTTTTTCGGGTTTTAAAGGAAGTGGATATCATTTCATACCCTCTCTCCTCCCGATTTCTAAACGACGCTTCGTGCTCGTTTTTTCATTTTGACACCACCAACACGTCAAGTGTCCCATTTCTAACATATAATCGAGACTTTTTCGGGTTTTAAAGGAAGTGCATATAATTTCATACCCTCTCTCGAACCGATTTCTAAACGAGGCTTCGTGCTCGTTTTTTCGTTTTGACACCACAAACATGTCCCGTGGCCCATTTCTAACGTATAATCGAGACTTTTTCGGGTTTTAAAGGAAGTGGATATCAGTTCATACCCTCCCTCCCCCCGATTTCAAAACGAGGCTTCGTGCTCGTTTATTAGTTTTGACACAACAAACACGTCCCGTGGCCCATTTCTAACGTATAATCGAGACTTTTTCGGGTTTTAAAGGAAGTGGATATCATTTCATACCCTCCCTCCTCCCGATTTCAAAACTAGGCTTCGTGCTCGTTTTTTAGTTTTGACACAAGAAACACGTCCCGTTGCCCATTTCTAACCTATAATCGAAACTTTTTCGGGTTTTAAAGGAAGTGGATATCATTTCATACCCTCTCTCCTCCCGATTTCTAAATGAGGCTTCTTGCTCGTTTTTTCGTTTTGACACCACCAACACGTCCCGTAGCCCATTTCTAACCTATAATCGAGTCTTTTTCAGGTTTTAAAGGAAGTGGATATAATTTCATACCCTCTCTCCTCCCGATTTCTAAACGAGGCTTCGTGATCGTTTTTTAGTTTTGACACAACAAACACGTCCCGTTGCCCATTTCTAACCTATAATCGAGACTTTTTCGGGTTTTAAAGGAAGTGGATATCATTTCATACCCTCTCTCCTCCCGATTTGTAAACGAGGCTTCCTGCTCGTTTTTTCGTTTTGACACCACAAACACGTACCGTGGCCTATTTCTAACCTATAATCGAGACTTTTTCGGGTTTTAAAGGAAGTGGATATCATTTCATACCCTCTCTCCTCCCGATTTCTAAACGAGGCTTCGTGCTCGTTTTTTCATTTTGACACCACCAACACGTCAAGTGTCCCATTTCTAACATATAATCGAGACTTTTTCGGGTTTTAAAGGAAGTGCATATAATTTCATACCCTCTCTCGAACCGATTTCTAAACGAGGCTTCGTGCTCGTTTTTTCGTTTTGACACCACCAACACGTCAAGTGTCCCATTTCTAACATATAATCGAGACTTTTTCGGGTTTTAAAGGAAGTGCATATAATTTCATACCCTCTCTCGAACCGATTTCTAAACGAGGCTTCGTGCTCGTTTTTTCATTTTGACACCACAAACACGTCCCGTGGCCCATTTCTAACCTATAATCGAGACTTTTTCGGGTTTTAAAGGAAGTGGATATAGTTTCATACCCTCTCTCCTCCCGATTTCGAAACGAGGCTTCGTGCTCGTTTTTTCGTTTTGACACCTCAAACATGTCCCGTGGCCCATTTCTAACCTATAATCGAGACTTTTTCGGATTTTAAAGGAAGTGGATATCATTTCATACCCTCTCTCCTCCCGATTTCTAAAAGAGGCTTCGTGCTCGTTTTTTAGTTTTGACACCACCAACACGTCCCGTAGCCCATTTCTAACCTATAATCGAGACTTTTTCAGGTTTTAAAGGATGTGGATATAATTTCATACCCTCTCTCCTCCCGATTTCTAAACGAGGCTTCGTGATCGTTTTTTAGTTTTGACACAACAAACACGTCTCGTGGCCCATTTCTAACATATAATCGAGACTTTTTCATGTTTTAAAGGAAGTGGAAATCATTTCATACCCTCTCTCCTCCCGATTTCTAAATGACGCTTCTTGTTCGTTTTTTCGTTTTGACACCACCAACACGTCTCGTGTCCCATTTCTAACATATAATCGAGACTTTTTCGGGTTTTAAAGGAAGTGCATATAATTTCATACCCTCTCTCGAACCGATTTCTAAACGAGGCTTCGTGCTCATTTTTTAGTTTAGACACAACAAACACGTCCCGTTGCCCATTTCTAACCTATAATCGAGACTTTTTCGGGTTTTAAAGGAAGTGGATATCATTTCATACCCTCTCTCCTCCCGATTTCTAAACGAGGCTTCGTGCTCGTTTTTTCATTTTGACACCACCAACACGTCAAGTGTCCCATTTCTAACATATAATCGAGACTTTTTCGGGTTTTAAAGGAAGTGCATATAATTTCATACCCTCTCTCGAACCAATTTTTAAACGAGGCTTCGTGCTCGTTTTTTCGTTTTGACACCACAAACACGTCCCGTGGCCCATTTCTAATCTATAATCGAGACTTTTTCGGGTTTTAAAGGAAGTGGATATAATTTCATACCCTCTCTCCAACCGATTTCTAAACGAGGCTTCGTGCTCGTTTTTTCGTTTTGACACCACAAACACGTCCCGTAGCCCATTTCTAACCTATAATCGAGACTTTTTCGGGTTTTAAAGGAAGTGGATATCATTTCATACCCTCTCTCCTCCCGATTTCTAAAAGAGGCTTTATGCTCATTTTTTCATTTTGACACCACAAACACGTCCCGTGGCCCATTTCTAACGTATAATCGAGACTTTTTCCGGTTTTAAAGGAAGTGGATATCATTTCATAACCTCTCTCCTTCCGATTTCTAAACGAGGCTTCCTGGTCGTTTTTTCGTTTTGACACTACCAGCATGTCCCGTGGCCCATTTCTAACATATAATCGAGACTTTTTCGGGTTTTAAAGGAAGTGGATATCATTTCATACCCTCCCTCCTCCCGATTTCAAAACTAGGCTTCGTGCTCGTTTTTTAGTTTTGACACAATAAACACGTCCCGTTGCCCATTTCTAACCTATAATCGAAACTTTTTCGGGTTTTAAAGGAAGTGGATATCATTTCATACCCTCTCTCCTCCCGATTTCTAAATGAGGCTTCTTGCTCGTTTTTTCGTTTTGACACCACCAACACGTCCCGTAGCCCATTTCTAACCTATAATCGAGTCTTTTTCAGGTTTTAAAGGAAGTGGATATAATTTCATACCCTCTCTCGAACCGATTTCTAAACGAGGCTTCGTGCTCGTTTTTTCGTTTTGACACCACAAACATGTCCCGTGGCCCATTTCTAACATATAATCGAGACTTTTTCGGGTTTTAAAGGAAGTGGATATCATTTCATACCCTCTCTCCTCCCGATTTCTAAACGAGGCTTCGTGCTCGTTTTTTCATTTTGACACCACCAACACGTCAAGTGTCCCATTTCTAACATATAATCGAGACTTTTTCGGGTTTTAAAGGAAGTGCATATAATTTCATACCCTCTCTCGAACCGATTTCTAAACGAGGCTTCGTGCTCGTTTTTTCGTTTTGACACCACCAACACGTCAAGTGTCCCATTTCTAACATATAATCGAGACTTTTTCGGGTTTTAAAGGAAGTGCATATAATTTCATACCCTCTCTCGAACCGATTTCTAAACGAGGCTTCGTGCTCGTTTTTTCATTTTGACACCACAAACACGTCCCGTGGCCCATTTCTAACCTATAATCGAGACTTTTTCGGGTTTTAAAGGAAGTGGATATAGTTTCATACCCTCTCTCCTCCCGATTTCGAAACGAGGCTTCGTGCTCGTATTTTCGTTTTGACACCTCAAACATGTCCCGTGGCCCATTTCTAACCTATAATCGAGACTTTTTCGGATTTTAAAGGAAGTGGATATCATTTCATACCCTCTCTCCTCCCGATTTCTAAAAGAGGCTTCGTGCTCGTTTTTTAGTTTTGACACCACCAACACGTCCCGTAGCCCATTTCTAACCTATAATCGAGACTTTTTCAGGTTTTAAAGGATGTGGATATAATTTCATACCCTCTCTCCTCCCGATTTCTAAACGAGGCTTCGTGATCGTTTTTTAGTTTTGACACAACAAACACGTCTCGTGGCCCATTTCTAACATATAATCGAGACTTTTTCATGTTTTAAAGGAAGTGGAAATCATTTCATACCCTCTCTCCTCCCGATTTCTAAATGACGCTTCTTGTTCGTTTTTTCGTTTTGACACCACCAACACGTCTCGTGTCCCATTTCTAACATATAATCGAGACTTTTTCGGGTTTTAAAGGAAGTGCATATAATTTCATACCCTCTCTCGAACCGATTTCTAAACGAGGCTTCGTGCTCATTTTTTAGTTTAGACACAACAAACACGTCCCGTTGCCCATTTCTAACCTATAATCGAGACTTTTTCGGGTTTTAAAGGAAGTGGATATCATTTCATACCCTCTCTCCTCCCGATTTCTAAACGAGGCTTCGTGCTCGTTTTTTCATTTTGACACCACCAACACGTCAAGTGTCCCATTTCTAACATATAATCGAGACTTTTTCGGGTTTTAAAGGAAGTGCATATAATTTCATACCCTCTCTCGAACCAATTTTTAAACGAGGCTTCGTGCTCGTTTTTTCGTTTTGACACCACAAACACGTCCCGTGGCCCATTTCTAATCTATAATCGAGACTTTTTCGGGTTTTAAAGGAAGTGGATATAATTTCATACCCTCTCTCCAACCGATTTCTAAACGAGGCTTCGTGCTCGTTTTTTCGTTTTGACACCACAAACACGTCCCGTAGCCCATTTCTAACCTATAATCGAGACTTTTTCGGGTTTTAAAGGAAGTGGATATCATTTCATACCCTCTCTCCTCCCGATTTCTAAAAGAGGCTTTATGCTCATTTTTTCATTTTGACACCACAAACACGTCCCGTGGCCCATTTCTAACGTATAATCGAGACTTTTTCCGGTTTTAAAGGAAGTGGATATCATTTCATAACCTCTCTCCTTCCGATTTCTAAACGAGGCTTCCTGGTCGTTTTTTCGTTTTGACACTACCAGCATGTCCCGTGGCCCATTTCTAACATATAATCGAGACTTTTTCGGGTTTTAAAGGAAGTGGATATCATTTCATACCCTCCCTCCTCCCGATTTCAAAACTAGGCTTCGTGCTCGTTTTTTAGTTTTGACACAATAAACACGTCCCGTTGCCCATTTCTAACCTATAATCGAGACTTTTTCGGGTTTTAAAGGAAGTGGATATCATTTCATACCCTCTCTCCTCCCGATTTCTAAACGAGGCTTCGTGCTCGTTTTTTCATTTTGACACCACCAACACGTCAAGTGTCCCATTTCTAACATATAATCGAGACTTTTTCGGGTTTTAAAGGAAGTGCATATAATTTCATACCCTCTCTCGAACCAATTTTTAAACGAGGCTTCGTGCTCGTTTTTTCGTTTTGACACCACAAACACGTCCCGTGGCCCATTTCTAATCTATAATCGAGACATTTTCGGGTTTTAAAGGAAGTGGATATAATTTCATACCCTCTCTCCAACCGATTTCTAAACGAGGCTTCGTGCTCGTTTTTTCGTTTTGACACCACAAACACGTCCCGTAGCCCATTTCTAACCTATAATCGAGACTTTTTCGGGTTTTAAAGGAAGTGGATATCATTTCATACCCTCTCTCCTCCCGATTTCTAAAAGAGGCTTTATGCTCATTTTTTCATTTTGACACCACAAACACGTCCCGTGGCCCATTTCTAACGTATAATCGAGACTTTTTCCGGTTTTAAAGGAAGTGGATATCATTTCATAACCTCTCTCCTTCCGATTTCTAAACGAGGCTTCCTGGTCGTTTTTTCGTTTTGACACTACCAGCATGTCCCGTGGCCCATTTCTAACATATAATCGAGACTTTTTCGGGTTTTAAAGGAAGTGGATATCATTTCATACCCTCCCTCCTCCCGATTTCAAAACTAGGCTTCGTGCTCGTTTTTTAGTTTTGACACAATAAACACGTCCCGTTGCCCATTTCTAACCTATAATCGAAACTTTTTCGGGTTTTAAAGGAAGTGGATATCATTTCATACCCTCTCTCCTCCCGATTTCTAAATGAGGCTTCTTGCTCGTTTTTTCGTTTTGACACCACCAACACGTCCCGTAGCCCATTTCTAACCTATAATCGAGTCTTTTTCAGGTTTTAAAGGAAGTGGATATAATTTCATACCCTCTCTCCTCCCGATTTCTAAACGAGGCTTCGTGATCGTTTTTTAGTTTTGACACAACAAACACGTCTCGTGGCCCATTTCTAACATATAATCGAGACTTTTTCAGGTTTTAAAGGAAGTGGAAATCATTTCATACCCTCTCTCCTCCCGATTTCTAAATGAGGCTTCTTGCTCGTTTTTTCTTTTTGACACCACCAACACGTCCCGTAGCCCATTTCTAACCTATAATCGAGACTTTTTCGGGTTTTAAAGGAAGTGGATATCATTTCATACCCTCTCTCCTCCCGATTTGTAAACGAGGCTTCCTGCTCGTTTTTTCGTTTTGACACCACAAACACGTACCGTGGCCTATTTCTAACCTATAATCGAGACTTTTTCGGGTTTTAAAGGAAGTGGATATCATTTCATACCCTCTCTCCTCCCGATTTCTAAACGACGCTTCGTGCTCGTTTTTTCATTTTGACACCACCAACACGTCAAGTGTCCCATTTCTAACATATAATCGAGACTTTTTCGGGTTTTAAAGGAAGTGCATATAATTTCATACCCTCTCTCGAACCGATTTCTAAACGAGGCTTCGTGCTCGTTTTTTCGTTTTGACACCACAAACATGTCCCGTGGCCCATTTCTAACGTATAATCGAGACTTTTTCGGGTTTTAAAGGAAGTGGATATCAGTTCATACCCTCCCTCCCCCCGATTTCAAAACGAGGCTTCGTGCTCGTTTATTAGTTTTGACACAACAAACACGTCCCGTGGCCCATTTCTAACGTATAATCGAGACTTTTTCGGGTTTTAAAGGAAGTGGATATCATTTCATACCCTCCCTCCTCCCGATTTCAAAACTAGGCTTCGTGCTCGTTTTTTAGTTTTGACACAAGAAACACGTCCCGTTGCCCATTTCTAACCTATAATCGAAACTTTTTCGGGTTTTAAAGGAAGTGGATATCATTTCATACCCTCTCTCCTCCCGATTTCTAAATGAGGCTTCTTGCTCGTTTTTTCGTTTTGACACCACCAACACGTCCCGTAGCCCATTTCTAACCTATAATCGAGTCTTTTTCAGGTTTTAAAGGAAGTGGATATAATTTCATACCCTCTCTCCTCCCGATTTCTAAACGAGGCTTCGTGATCGTTTTTTAGTTTTGACACAACAAACACGTCCCGTTGCCCATTTCTAACCTATAATCGAGACTTTTTCGGGTTTTAAAGGAAGTGGATATCATTTCATACCCTCTCTCCTCCCGATTTGTAAACGAGGCTTCCTGCTCGTTTTTTCGTTTTGACACCACAAACACGTACCGTGGCCTATTTCTAACCTATAATCGAGACTTTTTCGGGTTTTAAAGGAAGTGGATATCATTTCATACCCTCTCTCCTCCCGATTTCTAAACGAGGCTTCGTGCTCGTTTTTTCATTTTGACACCACCAACACGTGAAGTGTCCCATTTCTAACATATAATCGAGACTTTTTCGGGTTTTAAAGGAAGTGCATATAATTTCATACCCTCTCTCGAACCGATTTCTAAACGAGGCTTCGTGCTCGTTTTTTCGTTTTGACACCACCAACACGTCAAGTGTCCCATTTCTAACATATAATCGAGACTTTTTCGGGTTTTAAAGGAAGTGCATATAATTTCATACCCTCTCTCGAACCGATTTCTAAACGAGGCTTCGTGCTCGTTTTTTCATTTTGACACCACAAACACGTCCCGTGGCCCATTTCTAACCTATAATCGAGACTTTTTCGGGTTTTAAAGGAAGTGGATATAGTTTCATACCCTCTCTCCTCCCGATTTCGAAACGAGGCTTCGTGCTCGTTTTTTCGTTTTGACACCTCAAACATGTCCCGTGGCCCATTTCTAACCTATAATCGAGACTTTTTCGGATTTTAAAGGAAGTGGATATCATTTCATACCCTCTCTCCTCCCGATTTCTAAAAGAGGCTTCGTGCTCGTTTTTTAGTTTTGACACCACCAACACGTCCCGTAGCCCATTTCTAACCTATAATCGAGACTTTTTCAGGTTTTAAAGGATGTGGATATAATTTCATACCCTCTCTCCTCCCGATTTCTAAACGAGGCTTCGTGATCGTTTTTTAGTTTTGACACAACAAACACGTCTCGTGGCCCATTTCTAACATATAATCGAGACTTTTTCATGTTTTAAAGGAAGTGGAAATCATTTCATACCCTCTCTCCTCCCGATTTCTAAATGACGCTTCTTGTTCGTTTTTTCGTTTTGACACCACCAACACGTCTCGTGTCCCATTTCTAACATATAATCGAGACTTTTTCGGGTTTTAAAGGAAGTGCATATAATTTCATACCCTCTCTCGAACCGATTTCTAAACGAGGCTTCGTGCTCATTTTTTAGTTTAGACACAACAAACACGTCCCGTTGCCCATTTCTAACCTATAATCGAGACTTTTTCGGGTTTTAAAGGAAGTGGATATCATTTCATACCCTCTCTCCTCCCGATTTCTAAACGAGGCTTCGTGCTCGTTTTTTCATTTTGACACCACCAACACGTCAAGTGTCCCATTTCTAACATATAATCGAGACTTTTTCGGGTTTTAAAGGAAGTGCATATAATTTCATACCCTCTCTCGAACCAATTTTTAAACGAGGCTTCGTGCTCGTTTTTTCGTTTTGACACCACAAACACGTCCCGTGGCCCATTTCTAATCTATAATCGAGACTTTTTCGGGTTTTAAAGGAAGTGGATATAATTTCATACCCTCTCTCCAACCGATTTCTAAACGAGGCTTCGTGCTCGTTTTTTCGTTTTGACACCACAAACACGTCCCGTAGCCCATTTCTAACCTATAATCGAGACTTTTTCGGGTTTTAAAGGAAGTGGATATCATTTCATACCCTCTCTCCTCCCGATTTCTAAAAGAGGCTTTATGCTCATTTTTTCATTTTGACACCACAAACACGTCCCGTGGCCCATTTCTAACGTATAATCGAGACTTTTTCCGGTTTTAAAGGAAGTGGATATCATTTCATAACCTCTCTCCTTCCGATTTCTAAACGAGGCTTCCTGGTCGTTTTTTCGTTTTGACACTACCAGCATGTCCCGTGGCCCATTTCTAACATATAATCGAGACTTTTTCGGGTTTTAAAGGAAGTGGATATCATTTCATACCCTCCCTCCTCCCGATTTCAAAACTAGGCTTCGTGCTCGTTTTTTAGTTTTGACACAATAAACACGTCCCGTTGCCCATTTCTAACCTATAATCGAAACTTTTTCGGGTTTTAAAGGAAGTGGATATCATTTCATACCCTCTCTCCTCCCGATTTCTAAATGAGGCTTCTTGCTCGTTTTTTCGTTTTGACACCACCAACACGTCCCGTAGCCCATTTCTAACCTATAATCGAGTCTTTTTCAGGTTTTAAAGGAAGTGGATATAATTTCATACCCTCTCTCGAACCGATTTCTAAACGAGGCTTCGTGCTCGTTTTTTCGTTTTGACACCACAAACATGTCCCGTGGCCCATTTCTAACATATAATCGAGACTTTTTCGGGTTTTAAAGGAAGTGGATATCATTTCATAACCTCTCTCCTTCCGATTTCTAAACGAGGCTTCCTGGTCTTTTTTTCGTTTTGACACTACCAGCATGTCCCGTGGCCCATTTCTAACATATAATCGAGACTTTTTCGGGTTTTAAAGGAAGTGGATATCATTTCATACCCTCCCTCCTCCCGATTTCAAAACTAGGCTTCGTGCTCGTTTTTTAGTTTTGACACAATAAACACGTCCCGTTGCCCATTTCTAACCTATAATCGAAACTTTTTCGGGTTTTAAAGGAAGTGGATATCATTTCATACCCTCTCTCCTCCCGATTTCTAAATGAGGCTTCTTGCTCGTTTTTTCGTTTTGACACCACCAACACGTCCCGTAGCCCATTTCTAACCTATAATCGAGTCTTTTTCAGGTTTTAAAGGAAGTGGATATAATTTCATACCCTCTCTCCTCCCGATTTCTAAACGAGGCTTCGTGATCGTTTTTTAGTTTTGACACAACAAACACGTCTCGTGGCCCATTTCTAACATATAATCGAGACTTTTTCAGGTTTTAAAGGAAGTGGAAATCATTTCATACCCTCTCTCCTCCTGATTTCTAAATGAGGCTTCTTGCTCGTTTTTTGTTTTGACACCACCAACACGTCCCGTAGCACGTAACCCCGCGGACGAGCCTCGGGAAATCCCACCAACTGCAGTTATGTGCGGACCGAATCCTCCGGAGGAGACATGTTCGTGGTGGGACGGACTGTTACGCACCCAAGTCATTGAACCTTGCGAGTGCGATCGGCCAGCACTAGGACGCGGTCAGGACGGACGCGGGCCACGGGGGGGACGCAAGGAAAAGTGCCAAGTGCACGGGGTCACATGGCGAAAGGGCTCCGGCGCAAGGGGTACACATGGGCCCCTTGGCCGGATGCACGGGGCCCAAGGGCGCTCGGGCCAAGCGCCAAGGCGGCGCAAGGGCGAGGCCGCCGGGCAAGCCGGCGACCGCGGAGCACCGGGGAGTCCCGACGTCCGATTGCTCCCGCTGAGAGACGTCCCGGTGTTCGCGCGTTCGATTGTCGGGACATGCGGCGTGACCCGGCACGGTCTGATGAGCTGCGATGGCCGGGCAGGGTCTTTCGTAGTGCTAGTGCCCGACGTGAATCTTCCTGCTTGCCCGTGACTTTGCATCGATGTTCTGGATGCGCGCTTTCGGCTCCAACATATGCTTGTAAGGGGCTTGGTCAGCGAGACGGGACGGGCTGGCAAGGGTTCGCGTTGACATGCACGCGGCGGCATGGTACAGACACGGTGTGCGCACTGGGGCGGGCGTTGGCTTTAAGGCACTACCACCGTGCCCGCTGCAAGGGCTTAGCCGGGCTTGTTGGCCTTTGTGGTTGGTCGCTCAATCGTGCGTGTTCCGCCCTCCCCCCTCGTGCGGGCTCGGTGATTCCAAGGCCACCTCCCATGGCCAAGCATCCGGTGGTCCGCCCTTGCCGTCGGGGCCGTGCGAGCGCCGTGTCGGCTCCGGCGTAACCCCCGGTCGTTACATGGGTGAACTAAGCCACGCGGTAGTGAGGGACAAGGGTGTTGTGCCGACACTCATGGGTCGGCATGGTACTTGGGTGGGCTAAGCCTCCGGGTAGTAGGGTGGGCGGGTTTCTTTGATTCCGAGTAGGTGCGCCGTTTCGGCTCCAAGGGTCCCCCCAGACGGCACGTTGGCCTGCAGGTTTTGTGGGGCCGGGGGGGTGTTTCTTTGGCCGTCAGGTTGTGCGCCGTTTCGGCTCCAGGGCGCCCCCCGGATGGTACATGGGTGAACTAGGCCTCCGGGTATTGGGGGGGGGGGGGGTTTCTTTCATTCCGAGTTGGTGCGTCGTTTCGGCTCCAAGGGCCCCCCCGGACGGCACGTTGGCCTGCAGGTTTTGTGGGGCCGGGGGGGTGTTTCTTTGGCCGTCAGGTTGTGCGCCGTTTCGGCTCCAGGGTGCCCCCCGGATGGTACATGGGTGAACTAGGCCTCCGGGTATTGGGGGGGGGTGGGGGGTTTCTTTCATTCCGAGTTGGTGCGCCGTTTCGGCTCCAAGGGCCCCCCCGGACGGCACGTTGGCCTGCAGGTTTTGTGGGGCCGGGGGGGTGTTTCTTTGGCCGTCAGGTTGTGCG